>CM067843.1:178518471-181018471 GCA_034509565.1 Triticum monococcum | reverse complement strand
TTTTCTGGATTTAATTTTATATAGAAAATTCCAGAAAATTGCCTAAACTTCAAAAATTCATAGAAATTCAACCATAACTCCAAATGAGACAAATTATATATGAAAAATGATCAGAAAAATCCAAGCTATCTAGTGGTACTGGTTTCATGCATGTCAGAACAAGTTAAACCTGCTGTTTATGCAGTATAAGGTGATGCACTAATATGATCAAGTCAAATGAGCTAACACTTGAACCTTTGGTTCAAATAAGCAATTACCCTTCTGTTTTAGCTTGCATTAGGCCAAAACACATTCATATTGCCATGTCATAGCATGCATCATATTGTTGCATATCGTCATGTGTTGATTGTGCTCGGTTGTGTTCTTCATGGTAGGTTCTGCCTCCGAGGATATTCACGAGTATCCAATTGAAGGGCAGTATCCCGTTACCACTCCATTAGGCAAGCAACCATTGATCATTCCGATACAACCCATGTTCTTGCTCCTACTCTTGTTTACTGCATTAAGACAACGCGTTTCAAACTGCTGTGTGCTATGGTAGTTGAACCCTTATCCTCTGCATGACCTGTCATTGCCACAGTAACTAGATGAAACCCACTAGCATGTGTAGGAGTTGATTGAGCCATGTTTTGTGATTCCTACCTTGCTATGCCTGCTATGCTTAGAGTTGTGTCAGGTCTGGTTCATCTGGGTGATGGGCTAGAGTGAAATGCTTGTGTCAGTGATATGTGGGATGTGTTGAATATGTTTTGGTAAAGGTATCGATGAGAGGCCATGTAGGAGTACATGGTGGGTTGTTTCATTGAGGCCGTCCCTAAGAACTGAGTTCTGTATGCGTGATTTAAGATTCAGCTACTACCACACATTGGGCCCTGAAATATGACCCCGCTCGACTTACTGACCCCTCTCGCCTCAGTCCAGGAGTTGCAACTAGTTTCTGGTGTTTGTAGGATATGTGTTGGCGGCCGTGCGTAGCGCTGACCCTAGGGGTGGGCTATGTTGCGGTAGATACACCGTGGCACGGTGTACCGAGTCACCCGTTTGGTGTCTCGGGAACCCTGTTCACATTGTTCGGGGCCGTTGAGGACACCCCGGCCGGATTTCCTTGCGGATGGAACCTGAATAGGCGATGACCCTGGACTAGAGACTTGTGAGGTTAGTCAGGTCGTGGTCTACACCCACGTCGGTTTTTGCTTGAAGTCTGCCGAGCACATTTCGTGTGCAGACGCTAATTGGTGGAAACATGTGTGACGAAGTACACCACTGCAGGGTATAAAACTATTCGAATAGCCGCGTCCGCGGTAAAGGACTACTTGGTTGCATATACAGTTCATAGACAAGTTAATGGATACTACTAAAAGACTCAAGATAAGTGTGAGTACCGAGGATGGCCCTCTCGCAGGATACGAGGGAGGTTCCATGGTGGAGTATTGTGATGGTGAGTAGTGGACTCGTGTGCGAAAACTATTTTGCTAAAAGGTTCCGTAGGATAGCTTAGCCAAGAGTCAAAGCTGGCTTGCTGCATAAACCCCGCCACCTTCTTGAGAATGAGCATGTATAGTAGGTTCTGATGTAAGACCTGTTGAGTACCTTTGTACTCATGTTTTCTTATTTATTGTTTTCAGACGACAACACTGCCCCCACCGATGGGTTTTACGTAGACCTTGACGTCGACGAGTGACTAGCCACCCAGGTGGTGATCCAGGCCATGGAGGGCCCTATGTAGATAGACAGGCTTCGAGAAGCCCTCTTTCTTTCTAGAGTCTGTACTCAGACTAGTTGCTTCCGCATGTGCTTGTATGACTGTATGACTTGAGTGTCGGGTCATGTGACCCCTACCTGTATGAATATGTTATGTATGGCTCCCTGGAGCCTTTAAATAAAGTACTTGAGTTGTAGAGTTTTGTTGTGATGCCATGTTGTATGTACTCATATCGGGCATATTGTGTGTATGATTGAAATGCTTGGTATGAGTGGGATCCGACAATCTAGTTGTTTGTCCTTCGCAGCCTTTCTTATGGGGAAATGTAGTCTAGTGTTCCTCGAGCCACAGTAGTCCGCTACAGCCCGGTTCACCGGAGTCCTGCTAGACCAGCACTACTGTTCAGGACACTTGACTGGCCGGCATGTGTTTCACTTCGTCCCTATGTCTGTCCCTTCGGGGAAATGTCACGCGGTGATCTCCGGAGTCCTGTCTAGCCTGCTACAGCCCGGGATCCCCGGAGTCCTGTTAGGCCAGTGCTACAGCCCGGAATCACTCGTTGATGACCGACATGTTCGATGTGATTCATGTATGCCTGTCTCCATAGGTCTGTGCCGCTTTGGGTTCACGACTAGCCATGTCGGCCCGGGTTCTCGGTCATATGGATGCTAGCGACATTGTCATATACGCGAGCCAAAAGGCGCAAACGGCCCCGGGCCATGGTAAGGCGACACCCGTGGGATACCGTGCGTGAGGCCGCAAAGTGATATGAGGTGTTACCGGCTAGATCGATGTGGCTTAGAATCGGGGTCCTGACAGCGTTGGCATCAGAGCCGGACTGCCTGTAGGTTCGTTTAGCCAAACTGGTTGATGTCGAGTCTACACATGCTTTAGTTATATGTAAGGGAATTGATTGTGGGAGGGAACGTAAGGTTCTTTTACTCCTTTACCCTATGCTTCTGATCTGAGTCATTCTCTTCTCATTCAACGTGGGTTAAGGACTAGGCTCTCTTCTTCTATCAGTTTCACGTGTTACTAATCCGTAGTAGTTTATAGGATTATTGCTACGAGTTCCAGTCCAGTTTCTACTATTTTAGTACGTTGCTATTTGAATCAGAACCTTGATATGATGCTGTTGAGCGGTATTGTGAACTGTTGTGGATGTCTCAAATCTTTTTTCTGAGCATTTACAGTCGTATGCTGTCCAATTTTCCCTAGGAATTCTGATGTCTTTGTCTTGTGGTTGTGCTTTCAGATGGCCAACCGTTCTCAAAATCAAGTGGTTCGCCTGACCAGGTGCCTCGACGTGCCCGGTCATACTGCTATGTTAGTCCGGGTCATGATCGAGACAGGATACCATTGGTATCCCGAATACACTGTCGAAGAGCAGTTCCGCGACTTTAATCAAAGCCAGTATTTCTGCACCGTCAGGATATTTCCTTCCTATCCTGGATCTACCGAGCCCCTTCACTGTTCCTATGGACTCGGAGTTACCGTTGAGATGGCTGTGCAGGATGCTGCCTACTCCATGATGACCATCTTGCGAGTCCGGACTGGCCTGCTTCGGAACACTGACTTCCGTTACATGCCAGCTTCACTTCCGGGAGCGCAGGGGTATCTTCAGGCTATCTATGCTGACTCCACTCAGGAGGACTCATTAACTCGTACCACCGCTGAGATGCTCGAAGATAAGGACTGAGAGAATCGGGCCTTGAGGCTGGAGCTTTTTAATACTCGTGCTGATCATTGGGCCACATTGACTCGGTTTGCACCTGCGGTGCAAGCTGGATGTATGGATACCAGGGATCTGTATCCTGTGAGATCAGCTCTGCCAGACATGGTGGATTGGCGTGATGTGGGAGGCATCACCCCACCCCGTGGTCCCCGCAGGCCACCGTTTGTTGGTCCAAGACCTCATCCTAGTCCCTATGGTCCACAGGCTCCTCAGGACCGTCTGTTTCCGGATGATCACGTTGAACTTCCAGGCTATGGAGGTGACTTCTATGAGGACTACTATGGAGCTATCTGAGTTAGTAGTAGTACCACTAGTATTGTAGTAGTTGTATCCCCACTGTCCTGCGTGACTTGTGGAATACGACTTGGTGTGTAATCGATTCCGGAGGTGTAGAAAAATAATGTATAGGAACTCGGAATGCCTCCGATGAGATGTAACGTCTACCTTCATAGTTGTACTATAGCATGGGCTTGTACTAAACTATGTATGACGAGTATGACCGTTGGTGTATATATGGCAGTTTTATATTACCATGGCATACGAATGAGCATCTCTGCATTCCGTGTTATCCCTACATTCTGCACTCCTTGTTAAGTTTGAGCCATCCTTGTCTAAACCGTTGTCTTGTTTCCTCTTAGGATGGTCAACACCCGCGGCAACCCTGCTGTCCCGGAGCGGGGGGAAGCCAGTGCAGCTAGAGGTGAAAATCTGCCTCACCCGCCTTCTCTGGCCGAAGTGATGCTGGAGGCGCAAAGGAACAAGCGTGAGACCAACCGCCTGCTGGAGCGGATTGAGCAGAACACTGCACGCCACCCACGAAATGACTTGGTGTCAATCAATGACTTTATCAAGCTGTACCCACCAAAGTTTAACCATTCCGTCGAGCCCCTCGACGCGGATGATTGGCTTCGCAGCATCACCCACAAGCTACGTTCTGCCAACGTAGCCGAAGCCAACAAGGTTACCTATGCTGCCTATCATCTCGATGGCCCCGCTAGCCATTGGTGGGAAAACTACGAAGCTATGCGCCCGGTCGGTCAAATCACTACCTGGGCTGAGTTCAGCGAGGCTTTCCGTGAGCATCACATTCCGGAAGGTCTCATGGATCGCAAGAGGGAGGAGTTTTGCAACTTCACCCAAGGAAGGCTGACCGTGGATGCATATAGCCGACAATTTGGGAACCTGGCACGGTCTTCTCCTGAAGAGGTTTCTACTGACGCCAAGAAGCAGGCAAGGTTCCGCAAGGGACTTAGCCCCGAGCTTTGCCGCGATCTCCGTCTGCACGAGTGCACATCCTTTCAGAAGTTGGTCAATAAAGCTATCAATGCTGAGACAGGCCAGACTGATTATGACGCTTCACGCAAGCACTCCCGTGATTTTGGGTCTTCATCCGGCTCTGGAGCTCAGAAGCGCCGGGTGTGGATTCCAAGCACCGCACTGCCACCCAGATTCACCCCGAGGCCATCCTTTGAGGCGCCTCGTCCCAACCAGCAATTTGCACCGCCCAAGCCCTATGGTGGCCCCGCTGCTAATGTTGCTCCACGCCCCACTGTGGTAACATGCTTCAAGTGTGGTGAACCGGGTCACTATAGTCGAGAGTGTCCCCAGAACAACCCCAATCAAGCTGGAAAGTCCGTTAGCCGTGGTAAGCCCGCGGGAAAGACTTTCTACGCCAAGCCGGCCACCACTGCACGTGGCCATGTCAATTATGTTTCAGCCGAAGAGGCTCATGAGGATCCCAACGTCGTCCTTGGTACGCTCCTTGTTAACTGCCATCCGGCATCTGTTCTTTTTGATACTGGAGCATCTCATTCATTCATATCCGAGAATTATGCTCGGTTGCATAACACGACATTCTGTGACATGCCCACTTCCATGGTAATTCAAACTCCGGGTTCCAAATGGCAAACTTCTAGGGTAAGCCATGGGAACGAAATTCTTGTCGATAGGCTTGTCTTCCTTGCATCTTTAATAGCTCTCAAGTCCTCCGACATAAACATCATCTTGGGTATGGACTGGATGTCGGCTCATTATGCCAAGATCGATTGTGCCACTAGAACCGTTCAACTTACTCAACCCTCGGGCAAGACAGTTAATGTCTTAACTCGAGTGGCCAAGCGCCAACTTTACTCCCTAAATGCCAACCCTCTTCCAGACCTTGAGGACGTTTCGGTAGTCCGAGACTTTCCGGATGTGTTTCCAGAAGAACTACCAGGTGTTCCACCTGACAGGGATATCGAGTTTGTGATAGACCTTGTTCCAGGAACCGTTCCAATTGCTAGATGACCCTACAAGATGGCACCCTTAGAACTAGCCGAGCTTAAGAACCAACTCGATGAGTCGTTGAACAAAGGGTTCATCCGTCCTAGCTCCTCTCCTTGGGTTTGCCCTGTCCTCTTCGTCAAGAAGAAGGATGGAACGGATCGAATGGTTGTGGATTACCGACCTGTCAATCTAGTCACCATAAAGAACAAATACCCGCTTCCCAGGATCAACGACCTGTATGACCAGCTCGCTGGATCCTCAGTCTTCTCCAAGATGGATTTGAGGTTGGGCTACCATCAAATCAAAATCAGAAACGGGGACATTCCCAAAACGGCCTTTGTTACTCGTTATGGCCAATACGAGTACACCGTCATGTCCTTCGATTTAACAAATGCCCTGGCCACCTTCTCCTGGTTAATGAATTCGGTTTTCATGGAGTACTTGGACAAATTCGTCGTAGTATACCTCGATGACATACTCATCTACTCCAAGAATTAAGAGGAACATGCCGAACATCTAAGGCTGGTATTGATGAAACTTCGAGAGCATCGCCTTTATGCCAAATTCTCCAAGTGTGAATTTTGGTTGTCAGAAGTGACCTATCTAGGCCATGTTTTCTCTGGTAAGGGTATTGCTGTCAATCCCGAGCGAGTTCAAGCCGTCCTTGATTGGACTCCACCTGAATCAGTCAAGCAAGTTCGGAGTTTCCTTGGCCTAGCGAGCTATTGCCGCCGCTTCGTCGAGAATTTCTCCAAGGTTGCTAAGCCTCTAACTGAACTCCTCAAGAAAGATAAAAAGTTCGAGTGGACTCCATAGTGCGAGTTCAGTTTTCAGGAACTGAAAAGACGCCTGACATCTGCTCCCGTACTGGTACCACCAGATTTCTCCAAGGACTTTATTATCTATTGCGACGCCTCGTGACAAGGACTAGGTTGCATACTCATGCAAGATCGTCAGGTAATTGCCTATGCTTCACGGCAATTACACCCACATGAGGAAAATTATCCCACACATGATCTAGAGCTTGCAGCTGTAGGCCATGCACTCAAAACCTGGCGACATTACCTTCTCGGTAATCGTTGCGAGGTCTTCACCGATCACCAAAGTTTGAAATATATCTTCACCCAACCAGATTTGAATCTCAAGCAAAGACGTTGGGTCGAGTTGATCTCGGATTACGACTTAGGAATAACTTACACCCCCGGCAAAGCCAATGTCATGGCTGATGCACTAAGTCGTAAGTCCTGCTGTAACAACCTGATGTTACAACAAAGCCAACCACTTCTCCATGAGGAATTTCGTAAGCTTAACCTTCACATTGTTCCTCGAGGATTCCTATCTACCCTGGTGGCGAAACCTACCCTTATGGATCAAATCATAGCTGCCCAAAAGCGTGATAAGGGCATATCCCGGATTAAGGAAAACATTGCTAGCGGAGTAGCTAAATCCTTTTCCATGGATGAACAAGGTGGTGTCTTCTTCGAGAACCGCCTGGTGGTTCCCAAGAAACAACATCTACGCCAGATGATCCTTAAGGAAGCTCATGAATCCCCTCTCACCATTCATCCCGGTAGTACTAAAATGTATCAAGACCTACGCCAGAGGTTTTGGTGGACTAGGATGAAGAGAGAAATCGCTCAATACAATGCCAATTGCGACGTTTGTCGTCGTGTTAAAGCAGAGCATCAACGGCCTGCTGGCACCCTTCAACCTTTGGCTATTCCTGAATGGAAATGGGATAAAATCAGTATGGATTTCATCACTGGGTTTCCCAGGACCAAGAGGGGGAATAATGCCATCTTCGTCGTGATCGACCGTCTTTCCAAAGTAGCCCATTTTCAACCTGTTCGTGAGAGTATCACCGCTAGCCAGCTAGCTGACTTATACATCTCCCGAATAGTGTCTCTTCATGGTGTCCCATTGGAAATTAACTAAGACCGTGGAAGTCTCTTCACCTCTTGATTTTGGGAAAGTTTCCAAAATGCTATGGGAACTCATCTCTCCTTTAGCACCGCCTTCCATCCTCAATCAAGTGGTCAAGTAGAGCGAGTCAATCAAATTCTGGAAGATATGCTCCGAGCTTCTGTTATCTCGTTCGGAATGAGTTGGAAGAAATGCCTTCCATTCGCGGAGTTTGCTTATAACAATAGCTATCAAGCTAGTTTGGGCAAAGCTCCCTTCGAAGTTCTCTATGGACGAAAATGTCGAACGCCTCTTAACTGGTCAGAAACCGGGGAAAGACAACTCTTTGGCCCGGATATGATTCAGGAAGCAGAAGAGCAGGTTCGCGTTATTCGTGAGAAATTGAAAACAGCCTAATCTCGAGAAAAGAGTCAATATGATGGTAAACATAAGCCTATGACATTTGATGTTGACGAGAAGGCTTACCTTTGGGTTACCCCGTTAAAGGGAACCCATCGTTTCGGTATCAAAGGCAAATTGGCTCCTCGTTACATTGGACCCTTTCGCATTCTTGCCAAATGAGGAGAAGTTGCCTACCAATTGGAACTACCTCTGCATCTTTCCAGAGTTCATGATGTCTTCCACATTTCGCAACTCAGGCGTTGCTTCGCGGATCCTATCCGTGGAGTGGACCACGAAATGCTTGATTTACAAGATAACCTTTCTTATCGAGAATACCCCGTTCGTATCCTTGATCAAGCCGAGCGTACCACTCGACATCATAATATGAAGTTTCTCAAGGTTCAATGGTCACACCATTCCGAGGAAGAAGCCACTTGGGAAAGGGAGGATCGTCTTCGACTCGAGTACCCCACCTTCTTTCCAGATGATCCTAAATCTCGGGACGAGATTCTATTGAGTGGGGGTGAGTTGTCACACCCTAGCTAGACCATGCATTAGAGTGTGCATCATCTTTACTTTCATCAGAGACTTGAAATGGGGAAAGCAGAACCCCCAGCACCCCCCTGAAATCAACTAGGGTTTACTAAAAATAAATTCAATGAACCTGAAATGCCCTTCTAAAATGCTCACCCTCTTTGCCTTGGGTTAGAACCTTTGGGAAAAATGGTGCACATATTTTTTAGGTCAAAAAAAGGGCATTGATTTAAATCATAAGTATTTGAATTTGGGCATTTAAATGCTATTAAATAAATCAAATGCTCAAACAATGTTGGAACTATTTTTTGGGCCACTGAAATAATTCAGCAAGTGTCCATGAATATTTTCAGGATTTTATTAAATGATTTAGTATTTAAACTAAATCAAAACAGGATAACAGAAATAGAAAAGAGAAATAAGTAAAAGAGGGAAAAGCCACTGGGCCACTTACCTGGACTACCTGGCCCATCTCCAGCTGGCGGCCCAGCCCACCCCCGCTACCTCCTGTCGTCTCCCTCCTCGGACAGAAGGACGAGGGCGTGTGCCCGACGCTCGCCGGCACGCGTGCGCGCCACCTCCACCCTGCTGGCCAACTCCTGCTTCCCGACACCCCCTAGACGAGCGCCACGCCTCCCCTGGAACCCTCTCGCTCACTCTCTCATCCCCATTCTCCCCCTGGCTCCCTCTCTCTTCCACCGAGCGGAGCTCGTCGCCGCCGTACGCCGTAGACGCAGCCCCTGTGCTCCCCTCGCCCTGCCGCTGAGCCCAGAAGCACCATCGTGTCTTCCTCGTCCTCTCCACCGAGCTATGCGAGCCGGGAGAGCCTGGAACGTCACCACCACCGTCATCTTCAACCTCGGCCGCCCGAGCTCCTCGCCGTCGATTCGCGCCGTCAAGGTCGCCCCCGAGCCCGCTAGCCACCCCTACGGCACCCCTGTGAGCTCCCGGTCCCTTTCCCCTTAGCCACGCCGTCGATTTCGCCCCGTAGCTATTGCCCCGCGAGCTCCCGAAGCTCGCCGCCGCTGAGCCTCGACGCCGTCGTGGCTACGGCCGTGCAAGCACGCGTCCGAGCGCACCACCGCCTTCAACGCGTCCCCAGGAGCCTAATGCACCCACCCGTTCGACCTACCGTGCCCCCTAGTGCCAACCCCAACCTTACCCGAACTCCGGCGGCCGCAAAAGAGCTCGCCGCCGTCAGCTCCGGCCACCCCCCGCACCTCCCGTTTGTCTCCCTAGATGCGCACGAGCACGAGCTCCTCCCTGGTGCCCCCAGCGCACCAAACCATCACCTGTAGCGAAATCCCGATGCGGACGCCGCCGCGATCTGAGGTCGCCGGCGGCTAAACGCCGGTAGCCAATGTGGCCGTCATTAGCGGTTAATTAACCCACTAACCACCCCTCTAGAGTCACTGCCATGTGGGCCCTAGTGCTTAATTAGTTAGTTAACTATTCTGTTAGATTAGCACCGGTCTCAGGAGGGCCCCACCTGTCAGTTTGACTTTGCCACGTCACAGTTGACCTGGTCCCACACGTCAGCCACAGAAACCAACTAGAGTCACTGACCAGTGGACCCCACTGGTCGGGTTTGACCTGGGCACTGCCTTTGACTTGCTGACATCATGCTGACGCAAGGCTGTAGCAGTAACTCTTTTCTGGATTTAATTTTATATAGAAAATTCCAGAAAATTGCCTAAACTTCAAAAATTCATAGAAATTCAACCATAACTCCAAATGAGACAAATTATATATGAAAAATGATCAGAAAAATCCAAGCTATCCATTGGTACTGGTTTCATGCATGTCAGAACAAGTTAAACCTGCTGTTTATGCAGTATAAGGTGATGCACTAATATGATCAAGTCAAATGAGCTAACACTTGAACCTTTGGTTCAAATAAGCAATTACCCTTCTGTTTTAGCTTGCATTAGGCCAAAACACATTCATATTGCCATGTCATAGCATGCATCATATTGTTGCATATCGTCATGTGTTGATTGTGCTCGGTTGTGTTCTTCATGGTAGGTTCTGCCTCCGAGGATATTCACGAGTATCCAATTGAAGGGCAGTATCCCGTTACCACTCCATCAGGCAAGCAACCATTGATCATTCCGATACAACCCATGTTCTTGCTCCTACTCTTGTTTACTGCATTAAGACAACGCGTTTCAAACTGCTGTGTGCTATGGTAGTTGAACCCTTATCCTCTGCATGACCTGTCATTGCCACAGTAACTAGATGAAACCCACTAGCATGTGTAGGAGTTGATTGAGCCATGTTTTGTGATTCCTACCTTGTTATGCCTGCTATGCTTAGAGTTGTGTCAGGTCTGGTTCATCTGGGTGATGGGCTAGAGTGAAATGCTTGTGTCAGTGATATGTGGGATGTGTTGAATATGTTTTGGTAAAGGTATCGATGAGAGGCCATGTAGGAGTACATGGTGGGTTGTTTCATTGAGGCCGTCCCTAAGAACTGAGTTCTGTATGCGTGATTTAAGATTCAGCTACTACCACACATTGGGCCCTGAAATATGACCCCGCTCGACTTACTGACCCCTCTCGCCTCAGTCCAGGAGTTGCAACTAGTTTCTGGTGTTTGTAGGATATGTGTTGGCGGCCGTGCGTAGCGCTGACCCTAGGGGTGGGCTATGTTGCGGTAGATACACCATGGCACGGTGTACCGAGTCACCCGTTTGGTGTCTCGAGAACCCTGTTCACATCGTTCGGGGCCGTTGAGGACACCCCGGCCGGATTTCCTTGCGGATGGAACCTGAATAGGCGATGACCTTGGACTAGAGACTTGTGAGGTTAGTTAGGTCGTGGTCTACACCCACGTCGGTTTTCGCTTGAAGTCTGCCGAGCACATTTCGTGTGCAGACGCTAAGTGGTGGAAACATGTGTGATGAAGTACACCCCTGCAGGGTATAAAACTATTCGAATAGCCGCGTCCGCAGTAAAGGACTACTTGGTTGCATATACAGTTCATAGATAAGTTAATGGATACTACTAAAAGACTCAAGATAAGTGTGAGTACCGAGGATGGCCCTCTCGCAGGATACGAGGGAGGATCCACGGTGGAGTATTGTGATGGTGAGTAGTGGACTCGTGTGCGAAAACTATTTTGCTAAAAGGTTCCGTAGGATAGCTTAACCAAGAGTCAAAGGTGGCCTGCTGCATAAACCCCGCCACCTTCTTGAGAATGAGCATGTATAGTAGGTTTTGATGTAAGACTTGCTGAGTACCTTTGTACTCATGTTTGCTTATTTATTGTTTTCAGACGACAACACTGCCCCCTCCGATGGGTTTTACATAGACCTTGACGTCGATGAGTGACTAGCCACCCAGGTGGTGATCCAGGCCATGGAGGGCCCTATGTAGATAGACAGGCTTCGAGAAGCCCTCTTTCTTTCTAGAGTCTGTACTCAGACTAGTTGCTTCTGCATGTGCTTGTATGACTGTATGACTTGAGTGTCGGGTCATGTGACCCCTACCTGTAAGAATATGTTATGTATGGCTCCCTGGAGCCTTTAAATAAAGTACTTGAGTTGTAGAGTTTTTTTGTGATGCCATGTTGTATGTACTCATATCGGGCATATTGTGTGTATGATTGAAATGCTTGGTATGAGTGAGATCCGACAATCTAGTTGTTTGTCCTTCGCAGCCTTTCTTATGGGGAAATGTAGTCTAGTGTTCCTCGAGCCATAGTAGTCCTCTACAGCCCGGTTCACCGGAGTCCTGCTAGCCCAACACTACTGTTCAGGATACTTGACTGGCCGGCATGTGTTTCAGTTCGTCCCTATGTCTGTCCCTTCGGGGAAATGTCACGTGGTGATCTCCGGAGTCCTATCTAGCCTGCTACAGCCCGGGATCCCCGGAGTCCTGTTAGCCCAGTGCTACAGCCCGGAATCACTCGTTGATGAACGACATGTTCGATGTGATTCATGTATGCCTGTCTCCATAGGTCTGTGCCGCTTTGGGTTCACGACTAGCCATGTCGGCCCGGGTTCTCGGTCATATGGATGCTAGCGACATTGTCATATACGCGAGCCAAAAGGCGCAAACGGCCCCGGGCCATGGTAAGGCGACACCCGTGGGATACCGTGCGTGAGGCCGCAAAGTGATATGAGGTGTTACCGGCTAGATCGATGTGGCTTAGAATCGGGGTCCTGACAGCGTTGGCATCAGAGCCGGACTGCCTGTAGGTTCGTTCAGCCAAACTGGTCGATGTCGAGTCTAGAAATGCTTTAGTTATATGTAAGGGAATTGATTGTGGGAGGGAACATAAGGTTCTTTTACTCCTTTACCCTATGCTTCTGATCTGAGTCATTCTCTTCTCATTCAACGTGGGTTAAGGACTAGGCTCTCTTCTTCTATCAGGTTCACGTGTTACTAATCCATAGTAGTTTATAGGATTATTGCTACGAGTTCCAGTCCAGTTTCTACTATTTTAGTACGTTGCTATTTGAATCAGAACCTTGATATGATGCTGTTGAGCGGTATTGTGAACTGTTGTGGATGTCTCAAATCTTTTTCTGAGCATTTACAGCCGTTATGCTGTCCAATTTTCCCTAGGAATTCTGATGTCTTTGTCTTGTGGTTGTGCTTTCAGATGGCCAACCGTTCTCAAAATCAAGTGGTTCGCCTGACCAGGTGCCTCGACGTGCCCGGTCATACTGCTATGTTAGTCCGGGTCATGATCGAGATAGGATACCGTTGGTATCCTGAATACACTGTCGAAGAGCAGTTCCGCGACTTTAATCAAAGCCAGTATTTCTGCACCGTCAGGATATTTCCTTCCTATCCTGGATCTACCGAGCCCCTTCACTATTCCTATGGACTCGGAGTTACCGTTGAGATGGCTGTGCAGGATGCTGCCTACTCCATGATGACCATCTTGCGAGTCCGGACTGGCCTGCTTCGGAACACTGACTTCCGTTACATGCCAGCTTCACTTCCGGGAGCGCAGGGGTATCTTCAGGCTATCTATGCTGACTCCACTCAGGAGGACTCATTAACTCGTACCACCGCTGAGATGCTCGAAGATAAGGACCGAGAGAATCGGGCCTTGAGGCTGGAGCTTTTTAATACTCGTGCTGATCATTGGGCCACATTGACTCGGTTTGCACCTGCGGTGCAAGCTGGATGTATGGATACCTGGGATCTGTATCCTGTGAGATCAGCTCTGCCAGACATGGTGGATTGGCGTGATGTGGGAGGCATCACCCCACCCCGTGGTCCCCGCAGGCCACCGTTTGTTGGTCCAAGACCTCATCCTAGTCCCTATGGTCCACAGGCTCCTCAGGACCGTCTGTTTCCGGATGATCACGTTGAACTTCCAGGCTATGGAGGTGACTTCTATGAGGACTACTACGGAGCTATCTGAGTTAGTAGTAGTACCACTAGTATTGTAGTAGTTGTATCCCCACTGTCCTGCGTGACTTGTGGAATACGACTTGGTGTGTAATCGATTCCGGAGGTGTAGACAAATAATGTATAGGAACTCGGAATGCCTCCGATGAGATGTAACGTCTACCTTCATAGTTGTACTGTAGCATGGGCTTGGACTAAACTATGTATGACGAGTATGACCGTTGGTGTATATATGGCAGTTTTATATTACCATGGCATACGAATGAGCATCTCTGCATTCCGTGTTATCCCTACATTCTGCACTCCTTGTTAAGTTTGAGCCATCCTTGTCTAAACCGTTGTCTTGTTTCCTCTTAGGATGGTCAACACCCGCGGCAACCCTGCTGTCCCGGAGCGGGGGGAAGCCAGTGCAGCTAGAGGTGAAAATCTGCCTCACCCGCCTTCTCTGGCCGAAGTGATGCTGGAGGCGCAAAGGAACAAGCGTGAGACCAACCGCCTGCTGGAGCGGATTGAGCAGAACACTGCACGCCACCCACGAAATGACTTGGTGTCAATCAATGACTTTATCAAGCTGTACCCACCAAAGTTTAACCATTCCGTCGAGCCCCTCGACGCGGATGATTGGCTTCGTAGCATCACCCACAAGCTACGTTCTGCCAACGTAGTCGAAGCCAACAAGGTTACCTATGCTGCCTATCATCTCGATGGCCCTGCTAGCCATTGGTGGGAAAACTACGAAGCTATGCGCCCGGTCGGTCAAATCACTACCTGGGCTGAGTTCAGCGAGGCTTTCCGTGAGCATCACATTCCGGAAGGTCTCATCGATCGCAAGAGGGAGGAGTTCTGCAACTTCACCCAAGGAAGGCTGACTATGGATGCATATAGCCGAGAATTTGGGAACCTGGCACGCTCTTCTCCTGAAGAGGTTTCTACTGACGCCAAGAAGCAGGCAAGGTTCCGCAAGGGACTTAGCCCCGAGCTTCGCCGCGATCTCCGTCTGCACGAGTGCACATCCTTTCAGAAGTTGGTCAATAAAGCTATCAATGCTGAGACAGGCCAGACTGATTATGACGCTTCACGCAAGCACTCCCGTGATTTTGGGTCTTCATCCGGCTCTGGAGCTCAGAAGCACCGGGTGTGGATTCCAAGCACCGCACTGCCACCCAGATTCACCCCGAGGCCATCCTTTGAGGCGCCTCGTCCCAACCAGCAATTTGCACCGCCCAAGCCCTATGGTGGCCCCGCTGCTAATGTTGCTCCACGCCCCACTGTGGTAACATGCTTCAAGTGTGGAGAACCGGGTCACTATAGTCGAGAGTGTCCCCAGAACAACCCCAATCAAGCTGGAAAGTCCGTTAGCCGTGGTAAGCCCGCGGGAAAGACTTTCTACGCCAAGCCGGCCACCACTGCACGTGGCCATGTCAATTATGTTTCAGCCGAAGAGGCTCATGAGGATCCCAACGTCGTCCTTGGTATGCTCCTTGTTAACTGCCATCCGGCATCTGTTCTTTTTGATACTGGAGCATCTCATTCATTCATATCCGAGAATTATGCTCGGTTGCATAACACGACATTCTGTGACATGCCCACTTCCATGGTAATTCAAACTCCGGGTTCCAAATGGCAAACTTCTAGGGTAAGCCATGGGAACGAAATTCTTGTCGATAGGCTTGTCTTCCTTGCATCTTTAATAGCTCTCAAGTCCTCCGACATAAACATCATCTTGGGTATGGACTGGATGTCGGCTCATTATGCCAAGATCGATTGTGCCACTAGAACCGTTCAACTTACTCAACCCTCGGGCAAGACAGTTAATGTCTTAACTCGAGTGGCCAAGCGCCAACTTTACTCCCTAAATGCCAACCCTCTTCCAGACCTTGAGGACGTTTCGGTAGTCCGAGACTTTCCGGATGTGTTTCCAGAAGAACTACCAGGTGTTCCACCTGACAGGGATATCGAGTTTGTGATAGACCTTGTTCCAGGAACCGTTCCAATTGCTAGAAGACCCTACAAGATGGCACCCTTAGAACTAGCCGAGCTTAAGAACCAACTCGATGAGTCGTTGAACAAAGGGTTCATCCGTCCTAGCTCCTCTCCTTGGGTTTGCCCTGTCCTCTTCGTCAAGAAGAAGGATGGAACGGATCGAATGGTTGTGGATTACCGACCTGTCAATCTAGTCACCATAAAGAACAAATACCCGCTTCCCAGGATCAACGACCTGTATGACCAGCTCGCTGGATCCTCAGTCTTCTCCAAGATGGATTTGAGGTTGGGCTACCATCAAATCAAAATCAGAAACGGGGACATTCCCAAAACGGCCTTTGTTACTCGTTATGGCCAATACGAGTACACCGTCATGTCCTTCGATTTAACAAATGCCCTGGCCACCTTCTCCTGGTTAATGAATTCGGTTTTCATGGAGTACTTGGACAAATTCGTCGTAGTATACCTCGATGACATACTCATCTACTCCAAGAATTAAGAGGAACATGCCGAACATCTAAGGCTGGTATTGATGAAACTTCGAGAGCATCGCCTTTATGCCAAATTCTCCAAGTGTGAATTTTGGTTGTCAGAAGTGACCTATCTAGGCCATGTTTTCTCTGGTAAGGGTATTGCTGTCAATCCCGAGCGAGTTCAAGCCGTCCTTGATTGGACTCCACCTGAATCAGTCAAGCAAGTTCGGAGTTTCCTTGGCCTAGCGAGCTATTGCCGCCGCTTCGTCGAGAATTTCTCCAAGGTTGCTAAGCCTCTAACTGAACTCCTCAAGAAAGATAAAAAGTTCGAGTGGACTCCATAGTGCGAGTTCAGTTTTCAGGAACTGAAAAGACGCCTGACATCTGCTCCCGTACTGGTACCACCAGATTTCTCCAAGGACTTTATTATCTATTGCGACGCCTCGCGACAAGGACTAGGTTGCATACTCATGCAAGATCGTCAGGTAATTGCCTATGCTTCACGGCAATTACACCCACATCAGGAAAATTATCCCACACATGATCTAGAGCTTGCAGCTGTAGTCCATGCACTCAAAACCTGGCGACATTACCTTCTCGGTAATCGTTGCGAGGTCTTCGCCGATCACCAAAGTTTGAAATATATCTTCACCCAACCAGATTTGAATCTCAGGCAAAGACGTTGGGTCGAGTTGATCTCGGATTACGACTAAGGAATAACTTACACCCCCGGCAAAGCCAATGTCATGGCTGATGCACTAAGTCGTAAGTCCTACTGTAACAACCTGATGTTACAACAAAGCCAACCACTTCTCCATGAGGAATTTCGTAAGCTTAACCTTCACATTGTTCCTCAAGGATTCCTATCTACCCTGGTGGTGAAACCTACCCTTATGGATCAAATCAAAGCTGCCCAAAAGCGTGATAAGGGCTTATCCCGGATTAAGGAAAACATTGCTAGTGGAGTAGCTAAATGCTTTTCCATGGATGAATAGGGTGGTGTCTTCTTCGAGAACCGCCTGGTGGTTCCCAAGAAACAACATCTACGCTAGATGATCCTTAAGGAAGCTCATGAATCCCCTCTCACCATTCATCCCGGTAGTACTAAAATGTATCATGACCCACGCCAGAGGTTTTGGTGGACTAGGATGAAGAGAGAAATCGCTCAATACAATGCCAATTGCGACGTTTGTCGTCGTGTTAAAGCAGAGCATCAACGGCCTGCTGGCACCCTTCAACCTTTGGCTATTCCTTAATGGAAATGGGATAAAATCAGTATGGATTTCATCACTGGGTTTCCTAGGACCAAGAGGGGGAATAATGCCATCTTCGTCGTGATCGACCATCTTTCCAAAGTAGCCCATTTTCTACCTGTTCGTGAGAGTATCACCGCTAGCCAGCTAGCTGACTTATACATCTCCCGAATAGTGTCTCTTCATGGTGTCCCATTGGAAATTAACTCAGACCGTGGAAGTCTCTTCACCTCTCGATTTTGGGAAAGTTTCCAAAATGCTATGGGAACTCATCTCTCCTTTAGCACCGCCTTCCATCCTCAATCAAGTGGTCAAGTAGAGCGAGTCGATCAAATTCTGGAAGATATGCTCCGAGCTTCTGTTCTCTCGTTCGGAATGAGTTGGGAGAAATGCCTTCCATTCGCGGAGTTTGCTTATAACAATAGCTATCAAGCTAGTTTGGGCAAAGCTCCCTTCGAAGTTCTCTATGGACGAAAATGTCGAACGCCTCTTAACTGGTCAGAAACCGGGGAAAGACAACTCTTTGGCCCGGATATGATTCAGGAAGCAGAAGAGCAGGTTCGCGTTATTCGTGAGAAATTGAAAACAGCCCAATCTCGCCAAAAGAGTCAATATGGTCGTAAACATAAGCCTATGACATTTGAAGTTGACGAGAAGGCTTACCTTCGGGTTACCCCGTTAAAGGGAACCCATCGTTTCGGTATCAAAGGCAAATTGGCTCCTCGTTACGTTGGACCCTTTCGCATTCTTGCCAAACAAGGAGAAGTTGCCTACCAATTGGAACTACCTCCGCATCTTTCCAGAGTTCACGATGTCTTCCACGTTTCGCAACTCACGCGTTGCTTCGCGGATCCTATCCGTGGAGTGGACCACGAAACGCTTGATTTACAAGATAACCTTTATTATCGGGAATACCCCGTTCGTATCCTTGATCAAGCCGAGCGTACCACTCGACGTCATAATATCAAGTTTCTCAAGGTTCAATGGTCACACCATTCCGAGGAAGAAGCCACTTGGGAAAGGGAGGATCATCTTCGACTCGAGTACCCCACCTTCTTTCCAGATGATCCTAAATCTCGGGACGAGATTCTATTGAGTGTGGTGAGTTGTCACACCCTAGCTAGACCATGCATTAGAGTGTGCATCATGTTTACTTTCATCAGAAACTTGAAATGGGGAAAGCAGAACCCCCAGCACCCCCCCTGAAATCAACTAGGGTTTACTAAAAATAAATTCAATGAACCTGAAATGCCCTTCTAAAATGCTCACCCTCTTTGCCTTGGGTTAGAACCTTTGGGAAAAATGGTGCACATATTTTTTAGGTCAACAAAAGGGCATTGATTTAAATCATAAGTATCTGAATTTGGGCATTTAAATGCTATTAAATAAATCAAATGCACAAACAATGTTGGAACTATTTTTTGGGCCACTGAAATAATTCAACAAGTGTCCATGAATATTTTCAGGATTTTATTAAATGATTTAGTATTTAAACTAAATCAAAACAGGATAACAGAAATAGAAAACACAAATAAGTAAAAGAGGGAAAAGCCACTGGGCCACTTACCTGGACTACCTGGCCCATCTCCAGCTGGCGGCCCAGCCCACCCCCGCTGCCTCCTGTCGTCTCCCTCCTCGGACAGAAGGACGAGGGCGTGTGCCCGACGCTCGCCGGCACGCGCGCGCGCCACCTCCACCCTGCTGGCCACCTCCTGCTTCCCGACACCCCCTAGACGAGCGCCACGCCTCCCCTGGAACCCTCTCGCTCACTCTCTCTTCCCCATTCTCCCCCTTGGCTCCCTCTCTCTTCCACCGAGCGGAGCTCGTCGCCGCCGTACGCCGTAGACGCAGCCCCCGTGCTCCCCTCGCCCTGCCGCTGAGCCCAGAAGCACCGCCGTGTCTTCCTCGTCCTCTCCACCGAGCTACGCGAGCCAGGAGAGCCTGGAATGTCACCACCACCGTCATCTTCAACCTCGGCCACCCGAGCTCCTTGCCGTCGATTCGCGCCATCAAGGTCGCCCCCGAGCCCACTAGCCACCCCTACGGCACCGATGTGAGCTCCCGGTCCCTTTCCCCTTAGCCACGCCGTCGATTTCGCCCCGTAGCTGTTGCCCCGCGAGCACCCGAAGCTCGCCGCCACTGAGCCTCAACGCCGTCGTGGCTACGGCCGTGCAAGCACGCGTCCGAGCGCACCACCGCCTTCAACGCGTCCCCAGGAGCCTAACGCACCCACCCGTTCAACCTGACGTGCCCCCTAGTGCCAACCCCAACCTTACCCGAACTCCGGCGGCCGCAAAAGAGCTCGCCGCCGTCAGCTCCGGCCACCCCCCGCACCTCCCGTTGGTCTCCCTAGATGCGCACGAGCACGAGCTCCTCCCTGGTGCCCCCAGTGCGCCAAACCATCACCTGTAGCGAAATCCCGATGCGGACGCCGCCGCGATCTGAGGTCGCCGGCGGCTAAACGCCGGTAGCCGACGTGGCCGTCATTAGCGGTTAATTAACCCACTAACCACCCCTCTAGAGTCACTGCCATGTGGGCCCTAGTGCTTAATTAGTTAGTTAACTATTCTATCAGATTAGCACCGGTCTCAGGAGGGCCCCACCTGTCAGTTTGACTTTGCCACGTCATAGTTGACCTGGTCCCACACGTCAGCCACAGAAACCAACTAGAGTCACTGACCAGTGGACCCCCCTAGTCGGGTTTGACCTGGGCACTGCCTTTGACTTGCTGACATCATGCTGACGCAAGGCTGACGCAGTAACTCTTTTCTGGATTTAATTTTATATAGAAAATTCCAGAAAATTGCCTAAACTTCAAAAATTCATAGAAATTCAACCATAACTCCAAATGAGACAAATTATATATGCAAAATGATCAGAAAAATCCAAGCTATCCATTGGTACTGGTTTCATGCATGTCAGAACAAGTTAAACCTGCTGTTTATGCAGTATAAGGTGATGCACTAATATGATCAAGTCAAATGAGCTAACACTTGAACCTTTGGTTCAAATAAGCAATTACCCTTCTGTTTTAGCTTGCATTAGGCCAAAACACATTCATATTGCCATGTCATAGCATGCATCATATTGTTGCATATCGTCATGTGTTGATTGTGCTCGGTTGTGTTCTTCGTGGTAGGTTCTGCCTCCGAGGATATTCACGAGTATCCAACTGAAGGGCAGTATCCCGTTACCACTCCATCAGGCAAGCAACCATTGATCATTCCGATACAACCCATGTTCTCGCTCCTGCTCTTGTTTACTGCATTAAGACAACGCGTTTCAAACTGCTGTGTGCTACGGTAGTTGAACCCTTATCCTCTGCATGACCTGTCATTGCCACAGTAACTAGATGAATCCCACTAGCATGTGTAGGAGTTGATTGAGCCATGTTTTGTGATTCCTACCTTGTTATGCCTGCTATGCTTAGAGTTGTGTCAGGTCTGGTTCATCTGGGTGATGGGCTAGAGTGAAATGCTTGTGTCAGTGATATGTGGGATGTGTTGAATATGTTTTGGTAAAGGTATCGATGAGAGGCCATGTAGGAGTACATGGTGGGTTGATTCATTGAGGCCGTCCCTAAGAACTGAGTTCTGTATGCGTGATTTAAGATTCAGCTACTACCACACATTGGGCCCTGAAATATGACCCCGCTCGACTTACTGACCCCTCTCGCCTCAGTCCAGGAGTTGCAACTAGTTTCTGGTGTTTGTACGATATGTGTTGGCGGTCGTGCGTAGCGCTGACCCTAGGGTGGGCTATGTTGTGGTAGATACACCGTGGCACGGTGTACTGAGTCACCCGTTTGGTGTCTCGGGAACCCTGTTCACATCGTTCGGGGCCGTTGAGGACACCCCGGCCGGATTTCCTTGCGGATGGAACCTGAATAGGTGATGACCCTGGACTAGAGACTTGTGAGGTTAGTCAGGTCGTGGTCTACACCCACGTCGGTTTTCGCTTGAAGTCTGCCGAGCACATTTCGTGTGCAGACGCTAAGTGGTGGAAACATGTGTGACGAAGTACACCCCTGCAGGGTATAAAACTATTCGAATAGCCGCGTCCGCGGTAAAGGACTACTTGGTTGCATATACAGTTCATAGACAAGTTAATGGATACTACTAAAAGACTCAAGATAAGTGTGAGTACCGAGGATGGCCCTCTCGCAGGATACGAGGGAGGATCCACGATGGAGTATTGTGATGGTGAGTAGTGGACTCGTGTGCGAAAACTATTTTGCTAAAAGGTTCCGTAGGATAGCATAGCCAAGAGTCAAAGCTGGCTTGCTGCATAAACCCCGCCACCTTCTTGAGAATGAGCATGTATAGTAGGTTCTGATGTAAGACTTGCTAAGTACCTTTGTACTCATGTTTGCTTATTTATTGTTTTCAGACGACAACACTGCCACCTCCGATGGGTTTTACGTAGACCTTGACGTCGACGAGTGACTAGCCACCCAGGTGGTGATCCAGGCCATGGAGGGCCCTATGTAGATAGACAGGCTTCGAGAAGCCCTCTTTCTTTCTAGAGTCTGTACTCAGACTAGTTGCTTCCGCATGTGCTTGTATGACTGTATGACTTGAGTGTCGGGTCATGTGACCCCTACCTGTATGAATATGTTATGTATGGATCCCTGGAGCCTTTAAATAAAGTACTTGAGTTGTAGAGTTTTGTTGTGATGCCATGTTGTATGTACTCATATCGGGCATATTGTGTGTATGATTGAAATGCTTGGTATGAGTGGGATCCGACAATCTAGTTGTTTGTCCTTCGCAGCCTTTCTTATGGGGAAATGTAGTCTAGTGTTCCTCGAGCCATAGTAGTCCGCTACAGCCCGGTTCACCGGAGTCCTGCTAGCCCAGCACTACTGTTCAGGACACTTGACTGGCCGGCATGTGTTTCACTTCGTCCCTATGTCTGTCCCTTCGGGGAAATGTCACGCGGTGATCTCCGGAGTCCTATCTAGCCTGCTACAGCCCGGGATCCCCGGAGTCCTGTTAGCCTAGTGCTACAGCCCGGAATCACTCATTGATGACCGACATGTTCGATGTGATTCATGTATGCCTGTCTCTATAGGTCTGTGCCGCTTTGGGTTCACGACTAGCCATGTCGGCCCAGGTTCTCGGTCATATGGATGCTAGCGACATTGTCATATACGCGAGCCAAAAGGCGCAAACGGCCCCGGGCCATGGTAAGGCGACACCCGTGGGATACCGTGCGTGAGGCTGCAAAGTGATATGAGGTGTTACCGGCTGGATCGATGTGGCTTACAATCAGGGTCCTGACAAGTATGCAACCTAGTCCTTGTCGTGAGTCGTCGCAATAGATAATAAAGTCCTTGGAGAAATCTGGTGGTACCAGTACGAGGGCAGATGTCAGGCGTCTTTTCAGTTCCTGAAAGCTGAACTCGCACTGCGGAGTCCACTCGAACGTTTTATCTTTCTTGAGGAGTTCAGTTAGAGGTTTAGCAACCATGGAGAAATTCTCGACGAAGCGGAGACAATAGCTCGCTAAGCCAAGGAAGCTACGAACTTGCTTGACCGTCTCAGGTGGAGTCCAATCAAGGACGGCTTGAACTCGCTCGGGATTGACAGCAATACCCTTACCAGAGATTACATGGCCTAGATAGGTCACTTCTGGCAACCAAAATTCACACTTGGAGAATTTGGCATAAAGGCGATGCTCTCGAAGTTTCATCAATACCAGCCTTAGATGTTCGGCATGTACCTCTTCATTCTTGGACTAGATGAGTATGTCATCAAGGTATACTATGACGAATTTATCCAAGTACTCCATGAAAACCGAGTTCATTAACCGGGAGAAGGTGGCTGGGGCATTGGTTAAACCGAAGGACATAACAGTGTACTCGTATTGGCCATAATGAGTGACAAAGGCCGTTTTGGGGATGTCCCCATTTCTGATTTTGATTTGATGGTAACCGAACCGCAAATCCATCTTGGAAAAGACTGAGGATCCAGCGAGCTGATCATACAGATTGTTGATCCTGGGAAGCGGGTATTTGTTCTTGATGGTGACCAAGTTGACGGGTCGGTAATACACAACCATTCGATCTGTTCCATCCTTCTTCTTGACGAAGAGGATGAGGCAAGCCCAAGGAGAGGAACTAGGACGGATGAAACCCTTTTTCAAGGACTCGTCGTGTTGGTTCTTAAGCTCGGCTAGTTCTAAGGGTGCCATCTTGTAGGGTCTTCTAGAAATTGGAACGGTTCCTGGAACAAGGTCTATCACAAACTTGACATCCCTGTCAGGTGGAACACCTGGCAGTTCTTCTGGAAAGACATCTGGAAAGTCTCGAACTACCGGAACATCCTCAAGGTCTGGAAGGGGGTTGGCATTTAGGGAGTAAAGTTGGCACTTGGCCACTCGAGTTAAGACATTAACTGTCTTGCCAGACGGGTGAGTAAGTTGAACGGTTCTAGTGGCACAATCGATCTTAGCATGATGAGATGACATCCAGTCCATACCCAGGATGATGTTTATGTCGGAGGACTTGAGAGCTATTAAGGATGCAAGGAAGACAAGTCTATCGACAAGAATTTCGTTCCCATGGCTTACTCTAGAAGTTTGCCATCTAGAGCCAGGGGTTTGAATTTCCATGGTAGAAGGCATGTCACAGAATGTCGTGCTATGCAATCGAGCATAGTTCTCGGATATAAATGAATGAGATGCTCCAGTATCGAAAAGAACAGATGCCGGATGGCAGTTAACAAGGAGCGTACCAAGGACGACGTTAGGATCCTCATGAGCCTCCTCGGCTGAAACATAATTGACATGGCCACGTGTAGTGGTGGCCGGCTTGGCGTAGAACATTTTTCCCGCGGGCTTACCACGGCCAACAGACTTTCCATTTTGATTGGGGTTGTTGTTCTGGGGACACTCTTGGCTATAATGACCCGGCTCTCCACACTTGAAGCATGTTACCACATTGGGGCGTGGAGCAGCATTAGCAGCGGGGCCACCATAGGGCTTGGGCGGTGCAAATTGCTGGTTGGGACGAGGCGCCTCAAAGGATGGCCTCGGGGTGAACCTGGGTGGTAGTGCCGTGGTTGGAATCCACACCCGGCGCTTCTGAGCTCCAGAGCCGGATGAAGAGCCAAAATCACGGGAGTGCTTGCGTGAAGCGTCATAATCAGTCTGGCCTGTCTCAGCACTAATGGCTTTGTTGACCAACTTCTGAAAGGATGTGCACTCATGCATATGAAGATCGCGGCGAAGCTCAGGGCTAAGTCCCTTGTGGAACCTTGCTTGCTTCTTAGCGTCAGTCGATACCTCTTCAGGGGCATAACGTGCCAGGTTCCCAAATTCACGACTATAAGCATCCACGGTTAGTCTCCCTTGGGTGAAGTTGCAGAACTCCTCCCTCTTGCGATCCATGAGACCTTCCGGAATGTGATGCTCACGGAAAGCCTCACTGAATTCAGCCCAAGTAGTGATTTGACCGACCGGGCGCATAGCTTCGAAGTTTTCCCACCAATGGCTAGCAGGGCCTTCGAGGTGATAGGCAGCATCCTGCACAGCCATCTCAATGGTAACCCCGAGTCCACAGGAACAGTGAAGGGGCTCGGTAGATCCAGGATAAGAAGGAAATATCCTGACGGTGCAGGAATACTGGCTTTGATTAAAGTCGCTGAACCGCTCTTCGACGGTGTATTCGGGGTACCAACGGTAACCCGTCTCGATCATGACTCGGACTAACATAGCAGTATGACCGAGCACGTCGAGGCACCTGGTCAGGCGAACCACTTGGTTATGAACACGGTTGTCCATCTGAAAGCACAACCACAATGCAAAGACATTAGAATTTCTAGTGAAAATTGGACAGCATAACAGTTGTAAATGCTTAGAAAAAGATTTGAGACATCCACAACAGTTCACAATACCGCTCAACAACATCATATCAAGGTTCTGTTTCAAATAGCAACATACTAAAAATAGTAGAAACTGAACTGGGACTTGTAACAATAATCCTATAAGCTACTACGGATTAGTAACACATGAACCTGATAGAAGAAGAGAGCCTAGTCCTTAACCCACGTTGAATGAGAAGAGAATGACTCAGATAAGAGGCATAGGGTAAAGGAGTAAAAGAACCTTACATTCCCTCCCACAATCAATTCCCCTACATATAACTAAAGCATTTCTAGACTCGACATCGACAAGTTTGGCTCAACGAACCTACAGGCACTCCGGCTCTGATGCCAACGCTATCAGGACCCCGTTTCCAAGTCACATCGATCTAGCCAGTAACACCTCATATCACTTTCCGGCCTCACGCACGGTATCCCACGGGTGTCGCCTTACCATGGCCCGGGACCATTTGCACCTTTTGGCTCACGTATATGATAGTGTCGCTAGCATCCATATGACAGAGAACCCGGGCTGACATGGCTAGTCGTGAAACCAAAGGGGCACAGACCTATGGAGACATGCATACATGAATCACATCGAGCATGTCCGTCATCAGCGTGTGATTCCGGGCTGTAGCACTGGGCTAACAGGACTCCGGGGAACCCGGGCTGTAGTAGGCTAGGCAAGACTCCGGAAATCACCGCATGACATTTCCCCGAAGGGACAGACATCGGAACAAAGTGAATCACATGCCGGCCAGTCAAGTGTCCTGAGCAGTAGTGCTGGGCTAGCAGGACTCCGGTGAACCGGGCTGTAGCGGACTACTATGGCTCGAGGAACACTAGACTACATTTCCCCATAAGAAGGGCTGCCAAGGATAAACAACTAGATTGTCGGATCCCACTCATACCAAGCATTTCAATCATACACACAATATGCCCGATATGAGTACATATAACATGGCATCACAACAAAACTCTACAACTCAAGTACTTTATTTAAATGCTCCAGAGAGCCATACATAACATGTTCATACAGATAGGGGTCACATGACCCGACACTCAAGTTATACAATCATACAGGCACATGCGGAAGCAACTAGTCTGAGTACAGACTCTAGAAAGAAAGAAGGCTCCTCGAAGCCTGTCTATCTACATAGGGCCCTCCATGGCCAGGATCACCACCTGGGTGGCTAGTCACTCGTCAACGTCAAGGTCTACATAAAACCCATTGGAGGGGGCAGTGTTGTCGTCTGAAAACAATAAATAAGCAAACATGAGTACAAAGGTACTCAGCAAGTCTTACATCAAAACCTACTATACATGCTTATTCTCAAGAAGGTGGTGGGGTTATGCAGCAAGCCAGCTTTGACACTTGGCTAAGCTATCCTACGAAACCTCTCTAGTAAAATAGTTTTCACACACGAGTCCACTACTCACCAACACAATACTCCACCGGGGATCCTCCCTCGTCATCCTACGAGAGGGCCATCCTCGGTACTCACACTTATCTTGAGTCTTTTAGTAGTATCCATTAACTTGTCTATGAACTGTATAGGCAACCAAGTAGTCCTTTATGCGGACGCGGCTATTCGAATAGTTTTATACTCTACAGGGGTGTACTTCGTCATACACGCTTTCACCACTTACCGCCGTTTACACGACATGTACTCGGCAACCTACAAGCGGAAGCCCAGCGAGGGTGTCGGCCACGGCCTACCTAAACACTTAAGTCTCTAGTCCAGGTTTATCGCCTATCCAGGTTCCATCCGCAGGGAGTCCGGCCGAGGTTTCCACATACGGCCCCGAACGATGTGAACAGGGTTCCCGAGACACCAAACGGGTGACTCGGTACACCCGGCCACGATGTATCTACCACAACATAGCCCACCCCTAGGGTCAGCGCTACGCACGGCCGCCAACACATAACCTACAAAGACCAGAAACTATTTGCAACTCCTGGACAGAGTACTAGGGTGATTAAGAAGCCGAGAGGGTCAATTAAGGATCCCAATGCACGGCAGTAGCTGAATCTTAAATCACACATACAGATCTCAGTTCTTATGGACGGCCTCAATGAAACAACCCACCATGTACTCCTACATGGCCTCTCATCGATACCTTTACCAAAACATGTTCAACACACCCCTCATATTATCGACATAAGCATTTCACTCTAGCCCATCACCCAGATGAACCAGACCTGACACAATTCTAAGCATTGCTAGGTAGGAAGCACATACAAGGCTCAATCAACTCCTACACATGCTAGTGGGTTTCATCTAGTTACTATGGCAATGACAGGTCATGCAGAGGATAAGGGTTCAACTACCGTAGCACACAGCAGTTTGAATCGCGTTGTCTTAATGCAGTAAACAAGAGCAGAAGCGAGAACATGGGTTTGTATCGGAATGATCAATGAATGCTTGCCTGATGGAGTGGTAGTGGGATACTGCCCTTCAGTTGGATACTCGTGAATATCCTCGAAGGCAGAACCTACCACGAAGAACACATCGGAATACAATCAACACATGACGATATGCAACAATATGATGCATGCTATGACATGGCAATATGATTGTGTCTTGGCCTAATGCAAGCTAAAATAGGAAGGGATGAATTCATTTGAATCAAAGATTCAAATATTAGCTCATTAAACATGGCATTTATAGTGCATTACCTTATTCTGCTTAAACAGCAAAGTAAACTGGTTTTGTCATGCATGAAACCATTACAGATGGATAGATTGAATTTTTCTGATAATTTTTCATATATAAATTATTTCATTTGGAGTTACGGTTGAATTTCTATGAATTTTTGAAGTTTGAACTATTTTCTGGAATTTCCCGAATAAAAATAATTCCAGAAATTCAATTACTGCGTCAGCATTGCGTCATGCGGACCTCAGCAGGTCAAAGGCGCCAGCCCAGGTCAAACCTGACTGGTGGGGCCCTTCTGTCAGCCTCTCAGATAATTAGCAGAATTAGATTAACACTAATTAGCTGTCAGTGGGGCCTGGGCCCACATGTCAGTGACTGATTTAATTAAAATTAATTAAAACTAAACCTAAATTAGTTAACAGACCGGCCCCACCTGTCATAGACTCTGGGGGGGGGGTCTACCTGGGCCCACCCAGGGGTCAAACTGGGTCAACTCGCCGGCGGCTCGACGGCGGAGGGCTTCGGAAAACGCCCTCAGGCGACCAAAACGACGGCGGAGATGTGCTACGCAACGCGGGGAGCGAGCCGCATCCTTTGGGGGAGGAAGTGGGGCACGGGGAGGCCGGAGACGACGCCGGCGACGACCTTGGTGGTTGCCGGAGTTCGGGCGTGGATGAACCCGACGCTACGGGGCATGGCGAGGCGCGGGGAGTGGTGCTTTAGGTTCTTGGGAGCGCGTGGAAGACGAAGGCGTGCTCGGGCTCGAGCTTACGCGCCTGTGGCCACGGCGGCGACATGGCCGGCGGAGCCGAGCTCTCGGGTGCGATGGAAACGGCGACTACATGGCGCAAACGAGCGAGGGGAAGGTGGGGATCGAAGGAGAAGCTCACGGGGAGTGCAGCAGTGGTCTTGGGGAGCTCGGGGAAGCAACGGAGCGGGCGCACGGTCGCCGGTGATCTCGGTGGACCGAGGTTGAAGAAGACGGCGATAGCGGTGTTGCAGGGCTTCCGGCGAAGCATGGCTCGGTGGGGAGGACGAGGGAGTCGAGGCGGAGCTGATGGGCTCATCGGAGGGGCGAGGGGGTGGCTGTGGTGGCCACTACGGCGATCGGTGGCGAGGTCCGCGCTCGGCCATCACGGGAGAGGATGAGGGAGACGAGGGGGCGAGTGAGAGAGGATGAGAGGGAGACGTGGGGGTCGCGTGGCGTCCTGTGGACATCTCCCGGCGTCGGCAGAAGCAGGAGGTGGCCGGCGCGTGGCCGGCGTGCGGCGAGCACGCGCCCCTACCTCCTGGCGCGAGGAAGGGGGTGACTGGCCGAGCCAGTAGGCTGGGCCGAGCCAGGTAAGGCCCAGGTGGGCTTCTTTCTCCCCCTTTTTTTATTTAGTTTCTGTTTTCTATTTAACTGCAACTGTTTAGCTTTATTTAAAATACCAAAACATTTCCAAAATTCCTGAAAATAAATGTGGCCTCTGTTTAGAATATTTCCAACAGGAAACATTTACTCCCAGAATTATTTGAGCATTTAAATTATTTTATAGCATTTAAATGCCCAAATTCAAATACTTATGATTTAATTCAATGACCTTCTGTTGACCTAGAAAATTCTGCACCAATTTTGCCAGAGGTTCTAACCTAAGACAAAGAGGGTGAACAGTTTAGAAGGGCATTTCAGGTTCATTGAAATTATTTTTAGTAAACCCTAGTTGATTTCAAAAGGGTGCTGGGGGTTCTGCCTTCCCCATTTCAGGTTTCTGATTAAAAGTAAACATGATGCACACTCTAATGCATGGACTAGCTAGGGTGTGACATGGGCGATGGCCATGGTGGGATAGACAAGGTTGCTTCTTCGTGGACCCTTCGTGTGTGGAGCCCTCCATGGACTCGCGTAACCGTTGCCCTTCGTGGGTTGAAGTCTCCATCAACGTGGATGTACGATAGCACCGCCTATCGGAACCACAGCAAAAATCTCCGTGTCTACATTGCATTTGCTCCCTCCAAACTCCTCCCTTTACCTTCATGTGCAATGTTTTACATTCTGCTACTATACTCTTAGACTTGCATGTGTAGGTTGATTGCTTGACTAGTGCTAAGTTGCTAAAATCTCCCAAGACTTAAAATTGGGAAAAGGCTAGATTTTTATTTGGTCAAGTAGTCTAATCCCCCCTCTAGACATACTTTTGATCCTACAAATACCTCAGCCGCCATTGGGTCGTCCAGGTCACCAGGACAGGACCAAGAGGTGAGGGGCCACATGACCAGTTAGGCTCCTGACTTGCGATGCTCAGGAGTCCCCTTTGACGTACGAATGGCCCGCGGAAAGGAGATGCGAGAATAGGCATTAGCGTTCTGCGTCGGCAGGGCCCGGCCTCGCGCATACCTCAACCGCCGATGGGTCGTCTAGATCACCAGGACGAGACCAAGGGGTGAGGGGCTACGTGACCAGTTAGGCTCCTGGGTCACGATGCTGAGGAGTCCCCCTTGACGTACAAACAGACCTCCATTCCTTTTCTCACCGAGGTCCCTCTCGGGAGGGGCGTGTGACGACCAGGTCCGAGGGACCTGACAGGGTGGCGTACGCTAGGCGTGACCTGAGCCCAGCCCCCTCGCGTGACTCTCCTGAGGGGAAAGTGTTGTGATGAGGCTAGACACTGAGCCTGGCAGCCCCCTGAGGTTGATGCAGCCATGGGGCCGCCCTCAATTGTTTATCACAAGCGTGGAGCATGGCGCTTCTACACTTGCACGGGCATAGCTGCTCCTCGACCATGTCGACTACCAGCGTGGAGCATGGTGCTTCCACAGGTGCATGGGTGAGGGCTCCCTCTGAGTGGAGCCCTTGGGGCATGTACAGCCCCGCCCTAACACGTGGCTTGCACGGCAGGGCTAAACGAGGTGTGTCTGGGCACCCGTGATCCAGCACGGGACTCACGAGGCCCTACCTCAAGGCGGGTTGTGCCTGAATTTGATTCTTGATAGTTGTGATGGCCCTGCGAGATGGTTAGGCAACCTGCACCGAATGAATCTCCTGAGGTGATCACATGAGAAGTCCAAACACCAACGACCCCAGGAGATGACGTGAACGGGGCCGGCCCGCCAGACATAGCTCAGTCGTTGGGTTTATCGACGCTGTAGGGACAGACCCGAGCACAGACGCTGTGCCCAGTCTTCTCATGCAAAAATCCTAAGAAAGACAATCGGTGCACTGCTCCCGTGGTAGCAAGGAATCGGGTCACGTGCCCTGGCTTGTCCGCCCGCGATTAGCTCATCTGAGAACAAGGCACCAAGGGCCATGGGACGTGACATACACGGGAGCTGGCCCATGAGACAGAGCTCGACCTCTTGGATTTTGCGACGCTCCAGGGACGGACCCAAGCACAGACGTCGTGCCAGTCCTTAATAATGAGGCGGTCTTGGGTGGGTTTGCAAGGGCGTACGACGTTCATGGTATCGAAGTACCGGACAGGCATGTAATAATCTTAAAGTAACTCATTGATGGAGGTAAGGCTAGTTCTGATAGATGCAAGAACAATACATGCCGCAGGGACATATCCATGCAGCCTGGGGATGATGCAGCCCGAGGGGCTCCCCCAACATGGTAAACCAAACATGCAAAAGGATACGTGTCGCAGGGACAGGCCCATGCGACCTGGGGATAATGCAGCTCGAGGGGCGCCCCCAACTGAATAAACTGGAAAATGTCACCTGGTGCTATTGCTGAAGACATATCAAAGTAGCTGAAGATGCGCGCTGAAGAGGTTGCCCCTCACGAGCCGCCTGGGTCCTGAACCTCGAGAGGCTCGCGAAGAACCATGGCCACCTCCACCAGGACTGCGTGGTGCCTGGCCTCCTGAGTGGCCACGATGCTTCGCATGTGAAACTGGAAGGGACAACCACGTTCGGCAAGCCAAAAGGGATGCAAACATAGCTGTGAGGTGGACCCTCACACCGACCAGCGCGCGAAGGCCAGAAGCGCTCCTGAGATGCAGCTCTATTGAGCACTGGGATGTTGAGGCAGACGCGCAGCTCGTTGTCCTCGCCAGGACAAGGGGCTGCGCCAGGTGGTAGGTGACGGTCGCCACCCATGGCTCTCGCCTCTTGAAGCTCCTCGGTCGTCTTAGTGATGAACTCCTGAGCACCTGGCACCCTGTGCCTTGTGCCCTCGTGAGGGAAGCGTGTGATGAAGCATGCCCCCATGTGGTGGCCGAGCGCCTCCCTCGTGACGATGGCTAAGTTACACACCCTCCAGAAGAGAGCCCCGAGCCCAGCCTAAGGAGGGCGCCGGGCGCGCCTCCCTATGCACAAGAGGGAGGCGCCCCATCCGTGGGTGCGGATCCTGAGGTGGTGCCGCCGGAGACACCGCTCTCCTAAGGCTCTTGGCCGAGTAGCTGCTTCTTCTTCTTGGGGACAACCTCAAGAGGGTAGATGGTGCCTCAATTGTCTAGGTCTTCAATTTCCGCGACCTGATAGGCGCGCTCGAGGGAGCACACCATGTCCTTCTCCTCGCATGCGATCGTGATGATGTCGCGGTTCCCTCGCATCTTGAGGATGTAGTAGCGATGGTGGGTCACTCCCATGAACTTGGCCAGGGCCGGATACCCAAGGATGGCATTGTACGGGAGGTGAATGTGAGCGACGTCGAAGTCGATGAGCTCGGTGTGGTAGTTGTTGCACTAGCTGAAGGTGACAGGGAGGCGGATCTGCCCTATCGGGTTGGTGGAGCCATCGGTCACTCCTGTGAAGGGCTTGGTGGGCTGCAGCTGATCATACGGCACTTGGAGGCGGTCGAACGTCTCAATGGAAAGAACATTGAGCCCAGCATCACCACCGATGAGGGTCTTGGTGACAAGGACATTGCTGATGACGGGCGAGCAAAGCATCGGGAGAGCACCGGTAGTTGCCGCACACTTTAGTTGGTCGGACGAGCTGAAGGTGATGGTGCACTTGGACCATCTAAGCGGACGTCTGGCCTCGAGCCTTGGAAGGGCCGCGTTCACCTCATGAGTGAACTTCTTGAAGATGCGGTGGGTGGCTGGGGCCTGAGCGCCACCCAAGATGTAGGCGATGGCATGAGGCTCCTGGAAGCCCGCAACCCCCTCGTCCTGGTGGTGGTCGTCGTTCCTTCCTGGTGGTGGTGGCAGCGGAGGGAAGCCGGCATTGCCCTGAGGACGGTCCTCACAAGGCTGGTTTCTCCAAGCACCCTCACGAGGCTGGCATTGCCAGCGATCCTCACAAGGCTGGTCGCGCCACTCCTGGTGGGGGCCGCGGTCGTCCCAATGTCCTCCACTTCTGCCTCCTCCGCGGCCGTAGCCTCGATCGTTGCGCTCGGGGCGTCGACCGAGGCGCCCATCCCGGATGGCCCTGAGCTCCTGACAGTCATTGGTGTTGTGGTTGTGCATGTTGTGGAAGACACACAATGGACGACTGCCCTTGGTCGACTCCGGGTGGTCGCAGCCACACTTCATCTCTGGTATTGCCGTGACCACGACAGCCCCCTTGCGCTTCCCGTCATTGGCCTTCGCCTTCTTGTCTTCTGGGTCGGCGGCGGGAGCTCGTGGAGGGAGAGGCGCCCCTCCTCAACTCTCGCGCACTTGGTAGCCCTGTTGAACATCTCCAGAGCCGTGCAAAGGTCCTCATGGATGGCGAGCTCGTCCTTCATCTTGACATCCCGGACGCCATCGGAGAACGTCGTCATGATTGCTTCGTCGGAAACCTTGGGGATCTTGGGACGAACGCTATTGAAGCGCTGGATGTACTTCTGCAGGGTCTCCCCAGGCTGCTGCTTGATGCGCTGTAGGTCACCCGCGGCAGGCAGGCGGTCGTGAGTGCCCTGGTAGTTGGCGATGAAATGCTCGCGCATCTCACCCTAGGAAGAGATCGATCCCGCGGGTAGATTCAGGAGCCACGAGCACGCGCCATCCTTGAGGGTCATGGGGAACCAGTTCACCATGACCTTTTCGTCACCGCTGGCCGCCTCGATGCTCAGCTCGTAGAGCTGCAGGAACTCCGCAGGGTCGGGGTGCCGTCGTAACGCAGAGGCCGGTCAGGCTTGAACTTGCCTGGCCAGACGACGCTGCATAGCTCAGGGGTGAAGGCGCGGCAGCCCGCTGTGGTCAACGGAGCCCGTCGTGGAGGTGGAGCCTGATCTTGGTGCTCGCGCGCCACCGCTGCAGGCGGCGCGCAGTCTTGACGTGGTGGTGGAGGGAGCGCTAGAGCACCTTCTTGCAGCCGCTGGATCTCCCTGTAGCTTTCTTCTTCACGTGCGGGCGCCTTGTACAGTGGGTCACACCGCGGGGACACGCGTATGGGACTGAGGGTGACTTCCTGACGGGGAGGTGGCGGAGGCGCTCCATGGGCCACGACGCCCGCAGCAAGCGGCGGACGAGGCAGCGAGTGGGATGGTGCAGGCGAGCCCCCAGCCAAGCTGACTAGCTCGGCGATGCGATCCAACCAGTCTTCATAGAGGTCGTCAACCGTGACGAGCGTGGGATGACGAGCTGGCCGGAATCAGCGACGGGGTGGCGGTGCGTCCGTCCCGCCACACGGAGGGGTGCTGCGATGAAGCTTGCTGCTCGTGCCCTGCCGGGCCGGTGACAGCGTTGGCGGCAGGTGATGGAGAACGACGGGGAGGCCCGCCGGGCGCCATCTAGGTGACACGCACGGCGAGAGCGGCTCGACGCTCAGCATGGGCTCAGCAAGCATCAGGCATGGAGACAGTGGAGCAACGGAAAGTCAATAGATAGAAGAGAAGCTTCCACACACCCCCTACCTGGCGCGCCAAATGTCGGATTCCGGGCTCCGCAAACCCTAGAGAGGGTTGAACACTAGCGTGCGTACGAAGAACTCCTTCTTCCCAACCTGCTGGCCCAACGATTCCATAGCCTAGCTCGACGAACCCAAGGGACAAGAGACACAGCAGTTTACCCTGGTTCGGGCCACCTGGCAGTGTAATACCCTACTCCACACTACAAAAAAAAATACACTTCCGTGATGATACATGTTTGTCACAGTAGGTCGCTTTTTTTGTCATGCATGTACATCCATGACAAATTTATGACAGAATCAAGATAGTCATACATGTGCTATCGTAGAAGTGTTCAATGACATTACCAAAATTACCATCACGGAAGTGTCCACTTCCATGACGATAAATCGCGCGTCGCAGAAGTGCTTTCGTCAAGGGTGACCAACACATGGCATCCACCGTAACAGAACGCCGTTAAGCTATCGGGTTGGGTTTTGGATCCGATAATCCATTAACAGCCCCGAGCAATGGGGATTTTCCACGTGTAAAATCATCATTGGCTGGAGGAAACACGTGTCGGCTCATCGTTGGGACAGATGTAAACCACTCATTGGACGGAAGGAGCCTATGATACGTCGACACGTGGCACAGCCCAACAGAGGCCCATTCCTGTGAAAAGGCTGGCCTGTTTGACTTGGTGAAAAGGTGGCGGGCCGGCCCATGGAAAGACTATTAATGGCGTGTTCGCATATAGCCCATTTACAGCCCGCTAACCCAAGGCCTGTTACGCCCTATCCGAATTAGGCCCAGTAGCATCATCTGGGCCATCCAATATGATTCTAGCCCGTTTTCACTTCTAGCCCATGTATGGACCATGACGTCTTTCGGCCCATACGAGGCCCTATGTAACTCTTGGCCTATTAACGACCCATGGTGAAACTGGCCCGTAATGAACAGTGTATCACTTTACACCCATTAACGGCCCGTGGTGAAACTGGCCCATAATGAACAGTGTATCACTTGATACCCATTAACGGCTCGTTATTCTGTTGGGCCGTTTCTAGCCCATGTTATCTTTCGGCCTTCTCAGAGCCCATTTATTCTTGGGCTCATTTCCAACATTCGTTTATTTACGGCCCGTTACTGTCATTTTCTGCTTGTGGGCCAAATTCAGCCCGTGGTTACAGTCGGCCCATTTGTGGTCTGTTAATACGTTGGGCCGTTTTCATAGCGTCATCAAATACGGCCTATTAAGGATGGCCCATTAGGGTTGGCCCATGAACGGACGATTCCAACTCTAGCCCGTTTACAGCCATAATGCAGCCTGTTATTGGCCCATGTTTGGCCAATCGACCATACGGCCCGTATATGGCCCATTGATGATACGGCCCATAGAAGGCCCATTGTTTCTACGGCCCGTAGAAGGCCCATTGTTTCTACGGCCCATAGAAGGCCTACTGTTTCTACGGCCCGTAGAAGGCCCACTGTTTCTATGGCCCGTAGGAGGCCCAGTGTCACTAAAGTAAATATTGGCCCATGGTTATTGTGGCCTAGTTTTAAAAAATAGGTTATTGCAGCCACTAGTTAACCGCGGAAAAAGAACTGCAATGACTACAAGCAAACAAATAAACAAGACAACAAGGAAATAAATAAGCAAGCAACTAACGCTAAGCTATCACGGCTATTACACATATTACATCCACTGGGCATCAAAGTTCGCCACCAGTGCAAATATAGGGAACAAAGAAGCCTATCATATACACTGGTCGTCAAAATTGGCCACCAGTGCAAATAAACACGGTAGCAAAACAAGAGCATAACTGAAACAACTTCAGAAGAGCTCAAGAAACGTTATCCTGGGTATCCACCATGCTGGCAATAAGCTTAGCAAGCCGATTAGCTTTGTCCTGTTTGGTGCTAAAATACTCCAACGCTTTCTGTTGCACCAGAAAGTATGCATCTGAATGCTCCAGGGGCTTCCGTAGTCCTTCTGCTTCTTGTCGCAGCACAGCTGGTCAATGTCTTTCAACTTGTAGTTGAGACTCAAGAAACCGAACTGATTCAGACAGTGAGTTTGAATAGCTTGTGCAAGCGGTAGTGTCCAGTAACTCCAACACTAAACCAAGACAGGATGTGTCACTATCCTAAACCTTATCTGCATTACTTTCTTCATCGTTGCTTAATAAGGCACTCTTCCCCAATATTTTGTCAGCATTCTAAAAGAAGAAACAAGTAGACACATAACAAGTTTAGCACGTACTAGTATATGAAACTCATTTGGTTGAACTAGTTCATTAGTAAGGTGGACAGGATTAAACTACCAAGTCTTCTATTGCCAAGTACTTGTACATAATAAAAGCATCAAACAAACATATATCTATGTCCTATGGTAGCAATGCAATCTTAAATTAGAACAGTTGTTCTTTAGGTTTAGGCACTTGTTCTACATGAATAGAGTACAGTAAGACGCAAGAATATAATACTTAAAAATAGAAAATGAGCTCATAGACCTTACCACATTCTTGGTTCGGGACCAGTACAGAACAAGGCGTTCCCAGTCATCGTCCAGTAAATGTGTCTCAGGAGAACGTAAGGGAATTTGATGTGTTTCTTTGCCGGTGAAGTACGTTTTCTTTAGGTAATTCCGATACTGCCACCAAGCATTCTTGAAGATAGCAGAGGTATTAGCACAGGTTACCTCATCCTGAGTTTCCAAATCGGTCCTTCTCTATAGAGAAAAATGGGAAAATTTGCTGTATTATAACCATCATGGAGGTAGGATGTATGGGACGAAGCAAAGTAATTGCCATGAATAACATTACTTACACATAACTCCTGGACAAACACCTGCAACTGGCATTTTCCTTTATCTTGAGTATAATATTTCCAAGATGGGAAGATACGCACATACGATTTAACAACATCAAATGCGATAGATGCTAAACTACGACTAGCTGGTTGTGCTTCCTCCACAGGAATAGGTGTACTAACTAGTGGAGTTGGGGTTTGCCGTGATAGTACTGGCCCTATGGGCACTGGAGCTGCCTTACTAATTGCTCTTGTTTGGGAGCTCTGTGGTGGAGATGGTGCTGTGTCATGGGAACTGGGTTACTATCGGCTGGGTTTGGGGTTAGATTTGGTGAAGCTGGTTCTCTGTCCATCGTAGTAGGGGTACAATCTGCGAGAGTTTGGGTTATGTGTGGTAGGGCTAGTTCTTGTGCATGTACAACAGGGGTGCTATCTCCACCAAGAGGTAGCACTGTTTTATTTGAAGACCGTGTTTTTAGTCTGCTAGATACTGGCATCACCTGCTCCAATTCAAATGGTTGATAAATAGGAAACATAGTTGAATGTACATACATTTTATGAGAGACAGATGCAATAGATAGTGTGGAAAAAAGAGGGCACGAAATAGTTGACATGTGTATTGTTTAACTAAAACGGATAGCATGGCATAATTTCACATATATGATGTCTATCAAAACTGGATAGCATAGCATAACATAACATAATTCAAATATATGATGAATAACTAAACAGGATTGCATGACATAATTCACCTACATGTTATCTAAGTAATCAGGATCGCATCATTTAATTCACATATGTGATTTATATGCTAAACAGAGGGCATTCGATATGATGTCTGAACTAAGAACTTGGTGTTGAATATTGTGTATATGATGTCTAAACTATGTAATGCAAGACATCGTATGCATGATATGAGCAGTATAACCATGCCAAGTTAGAACATACACCTCAGTGGGGGAATAGGACTGGTCATCTGTCTCTGAATCCATCTCTGAGGAGCTATTGGGACGCAACAAGAGATCTGCTTCGACAGGTAGCACTGTCTGCTCTGAAGGCCTTATTTTCACTCCAGATTTTTCCATCTCCCACCGAAATGGCTGATTCACAGGAAGAGTAGTTTAATGTACAAACATTGTCGACAAATGGAAATGTAATGAAGAAAAGGATGGCAAGATATCATTCAAATATATTATGCCTGGTTAAACAGGATGGCATTGCACATTTCACATATATTATGGCTGGCTAAAAGACATGAGACTGCATAATTCCCATATATGATATAGAAACTAAACAGGTGGCATTACAGAACATGTCTAAACTAAGAAGATGACATATATGATGTTAAAAGTAGGCACTACAAGGCAACATATGCATGATATGACTAACATCATCATGCCAAGGTAGAGCAAACACCTTGGGGGGTAAATAGGAGTGGTCAGTGGCGTCCGAATCCGCCTCAGAACAGATATCTTCCTCTGGATTACAATCTGGAGAGGGGTGGGGAGGGTTTGCCATTGAACCCACCATGGAGCGATGTCTTCATGACATTGTATTGCCGCGCAAAACTCTTCTCTTTTTCTCTACATGTTCAGCATGACTGTGTACAATATCTGACATGCATACGAAAAAAGCCTGGTGAGATTATGTAAGGAGAGCATGCAGAAATTTAGAGTGATGGTAACAACCAGTAGATCGATGTTTTTCCGTTGAACCAACATAGCCCTAATGGATCGACATGAATGTATAGTAATAAGTGATGCAATAAGTGTACAACCTCTTTGCCGTAGCCGTGTCGACCTCAGCATCATTGGGTTGGTCGCTGAAGCAGTTGAGGCAGAGGTGGCCGTCGGAGGTGTGGAGGAAGATCTGAGGAATCTGTAGACGGCGTCCAGGGCACTGCTCTATTGTGACGGATCATTCTGTCGTTGGAGCAGCTCCGGTGAGCCGTAAGACGTCAAGGCTGAAGCAGCACAAGACAGACATCGTCAATCTCAAGTGGGATTCTAATAGCATCTCCAATAGATGATGTAAAATGGATGTAAAATTAACATCACCAAAAACCACCTGACTACAACAGATGAGGTAAAAACTGTTGACTCTGAACTTAACTGTCGAAACTGAAATTTACTGTGGAATCTGAATGCTACTGTCGAAACTGAACGCAATTGTAGCAGAGAGGCACTTTACATGTAGTTTAGGGAGGGCCTGAAGTTCATCTTCAACCTGCACCCCCTGAGCCGCCAGCCACCACCGGCCGAACCGCCGGCCCCAGCGCCGCCTCGCCGCCCCGAAACAACTTGCCACCGCCGCCCCGGCCAGCCCTCTAGGCCCCCCGCCCCCACCCTGAACCCTAAGATAGATAGTGGGGTACCTCTCCGGCGAGCCCCCGTCCCCGCTGCTGGTGGTTCTTCCTTAACTCCGGCGAGACCCCCCAACCCCTGAAAATCGACTGACCCAAAAGTCGATTCAGTCAACTGAAGTGTGTCTTAATCAGAGCAAAGCAGTAGCACGAGAAAGGGGGAGAGCAGCAGTAGTAGCTGGGCGAGCGAGCGATCGAGCGAGAGCCAGAGCAGCAGCAGCAGATCCGGCTGGTATGGACGCTGCCGCCGAAGGGGCCTTGCACTAGGGGAGAGCCTCCGTGGAGATGTCGCCCACGGTGCCGGCTTCAAGGTAGCCGCTCCATGGGGGTGCGGGATAGAGCACCGTCGGCGCCGGGAGGTCGAGTTAAGGAGAAGGTGCGATGCGATGAGTGTACAACCTCTTTGGTGGCGCTGAGTAGGCCTCGGCTTTTTTCCGAGGAGTCGGTGAGGATGCTGCGATTCTGGTGGAGCAGGTTAAGGCGGTGTTGTGGGGATGGAGCAGCCATGATAGATGAGGCGTTCGTCGGAGCAGTGCCTTGGAGGTGGAGGACGGGGTGGCTGAACCGGCGGGATGACGGATCCTCATCCGGGGAGGTGGACGAGGGACGTCGAGCTGTTGCGCTGGACGACATCGTCGGGGAAGAGGCTCCGGCTGGGCAGCGGTGACGTGGCGGACGGAGGAGGGTGGGGTTTCGCGGCTGGAGCAGAGAGGTTATGGTGGCCTGGGATTTTGAATGGCGAAAAGGGGGCGATGGGAGGGGGTGAAGCATGACTTAGGAACGCGCTTGTCCAAAATGTAGGGTGTGTTACAAAAGTACCCCCCACCGATTGGAACTAGCGGCCCTTTCGGCTCAGGGTTAGAAGGGGGATTTCGCGTGTCGGGATTTGGCAGCCGGAGGGAGTTTTCGCGCGCGTTGTAATTTTGGGATAGCAAGGCGCAGGTTGTGAAGGCGCCAGTTTTGGGAGCATGATATCTGAATTTTCGGGATATAACAAGACGCGGGTTGAATTTTAGGGACAAGCCTAACGTGTAGTAATATTGTACTTGTACGTACCAAATCAATTCTCACTTCCCTCAACCAAAAAGAAAACGAAAAAAATAAAACTATTCACACCACACAAAGAGAGAGTCTTGCCCCGTTTTACTATACAAATGCTATTCAAAGCTACTCCCTCCTTCCATCTATATAGGGCCTAATGCGTTTTTCGATTCTACCTTTGACCAAATATTAGAGCAATGATATATGACATGCAACTTACACAAAGCACACCGTTAAATTCGTCTGTGAAAGGTTCTTTCAGTGATATAATTTTCACATTGTGCATGTCATGTACTATTAATCTTGTCAATAGTCAAAGGCGGTCTTAAAAATCTCATTACGCCCTATATAGATGGAAGGAGGGAGTATGAATCCATGTTATGCCTGATTAATTTTTTTTCTTGCTGTATAATCCATGTAACCTACTCATACCAACATTTTAGTGCATCCCAAATGTCTATACTACCGCTGCAATTCGAACTAAATTTGAATTCGTTTCTCTATTTCAATAAGAATCTACAATCATGATTGTTGCCAACTACAACCATCATAGTTTCCTTGCTATCCGCCAGATATAAATCAAACGGCCTATAATGCAGGATGGCAGGCACACCATCATCAACAACTCCATTTTTTATAAGAGTAGAGATAAAACATATTAAATGTAGTATACCATGTTCATAACAACACCATGTGTATCACCGTTATATATATTCACACATCTGTCGGTTTGAAACACTATGATAAATTCTTCAAATATCCGAATTCGCTTTTTATAATGAAGTATATATGATCTCTATTCATCTTTTACACCCACACAACCCTCTTATCTTTGTCGCTAGCGCTAACTTTCTCTTGTGCATGCACACGACCGCATCCCTCTCACCCTCCCTCAGCATTCTCTAGCTCCATCGCGAAAATTCATCTTTTCACTTTAGGTCATTCACCCATGGTGTGTGTAGGCCCCCCAGCTCCTTCTTTACGGCACACATCGATCGATATGCCTCTCTAGCCAGGTGTGCCTAGCACAAACACAAGCTTCCCCTCTTCTCTTGTCACCGTCCATGCCTCACTCCCACCACTCTCTTCATCGTTCTCATACTCGCACACTCCTCCAATCGATATAGTATGCCTCTCGTACCACCTCCTACATGCATCCCTCTCTCTCTATCCTTCTCCTCGTGCCTCATTTGCTTCTAACACACACATGCATGTATACCGACCGATCTCCCAACACATACCTAGATCAACTTTAACTACCCACCATCGATCGACGTACCTCACAAGATATGTCTCTCCTTTCTCTTACAAAGCGCGATTGATCTTCCTATGTAGTTATGTCTGCTTACCACATCCACATCGTCCCCCCTCATCATTCGTCCATGCCCCCTGACCCGTCTCTCACACGCACGTGCACAGACAACAAGCAGCCATCTCCTCTCTTATTGATATTGCGGGCGTGCCCTCCGTTTGTCTAGCAATCCTATCCCACCATTTGTTAGAAGCAACTCCACTACCACCCCCTCCAACACTCTAGCTCTGTCTCTCTCCCAACCTTATTCATCACCTGCACATATGCATGGATGTTGATCGATCTTCCTTAATACATGAGGCAGATCGATCTCCTTAATACATGAGGTAGGCCTCTCTCCTCCTCCACACATATACCAGCCATTGTACCTTTATAGTTAATTGGGCCTCCCACTCCCCCCACCACACACCAATAGTCGAGCGCTGCAGGTAGGTGTCCATGCCACATATACAAACTCCACATGTCTCATCTCATGTTCCAGTAGGCCAACCACTCTATATATTTGACGTGGGCAGAGACAAATTCGATGGCACTCTTTATCGATCGCGCGCGCGCACACACACAGACATCATCCCTCTCTTCGATTCTATGGACACCTCAAGCCGATGATACCTCCACTCTCTTCTTGTGGATCGCCCCCTCTATATATATGTTATATCCAGGACTCTATTTCACACACATTGCATATGTTAAAATTTTTGATTGACCCCCCCGGCCCCCCAAAAAACTCTCAAGAACCCACACACTATATCTCTCTAGGTTTGTATCTCTCTCACACAACCCCACGCATGTGGTGTACGTATACAAGAAGAGAATAGGTGCACCGTGAATGTACTCACTCTTCGTGCCCAGCCACACCCGCGCGGGTACACGGTGGAGCTCATTTCTTTACGAAATGGCAGCCCACGTGCTAATTTGAACGCCTCTAGCGGTTGTTTACCTAGGGAGGTCGTGTACCACGCGTGCACGAAACAAAGTTCAACTTGACGCATTGCTGCATTATTTTTAAATAAAGTTATAGCGCTCAATGGCACGTACACAGAATATAAAACAATTTTTATGGAGGGAAAGGTAGTCCGCTCTTCAGAGTATCTCACACAAGGCTCTGGTGGCCTCTCTCTCTCTCACCGTTGGTCACTCATCCGGCCGCATCCCGTCCGCCGGGGGAAAGGGAGTGCGGTGGCCTCTCCCTCTCTCACCGTTGGTCACTGATCCGGCCACATCCCGTCCGCCGGGGGAAAGGGAGTGCGGTGTCCTCTCTCTCTCACCGTTGGTCACTGATCCGGCCGCATCGCGTCCGCCGGGGGAAAGGGAGGAAGTGCATCGTTTCTCCGTTCGACGGCGCCGAGGCAGCACGTCCCGATCTGCCGTACACGCCGTTCTCTCTAACCAAGCTCCAGTGCGGCAGGGCCTACGCCACCTGCTCGCAGATTCCACCCGCCGTCGCTCACCTAGTTACATCCCGACGACATCCAGGTATCCCCTCCGGCCTTGCTCCACTGCCCGTTTTCCCACGTCGCTGCATGTGGATCTTCCATAGTTCTTTGCCCAAAACATCGCTCGTCTGGCATACTTTCCATATTGCATTCTCGTCCTCACACCGTTTTAGACAAACACAACCGTGTTGTTATCTTCCCTGAGGACAAGGAATATGCTTCTTTTTTGTCGTCGCATGTGTCATCAACTGTTATTGGCCAGTAATTGTTTCCTTTTTACCTCTTTTTTGCAAACAGGGCTATCCATTTCACGTCGTTGCTATTGCGACCTTTTGGTGAACTGCACAAATCACTTTTTTCTTAAGAGTGTTTTGTGCACTTGTACTAAAATGTCACACGGGCAACGTCTCTATATTTCAGTGCGAATGCACAAACGAAGATTGGTTTTGCTCTATCCTCCTCATCCAACTCCGAGCCTAATCTTCTCCAACTAGTTATTCTTAAGAGAGACTTCAAAGGTGACCGGCTTGTATTTGTGTGTTTATTGTTTCATCAGCAGTCCTCTATTGTCGTAATCACACTTGATATCTTTGGAACAGGGACGCTCAGCTCTATTTTAGTGGAACTGCACAAAATGATAGGAATGTTGCATGCTCCAGACAGCTACTTTTTCCCAACATGCCTTGTTGATTTAGACAGAGCTGGGGGGACGTTGCTGCCAATGAAAGCATGGATCAATTTTAATTTAACACCTTCTCACAACTTTGTCTTTAGTTGTGATGTAATTATTAGCTCTGATCTGCTAATAATTGACATGCATTAGCAAGGAAGTTAGTGTTTTATTGTTTCCGAAAGAGCATCGATGGCAAGACACGCGAAACAAAAGATGAATGCTCACACCATTGTACAATTTCATGTCGCTGGAAAATTATTTGTATAGTACGTCAATTATGTAAACAAATGATGGAAGCTTGATAGCATTGCCAGAAGCCTCTTCATCATCCGGGTCCATGTGCCATGCACAAAATTATACTCCATCGTTCCTAAATATTTGTCTTTTTACAAATTTCAAACGGGCATATTTTAGAGTGTAGATTCACTCATTTTGCTTCGTATGTGTACTCCCTCCGTTCCTAAATATTATATTCGTCTTAATAGAGATTTCAACAAGTGACTACATACGGAGCAAAATGAGTGAATCTACACTCTAAAATATGTCTATATACATCTGTATGTGCTAGTCCATTTGAAATCTCTAAAAAGACAAATATTTGAGAGAGAGAGAGTAGTCACTCGTTGAAATCTCTAGAAAGACAAACACTCTGGAGTATATTTAATAACCGAGGGGGTAGTGCACAACCGCATGGCAGACTCAGCTCGGTCGTTGAGCCGCATTAATAGTGAGTAATGAGCAGTCAAATCATAAGCCCACCTTTCCCACTGTAAGCTGCTCTGAAGAAGCAACCATCAATACGCTCTTCTTTGAATCCGCTCATACTACTCCATCTGTCACTGTTTAGATAGCGCGCTTCAAAAAAAAGAAAAAAAATCTGTGGGACCAAGGCGACTAGCGATTGGCCTGAAAAATAGCATTGGTAGTTATAGCACGGCGTCTATTATTAGAGGGAATAATGCATACACATATGCATGCAGTGCTTCCACCCCGGGTACACACATGCATGCACTCCGTAGTAGTACAGTACATGGAGAGAAAATTGTGGACTTGATTGCGGTTACAACGCCCTAATTAATTGAGCATTATACCAAACGCGTCTAAGGTCTCTCTGGTGGTGGAAATGCATTGAGAGAAATGCATCATAATGAAGCGCGCCCTGTAAACTGTGACGGAGGGTGGAGTAGTATGAAGGTGCAAAACCAAGTACGCGTACTACTCGCTTAGCTCTTCGTGTTGGGGAACATAGTAATTTCAAAAAAATTCCTACGCACACGCAAGATCATGGCGATGCATAGCAACAAGAGGGGAGAGTGTTGTCTACGTACCCTCATAGACTGGCAACGGAAGCGTTGACACAACATAGAAGAAGTAGTCGTACGTCATCCCGATCCGACCGATCCAAGTACCGAACGTACGGCACCTCCGAGTTCTGCACATGATCAACTCGGTGACGTCCCTCGAGCTCCTATACAGCAAAGTGTTGAGGGAGAGTTTTGTCAGCATGATGGCGTGATGATGGTGATGATGTTCTAAAGACGCAGGGCTTCTCCTAAGCACCGCTACGATATGACCGAGGTGGAATATGGTGGAAGGGGGCACCACACACGGCTAAGGAATGATCACGAAGATCAACTCTTGTGTCATGGGGTGCCCCCTTGCCCCCGTATATAAAGGAGGGAGACGGGGAGGTGCGGCCGGCCCAAGGGGTGCGCCTGGAGGAGTCCTACTCCCACCGGGAGTAGGACTCCCCCCTCTTGCCTTGTTGGAAAAGGAAGGGGGAAGGGAGAAAGAGGAAAGGGGGGCGCCGCCCCCCTTCGTTGTCCTATTCAAACTAGGGAGGAGGGGGCGCGCGGCCTGCCCTGGATGGCCCTCCTCTTCTCCCTTAGAGCCCATGTAGGCCCAGTAACCCCCGGGGGGTTCTGGTAACCCCTCGGTACTCAGGTAAAATACCGATTTCACCCTGAACGTTTCCGATATACAAATATAGGCTTCCAATATATCAATCTTTATGTCTCGACCATTTTGATACTCCTCGTCATGTCCGTGATCACATCCGGGACACCGAAAAACCTTCGGTACATCAAAACACAAAAACCCTAATTACGATCGTCACCAAACTTTAAGCGTGCGGACCCTACGGGTTCGAGAACTATGTAGACATGACCGAGACACGTCTCCGGTCAATAACCAATAGAGGAACCTGGATGCTCATATTGGCTTCTACATATTCTATGAAGATCTTTATCGGTCAGTCCGCATAACAATATACATTGTTCCCTTTGTCATTGGTATGTTACTTGCCCGAGATTAGATCGACGGTATCTCAATACCTAGTTTAATCTCGTTACCGGAAAGTCTCTTTACTTGTTCCGTAACACATCATCCCGCAACTAACTCATTAGTTGCAATGCTTGCAAGGCTTATAGTGATGTGCATTACCGAGTGGGCCCAGAGATACCTCTCCGACAATCGGAGTGACAAATCCTAATCTCAAAATACGCCAACCCAACAAGTACCTTCGGAGACACCTGTAGAGCACCTTTATAATCACCCAGTTACGTTGTGACGTTTTGTAGCACACAAAGTGTTCCTCCGGTAAACGGGAGTTGCATAATCTCATAGTCATAGGAACATGTATAAGTCATGAAGAAAGCAATAGCAACAAACAAAATGATCAAGTGCTATGCTAACGGAATGGGTCAAGTCAATCACATCATTCTCTAATGATGTGATCCCGTTAATCAAATGACAACTCATGTCTATGGCTAGGAAACTTAACCATCTTTGATTCAATGAGTTAGTCAAGTAGAGGCATACTAGTGACATACTGTTTGTCTATGTATTCACACATGTATTATGTTTCCGGTTAATACAATTCTAGCATGAATAATAAACATTTATCATGATATAAGGAAATAAATAATAACTTTATTATTGCCTCTACGGCATATTTCCTTCAGTCTCCCACTTGCACTAGAGTCAATAATCTAGTTCACATCGCCATGTGATTTAACATCAATAGTTCACATCACCATGTGATTAACACCCATAGTGCACATCGTCATGTGACCAACACTCAAAGGGTTTACTAGAGTCAATAATCTAGTTCACATCGCTATGTGATTAATACCCAAAGAGTACTAAGGTGTGATCATGTTTTGCTTGTCAGGGAAGTTTAGTCAACGGGTCTGCTACATTCAGATCCGTATGTATTTTGCAAATTTCTATGTCCAATGCTCTGCACGGAGCTACTCTAGCTAATTTCTCCCACTTTCAATATGTACCCAGATTGAGACTTTGAGTCATCTGGATCAGTGTCAAAACTTGCATCGATGTAACCCTTTACGACGAACCTCTTGTCACCTCGATAATCAAGAAACATATCCTTCTTCCACTAAGGATAATTTTGACCAATGTCCAGTGATCTACTCCTAGATCACTATTGTATTCCCTTGCCAAACTCAGGGCAGGGTATACAATAGCTCTGGTACACAGCATGGCATACTTTATAGAACCTATGGCTGAGGCATCGGGAATGACTTTCATTCTCTCTCTATCTTCTGCCGTGGTCGGGTTTTGAGTCTTACTCAACTTCACACCTTGTAACACAGGCAAGAACTCCTTCTTTGACTGTTCCGTTTTGAACTACTTCAAAATCTTGTCAAGGTATGTACTCATTGAAAAAGTTATCAAGCGTCTTGATCTATCTCTATAGATCTTGATGCTCAATATGTAAGCAGCTTCACCGAGGTCTTTCTTTGAAAAACTCCTTTCAAACATTCCTTTATGCTTTGCAGAATAATTCTACATTATCTCCGATCAACAATATGTCATTCAAATATACTTATCAGAAATGCTGTAGTGCTCCCACTCACTTTCTTGTAAATACAGGCTTCACCGCAAGTTTGTATAAAACTATATGCTTTGATGCTTGCACCAGTCCATATATGGATCGCTGGAGCTTGCATATATTGTTAGTACCTTTAGGATTGACAAAACCTTCTGGTTGCATCATATACAACTCTTCTTTAATAAATCAATTAAGGAATGTTGTTTTGTTTATCCATTTGCCAGATTTCATAAAATGCGGCAATTGCTAACATGATCCGGACAGACTTAAGCATAGATACGAGTTAGAAACTCTCATCGTAGTCAACACCTTGAACTTGTCGAAAACCTTTTTGTGACAATTCTAGCTTTGTAGATAGTAACACTACTATTAGCGTCCGTCTTCCTCTTGAAGATCCAATTAATCTCAATGGCTCGCCGATCAATGGGAAAGTCAATGAAAGTCCATACTTTGCTCTCATACATGGATCTCATCTCAGATTTCATGGCCTCAAGCCATTTCACGGAATCAGGGCTCATCATCGCTTTCTCATAGTTCGTAGGCTCGTCATGGTCATGTAACATGACCTCCAGAACAGGATTACCGTACCACTCTGGTGCGGATCTCACAATGGTTTACCTACGAGGTTCGGTAGCAACTTGATTTGAAGTTACATGATCATCATCATTAGCTTCCTCACTAATTGGTGTAGTAGTCACAGGAACATATTTCTGTGATGAACAACTTTCCAATAAGGGAGCAGGTACAGTTACCTCATCAGGTTCTACTTTCCTCCCACTCACTTCTTTCGAGAGAAACTCGTTCTCTAGAAAAGATCCATTCTCAGCAACGAATAACTTGCCTTCGGATATGTGATAGAAGCTGTACCCAACATTTTCTTTTGGGTATCCTATGAGGATGCACTTCTCCGATTTGGGTTTGAGCTTATCAGGTTGAAATTTTTTCACATAAGCATTGCAACGTCAAACTTTAAGAAACGACAGCTTAGGTTTCTTGCCAAACCATAGTCCATATGTTGTTGTATCAACGGATTTAGATGGTGCCCTATTTAACGTGAATGCAGATGTCTCTAATGCATAACCCCAAAACGATAGTGGTAGATCAGTAAGAGACATCATAGATCGCACCATATCTAATAAAGTACGGTTATGACGTTCGGACACACCATTACACTATGGTGTTCCAGGTGGCGTGAGTAGTGAAACTATTTCACATTGTTTTAACTGAAGGCCAAACTCTTAACTCAAATATTTTACCTCTGCGATCATATCATAGAAAATTTTATTTTCTTGTTACGATGATTCTCCACTTTACTCTGAAATTCTTTGAACTTTTCAAATGTGTCAGACTTGTGTTTCATTAAGTAGATATACCCATATCTGCTCAAATTATCTGTGAAGGTCAGAAAATAACGATACTTGCCGTGAGCCTTAACACTCATTGGACCGCATACATCAGTATGTATTATTTCCAATAAGTTAGTTGCTTGCATCATTATTCCGAAGAACGGAGTCTTAGTCATCTTTCTCATGAGTCATGGTTCGCAAGCATCAAGTGATTCATAATCAAGTGATTCCAAAAGTCCATCAGCATGGAGTTTCTTCATGCGCTTTACACCAATATGACCTAAACGGCAGTGCCACAAATAAGTTGCACTATCATTATTAACTTTGCATCTTTTGGTTTCAATATTATGAATATGTGTATCACTATGATCGAGATCCAACGAACCATTTTCATTGGGTGTCTAACCATATAAGGTTTTATTCATGTAAACAGAACAACAATTTATTCTCTTACTTAATGGAATAACTCTATTGCAATAAACATGATCAAATCATATTCATGCTCAACGCAAACACTAAATAACACTTATTTAGGTTCAACACTAATCCCGAAAGTATAGGGAGTGTGCGATGATGATCATATCAATCTTGGAACCACTTCCAACACACATCATCACTTCACCCTTAACTAGTCTCTGTTCATTCTGCAACTCCTGTTTCGAGTTACGACTCTTAGCAACTGAACCAGTATCAAATACCGAGGGGTTGCTACGAACACTAGTAAAATACACATCAATAATCTGTATATCAAATATACCTTTGTTCACTTTGCCATCCTTCTTATCCGCCAAATACTTGGGGCAGTTCCGCTTCCAGTGATCAATCCCTTTGCAGTAGAATCACTTAGTCTCAGGCTTAGGACCATACTTGGGCTTCTTCACTTGTGTAGCAACTTGTTTGCCATTCTTCTTGAAGTTCCCCTTCTTCCCTTTTCCCTTTTCTTGAAACTAGTGGTCTTGTCTACCATCAACACTTGATATTTTTCTTGATTTCTACCTTCGTTGATTTCAGCATTACGAAGAGCTTGGGAATCGTTTCCGTTATCCCTTACATATCATAGTTCATCACGAAGTTCTACTAACTTGGTGATGGTGACAAGAGAATTCTGTCAATCACTATCTTATCTAGAAGATTAACTCCCACTTGATTCAAGCGATTGTAGTACCCAGACAATCTGAGCACATGCTCACTGCTTGAGCTATTCTCATCCATCTTTTTAGCTATAGAAGTTGTTGGAGACTTCATATCTCTCAACTCGGGTATTTTCTTGAAATATTAACTTCAACTCCTGGAACATCTCATATGGTCCATGACATTCAAAACGTCTTTGAAGTCCCGATTCTAAGCCGTTAAGCATGGTGCACTAAACTATCAAGTAGTCATCATATTGAGCTAGCCAAACGTTCATAACGTCTGCATCTACTCCTGCAATAGGTCTGTCACCTAGCGGTGCATCAAAGACATAATTCTTATGTGCAGCAATGAGGATAATCCTCAGATCACGGATCCAATCCGCATCATTGCTACTAACATTTTTCAACATAATTTTTCTCTAGGAACACAATAAACTGGGACTAATACTACCAGGACTAAGTTCATGATAAATTAAAGTTCAATTAATCATATTACTTAAGAACTCCCACTTAGACAAACATCCATCTAATCTTCTAAGTGATCACGTGATCCATATCAACTAAACCATGTCCGATCATCACGTGAGATGGAGTAGTTTCAATGGTGAACCTCACTATGTTGATCATATCTACTATATGATTCACGCTCGACCTTTTGGTCTCCGTGTTCTGAGGCCATATCTGTTATATGCTAGGCTCATCAAGTTTAACCTGAGTATTCCGTGTATGCAACTGTTTTGCACCCGTTGTATTTGAACGTAGAGCCTATCACACCCGATCATCACGTGGTGTCTCAGCACGAAGAACTTTCGCAACGGTGCATACTGAGGGAGAACACTTATACCTTGATAATTTAGTGAGAGATTATCTTATAAAGCTACTGCCGAACTAAGCAAAATAAGATGTATAAAAGATAAACATCACATGCAATCATAATATGTGACATGATATGGCCATCATCATCTTGTGCCTTTGATCTCCATCTCCAAAGCATTGTCATGATCTCCTTCGTCACCGGCATGACACCATGATCTCCATCATCTTGATCTATATCAATGTGTCGTCACATGGTTGTCTCGCCAACAATTGCTCTTGCAACTATTGCTATCGCATAGCGATAAAGTAAAGCAATTATATGGCGCTTGCATCTTATGCAATAGAGATATAACCATAAGGCTTTTGCCAGTTGCCGATAACTTCAACAAAACATGATCATCTCATACAACAACTTATATCTCATCACGTCTTGACCATATCACATCACAACATGCCCTGCAAAAACAAGTTAGACGTCCTCTACTTTGTTGTTGCAAGTTTTATGTGGCTGCTACGGGCTGAGCAAGAACCGTTCTTACCTACGCATCAAAACCGCAACGATAGTTTGTCAAGTTGGTGCTGTTTTAACCTTCGCAAGGACCGGGCGTAGCCACACTCGGTTCAACTAAGGTTGGAGAAACTGACACCCGCCACACCTGTGTGCAAAGCACGTCGGTAGAACTAGTCTCGTGTAAGCGTACGCGTAATGTCGGTCCGGGCCGCTTCATCCAACAATACCGCCGAACCAAACTGTGACATGCTGGTAAGCAGTATGACTTATATCGCCCACTGCTCACTTGTGTTCTACTCGTGCATATTACATCAACACATAAAACCTAGCCTCTGATACCACTGTTGGGGAACGTAGTAATTTCAAAAAATTTCCTACGCACACGCAAGATCATGGTGATGCATAGCAACGAGAGGGGAGAGTGTTTTCTACGTACCCTCGTAGACCGGCAATGGAAGCATTGACACAACGTAGACGAAGTAGTCGTACGTCTTCCCGATCCGACCGATCCAAGTACCGAACGTACGGCACCTCAGAGTTCTGCACACGTTCAACTCGGTGATGTCCCTCGAGCTCTGAGCCAGCAAAGTGTTGAGGGAGAGTTTTGTCAGCACGACGGCATGATGACGGTGATGATGTTCTACCGACGCAGGGCTTCGCCTAAGCACCCCTACGATATGACCGAGGTGGAATATGGTGGAAGGGGGCACGGCTAAGGAACGATCATGAGGATCAACTTATGTGTCATGGGGTGCCCCCTTGCCCCCGTATATAAAGGAGGGAGAGGGGGAGGTGCGGACGGCCCAAGGGGTGCACCTGGAGGAGTCCTACTCCCACCGGGAGTAGGACTCCCCCCTCTTGCCTGGTTGGAAAAGGAAGGGGGGAGGGAGAAAGAGGAAAGGGGGGCGTCGCCCCCTTCCTTGTCCTATTCGGACTAGGGGGAGGGGGCGCGCGGCCTGCCCTGGCCAGCCCTCCTCTTCTCCCTTAGGGCCCATGTAGGCCCAATAACCCCCCCCCCCCCGAGGGGGGGGGGGTTCCGGTAACCCCCCGGTACTCCGGTAAAATCCTGATTTCACCCGGAACATTTCCGATATCCAAATATAGGCTTCCAATATATCAATATTTATGTCACGACCATTTCGAGACTCCTCGTCATGTCCGTGATCAGATCCAGGACACCGAACAACCTTTAGTACATCAAAACACAAAAACCCTAATTACGATCATCACCGAACTATAAGCGTGCAGACCCTACGGGTTTGAGAACTATGTAGACATGACCGAGACACGTCTCCGGTCAATAACCAATAGCGGAACCTGGATGCTCATATTGGCTCCAACATATTCTACGAAGATCTTTATCGGTCAGACCGCATAACAATATACGTTGTGCCCTTTGTCATCAGTATGTTACTTGCCCGAGATTCGATCATCGGTATCTCAATACCTAGTTTAATCTCATTACCGGAAAGTCTCTTTACTCGTTCCATAACACATCATCCCGCAACTAACTCATTAGTTGCAATGCTTGCAAGGCTTATAGTGATGTGCATTACCGAGTGGGCCCAAAGATACCTCTCCGACAATCGGAGTGACAAATCCTTATCTCGAAATACGCCAACCCAACATGTACCTTCAGAGACACCTGTATAGCACCTTTACAATCACCCAGTTACGTTGTGACGTTTGGTAGCACACAAAGTGTTCCTCCGATAAACGGGAGTTGCATAATCTCATAGTCATAGGAACATGTATAAGTCATGAGGAAAGCAATAGCAACAAACTAAACGATCAAGTGCTATGCTAACAGAATGGGTCAAGTCAATCACATCATTCTCTAATGATGTGATCCCGTTAATCAAATGACAATGCATGTCTATGGCTAGGAAACTTAATCATCTTTGATTCAACAAGCTAGTTAAGTAGAGGCATACTAGTGACATACTGTTTGTCTATGTATTCACACATGTATTATGTTTCCGGTTAATACAATTCTAACATGAATATTAAACATTTACCATGATATAAGGAAATAAATAATAACTTTATTATTGCCTCTAGGGCATATTTCCTTCACTTCGCCCCTTCGTGAAGTCAAACAATGATGGTACTCCGCATGTTGGGTACTATACAGTGTATGCCTCTGACAATCTGACACCGAATGGACTGATGCATTTCCACCGAGGGTAGGTTGCATTAGTCAAAAGGCGTATGCGAGCTTCACCTTGTCCTGCAAGCTTCTCCTCGTTCTGCGAGTTGATGGGACACACCAAAAGTAGTGCTAGTCCATACTCCCTCCTTTCCGGTTAATATGGCTTAATCTTTTTTGCGGGTAAATGAGAGAGCTTTATTCATATATAAGAATTCTTAGGACGATCAGCCAAGACACTGGTCACTAGGAAGCGAGGTACCCCGCAAAAAAAAGAAGTAGGAAGCGAGGAGTTTCATCAAGCCAGCTCTCGGCCACATTCAAAGTGCAGCAAGCACGGTTCGCATGAAGATGCGCCGCAAGGTTTGCTGACCTGTTTACATGCTAAATAACAAAAAAAGAGGAAATATTACTGAGCGGTACTATTTGTAACAGGATACGAGCCAGAATTAAGCGAGAATTGTGGCGAGTGTTCCATGCAGTCAACTTCCATTATCACATGCGAGAACCCTCGAAGAGAACCAAATGCGTTGAAGATTGCTTTATCACATTTTAAAATTATAATAAGAGTGCAGATGCTCCTCCATCCGGTTCCTAGTACTAGTATAGTACGTACCTTTATGGACTATAGTAGTAGTACTAGTAAACTTTGCGCTTGGCTGTTCGGGAAGACGAACAACAATAGCACTAGTAGTATAGTGTATGCTTCTGGCAATCTTACACCGAATTAACTATTGCACGTCCACCGCCTGAGCGAGGGAGAGCTTGCATGAGTCAAAAGTTTGTCCTTGTCCTGCGAGCCACCGCGCGCAAGCTTCTCCCGCCCTGCAACCTTCTCCTCGTTCGGCAAGTTGACGGGACACAGCAAAGTAATGCTAGTCCATGCTGCCTCCTCTCCCGTTAATATGGCTTAATTTCAAACGAGATAAATACACTATCTGTCATTGTATATTTGTAAAAATATGGAAAGTGGACTTCATAATACGCTCATTGCATCAATATATATATTTTCCGGTGTTCATACGGTCACTAGCTCACCCTGACTGAGTATGTGTGTGCATGCACATGTAGGTTGAGCACTTGAGCGTGACCGTGTGTGTTCCGTCGTGTGCTCGGACATGCATGCATTAGGGCATCGCGCGCGTTTTTGCGTCCATGTGTACGTGTGACTGTTGCATACACGTAGGGGGAGTATGTGTAGGGGCCACTAAGGAGCACTCAAATCACAAAGTAAGTTAGTTGAAAGAAGCAACCATCATTTCACTCTTGAATGACACGTACACAATATAAATGGTTGATATGGAGAGAAAAAGAAAACCACTATATATACACTAGCAGGACCCTAAGCTACAAGCCTACTTGCTTAGGTTGCTCTCTTCACAAGCATAGAACGACGGGCCTGATCCCGCAGCTGGGGGAAGGGAACAATGTTCTGCGTAGACGCGGTCGACATCAGCGAGGGAGAAAACCCACAGTCGGTGCGTCCCAATCGGGGGTCATCGCGGTATGGGACGATGCCGCGTCCCAACTGCCCTTCTAGCTACAGCCCGACGTCCCAGGTAGTCCATCTTCCTTTTGGAGCCGGCTTGCTCCATTGTCGTAGCTCCATCTCCATGTCGATCTTTCTCTATTTCTGCCGGCTTCTACTTGTGATGAGTTTATTTCTCATGAACTAGTGCCAGTACTATTATTCTGATCACACTTCTTCAATATATTTGCCATCAGGGATGCTCAGGTCGATTTTTGTGGAACTGCACAAAAGAATCATATGATCCGAGGGTGCCAGCCGTCTTTCCTTCGACAGGTTCTACCTGGCCAGGAAATTAAATCATGTTTAGGGTTTAGGGTTTAAGTCGTAGTGACCCCATCACTAGTTTTTCTATTGTACACGCTCTCACAACTTTTTTCATTAGTTGTGAAGTAAATATTGGCTATGATTTGTGAATCATTGAGATGCATCAGCAAGCATGTTAGTTTTCCTTTGTATTTGATGGAATGTTGTAACGGGGCAACCTGGGAATAGGAATGAAAATGGAGTGGAAAAGTTTCCGTTTTTTCGAGGAAAAAATGGAAACAGAGAGAAACCAATGTTTCGTTTCGTTGGATCGCGCCATCGAGCAAAACCAACGTTTAAATCACGTTTGTCGTGTTCGTGTCTCACCCTCCTCCATGGCTCGACCCCACACGGTCGCTCGTCATGCCACTCACCGCAATCCGAGTAGTATACCATAACTTTCTCGCCTACTTGTCGATGGATCGCGCCATGGAGTACTAGCACCACTGGAAGAGATTGACGAGTTGGGGGAGGACAACTAGTTGTAGCACGGACTCCCAAGAACTTACTACTGGAAGAGATCGCGCATGTTGTAGCCGGCTATTGCGACCTTTGAACGCGGAGCAGCCGTGTGCACTCGGAAGTGGCGCAGGCGACGCTCTCTCGGCCAGCGCGCCGCAATCAATGCCGGCGCCAGTGAGAGGTCGCGTCTGCTCTGGCCGGGCATGAATGCGGCACTGACCATTTCGGGCAAGAAGCACGTGCGGGTGATGAAGAGGGTTTGGGTTGGTCAGGACCGGCCGTGGCAGCTGTCCGGACGTGCGCAAACAGGAAATGTTGTATGTTAATATTGATGTGTATATAATTAACAACGTAAATAATGTGCCAGTTGGACAAATATGATTGGAGATGGAGATGGAAATGGAATTTAACGTAAACATGGATATGCATGTCTATGCCTATGTGTGTGTGCGCGACGACTCTCGCAACCTGGAAGCAGGGGCGTGTTTTTGATCGAGTTTTCTTTCTTGGTACGTTAGAAAATCAGTTTGTCTAATTCACATCTAGATGTTATTTAAGGATATCACATCTAAGCTCCCACAAGTATATAATGTAGCAACAAGAAACAAAAAACTAGGAAAAGACCACAAATAGAGTGGACATCAACTTATATGTGACATAACTATGTCACATCTAGATGTGTCCTAGACAGACCCTTAAAAAATTGTCCGCCAGTTTTCGTTTCTTTTTTCTAGGAATGTGCATATTCTATTTAAAACCACTGCTATGGAGAGATTTTTTACTCCATTATAGCCTCTTGTTTGATAGAGTTTCTCACGGCTCGCTCTCTCACCCTCTCCATATCAAAACAAGATGACAGTGTCCACTCTATCTCTCTCCTCACCGGTGGTCACAAATCCGGCCGAATCCCGTCCACTGCGGGAGGTGAGGAGGTGCAGCGTTGACGTTGTTGCCGTCGGTGACGGTGGAAGCCGATGTGCACCGTCCTCTCGGAGCCGGCGCTGGCGCGGACGAAGATCCTCAGCGCCCTTGTTCGTTGCCGTCGTGTGGGCAGATCCCACCCGCCCGCCTAAACGACATCCCGCCCACCTGAGGTATAACTTCTTGTACTGGTCTAGCTCCCCAGGTCGCTGCGTGCGGGTTTTCTTCTATGCGACTACTCCCCAGCTCCCCATGCATAGTAGCTAGGGTTCGTTGGCTGGTCCAACATCACCTACTAGTAATATTATAGAGGAAATGCCACTCAAAAATTTGTCCTGATTTATGCCTCGGTGGAGGTATACATGTTGTTTCGACAAAAAGTACATGGTGGTTGTGTGGTCATTGTCCATATGGTGGTAGTACTATCACTGATTAAATGAAGAAATGCGTTTTTTCTCGGGTATCCTGGTTTAGTTCCCATCAAGATAATTATGATGCTTCTGTTTGTTGGTGAACTCTTCATTAATTCTTATTGACAATTGAGATGTCGTTGCTAACCCTTTTTTATATTTTTGGAAACAGCAATGCGTGTCTCCATACCCGGGCATGTCTTCCTCAATTTTAGTGGAACTGCACAAAATTGGATGGCCATTGTTGTTCCGCCTCACTGTCCTCTGCCACGTGGTTCTTCCTTCCTCGAGCTTGATTACTGAGAAGAAACAGACCACAATGAGGATTTGTCGAACTTCTTAGGTGCCTCACCCAAACTTGATGCCAAATGGATGATGCATCACCACGATGACCTATCGATGCTCATGGTTGCGCCTCATGGTTGCGTCGGCTGGTGAACCTGATCGATTTCCAACGAAAAACAAGCTGTCTTCCATCAGTGCTCTTTGCTTGTTACGCACAAAGATGATATCCTTCGTCAGTTCAGCTTGGTTGCATTGGAGATGCGGTCGTCTTTCACATTGGTGCAATTTTCGCTAGGGTTTTACGACAGGTGGGCCCAAAATGTGGCTAGCTCACCTGTCATACAGCCAAAAGCAGGTGTAGTGAAGGCACCGGAGCTCAGTCCGTACTACAGTAGTATATATATAAGCGGGAGCCTCAGCGCTTGTTCGCTAGGGTTTGCACTCTCCACACGCTCGCCACACTACATATATGTTACTCCCTCCGTTACGAATTACTTGTCTTAGATTTGTCTAGATACGGAGGTATCTAGCACTAAAATGAGTCTCGATACATTTGCTAGGGTTTGCTATATTCACACTCTCTCACCCTCTCTTCACCAGATCTAAACAAGACTGCATTGGCCTCTTATCTCTCTCTCCCCCCTCACAGCTGGTGAAGGAGGCGTCCGTATCTCGTCGCACCGGGAAGGGGAGGAGGTGCAACATTCACTCTATCGCCTTCGGCGAGGGAGGCAATCCACTGTCGGCTGTGTTGTTCTCTTTCACCCAGCGCTTGTGCGGGAGGGCCACCGACCCCTTCTTACTCGCTGCCGTACTTAGTGTGGGCAGATCTAGCCTCCCGCCACACGCCATGCCACATCCTGACGACCCTAAGGTATAAGTTTCTTGAAACCGTCATTGCTCTAGCTGCATGTGGATCTTTTTCGATAAGTAGTCGAATCTAGGTCTTGGTTCAAAGAGGAATGAAGGGTGCAGTGGGATGGAGCAAGAATCTAGGACGTGGTTCAATGAGGAAAGGAGGGGCAGAAAGTAGTATAGACTGGCTATCCAGCCGCTTTGTAGGTCGAAAAGGGAAAAAGGGGGTAACCCAGTACACACATCTGTAAGGAACCGATCTCTTTGTTGAAAAGGGAAAGAAACTGGGGGGTCGGGTAGTTTGTGCATGACTAGATTTGCTGCCCTCACATAGGAAGAAGGTTCAAAGAGAACAAATATGGGACCAGCGCATATATGCTGCTTGGCTACATACTCTGCATCACCCATTTATACGTGTGGACGCACATGGTGCTGGCATGTCCCATGCAGCTATTTTGCTGTTGTTAATCTCAGAATTAACTACTGATCTGTTTTAAAAGAATTTCTCTGTTAATATTAATCAATACAACCGTTTTAGAAATGCCACTGTCCTATACTTTGTTTTCCATCAAGATAAGGTAGATGCTTCTTTTTGTGGCCGCATGTTTCATCCTCCTTTATTGGCGAGTAATTGTTTTGTTTTTTGCCTCTTAAAATAGGGATATCTATTCAACTTGTTGCTATAGAAAACTTAAATGTCACACCGGCAACTTTGCTTGATTTCAGTGCAACTGCACAAAACTTGATTGGATTTCCTATTCGTGTTGGTAGATTTGTATTTTATGTTGGTCGTCTCATGAAAGGTCAGTACATGCCTTCATCCACTTGATTGTGCAGTGTGCTTTGAGATGTTGTGCTACTTGTATTGGTACTGTTTTAAATAAATGATGAATTGAAGCTATTGTATAGCTGTCTTTTCCCATTAAGTAGTGAACAAAAATGGGACTAACCCAGACATGATGCTTGTTGCTTTGTTACAACAAATTCAGCATCACCCCCTTTATAAGCCAGTAATTGATGCCACTCTCAGAATTAACTACTGAATATTATTTCAAAACTGCAACACTTGTTAGGGATTGGCAAGATTACCATTTTTGTGGCCGCATGTTTCATCCTCCTTTATTAGCCAGTAATTGATTCCTTTTTTGCCTCTTTTATACAGGGATATCTATTCAACTTGTTGCTATTGTGAAATTTTGCTTCGCTACATGAAACACTTTGCTTGATTTCAGTGCAACTGCACAAAATGAGATTGGATTTCCTATTCGTGTTGGCAGATTCATACGTGATTTGTGTGCATCATGACAGGTTGGTACTTCCCTTCATCCACATGATCATGCAGTGTGTTTTGAGATGCTGTGCTACTTGTATTGGTACTGTTTTAAATAAATGATGAATTGAATCTATTGTATTGTTGTCTTTTCCCATTAAGTAGTGAACAAAAATGGGACCAACCCAGACATGATGCTTGTTGCTTTGTTACAACAAATTCAGCATCACCCCCTTTATAAGCTTTGTCGTTCTTTATACATGTTGAAACAAGGCATTGTAAAGATAATGTCTCAATCAATATGAATGAATCACACTGATGGAGAATTGCTACTCTCCTGCTTTGTTTCCCATTAAGATAAAGTAGATCAGTAGATGATTTTCTTCTGGGAGTACAAGTCATGAACCGTTATTTCTTAGTAATAGTTTCCCTTATAACTATTGTTGCTTACAGCGATATCAAAATTAAAGCTTGGTTTTATTCCGACTTCGATTTTAGTTGAACTGCACAAAAGGAGCCAATGTGTAAGGCAAAATGCTGCATTACTGGGTCTAGTTGGTCGTTCCACTTTGTAGAAAGAAGCAGTCACTATTTGCGCTACATTACAGAAGGAATGACCGAGAAGCTTTACAGAGTATTATTAGACACCGGTGACATGACTAGTCTGCAGAGACCATTGGCAATTTAACAATACGTGGAGTGCCCTGGGCAAAAAGTGCCCAAACAAGTATAAAAGCTACGACAGGACTCCACGATCATAGGCATTACATATTTTGAATGGGAAAAGCTTGTCAAAGTTTGATCATTGATGTTAGCAAGAATACGTTAGTTTAATATATTGGAATTGGAAAACCTTGTCAAAATTTGCTCATTGATGTTAGCCAGAAGACATGCATTTGATATTTTTGAGTGGGACGCCCTTGCTGTGAGTAGCGTCGAGTGTTTTTTCCTATTCCTGTGTTCAGTTTAGAAGTAAATAGTTACTCTGCTGAGATATTCTTGTGTTAAGAGTTTGTTCTGACTATTTTCTATGTAATGCCAGGCCTTGTGTTTGATTGCAAAGTTGAGCTTGGAATGTTGTGGCATGCGGCATCACGAGCTGTTCACCGTGCCTCCTGAGAATAATGCTTTGTATTGTTTTGCATGTCAATCTAATGCTAATGATTTGCTTGTTAAGAAGATCATCATCTTCTGTTGTTTCCGTGCTTAAGAAGTTCATTGTCTGATGTTTCATTCATAGCCGATACGACAAATCGGGTAGGTTAGACGTGAAACCATATGATCTTCTGACCAACTCATGATATTAGGTTGTGATTGGATCGTCGTTTTCCAACCAAAACCGCTTGTAAATTAAAGCAGATGGTCTCGGGCGAAGGCGCTTGGTTGGTCGATTTTGACTAGTAAAATATCGGAAGTACTTAACACACGATAAAAACGCTGAACGACACTCGGAGGATTGCTAATCTAGCCGTTAGCTCTTGTTTCAGCCTTGCCCATGGATGGCATGATACGCACGTCGTGCATGTATCGTCTGGTAATGTCGTCCATATAGCAGTGCTCGTAAAATATACACTGGTATCTGAAATTACATGCGTAACCCGCCGGTTTTACTTACAGACCTCGGGCCCTCGGTTTCATTACACGTGTATTGTACGCGTTGTTTTCGATGACGAGTAAATTACACTTGTATGTTAATACAGGTTTGAAATAATGCAGAGCTCCCAAGCGCGGCCTTACCGTTTCATGCCGTCTCAGTTTCTTGAAGGTGCTCATAGGTGTCCGATGATCCTGGCTTCCTGAATGAGTAGCGGGCGCTGTATCAGACCATCCGTAGGGCCCACGAGGCCCTCTCCATTGTCCTTCGAGTTGTTGCGCTCGCCGTGGCGCCGAGCATTGTTAACATCGTCAACGAACATGAGGATTCAGGAGATGACTTTATTTTGACTGGATGACACTAGGGACCCACTAGGGCCAGAGCCGTATGTACGGAAGTGCCTCCTTATTATGTACAACTATTTTTTTTGCTTTCTCCTGGTTTCGTGACATCACGGTCCCACACCATTGTCAACCTATGTAGTCAATATAAATGAGAGAATTTCACAAGGTGCGGCCGACAGCTGGGACAAAGCAGCTCGAGCAGTATTTGTGTTTTTGAGGCGTGAGCACTGCAGAGTTTTTCTTGGAGATGATTTCGTTGTTGTTCAGAGGAGAGCAGGGTATTAACTGGGCGGGCTGTGGCCCGTCTAGCCCAGGCCAGATATCCAGCCCAGATACTAATTTTTTTCAACATGAAAATGGCTAGCCCAGCTATACGTCTTTTTGAGGAATACCCAGGCAAGGTCAACTTGTTATTCTCCGACCCGCTGGGCTGCAAATGTTTCCTGGGAGGGATGCATTAGGCTTAACAGGAAAATGGGCTTTAAAAAATAATAAATGGGATGTAATTATAAAAACTGGGCCGTAACTATAAAAAATGCACCAAACATGAAATTAGTTTATTAAATATTATTTATGGATTTTGAAAATCTTAAATTTTCATTGTTTCGTGCGCAATGTTTCGTTGGATTTTTACGTAATACAAATTTATATTTAATCTGACTAGGTCGGGATAAAAATATTTCAGAGCCCATCAAAATGTGGGAAATTTTATTGAATTCTGTCTTCAACGGTTGGTTCAAATTATTAATCATTGTCCTAGCTAGAAAATGGGCTGTACTTTTAATAAACTATAAATGGGTTGTTGTAAATTCCATTAGAATTCCAAAATGGGCTGTACATTCTTACAAAACGCAAATGGGATATAAGTTCTCTGCCACACACTTGTGGGCCTACTAAGTGACGTGTCCCCTAAAAAACAAGTTGACGCGTATGCAAGGCTTTGCCAACTTATTATAGTCAACACACGGTTCTAGCAGCAGTGGCCATTGGATGTCTATCCAACGGATGTCGTGCTTCTTCTTCAATCTCGGATATTCTTAGCTTCGGCCGCCCAAAAAATGATTCCTCCCCCTGACATCTGGGGCGCACCATTTCGGAGGCTGACCTGTGGGCCTACGAAGTTGGAGCGTACCAAGGGCTTTGTCAACTTAGTCAATAATAAACGTTTCTAGCTTCAGTGACCATACGATGTCCATCCAATGGCCGTAGTGCTTCTTCAAACTCTGGTCTTCTTGGTCCAGCCGTCCAAAGCAGCGCCGGTCGTGCCACGTGCTCCTCCCTCCCGTGGCCGGCTGTGCTGCCGCGGAGGCCTCACCGCCCCCATACTACTCCCACCGCTGGCTAGGCCATCCCTCCACTCACCCACACCCCCTGTTATTCTGCGGCGACACAACCTCACACCGCAGCCGAACCAGTGAACCCTCGTACTCCTCCCCACGCGGGCTTCCACTGCTAAGTCTTCCCCGGCTCCACGTCGTCCCCTTCCTAGGCCTCGCCGTCGTCCAGACCACCGACCTGGTGCTCTCGGCGCGGCGTTGTCAACGTGGTCAACGACCGACTTCCATCGGTAGAGTACTGTACGTGGAGAGGCTGACAGCTGGGTCCAGGCGGCCGCAAGGAAGTTCCTCCTTATTACGCGCAAAATAATTATTCCTCCACCTTACAGCAGGGACCCACCAGACGAGCCACCTTATTCACGAAAAAATGTTTCCCCCCTGACTGCTCGGACCCACCGGACGGGCCAGCGTATTTGGCGAAAAAAACGTTCCCCCCGCTGTCAGCTCGGACCCATCGAAAGTGCCTCCTTATTACGCACAAAAAAAATGAATACTCCCCCTGCTAGCTGGGCCCACCATGGTGGGAGGCTGACTTGTGGGACTACTAAGTTGATTGGGACGGGGGCCTTTGTCAACTTTAGTCAATATGAACGATTCTAGCTCCAGTGACCGTATGATGTCCATCCAACGGTCGTAGTGCTTCTTCAACCTCTGGTCTTCTTGCTCCAGCCTCCCAAAGCAGCGCCGGTCATGCCGCATGCTCCTGCCTCCTGTGGCCGGCTTTGCTGCCACGGAGGCCTCACTGCCCCTACTACTCCCACCAATGGCTAGGCCCTGCGGCGATGGCAGCCTCACACCGCAGCCAAAACAGTGAACCCTCGTACTCCTCTCCACGCGGGCTTCCACTGCCGCATCTTCCCTGGCTCCCTGTCGTCCCCTTCCTAGGCCTCGCCGTCGTCCACCGCCCTGGTGCTCTCGGCGCGGCATGGTCAACGTGCTCAAGGAACGACTTCCATCGGACATGGACTGTACGTGGAGAGGCTGACAACTGGGTCCACGGCCGCAGCAAGGAAGTGCCTCCTTATTACGTGCAAAATAATTATTCCTCCACCTGACAGCGGGACCCACCGGACGGGCCACCGTATTTCGCAAAAAAAACTTTTCCCCCTTGACTTCTAGGACCCACCAGCTACACCTTCGCACGCAAGGAAGTGCGTCCGGGCAAAAAAAACAAAACGATTCGCCCCCCTGACTGCTGGGACCCACTAGCTACATCTTCGCACGCAAGGAGGTGCCTGACAGTCGGGACCCACCTGGTCGAAGCGTACGTAGCGTTGTCATTCTGGTCATTGTAGAGGCGCGCACGTGTCGTAGTAGAGGCGCGCACGTAGCATGTACATGTACGTACAGCGGCCAGGGTGCAAGAAAGAAAATACAGCCATGTATGTGTACATACGGGCGGGGTCTTGAACGCCTACTCGCGCATACGTACGGCCAGGGCTCGTGTACATGGCTGGGTCGGAACGGAGAAACAGCGTCGTCGTCGTGTTCATGGGGAGGCAATGGAATGCGTCGTGTTCATCGGGAAGGCTTGGACCGAACAGGCGATGGAAACGAGGCCCGACGTATCACAGAACGGAGGAAACAGCCTTGTGTTCGACCGGCCACATTCGAAACGGGATCCTGTTCATTGGGAGGGGTCTGGCGTATCGCAAAACAGAGGAAACGGACCTCCTACGATCGAAACGGGGGTTCTTTTGATCGGGAGGGGTGTGGCGTACCGCAAAACGGATGAAACAGACTTGTGTTGGAGCGCTACGGTCGAAACGGGGTCCTGTTCATCGGGAGGGGTGTGGCGTACCGCAAAACGGGACTCCATGGGATACTGTTCATCTCCACCATCGACCCCCTCCAGCCTCCACGAGCTACTATTCATCCACCGTCGACCTCCTCCAGCCTCCACATGCGACTGTTCATCCACGGGCTCCTGTTCATCGAGCCTCCACCGCGCGCTGCTCCACCGACTACTGTTCAACCAGCCCTCTCCACAGGCTCCTATTCAACCACCGCTCCATGGGCTACTATTCATCCTGCCCTCCACCGTCTACTGTTTATCCTGCCCTCCACTGGGTGGTCCTGTTCATCCAGCCCTCCACGGGGTCCTGTTCATCCAGAGGCAACACCACGGGGTCCTGTTCATCCACCCCCACCGGGAACTGTTCATCCAACCCCCCCTCCCTGCAACGCTCACTGTTCATCCACAAGCAACATCGATCGGCTTCAGTTAGCAGCAGTAGCGAAGGAATCGCTCGATCGGGTTCAGTTAACAGCCATCGATCGATCGCTCGGGTTCGATAACGCGTAGCTTGCAGTGCAATCGCTCGGGTTTAGTTAGAGCCCAACGCCTCGCTCGGGTTCAGTTAGAGCCAACGCCTCGCACACACATGCGTACGTGTACAAGAGAAATGTGCATCGCTCGGCCCTTGACCTCCCACTGTAACCGGGAACTCCCCAAAATTTTCCTCCCCTCGCTGCTACCACGGTTTTTTCCGTCATGGACAGCCCAAAGAATGTCATGCAGTTGCGTCTCCGGCCTGCCCAGGACGAAAATCCCATTTTCTTTCATGATTTTTTGTCATAGAAGTAGGATCCCACCACATCAATGATGATACCGGGGTTTGTCACAATTATCGTCATAGAAGTGTCATATGTATGACAGAAAAAAAATTCGTTCGGGCCAAAATGTCAGGGATGTGTCTTTTTTTGTAGTGCTAACTTTTTGGTGGATTGCCTCGAGGGGCTAAGGATGAACTAGTACAGTGGTTGAACAACCTTAGGAGGTGAGGTGTTCTTGAGCTCAATGAGCTAGTGTAACGCCCCGAGACCGATGTGCTAGGTGTCTTCTAGTTATTCGTTGTTGTTGCCTTGTCATTCGCTTGTGTGCTGCATCTTGCCATGTCATCATGTGCATTGCATCATCATGTTTTCAAAACATGCATCCGTCCCAGTCTCCCAGTTCTCTCCATTGTCCGTTTTGAGCCCAGACACACTCGCACTCGCTCGCGGCACGTCCAAATTATTATTTTATAAGTGACTGGGAAATGTTTTTGGAATGGGATGTAAGTTGGCATGTGGTCTTCTTATGTTGTCAGTAGGCTGGCTGCAAGTTTTATCGCATTCGGAGTTCATTTGTTAGCCTTACCGTTAAACATATAGCGGCATTATAGCCGGTCATACATCGGACGTTTTTGGTCTCCGGAAACTGCGGGCAGGCCTCTCAACTCTTCTCTCCTCTCAGCCCAACTCCTCTTCACAGTCCACCTAGGCACAGCCTACCCCTCTTTGCGCAGTGCATAGACCCCTCTCATATGTCTGTAACTCCCCCGAACCCAACCCGGATAGTCGTCACCGTTGGGTCCGGATCATCCCCAAACATCTAAAAAATATCATCGGTTTCTCGTTGGACTCTCCTAACCTAATAATCTCGGACCGTCCGATTACGATCGGAGGGACCTAACCGCCCTAAAATGATCTGATTTGCTATATATAGTTCCCCCTTTGTCCATTTCTAGACAAACCCTAAAATCTAGGGACTTGTTCCTTCAGCCGCCGCCGCATCTTCCTCGGGATCCCCATCTCCCCAAACTAGTGCCTTCTCTATTTTTACTTGATCTAATCCCCTCTGCCTCCTCATTCTGGGCTCAATCGTGCCCGAGCACCCTGAGGGAGTCCTGGATTAGGGGTGTCCAGATAGCCGGATTATAACCTTTGGCCGGACTGTTGGACTATGAAGATACAAGATTGAAGACCTTTTCCCGTGTCCGGATGGGACTTTCCTTGGCATGGAAGGCAAGCTTGGCAATACGGATATGAAGATCTCCTCCCATTGTAACCGACTCTGTGTAACCCCAGCCCTCTCCGGTGTCTATATAAACCGGAGGGTTTTAGTGCATAGGACGAACAACAATCATACCATAGGCTAGCTTCTAGGGTTTAGCCTCTTTGATCTCGTGGTAGATCTACTCTTGTACTACCCATATCATCAATATTAATCAAGCAGGAGTAGGCTTTTACCTCCATGGAGAGGACCCGAACCTGGGTAAAAACATTGTGTCCGTTGTGTCATGTTACCATCCGCCTAGACGCGAAGTTCGGGACCCCCTACCCGAGATCCGCCGGTTTTGACACCGACATTGGTGCTTTCATTGAGAGTTCCGCTGTGCCTTCACCATCAGGAAGGATGCCTCATCCCGTCTTTAAAGACGACACTATTGCTAAGGGAGCTTTGGCTGTCGGCCAAACTCTCCGGCTAGGTGGTTTTCTTATGACTGCCTGTTCGGCCGCTGCGCCAACGATGACTTCTCGGGTCATCAAAAACAATCTTCACATCAACTCGGAACTCGCCGAGTAGTTAGATCCAATGGAGCTCTCTTCCCTAAACGAGCTCTTGGATCGCATCGCCGCCCAGGGAGTCGCTTTAGACTATGATTAGATTGGGCCTAATCCCGATCTCAGAGAGATCAACTCTCCCCAAGTCACCCATCACGTTGCAGTGGTGGAGGAACAATGCGGCGACCCTTCATCTATCTTAAGGACTAGCTATGTCCGGATTCCTGATCCCTCCATGCTGGATACTCGCGGAGGGGAGGACGTCACTCAAGACCTGAACCTAGAGTCAGGCAGCGGGCTAGATTCAGTGGAAAACATCCAAGAATCCAAACTTCCGAGTTCCGAAACTCCTTGGCCCTTGAGCCTCAGATTGGGTGAGGTTTCGGATTCAATTCCACCCAGCCACCCAAACATAAGCGATCTATCCCAAATTAGGTAAGAGCCTGAAGAAACAGTACACCATTACTGGGCCAGATTCCTCCTGGTCATGAACAGGATAAAGGACTGCCGCGAGGAAGACGCAATTTCATTCTTCTGCAATAATTGCATGGACAAGGGAATCCTCAACGCCATAAGTCACCGTGAAATTACACGCTTTGCCGACTTGGCGTCCATAGTACGAAAGTATTGTGCGATGGAAAGCGCCTGGAAAACCGAAATAAAATTTTGGGACAATCCGGCCCTGAATACAAACCCACTCCGAAATAAAAGGGTGCATTATCGCCAGACACCTGGGTTAAACACCAAAAAACAAAAACCTCTACAGGGCATGGAACCGTACTGGAGGGATGGCTAAATGGACCCTGTAAAATTCACAATGCAGAGGGCGCCACACCAACTCATAGCCTTAGAGAATGTTGGATACTCTGGCAGGTGGCCAAAAGTGACGAAGATCTTCTAACCCCAGAAGCCACAGAGCACCAGCCCAGGGATACCAGTACGGTATTAACAGTCTTTCAGACTTTCGCATCAAATAATATGCGAAAATGAACACTCTGCAGCCTTGCCTAAGTCTACCACATGGCAATAATAAACCCATGGAGTGACACGGCTATTACTTTTAATGCCAGTGACGAACCTAAATTCCAAACAGCCCGAGCACCAGCCGCATTGGTCCTCAGTCCAATAGTGTACGGCCTTCGACTCACCAAGGTACTCATGGACGGTGGCAGCGGATTGAACCTCATTTATGAGGAAACCCTTCAAAAAATGGAAATAGACTGGAAGCGCATTGAGCGAAGCAACAGAACCTTTAGAGGAATAATCCCCAGTCGGGAAGCGCGCTGTACAGGAAAAATCACACTAGATGTGGTGTTCGGCATGCCGGATAATTATAGGTCCGAAGAGGTAACGTTCCAAGTGGCCCCGTTCAGTAGTGGATACCATGCTCTATTAGGGCGGGAGGCGTTTACAATCTTCCAAGCCATACCCCATTACGGGTACATGAAGCTCAAAATGCCCGGGCCCAACGGAATCATCACTCTTGCTAGTGATCCGGACATAGCACTCCGCGCCGAAAATAAGACAGCCGCACTGGCCCTCGAGGCACTGTCCGAAGCCCTAGTGGCCGAGGAACTGACTGCGCTGCACTCCATGGTGAATAGGGACGACGTGATACTTGATAAAAGATCCCAAGTCCACCTCCTTTAAACCGGCGGACCAAATAGTCAAATTCCAAGTCCATCCAACAGACCCTACAAAAACAGCTTCCATCGGGGCACAATTAAACCCTGATGTAGACGCCGCACTACGAGAGTTCCTACGCGAGAACTAGGACATTTTTGCCTGACACCCTTCAGACATGCCGGGAATCCCACGCAGGCTGGCCGAGCACAGCCTAAATATCCTAAAAGGATTCAAGCCAATCAAGCAGGCTCTTCGGCATTTCTCCGAACCTAAGAGACAAGCCATGGGAGAGGAACTAGCCAAGCTATTGGAGGCCGGATTCATCAGAGACATAAAACATCCGGACTGGCTAGCAAACCTCGTGAAGGTACCAAAGAAGGACAAATACTGGCACTTGTGCATCGATTTGAAGGACATTAACAAGGCTTCCCCAAAGGATCCCTTCCCCCTCCCCCGCATCGACCAAATTATCGACGCTACCGCAGGACACGATTCATTGTGTTTCCTTGATGCATACTCCAGCTACCATCAAATTAAGATGACAGAGCTAGACCAAGCCGCAACGGCATTCATCACACCATCCGGCCCATTCAGCTTCAACACAATGCCCTTCGGGCTCAAAAACTGCCGGCGCAACATATCAGCGCATGATTCAGACATGTCTGGCAAACCAAATCGGCAAAACAGTGGAGGCATACGTAGATGACGTGGTCGTCAAAACCAAGCATGTCCAATCTCTAGTATATGACTTGAGGCTCACATTCGATAACCTCCGAACATAGGACATCAAGCTCAACCCGAAAAATGCGTTTTCGGCATACCAACCGGAAAGCTCTTGGGCTTCATTGTATCTGGTAGAGGAATTGAAGCAAATCCAGCCAAGATCCGAGCTCTGTCACAATTGGACATCCCAAAGGACCTCAAACAAATACAAAAATTTGACCGGATGCATGGCGGCTCTAAGCCGCTTTATCTCCCGCTTGGGAGAAAAGGCATTACCCCTTTATCGCCTCCTCCGGTGCACCGAACACTTCGAGTGGACAGATGCCTCCACGGCCAGACTCGACAAAATAAAAGCCATATTGGCAACAAACCCAGTCCTGGTTGCGCCAAACATTGGTGAACCAATGCTATTATACATTGCGGCAACTCATCAAGTTGTAAGCGCAGTGCGCGTCGTCGAACGAGAAACGGATGGACACAAATTCCCCCTTCAAAAGCCGGTTTACTATGTGTCCATTATCCTTACTCCATGCAAGTCACGGTACCCGCATTATCAAAAGATAGCATATGCGGTATTTATGGCATCCCGGAAGCTGCGACACTACTTTCAAGAATGTTCAATAATGGTAGCCTCGGAAGTACCACTTAACGATATTATAAACAACCGCAATGCGACGGGCCAGATTGCCAAATGGGCCATTGAGCTCCTCCCATTCGACATAACTTACAAGCCACGGTGAGCTATTAAGTTGCAAGTTTTGGCCGACTTCGTCGCCGAATGGACGGAAGCCGAACTCCCTAAAGAGTACGACACATATTCCAACTAGATCATGCACTTCGACGGCTCCAAAATGTTGGCTGGTCTGGGGGCTGGCGACGTTTTGACGTCCCCAATAGGAGATACAGTTCAATACGTACTCGAGATAATGTATACGGACTCCAACAATGCAGCCGAATATGAGGCCCTTCTACATGGTCTCCGGATGGCAGTATCCATGGGCATTCAATGCCTAGAGGTGCGTGGGGATTCAAACCTCGCGATATCCCAAATAAATGGGGACTTTGATGCCAAGTATCCGAAAATGGCAGCTTATCGCAACGCCTTCCTAAAAATGTCAGCTCGGTTCGAGGGGCTCGAATTTCACCATATAGCCCGGGAAAACAATCAGGCAGCAGATGTCCTAGCACGAATCGGCGCAAAACGTGACGCCGTCCCCCCCAACATCCTCTTGGAGAGGTTGTTCAAACCATCCATAGTATGGGAAGGGGAACCCAGAAATAACAGCCCGGACCCGACCGCACTGCCCGACACCGAACATTCTGACATAATTGGAGGCTCTGCCAACGAAATAACATCTTCAGCCCACATAATAATGGCAGTCATCACCCCGTGGACAGAACCATTCCTAGCCTACCTAACTAGGCACGAACTTCCTGAGGACCAAAACGAGGCACGCTGCATAGTGCGGCGATCTAAAGCCTATAAAGTCCATGAGGGAGAGCTTTATAACAAAAGCACCACCGGAGTCCTTCAAAGGTGCATCTCCGAAGAGGAAGGGCGGAATCTTCTGGTGGAAATTCATGCCGGACTCGGCGGTCACCATGTTGCAGCTCGGGCCCTTGTAAACAAGGCCTTCCGTACAGGCTTTTATTGGCTGACGGCCTGGGCAGACGCTCAAGACTTAGTCCAACGTTGTGTTGGTTGCCAGCTTTTTGCAAACGAAAGCCATATGCCACCCACCGACCTCCATACTATCCCCATCACCTGGCCCTTTGGGGTCTGGGGGCTTGACATGGTTGGACCCCTTAAAGGAGGAACCCACAAGCAAAAAATACTTACTGGTCATGGTGGATAAGTTCACCAAATGGATAGAAGCCAAGCCTGTTAAGACGGCCGAATCCGGACTGGTGATAGACTTCATATCCGGGGTCGTACACCGTTACGGCGTCCCCCATAACATCATCACTGATAACGTCACGAACTTTACGACCGACGAGGTAAAACTCTGGTGCAAAAACATGGGCATCAAGCTTGATTATGCTTCAGTCTATCACCGACAAACTAACGGTCAGGTCGAGCGAGCAAATGGTCTTATCATGAGCGGCATCAAACCCAGATTAGTGCGGTCCCTCAAGGAATCTAACACGCATTGGGTAGAGGAGCTCGAATCCATACTCTGGGGGCTGCGGACCACGCCGAATTGCACTACCGGATACACACTATTCTTTATGGTATACGGCGCAGAGGCGGTTCTGCCCTGCGACATAATTCATAACTCACCTCGAGTGTGCATGTACGAAGAAATAGAAGCCGAGCTCGATCGACAGGATAGTTTGGATGCCTTGGAGGAGGAGCGTGACATGGAAAAAGCCCGTTCCGCATTCTATCAATAGCAGGCTCGATGATACCAAAGCAGAGAAGTACGGGCCAAAACCTACAATGTTGGCGAGTTAGTTCTACGCCTGTCGGATAAGAAAAAGGACAAACTCAAGCCCAAATGGGAAGGTCCCTTCATCATTGACCAAGTCCTGACTGGTGGAGTGTACCGTCTGCGGGATGCATCGGATAATCGACTCGAGCCGAACCCATGGAACGCAGCCCGACTCCGAAGATTCTACGCCTAACGCCGGACTCTGTGTTCGTCTCCTTCCTCTGTCCATTTTTTTATACACTATATGTCTTATATTTTTCTCCTTCTCCCTTTGTTTTCTCTCATAGCCTTTAGGGGCCGATTCATGCCTTGTTTGCACGCAACTGACGCGCTATCCGCGCTCATTATACCTGGGGGCTTCTTTAATAGAAGCTTATTCATACGGGCTTTATGCCCAACACATGTGTTATCCTTCCGCATGTACCCTTTATTCACCATTATATGCATCGATATGACCTAAGTTTTGGCCAAGATGGGTTGCCTGGCTCTTGTATTTATGCCCTACGTTCCCGTTAATTCGGCTAGGGCATGAGGGGAGCACCTCTGCGATTGTTATTGCCGGGTCAGCCGGATGTGTACCTCAGACTGGGTGAAGCCGAAAGCTAGAATTCTTAAGGGAATATTCGGTCGGTGAACTAAATATGATTTTTCACTTATTTACTTATCCGCCCCCAGATGTTTTTTCTGCATCTCTTCTCGCAGTCCAGACATGCACTTTAGGGCATGCCTCCCAGGGAAAGGAACCCCTAACGGAACTATTCTCCCTGGAAGATGTTTCTTACTAACTATGTAATATAACATAACTAGTTGGGCACTTGTCTGTTGAAGCACTAATGACCCCTACGCCTGGTCTCCATGCATGCCCCGGTTCTTACATAACTGAGAGGGTATTCCGATACACTCCGGACCGTCGGGTCATGAGATTGAAGCGAAAAGGTCCGCCATGACAAACGATCTACAATCCGGCTAGAAGGCATTATACATGTCACTTTAAATTACATAGTCAATTTGACTAGTTGAATTCCTTTTCAATACCATCCAATAGGCTGTCTAGTCTACCATCCTATTGGGAATACTTTGCAGCCAATTCTACTTGGCCATACACTATGCTCACAGGGATCTCCTTCCCATCGGGCCCCACAGGTCCGACCTCGGCCATGTGGTTTGGGTCAGCCTTCATGTACCGCGTCTTCACCATGGCCCAGGCTTCCCTGGCGCCCTGACGGCAGGCCGATATCTTCCATAATCGGAAGCGCCGCCATGCCCCTTCAGCTTCTCTGCAAGCTCTCCAAGGCCTTCGGGCATGGAGACGGATGGCCACAAGGCCTCGGCGACGCCTTGCATCACCTGCCGAACTCGTTCATGCAGTTGTGAGAGCTCAGGAAGAAGGTCACCCGTAGAACCGGCCATTTCCTCTGCAGGACGACATGTTAGCATACCTACAGACATAACTCTGTCAGCCAGCTTCCTCGCCGAACTCTTTTTCAAAGTTCGTTCAAGCACTTACTAAATATGTTGCGTCGAAGCCGCTGATTCTCCTTAATGGAGTCCGACAGTTGGGCATGAACATCCTTTAGTTCCACGCCCAGCTTGGTGTTGGCATCTAGGAGATCATTCTTCTCCTGCCTCACCCTCGTAAGCATGCTCTCACCGGCCTTTAGCTGGCGTAGGAGCTGTTGCTTATCTGGATTTACTCCAGCGTCATCTGCAATTTTACCATCTGATCTACATATACGCCGCACTTTATATGATACTTATCATTTGAAGGATATATTAACAGAGTGGGTCTCTTTGGGCTCCCTTGCTGCGGCTAGTGCGGCCTGAAGTTGGGCTTTGCACCCTTCCAGCTCCTGGGAGAGTTGGGTATTCTTTTCTGTAAGAACCTGCATAACAAATGATCCTTAAATCAGTTATTCTAACTGTTTCAAGTCTCAGGGGCTACTGATATATATAATCACCAAATTTTCTCACCCGTATGTCTTTTACATACTGCTCCGTGGCTCTGGCTAGACCATTTTGAGTGGCACGGAGGTACGCATCTCCCGAGTTGAAGGCATCCAATGCCTCTTGGGAGAAACAAGCGTCACAAAGAACAGTCCGGCGACGCCTATGGTTCATGGCACTTTCCACCTTGGAATTGGTGGCGGACAGTCTATCCGCATCCTCTGTCGGAGGAGCGCCCGGCGCACGCCTCGTATTCATTCCCGCCTCCGAATCCTGCCTTGGGGCCTGGCTGGTGGAGGCGCGATTAGTAGCCTCTCCATATATAGTCCAACGAGCGCTCTTTTTCCTAAAAAGAAGGCATGGGTGTTAGTATGCCTCTGAATAATGTCTTGGAATAAAGACTGTGCGCCGTACCGCTGCGCCGGTGTCTCAATCCAGACTGCGTGTCTTTTTAGCATGCCTGGCCTCGTGGCCCCTTGTTGGCTAGTCGTCGCCGGTGTTTCAAGGGACCGTTCCGGGTCCTCGGGTTGTGGAGGAGGGATGTCTATCTCCCTTACAGCCTGGCGCAGCTCCTGCGTTGAAATCGCTAGACTGAATACTTAACTATGGGAATATGAAACGGATGGGCGAGAAAAAGTGTCCGCTTACCCAGCTCGGAGGATTGTACATAGAAAATCTGCCCGACGGGTTGACGCGGAGGAATTCCTCCTCTTCTCCCTTGTACAAAGTGCATAAGATCTTTATTAGCAGCAACCGATTTCAGCCCCTTATGGCCGTAGCGGGTGGCTTCATCCTCCCCGTTGTAATCCCACATGGGGTGGCCTCTATACTGAAGCGGCTGCACCCCCCGCATGATACATGTGGCCATGACCTCGATCATGGTCAATCTGGATCGAGCTAACAAACTTATCCGGCTCATCAGGTAAAGAACATCCCTGTCATCTTCCTCCTGGGGGCTCTGTGGACGCCAGCTCCGGCGCTTCTTCAAAGGGGTGTTGTCGAACTAAGGGAGGCCGATTCGAATAGGGTACGGGAGGGGGACGTCTTCTATATAAAACCATTCTGAAGGCCAGTCTTCGGACATCTTCTTTGGTGTTCCGGATAGATATCCAGTCCCGGCAATACGACACACTTCGGCTCCACCCACTTGATATATTGACCCCTCCTGAGAACGGGGCACAAGGCAGAACAACTTCTTCCACAACGTGAAATGAGCCTGACAGCCAAAAAACAGCTCGCAAAGGGCTGCGAAGCCCGCGATATGCAATATGGAGGCAGGCGTAAGGTTGTGCAACTTGAGGCCGTAGAACTCCAGGAGCCCCCGGAGAAACGGATGAATTGGAAATCCGAGCCCTCTTACCAAATGAGGGACAAGGCATACCCGCTCTCCCTTGTAGGGATTGGGAAGGCTCTCCGCTTGCTCTCTACCATTATAGGTGGCGAGCCCGGCTTGAACCGGGACCATGTATGCTGGGGGAAGAAATCCCTTGGTCTGAAGCATCACTAATTTGCCGTGCGGGACAGAACATCTCTCCCAATCTCCAGGCTTTGGGCCAGGGGAGCGAGAGGAGGAGCTGCGTCGACCGGCCATGATGGAATGGATCTTTGTCGGATGCGCTCCGATGAAGGCTCACCAAGGGAGGATGGTGTGATTTGGATCTAAATCCTCGTCTCTTTAGTAGGCAGCTCATTCGCACAGCTAGGGGGGTAAATGTAGAAACACCCTGGCTCTTCACATTCGCTCAACACGTGGAAAGTGGCCATTATTGGGCGTGGAAGCCAAGGAGCGCAACATTCACAAGAAGCCGGACAATATTTAAACAGGTACACGGAATTGGGAGAGGAACACACCTTGCAATGCCGAAGAAAATCTGCGCGCCGGACTCATCGTCATTGAAGCCTGGTTCGGGGGCTACTGAGGGAGTACTGGATTAGGGGTGTCCGGATAGCTGGATTATAACCTTTGGCCGGACTGTTGGACTATGAAGATACAAGATTGAAGACTTCGTCCCATGTCTGGATGGGACTTTCCTTGGCGTGGAAGGCAAGCTTGCCAATACGGATATGAAGATCTCCTCCCATTGTAACCAACTCTGTGTAACCGTAGCCCTCTCCGGTGTCTATATAAACTGGAGGGTTTTAGTCCATAGGACGAACAACAATCGTACCATAGGCTAGCTTCTAGGGTTTAGCCTCTTTGATCTCGGGGTAGATCTACTCTTGTACTACCCATATCATCAATATTAATCAAGCAGGAGTAGGGTTTTACCTCCATCGAGAGGGCCCGAACCTGGGTAAAAACATTGTGTCCCTTGTCTCCTGTTACCATCCGCCTAGACGCGCAGTTTGGGACCCCCTACCCGAGATCCGCCGGTTTTGACACCGACACACCCCACTGCCTCGTCTGCGCTCCCACTGTTGACCCCGAGCCACTTCTCCCACCGGCGACCGAATCCACCACCAGGCCAACCCCGTGCCCTCTCCCTCAGTCCCTCTTTCTCTTCCTTCTTTCTCCTGCTCTCTCTCACATCTCTCTCTCTCTCTCGCAGGACCCTGACGGCCAAGGCGCCAGGAGCCCAAGCTCACCCGCTGGATCCGTGCGCGAGGCCTCCTTCGCTTGTGCCGGAGTGCGCCGCCACGACCTCACCGGCAAGCAGCATACAGGAGACCACACCATGGCCGCTGCCCCGTGGCTCCGGGACCAGTTGTCGTTCTTTGCCCGCAGCCGTGATGCCCGCTAGCTCCTTCTGCCTTCGTGTCGTCAAGCACCATTCCCTCGCCGAACCCACCGTCCCTGCCGCCTGGATCCAGCCTTCCTCGCCGTTCCCCTACCGCGTCCTCGTCTGCGAGGAAGACGAGCGACCAAAGCCACCGCGCCAAGGCCTCTGCTTCACGCGTTGGCCGCGGTGATCCACACGACCTCCCCGGTCCGCCTCCTCCGCCCACCTCCCCGTCGCGTTGCATGCTGGATCCGCCCCGCCGGCCCCTCGCCGGAGTCGCGCCAAGTCCCCCATCCCCGCCCCCCTCCCCCCGCATCGCGCGGACACTCCCCTGCTTCACCTGCTTGAGGCATTACTACTCACTTTCCTCACGAGCAGAGGAGCTCGCTCGCCCGCTCGATCGCCTGTGCGTGGCCGCCCAGATGGACCACATCGTCTGCCTCTAGTGCCCAGTGGGTCGCTTCCTCTCCAGATCCGGCCGATTGGCCCATGGTGAGTGCCCTAGTGCCCACCAGATTCGGCCCATTGGTGTTTCTTTCCTAGTTCTATGATTTTGCTAATTATCCAAATAACTGCCTGTTTTGCAGAAAACCCCTCATAGTTCATGCATATAATAACTTAATAACCATGCATCATATGTAAAAACTTTAAACATGTAAACTGCTTAGTGTTTTGTCTAGTTTCCTAATTTTCAACTTTCATCAATGTTAAAAATGTTTAAAATGATGTTTGCATATATTTTGCTTAATTGCCATGTTAAAGTGTTTTATTTCATAACTTAATAACCATAGCTCCAAATTTAATAAACTTTATATGTAAATGGGGTAGAAAAATGCCTAGTTTATCATGGTGACATTACTTTGCATGTCTAACAACTCTAAAATTATATTTAGGGAAGAACAGTACAAACTTTAAAATATGCATATGGGGATTTACCGGACTTGTTGTTTGTCATTTCCGGCCTCATTTAAACTTGTCTAGATAGGTACTTTTCATATGTTTCACCTCTTGCCTTGTTTAACAACATTTAATATTGTTGAGTACATAAGCGGGAGAGAACTAAATAATCTAATGTGGTGTTTTGTCAATATGCATCCCGTTGCATATTGAGCTCCACTTAACTTGTAGTTTTGTTTGTGCACTTTGCCATGCCATGCCTCAATAAATCGGACATGGATCATACTTGGTTGTGTATCATGCCATGTTTATGTGATGGTTGTTCACCATGTTGCTTGCTTCTTTTCGGGTTGCTTCTCTCGTTAGCTTTGGTTTCGTTCCGGAGTTGTGAGGATCCGTTCGACTACGTCTATTTGTCTTCTTCATGGACTCGTTCTTCTTCCCTGCGGGATCTCAGGCAAGATGACTATACCCTCGAAATCACTTATATCTTTGCTTTTCTAGTTGTTCGTTCTATTGCTATGTAGAGCTACCTACCACTTGTTATATCATGCCTCCCATATTGCCATGTCAAGCCTCTAACCCTCCTTCCTAGCAAACCGTTGTTTGGCTAAGTTACCGCTTTTGCTCAAGCCCTCTTATAGCGTTGTTAGTTGCAGGTGAAGATGAAGATTGTTCCATGTTGGAACATGGATATGTTGGGATATCACAATATCTCTTATTTTAACTATTGCATCTATATACTTGGTAAAGGGTGGAAGGCTCGGCCTTATGCCTGGTGTTTTGTTCCACTCTTGCCGCCCTAGTTTATGTCATATCGGTGTTATGTTCCTTGATTTTGCGTTCCTTATGCGGTTGGGTGATATGGGAACCCCTTGACAGTTCTCTTTGAATGAAACTCCTCTATCATGGCCCAACCTTGGTTTTACATTTGCCTAACAACCTATTACCTTTCCCTTGGGTCGGCCAACCCAAGGGTCATCTTTATATTCACCCCCCGGGCCAGTGCTTCTCTAAGTGTTGGTCCGAACCGAGCTGCCTGCGGGGCCACCTCGGGGAAACTTGAGGGCTGGTTTTACTCGTAGCTAGTCTCATCTGGTGTTTCCCTGATATCAAGATATGTGCGACTCCTATTGGGATTGTCCACACATCGAGTGGCTTTGCTGGTCTTGTTTTACCATTGTCAAAATGTCTTGTAACCGGGATTCCGAGACTGATCGGGTCTTTCTGGGAGAAGGAACATCCTTCATTGACTGTGAGAGCTTGTGATGGGCTAAGTTGGGACACCCCTGCAGGGTATAAACTTTCGAGAGCCGTGCCCACGGTTATGTGGCAGATGGGAATTTGTTAATATCCGGTTGTAGAGAACTTGACACTTAACTTAATTAAAATGAATCAACTGCGTGTGTAGCCGTGATGGTCTCTTTTCGGCGGAGTCCGGGAAGTGAACACGGTTTTGTGTTATGCTTGAACGTAAGTTGTTCCAGGATCACTTCTTGTTCACTTCTAGCTTCTCGACCATTGCGTTGCTTCTCTTCTCACTCTTATTTGCGTATGTTAGCCACCATATATGCTTAGTGCTTGCTGAAGCTCCACCTCATTACCCTATCCTACCCATATGCTTAAATAGTCTTGATCTCGCGGGTGTGAGATTGCTGAGTCCTTGCGACTCACGGATACTTCTAAACAGTGCAGGTGCCGATGATACCAATGCAGGTGATGCTACCGAGCTCAAGTGGGAGCTCGATGAAGATCTTGGTCGTTGTTCTTTGTCTTTTCTGGTTGATCAGCAGTGGTGCCTAGTTGGGATGATCGGGGTTCTAGCATTTGGGGTTGTCTTCCTTTATTTTGGTTCCATAGTCGGACCTTAATTGTACTCTGGATGATGTATGTCTAACTTGTTGATTGTGTGAAGTGGCGATTGTAAGCCAACTCTTTATTGCTTTCTTATTCAGTACATGGGATTGTGTGAAGATTACCCATCTTGCGACAAAATCGCAATGCAGTTATGCCTCTAAGTCGTGCCTCGACACGTGGGAGATATAGCCGCATCGTGGGTGTTACAGCTAGTGGGTGTGAGGATGGTCTGGATGATCGGATCCCACTCTCAGGTGGTGGCTAAGTCCTATTTATAGTGGCTTCGTCCTCTTCCCAAATGTAGGTGGGAAGGGATCCCACAACGGCTAAATTCAAAGCGAGACAACTAGTACAAGTTATCCTGACCAAAGTAGTCTTCGCCTGCAAAGGCTCTGGTGGTGACGCTGCGGTGCGCTCCACGATGACCTCCGTCCTATCGTCCTGGTGGTCTTGGTCTCGTTGCACCAATATGGAAACCTTTGCCTGATTCCTCGGGACACCACGCCTGCGCTTGTGAAAGTGCAACTATCCCTGGGTGGTTTTGGTAATTCCTAACAACATATAGCTCATTGAGCTAATACTATTTCAAGATAAATATTTCAGGAAAGCTCAATGATTGGCATGGCATGGATTAGAAATGTGGACCCCTCAAAATGCTAAGTACAAAAGATTAGCTCAAGCTCTAAAGCTCAAGACTCTACATTTTACCTTTTAGTGATCCAAGATCACATTGAGTCCATAGGAAAAGCCAATACTATTAAAAGAGGATGAGGTGATGCTTAATGGGTTACTTGCTCAAAATGCTTAGTGATATGCTCCAAAACCCTCGACCACTTTATCATATCCACATATGTCCCAAACCAAAAGTCCAAGTCGGTCCCACCGAAACTTTCTATCCGGCGCCACCGAGTTTAGTTGACATAGCCACTGACACAAAACCCTAGTCTTTTTGTTCTCACCGATAGGGATCTCGGTCTCACCGAGATGGGATTGCAAACTCTCCGTTTCCCTTCATAACGTTTCGGTCCAACCAAAATGAACGATCCATCCCACCGAGTTCGCAATGCAAACTCTCTATTTCCCCTTCGTAACGAGCAAATCGGTCCCACCGAGTTTGCCGGACCAACTCTCTAGTTAGCTTATTACCAAAGTCGGTCTCACCGAGTTTGTGTAATCGGTCTCTCTGAGATTATGTTATGCCCTAACCCTAATGAAATCGATCTCACCGAGTTGACATGTCGGTCGCACCGAAATACCTAACGGTCACGTTATGAACCAAATCGGCCCGACCGAGTTTTGTGATTTGGTTCCACCGAGTTTGGTGATTTGTGTCTAATGGTTAGCTTTCATGTGGAGGCTATACATACCCCTCCACCCACTCTTCATTCAAGAGGAGAGCCATCAGAACATGTCTACACTTGCATCATACATTTTCTGAGAGAGAACCACCTACTCATGTGTTGAGGTCAAGATATTCCATTGCAAACATATGAATCTTGATCTCTAGCCTTCTCCAAGTTGCTTTCCACTCAAATCATATTTCCACGAAATCCAAATCTATGAGAGAGGTAGTATCGGCCATTTCCCCTACTTTCCTCCACATTTTATCAATTGGTCATGCTAGAGACAAAAACAGTCATGGGTAGTTATAAGGATGGTATCCTTCCAAATGGGATAAGAGAATTCTTATTAGTCTCTTTCTTTCTCTCAATTGAAGAAGTAATTGGAAAAGAGTGTTGGGGAGACTATCATTTGAAGAACAGGAGCAAGGAGTTCATCATCAACACACCATCTATTACCTTTTGGAGAGTTGTGTCTCCTAGATTGGTTAGGTGTCACTTGGGAGCCTCCATCAAGATTGTGGAGTTGAACCAAGAAGTTTGTACGGGCAAGGAGATTGTCGGATTTCGGGTTCCGGCAAAACCCTTGAGGTTCGAACACTGGGGTGCGCACGAAGATCTCTCCTCCCTCTAGCTCACGCCCTCACTGCGATCTGAAATCTTAGTGCGTTGAACTCGCAGAACAAAGGGACACAAGATTTATACTGGTTCGGGACACCGATGTGGTGTAATACCCTACTCCAGTGTGGTGTGGTGGATTGCCTCTTACTTTGAGGATGAACAGTTACAAGGGAAGAACAACCTCCTGAGAGAGGTGCTCCTGTGCTTGATGAGTTGATGCGGTCGAGGATTCTTCTTCCTCTTCTAAGGTGGTGGCTAGCCCTATTTATAGAGGCCCGGGTCCTCTTCCCAAATATTTGGCGGGAAGGGATCCCACAACGGCCAGTTTGAAGGGGGACAACTAGTACATGCTATCCTGACAAAAGATGGTCTTCGCCTGCCAAAGGCTCTGGTGATGACGCCGTCTTGGGCTCCACGGTGACCTTCGTCCTGCCATCTTGCTGGTCTTGGTCTCGTTGCACCGATCTGGAAACCTTTGCTTGATGCCTCGGTACGCCGCTCCTGTGCTTGCTTCTTTAGCACCAAAGGGGAAATGAGGACACTATGCATGCTGACGCATGCCTGGTGCCCGCCTGGCCTTGGTCGTCATGGCTTGCGTCACAGGAACCTCGCGAGGCTCCTTGCCTTGATCTCTCCGCCCCTTATGAGCCAGCATGGTGAAGCTGCCCCTGAGGAAGTCGTGCGTCGTCTGCCTCGCGAGGCTTGGCCCCTCGCAAGGGTCTTGAGTGTTTGCTGGTGAAGATGGGCCGTACAGGGCCACTGGTGGAGCCACGCCGCGGGCCGCAGGTAGGCAAGTCTGGGGACCCCTGTTCCCAGGACGTCGACAGTAGCCCCCGGGCCCAAGGCGTGCTCGGGCTTGGCTTCGAGGTGAAGCCAAAGGGAAAGTGCGGAGCAGCGCAGGCCCCAACAGCCTGCATCCTCGTTTGATGCGTGGCGGTTGATTGGACGTGGGCGTCTCCGCTTCCCCAGGCTGCCTCGGTAACTGCCCGACTTGACAAGACCTTGCCACATGCAGAAAAAGATCATTATTACCTTAGATTATGGAGGCTGGTGGTTGGCCTCCCCTTGGCTACAAATGGGAAAAGGGGAGCAGAGACCCCGTCACCCATCTCTTCCTTCGCTCCTCCTGCTCCTTCTTCTTCATTGCTTCATCGCTTGCTACATCGACCATGGGGCCAATACAGAGGTTCTCGGCCGTGGAGAAGGGAAAGACCCCCTCGACGAGCCGGAGCCACTTCGGCTGAAGAAGAGGTTGTCCCATCATCGCGACATAGTCGTGAGGCCGGAGGTGTCGAGGCCCTGGTGCAACTGGCCACCTCCGGGGTATCCACTGCCTCTGTACGCCCGAGCCGAGGACTGCGTCGTGGTGACGCACGCCGTTGCCCCAGGAGCCCACGCCGAGGACTCCTCGCGTGAACTCGTGTTGTGGGCAGTGATGCCTCCTGCGGTTCTTCTCTGCCGAGATGCCGCCGAGGGGCCCCCTCGAGCTTTGGCTGCAGCACACCGACTGCGATGCCCCGGCGACTGGAGTGGAGCTTGAACCATCTCCTCAGGCAAGATCTTCATGACCCACGGCAGGGGCGAGGTCGCTCGAGTCTGCCGTGTGGAAGGCGCCCTCACCAACCACTTCGAATACGACGGCACCTCCATGATGTTCTTCAAAGTCTTTGACGAAGAAGTCCGCCGCTTGGAGTGCTGCCCTGAAGGTGGTCGCCAGGACGGCACAGCGGCCAATACTGAGCCTGCCACTGGCCTCGCTAGCAACTCCTCCAGCAGCAGCGGTGACTCCTGGTGGTCCAGTGATTCTCCCAAGCTCGACGAGACTCCGGAGACAAGCGACGACAGCTATATGCCCCCGAGGTCTCGCCGTGCCCGAAGCAAGGCCGCAGCGTCCGGACACCGCCGACACTGATCTGGATGGGGTTGGCGCCGGCTTCTCGTGGCTCACTGTTGATGATGGCGCCGGCCACGCTGGCGCATGTATATAGGGTCCCTAAAAAACTCCCTTCTTTTGTTCCCTACGAGGAATAAAGCCGGACCCCGTGGGGGCGTGTAAAGTGTCTGTAATGTCTTTTGTTGATATTATCCTTATTATGAAAATTTGTGAACGCATGTCCTACCTCGGCTCGGTCTCCCCTTTCCAACCCTGCGGCAGCTTGGTGCTCTACACCGACAGGTCCCGGTCCCCAGGCAGGCTGCAGCCGTCGCTGGTATGCCAGGTCGTGATGCCGTGGTCAAGGCCAGGAGGTGAGCGGCAAGAGGTCCAGTAAGATCTCCTAAGGCGCGATGCTCAAGAGGTCCCCTTTAGCGCGCAAGCAGCTACCTAAAGGTGGGAAAGGAAGGCGACGCCACTGCAGCAGGGCTGCGAGAGGTGGGAATCTTATGCCATTGCGCTTGTCTGACTCGGGTGTGAAACTTATCTTGGTAGTCTGTAATTGTTTCCTTGTGCTACGCCAGACTCGTGTCTCGATGGATGTAGTGCAGCCAGGTTAGGCCCGTGCGAGCCTCCCCCTCTTCTCCACGCTCTTCTATGTGCTCTACGTCCTCAGGTCCCGGCCCTCGAGCGAGCTCAGCCGCCGCTGGTATGCCAGGTCATGGTGCCGTGGTCAAGGCCAGGGGGTGAGGGCTGGAGAGCCAGTAAGAGCTCCTGAGTCACGATGCTTAGGAGCCCCCCTTTTAACGCGCAAGCGAATTGCATGGGAGAAGAGGGAGACCGTGGTACCGCCCGCTGTTGTCCTCAGGAGGTTCCTGCTGGTTAGCGCGAGGAGGGACACAAATTGCCACCACGATTGCCGGTCTGCCACTGGTCGCTCCGCAAAAAGGTGAAGGCACTGAGGGCCTGATGAGGTGACGTGCATGAGAAAGCCGCAAGCCAGAGCTCGACCGCTCAGATTTGTCAGTGTTGCAGGGACGGACCCGAGCACAAGCGTCGTGTCGGCATGGGTGGCTCCCGTGGTGGGTGATAATCAAGCAGGTAATGACCATATAAATAACTCATGCATGGAAAGCATACTAGCTTAGGTAAATGCAAGAACGATACATGCCACTGGGTTGGACCCGAGCGGCCTGGGGATGATGCAGCCCGAGGGCCACCCCCAATAGGGTAAGCTAAAGATGCAAGAGGATACATGCCGCAGGGACAGGCCCATGCAACCTAGTATTAACGCAGCCCGAGGGGCGCTCCCAGCTGAATGAACTTGGGAAATGTCACCTGGTTTTCTTGTCGAAGAAGCGTTGGGGTAGCTGAAGGTGAACACTGAAGAAGCCGCTGTCGGCGTTTTGGGAACGGGGGTCCCCAAACTTGCCTGCCTGCGGCCTGCGGCGTGGCTCAAGTGGGGGCCCAGCGTGGCCCATCTTCATCAACACGAGGCTCAAGACCCTCGCGAGGCGGACGACACGGCGCATCCTCAGGCACAGCCTCGTCAGGCTGGCTCGCGAGGAGGCGGAGAATTCAAGGCGGGGTACCTCGCGAGGTTCCCATGACGCAAGCCATGACGACACGGGGCACCAGGCGGGTGCCAGCACGCGCAGCGTCCCTCTTTCCTCTTTGGTGCAAAGGGAGCAAGCGTATCAGCAGAGTACCGAGGCATCAGGCAAAGGTTGCCACTTCGGTGCAACGAGACCAAGGATATGAGAACCACGAGACGGAGGTCACCATGGAGCCCAGCGCGGCGTCATCACCAGAGCCTTTGGCAGGCGAAGACTGCTTTTGTCAGGATAGATGTACTTGTTGTCCCCCTTCAAATTAGCCCGCCATTGTTGGATCCCTTCCCGCTCAATATTTGGGGAGAGGACCAGGGCCTCTATAAATAGGACTAGCCACCCACATTGCAAGGGGTTCGGTTGGGTTTTGGGGATTTCGGGTCGGTTCGGTTCGGTTCGGGTCGGTTTCGGTCGGTTGGTTCGTTTGGTCCACAAGTAGAGAGGGAGAGAAAGAGGGTGACTGAACTCTTCACAACAGTTCATCACCTCAGCCAAGAACAGACCCTCGCGATGCTATTCTTCCTTGTATTGTTCATCCTCACCAGCCCCAGGAGGCAATCCATCCACCACACACTGGAGTAGGGTATTACAACATATCGGTGGCCCGAAGCAGTATAAATCTTGTGTCTTTCGTGCAGCTCTTTTAGTAGTTTAGATCCCATTGAGACGGAGAGGTTGAAGGTGAGATTTCCGCGCGCACCCTAGTGTTCGAACCTTAAGGGTCTGCCGGAACCCGAAATCCGACAGCCGCTCCTCACGAGCCGTCGAGACCCTGAGCCTCGGGAGGCTCTGGGCGCTCAGGTGACCTCCTGAGGACCGTCTCCATCTCCGCCAGAACCACGTGATGCCTGGCCTCCTGGGTCACCATGATGCTCCACAGATTGCACTGGAAAGCGGCTGCCACGTTCGGCAGGCCAAATGGCATGCGAATGTAGCTGTGAGGCGGACCCTCACACTGGCCAGCATACGAAGGTCAGAAGCGCTCCTAAGATGCAGCCCTGTTGAGTCCCGAGTGGGGAGATACATCAGGTGGGCGGCGGTCGCCGCTATCGCCCTGTCTTGCTGAAACTCCTGAGTGGCCTTGATGATGAACTCCTGAGCGTCGGGCGCTCGTCGCCCGGTGACCTCTTGAGGGAAACATGCTGTGAAGCACGCCTCCACGTGGTGCGTGAGCGCCTCCCTTGTGATGTTGGCCAGGTCCGACGCCCTCCAGAAGAGAGCCCCCGAGCACTGCCCGAGGAGGGTGCCAAGCGCGCCTTCCTATGCGAGGGAGGGAGACGCCCCTGGTGCGTGCGCCGATCCTGAGGTGGCATTGCTAGAGGCGCCGCTCCCATGAGGACCAGTGCAGAGTAGCAGCTTCTTCTTCTTGGGGATGGCCTCAGGAGGGCACTGTGTACCCGCGCTGTCAGGGTCTTCAGTTGCTGCGGCTTGGGAGGCACGCTCAAGGGAGCACACCGCATCTCTTTCTTCGCAGGGGACTGTGATGATTCCGCAGCTTCCCGACATCTTGAGGATGTTGTAGCCATGGTGGGTCACTGCCATGAATTTGGCTAGCGCTGGGTTCCCGAGGATGGCGTTGTACTGCAGACGGATGTGGGCGACATCGAATTCGACAAGCTCGGTGTGGCAGTTGTCGCGCTAACCGAAGGTAACAAGGAGACGAACTTGACCTATCGGGGTGGCGCAGCCGTTGGTTACTCCTGGGAAAGGCTTGGTGGGCTGAAGCTGATCGTATGGCTCTTGGAGGCTGTCGAATGTCTCGACGGACAGGACACTAAGCCCTGCGCCTCCGTTGATGAGGGTCTTTGTGACGTGGGCATTGCTGATGACAGGTGAACAGAGCATCGGGATGACGCCGGCAGTCACCGCGCATTTGAGCTGGTCTGCTGAACTATAGGTGGTGGCGTATTTGGACCATCTAAGCGGGCGCATGGCGTCGAGCTTGGGGAGGGCTGCATTCACCTCACGAGAGAATTTCTTGAAGATGCGTTGGGAAGCCGGGGCCTGAGCAGCACCCAAGATGCAAGCAATGGGGCATGGCTCCTGGAAGCCCCGAGCCCCCTCGTCCTGATGGTGGTCGTCGTTCCTCCTTGGTGGTGCCAGCAGCGGAGGGAGACCAGGATTGCCCTGAGGATGGTCCTCACGAGGCTGGTCCCTCCAGGCGCCCTCACGAGGCTGGTCCTGCGAGCGATCCTCATGAGGCTGGTCGTGCCACTCCTGGCGGGGCCGCGGTCGTCCCAGCGTCCTTCGCCTCGTGCTCCTCCTCGACCGTAGCCCCGGTCATTGTGCTCGGGGCGTCGACCAAAGCTTCCATCTTGAATGGCCCTGAGCTCTTGGCAATCGTTGGTGTTGTGGCTGCACACGTTGTGGAAGGCGCAGAATGGACGGCCGCCCTTGGATGACTCGGGGAGGTCCCAGCCGCGCCTTGTATCTGGCTCTGCCGGGAGTACGACCACTCCATTGCGCTTCATGTCCTTGACCTTGGCCTTCTTTTCCTCTGGATCAGCAGCACGGAGCTCAGGGAGGGAGAGACGCCCCTCCTCAGCCCTCGCGCACTTGGTCGCTATGTTGAATAGCTCCAGAGTCATGCATAGTTCCTCATGGATGGCGAGGTCCTCCTTCATCTTGAAGTCGCGGACACCATCAGAAAACGCTAAGATGGTGGCCTCGTCTGTAACCTTGGGGATCTTGAGACGCATGTTGTTGAAGCGTTGGATGTACTTCTGCAGGTTCTCTCCCGGCTGTTGCTTGATGCGGCGTAGGTCACCCGCGGCCGGAGGGCGGTCGTGGGTGCCCTGGAAGTTGGCGACGAAGCGTTCGCGCATCTCACCATAGGAGGAGATCGAGCCTTGAGACAGGTTTAGGAGCCACGAGCCAGCGCCATCCTTGACAGCCATGGGAAACTAGTTCGCCATGACTTTTTCATCGCGGCTAGCCACCTCGATGCTCAGTTCATAGAGCTGCAGTAACTACACACGGTTAGGGGTGCCGTCATAGCGAGGAGGCAGGTCCGTGTTGAACTTGCCTGGCCAGATGATGCTACACAGCTCAGGAGCGAAGGCAGGACAGCTTGCGGTGGCCACCGGGGCCCTCTGCAGGGGCGGAACCTTCCCTTGATGTCCGCACACCGCTGTCGTAGGTGGCATGCAGTCTTGTCGTGGTGGTGCTGGGAGCACTGGAGCATTTTCTTGCGGCCAGGGAACCTCTTGGCAGCTTCATTCTTCGTGCGTGGGCACGTGACGCGGCGGATCATGCCGCGGGGCCACGCGTCTTGGGTTAGGACACCGTCTTGACACAAAGGGGGTGGCGAAGCTCCGTGAGCCGCGCGCCTCGGTGCAAGGGCACCGTCTTGATGTGGAAGCGCTCCGTGAGCTATATTGCTCGCAGATGGAGGTGGGCAAGGCAACGAGAGGGATGGTGCAGGACAGCCTCCAACGACGCTGACGAGCTCGGTGATGCGGTCCAACTAGTCCTCTTAGAGCTCATCGATCGGGCGGTAACGCAGGAGGTCGTGTGCCATGAGCAGCACAGCCTGCGCGTCCGTGGGTGCGCGGCGAGCGTGAGATGATGAGTCGGCCGGAGTCAGTGATGGGGTGGCGATGCGGCCGTCCAGCCGCACGGAGGGGTGCAGTAAGGATGCTTGTTGCTCGTTTTTTGCCGGGCCGGTAGCGGCGTTGGCAATAGGAGATGGAGAACGACGGGGAGGCCCGCCGACAGGGGCTGTCTGAGCGACGCGAGCAGCGAGGGTGTCCCGGCGCTTGGCATGGGCTCGACGCGCGTCCGACATGGATGCGGTGCAGCGGTGGAATGTGGATCAATGGAAGGAAAGCTTCAGCGCACCCCTACCTGGCACGCCAAATGCCAGATTTCAGGTTCCGGCAAAACCCTTGAGGTTCGAACACTGGGGTGCGCAGGAAGATCTCTCCTTCCTCTAGCTCACGCCCTCACCGTGATCTCAAGGCTTAGCGCATCGAAATCGCAGAACAAAGGGACACAAGATTTATACGGGTTCGAGCCACCGATGTGGTGTAATACCCTACTCCAGTGTGGTGTGGTGGATTGCCTCTTGGGCTGAGGATGAACAGTTATAAGGGAAGAATAGCCTCCTCAAGGGAGGTGCTCTTGTGCCCGGTGAGTTGATGCGGTCGAGGATTCTTCTTCCTCTTCTAAAGTGGTGGCTTGCCGTATTTATAATGGCCCGGGTCCTCTTCCCAAATATTAGGCGGGAAGGGATCCCACAACGGCCAGTTTGAAGGGGGACATCTAGTACAGGCTATCCTGACAAAGATGGTCTTCACCTGGCAAAGGCTCTGCTGATGGCGCCGTCTTGGGCTCCACGGTGACCTCCGTCCTGCCGTCATGCTGGTCTTGGTCTCGTTGCACCGATATTGAAACCTTTGCTTGCTCCTCGAGACTCCGTGCCTGCGCTTGCTTCTTTAGCACCAAAGGGGAAACGAGAACACTGCACGCTGACGCACGCTTGGTGCCCGCCTGGCCTTGGTCATCATGGCTTGCATCATAGGAACCTCTCGAGGCTCCTTGCCTTGATCTCTCCGCCCCTCGTGAGCCAGCATGGTGAGGCCGCCCCCGAGGAGGTCTTGCGTCATCCGCCTCGCGAGGCTTGGCCCCTTGCGAGGGTCTTGAGTGTTTGCTTGTGAAGATGGGCCATACAGGGCCGCTGGTGTAGCCAGGCCGCAGGCCGCAGGCAGGCAAGTCTGGGGACCCCCATTCCCAGGACGCCGATAGAGATCGCCTAATTAAGATCTACCCTAGTGCGGCAAGTCCTTCGTGGGCGATGGCCATGGTGGGATAGACAAGGTTGCTTCTTCGTGGACCCTTCGTGAGTGGAGGCCTCCGTGGACTCGCGCAACTGTTACCTTTCGTGGGTTGAAGTCTCCATCAACATGAATGTACGATATCACCATCTATCAGAACCATGCCAAAAATCTCCGTGTCTACATTGCGTTTGCTCCCTCCAAACTCCTCCCTTTACTTTCATGTGCAATGTTTTACATTCCGCTGCTATACTCTTAGACTTGCATGTGTAGGTTGATTGCTTGACTAGTGCTAAGTTGCCAAAATTTGCCAAGACTTAAAATTGGGAAAAGGCTAGATTTTTATTTGGTCAAGTAGTCTAATCACCCCCTTCTAGACATACTTTCGATCCTACAAGTGGTATGAGAGCCGTGGTCTCCATTTGCCTTGATTTCCATAGTTTTTGGTGATCATAGCCTTGGTTTCACAACCTAGGAGAGTATGGCATCTAGCGAGGGAAATTACCATCATAGAAGTCCTTACTTTGATGGTACTAATTTTGCTAGTTGGAAGCATAAGATGAAAATGCATATTCTTGGACATAACCCCACCGTTTGGGCTATTGTGTGTATTGGCTTGCAAGGTGAATTCTTTGATGGGAGAGAACCGAACCGTGAAGCTGGCACGGAAGAGTTGAAGATGCTGCAATACAATGCTCAAGCTTGTGATATTCTCTTCAAAGGATTGTGCTCCGAAGAATTCAACAAAATCAGCCATCTTGAGAATGCAAAGGAAATTTGGGATACTTTGATTGATATGCATGAAGGTACCGACTCCATCAAGGAATCCAAATTGGATGTGCTTCAAAGTCAACTTTACAAGTTCAAAATGAAGGATGGTGAAGGTGTCGTTGAAATGTACTCTAGGCTTGCTCTCATCACAACTGAGATTGCCGGCTTAGGAAGTGAAGAGATGACCGATAGATTCATCATCAAGAAGATCCTAAGAGCCTTGGATGGAAAATATGATACCATGTGCACATTGATCCAAATGATGCCCAATTACAAAGATCTCAAGCCAATGGAAGTCATTGGAAATTTTTTGCTCATGAGATGTCACTCAAGGATAAGGAAGAGCTTCACCAGAAGTCAAGTGGTGCTTACAAAGCCTCATTTGATGCTCCCACATCTTCAAGTGAGAAACAAGCCTTCAATGTAGAATTAAGCCTAATGGTGAAGAACTTCAACAAGTTCTACAAGATTAGAAGCAAGGAAAGAAGTTCCAAGTTAAGGTCCTACAATGACAAAAGATCTTCAAGTCGTGAACGTAATTACTACAATTGTGGAAGACCCGGACACTACTCCAATGAGGTGTACAGCTCCCTACAAAAGAAGAGACGACTCTCCCAAGAGAATAAGTATAAGAGAAGAATCACCACCAAGAGAGAGAAGCAGTAGAGATGACTGTTATGAACGAAGAACATCACGGAGAAGCAAGGATTCGGAAAGGAAGGATAAATCATCAAGGAGCTACACAAAACGAAGACATCAAGCTCATGTTGGTGAATGGCTATCCGGCTCTGACTCTGACAAAATCACTCCGAGAGAAGTTATCACTCCAACTCTGAATATACTCAAGATGAAGGTGTTGCCGATCTAGCACTTGTGTCAACCAACTCCTACGACATATTTGAGTCACCAAATGAAGGAATTGGAAGATGCTTCAGGGCTAAAGGCCCAAAGGTATCACACCCCGAGTATGTTGATTTCAATAGTGATGAAGATGATATGCTAGGTGATGATGATTTACTTGTTGACAATTCTAGTGATGAAAACTATGATGAACTTGCTATTAATCATGCTAATCAAGATAAAACGAATGACGATGATAAGAAGGAGATTGAGCGTCTAACTAAAGAACTAAACACTCTTAAGTTAGCTCATGAAACTACCTTGGAAAATCATTGAGAGCTTTTAAAGACTCATGAAAAGTTATGCTTTGAAAAGCTCAACCTTGAGCAAGAGCATGGTTTCTTAAATGCGATCAATGATGATCTTCGCAAGAAAAGTTCTTCTTACATTGCCAAGCATTTATTCTTGTCTACTTACATACCACAAGTTATATCTAGCAACAAGAGTAAGAAAGATTCTTCAACTAGTAGTAAAAATAACCATACTAAATCCAATGTTGTTACTTCTAGTAGTTCTCTTGATACCACTAATGATTCTCTTAGCCAAGTTACACTTGAGCAAGAAAATAGCTTATTGAAGGGAATTATAGAGAAAGGTGTTTACAAGAGCCTTGCCGGAAGTAAGCAATTTGAGGAAACTGTACCCAAGCAAGGAAGACACTGGAAGAATCAAGGAATTGGTTTTGAACGAAGGTTCAATGCCAATGGAGTTGAGTGGGAAGAAGATCAATACCCCAAGACAAAGTTTGTTCCTCAACAAGAGAAGTATGATCCTATTTCTTTCCAAGGAACACAAGCTCAAGATGGTCTTCCACCACAACACCACAAGCAAAAAGGAAAGGACAAGCTTCAAGAGGAGATTGATGCATTTTATGAAGCTCCCAAGGCCTTGGTCAAGTGGGTTCCCAAGAATACATCAAGTTCCACTTCATCAAGTACAACTACAACTCCAAGGATTCCCATCAAGATGGTGTGCATCCCGAAGAAAAATAACTAGAGAGTTCTTGAGGGTGACTCCGCCAACATACTTCACTCATATATTTTGGCAAGGACATGTGCAAAAAACTTCCATATCTTGCACTAGTTCAAGGAGTCACAAACCCTCTTGTTAGTAAGACAAGGGACAAGGTAACCTAATGCTTTCATGGACATCATCTTATGTGAACATCAATCTATGTCTATGGACATCCTTGTTTGTTCCTTGTGGGACTAACCCGTGTAGGTATTGAAAGTGCAACTCACTCCAATGGATTGCTCCAAATGATCTACATCAACATTGAGGATCTACATCTTCAACACCTACATGAAGTCATCATCGACAAAACCCAAGGTTAGTTCATCCCTCTTACGGGGGATATCACATCTAGGGGGAGCTTTACTCTAATAAACTGAGCTAAAGCAACTCTAATGGTGTGAAAGATGCCTACTACACAACCTTCTTCTTGTAGACGTTGTTGGGCCTCCAAGTGCAGAGGTTTGTAGGACAGTAGAAAATTTCCCTCAAGTTGATGACCTAAGGTTTATCAATCCGTGGGAGGCTTAGGATCAAGATGGTCTCTCTCAAGCAACCCTGCAACCAAATAACAAAGAGTCTCTTGTGTCCCCAACACACCCAATACAATGGTAAATTGAATAGGTGCATTAGTTCAGCGAAGAGATGGTGATACAAGTGCAATATGGATAGTAGATAATGGTTTTTGTAATATGAAAATATAAAAAAGCAAGGTAACTAATGATAAAAGTGAGCACAAACGGTATTGCAAAGCGTTGAAACAAGGCCTATGTTGGATTTCGGGTTCCGGCAAACCCTTGAGGTTCGAACACTGGGGTGCGCGCGAAGGTTTCCCCCTACCGATCCACGCCCTAGCTCTCTAATATCTTGCGGACGAACTCGACGAACTAGAAATGGAAAGACACAAGATTTATATTGTTTCGGGCCACCGTTGTGGTGTAATACCCTACTCCATTGTGGTGGTAGTGGATTGCCTCTTGGGCTGATGATGAACAGTACAAGGGGAAGAACAGCCTCCTGAGGTTGAGGTGTTCTTGTGCTTGGTGAACTTGTGTTGTCCTTGATCCGGCCTCTAGCTACGGTGGTTGCTAGCTCTATTTATAGAGACCCTAGTCCTCTCCCCAAATATCGAGCGGGAAGGGAGCCAACAATGGCCAATTTGAAAGGGGACAGCTAGTACAAGCTATCCTGACAAAAGTAGTCTTCGCTTACAAAAGATTCTGGCGGTGACGCCGTCCTGGGCTCCACGGTGACCTCCGTCTTGCGGTCCTGCGGGTCCTGGTCTCTTTGCACCGATATGGAAACCATTGCTTGATGCCTCGGTACTCCGCGCTTGTGCCTGCCCCCTTAGCACAAAAGAGGAAGCAAGGACACTGCACACGCTGGCGCCTGCCTGGTCTCGATCGTCATGGCTCACGTCACGAGGACCTCACGAGGTTTGCCTCGCCTTGATCTCTCCGCCCCTCGCGAGCCTGCCTGGCGAGGCTTCTCCTGAAGAGGTCTTGCGTCATCCGCCTCGAGAGGCTTGGCCCCTCGCGAGGGTCTTGGTTCCTTGTCGATGAAGATGGACCGTCCAGACCTGCCAGCACAGCCACACAATGGGCTGCAGGCAGGAAAGTCTGAGGACCCCTGTTCCCAGAACTCCGACAGTAGCCCCCGGGCCCAAGGCGCGCTCGGGCTTGGCTTCGAGGCGAAGCCAAAGGTCAAGCGCGGAGCACCACAGGCCCCTAAAGCCTGCGGCCTTGGTTGACGCGTGGCGGTTGATTGGACGTGGGCGTCTCCGCTTCCCCACGCTTCCTTGGCAACTGCCCGACATGACTAGTCCCTGCGACATGCAAGGAAAACCATCATTACCTATGATCATGGGCGGTGCCGGTTGGCCTTCTCCTGGTCTAAATGGGAGGGGGCGGTGCCCCCGTTACCTACTACTTCCCATTCTGCCTGCTTCTTCTCCTTGTTGGCTCCACCATTGACTCCCATGATGCCGTCGAAGAGGTTCTCCACCGCGGAGAAGGGAAAGGCCCCTCGCCAGGGTATCAGCTCACCGGCGCCCAAGAGGGGACGCGGCCGTCCCTGCAAGGATACCTCGACCCCCGCCGTGGCCCCTCGCTCCCGGGGTGGCGCCACTGTGCGTGGTGGGGGTCACTCTGGTCGTAGCAGCCCCGTTGATGAGGTGAGGCATGCCGTGGTTGCGCGGCCTCCCCGGCCACGGTTCCACTAGGCAGAGGTGCAGCCGGAGTTCGTTGTCTCATCGTAGGATCCGGCCGGCAACTCGCTAAATCTTCCGCGCTTCTTCGTCGGCAAGCTGCCGACCTCTGGTCCAGGCGGGCTCTGGCTGCAGGCGGACGGCTGCTGCAGCAGGGCCTCCTGAGTTGTGGTTGAAGTCTCCGCCACGGGCAACATAGCTTTGGCCCGTGGTTGGCAGACGTTCGCCCGCGCGCGCGGCCTGGGCAGGCGGTGCACCCCCCATTTCAAGTATGACGGTGATGCGACCCTCTTCATGAAGGTGTTTGGGGAAGATGGTCGCCGTGCCGGCTGCTGCCCCGAGACGAACGACAGCGAGGAGGTGCTTGGTCTCAGCGACGGCCGCGACGAGGGCGAGCCCGCTGACCGTCCCTTATCTAGCTACTATGGCACTTCTCTTGGCGAAAGTTCGAGCAGCGGCGGCTATGACCAGCCGCCACGCCGCCGTGCTCGCTTCGAAGCGGGTAGCGGGTCGTCGCGTTGTCGTGCCGCCGTGAAGCGCGAGGAGGGATCCAGCTAAGCTTGGGACGTTGCTGGAGGCCTGCCCCCGTGGTTCGCTGCTGTGCTACTTTTGTTTTGTTCCTCTTTCCTTCCCCGCATCAAAAATGAAACTAGTATGGGCCCAGAGGGGCATGTATCAAACTGTGATTCCTTAGTTATTACGCTATGCTTGTTATTTTGCACGGAGATATCTTAGCATGGCGCGTTCTGGGCAGCCTCCTCTTCATGGGGCACTTGTTTCCTCATGCCCGCCTTGGCTTAGTGGTTGTTCAGGAACTGCAAAAAATTCGTTAGGTAGCTCGCTTGGAGACTTATCGTTCAACCGAGCCTTGACCCAGCGCTTCACATCGCGGTACCCGAGGGGCATGGATTAGGAGAGATGTGTCGGCTTGTTGGCTCGAACGAGGGTGTCTCGCGAGAAAGCAGACCGAAGGCAAAGGGAAGTACCAACACAGGAGGAAGAGACCCTCACAAAGGCGCTGCCTAGCCCCCTCGCGAGGTATGCGAGAGAGAGAACACGAACGAATTAGGTTCGGGAAAGACAGCAAAAAGCGACGGAACCAAATCGGCAAGGAACACCAGAAGCAAACTTCGATTAAGAGAAAGCAAGCCAACAACGGAAAGCAAATGAAAAGCCGCGTCCGGCACCTAATCTAGTCTTCGACATCTTCTCAACAGCGCAGAGCTAAGTGCTGCCACTAGGCATGGGAGGGAGCCCCCGATGCCTGAGGGCGGCTCTCTAGAGACTCCGGGGCGTGTACAGCCCCACTCGTTATTACGTGAGAGTGTCACGGGCGGCGATTCTCCACAGGCACCGGTCCTTGCTTCACAGGCACTAGGCCTTTCTTCACAGGCACTGGGCCTTGCTTCATGGGTAGAATTTCTGGATGTGCTGGATGTTCCAAGCGTTCTGGATGGGAGCCCAGTCCTGCGTCTCCAGGCGAGCGGCGCCAGGCCTGGAGATGTGGACGACCCTGAACGGGCCCTCCCACATGGGTGAGAGCTTGTGCAGCCCTTCCCTGGAGAGGACCCGCCTTAGAACGAGGTTGCGTGCCTCGAGCATCCTGGAGCGGATGTTACGGCAGTGGTACCACCGCAGCGCCTGCTGGTATCTTGCCGCCCTTAGTGCAGCTTCACAGCGTCGTTCCTCCCCCAGTACGAGGTCCATCCCCCGCATGGCGTCCTGTTGTGCTTCATCAAACGCCAGGACCTGTGTGGAGCGATGCTTGACCTCGTGAGGGAGGACTGCTTCGGCTCCGTAGACGAGGAAGAATGGGGTCTCGCCCGTCGGCTTAGTGGCGGTGGTGCGGATGGACCACAACACGGACTGGAGTTCGTCGTGCTAGCCCCTGCCACAGGCCTCAACCTTATTCTTCAACGTCCTGGTCTTGAGGCCCCTCAGGACCTCTGCATTGGCCCGTTCGGCCTGGCCATTGCTCCTGGGGTGGGCCACCGAAGCATAGTAGATCTGCGTTCTAAGGTTAGCACAGTACGTTTTGAAGAGGTTACTGGTAAACTGCGAGCCGTTGTCGGTGATGATGCGGCTGGAGACCCCAAAACGACTCACGAGGCCCTTGATGAACTTAACCGCGAAACTAGCTGGGATGGTGCGGACGGCTTCCACTTCTGCCCACTTGGTGAACTTGTCGATGGCGACGTAGAGGCAGCGGTAGCCCCCTGGCGCTCGATGGAATGGGCCCAAGATATCCAGCCCCCAGACCGCGAACGGCCATGTGAGCAGTATAGTCTGGAGGCCCTGAGCTGGCTGATGGATCTGCTTGGCGTGGAACTGGCAAGCTTCACAGGACTTCACCAGCTCAGCTGCGTCGTTGAGCGCCGTGGGCCAGTAGAATCCACTGCGGAACACCTTGCCGACGAGAGTCCGTGACGACGAGTTGTGTCCGCAGTTCCCACCGTGTATGTCAACCAGCAACTCCTTCCTCTGGTCCCTGAAAATGCAACGCAACGAAACATCATATGGCCGCTTCATGTACAACTCACCGTCCTAGATGCAGTATGTCGTGGCTTGCCGGGCCACGCATTCTGCGCCCTCTTCCTTCTCCGGTAGTGCCCCTTCCATCAGATATTCCTTGAATTCCCTGGTCCAACATCCCTCTTGAGGCTCGAGAGCCAAGAGCAAGCGAGCTCCTGAGGTTGGGCCACAAGCTGGGGCTCTCGTGGCAGGCGGTTGTGGGAGCTCCTCCCGAGGTTGCGTCGTGCTTGAAAGCGGCGGCGTCACCGACGGCTTGAAAACCCGCTCTTCGAAGACGCCAGGCTCTTGGGGCTGCTGTTTGGATGCCCTCCTGGCGATGTCGTCGGCTTCCTTGTTGGTGCCACGGGGCACATGCTGCAGTTCCAGGCCCAGGAACTGCTTCTCCATTTTACGTACTTCTGCAAGGTACACCTCCATGTGCTCATCCTTCGGCTCGTATACTTTGTTGGAGAAGTTCACCAGGAGCTGTGAGTCGCCCCTAATGGTGAGGTGCTTCAGCCCTAGAGATGCTGCCGCCTTCAGGCCTGCTATGAGGCCTTCATATTCTGCGATGTTGTTAGAGACCTTCTCGCCCTATTGAAAGCAGAGCTGCACAGCGTAGCAGAGCTTGTCCTGCATGGGTGAGATGAGTACTGCTCCAACCCCCATGCCCTGGTGCGCGAAGGCACCATTGAAATACACGACCCATCCGTCTGGCGCCTCACTTCCTGGCGAAGTGGATCGGTCTTCTCCTACTTCCAGCTCCGGGGCATCCATCCATTCCGCCACGAAGTCAGCGAGTGCGGCTCCCTTGATGACCCTAGTGGTGCTGAATTCCAACTGGAATGCTTGCAGCTCGATGTTCCACTCGGCAACCCTTTTGGGCAGAATTTGGGCTCCTGAGCACCCTTTCCAACGGGTAGGCTGAGACAACTTTGATGGGGTGGCCCTGGAAGTAATGCCACCACTTGTGCGAAGCCACCAGGAGCGCGAGCAGGAGCTTCTGAGGCATGGGATAGCATGCCCTCGCATCCCGCAACACCGTGCTAACGAAGTACACCGGGTGCTCAACGAGGACCGGCGTGTTGGTGAGGCTCGCGTCCTGTGCAGGTTGGGGTGCCCCCTGAGGTGGTGGGACCCTTGGCACCTGGTCGCTTGCGGGAATCTCTATGGTGTCATCCTCCCGAGCTTGGTCTTCTATTGCTGCCGCTATGGCTATTGATGCGCCTTCCTGATCTTTGCGTCATCTCATGTGGCGATGTAGCTTGACGTGGCGCACTCTTGGCCTGGTGCTCCTCCCGAACCGCCACCAGCGAGGCGCTGGCGGAGTACGGGGTGGCGGCAAGATAAAGCACTAGAGGCTCGAGAGGCCGCGGCGCCACCAACACCGGTGGGCTGGTCAGGTATCTCTTGAGGTCTTGGAAGGCTCGATCGGCCTCCGGAGTCCACTCGAATGGGCCCTTCTTCTTCATCTACTTGAAAAAGGGTAAGGCGCGCTCTCCCAGCTTAGAGATGAAGCGCCCCAATGCAGTCACCCGAACAGCCAGCTTCTGCATTTCCTTGAGGGTCTGCAGTGGGCTCATGCCCTCAATAGCCTTGATCTTCTCCGGGTTTGCCTCGATCCCTCTATGTGATACGAGGAATCCCAGCATCTTGTCGGAAGGGACATCGAACACACACTTTCCGGGGTTAAGTCGTACGTTCACCTGGCGTAGGCTTTCGAAGGTCTCCTCCAAGTCTTGGATCAAGGTCCTCGCCTCCCGAGACTTCACCTCAATGTCATCGACGTAGGCCTCTGTGTTCCTCCCGAGATGCCGCCCCAAAGCGATGTGCATCAGCCGCTGAAAGGTTGCACCCGCGTTGCCCAGTCCGAAGGGCATGCAAGTGTAGCAGTACACCCCACACGGGGTCAGGAAGGCTATCTTCTCTACATCTTCCACCACCATCTTGATTTGCTGGTAACCTGAGAACGCATCCAGGAAGCACAGTAGGTTGCACTCAGCGGTGGAGTCGATGATCTGGTCAATGCGCAAGAGAGGGAACGGATCTTGAGGGCATGCCTTATTGAGGTTGGTGAAGTCGACACACATCCGCCACTTCCCACCTTTCTTTGGCACCATGACTGGGTTCGCCGGCCATTTGGGGTACCTAACCTCACGAATGGCACCCGCCGCCTCCAACTTCCGGGTCTCTTGGACGATGAAGGCCTGCTTCTCCATGGACTGCCGCCTTGCTCGTTGCTCCACAGGGCGCACATTGGGGCACGCCCTTAAGTGGTGTTGAATCACCTCTCTCAGGACCCCCACCAGCTGATTGGGTTCCCATGCGAATATGTCCTCGTTTTCTCGCAAGAACTTCACCAATTCGCCCTCTTGGCTGGGATTGAGGCCGGCACCTATGGTGAAGGTGGCTCCTGAGGAGCCATCCTCATCGACCAGCACCTGCTTCGTCTCTGCCTTGTCTTGGGTGAACAACTGCTTCTTCTTGGTTGGCGCGGCCTCCTTGGCCTCGGTAGCATCGGCACCGATGGGCTACGCCGCTGCAGCGGTCCTGAAGGGAAGTTTGAGCGCTGTCACGACCTCCTTGGTGTCCCCCCTGACATTGAGGACACCTTTGCTTCCAGCCATCTTCATGAGGTTGTAGGCTGGATGAGTCGCTGCCATGAACTGGGCAGAGCTGGGTACCCGAGGATGGCATTGTACGGGAGGCCGATGTGGGTGATGTTGAAGTCGACCAGCTCGGTGCGGTAGTTGTCGCGCGTGCCGAAGGTGACATGGAGGCGGATCTGCCCCGGGGAGCGGGCAGCGCCACCTCCAACTTCTAAGAAAGGCTTGCTGAGGCTGAGCCGCTCGAGCGACACATGAAGGAGGCTGAAAGCTTCCATGGAGAACAGATTGAGGCTAGCGCCACTGTCGATGAGGGTCTTGGTGACGGCCACATTGCAAATGGTGGGCATGCAGAGCATCGGAAGCATGCCCGAGCAGGTGGTGGAGTCAGGGTGGTCTTCTGAGCTGAAGGTGAGGTCGGCCTCGGGGGCAGCCCAGCCTAGTGGGGCCCCTGAGCGCTTGGAAGCAGCACCAATCTGACTAAAGAACGGCTTGATGCAGTAGTCTGAAGGCGGCGCCTGTGAGCCACCTAGCAGGGCCGCGACCGCATGGTGCGCCGGTGCCGCGTAGCACGCAGTGAAGAGGTCGCACAGCTCCTCCCAAGACGCCACCGTGGATCCGGGGAGGTTGAGCAGCCAGATGCGCGGCTCGCCAGTGAGGGCCATGGGAGGCCAGTTGGCCATGACCTTGTCATCACCCCCGGCCTCGAGGACAGCTTCCTCGTACGCCAGCAGGAAAGCTGATGGGCCAGCCGCACCGTTGTAGCGCGGCGGCATCTCCGGCTTGAACTTGGGTGGCCACCGCACCCGCCGCAGCACGGGGGACAGAGCTCGGAGCCCTCTTGGTCCGTCGTCGATGCCGGCCGTCGGAGTCGGTGGCAGGGCGCCAGCCATGTGGGCGAAGCGCGATGGCGATGGAGCGCAGATCGACGGAAGTGAAGCTATGGCGCGCCAAATGTCGGATTTCGGGTTCCGGCAAACCCTTGAGGTTCGAACACTGGGTTGCGCGTGAAGGTTTCCCCCTACCGATCCACGCGCTAGCTCTCTAAGATCTTGCGAATGAACTCGACGAACTAGCAACGCAAAGACACAAGATTTATACTGGTTCGGGCCACCGTTGTGGTGTAATACCCTACTCCTGTGTGGTGGTGGTGGATTGCCTCTTGGGCTGATGATGAACAGTACAAGGGGAAGAACAGCCTCCTGAGGTTGAGGTGTTCTTGTGCTTGGTGAATTTGTGTTGTCCTTGATCCGACCTCTAGCTACGGTGGTGGCTAGCTCACAAGTATAGGGAATCGCAATAGTTTTCGATAAGTAAGTGTGTCTAACACAATGAGGAGCTAAAGGCAGAACAAATATTCCCTCAAGTTCTATCGACCACCGATACAACTCTACGCATGCTTGATGTTCGCTTTACCTAGAACATGTATGAAACTAGAAGTACTTTGTAGGTGTTTTTGGATAGGTTTGCAAGATAATAAAGAGCATATAAATAAAAAGTATGGGCTATTTAGATAAACACACAACTAAGTTAGTTTTAGTAAAGAGCTTTTTGTTACGAGAAAGTTGTTTGTCCCTAGGCAATCGATAACTAGACCGGTAATCATTATTGCAATTTTATATGAGGGTGAGGCAGAAGCTAACATACTTTCTCTACTTGGATCATATGCACTTATGATTGGAACTCTAGCAAGCATCCGCAACTACTAAAGATCATTAAGGTAAAACCCAACCATAGCATTAAAGCATCAAGTCCTCTTTATCCCATATGCAACAACCCCCTTACTCGGGTTTGTGTTTCGGTCACTCACGCAACCCACCATAAGCGAATCATGAACGTATTGCAACACCCTACAGTGGGGATCCCTCACGCTTGCGCGACATGGAGAGCACCATAGGACAGCACCAATAATAAAGCATGCAACTCAAACCAATCTTGATCATCAAATAGCCCATAGGACAAAACGGAACTACTCAAACATCATAGGATATCCATACATCATTGGGAAATAATATATAGCGTTGAGCACCATGTTTAAGTAGAGATTAAAGTGGGTAAAAGATGGTTTACACCGCTGCATAGAGGGGGGAAGAGTTGGTGATGATGGCGGTGAAGTTGTTGGTGAAGATTGCGGTGATGATGATGGCCCCTGGTGGCACTCCGGTGCCACCGGAAGCGAGGGGGAGAGAGCCCCCCTCCTCCTTCTTCTTCTTCATTGACCTCCTCCATAGATGGGAGAAGGGCTTCCCCTTTGGTCCATGGCCTCCATGGCGTGGGAGGGGCGAGAGCCCCTCCAAGATTGGATCTGTCTCTCTGTCTTTCTCTGTTTCTGCGTTCTCAGATTCTACCCTTTCACTGTTTCTTATATTCCCGGAGATCCGTAACTCCAATTGGGCTGAAATCTTAACACGATCTCTATCCGGATATTAGCTTTCTTGCGGCGAGAGAAGGGAATCAACCGCCTTACGGGGTGGCCACGAGGGCCCAGGGCGCGCCTGACCCCTGGGGCGCGCCCCCTGCCTCGTGGCCCCCTCGGGCATCATCTAGCGTGGATTTTTCTTCCCAAAAATCATATATATTCCAAAAAAATCTCTGTCAGTTTTTATCCCGTTTGGACTCAATTTGATATGGATATTCTGTGAAACAAAAAAACATGCAACAAACAGGAACTGGCACTGGGCACTGGATCAATATGTTAGTCCCAAAAATAGTATAGAAAGTTGCCAAAAGTATATGAAAGTTGAATAATATTGGCATGGAACAATAAAAAATTATAGATATGATGGAGACGTATCAGCAACCCCAAGATTAATTCCTCCTCGTCCTCGAGTAGGTAAATGATAAAAAAGATAATTTTTGATGTGGGATACTACCTAGCATAATCATGATTATGTATCTAATCATGGCATGAATATTAAGATACGAGTGATTCAAAGCAATAGTCTATCATTTGGCAAAAAAACAGTAATACTTGGAGCCTACTAATAAAGCAATCATGTCTTTTCAATATAACATGGCCAAAGCAAGTTATCCCTACAAAATCATATAGTATGGCTATGCTCCATCTTCACCACACAAATATTCACATCATGCACAACCCCAATGACAAGACAAGCAATTGTTTCATACTTTTGACGTTCTCAAACCTTTTCAACTTTCACGCAATACATGAGCGTGAGCCATGGACATAGCACTATAGGTGGAATAGAATGGTGGTTGTGGAGAAGACAAAAAGGAGAAGATAGTCTCACATCAACTAGGCGTATCAACGGGATATGGAGATGCCCATCAATAGATATCAATGTGAGTGAGTAGGGATTGCCATGCAACGGATGCACTAAGAGCTATAAGTGCATGAAGGCTCATACTGAAAACTAAGTGGGTGTGCATGGTAGGAAAAGACCATCGCTCGTCCCCGACCGCCACTCATAAGGAAGACAATCAATAAATACCTCATGCTACGACTTCGTTACATAACGGTTCACCATACGTGCATGCTACGGGAATCACCAACCTCAACAAAAGTATTTCTACTAATCCACAACTACCCACTAGCATGACTCTAATATCACCATCTTTATATCGCAAAACTATTGCAAGGAATCAAACATATCATATTCAGTGATCTATAAGTTTTATGTAGGATTTTATGACTAACCATGTGAATGACCAGTTCCTGTCATCTCTGTAAATAGATATAAGTGAAGCAAGAGATTTTAATCTTTCTACAAAAGATATGCCCACTCTCTAACAAATATAAGTGAAGCAAAAGAGCATTCTACAAATGGCGGTTTTCTATGTAAAGAGAAACAGGCAATCCAAACTTCAAAGGATATAAGTGAAGCACATGAAGCATTATATAAAGCCATACTCAAAAGATATAAGTGAAGTGCAGTGAGCATTATATAAATAAACCAAGGACTATCTCATAACAGCATGGTGCATAAAATAAAAATGAAAACTAAATGCAAAAGACGCTCCAAGATTGCACATATCGCATGAACGAAACGAATCCGAAAACATACCGATACATGTTGAAGAAAGAAGGGATGCCTTCCGGGGCATCCCCAAGATTAGACGCTTGAGTCTCCTTGAATATTTACTTGGAGTGCCTCGGGCATCCCCAAGCTTGAGCTCTTGCCTCTCTTCCTACTTCTCTAATCGAGACCTTCTCGATCATCGAACACTTCATCCACACAAACTTCAACAGAAAACTCGGTAAGATCCGTTAGTATAATAAAGCAAATCACTACTCTAAGTACTGTTGCAAACCAATTCATAATTTGTTTGGCATTGTGTCTACTGTAGTATAACTTTTCCATGGCTTAATCCACTGATATAAATCGATAGTTTCATCAAAACAAGCAGATTATGCATCAAAAACAGAATCTGTCTAAAACAGAAGAGTCTGTTATAATCTGAACATTGACCATACTTATGATACTTGAACAATTCTGCTAAAATTAGAAAGAATAAAAAATTTTCATAGAAAGACAGTGAAAAAAGGATCATAACCATTTGACATTCCAGTAAAAAATGTAAAATCGCGCACTACAGCCAAAGTTTTTGTCCTGCACCGCATAAACCAACAAGCTTTGTAAACATCCTAAAGGCAAACCTCGGCACATTATTTTTATAATACAATGGAATTGTACAAGGGGATAATTATTTTTATTGAAAAGTTTCTGTAATCAAGATTCACAAAGTTCCGTGAGCATGAACAAAGTTCAAGGCTAGCTCCCACTTCAACAATGCTTGTCTCTCTCACTTTCACTTTCCTTTTTTGAAAAAGTTTTGGGTTACCCTCTTTATTTTTGTTGTTTTTAAACTATATGAAATCACTCAACAGAAATAAATGACTCTCTGAAACTTCCGGGTTGTCTCCCTGGCAGCGCTTTCTTTAAAGCCATTAATCTAGGCATATAGTGCTCAAGTAGTGAATCCACCCGGATCCCAAGGTATATCAAAGCCAATTTTAATTGGCAATGATTTGTAATTTAGTAGTGAGCACAAAGTAACATATATCATGCAACAACGAAGTCTAGCTCTCTTCCTATGCATCGGCATGTCATAAAAGAACAATTCATGCACACAAAGTAAAGGCCAATGCATAGTATAAACATTTTTTGCAATTTTATCGTGTGGGAAACATAGAGAGGTGGAGATATAGTTCCTCTCTCATAATAATTGCAAGTAGGAGCTGCAAGCACATGCATATTATATCTCGAAATCATCATGTGTAGTAGTAAAAGGAAACCCATCAATATAATCCTTAATAAGCACAAACTTCTCCGATATAGTGTAGTTTGGAGAATTCAAAAAAAATAATAGGACTATCATGTGTGGGTGCAATAGCAACAATTTCATGTTTAACAAAAGGAACTATAGCAAGTTCATCTCTATAAGCATAATTCATATTGGCATCTTGGCCACAAGCATAGCAAGCATCATCAAAAAGGGATATTTCAAAAGAATCAACGGGATCATAGCAATTATCATAGCATTCATCCTTCGGTAAGCACGAACGGAAATTAAACAATGTATGAGTTGAAGAGTTACTATAATTAGAAGGTGGGCACGGGTGATCAATCCGCTCTTCCTCCTTTTGGTCTTCACTCTCCTCCTCATCTTTTTCATCCAATGAGCCCACAGTTTCGTCAATTTCTTCTTCCATAGATTCCTTCAAAATATTAGTCTCTTCTGGGACAGCGGAGACTTTCTCAATAAATGCATCAATATCGGAATTGTATTCATAATTCTCATAACAATATTTAAGGATAGCTAAATTTTCAGGTCTGTAAACAGCATCATAAAGATTTTCATATTCTTTGAACATAGATTCAATTTCATAAGCACCCATAAAAGCAAAAAATTCTTCTATTTGTTCCACATCATAGTAGTCATATATACCTCCAGAATAAGAAGCCAAAGTTTCATTATCATTAAATTCACATGAAAAGGGAAGGTGTGGAGCCTTCATCCTAGAGCAACAAGTATAATCATATCTCAAGCATAGTTGCCTCGCATACCAATACAACATATAAATTTGATCCCATAATAGTTTCCCTTTCTGAGTCAAGCGATAATCCCTAAAGTATTCACGTTGATCCAACGTGTCTCCCATTACCATATTGAATGGGGTTTTCTCTGGATTATCAAAGTACTACATAATATCTGTCACATAACGAGCATCGAGGGTTTTAGGAGGTTCCTCATGTCCATGAGCACCGAGTACACCTATTTTTTGGTATTTCGTGTTCCATATCCATAACTAAAGATAAAGAACAACTAAGAACATCAAATAAAAATTACTTAGTGATAAAGCAAACAAGCACACACGAGAATATTCAGCCCACGCTATTGCTCCTCGGCAACGGCGCCAGAAAAAGGTTTTGATAACCCACATGTATAGGGGATCACAACAGTTTTCGATAAGTAAGAGTGTCGAACCCAACGAGGAGCTAAAGGCCGAACAAATATTCCCTCAAGTTCTATCGACCACCGATACAACTCTACGCATGCTTGATGTTCGCTTTACCTAGAACAAGTATGAAACTAGAAGTACTTTGTAGGTGTTTTTGGATAGGTTTGCAAGATAATAAAGAGCATGTAAATAAAAAGCCGGGGCTGTTTAGATAAAGACACAACTAAGTTAGTTTTAGTAAACAGCTTTTTTGTTACGAGAAAGTTATTTTTCCCTAGGAAATCGATAACTAGACCGGTAATCATTATTGCAATTTTATATGAGGGAGAGGCATAAGCTAACATACTTTCTCTACTTGGATCATATGCACTTATGATTGGAACTCTAGCAAGCATCCGCAACTACTAAAGATCGTTAAGGTAAAACCCAACCATAGCATTAAAGCACCAAGTCCTCTATATCCCATACGCAACAACGCCCTTACTCGGGTTTGTGTTTCAGTCACTCACTGTGACGCCCCGAGACCGTTGCACCAAGTGTCTTCCAGTTATTCGCTGTTGTTCCCTTGTCATTTGTTTGCATGTCATGCATTTCATATCATGTCATCATGTGCATCACATTTGCATACATGTTTGTCTCATGCATCCGAGCATTTTCCCCGTTGTCCGTTTTGCAATCCGACACTCCTATGTCCTCCGGTGCCCTCCTTTTGCCTCTTTTCGTGAGCGGGTGTTGAACATCCTCGGATTGGACCGAGATTTGCCACGCGGCCTTGGTATACTACCGGTAGACCGCATGTCAAGTTTCGTGCCATTTGGAGTTTGTTTGATACTCCAACGGTTAACCGTGGAACCGTAAAGGCCTCGTGTGTGTTGCAGCCTAACACCCCTCCAAAGTGGCCCAAAACCCATCCAAACGCCCTCCATCCTCTCGGTCGTTCAATCACAATCACATGGCCGAAAACCGCACCTCATTTGGACTCTCCTAGCTCCCTCTACCTATAAATATGTGCCCCTTCCGAAAATTCGCGGTCTAAACCCTAGTCTTCTTCATCCTCGCGCCGCCCGACACGTCCGCGCCGAGCTGGACATGTCCGCCGCGTCCGGCCACCTCACTCCGTCCAATCAGGTGCCGCCACATCATCAACCCCCCCCCCCCCCCGCCTCAGCCAACCGTGCGCCGCCACGCGTCCCCGCGCCCGCGCCCACTTCGCCGCGCCACCCGGGGCCCAGATCCGGCCCGTCCTGGGCCGAACCGGGCCGCGCCGGGCACGCCCTCCGCGCCGCCGCCTCGCGCCTCGCCGTGCCACCTCGCCTCGCCTGCGCTGCCGCCTCCCACCGGCCTCGGCTTCCGCGCGTGCGCTGCCGCAGAGCGCCTCGCCGCCGCCATGAACCGCATCTCCGCTGCCCTTCGCCGGCCCCGCCGCGAGCCGCGTCTCCGCCATACGCCGCTACCCGCTCCGGCCCCGACCTCGCCGGCGACCAACGCCTCCCTGCACCTGATCCCCACCGCCAAATGCTCCGGCCGCCGCGGACCTCGCCGCCCCTCGCCAGATCCGGCCTCCCCGTCTTCCTCCTCGCCGGATCCAGGCGCCCCCTCGCCGGATCCCTCTTCTCTGGTCGTCTCCCCGCTCTCCGGCGGGCTCTTCGACAAGATCCGGCCCTGCCTCGACTTCCATGCCAAAGTCAACCCTAGACCCGGAGGGTAAAATTGCCTAAGTCCTTTTTCCCCCTCATGAATTATGCATTATTCTTCATGCCATATCTTCTTGTGTGATGCTTTGTTTTGGGCATGCGATATATCGAAATGTTCATCAGGATGTGCTCTTCATTTCATTCCATTGTGCCATGCTTGTTTGAGTCCATCTTGATGCCCAAATGTCTGATGCAAGAGTGCTATAAAATGTTAGGTGCTGATTCTTATCAGTTTATGAGCATTTGTCATTTTTGCCAAGATTATTGTGTGCTGCATATGAACTTGAGCCCTACATATGTTTTGGGCTATGCCATGCCATCTTTACAGGGCTGTATGCCATGTATTTTGTGATCAATGTGGTGACTACCACAAGCATGCAATGTAGCTCTCGTGATGTTGCTGATTTCAGAGACTTAGAATTTCACAAAGTCTTTGTCTGCTGTTATTTTTATGCCATGTATTCATGTTGTTTCAGAGAGATCCATGCTTCTTTTGAGTATGTTCAGTAAGGATGATTTTGAGATATTGTTATGCTCTATCCATCCAGGCCTTTGTTTGCATTTATGTAGTAACCTAGCATGACTCAATCTTCCTCTACTTTTGCTATAAAATGTTCCTGGCAGATTGTTTACATGTTAATCAATTTCGCCAAGGTTGTTGTAGTTGATACATGCATGCTATGAGATTGTTCTTGCCATGGTTAGCTTCTTGAACATTTCTTCTTGCTGGTAGTATGCTCAGTTTGTCATGCAATGCCTTGTGTTGAGTGCATCGAGCTCGCAAACATGCCTTCATAATTTTGTTTATGCCATTTCCAGTTTTCTGCTAAGTCTGAATCTGTTAACGAAACTTGCTATGTTTACATGGGTGCCATCATATCTTCTGTTCCTTTTTGGCTTATGGTCAGTAAGGGATTTTTGTTATATGCTTTGAGTAGATTCATGTCATGCCTTTCTTTGCTTTTCTATGATCTGATCCTGTAGCATGTTGTTATCTTACCCTAAACATGTCTTCCTGATGTTAATTCGTGGCATGTTGTTATTTTCACTAAGTTTGTGATGTTGTTATCTTTTGCACTTTTGCCAAGCTTGTGTGAACCTGATATTGTTTGAATTAGCCATAGCTCAGTGTTCATCTTTTGTCAAGCATCTTGAGTAGATCACTGCCATGTGCTTTGTTATTATGTTGGAGTGCAGTAGCTTAATTTCTTGTTGCATTCTAGTTGGCATTGTGCTGTTAATCGCAGGTTTGTGCCATTATTGTTTTGCTTGCCATTTGCAAACCGTGCGTCCGATTCTGGTGATCTTTATATCGATTTCGACCGAAATCAACTCATCTTTCCAGAGGTGCACTTGGTTTGCCAAGTTGAGGCCTGGTTCAATCTTTTCCTTCCGGAGCACGCATATGCATTGCATAGCACATCTCGCATATCATGCCATGTTTTGCATCATGTTGCTTGCGCATTGCACCATAGTTGATTGCGGCTTCCTTGGCTTGTGTTCTTGCATTGGGTAGAGCCGGGAGACGAGTTTGTGATCGAGGAACCCATTAAGTACGTTTACGGTGATCAAGCTTACGTCAACTCGGAGAACTTTGCAGGCAAGATGACCATACCCTTGAAATCACTTCTATCTTTGCTTGCTAGTTGCTCGCTCTATCGCTATGCCGCGATACCTACCACTTGCTATATCATGCCTCCCATATTGCCATATCAAGCCTCTAACCCACCTTGTCCTAGCAAATCGTTGTTTGGCTATGTTACCGCTTTGCTCAGCCCCTCTTATAGCGTTGCTAGTTGCAGGTGAAGATGGAGTTTGTTCCATGTTGGAACATGGATATGTTGGGATATCACAATATCTCTTATTTAATTAATGCATCTATATACTTGGTAAAGGGTGGAAGGCTCGGCCTTATGCCTAGTGTTTTGTTGCACTCTTTCCGCCCTAGTTTCCGTCATACCGGTGTTATGTTCCTTGATTTTGCGTTCCTTACGCGGTTGGGTTATAATGGGAACCCCTTGACAGTTTTCCTTGAATAAAACTCCTGCAGCAAGGCCCAACCTTGGTTTTACATTTGCACTAACAACCTATCACCTTCCCTTGGGTTCTGCAGACTCAAGGGTAATCTTTATTTTTAATCCCCCCGGGCCAGTGCTTCTCTAAGTGTTGGTCCGACCTGAGCGATGTCCGGCTCCCCCTGGGCAACCAGGGTCTATGCCAACCCGACGTATTGCTCATCCGGTGTGCCCTGAGAACGAGATTTGTGCAGCTCCTATTGGGATTTGTCGGCACATTCAGGCGGCTTTGCTAGTCTAACCATTGTCGAGATGTCTTGTAACCGGGATTCCGAGTCTGATCGGGTCGTCCTGGGAGAAGCAATATCCTTCGTTGACTGTGAGAGCTTGTGATGGGCTAAGTTGGGACACCCCTGCAGGGTTTTGAACTTTCGAAAGCCGTTCCCGCGGTTATGGGCAGATGTGAATTTGTTAATGTCCGGTTGTAGAGAACTTGACACTTAACTTAATTAAAATGCATCAACCGCGTGTGTAGGCGTGATGGTCTCTTTTCGGCGGAGTCCGGGTAGAGAACACGGTTTTGGTGTTATGCTTGATCGTAAGTAGTTTCAGGATCACTTCTTGATCACTTCTAGTTCACGACCGTGCTTTGCTTCTCTTATCGCTCTCATTTGCGTACGTTAGCCACCATATATTCTAGTGCTTGCTGCAGCTCCACCTCAGTACCCTTTTTCCTACCCATAAGCTTAAATAGTCTTGATCTCGCGGGTGTGAGTTTGCTGAGTCCTCGTGGCTCATAGATACTTCCAAAAACCAGTTGCAGGTACCGATGATACTAGTGCAGGTGACGCAACCCAGCTCAGATGGGAGCTCGATGAATATCGTGTTCGTTGTGTTGTTTCGTTTTCCAGTTGATCAGTAGTGGAGCACGGTTGGGGCGATCAGGGATCTAGCATTAGGGGTGGTCTTCTTTTATTTTGGTTCCGTAGTTGGACCATGATTGTATTCTAGATGTTATAATGCTATATTTATGTATTGTGTGAAGTGGCGATTGTAAGCCAACTCTTTATACCCTTCCTTGTTCAGTACATGGGATGTGTAAAGATTACCCCTCTTGTGACATGCCTACTATGCGGTTATGCGTCTAAGTCGTGCTCCAACACGTGGGAGATATAGCCGCATCATGGGTGTTACACTCACGCAACCCACCAGAAGTGAATCATGAACGTATTGCAACACCCTACAGCGGGGAGCCCTCACGCTTGCGCGACACGGAGAGCACCATAGGACAACACCAATAATAAAACATGCAACTCAAACCAATCTTGATCTTCAAATAGCCCATAGGACAAAACGGATCTACTCAAACATCATAGGATAGCCACACATCATTGGGAAATAATATATAGCATTGAGCACCATGTTTAAGTAGAGATTACAGAGGGTAAAAGAGGGCTTACACCACTGCATATAGGGGGGAAGAGTTGGTGATGATGGCGGTGAAGTTGTTGGTGAAGATTGCGGTGATCATGATGGCCCACGGTGGCACTCCGGTGCCACCGAAAGCGAGGGGGAGAGAGCCCCCCTCCTTCTTCTTCTTCCTTGACCTCCTCCCTAGATGGGAGAATGGTTTCCCCTCTGGTCCATGGCCTCCATGGCGTGGGAGGGGCGAGAGCCCCTCCGAGATTGGATCTGTCTCTCTCTGTTTTTGCGTTCTCAGATTCTACCCTTTCACCGTTTCTTATATTCCCGGAGATCCGTAACTCCGATTGGACTGAAACTTTAACACGATCTCTATCTGGATATTAGCTTTCTTGCGGCGAAAGAAGGGCATCAACTGCATTACGGGGTGGCCACGAGGCCTAGGGCGTGCCTGACCCCCTAGGGCGCGCCCCCTGCCTCGTGGCCCCCTCGGGCATCATCTCGCGTGGATTTTTCTTCCCAAAAATCGTATATATTCCAAAAAAATCTCCGTCAGTTTTTATCCCGTTTGGACTCTGTTTGATATGGATATTCTGCGAAACAAAAAACATGCAATAAACAGGAACTGGCACTGGGCACTGGATCAATATGTTAATCCCAAAAATAGTATAAAATCTTGCCAAAAGTATACGAAAGTTGAATAATATTGGCATGGAAAAATCAAAAGTTATAGATACGTCGGAGACGTATCAGGAGCAAACTCAACAAAATAACTATCATGTGAGGCATAATCCAATTGAAAGTTAAAATCATGATGACAAGTTTCATGGATATCATTATTCTTTATAGCATACAAGTCATCACAATAATCATTATATATAGCAACTTTGTTCTCATAATCGATTGGAACCTCTTCCAAAATAGTGGATTCATCACTAGATAAAGTCATGACCTCTCCAAATCCACTTTCATCAATATAATCATCATAAATATGAGGCATGCTTTCCTCATAATAAATATTCTCATCAAAACTTGGGGGACTAAAAATATCATATTCATCAAACATAGCATCCCCAAGCTTGTAGTTTTGCATATCATTAGCATGATGGGTATTCAAGGAATTCATACTAACAACATTGCAACCATGCTCATCATTCAAATATTTAGTGCCAAACATTCTAATGCATTCTTCTTCTAGCACTTGAGCACAATTATCGGAAACCTTATTTTCATGATAGATATTAAAAAGATGAAGCATATGAGGTACCCTTAATTCCATATTTTTGTAGTAGTTTTCTTTTATAAACAAAACTAGTGATAAAACAAGAAACAAAAGGATTCAATTGCAAGATCTAAAGATATACCTTCAAGCACTAACCTCCCCGGCACGTCACCATAAAACTGCTTGATGTCTACTACACAACCTTCTTCTTGTAGACGTTGTTCGGCCTCCAAGTGCAGAGGTTTGTAGTACAGTAGCAAATTTCCCTCAAGTGGATGACCTAAGGTTTATCAATCCGTGGGAGGCGTAGGATGAAGATGGTATCGCTCAAGAAACCTTGCAACCAAATAACAAAGAGTCTCCTGTGTCCCCAACACACACAATACAATGGTAAATTGTATAGGCGCACTAGTTCGGCGAAGAGATGGTGATACAAGTGCAATATGGATAGTAGATAATGGTTTTTGTAATCTGAAAATATAAAAACAGCAAGGTAACTAATGATAAAAGTGAGCACAAACGGTATTGCAATGCGTTGAAACAAGGCCTAGGGTTCATACTTTCACTAGTGCAAGTTCTCTCAACAATAATAACATAATTAGATCATATAACTATGCCTCAACATGCAAAAAAGAGTCACTCCAAAGTCACTAATAGTGGAGAACAAACGAAGAGATTATTTTAGGGTACGAAACCAACTCAAAGTTATCCTTTCTAATCGATCTATTCAAGAGTCCGTAGTAAAGTAACATGAAGCTATTCTTTCTATTCGATCTATTATAGAGTTCGTACTAGAATAACACCTTAAGACACAAATCAACCAAAACCCTAATGTCACCTAGATACTCCAATGTCACCTCAAGTATCCGTGGGTATGATTATACGATATGCATCACACAATCTCAGATTCATCTATTCAACCAACACAAATAACTTCAATGAGTGCCCCAAAGTTTCTACCAGAGAGTCAAGACAAAAACGTGTGCCAGCCCCTATGCATAAGTTCATGAGGTCACGGAACTCGCAAGTTGATCACCAAAAAATACATCAAGTGGATCACGTGATATCCCATTGTCACCACAGATAAGCACATGGAAGACATACATCAAGTGTTCTCAAATCCTTAAATACTCAATCCGATAAGATAACTTCAAAGGGAAAACTGAATCCATTACAAGAGAGTAGAGGGGGAGAAATATCATAAGATCCAACTATAATAGCAAAGCTCGCGATACATCAAGATCGTGCCAACTCAAGAACACGAGAGAGAGAGATCAAACACAAAGCTATTGGTACATACCCTCAGCCCCAAGGGAGAACTACTCCCTCCTCGTCATGGAGAGCACCAGGATGATGAAGATGGCCACTGGAGAGGGATTCCCCCCCTCCGGCAGGGTGCCAGAACGGTCTAGATGGTTTTCGGTGGCTATAGAGGCTTCTGGCGGCAGAACTCCCGATCTATTCTCCTCTCTGATGTTTTTAGGGTATATGGACATATATAGGCGAAAGAAGTCGGTCAGGGGAGCCACGAGGGGCCCATGAGGGTGGGGGAGCGCCTCCCTGGCTCTTGGCCACCTCGAAGCTTCCCTAACGTCTACTCCAAGTCTCCTGGATTGCTTCTGTTCCAAAAAAAAGTTCCGTTAAGTTTCAGATCAATTGGACTCCGTTTGATTTTCCTTTTCTGCGATACTCTAAAACAAGGAAAAACAGAAACTAGCACTGGGCTCTAGGTTAATAGGTTAGTCCCAAAAATCATATAAAATAGCATATAAATGCATATAAAACATCCAAGGTTGATAATATAATAGCATGGAACAATCCAAAATTATAGATACGTTGGAGACGTATCAAGCATCCCCAAGCTAAATTCTTGCTCGTCCTCGACTAGGTAAATGATAAAAACAGAATTTTTGATGTGAAATGCTACCTAACATATTTATCAATGTAATCTTATTTATTGTGGCATGAATATTCAGATCCATAAGATTCAAGACAAAAGTTTAATATTGACATAAAAATAATAATACTTCAAGCATACTAACAAAGTAATCATGTCTTCTCAAAATAACATGGCCAAAGAAAGTTATCCCTACAAGATCATATAGTCTGGCTATGCTCTATCTTCATCACACAAAATATTTAAATCATGCACAACCCTGATGACAAGCCAAGCCATTGTTTCATACTTTTGATGTTCTCAAACTTTTTCAATCTTCACGCAATACATGAGCGTGAGCCATGGACATAGCATTATAGGTGGAATAGAATGGTGGTTGTGGAGAAGACAAAAAGGAGAAGATAGTCTCACATCAACTAGGCTTATCAACGGGCTATGGAGATGCCCATCAATAGATATCAATGTGAGTCAGTAGGGATTTCCATGCAACGGATGCGCTAGAGCTATAAGTGTATGAAAGCTCAAAAAGAAACTCAGTGGGTGTGCATCCAACTCGCTTGCTCACGAAGACCTAGGGCATTTTGAGGAAGCCCATCATTGGAATATACAAGCCAAGTTCTATAATGAAATATTCCCACTAGTATATGAAAGTGACAACATAGGAGACTCTCTATCATGAAGATCATGGTGCTACTTTGAAGCACAAGTGTGGTAAAAGGATAGTAGCATTGGCCCTTCTCTGTTTTTCTCTCGTCATTTTTTGGGCCTTCTCTTTTTTTGGCCTTTCTTTTTTTTCGTCCGGAGTCTCATCCCGACTTGTGGGCGAATCATAGTCTCCATCATCCTTTCCTCAACGGGACAATGCTCTAATAATGATGATCATCACACTTTTATTTACTTACAACTCGATACTTAGAACAAGATATGACTCTATATGAATGCCTCCGGCGATGTACCGGGATGTGCAATGACTCACGAATGACACGTATGAAAGAATTATGAACAGTGGCTTTGCCACAAATACAATGTCAACTATTTGCTTGATAGATTCTAGAGTGTTTGTGTATGCTTTGCCACATATTTGATTTGCCATTTTATTGTGTGAGCATGTTGGTTGCATATTTTACTCATTCAAGGACATCCACTTGTTGTTTTGGTTGTTTGGCATTTTTCTCTTTTGCCAAGTGGATGGAAAAGAATGCCTAAGAAACCCCTCTAGCTATCTATGCTTTTCTCATTTCAAACTCTATTCATGCTACATCACAAAGTTTGATCAAGTCAGATTCAAACCACTCTGTGTGAGGAGCACTCGAAGTCCCCAATTCATCCTAGACTTCAACTTCCAAAACCTCTTTGTGCATTTCAGTATGACCAAGTCATCCACTTCGGTCACACCGAGTTCAATAAGTTGATCTAGGTTTTCCATCTCGGTGAAACCGATTTGAACCTTTCGGTCACACCGAGTTGTAGTAACCGCTTGCGATTCTGCCTCTCGGTGCCACCGAGTTGTTCCACTTGGTCGCACCGACAGGGTCAGGATATATATACCCACGGGTGAGATTTTGGAAATTTGTTCAAACTCCTCGGCCTGCTCGTGTGTCCAACTCTGCCTCCTCAGTTCTCCGGATGGTCTCCTCGCCGCCAACGACCTCCCATCATTGGTTTCCATCACCGTCAACGGAAATCTGCTCCGCCATTGCCGCCGTAGCGAACCTCCACAGAACTAGGGTATGGGTTTGTCGGGTGGTAGGTGCGACATATGCCAACGGGTGGCTTATCATTGTGGGAGCCAATAAAACATCGCCGGTGCCTAGAAACGGGATAAGGCGAAGACATGCACGCCGGCGAATCTTACCCAGCTTCAGGGCTCTCCGGGGAGATAACACCCCTACTGCTGCTATGTGGGGTCTCCGCATGGTTACTAAATGAACAAGTAGCTACACAGTGCTCCTCGAGCTGTTTTGGGTGGAAGGAGGAAGAAGGGCACAGCTAGCTTGCTCCCTCTCCTTGTATGGTGTCTAGGTCTAACTTGAGAGTCCAACCCTTTGCATGGGTGCACCGGGGGGTTTATATAGGCCTACCCCCGGGGGTACAATGGTAATCCAGCTGGGCGCGGGGCCCAGCTGTCTGTGACTGTGCTTGCCGGCTTCTGCGCCGGCTACTGGGGCCCGCCGACTGGTGGGTCCCGGCGGCTGCCGGCTCCTTGGTCGACAGGCAGGCCCCATTGGCCAGGGACTGGTCGGTGGCTGGTTACTGTTGCTCCGTGCTGTTGACGCAGGCTTGGTCGGGGTAAGCGTGGCTACAGTACCGCCGCCCTGGCGGGCGATTACTGTAGCCCCGCCGTATCTTGTCTCCTTAATGGGCGTCTCCTTCGAGGATGATGACGAGCCGGCTATGGGGGGCCGGCTCTCCATCAGGCCGACTTGGGAGGAGGTGCGGCCACCTTTGATATCTCTCTACCCGAAGGGGCCCACCACCTCGGGGGCCATGCTGGTGGCCCGTCGTGGACGGCGTCGGGGCCGCCGTGGCAACAGTGCCGCGCCGGACGGGTCGTGGCCACCCGTACGGCGCACTGTACCAGGCGTGCTCCGGGTTTTGGGGGTGGCAGGCTCCACTGTAGCTACGCCCCGCGTCATCATCGCGGAGTGGACGCGTACTTTGCGGGTACGGCCTTGACCGCCTCATGGGAGCCGGCCTCTTGGAGTTGGCCTCTTCGCAGCCGGCTTCTCGTAGTCGGCCCTCCCACAATGTTCTTCATGAGGGCAAAGGGCGGGCCGCCCCCGAAGCCGGCCTAGAAGATAGCCGGCAGGGGGGAGGCGGCCCCAGGTCTTGAGTCTTCTTGAGAGCCGGACGGGCTCGTAAGTTTTTTTAGATGGGCCAGGGGAAGCCGGCTAGGCTACCCATGGCTATTTACTCTGACAGTAGTCCCCGAAGCTGAGCGAGCTTTGCGGCGGACAGAGGGACGAGAAGCTTGGTCAGCTACATACCCTGAGGAGCCGACCTCGCCGTCGTAGGCCTACTTCGGAGAGTTCCTTTGTTTTATCAACATGACCGTGGTTGACCCGCGGGCCGCCCGCGGGCCCCACGACGGGCCACATGGCGGAGAAGTCCTGCCGTCGCACGCACGCGACGGGACGCCGCCGCAGGCCCGGGCCCGCCACTCCCTGGCCTCAGCCCGAGCGCAGATCCTCTGTGGCCCGAGGGGACTGCTCGCCTTCCCATGGCCGTTTCTTCTTGTCTTTAGTGCGCAATAAACGCGGGGCGTGGGGGAAGTGGGCACGATCGATCCCCACGACCCCCCACGCTGCGCCTCCTCGGCTCTGGCGCACGAGCCTACAAGTAGGAGGGGGAGGGGGAGAGGCAAAGGCTTGCTCGCTCCCCCGCTCCCCGTCCCTCCTCGCTCTCTTTTCTCTTCTTCTTCCTCTCGTGCCCAACGCAGCTTCCCGTCGCAGCCTCCCCACGCCTCCATGTCCATGGCGCTGTTGAGCTCGTGGGACGGCTCCAACGTCCACGAAGATCACATAGAGTTTCTCTGCCGGACCCGGCGCCTGCCCGCCGCCAACCTCGTGCAGGTTCGCCTAGCGCCGGAGACGGAAATCTCGCCGGCGCTGGAGGAAGGCGAGCGGGTCGTCTTCCGCACGCATTATCTGCGCGGCTTCGGCCTGCCGGCGAGTGGGTTCATGCGTTCCTTCCTCGACTTCTACCACCTCCAGCCGCATCACCTCACGCCCAATGCGGTGATGCTGCTGTCGGCCTTCGTCTTCCTCTGCGAAGGCTTCTTGGGAGTGCTGCCCATGCTGGAGCTTTGGGCGGAGCTCTTCCAGAACAAGCTCGGCACCGTCATCGCCAGCGTGCCCGCCCCCTGCGGGGCCTTCATCACTATGAAGAGGTCAGGCGAGAACAATCCCTTCCCGCACATCCCTTTAATCCAAAAATTCGTACTTCTATGTGAAGAACATCGCCCCGCAAGGAGACCACGTCAACCTGCCGGCCTACATAGCCGGCCCGCCGGCTGGGAGGCAACTGTCTTGGGGCTTCAGATCCAAGTCCTTATCTCCGGCTGGGAATGTCGCAATCGCCCGACTTTGGGTAATTATCCAGTCGGAGGGCCTGCGTGGAGCCGACTTGGTGGCCGCTTTTGTGGAGCGCCGGATACTTCCCCTTCAAAGCCGGCCCCACCTGATGTGCCAGATGAGCGGCCTCCGCAACCCATGCCGGCTGAGCACATGGGAAATGCCCCATGCCGAGGTGGCGCTTATGGTCAACTACATCGCCAACCTAAAGCTCGCCGACGACTGGCAATACCGCAAGGCGCCGTACTCTCGCGCCCATCCACCACCCGTGGTAAGTCTTTCCTTCTACCTTCTTTCCGTCATCAGCCGGCTTCATGCCGACCGGCTTCTGACCAGGCGGTTTCTTTTTATCAGAACCCTCTTCTTCCGCCGCCAGCCGGGGCGGCAGGAGTCGAACGCCGGTATGCCCCCGACCGCGCGGTAGATGACATTGACGACCCGGATCTGGGGGCGGCCGCCATGGAGGACGCCGCCACGGGGGACGTCGCGGAGCCCGGAGGCACGGGGCTCTTGGCCAGCTTTGACGACTGGCCGAATGACGCTGACGCCGAAGAAATCCCGCGCCGCCAGCCAGCAACCGACCGTCACAGCGCGGGCTCGTCGGCCGCGCCGGCTGCCGGTGGTGGAATGTCGAAGCACCGGGCTGCGCTTCCTCTCTTCGGCAGTCGGCCGAAGAAGACGAGAGCCTCCGCCGCGGCAACGAAGCGAGACGAGGCGGCGGCGAAGGCGGCCCGCTTCCGGAGGGCGGTGAAGCAACCTCCGGTGGTTTCATCGTAAGTCTTTTGGCTGCTTGCGTGCCTGTTCTTTTTTGTCTTCTTTTGTTCTGATCCTTCATCAATTTTCGAGCAGGGCGCCGCTTTCCCTTGAGCGTGGCCCAGGCGGCTCCGTGGTTGGGCCGGGTGCTGGATCTTCAGGGCGCCGCCGCGTGGACCCCCGCGCCAACCTTGCGGAAGCTACGAAGCGGAACGCCCGCGAGGCGCGAGAGGAGAGGGAGGTGGCGGAGCGGGAGGCCGCCCGGGCGGCGAAGGAGTGGGCTGACGCGGCAGCTGAGACTCCATCGGAGCGGGCGACCGCGGAAACGGAGGCGGAGGGCACGTGTAGCCGGCCTCCGCTGCTCGCCATCCCCCTCTGCACCGTGGACCCAGACATCCCGTTGCCCATGGCGGAGGAAATCACCCCAGATCAGCCGCCGGTGTAAAGGGAGGAGCTTTTCGAGGTCTTCGCAGAGAGGACGCCGCCAGTAGCGCCAGCCGGAGCGGGCGAAGGCGGCCAGTCGTCAGCGGCGCCGGAGGAGCCGGCCCGGGGTGCACCCGAGGCCGGAGCCGGTCTTGAGATTCAGCTGGCGGCAAGCCAGCGCGCCGGAGGGAACACGGCCCCGCCGGACACGCGCCAAGCCACGGGTGCCAACCAGTCGGCAGAAGCCTTGGAGGCGGCCAGCTACGCCACGTCCGGGTGGACTCCCAGCGGAGGGAGTGGCGAGCTGAACATCACGGCCCAAGGGGTTCGGAGCCGGCTGCAGGCTCAGGCCGCCCTCCTGTAGCAATATACTCAGGAGTTCTTGTTGACGCGGTCTGCTATCCGGGTAAGTTTTTCACTTGTCGACCGATCTGGTCCTCTGGTTTCTTCCGTGGGGGCGTGCCAGCGCACCCACTGGGTGTAGTCCCCGAGATCCGGGCCGACTGCAGCGCAAACCCTGCTGGTAGATGGAAGACCGGCTGAGGGCTAACAGCCGGCCTTCTTCCAGCAGGTCGACGCCATCTTCTCGTGCTTCTTTGGCCTCCGCCTCCGTGTACATGGTTACCTGAGGCGAGTCGAACTCGATGTCTGTTGGGATGACTGCCTCAACACCGTACACGAGGAAGAAAGGAGTGAAGCCGATTGATCTGTTTGGGGTAGTACGCAGACTCCATAGGACAGCCGGCAGCTCGTCGAGCCAACAGCCGGCTGAACGCTCTGGAGGTACGACTAGTCGGGACTTGATGCCGGAGAGGATGAGGCCGTTTGCTCGCTCGACTTGGCCGTTTGACTGCGGGTGGGCGACGGACGCAAGGTCCAGCCGGATACCTTGTGTAGCGCAGAATCGTGCCAAGGCTCCTTTGGCAAAATTCGTGTCATTGTCGGTGATGATGCTGTGCGGTACGCCGTACCGGGTTGTTATATCTGCAATGAAGGTCACCGCAGTCGGCCCATTCAGCTTCTTGATCGGCTTTGCCTCGATCCACTTGGTGAATTTGTCCACGGCGACGAGCTAATGTGTCATGCCGCCGCGCGCCGTCTTGAATGGGCCCACCATATCCAGTCCCCAGACGGCAAAGGGCCAGGTGAGGGGAATGGTCTTGAGTGCCGAAGCCGGCATGTGTTGCTTGGAGCTGAAAAGCTGGCAGCCTTTGCAGTGTTTGACTAGCTCTTTGGCGTCGTCCAAAGCAGTCGGCCAGAAGAAACCGTGGCGGAAGGCTTTGGCGACAAGTGATCTTGAGGCGGCGTGGTGGCCGCACTCTCCCTGGTGTATATCTCTGAGGATTGCAATGCCTTTCTCCTGCTCGACGCATCGCTGTAGGACTCCGGTGACACTGCGCTTGACAAGTTCTCTGTTGATGATTGTGTCTGTTCCGGCTCGACGTTGGACTTGTCTCGCTTCTGTTTCGTCAGCCGGCAGATCTTGGTTTACTAAAAAGTTGAGGATGGATTGAGCCCATGATGGAGCTGCAACCTCCCCAGCCGCCAATGTGGCTACAGCCACCAGGGTGGGCCGGCTGGGTGATGAAGTGCTGGAGTCGGCCGCCGCTTGCTGTGCTGAAGAAGTCCCCGGGCCGGCTACCGCAGTCCCCGAGCCGGGTGTGGCAGTCCCCGAGCCGGCTACTGTAGCCCCCGAGCCGAGTACTGAAGTCCCTGGGCCGACTGCTTGGTTCTTCGAGCCGGACCCGGCCCCGTCGGGGTTAGGCGGCACGAAGATGGAGTCGGATTCTAGAGACGGCTTGATGGACGGCTTGAGGAGGCGTTGTAGGGCGACGCCGGTTGGTATTGCTTGCCGCATGGAGCCTATTCGGGCAAGGGCATCTGCTGGCTCATTGTCGGCTCGCGGTACGTGGAGGAATTCGCATCCATCAAAGTACCCACTGATTTTCTGCACTAGGAAGCGGTAGCTTGCCATGTTTGCGTCCTTGGCATCCCAGTCGCGAGATGATTGCTGAACCACCAAATCCGGGTCGCCATAACACAGGATCCGGCGGATGCCGAGTTCCTTGGCAAGCCGGAGCCCATGTATGAGCGCCTCGTACTCGTCTACGTTGTTGGAGGCGGCGAAGTGGATCTGCAGCGTGTATCTGAGCTTGTCGCCCTGAGGAGAGGTAAGGATGACGCCAGCTCCCAAGCCGGTGTGCATCTTGGATCCGTCAAAGTGCATGCGCCAATGGGTGGAGTCGGGAGCTGGCGGTAAGTACTGGGTCTCGGCCCAGTCAACGAGGAAGTCGGCCAGTGCTTTTGACTTGATGGCGGTGCGGGGTTGGTAGAAGATCATGTAAGGGGCCAGCTCGATGGCCCACTTAGCCACCCGATCGGATGCATCCCGGCTGCCTATGATCTCGGCCAGCGGGGCAGTGCATACGACCGTGATGGGATGTTCTTGAAAGTACGGCTTCAGCTTCTTGGCGGTGAAGTACACGCCGTAGCACATCTTCTGGTAGTGCGGGTAGCTCTGTTTTGAGGCGGACAGCACCTCGCTCAGGTAATAAACCGGCCTCTGGACCGGCTGGGCTCGGCCTTCTTCGGGGCGTTGGACTACAATGACGGTGCTGACCACCCGGCTAGTAGCGGCAATATAAAGGAGCATGGGCTCTTTCTCAGTCGGCGCCGCCAGGACAGGCGGCGTAGCCAGCATTTTCTTCAGCTCGTGGAAAGCTTGGTCGGCCTGGTCATTCCACTGGAAGTGAGTGCTCTTCTTCATGAGGCGGTAGAGAGGGAGAGCTTTCTCTCCAAGCCGGCTGATGAAGCTGTTCAAAGAGGCCAGGCACCCGGTGAACTTCTGGATCTCTCGAAGTTTGGTTGGGACCGCCATCCTCTCGATGGCCTTGATCTTCACTGGGTTGCACTCGATGCCGCGTTCGGAGACCAGAAAGCCTAGGAGCTGGCCGGCTGGCACTATGAACACGCATTTCTCGGGGTTGAGCTTGATTCGGAACTGGCGCAGGTTCTCGAATGTTTCTCTCAGGTCTTCCAGCAAAGTGCCGTGCTTCTCCGTCTTCACCACGATATCATCCACGTAGACGTGGGCATTTTTGCCGAGTTGCGTGAGGAGGCACTTCTGCATGCAACGCTGAAAGGTGGCGCCGGCATTCCTCAAGCCGAACGTCATGGTCAGGTAGCACAAGGCTCCAAATGGCGTGATGAAGGCGGTCTTCAGTCAGTCATCCGGGTTCAGTTTTATCTGGTGGTATCCTGAATAAGCATCCAAAAAGCTCAACAGCTCGCATCCGGCTGTGGAGTCTATTACTTGGTCAATTCTGGGCAGGGCGAAGGGATCTTTGGGGCAGGCTTTGTTGAGGCTTGTGTAATCTATACACATGCGCCACTTGTTATTCTTTTTCAGCACGAGAACCGGGTTCGCGAGCCACTCTGGGAAGAAAACTTCCATGATGAAGCCGGCTGCAAGAAGCCGGGCTATCTCCTCCCCTACGACCCTTCTCTTCTCCTCTGACAGTCGGCGGAGAGGCTGCTTGACTGGTTTTGCGTCCTCCCGCACATGTAATTTGTGCTCGGCGAAATCCTTCGGAACACCCGGCATGTCCTTGGGGGACCATGCAAAGATATCCCAATTCTCACGGAGGAAATCGACGAGCTCGCCTTCCTATTTGCTGTTTAGGCTTGCCCCAATGACGGCAAACCTTTCGGGGTGCTCGGGGTCGAGCTGTATCTTCTTGGTCTCCTTGGCCGGCTGGAAAGATCCTTGGGCATCATACTCCTTGGAGTCGACGGGCTGGCTCAGCTGCTTGCTGGCCAGGGCCACGACCCGGTCTAGCGTTTGCTTTTCCTCGGCAATCACGAGGGATTCGGCCAGCCGGCTGCTGGCCGTGGCGTAGTCGGCGGACTTCTTGTAGTCGCCGGTGATGGTGATGATGCCCTTGGAGCTTGGTATCTTCATCTTGTGGTATGCGTAGTGGGTGACCGCCATGAACTTGGCCAAGGCGGGTCGGCCAAGCAAGGTGTGGTAAGGGCTCTCCAGGTCCACCACCTCGAACCAAATCGCTTCCCGGCGGAAATGATCCTTGCCCCCAAAGAGTACGTCGATCTTGATCTTGCCAATGGGGGCGCAGGACAAACCGGGTACGATGCCGTGAAACACTGTCCGAGTCGGCACAAGCTGTTTTGTCTTGACACCCAACTTCTCCAGGGTGTCGCGGTACAGGATATTGATGCTGCTTCCGCCGTCGATCAGTATGCGGGAGAAGCGGGCGGCGCGCGTGTCCGTCGCGAGGGTGGCCTCCAGGACCAAAGCGTAGGAGCCGGGGGATGGCATCACCTCTGGGTGGTCGGCTCGGCTCCAGCTAATGGATTTCTCTGACCAATGCATGTGGCCGGCTGGGTTAGCGGCGGCCACATTGACTTCTTGATGCTCTCGACGCTTGCTGCGCCGGTCTTCAGGCTGGCTCGTAAAGACGACGTAAGATGCTTGATCGTCGGGGAACTCGTCCTGCACGGCGTCGACCGCGGGCCGAGCGGCCTTGGGCGGCGGAGCCGGAGGCGGTGGGCCGGCAGGCGTAGTCGGCATGAGCCCTTCGCCCTTAGAGATTCGGGCGAGCGAGTTACACTTTCAGGTTGTGTGGTTGGACGGCTTCGTGCCGCTATGGAACTTGCACGGTGCGTCAAGAGTTTGTTCGTAGGGGAAAGCCGGCTGCCAAGCCGGCCGGCCGCCCTTGGGCTTCTTGGGCGCGGGCTGCCCCTCAGGCAGCGCGTCTTCGATCGTGGCCACCTGCCGGCTAGCGGGAGGCGGCGTAGGGCCTTTGCGCTTCTGGTCATTCTGGTGTTGGCGTCGGCCGGAATCTCCCGCCGGCGTTTGGGGCGCCGGATTAAGCACTTTCCCGGATGCATCCACCCGGAGCTCGGTCTTCATCGAGGAGTCGGCGGTGGCATACTTGTCGGCGATGTTCAGGAGCTCGTCGAGGGTAGTCGGCTCGTCGCAAAGGACCTTGTGCTTGAGGAGGGTGCCCTCTCGGCACCCGGCGGTGAAGTATTCGATGGCTTGCACCTCGTGCACCCCTTCGCAAGAATTGCGGAGCTCGGCCCAACGCGTGAGGTAGTCGCGGGTGGACTCGGCTGGGCCCTGGACGCACAGGGACAGCTGTCTGGGCTTGGGAGCCCGCTTGTAGGTGCTGGTGAAGTTGCGAACGAAGGCTTCAGTGAAATCTACCCAGCTGTTGATGCTGAGAGGCTTCAGGCTGTTAAGCCAAGTCCGTGCCGTGCCTTGCAGCATGAGGGGCACGTACTTCACGGTAACACGCCGGTTGCCGTTGGCGATGCTGACGGCTGTGGAGTAGTCGGTCAGCCAGTCTTCCGGCTTCACCGAGCCGTTGTACTTGGGTGTGTCTCTCGGGAGCGAGAACCCTTTGGGGAAGGGCTCGTCGCGGATGCGGGGGCCAAAGCAGGGCGGGCCGACATCGTCTTCTTCTTCTAGCGCCAGGGATCTGGCCAGGCGGTCGATCCGGTGGCGGGCATCGTTCTCGCCGACTCCTTCGCGGCGACCTAGCCGGCCGCTGAGAGTCGGGTGCGCCACTGGAGGCGGGGTGGGGTATCTTTCTGCATGAGCTCGAGGCGGAGGCGGGGTGCCCCGCCATTCCATGGCTCCGGGACGGCCGTCAGCGTCTCACTCGATGGAGATTCGGGTCCGGCTTTGGCTGGAAGCCGGCTCTTTCTCGCGCCGCGCGCGGGTGTTGCTTGTAGTCGGCGACCGGGAAGTCGCGCCGTGATCGCGGCGCGGGGGAGGGCTCCCCACGCAAGCGTCGGCTTCGTGCCGCTGAGCGGCCGCGTCAATTAGTTGCTGTATGCGCCGCGTCATGTGGGGGAGATCTTCGGCTTCCAAGCCGTCCAGCTCGTCTACGGCCGCTTGGGGGGCGCGCAGGTTCTCGAGCGGAGTGGCGTAGACCGGGCAATCGACTCCAAGCGTGTCGGCGATGACGGCGCCGCGTTGCCTGACAGCACCAGCCCGGCTTGGGCCAGCCGGAGCCGGTGTGCCGAAGGCGGCGCGGTCAGCTTCGCGTTGGTAGGCCTCGGTGAGGCGTCTTACGGAGGCCAGCCGCCGGCCCTCCGCGAGGAGGGCGAGGCGGCGCGCCTCCAGTACTTCGTCGTTGGCGTCAGCCGGAAGGGGGACAGACAAGTCGTGGGCCGCCGTGCGCGGGGCATCGTGGGCGCCCTCGTCGGTCGGGCCATCATGGCTGATAACCATCACCTCAGTGGTGACAGTATCGCAATCGCCGGCCGGAGGGAGCGGGTCGTTGTAGATCGCGATGTTGGTGGGGAAGGTGTCGTAAGATGCCGTGTCGGAGTCGACAGGCATCGGGTCGGTGGAGCCAACCGACTCCAAATCAGCAGCAGGCTCGCTGGAGAGGTGGAGCTGGCCGAGGAGGTTGGTGAGGTGGTCGGTGCCCGCATCGGAGGTGAGCTTGTCGGAGATGCGGGCCTTGTCGAAGAGGTCGGCGAGGCCACTCGCCGCGCAGATGTCGGTGACGCCTTGCAGCGCGTCATGGCAAGCGCCAACGGGCGAGCCGGGCTGGCTACGCTCGCGAGGGAGGAAGAGGGTTCTCGTCCAAAACAGGTCTCCGGACGACGGTGCACCTGGCCCCATGGTGGGCGCCAAATGTCGGGTGGTAGGTACGACATATGCCAATGGATGGCTTATCATTGTGGGAGCCAATAAAACATCGCCGGTGCCTGGAAACGGGATAAGGCGAAGACATGCACGCTGGCGAATCTTACCCAGCTTCAGGGCTCTCCGGGGAGATAACACCCCTACTGCTGCTCTGCGGGGTCTCCGCATGGTTACTAAATGAACAAGTAGCTACACAGTGCTCCTTGAGCTGTTTTGGGTGGAAGGAGGAAGAAGGGCACAGCTAGCTTTCTCCCTCTCCTTGTATGGTGTCTAGGTCTAACTTGAGAGTCCAACCCTTTGCATGGGTGCACCGGGGGGTTTATATAGGCCTACCCCCCGGGGGTACAATGGTAATCCAGCTGGGCGCGGGGCCCAGCTATCTATGACTGTGCTTGTCGGCTTCTGCGCCGGCTACTGGGGCCCACCGACTGGTGGGTCCCGCCGGCTGCCGGCTCCTTGGTCGACAGGCAGGCCCCACCGGCCAGGGCCTGGTCGGTGGATGGTTACTGTTGCTCCGTGTTGTTGACGCAGGCTTGGTCGGGGTAAGCGTGGCTCCAGTACCGCCGCCCTGGCGGGCGATTACTGTAGCCCCACCGTATCTTGTCTCCTTAATGGGCGTCTCCTTCGAGGATGATGACGAGCCGGCTATGGGGGGCCCGCTCTCCATCAGGCCGACTTGGGAGGAGGTGCGGCCGCCTTCGATATCTCTCTGCCCGAAGGGGCCCACCGCCTCGGGGGCCACGCTGGTGGCCCGTCATGGACGGCATCGGGGCTGCCGTGGCAACAGTGCCGCGCCGGACGGGTCGTGGCCACCCGGACGGCGCACTGTACCAGGCGTGCTCCGGGTTTTGGGGGTGGCAGGCTCCACTGTAGCCATGCCCCGCATCATCATCGCGGGGTGGACGTGTACTTTGCGGGTATGGCCTTGACCGCCTCATTGGAGCCGGCCTCTTGGAGTCGGCCTCTTCGCAGCCGGCTTCTCGTAGTCGGCCCTCCCACAACGTTCTTCATGAGGGCAAAGGGCAGGCCGCCCCTGAAGCCGGCCTAGAAGATAGCCGGCAGGGGGGAGGCGGCCCCAGGTCTTGAGTCTTCTTGAGAGCCGGACGGGCTCGTAATTTTTTCAGATGGGCCAGGGGAAGCCGGCTAGGCTACCCATGGCTATTTACTCCGACATGGTTCGAATCTATGTGCTAATTCCTTAACTCTGATTCATTCCACATTACTTTGCCATGATCATGACCAAGCATGCAAACAATCAATCCACTGAAAACTTCCTTTAGATTAGACTGGATTTGAAAATTTAGGGTTAGGTCTCCGCCAAACTCATCTTGGACCGACCGAGTTGTAGAAATCGGTCTCACCGATTTGGCTTAGGCCATAGCACATGCATTTTCGGTCCGACCAAAAATTGCAAATCGTTGTGACCGAGTTCGATTCTTTGTGAAACCCTAGCAGTCTCGGTGCCACCGAACTATGACTCGGTCTGACCGAGTTCACTACTTTAGGTTCCAAAAGCTGCTTCAGTATCACCGAGTTTATCAAATCGGTAGCTCCGAAATGCTCCCTGTGCAGAACTAAAACTAAGCTTTTAAGTTATCTGTTTTGCTAAACTCTGCACTTTGTGATGCTCATCCACTCTACCTAATGTACATCTATTCACAGGGTTTGCTGTTGGTGTGATTGCCAAGATGTATGACCAGAGTGACAGCCAGAACATATCTAAGGAACATGTGCAATTGAGTGAGGGTTCAGATCCCTCAAGCAGCTATGATGAGGGCAGTAGAAGCACACCTACTAACTTGCCTAAGGCAGCCACTAGAGCAAGGAAGAAGAGAACCTCAGACTCTAAGGATGAAGACTATGTGGCTACTGAGGATGAAGCTACCTCAAAGAAGAAAGTGCTGAAGAAGGAATATGGCACAACTGCTACAACATAGCCAGGGATGCACAAGAAGGCACCTGCCAGGAGAGTGCCAACATCCAAGCCTAGGAAAGCAGCCTTGGAAGAAACTATGGATTTAACTCTTGAACCTAAAGAGACATGAGAAGGCAAGAAGAGAAAAGAGAGGGTCAAGAAGACCACTGCCAGAATCCTAGGGAGATCATCAATGTTTAAGGATCCAACATAAGAAGAGGAAGAGGAAGAGGATGCTCCAGCACCCAAAGCTTAGAAGCTTATGGGAGATGCTATCAAGTCAGGGGCTGCAACATCAAGGCCCAAGTCTGCTCCCAAAGCTCAAGCTCAGAAGTCAAAGCCCAAGAGAAACACTAGAAGTATTCCTGCAGAATAGAAGAACAAGGCCCAGTGCCTCAAGATGAAGAATAGGATGATGAGTCTCTTGTTTTGAGGAAATTGAAACCCAAGATCCCAGACCACAATGATGCTCATCCAGTGGCTGAAGACATGCACATCAGAAAAGATGCTGGACTGAGATTGTGGAGACAGTGTGATCCCTATGCTGTGAGGAGAAGGACTGTAGTTGATTATAGATTTCATACCAAAGAACAACAAGACTTCTGCGAGACAATTTTGCTTGACAAGAAGCCCATTGTTTGTGACATGAGATGGGTTGATTGGGAATACATCAAGGAGAATGAAGATCACTTCCCAGGAGCATATGACAGCTTCAAAGTATGTGGAGTAGATGAGTATGTTGGACAAAAGCTCACAAATAGAATGATGAGCTAATCATGCAGTTTTACTCCACCGCTCGCTTTCACCCAGATGGGAATATAGTTTGGATGTCTGAAGGTACTAGGTACCAATCCACTATTGAAGAATGGGCCAAGCTGATCAATGCCCCAAAGGAACATGAAGATGACTTGGATGTGTATGCCAAGAAGAAGAAAGACCACAACTCCATGGCAAACATGTACAAAGAGAACCCTGATAAAGCTTTGGAGACTCACAAGCTTGGATTTGTACATTACTTGTTGTCTGGTCTGCCTACCATCAACACCATCCTCAGGCACACATTGCTACCCAAGTCTGGAGATCACAAGATGGTTAGAGGACATTCCATCAACTTTCTGCAAATCTTTGATGTCCCTCAAAAGTTCAAAGTCATGAGTCTGATTGTAGAGACAATCAAGAGGACAACTGCTGACCAAAAGAGAAGCCGTGGGTATGCTCCACATATTCAGGAGCTCATCAATTCTAAGATGGGCACAAGAACATACTTATTGGACAAGGAGCATCTACCCATATATCCATAGTTAGAAGATAATGAAGTTGTCATGAATGAGAATGAACCGCCTAGTTTGGAGGAAGCATGTCAAGTTTTCCTGAAGAGAAAGCAAGATCAACTTGCATACCTGATCCAATCTACTTTAAGGATTGAGAAGGGCTTGGCCACCCTGACTCAAAATCAGGAGAGCTTGGAGAGGATTGTTGAGACAAAATTTTATGATCTTGACCTCAAGGTAACTGAGATACAGACTGCAGTTGAGCAGCTCCGGGAGGAAGCAGAAGAGAGGAGGGGGAAGGCAACTATTGATGCTTTTTAGCGAGTACCAAGGAGTCAGAGGTCTGCTGCAGTGCCTGTACCTGATTCTAGAGCTACATCATCTGCACCAGCAGCTACAACTTTAGTGCCACCTCCAGTAACCACTCCACCACCTCCAACTACATCAACAGATGCCTTCGTCCTTGGAGTTCTCTATACACCACCTCCTGAAGACCAAGCCTGAGAGACGCATAGCACCATGCATTTTCAAACTTTTTGGTAACTTGTTGCCAAAGGGGGAGACATATGTATAGATCATAGGCTTCAAGAGAGTGTGTTTTGCCTTTTACCTCTCTTGTTTTCGGTTGAACCTTTTTATGTGCTTGGTTGATACACTATGTCTTTGTCTGTGTGAGATACTTGTTTGATCATGTGATTGATCATATGCTACCTTAATGCTTGCTTGGATGATATTATCTCTTATATTCCATATATGATCATTCACTTTGCTTGGTGATGAGTGCATGTTTTTAATTTCCATCATTTTGAGCGCTCCACCAAGATGTATGTGACTTGGAAGAGTGACCCATGATCCTAATCGATTGTGCATTTGCATTCAAAAGTAAATTTTAAATAATGCACAAATTTAGGGGGAGCTCTTGCTTATCACATACTTCTCAAAGCAACGATGTATTTCAATCTTATAATCATTGGTTGAAGCTTTGATTTATAAGTTGTCATCAATTACCAAAAAGGGGGAGATTGAAAGTGCAACTATCCCCGGGTGGTTTTGGTAATTCCTAACAAAAATAGCTCATTGAGCTAATACTATTTCAAGATATATATTTCAGGAAAGCTCAATGATTGGCATGGCATGAATTAAAAATGTGGACCCCTCAAAATGCTAGGGATAAAAGATTGGCTCAAGACTCTAAATCTCAAGACTCTACATTTCACCTTTTAGTGATCCAAGATCACATTGAGTCCATAGGAAAAGCCAATACTATTAAAAGGGGATGAGGTGTTGCTTAATGGGTTACTTGCTCAAAATGCTTAGTGATATGCTCCAAAACCCTCAACCACTTTCTCATATCCACATATATCCCAAACCAAAAGTCCAACTCGGCCCCACCGAAACTTTCTACGCCGGAGTTCAGTTGACATAGCCACTGCCACAAAACCCTAGTCTTTTCGGTCTCACCGATAGGGATCTCGGTCTCACCGAGATGGGATTGCAAACTCTCTGTTTCCCTTCGTAACGTTTCGGTCCAACCGAAATGAGCGATCGGTCCCACCGAGTTTGCAATGCAAACTCTTTGTTTCCCCTTCGTAACGTTTCGGTCTCACAGAGATGAGCGAATTGGTCCCACCGAGTTTTCCTGACCAACTCTCTCGTTAGCTTATTACCAAAGTCGGTCTCACCGAGTTTGTGTAATCGGTCTCATCGAGATTACATTATGCCCTAACCCTAATGAAATCGGTCTCACCGAGTTGACATTTTGGTCCCACCAAAATACCTAACAGTCACATTATGAACCAAATCGGTCCGACCAAGTTTTCTGATTCGGTCCCACCGAGTTTGGTGATTTGTGTGTAACGGTTAGATTTCGTGTTGAGGCTATGAATACCCCTCCACCCACTCTTCATTCAAGTGGAGAGCCATCAGAACATGCCTACGCTTCCATCATACATTTTCTGATAAAGAACCACCTACTCATGTGTTGAGGTCAAGATATTCCACTCCAACCATATGAATCTTGATCTCTAGCCTTCTCCAAGTTGCTTTCCACTCGAATCATCTTTCCACCAAATCCAAATCTGTGAGAGAGAGTTGAGTGTTGGGGAAACTATCATTTGAATCACAAGAGCAAGGAGTTCATCATCAACACACCATCTATTACCTATTGGAGAGTGATGTCTCCTAGATTGGTTAGGTGTCACATGGGAGGCTCTGTTAAGATTGTGGAGTTGAACCAAGAAGTTTGTATGGGCAAGGAGATCGCCTACTTCGTGAAGATCTACCCTAGTGAGGCAAGTCCTTCGTGGGCAATGGCCATGGTGGTATAGAAAAGGTTGCTTCTTCATGGACCCTTCATGCGTGGAGCCCTTCATGGACTCGCGTAACCGTTACCCTTCGTGGGTTGAAGTCTCCATCAATGTGGATGTACGATAGCACCACCTATCGGAACCACGCCAAAAATCTCCGTGTCTACATTGCGTTTGCTCCCTTCAAGCTCCTCCCTTTACCTTCATGTGTAATGTTTTACATTCCGCTACTATACTCTTAGACTTGCATGTGTAGGTTGATTGCTTGACTAGTGCTAAGTTGCTAAAATCTGCCAAGACTTAAAATTGGGAAAAGGCTAGATTTTTATTTGGTCAAGTAGTCTAATCACCCCCCCTCTAGACATACTTTCAATCCTATAGCTTGCCTCCTCGACACATAAGGGGAAACTGGCACACTGCGCCCGCTGGCGCCCTCCTAGCCTTGGTCGTCATGGCTCACCTCACATGAACCTCGCAAGGTGCACCTTGCCTTGATATCTCCACTCCTCGGGAGCCAGCCTAGTGAAGCCGCTCCCCAGGGAGGTCTTGGTGTCGTTCACCTCATGAGGCTTGGCCCCTCGCGAGGGTATTGAGTCGTTGATGCTGAAACTGGGCCGTACCAGGCCACCAACTGAGCCACGTCGTGGGCCGCAGGCAGGCAAGTCTGGGTACCCCCGTTCCCAGGTCGCCGACACATTAGCCCTCCAAAGATCTGGACCAAGCTCCGCCACTGTGGAGTACCTTAATAATGGGTAGTAACATAAGTGTGGTGTCATGCAAAGCTGCATTTATTAGGTTATAGACTCGGTTATAGACTCATATTGCATTCGGACTTGTGATGTTACAATAACTAGCTAAGTTAATCAAACTACCTCTCTCCTCATTAACTCACTGCCACATAAGCTGCCTCCCTAGGTGTTCAGAGAGGAATTGGTCGTCGCGAGGCGGTCCTATAGGTGGGTAGGCGGCAAAAACAGGGGAAAACGCGCGAACCAGCTAGACAAGAGATTTGGTTGAGTTTATATCGTTGAATAATATAAAATATTATGAGTGCAGACGCTCCACTCCGAGGTTCCTTGCTCCTTCTCGATCGTTGGGAATCTATGTTTTTCCACTCTTTTTTTATGTGATCTTTATTCGTCATTTTGCCAACACGCGGGACATCTACCATCAAGGTGCATGTGTCATGCAAGAAAATGGAGATAAGCAGTGCGTAAGTGAGTCATGCACTTCGATGGCACCTAGTACCCCCTCCGTTTCTTTTTAGTTTGCATATAAGATTTGGTCAAAGTCAAACTTTGTTTACTTTGACTAAGTATATAAAAAAGGAGCCAAGATTCACAATATGAAATCAATATTGTTAGATGCATCATGAAATTAATTTTTGTACCTATAGCTTTAGTATTGTAGATGTTGATATATTTTTCTACAAAGTTGGTCAAACTTTACCAAGTTTGACTTTGAGCAAATCTTATATGCAGACTCAAAAGAAACGGAGGGAGTACTACACAATATTTTTTCTCCTCGATGGCACGTGAATAGTGCACATACTCAATGACGGAGCACGGGATGGTAGCCATGGACATGGTCGGCCCTTTTTGGAGAGAGTACTAAATAACTTTGATGTGTCCCGTCAACTCGCAGAACAACGAGAACCTTGCTTACTACGCCTTCTCCCTCGCCAACGCATGCGTGGTGGCTCACATCACGAGGAGAAACTTTTGCTTACAAGCGGTGGACGTGCATCAATTCATTTGGTGTCAGATTGCCAAAAGTAGTACTACTATAGTACCATCATTATTGTTCGACTTCCGGAAGAGGCGAATAACCAAGCGCAAGGTCACCTACTAACCTAGTACGATACATACTATAGCCAAAGCTGGTCCACCTTTTTAGAGCATGGTTAATTAATATAGGCGGCCCTTGTAGCGGCACATCATTTAGAGCAAGTACTCTCTTCGTAGGAACTTAAAACGTAGGAATAGGAAAATTATGAGGGGGTGTCTCCAACAGTGTTCCTCAGCTCGCACATAGCATCACGGTGGTCGACCTTGGAGTCGTTCATCGGTACAGGTGGGATCTCATATCTGGACACAAGGTGACGTACACCGTCAAGATCCACGGTCAAGGGGGTCAGGGCGGACGTGACCTCTCATTGCGTCTGCCATTTGAAGTGGTGCGCCAGCCCAGGGCACCGCCCGCTGCACTCCCAGCTGTACCCGCCTCCTCGCCGCATTCAAAAACCTACATTTAAAACCGCATGGAATGCAAGAAACCCACTCCGGCCACACACGTCTGTTTAGGAGCAGGACGCCAGAAGGTCCTCCTTCCACCATTTTCTCCACTCTTTCGGCGGCACTTGACGAGCAGGAATAGTAGTTTTCCGGCATAAAAGCGTATGGGTGGCCCGCCGAGTCTGGCAATCACGAGCGATGCATCCTGTTGCTCCACCTACCTCTCCTTCTCCGCCGGAGGCAGTTGCCGCACTAAGAAAGTGCGTGGTTCCACAGCTGGCTACTCCAATACAGCTCGAGGAAGAGTGCCAACTTGCTCCATGCCGGCTTGTCGGGGAGCACGGCGGCATAGGCATCGTCGCTGCCATCGACGCCGCCATGTCATACATCGCCTCCAGTGTCTCCGACTGCGCCACCCGTCGTAGACGCGTGCGTAGCCGCGCCATGTAGGCAGAGAAAGAAGCCGTCGCAGATGTCGACGAGGTGACGCGGCTACGTGGATGTCGACGAGGTGATGCACGTCCCCGCCCGCCGCCATCATCGAGGAAAAGTAGAATGCAGGAGGGCGCCGCCGATTTTATCCCATGAAGGCCACCACCGAGGCGATGTCGGCGAATACTGCCGGTGTCTTGCACGATTCTTCTTTAGCCGGATGCTGGAGGTGGACAAAGAGATCGGGCGGCGACCATTTAGATTAGTTATATTAATTCTACCAGGCTGGATGTAATGGGAGTATCATAAGTAGTATCATGCATGCGAACTAGTAGGAAAATTTGATGAGGTGGCATATAATTAAATGAAGAAAGAGAGGGTTGGGTATCATATTATGATACCATATGGAATTAAGTGACTCCCACTATGGTTAATCTTAGGCCTTGTTCGGTTGAACCTCCTCCCAAAGGGTTTGGAGAGGAACGGAGGGGGATTTGGCTTGTACATGATTTAATCCACCACAATCCCTGTTAATCCCCATTAAAACCCCTTGAACCGCACATGCCCTTGTTATCACATAGTCATAATGCAATTGTTATGCATGTTAATGTTAGCCCCCGTTAATCTAGTGCCAGTGTTGATTTGATGTGATGGCACTTCTTAGATAATGGCACTTTTTCATATTGTCACTATAATGCCATTGATAAGATATGAGATGTTGCTGTTAATCATATGCCACTGCAAAAAAAATGACATTGCTTAAATAACCCTGTTACATATTTGTGCAAACAGGGTTGTCTATCTCCATATGGTGTCTATTTGTGCAAACGGAAGCACAAACATTAATTTTAGTGGAACCTGCTGTCAACTGACCTCATGGTGCTCCAGGTATTCCTACCTTCTTAACTACTCAATTTTAGTAGGCAGAATGACCAATGCCAGATGAAATAAGCTTATTGGTACGTTGACCGATGAGGAGCCATAATTAAGCTAGAGGCGTCTCTTATTTTCTTTTGAATGGACAATAAGCTGCAAAGCTGGAAAGTGTCTCTAATGGGCTGCCTCTAGTGTTAAGGCCCTCTAGTATGAAATACGGGCAGCTGACTGGGCCGATACAAATCCTATCCATCTTAAAGCCCATTTGTTTTTGTTTTTTCGAGGAGAAGCCCATATTTCTTGAAGAGGGGTGATCCCAGATAAACCCTCCTTCCTCCTCGCTTCCACTTATACTGCAGCTCGCTAGACTCTCCTGCTTCCATTGCCCTCCAATTCCCCTCGCTCCCCATCTTCCTCACTCGTACAGAAAATGCCCGCTCACCTTTCTTCCTCACTTGTATAGAAAATGCGTGCTCCTCTTCTTCGACTCCTATAGAAAACCCCAGCCCTCTTTCTTCCCCACTCGCACTGCTACTAGGCTCATGTCTGGCTACTCTGCTCAAACCTGTGAGCTCGGTGCGACGCCCGTAAGGAAAATGGAGTCGGCCGGCCCCAGCGCCAAGAAGATGAGGCTCCCGCCAGCGGAGACATCGGTTGTAGATCCCGCACCCGACATCGCGGGGAGAAGCGGCGAGCCCCCCGGATCTTAGGAACCCGTAGAATCTCCGGTGGACCGCATCAGCGATCTCCCGAATGACATCCTTGGGGAGATCATCTCGCTTCTCCCTACCGAGGATTGCTGCCGCACACAAGTCCTATTAACTTGGTGGCGCCCTCTATGGCGCACCGCGCCCCGCAATCTCGACTGTCGTCAGATATCTGTCCTTCCGGAATTTGATCTCCTCAGAGCCATCGTCTCCTCTCACCAGCAGGGCCCCGCTCAGCGCCTCTGCATCTCAACATACTACCTGCTGTCCATATCCTGCATGGTGGACATGTTGGCTGACATCCCCTGAATTTGAAAAACTCCAGCATTTTGAGTTCTACCATTACCACAAAAGTTTCATACCATGAACCGAACACCAAGAATTTGTGCCCATAGCACCGTTGTCCATCTCGTGGTTTTCCTCCTCTCTCCACTGTGCTAGCTTCGCCTGGTGCCATCTACCAAATGATCTGGTACAAATGCTTCGACTCCCACTGCTAAAAAAACTTTCACTTGTGGTGGTTTATCTGTCGGAGGTCTCACTCCACAGCATCATCCACTCCAGTTGCCCTGCCCTGGAGCGCTTGCTGATTGTTTTGGGAATAGAAATCGCTATCTGTTGTCTCCAAATAAAGTCACCTCACCTTAAAAGCATTGCAATTTGTTTTGGAGGATAGCAGCTCATCATCGAAGATGACCCTTCACTTCAAAGGTTGCTCCTTGATGATTGTTATAAACCTTCACAAATAACTGTCATCTCTGCACCCAAACTAGAGACCTTGGGTGTAATTAGTGATCCGTTTAATGATCACAACAATTTGGTGTATGGCTCCTCGCTTTTTCAGGTATTGTATATTATCATCTACACATTTGTAATAATAAGCTGCATTTTTTATTTGTGCGCATAAGTTTTATACCATCTTGGAGTACACTTTGGGTACGAATATTATGTTATATCTGAGTTCGTCGATGGATAGCCTATCAATGTTGCTGGATTCTGTCAAGATCTTATATATCAGAATTTTTAGTTTTGATCTGAACATAATTATTGGCTTGCTGCGATGCTTTCGATCTCTGGAGAATTTATATATAAAGGTGATGATTTCATGCACATTGAAAGCCCATATATATTTTACTAGAATTAATCGTTCATTTGTTGCTCTTTCGACATATTCTTTTTTTAGACCTTAACTGTTTTCAATCTTAATGTCTACTTAGGCAATGCTAACACATGGAGAAAAAATATAACCAATTGGTGGCATAATAAGCACCAGGATTTTCTCATTCCTCATGACATTCGTTTGAGGACAATAATGATGGATGGATATGCATCCAACCAGGCAAGCAGAAGCTTTGTCTCATTCTTCCAGTTGAATGTTAGGTTACTATTGTCCATGAGGCTTAAGTTTTACAACAAGAGATCTATCACGGATGGACATGTTGAACAGCAAAAAAAGAAGTTTCTGGTGGACAAATGGGCTTCTGAACGTGCTCGGCTTCTATTTACAACAATTTCTAGTCATCCTCCAATAAATTTTTTTGAAGAGGATGTTGATTCCATGGATCGGACTGATCCATTTGTTTGTGACTGCGAAAAATAGTGGTTGGGTTAGATGTTATTGCCATGTTCAATCTGGGTTTTGTCTAATTTTGATGAACAATTAATCCTTGGGCTTTTTGTAGAGTTTGTAAGGTTGATTTACATGTCGTTGTCCTCGTACTCCCCTCTACCAGCCACTACACTGCCGCATCTTCCACAGCTCCTGTTCATTCCCGTCCGAGGCCTCGCTGTCGTTCTCCTCCTTGATTCGCTCGCTGTGCCTGCCACCGTCTGGCGTTGTGAATATGGTCAACAACCGAGAGGAATTAGGAGATGATTATATGGGGAGAGGCTGACAGTAGGGACCCACCAGGGTCATTGCATTACACAAGTAGGTGCCTCGTTATTATAAGCCAAAAAAATACTTCCTCCTAATTGTTTGACAACTAGGTCCCACACTGTTGTTATGTAGTCAATAAACGAGAAAATTACACAACGAGCGGATAACACTAGGGACCCAGTAGCTCGCCCGGTTATCTTTTAGTTTTAGAGACGGAGCTCAACTACGCGCTGTGCGGGGGCTGTGGCCCGTCTAGCCCATGCTTATGCTTTTATTTAAGCACATGACGAGCCCATTTGATATATTTTTTCTTTCTGAAAATGGCTAGCCTAGTTCTTTTTTTGGAGAATACCCAACCGAGGCCTACTTGCTTTTCTCAGCCCTGCTGGGCTGCAAATCTTTCAAGACGAGGAGGGATGTAAGTGGTAAGAAATGGGCTATAAATTTTTAAACCAAAGCCAACCGGCAATTACATTCAAATATTGTTTTTTCTAGATTTCTCTACTCTTATAAAAAGCAGACTTGGTGATGATGGTGTGCAAGCCATCCTACAATATAGGCTGTCCGATCTATATCTAATGTATAGGAAGGAAACTATGACAATTTACCCGCACTCCTCTCCACATTTGCAGATACGGCCTTCCCTCGTTCATCCTTTTCTCCCACAAGATAAACTACTCGTACAAATGCATCTTGATGTTCCGTCCAATGCACGGTCACCTTGCTAGTCTAGATTTTAAATTTCATTCATTTTTTTGCGGTGAATTTTTTAATTTTATTTTGATATAATTAAAAAAAAATATTTTTAACGTGACTCGAAATTTCATGATTAAAAGAGTTCGGACCCCACCGAAATATGCAAATTTTTGTTGATTTTTTCGCAGTGCCCAGAATATGGTCTGTAATGCTAATAAAAAGAATATGGTCTTCAAAATATCCTTAAGAATTAGCAAATGGGCTATAAATTATTGAAAATAATGTCTAATGGGTTGTATGCTGTTTTCCACAGATTTGTAGGCTTACTTATGGGCCTACTAGGTTGACGATAACGCTGTCCTAAAAAAACTTTGACGCGTACGCAAGGCTGTCCTAAGAAAAACTTTGACGCGTACGCAAGGCTTTGTCAACTTAGTCAACACAGAGTAGTGAATGCTGGATGTCCATCCAACGGCCATCGTGCTTCTTCAACCTCTGATCTTCCTGCTCCAGTCGCCCAAACCAGCGCCTGCAGGACGGCCTGCTCCCTCCTCCCGTGTCCGGTTGTTCTGTCGCCAGGCCATCCCTCTACCCACCCGCACATCTTGTTATTTTCCGGCGACATCAGCCTCAGCCCGCAGCCGACCAGTCAGCGCTCGTACTCCCCTCAGCATGGGCATCCGCTGTTGTGGCTTCGCCGGCTCTAGGTCATTCCCTTCCTGGGCCTCACCCTCGTCCATCGCATTTGTGCTCTCGGCGCGGTGTGGTCAACATGCTCAACAAACAACAGCCATCGGAAAAGCGATGTAAGTGGAGAGGCTGATAGTAGGGACCCACACAAGCAAGGGCCTCCTTATTACGCGCAAAATAATGATTCCTCCACCTGACAGCTGGGACCCACCGAAAGGGCCTCTGCATTTCGCGAAACAAACATTCCTCCCGCTGACAGCTTGGACCCACGAGTTATATCTTCGCACGCAAGGAAGTGTCTCCTTATTATGCACACAAAAATGAATACTCCCACTGCTGGCTGGTACCCACCATAGTGGGAGGCTGACTTGTGGGCCTACTAAGTTGATGCGGACGGAGGGATTTGTCAACTTAGTCAATATGAACGATTCAAGCTCTAGTGACCATACGATGTCCATCCAACAGCCGTAGTGCTTCTTCAACCTCTGGAATTCTTGCTCCAGCCGCCAAAACCAGCGCCGGTCAAGCCGCCTACTCCTGCCTCCCGTGGGCGGCTCTACTGCCGCGCAGGGCTGACCGCCGCACCCTACTCCAACCTCTGGCCAGGCCATCCCTCTACTCACCCACAACCCCTGTTATTCTGCAGCGACGACAGCCTCACACCGGAGCCGAACCAGTCAACCTTAGTACTCCTCTCCGTGTGGGCATCCACTGCCATTTCTTCCCCGGCTCCGCGTCATCCCATTCCTAGGCATCGCCATCCTCCATCACCTTGGTGCTCTCGGCACGGCGTGGTCAATGTGGTCAAGGAACGAATCCCATCAGAAGAGTACCGTACGTGAAGAGGCTGACAGCTGGGTCCACGGCTACTGCAAGGAAGTGCCTCCTTATTACGCGCAAAATAATGATTCCTCCACCTGACAGCAGGGACCCACCAGACAGGCCACCGATTTCACAAAAAAATGTTTCCCCCTGACTACTGGGACCCACCAGCTACTTATTCGCACGCAAGGAAGTGCGTCCATATTACAGGCAAAAAATATGATTTCCCCCTGACAACTAGGACCCACCAGCTATATCTTCACACGTAAGGAAGTGCCACCTTACCTCCCTGACAGCTGGGACCCACTCGGTCGAACCGTATGTAGGGTTGTATGTTTGGTCACGAACGTGTATGTACATACTGGTCGATCGGTCTGTCTGTAGGATGCAGCGATGAACCGTGGCCGAGTAAGGAAGGGCTCGTGTCGTAGTAGAGGCGCGGGCATAGCATGTCACGCAGTCCCGTCAATATCGTGTACACATATGTACAGCCAGGGTGCAAGAAAGTGAATACAGCCACATATGTACATACGAGCGGGGTCTCGAAGGCCTAGTCGCGCATACGTACGGCTAGGGCTAGTCTACATGGAGAGGCAACGGAGAGTAGCAACAGTGTCCTATTCATCGGTAGCCAATCGGTTGGGTCAGAATTGAGAAACTACGTTGTGTTCATTGGGTGGCAACGGAATGCGTCATGTTCATCGGGAGCCAACCGGCTTGGATGAAACAACCGAAATGAGGCCTGGCATACCGCAGAATGGAGGAAATGTCCTTTTGTTCGACCGCCTATGGTCGAAACGGGATCCTATTCACCGAGAGGGGTCTAGCGTACCGCAAACGGAGGAAACAAACTTCTCTTTGACCTCCTACGGTCGAAACGGGGTCCTGTTGATCGAGAGGGGTGAGGCGTACCGCAAAACAGAGGAAACGTACTTCTCTTCGACCTCCTACGGTCAAAACGGGGGTCCTGTTCATCGGGAGGGGTGTGGCATACTGTTCATCCACCGTCTACTGCCTCGTTCTAGCCTCCAGATGCTACTGTTCATCCATCGTCGACATCCTCCAGTCTCCACCTACGACTGTTCATCCACGGTGTCCACCTGCTACTGTTCATCCACGGGCTCCTATTCATCCAGCCTCCACCGACTACTGTTCAACCACCCCTTCACGGGCTACTGTTCATCCAGCCCTCCACCGGCTACTGTTCAACCACCCCTCCGTGGGGTCCTGTTCATCCACCCCTAACCGGCTCGATCGGGGTCATGTTCATCCAGCGGCAACGGCCTCTAGCTACTACCAAGGGGTCTTGTTCATCCAACCCCCACCAGGAACTGTTCATCCAACCCCCCACAACACTCACTGTTCATCAAGAGGCACCAGGTTCGATTGGCTTTAGTTAGCAGCAGTAGCGAAGGAATTGCTCGATCGGGTTTAGTTAATAGCCAGATGGATCGATCGCTCGGGTTCAGTAACGTGTAGCCTGCAGTGCAATCGCTCGGGTTCAGTTAGAGCCCAGCGCCTCGCATAGACGCACGTAGTGTACGAGAGAAACGCGCAAACCTTCGTGCGTCGCTCGGCCCCGAACACCCACCGTAATCAGGAACTCCCCGAAATTTTCCTCGCCCTCGCTTCTACCACAGTTTTTTCCGTCATGGACGGCCCAAAGAATGTCATGCAGCTGCGTCTCCGGCCCGCCCAGGATGAAAGTCCCATTTTCTGTCATGATTTTTTGTCATAGAAGTAGGAGCCCACTACATCTATGATGATACCGGGTTTTGTCACAATTATCATCATAGAAGTGTCATAAGCATGACAAAAAAAATTCGTTCGGCCCAAAATGTCATGGATGTGTCTTTTCTTTGTAGTGCATGTCTTGGTTCAATAGTTGGGTTGCCCGAATCCTGTGTTTATGATGTCTACTACGCAAACTTCTTCTTGTAGACTCGTGTTGGGCCTCCAAGCGCATAGTTTTGTGGGACAATAGCAAATTTCCCTCAAATGGATGACCTAAGGTTTATCAACCCGTGGGAGTCATAGGATGAATATGGTCTCTCTGAAACAACCCTGCAACCAAATAACAAAGAGTCTCTTGTGTCCCCAACACACCCAATACAATGGTATATTCTATAGGTGCACTAGTTCGGCGAAGAGATGGTGATACAAGCATAATATGGATGGTAGATATAGGTTTTTGTAATTTAAAAATATAAAAACTACAAGGTAGCAAGTGGTAAAAGTGACCAAAAACGGTATTGCAACACTTGAAAATAAGGCCCAGGGTTCATACATTCACTAGTGCAAGTTCTCTCAACAATGATAACATAACTAAACCATATGGCAATCCCTCAACATGCAACAAATAATCACTTCAAAGTTTCCATCAGAGAACGTAGGACAAAAATGTGCATCAACCCCTATGCATAGATTACCCCATTGTCACCTTAGGAGTCCGCGAGTTGAGTACCAAAACATACATCAAGTGAATCAATAGAACATCCCATTTTCACCACAGATATCCCATCCCAAGACATACATCAAGTCTTCTCAAATCCAATACTCAATCCAACATAATGAAACCTCAAAGAGCAAGACTGAATTCATCACAAGAAGGTAGAGGGGGAGAAACACCATATGATTCAACTATAGTGGCAAAGCTCATGGTACATCACGATCGTGCCAAATCAAGAACACGAGAGAGAGAGAGAGAGAGAGAGAGAGATCAAACACATAGCTACTGGTACACACCCTTAGCCCTGAGGGTGAATGTAACTCCCCAGACACACCTGCTAGTGGTCGTTACTCCTGGCGGGATCTAGAATGGCCCCACATATCAATACTAGTCTTTTCCACACACTTTGTCCTCACTCGTGTGCACCCGGGAGCAACTTCCCAGTCGGTCACCCATCCTAAAACTACGCCAAGCTTAGCACGCTTAACTTTGGAGTTCTTTCCGAATGGGCTCCCAGAAAAGAAGGAATTCCTTATTGATATGAGTAGTCTATCATCCCTATTAAGCCAGGCTATCACATACACCCTCACACAGGAACATTCCCTCTTGGCACATATGTCTGTGCATCCAGTCCGATACATGTGCTATGCCATGTGCCACGATGGGTCACAAACGTCATGAACAACATGAACATGTACCTGTCCGCAAACATCCGTGTAACCATGAGGGTCGGCTCTGATACCAACATGAAACTCCCCGGACACACCTGCCGGTGGTCGTTACTCCTGGCGGGATCTAGACTAGCCCCACATATCAATACTAGTCTTTTCCGCGCACTTTGTCCTCACTCGTGCGCACCCGGAAGCAACTTCCCAATCGGTCACCCATCTTGAAACTACTCCAAGCTGAGCACGCTTAACTTTGGAGTTCTTTCCGAATGAGCTCCCAGAAAAGAAGGAATTCCTTATTGATATGAGTAGTCTATCATCACTATTAAGCGAGGCTATCACGATGAACTACTCCCTCCTCGTCATGGAGACCGCCGGGATGATGAAGATGGCCACCGGTGATGGTTTCACCCTCCGGCAGGGTGCCGGAAAGGGCTCCCGATTGGTTTTTCATGGCCATAGAGGCTTGCGGCAGCGGAACTCCCGATCTAGGTTTCTTTCTGGGGGTTTCTGGATTTATAGGAATTTTTGGCGTCGGTTTCACGTCAGGGGGGTCCTCGAGGCAGCGACAAGGTAGGGGGGCGCGCCCTAGGGGGTGATCGCGCCCTCCACCATTTTCGTTGACTTGGGACTCTTTTGGCCCAACTCTTTTGCTTCGGGGCTTCTTTTGGTCCATAAAAAATCACTATATATTTTCAGCTTGTTTGGACTCCGTTTGATATTCTTTTTCTGTAGAACTCAAAAACAAGGAAAAAACAGAAACTCGCACTTGGCTCTAGGTTAATAGTTTAGTCCCAAAAATAATATTGAATAGCATATAAATGCATATAAAACATGCAAGATGGATAATATAATAGCATGGAACAATAAAAAATTATAGATACGTTGGAGACGTATCAAGCATCCCCAAGCTTAATTCTTGCTCGCCCTCGAGTAGGTAAATGATAAAAACAGCATCTTTGATGTGGAATGCTACCTAACATATTTATCAATGTAATCTTCTTTATTGTGGCATGAATGTTCAGATCCACAAGATTCAAAACAAAAGTTTAATATTGACATAAAAACAATAATACTTCAAGCATACTAATAAAGCAGTCATGTCTTCTCAAAATAAGATGGCCAAAGAAAGCTATCCCTACAAAATCATATATTCTGGCTATGCTCCATCTTCATCACACAAAGTATCTAAATCATGCACAACCCCAATTACAAGCCAAGAAATTGTTTCATACTTTTGGTGTTCTCAAACCTTTTCAACTTTCACGCAATACATGAGCGTGAGCCATGGACATAGCATTATAGGTGGAATAGAATATGGTGGTTGTGGAGAAGACAAAAAGAAGGAGATAGTCTAACATCAACTAGGCATATCAACGGGCTATGGAGATGCCCATCAAGAGATATCAATGTGAGTGAGTAGGGATTGCCATGCAACAGATGCACTAGAGCTACAAGTTTATGAAAGCTCAAAGGAAAACTAAGTGGGTGTGCATCCAACTGGCTTGCTCACGAAGACCTAGGGAAATTTGAGGAAGCCCATCATTGGAATATACAAGCCAAGTTCTATAATGAAAAATTCCCACTAGTATATGAAAGTGACAACATAGGAGACTCTCTATCATGAAGATCATGGTGCTACTTCGAAGCACAAGTGTGGAAAAAGGATAGTAACATTGCCCCTTCTCTCTTTTCTCTCTTTTTTGTTTGGCTTCTTTGGCCTCTTTTTTTTGTTGTTGGCTTCTTTGGCCTCTTTTATTTTTCCTCACATGGGCAATGCTCTCATAATGAAGATCATCACACTTTTATTTACTTGTAACTCAAGAATTACAACTCAATACTTAGAACAAAATATGACTCTATATGGATGCCTCCGGCTGTGTATCGGGATGTGCAATGACTCAAGGGTGACATGTATAAAAATTATAAATGGTGGCTTTGCCACAAATACTATGTCAACTACATGATCATGCAAAGCAATATGACAATGATGAAGCGTGTCATGGTAAAACGGAACGGTGGAAGTTGCATGGCAATATATCTTGGAATGGCTATGGAAATGCCATAATAGGTAGGTATGGTGGCTGTTTTGAGGAAGGTAATAGGTGGGCGTATGGCACCGTAGAAACTTGCGCAGCACAAGAGAGGCTAGCAATGGTGGAAGGGTGAGAGTGCGTATAATCCATGGACTCAACATTAGTCATAAAGAACTCACATACTTATTGCAAAAATCTATTAGTCATCGAAACAAACACTACTGTAGCTTGCTGCTAACGCGACACTACGATCAGAAACCCTTTGACGAAACAATGTGTGATGCATTAATCGCAAATGGGGATGTAAAATAACCATCAAAAAAGTTGCAAAACATTTGCGATGGCAGAGCCATCAAATACGGTTCAGATTTTATCAATGGGTGATGCACACAGCTAATCCATTCGAACTGTTTGCGACGAGGTAGAACAACAGAAACAGGCAGCCATATCAATGGGTGTGCGATATACGACATACAGTTTTCTCTTATGAACTGTTTGCTATTAGTGAGTGCAACAGAAACGGTTAGCCAGATCAATGTGTGTGTTATATACGGCATATCATGCAGTCGTATGAACTATTTTTTATTAGGGAACACAATAGAAACGGGTTCAATTTAACGAGATGTGTGTGATACGTGGCAAATAGCCGACTCAGATGAACTGTTTGCGATGAGAAATTACAACACAGACGGTTAATACAGTTAGTTCGTGTGCGATTCTGTGTGTACAAAAAACTTTGAAAAATGCAAACTAGTTGCTTCCGGCGGCTAGGAGTATCGCACACGATGCATCTGCGAGTACTCATGTGCGATGATTAGTAAGTAACACATACGTTTCCTTATGTTTGCACGTGTGTGATAAATAACACGTGGCACCGGATACGGTATTCGGGTTGTGTGTGTGCTCCACTTAGTCTTCCCGCGCTCCAGCGAATGTTTCCCGCGCTCCACATGGGTGAATTGTAAAATCCATGCCTCTTCCCTCATCGGTTTCCCGCTGCCAGCGAATGCCTTGCTGCATATAACCCAGGCAGCTACGCACCATCGTGACACTATGCGTAGATCTAGTCCTCACCCATCTACCATTAGTTATTCCAAGCATGTCAGGCAATTACCAAAGCTTCGACGTGGACGCCTACCTGCGTTGCATCTTCGGCGAGGAGAACGAGTCGGAGCAAGTCGGGGAGCAAGAGCTTCATCGGCCAGTGCAAGCACCATGGCCCATCGGTAGCGATATTGGCATGACAGTCCTTGGGCACACAATCGACATATTGCAGAGGAGGTGTGATGAGTAGTTTGCCATCCACCATGCAAAAGATCCAGAGCTGCTCGGCGGCATGATCGATGACCCACCTGAAGAGCCGCCGTCGCCGGTGCTCATCGAGATCCTGATGCCCCACAAGGAATGGCAGAGGACCTCTGCAATTCAGTCAAGACATAGGCAGAGCCCGCGGCTTTATCATTGCCCGCGGCGGCCGTGTCAACCTCGGTCCCGATGATGTGGTGGCCAAGCTCAAGCACATCCTTGGTAGAGTTGTTGTCCCCGACGAAGTAGAACATCACCAACGTGATATCTTGAGGATGCAGGTGATGGGCGGAATTTGCTCCCAGGCCAGAGACATGGAAATGGAGCGGTTCCGCGAAGATATCATGTGCGTGATTGCATGCTGTCAAGCTCTTCTCGAAGAGGCCCATCAGCCCCAAGAGCCTCCCAGCGCCAGTAGCTCCGTAGGCGGAGGCAGGTCAGGACACTTGGAGTGAATAGCCGCAAGGGTTCTATGCTGATCATGGAGTCCGAGGAGAACGTCGTCAGAAGGCCGCCAGCTCAGCCTCTTAGCCTATATTTTATTATAATTGTATGCATATGTAGGTCCTTTTAAATTTGCCTCAACGGCTAGCAGAGCGGACAACGCCGCGGCCGCCTCAATGGCGAGCAAAGCACGCAGACGAACGCGAGCAGAGCGCGCCACGGCAGCCTCAGCAGCGAGCAACCACGAGGTCAACCTTCTGCCATCAATAAATTTTGACCTTGTTTCTCACCACATTGCAGATTACAACGCAATAAGCAATTGCAAATCTGTTCACATCTATCAAACTAATATGTGTTCACCCTTAGCACTGGGCTATAAAAACTACCCACTCAAAAAATACTTCACAGTTCCTCCCCTCATCACCCACAAAACTGATCTTTCCTGTCAAGTCATTCCGCCATGACTGGTAGGAGGAGTTTCGGGTGGAAATATAACTAGGCAGCAAAGACCGAGGCCGCGGAAGCAATAGAGAGGTCCCGCTGTAAAGCGGAAGCCACAGGAGAGATGTCCTGGTGCGCCGCGGAGCCCTCGAACGTGCCCTCATGGGCAAGCGAGAGCTCTCACAAGTGCACTCGCTGCGTCAGCCATCGCGACGAGCTGGCATTCCTGAAGTCCTTGGCTCACGACAACGACATTCTCGCTAGCATCATTAAGCAGCAGGAGATGGTCGACGGCTTGATGAAGCTGCTCAAGATCAGCAATGCCTCGGTTGACAAGGAGACCGGCCTCGTCGAGCAACTCATGGGTGACAGTGCGAAGCTCCTCAAGGCGCTCGCCGAGAAGGAGGAGGACACCGCCGGCTGGAAGATGCTACATGAGTAGATTAGTTCCTCGGGGATGACGCTGATAATGGTCATCGAGGAACTGATGGGTGACTTGAGGAAGCTCCGGATCGAGTGCGAGCAGGAGGTGGAGGTATCCATGGCAGCTTTCAAGCAAAGTTGTGAGGAATTGAAGGAGCTAGAGGATGTCATCGCCCAGTGATCCATCGATGAGTAGAGACAGTAGATACCTAGATCGTTGTCTGCGATTTCCTTCTTCTCTTGCCTCTGTGTCTTCCAGGTTTTGCCGCATGTGGCATTTTATATTATCCGGAATATGTAAGACAATTCTTATATGCGCCATTGTAAATTTGTCATCGTATTATCCGTTACCATTTTATTTGTCGTCGTATTATCTGTTTCCCTATGTGGCAATTTAAATTAGGCCTGAATACGAGTTGAAAACACGAACAAAGCAAATGCTGCCATGGGATCACAAGCAAACACCCTCCGTCTAGGTACTTTAATTAACCCATTAACAGAGAAGTTGTGAGCGAGGCGGATGGCGGCTGGTGCATGGAGGTCAAAGAGCTCGCTTCCCAGTGAGCATGGGCGGCCTTGCTGCTCGCACATGTCCCGTCGAGCCTGCGAGGTGGATAGGATGCACGCGTCCCGTCGAGTCTGCGCGGCGGACTACTCACACACATCCCGTCGATCCTGCACGGCGAGCTTCTCGCACTCGTCCTGTCTAATCAAACAGTTACATGCAGGCCATCGAGTATGGTTAAATTTTGACACAGTTCATTTAATACAACCCTTTGTGATATTAATGTATCAGCTATTTGTTTCAAAAAGGACTTCGTGGCTATTAATGTGTGTGCCTTGTCTCAAACTGGATGATTTTTTACCACAGTATATATGTGCCATGTCATGAAACCATGGCAAGTTTCATGTTTTTGGGTGAGTTTGGATTTACTGGGATTTAAAAACTGAGATTCTCAATGTTTTAGGAGGACGAGAAGTTTGTAATTCACTCCCATTCCTTAAATCAGACCTAAACATGCACGAAATGGCACATGTATGATTTCCCACCCATTTTGCTTCACTGGAGCATGTGCTTGTAGTTCAAATTTGAATTATGCACTACATTAAAGGCCTAGAAAACTTAATTAATATATACAATGGCCAAACGAACCCTGAACAGTTTCAAATTTCAGCAGGAAACTCCTGTTATTCTATGTTCCGTGTAGAAAACAAAGTTCAAGGCAAGAAGAGGCAGCGATTATTGTTTCGCCCACAAGAGGGGCATGTTTCCCTATGGGAACCATGAGGGTTGCGATAGGCTTCGGTTTGTAAGAGGCTTGTAATATAGCTTCACCCAAATTGGACAATTATATGTACCATGTAGTGATACCATGCCAAGTTTCATGATTTCCTGGTGAATTTTGGATTTACAGACATTTAAAAACTGAGATTGGCAATGTTTGTGGCCAAGCCAGGATGGCAAGACGGTTGAATTCATTCACGTTTGTTCCATGGGACCTAAACTTGCACCCCAAGGACACATGTACATATTTTCTAGCCATTTTGGTGCACTGGAGCATGTATTTGTAGTTCGGATTTGAATTATGGACATTAAATGCCTAGAAAACTCAATTAATGAATAAAAAGGTCAAACGAACCCTGAATAATTTCAAAGTTCAGCGCCAATATCCCATTGTTCCATGTTGCGTGTAGAAGAAAATACGAGGCTAGAAGAGGGAGCGATTATCGTTTAGTCCATAGGGGGACACGTTTCCCTATCGAAACCACGAGGCTTCTTGCGACAGGCTCTGGTTTGTAAGAGGTTTATAATAAAGCTTGGCCCAAATTGGCAATGTTTTTACCATGACATATATGTGCCATGACGTGACACCATGCCACCTTTGATGACTTTCTGGTGAGTTTTGGATTTATGGGAATTAAAAATCGAGATTCCAAATGTTAGAGGATGAGCCAGGACACCGGTATGGTTGTAATTGGTTCCCATTCCTAGTGTGGGACCTAACATGCACCCAAGGACACATGTATAATTTGGCTAGCCATTTTGGTGAACTGGAGCATGTATTTGTAGTTCAATTTGAATTATGGACATTAAATGCCTAGAAAACTCAATTAGTGTATAAAAAGGCCAAACAATCCCTGAATAAGTTTAAATTTCAGCACGGATATCCTGTCGTTCCAAGTTGCCAGTAGAAGAAAATACAAGGCGAAAAGAGGCAGTGATTATGTTTTGCCCACAAGGGGGACACGCTTCCCTATCGGAACCACGAGGCTTCTTTGAGAGAAGCTCTGGTTTGTAAGAGGCTTGTAATAAAACTTGCGCAAAAATGGACGAAAAAAATTCCTCAACATATATGTGCCATGTCGTGATACCATGCTAGGTTTCACAATTTCCGTGTGAGTTTTGGATTTACGAGGATTTAAAAATCGAGATTCTTCTCACGAAATGTTTTCAAATAGCACACGGTTCACTCACAAAACTCATGTGCCTACCAAACCATGGCCGATGCCCCCTCCCCCTACTACGCGCGCGATCTGAGTTGTGCATTCTGATTGGGCAGAACCCAAACCCCACAGATCATACGTCTGCACTGTTGGATGCTCCTAGATCGAACGGCAACCCTCAGCCCTTTCCATAGCACATGAAGTACATGGGTAAGCACTATGGGCATGCATTGTGCTAGCTCATGCTTCCTTCGCTACCATGTTTTCTGATCGGTTTCCCGCCTCTTCTCCCATCGTTTTCCCACTACCAGTGTCAGCGCTCATTAAATACTAGCGGTGACACACCAGCCATGTAAATATCGCACACAGTTTCTAAAAGCACAAATGTGTGTGATAGGAGGGAGTAGGTCCCAAAGGGTGACCAGCGTGAAACGCCTTAATGGCAAGGAAGGCAATTCCTATCAGCAAGGGCGGCTTCGCATCCACTAGCCTAGTCAAATAGAGTGCAGAAGTTAAGCATGCTCGGGCTGGAGTAGTCCAAGGATGGGTGACCCGCTAGGAAGTTGCATATCTCAAGCTTCATTTAAATGCCATGACACGGTCATTATAGAGATAAATATCTCTATAGTGACCTATCATGGCAATTATATAAACCTTGGGATCCTTGTTTTGCTAATCTGTAGACTAGGTTTTTATTGGTTATTTTTTGCTCTAAAAAATTAATGAATGATTGACTTGACCTATCATGGCGATTATATAAACCTATTTTAGGTCGCATGCAGGATATAGGGGCTGGGTGTTCCTATCGAGCATGTCTCCCTTGTGCGGCTTATAGACGCTGCACATATCAGTGGGCTCCCCGAGGTATTTATATTATCCTTTACCGACAATGAGGGGCCCATAGAATCTATCCCTTTGACCCAACAATAAGAAAGGTTTGACCATGATGGTTTCCTTTTGATATTAGTAAGGTACACGTGCATTGCACGCATGAGATTCAGTAACCAAAATATGAATAAATACCACACTATAGTGTTGACCCACAAGTATAGGGGATCTATTGTAGTCCTTTTGATAAGTAAGAGTGTCGAACCCAACAAGGAGCAGAAGGAAGTGATAAGCGGTTTTCACCAAGATATTCTCTGCAAGCATTGAAATTATCGGTAACAGATAGTTTTGTGATAAGGTAATTGGTAACGAGCAACAAGTAAATAAAGTAAATGTGTCGGGGGTACTGATCCCACGGACACCTATGGGACCGCCGCGGACCGGGGCCCCTTTCGGTTCGGCAGGGGGCGGAGAGTGCACGAAGAGCAGATCGAGGCGAACGCATGAACGACGTGATTGGTTTACCCAGGTTCGGGCCGCACGGATGCGTAAAACCCTACTCCTGCTTTGATTTGTATTTGTGTTCTTGCTCGGGAGCGATGAATGCTACAGTTCACTTGAGTGGTTAGCGAGGCCAAGCGTGAGAATGGTCGTCCTCCCCCCCCCTGTTGCGCATGGGCCTCCTTTTATATGTCAAAGGGGTCACCGACAGGTGGCAACAGAGATGAGGGTAAAAAGGTAAAAGAGGTGGTAGTTGGCGCCATTGCTTACTACAGTTGTATCATACCTAACCCTGACGGCAGGGGACAAAGGCATTAAATGCCTGTCTGTGTCGCCTAGACGGGGCGGAAAGGGACCGTCAAGGGCGCCACCGTAGCCACGATGGCTATCTTGTCAGCGCCTGCTTGCCACCGCATGCCCCTGGCTGCATAGCCTCCCGCCACGTGCGCCAGGAACTGTCCCAGAGCGACACATTGGTGGGTGAGCTGGAGCGCGGGCTACGGAGTAGTAGCTTGCCGCGGCGAGCGCCTTGCCCTGGATGTTGTCTTGTCGCGTCCGGGAGCTTGTCGCTCACCGAGTCTTGCCGGGACGCGCAACGCGTCGCATCAAGCTTCTCGAGATGCTTTGGTTGGTCTTCCCGGCAAGCTCCTCTTGCCGGGGTCTTTGTGCTTCGAGAAGCCTTCCCGGCAAGCTCCTCTTGCCGGGGCCTTGCGCCTTGGCTTCGAATACTTTGTTCTTGAATGGCTCCAAAGGAACCACGGAGGACCTTGGCGGTCACCCGGCAAGCCTTGCCGCGGGGCGCTGCGGCTGTCCATGCACAAGTTCGGGATACTGAGGTACCCCTACTTTAGTACACCGACAGGAGCCCCCAGGCCTAGGCCATACACGGTGCCGAGCGCTGTTGGGCCAGGCCCAAAACAGTGCACGGGCACGCGAGGCCTGGGTCACGCCGTATCTGACTCCGCATGCACCGCGCCCTCCCCGAGCGGCATGCGTCGAACGCGGCGTCGTGCATGACGTGGGCGGCGTGTGCGGGGCTAAGCCCCGCGTGCATACGTCACGTTGTGGTAAAAGGGGATGGTTTTATTATTAGGAATGGCGGTACGTCCGCCACCTCCCCCTTTATAAGCAAGGGAAAGGAGGGGTAGTGCGCCCACTCGCCCCCATTCTGCTCCAATCTTGAAAAACTCCGCCCCGCCTCCGTCTTCCCAAAGCACACAGAGCGCAGCGCCCTGCTCCACCCCCCCCCACCGCATTGCCACCAGCACCACCACGCCGTCGACCTCCTCCACTGCTTCCGCCATGGCTCCGAAGGGCGACAAGGGGAAGGCCGTGAAGTCGACCGAGGCGCAGCGGCTCGTAGAGATGCGGAGGGAGCGAGCCATCTTCCCCCCAAGCTCGACGCCAAGGAGCTCCGGGACTACTATTACCTCTTTTGGGCGACGGAGACGCGGCTCACCCGCGGACCAAGGTCTTCCCGGGCGCTGCTCAAGCGACGGCTCTGGATGGGTACCCTTTCTTTGCCGTCTTCTTCTACTACGGGCTCTGCCCGCCTTTTTCCGAGTTCTTGTGCGATATCATGAACACATACAATCTCTATCTCCTTGACTTCACTCCCAATGCCGTCCTCACCATGGCAGTTTTCGCACACCTTTGCGAGAACTTTGTCGGAGTCCACCCTAGCATAGCCCTTTTTCGCCACTTTTCATTCCCCGGGTAGAGAGAGGAGAAACCCTATGCGGCGGAATTGCCTGGGTCTCTAGGACCGGCAAGAAGGAGTCTTATCTGGAGGGGGAGTTCCGCGGCAAGTGGGAGGAGTGGAGAGCGGATTGGTGTTGGATTGTCGAGGAGAGCCCGCAACCGTTCACCGCCCGGCGTCAAGTAGCAGCAGTGCGCGGCAGTGACTGGAGCGACGTGGCCCCGGAGGACGGCAGGCTGAAGATTGCCGTCACCAGGATCCAGCGCCTCAGGCTTGCCGGGCTCACTGTAGGGGCCGTTGGCGCAGACTTTCTTCGTCGCCGCATCGCTCCCCTGCAGGAACGTGGGAGGCCTTCCTAGGAGTTCAGGAACGCGGCAGACGTCATGAGGCTGCGCCCAAGCCTCAACTACAATTTTACTGTCCTTGAACTCAACGGAATACTGCAGGAGCTCTTCAAGTATGATTCAGATCACCCCGAGGTCTTCAGATTGCCACAGGGCGTCGTCCCTCTGTGCAACAATTCAGCGCTCGACCGCATCAGGGCGATGATGCCACTGTGCGATTCGCACGGAATCGGGCCAACTTGGCAAGAGCCAAAGGATGAAGTTGTGCAACAATTCTTCGACGACTTGGTGGAAGTGCCAATCCGTGCCGACGAGAAGGACGGCCTCACCCGCGACACCACCGAGGCGGAGCTGGCGTACATCGCCACCAGGTTGGAAGAGGCGGCAGCAGCTGCCGTGGCGGGCGAGTTCGGCTTCACCTTGGAGGAGGCTGCAGCGGCAGAGGCGGCAAACCGTGCCGAGCGGGAAGATCTTGCCGGCAAGAAGGAGGTTGCCGGGCGTGATGCCGGGCCGAGCCAAGTTGCCGGGCATGACGCCGAACCGAGTGAGCCTGCCGATGATGCGAGCGGCTCTTTGGAGATCGACTCCTCCTCCACTTCGTCCTCCGATAGTACGCCGCCAGCAGCGTCTCCGTCTCCACCAAGAAGGCGTCTCCGCAAGGCCGGGGATGCGGCGAGGCGGCAGGCGGGCCGGCAGTCGCCGCGCCGCACGACGCGCTCCACTGCGGCAAGCACCGTTGCCGCGGGAGCGCCCCATGCTGCTGCTTCGACTGGAGCGGGGTCTTCCCGGACCGCCGCTTCTGCTCCCGCCAAGCGGCCAAGGGAGCCTACCCCTCCACCTTCCCGCGCCAGACGCGGGCCGGATTTTGACTTCTCCGCGTTTAGCTCCGACGAGGAAGAAGAAGAAGAGTAAGCTCTTCTTATTGTACTTGCAATTCTTTGATTTCCGCTGTTTTTGTCTTGTCTTGTTTCTCACTTGCCTTCCTCTGTATCTCTTCCTTTTTAGGACTCTGGCGCAGAGAGTGGCAAAGAGGGCCAAGGTGCCGGTGATCGTCATCGAGGACGAACCCACTGCGTCAACAGGGGACGTATGGGACCGCGGCGGACCGGGGCCCCTTTTGGTTCGGTAGGGGGCGGAGAGTGCACGAAGAGCAAATCGAGGTGAACGCACGAACGATGTGATCGGTTTACCCAGGTTCGAGCCGCACGGATGCATAAAACCCTACTCATGCTTTGATTTGTATTTGTGTTCTTGCTCGGGAGCGATGAATGCTACAGTACACTTGAGTGGCTAGCGAGGCCGAGCGTGAGAATGGTCGTCCTCCCCCCCATGTTGCGCATGGGCCTCCTTTTATATGCCAAAGGGGTCACCGACAGGTGGCAACAGAGATGAGGGTAAAAAGGTAAAAGAGGTGGTAGTTGGCGCCATCGCTTACTACAGTTGTATCATACCTAACCCTGACGGCAGGGGACAAAGGCATTAAATGCTAGTCTGTGTCACCTAGACAGGGCGGAAAGGGACTGTCAGGGGCGCCACCGTTTGCCACGATGGCTATCTTGTCAGCGCCTGCTTGCCACCGCATGCCCCTGGCTGCACAGCCTCCCTCCACGTGCGCCAGGAACGGTCCCAGAGCGACACGTTGGTGGGTGAGCTGGAGCGCGGGCTGCGGAGTAGTAGCTTGCCGCGGCGAGCGCCTTGCCGCGGATGTTGTCTTGTCGCGTCCGGGAGCTTTTCGCTCACCGGGTCTTGCCGGGACGCGCAACGCGTCGCATCAAGCTTCTCGAGATGCTTTGGTTGGTCTTCCCGGCAAGCTCCTCTTTGCCGGGGTCTTTGTGCTTCGAGCGGCCTTCCCGGCAAGCTCCTCTTGCCGGGTCCTTGCACCTTGGCTTCGAATACTTTGTTCTTGAATGGCTCCAAAGGAACCACGGAGGACCTTGGCGGTCACCTGGCAAACCTTGCCGCGGTGCGCTGCGACTGTCCGTGCACAAGTTCGGGATACTAAGGTACCCCTACTTTAGTACACCGACAAAATGAGGTGCAGCAAGATGTCCCAATCCTGTTTGTAGCAAAGGACAAGCCTGGACAAACTCTTATATGAAGGAAAGCGCTCCCGAGGACACATGGGAATTATCGTCAAGCTAGTTTTCATCACGATCATATGATTCGCGTTTGGTACTTTGATAATCTGATATGTGGGTGGACCGGTGCTTGGGTACTATCCTTACTTGGACAAGCATCCCACTTATGATTAACCCCTATTGCAAGCATCCGCAACTACAACAAAAGTATTAAGGTAAACCAAACCATAGCATGAAACATATGGATCCAAATCAGCCCCTTATGAAGCAACACATAAAGTAGGGTTTATGCTTCTGTCACTCTAGCAACCCATCATCTACTTATTACTTCCCAATGCCTCCCTCTCGGCCCAAACAATGGTGAAGTGTCATGTAGTCGACGTTCACATGACACCACTAGAGGGATGACAGCGTACATCTCATCAAAATATTGAACGAATACCAAATTCACATGACTACTAATAGCAAGACTTCTCCCATGTCCTTAGGAACAAACGTAACTACTCACAAAGCATATCCATGTTCATAATCAGAGGGGTATTAATATGCATAATGGATCTGAACATATGATCTTCCACCAAGTAAACCAACTAGCATCAACTACAAGGAGTAATCAACACTACTAGCAACCCACAGGTACCAATCTGAGGTTTGGATACAAAGATTGGATACAAGAGATGAACTAGGGTTTGAGATGAGATGGTGCTGGTGAAGATGTTGATGGAGATTGACCCCCTTCCGATGAGAGGATCGTTGGTGATGACGATGGTGATGATTTCCCCCTCCCGGAGGGAGGTTTCCCCGGCAAAACAGCTCCGCTAGAGCCCTAGATTGGTTCCGCCTTGTGGCGGCGGAGTCTCATCCCGAAAGCCAGCTTATGATTTTTTTCCTCGACGAAAGACTCCATATATCAGAAGATGGGCATCGGAGGGCCACAAGGGGCCCACAAGGCAGGGGGCGCGCCCCCCACCCTCGTGGCCAGGGTGTGGCGCCCCTCTGGAACTTCTTGCACTCAGTATTTTTTATATTTTCTGGAAATAGCTTTCGTGAAGTTTCAGGACTTTTGGAGCTGTGCAGAATAGGTCTGTAATATTTTCTCCTTTTCCAGCCCTGAATCTCAGTTGCCCGCATTCTCCCTCTTTATGTAAACCTTGTAAAATAAGAGAGAATAGGCATAGGTATTGTGACATAATGTGTAATAAGAGACCATAATGCAATAAATATTGATATAAAAGCATGATGCAAAATGGACGTATCAACTCCCCCAAGCTTAGACCTCGCTTGTCCTCAAGCAAAAGCCGAAATCGAAAAATATGTCCACTTGTTTAGAGATAGAGGTGTCGATAAAAATAAAATACGGACATGAGTACATCATGATCATTCTTAGAACAGCAACTTATATATATATATATATATATATATATATATATATTGTCATATGATCTCTTATGCTAATGTAACAATTCAATCACAATTTCAAGTATGAATCATAAACTTCATTGAAAACTAACAAACTATAATCTCAGTAATTGAAGCAATTGCAATTTATCATAACATAGGAAAGAGTCAAAATAAGAGCTTTTCAGCAAGTCCACATACTCAACTATCATATAGTCTTTCACAATTGCTAACACTCATGAAATATTTATGGGTATGGAGTTTTAATCGGGCACAGAGAAAGATAGGGGCTTATAGTTTTACCTCCCAACGTTTTACCTCAAGGGTAATGTCAACAATAATAGTTCATGAAAACTCAGATCCAATTAGCCATATATACCAGGATCTTTCCAACACATTATGCTTGCCAAAGGATAAAATGTAAAAAGGAAAGGTGAAGATCACCATGACTCTTATGTAAGGTAGAAGATAAAATTAAAAGATAGGCCCTTCGCAGAGGGAAGCTGAGGTTGTCATGCGCTTTTATGGTTGGATGCACAAAATCGTAATGCGAAAGAACGTCACTTTATGTTGCCACATGTGATATGGACCTTTATTATGCAGTCCGTCACTTTTATTTGTTCCATATCACAAGATCGTATAAAGCTTATTTTCTCCCACACTAATAAGTCATACATATTTAGAGGGCAATTTTTATTGCTAGCACCGATGACAACTTACTTGAAGGATCTTACTCAATCCATTGGTAGATATGGTTGACTCTCATAGCAAAACTGGTTTTAAGGGTATTTGCAAGCACAAGTGGTATTTCTACTTGGTGCAGAGAATTGGCTAGTATGAGAGGGAAAGGCAAGCTCAACATGTAAGAAAACATAAGACATTACGTTGTCTTCCTTGTCCAACGTCAACTCTTTAGCATGTCACATTTTAATGAGTGCTCACAATCATAAAAGATGTCCAAGATAGTGTATTTATATGTGAAGACCTCTCTTTCTTTTTAACTTCCTATTAATTGCAACGATGACCAAAACTATGTTTGTCAACTCTCAACAACTTTTATTCATCATACTCTTTATATGTGAGCTCGTTACTTTCCATAAGATCCATATGATCTCTTTATATGTGAGCTCATTTCTCTTTTATTTTATTCCCTCTAGATCATAGCAAAATAATCAAGCCCTTGACTCAGCACTAATCTTTATTATATAGCTCACAGACTCGAATACATAGAGGGATCATAAAGCAAAACTCACAACTAGATCATACTAAAACTTTATTCTACTACATCAAGATATTGCTAAATGGATCGAACTAAGAAAAACGGTAAAGATAAAAGTGATGGTGATACGATACTTGGGCACTCCCCCAAGCTTGGCAGTTGCCAAGGGGAGTGCCCATACCCATGTGATTATATGTCTTTTGCCGATGAAGGAGGTGGAGTTGTTGATGATGTAGGCTTGTTATCCCTCTTCCAAGGCATGGGCTCGCCATCGTAGAACGATGATCGAGTCTCCTGAATCCTCAAATCTGCAGCCAAACTCATCCTCTTGAATCTATATTCATACTCACAGTTTTGATTTTGCAGGTCATAGATGTGGGCTTGGAGGTGCTCGATTTTCTCATGAAGCTTGAAGGTGGCCTCCCCAATGTCCTTGACGTCCAGCTTGTATTTTTTGGTAAACTCCGTGATCATAATGTGATTGGAGTCGAGTCCACACTCCACCATCTCCCGACACTTGAAAACTTGTTGCTACAATGCCTCGAGCCTTGCCTCCGTGCTTCCGGTCCTCCTTGGTCCCTCAACATTGTGGATGTGCAACAACCCCTCACGCATCTCAATGGTTTGAGGGTGTTGCAGCACCTCCGCGAGGTAGGGGTTGATGACCTTCTCGAAGAACTTGTCCTTGGGGGATCTTGAAGACGACATGATGACCTACATCCGTCAGAAAAACAGCTTGAAACAAAGACAAGAGATATTTGCATGATACGGGAGTCAAAACCTTAGGGAGATTATATAATGAATTTTTACCGACCAAAATATGTATCGTGCCAGAAAACGGAGTCCGGAGAGCGCACGAGGTGCCCAAGAGGCAGGGGGCACGCCCAGGGGGGTAGGGCGCGCCTCCCACCCTCGTGGGAACCTCGTGTCCTTTCCGGTTTGCTTCTTATTTTCCTATTTTTCTAAATATTCCAAAATGAAGAAATATTGCCATTAGAACTGTTTTGGAGTCGGTTTAATTACCGTACCACATACCTATTCCTTTTCGGAGTCTGAAACGTTCCGGAAAGTGTCCCTTATGTATTCCTCCGGGGTTACACTTTCAATAATATTAGTTTCAACATTTATAGGATTACCTGAGATATAATGTTTGATTATTTGACCGTTCACTACCCTCGGATTTGTGCCTTCAAAGTTGTTGATTTTTATGGCACTGGAACGATAGACCTCCTCGACAACGTAAGGACCTTCCCATTTAGGGAGAAGTTTGCCTGCAAAAAATCTTAAACGAGAGTTGTATAGCAATACATAATCAGCTACATTAAACTCGCGTTTTTGAATCCTTTTATCATGCCATATTTTAACTTTTTCTTTAAACAGATTGGCATTTTCATAAGCTTGGGTTCTCCATTCATCAAGTGAGCTAATGTCAAATAACCTCTTCTCACCGGCAAGTTTGAAGTCATAGTTGAGCTCTTTAATGGCCCAATATGCCTTATGTTCTAATTCGAGAGGTAAGTGACATGCTTTACCATAAACCATTTTATACGGAGACATACCCATAGGATTTTCATATGCAATTCTATAGTCCCATAATGCATCATCAAGTTTCTTGGACCAATTCTTTCGAGATCTATTAACAGTCTTTTGCAAAATGAAATTTGAGCTCTCTGTTACTCAATTCTACATGACCACTAGACTGTGGGTGATAAGGACATGCAATTCTATGATTAACATCATACTTAGCAAGCATTTTACGAAGGCACCATGAATAAAATGTGAACCGCCATCAGTCATTAAATATCTAGGGACTCCAAACCTCGGGAAAATAACTTCTTTAAGCATCTTAATAGAGGTGTTATGATCAGCACTGCTAGTTGGAATAGCTTCTACCCACTTAGGAACATAATCAACAGCAACTAAGATATGTGTATACCCATTAGAGGACGGAAAAGGTCCCATATAATCAAAGTACCAAACATCAAATGGTTCAATAACAAGTGAATAATTCATAGGCACTTCTTAACGTCTACTAATATTACCAATTCTTTGATATTCATCACAAGACAATACAAACTTACGATCATCCTTGAAGAGAGTAGGCCAATAAAAACCGGATTGCAATGCCTTGTGTGCAGTTCTATCTCCAGCATGGTGTCCTCCATAAGCCTCGGAGTGACACTTGCGTAGCATCTGTTCCTGTTTATGCTCAGGTACACAACGTCTAATAATACCATCTACTCCTTCTTTATAAAGATGTGGGTCATCCCAAAAGTAGCATCTCAAATCATAGAAGAACTTTTTCTTTTGCTGGTATGTGAAACTAGGTGGTATAAATTTAGCAACAATATAATTAGCATAATCAGCAAACCATGGAGCAGTTCGAGAAGCATTTATGACATTTAATTGTTCATTAGGAAAGCAATCATCAATAGGTAGTGGGTCATCAAGAATATTTTCTAACCTAGACAAGTTGTCTACAACGGGGTTCTCAGCTCCCTTTCTATCAATAATATGCAAATAAAATTCTTGTAGCAAAAGAACCCATCTAATAAGTCTAGGTTTAACATCTTTCTTTTCCATAAGGTATTTAATAGCAGCATGATCAGTGTGAATAGTTACTTTAGAATCAACAATATAAGGTCTGAACTTATCACAAGCAAATACAAATGCTAAGAATTCCTTTTCAGTAGTAGCATAATTTCTCTGGGCGTTGTCTAGAGTTTTACTAGCATATTGAATAACATTTAATTTCATATCAACTCTTTGCCCTAGAACAACACCTACAACATAATCACTAGCATCACACATAATTTCAAACGGTAAATCCCAATCAGGTAGCTGAACAATAGGTGCAGAAATCAATGCTTTCTTAAGTATTTAAAATGCTTCTACACAATCATCATTAAAGACAAAAGGAATATATTTTTGTAATAGATTAGTCAGAGGTCGAGAAATTTTTGAGAAGTCCTTAATGAACCTCCTATAAAAATCGGCATGACCAAGGAAACTTCTTATACCTTTGATGTCCTTGGGACATGGCATCTTTTCAATAGCATCAACTTTAGCTTTATCCACTTCAATACCTCTTTCAGAAATTTTATGCCCCAAGACAATACCTTCATTAACCATAAAGTGGCATTTCTCCCAATTCATAACAAGATTAGTTTCTTCACATCTCTGCAAAACTCGATCAAGGTTGCTGAAGCAATAATCAAAAGAGGATCCATAAATGGAGAAATCATCCATGAATACCTCACATATCTTTTCACAAAAGTCAGAAAATATAGCCATCATGCATCTTTGAAAGGTAGAAGGTGCATTACATAAACCAAAAGGCATACGTATATAAGCAAAAGTACCGAAAGGGCAAGTAAAAGTGGTCTTTGATTGATCATCAGTTGAAACAGGTATTTGAGAGAAGCCAGAGTAACCTTCTAGAAAGCAAAAATGTGTATGTTTGGATAATCTTTCTATCATTTGATCAATAAAAGGCAAAGGGTAATGATCTTTTGTAGTAGCCTTACTTAATTTGCGGAAATCAATTACCATCCTATAACCTATAATCATTCTTTGCGGAATAAATTCAACTTTATCATTAGGAACAATACTGATACCTCCCTTCTTAGAGACACAATGGACAGGACTTACCCATTGACTATCAGCAACGAGATAAATTATACCTGCCTCATGGAGCTTTAGTATTTCCTTTCTTACCACTTCTTTTATCTTAGGATTCAGCCATCGTTGATGATCAATAACTGGTTTGGCGTCTTCCTCCAAATTTATTTTGGGTTGACATAGAGTGGGACTAATGCCCTTAAGATCATCAAGAGTATATCCAATAGCAGCAAGGTGCTTCTTCAGAGTTTTCAATAATTTCTCTTCTTCCTTCTCTGAAAGGTTAGCACTAATAATAACATGATATATTTTTTGTTCATCAAGATAAGCATATTTAAGAGTATCAGATAATGGTTTAAGCTCAAACATGGGGTCACCCTTGGGTGGAGGAGGATCCCCTAGGATTTCAACAGGCAAATTGTGTTTCAGAATAGGTCCCTGTTTAAAGAATACTTCATCTATTTCCATTCTTTCATTCATGAACATATCATTTTCATGGTCTAGAAAATATTGTTCTAAAGGATCATTAGGAGGCACGGCAATAGAAGCAAGACCAATAATTTCATCTTTACTAGGCAATTCTTTATCACGGGGTTGTCTATGAAATTTAGCAAAATTAAACTCATGAGACATATCCCCTAAACCAACAGAAACAATATCCTTATTGCAGTCTATCTTAGCATTGATAGTGTTCAAGAAGGGTCTACCAAATATAATGGGACAAAAGCTATCTTGAGGGGAACCAAGAACAAGAAAATCAGCAGGATATTTAGCCTTCCCACACAAGACTTCAACGTCACTAACAATCCCAATTGGTGAAATAGTATCTCTATTAGCAAGCTTAATGGTAACATCAATAACTTCTATTTCAGCTGGTGTAATATCATGCATAATTTAATTGTATAAGGAAATAGGTATTGCACTAGCACTAGCACCCATATCACACAAGCCATGACAACAATATTCTCTATTTTAACAGAAATAGCAGGCATGCCTACGACAGGTCTATGTTTATCTTTAGCACTATGTTTAGCAATTCTAGCTGTCTCATCACAGAAGTAAATAACCTGCCCATCAATATTATCGTCCAAGAGATCTTTAATCATAGCAACATTAGGTTCAACTTAAGTTGCTCAGGGGGTTTATGTGTCTTAATATTACTTTTGTTGACCACAGTTGAAGCTTTAGCATGATTCTTTATTCTCACAGGGAAAGGTGGTTTCTCAACATAAGCAGTAGGAACAATAGGATCATTATAAGTGATAGTCTTTTATTTAACTTTAGTAGGTGCAATTACTTTTACTTCAATGGGAGGATTATATTTAAACCACTTCTCCTTAGGAAGATCAACATGAGTAGCAAAGGATTCACAGAAAGAAGCTACTATCTCAGAGTCAAGTCCATATTTAGTGCTAAATTTACGGAAAACATCGGTATCCATAAAAGATTTAACACAATCAAACTTAGGTGTTATACCTGACTCTTTACCTTCATTGAGATCCCAATCTTCAGAGTTGCGTTTAATTCTCTCCAATAAATTCCATTTGTATTTGATAGTCTTCATCATAAAGGAACCAGTACAAGAAGTATCGAGCATGGAGCGATTGTTGTCAGAAAGCCGAGCATAAATTTTTTGAATAATCATTTCTCTTGAGAGCTCATGATTGGGGCATGAATATAACATTGACTTAAGCCTCCCCCAAGCTTGAGAGATGCTTTCTCCTTCGCGAGGCAAAAAATTATATATATAATTACGATCACGATGAACAAGATGCATAGGATAAAACTTCTGATGAAATTCCAAATTCAATCGCTTATAGTCCCATGACTCCATATCATCACATAGCCTATACCATGTCAATGCATCTCCCTTCAAAGATAAAGGGAAGACCTTCTTCTTGATAACATCATCGGGCATACATGCAAGCTTAAATAATCCACAAACTTCATCCACATAGATTAAGTGTAAGTCGGGATGCAATGTTCCATCTCCTGCAAAAAGATTAGCTTGCAATTTCTCTATCATACCCGAAGGAATTTCAAAGTAAAAATTTTCATTTTCAGTAGGTTCAATAGGTTGAGGAGCAACTATTTGCTCTACCGGTCGAGGTGAAGATACCCCGAACAAGCCCCTCAAAGGACTACTTTCCATAGTAACAAGTGACGGTAAATTTCAGCACACTATATAAATATTTCCTTGCAAAATTCCACCTACCAAAGGCGCTTCACTCCCCGACAACGACGCCTGAAAAGAGTCTTGATGACCCACAAGTATAGGGGATCTATCGTAGTCCTTTCGATAAGTAAGAGTGTCAAACCCAACGAGGAGCAGAAGGAAATGATAAGCGGTTTTCAGCAAGATATTCTCTGCAGGCACTAAAATTATCGATAGCATATAGTTTTGTGATAAGGTAATTGGTAACGAGCAACAAGTAAATAAAGTAAATGAGGTGCAGCAAGATGGCCCAATCCTTTTTGTAGCAAAGGACAAGCCTGGACAAACTCTTATATGAAGGAAAGCGCTCCCGAGGACACATTAGAATTATCATCAAGCTAGTTTTCATCACGATCATATGATTCACGTTCGGTACTTTGATAATCCGATATGTGTGTGGACCGGTGCTTGGGTACTGTCCTTACTTGGACAAGCATCCCACTTATGATTAACCCCTATTGCAAGCATCCGCAACTACAACAGAAGTATTAAGGTAAGCCTAACCATAGCATGAAACATATGGATCCAAATCAGCCCCTTACGAAGCAACACATAAACTAGGGTTTAAGCTTCTGCACTCTAGCAACCCATCATCTACTTATTACTTCCCAATGCCTCCCTCTAGGCCCAAACAATGATGAAATGTCATGTAGTCGACGTTCACATGACACCACTAGAGGGATGACAACATACATCTCATCAAAATATCAAACGAATACCAAATTCACATGACTATTAATAGCAAGACTTCTCCCATGTCCTCAGGAACAAACATAACTACTCACAAAGCATATTCATGTTCATAATCATAGGGGTATTAATATGCATAATGGATCCGAACATATGATCTTCCACCAAGTAAACCAACAAGCATCAACTACAAGGAGTAATCAACACTACTAGCAACCCACAGGTACCAATCTCAGGTTTGGATACAAAGATTGGATACAAGAGATGAACTAGGGTTTGAGATGAGATGGTGCTGGTGAAGATGTTGATGGAGATTGACCCCCTCCCGATGAGAGCATCGTTGGTGATGATTTCCCCCTTCCGGAGGGAAGTTTCCTCGGCAGAACAGCTCTGCCAGAGCCCTAGATTGGTTCCGCCAAGGTTCCGCCTCATGGCGGCGGAGTCTCGTCCCAAAAGCTGGCTTATGAGTTTTTCCTTGATGAAAGACTCCATATAGTAGAAGATGGGCATCGGAGGGCCACCAGGGGGCCCAGGAGGCAGGGCGCGCGCGCAGGGGGGTTGGGCACGCCCCCACCCTCGTGGCCAGGTTGTGGCCCCCTATGGAACTTCTTGCTCTTAGTATTTTCTTATATATTTTAGAAATAGCTTTCGTGAAGTTTTAGGACTTTTGGAGCTGTGCAGAATAGGTCTCTAATATTTGCTCCTTTTCCAGCCCTGAATCCCAGCTGCCGGCATTCTCCCTCTTTATGTAAACCTTGTAAAATAAGAGAGAATAGGCATAAGTATTGTGACATAATGTGTAATAACAGCCCATAATGCAATAAATATTGGTATAAAAGCATGATGCAAAATGGTCGTATCATATAGCATGTAAGCTTTGAGTCATATATGCATGATGTAGATGTTTGTTTAATTCTTATAGTTCATATCATTCAAAATCAATTAGTTTTATAAAAAACAATCTATTTTAAGATTCATGGAATTGTGCATCGTAAAGCATAACGTAAAAACAAATAGTGTTAATTCATTTAGAAAAAAAGGTTTGGGCAATTAAGATATGAAAGATTCTAGAAGAAAGGAGAAGTGCTTGTGTTTTGTGGTTTGTGCATTATGCTTAAGTTCAACCAAGGAGTCTTCTAGATTGTACATCTGGCATAATCTGGTGGAATGTAGATGATATCCAATGGCCAGTAGTGTTCGGATTTGCCATCTCCATACCGTCGGATTGGCTTCATCCAACGACCAACTTTCAAAGTCATTCCCACACTATATAGGGGTATATATGTGTCACATGCTAGACCAATTAAAGTTTGAGCGCATGTGTGTGATGCCCCCCCCCCCCCCCCCGCCACCTCAAAGTTGGGAAACCGACATCGTACGTATTGAACCAGGCCTGGAGTCAGGTACGGTGTTCGGTTTGTAATGTAGTTGGTGGCCCATCGAAGTTGTGCATTCGGGATTTAAACACATCACACACCACCGTACCCATACATATTTCGGGTCAAATGCAGTGTAAACGGGGTCTTCTGATCAACCACATCTCCCTTGTGCGGTTTTTGTGATGACACGCGTATCTGTGGGCTCCTTGAGTGTATATATATCATCCCTTTGACTGATAACGAGGGGTATGTGTTGGCCATGAATGGATTCCTCCTAGTTCGTGTTAGGGCCGGTCACCGTCACATGTCGCTCAACCAAAGCTCGAGCTCATGCATTGTCAGGATTCTGTCCCACATGCTCAGATTGCTGGGTTCGACCTACATCGTACCCTGCATGTATCTCATCCTTAACTACCTTGCCTTCATGGTTGTTGTCTGTATCGAGAGGTAGGCACCACATCTAAATTGTACATTATTCTATATTTAAAACACACATCACCCCTTCCCAACATACATCATTTTGGGACGCATGCAAGAGGTGTTGGTTTTGTGGTCCCTCTCGTGCGATTTTTATGATCGTTCAATCTATTGGCCCAAGCGGTTTATCGACAATACAACAGTTGTCGTTTGACCAAATGATTGATTCATTGGTCCGTCTTATGGTAGGTCATGCCAACATGCATGTATGACCAAAGTATCATTACGTGCATCCTCCCCACTGACACAAAGTGGGAGGTGGTGGGCCAAGCATCCTAGCTAGCTACGACATTATGACATTATAGAAATATCCAAGGGTGCTTTTGGGTTTGTGAGGCAGGTGAGGGAGTCCTGGATTAGGGGGTCCTCGGACAGCCGGACTATATTCCTTGGCCGGACTATTGGACTATGAAGATACAAGATTAAAGACTTCGTCCCGTGTCCGGGTGGGACTCTCCTTTGTGTGGAAGGCAAGCTTGGCCGTTCGGATATGTAGATCTCCTCCCTTGTAACCGACTTTGTGTAACCCTAGCCCCTCCGGTGTCTATATAAACCGGAGGGTTTTAGTCCGTAGAAAAACAACAATCATACCATAGGCTAGCTTCTAGGGTTTAGCCTCTTCGATCTCGTGGTAGACCAACTCTTGTAATACTCATATCATCAAGATCAATCAAGCAGGAAGTAGGGTATTACCTCCATCGAGAGGGCTCGAACCTGGGTAAACATTGTGTCCCCCACCTCCTATTACCATCAGCCTTAGACACACAGTTCGGGACCCCCTACCCGAGATCTGCCGGTTTTGACACCGACATTGGTGCTTTCATTGACAGTACCACTGTGTCGTCACCATAAGGCTCGATGGCTACTTTGATCATCGGCAACGATGCGATCCAAGGTGAGGTTTTTCTCCCCGGACAGATCTTTGTATCCGGCGGCTTTGCACTGCGGGCCAACTCGCTTGGCCATCTGGAGCAGATCGAAAGCTATACCCCTGGCAATCAGGTCAGGTTTGGAAGTTTGAACTATACTACCGACATCCGTGGAGACTTGATCTTCGATGGATTCGAGCCCGCGTCGGGTGTGCCACACAGTCACGACAGGCATGACTTAGCTCTACCGCCAGAGTGTTCGGGAGATCACACCTGTGGTGACTCCGGCCCTTGACCTGAAGCAGATCATGCCATCCGAGGACGAGTGGATGGACCCCGCCCAGAGGCGGCACACTCAGCGGCGATAGAGCCGAATACTGACTTCACCTCCTACGAGACCGGTGTTGCCGGACCATTTGATTCGTCCCCGGCCACGGTCTCCGAACCGCCTGCATCTGTACCTATCAAATCTGATTGGTCACCGATCACGGAGTTTTCCTCCGCGGATATCGTTCAGCACTCGCCCTTGAGCGATGTGCTAAATTCATTAAGGTCTCTCTCCTTTTCAGGAGGCCTTTGGCCGAACTGTGTTCGGCTCGAGTGGGAAGCGGACGACGAAGAAACTCGTTCCCCACCCACCACCCACTTAATAGCCACTGTCTACGACTTAACAGACATGCTTGATTTCGGCTCTGAAGACATCGACGGTATGGATGACGATGCGGGAAACGAACAGGAACCACCGCCCGTAGGGCGCTGGACTGCCACTTGATCACATGATATATACATGGTGGATACACCCCAATAAAAAGATGGCGAGTTACGGGAGGAAGCAGTGAAGGAAAATTCCCTCGAGAAGCAACCAAAGCGCCAACGTAAGCGCCGCTCCAAATCCCGCCCTGGCAAAAACAACGATAATAGTGCAAGAAACAGTAACACCCCGGTCGACCCCAAAGGAGACAACGACCACATGAACCCAGCGGTGGAGCAGGGTGAACCAGTGGATGGCGAACATAGTACAGAGCCGCTGTCGGGTCACGATGACCCCGAGGGTAAAACTCATCAACCTGTCTGCGGAGACATGAATAGCCCGGACGATGATTCACACATCATCCCTAAAAGACACTTGGAACAAGAGAACCTTCATAAAAGGCTCATTGAAACCGCGCGGAGCCAGAAGAAGCAGAAGCAAAGGCTTAAGACCGCGCAAAATACGCTCAAGAGCAGATGGAATAAAGTGCTTGACACGGAAGAAAAGTACGGCGGTAATCGCCACACAAAAAGCTATCCAAAGCGCAAGGTGTTGCCTGAATTTAACGATGAGGCCTTAGAGCCCACTCAGCCGGAAAATAAAACGGTCGATCAACCGGACCGGCCGCCCTGTGGTCGCGACAGGGCGGCTAACGATGACGTACACATGTCACCACATGACCTATGTGAGGACCTACACAAAAAAGCCGGTTTGACCAGGTCCATTTACGGACCTAGGAAGCGTGTTCCGGCACAGAATCATCGCCGTCAAAATGACTATACTAACAGAATAATGGTTCGGAATCAAAACCGAACACTACAACCATCAGACACACCCAAATACAGGGGTGCCGCGCACCCCCTATGCTTCACCGACGAGGTACTGGATCATGAATTCCCAGAAGGATTCAAACCCGTGAACATAGAGTCATACGACGGAACAACAGACCCTGGGGTCTGGATTGAGGATTTTCTCCTTCACATCCACATGGCTCGTGGAGATGATCTCCACGCCATCAAATACTTGCCCTTAAAGTTGAAAGGTCCAGCTAGGCTCTGGTTGAAAAGCCTCCCCGAAAACTCAATTGGAAGTTGGGAAGAGCTCGAGGACACTTTCAGGGCTAATTTTCAAGGGACCGATGTCCGACCTCCGGATGCAGGCGATTTAAGTCACATAATTCAACAACCCAGAGAGTGAGCCCGAAAGCTTTGGAACAGATTCCTAAATAAGAAGAATCAAATTGTTGATTTCCCGGACGTCGAAGCCTTAGCAGCTTTCAAACATAGTGTCCGAGACGAATGGCTTGCCAGACACCTCGGCCAGGAAAAACCAAGGACAATGGCAGCCCGAACAAGCCTTATGACCCACTTTTGCATGGGCGAGGATAGTTGGCTGGCCCGCAGCGGCACTAGCGATCCAAGCACATCCAAACTCAGGGATGGCAATGGAAAACCACAACACAATAAAGGCAAGCGTCGAAGCAACGAAGAAAGCCCAGACAACATGGCGGTAAACGCCGGATTCAGGGGCTCTCGACCCGGTCAACGGAAAAAGGCATTCAAAGGCAGCAGAGATGGACCATCCAGCCTAAACGAGATTTTGGACAGACTATGTCAGATTCACGGCACCTCCGATAAACCTGCAAATCACACCAACAGAGAATGTTGGGTCTTTAAGTAGGCCGGCAAGCTAAACGCCGAACATAAGGGGAGGGAGACACCAAGTGAAGACTAGGATGAGCCTCACCAACAAAACACTGGGGGACAAAAAAATTCCCACCAGAAGTCAAAACAGTGAACATGATTCACGTAACGAAGAGGAGCACACGCACGCTCCGAAACGTATGCACCGTAGAGCCCATTACCCCCAAGTTCAACCCTTGGTCGGCCTGCCCAATCACTTTTTATTGCAGGGATCATCCGACTAGTATCCGACACGGAGGATCGGCTGCCTTGGTACTAGACCCAATAATTGACGGATACCATCTCATCCGAGTCCTTATAGATGGCCGTAGTAGTCTTAATCTGATATATCAAGACACATTCCGCAAAATGGGGATAGACCCAACAAGAATCAGCTAAAGCAATACTACATTTAAAGGAGTAGTACCAGGCCTAGAGGCCCGCTACACGGGCTCTATAGTACTAGAGGTTGTATTCGGTTCTCCCGACAACTTCCGAAGTGAAGAATTAACCTTCGACATCGCTCCATTCCGAAGCGGCTATCAAGCACTACTCGGAAGAACAACCTTCGCTTGTTTTAACGCAATACCGCATTACGTTTATCTTAAGCTCAAGATGCCCGGTCCACGTGGCATCATCATAGTTAGCGGAAACTCAGAGCGTTCCTTACATGCGGAGGAATGTACGGCGGCTTTCACAGCCGAACACTGAACGACCCCTCCAACCAGAATAAATGATCGATCGTCAAGACCGCAGACACAGCTAGACGAGTCCGGCACCCCCCTCGCTGTAACAGTTCAGATAAACCCGAGATTGGGTCGATGGATATACCCCCATAGGTGGCGCTAGGGGCTTCCCGCATGTAAAAAGGACTATAGTTTGGTTTGACCTTACTTAGATTGAATTTCAATGTTCTATTAATAATAACCAATTTTCTGCACGTAGGCTTTCACCTAGGTTTTTTCTCTCTTGCAGATGACAATCGTGCTACACCCTTCCAGGACACGGCACAACAGAGACACAGGCACAGACGTGCAACAGGGCCCCGCTCAAAGGTTTCTTTTTAGATTAAGACCCTGTGTAAACCTTTCTCACCGTCTGTTGTTGCTTTACGCCCTCCGGATACTTAACACAACTGAGAGGGATGCTGATGTTATTGGAATATTCGCCACGTCAGACTAATGCACATACCTGGAAACTCAGCATTCATTATCAAGGGCTTTGCTCAGCCCGGTATATCTTGTAAAGTCTGAATACCTTAGGGAGTGTTCGATGTCGCGAGTTTGGCCTTATATGCATCAGCTCCGAATTATGTCTTTGGTTAAATGTTGGGTTTGCCCGGCTCCCTGCTACCTCTTGAGCACTACGTTGGATTTCCCCAAAGAGGAAAGGATGATGCAGCAAAGTAGCGTAAGTATTTCCCTCAGTTTTGAGAACCAAGGTATCAATCCAGTAGGAGGTTGCGTGCGCGTCTGTCGGTGTTCTGGGAATGGGGTCCCCCAGACTTGCCTGCCTGCGGCCCGCGGCGTGGATAAGCTAGCAGGCCATACGGCCCATCTTCACCAACAAAGCACCCAAGACCCTCGTGAGGGGCCAAGCCTCGCGAGGCGGATGATGCAAGACCTCCTCTAGAGTGGCCTAGCTAGGCAGGCACACAAGGAGCGGAGATATCAAGGCGAGGCGAACCTCACGAGGTTCTCGTGATGTGAGCCATGACGATCGACACCAGGCGGGCGCCAGCACGCACAGCGTCCTTGTTTCCTCTTTGGTGCAAAGGGGGCAAGCGCAGCCGCAGAGTACCGAGGCCTCAGGCAAAGGTTGTCATCGTGGAGCCCAGAACAGCGTCACCACCAGAACTTTGTGCAGGTGAAGACTACTTTTGTCAGGATAGCTTGTTCTAGCTGTGCCCCTTCAAATTAGCCCGCCATTGTTGGCTCCCTTCCCGCTCGATATTTGGGAAGAGGACCAGGGCCTCTATAAATAGGACTAGCCACCACAGTGAAAAAAGGGGAGAGGGGAGAGAGAGGAGGATCTGAGCTTGAGAGAGACCACCCCACACACACAAGCTCGCCGAGCACAAGAATCCATCAACCTCGGGAGGCCGTTCTTCTCTTGTATTGTTCATCATCAGCCCAAGAGGCAATCCACCACCACCACACTGGAGTAGGGTATTAGACCACAACGGTGGCCCGAACCAGTATAAACCATGTGTCCTTCTGTGTTGCGAGTTCGTCAAGTTCATCCGTGAGATTCTAGCGAGCTAGGGCCTAGATCGGTTGGAGGGAAAGACTTCGTGCGCACCCTAGTGTTCGAACCTGAAGGGTTTGCTGGGACCCCATACCCCGACATCGTCCCCTAGTAAATGCACAAAGCAAATAACTCCTCGCAACCAACGCGATAAGGGGTTGTCAATCCCTTCACGGTCACTTACGAGAGTGAGATCTGATAGATATGATAAGATAATATTTTTGGTATTTTTGTGATAAAGATGCAAAGTAAAATAAAGGAAAAGTAAAAGCAATGGAAATAACTAAGTATTGGAAGATTAATATGATGAAGATATACCCGGGGGCCGTAGGTTTTAACTAGTGGCTTCTCTCAAGAGCATAAGTATTTTACGGTGGGTGAATGAATTATTGTTGAGCAATTGACAGAATTGAGCATAGTTATGAGAATATCTAGGTATGATCATGTATATAGGCATCACGTCCAAGACAAGTAGACCGACTCCTGCCTGCATCTACTACTATTACTCCACTCATCGACCGCTATCCAGCATGCATCTAGAGTATTAAGTTCATGAAAACAGAGTAACACCTTAAGCAAGATGACATGATGTAGAGGGATAAATTCATGCAATATGATAAAAAAACCATCTTGTTATCCTCGATGGCAAAAATACAATACGTGCCTTGCTGCCCCTACTGTCACTTGGAAAGGACACCGCAAGATTGAACCCAAAGCTAAGCACTTCTCCCATTGCAAGAAAGATCAATATAGTAGGCCAAACCAAACTGATAATTCAAAGAGACTTGCAGAGAAAACCAATCATACATAAAATAATTCAGAGAAGATTCAAATATTGTTCATAGATAAACTTGATCATAAACCCACAATTCATCGGTCTCAACAAACACACCGCAAAAAGAAGATTACATCGAATAGATCTCCACAAGAGAGGGGGAGAACATTGTATTGAGATCCAAAAAGAGAGAAGTAGCCATCTAGCTAATAACAATGGACCCGAAGGTCTGAGGTAAACTACTCACACTTCACCGGAGAGGCCATGGTGTTGATGTAGAAGCCCTCCGTGATGGATACCCCCTCCGGCAGAGCTCCGGAACAGGGCCCAAGATGGGATCTCGTGGATACAGAAAGTTACGGCAGTGGAATTAGGATTTTGGCTCCGTATCTGATCGTTTGGGGGTACGTAGATATATATAGGAGGAAGGAGTACGTCGGTGGAGCAACAGGGGGCCCACGAGGGTGGAGGGCGCGCTTGGGGGGGTAGGCGCGCCCCCTACCTCGTGACCTCCTCCTTTGTTTTTTGACATAGGGTCCAAGTCTCCTGGATCATGTTTGGTGAGAAAATCACGTTCCCGAAGGTTTCATTCCGTTTGGACTCCATTTGATATTCCTTTTCTTTGAAACCCTAAAATAGGCAAAAAAACAGCAATTCTGTGCTGGGCCTCCTGTTAATAGGTTAGTCCCAAAAATAATATAAAAGTGGAAAATAAAGACCAATAATGTCCAAAACAATAGATAATATAGCATCGAGCAATCAAAAATTATAGATACGTTGGAGACGTATCACTCCCATGTTTTTCTACCTTACGTTCCGCTCTATCGGCTAAGGTGGCACTGGGAGAACTACTGCAATTGTGCCCTGGTTCATCTGGGTGAGCACCTTAGTAGACAAAGCCGAAAACTGGCTGTCATGATGAAGCGCGATACTGGTCAACCACTCGATGACTCAGCGGAATCTTCGCGATTCCTCCGCATTAACGAAGGGCTGGTTTCCCGGTCATGTATGTACGCGCACCGTATTCGGATAAGCACGGAGGTACCAGGGGCTATATAGTAGCCCCACTGTCAAACTCCTATGGCTAAGTGAAAGTGTTAAAGCAATATAGTATGATTGCCTTGTTCGCCGTGCTATCACCTCCTTCATACACCAACACGTTGGATCAAGTGTGAATACATGCTTTTCCAAACACCCCCGCATTATATGCGTGGGGGATGAAGCCGACGACTGCAAACTTTCAGGTTATATACATACATAAAACAGCCGCACAGGAGGCATCATAATACTTTTAGGCAAAAGTATAAACATAGCCTTTATAACTCAAAGAATATTGTTTTTACAATTGGGACACATGTCACTCAAACATGATACTCTTCGAGCACTGCGCCTCTATTAACCGAGCACCTTCCAGGACTTCTCGTAAATAGTGCTTGGTCGAGACCTGGCCTACGGCCGGACCCTGGGTTGCAATAGCGGTAGCATCCATCTCTGCCTAGTATGTCTTAACACGGGCAAGAGCCATCCGCGCACCCTCTATGCATGCCGACCTCTTCACGGCATCAATACGCTGCACAGCACCAAGGAATCATTGCACTAAACCAAAATAACTATTCGGCTTTGGCTCTTCCGGCCAAAGATGATCCACGACAGACCTCATAGGAAGCTCAGGCAACCTATGGAGCTCCGCCCACTCGGCCATTTGCTCATTTAAGAGCAGCGGGTGTGTCAGACCACTGAACTGCGACCAGAACAACTTCTCTACTTCGTGATCTTCTTCATCTTTGAAAAGTGCAGTCGCATCAGCAGCACTCATTGCAAAGTCCACATACACGTCTGCAGCACTCCATAATCGATCTAGAGGGGCATACTTCGGATCTCCGAACTTCGTCCGCCACAAAAAGGGCTTCCCAGCCGTGATATCTCCGGCTTGATGGAGCTCCTCCTCTGCCGCTCGGATTTTAGAACGAGTTTCCTTGGCTGCCTCCACGACTCTCTTCAGGTCAGCCGCTCTCAATTGGCTTTCCTTCTCAAGAAGCTCATATCGGTCGGCGGCATCTTTCAGCTCAACAACCATCTTGGCTATTTTATCTTTGCTCATGCGATGAGGAGCCTGTTCGGCTCTTAAGTCTTCGGCCGCCTTTAGGGCGGCCGCATCACTTCTCCTGGCTTGTTCCTTGGCTCGAGCAAGTTCCACCCGAAGGGTCTCCACGACGGCAGCTCCATCTGCAGCCACAACATACATTAGATAACAGCATCATGCTCCTCTTAATATCTGTTGACCACCCGAAAATACATACCCTGTGCCTCGTCAACCCGCTTTTTCACAAGCGCAATATCGGCATCTGCCCCGTCAAGTTGCCGGCTTAGTCCGGCAAGCTCGGCAGTCCTGCCAGCCACCGGACCATCAGCCGCCTGCATAGGATAGAAGAGTGATCATTACCTGGGATTATGATTCTGTGTTTGCCGCCTTTCGACAGCAACCAGAGTCTCAGGGGCTACTATCGGTATAGAGCACACCTAGCAAGTGTGGTACCGTCAAAAATTTATATATTACTATGCGTACCTCAAAGCCTCTTAGCAGGCTTGCAAAAGCTTCATGCAACCCACTTTTGGCGGATGAGATCCTCTCGATCACAGTACCCATTAAGGTATGATGCTCCTCTGAGATTGCCGCTTGCTCCAAAAGATTCATCAGTGCGTCCGGTTGCGCACCAGACAATCCCAGACTCTTTCTATCGCTCCCCTTAGGAGCCAAATACTCCGAACTTTGGGTAGCCGAAGGGATACCTTCTGGCCTTGGCGGATCAGGAGAAATCCTCCGTGATGACACCGCAGGGTCATCCGACCCAGGAGGTGGGGAGACAAGGGGAGGCGTTTCGCTCTCTGTCATCTCCGGAAGAAGATTCTCCGAAGACAAACTCTGTCGGAAGGGCTATGATCCGGACTGTAAGACATACGTCTCGGTAATTGTCCGTGGAGATAAGGCAAAATATATTTACCAAAAGTACTTTTGTTCACTTACAACTCGGTGGAGGGTTGACCCCCCTTGCGGGCACTGGGCGGCAAGGACGCCCTCCGAGGCAGGGCCTCCTGGTGAGGGTTTCTTCTCTTGTTTGGAAACCTTTGTTTCCATGTCTTCAGGAGTGGTCCTTTTCCTTCCTCGGGAAGAGGGAATTTCGGATTCTTCTCCCTGATTTTCCTCCTTCATGGAGGTACTAATTCCCCCGATTTGGATGAGTAATACGTGAGGCTCACTTTCGGCTTCATCGTCTCTCCTTTTATCTTCCACCGAGGGCACTTGATAAGGTTCGTACTCCAGCATCCTGACTAGTACAGGATCCGGCGAGCCCTCGAGAAGGGGGGGTGTTCGGATAGTCAGACTATACCTTCAATCGGACTCCTGGACTATGAAGATACAAGATTGAAGACTCCGTCCCGTGTTCGGAAGGGACTTTCCTTGGCATGGAAGGCAAGCTTGGCGATACGGATATTGAGATCTCCTACCATTGTAACCGACTCTATGTAACCCTAACCCTATCCGGTGTCTATATAAACCGGAGGGTTTTAGTCCGTAGGACAACATACACATCAACAATCATACCATAGGCTAGCTTCTAGGGTTTAGCCTCCTCGATCTCGTGGTAGATCTACTCTTGTACTACCCATATCATCAATATTAATCAAGCAGAACGTAGGGTTTTACCTCCATCGAGAGGGCCCGAACCTGGGTAAAACTTCGTGTCCCTTGCCTCCTGTTACCATCTGGCCTAGACGCATAGTTCGGAACCCCCTACCCGAGATCCGCCGGTTTTGACACCGACATTGGTGCTTTCACTGAGAGTTCCTCTGTGTCGTCGCCATCAGGAAGGATGCCTCGCCCCGTCTTTAAAGACAGCATCGTTGCTAAGGCAGCTTTGGCTGTCGGCCAAACCCTCTGGGTAGGTCGTTTTCTTATGACCGCCTGTTCGGCTTCTGCGCCGACGATGAACTCTCGAGCCATCGAAAACAATCTTCATGTCAGCTCGAAACTCGCCGAGTAGTTAGATCCAATGGAGCTCTCCTCCATAAACAAGCTCTTGGATCGCTTCACCGCCCTGGGAGTCGCTACGGATTACGACTAGATTGGGCCTAAACCCGATCTGAGAGAGATTAACTCTCCCCAAGTCACCCATCACGTTGCCGTGGTAGAGGGACAGTGCGGCGACCCTTCGTCTATCTTAAGGACTCGCTACATCCGGATTCCCAATACCTCCAAGCCGGATACCCGCGGAGGGGAAGATATCACTCAAGACCTGAACTTAGAATCAGGCGATGGGCTGGATTCATTGGACAACACCCAGGGATCCAAATTTTCGAGTTCGGAAATCCCTCGGCCTTTGAGCCTCATACGGGGTGAGGCTTCGTATTTAACTCCACCCACCCACCCCAACATAAGCGATCTATCCAAAATCAGGCAAGAGCCCGACGAAACAGTACATCAATACTCGGCCAGATTCCTCCTGGTTAAGAACAGGCTAAGGGACTGCCGCGAGGAAGACACAATCTCAATCTTCTGCAATAATTGCACGGATAAGGGAATACTCAACGCCATAAGTCGCTGTGATATTACACGCTTCGCTGACTTGGCGTCCATTATACGAAAGTACTATGCGATGGAAAGCGCCTGGAAAACCAAAATAAAATTTTGGGACAATCCGGCCCTAAATACAAACCCAGTCCGAAATAAAAGGGTGCACCATAACCAGACACCCGGGTCAAACACCAAAAAGCAAAAACCTTCTACAGGGCATGGAACCGTACTGGAAGGATGGCTTAATGGACCCTGTAAAATTCACAGTACAGAGGACGCCACACCAACTCACAGCCTTAGAGCATGTTGGATACTCCGGCAGGTGGCCAAAATTGGCGAAAATCTCCTAATTCCGTAGGCCACAGAAAGCCACCCCAGAGACAACAATACGGTATTAACAGTCTTCGAGACTTTCGCATCAAATAATATGCGAAAAAGGACACTCTGCAGCCTTATCGAAGTCTACCAAGTAGCAACAATAAACCCATGGAGTGGCACGACTATTACCTTTAACGCCAGTGATGAACCTAAATTCCGAATAGCCCGAGCACCAGCCGCATTGGTCCTCAGTCCAATAGTGGACGACTTTCGTCTTACCAAGGTACTCATGGACGGCGGCAGCGGGTTGAACCTCATTTACGAGGAAACCCTTCAAAAATGGAAATAGACTGGAACCGCATTGAGCGAAGCAGCACAACGTTTAGAGGAATAATCCCCAATCGGGAAGCGCGCTGTACAGGAAAAATCACACTAGATCTGGTGTTCGGCACGCCGGATAATTACAGGTCCGAAGAGATCATGTTCCATGTGGCTCCGTTCAGCAGCGGTACCCCATTACAGGTACATGAAGCTCAAGTGCCCGGGCCTAACGGGATCATCACTCCGCGCCGAAAACAAGACAGCCGCACTGGCCCTCGAGGCACTATCCGAAGCCCTAGCTGCTGAGGAACTGACTACGCTACGCTCTACGATGAATAGGGACGATGTGGTACTCGACAAAAGATCCATGTCCACCTCCTTTAAACCGGCAGACGAAATAGTCAAATTCCAAGTGCATCCAACGGACCCAAATAAAACAGCTTCCATCGGGGCACAATTAAACCCTGATATAGATGCCACACTGCGAGGGTTCTATGAGAGAATTGGGACATTTTCGCCTGGCACCCTTCAGACATGCTAGGAATCCCACGTAGGCTGGCAGAGCACAGCTTAAATATCCAAACATGATTCAAACCTGTCAAACAGGCTCTTCGGCATTTTTCCGAACCTAAGAGACAGGCTATGGGAGAGGAGCTAGCAAAGCTATTGGAGGCCGGATTCATCAGACATATAAAACATCCGGACTGGCTAGCAAACCTGGTGATGGTACCAAAGAAGGACAAATCCTGGCGCCTGTGCATTGACTTTAAAGACCTTAACAAGGCTTGCCCAAAGGATCCCTTCCCCCTCCCCCGCATCAATCAAATTATCGACGCTACCGCAGGACACGATTCGTTGTGTTTCCTCGACGCATATTCCGGATACCATCAAATCAAGATGGCAGAATCAGACCAAGCCGCAATGGCATTTATCACACCATACGGCCCATTTTGCTTCAACACAATGCCCTTCGGGCTCAAAAACGACGGCGCAACATATTAGCGCATGATTCAGACATGTCTGGCAACAGATCGGCAAAACAGTGGAGGCATTTGTAGATGACGTGGTCATCAAAACAAGACACGTCGAATCTCTAGTAGACGACTTGAGGCTCACATTTGATAACCTCCGAACATACGACATCAAGCTCAACCCGGAAAAATGCATTTTCGGCATTCCAGCCGGAAAGCTCTTGGGCTTCATTGTATCCACTAGAGGAATCGAAGCAATTCCAGCCAAGATCCGAGCTCTGTTGCAACTGGATATCCTAAAGGACCTCAAACAAATCCAAAAGTTAACCGGATGCGTGGCGGCTCTAAGCCGCTTTTTCTCCCGCTTGGGAGAAAAGGCCTTACCCCTTTACCGCCTCCTTCGGCGCACCGACCACTTTGAATGGACGGATGCAGCCACGGCCGGACTCGAGGAAATAAAAGCCATACTGGCAACAAACCCAGTCCTGGCTGCGCCAAATATTGGCGAACCAATGCTATTATACATTTCAGCAACACATCAGGTTGTAAGTGCAGTGCTTGTCATCGAACGAGAAGCGGACGGACACAAATTCCCCCATCAAAAGCCGGTCTATTATGTGTCCACTTTCCTCACTCCTTGCAAATCACGGTACCCGCGTTATCAAAAGATCACGTACGCGGTATTCATGGCATCCCGGAAGCTATGACACTACTTTCAAGAGTGTTCAATAACAGTAGCCTCGGAAGTACCACTTAATGATATTATAAACAACCGTGACACAACGGGCCGGATTGCAAAATGGGCCATTGAGCTCCTCCTGTTCGACATAACTTATAAGCCACGTCGAGCCATCAAGTCACAAGTCTTGGCCGACTTCATCGCAGAATGGACGGAGGCCAAACTCCCTAAAGAGTACGGCACATATTCAAATTGGATCATGCATTTCGACGGCTCCAAGATGTTGGCCGGACTGGGGGCTGGCATTGTTTTGACGTCCCCCACAGGAGACACAGTTCAATACGTACTCCAGATTATGTACACGGACTCCAACAACGCAGCCGAATATGAGGCCCTTTTACATGGTCTCCGGATGGCAGTATCCATGGGAATTCAACGCCTAGAGGTGCGCGGGGACTCAAACCTCGCAATATCCCAAATAAATGGAGACTTCGATGCTAAGGATCCAAAAATGGCAGCTTACCGCAACACCGTCCTAAAAATGTCAGCTCGGTTCGAGGGGCTTGAATTTCACCATATAGCCCGAGAAAATAATCAGGCGGCAGATGTCCTGGCACGCATCGGTGCACAACGCGATGTAGTCCCCCCCCCCCCACCCCCAACATCTTCTTGGAAAGGCTGTTCAAGCCATCCATAGTATGGGAAGGGGAGTCAAACAATAACACCCGGACCCAACCGCACTGCCTGACACCGAACATTCTGACACAATCGGGGGCTCTACCAATGAAATAACACATTCAGCCCACGTAATAATGGCCGTCATCGCCCCATGGACAGAACCATTCCTCGCCTACCTCACTAGGCAGGAACTCCCCGAGGACCAAAATTAGGCACGCTGCATAGTGCGGTGATCCAAGGCCTACAAAGTCCACGAGGGAGAGATTTATAAGAAAAGCACTACCGGAGTCCTTCAAAGGTGCATCTCCGAAGAGGAGGGGCGGAATCTCCTGGCTGAAATTCATGCCGGACTGGGCGGTCATCACGCTGCAGCTCGGTCCCTTGTAAGCAAGGCCTTCCGTACAGGCTTTTATTGGCCGACGGCCCGGGCAGACGCTCAAGACTTAGTCCAACGATGCACTGGTTGCCAGCTCTTTGCAAACCAAAGCCATATGCCACTCACCGCCCACCAAACTATCCCCATTACTTGGCCCTTCGCAGTCTGGGGGCTTGACATGGTTGGACCCCTTAAAGGCGGAACCCACAAGCAAAAATACTTACTGGTCATGGTGGATAAATTCACCAAATGGATAGAAGCCAAGCCTGTTAAGACGGCCGAATATGGACCAGTGATAGACTTTATATCCGGGGTCGTACACCGCTATGGCGTTCCCCACAGCATCATCACTGATAACGGCACGAACTTCACGGCCGATGAGGTAAAACTCTGGTGCAAAAACATGGGCATCAAGCTCGATTATGCTTCCTTCTATCACCCAAAAACTAATGGCCAGTCGAACGTGCAAATGGTCTTATCATGAGCGGCATAAAACCCAGATTAGTGCGGTCCCTCAAGGAATCTAACACGCACTGGTAGAGGAGCTCGACTCCGTACTCTGGGGGCTGCGGACCACGCCGAATTGCACCACCAGATACACACCATTCTTTATGGTGTACGGCGCAGAGGCAGTTTTGCCCTGTGACATAATTCATGACTCACCTCGAGTGCGCATGTACGAAGAAAGAGAAGCCGAGCTCGATCGGCAGGACAGCTTGGATGCATTGGAGGAGGAGCGTGACGTGGCAAAAGCCTGTTCCGCATTCTATCAACAGCAGGCTTGAAGATACCAAAGCAGAGAAGTACGGGCCAAGAATTACAACGTTGGCGAAATAGTTCTACGACTACCGGACAAGAAAAAGGACAAACTCAAGCCGAAGTGGGAAGGTCCCTTCATAATTGACCAAGTCCTGACTGGTGGAGCGTACCGCCTGCGAGATGCATCGGATAACCGACTTGAGCCAAACCCATGGAACGCAGCCCGTCTCCGAAGATTCTGTGCCTAGCGCCGGACTCTATGTTCGACTCCTTCCTCTGTCCATTTTTTATATATTTTATGTCTTCCATTTTGTAACGCCCTCGATGCGGCTATATCTCCCACGTGTCGAAGCACGACTTAGAGGCATAACCGCATTGAAAGCAATGTCGCAAGTGAGGTAATCTTCACACAACCCATTTAATACATAAGGGAAAGAGATACATAGTTGGCTTACAATCGCCACTTCACACAAATACATGAATAAAGCATTACAACATCCAAATACAAACAAGGTCCGACTACGGAACCAAAATAAAAGAAGAACCTCAAAAGCGACAAAGGTCCCCGATCGACCCCAACTGGGCTCAACTACTGATCAACTAGAACAAAACAACATAAAGGACAAGATCTTCATCGAGCTCCTCCTGAGCTTGGCTGCGTCATCTGCACGGATTCAACGACACCTGCAAATTGGTTTTGGAAGTATCTGTGAGTCACGGGGACTCAGCAATCTCACACCCTCACGATCAAGACTATTTAAGCTTATGGGTAAGGTAAAAGTATGAGGTGGAGCTTCAGCAAGCCACTAGCATATATGGTGGCTAACATACGCAAATGAGAGCAAGAAGAGAAGGCAAAGCACGGTCGATAAAAGTATGATCAAGAAGTGATCCTAGCACAACCTACGTCAACCATAACTCCAACACCGTGTTCACTTCACGGACTCCGCCGAGAAGAGACCATCACGGCTACACACGTCGTTGATGTATTTTAATTAAGGTCAACTTCAGGTTTTCTACAACTGGACATTAACAAATTCCCATCTGCCCATAACCGCGGGCACGGCTTTCGAAAGTTCAAATCCCTACAGGGGTGTCCCAACTTAGCCCATGACAAGCTCTCACGGTCAACGAAGGAATAGACCTTCTAGCGGGAAGACCCGATCAGACTCGGAATCCCGGTTAGAAGACATTTCGACAATGGTAAAATAAGACCAGCAAAGCCACCCAGATGTGCCGACAAATCCCGATAGGAGCTGCACATATCTCGTTCTCAGGGCACACCGGATGAGCAAGACGTCGGGTAAGCCATCCCAGAGTTGCCCCTGGTAGCCTCGGACATCGCTCAGTTGGACCAACACTTAGAGAAGCTCTGGACCGGGGGGGTTAAAATAAGATGACCCTTGAGCCGGCTGACTCAAGGGAAAGAAAAGGCTAGGTGGCAAATGGTAAAACCAATGTTGGGCCTTGCTGGAGGAGTTTTATTCAAGGCGAACTGTCAAGGGGTTCCCATTATAACCCAACCGCGTAAGGAACGCAAAATCCAGGAACATAACACCGATATGACGGAAACTAGGGTGGCAAGAGTGGAAAAAAACACCAGGCATAATGCCGAGCCTTCCACCCTTTACCAAGTATATAGATGCATTAATTAAATAAGAGATATTGTGATATCCCAACAAGTAAAGATGTTCCAACAAGGAACAACATCTCCATGTTCCAACAAGGAACAAACTTCAATCTTGACCTGCAACTAACAACGCTATAAGAGGGGCTGAGCAAAGCGGTAACATAGCCAAACAACGGTTTGCTAGGACAAGGTGGGTTAGAGGCTTGGTTTCACAATATGGGAGGCATGATAAGCAAGTGGTAGGTATCACAGCATAGGCATAGCAAAAGAGCGAGCAACTAGCAAGCAAAGATAGAAGTGATTTCGAGGGTATGGTCATCTTGCCTGAGATCCCGCAAGGAAGAAGAACGAGTCCATGAAGAAGACAAACGGACGTAGTCGAACGGATCCTCAAAACTCCGGAACGAAACCAAAGCTAACGCGAGAAGCAACCCGGAAAGAAGCAAACAACATAGTAAACAACCATCACATAACATGGCATGATGCGCGAACAAATATGATGCATGTCCGGTTTAAATATGCATGGCATGGCAAAGTGCACAAACAATACTACAAATTAAGTGGATCTCAATATGCAACGAGTTGCATATTGACGGAACACCACAAGTGGATCTCTCTCGGTTAGGTACTCAACAATATTAAATGTTGTTAAACATGGCAAGAGGAGAAGCTTAATAAAACTACATAATTAGGCAAGTTTAAATGAGGCCGGAACAACAAACAACAATTCCGGTAGATCCCCATATGCATTTATCAATTTGGTGCAACAACAATTTTTAAACATTTTAATTGTTGTTATGATGATGCGGATGACATGAACAAATTTATGCAAGGTTTTATGACAAGTTTATCAAGAGCATATTATGAAGCATTTATCATCGAGGCAGAAACGGAAGGGGTGCCACGGCAATGATAACGAAAGCGGTGCCAGGGCAACGATAACGGAAGCGATGCCACGGCAACGTCCCGGTTCCGGTAACTCGATTGAGATACCGATGCAAAGGAGAAGTGTGCGGATGCGTGCAATAGATGGTGGGGCATTCCCGGATTCCGGGTGTCCCATGAGTCGACGATGGTGACAAGGAAAAAGAGGGGCAACGTGCACCGACAATTCAGGCATGGCGCAAGCTCGAGCATCTCATACATCACACATGCGTTCGTTCACGAGCGGCGTCTCAAGGGTTATACCTTCGAAGCATGTGTTATCGGAGGGGGTTTGAGTCGGCGTAGAGGAAGTAGGCGTTCTCGTGACGGCGGTAGTGAAAGTAGTCGTTCTCGCTTCGTAGATGTTCGGGTTAACGAGGGGGTACTTGGCGCAACATAGGTCTCCGGGGTCGTCGGGTACACGTTCACGAAGTAGTCGTACACGTCGATGGTAGTTGTCCACTTGACGGCCTTCAGCGAGGGTAGTTGTGCTCGTATTGTCGAGGAAGTAGTGTTACTTGGCGATTTCGGAGACATCGAAAGACGAACTTGGCGGTCCTCCTTGACCTGGTACTTGGCGTGCATCAATCTGTTGACCAACAATTCATATAGGAGACGAAGAGGTCTCTTGCTGTCTTCGGTCAATGTGAACAGGATGCCTAGGCAGGGCACATCGGCTGCAAGAGGAGGCAAGGTTCCTGCCTGCCATGATGGCTTGAGAGAGGATGAGCGAAGCAGCGGTCCAGCGGCACCGGGAATGGGCGCGGGAGGTGCGGATCCGGAGCCGGAAGGTGAGCTCTGGCCGGATCCAGGGCGAGAACGGCGGTGATGGCCAGCATGGCAGGAGGCGCGATGTTGGAGGCGACGCTGACGAAGACGTTGGGGTGTGCCCAGACACGAAGGAGGCACGGCGCGATGCGGCTCGTCGAAGAAGAGGCTCGTGGGCGAGGAGTTGGGGACGGTGCCGAAGAAGGGAAGGCCAGAGGTGGCGCTGGCCTGCGACGACCCAGTGTTTGACAGGGCAGTGGACTGCCAGCTCGAGGGGCATGTGGCCATGGCAAGGAGGCGGGGAAGAAGACCAGGTCTTGGGGCTTCAAGTACAGGAGGAGGCCACGGCAAGGAGGCGGAGGTGGGAGCGAGCACGCGGGTGCGGCGCTGGTCTCTCTCTTCCTCTCTAGCAGCGCACTGAGGGAGGATGGATCGAGCACGGGGCAGCGCTAGAGGGAGATTGAGAGGGAGGTCGGGATCGGAGGAAATAGGCAGGAGGGAGGAGCGTGGGGATCGAGCGCCGGGCCTCTCCCTGGCGGTGCTGGGAGGAACGAAAGAGGAGGAGGGGTTCAAGGGAGATGGACTCGGTCAGGCCTAGGGTTAGGCAGGGAGTAGGTCGGCGATGGATGGGCCTTGGGGCCGGCCCAGTGGGAAGGGCGTCAGCTGGGCCTTGGCCAACTGGTGCGGCTGCTGGGCTCCCACTCCCTTCCAAATTCTTTCCTTACTTAAAAATATTGTTTATATAAATAAGCAATCAACAAAGGGGAAAATCCAGGGGTTTTTGGTTAGGAAAAAGTGATATATAAATATATATCTGGAACCCTGGATTTAAGTAGGGTTTGAATAAAATGCTCTGGCATTTTTAGAAGGTAAAAATAATAATTAGAGTTTGAATTATTCTCAAACTTCAATCATTTTTGAACCTGACCAAAACAACTTCGAATGGGATGAAATATGGCAGAGAGGGTGTAGGAAAGAGGCAAGATTTTTAAAGAAAAGATGAACATTAATGGAGGAGGAATAAGGTCGCTTGCTAAGACATGAAAGAAGAAGGAAGTGAGAGGGATGATGCATGGGTATGGATTGAGAGAGAGATGACAAGGAAAAATATATGAAGTTAAGTCGGATACAAGAAGAGTTGAGGGGTAATGCAATTGTGTGGTGGGTGATTCCAAGTTATTGGAATATAATTTGTATAGCTCCCTAAAATATTGGGAGAAATATGTTTTAAAGAGTAATCACCATAGTGAATATCCCTCGGTTTAAATGGACAGAAGATCCATGCAATTTATTTAGTTGTGTTAAGAAAAGAAATGACATGATGGCAAGATGACATGATGCAATGCACATGATGCAAAGATGAAAGCGATGAACTAAACAAATCACACGATGAAACCCAAAAACCCTGGAAGGCAACTGAAGCTCCGGTCTTGGGGCGTCACAACACTCCACCACTACGAGAGGATCTCGTCCCGAGATCTAGGATGGCACCGGAGGGGGGAAACGGAAGAGAAAGAGAAGAGATAAAACTAAGTTGCTTCTTTGACAAACGAGTGAAACCAAAGAACCTTGAGATGTTGAACAAATTGAATAGAAGAAAACAACGGAGATGAACCCAGTTGAAAACACTCTGGTTAAATGGATAAACCAAGAAAAGAACACAAACCTGACAAAACAATAAGATGGGTTGAAGAGAGCAACAACACAATGCCTTCGGAAGAAAGAAATAGAAGAATGGAAAGGAATGGACGGAGGGGAACAAGATCTTGAGGGAGCATGCTTACAACAAAAGCTGGAATGGAGTTGTTGGATATCAACAACGAAAAGCATAAACTTGATACGGACTTATCGAAGACATCTCAAAATGGTAGGTGACAACCTGCCACTCGCGAACAAGATTGGATTGATAAGAACAACGAGACAAGAACCTTATTTCACCAGGAGGATAAAAGAAGAACTTGGGTCATTTATAAACACCATAAATAGCAACAATCCTTAGGAAAGGTTTTAGGTGAAATATAACCCAAGATAACTCCAATGAAGAGATTGATGGATTTAAGATATCTCATTCTTGACCACATGTGAATCGTGAAACCTGAACTCAAATTATCAAGAATGACATAATACCACCTCCAATGATACAAAAGAAAGAATTGCACTCCGGAATGCGAGATGAAGAATGCTTGAGCTCCTTTGAAAAGAATGTTGATGAACCCTTCGAGAAGGAATTAAATCTTTGATGAACCATCATGTTGAGCCTCAATGAAGAACTCCGGAAAACAAAAGGAAGATCAAACGAAAGGAAAGAGAAGTTGAAAACACAAGGTGAAACCTTGCAATGATTAGATGGACCTTCACGACAATATATTTGAGAGAGCTTGGAACTCCGGAAAAGAAAAGATGAAACAATAGAAACTGAGAATTTGGTAAACCTCCGGAATAAGGAATTAAACAGTTGGATGAAGCAAGAATAAGAATTATGCTATGCGTATCCTTCACCAATTTAAATTGATGACAAGCAACGGATTGCAAACAACTTATTCCCGTTGGAAGGATTAAGAGAGATATAGCGCAAACTTGAGAAGGTATTGAACGAACCACTAGAAGGGTTGAAACAACGAATAAATTGATATGGTGACCAAGGAAAAGAACTCTTGAACGGACCACCGTAAGAATTGAAAATGATCGAAGTAGGGGTGAATCACCGATAAGAATTAGCAAATGAACGAAGGTGCTTGAGATAAACTAGATACATGAGAACGAAGGGATCACGAACTGAATAGAGAATATTTGAATGATGCACCGGTAAGATTTGGAGAAAGATAAGTGAAAACTGGAATGGATAAATCTTATTTGATGAACTCCGGATAATCAAACTAAGAAGACTCTTGAATTGCTCCGTATAGATGAAAAAAATTCTCACAACCGAAGACAATTATAAGATGATGGCAACAAGCTAGAATCACGAATCTTTGAAGAGAATGGAGCAAGATTAAAGAGAAACTCTTCTTCGGTCTTCAAATCCGAGAATGACGACGAGAAACACCACCATGAATTATTGAGGCACACTGGAAAAGTTGAGCCAACGATGAAAAGAATTTGAAAGATCTTGGAGAAAAGCATTAGACTGATGAAAATTCATTCATACATCCAACTTGGAAAAGAATTTGAGAGTAATGCTGGGAAAAGAGAAGAGTCAGGTAAGATCCTGGGAAAAGAACTGTGGGTTAGGGCCCACTCAAAAGATACACTGTTGAATGATTTCTTGAAAATGAGATTGCACCGATTGAATTAAAATGCTTGAATGAGATAACAGCCTCGAGATAGGTTGAACGGATCTTGAATGACAAGACGAGCCTTCTGAGGTATCTTCAGGGCACCGGAACAATTGAATAACGAGAAGTGGATGATTATGAGGTGCAACGGCATGAGAAAAAACATTTGAAACGAGGAAAAAGGGGTATGATCCACAAGGCTTGACTTGGTTCCACCGGAGAAGAAAAGAATGAATAATGGTGAACTAGAAGCTCCGTTAAAACCTTCATGAGAACCACCAGGTAAGAACATAGACAAAAAAGGATGGAGAGACTTCACAAGAATAAAAGGATACTTGATAAAGAAATCTGAGTCCTTGAGGAAAAAGGGTGGGTGGGAGGGAAAACAAAGGCAACTTGGAGACGGATGAAACAAACACCATTGAGAAGAAGTGATAATTGATCTTGCGGAAGTTGAAATGATCGGATCCACTTGAAGAGAAGCACACCAGTTGAAAAGGATTGACAAAAACAATATTGATGATCAAGAAGGATTGGTATCCACATCGGAGTATGAGAACATCATTTGGGACAGGTATGGAATCCACATTTGACTTCGAAGCAACTCGAATACCACAACTCAAAACAAAAACAAAGGATTGGCTTGCGGAATAAGCCGGAACAAACATATGATAGAGATTTCATCCGAAGTTTTCATGGTGGGGCCTACACGGGCTCGATTGTATAGCACCATCATGTACAAGGCAGTGGACATGACATACGAAGCGTCCCCGAGTCGGCATAGCCAAGGACTCTTTAAGACACAACGAGACCACTGTAAAACCGACCGTGAATAGGCGGACCACTAGACGTCGATCCCCAATTTCATATCATACATCTGTCGGAAAAATATCCTAAGAGCTACTTGAATTCCCACCTATGAAACTCCCGAACCTTTTCGGTTATGCAATCAGGTGTCGGGGATGCAGGGGAAGCATAATATCTCACCCAAATCTAGCAAATCCTACATCCAGTTGTATCCATCCTTCAACACATAACCAAGAAACCTTCAGAAATCATCTACCTCAACCTTCGAAAAGCATCTGTTATACAAGTTATGGCAATACTCCCGAACTCCCGCCCCAGTACTGGGAGGCGTCGTGGTTATCTCACCAACAACTGCATAAAAGAGATTTTCGATGTCGGCAAAACTAAACTCAGGTATTCCAGAACTCAAATGACAAAATTGTGACAACAACACCTCGGAGCTCAACTCCCCGGGACACTTCCACAAAACCCCTGACAGGAGGCACCAAGACAATGTTCTCGTCACAGAACCATCGGAACGATTCCAAGATACCCGTGTGATCCTAAAAAAGAAATTTAGTGAAATTTGAGAAGAGAAGAGTCAAAACTCTACGTCAGGATGCCTTACCAGAGCGATGAGGAGACTAAGGAGTAAAAAGAATTCCTAAACTCTCCGATATATAATTCCTAAATGACTCAAAACATTTTTTCTAGACACAACTCGGCTGCTAAAAACGATCAATCAGTGGAGGCTCCTAAGTTCGGGGAAGGCTCTGATTACCAACTTGTAACGCCCTCGATGCGGCTATATCTCCCACGTGTCGAAGCACGACTTAGAGGCATAACCGCATTGAAAGCAATGTCGCAAGTGAGGTAATCTTCACACAACCCATGTAATACATAAGGGAAAGAGATACATAGTAGGCTTACAATCGCCACTTCACACAAATACATGAATAAAGCATTACAACATCCAAATACAAACAAGGTCCGCCTACGGAACCAAAATAAAAGAAGAACCCCAAAAGCGACAAAGGTCCCCGATCGACCCCAACTGGGATCCACTACTGATCAACTAGAATGAAACAACATAAAGGACAAGATCTTCATCGAGCTCCTCCTGAGCTTGGCTGCGTCATCTGCACGGACTCAACGGCACCTGCAAACTAGTTTTGGAAGTATCTGTGAGTCACGGGGACTCAGCAATCTCACACCCTCGCAATCAAGACTATTTAAGCTTATGGGTAAGGTAAAAGTATGAAGGTGGAGCTGCAGCAAGCGACTAGCATATATGGTGGCTAACATACGCAAATGAGAGCGAGAAGAGAAGGCAAAGCACGGTCGATAAAAGTATGATCAAGAAGTGATCCTAGCACAACCTACGTCAAGCATAACTCCAACACCGTGTTCACTTCCCGGACTCCGCCGAGAAGAGACCATCACGGCCACACACGCGGTTGATGTATTTTAATTAAGGTCAACTTCAGGTTTTCTACAACCGGACATTAACAAATTTCCATCTGCCCATAACCGCAGGCACGGCTTTCGAAAGTTCAAATCCCTGCAGGGGTGTCCCAACTTAGCCCATGACAAGCTCTCACGGTCAACGAACGAATAGACCTTCTAGCGGGAAGACCCGATCGAACTCGGAATCCCGGTTACAAGACATTTCGACAATGGTAAAAACAAGACCAGCAAAGCCACCCAGATGTGCCGACAAATCCCGATAGGAGCTGCACATATCTCGTCCTCAGGGCACACCGGATGAGCAAGACGTCGGGTAAGCCAGCCCAGAGTTGCCCCTGGTAGCCTCGGACATCGCTCAGTTGGACTAACACTTAGAGAAGCACTGGCCCGGGGGGGTTAAAATAAGATGACCCTTGAGCCGGCCGACTCAAGGGAAAGAAAAGGCTAGGTGGCAAATGGTAAAACCAATGTTGGGCCTTGCTGGAGGAGTTTTATTCAAGGCGAACTGTCAAGGGGTTCCCATTATAACCCAACCGCGTAAGGAATGCAAAATCTGGGAACATAACACCGATATGACGGAAACTAGGGCGGCAAGAGTGGAACAAAACACCAGGCATAAGGCCGAGCCTTCCACCCTTTACCAAGTATATAGATGCATTAATTAAATAAGAGATATTGTGATATCCCAACAAGTAAAGATGTTCCAACAAGGAACAACATCTCCATGTTCCAGGAAGGAACAAACTTCAATCTTCACCTGCAACTAACAACACTATAAGAGGGGCTGAGCAAAGCGGTAACATAGCCAAACAACGGTTTGCTAGGACAAGGTGGGTTAGCGGCTTGGTTTCACAATATGGGAGGCATGATAAGCAAGTGGTAGGTATCGCAGCATAGGCATAGCAAAAGAGTGAGCAACTAGCAAGCAAAGATAGAAGTGATTTCGAGGGTATGGTCATCTTGCCTGAGATCCCGCAAGGAAGAAGAACGAGTCCATGAAGAAGACAAATGGACGTAGTCGAACGGATCCTCACAACTCTGGAATGAAACCGAAGCCAACGCGAGAAGCAACCCGGAAAGAAGCAAACAACATAGTAAACAACCATCACATAACATGGCATGATGCGCAAACAAGTATGATGCATGTCCGGTTTAAATATGCATGGCACGGCAAAGTGCACAAACAATACTACAAATTAAGTGGATCTCAATATGCAACGAGTTGCATATTGACGGAACACCATGTGACTTATTTAGTTCTCTCTTGGTTAGGTACTCAACAATATTAAATGTTGTTAAACATGGCAAGAGGAGAAGCATAGTAAAACTACCTAATTAGGCAAGTTTAAATGAGGCCGGAACAACAAACAACAATTCCGGTAGATCCCCATATGCATTTATCAATTTGGTGCAACAACAATTTTTAAACATTTTAATTGTTGTTATCATGATGCGGATGACATGAACAAATTCATGCAAGGTTTTATGAAAAGGTTATGAAGAGCATATTATGAAGCATTTTTCATCGAGGCGGAAACGGAAGGGGTGCCACAGCAATGATAACGAAAGCGGTGCCACGGCAACGATAACGGAAGCGGTGCCACGGCAACGTCCCGGTTCCGGTAACTCGATTGAGATACCGATGCAAAGGAGAAGTGTGCAGATGCGTGCAACAGATGGTGGGGCGTTCCCGGATTACGGGTGTCCCATGAGTCGACGACGGTGACAAGGAAAAAGAGGGGCAACATGCACCAACAATTCAGGCACGGCGCAAGCTCGAGCATCTCATACATCACACATGCGTTCATTCACGGGCGGCATCTCAAGGGTTATACCTTCGAAGCGTGTGTTATCAGAGGGGTTCGAGTCGGCGTAGAGGAAGTAGGCGTTCTCGTGACGGCGGTAGTGGAAGTAGTCGTTCTTGCTTCGTAGATGTTCGGGTTAACGAGGGGGTACTTGGCGCAACATAGGTCTCCGGGGTCGTCGGGTACACGTTCACGAAGTAGCCGTACACGTCGATGGTAGTTGTCCACTTGACGGCCTTCAGCGAGGGTAGTTGTGCTCGTATCGTTGAGGAAGTAGTGGTACTTGGCGATTTCGGACACATTGAAAGACAAACTTGGCGGTCCTCCTTGACCTGGTACTTGGCTTTCATCAATCTGTTGACCACCAATGCATATAGGCGACGGAGAGGTCTCTTGCTGTCTTCCGGCCAACATGAACAGGAGGCCTAGGCAGGGCACGTCGGCTTCAAGAGGAGCCAATGTTCCTGCTTGCCATGACGGCTTGCGAGAGGATGAACGAAGCAGCGGTCCAGCGGCACCGGGAATGGGCGCGGGAGGTGCGGATCCGAAGCCGGAAGGCGAGCCCTGGCCGGATCCAGGGCGAGAACGGCGGTGATGGCCGGCAGGGCAGGAGGCGCGATGTCGGAGGCGACGCTGACGAAGACGTTGGGGTGTGCCCAGACATGAAGGAGGCATGGCGTGATGCGGCTCGTCGAAGCAGAGGCTCGTGGGCGAGGAGTTGGGGACGGTGCCGATGAAGGGGAGGCCAGAGGTGGCGCTAGCCTGCGGCGACACAGTGTTTGACAAGGCAGCGGACTGCCAGCTCGAGGGGCATGTGGCCATGGCAAGGAGCCGGGGAAGAAGACCATGTCATGGGTCTTCAAGTACAGGAGGAGGCCACGGCAAGGAGGCGGAGGTGGGAGCGAGCACGAGGGTGCGGCGCTGGTCTCTCTCTTCCTCTCTAGCAGCGCCACGAGGGAGGATGGATCGAGCACGGTGCTGCGCTAGAGGGAGATTGAGAGGGAGGTCAGGATCGAAGGAAACGGGCAGGAGGGAGGAGCGTGGGGATCGATGTCGGGGGTTGCTGATCCCTCGCACACCTATGGGGATCGGCGGACCGAGCCCCTTTCGGTTCGGCAGGGGCTGTGGATGCACACAGAGCAGATCGAGGCGAACACACGAGCGAGACGGTCGGTTTACCCAGGTTCGGGCCACACGGATGCGTAAAACCCTACTCCTGCTTTTGTGGTTGTATTGAGTTCTTGCTCGGGAGCGATGAGTGCTGCAGTACACTCAAGCAGCTGGCGAGACCGAGCGTGAGAATGGTCGTCCCCCCCTCCTGTTGCGCATGGGCCTCCTTTTATATGTCTAAGGGGTCACCGACACGTGGCAACAGAGGTGAGGGTAAAAATGTAAAAGGGGTGGTAGTTGGCGCCACCGCCTGCTACAGTCGTATCCTACCTAACCCTGACGGCAGGGGACAAAGGCATTAAATGCCTATTTGTGTCGCTTAGACGGGGCGGAAAGGGACCGTGAGGGGCGCCACCATTTGCCACGATGGCTCCTTGTCAGCGCCTGCTTGCCACCGCATGCCCCCGGCTGCACAGCCTCCCGCCACGCACGCCAGGAATGGTCCCAGGGCGACACGTTGGTGGGTGAGCTGGAGCGCGGGCTGCGGGGTAGTAGCTTGCCGCGGATGTTGTCTTGTCGCGTCCGGGAGCTTGCCGCTCACCGGGCCTTGTCGGGGCGCGTAGTGCGCCGCGGCGAGCTTCTTGAGATGCTTTGGTTGGTCTTCCCGGCAAGCTCCTCTTGCCGGGGTCTCGTCTCCTCCCCGGCAAGCTCCTCTTGCCGGGGCCTTGTCTCCTTCCCGGCAAGCTCCTCTTGCCGGGGCCTTGTTTTGCTCTTGGATACTTTGTTCTTGAATGGCCCCAAAGGGACCACGGAGGGTCTTGGTGGTCGCCCGGCAAGCCTTGCCACGGGTCGCTGCGACTGCCCGTGCACAAGTTCGGGATACTAAGGTACCCCTACTTTAGTACACCGACAGGAGCCCCCGGGCCTGGGCCATACATGTTGCTGAGCGCTGTTGGGCCAGGCCCAAAACAGTGCACGGGCACGCGCGGCCTAGGTCACGCCGTAACCCACTCCGTACCCACCGCGCCCTCCCCAAACGGCACGCGTCGAACGCGGCGCCGTGTGTGACGTGGGCGGCGGGCGCGGGGCTGCGCCCTGCGCGCATGCGTCACGTCGCGGTAAAAGGGGACGGTTGGCGCCCCCCCCCGTAAACGGAGGGAGGCATGGAGGCGTGGTGGGCGGAATCGTGGGTGGTTGTTTATTCGTGACGGCAAAACGTCCGCCCCCTTCCCCTCCCTCTTTATAAGCAGAGGAAACAGGGGTACGGCACCATCTGCCCGTTGCTGCTTCCAATCTCAAAACCTCCGCTGCTCCCCGTCTTCTCAGAGCAACAAGAGAGCAGCCCCCTGCTTCCCCCATTGCCACCAGCACCACCACCACCGTCGGCCTGCTCCACCACCTTCGCCATGGCTCCAAAGGGCGACAAGGGGAAAGCGGTGAAGTCGACCGAGGCGTAGCGGCTCGCGACGATGCGGAAGGAGCGAGCCATTTTTCCCCCCAAGCTCGGTGCGAAGGCGTTGCGGGAGCGGTATTACCTGTTCTGGTCGGCGGAGACGCGAGCTCACCCGCGGACCAGGGTGCTCCCGGCTGAAGCCCACGCGAAGGCTCCGGACGGGTACCCTTTCTTTGCTGTGTTCTTCTACTGCGGGCTCTGCCCGCCCTTTTCCGAGTTCTTCTGTGATATTATGAACACATATGGCTTCTACCTCCTTGGCTTCACCCCCAACGCCGTCCTCACCATGGCGGTTTTCGCACATCTTTGCGAAAACTTTGTCGGAGTCCACCCTAGTGTAGCTCTCTTCCGCCATTTCTTTATCCCTCGAGTGGAGAGAGGAGAGACTCTGTCCGGTGGAATCACCTGGGTCTCAAGAGCCGGCAAGAAGGAATCTTATCTAGAGGGGGAGTTCCGTGGCAAGTGGGAGGAGTGGAGAGCAGATTGGTGCTGGATTATCGAGGAGAGCCCGCAGTCATTCACCATCCGGCGCCAAGCAGCAGCAGTGCGTGGCAATGACTGGAGCGACTTGGCCCCGGAAGACAGCAAGCTGACGATTGCCGTCACCAGGATCCGGCGCCTTAGGCTTGCCGGACTCACCGTAGGCGCTGTTGGCGCAGACTTCCTTCACCGCCGCATTGCCCCTCTGCAGGAACGGGGAAGGCCTGCCTGGGAGTTCAAGAACGCGGCGGACATTATGGGGCTGCGCCCAGGCCTCAACTATAATTTCACTGTCCTCGAGCACACTAGCATGCTGCAGGAGCTCTTCAAATACGAGTCGGATCACCCCGAAGTCTTTAGGTTGCCGCAGGGCGTCGTCCCTTTGTGCAACAACTCTGCGCTCGACCGCATCCGGGCGATGATGCCGTTGTGCGATTCGCACGGAATCGAGCCAACTTGGCAAGAGCCCGAAGCCGAGGTCGGGCAACAGTTCTTCGACGACCTGGTGGAAGTGCCGATCCGCACCGATGAGAAGGACGGCCTCATCCGCGACACCACCGAGGCAGAGCTGGCGTACATAGCCACCAGGTTGGAAGAGGCAGCGGCAGCCGCCTCGGCAAGCGAATTTGGGTTTACTCTGGAGGAAGCGGCGGCAGAAGAGGAGAAAACATGTGCCGAGCGAGACGAGTTCCTCGGCAAGAAAGAGCTCGCCCGGCAAGAGGAACTTGGCGGCAAGGAAGATCTTGCCGGGAGCGGCGCCGAGCCGAGCGAGCCTGTCGCGGATGTGAGCGACTCACTAGAGATCGACTCTTCCTCCACTTCGTCTTCCGACAGCCCACCGCCGGCTGCACCTCCATCTCCACCGAGAAGGCGTCTCCGCAAGGTCGGGGATGTAGCGAGGCGGCAGGCGGGCCAGCAGTCACCGCGCCGCACGACGCGCTCCACCGCGGCAAGAACTGTTGCCGTGGGAGTGCCCCATGCCGCTGCTTCGACAGGAGCGGGGTCTTCCCGGACTGCCGCCTCCGCTCCCGCCAAGCGACCAAGGGAGCCTACCCCTCCTCCATCCCGTGCCAGACGCGGGCCGGATTTTGACTTCTCTGTGTTTAGCTCCGACGAGGAAGAGGAAGAGGAGTAAGTTCTTCTTATTGTACTTGCAATTCTTCGTTCTTTGCTGTTTTTTTTGTCTTGTCTTGTTTCTCACTTGCCTTCCTCTGCATCTCTTCCTTTTCAGGACTCTGGCGCAGAGAGCGGCAAAGAGGGCCAGGGTGCCGGTGATCATCATCAAGGACGAACCCACTGCATCAACAGGCGACGTGCCCGAGACGAACTTATCGGACCCGGCGGCTGATCTTCAGGGCAGCCCCCAGCGTAAGCGTTTTGTTTACTTCCCGCTGTTGGGCGCGCATGAAGATCCTTACTGTGCTGATACTTGTTTGTTGACTTGTGCAGGAGCAGAGCAGCCTCACCAGGGGAGCCCGGAGACCGCTCCCGAAGCGCCAAGGGAGAGTCCTCCGGCGGGGGAGAGGTCCCCGGCAAGGGAGGAGCCCCGGCGAGGGAGGAGACTCCGGCAAGGGAGGGGCCCCCGGCGAGGGAGGGTACTCCGGCAAGGGAGGGGCCCCCGGCGAGGGAGGGTACTCCAGCAAGGGAGGAGCCCCTGGCTCAGCAAGGATCTCCGGCAAGGGACCGCGCCAGCGATCCCCCGGCGACGGAGACCACAGCGGCAGGCCCTGTCACAGGTAACTTCCTTGCTTCCAAACTCCCCTCGGCTTCTTGATCTTCCTCTTGGAGTTTGCTCGAATTTTTCTTGAATCTTCTCCCCTCCTCCGGCCATCAGATCCACCTGCTGCAGAGCCGATGGAGATGGAGGCCGCCGCCGAGGAAGCAGCCGGCGCCGGTGAAGAGGCTGCCAGGGCTGCCGCCGCGGAGGTGGGCGGGGAGTCTGGCGGTCGTACTGACGACCCGGAGGCCACAGGAGCACCAGGCGCTGCTCCGACCACTGACTCCTCCGCTGCTGCCGCCGTGGCAGGCTCCGAAGAGCCCCAGCCTGGCATCTACCTGAAGGTCGGCGAGAACATCTTCATCAGCCTCCCCTGGGCGTCAAGCTCCAGGGCATCGATCAAGGGGGAGACGCTGGACGGAGAGGTGCTTGCCTCTGCCGGGCTGAAGCTGGTTGACGCGCCAAGCAGCAGCAGCGGCGATCCTGAAGAGGAGCGCCTGCTGCGGAAGCTAGTTGCGCTCTACCGCACCCGGCAGGCCAAGCTGGAGTCCCGCGATGCACTTGTGGCAAAGGCTGGCGCTGATATTGAGAAGCGCGCAGAAGAGCTCCGAGGCGCCAATCAGGAAGCTCTTCGTTCCCTGGCAAGGGAGCGGGAGGAACTTGCTGAGGCGCAGCAAGCCTTCCTCCTCGAGAAGGCCGACGCCAAAGAGCGCCAACGCCTTGCCGCGGAGAAGTTGTCTTCACAGGAAGGTGACTTGACGCAGCGGAAGGCGAACCTCGACAGCCACGAGGAGGAGCTTGCCGCGCGCGAGCGGGTAGTTGGCGGAGCCATCAAGCAGGCCGAAGACGCCGCCGCAGCTGCCGAGGCCGCCAAGGCTGAGCTGGAGCTGAAGGTGACGCAGCTGGAGGCGGACCTCAAGGCGAGCGGCGACGAGCTTGCCGCGCTCAAGCTCGAGCGAGAGAGGGACGCCAGCAGCTATTTGGAGCTGCAGGCCCTTTTCGCCGAGAAGGGCAAGGAACTGGACGCCGCCAAGAACTCCAACGCCGATCTCGAAGTGAGGCTGGCGGCCCTGACCAGATCTCTGGACGGCGCCAAGGAGCTGGAGACGGCCCTGAAGGAGGAGGTCAGGGCCGGCAAGGTGCTGCTGGCGAAGGCCGCCGCCGCCCGGAAGACTTTGTCGGAGGATGTGGAGCACTGGACGGAGGGTCTGGTGGACGTTTCCGCGGATGTCGACAAGGAGCTGGTGTAGTTGGGGATGGTGGATCTCGGGTAATCCTCCGACGAGAACCTCCAACCCAGCGCCAAGCTTACCCTGTTCTTCAAAGGCGTGGCGACGGCGCTCCAGTGAATCCGGGAGCAGTTCCCAAAACAGCTTGCCGACGAGTCGCACAAGATCTGCACGGGAGCTCTCCAGAAGGTGCTGATGAAGGTGGCCTTCCGCAACCCAGGCCTCCGCCTCAACAACGTCCTCCGAAGCCTGCCGCCAGATGCTGATCTGGAGGAGCTGAAGGCCCTTGTCACACCTATCGTGGACAAGGTGAGCAGAATCAGGAGGGTCAAAGGCGACCGTGTAGACTAGGCCATTTATCTTCTTCTTTCCTTGTCGCTGTCAATCATGTTATGAAAAACAGTCTGTTAGAGCTGCGACAAGTTATTCTGTAATATACTCTATCCTTGGCTAGTAATTGCTATGTTATTTACTTTACTTGCTTCCTCCCCTTGTATGCTTTTACCCTACGCTTTTAGGGAACTTGCCGGTGCGGGCACCTTTGCTGCGAGCGCTGAGTGCGGAACATCAGCAGTGGAACTTCAGCAGCCTGTTGGCGGTGCTGCAACCGACAGGAAACCTCGGCGCAGAGCTAGTCGCAGCTTACTTAAGTCGTTGAGCGGACTCGAAACGACAGTAAGGCAACTAGCTATGAGTTGGTTCCCTGCCGGCGGTGCCGCAACCAACAAGAAACCTTGTCGCAGAGCTAGTCGCGGCTCACTTAAGTTGTTGAGCGGACTCGAAACAACAGTAAGGGCGCGACTAGGTACAAGTTGGTTCCTCCGCGCACAGGTTTTCCATACAAGGGACGATCGCAAGAGGGAAGATAACTCTATAAATTTAATTGCTATGTTATTCCCTTTACTTGACTCCTTCCTTTGTATGTTTTTACCCTGTGCATATAGGGAACTTGCCGGCGCGGGCACGCTTGCCGCGAGTGCTGAGTGCGGAACGTCAGCGATCTGCGAGCGGTGCTGCGGCCGGCAAGAAACCTTGTCGCGGAGCTAGTTGCAGCTCACTTAAGTTGTTGAGAGGACTCGAAACAACAGTAAGGGCGCAACTAGCTACGAGTCGGCTCCTCCGTGCCCAGGTTTCCCATACAAAGCACGGGCGTTCAAGGAAAATAACTCAAAAACTTAAAGGAAATCTGATTGCTCAAACTTTGGCACTTATCTTTTTCTGTTGTTTGCTTTCCCGGGGGTATGTGCTGAGCACATAATCTTTATGCACGGGGTCTGCGCCCGTCTTTGTACAAAGGATTACATGCAACAGCGGCAAGACTTGTACAAATGGGTGGTTGCCGGACAGGGTCCGAGAACCGCGCCTCACGGGCAAAGCTTGCGAAGATGCGCAATATTCCAGGAGTTGCTCACTGGTGCGCCATCTTCGGTCCCAAGGAGGACAGCGCCAAGCCTAGTGACTCGCTTCACCCGGTAAGGGCCTTCCCACTTCAGCGTCAACTTGTTGGAAATCTTGGCGGACTGATCGCGCCAAAGAAGCAAGGTCGCCTTCCTCGAAACTTCTGGCGTTAACTTTGCGGCTATCATAGCGGCGCAAAGCTTGCTGGTAGCGAGCGGCTCGCACAGCAGCCTGAAGACGATCTTCCCCAAGGAGCAGCGCGTCAGCTTGCCGCAACCGCTCTTGCTCAAGCTCATCATAAGCGAGCACTCGAGGTGACCGGTATACGAGTTCCGTGGGGATAACTGCCTCCACCCCATAGGCTAGAGCGAAGGGTGTCTGGCCGGTGGTTCGATTTGGCGTCATTCTGATTGACCAAAGAACCACCGGCAGCTCCGCGCCAAAGCCTCTGCCGGAGAGGCAGGCGGCGGCGGCAAACGGTGCGGGGAACGAGACATGCTCGGACTTCTAACTGCATTAGAAGGAGCAACATCTCGTCCGAGCGACCGCGCCACGCTCGCGCCAGCATGTTGATGAGCATGCTGTTCCTGAGCACTCCGGGATCCGCCAGCTTGATCTTGGCCCAGCAGACATATGGTACCGTGGGTACCATGACGCTGCTAGTCCCGCGCCTCCTGGGACGGGCGCGGTGCGTGTACGGACGGCGAGGTCTTGGAGTGCGCGCGGTCGTTGTGGGAGGCGACCGCGCCGCTGACGTGCGGCGCAGCCTGGTCCTTGGACCTGGCAGTGCCACGAGTCTCCCCGTCGGCGCCCGCTCTTCCGCCGGCGCCTGCTCCACTAGCCGTCTGCTCTGGCGATGGCTGGCTCGGCGCAGACGGAGCGGCTACCTCCGAAGCCTTCTTCTTGGCATGTTGATGAAGACGATGAAGATTTGGCTCGCGCGAACGCCGGATCAGGTTCGCACAACCTCGACGCACCCCCTACCTGGCGCGCCAAAGATGTCGGGGGTTGCTGATCCCTCGCACACCTATGGGGATCGGCGGACCGAGTCCCTTTCGGTTCGGCAGGGGGCGGTGGATGCACAAAGAGCAGATCGAGGCGAACACACGAGCGAGACGGTCGGTTTACCCAGGTTTGGGCCGCACGGATGCGTAAAACCCTACTCTTGCTTTGGTGGTTGTATTGAGTTCTTGCTCGGGAGCGATGAGTGCTACAGTACACTCAAGCAGCTGGCGAGACCGAGCGTGAGAATGGCCGTCCCCCCTCCTGTTGCGCATGGGCCTCCTTTTATATGTCTAAGGGGTCACCGACACGTGGCAACAGAGGTGAGGGTAAAAATGTAAAAGGGGTGGTAGTTGGCGCCACCGCCTGCTATAGTCGTATCCTACCTAACCCTGACGGCAGGGGACAAAGGCATTAAATGTCTGTCTGTGTCGCTTAGACGGGGCGGAAAGGGACCGTCAGGGGCGCCACCGTTTGCCATGATGGCTCCTTGTCAGTGCCTTCTTGCCACCGCATGCCCCCGGCTGCACAGCCTCCCGCCACGTACGCCAGGAATGGTCCCAGGGTGACATGTTGGTGGGTGAGCTGGAGCGCAGGCTGCGGGGTAGTAGCTTGCCGTGGATGTTGTCTTGTCGCGTCTGGGAGCTTGTTGCTCACCGGGCCTTGTCGGGGCGCGTAGTGCGTCGGGGCGAGCTTCTTGAGAGGCTTTGGTTGGTCTTCCCGGCAAGCTCCTCTTGCCGGGGTCTCGTCTCCGCCCCGGCAAGCTCCTCTTGCCGGGGCCTTGTCTCCTTCCCGGCAAGCTCCTCTTGCCGGGGCCTTGTTTTGCTCTTGGATACTTTGTTCTTGAATGGCCCCAAAGGGACCACGGAGGGTCTGGGCGGTCGCCCGGCAACCTTGCCGCGGGTCGCTGCGGCTGCCCGTGCACAAGTTCGGGATACTAAGGTACCCGTACTTTAGTACACCGACAATCGAGCGCCGGGCCTCTCCCTGGCGGCGCTGGGAGGAACGAAAGAGGAGGAGGGGCTCAAGGGAGATGGACTCGGTCGGGCCTAGGATTAGGCAGGGAGTAGGTCGGCGCTGGATGGGCCTTGGGGCCGGCCCAGTGGGAAGGGCGTCAGCTGGGCCTTGGCCAACTGGTGCGGCTGCTGGGCTCCCACTCCCTTCGAAATTCTTTCCTTACTTAAAAATATTGTTTATATAAATAAACAATCAACAAAGGGGAAAATCCAGGGGTTTTTGGTTAGGAAAAAGTGATATATAAATATATATCTGGAACCCTGGATTTAAGTAGGGTTTGAATAAAATGCTCTGGCATTTTTAGAAGGTAAAAAAATAATTAGAGTTTGAATTATTCTCAAACTTCAATCATTTTTGAACCTGACCAAAACAACTTCGAATGGGATGAAATCTGGCAGAGAGGGTGTAGGAAAGAGGCAAGATTTTTAAGGAAAAGATGAACATTAATGGAGGACGAATAAGGTCGCTTGCAAAGACATGAAAGAAGAAGGAAGTGAGAGGAATGATGCATGGGTATGGCTTGAGAGAGATGACAAGGAAAAATATATGAAGTTAAGTCGGATACAAGAAGAGTTGAGGAGTAATGCAATTGTGTGGTGGGTGATTCCAAGTTATTGGAATATAATTTGTATAGCTCCCTAAAATATTGGGAGAAATATGTTTTAAAGAGTAATCACCATAGTGAATATCCCTCGGTTTAAATGGACCAAAGATCCATGCAATTTATTTAGTTGAGTTAAGAAAAGAAATGACAGGATGGCATGATGACATGATGCAATGCACATGATGCAGAGATGAAAGCGATGAACCAAACAAATCACACGATGAAACCCGAAAACCCTAGAAGGCAACTAAAGCTCCGGTCTTGGGGCGTCACACATTTCTCTTCTTCTCTCTCCCTCTCTCTCTCTCTCTTATAGCCTTTAAAGGCTCATAAAGTGATGCGCTATCCGTGCTCATTAAACCCGGGGGCTTCTTTAAACAGAACCTTATTTGTACGGGCTTCATGCCCAACACATCTGTCACACACTACTAGGAAAAGGGCTATGGATGGAATTGACACTAATGGCGCACCAGACATGTGGTGCGCCATTACTATATACTAATGGCGCACCATCTGTTGGTGCGCCATTAGTGTGGAAGACACTAATGGTGCACCAGGCACACGGTGCGCCACTAGTAACAAAATGCTTTTTTTTCATTTTTTCAAACATACTAATGGCTCATCCGGGCAGAGTGCGCCATTAGTAGTTAGAACTACTAATGGCGCACCAGCCATAGAGTGCGCCACTACTGTATTTTTTTTACTTTTTTGCAAAACTACTAATGGCGCACCGTTGCATAGTGCGCCATTAGTGGTTTAAACTAGTAATGGCGCACTGTGCCACGGTGCACCATCAGTATAATTTTTTTACCTTTTTACAAAACTACTAATGGCGCATGTCTGTGTCGTGTGCCATTAGTATGTTGGGTTACTAATGGCGCATGTCTCTGTGGTGCGCCATTAGTAACCTGGGACCAGCTAGATATTTTTGGACAGCCACACCTACACACTCACTTTCCCCACTTCATTCCCCCCACCACCTTCTCTAAGCTTGTCGGCTGCCTCCTCCTCCTCACCTCATTTGCACCATATAGTCATCAAAATTAAGTGTTGAAATTACCTTTTTTTGATAGGTAAGTTAGGGGAAACCTATCTTCATGTTGTAGATCTACTTTTTTTCTCCCTAGCTCGCTCCAACAACGTGCACATGCACTTTTTGTGGCCTAGCTAGATCTATGTATGTTTGTGGTGTTGCATATGTTTGTGGTGTTGCATATATGTTTGTGTTTGCAGGTACCGGTATTTGAAATGCGATAGTTGCCAATATTTTGCCGGAATGTTGATTCATTTCCGTTTCGGCGAGAATTTTGGCACTATGCATTCTTTTTGGTCCTATTTATAGGGAAAGTCATGCCAATTTTTTTCTTGGTTCTAAAATATTGTTTTGCTCTACCCCGCACGCGACCATGGTCCGCACGATGACCGAAGGCATCGTGAATAGGTTTTTGAGCTCCGCGAGGGCCGAGATGCTTCAAAAGAACGAGACGGAGATAAGATGTCCATGTCGAAGATGCAAGCTGAAGAGCCTTATTGCGGACCCGGATTCTGGGCAGGTGCGGGACCACCTGCTCTTGCGTGGTTTCATGGATGGCTATCGGTGGCAAGGTGATGAAGATGACTATGAAGTCATCCATGGGGACCGGGCAAGAAGTGAGGAAGGGCAGCAAGACAACCACCGCGGCTCGGGCGGGCGAGAAGACGAAGAATCTCCAGGACATGATCACGACAGTGATGTTGTACACAGTCATCATGTAGAAGATGCCGGACATGATGATGAGGAAGATGCCGGAGCAGACGAAGGGCATGATCATGAAGATCTAGATGCCGGAGGAGCAGACGATGATGGACCATCGATGGGCTGGGTGTAGGACCCTCATATTCAAGAGTTGCTTCTCAAGCAGACGGATAACGCAAGAGCTGCCGCCCGAGAGAAAGCCAAGCTGGATCAACTGGAGATAGACACGGTTACTCCATTGTATGAAGGATGCAGACCCGAGGATACCCGCCTGAAAGTAATGCTCATGGCTTTGGAGATGAAGGTAAAACACAAAATGACCGACGCATGCTTCGACGAGAACATGTCATTCTGGCACGAACATCATCCCAAGGGGAACAAGTGCCCGACCTGTTTCAAGGAGGCGAAGAAAGTCGTGTGTCCTCTGGATTTACCGCACGTGAAATACCATATGTGCATGAACAATTGCATCATTTATCGGGGCGAGCACGCAGAGTCTACCATATGTCTGGTCTGCGGTGTCACTCGATACAAGAAGAGGAAGAAAGCTCCTCGAAAAGTGGTGTGGTACTTTCCGATCACTCCTCATCTGCAGCGGTATTTCGCGGACCCTAAGGTTGCAAAGCTCCTGCGTTGGCACGCGCATAGGGAGGAGAAGAAGCGAGAAGATGACGCAAATGATTCGGAGAGAAATAAAAAAGAGAAGATGCTGAGTCACCCTAAGGATGGGAGCCAGTGCAAAGCGTTGAACTTCGAACACCCAGAATTTGGGAAGGATCCAAGGAACATCGTGCTGGGCGCGAGCACTGATGGAGTCAATCCGTTTGGCAGCCAGAGAAGCACACATAGCACTTGGCCTGTGTTTGTGTGGATGTACAACCTTCCCCCCTAGTTGTGCATGAAGAGGAAGTACATTCACATGAGTATGCTAATTGAATGGCCAAAACAACCAGGGAACGACATCAATCTGTATCTGGGGCTGCTAAAAGAGGAGCTAGACATGCTGTAGAAAACGCCAGCCAATACGTGGGACGCTGCAAAGAAAGAATATTTCCCTATGAGAGCCGCACTGCTCATGATGGTGCACGACTATCTCGGTTACGGATATCTCGCGGGGCAGGTGGTCCACGGATTTTCTGGATGCGTCAGGTGCATGAATGACACAACATATCGCCAGCTAGATAGAGATCCCGGGTCTTTGAAAACCGTGTTCATGGGACATCGAAGGTGGCTTCGCGACGATGACCCGTGGAGGAAACGCAAGGATCTGTTCGATGGTGAAACCGAACTCCGAAGATGCCTGCGTACGAGGAGTGGCGAGGAAATAGCCGGGCTGTTGAAAAATTGGAAAGATTGCCCACTGCCGGGAAAGAAGCAAAAGGCGCCAGAGCCGGGAAAGAAGAGAAAGGCGGCAGAGCCACTGCTGAAGGTATGGAAAACGAGGTCTGTTTTCTGGGACTTGCCGTACTAGAAGATCCACCGTGTGCCTCACAGCCTTGATGCCATGCATATCACGAAGAACGTGTGCGAGAGTCTGCTTGGTACCCTGCTCAACATGCCAGAGAGGACCAAAGATGGGCTGAAAGCAAGGGTAGACTTGAAATCAATGGGCATGAGGCAGGAGCTTCAAGCTAATGATGATGACGATGATGATGAGGCGAAGCAGGACACAGAAAGTCGTCACAAAGGCAAAAAGGCCAAGAAGACCAGAAATGACTACCCTCCCGCGTGCTTTACTCTATGTCAGGAGGAGATCGAGCAGTTTTTCACCTGACTCATAGGAGTAAAACTTCCTTACGGTTACGCGGGGAAGATAAGCAGATACCTAGACCCAGCGAAGCAGAAGTTCAGCAGGATGAAGTATCACGACTGTCACGTGCTGATGACGCAGATACTTCCGGCTGCAATCCGTGGGATCATGGACGCGCACGTCTGTGAAACGCTATTTGGCCTATGCAACTTTTTTGACGTCATCTCTCGGAAGTCGGTTGGTGTGGGGCAACTCAGTAGGCTACAGGAAGAGATCGTGGTGATACTATGCGAGCTTGAGATGTACTCCCCACCTGCATTCTTCAACGTTATAGTGCATCTGCTGGTCCATGTCGTGGAGGATATCATCCAACTCGGGCCGACGTTCCTGCACAGCATGATGCTGTTTGAAAGGATGAATGGTGTCATCAAAGGATACGTTCGCAACATGTCACGTCCAGAGGGAAGTATAGCCAGGGGATTTCTGACCGAAGAGTGCATCTCCTACTGCACGAATTATCTAGGCATCAATAACCCCGTTGGTCGGCCCGTCAACAGGCACCTCGGCAGGCTCGCTGGATGGGGTCACCGTGAGGGTCGCCGCGAAATGCATGTCGACTTCGAGGGTCGAATCGCCGACTTTGAAAGAGCAAACCTAGTCGCGCTACAACACATAGACGTGGTCGATCCTTGGGTGGTAGAGCACAAAACATTTATTGAGAAGACGTACAATGACCGAGGCCAACAGAGGACGGACGGAGATATAATCAAAGAGCACAACTCATGTTTCACGCGCTGGTTCAAGCAGAAGCTTCTGTCGTACCCTTTACATGAGGATTCTTCCGCAGAAGAACAACTCATATTTGCCTTGTCACAGGGCGCCGAGCACAACCTGATGACCTATCAGGCGTACGATATCAACGGCTACACATTCTACACCGAGGACAAGGACATGAAGAGCGATGGTTATCAGAACTCCGGGGTAACAATGGAATCCTACACCGGTAACGACAAGGACAGATAGTACGGAAGGATCAAGGAGATCTGGGAGCTGAGCTACGCTGGAGAGAAGGCCCCGATGTTCCGTGTCAGATGGGCCAAGAGCGTCCTAAAAGAAGACCGGTATTTCACCACCATGGTTATACCCGAAGCCAAATCCAAGCCCGCGGGCGCAAACGTCACCGCGAAAAATGAGCCATGGGTACTGGCTTCCCAAGTGGACCAATGCTTCTTCATTACCGACCCGTCAAAGCCCAGTCGTGTTGTCGTGAGGAGAGGCAAAAGGAAGAACATCGGAATGGATGGAGTAGCCAATGAGCAAGACGTTGACAAGTACGGCGACCCAAAGAACGAACATGATGACGACGATGAAGTAGCAGCATACACCACAAGAAGAAGCAGGACCACCCTACCTAAAGGACGTCTCTTCCACAGAAGAACTCCATTTGAGAAAAAGAAGGGCAAGAAGATTATGAACATATAGCTAGCTAAGATCGACTGTATTTAAATCGTAGTCTTCATTTCTCGGTTGTATTTCATGGGCACTTTTTGATATCATGAATATTTTTAAATTTCATGGGCACTTTTTGAATTCATGAATATTTTTGCAAATTTGATGATATTTTTTCATATTCAATATGATAAAACATTGAATATTCATGAGGACACTCGATCTCGATCCCCCTCCATCTCGATTCCCCCTCCATCTCGATCTCGATCCCACCCGCACCCTCCCCCGCTAGCTCCACCGCCACCGACGACCCACCGCACCCTCCCCCGGTCCACCGCCGCCGCCGACGACCCCCCGCACCCTCCCCGCTCCACCACCGCCGACGAGCACCCCCCGCACCCTCCCCCGCTCCACCACCGCCGACGAGCACCCCCCGCACCCTCCCCCGCTCCCCGGTGAGCTCCGCCTCCTCTCCCCTCTTCATTCTTTAAAAAATAATAATAAAAAAGTGTAGACTTCAATTTTTGTTAAACAACAATTATTATTGTTTTTATAAAAACATATTATTTTTTCATATTCATATTCATTTTCTAAAAAATTATTACATGCAACAAAAAATAATTTACTTATGGTGCACCTCTAGCTGGTACGCCATTGCTATATATAAAAAAAGATTACTAATGGCGCACCTCTGCCTGGTGCGCCATTGCTATGTAAAAAAAAGATTACTAATGGCGCACCTCTGCCTGGTGCGCCATTGCTATGTAAAAAAAGATTACTAATGGCGCACCGACCGCCGGTGCGCCATTAGTAGGATTCCCCCCTAGCTAATTCCCTCCCTCTCGCCAGATCCCCTTCGTCCCTCTCCCTCGCCCCCTAGCTAATTCCCCCCGCTGCCCCAACCCACGCCGCCGCCCCTGCGCCTCCGTCTCTGTCGCCGCCCCCACACCGCCGCCGCCCCCGCGCCGCCTCCCTCGCCGTCGCCCCTCTGCCCGCGCCCGCGCCCTCGTCGTCCTCCCACCCAAGCGCCCCCTCCCCCCGCGGCCCCGCCTGCGTCAACCTTGTGGTCGCCGTCCAACACCGCACGGCCTGCCCAGGAGGACCATCGTTGTCTTCCTCTTCAACTACGAGGACCCGGACAAGCTCGGACGCCCTCGGACGCCCGCCGATTTCCTCCGCCTCGGCAACCATCGCCACCGCTCGACGCCGAATTGGCGCCGCCTCGACTAGCTCCGGCTACCCCGAGTCGCCCTCGACCTCCCAGTGAGCACCCGAGCCGCTTCCCCCTCTTCCCCCTCTTGATTTCCTTCTGATTTGTTCTAGGGTTAGGGGTTGGAGAATTTTGGACAAGAAAAGGGGTTGGAGAATTAAGTAGCTAGGGTTGGGGAATTAAGTAGCATCAATGATGGGTGTTGATATACCACCGGATAATTTTGATTTTATTCATGTTCTCAAGGAATTGGAATTATCCAGGGAACAAATTAGTAAGAAAACTGAACACTGTTTAGATATTCATGACTTGAATGGAAATGTCGCCTCCATATGTCTAAGTTGGCATGATACTATAGTGGAAGAGGAGGAGAAATTTACTGTAGTTTCTAGAAGAAAGAAAAAGTTTCCTGCTAAGAGAAATGTCACTATTTCTTCTCTTACCTCCTCTTCTATACCTTGTACTAGAGGTCAGCAAAAGAATATCAGTTCTACTTTGCCCCCTAGTAGATCTGGATACTATTTCTGTTAGGAGGTGGTGTTATATTAAGATGCATATATTGTTATGTTACGCAAATTGTATCATCCCGCCACTTAAGCCAGCCTTCCCTTTAAGTAGAAAATTCAGTTAGGAGCTACTGTCAAAAACTTGAGCTACTGTCAAAAAATTCAGTTAGGTACAGTTAGGAGCTACTGTCAAAAACATGAGCTACTGTCAAAAAATCAGTTAGGTACAGTTAGCATCATGTAAGAAAATGGCAATAATGTGCCCTGATAATGATGTATTTTGTCATAAAAATATATAGTGGACTGCCATGATAATGACATGCTGCTAGTAGTTACTTCCACCATGAGTTTCATGAACAGCAAGTCAGTTTTGTTTATAGTTGAAAGTAAGTGTGTGGTTTGAAAATCAAACAGAAATTTTTTTCTTAACTCAGAAGCCTGTTATTGCACCTGTACTGCACATTACAAAGTCTCCTAGTACTTAACCCACCCAAGCTATGAGGCAAAAATTTCAGTTAACTGTTATGGACAATTGTCAATTTTCTGTAATGATGATGGAACATTATAAAGCATTGTACTCCAGTGTATATGAAGGATACAAAAAATTAGCAACTTCTCTGATTTTATAAAGTTGTTATTATATGGGTGAAACTTCAGTTGTTTTTAGGCTAGTGCAGGGTGTTGCTTTATTCTGTCATCATTTGTAACTATGTCACGAATAAATTGTTCCTTCTTCTGTATTTGAAGTAATGACTGTTCATAAGCTGAGGCATGGATTAAGCTGTTTCTTTGCTGTACCATTATATCTGGATGATTTTTTGTTTGGTGACCTATTATATCTGGAATGGAAGCTCACATAAGTTGAGCTGATTTTTTTCCATATGAAAGCAGAGGACCATATGGTCTGTGGCTGGGTTTTTTCTCCGACCATTGTGTTGTGATGAATTTACAGGTACCCCGAGAGGCCCTTGAGTTTGCCAGAATGTCGATTAACTTCCGGTCCGACAAATTCAGGTACTCCATATGTCCTATTTTCAGGAAAGGTCATGCTAAAATTTTCCATGAATTTTAGCATGACTTTGCTAAAAATAGGACATATGGGGTACTTGCGACTAATGCATGGGCCGGGGTATCGTAGTACTTAGTTATGTAGGATCAACTGCCCCGCCATTCTTGCTGCATTAAACCATAGGTGGCAATAGAGCCAAGTGATTAGGCCCAACTTAGAATTCTCCTTAGCATCGATAAACCCTAGATGATAAACCCAACATAGGTGGCAATAGAGCCAAATGATTAGTGCCAAGTGATTAGGCCCAACCTAGGGTGCCTCGGCATCGATAAACCCTAAATGACGAAAACTTAACTTGGCTTCTATAGGGTGCGGTGTCGATGAGAACCTAAATGATGTATGCTTAGGCTTTTAGGGTGCCTCAGCGTCGACAAACCCTAAATGATAAAACCTTAGCTTTTAGGATGCCTTGACGTCGACAAACCCTAAATGATAAAACCTTGGCTTTTAGGGTGCATCCGTGTCGATAAGAACCTAAATGATGAAAGCTTAGGCTTTTAGGGTGCCTCAGCGTCGACAAACCCTAAATGATAAAAGCTTAGCTTTTAGGATGCCTCGGTGTCGACAAACCCTAAATGATGTAGTTTTGAATTATGAACGTAGGATATGTCGTCATCATCATCGGACGACGAAAGTCTCCCGGGGGAGTGCGACTGGTGCCACGACGATCGAGGTCTGTGTGACATGTGTCACCTAGACGATGATCGGCGCTTCAGCATTAAGCTCGAGGAGACCTTCGAAGTTGAAACGGTACACAACGATGACAAGTGTTATTTTCATAATTAAGCATGACTTCAACTATTTCAACGTGTAATTTTCATCTTTTACAATTTGAGTATAGCTTATCCCATGCCATGCAAGGCGCTATGTCTTGGAGAGGATGGATTTTGAAGACCATGAAATTTCTGAAACAAAGAAAATTCACCTAAGGACTCATCATGATGTGGACTTTGAAGTAAATCTATATAATTCTGAGAGCGTAACCCATTTTTGTTGCAAAAATTGGGAAGCATTTTGCAAGATGTATGGTTTTGATGAGGGTATGCTTATCACCATCGATCTTGGTAATCGTGACATCAACCAAGACAATATGGACATTTGGGTCCTTGTTGATACGCCTCCAGTTCTACCGCTATGTGAGTTTCTCAAACATAGTTATTAGCTAATTTATATTGTTTATTTCAAAATAGTTGACAGCTTATTTCCATTGACAGCTTATTTTTATTGTTTAAAGAATCTGCGGGAGATGGTAGACAAAACCCACTACATCGATGGCTCCAAATTAACAACTTACAAGGAGAAAAATCATCTAGTCGGATTTTGTACTGACATTGAGAATTACAATATCCACAATCAAACACCTCAACATTATGGTAAATACATGCCACTAGTGCATGTGTTCAACTACGGTAACTACTATGGAGATACCCTGGTAACATTTTTACTATTACGACATCCGTGCATCTTTTGCATACTTCTAAAACTAGTACAGCATTGCTAACTATGAAGTTATTACTATGTTTTTCAACAGATAATCCCAGAGAATTGTGTGCCTCATATGATGTATCAGAAAGGTAGTCTTAATGTTTTGAACATACAGCCAGGTCATCCAACGAATCTCAAATGTCCATACGAGATTTCTAAAAGAAGTGGAGACATGAAAATCAAAGGATGGAAAAAATGTATGGACAGTCGTAAGGAGCTTCTTGGAAGCAAAAGGAAGCGAAGCGCAAGAATTGGAGACAGGATGTTCTCCATTCTCCATAATGGAGAGTCGGGTCTATATTGTTTTTTGCTATGTTAGGTTAAATAGGGTATTTAGGTCCTGCCTAATACTGATGATCATGTGCTAAGAACAATTAAGTAGGGTTGGTTCGATGACTATCAAGATGATGGTCGTATGACTAGTTATGAATAACTAGTAGAAGTTGTATGATGATGATTAGTAGGACTTGTTAGGATTAGTATTACTTCCGACAAACTCGATACTCGCGGTCTCGAGACTTGTAATGTTTTATCTTTGTTTAGTCTTTTGAATTCGGAGACTAATATGATGAATTGTATTCGTAGACTAATCTTCTTTTGTATTCGATGAATCTGTTGTTGCTGTGTGCTACTGTCTATATTCTGTCAAATAATATATTTTGTAACCTGTGCAAAAATCAGAAAAGTAAAAAAAACCTAATATTCATACTAATGGTGCATCACTACAGAGTGCGCCATTAGTATGCCAAGTATATTAATGGCGCATCCATCCGCAGTGCGCCATTAGTGTGCCAAAGCACATGGTTGAATATGGCCCTGGGAGGCATACTAATGGCGCATGGTGTTATATACTAATGGCGCACTAGGTGGTGCGCCATTAGTATACCAGATACTAATGGCGCACCAGTGGTGCGCCATTACTAATAAATACTAGTGGCGTGATAATAATGGCACACCAGTGATGCGCCATTAGTAGGCAAAACTGGTGCGCCATTAGTAGGCCTTTTCCTAGTAGTGACACTTCCGCATGTACCTTTTATTCACCATTATATGCATCGATATGACTTAAGTTTTGGCCAAGCTGGGTTGCCTGGCTCCTGTGCTTACCCCTACGTTCCCGATTGTTCGGCTAGGTGGTAAAGGGAGCACCTCTGCGATTGTTACTGTCGGGTCAGCTGGATGTGTACCTCAGACTGGGTGAAGCCGAAAGCTAGCGTTCTTAAGGGAATATTCGGTCGGTGAACTAAAGATGATCTTTTTTATTTTATTTATCTATATGCCCCCAGATGTTTTTCCTGCATTTCTTTTCGCAACATGGACATGCACTCTAGGGCATGCCTCCCAGGGAAAGGAACCCCTAACGGAACTATTCTCCCTGGAAGATGTTTCTTACTAACCATGTAATATACACATAACTAGTCGGGCACTTGTCTGTTCACGCACTAATGACCCCTACGCCTGGTCTCCATGCATTCCCTGGTTCTTATATAACCGCATGGGAATTTGGACACACTCCGGACTGTCAGGTCCCGAGGCTGAAGCGAAAAGGTCGGCCATGACAAACGATCTACAATCCGGCTAGAAGGCATCATAAATGTCAATTACATTCCATAGTCATTTTGGCTGATTGTATTCCTCTTCAATACCATCTAGCAGGCTGTCTAATTTACAGTCCTGCTGGGAATACTTCGCGGCCAACTCTACTTGGCCGTATACTAAGCTTACAGGGATCTCCTTCCCATCGCGCCCTACAGGACCGACCTCGGCCATGTGGTTGGGGTCAGCCTTTGCGTACCGCATCTTCACCATGGCCCAGGCCTCCCTAGCGCCTTGACGGCAGGCCGATATCTTCCACAATCGGAAGCGCTGCCGTGCTCCCTTTAGCTTCTCCGCAAGCTCTCCAAGACCTTCAGGCATGGAAACGGATGGCCACAGGGCCTGGGTGACGCCTCGCATCGCCTGCCGACCTCGATCGAGCAGTTGGGAGAGCTCGGGAAGAAGGCCACCCATAGAACCGGGCATCTCCTCTACAGGACGACCTGTTAGCACACCTACAGACATTGCTCTGTTAGTCGACTTCCCCGCCGAACTTTCTTTCAAAAGGTTCATTCAAGTACTTACTAAATATGCCGCGCGGAAGCCGCTGATTCTCCTTCACAGAGTATGACAGCTGGGCACGAACATCTTTCAGCTCGACGCCCAGCTTGGTGTTGGCATCCTGGAGATCGTTCTTCTCCCCCATCACCTTTATCAGCACCCTCTCACCAGCCTTTAGCTAGCGTAGGAGGTGTTGCCTTTCCGGACTCAATCCAGCGCCATCTGCAATTTCATTTGTCAGATTCGCACTAAAGCCATGCTTCGCAAAATACTTATCTTTCGAAGTGTATATTACCAGAGGGGGTCTCCTTAGGCTCCCCTTCCACGGCTAGTGCGGCCTCAAGTTGGGCTTTGCACTCTTCCAGCTCCTTGGACAGTAGGGAATTCTTTTCTGTAAGAATCTGCATAACAAATGATCCTTAAATCAGTTATTTTAACTATTTGAAGTCTCGAGGGCTACTGGTATCTATACATAATTACCAAAATTTTCTTACCCGTATGTATTTTACATGTTGCTCCGTGGCTCTGGCTAGACCATTTTGAGCAGCACGGAGGTACGCATCTCCCGATTTGAAGGCATCTAATGCCTCTTGGGAGAAACAAGCGTCGCGAAGAATTGTCTGGCGATGCCTGTGGTTCATGGCACTCTCCACCTCAGAGTTGGTGGCAGACAACCTGTCCACATCCTCCATCGAAGGAGCACCTGGTGCGCGCCTTGTGTTCGCCTCCACCTCTGGACCAGGCTTTGGAGCCTGGCTGGTGGAGGCGCGATTGACAGCCTCTCCGAATCTAGTCCGACAAGGTCTCTTTGTCCTGAAGAGAGCACGAGTGTTAATATGCCTTGAAGGTGCAACACCTGGGATAAGGGGGCGCGCCATACCTTTGCGCAGACGTCTTTGTCTGGACTACACCTCTTTTCTGCCCACGGGGCCCTGCGGCCCCTCGTTGGCTTGTCGCCACAGGATCGGCCTCCCGTTTCTGGGAGGCCAGGATTAGCCCTGGGTAGTCAGCCGTAATGGCCACCAAGGCGTTGTCTTGCTCAATTGATGGAACACTCCAATAATCAGCTCCACCGAAAAGTCCGGATCCTCTTGAGAGTCCAGGTCGAGGGACCATCCTAGGTCCTCGGGTTGTGGAGGAGGGCTGCTTATTTCTTTAACAGCCTAGCGCAGTTCCTGCATTGAAATCACTAGATTGAATATTTAACAATGGGGATATAAAACAGATGGGCAAGATGTGACCACTCACCCAGCTTGGAGGATTGTACATGGAAAATCCACCCTTTGGGTCGACGCAGAGAAAATCCTCCTCTTCTCCCTTGTACAAAGCGGACAAGGTCTTTATTAGAGCCGCAGCCGAATCCGGCCCCTTACGGCCGTAGCGGGTGGTGTCGTCCTCCCCATTGAAGTCCCACATGGGGTGGCCTCTATACTGTAGTGGTTGCACCCCTCGCATGATGCATGCGGCCATGACCCCGATCATGGTCAGTCCAGAATGAGCTAGTAATCTTATCCGGCCCATCAGGTAAATAACGTCCCTGTCACTTTCCCTCTGAGGGCTCCGTGGACGCCAGCTTGGGCGTTTCTTTAAGGGAGCACTGTCGAATTCAGGGAGGCTGATCCGGACGGGATCTGACACCGGGACGTATTCTATATAAAACCACTCCAAGGGCCAGTCTTCGGATGCCTTCTTTGGGGTTCCAGAAAGATATCCGGTCCCGGCGATGCGCCACACTTCGGCTCCGCCCACTTGATACATAGTCCCCTTCTTGGAACGGGGCACGAGGCAAAATAGCTCCTCCACAGTCCGAAATGAGCTTCAACACCCAGGAACAGCTCGCAGAGGGCTACAAAGCCCGCAATATGCAATACTGAGGCAGGCGTGAGATGATGTAGCTGGAGGCCGTAGAACTCCAGCAGCCCCCAGAGAAATGGATGGATTGGAAATCCGAGCCCCCTTATTAAATAAGGGACGAGCCACACCCGCTCTCCTTTGGAGGGATTAGGGGCGCTCTCCGCTTGCTCTCCGCCATTAGAGATGGCAAGACCGGCTCGAACCGGGATCATATAGGCCGGGGGGAGAAATCCCTTGGTTTGGAGCGTCACTAGCTCACTATGCGAGATGGAGCATCTTTCCCAAATCCAGGCTTAGGGCTGTAAGGGCGAGAGGAGGAGTCGCGACGGCTGGCCATGGTGGAATGGACCTTTGTCGAATGCGCTCTGATGAACACTCGCGAAGGGGGAAGGTGTGGTTTGGATCGAAACCCTCGTCTCCTTAAATAGGTCAGCTCATTTGCGCGGCTAGTGGTGTTAATGTAAAAACACTTAGACCTTTCATATTCGTTTGACACGTGGGAAGCGGCCATTATTGGGCGCAGAAGCCAAGGAGCACGACATCCACAAGAAACCAGACTTTATTCGACAGGTACATGGAGTTTGGAGGAGAACCCGCCTTGCAATGCCGAAGACAATCTGCGTGCCGGACTCATCGTCATTGAAGCCTGGTTCGAGGGCTACTAAGGGAGTCTTGGATTAGGGGGTGTTCGGATAGCCAGACTATACCTTCAGCCGGACTCCTGGACTATGAAGATACAAGATTAAAGACTCCGTCCCGTGTCCGGAAGGGACTTTCCTTGGCATGGAAGGCAAGCTTGGCGATACGGATATTTAGATCTCCTACCATTGTAACCAACTCTATGTAACCCTAACCCTATCCGGTGTCTATATAAACGGGAGGGTTTTAGTCCGTAGGACAACATACACATCAACAATCATACCATAGGCTAGCTTCTAGGGTTTAGCCTCCTCGATCTCGTGGTAGATCTACTCTTGTACTACCCATATCATCAATATTAATCAAGCAGGACGTAGGGTTTTACCTCCATCAAGAGGGACCGAACCTGGGTAAAACTTCGTGTCCCTTGCCTCCTGTTACCATCCGGCCTAGACGCACAATTTGGGACCCCCTACCCGAGATCCGCCGGTTTTGACACCGACAGGGGCCGAACAACAGATCATCTTTGCCTTTCTTACCTAGTCCTGGCCAAGAGCTATTCTTTCAGAATTATGTTATGGCAAATGAAAAGACAGTGTGTTCGGTCGTGGAAATACTTACCTGGGTATCTGGACGATTACAGTTGAGACCCGCATCCTCGGTGGTGTCCGGACACTTTATTCGTGATCCGAAGAACAATTTATACATCTCTTCGAGCGTCTCGCCGAAGAACTACTGAATAGTTCGCGTCCTTCCGGGTTGAACTCCCACATACGAAGAGATCGACGTTGGCATGGCAGGACCCGACGAACTAGCATAACTTGCTTTACTTTTACGAGACCGACGTCCCTCTAGAGGAGATCTCGGATGCGACTTTGCAATGTCGGCACATCATTAACTGGCCCCCACTCTAGCCCCATCTTGACCCATGACACCAGTTGTGGTGGGGGGCCCGAACGGAAGGCGGGGGCAGCCACCCACTTAGTACTTCGGGGAGCTGTGATGTAAATCCACTCCCGCTGCCATAAGTTGGATATCTCCGGGAAGGAACCCTCTGGCCATGGGGCATCGATGCCTTTGCTTATTGTGGCACCTCCGCATTCTGCATGTTGCCCGTCGATCATCTTCGGCTTCACATTGAAGGTCTTGAGCCATAAGCCGAAGTGTGGGGTGATACGGAGGAAGGCCTCACATACGACGATAAACGACGAGTTGTGAAGGATGGAATCCGGAGCTAAATTGTGGAAGTCGAGCCCATAATAGAACATGAGCCCTCTGACAAAGGGATCAAGAGTAAAGCCTAGCCCTCGGAGGAAGTGGGAAACAAGTACGACACTCTCGTTGGGTTCGAGAGTGGGGATGACCTGTCCTTGGGCAGGCAGCCTGTGCGAGATTTCGGTGGTCAAATACCTGGCCTCCCTTAGCTTCTTGATGTCCTCCTCTATGACAGAGGAAGCCATCCACCAGTGATACGTCTCCAACGTATCTACTTTTCCAAACACTTTTGCCCTTGTTGTGGACTCTAACTTGTATGATTTGAATGGAACTAACCCGGACTGGCGCTGTTTTTCAGTAGAATTGCCATGATGTTGTTTTATGTGTAGAAAACAAAAGTTCCTAGAATGACCTGAAACTCCAAGGAATAGCTTACAATAAATAATAAAAAATCCTCACCAAATATGAAGACCAGGGGGCCCACACCCTTCTCACAAGGGTGGGGGGCGCCCCCCCTAGGGCGCGCCCCCTACCTCGTGGGCCCCTGGAGACCCCCCGATTCCAACTCCCACTCTATATAACTGCTTTCGGGGAGAAAAAAATAAGAGAGAAGAAATCATCACGTTTTACGATACGGAGCTGCTGCCAAGCCCTAAAACCTCTCGGGAGGGCTGATCTGGAGTCCGTTTGGGGCTCCGGAGTGGGGGATTCGTCGCTGTCGTCATCATTAACCATCCTCCATCACCAATTTCATGATGCTCACCGTCGTGCATGAGTAATTGCATCGTAGGCTTGCTGGACGGTGATGGGTTGGATGAGATTCACCATATAATCGAGTTAGTTTTGTTAGGGTTTGATCCCTAGTAAACACTATGTTCTGAGATTGATGTTGCTATGACTTTGCTATGCTTAATGTCTGTCACTAGGGCCCGAGTGCCATGATTTCAGATCTGAACCTATTATGTTTTCATCAATATATGAGAGTTCTAGATCCTATCTTGCAAGTCTATAGTCACCTATTATCTGTTATGATCCGTTAACCCCGAAGTGACAATAATCGGGATACTTACCGGTGATGACCGTAGTTCGAGGAGTTCATGTATTCACTATGTGCTAATGCTTTGTTCCAGTTCTCTATTAAAAGGAGGCCTTAATATCCCTTAGTTTCCATTAGGACCCTCCTGCCACGGGAGGGTAGGACAAAAGATGTCATGCAAGTTCTTTTCCATAAGCACGTATGACTATATTCGGAGTACATGCCTACAATACATTGATGAATTGGAGCTAGTTCAGTGTCACCCTATGTTATGACTATTACACGATGAACTGCATCTGGCATAATTATACATCATTGATCCGATGCCTACGACCTTTCCATATACTGGTTTACGCTTATTTACTTTCCCGTTGCTATTGTTACAATCACTGCAAAACACCAAAAACATTACATTGCTTTCATTACTCTTTTGTTACCGTCACCATCACTATCATATTACTTTGCTACTAAACACTTTGCTACAGATACTAAGTTTCCAGGTGTGGTTGAATTGACAACTCAGCTGCTAATACTTGAGAATATTCTTTGGCTCCCCTTGTGTCGAATCAATAAATTTGGGTTGAATACTCTACCCTCGAAAGCTGTTGTGGTCCCCTATACTTGTGGGTTATTAAGACAAATTTCTGGCGCCGTTGGCGGGGAGCATAGCTCTATTCTTTGAGTCATTTGGTATTTATATCTACTGGACACTATGAAGAAATTGAGAGATCCAAAAACCAATATCTATCCCTCAACTACGAGGGGAGGTAAGGAACTGCCATCTAGCTCTACACTTGATTCATCTTCTGTTATGAGTAAGCTTGCGACACCTACACCTGCTTCTCCTAATTGTTCTGACATGTCGCATGTTATTGATGATGCTACTTCTGCTATGCATGATACTTATGATGAAACTACCTCTATGCCTGATACTACTATGCCACTTAGTGATTTTCTTGGGGAACGACTTGCCAGGGCTAGAGAGATTGAAAATATTGAATCTGATTATGAAGATGAAAGTGGTGATGAAGAATCACTTGTTATTCCTGAGGGTTATTTATTTGATCAAGATGATTCTTTAGCTATTTTAGCCTGCAAAGATAGATATGAACTCAAAAGGTTATTAGCTAAATGGAATAAGCAATCTCCAAATGCTAGGATGAGACCTGACCTTGCTTTTGCTACTTCACCTATATGTGTTGCTGATAAGGATTATGAATTCTCTGTTGATCCTGATATAATTACTTTGGTTGAATCTGATCCTTTTCATGGCTATGAATCTAAAACTGTTGTAGCACATCTTACTAAATTAAATGATATAGCCACCCTGTTCACTAATGATGAGAGATATTGCTACTTTTATATCCTTAAAATATTTCCGTTCTCATTAAAGGGTGATGCTAAGATATGGTTTAATTCTCTTGATCCTGGTTGTGTGCATAGTTCCCAGGATATGATATATTACTTCTCTGCTAAATATTTCCCTACTCATAAGAAACAAGCTGCTTTAAAGGAAATATACAACTTTGTGCAAATTAAAGAGAGAGTCTCCCACAAGCTTGGGGGAGGCTTCTCAAGTTACTTAATGCTTTGCCTGATCATCTCTTAAGAAAGATGAAATACTTGATATCTTTTATAATGGACTAACCGATGCTTCTAGAGATTACCTGGATAGTTGTGCTGGTTCTCTTTTCAGGGAAAGAACACCGGATGAAGCTCTAATCTTATTGAATAATATGTTGACAAATGAAAATAATTGGGCACCTCCTGAGCCAGCTCCTGCTCCAATTAATGATCCTATTCCTAAACCAACTCCGAAGAAGAGAGGTGTTCTATTTCTCAGTCCTGAAGATATGCAAGAGGCAAATAAATCTATGAAAGAAAAAGGTATTAAAGCTAAAGATGTTAAGAATTTACCTCCTATTGAAGAAATACATGGTCTCAGTTTACCGCCTGATGAAGAAATATATGATCTTAATCCTTTATTTATTGAAGAACCTCCAGACCTCGATAACCCGACACAGGTAGTAAAGGTAAATTCTCTCCATAGATATGATAAAGCTGAAATCCCTCCTACTAAAATTGCTAGTCAATGCTTGGATGAGTTTGATAATTTTATGGTTAAGCAAGAAGACTTCAATGTTTATTTTGGTAGACAATTAAAACAAGATGCTGATATGATTAAATACTTGGGTGATTATATGGCTAATATTAGAGGTGAACTTAAACTTGTTAGCAAACATGCTTCTATGGTTACCACTCAAGTAGAACAAGTACTTAAAGCTCTAAAAGAATTGCTCAATGAGATGAATAGTAAGAAAAATGATTATGCTGTTAAAGTGGCTACTAGAACTGGTAGAATGACTCAGGAACCTATCCTGAAGGCCACCCTAAGAGAATTGAGCAAGATTCTCAGAGAAATAAAATTGATGCACCTAGTTCTTCAAAAAGAAGGAAATGAAAAATGATAGAACCGTGCAAACTTCTAGTGAACCTATTGCTGAACCACCTGATAATCCAAATGATATTTCTATTTCTGATGCTGAAACTCAATCTGGTAATGAACATGAACCTAATGAAAATGTTAATGATGATGCTCATAATAATGCTCAACCTAGTAATGATAATGATGTACAAATTGAACCTCCTGTTGATCTTGATAACCCACAATCAAAGAATCAACATTATGATAAGAAAGACTTTGTTGCTAGGAAACATGGTAAAGAAAGAGAACCTTGGGTTCAGAAAGCCATGCCTTTTCCTCCCAAACCATCCAAGAAAAAGGATGATGAGGATTTTGAGCGCTTTGCTGAAATGATTAGACCTATATTTTTGCGTATGCGATTGACTGATATGCTTAAAATGAATCCTTATGCTAAGTACATGAAAGATATTGTTACAAATAAAAGAAAGATACCGAAAGCTGAAATTTCCACCATGCTTGCTAATTATACTTTTAAGGGTGGAATACCAAAGAAACTTGGAGATCCAGGAGTACCTACTATACCATGCTCCATTAAAAGGAACTATGTTAAAACTGTTTTACGTGATCATGGAGCCGGTGTTAGTGTTATGCCTCTCTCTTTATATCATAGACTTGATTTGAATAAGTTGACACCTACTGAAATATCTTTGCAAATGGCTAATAAATCAACTGCTATACCTGTCGGTATTTGTGAGGATGTGCCTGTTGTGGTTGCAAACGTTACTATTTTAACAGACTTTGTTATTCTTGATATTCCCGAGGATGATAGTATGTCTATTATTCTTGGAAGACCTTTTCTTAATACTGCAGGGGCTGTTATTGATTGCAACAAAGGCAATGTCACTTTTCATGTTAATGGTAATGAGCATACGGTACACTTTCCGAGGAAACAACCTCAAGTTCATAGTATCAATTCTATCTGAAAAATTCCATCGATTATATTTGGAGGTTTTGAATTTCCTCTTCCTACTGTTAAGAAGAAATATGATATACTTATTATTGGGGATGTGCATATCCCCGTTGTGGTAACCTAGTGTTATTCGAAATTTCTCCGGTTTCATGTTAATCAAAATGAGTTTGTTAACAAGACTTGATCAACCTTGTTAGTGGATTCCTTTTGATGAGCATGAGATGGATGAAACTAGAAGCACAACCCTCTGTACCCTTTCTATACTTTCTGTTATTTAGTTGAAATAAAGTAAAAATAAATAATTTTCTGTCTGTTATCTGATTATCCGTGCAATATAAAAATACCTAAAAAATAAAAGTTCTCCAAATGCCCTGAAAATTAAATATGATTTTTTTATAGAATATTTGAGGATTTATGGAACAAAGAACACACCAGGGGGGCCAACCACCTTGCCACGAGGGTGGAGGGCGCGCCCACCCCCCTAGGGCGCGCCCCCTGCCTTGTGGGCCCATGGTGGCCCTCCTCCACTTATTCTTTCAGCCACACACTTCATCTTCCTCCCCCAAACACGAAAAACCAGCTCAAACCCGAGTCCAAGCTCGTTTTGCTGCCATTTTTGATCTACTTGCTCAAAGCACCTCTCACAAAACTGCTTGGGGAGATTGTTCCTTGGTATGTGACTCCTCCATTGGTCCAATTAGTTTTTGTTCTAGTTATTTATTCATTGAAATTTTTTGCTGCTTAGGTGACCCTGTTCTTGAGCTTGCATGTCAAATTTATATGGTCAAAAGTAGTTTTGATGCATGATATAGGCTCTAGGCACTTGTAGGAGTAGTTGCTATCAATATTATTGAGTTTGGTTTACTTTTATTTTGAAGTTACTAAAAAAATTCAGAATTTTTCAGAGGAAGAAATATGTTTAGGAAAATGTTCCAATGGTAGTTCTTCAAAGAAGCAAGGACCCAGGCTTGCAATGCGTGATGCTGACGAAGAGCCACCAAGAGACACTCCAGTGCGTCCTTGTGAGTGGACTTCTGAAATTTTTATGGATCGAGCGGGAATTAAAGAAGAATTTAACGCATATTTGCGTAATGCCGATCTTAAGGACTTTGAGGCAGACAAATGACCCCAGTATCATGAGCTGACAAGCTCTTTTGTGAGGAGGTTTGAGTATTCATCTTTGCGTAATTCTCCTTCAGTCATGTTTGATCTTTATGACAAATCTTATACCATGGACTTAGAGGATTTCACTTTTGCTTGCAAACTTCCACAATGGGGTAGTGTTAGGGATCCCCCTAAATCTGAATTTAGAAATTTTCTTGCTAGTATAACTGTAGGGGAATCCAGAGATATAACGCAAGCTACCATAGGGAGCATTCACATTCCTGCTAGACATTATTTTGCTCTCTTCATAGGTAGGTGCATAAGTTCTAATGATGAAGCATGTCACATGTGTGTCCCTGACCTTAGCATTCTCAGGAGTGCTGTGTCAGGAGACCAATCTTATTATATGGGAGCCATTGTAGCTCGTAGGTTGCATCATAATAGACATAATGGAGATTTATTTGTTGGAATTTATGAAACCCGCTTAGCTAAATTTCTTGAGATAGACGTTCGTGAAGGAGACATGGAGTTGCCTCCTGCTTATTTAGATTTTGATTCTATGGTTTCCCACTATTTTGTCGAGAGGACCGAATCACCTCTCCAGTACCGACTAATCTTTGACAAACGCCGTGCTGTCCATATTACTCTCCCTGCTCCTGCTTTCTTTGATTATCAGGCAAGAGGAGGATATACTATCACCAGAGAGGAGGCAGATGAGTACAAGAGGAGAGCGGAAGCCGCTCGTCGCCACAATGCAGCTCAGGAGGCGATAGCCGCTGCATCATAGTACGACCCCAACAACTATTATTATGGATATCAGCCAGGCCAGCCGTGGCCATAGACCAACTTAAGCCAAAAGCCTAAGCTTGGGGGAGTATGTATTTCTCACCGGTATTATATTTATGTTCACACACACTCATTTCTAGATGCCAGTGCTCATACTTTTTCATTGTATCATCCATGCTAGTTTATTTTCTTTTATGCTTTCTTCTTGTGTGATTAATAAACCTTAAGAAAAACCCAAAAAATTAGTTGTAGCTTTTAGTTAATTTACTTTCCATGCTTGTAGTAGTAATTAAAAAGAAAACCCAAAAATATTTTCCGTTCTTCTTTTGCTTGTTGGGAGCTTTCCCGTGTAAATAGTTTTATTTCTTTTCTTTTCTTTGGGGTTCAGTAGGAGAAGACCATGATTAAATTGTTGAAGTGGCTCTTACATGCATTATTGTTTATCTGACAAAAGAGCCCATATTGCCTTGTCTTCTCCTATTTATTGAATGCTCGCAGATTCCAGCTTAGTCCAATGCACGTGCACTCTTATTATTATTCACATTGTTCGGTCGTGCAAGTGAAAGGCAATTATGATGATATATGATGGACTGACTGAGATGAGAAAAGCTGGTATGAACTCGACCTCTTTTGTTTTTGTAAATATGATGAGTTCATCGTTCTTGATTCAGCTTGTTATGAATAAACATGTTTGCAATGACAATTAGAGATCATTGTTGCTTGTGCCATGCTTGATTAGCTATGAGTTATAATGATTTACCTTGCGTGCCAACATGCTATTAAAATGGTTATGATGTTGTATGATAGGGTGGTATCCTCCTCTGAATGATTTAAGTGACTTGACTTGGCACATGTTCATGCATGTAGTTGAAACAAATCAACATAGCCTTCACGATATTTATGTTCATGGTGGATTATATCCTACTCATGATTGCATGCAATGTTCATTAATTTTCATGCATGTACGTGGCTGTTGTCGCTCTCTAGTTGGTCCCTTCCCAGTCTTTTGCTAGCCTTCACCTGTACTAAGCAGGAATACTACTTGTGCATCCAAACTCCTTAAACCCCAAAGTTATTCCACATGAGTCCACTATACCTTCCTATATGCGGTATCTACCTGCCGTTCCTAGTAAATTTGTATGTGCCAAACTCTAAACCTTCAAATAATCATCTTGTTTTGTATGCTCGAATAGCTCATGTATCAACTAGGGTTGTCTGTATCTTCCATGTTAGGCGGGTTATTCTCAAGAGGAGTGGACTCCGCTTCTCACTCACGAGATAAAGGGTTGGTCACCGGGATGCCAAGTCCCATGCTTTATGCAAACTAAATCAAAATAATTGCAAACAAAACTCCCCCTGGGACCTGATGTATGTTGGAGGCACTCGTTGTTTCGAGCAAGCCTGGATTGATGTTTGTTAGTGGAGGGGGAGTATAAACTTTACCATTCTGTTTGGGAACCTCCTATAATGTGTGTAGCATGGAAGATATCGCCATCTCTTGGTTGTTATGTTGACAATGAAAGTATACCTCTAAAAATATTATTCACCTCTATTTCAAAACCGAGCTTTGGCACCTCTACAAATCCCTGCTTCCCTCTGCGAAGGGCCTATCTATTTACTTTTATGTTGAGTCATCACCCTCTTATTAAAAAGCACTAGCTGGAGAGCGCAGTTGTCATTTGCATTCATTACTGTTAATTTATATTGGGTGTGACTATGATTGGATCTCTTTTACCATGAATTACAATGTCTAGTCAGTCCTTGATCTTTAAAGGTGCTCTACATTTATATTTTGCGGTCTCAGAAAGGGCTAGCGAGATACCATCTTGTTATATCATATTATGATTGTTTTGAGAAAGTGTTGTCATCCGAGATTTATTATTATGGCTCGCTAGTTTATTATGCTATCGATATGAGTAAACACGAGACCTGAGAATTTTTGCAAATATGGTTAGTTATAATCTTTGCGGAAAACTTGAATGCTAGCTTGACATATTTATAACAACAAGAGCAAACAGAGTTTGTAAAAGTTTTTCTTTATTTCTTTCAGTTTGTCAACTGAATTGCTTGAGGACAAGCAAGGGTTTAAGCTTGGGGAGTTGATACGTCTCCAATGTATCTACTTTTCCAAACACTTTTGTCCTTGTTTTGGACTCTAACTTGTATGATTTGAATGGAACTAACCCGGACTGATGCTGTTTTCAGCAGAATTGCCATGATGTTGTTTTATGTGCGGAAAACAAAAGTTCTCGGAATGACCTGAAACTCCACGGAATATCTTACAATAAATAATAAAAAATCCTCGCCAATGATGAAGACCAGGGGGGCCACACCCTTCTCACGAGGGTGGGGGCGCCCTCCCTAGGGCGCGCCCCCTACCTCGTGGGCCCCCTGGAGACCCCCCGACTCCAACTCCAACTCTATATAACTGCTTTCGGGGAGAAAAAAATAAGAGAGAAGAAATCATCGCATTTTATGATACGGAGCCGCCGCCAAGCCCTAAAACCTCTCGGGAGGGCTGATCTGGAGTCCGTTCGGGGCCCCGGAGAGGGGGATTCGTCGCCGTCGTCATCATCAACCATCCTCCATCACCAATTTCATGATGCTCACTGCCGTGCGTGAGTAATTCCATTGTAGGCTTGTTGTACGGAGATGGGTTGGATGAGATTCACCATGTAATCGAGTTAGTTTTGTTAGGGTCTGATCCCTAGTATCCACTATGTTCTGAGATTGATGTTGCTATGACTTTGCTATGCTTAATGCTTGTCACTAGGGCCCGAGTGCCATGATTTCAGATCTGAACCTATTATGTTTTCATCAATATATGAGAGTTCTAGATCCTATCTTGCAAGTCTATAGTCACCTATTATGTGTTATGATCCGTTAACCCCGAAGTGACAATAATCGGGATACTTACCGGTGATGACCGTAGTTTGAGGAGTTCATGTATTCACTATGTGCTAATGCTTTGTTCCGGTTCTCTATTAAAAGGAGGCCTTAATATCCCTTAGTTTCCATTAGGACCTCGCTGCCACGGGAGGGTATGACAAAAGATGTCATGCAAGTTCTTTTCCATAAGCACGTATGACTATATTCGGAATACATGCCTACATTACATTGACGAATTGGAGCTAGTTCAGTGTCACCCTATGTTATGACTATTACATGATGAACCGCATCCGGCATAATTATCCATCATTGATCCGATGCCTACGAGCTTTCCATATACTAGTTTACGCTTATTGACTTTCCCGTTGCTATTGTTACAATCACTACAAAACACCAAAAACATTACTTTGCTTTCATTACTCTTTTGTTACCGTTACCATCACTATCATATTACTTTCCTACTAAACACTTTGCTGCAGATACTAAGTTTCCAGGTGTGGTTGAATTGACAACTCAGCTGCTAATACTTGAGAATATTCTTTGGCTCCCCTTGTGTCGAATCAATAAATTTGGGTTGAATACTCTACCCTCGAAAGCTATTGCGATCCCCTATACTTGTGAGTTATCAACCGGCCCTGAAGGTTGGATCCGGACATGATTGAAGGTCCAAAGCGCTTCACTTAAGCCTTGGGTGTTGGAACTCGGGGCGGGGGAAGGGAGGGATTGAGCGCGATAAGAAAAGGACAGGCTTTGGCCCCTTTATAAAGAGGGCGAATATCAAGCGTCCTCCGTGTGGCCGTTCGGAACTTGCCTAAAATCGAGGAGTCGTACTAACGAGCACAATTGGGTTACCCACACCCGTATTGATGAGAATCCCGTGATAAGGGGACATGATCTCTGCTTCAACAAGACGTGCCAGTAAAACCGCCTCGCAACACATGCAGTGGCTGGTTGGGAAAACGGTTCGAATAATGACTGAGGCCAGGGCGTGATGTCACGTTATGAAAAGTTGTCAGCAGATTAGATTTGTGGAAATATTATACTCTCTACGGTGGTATGTGGAATTTGTTTTGTAGATCCGGACACTATCCTTGTGTTCAAAATCTTCTATGGAGTATTCGGAGGAGGAACCCGCCTTGCAATGCTGAAGACAATCTGCGCGCCGGACTCATCGTCATTGAAGCCTGGTTCAGGGGCTACTAAGGGAGTCCTGGATTAGGGGGCCCTCGGATAGCCGGACTATATTCCTTGGCTAGACTGTTGGACTATGAAAATACAAGATTAAAGACTTCATCCCGTGTCTGGGTGGGACTCTCCTTTGCGTGGAAGGCAAGCTTGGCCGTTCGGATATGTAGATCTCCTCCCTTGTAACCGACTTTGTGTAAACCTAGCCCCTCCGGTGTCTATATAAACCGGAGGGTTTTAGTCCGTAGAAAAACAACAATCATACCATAGGATAGCTTCTAGGGTTTAGCCTCTTCGATCTCGTCGTAGATTAACTCTTGTAATACTCATATCATCAAGATCAATCAAGCAGGAAGTAGGGTATTACCTCCATCGAGAGGGCCCAAACCTGGGTAAACATTGTGTCCCCCGCCTCCTATTACCATCCGCCTTAGATGCACAGTTCGGGACCCCCTACCTGAGATCCGCCGGTTTTGAAACCGACGGCAGGTGCCACCAAAGTTATGCATTGCGTATTTAAAGTTTTAAACATCACACCGAATATTCCTACATATATTTGGCGACTTCCACGTGGTTCTTGACTTCTGGCGCCTCTCATCAATCTTTGACAACACACCCAACCGTGGGCCCGCGTGGTCAAAGTTGTGCATTGGAATTTTGAACATCACAGACCACCCTTTTCACTCATATATAGTTGGGCCACATGCTGGAGTGGCTGTCTTCTGACCCTCTCTAACGTTTTTTTGCTGCAAAGGCTGATGATGCTCAATGGACACGGGTATAATGTCTTAACCGTGTGCGATGCAAGTGCGCTATGAATCACGATGATTATGCACGAGCGAGCAAAGGTGGAGGAACTGGCTCAACCGTGTGCGATCCAAGTGCGCTATAAAATCACCACGATCGCGCAAGCGCGAGCAAACGGTGGAGGTACTGGCTTAACCATGTGCGATGCAAGTGAGCTGTAAAATCACCACCTGCGCAAGGTAAAGGTGGGTAAGTTTATTTAGAAATTAGGAAGAACCGTGTGTGACAGACCAGCTAGCTAGAAATATAAAAACAAACTAGCCGCCTTGAGTGCTGCAAAAATCAGCAGTTCCGCCACTTTTCCTTATTATCATACACGCATATTCTTATTGGACCGTGCATGATCTTTTGCACTCCTGCCCTGCATCAATTCCTTTACCAAATTTTAGTAGCCGCCGTACTTCAACCGTCGCCCACACTCCTCTAGCACCGACCTTATAGTAAAATTGTAGTAGCCGAGGCATTTGAACCATCACCCTCCCTCGTCCACCACCATCTCCACCCACCATTACTAAAAATTTAGTAGTCGCGGCGTATCCTCAAACACCACCCCCCTCAACTGTCCCCCACCAGGCCCCCTCCCCCCTCGAACCCTAGCTCACGGCCGCCGCCAGCGCCGCCGCCAACCCCTGTCCGTCTGCCCGTTCCTCCTAGCTTAGATAATAAAGTTCAGGTTACCCAGCGATTCCCATACTGTCGCCCCACTCCCTTGAGTTTTTAGATGAGGCATGCGGTATCCCTCCCCACTAGATCGACATCCCCTGCTCTAGAATGTCGCAGCCTAAGCTTGACCACGTATCTCAGGGATCCCCACGAGCATTCTTCCAAGAAGTGGTTTATCATGGCCTCTCCGGTGAACGTTGGTGAGGTGGCCAACGTTTGCTCCGACCTGTCGATCCCGGAGCAACACGTCGCTGTGGAAGCCGGTGAAGACGTTGACTACCTTGCCATGCTGAAGGCTTCATGTCAGCGGGCTAGCGTATTACTATATCTCGGGAAAGCTGGCTACGACATTAAGCTCGTCGACAGCGACGGCTTCATGCGGGCCATGTCACATGTTAAGTGGTCCATCCCCAATCCCTCTGGTTCAACCACTATCGATCTCTTCGACGGCCCTGCCCCTGATCTCCTCTGCAAAGTGGTCATGGATTTGTGATCCTTATACGCCATCGAGCCCATTTGTGATCTCCTCAATTGACAAGTCAGATATCATCGACCACAAGCACGAGGAGGGCACCCACGAAGGTTCTTCCAAGCTGAAATAGCCCATCTGTGAGATCAAAGAGCGCACCATGGGTCTATGCTCTTCCAACTGGAAGGATCCCATCGATGAAATGTGAGGCAACATCCTACCAGCAAATCTTACCTTTTCTAGCTTTCCAACCCATAGCCTTTGTTGTAGTAGCATTTGTCGTGTGGTGCTTTAACTGTGTCATGTTTAATTATTTCAGTTATGCAAAAATGTATTGTTCAATAGGGCTATGTGATGTTTAAGTATGAATTGTCCACTTCAGTTTCACGAATGGCTATATTTGGTTGTTTATAGCAAGTAGATGCCTTGTTTATCTGTATTTGGTTGTTAGGTTGGTTGCAGTGAGCATTTTTCCAGTTATCGAGAAGATGCCTTGTTTATATGTATTTGGTTCTTAGTTTGGTTGCAGTGAGCATTTGTCCAGTTATCAAGCATATGCCTTCAATAGTACGCGTCGGTGCTATACAAACAGTTTTTAACCCCTTTCCGCGACAGCATATGGAACCATCGCCTAGTGAGTATGGAAGATAGGGGGTCCTTCCCACACGACCCAGAAACCGTCGGGGATAGGCCCTCCTGGCACACAAGCTCAGCAAAATGAGGTCGTGTGTGACCGGTGAGCGCTCAAATACGGAAATACGTACAGTAGATCTAATAAAATGCAATTATATAGGCGAAATTGCTTCCAGTCGCAAGTACATCCCACACAGTCAGTCCCTGCTAAACGTTTTCGTTCGTATGTACATCCCACACAGTCACTCCAAGGAATACGTTTCCGTTCACAGGTACATCACACACAATTTTTCCCGTTCAATCGTTTGTGATAGCGTTGCCGTTGCACATGATATTAACAATTTTATCGTTTGTGTTATTGAATGCATCACGCACAGTCCATATAACTGTGTGGCAAAGGTTGTCCATCACACACAATTTTTATGTGGTAAACGTTTGCGCAAGGTGGCCTAATGCAAACAGTTTTCAAAGAGAAAGTCGTGTGTGATTGTTCATTGATCCAACACGGTTTACTCCTAGAAACTGTGTGCATTGCCTGAGGTCATCGTCCATGGTATTTTTTCAATAACCGTTTGCAATAGCAAAACCCAATTAGTAGGCCAATTCGCCATTAGCAAGCTAATTGCCATATTATTAATAATCCATTTATTAATCTAATTGACATTCATATTAAGCACATAATATATTTTAATTCCATATTAAGGAAGCAGAATTTCATAATTGAAATATATCAGAGTACAACATGATATAGCTTCAGCACTCAGCTACCCCATTATAAAACTGCACCAGCACTAAGTTTTACATGCAACATGTAGAACCTTTCAAAATTAGCATCATAGATGGTATATAGACAGATGCATCTCATCTGGAAAACTGCTGAAGTGCAAGGCGAATATTGATCCTTCACTCATGTTGAAGGTCTTTGCAACTTTAGGCCAGTGCCTGTCGATGATTGACATCTGTCCTTCATCCTCCTTAGAAACACTTCAATATTGAACAGTGGGTGTTGTATGAAAACCTTCCTCGCCTCCTGACCAAAGAGGTGGTTTTAGAGGTAATAATTAGTGAATTGCTTTGGAAAGGCCTGAAAACAAAGATGTGCATAAATATCTTCTCTATATTGGAAATGGAGCAAAGGAATAAAAAGGCAAGGTATAATAGTTAGTACCATCTTGTAGTGAACTGATGTCTTCTTCATTGTGCAGACAAAGATCTTGTCGTTTTTTGTCGCTAATTTCTTTATCCTAACAATCTTTCTGAGTTTCCTGATTTGATTGATATTCATAGACAACTCATTTCCCCATTTGCAAAAAGGGTAGAACGGTGGGTCAAAACCTCTGACAGCAGAACCTACATGTGCAAGACCAAATTGTTAAAACCCTAAATATTAGAATGGTTCCTACAATTGCACAATAATGTGCTATTAGACAACGGACCATGCATGTGCTAACCTCGATTATAAACCTCAATGCTTCCCATTGTTTCCCTGCAACACATATAAGGTAGTTAGTCATCAGGTTAAGTAAGGGTTCGCATGCTATCAGTAAAATATGTTGATGAAAAATAAGCACATTGCAGATTCATCAGATTAATTCAAGCCACATGGAAAACCCATTTATCCAAACTAAGCATGATTAAGAACTAGGAAATATAGCACTTGTATATGTATCTCATGTATTAAGTGCAGCCAAATTCAATTTATTCCTCATATGCACAACAATACAAAATTCTACCCACGGCAATTGGACATCGCATTGCAGAATTGAATCAGGCAGTTAACTAAACACCACAACAAATGAACCAAACATTAACTGAGCACTATATTGCACAATATAACATACTCCTAATAGAAGATCAGACAGTTAACCAAACCAAGCATGCTTAACAACTTGGAAATATAGCAATTGTATTTGTTTCTCATGTATTTACTATAGCCAAATTCAATTTATTCCTCACATGGTATACAATAATAGAATGCACCCACAACTATTGAACATCGCATTGAAGAATTGAACCAAACAGTTAACTAAACACCACAACACAAATGAACCAAACGTTAACTGAGCACCACATTGCACAATGTATAACCAAACCAAGCATTCTTGACAACTTGGAAATATAGCAATTGTATTTGTTTCTCATGTATTTTGTAAAGATAAATTCGATTTATTTCTCACATGGCAGACAAAACAAAATTGTAGCCTGAAGAATTGAACATCACATTTGCAGAAATGAACCAAACAGTTACTTGAAGACGGCAACTAATTAACAAAACACTTAATAATTGAGCACCATGATGTCTACTACACAACCTTCTTTTTGTAGATGTTGTTGGGCCTCCAAGTGCAGAGGTTTCTAGGACAGTAGCAAATTTTCCTCAAGTGGATAACCTAAGGTTTATCAATCTATAGGAGGCGTAGGATGAAGATGGTCTCTCCCAAGCAACCCTACAACCAAATAACAAAGAGACTCTTGTGTCCCGAACACACCCAATACAATGGTAAATTGTATAGGTGCACTAGTTCGGCGAAGAGATGGTGATACAAGTGGTATATGGATGGTATATAATGGTTTTTGTAATCTGAAAATATAAAAACAGCAAGTTAACTAATGATAAAAGTGAGCGTAAACGGTATTGCAATGATAGGAAACAAGGCCTAGGGTTCATACTTTCACTAGTGCAAGTCCTCTCAACAATAATAGCATAATTGGATCACATAACTATCCCTCAACATACAACAAAGAGTCACTGCAAAGTCACTAATAGCAGAGAGCAAACGAAGAGATTATGGTAGGGTATGAAACCACCTCAAAGTTACTCTTTCCAATCAATCTGTTGGGCTATTCCTATAAGTGTCACAAACAGCCCTAGAGTTCGTACTAGAATAACACCTTAAGACACAAATCAACCAAAACCCTAATGTCACCTAGATACTCCAATGTCACCTCAAGTATCCGTGGGTAGGATTATACAATATGCATCACACAATCTCAGATTCATCTATTCAACCAACACATAGAACCTCAAAGCGTGCCCCAAAGTTTCTATCGGAGAATCACAACGAAAACGTGTGCCAACCCCTATGCATAGGTTCATGGGCGGAACCCGCAAGTTGATCACCAAAACATACATCAAGTGAATCACGTGATATCCCATTGTCACCACAGATACGCACATGCAAGACATACATCAAGTGTTCTCAAATCTTTAGAGACTCAGTCCGATAAGATAACTTCAAAGGGGAAAACTCAATCCAATACAAGAGAGTAGAGGGGGAGAAGAAACATAAGATCCAACTATAATAGCAAAGCTCGCGATACATCAAGATCGTGCCAAATCAGGAACACGAGAGAGAGAGAGAGAGAGAGATAGAGAGAGAGAGAGAGAGAGAGAGAGAGAGATCAAGCACATAGCTACTGGTACATACCCTCAGCCCCGAGGGAGAACTACTCCCTCCTCGTCATGGAGAGCACCGGTATGATGAAGATGGCCACCGGAGAGGGATTGCCCCTCCGGCAGGGTGCCGGAACAGGTCTAGATTGGCTTTCGGTGGCTACGGAGGCTTCTGGCAGTGGAACTCCCGATCTATTGTGCTCCTTGATCATTTTAGGGTATATGGAGATATATAGGCGGAAGAAGTATGTCAGGGGAGCCACGAGGGGCCCATGAGGGTGGAGGGCGTGCCCCCCTGCCTCGTGGCTTCCTCGTTGCTTCCCTTACATGGACTCCAAGTCTCCCAGGTTGCTTTCCTTCCAAAAATAAGTTCAGTGAAGTTTCAGGTCAATTGGACTCCGTTTGATTTTCCTTTTCTGCGATACTCTAAAACAAGGAAAAAACCGAAACTGGCACTGGGCTCTAGGTTAATAGGTTAGTCCCAAAAATCATATAAAAGTGTATAATAAAGCCCATAAACATCCAAAAGAGAAGATAATATAGCATGGAACAATCAAAAATTATAGATACGTTGGAGATGTATCAGCATCCCCAAGCTTAATTCCTGCTCACTCGAGTAGGTAAATGATAAAAACAGAATTTTTGATGTGGAGTGCTACTTGGCATAATTTCAATGTAATTCTTCTTAATTGTGGTATGAATATTCAGATCCGAAAGATTCAAGACAAAAGTTCATATTGACATAAAAATAATAATACTTCAAGCATACTAACTAAGCAATTGTGTCTTCTCAAAATAACATGGCCAAAGAAAGTTCGTCCCTACAAAATCATATAGTTTAGCCATGCTCCATTTTCGTCACACAAGAATGCTCTCATCATGCACAACCCCGATGACAAGCCAAGCAATTTTTCATACTTTAGTAATCTCAAACCTATAAACTTTCACGCAATATATGAGCGCAAGCCATGGACATAGCACTATGGGTGGAATAGAATATGATGATGGGGGTTATGTGGAGAAGACAAAAAGGAAGAAAGTCTCACATCAACGAGGCTAATGAATGGGCTATGGAGATGCCCATCGATTGATGTTAATGCGAGGAGTAGGGATTGCCATGCAACAGATGCACTAGAGCTATAAATGTATGAAAGCTCAACAGAAGAAACTAAGTGGGTGTGCATCCAACTTGCTTGCTCACGAAGACTTAGGGCACTTGAGGAGGTCCACTGTTGGAATATACAAGCCAAGTTCTATAATGAAAATTTCCCACTAGTATATGAAAGTGACAAAACAAAGGACTCTCTATCATGAAGATTATGGTGCACTCTGAGGCACAAGTGTGGTAAAGGATAGTAGCGTTGTCCCTTCTCTCTTTTTCTCTCATATTTTTTTGGGGGGCCTTCTCTTTTTTTATGGCCTTTCTCTCTCTCTCTTTTTTGGGCCTGCTCTTTTTTTATTCCTCACTTGGGACAATGCTCTAGAAAATGACGATCATCACACTTCTATTTATTTACAACTCAATGATTACAACTCGGCGCTATAACAAAAGATGACTCTATATGAATGCCTCCGGCGGTGTACCGGGATGTTCAATGAACCAAGAGTGACATGTATTAAAGAATTATGAACGGTGGCTTTGCCACAAATACTATGTCAACTACATGATCATGCTAAGCAATATGACAGTGATGAATGTGTCATGATAAACGGAATGGTGGAAAGTTGCATGGCAATATATCTCGGAATGGCTATAGAAATGCCATAATAGGTAGGTATGGTGGCTGTTTTGAGGAAGATATAAGGAGGTTTATGTGTGAAAGAGTGTATCATATCACGGGGTTTGGATGCACCAGCGAAGTTTGCACCAACTCTCAATGTGAGAAAGGGCAATGCACGGTACCAAAGAGGCCAGCAAGGATGGAAGGGTGAGAGTGCGTATAATCCATGGACTCAACATTAGTCATAAAGAACTCACATACTTATTGCAAAAATCTACAAGTAATCAAAAACCTCGGCACTACGTGCATGCTCCTAGGGGATAGATTGGTAGTAAAAGACCATCGCTCGTCCCCGACCGCCACTCATAAGGAAGACAATCAAATAACACCTCATGTTTCAAATTTGTTACACAATGTTTACCATACGTGCATGCTACGGGACTTGCAAACTTCAACACAAGTATTCCTAAAATTCACAACTACTCAACTAGCACAATCTTGATATCACTATCTCCATATCTCAAAACAATCATCAAGTATCAAACTTCTCTTAGTATTCAATGCACTTATATGAAAGTTTTTACTAATCTTGAATACCTAGCATATTAGGATTATTTAAGAAAATTACCATGCTATTTAAGACTCTCAAAATAATCTAAGAGAAGCATGAGAGTTCATATATTTCTTCAAAATAAAACTACCACCATGCTCTAAAATATATAAGTGAAGCACTAGAGCAAATGACAAACTACTCCGAAAGATATAAGTGAAGATCAATGAGTAGTCGAATAATTATGCAACTATGTGAAGATTATCTAACATTTAATAATTTAAGATCTTGGTATTTTATTCAAACAGCAAGAAAAACTAAATAAAATGACATTCTAAGAATGGCAAACATCATGTGAAGAAGCAAAAACTTAGGATCAACCGAAACTAGCCGATAGTTGTTGAAGAAGAAAGGTGTGATGCCAACCGGGGCAACCCCAAGCTTAGATGCTTGAAACCTCTTGAAATATTATCTTGGGATGCCTTGGGCATCCCCAAGCTTGAGCTTTTGTGTCTCATTAATTCCTCTCATATCACGGTCTCCCTAATTCTCAAAAGCTTCATCCACACAAAACTCAACAAGGACTCGTGAGATAAGTTAGTATAAATCATTGTAAAAACCTTATCATACTATACTGTATAAAATCACTAAAATTATTATTCAACATTGCATACTAAATGCCTCTTCATATTTAATAGTCATATCCTCAAATAGAATCATTAAAGAAGCAAACATATGCAAACAGTGCAAACATAACAGCAATCTGCTTAACAGGATAGTCTGTAAAGAGTGCAGAAAGATCCATACTTCCCTAGATCCAGAAATTATGAACGAAAATTACCACTGTAGTAAATTTATCAGATCTTAATATGCAAAAGGTTTCAACATTTTATCATATTCTGAATTTTCTAGGGAATTATTGCAACAGCGGTAAACTTTCTGTTTTCAAACAGCAACATGTGGACTTCTAACATAGGCATAGTAAAGGCTATCAATGCCACTTTTATTGAAATAAAAGATGCAAAACATTGTTATAAATAACAGCAAGAAAATCCTAACAAAATAAATTGACGCTCCAAGCAAAACACATATCATGTGGTGAATAAAAATATAGCTCCAAGTAAAGTTACCGATGAACGAAGACGAAAGAGGGGATGCCTTCTGGGGCATCCCCAAGCTTAGGCTCTTGGATATCCTTGAATATTAACTTGGGGTGCCTTGGGCATCCCCAAGCTTAGGCTCTTGCCAATCCTTATTCCATAGTCCATCGAATCCTTACCCAAAACTTGAAAACTTCACAACACAAAACTTAACATAAAACTCGTAAGCTCCGTTAGCAAAAGAAAACAAAACACCACTTCAAGGTACTGTAATAAACTCATTATTCATTTATATTGGTGTTAAACCTACTGTATTCCAACTTCTATATGGTTTATAAACTCTTTCACTAGCCATAGATTCATCAAACTAAGTAAACAACACATGAAAAACAGAATCTGTCAAAAACAGAACAGTCTGTAGTAATCAGTATCTAGCGCAAACTCCTGGAACTCATAAAATTCCCAAATAAATTGTTGAACGTGAGGAATTTATATATTAATCATCTGCAAAAAGAATTAACTAAATAGCACTCTCCAATAAAAAATGGCAGCAAATCTCATGAGCGCTAAAGTTTCTGTTTTTTACAGCAAGATCAACAAGACTTTCCCCAAGTCTTCCCAACGGTTCTACTTGGCACAAACACTAACTTAAAACATAAAAACTCAACCATAACACAGGCTAGATAAATTATTTATTACTAAACAGGAGCAAAAATCAAGGAACAAAAATAAAGTTGGGTTTCCTCCCAACAAGCGCTATCGTTTAACGCCCCTAGCTAGGCATGATGATTTCAATGATGCTCACATAAAGGATTGGAATTGAAACATAAAGAGATCATCATGAAGAATATGACTAGCACATTTAAGTCTAACCCACTTCCTATGCATAGGGATTTTGTGGGCAAACAACTTGTGGGAATAAGAATCAACTTGCATAGGATGGTTAAATAAGCATAACTTCAAAACTTTAAGCACATAGAGAGGAAACTTGATATTATTGCCATTCCTACAAGCATATATTCCTCCCTCATAATAATTTTCAGTAGCATCATGCATGAATTCAAAAATATAACCAGCACCTAAAGCATTCTTTTCATGATCTATAAGCATAGAAATTTTATTACTCTCCACATAAGCAAAATTCTTCTCATTCGGAATAGTGGGAGTATCATAAGAAACTTGAATACTATAAATTGTTTCCACATTAAAAGAGTAATGTTCAGAAAAAGGGTAATCATAATCATGACAAGTTTTATAAATATAATCATCACTACTTTGTATAGCATAAGTGTCATCGCAATAGTCATCATAAATAGGAGGCATGCTATCATCATTATAAATTTGCATATCAAAACTTGGGAGACTAAAAATATCATATTCATTAAACGTAGCATCCCCAAGCTTGGGACAAACATTAATTGCAGAAAATATATTCTCAAAAACATCATCTTCATCAAACATAGCATCCCCAAGCTTGGGCCTTTTCATATTATAAGCATAATCACTCTCATCATTAATAGTATGGATATCACCAATAGTATAGAAATTATCATATTCTTCCAAGCAAGTGCCAAAAAGATTTTCAAGATCATAAGAAGTATCATTATCTTCCACAATTATATTTTCATGAGGCACAATAGTAATAGGAGCAGCATTATTTGGGATAGATATCTTTTTACCTCTCTTCCTTTTTCTTTTCTTCTTCTTCACCACATCATGTCTGGGTTCAATCCTCTTTTTGGAGCTCCTTATTAATGAGATTGGTTGAATAGGAGGCTCCTCCTTGTTACCTCATTCATCATAAGAAATAATAGGAGAACATTGGGAATTCTCTTCCCTTTCATTGGTGTTCTCTTCATCTTCTATTTGCTTTCTTTTCTTTATGTAATTGGCAATATAAGGATTTTCAATGCAATTCACCGAACAATACATATAAATTTCCACTAGATCAAAGCCAAGAAGTTTGTAACGGGCAAATTCTGGAAGATGATTAGTTAAACATTTCATTTCTTCATAACCCATAAGCAAACTAAGTTCATTATAAAGTGCAAGGGAAATCAAGTCATCACAATTTTTGGACACGATCAGATAATGAAACAATTTGCATCGGATAGCTAAATGACCACTTTCATTGCAAAGTCCACAAGTACGGCTAAGAAAATTTAAATTTTCATCACAATCATCTAGCCTTTCTTGCAACAATTTAGTTTCTAAGTACCTATGCCTCTTGCAATATCTATCTTCCCTATTTGGTGTGTACTTACAAACCGAATGCTCTCCACAAAAATTGACATGTTTATAGGAGACATTTTCATCATAACTAGTGCAATCATCATTAGTATCATGGATATTCAAAGAATTCATTCACATATTTTATGCCAAGCATTCTATGTAATTCTTCTTCTAGTATTTGAGCACAATTTTCCTATCCATCATACTCACGAAAGATATTAAAAAGATGAAGCGTGTGAGGTAAACTCAATTCCATTTTTTTTTAATTTTCTTTAATAAACTAAACTAGTGATAAAACAAGAAACTAAAAGACTCAATTGCAATATCTAAAGATATACCTTCAAGCACTAACCTCCCCGGCAACGGCGCCAGAAAAGAGCTTGATGTCTACTACACAACCTTCTTCTTGTAGACCTTGTTGGGCCTCCAACTCCAGAGGTTTGTAGGACAGTAGCAAATTTCCCTCAAGCGGATGACCTAAGGTTTATCAATCCGTAGGAGGCATAGGATGAAGATGGTCCCTCTCAAGCAACTCTGCAACAAAATAAAAAAGAGTCTCTTGTGTCCCGAACACACCCAATACAATGGTAAATTGTATAGGTGCACTAGTTCGGCGAAGACATGGTGATACAAGTGGTATATGGATTGTAGATAAAGGTTTTTGTAATCTGAAAATATAAAAACAGCAAGGTAACTAATGATAAAAGTGAGCGTAAACAGTATTGCAATGATAGGAAACAAGGCCTAGGGTTCATACTTTCACTAGTGCAAGTTCTCTCAACAATAATAGCATAATTGGATCACATAACTATCCCTCAACATGCAACAAAGAGTCACTGCAAAGTCACTAATAGCGGAGAGCAAACGAAGAGATTATGGTAGGGTACGAAACCACCTCAAAGTTATTCTTTCCAATCAATCCGTTGGGCTATTCCTATAAATGTCACAAACAGCCCTAGAGTTCGTACTAGAATAACACCTTAAGACACAAATCAACCAAAACCCTAATGTCACCTAGAAACTCCAATGTCACCTCAAGTATCCGTGGGTATGATTATACGATATGCATCACACAATCTCAGATTCATCTATTCAACCAACACATAGAACCTCAAATAGTGCCCCAAAGTTTGTACTGGAGAATCACGAAGAAAACGTGTGCCAACCCCTATGCATAGGTTCATGGGCGGAACCCGCAAGTTGATCACCAAAACATACATCAAGTGAATCACGTGATATCCCATTGTCACCACAAATACACACATGCAATACATACATCAAGTGTTCCCAAATATTTAAAGACTCAATCCGATAAGATAACTTCAAAGGGGAAAACTCAATCCATTACAAGAGAGTAGAGGGGGAGAAGAAACATAAGATCCAACTATAATAGCAAAGCTCGTGATACATCAAGATCGTGCCAAATCAAGAACATGAGAGAGAGAGAGAGATCAAGCACATAGCTACTGGTACATACCCTCATCCCCGAGGGAGAACTACTCCCTCCTCGTCATGGAGAGCACCGGGATGATGAAGATGGCCACCGGAGAGGGATTGCCCCTCCGGCAGGGTGCTGGAACGGGTCTAGATTGGCTTTCGGTGGCTACGGAGGCTTCTGGCGGCGAAACTCCCGATCTATTGTGCTTCTTGATCGTTTTAGGGTATATGGAGATATATAGGCGGAATAAGTACGTCGGGGGAGCCACGAGGGGCCCACGAGGATGGAGGGCGCACCCAGGGGGTAGGCGCGCCCCCCTGGCTCGTGGATTCCTTGTTGCTTCCCTTATGTGGACTCCAAGTCTCCTAGGTTGCTTTCCGTCCAAAAATAAGTTCCGTGAAGTTTCAGGTCAATTGGACTCCGTTTGATTTTCCTTTTTTGTGATACTCTAAAACAAGGAAAAAACAGAAACTGGCACTGGGCTCTGGGTTAATAGGTTAGTCCCATAAATCATATAAAAGTGTATAATAAAGCCCATAAACATCCAAAACAGAAAAAATATAGCATGGAGCAATCAAAAATTATAGATACGTCGGAGACGTATCACACCACACTGCATGACATATAGAACATATACACTAGAGCAACAAATTGAATGGTAAAATTAGATAGCACAATTCACTAGAATTTGTGAAGGAAAGGAAGGAGCAGCTCATGCAACGGGTAGACCGAGCATGCTTAACTGAGGTAGCTAGCAAATGGAAAGGTGCTCTAATACGTCTCCAACATATCTACTTTTCCAAACACTTTTGCCCTTGTTTTGGACTCTAACTTGCATGATTTGAATGGAACTAACCCGGACTGACGCTGTTTTCAGCAGAATTGCCATGGTCTTATTTTTGTGCACAAATAAAAGTTCTCGGAATAACCTGAAAATTTATGAAGACACGTTTTGGAATTTATAAAAAATACTGGCGAAAGAATCAGCATAAGGGGCCCACACACTGTCCATGAGGGTGTAGGGCGCGCCCCCTACCTCGTGGGCCCCCTGAGGCTCCACCGACGTCAACTCCAACTCTATATATTCACGTTCGGGGAGAAAAAATCAGAGAAAAGGATTCATCACGTTTTACGATACGGAGCCGCCGCCAAGCCCTAATCTTCATCAGGAGGGCTTATCTGGAGTCCGTTTGGGGCTCCAGAGAGGGGAGTCCGTCGCCATCATCATCATCAACCTTCCTCCATCACCAATTTCATGATGCTCACCGCCGTGCGTGAGTAATTCCATCATAGGCTTGCTGGACGGTGATGGGTTGGATGAGATTTATCATGTAATCAAGTTAGTTTTGTTAGGGTTTGATCCCTAGTATCCATTATGTTCTAAGATTGATGTTGCTATGACTTTGCTATGCTTAATGCTTGTCACTAGGGCCCGAGTACCATGATTTCAGATCTGAACCTATTATGTTTTCATGAATATATGTGAGTTCTTCATCCTATCTTGCAAGTCAATGGTCACCTACTATGTGTTATGATCCGTTAACCCTGAAGTGACAATAATCGGGACCACTCCCAGTGATGATCATAGTTTGAGGAGTTCATGTATTCACTAAGTGTTAATTCTTTGGTCCGGTACTCTATTAAAAGGAGGCCTTAATATCCCTTAGTTTCCAATAGGACTCCGCTGCCATGGGAGGGTAGGACAAAAGATGTCATGCAAGTTCTTTTCCATAAGCACGTATGACTATATTCAGAATACATGCCTACGTACATTACATTGATAAACTGGAGCTAGTTCTGTGTCACCCTATGTTATAACTGTTGCATGAGGAATCACATCCGACATAATTATCCATCATTTATCCATTGTGTACGAGCTTTTCACATATTGTTCTTTGCTTAGTTACTTTTCCGTTGCTACTGTTACGATTGCTACAAAAACTACTACTGTTACTTTTGCCACCGTTACCGTTACTTCCATACTACTTTTCTACTAAATACTTTGCGGCAGCTATTAAGTCTTTCAGGTGCGGTTGAATTGACAACTCAACTGTTAATACTAGAGAATATTCTTTGGCTCCCCTTGTGTCGAATCAATAAATTTGGGTTGAATACTCAACCCTCGAAAACTGTTGCGATCCCCTATACTTCTGGGTTATCAAGACTATTTTCTAGCGCCGTTGCCGGGGAGCATAGCTCTATTATTTGAGTCACTTGGGATTTATATCTGTTGATCAATATGAGGAACTTGAAAGACGAAAGAACCAAGATTTTTCCCTCAACTATGAGGGGATGTAAGGAACTGCCATCTAGTTCTGCACTTGATTCACCTTCCGTTTTGAGTAAATTTGCGACACCTACTCCTGCTATTGATTCTGATATGTCGCATGTTATTGATGATGCCACTTCTACTATGCATGATGCTTGTGATGAAACTACTTCTATGCTTGATAATACTGTGCCATTAGGTGAATTTCTTGATGAACAACTTGCTAGGGTTAGAGAAAATGAAATTATTGAAACTGATAATATTGATGAAAGTGATGATGAAGATTCTCCCCCTAGATATGAATTGCCTGATGTGCATGAGGGTTATGTTATGGATGAAGAAACTGCTAGAGACCTTTTTGCTTGCAAAGATAGATATGATCTTAAGAAACTGTTAGCTAAGCTGAAAGAAAAGTCTTGGAATGCTAGAATGAAATACAACCCTGCTTTTGCTACTTCACCTATCTGTACTTCTGATAAGGATTATGATTTCTCTGTCGATCCTGAGTTAATTACTTTGGTTGAATCTGATCCTTTTTATGGCTATGAATCTGAAACTGTTGTGGCACATCTTACTAAATTGAATGATATAGCCACCCTATTCACTCATGACGAAAAAACTTCCTTACTACTATATTCTTAAGTTATTTCCATTCTCATTAAAGGTTGATACTAAAACATGGTTTAATTCTCTTGCTCCTGGTTGTGTGCGTAGTCCCGAGGATATGATTTTATTACCTCTCTGCTAAATATTTCCCCGCTCATAAGAAACAAGCTGCCTTAAGGGAAATATATAATTTTGTGAAAATTGAAGAAGAGAGTCTCCCACAAGCTTGGGGGAGGCTTCTTTGATTACTTAATGCTTTGCCCGATCATCCTCTCATGAAAAATGAAATACTTGATATCTTTTATAATGGACTAACCGATGCTTCCTGAGACCACCTGGATAGTTGTGCTTGTTGTGTTTTCAGGGAAGAACTGTTGAGCAAGCTGAATTGCTATTGAATAATATGTTGAGTAATGATAATGATTGGACACTTCCTGAACCAACTCATAAGCCAACTCCGAAGAAAAGGGGTATTCTATTTCTCAGTCCTGAAGATATGCAAGATGCAATGAAATCTATGAAAGAAAAGGGTATTAAAGCTGAAGATGTGAAGAATTTACCACCTATTGAAGAAATACATGGTCTTGATAACCCGACACAGGTAGTAAAGGTAAATTCTCTCTATAGATTTGATGAAGGTGATATTCCTTGTAATAAGTCTGCTAGCCAATGCTTGGATGAATTTGATAATTTTATTGTTAAACAAGAAAACTTCAATGCTTATGTTGGTAGACAATTGAAACGTAATGCTTATATGGTTGAACACTTGGGTGATTATATGTCTAGAGTTAAAGGTGACCTTAAACTTATTAGTAAACATGCTTCTATGGTTACCACTCAAGTAGAACAAGTGCTTAAAGATCAAGATGATTTGCTCAATGAACTAAATAATAAGAAGAATGAAAATGCTATTATAGTTGTGACTAGAGGTGGTAAAATGACTCAGGAACCTCTGTATCCTGAGGGCCACCCTAAAAGAGTTGAGCAAGATTCTTAGAGAACTAATGTTGATACACCCAGTCCTTCTAAGAAGAAGAAAAAGAAAAATGATATGACTTTCCATGCTTCTAGGGAACCTGTTGTTGACACACCTAAGAATCCCAATGATATTTCTATTTCTGATGCTGAAACACAATCTGGCAATGAACATGAACCTAGTCATAATGTTAATGATGATGTTCCTGTTGATGCTCAACCTAGCAATAACAATGATGTAGATATTGAACCTGCTGTTGATCTTGATAACCCACAATCAAAGAATCATTGTTATGATAAGAGAGACTTCGTTGCTAGGAAGCACGGTAAAGAAAGAGAACCATGGGTTCAGAAACCCATGCCTTTTCCTCCTAAACCATCCAAGAAAAAGGATGATGAGGATTCTGAGCGCTATGATGAAATGATTAGACCTATCTTTTTGCGTATGCATTTGACTGATATGCTTAAAATGAATCCTTATTGAAAGTGTAACTATCCCTGGGTGGTTTTGGTAATTCCTAACAACATATAGCTCATTGAGACAATACTATTTCAAGATAAATATTTCAGGAAAGCTCAATGATTGGCATGTCATGGTTTAGAAATGTGGACCCCTCAAAATGCTAAGGACAAAAAGATTGGCTCAAACTCTAAAGCTCAAGACTCTACATTTTACCTTTTAGTGATCCAAGATCACACTAAGTCCATAGGAAAAGCCAATACTATTAAAAGGGGATGAGGATTTGCTTAATGGGTTACTTGCTCAAAATGCTTAGTGATATGCTCCAAAACCCTCAACCACTTTCTCATATCCACATATGTCCCAAACCAAAAGTCAAACTCAGCCCCACCAAAACTTTCTATCCTATGCCACCGAGTTCAGTTGACATAGCCACTGCCACAAAACCCTTGTCTTTTCGGTCTCACCGATAGGGATCTCAGTCTCCCCGAGATGGGATTGTAAACTCTCTGTTTCCCTTTGTAACATTTTCATCCAACCGAAAGGAGCAATCGGTCCCACCGAGTTCGCAATGCAAACTCTTTGTTTCCCCTTCGTAACATTTCGGTCTCACTGAGATGAGCGAATCGGTGCCACTGAGTTTGCCTGACCAACTCTCTGGTTAGCTTATTACCAAAGTCGGTCTCATCAAGATTACATTATGCTCAAACCCTAATGAAATCGGTCTCACCGAGTTGACATGCCGGTCCCAGCGAAAATCCTAACGTTCACATTTGAACTAAATCGGTCCAACTGAGTTTGGTGATTTGTGTGTAACGGTTAGATTTTGTGTGAAGGCTATTAATACCCCTCCACCCACTCTTCATTCATGGAGAAGAACATGCCTACACTTCCATCATACATTTTCTGAGAGAGAACCACCTACTCATGTGTTTAGGTCAAGATATTCCATTCCAACCATATGAATATTGATCTCTAGCCTTCTCCAAGTTGCTTTCCACTCAAATCATCTTTCCACCAAATCCAAATCTTTGAGAGAGAGTTGAGTGTTGGGGAGACTATCATTTGAAGCACAAGAGCAAGGAGTTGATCATCAACACACCATCTATTACCTTTTAGAGAGTGGTGTCTCCTAGATTGGTTAAGTGTCACTTGGGAGCCTCCATCAAGATTATGGAGTTGAACCAAGAAGTTTTTATGGGCAAGGAGATCGCCTACTTCGTGAAGATCTACCCTAGTGAGGCAAGTCCTTCGTGGGCGATGGCCATGGTGGGATAGACAAGGTTGCTTCTTCATGGACCCTTCATGTGTGGAGCCCTCCATGGACTCGCGTAACCGTTACCCTTTGTGGGTTGAAGTCTCCATCAACGTGGATGTACGATAGCACCACCTATCGGAACCACGCCAAAAATCTCCGTGTCTACATTGCATTTGCTCCCTCCAAACTCCTCCCTTTATCTTCATGTGCAATGTTTTACATTCCACTGCTATACTCGCAGACTTGCATGTGTAGGTTGATTGCTTGACTAGTGCTAAGTTGCTAAAATCTGCCAAGACTTAAAATTGGAAAAGGCTAGATTTTATTTGGTCAAGTAGTCTAATCACCCCCCTCTAGACATACTTTCGATCCTACACTTATGCTAAGTATATGAAAGATATTGTTACAAATGAAAGAAAGATACTGGAAGCTGAAATTTCCCCCATGCTTGCCAATTATACTTTTAAAGGTGGAATACCTAAGAAACTAGGAGATCCCGGAGTACCAACTATACTAAGCTCCATTAAAAGAAACTATGTTAACACTACTTTATGTGATCTTGGAGCCGGTGTTAGTGTTATGCCTCTCTCTTTATATCATAGACTTGATTTGAATAAGTTGACACCAACTGAAATATCTTGGCAAATGGCCGATAAATGAACTGCTATACCTATCGGTATTTGTGAGGATGTGCCTGTTGTGGTTCCAAACCTTACTATTTTAATGGACTTTGTTATTCTTGATATTCCCAAGGACGATAGTATGTCAATTATCCTTGGTAGACATTTTTTGAATACTACAGGGGCTGCTATTGATTGCAACAAAGGCAATGCCACTTTTCATGTTAATGGTAATAAGCATACGGTACACTATCCGAGGAAACAAACTCAAGTTCAGAGTATCAATTCTATTGGAAAAATTTCAACGATAACTATTGGAGGTTTTGAATTCGCTCTCCCTATTGTCAAGAAAAATATGATATTCTTATTGTTGGGGACATGCATATCCCCGTTGAGGTAACCTAGTGTTATTCGAAAATTCTTCGGTTTCATGTTATTCGAAAAGAGTTTGTTAACAAGAGTTGATCAACCTTGTTAGTGGATTCCTTTTGATGAGCATGAGATGGATGAAGTTAGAAAGCACAACTCTCTGTACCCTCCTTTTACTTTCTGTTATTTAGATTAAATAATGCAAAAATAATATTTTATGTCTGTTTTCTGAATTATCCTTGCAATAAAATTACCCAGAAAATAAAAGTTCTCCAAATGTCTTGAAAATGATATATGATTTTTTGTAGAATATTTTAGAATTATTGGCATTGAGAGCACACCCGGGGGCCCCACCACTTGGCCACGAGGGTGGAGGGTGCGCCGCCTGCCTCATGGACCCCACGTGGACCCCCTCCACTTATTCCAGCACCCACACACTTCGTCTTCCTCCAGAAAAAATCACCCCGTAGCTCAAACCCGTGTTCTAGCTCATCTTGCTGCCATTTTCGATCTCGTTGCTCAAAGCTCCATTCAGAAAACTGCTTTGGGGGATTGTTCTTCGGTATGTGACTCCTCCAATGGTCCAACTAGTTTTTGTTCTAGTTCTTTATTTATTGCAAATTTTTGCTGCTAAGGTGAGCCTGTTCTTGAGCTTGCATGTCAAATTTATATGGTCCAAAGTAGTTTTAATGCATGATATGGCCTCTAGGCAATTGTCGGAGTAGTTGCTATCAATCTTGTTGAGTTTGGTTCACTTTATTTTGAGTCACTAAAAATTTCAGAAATTTTTCAGAGAAAGAAACTGTTTAGGAAAATGTAGTCGCGATACATGAGCCGGATGATGAACCACCAAAGGAAGCTCAAGTGCGGCCGTGTGAATGGTCGTCAGAGGAGTTTATGGTCCAGGCAGGCATCAAGGATGAATTTGATGCATATATGCATAATGCTGATCTTGAGGAGTTCATGTCAGATAAGTGCCGACAATACCACTACCTAACTGATTCCTTTGTGAGGAGGTTTAAATTTACATCCTCACGCAATTCTCACACTGTTTTATTTGATCTTTATGATAAATCATATACCATGGACCTAGAGGATTTTAATACTGCTTGTAAACTCCAGCACTGGGGCAATGTTAGTGAACCACACAAATCAGAATATAAAGACTTTCTTGCTAGTATCACTGTGGGAGAATCTAGGAAAATCACACAAGCTACCATAGGGAGCATTCATTTCCCTTCCATACATTATTTTGCTCTCTTTATTGGTAGATGCATTAACGGTAGGGATGAGGCTTGTCACATGTGCGTTCCAGATCTTAGTGTCCTCAAAAGTGCGGTATTTGGTGATAAACAATATAACTTGGGGGCCATTGTTGCACGAAGATTGCATCTTAGCAGTATGAATGGAGATTTGTTTGGCGGAATTTATGCAACTCGTGTAGCTAATTATCTTAATGTGCCTATACATGGAAATGATATAGAGCTACCTCCTGCTTACCTAGATTATAATGCTATGGTTCGCCATCAGTTTCTTGAGAGGAACGGACAATTCCTCTAGTATCGACTAATCTTCGACAGGCAGCGCACTGTCCATGTTGCCCTCCCTGCTCCTACTTTCTTTAACTTTCAGGCAAAAAGGAGATATGTTATAACCAGGGAGGAGGAAAACGAGTACGAGAGGAGGACGAGCAGTAGCTGTTGCATCTCAGTACGACCCCAACTACAACTTTGGATATCCACCAGGCCAGCAGTGGCCATAGACCAACTTAGGCCAAAAGCCTAAGCTTGGGGGAGTACGTATTTATCACCGACATTACATTCATGTTCACACACTCATGCCAGTTGTCGGTGCTCATACTTTTTTATTGTACAATCCAAGCTAGTTTATTTTCTTTTCTAGCATTCTTCCTGTGTGTTTGAAAAAACTTCAGAAAAACCAAAAAAATTAGTTGTAGCTAGTTTATTTTCCATGCCTAGAGTAGTAGTAATTAAAAGAAAACCCAAAAATATTTCTCGTTGTTCTTTTTCTTGTTGGGAGCTTTCCCGTGTAAATAGTTTTATTTATTTTCTTGTTCTTTGGGGGTCGAGAGGAGAAGACCATGATGAAAATGTTGAGTGGCTCTCATATGCATTATTGTTGATTTAACTAAGAGCCCATGTTACCTTGTCTTCTTCCTTGTATTAAATTCTTATAGATTCCAGCTTAGTGCAATGCACGTGCACTATTATTATTATTATCCACACCGTTCGGTCGTGGAAGTGAAAGGCAATAATAACAATATATGATGGACTAATTGAGATGAGAGAAGCTGGTATGAGCTCGACCTATCTTGTTTTTGTAAATATGATTAGTTCATCATTCCTGATTCAGCCTATTATGAATGAAACATGTTTGCAATGATAATTAGATATTATAGTTGCCCATGCCATGCTTAATGAGCTAGGAGTTTGTAATAGTTTACCTTGCGTGCGGACATGCTATTAAAATGGTTGTGATGTGGTATGATAGGGTGGTATCCTCCTTTGAACGATTTGAGTGGCTTGACTTGCCACATGTTCACGCATGTAGTTGAAACAAAATCAACATAGCCTCTATGATATTTATGTTCATGGTGATTTATATCCTACTCATGTTTGCATTCATTGTTGATTAATCTTAATGCATGTTCATGACTGTTGTCGCTCTCTAGTTGGTCGCTTCCCAGTCTCTTTCTAGCCTTCACTTGTACTAAGCGGGAATACTGCTTGTGCATCCACTTCCATAAACCCAAAACGTTATTCCATATGAGTCCACCATACCTTCGTATATGCGGTATCTACCTGCCATTCCAAGTAAATTTGTATGTGCCAAACTCTAAACCTTCAAATGAAATTCTGTTTTGTATGCTCGAATAGCTCATGTATCAACTAGGGTTGTCTATATCTTCCGTGCTAGGTGGGTTATTCTCAAGATGAGTGGACTCCACTCATCATTCACGAGAAAATGGCTGGTAACCGGGATGCCCAGTCCCATGCTCAAATCAAAATAATTGCAAACAAAACTCCCCCAGGATTGTTGTTAGTTGGAGGCACCCGTTGTTTGGGACAAGCCAAGGATTGATGTTTGTTGGTGGTGGGGGAGTATAAACTTTACCATTCTGTTTGGGAAATGCCTATAATGTGTGTAGCATGGAAGATATTGAGATCTCTTGGTTGTTATGTTTACAATCAAAGTATACCGCTCAAAATATTATTTATCTCTGTTTCAAAACTTGAGCTCTAGCACCTCTGCAAATCACTACTTCCCTCTGCGAAGGGCCTATCTATTTACTTTTATGTTGAGTCATCATCCTCTTATTAAAAAGCACCAGATAATCCACTTGAAGATGATTTTGAAAATTTAAAATTTGGTTTCAAGCAGATTTGAATTTGAACTTCTTTTGATCATAGTTTGAGTTTCGTAACTCTGATTCGATTGATTCTTTTTGCAAATCGAAGCTCTTCACTTGAACTTTCAGTTTAGATCTTTTCTTTTGGGTTTTACCTTTGCATCATGTTCTTGAGTGCTTATGTATGCTATTGTTTATTCACGATAGAGTTTCCAGAGTGCGAGGCTTGCTACTACGAATCTCTAGGGTTTTCCGATCGTCAGCAAGGCAAGTAACACTTTGATCATATCCCTTTATTACCCAGTTTTTATGCATTAGTTTCAATCCTCAAACATTGCATGCGTAGGATGTGATAACATGTGGGTATTGGGAAGTAGTTGATGAGGTAGGAACCTATTGCCTTACACTTAAACCCTGGGAGTTACTATGTTATGATTGCATTACTTTGCTATGCTCCTAGACGTGGACTGGTTTGTGAGATTCATGAAAGATGTGAGAGTTATTATTAACTATGGGAAACTTAAGGTGGCTACTTTAATACACTTCTGGGTGGATTGGTTGTGGGCACCTGGAGCAATCTAGTGTTGTCCTAGGATATCCCAGAGTACCTGTGTGATCATCCTATGGTTTGCCACCCATGCTCAAAGGGATCATAAGATTATTCATGCTAGAAACTGTCATGTGCAGCCACAAGACATTATGGGCTCTAGCATAGTTGATTACATTGTGTGACCTATTTCAGCGGTAGGCTAGCAGATGTAAGGGAAGTAGGTGGTACTGTCTACCCAGAGCAAAGAGTTAATGCTTCAGAAAGACTATGTATCGATCTTCCGATCATGGATGTGGTCAAGTCTTGTGGGGAAAAGTGCGCAAACCTCTGCAGAGTGTATAAACTAATCATGGTTAGCCGTGTCCCCGGTTATGGACATCTTGAGTACCTGGTACTTGAATTATTGATTTGATCTCATCACTTTACTTAATGAAACTGTTGGGTTATAATTATAATTTTGGGATTGAGTTGGAGGAACCTTCTCAATAATTTCATTAAACTTTGTAATTAAACAAAATTTATTCCTTTGTTGTAGGAAAAAATTAGCTTTATGCAAATGATAACCGTAGAGCCTCCACCAGCCAAATATGCATGTAGTGATAGATGATATTTGTTCATTGCTCTATGGTGTTATCTTGCCAGCATATTCCATGTGTTGACCTACAAGGCTGCAATGTATCATGTTGCAGAATTTTCAGACGAAGAGTAAGGTGCGATAGGTCGTTGTCATGCACTCAGTATTGTCGTGGAGTTGGATGGACTCATTTCTCTTCGAAGCTTCCGCTGTTATCTTATTTTAGATGGTCTTCAGCCATATTATTGTAATAAGTACTCTTTTGGAGACTCTCGTGCATTAAGTGTGTGATTGAAATCTATTATAAATCCTCGAGTACTGTGTGAGTCAGCAATACCGATCCAGGGATGACACCTAAGCACAGAGACTACGGTGCATTGGGATCGGGTCACTACAGAGACTTCAACCCACGAAGGGTAATGGTTGTGCGAGTCCACGGAGGGCTCCACCCACGAAGGGTCCATGAAGAAGCAACCTTGTCTATCCCACCATGGCCATCGCCCACGAGGGACTTTCCTAACTTGGGTAGATCTTCACGAAGTAGATGATCTCCTTGCCATTACAAACTCCTTGGTTCAACTCCACAATCTTGACGGAGGCTCCCATGTGACACCTAACCAATCTAGGAGACACCACTCTCCAAAAGGTAATAGATGGTGTGTTGATGACGAACTCCTTGCTCTTGTGCTTCAAATGATAGTTTCCCCAACACTCAAGTCTCTCACACAGATTTGGATTTGGTGTTAAGATTATTTGAGTGGAAAGCAATTTGGGGAAGGCTAGAGATCAAGATTCTTGTGGTTGGAATGGAATATCTTGGTCTCAACACATGAGTAGGTGGTTCTCTCTCAGAAAATGTATGCTGGAAGTGTGGGCACATTCTGATGGCTCTCTCCATGAATGGAGGATGGGTGGAGGGGTATATATAGCCTCCACACAAAATCTAACCGTTACACACAATTTACCAAACTCGGTGAGACCGAATACACAAACTCGGTCAGACCGATTCAGTTCAAAATGTGAATGTTAGGCTTTTCGGTGGGAACGATTTCATTAGGGTTAGGGCATAATGTAATCTATAATAGGTAAACAGAGAGTTGGTCAGGAAAACTCGGTGGGACCGATCGCTCATTTCGATGAGGCCACGGCGGAGCTAGCAGGGCGAGCGCGCGGGGAGTGGCGCGGACGACGCGGAGCGAGCACGGGGCGTGGCCGGCAGAGGTCGTGGCGCACGATGTTAGAGAGGGGAGAGGAGGCGCAGAGCGTGGACACGGGGCGGGGTGGCTGGACCGAAGCAGACCGCGGAGGAGAGCACAGCGGGTGCGAGAGGCATGCGGGACGACACGAGCGCGTGGTGACCGTGCGAGGAGAAGGGGGTGCTCATATGGTAGTTGTAGGGTGTAGTGGTGCTCGGGTGGTGTAGCGACCCGACCCGAATGGATCAAGTCTACTGTGCTCCGGTGTCATCCCTGGATCAGTAATGCTGACACCACACAGTACTTCGAAGGATTTATAGCAGAGTGGCAATCACACACTTATTACGTCGATGTCTCAAATGAGAACTTACTACAATAATATGGCTTAAGGCCATCTAATATCGATAACAACGGAAGACTTGGAAGATAAATGGGTCCATCAACTCCAACAGCATCACTGAGTATAGAACCACGACCTAAAAGCACCTTAATCATCGTCCGGAAAGTCTGCAACATTAACGTTGCAGCCAGAAACGGGTCAGCACATGGAATATGCTGGCAAGGTAACACGTAGAGAGTAATGGAATGAAACAACTATACTATATGCATATTTGGCTAGTGGAAAGCTCTATGGTTACTGTTTTGCGTAAAGCTAGTTTTTCCCTACTGCAAAGGAATAAATTTATTTAACTATCATGGTGGTTGTTAAACATTGAGAATGGTTGACAGCATTCTCAATCCCAATTAAAAGTAGTCATCAATAACCCAACAATATTAATTAGAAGTAACATGATGAGATTCACATGATATTCAAGTACTAGATACTCAAGATTGTCCATAACCGGGGACACGGCTAATCATGATTAGTTTATTACACTCTGCAGAGGTTTGCGCACTTTTCCCCACAAGACTCGATCGTCTCCGTTGGATTTCTCAAACTACTGGTGTTTGAGAAACGGATGACCGAGACACAGTCTTTCAGAAGAGCTAGCACCTTACGATGGATAGACCGGTACACCTACTTTCCCCTACATCTGCTAGTCTACCCTGTAAGAGTTCGCACGACTTAGTCAACTATGCCAGAGCCCATATTGGCTTGTGGCTGCACACGTAAGTATTTAGCATGAAAGATCTTATGATCCCTTTGAGCCTGGGTGGCGGTACAAAAAAATAGGCAAGTCCTGATAGATATCAGGTGCCTCAATCCACCCAGATGTGTGTTTAAGTTGCCACCCTAGATAAACCATTAAAATTATCAATCTCACATCTGTCATGGATATCACTCACCCAATCCACGTCTACTAGCATAGCATGGCATAATAAGCAAACGTAGAAGTAACTCCCAAAGGTTTCATAGTAAACATGTAATAGGTACTACCTCATCTACTTCCCATCCCACAATTTAATTAGATCCTAATCATGCAATGTGTGAGGATGGATCTAATGCAATAAAACTGGGTTGTAGAAAAGGTATGATCAAAGTGTTACTTGCCTTGCTGATGATCCGCGAGTCCTAGAGATTCGAAGTAACAGGTGGCACAGTCCGGGAAATCTATCACAGACAAACAACAAGCATACAATAAGTACTCATCTAATGCACAGGTAAAACTCGAACAAAAGATCGAACCAAAAAGTTCAACTTAAGAACTCTGGTTGCAAAGAGAAAAAGAACCGAACAAAGAAACCGAAAAAAAAGGCGGAAGAAAAAAACTTGGTTCTAGCAAGTTGAAACTAGGTCAAATTTTACAGTAGCAAAAACTTAGTTAAAGTTGATTAGTCGGAACGGCGGTTTCGAAACGAAACTCCGGGCGCTTGAATCACCTGATTCCGATAAACGAGCGAGAAGATAAACTAGAACGAAGATCGGATCTGAGTCTGGGAATAGATCCGACAAAAAGAAAAAGAAGAACGGTTAAATGAACGGACGTTCGTTAACCGGGGAATAATCCGGTGATCACGTTCGTTAGGACGAACGGTCCGGCGAACAGTCTCTAGGCAACTAACCCAGAAAAGAAAACGAATCCGATCTAGGGTTTTGAGAAAAGAAAACCGAACGAAAAACCGATCGAGAAAACCAGAACGGTTTAGAGAAGAACCGGAAAGAAAAACGAATCGGAAGAGAAGAAAAGAATCGGAACTGTTTATAAGAAAAACCGATCCGAGGAAAAAAGAGACGCGGCGCAGTACCTCCGGCGAGGTTCCGGCAAACGGGGCTCCGGCGGCGGCGACCATGGGCGGCGGCGGCGCTAGGGCAAGGCGGCGGCGGCGGTGACGCAGGGCGCGGGCGGCGCGGCTATGGAGGCGCGGCGCGGCGCCTTGGGTGCGGGGTGAGGGGCTTCGGGCTTGGTTTGATGTGGGGTTTAGAGGGGGGTGTGGGGGTATATAAAGAGGTGAGGGGAGAGATTACTTGGGGGAAGGGACAAGAAAAAGCGGAGGAAAAAGAGAAGGAGAGGGAGATTGGAATTGGAGTCCTAGAAGGACTCTAGTGCGGCGGCGGCTCCCTCCTGCGCTGGGCGCGTGCGGCGCGGGCGAGGCCTGGCCGACCGGCCGGCCTGCTGGCTGGGCCTTGGCCCAAGGCGCGCTGCTGGATTTTTTTTAAAACGGTTTCGCGCGCAGAAAAACTCAGAAAAAGAAAACTAAACGAACTCCAAAACTTCTAAAGTAAATTTTCCTCGACTCCTAAAAATGAGTCGGACAAAACGAACTTTTCTCCGGGCCTAAAATGCAATTTTTGAAAACACGCATTTTTCCCTATCCAAATAAAAGGCAAATAAACTCCGACAAAACCAATGATCCTCTTTTCGAAATTTGAGAAGAACTCAAATATGAAAATGACGAAATCTCCAACTCTCTCCGAAGGTCCTTGAGTTGCCTGAAATTTCTAGGATCAACAAAATGCAAGAAAATATGATATGCATGATGATCTAGTGTATAACATACCAAATTGAAAAGTTGGGATGTTACAAACCTACCCCCTTAAGATGAATCTCGCCCTCGAGATTCGGGTTGGCTAGAAAATAGGTGAGGGTGGTCCTTGAGCAAATCTTCTTCTCTCTCCCAGGTGGCTTCATCCTCTGAGTGGTGGTTCCACTAAACTTTGCAAAACTTGATAACCTTGCTACGGGTAACTCTGTTGGCATACTCGAGAATCTTGACTGGTTTCTCTTCATACGTTAAGTCGTCCTTCAACTGAAATACTTCAAGCGGCACTGTATCTCTTAGTGGTACCTCCGCCATCTCGGCGTGACATTTCTTCAGCTGAGAAACATGGAATACGTCATGAACTCCTGACAGTCCCTCTGGTAATTCCAACTTATAAGCGACTTCTCCCATACGTTGCAAGATCTTATATGGTCCAACGAAACGCGGTGCTAATTTTCCCCTAACTCCAAAGCGCTTAACTCCTCGAAGTGGGGATACTTGGAGATACACCCTGTCTCCGGTTTCGTAAACTGTCTCCTTGCGTTTAGAGTCTGCGTAGCTCTTCTGCCTGGACTGGGCTACCTTGAGCCTATCACGAATCAACTTAACTTTCCGTTCAGACTCCTTAATCAAATCTGGTCCAAAGAACTGACGATCTCCAACTTTGTTCCATGACAACGGTGTCCTGCACCTCCTTCCATATAAAGCTTCGAAAGGTGCCATCTTCAAACTGGTTTGGTAGCTGTTGTTATACGAAAACTCCGCATACGGCAAGTTATCGTCCCAACTAGATCCATAATCTAGTGCACAAGCTCTCAGCATATCTTCCAAAATCTGATTGACTCTCTCGGTCTGTCCATCTGTCTTCGGATGAAAAGCGGTGCTGAACTCTAGCCTGGTTCCCAAAGTTTCATGCAACTGATTCCAAAACTTTGAGGTAAATTGGGTTCCTCTGTCTAATACAATACTCCTTGGAACTCCATGCAAACAAATGATCCTAGTCATGTATATCTTTGCCAACTTAGCACTAGTGTAAGTGGTCTTAACTGGAATGAAATGTGCTACCTTTGTCAAACGATCAACTACTACCCATATCGAGTCATATCCTGCTTTCGTCCAGGGTAGTCCTGTGATAAAATCCATGGCTATCTTATCCCACTTCCATTCGGGTATCGGCAATGGTTGCAACAATCCGGCTGGCTTCTGATGTTCTGCCTTTACTCTATGACATATGTCACAAACTACTACATATGCTGCAATATCCTTCTTCATTCCGGTCCACCAGAATGTCTCCTTCAAATCCAAATACATCTTGGTATTTCCTGGGTGAATCGAATATGGTGAATCATGTGCCTCTTGTAGAATCAACTTCCTGATCTCCGGGTCATTTGGCACGTAAACACGGTCCTCAAACCATAGGGTATCGTGCTCATCCTCACGAAATCCCTTTGCTTTTCCTTTGCTTAGTTTCTCCTTTATAGAAGCAATCTCCTTGTCAGATTTCTGAGCCTCTCTGATTTTATCCATCAATGTTGACTGAATCTCCAATGCTGCTACATAACCTTTCAGAACTATCTCTAAACTTAGTTCACGAAGGTTTTCTGATAACTCCTTGGGTATTTCTCCCGTCATTAACATATTGACATGGCTCTTACGGCTCAATGTGTCAGCTACTACATTAGCTTTTCCGGGATGGTAATGCAATCTCATATCATAATCCTTGATGAGCTCCAACCATCTCCTTTGTCTGAGATTCAACTCGTTCTGCGTGAAAATGTACTTCAAACTCTTGTGATCCGTGTACACCTCGCAATGATTTCCAATGAGAAAATGTCTCCACGTCTTCAATGCATGCACTACGGCTGCTAACTCCAAATCATGTGTGGCGTAATTCAACTCATGAGGTTTCAGTTGTCGTGATGCATACGAAACAACTGTCCCTTCCTGCATAAGCACTGCTCCAAGTCCTCGACGTGAAGCGTCGCAATACACCTCATAATCCTTGGTCTGATCTGGCAAAATCAACACTGGTGAGGTAACCAATCGTTTCTTCAACTCCTGGAAACTAGCCTCACACTCCTCAGTCCAATTGAACTTAGTATCCTTCTTCAACAACTCCATCATAAGCTTCGCAATCTTTGAAAAGTTCTCAATGAATCTCCGGTAGTATCCTACGAGTCCAAGAAAACTCCGGATCTCTCCAACTGTCGTTGGTGCTTCCCATTCGGTTACGGTCTCAACCTTTGCAGGGTCAACTGCTATCCCTTCTCCGGATATAACGTGTCCGAGGAATCCTACTTCCTTCAACCAAAACTCACATTTGCTAAATTTGGCATATAACTGATGTTCCCTTAGTTTCTCCAAAACCAAACGCAAATGTTCCTTATGCTCTTCTTCATTCTTCGAATAAACCAGGATATCATCAATGAACACTACGACGAACTTATCCAAAAACTCCATAAACACTTTGTTCATCAGGTTCATAAAATAGGCAGGTGCGTTAGTCAATCCAAATGACATAACGGTATACTCATACAGTCCATATCTCGTGGTGAAAGTTGTCTTAGGTATGTCCTGCTCTCAGATCTTCAACTGGTGGTACCCTAATCGCAAATCGATCTTTTAAAACACCTTAGCTCCTTGCAAATGATCAAACAGATCATTAATCATTGGCAGTAGGTACTTGTTCTTGATGGTTACTTCATTTAATCCACGGTAATCAACAACCATCCGTAATGATCCATCCTTCTTCTCCACTAGAAGTACGGGTGATCCCCAAGGCGAAGAACTTGGGCGAATGTAACCTTTCTCCAGTAACTCCTTAATCTGATTCTTAATTTCTACCAAATCCTTTGCTGGCATCCGGTATGGTCTCTTCGATATTGGGCCTGTACCTGGCAATAACTCAATCAAAAACTCAATGTCTCTATCCGGTGGCATGCCTGGCAACTCTTCCGGAAATACATCAGGAAAATCCTTTACCACTGGTACTTCCTCCTGCACTACTCCTGTTAGACAATTTTCTTGTGTCCTATTTGGCACATGCCGGGATACATACTTGATCCTTCTTCCTTCTAGCGTTGTAAGCAAAATTGTCTTACTGGCACAATCGATGTTTCCTCCATACATCGACAACCAATCCATACCGAGAATTACATCCAATCCTTGAGATTCCAATACTATTAGGTCTGAGGGAAAAACATAGTTACCAATCCTTAATGGTAAATCCGGGGTCATGTCTCGGAGGCATTTAAGGGTTTAGAAAAGATGAGATATAAGAATAGAATGAGGTCTAAAGAGAAAACACTACCCCAATGCACATGAGCAAATTCACACAAAATCACTTCATTCAATCAAACAAGGGCTTACAATCGATCTAGCTATCGCAAAAGTGCTCGAACTATAGTGTTTACATGGCGGAATACTATTAATATTTGGTGGTCATCTAGAAATTTGAACCGGTGGAAGACTCCATGATGTCCGCTCCAGCGTCGTCTTCAAAGTCGGGTTCACTTGGATCCGAATCGGTGTCGTCGATGATGATGTAGTTGTCCGGACATGCGACGTACATGTCTTCCTTCCTGGATGCTAACTCCCTCTTGAGTTCTTCAATCTCTTGCTTAAGATCGCAGTTGTGTCTTGCTAGAGCTACGATCTCGTCCATGTAGTCCTTGCGTGTAGCCTTCAGTTCTCCTTCTAGCTCGATGATCCTTGCCTTCGCATTCTTCAACTCTATCATATCATTGCACATCTGGTTCTCGTGGCGTCGAATGTGCTGGTTTAACTCCTGGATGAAAGCTGCAATGGATCTATCCTTCTTGGTGCTGACTAACTCCCATTGTTCATCTCGGCGTCCGCAAATCTAGTAGATAGTGTCCTTGAGGTCTTCTTGATAAACTTCTCCAATGCGTCCTATGGTGATATGGGCTGCCATGCTCTTTCCTAGACTCCAAGTTGGTGTATTGAAAACACTATCTATGGGCTTCGTGATTGGCGCGAATGTCCTTCCCGGAACGTGAGCTTGAATCTTCCAGCGCTCCTCTTCAAGTAGGGTGGCGTTGAAAGTTCCCGTGAAACTTGGTAATCCAATGTTTAGGTACTTGGTGACTTCCTTCAAGTGAAATCCAAAAGGTGTGCCTTCATCCGGTTGAGCGTACTTAATCTTCGTGTCCTTCATCCTAAAGAGTAGAAAAGATGAGGAGTTAGAAAATGAGGAGAGAATAGTGATCTATGGCTTTAACTTAGTGGTCGTGTCCTACAGTCAGCGTGTGCTCTGATACCATCTCTGTAGCGACCCGACCCGAATGGATCAAGTCTACTGTGCTCTAGTGTCATCCCTGGATCAGTAATGCTGACACCACATAGTACTTCGAAGGATTTATAGCAGAGTGGCAATCACACACTTATTACATCAATGTCTGAACTGAGAACTTATTACAATAATATGGCTTAAGGCCATCTAATATCGATAATAGCGGAAGACTTGGAAGATAAATGGGTCCATCAACTCCAACGGCATCACTAAGTATAGAACCACGACCTAAAAGCACCTTAATCGTTGTCTGAAAAGTCTGCAACATTAACGTTGCATCCCGAAATGGGTCAGCACATGGAATATGTTGGCAAGGTAACACATAGAGAGTAATGGAATGAAACAGTCATACTATATGCATATTTGGCTGGTGGAAAGCTCTATGGTTACTGATTTGCGTAAAGCCAGTTTTTCCCTACTGCAAAGGAATAAATTTATTTAACTATCATGGTGGTTGTTAAACATTGAGAATGGTTGATAGCATTCTCAATCCCAATTAAAAGTAGTCATCAATAACCCAACAATATTAATTAGAAGTAACATGATGAGATTCACATGATATTCAAGTACTAGATACTCAAGATTGTCCATAACCGGGGACACGGCTAATCATGATTAGTTTATTACACTCTGCAGAGGTTTGCGCACTTTTCCCCACAAGACTCGATCGCCTCCGTTGGATTTCTCGCACTACTGGTGTTTGAGAAACGGATGACCGAGACACAGTCTTTCAGAAGCGCTAGCACCTTACGATGGATAGACTGGTACACCTACTTTCCCCTACATCTGCTAGTCTACCCTGTAAGAGTTCGCACGACTTAGTCAACTATGCCAGAGCCCATATTGGCGTGTGGCTGCACACGTAAGTATTTAGCATGAAAGATCTTATGATCCCTTTGAGCCTGGGTGGCGGTCCAAAAAAACAGGCAAGTCCTGATAGACATCCGGTGCCTCAATCCACCCAGATGTGTGTTTAAGTTGCCACCTTAGATAAACAATTAAAATTATCAATCTCACATCTGTCATGGATATCACTCACCCAATCCACGTCTACTAGCATAGCATGGCATAATAAGCAAACGTAGAAGTAACTCTCAAAGGTTTCATACTAAACAGGTAATAGGTACTACCTCATCTACTTCCCATCCCACAATTTAATTAGATCCTAATCATGCAATGTGTGAGGATGGATCTAATGCAATAGAACTAGGTTGTAGAAAAGGTATGATCAAAGTGTTACTTGCCTTGCTGATGATCCGCGAGTCCTAGAGATTCAAAGTAACAGGCGGCACAATCCGGGAAATCTATCGCAGACAAACAACAAGCATACAATAAGTACTCATCTAATGCACAGGTAAAACTCGAACAAAAGGTCGAACCAGAAAGTTCAACTTAAGAACTCCGGTTGCAAAGAGAAAAAGAACCGAACAAAGAAACCGAAAACAAATGGTGAAAGAAAACAACTCGGTTCTAGCAAGTTGAAACTAGGTCAAATTTTACAGTAGCAAAAACTTAGTTAAAGTTGATTAGTCGGAACGGCGGTTTCGAAACGAAACTCCAGGCGCTTGAATCACCTGATTCCGATAAACGAGCGAGAAGATAAACTAGAACGAAGATCGGATCTGAGATCGCGATCGCGGAATAGATCCGACAAAAAGAAAAAGAAGAACGGTTAAATGAACAGACGTTCGTTAACCGGGGAATAATCTGGTGATCACGTTCGTTAGGACGAACGGTCCGGCGAACGGTCTCTAGGCAACTAAACCGGAAAAGAAAACGAATCCGATCTAGGGTTTCGAGAAAAGAAAACCGAACGAAAAACCGATCTAGAAAACCGGAACGGCTTAGAGAAGAACCGGAAAGAAAAACGAATTGGAAGAGAAGAAAAGAATCGGAACTATTTATAAGAAAAACCGATCCGAGGAAAAAAGAGATGCGGCACGGTACCTCCGGCGAGGTTCCGGCGAACGGGGCTCCGGCGGCGGCGAGCAAGGGCGGCGGCGGCGCTAGGGCAAGGCGGCGGCGGCGGTGACGCAGGGCGCGGGCGGTGCGGCTATGGAGGCGCGGCGCGGCGGCTTGGGCGCGGGGTGAGGGGCTTGGGGCTTGGTTTGATGTGGGGTTTAGAGGGGGGTGTGGGGGTATATAAAGGGGTGATGGGAGAGATTACTTGGGGGAAGGGACAAGAAAAAGAGGAGGAAAAAGAGAAGGAGAGGGAGATTGGAATTGGAGTCCTAGAAGGACTCTAGGGCGGCGGCGGCTCCCTCCTGCGCTGGGCGCGCGCGGCGCGGGCGAGGCCTGGCTGGCCGGCCTGCTGGCTAGGCCTTGGCCCAAGGCGCGCTGCTGGATTTTTTTTAAAACGGTTTCGCGCGCAGAAAAACTCAGAAAAAGAAAACTAAACGAACTCCAAAACTTCTAAAGTAAATTTTCCCCGACTCCTAAAAAGGAGTCGGACAAAACGAACTTTTCTCCGGGCCTAAAATGCAATTTTTGAAAACACGCATTTTTCCCTATCCAAATAAAAGGCAAATAAACTCCGACAAAACCAATGATCCTCTTTTCGAAATTTGAGAAGAACTCAAATATGAAAATGACGAAATCTCCAACTCTCTCCGAAGGTCCTTGAGTTGCCTGAAATTTCTAGGATCAACAAAATGCAAGAAAATATGATATGCATGATGATCTAGTGTATAACATACCAAATTGAAAATTTGGGATGTTACAGGTGGGGGCGGGGACGAGGTCGACGACGAAGAGGACGCCGAGGTGGCGATCCGGGCGGCGACGGGGTGACCGAGGCGGAGGCGTTTTGGGCGACGTTGATGTGCCGGCGATGGTCGACGGGGTCGGGGCACTGTGGGGGGTTCGTTCCCCCAATCCCGATCTGGATCGGGGAGGGGGAGAGAGACGTGGGGGAAGAGTCGGGGCGTGCGATTGCGGGCTAGGGTTTCGGGGGCTTGGGTGGATAAGGGAGTGAGGGGCGAGTGGGTGGCCGGTCGGGCTAGGTGGACCAGCCGGGCAGCCTGGTGGCCTGCTGGGCCATGGCCCTGTGGGGGGTTCCCTTTTCTGTTTTCATTTAGTCTTTTTCTTTTTATTTATTTCCTTTACTGTTTTAATTCATTTTAAAGTATTTAGGCATTCTGTAAAAGAGTGGTTTCTTCACCATAAATACCTTGGCATTAATTGGCACACTGCGAGCATTTTAGTTTTAATGTTTGAAATTTTTGATGTTTGACAAAAATTCAAATTTGAATTTTTTTGATCCAATGCGAGATTAGCAACAGTAACCGAGGTGACGTGGCATCGTTAACGTGGAATTACTGTAGCCTAATTATCCGAGCGTCAAAAATCTCCTCCACAACAAGAAACCTCGTCCTGAGATTTAAGAGGTGGAGTAAGTCCTGGTTACAAAATTCTAATGGATCTTCTCGATCTTGGTTGATCTTCCCATAGTAGTCGATCATTTTCGTTGATGTCTTTAGTATCTGTTTTAGGGCATAGTGACAAATTTGTCATTCTTCCTTCAGGATCTTCATCGTACTTACAGAAAAATAAGAGGGGTATTCCGGGAGAACGGACCCTTGCAAGGTTGACTATCTGGTAGATAACATCGGGGAAGGTGGCGGAATGTAACTCTCAAATTGAAACCTTAGAAAATATCGAGAGCAAAGTAAGAAGGTATCATGAGAAGTTTCGAGTGGGTAGGCAATCCTCCAGTGCCTGTAAGAGAGAGTGAAAGAGGTTCGTAGCAACGGGAATGCGTATTGTGTCTGATACCAGAATTGATGATCTCATCGGAAGGTGGCTCATGAATTACATACGAGGCCACACACGAGGAATAACTTTGGGAATAGGGGATGTACACGAGAGTCAGGTTTCGATCCTGTGGAACTGTGGGTTATGGGCCCACCATGTGGGTTAAAAGTAGGAAGGGCGGTGACCTCTTGCACGACCATGTAAGCAAGGCATGTCAGACGATAGTTTGTCGGTCATGTCGGCAACAACAACGGTACCAAGGGCGAGGGACGAAGAGAATCATTTCTTGCTCATTGAACAAGGCGGACCAATAGGGAAAGTTCTCGTCCATCAGCAGTTACCGGAATGGCATCAATAGTAGAAACAGGGTCTCACTAATAGAGTTGGACATCGAGGTGTTTACATAAGTACTGAATTATTACTGCTTAGATCATATAGACCACAAGAAAGGTTAAATAAACCAATGGAAAGGAAATGTGATCATCAGATTAAACAACAATGGAAAGGATAATGTGCTTAAACACATATTTCAGGGGTATAACATTCCCAAGGACAAGCAGTGCATGATATCCATGACAGGATAGAAAGTAGAAAACCATTGAGGTAATGGGAGAGGAATTTCATGACATTACCCATACAACGGCATTAGGATAATTGATAAAGAAAATTATAGCATTGTGCTCCAAATGTTCTTATTGAAAATCGAAGTGCTCCAAATGGTTTTCAAGCAAAGGTCGGCCTTCAGATACACGAAGGATCCCTCACGAACAACTTGTAGAATAAGTCTTGCGATTTCCTTATGGAAGAATGGTTAACCTGGTAAAAAGGAAAGTACAACAATAGGTCCTCTGGCTAGGTGTGCTAGGCATGACATCACCTTACCGGGTCATATAAGGACCAATGTTAATACTCTTGAAAAATGTTCCAATCATCATATTTGACCGAGTTTTCAGATATTATTGGGGTCAGGGTACCTCAGACTTAGGATGCCTGAGAAGAAAAGGTGCGACAATTTGATGAGAAGACATTATAAGATTCTTGGGAAATGAACCATGGAAGCGAGTTCTGAAACAAGAGTTCATCAGTAAACCAAGGAGAGGATGAGGAGGTGGCTGATGGACTTAGCGACAATTCAACGAGATTTCCAAAACATGGATTTCCACAATTATGTGAACAAGGAGATAACATTTGTCAGATGAAATGATATAAAGAGTGTTGGGGATATATCTACTAGGTATGGCCCTCCCAGGAGGGGCCGGGTCATCCCTATAATGACCCATCTCAATGAAGGCAAAGAGCATGTGGTGGTTCATAGATAGGCTTGGTAGAGGGCCCAGACCGGAATTCGGCTTAAGGCCCATGATTTTAAACCGCCATGCATGTAAACTTGTATTGTAAGGTATATGATAAAGGTCACCGAGCCGGATACGTTGTATAAACTGGTCGGGACTCTAAGGGCTGCAGGGCGTCAACCCGTGTATATAAGGGGACGACCTCGTGGCGGCTTAGGACAAGAAACAACAAATCGAGAGCCGGGTCAAGCGTATTCACTCCCTACTCATCGAAACCCTAGCAATACCAACTACAAACTTGTTGGGGAATGTAGTAATTTCAAAAAAAAATCCTACGCACACGCAAGATCATGGTGATGCATAGCAACGAGAGGGGAGAGTGTCATCCACGTACCCTCGTAGACCGTTAAGCGGAAGCGTTATGAAAACGCGGTTGATGTAGTCGTACGTCTTCACGATCGATCGATCCTCATTACCGAATGTACGGCACCTCCGCGTTCAGCACACATTCAGCTCGGTGACGTCCCGCGAACTCACGATCTAGTAGAGCTCGGGGAAGAGTTTCGTCGGCACGACGGCGTGGTGACGATGTTGATGAAGCTACCGTCGCAGGGCTTTGCCTAAGCACTGCTACAGTATGACCGAGGTGGATTATGGTGGAGGGGGGCACCGCACATGCTTGCGGGAGATCAATGATCAACTTGTGTGTCTAGAGGTCCCCCCTGCCCCCGTATATAAAGGAGTAAGGGGGGAGGTCGGCCGGCCCTAGAGGGCGCGCCAGGAGGAGGAGTCTTCCTCCTAGTAGGAGTAAGATTCCCCTCTTTCCTACTCCTACTAGGAGGGGGAAAGGAACGGGCGAAGGAGAAGGAAAGGGGGCGCCCCGCTCTCCGAGTCCAATTCAGACCAGAGGGGGGGGTGATACGTCTCCAACGTATCTATAATTTTTTATTGTTCCATTCTATATTATATTCTGTTTTGGATGTTTAATGGGCTTTATTATACACCTTTATATTATTTTTGGGACTAACCTATTAACCAGAGGCCCAGCCCAAATTGTTGTTTTTTGCATATTTAGTGTTTCGCAGAAAAAGAATATCAAAGGGAATGAAACATTCGGGAGCATGATTTTTGGAACAAACGTGATCCAGAGGACTTGGAGTGGACGTCAAGCAATCAACGAGGAGGCCACGAGGCAGGGGGCGCACCCTCCACCCTTGTGGGCCCCTCGTTGCTCCACCGACCTACTTCTTCCTCCTATTTATATCCATATACCCCGCAAACATCCAGGAGCACCACGAAACCCTATTTCCACCGCCGCAACCTTCTGTACCCAAGATATCCCGTCTTGGGGCCTTTTCCGGAGCTCCGACGGAGGGGGCATTGATCACAGAGGGCCTCTACATCAACTCCATGGCCCCTCCGATATTGTGTGAGTAGTTTACCTCAGACCTTCGGGTCCATAGTTATTAGCTAGATGGCTTGTTCTCTCTCTTTGGATCTCAATACAAAGTTATCCTCAATTCTCTTGGAGATCTATCCGATGTAATCTTCTTTTGCGGTGTGTTTGTCGAGATCCGATGAATTGTGGGTTTATGATCCAGATTATCTATGAACAATATTTGAATCCGCTCTGAATTCTTTTATGTATGATTGGTTTATCTTTGCAAGTCTCTTCGAATTATCAGTTTGGTTTGGCCTACTAGATTGATATTTCTTGCAATGGGATAAGTGCTTAGCTTTGGGTTCAATCTTGTGGTGCTCGATCCCAGTGATAGTAGGGGAAACGACACGTATTGTATTGTTTCCATCGAGGATAAAAAGATGGGTTTATATCATATTGCAGGAGTTTATCCCTCTACATCATGTCATCTTGCTTAAGGCGTTACTCCATTCTTATGACCTTAAAACTCTAGATGCATGCTGGATAGCGGTCGATGTGTGGAGTAATAGTAGTAGATGCAGGCAGGAGTTGGTATACTTGTCACGGACGTGATGCCTATATACATGATCATGCCTAGATATTCTCATAACTATGCTCAATTCAATCAATTGGTCGACAGTAATTTGTTCACCGACCGTAATACTTATGCTACCTTGAGAGATGCCACTAGTGAAACCTATGGCCCCCAGGTCTTTTTTCCATGATACAAGTTTCCCATCTGTTTTATTATGCAATCTTTACTTTCGATCTATATCATAAAAATACCAAAAATACTTATCTTATTGTTATGATCTCTATTAGATCTCACTCTTGCAAGTGGCCGTGAAGGGATTGACAGCCCCTTTATCGCGTTGGTTGCGAGGTTCTTATTTGTTTGTGAAGTTACGAGGTGACTCGCGCGTGGTCTCCTACTGGATCGATACCTTGGTTATCAAAAACTGAGGCAAATAATTATGCTGCTTTACTACACCACCCTTTCCTCTTCAAGGGAAAACCAACGTAGTGCTCAAGAGGAAGCATGAAGGATTTCTGCCGCCGTTGCCGGGGAGTCTATGCACAAGTCAAGACATAGCAAGTATCCATCATAAACACTTATCCCTCGCATTACATTATTTGCCATTTGCCTCTCGTTTTCCTCTCCCCCACTTCACCCTTGCCGTCTTATTCGTCCTCTTTTCCGTTCGCCCTTTTTTCCATTTGCTTTAATGTCATACTTGGCTCGTTTGCTCATTTGGTTGGAATAGTTGTTTATTTATTACTAAACAGAGAACCTAAGATCTATGGATCCTCATCTGCTTTCTAATCTTTTTAAGAGATCCAATTATGATGAAACAATTGCTAGTGAGTTTTGTGCACTAGATTTTCTTTATGAAGTATTGCTTGAAATTCGTGAATCTGAAAATTGTGATGAAGTACTTTATGGAGTGATTCACGATGGATCTTTAAATAAAAAACATAATTGCAATGATAATAGTATAAATTCTATTAATGTCAATTTTGCTTATAATATGCAAAACCCTAAGTTTGGGGATGATAGTTTTGCTACGTCTACTACTTGTTGCAATGATCATGGTTGGGGTGATTCTTCTTAGGATCTTGAAAATTTATTTAAGCCTCATGATGAACATGAGATTGATTATAATGTTTGCAAAAATATTGAAAGTGGGTTTGGAAGAGTGAGAACTTTAGATCCCACATATTTGGAGAATGTTCAATCTTATGAAGTTTTTGATAAAAGTGAGTTTGGAGAGGTCATGACTTTAGTTAATGTTAATCCCACTATTCTAGAAGAGTGTCAACTTTGCATGCATGTGGATCATGTTAAGAATATGTTTTGTGATAGTTGTATTGTTCAATTTCCTTATGATCCTACATTTAATTATTATGAGAGAGGAAAATATGGTTGTAGAAATTTTTATGTTACTAAATTACCTCTTGTTATGTTGAGATTGCTATTGTTTCTTCCCGCTTCCTTGCATATGCTAGTTTTTGCTTGCCCTGATAATTTGTTTTCCTATAAGATGCCTATGCACAGGAAGTATGTTAGACTCGGATGTGTCTGTCACGTGTTTTATGATGCTCTCTTTGTGCTTCAATGCTTGTCTTTCATGCGAGCATCGTTGAAATCTTTTGCCTAGCTAAAAGGCTTTAAAGAAAAGCGCTTGCTGGGAGACAACCCAATAATTTTCTTGGCTGTGATTCGATAAATAATTTATCTAGCCTCTGTTTTGGTTGTGTTTTTTATGCTTAATTAGTGTTTGTGCCAAGTAGAACCGTTGGGAAGACTTGGGGAAAGTCTTTTTGATCTTGCTGTAAAAAACAGAAACTTTAGAGCTCACGAGAATTGCTATAATTTTTTATTGGAGAGTGATACTTAGTTAATTATTTTTGAAAATGATTAATACATAAATTCCTAACGTACAGTAATTTATTTCAGAATTTTTGGTGTTCCAGAAGTGGTCGAAACCTACATATTACTACAGACTGTTCTGTTTTTGACAGATTCTGTTTTTCGTGTGTTGTTTGCTTATTTTGATGAATCTATGGCTGGTAATAGAGTTTATGAACCATAGAAAAGTTGGAATACAGTAAGTTTAACACCAATATAAATCAAGAATGAGTTCATTACAGTACCTTGAGCGGTGGTTTGTTTTCTTTTACTAACGGAGCTCACGAAGATTTTCTTTTAAGTTTTGTGTTGTGATGTTTTCAAGTTTTGGGTAAAGATTTGATGGATTATGGAACAAGGAGTGGCAAGAGCCTAAGCTTGGATATGCCCAAGGCACCGCAAGGTAAAATCCAAGGATACCAAAAATCCTAAGCTTGGGGATGCCCCGGAAGGCATCCCCTCTTCCATCTTCGTCTATCGGTAACTTTACTTGGAGCTATATTTTTATTCGCCACATGATATGTATTTTGCTTGGAGTGTCTTGTATGATTTGAGTCTTTGATTTCTAGTTTACCACAATAATCCTTTCTGTACACACCTTTTGAGAGAGACACACATGAATTGGAATTTATTAGAATACTCTATGTGCTTCACTTATATCTTTTGAGCTATATAGTTTTTTTGCTCTAGTGCTTCGCTTATATCTTTTAGAGCGTGGTGGTGGTTTTATTTTATAGAAATAATTGATCTCTCATGCTTCACTTATATTATTTTGAGAGTCCTTTAGAACAACATGGAAATTTTCTTTTGCTATAATAAAAAAATTCATATAAGTGTATTGAATACTAAGAGAAGTTTGATACTTGATGATTGTTTTGAGATATGGAGATAGTGATATTAAAGTTCCGCTAGTTCAGTAGTTGTGAATTTGAAAAATACTTGTGTTGAATTTTGCATGTCCCAGAGCATGCACGTATGGTAAACGTTGTGTAACAAATTTGAAACATGAGGTGTTATTTGATAGTATTCCTTATGAGTGGCGGTTGGGGACGAGCGATGGTCTTTTCCTACCAATCAATCGCCCTAGGCGCATGCGCGTAGTACTTGGTTTTTGATGACTTGTAGATTTTTGCAAAAAGTATGTGCGTTCTTTATTACTAATGTTGAGTCCATGGATTATACGCACTCTCACCCTTCCATCATTGCTTGCCACTTCGGTACCGTGCATTGCCCTTTCTCACCTTGAGAGTTGGTGCAAACTTCGCCGGTGCATCCAAACCCCGTGATACGATATGCTCTATCACACATAAACCTCCTTATATCTTCCTCAAAACAGCCACCATACCTACCTATTATGGCATTTCCATAGCCATTCCGAGATATATTGACATGCAACTTTCCACCATTCAGTTCATTATGACACGCATCATCATTGTCATATTGCCTTGCATGATCATGTAGTTGACATCGTATTTGTGGCAAAGCCACCGTTCATAATTCTTTCATACATGCCACTCATGAGTCATTACCCATCCCGGTACACCGCCGGAGGCATTCATATAGAGTCAATATCTTGTTCTAGTATCGAGTTGTAATCAATGAGATGTAAATAAATAGAAGTGTGCTGATCATCATTAATAGAGCATTGTCCACAAAAGGAGAAAGACCAAATAAAAAAAGATAAAAAAAGGAAGGCCCCAAAGAAATATAAAATAAAATAAAAAGGGGCAATGCTACTATCCTTTTTCCACACTTGTGCTTCAAAGTAGCACCATGATCTTTATGATAGAGAGTCTCTTGTTTTGTCACTTTCATATACTAGTGGGAATTTTTCATTATAGAACTTGGCTTGTATATTCCAACAATGGGCCTCCTCAAGTGCCTTAGGTATTTGTGAGCAAGCAAGTTGGATGCACACCCACTTAGTTTCTTTTGTTGAGATTTCATACATTTATAGCTCTAGTGCATCCGTTGCATGGCAATCCCTACTCCTTGCATTGACATCAATTGATGGGCATCTCCCTAGCCCATTGATTAGCCGTGTCGATGTGAGACTTTCTCCTTTTTTGTCTTCTCCACATAACCCCCTCATTGTATTCTATTCCACCCATAGTGCTATATCCATGGCTCATGCTCATGTATTGCGTGAAAGTTGAAAAAAGTTTGAGATTACTAAAGTGTGAAACAATTGCTTGGCTTGTCATCGGGGTTGTGCATGATGAGAGCATTCTAGTGTGACAAAAATGGAGCATGACCAAACTGTATGATTTTGTAGGGATGAACCTTTTTGGCCATGTTATTTTGAGAAGACATAATTGCTTAGTTAGTATGCTTGAAGTATTATTATTTTTATGTCAATATTAGACTTTTATCTTGAATCTTTCGGATCTGAATATTCATGCCACAAGAAAGAAAATTACATTGAAATATGTTAGGAAGCATTCCACATCAAAAATTCTATTTTTATCATTTACCTACTCGAGGACGAGCAGGAATTACGCTTGGGGATGCTTGATACGTCTCCAACGTATCTATAATTTTCTATTGTTCCATGCTATATTATATTTTGTTTTCGATGTTTAATGGGCTTTATTACACACTTTTATATATTTTGGGACTAACCTATTAACCGGAGGCCCAGCCCAAATTGCTATTTTTTGGCCTATTTCCTTGTTTCGTAGAAAAAGAATATCAAACGGAGTCCAAACGGAATGAAACCTTCGGGAGCGTGATTTTTGGAACAAACGTGATCCAGAGGACTTGGAGTGGACGTCAAGCAATCAACAAGGAGGCCACGAGGCAGGGGGCGCACCTACCCCCTTGGGCACACCCTCCACCCTCGTGGGCCCCTCGTTGCTCCACCGACCTACTTCTTCCTCCTACTTATATCCATATACCCCGCAAACATCCAGGAGCACCACGAAACCCTATTTCCACCACCGCAACCTTCTGTACCCAAGATATCCCAGCTTGGGGCCTTTTTCGGAGCTCCGCTGGAGGCGGCATCGATCACGGAGGGCATCTACATCAACTCCATGGCCCCTCCGATGATGTGTGAGTAGTTTACTTCAGACCTTCGGGTCCATAGTTATTAGCTAGATGGCTTGTTCTCTCTCTTTGGATCTCAATACAAAGTTATCCTCAATTCTCTTGGAGATCTATTCGATGTAATCTTCTTTTGCGGTGTGTTTGTCGAGATCCGATGAATTGTGGGTTTATGACCTAGATTCTCTATGAAAAATATTTGATTCTGCTCTGAATTCTTTTATGTATGATTGGTTTATCTTTACAAGTCTCTTCGAATTATCAGTTTGGTATGGCCTACAAGATTAATATTTCTTGCAATGGGATAAGCGCTTAGCTTTGGGTTCAATCTTGCGGTGCTCAATCCCAGTGACAGTAGGGGAAACGACACGTATTGTATTGTTTCCATCGAGGATAAAAATATGGGGTTTATATCATATTGCATGAGTTTCTCCCACTACATCATGTCATCTTGCTTAAGGCGTTACTCTATTCTTATGAACTTAATACTCTAGATGCATGCTGGATAGTAGTCGATGTGTGGAGTAATAGTAGTAGATGCAGGCATGAGTTGGTCTACTTATCACGGACATGATGCCTATATACATGATCGTGCCTAGATATTCTCATAACTATGCTCAATTCTATCAATTGCTTGACAGTAATTTGTTCACCCGCCGTAATACTTATGCTACCTAGAGGGAAGCCACTAGTGAAACCAATGCCCCAGGTATTTTTTCCATCATACAAGTTTCCAATCTATTTTATTTTGCAATCTTTACTTTCAATCCATATCATAAAAATACCAAAAATACTTACCTTATTGTTATCATCTCTATCAGATCTCACTCTTGCAAGAGGCCGTGAAGGGATTGACAACCCCTTTATCGCGTTGGTTGCGAGGTTCTTATTTGTTTGTGTAGGTACGAGGTGACTCGCGCATGGTCTCCTACTGAATTCATACCTTGGTTATCAAAAACTGAGGGAAATACTTACGTTGCTTTACTGCACCACCCTTTCCTCTTCAAGGGAAAAGCAACGCAGTGCTCAAGAGGAAGCAAGAAGGATTTCTGGCGCTGTTGCCGGGGAGTCTACGCACAAGTCAAGACATACCAAGTACCCATCAAAAACTCTTATCCCTCGCATTACATTATTTGCCATTTGCCTCTCGTTTTCCTCTCCCCCACTTCACCTTGCCGTTTTATTCGCCCTCTTTTCCGTTCGCCCTTTTTCCATTTGCTTTAATGTCTTACTTGGCTTGTTTGCTCGTTTGGTTGGAATAGTTGTTTATTTATTACTAAACAGAGAACCTAAGATCTATGGATCCTCATCTGCTTGCTAATCTATTTAAGAGATCCAATTATGATGAACCAATTTCTAGTGAGTTTTGTGCACTAGATTTTCTTTATGAAGTTTTGCTTGAAATTCGTGAATCTAAAAATTGTGATGAAGTACTTTATGGAGTGATTCACGATGGATCTTTGAATAAAAAGCATCATTGCAATGATAATAGTATAAATTCTACTAATGTCAATTTTGCTTATAATATGCAAAACCCTAAGCTTGGGGATGCTAGTTTTGCTATGTCTACTACTTGTTGCAATGATCTTGATTGGGGTGATTCTTCTTATGATCTTGAAAATTTATTTAAGCCCCATGATGAACATGAGATTGATTATAATGTTTGCAATAATATAGAAAGTGGGTTTGTAAGAGTGACTACTTTAGATCCCACATATTTGGAGAATGTTCAATCTTATGATGTTTTTGATAAAAGTGGGTTTGGAGAGGTCATGACTTTAGTTAATGTTAATCCCACTATTTTGGAAGAGTGTCAACTTTGCATGCATGTGGATCGTGTTAAGAATATGTTTTGTGATAATTGTATTGTTCAATTTGCTTATGATCCTACATTTAATTATTATGAGAGAGTAAAATATGGTTGTAGAAATTTTTATGTTACTAAATTAGCTCTGGTTATGTTGAGATTGCTATTGTTTCTTCCCGCTTCCTTGCAGATGCTAGTTTTTTCTTGCCTTGATTATTTGTTTTCCTATAAGATGCCTATGCACAGGAAGTATGTTAGACTTAGATGTGTTTTTCACGTGTTTTATGATGCCCTCTTTGTGCTTCAATTCTTGTCTTTCATGCGAGCATCGTTCAAATCTTTTGCCTAGCTAAAAGGCTTTAAAGAAAAGCGCTTGCTGGTAGACAACCCAATATTTTTCTTTGCTGTTATTCAATAAATAATTTATCTAGCCTCTGTTTTGGTTGTGTTTTTATGTTTAATTAGTGTTTGTGCCAAGTAGAACCGTTGGGAAGACTTGGGGAAAGTCTTTTTGATATTGCTGTAAAAAAACAGAAACTTTTGAGCTCACTACAATTGCTGCCATTTTTTATTGGAGAGTGCTACTTAGTTAATTATTTTAGAAAATGATTAATAGATAAATTCCTCACGTACAGAAATTTATTTTAGAATTTTGGGGGTTCCAGAAGTGCTTGAAACCTACAGATTACTACAGACTATTCTGTTTTTGACAGATTCTGTTTTTCGTGTGTTGTTTGCTTATTTTGATGAATCTATGGCTGGTAATAGAGTTTATGAACCATAGAAAAGTTCGAATACAGTAGGTTTAACACCAATATAAATCAAGAATGAGTTCATTACAGTACATTGAGTGGTGGTTTGTTTTCTTTTACTAACGGAGCTCACGGAGATTTTCTTTAAGTTTTGTGTTGTGATGTTTTCATGTTTTGTGTAAAGATTTGATGGATTATGGAAAAAGGAGTGGCAAGAGCCTAATCTTGGGGATGCCCAAGGCAGCCCAAGGTAAAATCTAAGGACACCAAAAATCTTAAGCTTGGGGATGCCCCGGAAGGCATCCCCTCTTCCATCTTCGTCTATCGGTAACATTACTTGGAGCTATATTTTTATTCGCCACATGATATGTGTTTTGCTTGGAGTGTCTTGTATGATTTGAGACTTTGCTTTCTAGTTTACCACAATAATCCTTGATGTACACACCTTTTGGGAGAGACACACATGAATTGGAATTTATTAGAATACTCTATGTGCTTCACTTATATCTTTTGAGCTATATAGTTTTTTGCTCTAGTGCTTCGCTTATATCCTTTAGTGCATGGTGGTGGTTTTATTTTATAGAAATAATTGATATCTCATGATTCACTTATATTATTTTGAGAGTCCTTTAGAACAGCATGGTAATTTTCTTTTGCTATAATAAAAAATTTCATATAAGTGTATTGAATACTGAGAGAAGTTTGATACTTGATGATTGTTTTGAGATATGGAGATAGTGATATTAAAGTTGCGCTAGTTGAGTAGTTGTCAATTTGATAAATACTTGTGTTGAATTTTGCAAGTCCCATAGCATGCACGTATGGTAAACGTTGTGTAACAAATTCGAAACATGAGGTGTTATTTGATTCTCTTCCTTATGAGTGCCGGTTGGGGACGAGCGATGGTCTTTTCCTACCAATCTACCCCCCTAGGAGCATGCACGTAGTACTTGGTTTTTGATGACTTGTAGATTTTTGCAATAAGTATTTGAGTTCTTTATGACTAATGTTGATTCCATGGATTATACGCACTCTCACCCTTCCATCATTGCTAGCCTCTTCGGTACCGTGCATTGCCCTTTCTCACCTTGAGAGTTGGTGCAAACTTCGCCGGTGCATCCAAACCCCGTGATACGATACGCTCTATCACACATAAACCTCCTTATATCTTCCTCAAAACAACCACCATACCTACCTATTATGGCATTTCCATAGCCATTCCGAGATATATTGCCATGCAGCTTTCCACCATTCCGTTCATTTTGACACGCATCATCATTGTCATATTGCCTTGGATGATCATGTAGTTGACATCGTATTTGTCGCAAAGCCACCGTTCATAATTCTTTCATACATGTCACTCATGAGTCATTGCCCATCCCGGTACACTGCCGGAGGCATTCATATAGAGTTAATATCTTGTTCTAGTATCGAGTTGTAATCATTGAGTTGTAAATAAATAGAAGTGTGATGATCATCATTAATAGAGCATTGTCCCCCCAAAAGGAGAAAGACTAAATAAAAAAGAAAAAAGGAAGGCCCTAAAAAAATATAAAAGAAAATAAAAAGGGGCAATGCTACTATCCTTTTTCCACACTTGTGCTTCAAAGTAGCACCACGATCTTTATGATAGAGAGTCTCTTGTTTTGTCACTTTCATATACTAGTGGGAATTTTTCATTATAGAACTTGGCTTGTATATTCCAACAATGGGCCTCCTCAAGTGCCCTAGGTCTTTGTGCGCAAGCAAGTTGGATGCACACCCACTTAGTTTCTTTTGTTGAGATTTCATACATTTATAGCTCTAGTGCATCCGTTGCATGGCAATCCCTACTCCTTGCATTGACATCAGTTGATGGGCATCTCCCTAGCCCATTGATTAGCCGTGTCGATGTGAGACTTTCTCCTTTTTTGTCTTCTCCACATAACCCCCTCATTATATTCTATTCCACCCATAGTGATATATCCATGGCTCACGCTCATGTATTGCATGAAAGTTGAATTTTTTTTTGAGATTACTAAAGTGTGAAACAATTGCTTGGCTTGTCATCGGGGTTGTGCATTATGAGAGCATTCTTGTGTGACAAAGATGGAGCATGACCAAACTATATGATTTTGTAGGGATGAACTTTTTTGGCCATATTATTTTGAGAAGACATAATGGCTTAGTTAGTATGCTTGAAGTATTATTATTTTTATGTCAGTATTAGACTTTTATCTTGAATCTTTCGGATCAGAATATTCATGCCACAATAAACAAAATTACATTGAAATATGTTAGGAAGCATTCCACATCAAAAATTCTGTTTTTATCATTTACCTACTCGAGGACGAGCATGAATTAAGCTTGAGGATGCTTCCTATAATTTTTTATTGTTCGATGCTATATTATATTCTGTTTTGGATGTTTAACGGTCTTTATTATATACTTTTATATAATTTTTGGGACTAACCTATTAACCGGAGGGCCAACCCAAATTGTTGTTTTTTGCCTATTTCAGTGTTTCGCAGAAAAAGAATATCAAACGGAGTCCAAACGGAATGAAACCTTTGGGAGCGTGATTTTTGGAACAAACATGATCCAGAGGACTTGGAGTGGACGTCAAGCAGTCAACAAGGAGGCCACGAGGCAGGGGGCGCGCCTACCCCCCTGGGCGCACCCTCCACGCTCATGGGCCCCTCATTGCTCCACCGACCTACTTCTTCCTCCTATTTATATCCATATACCCCGCAAACATCCAAGAGCACCACGAAACCCTATTTCCACCGCCGCAACCTTCTGTACCCAAGAGATCCCATCTTGGGGCCTTTTCCAAAGCTCCGCCAGAGGGGACATTGAGCATGGAGGGCCTCTACATCAACTCCATGGCCCCTCCGATGATGTGTGAGTAGTTTACCTCAGACCTTCGGGTCCATAGTTATTAGCTAGATGGCTTGTTCTCTTTTTTGGATCTCAATACAAAGTTTTCCTTGATTCTCTTGGAGATCTATTCGATGTAATCTTCTTTTGTGGTGCGTTTGTCAAGATCCGATGAATTGTGGGTTTATGATTTAGATTATCTATGAACAATATTTGAATCTGCTCTGAATTCTTTTATGTATGATTGGTTTGTCTTTGCAAGTCTCTTGGAATTATCAGTTTGGTTTGGCCTACTAGATTGATATTTCTTGCAACGGGATAAGTGCTTCGCTTTGGGTTCAATCTTGCGGTGCTCGATCCCAGTGATAGTAGGGGAAACGACACATATTGTATTTTTGCCATCGAGGATAAAAAGATGGGGTTTATATCATATTGCATGAGTGTATCCCTGTACATCATGTCATCTTGCTTAAGTCGTTACTCTGTTCTTATGAACTTAATACTCTAGATGCATGCTGGATTGCGGTCGATATGTGGAGTAATAGTAGTAGATGCAGGCAGGAGTCGGTCTACTTGTCACGGACGTGATGCCTATATACATGATCATGCCTAGATATTCTCATAACTATGCTCAATTCTATCAATTGCTCGACAGTAATTTTTTCACCCACCGTAATACTTATGCTACCTTGGGAGAAGCCACCAGTGAAACCTATGGCCCCCAGGTCTTTTTTCCATCATACAAGTTTCCAATCTATTTTATTTTGCAATCTTTACTTTCAGTCTATATCCTAAATATACCAAAAAATACTTATCTTATTGTTATCATCTCTATCAGATTTCACTCTTGCAAGTGGCCGTGAAGGGATTGACAACCCCTTTATCATGTTGGTTGCGAGGTTCTTATTTGTTTGTGTAGGTATGAGGTGACTCGCGCGTGGTCTCCTACTGGATTGATACCTTGGTTCTTAAAAACTAAGGGAAATACTTACGCTGCTTTACTTCACCACCCTTTCCTCTTCAAGGAAAAACCAACGCAATGCTCAAGGGGAAGCAAGAAGAATTTCTGGCGCCGTTGTCGGGGAGTCTACGCACAAGTCAAGACATACCAATTACCCATCATAAACTCTTATCCCTCGCATTACATTATTTGCCATTTGCCTCTCGTTTTCCTCTCCCCTACTTCACCCTTGCCATTTTATTCGCCCTCTTTTCCGTTCGCCCTTTTTCCATTTGCTTTAATGTCTTACTTGGCTCGTTTGCTCGTTTGGTTGGAATAGTTGTTTATTTATTACTAAACATAGAACCTAAGATCTATGGATCCTCATCCGCATGCTAATCTTTTTAAGAGATCCAACTATGATGAACCAATTGCTAGTGAGTTTTGTGCACTAGATTTTCTTTATGAAGTTTTGCTTGAAATTGGTGAATCTGAAAATTGTGATGAAGTACTTTTGTAACGCCCTCGATGCGGCTATATCTCCCACGTGTCGAAGCATGACTTAGAGGCATAACCGCATTGAAAGCAATGTTGCAAGTGAGGTAATCTTCACACAACCCATGTAATACATAAGGGAAAGAGATACATAGTTGGCTTACAATCGTCACTTCACACAAATACATGAATAAAGCATTACAACATCCAAATACAATCAATGTCCGACTACGGAACCAAAATAAAAGAAGACTACCCCAAAAGCTACACAGATCCCCGATCGTCCTGACTGGGCTCCACTACTGATCAACTAGAACGAAACAACATAAAGGACAAGATCTTCCTCGAGCTCCTCCTTAAGCTTGGTTGCGTCATCTGCTCGGTAACATCGGCACTTGCAAACTGGTTTTGGAAGTAACTGTGAGTCACGGGGACTCAGCAATCTCACCCCCTCGCGATCAAGACTATTTAAGCTTATAGGACGGGTAAAAGGTATGAGGTGGAGTTGCAGCAAGCGACTAGCATATATGGTGGCTAGCATACGCAAATGAGAGCGAGAAGAGAAGGCAAAAGCACGGTCGAACAACTATGATCAATAAGTGATCCTAAAACAACCTACGTCAAACATTACTCCAACACCGTGTTCACTTCCCGGACTCCTCCGAGAAGAGACCATCACGGTTACACACGCGGTTGATGTATTTTAATTAAGATCAACTTAAGGTTTTCTACAACCGGACATTAACAAATTCCCATCTGCCCATAACCGCGGGCACGGCTTTCAAAAGTTCAAATCCCTACAGGGGTGTCCCAACTTAGCCCATCACAAGCTCTCACGGTCAACGAAGGATATTCCTTCTAGCAGGAAGACCCGACCAGACTCGGAATCCCGGTTACAAGACATCCTCGACAATGGTAAAACAAGTCCAGCAACACCGCCCGAATGTGCCGACAAATCCCGATAGGACCTGCACATATCTTGTTCTCAGGGCACACTCAGATGAGACTACCTACGAGTAAAACCAACCCTCAAGTTTCCCCGAGGTGGCCCCGCAGGCAGCTCGGTTCGGACCAACACTTAGAGAAGCACTGGCCCGGGGGGGGGGTTAAAATAAAGATGACCCTTGGGCTGGCCGACCCAAGGGAAAGAAAAGGCTAGGTGGCAAATGGTAAAACCAATGTTGGGCTTTGCTGGAGGAGTTTTATTCAAGGCGAACTGTCAAGGGGTTCCCATTATAACCCAACCGCGTAAGGAACGCAAAATCCGGGAACATAACATCGATATGACGGAAACTAGGGCGGCAAGAGTGGAACAAAACACCAGGCATAAGGCCGAGCCTTCCACCCTTTACCATGTATATAGATGCATTAATTAAATAAGAGATATTGTGATATCCCAACAAAATATCCATGTTCCAACATGGAACAAACTCCAATCTTCACCTGCAACTAACAACACTATAACAGGGGCTGAGCAAAGCGGTAACATAGCCAAGCAATGGTTTGCTAGGACAAGGTGGGTTAGAGGCTTGGTTCAACAATATGGGAGGCATGATAAGCAAGTGGTAGGTATCGCAGCATAGGCATAGCAAAAGAGCGAGCAACTAGCAAGCAAAGATAGAAGTGATTTCGAGGGTATGGTCATCTTGCCTGAGATCCCGCAAGGAAGAAGAACGAGTCCATGAAGAAGACAAACGTACGTAGTCGAATGGGTCCTCACAAAACGCGACGTTACCGGAACCAACCCGAAGAAGGAACACCGGAAAGAAGCACAAAACATAGTAAACAAACCACACACGAACATGGTATGATATGCGGGATGCGGTATGTGATGCATATGCAAGATTTGACAAGGAATGATTGAACCTGGCCTCAACTTGGAAAACCAAGAGTGCCACTGGAAAGGTGAGGTGATTTCGGTTGAAATCGATGTAAAGATCACCGGAATCGGATGCCCGGTTTGGAAATGGCAAGCAAAACAAATATGGCACCGGTCTGCGATAATTAGTAAGTAGCCATCTAAATGCAACAAGATAAATATGCTACAGCACTCAAACATGACAACAAAATACTTGGCAGGGATCCACTCATAATGCTTGACAAAAGATGAACATTGAGCTACGGCTAATTCATCCATTAACAGGTTCAAACAAGTATGGCAAAAGTGCAAATGATAACAGGTTTCAGACTTAGTGAAATTAACACAAGTCTGGAATTTATCATCAGGAAGCACACTTTAGAGCATGAAAACTACAAGCTACAGGAACTTAACATGGAAAAGCAATGCATGACATGAAGCTACTCAAATCACTTAGCAAAAGTCCCTTAGTGACCTTGAGCCAAAAGGGATCAGAAAATACAATTGCAAGCATGTGAACACGGCAAAAACATAAACAAATCTCAGACAGGGAAAAAAACTGGAACATGCAAAACAGTTAACAAGTAGGCATGTTTATGAGCTCGATGCACTCACTACAGAGCATGGCATGACAAACTAAGAATACACCCATCAAGAAGACATGGCATAGGAGCTAGACATGGCAAGAAAAACAACATAGCATGCACGGATCAATAGCAACATCCTCGGCAAAATCGCTAAACATGTCAACAATCTGCCAGGATTCATGATATAGCAAAAGTAGAGCTCGATTGACTCAAGATAGGGTGCTCCATAAATGCAAAAAAGGACATGGATGGATCGAGCACCACAATATTAACAAAACATCCTTACTGATCATCCTCAAAAGAGGCACGGATCACTAGGAAACAACATGAACATATGGCATAACAACAAAATCAGGACAAGGACTTTGTGAAATTCTAAGTCCCTGAAATCAGCATTACCGATTACGCTACTTTGCAAGCTTGTGCTAGTCACCACAAATATCACAAAAATACATGGAAAGCACCTCTGTAAAGATGGCATGGCATATAACAAAACACATTTAGAGCTCAGGATCATAGCATGCACACATTAATCATGGCAAAAATGAGAAAATGCTATTTGGTGAAACAGATCTGACAAATTTATCACATAGCCCTCTTCCAATGACATTTCGGGCATCAAGATGAGCTCAAATGAAAATGATGCAATGAGATGAAATGATGTACTCGACGAGGCGAACATTTTGATATGCTACACGCACAAATCGGAGCAACGGTTGCAGAGTTGTGACATGATGAACAAGGCTAGAAAATCTGAACGGAAAAGGACTTAGGCAAAAATGACCCAGTCTGAAAAGAGCGCTAGCTACTAAATCACGCACGGCCGAGGGATAGATGCGGGCTCACCATGGGCCAAGCCCAGTAGAGGAGGAGGTCGGCCAGACCGGCGAGAAGATGGGCTGGGCCGCCGGCAAGCTGGGCCAGGGAGGAGGTGGCCCCACGCGGGTCCAGGAGCGGCGCACGGGAGGAGCAGCTCCTATGCTCGCTCCCGAGCACGGTCATGGCGGCGGCGGTGGCTCTGGCAGGGCCGTCGAAGGCCAGGGACGACGGAGATGCGCGGGAGGCGCCGGAAACGGGCAGATCCGGGTGGATCCGGCCCCGAGGATCTCGTTCCCGTCGTTGACGGAGCTTGGACAGGCGCAGCTCCATGGCGGCGGCTGGATCTGGGGTCCGGCGGCGGCGCGGGCCGTTCGGTGGCCGGGGTGGTGCATGGGCGAGGCAGCGGGGTCGGCGCTGGCGAGGGTACTGCAGCGGCGAACAGCGGACGCAGAGCGGAGGCGCACAGCGCTGGACGGCGGAGAAGGCCAGCGGGGCATGCGCGCGGGCGGCTCTCGCCCGTTGCGGCCCGATGCGGGCCTCCCGCGGGCCTGGCGTGCCGCGGCGCCGCTGGGGCGCTGGAGGCGACGTGTGGTGCCCTGGGGTTGGAGGAGGGTGCGGTCAACGGCGGCGGGGCCAATGGAGGCGCGACAAGTGGCGGCGGAGGGCTTGTCGGCGCCGGAATTCGAGGAGAGGAGGTGGGAGGCGGCTGGGAGATGATTGGGGCACGGAATTTTAGGGGGAGGGGTAGGTAGCTGCCCAAAAGGGAAGGGGAGTTGGTCTAAATAGGAAAAGGGGCTAGGATTAGGGTTAGGAGGGGGTTTCTTGACCCTCCGATCGCGATCGGGCGGTTCCGGATGTGAGGAGAGGTAGGCTGGACCTAGGTGGGCTGTGGGAAGAGAAGAGAGGGCAGTTCGGCACGGGTTTCTGGAGACTGAAAACGTCGGACGAATAAACCGACAATGGTGCCGCTACGGAGGGCGGTTGGGCAGTCAAACGGGCTCTGAATGCGACGGAACTTGACAGGCGCTCTACCGGTAGCAAACCAAGGCCGCATGACAAGTCTCGGTCCAATCCGAGAACGTTTAACACCCGCACACAAAAAGAGGTAGAAAGGGACACCGGATGACATAGGAGCGCCGGATTGCAAAACGGAGAACGCGGAAAAAGCTCGGATGCATGAGACGAACATGTATGCAAATGAAATGCACATGATGACATGATATGCAATGCATGACACGCAAGCAAAGACAAGGCAACAACAGCGAATAACTGGAGGACACCTGGCACATCGGTCTCGGGGCGTCACAACTTTATGGAGTGATTCATGATGGATCTTTGAGTAAAAAGCATGATTGCAATGAGAATAGTATACATTCTATTAATGTCAATTTTTCTTATAATATGCAAAACACTAAGCTTGGGGATGCTAGTTTTGCTATGTCTACTACTTGTTGCAATCATCATGATTGGGGTGATTCTTCTTATGATCTTGAAAATTTATTTAAGCCCCATGATGAACATGAGATTGATTATAATGTTTGCAATAATATTGAAAGTGGGTTTGGAAGAGTGACAACTTTAGATCCCACATATTTGGAGAATGTTCAATCTTATGAAGTTTTTGATAAAAGTGGGTTTGGAGAGGTCATGACTTTAGTTAATGTTAATCCCACTATTTTGGAAGAGTGTCAACTCTGCATGCATCTGGATCATGTTAAGAATATGTTTTGTGATAGTTGTATTGTTGAATTTTCTTATGATCCTACATTTAGTTATTATGAGAGAGTAAAATATGTTGTAGAAATTTTCATGATACTAAATTACCTCTCGTTATGTTGAGATTGCTATTGTTTCTTCCCGCTTCCTTGCATACGCTAGTTTTTGCTTGCGTTGATAATTTGTTTTCCTATAAGATGCTTCTGCATAGGAAGTATGTTAGACTTAGATGTGTTTTTCACGTGTTTTATGATTCTCTCTTTGTGCTTCAATTCTTGTCTTTCATGCGAGCATCGTTGAAATTTTTGCCTAGCTAAAAGGCTTTAAAGAAAAGCGCTTGCTGGGAGACAACCCAATATCTTTCTTTGATGTTATTCAATAAATAATTTATCTAGCCTCTGTTTTTTTTGTGTTTTTTATGTTTAATTAGTGTTTGTGCCAAGTAGAACCGTTGGGAAGACTTGGGGAAAGTCTTTTTGATCTTGCTGTAAAAAACAGAAACTTTACAGCTCACGAGAATTGCTGCCATTTTTTATTGGAGAGTCCTACTTAGTTAATTATTTTGAAAATAATTAATTTATAAATTCCTCACGTACAGCAATTTATTTTAGAATTTTGGGGGTTCCAGAAGTGTTCGAAACCTACAGATTACTATAGACTGTTCTGTTTTTGACAGATTCTGTTTTTCGTGTGTTGTTTGCTTATTTTGATGAATCTATGGCTTGTAATAGAGTTTATGAACCATAGAAAAGTTGTAATACAGTAGGTTTAACACCAGTATCAATCAAGAATGAGTTCATTACAGTACCTTGAGTGGTGGTTTGTTTTCTTTTACTAACGGAGCTCACGAAGATTTTCTTTTAAGTTTTGTGTTGTGATGTTTTCAAGTTTTGGGTAAAGATTTGATGGATTATGGAACAAGGAGTGGCAAGAGCCTAATCTTGGGGATGCCCAAGGAACCCCAATGTAAAATCCAAGGACACCAAAAATCCTTAGCTTGGGGATGCCCCGGAAGGCATCCCCTCTTCCATCTTCGTCTATCGGTAACTTTACTTGTAGCTATATTTTTATTCGCCACATGATATGTGATTTGCTTGGAGAATCTTGTATGATTTGAGTCTTTGCTTTCTAGTTTACGACAATCATCCTTGATGTACACACCTTTTGGGAGAGACACACATGAATTGGAATTTATTAGAATAATCTATGTGCTTCACTTACATCTTTTGAGCTATATAGTTTTTTGCTCTAGTGCTTCGCTTATATCTTTTAGAGCATGGTGGTGGTTTTATTTTATAGAAATAATTGATCTCTCATGCTTCACTTATATTATTTTGAGAGTCCTTTAGAACAACATGGTAATTTTCTTTTTCTATAATAAAAAAATTCATATAAGTGTATTGAATACTAAGAGAAGTTTGATACTTGATGATTGTTTTGAGATATGGAGATAGTGATATTAAAGTTGCGCTAGTTGAGTAGTTGTGAATTTGATAAATACTTGTGTTGAATTTTGCAAGTCCCGTAGCATGCACATATGGTAAACGTTGTGTAAGAAATTTGAAACATGAGGTGTTATTTGATTGTCTTCCTTATGAGTGGCGGTCGGGGACGAGCGATGGTATTTTCCTACCAATCTATCCCCCTAGGAGCATGCGCGTAGTACATGGTTTTTGACGACTCGTAGATTTTTGCAATAAGTATGTGAGTTCTTTATGACTAATGTTGAGTCCATGGTTTATACGCACTCTCACCCTTTCATCATTGCTAGCCTCTTCGGTACCGTGCATTGCCCTTTCTCACCTTGAGAGTTGGTGCAAACTTCGCCGGTGCATCCAAACCCCGTGATACGATACGCTCTATCACACATAAAACTCCTTATATCTTCCTCAAAACAGCCAGCATTCCTACCTATTATGGCATTTCCATAGCCATTCCGAGATATATTGCCATGCAGCTTTCCTCCATTCCGTTCATTATGACACGCATCATCATTGTCATATTGCCTTGCATGATCATGTAGTTGACATCGTATTTGTGGCAAAGCCACCGTTCATAATTCTTTCATACATGTCACTCATGAGTCATTTCCCATCCTGGTACACCGCCGGAGGCATTCATATAGAGTCAATATCTTGTTCTAGTATGGAGCTGTAATGATTGAGTTGTAAATAAATAGAAGTGTAATGATCATCATTAATAGAGCATTGTACCAAAAAAGGAGAAAGGCCAAATAAAAAAAGAGAAAAAATGAAGGCCCCAAAAAAATATAAAAGAAAATAAAAGGGGCAATGCTACTATCCCTTTTCCACACTTGTGCTTCAAAGTAGCACCATGATCTTTATGATAGAGAGTCTCTTGTTTTGTCACTTTCATATACTAGTGGGAATTTTTCATTATAGAACTTGGCTTGTATATTCCAACAATGGGCCTCCTCAAGTGCCCTAGGTCTTTGTGAGCAAGCAAGTTGGATGCACACCCACTTAGTTTCTTTTGTTGAGATTTCATACATTTATAGCTCTAGTGCATCCGTTGCATGGCAATCCCTACTCCTTGCATGACATCAATTGATCCGCATCTCCCTAGCCCATTGATTAGCCGTGTCGATGCGAGACTTTCTCCTTTTTTGTCTTCTCCACATAACCCCCTCATTATATTTTATTCCACCCATAGTGCTATATCCATGGCTCACGCTCATGTATTGCGTGAAAGTTGAAAAAAGTTTGAGATTACTAAAGTGTGAAACAATTGCTTGGCTTGTCATCGGGATTGTGCACGATGAGAGCATTCTTGTGTGACAAAAATGGAGCATGACCAAACTATATGATTTTGTAGGGATGAACTTTTTTGGCCATGTTATTTTGAGAAGACATAATTGCTTAGTTAGTATGCTTGAAGAATTATTATTTTATGTTAATATTAGACTTTTATCTTGAATCTGAATATTCATGCCACAATAAAGCAAATTAGATTTAAATATGTTAGGAAGCATTCCACATAAAAAATTCTGTTTTTATCATTTACCTACTCGAGGACGAGCAGGAATTAAGCCTGGGGATGCTTGATATGTCTCCAACGTATCTATAATTTTTTATTGTTCCATGCTATATTATATTCTGTTTTGGATGTTTAATGGGCTTTATTCTACACTTTTATATAATTTTTGGGACTAACCTATTAACCAGAGGCCCAGCCCAAATTGCTGTTTTTGCCTATTTCAGTGTTTCACAGAAAAAGAATATCAAACAGAGTCCAAACGGAATGAAACCTTCGGGAGCGTGATATTTGGAACAAACATGATCCAGAGGACTTGGATTGGATGTCAAGCAATCAACGAGGAGGCCACGAGGCAGGGGGAACGCCTACCCCCCTGGGAACACCCTCCGCCCTCGTGGGCCTCTTGTTGCTCCACCGACCTACTTCTTCCTCCTATTTATATCCATATACCCCGGAAACATCCAGGAGCACCACGAAACCCTATTTCCACCGCCGCAACCTTCTGTACCCAAGAGATCCCATCTTGGGGCCTTTTCCGGAGCTCCGCCGGAGGGGGCATTGATCACGGAGGGCCTCTACATCAACTCCATGGCCCCTCCGATGATGTGTGAGTAGTTTACCTCAGACCTTCGGGTCCATAGTTATTAGCTAGATGGCTTGTTCTCTCTCTTTGGATCTCAATACAAAGTTCTCCTCGATTCTCTTGGAGATCTATTCGATGTAATCTTCTTTTGTGGTGTGTTTGTCGAGATCCGATGAATTGTGGGTTTATGATCTAGATTATCTATGAACAGTATTTGAATCTGCTCTAAATTCTTTTATGTATGATTGGTTTATCTTTGCAAGTCTCTTCGAATTATCAGTTTGGTTTGGCCCACTAGATTGATATTTCTTGCAATGGCATAAGTGCTAACTTTGGGTTCAATCTTGCGGTGCTCGATCCCAGTGACAGTAGGGGAAACGACACGTATTGTATTGTTGCCATCGAGGATAAAAGATGGGGTTTATATCATATTGCATGAGTTTATCCCTCTACATCATCTCATCTTGCTTAAGGCGTTACTCTGTTCTTATGAACTTAATACTCTAGATGCATGCTGGATAGCAGGCGATGTGTGGAGTAATAGTAGTAGATGCAGGCAGGAGTTGGTCTACTTGTCAAGGAAGTGATGCCTATATACATGACCATGCCTAGATATTCTCATAACTATGCTCAATTCTATCAATTGCTCGACAGTAATTTGTTCACCCACCGTCATATTTATGCTATCTTGAGGGAAGCAACTAGTGAAACCTATGGCCCCCGGGTCTATTTTCCATCATACCAGTTTCCAATCTATTTTATTTTGCAATCTTACTTTCAATTGTATCATAAAAATACCAAAAATACTTATCTTATTATTATCATCTCTATCAGATCTCACTCTCGCAAGTGGTCGTGAAGGGATTGACAACCCCTTTATCGCATTGGTTGTGAGGTTCTTATTTGTTTGTGTAGGTACGAGGTGACTCGCGCGTGGTCTCCTACTGGATTGATACCTTGGTTCTCAAAAACTTAGGGAAATACTTACGCTGCTTTATGGCACCACCCTTTCCTCTTCAAGGGAAAACCAACGCAGTGCTCAAGAGGTAGCAAGCGGGCGCGCGCCCTGCCCTGGCCGGCCCCTCTCTCTCCACTAGGGCCCAACAAGGCCAATTAACCCCTGGGGGTTCCGGTAACCCCTCCGGCACTCCCGTAAAATCCCGATTTCACCGGAAACTCTTCCGATGTCCAAATGTAGGCTTCCAATATATCAATCTTCATGTCTCGACCATTTCAAGACTCCTTGTCATCTCCGTGTTCATATTCGGGACTCCGAACTACCTTCGGTACATCAAAACATATAAACTCATAATACCGATCGTCACAGAACTTTAAGCATGCGGGGGTTCGAGAACTATGTAGACATGACCGAGACATGTTTCCGATCAATAACCAATAGCGGAACCTGGATGCTCATATTGGTTCCTGCATATTCTATGAAGATCTTTGTCGGTCAAACCGCATAACAATATACATTGTTCCCTTTGTCATCGGTATGTTACTTGCTCGAGATTCGATTGTCGGTATCTCAATACCTAGTTCAACCTCGTTACCGGCAAGTCTCTTTACTTGTTCTATAATGCAACATCCCACAACTAACTCATTAGTCACATTGCTTGCATGGCTTATAGTGATGTGCATTACCGAGAGGCTATGCAACATCCCACAACTAGAGATACCTCTCCGACAATCGGAGTGACAAATCCTATTCTTGATCTATGCCAACTCCGCGAATACCATCGGAGACACCTGTAGAGCACCTTTATAATCACCCAGTTACGTTATGACGTTTGGTAGCACACAAAGTGTTCCTCCGATATTCGGGAGTTGCATAATCTCATAGTCATAGGAACATGTATAACTCATGAAGAAAGCAATAGCAGTAAACTTAAACGATCAAGTGCTAAGCTAACGAAATGGGTCAAGTCAATCGCATCATTCTCCTAATGATGTGATTCCATTGATCAAATAACAACTCATGTCTATGGTTAGGAAACTTAACCATCTTTGATCAATGAGCTAGTCAAGTAGAGGCATACTAGTGACACTATGTTTGTCTATATATTCACACATGTATTATGTTTCCGGATAATACAATTCTAGCATGAATAATAAACATTTATCTTTAAATAAGGAAATAAATAATAACTTTATTATTGCCTCTAGGGCATATTTCCTTTAGTCTCCCACTTGCACTAGAGTCAATAATCTAGATTACATAGTAATGATTCTAACACCCATCGAGTCTTGGTGCTGATCATGTTTTGCTCGTGGCAGAGGCTTAGTCAGCAGGTCTGCAACATTCAGATCTGTATGTATCTTGCATATCTCTATGTCTCCCACCTGGACTTGATCCCGGATGGAATTGAAGCATCTCTTGATGTGCTTGGTTCCCTTGTGAAATCTGGATTCCTTTGCCAAGGCAATTGCACCAGTATTGTCACAAAATATTTTCATTGGACTCGATGCACTAGTTATGACACCTAGATCGGATATGAACTCCTTCATCCTGACTCCTTCTTTTGCTGCTTCCGAAGCAGCTATGTACTCCGCTTCACACGTAGATCCCGCCACGACGCTTTGTTTAGAATTGCTCCAACTAACAGCTCCACCGTTCAATATAAACACGTATCCGGTTTGCGATTTAGAATCGTCTGGATCAGTGTCAAAGCTTTCATCGACATAATCATTTACGACGAGCTCTTTGTCACCTCCATAACGAGAAACATATCCTTAGTCCTTTTCAGGTATTTCAAGATGTTCTTAACAGCTGTCTAGTGATCCACTCCTGGATTACTTTGGTACCTCCCTACTAGACTAATAGCAAGGCACACATCAGGTCTGGTACACAGCATTGCATACATGATAGAGCTTATGGCTGAAGTATAGGGAACACTTTTCATTTTCTCTCTATCTTCTACAGTCGCCGGGCATTGAGTCTTACTCAACTTCATACCTTGTAACACTGGCAAGAACCCTTTCTTAGCTTGATCCATTTTGAACTTCTTCAAAACTTTATCAAGGTATGTGCTTTGTGAAAGTCCAATTAAGCGTCTTGATCTATCTCTATAGAGCTTCATGCCCAATACATAAGCAGCTTCACCGAGGTCTTTCATTGAAAAACTCTTACTCAAGTATCCTTTTATGCTATCCAGAAATTCTATATCATCTCCAATCAACAATATGTCATCCACATATAATATTAGAAATGCTACAGATTTCCCACTCACTTTCTTGTAAATACAGGCTTCTCCAAAAGTCTGTATAAAACCATATGATTTGATCACACTATCAAAACGTTTATTCCAACTCCGAGAGGCTTGCACCAGTCCACAAATGGATCGCTGGAGCTTGCACACTTTGTTAGTACCCTTTGGATCGATAAAACCTTCATGTTGCATCATATACAACTCTTTTTCCAAAAATCCATTCAGGAATGCAGTCTTTACTTCCATTTCCCAAATTTCATAACCATAAAATGCGGCAATTGCTAACATGATTCAGACGGACTTAAGCATCGCTACGGGTGAGAAGGTCTCATCGTAGTCAACTCCTTGAACTTGTCGAAAACCTTTTACAACAAGTCGAGCTTTGTAGACAGTAATGTTACCGTCAGCATCAGTCTTCTTCTTGAAGATCCATTTATTCTCGATGGCTTGCCGATCATCGGGCAAGTCAATCAAAGTCCACACTTTGTTCTCATACATGGATCCCATCTCAGATTTCATGGCTTCAAGCCATTTTGTGGAATCCGGGCTCATCATCGCTTCCTCATAGTTCGTAGGTTCATCATGGTCAAGTAACATGACCTCCAGAACAGGATTACCGTACCACTCTGGTGCGGATCTTACGCTGGTTGACCTACGAGGTTCAGTAGTATCTTGATCTAAAGTTTCATGATCTTCATGATTAGCTTCCTCACTAATTGGTGTAGGTGTCACAGGATCCGGTTTTTGTGATGAACTACTCTCCAATAAGGGAGCATGTGACGCCCGGATAATTAGGCTAGAGTAACCCTCTAATAATGATGCCATGTCATCCTAATTAAATTTTTGTTAAACCGCACTCGTTTCAAAATCAGTGCAAATACAAATTCTACTAACTAGTCAAATTTCTATTTCTTTAAACTATCCAATAAAAATGTTCGTTGGGTTGCAGATAATCACTATTTAATTATCATGTGGAAACAAACATTATTTGAGTTAATAAAATACCCTTAACCTATTTAAAATAGGGCTAGCAACTTTAATTATACACACTTAAATTCAAAAAAATAAATCGAACGAATTCCTTTAGACCCCAAACCTTTTGTGGTAGCCTAGTATAGTACGTAGTAATTATGTGCAAAATTTTCATTTAAAACTAAATTCATATGGTGGCCGAGGTAAAAAGAACGGTAGCTATCTTTTTTTTAATAAAAAAGGTAAGTTAGAAAAACTACTATGCATGGTAGCCCACTACTACAGTGCAGCCCAGCCCACATCAGCTGGCCTTTTCATCCACGTCTCAACAGAGAAGGAGGCAGAGGCCATGGCGTGGCCTCAGCACACCCGCCCATGGCGCGGATGGCCACACGTCGAGCATCCGCCGGCAAGCCAGGAGGATAAGGGACCACCCTCGTCCCTAGATTGAACCCTAGCCCTATCTTTTCCTTCCTCGCCCCTCTCTCGCTCGATCCCATCTCCACCCGAGCGTCACCGTCGTCATGCCGCCTCTATAGCCGCGGCCACCGTCGTCCCCTCGCCCACTGAGTGCGTCCTTCCACTCCATCGTCGACCACTGCCTCAACCACAACCACAAAATGTAGCAGGGAGCCCCTACATCGACCGGATTGAGGTCATCTTCACACTACTAGGAAAATGGCTATAGATGGAATTGACACTAATGGCGCACCAGACATGTGGTGCGCCATTACTATATACTAATGGCGCACCATGTGTTGGTATGCCATTAGTGTCCAAATACTAATGGCGCACCACATCCACGGTGCGCCATTAGTAAAAAAAAAATTTAAAATTTTTTAATTTTTTTTTCAAAACTACTAATGGCGCACCGTGGCGCCTTCATTTGCAAAATAAGTTTGCGCCATTAGTACCTTGGCCACCAGTTCCACCGAATGCACCCCCCCCCTCCTGTGGATCGCCTTTTCAGTTTTAAAAAAATAAAAGAAAATGATGAAAATGTCAAAAAAATAAAAGAAAATAAGTTTCCCATGTGATATGTGGTCTAGTTGTTGGGAAAATTTGCAAATATGAATTTCGACTTCATTTGCAAAATCTCTCGAGAATTTGTAAAAATGGGCATAACTTTTGCATACTAACTCAGATGAAAAAGTTTTTTATATGAAAAATCATCTACTCGAAAAGTTACATCCAAATTTAACTGGGGGAACCCCGTTAAAGATTTTCAAAATCCTCAAAAACCTAACAGAAAAAAAGATACGGGGCTTTTAAGATCTGGAGGTAAAAAAATTAAAAATAATTCAAATTTACTAATGGCGCACCAGCCCATGGTGCGCCATTAGTATCTTCCCGCCTTCAAAATTCAAAATAAGTCAACAAAATAAAAAAAAAGTTACTAATGGCGCACCTGCCCACGGTGCGCCATTAGTATCTTCCCGCCTTCAAAATTCAAAATAAGTCAAAAAAATAAAAAAAGAGTTACTAATGGCGCACCTGCCCACGGTGTGCCATTAGTATCTTCCCGCCTTCAAAATTCAAAATAAAAAAAATAAAAAAAAATAAAAAAATAGTAATGGCGCACCTGGCCACGGTGCGCCATTACTATGTCGTATACATGGCTGGGCGCATCTCCTCCACTCCACCTCTCCTCCATTCCATCTCCTCCTCTCCTCTCCTCCACTCCATCTCCTCCTCTCCTCCACTCCATCTCCTCCTCTCCTCCACTCCATCTCCTCCTCTCCGGCGACCTCCTTCTCCTCTCCGGCGACCTCCTCCTTCTCCTCTTCGGCGACCTCCTTCTCCTCTTCGGCGACCTCCTCCTTCTCCTCTCCGGCGACCTCCTCCTCCTCCTCTCCGGCGACCTCCTCCTCTCCGGGAACCTCCTCCTCCTCCCTCTTCACCCCTCCCCTCACGGTTTCTCCTCCCTCCTCTCCGGTGAGCTCCTCCTCCCTCCTCTCCTCCCATTCCCTCATGGTTTCTCCTTCCTCCCCTCCGATGCTTCGGTGAACTCCTCTCCGGCGACCTCCTCCTCCTCTCCGGCGATGTAGGCGAGCGCCTCTCCGGTGACCTCCTCATCCTCCTCTCCGGCGAACTCCTCTCCGGCAAAAGAACGTACAAGATCCAAAAAGAGGAACAAAATTTGAAATAATATCGTGCCAAAAAACGAGAAAAAAAACTAGCAAAAAATGGGCAAAAAAATCACGATCCAGATCCAAATTCAAAAATCAAAAATACTAATGGCGCACGGTGGGGGTTAGACGGTGCGCCACTACTATTTTCCCGCCTTCAAAATTCAAAAATACTAATGGCGCACCGTGGCCTATACTAATGGCACACGTGTGGCCTATACTGATGGCGCACCGTGGCCTATACTAATGGCGCACCAGTGGTGCGCCATTAGTAAAAATTACTAATGGCGTGCTAGTAATGGCGCACCAGTGATGCGCCATTAGTTGGCAAAACTGGTGCGCCATTAGTAGGCATTTTCCTAGTAGTGTCAACCTCCACACCGCCGCTCACCATCTTTGATTCGGCCTCACCGGAGCCTCCTCGAGCCCGCTTTGCTCACCTACAGGATCGATGTGAGATTCTCTCCCTGTTCCCCTTTTCTTTCCCCTTGAATTCATCGTTGTTTGGTCATCCCACGTGTTGGCCGCCATGACAGCGAGCTCAGCTCCGCGCCCCTGTTCACTGCACTATTGTCGCGGCTCTGGCCGCGCTCCCCTGCTGCTGGCCGTGCTCGCCACGAGCACCTGCGTGCCCAGCCCACGCCCTCACTCAGTCCTGTCCGCGCACACGCCAGCACGCCGTCGCGCCCGCCACTCCCTGGCCGCGCCAAGGCGCGTGCCCACAGCCTCCTGCGCGCCCGCCTCGCCTCTCCCTGCTTGTTGCTTGCCCCACTGCCGCTGCTCTACTATTGCTTGATGCCGCTTCCCCTGCTGTTGCTCTCTACGCACGGCTGCCTGCTGCATCCCGGCCATGCCACGGCCTTGGCCATGCGCATGTGTGCGCTTTGTGCGTGATGCACAGCCACACAGTGTCCGGCTTGTGCCTCTGCACATGGCCATCCCAATTAATTAGTGCCTAATTAAATGTAGTTAGGGGTAATTAGTGTTAGGGTAGCTACTAGTGTAAGGCATGCAGCCCCCCATTTAAATTAGTTACTTGTTTTATTAACATTTGTGTCAATGACATGTGGGTCCCCTATCTAGTTTGACTAGTCAAACTGTTGACTGGGTTGACCCAGTCCATGGTACGTGGGTCATGTTTGACCCAGCTGACCAGTCAATAGTTGACTGGTTAAATGCTGACTGGACCCCCTTGACCCCACCTGCCAGCCACACATACATTTTGTTGGGTACAACTCTGGGTACCCATAGCAATTTATTCTTTTAATTTCGAATTAAAATTAAATCCAGAAAAATTAGAAAATTGATTAAAACTTTAAGAATTAATATAAAATAATCTGTAGCTCGGATGAAAAAAAACTTTGTACATGAAAATTGCTCAGAACGATGAGACGAATTCGGATACGTAGCCCGTTCGTCCGCCACACACCCCTAGCATATCAAACACGCAACTTTCCCCCTTCGGTCCTTTTGTCCGAAAACGCGGAACATCAGGAATATTTTCCCAGATGTTTCCCCCTTCGCCGGTATCACCTATCCCTGCGTTAGATCTCCTAGCACCGCGTATTGCCATGTTATGCTTTGTGTTGCTTTGATTGCTCTATTATTTAATGTGTTCCCCCCGTTACTTCTTTCCGGTAGACCCAGAGACTGCCGGCGACCCCCAGTTCGACTACTGTGTTGATGACCCCTCTCTCTTGCCAGAGCAACCAGGCAAGCCCCCCCCCCCTTGATCACCAGATATCGCCTATTCTTCTCTATACTGCTTGCATTAGAGTAGTGTAGCATGTTACTGCTTTCGGTTTATCCTATTCTGTTGCTTAGCCTGTCATTGTTGCTACAGTTGTTACCTTTACCTGCTATCCTACTGCTTAGTATAGGATGCTAGTGTTCCATCAGTGGCCCTACACTCTTGTCCGTCTGCCATGCTTTACTACTGGGCCATGATCACTTCGGGAGGTGATCATGGGCATATACTATATACTTTACACTATTACATTACCTGTGATACTATTCAGAGATGGGGGCTGAAGGGGCAGGTGGCTCCATCCCGGTAGAGGTGGGCCTGGGTTCCCGACGGCCCCCGACTGTTACTTTGAGGCGGAGCGACAGGGCAGGTTGAGACCACCTAGGAGAGAGGTGGGCCTGACCCTGGTCGGCGTTCGCGGATACTTAACACGTTAAACGAGATCTTGGTATTTGATCTGAGTCTGGCCACTGGCTTATATGCACTAACCATCTACGCGGGGACAGTTATGGGCACTCGACGTCGTGGTATCAGCCGAAGCCTTCGTGACGTCAGTGACTAAGTGGCGCGCGCCGGGTTGGACCGCGTAACGCAATTTCCTTTGTAATGGAGGTTGCTAGGTCTGCTCTCCGGCCGCGTTCGCAACGTGCAGGTGTGCAAAGGGCGATGGGCCCAGACCCCTGCGCCATAGGATTTAGACCGGCGTGCTGACCTCTCTGTTGTGCCTAGGTAGGGCTACGACGTGTTGATCTTCTGAGGCCGGGCATGACCCAGAAAAGTGTGTCCGGCCAACTGGGATCGAGCGTGTTGGGTTATGTGGTGCACCCCTGCAGGGAAGTTAATCTATTTGAATAGCCGTGATCTTCGGTAACAGGACGACTTGGAGTTGTACCTTGACCTTATGACAACTAGAACCGGATACTTAATAAAACACACCCTTCCAAGTGCCAGATACAACCGGTGATCGCTCTCTCACAGGGCGACGAGGGGAGGATCATCGGTTAGGATTATGCTATACGATGCTACTTGGAGGTATTCAGTCTACTCTCTTCTACATGCTGCAAGACGGAGGCTGCCAGAAGCGTAGTCTTCGAAACGATTAGCTATCCCCCTCTTATTCTGGCTTTCTGCAGTTCAGTCCACCGATATGGCCCTTTTACCCATTTACCCATGCATATGTAGTGTAGCTCCTTGCTTGCGAGTACTTTGGATGAGTACTCACGGTTGCTTTCTCCCTCTTTTCCCCCTATCCCTTCTACCTGGGTGTCGCAACCAGATGTTGGAGCCCAGGATCCAGACGCCACCGTCAACGACGACTCCTACTACATCGGAGGTGCCTACTACTACGTGCTGCCCGCTAACGACGATCAGGAGTAGTTAGGAGGATCCCAGGCAGGAGGCCTGCGCCTCTTTCGATCTGTATCCCAATTTGTGCTAGCCTTCTTAAGGCAAACTTGTTTAACTTATGTCTGTACTCAGATATTGTTGCTTTCGCTGACTCGTCTATGATCGAGCTCTTGTATTCGAGCCCTCGAGGCCCCTGGCTTGTAATATGATGCTTGTATGACTTATTTTATTTGTAGAGTTGTGTTGTGATATCTACCCGTGAGTCCTTGATCTTGATCGTACACATTTGCGTGCATGATTAGTGTACGGTCAAATCAGGGGCGTCACAGAGCAGGTACAGTTACCTCATCAAGTTCTACTTTCCTCCCACTCACTTCTTTCGAGAGAAACTCCTTCTCTAGAAAGGATCCATTCTTAGCAACAAATGTCTTGCCTTTGGATCTTGATAGAAGGTGTACCCAACAGTCTCCTTTGGGTATCCTATGAAGACACATTTCTCCGATTTGGGTTCGAGCTTATCAGGTTGAATCTTTTCACATAAACATCGCAGCCCCAAACTTAAGAAACGACAACTTTGGTTTCTTGCCAAACCACAGTTCATAAGGCATCATTTCAACGGATTTCAATGGTGCCATATTTAACGTGAATGCAGCCATCTCTAACGCATAACCCCAAAACGATAGTGGCAAATCGGTAAGAGACATCATAGATCGCACCATATCTAGTATAGTACGATTACGATGTTCGGACACACCATTACGCTGTGGTGTTCCGGGTGGCGTGAGTTGCTAAATTATTCCACATTGTTTCAAATCTAGACCAAACTTGTAACTCAAATATTCTCCTCCACGATCAGATCATAGAAACTCTATTTTCTTGTTATGATGATTTTCCACTTCACCCTGAAATTCTTTGAACTTTTCAAATGTTTCAGACTTATGTTTCATTAAGTAGATATACCCATATCTGCTTAAATCATCTGTGAAGGTGAGAAAATAACGATACCCACCTTGAGCCTCAATATTCATCGGACCACATACATCTGTATGTATGATTTCCAACAAGTCTGTTGCTCGCTCCATTGTTCCAGAGAACGGCGTTTTAGTCATCTTGCCCATGAGGCATGGTTCGCAAGTACCAAGTGATTCATAATCAAGTGATTCCATAAGTCCATCAGTATGTAGTTTCTTCATGCGCTTTACACCAATATGACCTAAACGGCAGTGCCACAAATAAGTTGCACTATCATTATCAACTCTACATCTTTTGGCTTCAACACTATGAATAGGTGTATCACTACTATCGAGATTCAACACAAATAGACCACTCTTCAAGGGTGCATGACCATAAAAGATATTACTCATATAAATATAACAACCATTATTCTCAGATTTAAATGAATAACTTTCTCGCATCAAACAAGATCCAGATATAATGTTCATGCTTAACGCTGGCACCAAAATAACAATTATTTAGGTCTAAAACTAATCCCGAAGGTAGATGTATAGGTAGTGTTCCGACGGCGATCACATCGACTTTGGAACCATTTTCCATGTGCATCCTCACCTCGTCCTTAGCCAGTCTTTGCTTAATCTGTAGTCCCTATTTCGAGTAGCAAATATTAGCAACAAAACCAGTATCAAATACCCAGGTGCTACTGCGAGATCTAGTAAGGTACACATGAATAACATCTATATCAGACATACCTTTGTTCACCTTGTCATCCTTCTTATCCGCCAAATACTTGGGGCAGTTCCGCTTCCAGTGACTAGTCCCTTTGTAGTAGAAGCACTCAGTCTCAGGCTTAGATCCAGACTTAGGTTTCTTCTCTTAAGCAGCAACTTGTTTTCCGTTCTTCTTGAAGTTCCCTTTCTTCTTCCATTTACCCTTTTTCTTGAAACTGGAGGTCATGTTGACCATAAACACTTGATGTTCCTTCTTGATTTATATCTCCACAGCCTTTAGCATTGCGAAGAGCTCGAGAATCGTCTTATCCATCGCTTGCATATTATAGTTCATCATGATGCTCTTGTAGCTTGGTGGCAGTGATTGAAGAACTCTGTCAATGATACTATCAACCGGAAGATTAACTCCCAACTGTGTCAAGTGATTATGGTACCAAGGCATTCTGAGTATATGTTCACTGACAGAACTATTCTCCTCCATTTTGCAGCTGTAGAACTTATTGGAGACTTCATATCTCTCAATCCGGGCATTTTCTTGAAATATTAACTTCAACTCCTGGAACATCTCGTATGCTCCATGATGTTCAAAGTGTCATTGAAGTCCCGGTTCTAAGCCATAAATCATGGCACACTAAACTATTGAGTAGTCATCAGCTTTGCTTTGCTAGACATTCATAACATCTGGCGTTGATCCTGCAGCGGGTTTGGCACCCAGCGGTGCTTCCAGGACGTAATTCTTCTATGCAGCAATGAGGATAATCCTCAAGTTACGGACCCAGTCCGTGTAATTGCTACCATCATCTTTCAACTTTGCTTTCTCAAGGAACGCATTAAAATTCAATGGAACAACAACACGGGCCATCTATCTACAATAACATAGACAAGCAAAATACTATCAGGTACTAAGTTCATGATAAATTTAAATTCAATTAATCATATTACTCAAGAACTCCCACTTAGATAGACATCCCTCTAATCATCTAAGTGATCACGTGATCCATATCAACTAAACCATAACCGATCATCATGTGAAATGGAGTAGTTTTCAATGGTGAACATCACTATGTTGATCATATCTATTATATGATTCACGCTTGACCTTTCGGTCTCAGTGTTCCGAGGCCATATCTGCATATGCTAGGCTCGTCAAGTTTAACCCGAGTATTCTGTGTGTGTAAAACTGTCTTACACCCGTTGTAGATGAACGTTGAGCTTATCACACCCGATCATCACGTGGTGTCTCGGCACGACAAACTTTGGCAACAGTGCATACTCAGGGAGAACACTCTTTAGCTTGAAATTTAGTGAGAGATCATCTTATAATGCTACCGTCAAACAAAGCAGAATAAGATGCATAAAGCATAAACATCATATGCAATCAATATAAGTGATATGATATGGCCATCATCATCTTGTGCCTTTGATCTCCATCTCCAAAGCACCGTCATGATCACCATCGTCACCGGCGCGACACCTTGATCTCCATCGTAGCATCATTGTTGTCTCGCCAACTATTGCTTCTATGACTATCGCTGTCGCTTAGTGATAAAGTAAAGCAATTACAAGGCGATTGCATTGCATACAATAAAGCGACAACCATAGGGCTCCTGCCAGTTGCCGATAACTCTGTTACAAAACATGATCATCTCATACAATAAATATAGCATCATGTCTTGACCATATCACATCACAACATGCCCTGCAAAAACAAGTTAGACGTCCTCTACTTTGTTGTTGCAAGTTTTACGTGGCTGCTACGGGCTGAGCAAGAACCGTTCTTACCTACGCATGGAAACCACAACGATAGTTCGTCAAGTTAGTGTTGTTTTAACCTTCGCAAGGACCAGGCGTAGCCACACTCGGTTCAACTAAAGTTGGAGAAACTGACACCCGCCAGCCACCTGTGTGCAAAGCACGTCGGTAGAACCAGTCTCGCATAAGCGTACGCGTAATGTCGGTCCGGGGCGCTTCATCCAACAATTCCGCCGAACCAAAGTATGACATGCTGGTAGGCAGTATGAGTTGTATTGCCCACAACTCACTTGTGTTCTACTCGTAAATATAACATCTACACGATAACATGGCTCGGATGCCACTGTTGGGGAACGTAGTAATTTCAAAAAAAATCCTACGCACACGCAAGATCATGGTGATGCATAGCAACAGGAGGGGAGAGTATCGTCCACATACCCTCGTAGACCGTTAAGAGGAAGCATTATGACAACGCGGTTGATGTAGTCGTACGTCTTCATGATCGACCGATCCTCAGTACCGAACGTATGGCACCTCCGCGTTCAGCACACGTTTAGCTCGGTGACGTCCCGCGAACTCACGATCTAGTAGAGCTCGGGGAAGAGTTTCGTCAGCACGACGACGTGGTGACGATGTTGATGAAGCTACCGTCGTAGGGCTTCGCCTAAGCACCGCTACAGGATGACCAAGGTGGATTATGGCGGAGGGGGGCACCGCACATGGTTGGGAGAGATCAATGATCAACTTGTGTGTCTAGAGGTGCCCCTTCCCCCATATATAAAGGAGTAAGGGGGAGGCTGGCCGGCCCTAGAGGGCGCGCCAGGAGGAGGAATCCTCCTCCTAGTAGGAGTAGGATTCCCCTCTTTCCTACTCCTACTAGGAGGGGGAAAGGAAGGGGGAGAAGGAGAAGGAAAGGGGGGCTGAGGGAGTCCTGGATTAGGGGGTGTCCGGATGGCCGGACTATACCTTCAGCCGGACTCCTAGACTATGAAGATACAAGATTGAAGACTTCATCCCGTATCCGGAAGGGACTTTCCTTGGCGTGGAAGACAAGCTTGGCGATATGGATATACATATCTCCTACCATTGTAACCGACTCTATGTAACCCTAACCCTCTCCAGTGTCTATATAAACCGCAGGGTTTTAGTCCGCAGGACAACATACAGAACAACAATCATACCATATGCTAGCTTCTAGGGTTTAGCCTCTCCGATCTCATGGTAGATCTACTCTTGTACTACCCATATCATCAATATTAATCAAGCAAGACGTAGGGTTTTACCTCCATCAAGAGGGCCCGAACCTGGGTAAAACTTCGTGTCCCTTGCCTCCTGTTACCATCCGGCCTAGACGCACAGTTCGGGACCCCCTACCCGAGATCCGACGGTTTTGACACCGACATTGGTACTTTCATTGAGAGTTCCTCTGTGTCGTCACCGTCAGGCTTGATGGCTCCTACTATCATTGATAGCGATGCAGTCCAGGGTGAGACCTTCCTCCCCGGACAGATCTTCGTCTTCGGCGGCTTCGCACTGCGGGCCAATTCACTTAGCCATCTGGAGCAGATCGAAAGCTATGCCCCTGGCCGTCAGGTCAGATTTGGAAGTTTAAACTACATGGCTGATATCCGTGAGGACTTGATCCTTGACTGATTCGAGCCACTGCCGAGCGCACAGCACTGTCACGACGAGCATGATCTAGCTCTGCCGCCGAACAGTGCCCTGGAGGCCGCACCCGCATCGGCTTCGACCCTTAATTCGGAGCCAACTGCGCAGATCGAGGATGGGTGGTTGGACGCCGCCTTGGGGGCTGCGATCCCAACGGTGATCGAGCCGAACACCAGCCCGCACTCCGCGAGACTCGTGACTCCAAGGAGCCGGACTCCTCTTCGGACTCCGAACCCGCCGCGCCCCTGCCGATCGAATCCGATTGAGCTCACTGCGGCGGACATCTTTCAGCACTCGCCTTTCAGCGATATTCTGAAGACACTAAAGTCTCTCTCTTTATCAGGAAAGCCCTGGTCGGACTACGGTCAGCAAGGTTGGGATACGGACGATGAAGAAATCCAAAGCCCACCCACCACCCACCTTGTAGCCACTGTCGATGATTTAACCGACATGCTCGACTTCGACTTCAAAGACATCGATGGTATGGACGCCGATCCACGAAACGATGAACAACCAGCGCCTATTGAGCCCCGGAAAGCCACCTCATCATATGACGTATACATGGTGGACGCACCAAAAGATGACGGCGAAGAGCGGAAGGACACACCGAAGGCTTGTTCCCTCGAGAAGTAGTCAAAGCAGCGATGCAAGCACCGTCCCAAATCCCGCCTCAACAGAAATAACGATCACATAGACCCAGCGCTGGAGCAGGGCAAACCGCTGCCGGACAATGGCAATCCGGATAATCAAACCGAATAAACAAATTCTATCAGGGATAATAGTCCGGACGACATAACGCCGGACAGGCACCCGGAGCAGCAGAATGCCCGTAAAAGGCTTGTTGCCACCGCGAGGAGTCTTAAAAAGCAGAAGCAAGGGCTCAAGGCTGCGCAAGACACACTCCAAATCAGATGGAGTAAAATACTCAACATAGCAGCGAGGTACGGCGACAATCGCCCCTCCAAGAGCTACCCAAAGCGGAAGCTGCTACCGGAATTCGATGAGGAGGCTTCAGACCCCCACAACCAAATATCAAAGCATCCACCTGGTCGGATAGACGACCCCTCTACCAACACAGAGCGGCATACAACGCCACTCATAATATAACACGCGACCCATGCGAGGGCTCGCACCCAAAGGACGGCGCATCAAGATCCATCTATGGACCACGCAAGCGCGCCCCAGCATACAATGCAACACAACAAACATCCAAACAACGCGGTACACCCAGCTACAGGGGTGTCGCACACCCCCTATGTTTCACCGATGAGGTGCTGGACCATGAATTTCCAGAGGGATTCAGACCCGCAAACATAGTGGCATATGACGGAACAACAGACCCTAGGGTCTGGATTGAGGACTACGTCCTTCATATCCATATGGCTCGAGGAGATGATCTCCACGCCATCAAGTACTTACCCCTCAAGCTCAAAGGGCCAGCTCGTCACTGGCTTAAAGCCCTCCCCGAAAGCTCCAATGGAAGTTGGGAAGAACTCGAAGATGCCTTTCGGGCAAATTTTCAAGGGACTTATGTCCGACCTTCGGATGCGGACGATTTGAGTCATATAACTCAACGACCCGGAGAGTCAGCCTGAAAGCTTTGGAACAGGTTTCTTACTAAAAAGAACCAGATTGTCGACTATCCGGACGCCGAAGCCTTGGCAGCTTTTAAGCATAGTGTCCGTGATGAATGGCTCGCCAGACACCTCAGCCAAAATAAGCCGAGAATGATGGCCGCATTAACAAACCTCATGACCCGCTTTTGTGTGGGTGAGGACAGCTCCCTAGCCAGATGCAGCACCAGCGACCCCATTGCATCTGAAGTTAGAGATGGAAACGGGAAATCACGGTGCAACAGCAATAACAAACGCCGGAATAAAGAAGACAGCACAAAGGGCACGGCAGTAAACGCCGGATTCAAAAGCTCTTGGCCAGGTCAGCAAAAGCTGCCCTCTAAAGGCACCAGGGATGAACTGTCCAGCCTCAAAAAAATTCTGGACCAAGTATGTCAGATCCATAGTACCCCTGGTAAACCTGCTAATCATACCCACAGAGATTGTTGGGTCTTCAAGCAGTCCGACAAGCTCAACGCCGTACACAAGGGGGAGGATACACCCAGTGAAGACGAGGATGAGCCTTCCAAGCAAGACACTGGGGAACAAAAGAACTTTCCACCAGAAGTCAAAACAGTAAACGTGTTACATGTGATCAAGGGAAAAAACAATGCGGGACTCCTAGGAAAATATACCCAAGTGCCTGTCACCGCAAAGTCCTGCCACTGGTCGTCTCAACCAATCACCTTCGACCATCGGGATTACTCAGCAAGTATCTGACGCGTAGGATGGGCTGCCCTGGTATTAGACCCAGTAATTGGCGGATATCACTTCACACGAGTCTTGATGGACGGTGGCAGCAATCTAAACCTAATATATCAGGATACAATCCGCGGGATGGGGTTAGACCCAACAAAAATTCGCCATAGAAATACTACCTTTAAAGGAGTAATGCCAGCCCCAAGGGCTCGCTGTACGGGCTCCCTCCTACTATAAGTTATATTCGGCTCCCCCGATAACTTCCGTCGCGAGCATTTAACCTTCCACATCGCTCCGTTCTGAAGTGGCTATCAAGCATTGCTCGGACGCGAAGCTTTCGCTCGCTTTAATGCAATACCACACTACGCCTCCCTCACACTCAAGATGCCCGGTCCACGCGGCATCATTTCAGTGAACGGAAATATCAAGCGATCTCTGCGTGCCGAAGAGAGCGCGGCTACCTTGGCAGCCGCACACTAAAGGCGCCCGAACCAACGAAAGCATCCAATAGGTCGTCAAGACCTCAGACACAACTAACCAAGTCCGGCGCCGCTATTTTTACCGAATAAACAGTCACACCCCTATTTGTCAATACAAGGGGATCAACGCGCGCAGACAAGTGGCAATCGTTTCTCATCTTGAATTATACATGGTTTCTTTAAAAACTATCATTTTGCACGACAACTTTTTCACCTAAATTCCTCTCTTTTAAAGACGATCATCGTGCTACACCCGTCCAGGATACGGCACAACGGAGACATAGGCGCAGACGTGCAACAGGGACCCTCTACAAGGATTCTTTCTAGATTAAGACCCTGCGTAAACCTTTTTTACTGTCTCTTGTTGATACATATCCCCCATTGAGAAGGTGTAGTGACCCGACCCGAATGGGTCATGTCTTTGTGCTTAAGTGTCATCCCTGGATCGGTATGCTGACACACATAGTACTCGAGGATTTATAACAGAGGTAAATCACATGTAAAAGTAACGTAAATACTATTACCTCAATCCAAATAGTGGAAGTAACAATGTTGTGGATTCCCATCAACACCAACGGTAAAGTTGAGTGTAGAAATCTTAACCCTAACGTATCACTTACTCGTCATAAGAAATCCTGCAACATGTTGCAGCCACAGAGGGTCAGTACATTGAGTGTACTGGCAAATTCACACCATAGAGAGAAATGATGAACAATGGCTATCACTACATGCATATATGGCTGGTGGAAAAGCTCTATGGTTATAAGGTTTTTGCGAAAAGCCAATTTTTCCCTACTGCAAAGGAATAAATTTTTATTTAACTATCATGGTGGTTCTTGAACATTGAGAATGGTTGACAGAATTCTCAATCCCAATTAAGTGAAATCATTAAAACCCAACAATATTCATTTAAAGTAACGTGATGAGATTCACATGATATGCAAGTACTAGATACTCAAAACGTCCATAACCGGGGACATGGCTAATCATGATTAGTTTATACACTCTGCAGAGGTTTGCGCACTTTTCCCCACAAGACTCGATTGCCTCCGTTGGATTTCTCGCACTACATGGTGTTTGAGAAACGGATGACCGAGACACAGTCTTTCAGAAGCACTAGCACCTTACGATGGATAGACCGGTACACCTACTTTCCCCTACATCTGCTAGTCTACCCTGTAAGAGTTTGCACGACTTAATCAACTATGCCAGAGCCCATAATGGCTTGTGGCTGCACACGGAAGTTTCTAGTATGAAAAATCTCATGATCCCTTTGAGCCTGGGTGGCGGTCCAAAAGAAAACAGGCAAGTCCTGGATTACCCAGGTGCCTAGACAGGCAATCCTAGGATAACCAGGTGCCTCAATCCACCCAGATGTGTGTTTAAGTTGCCACCTTAAGTAAACCATTAATTAACAATCTCACATCTGTCATGGATACTCTCAAAACCCAATGAACGTCTACGAGCATAGCATGGCACTGTAAGCATAACGTAATAGTAACTCCCAAGGGTTTGATAATAAACAGGTAATAGGTACCACCTCAACTACTTCCCATCCCACAATTTAATTAGATCCTAATCATGCAATGTTTGGAGTTTGATCTAATGCAAATAAAACTGGGTAGTAAGAGGTATGATCAAAGTGTGAACTTGCCTGCAATGTCGATGAAGATGATTCGCACTCAAAAATCTTGATAGCTCTACTCGTCACACTCCGGTCAATCTATCGTAATCAAGCAATAGTAACCACACATAAGCAATCAGTTAAAAGACCAGAAAGATCGAAGAAGTCGATTCGGCAAACATCAAAACCAAGAAAATAGCTCTTGCAACATAAAACAATTTCTAACAGTACCTAAATTATGTGAATTTGGCCTTATCAGAAAATTTAGGTCAAGAGCTTCGATTTGCAAAAAGAATTAACTCAAACGGAGTTACGGATAAAAAGATATGATCAAAAGAAGTTTGAATTCAAATCTGATCTAATTCAAATTTTAAAATTTTCAAAAACATGTTTGAGTTGGATTACTGGATAGAGGAGATCATCACGAAGAAGTGAGCGTTGGTTTCGTTGGATTTGGGCAAACGAGTAAAAAGTTATGGCTAAAATCAGGGCCAAGTTGTTTTACGGAAGAAAAAAATAGCTACGGGCTAGGGTCTAATATATAAATACATAGACTAATTGATAATCTAATTATTTTATCTTATTAGTCTAAAAATAATAAACTACAGAGGTATAAGAAGAAAAAAAAAACAAAGAAAGATACCTTTATAAGGCAGAGAAAAGACAACTTTGGACAAAAGAGACAATTTCCAGAAGTCGCGCCGGAGAGGAGAAATATATTTTTCTTAGATGAATCTAGTCAAACCAAAATATTGATTTAACCTGAATCGGATGATTTTTGGAGGCTCTATGGGTCTATATTTATTGGTGGAAAAGAAGCTTAGGGGTCAAAGACTAGGCAATGTGGGACTAAACATAGACGAAAATATACGAAACAGGGAAGAAAAAGGCTAACGCCTCGCACGGCGGCATGGGCCTAAAGGCCTTAGGCGGTTCGGCTGGCCGCGCGCAATGCAGGTTTTTTTTGAGGAATTGAAAAGAAAGAAGAGAAAGAAAAAAAAACTATGATGAGGAATAGGGTCGGCTGGGCCTGGCCCATATAGTAAAAGAAAAAAATGATGGGGCGCCCGCTGGTACTATGCAGCGCACGTGAGCGACAAATAATTACGAGCCGCATATATAGTTTTTCTAAATAAAAACAGAAAGGAAAACTGAATAAATAAAATTAATATAAATTTTTATATAGGCATATTATATATCAAAATTTTCAGAAAAAGATTTTCTACAAGATGACCATTTTCCTAGCATTAAATAAAATTCACACAAATTCAGATAATTCAAAGAGTGCTACTGGTCTAATAAAATCTAATAAAAATCATTTTAAAAATATCAAAATGATTTCAAATTTATTTCTCTCCAATTTTCTGTTGTAGGGAATCATGTTACCCTAATTTCCATATATTTTATTTTTGGAGAAAAATAATTTGAATAAAACTCAAGTAACTCCAAATTGAACATAAATTCAAAAGAATTTTGAATTTAATTCTTTGAAACTCCCAACTCATATTTCATATTATTTGAAGAAGACATTTTATCTTCTTTCATGAAAACCATTGAGTTGCATGAAGTTTATGAATTGAAATATTTCCAAATGAAATTCAATTATTTTCAAATACCCTTTCATTTAATTTAAATGGAAGAATTCATATCATCTTCGCTCAAGGGTTTTGTATTTGAAAATAATTTGAATTCACGAAGATCATAAATGCAAAATGAAAGTTTGGGAAAGTCCTTTTATTCCCTTTCATTTAAGTTTCAAAAAAGTTTCAAATTTCACTCACTTTCACACAATCAATCAAATCTATCTATTTATAGTAACATTCCAAAATTTAAAATTTTGGGATGTTACAAACCTACCACCCTTAAAAGGAATCTCGTTCTCGAGATTCGGAGAGGCTAGCAAGAAATAGGTTGGGCTTGGGGTCTTCTCCGAATCCATCGATCGTCACCGGGAGTCTGGGGTGCTACCACCCTTAGAAGCATCGTTACAGTTCCATCAAAACTCATATACGCCATCCTTATTCTTGACAGTGCCGTCTTCTCAGATCTTCCATATAATTCCTTCTCTGGCTCTTTCGGTAGTGGCATAACCTTTTCCTCAATTCTTCTGTCCTTTCCTCTTAGTAAGGTTATTCCGAGATTGGGTCTTCTTTAGCTGACGGGTCTGGCGCCAAAACTAAACGACTATCGATATCTCATGGTGGTCAACAATTTATGGTTTCTCCTGTAGGAAATGGGTCTGGGTTGATCCTCACCGTATGACCTACAGTTGGCAACAGGTGCCTTGTACAAGGGGAAAATTGCTATACCATTCTAAGGTTCAAACAAGGCTTAATACCGTTGTCTCTCTGCTATAGGTAAGTCACTCAGATTTACCATCCCATATAGCAAGGCGAATAATAAGAGTAGTCGGTATGGTAATCAATCCATCCCGCACCCAAATCATTACCATGTATACAGTTTAGCAAATCTCGCATGCTAACACTCAGTCATCCTCACAAGCATTGCAGAATTTCTCTTGTCAACGAACTAAGTTCGGATAATTCCATTGATTCTGCAAACCAAACAAATATCTATCGTTTCTTCACAACTCTCAGGTTTTGCGTAAACTCCTATAAAATCGTGTGCCGATAAACGTCGTATCTTCCTCCAGGATTTTTCCTTCAGCGAGAATGTGCTTGCTTCTTGGCAGGTCCTGGGGCATGTGGGTTATGGCCCATCTCATCACTTGTAGTCCTTGAACTTATCATCGGGCAACTGATCATTATTCCAACTTCCAACTTCTTAGTATTCTTTAAATCCATCCAATTGTACTGTGTTACTTCCTTCTATTGGCACCAAACTAGGACATGATTACTCAGACTCATCATGGAATTTCCATTGATCCATATTTCCGGCATCATACCTCCTTTATGTCCAATAGTAATTTATCTCTTCATCCTCGCGGGATATCCCTCATACCAAGATAAAAACTTATACTTATGAAGTCCATATTCCACTTCATGGAACATGATTATCCTTTCCAGGGTCAAGCATCGTTACAGGGAAATATTGGCCATATCTGCATGGCACTCTTCAACTGAGAAACATGAAACACATCATGAACTCCTGACAGTCCTTGGGGTAACTCCAACTTATACGCCACTTCTCTCATACGCTCCAAAACTCGGTATGTCCTAAAAATCTCGGGGCTAATTTTCCCTTAACTCCAAATCGTTTAATTCCTCACAGAGAGAACTCATGAAGACATGCTCTGTCTCCAATTTCATAGACTACCTCCTTGCGTTGATAAGTCTGCATAACTCTTCTGCCTGGACTGAGCTACCTTCAGTCTACCTCGAATCAACTTAACATTCTCTTCTGACTCCTTGATCACATTTGGTCCAAACAAATGACGGTCTCCAACTTCATCCCACATACTCTTGGGGTATCACACATATCGAGACAAAACTCGTATTCATTTTGTCCAAAATCCACTCAATGGAGTATCCTTATCTTTTCCAGGGGTCAAGGGTTCTTACAGGGTACTACCACCCTTAAAATGCACAAATCTTCCATAGACCATATTTCTCATATCCTCAGAAATGGTCAAAATCCTTCTTCATAGAGTAACAACTCATAAAATCCATATCAGTACCAATGATGCAAAATTTATTCACTCTCAATTGTTTACAATCTCTCGCTTTTCCATTACATGTATCAACTCAACACCTCAATATAAAAGAAAATGTTCTCACTTCTACTACTCCATTTCTTTTGTTGCAAACTCAACTATCTAGCACAAGTTTCCTTCCCCTTGGGGAATTCTCTGGCAAAGTGCCCTGCTCCATTACAACTAAAACATATTACTTCTGGCAAGTATCGAGGTTTCCTTTTTGGGCTACTGTTGAGGTAGTGCCCTGACTCCTTGCACCTGTAATAGGTGATATGACTCAGGTCCTTCCTGGAATCCAATCTGCTTCTCTTCCTGGACCTTTCCATGCCAATCATGGCTTCTATTTCCTGTGGGTCATATTCTACTTCCTCTGTCGGGAATTCTACTAGATCCCCATTCAAATAATTTTGGGAGATGTGTCCTTCTTCTCCACATGAATAACAAGGCTTAGTGTAGGATTTTCTCGGGTCTTCTTTAGGTGTGTCCTCCATCACAGCTTCTTCTAAAATTTTCATGAGGGCTCCTTTCTTTACTTCTTTCTTCTGTTGTATGGTCCTTCGTACCATGGGGTAAAAGTGACACTGAGTAGGATAGTGGGTAATCCCTTCACACAAGAAACAAGTAATCTGCCTAGTGGGGCATTCTTCAACTGGGTGACTTCCTTCACAATTAGGGCATTCATCCTTGTGTTCTTTATGGGTGTGTATTGTTTCTCCACAAATCTTGCACGCACAAGGTTTCTTCATATCCTTTCCATAAGGCTTCAACTTCTGGGACACAAACTGAGACTTTGGCAGAGTCAACTTAAATTCTCTCCAAGTGGTTACTCATTGCCATCCATTCGTGGTTTGGTACATCCTCCACCAAGTAGCGGCACCTCTTTCAAAGCACTGAAGAGCATGTTGGGTCATATCATTTCCAACTATAGGGTAATTCTTCATGTGATCCTCCATGTCCTGAATCCATCGGTCCGTCTCCAATTGACTCATCGGTTTAGCAAATACGAGCTCATCTCCATTCATCATCTATTGGGTCCATGGGTTATGGGGTGAGATCAGAGAGAGGGAGAGGGATACACACAATGCAAACAAAAGTTTTGAAAAGAAAGATTTTATTGTGGCTGTCGAAAAACATCAAACAAATGACATCTCACAATCATCGCATCTAACGTAGGTATATAACAGGGGTTTGGTCTTCTAAAGGTCAATAAATCATCAACTCTTCAAACTCTTCAAGCCTTGTTCATGCCTCCAATGGCTTCTTCCGATCATGCTTGTCTTTCTTAAGTTCTTTTGACAGATCAACTCTGTTGATGCGAAGTCTCCCATGACGTCCTTTAATATTCTGGAGTTGCATTCCAAACTTCTGGGTTTCATCAAACTCGACCTGAACCATGATCCTGCTGTCCTTCAGTTCTTAACGAATCTCCGGTATCTCGAGGTTGTAGCTCCTCCAGCTTGGCTACTTTCAGCCTTTGGTTCCTGAGTTCTTCACGAAATGCTTCCTTGTCTAATACGGCTTCATGGAGCTCCACCTTAAACTTCTTGATGTAACACTCCAGATCCTGGTGATACACTAGCTAAGGTTAAAACTTCATCTTACTAATAGGTGCTCCATCAGCCTTCTTCCATCAAATCCATTCTGAAGAAAGCATCCTTAACTCAGCACGGTGACAATAGCATCAGCGGGCGATGACATCACGGATAACCGTGTTTGTGCTCTTGTCATTTCCATGAGCTATCCCTCCATAGTTGATATCTCCTGCCTTAGGGTTTTCTTGACAAATCCTTGAGTTCTTAACTCTACATGCTCCGGTCTTTCTCCGATACACCTTGATCTCGGGTATTGACAACTTCCATAGTCTGCCAATTTCCATAAGGGTAGCCTTCTTAGGTCATACAAATCTGGGAATTCTTCAGAGCCTTCAAATTCTACTTGTCTTCACTCTTCAACCGTTGTAGTTTCCATTATTCAGATGCATGGAAAATACTCTTCATTCCGAAGTGGTCTTAGTTGTCCGATATCTTGTACTTCTTGGAGTGGTCTCATCAGTCGAATCTTCATGTGGTCAAAAGGGGAAAGGGGTATGGTCTCACTAAAGGGAATTTTTTGAATAAGCTCGGAAGAGAAGAGAGGTAAAAGATCTTTTTGAAAGGGAAAGTTGTAGAGAAAAATCACTGCTATGGGCTTGCCAGTTTCTAGGGTCACGTCCTATAGTCAACATGTGCTCTGATACCATCTTGTAGCGACCCGACCCGAATGGGTCAAGTCTCTATGCTTAAGTGTCATCCCTGGATCGGTATGCTGACACACATAGTACTCGAGGATTTATAACAGAGGTAAATCACATGTAAAAGTAACGTAAATACTATTACCTCAATCCAAATAGCGGAAGTAACAAGGTTGTGGATTCCCATCAACACCAACGGCAAAGTTGAGTGTAGAAATCGTAACCCTAACGTATCACTTACTCGTCGTAAGAAATCCTGCAACAGGAGACGTTGCAGCCACAGAGGGTCAGTACATTGAGTGTACTGGCAAATTCACACCATAGAGAGAAATGATGAACAATGTCTATCACTACATGCATATATGGCTGGTGGAAAAGCTCTATGGTTATAAGGTTTTTGCGAAAAGCCAATTTTTCCCTACTGCAAAGGAACACATTTTTATTTAACTATCATGGTGGTTCTTGAACATTGAGAATGGTTGACAGCATTCTCAATCCCAATTAAGTGACATCATTAAAACCCAACAATATTCATTTAAAGTAACGTGATGAGATTCACATGATATCCAAGTACTAGATACTCAAAACGTCCATAACCGGGGACAAGGCTAATCATGATTAGTTTATACTCTGTAGAGGTTTGCACACTTTTCCCCACAAGACTCGATCGCCTCCGTTGGATTTCTCGCACTACATGGTGTTTGAGAAATGGATGACCGAGACACTGTCTTTCAGAAGCACTAGCACCTTACGATGGATAGACCGGTACACCTACTTTCCCCTACATCTGCTAGTCTACCCTGTAAGAGTTTGCACGACTTAATCAACTATGCCAGAGCCCATAATGGCTTGTGGCTGCACACGGAAGTTTCTAGTATGAAAAATCTCATGATCCCTTTGAGCCTGGGTGGCAGTCCAAAAGAAAACAGGCAAGTCCTGGATTACCCAGGTGCCTAGACAGGCAATCCTAGAATAACCAGGTGCCTCAATCCACCCAGATGTGTGTTTAAGTTGCCACCTTAAGTAAACCATTAATTAACAATCTCACATCTGTTATGGATACTCTCAAAACCCAATCCACGTCTACGAGCATAGCATGGCACTGTAAGCATAACGTAATAGTAACTCCCAAGGGTTTGATAATAAACAGGTAATAGGTACCACCTCAACTACTTCCCATCCCACAATTTAATTAGATCATAATCATGCAATGTTTGGGGTTTGATTTAATGCAAATAAAACTGGGTAGTAAGAGGTATGATCAAAGTGTGAACTTGCCTGCAATGTCGATGAAGATGATTCGCACTCAAAAATCTTGATATCTCTACTCGTCACACTCCGGTCAATCTATCGTAATCAAGCAATAGTAACCACACTTAAGCAATCACTCAAAAGACCAGAAAGATCAAAGAAGTCGATTCAGAAAACATCAAAACCAAGCAAATAGCTCTTGCAACATAAAACAATTTCTAACAGTACCAAATTATGTGAATTTGGCCTTATCAGAAAATTTAGGTCAGGAGCTTCGATTTGCAAAAAGAATCAACTCAAACGGAGTTACGGATAAAAAGATATGATCAAAAGAAGTTTGAATTCAAATCTGATCTAATTCAAATTTTAAAATTTTCAAAAACATGTTTGAGTTGGATTACTGGATAGAGGAGATCATAATGAAGAAGTGAGCGTTGATTTGGTTGGATTTGGGCAAACGAGTAAAAAGTTATGGCTATTTGAAAAATCAGGGCCAAGCTGTTTTATGGAAGAAAAAAATAGCTACGGGCTAGGGTCTAATATATAAATATGTAGACTAATTGATAATCTAATTATTTTATCATATTAGTCTAAAAATAATAAACTACGGAGGTATAAGAAGAAAAAAAACAAAAAAAGATACCTTTATAAGGCAGAGAAAAGACAACTTTGGAGAAAAGAGACAATTTCCAGAAGTCGCGCCGGAGAGGAGAAATATATTTTTCTTAATTGAATCTAGTCAAACCAAAATATTGATTTAACCCGAATCGGATGATTTTTGGAGGCTCTATGGGTTTATATTTATTGGTGGAAAGAGGCTTAGGGGTCAAAGGCTAGGCAATATGGGACTAAACATAGACGAAAATATACGAAATAGGGAAGAAAAAGGCTAACGCCTCGCACGGCGGCACGGGCCTAAAGGCCTTAGGCGGTTCGGCCGGCCGCGCGCAATGCAGGGTTTTTTTTTGTTTTTTGAGGAATTGAAAACAAAGAAGAGAAAAAAAACTATGAAGAGGAATAGGGTCGGCTGGGCCTGACCCATATAGTAAAAGAAAAAAAAAATGATGGGGCGCCCGCTGGTACTATGCAGCGTACGTGGGCGACAAATAATTACGGGCCGCATGTATAGTTTTTTTTTTGAATAAAAACAGAAAGGAAAACTGAATAAATAAAATTAATATAAATTTTTATATAAGCATATTATATATCAAAATTTTCAGAAAAAGATTTTCTACAAGATGAACATTTTCCTAGCATTAAATAAAATTCACACAAATTCAGATAATTCAAAGAGTGCTACTGGTCTAATAAAATCCAATAAAAATCATTTTAAAAATATCAAAATGATTTCAAATTTATTTCTCTCCAATTTTCTGTTGTAGGGAATCATGTTACCCTAATTTCCATATATTTTATTTTTGGAGAAAAATAATTTGAATAAAACTCAAGTAACTCCAAATTGAAAATAAATTCAAAAGAATTTTGAATTTAATTCTTTGAAACTCCCAACTCATATTTCATATAATTTGAAGAAGTCATTTTATCTTCTCTCATGAAAATCATTGAGTTGCATGAAGTTTATGAATTGAAATATTTCCAAATGAAATTCAATTATTTTCAGATACCCTTTCATTTAATTTAAATGGAAGAAGTCATATCATCTTCGCTCAAGGGTTTTGTATTTGAAAATAATTTGAATTCACGAAGATCATAAATGCAAAATGAAAGTTTGGGAAAGTCCTTTTATTCCCTCTCATTTAACTTTCAAAAAAGTTTCAAATTTCACTCACTTTCACACAATCAATCAAACAATCAATCAAATCTATCTATTTATTATAACATTCTAAAATTTAGAATTTTGGGATGTTATAGAAGGATGCACGTACCTGGACACGCCAGAACAATGCACGTACCTGGACACAAGGGGCTTCTTACAAAGGCCATTATTTAGGCCTGGTTTATACCGCAAAGACCGAATACCTTAGGGAGTGTTTAGCGTCGCGAGTTTGGCCCTATATGCATCAGCTCCGAATCATTGTCTTTGGTCAAATGTTGGGTTTGCCCGGCTCCTGTGTTTTGGTGCCTTACGTTCCGCTTTACCGGCTAAGGTAGCACCAGGAGAACTACTGTGATTGTGCCCTGGTTCATCCGGACGAGCACCTCAGTAGAGAAAGCCGAAAACTGACTGTCATGATATAGCGTGAGACTGGTCAACCACTTGATGACCTATTGGAATGTTAGAATTCTTCTTCCTTAACGAAGGACCGTTTTCCGGCCAGGCACGTACGCACCCCGGGATCGGGAGAGTGTGGAGCCACCAGGGGCTATCTAGTAGCCCCACTGTCAAACTCCTATGGCTAAGTGAAAATGCTAAAGCATTATAGCCCGGTAGCCTCGCTCGCTCCGCTATCACCTCCTTAATAGGACCAAGACGTTGGGTTAAGTGTGAACGCGTGTTTATTGCGAGCACCTCCGCATTATATGCGTGGGGGTTGAAGCCGACGGCTGCAATCTTTCAGGTTATACACATGTATACATAAACGGCCGCCCAGGAGGCATCATATTACTTTCAGGCAAAAGTACAAAAATAGCCTTATAAAAATTCATAAAAGCATTTCGCTTACAATGAGATTACATATCACTCAAACATAATATTTTTTGAGCACTGCGTCTCTATCAAACAAGCACCCTCAAGAACTTCTTCAAAGTAGTGTTCAGCAGCCATTCGGCCTATGGCCGAATCCCGTGCTACAACAGTGGTGGCATCCATCTCTGCCCAGCATGCTTTAACATGGGCAAAGGCCATCCGTGAGCCCTCTATGCACGCCGACCTCTTCATCGCATTAATGTGCCGCACCGTGTCAAGGAGCTCCTGCACCAAGCTGAAATAGTTGTTCAGTTTTGGCCTTTCCGGCCATAGCTGATCCACAACAGACCTCATGGCGCGTCCGGACAACCCATTCAGTTCGGCCCATTCGGCTAGCTGGTCAGTCAATGAAAGTGGATGCTCGGGAGAATGGAATTGTGTCCAAAACAGCTGGTCCACTTCACGGTCCGTTTGACCCTGGAAGTACTTGACCGCATCGGCAGCGCTCGCCGCCAAATCCATATACACATCCTCCGAACTCCACAGCCGATCCATAGGGGCATACCGTGGATCTCCGAACTTCCTCCGTAGCATAAAGGATTTCCCAGCTACAATATCCCCGGCTTCCCGCAGCTCCTCCTTCTTCGCCCTCATAGCAGAGCGGATGTCTTTTCTCGTCGCAGCAGCCTTCTCAAGGTCCGATGCCTTCGCTAGGTTTTCCTTTTCAAGAACCCGGCAGCGGTCGGCGGCGGCTTTTAATTCTATGGCCATCTTGGCCATCTTACCTCGACTCTCTCCATGCGCGGCCTTCTTGGCTTTCAACTCTTCGGCTGCCTTCAAAGCAGCTGCATTACCAAACCTCGCTTGTTCCTTGGCTCGGGCAAGTTTTGCCCGCAAGGCTTCAACAGTAGCAGCTCCATCTGCAGTCACAACATATTAAAGATACCGGCATCATGCTGCTCTTACTATGTGGCGTTTACCAGATAATGACAGTTACCCTGTGCCTTGTCAAGCCTTTTGTTAACAAGCTCGATGTCGGCATCTGCCGCATCCAACTGTCGTTTTAAATGGGCAAACTCGCTAGTCCGGCTAGCCACCGGAGCTTCCATCACCTGCACATAAAGGCAGCGTGGTTATTACCTGGGAATATGATCCTCTGTTCGTCGTCGTTTCCGACGGCAACCAGAGTCTCAGGGGCTACTATCTACACAGGACACACCTAGCATGTGCAGGACTATCATACATTATTTTACGTACCTCAAAGCCTGTCAGTAGACTCATAAAAGCTTCATGCAATCCACTTTCGGCGGACGAGATTCTCTCCATCACTGTATTCATTAGCATACGGTGTTCATCTGAGATGGACGCTCGCCCCACCAACTCCCTCAGAACATCCGATCGCACACCAGACGGTGCCGGACTCTTTTGTCTGCTCTCTTCGAGAGCTGGAGACTGGGAGCTTCAGGGGTCAATGGGATTATCTTCTGGCCTCACCAGATTCGGAGAGGCCCTCCGCGACGACACTTCAGGGTCGCCTGCTTCTGGAGCGGAGGTGTCTGGAGGAGGCGTTTCGCTCTCCATCATCTCTGGAAGAAGATCCCCCGAAGAAGAACTCATTTGAGAGGGGCTAAGGCCCGAACTGCAAAGATATATGTGGTGGTTATTTTCTTAGAAGAAAAAGATGGCATACCCGTACTATTAAAGTATTTCAGGTCACTTACGACTCGCCGGAGGATTGATTCCCCCACGGACTTTGTGCGGCAAAAGCACCCCCCAAGGTAGGACCCTATGCGGGAGACTTTTTCTCCCGTTTGGAAGCTTCGGCTTCCGAATCCCCGGGCGCAGTCCTTTTCCTCCTACGGTCGTCTTCCTTCATGGAGATGCTCGCTCCCTCGGTTAGAATGGGAAGCATTGGGGGCCCGCGTCCACCCATATTATCCTTCTCAGTATCTTCCTTCAAGGGCTCCGGGCAAGGTGCGACCTGGAGCATCTTTTACAATACCGGATTGTCCAAACCCTCACGGAGGGGGGCTGAACACCGAATCAACTTCGCCTTTGTTATCCAGTCCTAGGCAAAAAGCGAACTCTCAGAAATAACTTCGTAACAAATGAGAGATAGTATGTTCGGCCGAAAGATTCCTTACCTATTCGGCGGCGCGGTTACTGCTCACGCCGACATCCTCGGTGATTTCCGGACACTCTACCTGAGGTCCGAAGACTCACTTGTACATCTCCTCGTGCGTCAGGCCGAGGAAATTTTGAATGACACGCGGTCCTTCGGGATTGAACTCCCACAAGCGAAGGGGCCGGCGTTTGCAAGGCTGGACTTGACGAACCAGCACAACTTGTATTACCGCAACCAAACTAAAATCTCCATTGAAGAGATCTCGAATGCGGCTTTGCAGTATAGGCATGTCCTTGGCTGGACCCCAGCTCAGACCTCTGGTGATCCATGATATCAGTTGTGGTGGAGGGCCCGAGCGGAAAACAGGGGCGGCCGCCCACTTGGCACTTCTAGGAGCCGTGATGTAGAACCACTCCTGTTGCCACAATTCAGACACCTCTGGAATGGAACCTTTGGGCCATGGGGCTCCCGTCATCTTGCGTATTGAGGCACCTCCGCATGCTGCATGTTACCCCTCGATCATCTTCGGCTTTACTTCAAAGGTCTTGAGACACAGGCCAAAGTGAGGGGTAACCCGGAGGAAGGCCTCGCACACGACAATAAATGTCGTGATATGAAGAAAGGAGTCCGAGCTAGATCATGGAAATCTAGCCCGTAATAAAACATCAGACCCCTAACAAAAGGATCCAGAGCAAGGCCTAGACCTCGGAGGAAGTGGGAGACGAACACGACGTTCTTGTTGGGTTCGGGGGAGGGGACAGCCTGCCCTCGGGCAGGCAGCCGATGCAAAACATCGGCGGTCAGATATATGGCCTTCCTCAAGTTTTTGATGTCTTCTTCCGTGACGGAGGAAGGCATCCATCGGCCTTGAAGGCTAGATGCGGACAAGATTGAAGGTTCGGAGCACCTGAACTGAACCTTTGGTGTTTGAGCTTGAGGTGGCGGAAGGATTCGATTGAGCACGGGAGGGAAAAAGTAAAAACCTTGTCCCTTTGTAAAGAGGGTGAATATCAAGCGTCCTCTCCGTGGCCGTTTGGACTTGCCTATAATCTAGGAGTCCTAGAAGCGGTTGGGTTACCCACACCCGTATTGATGAGAATCCCGGAATAAGGGGACACAATCTCTTCTTTAACAAGACGTGCCAAGGAAACCGCCTCGCATAACACGCTGAGGTGGGACAATAAAACGATTCAAATAAAGGCTTGGCCGTGGTGCGATGTCACACTAAGGAATACGATAGCAGATTAGATTTGTGTAAATATTATTCTCTCTATGGCAATATGTGGAAACTTATTTTGCAGAGCCGGACACTATCTTTGTGTTCAAAATCTTCTATGTAGTACTTGGAGGAGGAACCCGCCTTGCAATGCCGAAAACAATTTGTGCGCGGGACTCGTCGTCATTGAAGCCTGGTTCAGGGGCTACTGAGGGAGTCCTGGATTAGGGGGTGTCCGGATGGCCGTACTATACCTTCAATCGGACTCCTGGACTATGAAGATACATGATTGAAGACTTCGTCCCGTATCCGGAAGGGACTTTCCTTGGCGTGGAAGGCAAGCTTGGAGATACGGATATACAGATCTCCTACCATTGTAACCGACTATATGTAACCCTAACCCTCTCAGGTGTCTATATAGACCAGAGGGTTTTAGTCCGTAGGACAACATACAGAACAACAACCATACCATAGGCTAGCTTCTAGGGTTTAGCCTCTCCAATCTCGTGGTAGATCTACTCTTGTACTACCCATATCATCAATATTAATCAAGTAGGACGTAGGGTTTTACCTCCATCAAGAGGGCCCAAACCAGGGTAAAAGTTCGTGTCCCTTACCTCCTGCTACCATCCGGCCTAGACACATAGTTCGGGACCCCCTGTCGGCGTTCTGGGAACGGGGGTCCCCAGACTTGCTTGCCTGCAGCCTGCGGCGTGGCCCGAGTGGGGGCCCAGCGCGGCCCATCTTCATCAACACGAGGCTCAAGACCCTCGTGAGGGGCCAAGCCTCGCGAGGCGGACGACATGGCACATCCTCAGGCACAGCCTCGTCAGGCTGGCTTGTGAGGAGGCGGAGAGTTCAAGGTGGGGTACCTCGCGAGGTGCCTATGACGTAAGCCATGACGACACGGGGCACCAGGTGGGTGCCAGCACGCGCAGCGTCCCTCTTTCCTCTTTGGTGCAATGGGAGCAAGCGTATCAACGGAGTACCGAGGCATCAGGCAAAGGTTGCCACCTCGGTGCAACAAGACCAAGGCCAGGAGGACCACGAGACGGAGGTCACCATGGAGCCCAGCGCGGCGTCATCACCAGAGCCTTTGGCAAGCGAAGACTGCTTTTGTTAGGATAGATGTACTCGCTGTCCCCCTTCAAATTAGCCCGTCATTGTTGGATCCCTTCCCGCTCAATATTTGGGGAGAGGACCAGGGCCTCTATAAATAGGACTAGCCACCCACATAGCAAGGGGTTCGGTTTTTGGGTTGTTGGTTCGTTTGGTGCACAAGTAGAGAGAGAGAGAGAAAGAGGGTGACTGAACTCTTCATAGCAGTTCATCACCTCAGCCAAGAACAGACCCTCGCGAGGCTGTTCTTCCTTGTATTGTTCACCCTCACCAGCCCCAGGAGGCAATCCATCCACCACACACTGGAGTAGGGTATTACACCGCATCGGTGGCTCGAACCAGTATAAATCTTGTGTCTTTCGTGCAGTTCTTTTAGTAGTTTAGATCCCATTGAGACAGAGAGGTTGAAGGTGAGATTTCTGCACGCACCCCAGTGTTCGAACCTTAAGGGTCTGCCGGAACCCGAAATCCGACATTTGGCGCGCCAGGTAGGGGTGCGCCGGGATCCGTCTTCCACCGCTCCGCCCTCCTCCGGTCGCCGCAACCATGAGCGGCGCCAGCCGGGCTCGCGCCGCCCCGGCGGCCCTCGCCGGCGGGCGCTCTCGTCGTCCCCCGCCGCCCGCTGTCAACACCGCCACCGGCTCGGCGGGGAACGAGCTACAAGCACCACCCCAGCGTCGGCCTACGCGATAGAGCAACCACACCGCGGCACCGGCGCCTTCGCTCGTTGCGGCCCTCCTGGGCGGCTCGCGGGCGCCGCCCACAAGTCGCCACGTCAAGCCTTTTGCCCGCCGGGTTAGCACCGCTGCCACGTGGCAGGGGGCTCCCCCAGACCGAGTGGCGAGCGAGGTCGATCTGACCTTCAGCTCGGAGGAGCACCCCACGAACCCGGTCAGCTCTGGCGCGCTCCCCTTGTTGTGCACCCCCACCATCTGCCAGGTGGCCGTCACTCGGACCCTCGTCGATGGCGGCACGGGCCTCAGCTTGCTTTCGGTCGAGACTTTCGACCTCTTCCGCATACCCCGGGAGCGGCTGCGACCCAGCCGATCCTTCTTGGGCGTCGGGGGCAGATCATCCTACTCCCTGGGGCAGATCTGGCTCCCGGTGACCTTTGGCACCTACGACAACTTCCGCACAGAGGCGGTCGACTTCGACATTGCCCCCATCGGCCTTCCTTACAACGCCATCCTCGGCTACCCGGCACTGGCCCAGTTCATGGCCGCCAGGCATCCGGCGTACAACCTCATGAAGATGCCCGGGAGCAATGGTACCCTCACTGTGCGCAGGGACACCAGGGACGCATTGCGAGTGCTCGAGCTCGCCTTCAAGACAGCAGCGTCGGCACGGCCTGCCAACGCGGAGGCCCCAGAGCCCAAGGGGGCTGCGCTCGCCAAGAAGAAGCTGCTGTTCACCCAGGACAAAGTAGAGACCAAGCAGATCCCCGTCGACGAGGACGGTCCTCCGACGCCACTTTCACCATAGGCGCCAACCTAGAGCCCAAGCAGGAGGAGGCCTTGATCAAGTTCCTGCGCTCGAATAAGAAGGTATTTTCTTGGGAGCCGGATCAGCTGGCGGGGATCCCCAAAAGTGTCATCGAGCACCACCTCAACGTATGCCCAAATGTACGCCCCGTGAAGCAGAAGGCCAGGCGGCAGTCCATGGAGAAACAGGCTTTCATCACCCAAGAGATCCGCAAGCTAGAGGCTGCAGGGGTCATTCGCGAGGTCCGATACCCGGACTGGTTGGCCAACCCTGTCGTTGTGCCCAAGAAGGGGGGGGGGGAGAACGCATGTGTGTCGACTTCACCAACCTCAACAAGGCATGCTCGCAAGATCCATTCCCGTTCCCCCGTATCGACCAGATTGTCGATTCCACTGCAGAGTGCGACCTGCTATGCTTCCTGGATGCCTTCTCCGGGTATCACCAGATCAAGATGGCCGTGGAAGATGTCGAGAAGACTGCTTTCTTGACCCCGTGCAGGGTATACTGCTATACGTGCATGCCATTCGGGCTACGTAACGCGGGGCAACCTTTCAGCGGCTGATGCACATCACCCTGGGTCAGCAGCTCGGAAGGAATGTCGAGGCCTACGTCGATGACATAGTGGTGAAGTCTCGGGAGGCCAAGACCGTGATACAAGACCTGGAGGAGACCTTCGCGAGCCTCGACGCAGTAAACCTGCGGCTCAACCCGGAGAAATGTGTGTTTGGCGTCCCCTTGGGCAAGCTCTTGGGGTTCCTCGTGTCCCATCATGGCATCGAGGCCAATCCCGAGAAGGTCAAAGCGGTCGAGGACATGAGCCTAACAAAGACCCTTAGAGAAATGCAGAAGCTCACGGGGCGCGTGACCGCGCTAGGGCGCTTCATCTCCAAACTAGGGGAGCGCGTGCTACCTTCCTTCCAGCTGATGAAGAAGAAAGGGGCCTTTGAGTGGACTGAAGAAGCAGATAAGGCGTTTCAAGATCTCAAGAGATACCTAACCAGTCCACCAGTCACGGTGGCTCTGCGCCCTCAGGAGCCCCTGTTGCTGTACCTCGCCGCCACACCATACTCCGCCAGCGCAGCCTTGGTGGCGGTTAGGGAGGAGCGCCAAGTCAAGGCCGCAGCGGCAGCCCGAGGCAGGACAAAACGGGAACAAGGAAAGCCTGCAGAAGCCGCAACCGCAGCTGAGGAGGGTCAGCTGCCGAGGAACGCACCGGGGGCAGGAGAGGCCGCCCGGCCAGATGGTCCACCTCCCGAGGCCACGACGCCCCGTGAGGCGCCCTTACCTCCCGAGGGCGCAGCAACCCCAGATGCTCCCAGCCTTGTCGAGCACCCAGTTTACTTTGTTAGCACAGTGCTATGAGACGCGAGGGCCCGGTACCCAATGCCTCAGAAGCTCCTCCTCGCGCTACTGGTAGCCTCGCGCAAGCTGCGTCACTACTTCCAGGCTCACCCCATCAAAGTCGTCTCGTCATACCCCCTGGAGAGGGTGCTCAGGAGCCCCAACTCAGCCGAAAGGGTCGTTGAATGGAACATAGAGCTGCAGGCGTTTCAGCTCGAGTTCAGCACAACCAGGGTCATCAAAGGAGCAGCATTGGCGGGTTTTGTGGCAGAATGGACAGAGGCACCAGGCCTCAAGGCCGACGAGGATCGGTCCCTCCTCCCGGGGAGCGAGGCACCAGAAGGCTGGGTCATGCACTTTGACGGGGCATTCTCCAGACATGGTGCTGGGGCTGGAGCGGTGCTTGTATCGCCCACTCAGGACAAGCTCTACTATGCCATACAGCTCTGCTTCCAACAAGGTGAAAAGGTCTCCAACAACATAGCGGAATACGTGGGTCTAATAGCAGGCCTGAAGGCCGCGACAGCCCTGGGGGTGAAGCGCCTTACCATTAAGGGCGATTCACAGCTCCTCGTGAACTTCTCCAACAAGGTGTACGAGCCGAAATACGAGCACATGGAAGCCTACCTTGCGGAGGTCCGCCGGATGGAGAAGCAGTTCTGGGGGTTGGAGTTGTAGCATGTGCCCCGTGGCACCAATCAGGAGGCCGACGACATTGCCAAACGGGTGTCCAGGCGGTTGCCTCAGGAGCCTGGTGTCTTCGAGGAGCGGCTCTTCAAGCCCTCAGCCTCGTCGTCATTGTCAAACATGGCTCAACCTCGGGAGGAGCTCCCCCAGCCACCTGCCTCAGGAGCCCCGGCTGTGGCCTGGCCTCGGGAGCACACCTGCTCTTGATGGTGGAACCTCAGGAGGGGTGCTGGATCACGGAGCTCCGGATCTACTTAACTCAAGGGAACTTGCCGGAGAAGGAGGAGGACGCGGAGCGTGTGGCGCGGCAGGCCACGGCGTACTGCATCAAGGATGGAGAGCTCTACCGGAAGCGACCAAATGATGTATCCCTGCGCTGCATCTCCAGGGAGCAAGGAAAGGAACTACTGGAGGACATACACGGCGGAGACTGCGGGCACCACTCATCATCGCGGACCCTCATCGGCAAGGCGTTCCGCAGTGGGTTTTATTGGCCTACCGCACTCAATGACGCCGTAGAGCTGGTGAGAGCTTGTGAGGCCTGCCAGTTCCACGCCAAGCAAATCCATCAGCCAGCCGAAGGCCTGCAGACTATACCCCTTTCATGGCCGTTCACAGTCTGGGGGCTGGACATCCTGGGCCCGTTTCCTCAGGCGCCAGGGGGCTACCGCTACCTCTACGTCACCGTGGACAAGTTCACCAAGTGGGCTGAAGTGGAGGCCGTCCGCACCATCCCCGCGGGCTCCGCAGTCAAGTTCATCAGGGGCATCGTGAGCCGGTTCGGGGTGCCGAACCGCATCATCACAGACAACGGTTCGCAGTTCACCAGTAACCTCTTCAAAACATACTGTGCTAACCTTGGAACGCAGATATGCTACGCTTCCGTGGCGCACCCACGAAGCAACGGCCAGGCCGAACGACCCAACACGGAGGTCCTGAGAGGCCTCAAGACCAGGACGTTCAAGAAGAAGCTGGAGGCCTGCGGTCGAGGTTGGCACGACGAGCTTCAATCCGTGCTGTGGTCCATCCACACCACCGCGACCAAGCCGACTGGGGAGACCCCATTCTTCCTGGTATATGGAGCGGACGCCGTCCTCCCTCACGAGGTCAGACGTCACTCCGCGCGGGTCCTGGCGTTCAACGAGGCGCAGCAGGACGCCATGTGGCGGACGGACCTCGTGTTGGGGGAGGAACGACGACGGGAAGCTGCGCTGCGAGCGGCGAGGTATCAGCAGGCGCTGCGGCGATATCACTGCCGCAACATTCGCCCCAGGACTCTCGAGGTAGGAGACCTCATGCTCAGGCGGGTTCTCTCCTGGGAGGGGTTGCACAAGCTCTCTCCCATGTGGGAGGGCCCATTCAAGGTTGTTCATGTTTCCAGGCCCGGCTCCGCGCGCTTGGAGACTCAGGAGGGAATGCCAATCCAGAATGCGTGGAACATCCAGCAGCTCCGGAGGTTCTACCCCTGAAAAGGCCCAGAGCCTGTGAAGCAAGGCGAGTGCCTGTGAAGCTATTGCATTTTGGAAAGGCCCAGAGCCTGTGAAGCAAGGCGAGTGCCTGTGAAGCTATCGCGTTTTGGAAAGGCCCAAAGCCTGTGAAGCAAGGCGAGTGCCTGTGAAGATCATCTCTTTTTGGAAAGGCCCGGAGCTTGTGAAGCAAGGCGAGTGCCTATGAAGCTATCGCGTTTTGGAAAGGCCCGGAGCCTGTGAAGCAAGGTGAGTGCCTGTGAAGATCATCACTTTGGAAAGAGGCCTAGAGCCTGTGAAGCAAGGCCAATGCCTGTGAAGCTCGCCGCCCCGTGACACTCTCACGTAATAATGGGTGGGGCTGTACACGCCCCGGAGTCTCAGGAGCGCCGGCCTCAGGCCCTGGGGCTCCCTCCCACACTACTAGGCAAAGGCCTACTAATGGCGCACCTAATTTGGCCATTAATGGCGCATTAGTGGTGCGCCATTAGTAGCACGCCATTAGTATATTTTACTAATGGCGCACCACGCGGTGCGCCATTAGTATAGCCCACGGTGCGCCATTAGTATGCCTCCCAGGGGGCCATGTATACCCAGGTGCTTTGGCATACTAATGGCGCACAACAATAGGATGCGCCATTAGTAACTTCGGCATACTAATGGCGCACTGTTTAATGATGCGCCATTATTATCCTTTGGCATACTAATGGCGCACTATGATGTGATGCGCCATTAGTATGAATATTAGGTTTTTTTATTTTTTTTTATTTTCTGTTTTTTGCACAGGTTACAAAATGTATAAATGGACAAAATATAGACAGCACACATCAACAACAGATTCATCGAATAAAATAGAAGATTAGTCTCTGAATACAATTCATCATTTTAGTCTCCGAATACAATTCATCATATTAGTCTCCGAATTGAAAAGACCGAACAAAGATAGAACATTATATTACAAGTCTCGAGACCGCGAGGTTGTCTTCACATTACAAGTCGATATCGATCATCTAAACTACCATCACATAGAAGAGAGCTGCGGTCATCACGATGAAACTCGTCTTCATCCGGTTCCTCCAACGCTCCCTCCCCTCTCCCGCTAGATAGCGGGCGTATCTAGATTCGGCCTCGGCCCTAGTGGTGTACCCTTTGTAACTATTACCGCTGAATCGGTGAACCTGTCTCCGACACTCCTCCCAGTCGTTGTAGACTCCGGGAACCTTACCCTTGTACATGACATACCACGGCATCGCTATGCAGTAGCCAAATGAAACGTTAGTACCAATTCATAGACAATACATAAGCAACATATAAGTATGCAACAGAACGATCGGAAGAGAAAAGCAAAACATTAATAGCATCGATTACATCTAAGTTGAATGACTCTCGAAACCAAAGAGACATACTACAAGTTCATTAAAGTTTAATTACAACATGAGCCAATCGATGTTTCAGAACTAGACACAGCATCACTGTTTTCGACTCGACTGAAGGGACCAGAGCGTGGATGAAGCCGCTGTCTGTCGTGGGAGTCATGAAACAACGGCCGTTGTCAGCCTGCATTTGTAGGATTGTGTCGATGTCACTGTTGGACGGTTGATTTCTGAGGTAGAACTGCCCCGAGGTACGAAGGACATCTTGATGGATGATTTCCGCAAACTCCGACTGGATGCGAAAGAATTCTTGTCTGATGTCCGCGTCCTGGATTGCCGACACGCTCGCGGCCCAATCTTTGAGTCTACTCGGTAGCAAAAGTTGATGATGGTCCCGTACGATCACCTGCATGTGATGGATGGCGTAGTAGGCACCCTTCTGACCGCCAGTTGGCTGCTTGACGCAGCAGAACGTCGTATTGTGGGAGAACACGTGCTTGCCGTACTTATGAATAGGCCTGGCGAAGGTGCCTCCAGATTTGACGTAGCCGGGGAGAACATCATCAAGAACCTTCTTGACATTTGTGTAGTCTACGTTCGACTGACGGTCCGGGTCGAAATATGTGGCCATGGAATATTTGGGGCTTAGGAGGATGAGCGTGCAACGTGTGCCCCTACAGAAAACACGGAATGTTAAAAGAAAAACGATCGAAATCTAAGAATTCATATGTTACGGGGCGGTTGAGGGGAGGACTTACTCGGGAAAGTAAGGCACGAGGAAGTTATCCTTATCTTGGTTTGCCAGAATGACGCCTTCGAGGTAAGAACTCGCGACTTGCCGGTCCCCAGCGCTGCCCAAGATCTTGGCACACATGTAGAAGGGGTCGACTATCACGATGTCCGGGGTCTTGTCGCGAATGATCCGCATCTCCATACTCAGCGAAAATAGCCGAACGAAGGTGTAGTGCAGCGGATGAAGGTTCAACATAGCGTGGATGTCATCAAACCGCAGGACGATCGTACCCCCGATGGAGTTATCCACAAAGCCCTTGCCCTCTGGCACCTTGGCCGTGAAAACCGGGTATGCCACATCCTTCTCTCCGAGACGCCGCTTCTCCAAAGAAAGAACACTGTCATGCAGAGTCCGCATAGCACCGGTTGTAGCATCGAGCATATTTCTCGGTAGCATCGGCCTACCCGCCACATGCACCCTCCTCGAGATATCCTCAGGTGCAGGTGGCCCGTCCTGAGCACGGATCGTACTTGGTGCCAGCTGGCCCGCACCCTTGTTAGTCTTTCTTTTGCGTGCCTTCTTCTTCTCCTACCGAGTTCTGCTCACAGACCGCCTTCTTGAGTGTGTTGGGGCTGATAATATTTCGCTCCTCGCCTATCTGAGGCTCGGTGAAGTCGGCAGCTGGAGGCGTCTCCTGAGAGCTGAACGCTAGACGACGCCTGTTGCAACTTGGCTTCTCCGCGGTACCAGCTAGATCGCGCACGTCTTTTGTTGGGTTGGGTTCATGAGAAGGAGGCCCCATGAAGTCGCCACCGTACCCATGATCGGCAAAGTACTGATCGACGTTGGCAAATGTATCGTCGTCGTCGTCATTCTGATCCTGTGCCATATGCATGTTTGGATCCAGTGGCATAGGGATGTCCGGCACCATTGCGGCGGTCTTGCCATGGGGCCAACTTGGCGCCGGCATGACTGGCGGTGTTGTCTTTGGGGTGGTGTCCCCCGCCCCCAAACGAATCTGGCTCTCCGGCCAAAGTAGGGGCCAACTCAGGCAGGCGCTGAGGGTCATCACGTCATCATCGTCGGCCCCGATAGGTCTAATCGGAGGTAACAACTCGTCGCAGCCTGGCAGCACCCGAACCAGTTGAACCCTAAACAAGTTGGGTGGCATCTGGGTACCGTGGAACAAGGGGTTGCCCGGTTGAACGATTTTGCCCTTGGCGACATCGACCGACTCGTTGTTCACGAAGTGCAGGAGAGTGCACGGAACGTCGGCGGCGCCCTACGAAAACATGTAGGGCGTCAGGGACGCCCAGTCAAAGGCAAGGAGATGAAGTCCTCGGCCGAGAGAGGCTTAATTAGTTACCATGATGATGGCGTCGAGCTCGGCTAATGTCGAGGCACCGCCAACGGCGGGCGTGCAGTTGACGGTTGGGGCCGCTTGCTGCAGAGGTGTCGGCCAGCGTACACTCGGGTGCATTAAGCTCCCGTGCCGGCGTCGGAAACACCAATGCCGCCTCCGTCGGAGACACCAATGGCCCCGCCATCGCATTCTGCGAGTTGCTGGACGTGAAGCTAGGAATCGGGGGCGGCCCCTGTTGGCCACTCGCAATCCACGCACTAATCCCCTGGATCAAGGTAGGCACAATGGCGGTGATCGTCCTTCCGAGTTGTTGTTCCACTTGCTCTTGGACCATCTCCGTAATCCGTGCCACCTATGCCCTGAGTTCTTGAACCTCGCACGCCTGGCTTTCCGAGCTGGTCTTTTTCTCCTTTAGCCCACCAGTGTTATAGTATGACGACCATTTGGTCGACAAGCCTTTGCCGGCCACACGACCAGCTGACGTCGGCTTACTGAGCTTATCCTTGTTCTTCATTACATTCAACGCCCTATTTAGAGTGGTGTCCCAAGGGTTGCTCTTAGTCGACCCCGCGCTACTGCTTTCAGTCGCCTGCGAAAGGAATGTGAACCATTTAGAAATTTGGCTTCATTAATTAGAATGCAACAATATGAAGCTAATTACGCGGGGGTGTATTCCTTACCAGAACAAGCTCAAGCTCCCTGGTCTTCGGATCCGTGGTAAGCTCCTTTGTTTTTGGGTCCTTCTTGTACCGGGCCCTGACAAAGTTCCTGGTCTGCTTGTCACCGTATTTATCAAAGAGGGGCGGTAGGCCTTGCTCGGCACGGTCCGCATCCTGCATGTCCCATATAGGCTCCGCCACTCTGTAACCGCCGGGACCGAGTGTGTGTTCCCCTAAGTTCAGCTCCCGCATTTCTTTCCCCCACTTACTTGAATCGGAGCTTGCGGTGCTCGAGCAATTGATCTTGAAGTTGTTGTAGTCATCTTCGGTGATCGAAGGATTTTTCTCCTTGATCTTCTCATAACTCTCACCTTTCTGGATCATTCTCTTCACATTGCTTTTCCAAGTAGACAGGGCCATGCTCATCTTCGTGAGGGCAGAATTGTTCACTTTATTCCCTTTGAGGCTTGTGTTTTAAATTCAGCGGGGAACTTGTATCGTTCGTGCAGCTTCGTGAAGAGGAGGTTGCGCAAATTCCCTCGGTGAGGATGCCTGAGGTTCTCGGTGTTGATCGAGATGGTGCTCCGGAGAATGCACCCAAGCTGAAATGAGTACCCCTTGCCTATTCGTTCGGGCGCTGTTGGATTCCCGTCGGAGTCCACTTCAGTAACTTCCTCCTTGAGGGTGCGGAGCACGGTCGGGCGCTGGTCCTTCCGTTGCCTCTTCGGTTGGCTGCCATCTGTGCGTGCGCCGCCATCATCAGTGGTGGCATCCTCGGCGGCACCATCAGTGGTGGCATCAGTGGGGTCATCCTCGGCGGTACCATCAGTGGTCTCAGGATCGGTGGGGAAGGCGGCGGCCTCATACAAGTGAGGTTGTTCCTCCATCTCCTGGGACAGCTCCCAGAATGCCTTGACGCCCGAACCCCCGTCCTCATCGTTGTTGGCCATGTTTCTCTCTAAATAGGAACAAAGTTTGGTCAAAAAGTTGGTTATTGTCAAGGAACAAGATCATGGTCTCATCATTTAGGGTTTGTCGACACCGAGGAGAATTCTAAGTTGCGCCTAATCACTTGGCTCTATTGCCGCCTATGGTTTAATGCAGCTAGAATAAAGGGGCACTTGATCCTACTTAATTAACTAATAAGATACCCCGGCCCATGCATTAGTCACAAGTACCCCATATGTCCTATTTTTAGCAAAGTCATGCTAAAATTCACGGAAAATTTTAGCATGACCTTTGCTGAAAATAGGACATATGGAGTACCCGAATTTGCCGGAACGGAAGTTAATCGACATTCCAGCAAACTCAAGGGCCTCTCGGGTGGACAAGGCAAAAAAGGCCTTCATCACAACATGGAAAATACATTGGCATGTGAAGAGGTGAAACAATATATGCATCTCCAAGCAGTATCATATGGTCAGCAGCAGTTGACTGACAGATGCACCAAATACAACAATTCCAATTGCAATCTCCAAACAAAAACTACCCCAAAAAAGGTGACCTCCAACTAATGTCATACTAGCAGTCATGTGGCAGTTCATCTATAGTACAACAGCATTTTTGCAAACAAAGATTCAATCAGAAGGCATGTGGCAGTTCACTTTCAGATTTGTAGGCATGATGCAATTTCAACTTAGATTGACAAACACACGGTGCAGTCTGCAATTTCACTTGAAGAATTTTAAAGGAATGTAGACGAAGGTCAGATAGACAATTCATGGAACCCATATTCTATTATATAAAAAAGGGCAGCAACCGTTAAAAAGAAAACAGCCAAGTGGGTATGAAATCACCACACAACATAGCACCAAGCAGGTCTGAGTTCACCACACCACATAGCAGCAAGGGGAAAAGACAAATTCAGGAGACAATGTAAAATGCCAAATCAACACTAGCACTATCAGAATAAAGTGGTTGCATCAAGAAGCTAGTTTATCCGGACATGTAGATACAGGGATACAAGGATGCACTGCTTCCTATTTATAATAAGTTCTCCTTTTATATGATGCGTACTTTAGTTCAGGTGTTTATGTTCATATGATTATGACACCATACAGCGATCAAGAGCATCTACTTTTATTCATTACAGCTGGGTACAACCATCAGATGGTTAACATATAATTTTCTTCTGAATGCAAGAGTAGCCATACAAGCACATGGAAGCAAAACAAATCTCCCAGCTAAGGCCACACATCTTATACCTAACTGAACTTTTCCATAACGGTAGCATATATTTAGGTTCATCCCTTTTGACAATAGCAGGCTATAACAAATGCAAAACCATGGTCACTATTGCGGTTTTGCACACAGACCTATTAATAGGATAGCAAGTAAAGTTATCCAACAGGAGGTTCAGGCTTTTCACCATCGCAGGCTGTAGCAAATCGTAATTGCAGAGAAGGGCGGGATGAGTAGTACTAGTATGCATGAACCCTAATCCTTGAACCCTAATCCTAATTTCTTCAGCAAGCAGCAAGCAGCATTGTAACAAAAATTAAAAATTTCTTCAGCAAGCAGCAAGCAGCATTAGTGAACTACAAGCAAGCAGCAAGCAGCAAGCAACAAAGGGGGAGAGGGGGAGAGGAGGAGGGGGAGCTCACGGGGGCGGTGGTGTGGACGGGGCGACGAGGTGGGGCGACGAGGTCCGGGTGGTGGTGGTGCGACGAGGTCCGGGAGGCGACGAGGTCCGGGTGGTGGTGGTGCTCCGGCGATGGTGGTGTGGATGGGGCGGCGTCCGGGCCACCGGCGACGAGGGCGGCGAGGCGATGGCGTCCAACGCAACGGGGAGAGAGGCGCCGAGGAGACGAGGACGACGGGGCGGCGGGGAGATGAGGACGACGGGGCGGCGGGGCGGCGGCGTCGGGAGAGGAGAGGGCGGCGTCGGGAGAGGAGAGGGGAAGGGGATCGAGGGCGAGGGCGAGGGAGAGAGAGGGGATAGGGAGGGGCCGGGAGGAAATATGGATGGGGGCAGCACAATACTAATGGCGCACCACCCCTTGGTGCGCCATAAGTACATCCATACTAATGGCGCACCTCACCGTGGTGCGCCATTAGTAGGTTTTTTTTCTTATAGCAATGGCACAATACTAATGGCGCACCACCCCTCGATGCGCCATAAGTACATGCATACTAATGGCGCACCTCACTGTGGTGCGCCATTAGTATTTTTTTTATTTCTGCTCGAGCCAACAGGTTATCTTCCACCTGACCTGATACACACCAAGTTGCCTCTACTAGCTCGACTCGTCAGCAGCCAGTTCTCACACCAGGAGGTCCTGGGTTCGATCCCAGGCTCCACAAATTTTTTTATGCATTTAAAATGTTGTTTGATCCTTATTTGTGTTTAAATATGTTCAAACTTGTTTAAATCATAACAGTAATATTTTTTTATAAGACAGTAATAATTTTTTAAATAGTATCATCAAACAGTAATGCCGGTGGAGTGGGGGAGGGTGCGCGGGGTCCGGGGGGTCGGCGGCGGCGGTTGAGTAGGGGAGGGGTGCGGGGGGTTGGCGACGGCGGTTGAGTAGGCGAGGGGTGCGGGGGGTCGGCGGCGGCGGTTGAGTAGGGGAATTGAGGGTGCGGGGGGTCGGCGGCGGCGGCCGGTGGACCGGGGGTGCTCGGCGGCGAGGGGGACCGGATCTGGCGAGGTGGGATAGCGATCGAGATGGAGGGGGATCGAGATCGAGTGTCCATAAAATTTAAAAATATTCATGATAGTTCAAAAAGTTCCCATGAAATACAATCGAGAAATGAAGGCTACGATTTAAATACAATCGATCTTAGCTAGCTATCTGTTCACAATCTTCTTGCCCTTCTTTTTCGCAAATGGAGTTCTTCGATTCCCAGGCTCCACAAATTTTTTTTATGCATTTAAAATGCTGTTTGATCCTTATTTGTGTTTAAATATGTTCAAACTTGTTTAAATCATAACAGTAATATTTTTTTATAAGACAGTAATAATTTTTTAAATAATATCATCAAACAGTAATGCCGGTGGAGCGGGGGAGGGTGCGCGGGCTGCGGGGGGTCGGCGGCGGCGGCGGTTAAGTAGGGGAGGGGTGCGGGGGGTTGGCGACGGCGGTTGAGTAGGGGAGGGGTGCGGGGGGTCGGCGGCGGCGGTTGAGTAGGGGAATTGAGGGTGCGGGGGGTCGGCGGCGGCGGCCGGTGGACCGGGGGGTGCTCGGCGGCGAGGGGGACCGGATCTGGCGAGGTGGGATAGCGATCGAGATGGAGGGGGATCGAGATCGAGTGTCCATGAAATTTAAAAATATTCATGATAGTTCAAAAAGTGCCCATGAAATACAATCGAGAAATGAAGGCTACGATTTAAATACAATCGATCTTAGCTAGCTATCTGTTCACAATCTTCTTGCCCTTCTTTTTCGCAAATGGAGTTCTTCTGTGGAACGGACGTCCTTTAGGTATGGTGGTCCTGCTTCTTCTTGTGGTGTATGCTGCTACTTCATCATCGTCGTCATGTTCGATCCTCGGGTCGCTGTACTTGTCGAAGTCTTGCTCATTGGCTACTCCATCCATTCCGTTGATCTTCCTTTTGCCTCTCCTCACGACAACACGACTGGGCTTTAACGGGTCGGTAATGAAGAAGCATTGGTCCACTTGGGAAGCCAGTACCCATGGCTCATTTTTCGCGGTGACGTTTGCGCCCGCGGTCTTGGATTTGGCTTCGGGTATAACCATGGTGGTGAAATACCGGTCTTCTTTTAGGACGCTCTTGGCCCATCTAACACGGAACATCGGGACCTTCTCTCCAGCGTAGCTCAGCTCCCAGATCTCCTCGATCCTTCCGTAGTATCTGTCCTTGTCATTACCGGTGTAGGATTCCATCGTTACCCCGGAGTTCTGATAACCACCGCTCTTCATGTCCTTGGCCTCAGTGTAGAATGTGTAGCCGTTGATATCGTACGCCTCATAGGTCATCAGGTTGTGCTCGGCGCCCTGTGACAAGGCGAATATGAGTTGTTCTTCCGCGGAAGAATCCTCATGTAAAGGGTACGACAGAAGCTTCTGCTTGAACCAACGCGTGAAACATGAGTTGTGCTCTTTGAGTATATCTCCGTCCGTCCTCTGTTGGCCTCGGTCATTGTACGTCTTCTTAATAAAGGTTTTGTGCTGTACCACCCAAGGATCGACCACGTCTATGTGTTGTAGCGCGACTAGGTTTGCTCTTTCAAAGTCGGCGAGTCGACCCTCGAAGTCGACATGCATTTCGCGACGACCCTCACGGTGACCCCATCCAGCGAGCCTGCCGAGGTGCCTGTTGACGGGCAGACCAATGGGGTTCTCGATGCCTAGATAATTCGTGCAGTAGGAGATGCACTCTTCGGTCAGAAAGCCCCTCGCTATGCTTCCCTCTGGACGTGACATGTTGCGAACGTATCCTTTGATGACACCATTCATCCTTTCGAATGGCATCATGCTGTGCAGGAACGTCGGCCCGAGTTGGATGATATCATCCACGATATGGACCAGCAGATGCACCATAACGTCGAAGAATGCGGGCGGGAAGTACATCTCAAGCTCGCATAGTATCACCACGATCTCTTCCTGTAGCCTTCTGAGTTGCCTCACGCCAACAGACTTCCGAGATAATGACGTCGAAAAAGTTGCATAGGCCAAATAGGGTTTCACGGACGTGCGCGTCCATGATCCCACGGATTGCAACTGGAAGTATCTACGTCATCAGCATGTGACAGTCGTGAGACTTCATCCCGCTGAACTTCTGCTTCGCTGGGTCTAGGTATCTGCTTATCTTCCCCGTGTAACCGTAAGGAAGTTTTACTCCTACGAGGCAGGTGAAAAACTGCTCGATCTACTCCTGACTTAGAGTGAAGCACGCGGGAGGGTATTCATTTCCGGTCTTCTTGGCCTTCTTGCCTTTGCGACGACTTTCTGTGTCCTGCTTCGCCTCATCATCATCATGATCGTCATATATAGTGTGAAGCTCCTGCCTGATGCCCATTGATTTCAAGTCTGCCCTTGCTTTCGGCCCATCTTTGGTCCTCTCTGGCATGTTGAGCAGGGTACCAAGCAGACTCTCGCACACGTTCTTCATGATATGCATGACATCAAGGCTGTGAGGCACACGGTGGATCTTCCAGTACGGCAAGTCCCAGAAAACATACCTCGTTTTCCATACCTTCAGCAGCGGCTCTGGCGCCTTTCGCTTCTTTCCCGGCTCTGGCGCCTTTTGCTTCTGTAAGTGCATCTAGTGCCACCCCTAGTTGGTTTTGGAGTATTGACGACAAACCTAGTTGAGGGACTAATGTGTTTGTGAGAATTGCAGAATAACACAGGTAGAAGTCCCTCTTTGATTCGGTTTAGCTACCAGAGATGACCCCCAAAAATGTATGAAGATATTGAAGACAATGGTGGTTCATGAAGACATTCATGTCGAAGACAATGACATATGAAGACTCCCCATGAAGCTTTTGGAACTCAAAGACTTAGATCCTTCGTAGCTTTACTTTATTCATGTTGTGTCATAGGAACCACCGTACTGTTAAGTGGGGTCCAAGAAAACCAGTCAGGATGACTGAAGTGATGCCTAATTCAAATCCTATGTCTTCAAGTGAAGACAATGAGAGAAAAATCTTGTCCAGAGTCAGACAAGTCAGCTTTACTTGCAGCCCAAGTAAAGTTGCCGCGAGAGTTCAAAATCCGACCGTTAGTACACGTGTCAGTTCCTTAGTGACCCAGGGTCATTTCGGACAAATCAGGTCAGGGTTGCCAAGTGGCTATATATAGCCCACCCCCACAACCATAAACGGTTGGCTGCTCAGATTTCAGTGCACGGCTTTTGTCTTTTGAGAGCAACCCACCTCGAAGCCTTTGAGAGAAAATCCCTAGCGAGGAGAAAAGCCCTAACCACCCAGAGCCAGAGTAAATTGGGCATCACTTAAGTCTTCTTGTCTGTGTGATCTGAAGACTTATTACACTTGAGGACTGTGCATCCTCCAGACGGTTAGGCGTCGCGTTCTGAGCATCCAAGAGTAATTGTGGATTGCCGGTGAACGAAGTCTGTGAAGGTTCGGGAGTCTACCTTGAAGACTTACCTGAGTGATTGGGCGAGGTCTGTGTGACCTTAGCTCAAGGAGAATACGGTGAGGACTGGGTGTCTTGGACTAAGTGTCCTTGACTGGGTGTCCGGGACTGTGTGTCCTTTGGTTTGAATACCTAGCCGCTCCAATCAGACGTACAGTTGTCACAGCAACTGGAACTGGTCCAACAAATCATTGTCTTCAACGTGTCACTGGTTTCATCTTCACTTCCCTTCAACTTACTGTTATTCATTGAGAAGCCATTGCATGCTTGCTCTATCTTTTGTCTTCACAACATAACTGTATGATTTGATTGGCTTCATAACTTCTTCCTACCTGATCCTAATTACACTGAAGCTATTGTTGCTGTGCTTTCACTCTATTGAATACTTGACCTTAGCTTGCTTGTGTAATCTAACTTCCGCTGCATAATGATAGGCATATCTTCACTGTTTGTCTTCATAACTTCCATGTTTTGAAGACTTTCATAAAAATCGCCTATTCACCCCCCTCTAGTCGATATAACGCACTTTCAATTGGTATCAGAGCAAGGTGCTCCCTTGTTCTGTGTGATTCGGTTTAACCACCTGGAGTTTTAGCTATGTCGACTGCAGGGATAATCAAAGTCTCTGCTGCGTGCCCTGTCTTCGATGGAACTGAATATCCCTACTGGAAGAATAAGATGCGCATGCATCTTGAAGCCATTGACGTCGACCTATGGTATGTCGTCGAGAACGGCGTTCCCAAGGCTGGAGAAGGTGTCACTGCTGCTGATGTCAAGAAGTTCACTCAACTGGACTCTACTGCCAAGAATATTATCTGTGGTCATCTGACCAAGGGACAGTACGGCCGTGTGAGTGCCTTGAAGACATCCAAGCTGGTCTGGGACTGGCTCTCAAAGGTCAATGAAGGCGTCTCAACCCAGAGAGATCAGAGAATCAGTGTTCTTCGCAATCTCTTCAACCGCTTCAAGCGAAATGACAATGAGAATGTCCAGCACACATTTGACCGGCTCACTAACATCACAAATGAGCTTCAAGCCCTCGGCGCCACTGAGATCACCAAATATGAAATTGTCAAGACGCTGCTGAGATCACTTGACAGTTCATTTGACATCCTAGCCCTGATGATTCAAGAACGTCCAGACTTCAAGACACTCGATCCGTCTGACATACTTGAGAGGCTCAACACACATGAGTTTCAGCTTTCTGAGAAAAGAGATATCTACGGTCCAAACTATGGACGAACTCGTGCATTGAAGGCAAAAGCTGTGTCATCATCTGAAGAAGAATCTGACAGCAGTTCTGATGATCCTGAAGACATTGGAAGGGAACTTGCTATGCTTGTGAAGAAGTTCCAGAAATTCACCAAGAAGAAAGGCTTCAGAAAGTCTTCACGATCAAGCTCAAGGAATGATGAAGCGTCTGCGCATGACTACAAGAAGAAAACATGTCACAAGTGCAAGAAAATTGGACACTTCATCTCTGAGTGTCCACAGTGGCAAAATGAGAACAGAAAGAAGAAGAAGAGCAAGGAATATGACTCTGACGATAAGAAGACGAAGAAATACTCAAAGTCTTCGTCCAAGTCTTCCTCAAAGTCTTCATCACACAAGAAGAGGTCATCTGGCAAGGCTCGTGCATTTGTTGGCAAGGAAATGGATTCAGAGGAGGAGTCTGCGTCTGAGGAGGCAGAGGTGGAGTCTGAGGAGGAATCTGATTCTGGCATTGCGAGTCTGGCTACTGCCTATGTTGCCAAGTCCATCTTCAACACTGAAGACAATGACTTCATCACCAGCACCGACGCTAATGACGAGGACGACTCCACTCCCACCTACTGCTTCATGGCCCGTGGTGCCAAGGTAACCAAACGCACTACTCACTATCAAACATCCAGTGACGATGACTCTGATTGTGATTCGAAACCTAGCTACAAAACTCTTGCTAAAATTGCAACTGAACAACAAAAGGATATGGAACACATTCAAAAGCTGTTAGAAAGAAGCGATGATCTGTTGGGTGCTGAAATGACTCGTTCTGAATCCTTAATTGAAGACATAAAAAATCTTCATGTTAAGTATCAGGAACTTGAAGATCGTCTTGAGACTCTCTCAACTACTCATGAAAAGCTCTCCTATGATTATCTTCAAAGGAAGCAAGATCTTGAGAAGTTGAGAGCGGATCATGAAGATCTTCAAAAAGAAAACGAGTCACTTCGAGCCGAACAGATCAGTTCCGCTCCAGAAGGATTTGAACCACCATGCCTTAAATGCATTGAGCGTGATAATGCTGTTTCTGTTGCTGAATGTTCCACTGCTACTGCTGTTGAAATATCTTCAACTGTTGAAGTGGTAACTAACCCCTCTGCGGAGGATACCACTGCTATTGCTGACGAAAATGCTAGGTTGAAGACATTGCTTGAAACAGGGATGTACAAAAGTCTCAAAGGGCATCAGACATTATGTGATGTCCTCAAGAAGCAGATTCTGAACCGAAACCCTAGGAAGGAGGGTGTTGGGTTCACAAGGAGAATAAATGCAGATGGCTCTTAGTGGAAACCTGAACAGTACCCCAAAACCACATGGGTCGCTGCAAAGGAATCCTCAGCAGATCCATCCTATCTGTCTGGCTTCACGTGTGCCAACCCCATTATTATTGATGAATCCTTTGATGCAAACTATAAACTGTTTAAGAATCAGAATGGTGAAGTGTTTGCCAGATACATTGGTACTAACTGCAGGAATGGACCGCCTATGAAGAGGATCTGGGTTCCAAAAATGTGTCTTGAAAATCTTCCTGTGAATGTCTTCATGACACCTCACTTGAAGAAGACAAACCCCAGACCAAAGGCTTCATACGGTCCAAAGGCTTCATACAGACAGAGGACTCACCTGAGTCACACTAACGCAAATCTTTTGCAGGGAAACCATACTCAGGCATATGAATATGAGAGCGGTTCGTCAAACCGTCATGTTCATATGACCAAGAACTATTCTGCCTATTCTTATGAGTACTATTGTCCACCTGCTAGACTGTTTGCTAGGGCTCCAAAGCTAAAATTCTCAGATGCTGCACTTAGACTTATTGCTTCTAAGCCACCCTTGAAGATGTGGGTGGTTAAGAAAGCTTAACTCTCTTTTGCAGGAAAGGTCTCCAGCTCAAAACCAAAACCTTCTGATGCTACTGCTGGGGACCTTAAAAAACTTGTGGGGCGCAAGATCAAATGCCCAAATGGCATCACTATGTATTTTATATCTGAATCGCATGCTACTCTCCCTGCTTGTCCTAACCTGGATCTCAGTTTTCATAATCCACTGGTTCGTCAAATGTTCTTGCTTCACAACACTCTTGGTGAAGCCTATCCCTCTAACTACACTGTAGGGTACGACACCAGTAACTTCGGAGTCTTCAGTATGGATTATTGACAGTGGGTGTACAAATCACATGACTGGCAAAAGAAGTCTCTTTATGGACTCAACCTTACGTCCATCCGACAAGAGCCACATCACATTCGCTGACACTGGTAAAAGTAAGGTACTGGGTCTAGGTAGAGTTGCAATCTCAAAGGATCAACACATGGATAAAGTCATGTTTGTTGAATCCCTTGGCTTCAACTTAATGTCTGTCTCAATGCTTTGCGATTTGAACATGATTGTGATCTTTGGAAAATATCGTTGTTTGGTACTAATGGAATCTGACAAGTCTCTAGTGTTTGAAGGGTATCGAAAAGATGATTTGTACGTGGTAGATTTCTCAGCAGGGCCACAGCTTGCAGTTTGTCTTCTCGCAAAGGCTTCAGAATGCTGGCTTTGGCATCGAAGACTTGGGCATGCTGGCATGAGGAACCTCCACACCCTTGCGAAGAAGAAGCATGTCATAGGCATCGAGGGCGTCAAGTTCAAGAAAGATCACTTATGCGGTGCCTGTGAAGCTGGAAAGATGACGAGGGCAAAACATCCTTCGAAGACAATCATGACCACTACTCAACCCTTCGAACTGCTTCATATGGATCTCTTCGGTCCCACTCACTACTCAACTTTTAACACTACTGCTTGCCTCTATGGCTTCGTTATTGTTGATGATTATTCTAGATATACGTGGGTGCACATAATCCTTTACAAGACTGAAGTGCAGGATGTCTTCAGACGCTTCACCAATCGAGCTATGAACAATTATGGCGCCAAGATAAAGCACATCAGAAGTGACAATGGCACAGAATTCAAGAACACTGGCCTTGACACATATCTTGATACATTGGGCATCACTCATGAATTCTCAGCTCCATACACGCCACAACAGAATGGCATCGTCGAACGCAAAAACAGAACACTCATTGAGATGGCCAGAACAATGTTAGATGAGTACAAGACACCAAGAAAATTCTGGACTGAAGCCATTGACACTGCATGCCATACTATCAACCGTGTATATCTTCACAAGCTGCTGAACAAGACACCTTATGAACTCCTAACTGGCAAGAAGCCAAACGTCAGTTACTTCAGAGTATTTGGTGCAAGATGCTGGATCAAGGACCCACACCATACCTCTAAGTTTGCACCAAAAGCACATGAGGGCTTCATGCTTGGATATGGAAAGGATTCGCACTCCTACAGAGTCTTCAATCTTTTTCACTACAAAGTGGTTGAAACAGTGGATGTGCGGTTTGATGAAACCAATGGATCTCAAAGAGAACAACTGCCAAATGTGCTAGATGAAGTTCCAGCTAGTGAAGCAATCAAGCTAATGGGAACTGGAGAAATTATACCTTCTGAAGCTCGTCCTGAAGAACAACTTATCATCTCAGCACTTGATCCACTTGAAGATAATGCTCAGACTGAAGACATACCTCCCCATGATAATGTAGATTAGCAAGAGCAAAGTCTTCGACCCCTACATCCTCGTGTTGCCAATGAAGTGCAAATTGACAGAATAATTGATAGCATCAATGCACCTGGTCCACTGACTCGTTCAAGGGCAACTCAACTGGCAAACTTTTGCAGACACTTCGCATTTGTTTCAATCACAGAACCCAAGAAAACTGATGAAGCCTTTATGGAACCTGAATGGATTCAAGCTATGCAAGAAGAGCTTCAACAATTTGAGCTGAACAATGTATGGGAGTTAGTTAAGCGTCCTGATCCACGGAAGCATAACATAATAGGCACCAAATGGATATACCGCAACAAGCAAGATGAGCATGGCCAAGTCGTCAGAAACAAGGCTCGTCTTGTTGCTCAAGGATATACTCAAGTGGAAGGCATCGACTTCGACGAAACATTTGCTCCTGTGGCCAGACTTGAAGCCATCCGTATACTGCTGGCCTATGCAAATCATCACAACATAATCCTGTATCAAATGGATGTAAAAAGTGCCTTCCTCAATGGCAAAATTGAAGAAGAAGTGTATGTTGCGCAACCACCTGGGTTTGAAGATCCAAAACATCCTGACATGGTGTACAAGCTCAAAAAGGCACTATATGGCCTCAAACAAGCCCCTCGGGCCTGGTATGATACACTCAAATACTTCCTGAAGAGCAAAGGCTTCATACCTGGTTCCCTGGATCCCACTCTCTTCACAAAGACATATGATGGTGAACTGTTTGTGTGCCAAATATACGTGGATGACATTATCTTCGGCTGCACCAATCAGAAGTATAGTGAGGAGTTCGGATATATGATGCAAGAGCAATATCAGATGTCTATGATGGGGGAGCTGAAATTCTTCCTCGGTCTTCAGATAAGGCAACAACGCAATGGCATCTTCATATCTCAAGAGAAATACCTCAAAGACTGCCTGAAGAAGTTCGGTATGCAAGATTGCAAAGGCTTCACAACACCAATGCCAGCCAAACATCATCTGGGTCCTGACGACAATGGTAAAGAGTTCGATCAAAAGGTATACCGCTCCATGATTGGTTCTTTGCTTTATTTATGTGCATCTAGGCCAGATATTATGCTTAGTGTTTGCATGTGTGCTCGGTTTCAAGCGGCACCAAAGGAGTCGCATCACTTAGCAGTGAAGCGAATTCTTCGATATTTGGCTCACACACCAACTCTAGGGTTATGGTATCCAAAGGGCTCAGAGTTTGATCTGGTTGGATTTTCGGATGCTGATTACGCTGATGACAAGGTTGATCGGAAGTCCACATCAGGCACATGCCATTTCCTGGGCCGGTCTCTTGTCTGTTGGTCTTCAAAGAAGCAGAACTGTGTATCTCTCTCCACTGCTGAATCTGAATACATTGCTGCTGGATCCTGCTGCGCTCAGCTTCTATGGATGAAGCAAACCCTCAAGGATTACGGCATTCATCTGAAGCAAGTGCCACTTTACTGCGACAACGAAAGCGCCATCAAGATCGCCAACAACCCAGTTCAGCACTCGAAGACAAAGCACATTGAAATTCGTCATCATTTTCTCAGAGATCATGTTACAAAGGAAGACATTGATATCATACACGTCAACACTGAAGAGCAATTGGCAGATATCTTCACCAAGCCCTTGGATGAGAAGAGATTTTGCAAGTTACGGTGTGAGCTAAATATCTTGGAATCCTCAAATGTCCTGTGATCAGGCACACATCCTAACACTTATGCATATTGACGACTTAGGTGTGCAACACACGAAGTAACGTATATCTTCAATCAATGAAGACATACACTCTAAGTGTGAATACATTAATGCGGAAATAGACTTCGGAGCGCCACGATAATTGTGCGCCGTGTCTGGGTCTAATACTTCCTATACGGTGGGTAACGCCACCACCAACCATTCTATTTGAAGTGTTTCATTCATGGCGTTACCTCGCAATGTCTTCACATTTAGTTTGGCTTCAATCCCAACATGTCTTCATGATTATCTTCACTATGTTGATTACATATGCACTGGTGTTCTGTCCTCTACAGCATTCACTTATAGCTATGTCTTCTTGTTTGAATCTTTTGAACTAAGTGAATGTGATCGGACCCTAACCTCTCCATGCTTCCTACCTCAAACTCTATCTCTCCAAGTCGTATGCATTCTATTGAAACTGTCGAATGTCTTCACTGCACCCTAGTCAGTTGAAGACAAAGAGACAAACTTTAAAACCGTTTTCAATGCTCCGGAGAAGTAGGAACCACCGCCCGACAGTCCAGGCGAACGTGGGATGTGGAACTGCCCCCGAGATTCCGCATGATGGCCACGTGCTGTTCAGATGCGAACCGCCCGGGGCACCTAAGTAATAGCGCAATGCCGCCTCTATTCCTATAAGTACACGATTCACAGCGGTCACTATTTCTTCTTCCACCCTTGCTCGCACGAACCTTAGCGCCACCGCTAGCCCTAGACGACGCCGGCGACGAAGCGCTTCACTGCCGCAACCTCTCCGACGCCGTTTTCACGCCGACCGCGGACCTCAACCTCTCCCCCGTCGCCGTAGGTGTCTTCCGTCGCCAAGTTAGGGCACGGAGGATCGAACTGCTCGGCCTCAAATCCCACTTCGTCTAGCAGTTCCAAGTGTGGTAATTAAAACCCCTTTTTACTGCCTCTTTTGATCCTATAGCTCAGTCATTCTCTTCCATAAGAAGTTTACTGCTATCACAAGTAACATCTCTCTCAGTCTGCATCTCATAAACTGCCTAGAATCTTCACTTGTGCATCCTGAAGTAGTTAGATTCCTCACTTGTACTTATCTATGGGTTCGTACAAATCTGGAACCAACTTCTTTTCTCTAAGTGAATGTCTTCGCATAATGAGGTCAATGTCTTCTAAACGAATTTATCTTCAAAATCTTCTGAGAATGCATATGACCTCTTCCCCTTCCCTCGCACCTCAATGCTGTCACAGGTACATGTCCATGGGAGAATCTTTTGGTTCTCATAGTCTGCATTCATTTGCAGAGTTCCTACAGCGTCACATCAATTCACCCGAAGCAAGTTCCTGTTGGTCAAGCAAAAGGAAGCCTTCGAAGCCTTTGAATCCTTTGAATCTTTTAAATCTTCCAAGTTAAGCTTCATGGCTTCCCAGAAACAATCAAGGAAGGGAGGCAGACAGAGACGAGGTGACACATCAAAGGATCTGCCTGAAGACTTGGCAGAAACGTACCAAACAGATCCCGAAGAAACCTATGCTCAGCGCAAGACACAAATCCAATGGATTCGCAGGTACTGGGCGGAGCAGTGGTTCCTATACCGCTTCGTCACCAAAGAATATGCAGAGAAGTGCGCCATCAAGCGGCCATGGGGAGATGCCTTGTACAAGAATCTTGTACCCCGAACCAGAGACGAAGCCATAGCTCAAGGTTTCTTTCCATGCATGGTTAGGGGACAACAGCCAGCTGATGCACATCCATCGTCCCTTCTCTGGTGTCGCGATGACACTCTTTTCAAGCGCAACTTCCAATTTGCCCAGAACTCTGCGAAGCAAAACAAGAAGGAGTTTGGATTGGACTTCAACCCTGGTCCCTCCAAACCAAGGGCAGATGGCACACACGACGCTAATCCCAATGTCATCGGGCCATTTGCCAATCTCGACGGCCTCATCACTCACATTATAGTCCAAGGGACTACCATGAACGACCCTCCAGCAGACACTGAGTCTGATGATGCTCCTGCTGCCCCAGAGCCAAAGCAGATGAAGAAGAAGCCAAAAGCTTCCAAGCCAGTCGCCTCCCCCAAGATCTCCAAAGCGAAGCCATTGGCCACTGCACCTCCTGAAGCCAGTGTGCAGTCTGAAGGCTTATCAAGAGTCTCCAAGCCTCAAGATGCAAAGAAACCACAGCCACACACCAGCAAAGAGCTAACTGTCGCTGCCGTTCTTCGCTGCGAAGACATTGATCTGTCCAGTGACGAAGATCTTGGTGATGACGCTCTTGAGCAGCTCATCAAGAGCAAGGAGGAGGCTGAAATCTTCAACAATCTGCCTCTGTTCGATGCAAAGATCATCCACAGCTTCATAGATGAGTGGTTTGACACGCCCAACATCAGCTTTGACGATCTGCAGCTGCCCATTGGCCTCAGCGTGGCCTTCCAAGGAGCTATCGCTTCAGAACTCGCTATTGCCCAGCGCATCGTGGAACTGAAGCAAAAGATAGATTTTGAGAAGGCTCAGTTTAAGCAGAACATGGCCACGCTCAGCGTCCAGGAGATCAAAGACTTCAAGGTCATGCTGCATGAACTGAAGGAAAACTTCATGCAGAAACGTGCAGAGGCTCAGGGATCCCGCGAGCGCATGAAGCATTTGGCTGATCTCTGCGTACAGGCCTACAACGAGGCCGAGAAGCGAAAGGCACTTGGGCGTCCCGGCATCGACCCCAGGATGGCCGCCAAGAAAAAGAAGACGCCCACCGTAGCTGAAGAAGAGGCCCCACGCCAAGAAGCTATTCCAACTGTCTTCCCCACCGACAAGCCTAGCTCGAAGCCAAAGCGCTCACCCGCTTCAGAGCTTAAGAAGACAAGGATAGCCGAAGCCAAAGCAAGGAAGAGGAAACACTCTGAAGCCTCTCCTTCAGACCCCACCACCAAGAAGCGCAAGTCCAAGAAGTCTCGGGCTGCTCCCACAGAGCCCTTGATGGTTGAACCCCTTTCCGTTCACCGTCCTAATGAAGATCGTCAGCTGACCGTCCATGAGCCTGCTCTCAACGAGGCTCAGCGTGATGAAGACATTCCAGCAGCCGACCCCACCGCTGCTGAAGACATTGGTCTCGAAGACAATGTACAAGATGATGCAGTCCTTCCTCAGCTCGAATCGAGTGAATTGCTCAGCATTGGTCGTCCCTTGACGCCAATCACACAAGATGCATCGTGGGCAGATCGCCCACAGGAGGAAGAGGATGAGCCCCAGACCACTGCAACTCCACCAGCATCGCCTGCATTCCGTAGGCTTCGCAGAGGACCAAGGGCTCAAGCTGCTGACGACATTCCGGCTGCACCAGCCGAAGACAATGAGAAAGCACCACAGGAACCCCAAGCTCCAACTCCACCACCCCAACAAGAGGCCGTTCTCCAGGAGAACGTGCCTGAGTCCGTTCCTCTCACTGCACGTGCTGAGGATGAAAACATTGAGGCTGCCACACACAATGCTGAAGCCAATGTGGAGCCCTCTCCGACAATAGCTTCAGAACATACTGAAACTGCTGACCCTGAACCTTCTGCACCAGAGTCTGCTGCCGGCCCGCAATTCAACTATCACATTGCGCACAGACCTCAGGTTCAGAAGCCAATTCCACGACTGCCAAGGTTCCCAGGACCAGTCACTGCTCCTGGCTCCTTCAATGTCAATAGCTTCAGGGCAGACAACACTTTCTTCAACCGCTCCAAGAACCCTTACTCAAGGGAAAAGATTGTGTCAGATAGGTTCTGGAGCTACCCACAGCGCAGCTACTACTCCTGCGTCCTCTACAACCAGAACCGTATCTTTCCACATCAGCGCCTTGAAGTTGAAGCTTTTGCTGGTCTGCCTGGTCTGGAAGAAGCCCTGGACTGCTTCAAGCAAGTTGGCCTGCTGCCATTTGTCACGGACGAAGAGCACTGGAACGAAGAGCTTCTGCTTCAGTTCTATGCCACATTGCACATCAAGGGATACAACAGAGATCCGAAGACTTGGGTCCTGGAGTGGATGACCGGCAATGTCCATCATGAAGCCAATGCATTTGATATCATTGAGCTCACCGGCCTACCCACTCCAGGCGAACACTTCGAAGAAGGCTGCCAACTCCACACTGAAGCAGTTGAGAGCATATTTCAGCGACCTGAGCCGAATATGAGTCAGATGCTCTTGATGATGAAGCCATTGCCTTCTGACGCACCTTACCCAGCGGAGTTCTTCGTTGAAGACTTAGAGTACCTGCCGAGAACTATCTATCACATCATCAGGCGGACTCTATGGCCCATTAAGGGGCACTCTCGATATGCCAAGGTTGAAGGTGCCATGAAGACTCTCATCTTCTGCATCCTACACGGCAAATGCTTCAATGCCCAGGATCTCTTCATCCGTCAACTTGCTGCGTCTGGCTCAGATCTCTTTGGTCTGAAGATTTATGCTCCATGGGTTATGAGGCTAATCAAGCTCCACTCTGCGATATCATATCAGCCCTCAGCCCGCAACCACAGAATCTTCTTACCCGATGTGGACACCTCTGCTGAAGCCATTTATCCTGAGCCTGCCAAACAGCCACTAAGTCTTCAGAATGCAGAACACCAAAGCTTCACTCCACATGATGAAGGTGTTGAAGCCATTTCCAGAGTCTATCCAATGGCTGGCACCACACGTGCCCCTGCATCCACTGAAGCCACTGACAGCGAAGCTGGGCAGAGACCCAAGAAACGAGCTCGTACACTCACTGATCGTGAACTTCTTGTGGCTCTGCATCAAAAGCAAGATAGGCATCACGACTGGCTCAAGAGGCAGATGCACAGTCTCATGCAAGACGCCAATCGCATCAGGAATCTGGCCACCAAGAACGCCTTCGTCGCACACGAAACCTGTCGCCGCACTTGGAAAGGCCTCACTATGATGTGCACTGAAGCTGAATTGCAAGAGGATGGCTTCAAGGAGCGTTTCAAGTTTGACTCCACACCCCCAGAAGAGCTGTGTTGCGTGGGACTCCTTCACTTGAAGAATCCGAGTTCTCTTCCTCTGCTGCCACCGTGACGGGAAAAATCATTGAGGAAGAAGACGACGCCACATCACCACCAATGACTTCACCGCGCGTCGTCACTGCCCCAAGCTCGCCTGCACCACCAAACGTCTCCACCGACCCTGCTGCTCCTGGGAACGCATAGAAAACTCTATGTCTTCAAACCTTTTTGGTCATCACTGACAAAAGGGGGAGAAGCATATGATGTTTATAGTCTTCAAGCGGGTCAATAATATGGGCGGGTGCTTTATATTTTGCATTTTGCTTCGTGCTTACAACTCTCGTTTTGCTACATCTGGTTCTTTGAGTTGTAACACTTAGACTTGATGGTCGTCTGCTACGATAATTTCCGCACTCTTATCATTTCGCAGACGTCCATTTTTCATTATGCATATCATTATCTTCATATATCTTTACGTGCATGATGGATTGTCATCATAAGTTGAAGCGGATTCCCACAAATACAACCTGCTGTGTGCATTTGCATTCCAGAAGCAAATCACTTAACATGCACATCTTCAGGGGGAGCCCTTGCAGCCTATGAAGACAATTCCTTTACAATTTCACAAATTATATTCCCCGTTGAAAACTTCAACTAGTTTGTCATCAATCACCAAAAAGGGGGAGATTGTAAGTGCATCTAGTGCCACCCCTAGTTGGTTTTGGAGTATTGACGACAAACCTAGTTGAGGGACTAATGTGTTTGTGAGAATTGCAGAATAACACAGGTAGAAGTCCCTCTTTGATTCGGTTTAGCTACCAGAGATGACCCCCAAAAATGTATGAAGATATTGAAGACAATGGTGGTTCATGAAGACATTCATGTCGAAGACAATGACATATGAAGACTCCCCATGAAGCTTTTGGAACTCGAAGACTTAGATCCTTCGTAGCTTTACTTTATTCATGTTGTGTCATAGGAACCACCATACTATTAAGTGGGGTCCAAGAAAACCAGTCAGGATGACTGAAGTGATGCCTAATTCAAATCCTATGTCTTCAAGTGAAGACAATGAGAGAAAAATCTTGTCCAGAGTCAGACAAGTCAGCTTTACTTGCAGCCCAAGTAAAGTTGCCGCGAGAGTTCAAAATCCGACCGTTAGTACACGTGTCAGTTCCTTAGTGACCCAGGGTCATTTCGGACAAATCAGGTCAGGGTTGCCAAGTGGCTATATATAGCCCACCCCCACAACCATAAACGGTTGGCTGCTCAGATTTCAGTGCACGGCTTTTGTCATTTGAGAGCAACCCACCTCGAAGCCTTTGAGAGAAAATCCCTAGCGAGGAGAAAAGCCCTAACCACCCAGAGCCAGAGTAAATTGGGCATCACTTAAGTCTTCTTGTCTGTGTGATCTGAAGACTTATTACACTTGAGGACTGTGCATCCTCTAGACGGTTAGGCGTCGCGTTCTGAGCATCCAAGAGTAATTGTGGATTGCCGGTGAACGAAGTCTGTGAAGGTTCGGGAGTCTACCTTGAAGACTTACCTGAGTGATTGGGCGAGGTCTGTGTGACCTTAGCTCAAGGAGAATACGGTGAGGACTGGGTGTCTTGGACTAAGTGTCCTTGACTGGGTGTCCGGGACTGTGTGTCCTTTGGTTTGAATACCTAGCCGCTCCAACCAGACGTACAGTTGTCACAGCAACTGGAACTGGTCCAACAAATCATTGTCTTCAACGTGTCACTGGTTTCATCTTCACTTCCCTTCAACTTACTGTTATTCATTGAGAAGCCATTGCATGCTTGCTCTATCTTTTGTCTTCACAACATAACTGTATGATTTGATTGGCTTCATAACTTCTTCCTACCTGATCCTAATTACACTGAAGCTATTGTTGCTGTGCTTTCACTCTATTGAATACTTGACCTTAGCTTGCTTGTGTAATCTAACTTCCGCTGCATAATGATAGGCATATCTTCACTGTTTGTCTTCATAACTTCCACGTTTTGAAGACTTTCATAAAAATCGCCTATTCACCCCCCCTCTAGTCGATATAACGCACTTTCAGCTTCTTTCCCGGCAGTGGGCAGTCTTTCCAATTTTTCAACAGCTCGTCTATTTCCTCGCCGCTCCTCGTACGCGGGCGTCCTCGGGGTTTTGTTTCACCATCGAACAGATCCTTGCGTTTTCTCCACGGGTCATCGTCGCGAAGCCACCTTCGATGTCCCATGAACATGGTTTTCGAAGACCCGGGATCTCTATCTAGCTAGCGATACGTTGTGTCATCCATGCACCTGGCGCATCCAGAAAATCCGTGGACCACCTGCCCCGCGACATATCTGTAACCGAGATAGTCGTGCACCATCGTGAGCAGCGCGGCTCTCATAGGGAAATATTCTTTCTCTGCGGCATCCCACGTATTGGCTGGCGTTTTCCACAGCGTGTCAAGCTCCCCTTTTAGCAGCCCCAGATACAGATTGATGTCGTTCCCTGGTTGTTTCGGTCCTTCAATTAGCATACTCATGTGAATGTACTTCCTCTTCATGCACAACCAGGGGGGAAGGTTGTACATCCACACAAACACAGGCTAGGTGCTATGTGTGCTTCTCTGGCTGCCAAACGGATTGACTCCATCGGTGCTCGCGCCCAGCACGATGTTCCTTGGATCGTTCCCAAATTCTGGGTCTTCGAAGTTCAACGCTTGCCACTGGCTCGCATCCTTAGGGTGACTCAGCATCTTGTCTTTTTTATCTATCTCCGGATCATTTGCGTCATCTTCTCGCTTCTTCTCCTCCCTATCCGCGTGCCAACGCAGGAGCTTTGCTACCTTAGGGTCCGCGAAATACCGCTGTAGACGAGGAGTGATCGGAAAGTACCACACCACTTTTCGAGGAGCTTTCTTCCTCTTCTTGTATCGAGTGACGCCGCACACCGGACATATGGTAGACTCCGCGTGCTCGTCCCGATAAATGATGCAATTGTTCATGCACACATGGTATTTCATGTGCGGTAAATCCAGAGGACACACGATTTTCTTCGCCTCCTCCAAACTGGTCGGGCACTTATTCCCCTTGGGAAGACGTTCGTGCCAGAATGACATGTTCTCGTCGAAGCATGCGTCGGTCATTTTGTGTTTTACCTTCATCTCCAGAGCCATGAGCATTACTTTCAGGCGGGTATCCTCGGGCCTGCATCCTTCATACAATGGAGTGACCACGTCTAACTCAAGTTGATCCATCTTGGCTTTCTCTCGGGCGGCAGCTCTTGCGTTATCCGTCTGCTTGAGAAGCAGCTCTTGAATATGAGGGTCCTGCACCCAGCCCATCGATGGTCCAGCGTCGTCTGCTCTGGCATCTTCCTCATCATCATGTCCTGCATCTTCTACATGATGACTGTGTACAGCATCACCTTCGTGATCATCTCCTGGGGATTCTTCATCTTCTCGCCCGCCCGAGCCGCGGTGGTTGTCTTGCTGCCCTTCCTCATTTCTTGCCCGGCCCCCATGGACGACTTCGTAGTCATCTTCATCACCTTGCCACCAATAGCCATCCATGAAACCACGCAAGAGCAGGTGGTCCCGCACCTGCCCGGATTCCGGGTCCGCAATAAGGCTCTTCAGCTTGCATCTTCGACACAGACATCTTATCTCCGTCTCGTTCTTTTGAAGCATCTCGGCCTTCGCGGACCTCAAAAACCTATTCACGATGCCTTCGGTCATCATGCGCACCATGGTCGCCTGCGGGGTAGAGCAAAATGATATTTTAGAACCAAGAAAAAATTTGGCATGACTTTCCCTAAAAATAGGACCAAAAAGAATGCTTAATGCCAAAATTCTCGCCGAAACGGAAATGAATCAACATTCCGGCAAAATATTGGCAACTATCGCATTTCAAATACCGGTACACCTCCAAACACAAACACATATGCAACACCACAAACATATGCAACACCACGAACATACATAGATCTAGCTAGGCCATAAAAAGTGCATGTGCACATTGTTGTAGGGAGAAATACATAAATACAGCTTCCCCCATTACTTACCTATCAAAACAAGGTAATTTAACCACTTAAATTGAATGAATCTATGGTGGAAATGAGGTGAAAAAGAGGAGGCACCCGAGACAAGGAGGAGGTGGAGAGAATGAAGTGGGGAGAAAGTGAGTGGGGGTAGGAGAGGCTCCCCAAAATATCTTGTTGCTGCCCACTTACTAATGGCGCACCAACTCCAAATGCGCCATTAGTAATCCAGGTTACTAATGGCGCACCATCTGGTGGTGCGCCATAGTAGTTTTGCAAAAAAAAATTACTAATGGCGCACGGTGCAACAGTGCGCCATTAGTAGTTTTGCAAAAAAGGGAATAAAAAATATAATAAAAAAACAACATTAGTGGCGCACTTTCCGACAGGTGCGCCATTACTAGTTACAACTAGTAATGGCGCACTTTTTCTGGATGCGCCATTAGTATGTTTGGACAAGCGCACTAGTTAAAAAAATTGATACTAATGGCGCACCCTGTGCCAGGTGCGCCATTAGTAGTTTCAACTCTAATGGCGTACCAGATGGTGGTGCGCCATTACTATATACTAATGGCGCACCGCCTGTCAGGTGCGCCATTAGTGTCAATCCCATCTATAGCCCTTTTTCTAGTAGTGCCACGCCCAGTGGCAGCACTTAGCTCCGCGCTGGTGAGAAGATGTCGAAGACTAGATTAGGTGTCGGACGCGGCTTTTCCATTGCTTTCCGCAGTTGACGTGTTCGTTTGCATTTGGAGTCTTATTGGAGTTATCGCTGTTGCTGATTTATGGTTCGTCGATTTTCGCCCCTCGCTTTGGTCTCTCTCGTGAACAACCTTGCAAGGGATGGTGCTCAGGCGCCCTCGCGAGGGTTTCTGCCCTAGCCCCAGGAGGGTTTCACGGCCCTGGCGCATTACAGGAGCACCCCTCCTAGTCCGTGCACCTCGGGTACCAGGACGCGTGCACAGGGCCTGGGTCGGTCGCCCCACTCCCCAGCAGGGGTCGAAAGCTATCTACGCACTGGCTTGAAATCAGGAAGTACAAAAATGAGATCAAGGTAATCGCTGAAGCGGCAACATTCCACAAGACGCCCCTAGGGGGCTCCATGCAACTGTTCTGTCTTACACAGGGAACAAAAGAGAAAGGAAAAAGACGAGCTTGGTGCCGCCCCTCCCGCATCGGCCCACGGTGGCGACATAGGCTGCCCCGGGGCCTCAGGCGGACCCCCTCTCGCGCTGCGCCGGTGTGACGCCCGGATAATTAAGCTACAGTGAAACTCTGCTAATGATGCCACGTCACCTCGATTACTGTTCCTAATCGCATGCTAGTTCAAAACTGATTCAAATTCAAATTCAAAATCAACCAAAGAATAAAAACTTTTCAAAATTTAAAACAAAAATGTTCGGGGTGTGCAAATAAATGCCTAGAAATTTATGGTGTGGGATCCATGCCTTTATAAAAAACCTAAATACTTAAAATAAATTAAAACAGAAAAGAAAATAAATCAAGAAAAGAAAATACAAAAAAATAGAAAACTAACGAAAAAAAAAGGCAAAGAGAAACCCCCCTGGGCCGTGGCCCAACTGGGCCAACCCACCAGGCCCAGCCGGCCACCCACCCGACCCACTCCTTATCCACTACGCCACCCCCACCCACTCCACCGACACCCCACTCGCCCCACCCCGCTCGTCTCTCCTCTCCCCTCCTCTCTCCCGATCTGGATCGGGATCCAGAGGAGGCCGACGCCGCTCGCCGCCACGCCGCCACCTCGCCGTCCTCCTCCACTCCGTCGCTCGTCCCCGTCGGCCTCCCCGACCCTCCCCGAGCACACTGCCACAGACCCTCCTCTCTCTCCGTGAGCCGTGCCCCTCCTCTCTCTCCCTCGCCCCGCTCCCTCTCTGCGCACGCACACACCAGCCGCGCGGCGGCCGCGCCCACCGCACGCGCTGCTCGTCGCCGCGCCTCGGGCCTCCTTCGCTCGCGCCCCGGCCCCCTGCACACACCGCGCGTCGCCCCCCTCTCTCTACTCCGCACCGCGCGCCCGCCCGCAGCTTGCCGCGCGGCCCGCCACTCCTCTGGCCACGCGCCCCCCCACGCACGCGCTCGCCCCCCCCCGTCACGCTCGTGCTCGCCGCACACCCCAGCGCTGCTGCCGCTGCCCACCGCTCGCCGGGCCTCGCCCCCCCTGCCCACCCAGGCGCATCCGCGCTTGCCGCTGCCGCGGCCACGCCGCGCCCGCGCCCCGTAGCGCCCCTGCTTCCCCCCGCTCTGCTCCGCCTTCGACCGCGGCCAAACCAACGCCCGCGGCCCGCCCTCGCCTCGGGCCTTTGCTCATCGGCGAGTCCGTTCGGGTGACGCCGCGCCCCGTCGGACGCCCACGGTCACGGCCTTGCCCCGGCCCTCCTCGCCCCGGCGATTTGGGCGAACGCCCAGTTCGGGCGCCCCGCAGCGCCCCAGCGCCCGAACCCGCTAAGGCCCCTGTGCCTATGACAGGGGGGCCCCACCCCACAGAACGTTAAAAAAAGAGAATTAAAAATAATAATAATATTAATATTAATAATTAATTATTTAATTAAGGAATTAATTAAGTTAATTAATTATATTTAGATTAACCTAATCACTAATTAACCTAATTAACTGTTAGTTAATTAAAACAGAGTATGACGAACGGGACCCACCTGTCAGGTTGACCAAGTCAACTACTGACGTCATGCTGACGTCATGATGACGTCAGCAAACACTATTCTGGATAATGTTGATTAAATTAATTAAATAGATCCTAAAAATGATTTAAATCTTTTAAAATTAATATAAAATAAACCGTAGCTCGAATGAAAAAACTTTGTACATGAAAGTTGCTCAGAACGATGAGACGAACCCGGATACGCAGCCCGTTCGTCCGTCACGCATCCCTAGCATAGCAAACTCGCAACTTTCCCCCTCCGGCTCCTCTGCTCGAAAACGCAAAACACCGGGGATACTTTCCCGGATGTCATCCCCCTTCACCGGTATCACCTATTACCGCGTTAGGGCACCTCTAACGCCGTTACTTGTCATGTCATGCATCACTATGCATATGCTTTCTTTAATATTTATTGTTTCTCCCCCCTCTTCTCTCGATAGACACCGAGACCGACGCCGCTGCTACCCAGTACGACTACGGAGTTGACGACCCCTCTCTCTTGCCAGAGCAACCAGGCAAGCCCCCCCTTGATCACCAGATATCGCCTACTCTCCTCTATACTGCTTGCATTAGAGTAGTGTAGCATGTTACTGCTTTCCGTTCATCCTATCCTGATGCATAGCCTGTCCTTGCTACTACTGTTGTTACCTTTACCTGCAAACCTAATGCTTAGTATAGGATGCTAGTTTATCATTAGTGGCCCTACATTCTTGTCCGTCTGCCATGCTATACTATCGGGCCGTGATCACTCGGGAGGTGATCACGGGTATGTACTATATACTTTATACATGATACATGTGGTGACTAAAGGCGGGACGGCTCGTAGGAGCACCCGCGAGTGGATCTTTGAGGCGGAGCGACAGGGCAGGTTCCGACCACCTAGGAGAGAGGTGGGCCTGGCCCTGGTCAGCATTCACGGATACTTAACACGCTTAACGAGTATTTGATTTGAGTCTGGCCATTTGGTCTATACGCACTAACCATCTACGTGGGAGCAGTTATGGGTATCCCGGCGTCGTCGTATCAGCCGAAGCCTTCGTGATGTCAGCGACTGAGTGGCGCGCGCCGGATTGGACTAGAAAGCCACTAGTCTAGGTCTGCTTCCGGCCGCGTACGCAATGTGCAGGTGTGCAAAGGGCGATGGGCCCAGACCCCTGCGCCGTAGGATTTAGACCGGCGTGCTGACCTCTCTGTTGTGCCTAGGTAGGGCTGTGACGTGTTGATCTTCCGAGGCCGGGCATGACCCAGAAAAGTGTGTCCGGCCAAATGGGATCGAGCGTGTTGGGGTATGTGGTGCACCCCTACAGGGAAGTTTATCTATTCGAATAGCCGTGTCCCTCGGTAAAAGGACGACCCGGAGTTGTACCTTGACCTTATGACAACTAGAACAGGATACTTAATAAAACACACCCTTCCAAGTGCCAGATACAACCGGTGATCGCTCTCTCACAGGGCGATGAGGGGAGGATCATCGGTTAGGATTATGCTCTGCGATGCTACTTGGAGGACTTCAGTCTACTCTCTTCTACATGCTGCAAGACGGAGGCTGCCAGAAGCGTAGTCTTCGATAGGACTAGCTATCCCCCTCTTATTCCGGCATTCTGCAGTTCAGTCCACATATGATACCCTTATTCCATTTGATACCAATGCATACATATGTAGTATAGCTACTTGCTTGTGAGTACTTTGGATGAATACTCACGGTTGCTTTCTCCCTCTTTTCCCTCTATCCCTTCTACCTGGTTGTCGCAACCAGATGTTGGAGCCCAGGAGCCAGACGCCACCGTTGACGACGACTCCTACTACACCGGAGGTGCCTACTACTACGTGCTGCCCGCTGACGATGACCAGGAGTAGTTTAGGAGGATCCCAGGCAGGAGGCCTGCGCCTCTTTCGATCTGTATCCCAGTTTGTGCTAGCCTTCTTAAGGCATACTTGATTAACTTATGTCTATACTCAGATATTGTTGCTTCCGCTGACTCGTCTATGATCGAGCTCTTGTATTCGAGCCCTCGAGGCCCCTGGCTTGTAATATGATGCTTGTATGACTTTTTTATTTGTAGAGTTGTGTTGTGATATCTTCCCGTGGGTCACTGATCTTGATCGTACACGTTTGCATGTATGATTAGTGTACGATTAAATCGGGGGCGTCACAGCTGGGGCACGACGGCAGGCGGACGAACCACCACCTCCTAGGCAGATCCGACGGCGCGGGGGAGGACTGCTGCCACCACTGGAGGAGTCGCTTGAGGAAGAGCTGACGAGGCTGGGGGAGTCGCTGACGCCGCCGCCCGCTCGGGCGCTATTTCCCCATCACCATCGGAGTGGGGCCCGCGGACGCGGTCACCGTCCTCAGGGCAGCACCCCGCACGGCGACCATCTTCCCCAAACACCCTCATGTAGAGGGTGGCGTCGCCATCGAACCTGAAGTGCAGAGTGCACCGACGCTCCAGGCCGTGAGTGCGGGCAAACGGCTGCCAGCCACGAGTGAAGACCAAGCCCCCGCTGGTGGAGACCTCCAACGCGACCCACGAGGACCTACTGCAGCAGCCCTCCGCCTGGAGCCAGAGGCCGCCAGGAGCGCCGGCCAGGAGTTCGCCAAGGAGGAAGCGAGGGAGCGGGAGCCGGGCGCGAGCTGGCTCCGCCGACCGAACAACGAATTCCGGCGGCACCTGCCCGGCGCGAAAGCGCGGCTTAGGGGAGCGTGCAACCCAGGCGCACCCTCCGGCTGCGGCGGCTTGCCCGCCGCCGCACTGGAACCCCCCCCCACGGCCGCTGGGAACTGCCGGGGCGGCCACCAGGTGCTTCCGGGGGCGCCCGCGACCATGCTTGGATGGGGGAGAGGCAGGACCGATCTGGAGGGCCTTCCCCTTCTCTGCGGCTGAGTACCTCATCGATGGAGCCATCACACTAAGACGGAGCAAGAACTGAGGCGAAGGAGAGAGCAAGAGGAGATGGGCTGGACGGGCACGAGCGGTGCCATAGTTATAGCCGGCGAAGGCCAACCGCCGGTCTCCACGATCACAGGTAATCATGACACGTTCCGCATGCAGGGACTTGTCCAACTCGCACAATCACCAAGGCGTCATGGGGAAGCGGAGGCGCCACGTCCAATCGACCGCCACGTGGCGTCCAAGGCCGTAGGCTGTTAGGGCCCGCGGCGCTTCGCCCTTGCCCTTTCGCCTCTCGGCACGGCCAACTCCATGCGCACCTTGGGCCCGGGGGCTACTGTCGGCGTTCTGGGAACGGGGGTCCCCAGACTTGCCTGCCTGCGGCCTGCGGCATGGCTCGAGTTGGGGCCCAGCACGGCCCATCTTCGTCAACACGAGGCTCAAGACCCTCGCGAGGGGCCAAGTCTCGCGAGGCGGACGACATGGCGCATCCTGAGGCACAGCCTTGTCAGGCTGGCTCGCGAGGAGGCGGAGAGTTCAAGGCGGGGTACCTCGCGAGGTGCCTATGACGCAAGCCATGATGACACGGGGCACGAGGCGGGTGCCAGCGCGCGCAGCGTCCCTTTTTCCACTTTGGTGCAAAGGGAGCAAGCGTATCAGCGGAGTACCGAGGCATCAGGCAAAGGTTGCCACTTCGGTGCAACGAGACCAAGGCCAGGAGGACCACGAGATGGAGGTCACCATGGAGCCCAGCGCGGCGTCATCACCAGAGCCTTTGGCAGGCGAAGACTGCTTTTGTCAGGATAGATGTACTCCCTGTCCCCCTTCAAATTAGCCCGCCATTGTTGGATCCCTTCCCGCTCAATATTTGGGGAGAGGACCAGGGCCTCTATAAATAGGACTAGCCACCCACATAGCAAGGGGTTCGTTTTTTGGGTTGTTGGTTCGTTTGGTGCACAGGTAGAGAGAGAGAGAGAAAGAGGGTGACTAAACTCTTCATAGCAGTTCATCACCTCAGCCAAGAACAGACCCTCGCGAGGTTGTTCTTCCTTGTATTGTTCATCCTCACCAGCCCCATGAGGCAATCCATCCACCACACACTGGAGTAGGGTATTACACCGCATCGGTGGCCCGAACCAGTATAAATCTTGTGTCTTTCGTGCAGTTCTTTTAGTAGTTTAGATCCCATTGAGACGGAGAGGTTGAAGGTGAGATTTCTGCGCACACCCCAGTGTTCGAACCTTAAGGGTCTGCCGGAACCCTAAATTCGACACCCCCTACCCGAGATCCGCCGGTTTTGACACCGACAGGGCGCCCCCCTATCCTAGTACAATTCGGACCAAAGGGGGAGGGGGCGCGCGGCCTTCCCTGGCCGGCCCCTCTCTCTCCACTAGGGCCCAACAAGGCCCATTAACCCCCGAGGGGTTCCGATAACCCCTCCGGCACTCCGGTAAAATCCTGATTTCACCCGGAACTCTTCCGATGTCCAAATGTAGGCTTCGAATATATCAATCTTCATGTCTAGACCATTTCGATACTCCTCGTCATGTTCGTGATCATATCCAGGACTCCGAACTACCTTCAGTACATCAAAACATATAAACTCATAATACCGATCGTCACAGAACTTTAAGTGTGCGGACCCTACGGGTTCGAGAACTATGTAGACATGACCGAGACATGTTTCCGGTCAATAACCAATAGCGGAACATGGATGCTCATATTGGTTCCTACATATTCTACGAAGATCTTTTCGGTAAAACCGCATAACAATATACGTTGTTCCATTTGTCATCGGTATGTTACTTGCTCGAGATTCGATCATCGGTATCTCAATACCTAGTTCAATCTCGTTACCGGCAAGTCTCTTTACTCGTTCTGTAATGCAACATCCCGCAACTAACTCGTTAGTCACATTGCTTGCAAGGCTTATAGTGATGTGCATTACCGAGAGGGGCCAGAGATACCTCTCCGACAATCAGAATGACAAATCCTATTCATGATCTATGCCAACTCCACGAATACCATCGGAGATACCTATAGAGCACCTTTATAATCACCTAGTTACGTTGTGACGTTTGGTAGCACATAAAGTGTTCCTCTAGTATTCGGGAGTTGCATAATCTCATAGTCATAGGAACATGTATAAGTCATGAAGAAAGCAATAGCAGTAAACTTAAATGATCAAGTGCTAAGCTAACGAAATGGGTCAAGTCAATCACATCATTCTCCTAATGATGTGATCCCATTGATGAAATAACAACTCATGTCTATGGTTAGTAAACTTAACCATCTTTGATCAACGAGCTAGTCAAGTAGAGGCATACTAGTGACACTATGTTTGTCTATATATTCACACATGTATTATGTTTTCGGATAATACAATTCTAGCATGAATAATAAACATTTATCATGAAATAAGGAAATAAATAATAACTTTATTATTGCCTCCAGGGCATATTTCCTTCAAAATTGGACTAGGCTTTTACCTTCATCGTAAGGGGCCGAACCAGTATAAACTCCTCATGTCCTTTGTCCTGATTAACCCCTTTAAGCTAACCTCATCGCGATGGCTCCACGACTAAGTCCTCACACTAGGACATCTTCTGTGACAATTCAATGACAGTTGGCGCCCACTGTGGGGCTATCGCACGATGGTTTCGAGTTCTTAAAGGGCAACTTCGAAGGGATCAAGGGATATGCTTTGGGCCAGATGACCAAGAGACGTTGCGGCAAGATCTATATCGATGACACAGGCTGGGGCCCCGAGGCCGGCTCAATTGAGTATGGGTACTGGGTCCCCTTCGGTGGAATCCACGTCTTCATCGGCAAGATCGGCGAACCGGGCCCTGAGCCGGACATCTGCACCGACATCGTCGAGACGGCTCAGCGTGCAAGACCCGCCCGGTTATCCCTCTTCCAACAGCATTAGCTGAAACAGATCGGACAAATTCCTCACTTATCCCTCTTCCAACATCATTTCGGGCATCAATATGAGCTCAAAAGAAAATGATGCAATGAGATGAAATGATGTACTCGTCGAGATGAGCATTTTGATATGCTACACGCACGAATCGGAGCTACGAATGCGGAGTTATGATGCGGTGAATGTGGGCACATGAATCTCGAAATCTCAGGACTTAGCCATTTCAGGAAAAAAACAAAACCGAGCGTCAGATGATTAAACGGTGCTCGAGGCGGGGAATAGACATCTCACCATGTGGGCTTTCGCCTAGTCGACGGTGGTGGATTGGGCCGGCAGGTCGCAGGCCCACGAGGTGCACGAGGGAGCAGCTCCTCTGCTCCCGCGCACGTTCATGGTGGCGGCGGTGGCCTCCGGCAGGGCCGGCGAGGCCGAAGGCGGCCAGGGCAAGGCGGAGGCGGTGGGATCCGGCCGGGCGGTTGCAGGGCGGAGGAACTCCGGCAGACGGGCGGTGACCGCAGTGTCGAGGAAGGACGCGGCGGCGGTGCAGAGGGGAGGACGGCGGCGGCGAACGGCGACCGGCGCGGCGAGGGTCGCCGGCGTCAGGGAGGCGCGGCGGCCGGCGATGGGGCACTCTACGGCAGCGCGGCTCCTGAGGCGGCGGGGCACGAGCGGGAGGCCGCGGGTAGGCGGCGGCGGCGACATGGGCCCGCGCGGGCCCGATCTGGGTTCCGCGGGCCGCGCGGTGGAGACGGCGGTGATCAATGACGTGGCAGGCGCGGATTGGCTGCGGCGGGCAGCGTGATTTCGTCCGTCCGGGACGGACATGTCCGGCGGGCGAGAGGGGAAGAGGATTAGGGTTTCATCCGCGAAAATTTCGGGGGAGGCCACATATTTATAGGTAGAGGGAGCTAGGAGAGTGCAAATGAGGTGTGGTTTTCGGCCACGCGATCATGATCGAACGCTCTAGATGATAGAAGGGTTGGGCTGCAACACACACGAGGCCTTATCGGTCCCTCGGTTAACCGTTGGAGTATCAAACGAAGTCCAAATGATACGAAACTTGACAGGCGGTCTACCGGTAGTAAACCAAGGCCGCATGACAAGTCTCGGTCCAATCTAGATACTTTTAACACCCGCACATGAAAAGAGGTAGAAAGGGACACCGGGTGACATAGGAGCGCCGGATTGCAAAACGGACAACGGGGAAAAAGCTCAGATGCATGAGACGAACATGTATGCACATGAAATGCACAAGATGACATGATATGCAATGCATGACACACAAGCAATGACAAGGCACCAACAGCGAATAACTAGAGGACACCTGGCACAACGGTCTCGGGGCGTCACATCTTGGCAGCTAGGTTTATCGTTGAAGTTTTTCATCCTGAGTGGTTGGCTAACCCGGTGCTAGTACTTAAGAAGAACGGAACTTGGCGCATGTGTGTGGATTACACGGATTTAAACAAAGCTTGTCCGGCTGATCCTTTTTCTCTCCCTTCTATTGATCAGATTATTGATGCTACGGCGGGCTGTGAGCGTTTGCGTTTTTGGATGCGTATTCTGGTTACCATCAGATCAAGATGGCAGTTAAGGACCAGGAGAAGACAACTTTCATAACTCCCTTTAGGGCCTTCTACTATGTGTCTATGCCTTTTGGGCTCAAGAGTGCCCAGGTGACTTACCAGAGATGTGTGCAAAATTGCCTACATAACCAAATTGGGCATAATGTTCATGCTTATGTGGATGATATTGTGGTAAAGTATAGAGAGAAGGAGACATTGATAAATGACCTGAAGGAAACCTTTGATATTCTCCGGGTTTATAAGATGATGCTTAACCCGGCCAAATGTGTTTTTGGTGTGCCAGCAGGCAAACTCTTGGGTTTTTTGGTGTCTAACAGACGTATTGAAGCTAACCTAGAGAAGATCAAAGCCATCACTTCACTGGCTAAACCGGCATGTATCAATGATGTGCAACGTCTGGCGTGTCGTATTGCGGTGTTGAGACGATTCATAAGCCCGCTGGGAGAGAAGGCTATCCCTCTGTATTAGATGATGAAGAAGATAGATAATTTTGTCTGGAGTGATGTTGCTAATATAACGTTTGAGGATTTGAAGAAGCAGCCGGCTGAGCCGCCCGTGCTTGCCGCCCCTACTAATAAAGAGCCTTTGTTGTTATATGTGGCTGCTAATAGCCGGCTGTCAGTGTAGCTTTTGTGGTGGAAAGGAAGGAAGCAGGCAAGGAGTATCCGGTTCAAAGGCTAGTTTATTATATCAGTGAGGTGCTTATTGAGTCCATGCAGAGATATCCGCACTGGCATAAGCTTGTATATGGGGTGTTCTTGGCCAGCCGGAAGCTTAAACACTATTTTCTGGGTCATCCCATCACTGTGGTTAGCTCTACTCCTTCGGGAGATATCATCCAAAATAGGGAGCCAACTGGCCAGGTTGCTAAGTGGACAATTGAGCTTGGACCTCACGGGTTAAAATATGTGCCTCGCACGGCCATCAAGTCTCAGGCACTGGTGGATTTCATCAATGATTGGACAGTGCCGCAGATGCCCGAGGAAAAGCCAGATAACACGTATTGGACTATTCACTTTGATGGGTCCAGGCAGTTGGAGGGCTCAGGGGCTGGAGTTATTCTTGCTTCCCCTTGAGGTGATAAATTTTGTTATGTTCTCCATTTGACGTTTCCCTGTACTAATAATGCAGGTGAGTATGAGGCCTTACTCCACGGTCTTTGGATGGCTAAGGAGATGAATTGAAGCCAGGTTAGGTGCTTTGGCGACTCAGACTTGGTGGCTCAGCAAGTCTCTGGTACTTGGGATTCTAAGGATCCACTCATAGCGGTTTATCGACGAGAGGTGGACGTTATTGCTGGTCATTTCAAAGGCTATCAAGTTGAGCATGTTGATCGGAGGAAAAATGAAGCGGCGGATGCTTTAAGCCGGTTGGGTTCTCAACATAAACCGGTGCCACCTAATGTCTTTCTTAACGTTTTGCATAACCCGGCGGTCAAGTTACCTACAGAGGAGGATTTGGCTATTCCTGACCCAGAAGCTCAGTTGGTGGCGGCTCTTCATGTAATCCTGGATTGGACAGTACCTTACTTGGCTTATATGACCCGAGGCGAGTTACCTGAGGATGAAACCTTAGCCAGGCAGATAACCCGGCGGTCTAAGTCAATGACAATTGTTAATGGAGAGTTACATCATCGCTGTGTCACGGGGGCGTTTCAATGTTGTGTTTCTCCACAATAGCGATGTGAGATCTTCCAAGAGATTCATGAAGGAGATTGTGGTCATTATGCCGGTTCAAAATCCCTCATGGCCAAAGCTTTCCTTCATGGGTTTTATTGGTTAACAGCTCATGCTGATGTAGAGGACCTTGTCAGCAGGTGTGATGGATGTCAGAAATTTGCACGACGAGCCCATGTGCCAGCTCAAGAATTGAGGATGATTCAAATTACTTGGCCATTTGCAGTTTGGGGGCTTGATATGGTTGGACCTTTCAAAAGATCCAAGGACAAGAAGACCCATCTTTTGGTGGCGGTTGATAAGTTCACTAAGTGGGTAGAGGCAGAGCCAGTCAGTAAGTGTGATGCAGCAACGGCGGTTCAATTCATGAAAAAGGTGATCTTCCATTTTGGGTTTCCACACAACATTATAACAGACAATGGCACTAATCTCTCTGAGGGTTCTATGGAAGAATTTTGTCAATGTGAGCATATCCGGGTCGATGTATCGTCAGTGGCTCACCCCCAATCCAATTGTCAAGCTGAGAGAGCAAACCAAGAGATCTTGAAAGGCATCAAACCTCGGCTTATGGTTCCCCTGCAGAGGACGTCGGGTTGTTGGGTGGAGGAATTACCTTCCGTATTGTGGAGCATCAATACCACCCCAAACAGATCTACGGGATATACACCTTTCTTCATGTTTACAGAGCAGAGGCAGTTCTCCCTAGTGACATCCGTCATGACTCACCTCGTGTGGCGGCTTATGTTGAAGCTGACAATGAAAGAGCCCGTCAAGAAGCACTTAACCTGTTGGATGAGGAGCGTGACATCGCAGCAGCTCGTTCGGCGATTTACCATCAAGATCTGTGCCTTATCACATCCGCCAGGTTAAAACCAGAACTTTCCAAGAAGATGATCTGGTACTCTACCTTATCCAGGATCAGACTGATATGCACACGTTATCCCCACCTTGGGAAGGACCCTTTGTGCTCAGCAAGAATCTAAACAACTGGTCATATTACCTTATCGATGTTCAAGACCACAAGGACTCACGCACGTCGGAGGAAGAGATTCGTCGGTCCTGGAATATTGCTCACCTTAGGCCTTACTACACTTGAGCCACCGGCTCTTCGAATGTACATATTTTGACAATGTATATATTATGATCGATATAGTAAATCTGGCGTCCCTACTAAAGCAGGGCCTCTATCGTTTTCTCCTCTTTAAATAATGAGTTTTTGGTCGCATGGGGGCTTATGCTTTATACAGCAAAGTTATGATTACCCTTTGATCCGGCTTATAGGCCACATAAAAAAACTTGGGGGCTTACTACCCAGGTTAAAGGGACCAAAGAGAGTCTGGTGCAAAAGCACAACTCAAACATAGGTACCCCTTGAGCACAGCTCAAAATATTGCTTGGGGGCTCTTTTGTTCTAAAGAACAAAGAGTTCATAACCTTGTGATAGGCTATAAAATCCAGGCTTGGAAGCCAGGTGTATTCACCAAAACCACGGGTTATCCTGCCTGTATACTAGATGCTTCTCCATCAGGTAATCCTGATTGACACGCCGAACTCTTAACAGTCAATCTTTTAAACAAGACCATGAATTCGTTAAGGTTAAAACGTCGGTTTGTCATGAGCGGGCACAGTTTACGGAAAGCAAGGAGAAGCTCAGGCTGATAAAGCCACCTTCCTTGAAACTTGGATAAATCGGTCTGTGATGCTCGATGCTACTCTGCCCCCGCGTACTCCTGATAAGTCTATCTTTAAATAAGAACTGAACTTATCTGGGTTAAAATGTCGATTGGGTAATGTGAGAGCCGGCTCACGGAAAGCGCGTACCTTCCAATGGCTAATGCTAGTTTCATTGAAGAAGATATTTTGGCTTGGCGGCCTATGAAAGCCTTGGATTTTCTGTTGTTTGTTGCTTTGAAATGTCTTTTTGAGATTTTTTTTGTTTTGTGACATAGTAATATATGGTTGAAAACAAATAAGGCTTATAATGCCTTCTGAGTCATATATGACATTAACCGATGTTCATTAACCCGGCCTGGTGTTGGACTATAAGTCGCCAGTATGAAATAAAGATACTATCCGGTGTTTATTAACCCGGACCGGCTTTGTTCATAAGCCGACAATCTCGGATAAATACTAGTGTCCAAAGTCTTGGGTTATCGCCCTTACTGCACTAGCCTGGTAAACCAACAGGGGTGATCAAATATCATAGGTATGACATATTTTTAATCGTGTATGATTATTATTTAGTCTAGTCTTGATTATAAATCATGATAATATTATATTGGGGCCTTATAACCCGTCTAGCGGTAAATCGCCAGGATACTTTTCACCTGTTGTATGCAGGGACAGATTCAAAATTGATAATATCATCAAGCACACATGGCATATCTTCGCATAGCGGATAAATAGTGTCATGAACATCACAATATGCATGATGGCATAGCAGAACAAGAAGTTTTAAAGCTACCCTATTACAAGGCACTTGGTGCCCAAAAAGATGATTGTTTTTAAACATCACAACGAGCAAATAATGAACCGGCCCTGGTTCATGAATCTTGGTATGGCTGACTTGAAGGTTGTGGATCATCCCTTGCCGGTTCGTCCTCCTCCTCCATCGTTTGGAAGTTGGGTTTGGACCGGTCAAGGCCACGTAGGGTGACGAATTCAACCTCGTCATCAATCAGATCGGATGGATCAATATCAGGGGCGAAAGTGTGCTTACGAATCGGCGGGATTAAATCCATCACTTTATATGAAGGAGTCGCCATCTTCTGATTATCTGCGTCATAACCCGGCTGATACTTGGTGAGGTTGGTCTCTTCGGCAATGATTGTTGCATGAAGGCGAATCTCCTTGACATAAGCAGCAAAGTCTTGTTGGTCAAAAAGAGTTCCATCTTCCTTGAGACTGGGATATCCACTGGCTATGTCTGCTGGGTCTAATTCCAGTACCCAGGCTTTTGCACGGCTCAAGGCTATCACCGCTCCGGCTCTAGCACAAGATCGCTTGATTTCTTGGAACCTGGTGGGCAAGATGGACATCTTCTTCCAAACATCACTTAACAGATTTGGCCCTTGATTCGCTGGGGAGATAGTGGCAACAGTCCGCTGAGCTCCAGTGTATAATTGCTCAACAAGCGTGTAAACCGCCTTGAGCTTGACCAACGTGTCTCGGCTCAGATTGCTACTCCTGGGACCTGCAAAGTTTACACAATTGGTTAAGTGGTGGCTCATATTATGATGAAAAATACTTACTTTGGGTAAACAACAAGGCGACTTACCGAAGATTGCAGAAGCCATCTGAGACACACGGTTCTTTAAACCAGTGAGTTCAGTGGTAACCTCTTCCAGAGCCGCCTCGGCTTTCTCAGCCCGCTGCGTCAAGGTAGTCTTCTCATTTTCCCAAGCCTCTTTCTCCGCAGTAAAGCTGGTTTTCAATTTCTCTGCTTCAGACACACTCAACTAGAATTTGGATTCAGCCTTCTCTGTCTTAGTGTCCTGAGGCACCAGACGGGTCTTGGCCTCAGACAATTGAGCTTCCAGTTCAGTGGTCGCAGCCTGCATATAGTATAAGTTCGTTAAGTTTCATGGCAGGTTATAAAAAAACAAGTCCCAAGTGCTTTGCAAGGAACAACACTTGGCACTTGGAGGCTAATGTCTGTCAGCGAAATTTTTCAAAGGAATTGGCTCTTTCTAAAAAGTCCCAAGTGCTTTGCAAGCAATAACACTTGGCACTTGGGGGCTAATGCATATTGCTTGTTTTCTTGTTAAAGATGAGCCGGGTGTGCTATTGACAGACCCAGCCGACTCATGAGGGATATCCAGTCAAGTTTTAGTCTCTTACATAATGACTAATAGGACCGGCTCACCCATACTGATTAAGTCGGCCCTTGGGGACTACAGATGCAAAGTTGTGCTATCATCAGAATCCGGTTTAAAAGTTTGTTAACCGGACTTGGAGGAAGTCTAGAACAAGAACTTTATAAACATTTGAAGACTACAGGTCATTCAAGTTTATCATAATCAGAAGATTTGGGGGCTGGCAGGGTATAGATATAAGCCGGATGACGTACCTCATACTTTTGGTGCATTTGCTTCACCATTTCAATCTCTAAATCACGGCCGGAATGCACTTGACTGACATATCCAGATAAAACTTCACTAATAATCAGGTGAACATAGTGGGAGACGTCAAACCTCACTTTCCGCCTCTCCATAACTTCTTGTTTGGCAGAGTGTCTTGCTAGAACAGTTGGATTCCCCGGTTCAACGAATCTGGTATCAGTGATTAAAACGTCATCACCATGACTCTCCGGTGGGTTAGCTGAGCTTGAAGGTTCAATACTTGATGGGTCAAGAGTAGTTTCATCAGCAGACAGCTCAGGTAAATCCGGTTGAACATTGAGAGCAGGGTCCTCTGGCTATTCAGGGTGTTCTGGCACAAAGGTTGACTGATCCTGTTGAGCAGTTTTCGGATCCTTGGCCGACTTTATCACCTTTGCATTTTTGGGCTTTGCTTGACCACTAAAAAGGATTTGGATAAGTAAGTACAATGATAAAGGTATAAAGGTACAGAAGAAAGACATTTATTATTACCCAGGGGCAGTCTTGAAAGATGGCAGTTGAGTTTGTGATGAATCGCCAGAGGAGGAACGGGAAATCTCCTGCAAGGATGGAATCAAAATTGAGTGATTAATAAAAGTAGCTCGTTGGTAAATACAAGGGTTAAGGTTAAAAAGAACCTCATTTTGGCATTTCTGATGAGTGTTCGATAAGCCGGAGGATAAATCATCATCTTCGTCGGTCCGGGTCTGGCGGCGGCTCTCATGTTGCTGTCATTTCAAAAGAAAATGATGATCCAAATAAGCCAAGGGGTGTGGAAACCTTACTTTCCGGGTTACCTGCCGAAGTTTCTGCCTTGGTAAACGTTCTGAGTCGGAGGAAATAATAGTTACCTCTTCTTCGACTGCCTGCCTGGCCTCCGTGTCATCCTGGCAAAAGTTAGTGTCAATAAGGTTGTTAAAAAAATATGCCAAGAGAGTCAAGGGCTACCTCCGACTCAGAGTAGCCTTGGCCTTTTTGGCAGCCTCATGGTCATATTTGGCCTTCCAGAAGTCAGATTTAGCTTGTGGAAAGATAACATGTTGAAGTTCATGCAATAATTAACTGCTGAGGAAAAAGAAGTCAAAAGATTTACCTCTAGCGTCGGGTTAAGCTTGTAGAAAGGGTTCAAACCCACTAGGCTGCAGTCTTCATATTTTCTATTGACAAGTGTGGTTGCCATCTCAACGATGGCCTCTTCAGTCAAACACAAAGAGCTATGACGTAAAGGATCATTAGTTACTCCGGTGTATGAACACATCAAGCCGGGTCGGCGGCTTAAAGGTATGATCTGCCATGCGATCCAGCAACGGATTAAGTCAACTCTGGTCAAACCATTTCCTAGCAAGGCTTGAACTCTTCTGATTGTGGGGATAAGTTTCTTGCATTCGGCAGGGGTGAGTTTATCAGGAAGTTGGTACTTTGCATCGAGACGATCAGCACGATAAACCGGCATCGGATTTTCATCAGACAGTGAGACTACTTGAGGGAAGATGGCATCTCGTCTGCGTTGAACTGAAATCCCGCCAAGTTCCAAGCTGGGACCGTTGGTGTACTCGTTATGGCGGTTCAGGTAGAAGTATTCTCTGAAAAGCTTGACACTAAATTCTTCTTGAAGGTATACTTCACAAAAATCCTGAAAGTTACAGATGTTTGATACGGAATTGGGTCCAATATCTTGCGGATGGAGCTTGAAAAAGTGCAGGACATCCCAAAAGAATTTTGAGCCTGGCGGTAAGAAGCCCCGGTTCATATGATCAGTAAAAACAATGACTTCACCATCTTTTGGTTCAGGTCTTTCTTCAGCCAGATCAGGAGCACGATAATGCATGACACTTTTCTTTGGTTAATATCCAACAGTGACAAAATCCTTGAAAGTGCTCTTGGTGACTGTGGAAGGAACCCAGTTGCAAGTTGTCATCGTCTTCGGCGGCATGGTGAAAGGACAATCTAAAAGGAAATAATTTGCCGGCTCAAGTTAGTTGGTGGGATTGCAAGTTAACAATTACAGTGCATGTTTATAATGGCGGCTTAAGCAAGGGCTAATCTTTCCCTAATAATAAAGCACGAATTGACTCTGTGGATTCACCGTCACAATACGCTTTTTCATGATTTTATGCTTTCAGTTTGAATTTAAAACATATATGCGAGGTGGTACTAATCTATTTGTATATCGCTGCTCGTAAGTCAAAGATGTTTCCCTCCTCGACTTGGGCCAGTTGGTTTTCTCATGACCACGCAAGTGGGCTTTCGTTCGTTTGTCCCAGATATTGGCTGTTGTTTTTTGATTTTTGTGCGTGGGCCAAGCTGGGCAAGCTGGGTACCTTTTCTCCATCGGAGTGCCAAAAATAGCTGCCAACTATACCGGTTAGACAAATAGTCCCATATCGCCCTTTTGCATCGAAAATCATCAATTTATATACGCCGCAGTTGTACGAGAAAATAAGCCGCCACAAAAATAAGCAAAGAGGATGAGATGTGTGTCTCAGTCGTATATCAAAAAATAAGGCGAAAGAAAAGATCTCAAGGATGAAAATGGGGCGAGATCGTGGGGAACATGGTTGGCTTAATAAGGATGATGCGCTGAATCGGCTTCAGAGAAGTGAAGAGCAGCAGGAAAATGCTTAAGCAACAGGAAAATAGGAAAATGCTTGGCTTCCTTCCCCAGAGAGGAACGGCAAGAGGCAAGCAACGACGCGTAGTCAGGCATCGCCGCTCACCGCAACAAGCGTGGGGTCACAGCCGGCCCATCACTGGGCTTGCAGCTCGCCCATAGGCAGCGGGGTCGCCGCCAGTGCTGCATCGCCGCTCGCCACAACAAGCTGAGGCGTCGAAAAATAGAACGAGCGATGGAGGCCTGAAGGGTGGAGATGAGTGGATAAGCTTTCAAGCGTGGCCTTTTTCTAGAGCGAGGCATCCACGTGACGACTAACGTGTACGTGTCAGCTGGAACACACATAGAAAAGGAGGACGGACATGCATCATACATATTTTAGGGTTTTTAACATAGTAAGATTGACATGAACAAGTTCAAATCAACCTGGGGCCTTTCAAGCGTGGCCTTTTTCTAGAGCGAGGCATCCACGTGACGACTAACGTGTACGTGTCAGCTGGAACACACATAGAAAAGGAGGACGGACATGCATCATACATATTTTAGGGTTTTTAACATAGTAAGATTGACATGAACAAGTTCAAATCAACCTGGGGCCTTTAGTGGGAGGAGCATCTTCTTTCACTGAACGAACTTTCATGGAAGTCTGAAATAAATTTAAAATAATGCGAGCACCTATGTCAAGTCTACGACTTGAATTCTGGTGGGTTAGGAATACCACTGTCCTTCTAACTATCTAATCACAGAGCCAAAAGTTGTTTATCTCAAAAATTTTGTTCAAACACATGATGTAGTTTTTATTACCTATTTAAATTTCATTAATTTTAATTATCTTTATATTTTCATGATGCTACAAATAAATCAAAGTTTTTCATAAAAGTTGTTCTCAATCAGATCAATGTACTTGGAATCCTACCCATGTTCCAAACTCTGTGTCGTGATCTTCAATTGATGCATCTTTCTTCATAAGCGTCTGTTGTCCCGTGACATGGTTCCTTGACCCGGCCAACCTTTGTTCATAGGAACTATAATTCTCTTCCTGGACATTGCCATTAGCATTAATATTCCTGACTAAATTTGCATTAGTTTTATTTTTCTTTAAAACACATGATGTATTTTTTGAATTATTACATTTTTATTACTTTTAATGTTCTTTATATTGCAAGGAAGTTATGAATACATCAAAAGTTTTTCCATAAGAAAACATTGACAATCAGATCAATTTAATCTGAATCATGCCCCATGTCTTAAACTCCGTGTTGTGAACTCATGATGCTCAAATGATGCATATGTTTTTTGACATAAGAACCATTGTCCCGTGACATCGTTCCTTGACCCCGCCAACCGTGGTCCATACGAACTAAACTTTTTCCTGTTGCAACGCACGGGTATTTGTGCTAGTGATATATGAAGTAAAGATAAGCCGGCGGAGTAAGCTGCCATGACTAAGATATTCAAGAGTTGCCGAAAGAAAAATTTGCTAAGTATTGGGATAAACAGGTTCCGCAGTCAGAAAAAAGGAAATATATTTGAAATCTATAGAGGTGATAGTGGAAAAGCAGAGGTGCCCTAGAGGAGATATATCACAGTGGGGATATATTCTAGTATTAAAACAGGTGCTAAAAGTACTACTGCGCAAGATTCCTATGGTTTTTGGATCTAACCCATGGATCTAAATGAAGAGAAAGAAGGACGGTGACGAATGGTGATGAACACCGGTAAAACCTGACGAAAGATCTACGATGAAAGAAGGAAGGCTTACTGATGCTGTTAGGACAGCGGAGTGGCGCTGCAATTTTCTGTTCTACTCAGGGCGATGCAGCGGCTGGAGTTGAGGTTGAGGACGGAGGTCGACGGTGGCGAGGTCTATGCGGGACGACGCGTTGCAAGGAGGAAGAAAGGAGAAGGAGAAGAATGTAAGATGACTCTATGGTCCTATTTATAAGGAGACAAGAAAACAGGAAGGCGCGAAGGACGAGGAGGCCAAATAATGGTTATCCAGCTGATTGGACACCTCGATTTTCGGGAAGACATTAAGATAAAGATCCGTTAAAGATGACGTTGTGGTAGGTTTCCAAAATTCTTGGAGATGATGTCATGGCGGGTCACAAGGTTTTTGCAGCAGATGTGGAAGAATTTTTCTAAGTCTTGAAGATTGACATGAACAAGTTCAAATCAACCTGGGGCCTAATGTTCGGGATATAAATATTAGGTATGACCCGCCCAGGAGGGGCTGGGTCATCCCTATAACGACCCATCTCAATGAAGCCCAAGAGCATGTGGCGGTTCATAGATAGGCTTGGTAGAGGGCCTAGACCCGAAGGCGGCTTAAGGCCCATGATTACAAACCGCCATGTATGTAAACTTGTATTGTGAGGTATATGAGAAAGGTCACCGGGCCGGATACGTTGTATAAACCGGCCAAGACTCTAAGGGCCGCAGGGCATCAGCCCGTGTATATAAGGGGATGACCTAGCGGCGACTTAGGACAAGAAACAACAGATCGAGAGCCGGGTCAAGCGTATTCGTTCCCTGCTCATCGAAACCCTAGCAATACCAACTACAAACTGGACCAGGCTTTTACCTTCATCGTAAGGGGCCGAACTAGTATAAACTCCTCGTGTCCTTTATCCTGATTAACCCCTTTTAGCTAACCTCATCGCAATGGCACCAAGACTAAGTCCTCACACTAGGACATCCACCGTGACAAAGAGGTATTCTCAGGAAATCATACTCGCTTAAACATCGGTTGACATGTGTCCCCGAAATATGGGCATAGGTAGCCTGATCAATTGTCAGAATGGTGATCCAATAACCGATAGGCTAAGAATTAACTGTCAATCATTAACTTCAAAGCAATAGGGTTGCTAGAAGTGCAGAATCCAAACAGCACCTTTCACTTGTTGGTACCCCGGTTAGAATCAACACGAGGACTAATAAAGAATGATGATGGGGAGAAGTATCACTATACCAAGAATTCTTAAGAGGTGGAGCAATCCTCACAACATTCTTGATATAGAATACAGTAATACTACAAGATAAAACATAACCTAAGCTAGATAGCAAGGAAATCAAGATACAACACAAAACATGAACAAGTTTGTGTTGCGGGAAGCAAGAATGTTGTCGAGAATAACACAAATCATCAAGGGGCAAGGATGATATTTCCCATCATGAATTCTATTGATATCCTGGAAGAGCTCAAAATATTGATGAAGATCACAACACAATTGTCGAAAGATTCCATGAAGGTGTAATCGATCGACGATGACATCAAGTCAAAGGAATGATGAAGCGAAAGGTTATTGGAACCACTGGTACGTCACAAACTCAGAATCCAACTTGTTGTGCGAGGAAAATGATATGACGAGGAAAGTCGACATAAGCTTAGCTCATCATCGAAAATTGTGCTCCGGGAAGAAGGACCAGGTAGCACAGTTAAAACTAGCATGATAATGATGTAGCCGATCAAGCTAGGAATGACGTGATGGAGTATTAAACTTCTGAATAACAAAGTAATGGGAGTACTGAATCACAGTATTGATTTGATTCACTAATCGGTGTTCTCGGTTGATGACAACCCAGAACCCGTGGGGTGACTATGACGGGGAAAGGTACTACTTCATCAGAAATTCATAAGATGTAGTGTAATGGGTTGATATCCTCGAGATACCAGGGGGTAATACTCGAAGGTAGATAAAAATAGAGGTTGGACAGACGTAATGATCCGCAGAAGGCAAGTATTTTTAACTTGTCCGAGAATGGGATCAAAGAAGAACAATCACGGTCGGAACCACGACTACAAAGGACAAAATCATAGATATAAAATCAAATTATGTCAAGTGAATAATTATTGTTACGAGAAGCTATCATGATAAGCTCAACATCGTTTCGATGGGCATGAACACAAAGTTCAAGGTCGACTCCCACTTCTCTAATGTATAACCTTTCAATCACTCCTCGCCTTCGACGAAGTTGTAGTGTAGAAATTTATCTGGCATAACACCAGTGGAGTATGACCCGTAGAAGTTCTCAGGTTCATACAAATTAGGGAAGGCATTGGTTCAACCCATCGGGGCATCTTAGTAACATATACCACAAGCTTCGAGAGTAATTATGACCAGCTTGAAAACAGAGCATGGTTGGCCAAATCCAAGAATAGGATTTACTAATGGCATTATATATCAGGGAAAGAACTTCCCAAGTGATTGAATAGGAAGGACGCTGTCAGATAAAACCCAACAAAGGTTTCGGTGGTCCTCAAGGGATCTGATGTGAGCATCGGTACTCAACTAGAGGAAGAATGCAAGGAGATCATATTATAGAAACAACTGACTAATTCAAAGCTCAAAGGAAAAGAATTATTATTTTGAAATCAAGGGATCAAAGGCAAACACTCTGATTAAGGATGGATAAGTTGAGTAGGCTTAGGGGTACAATCGACGGCAATTGGATTGGTTGAGAACCAACCCACGTTTAAAAAGACGTCTGAGCCAGAAGGATAATTTTTAGGGAATAACTGATGATTGCATGCATTCACACACATGTTGAATCAATAGGATCAGAATGTCAATCACAAGGATTTTAATAGTTATTGCTAGACAAATGTTATTGTCCAGACTGCAAGTAGACAAGTATTTGCACATCAATAGTTGGCAGAGGATTACCGGAAGATCGGGTAGTATTTCAATGTATCTAGTGAATACTATGAACAACTAGTAATGAATGGTTCCTCGATAAGTGTGAAGAAACAAATCGTAGGGATATTTTTGCGGCAAGGAACCGCAAGGCAGTGGCACAAGGGATTCTTGGAACAACGACAAGTATTACAGGGTATCTTGTAATAACAAGACCAAATGGGGATGAATGTAAGAATGGCAAGTGCATTAGTTACCCATAAGGGTTGATGATAGAAGGGGAATTGCAAACGCGGTGAACACAAGTTCTCGGGATAACATCGGAGAGTATCCTCGAGGTCTTCTAATGAATCAGGCCATCATCTGCAATGAAGGGGCTCTCCAGGAGGAAGAAGTTACGAGATCCTAGTTTTAGAGTTAGCAAAATCATTTAACCCGAATAGAAGAGAGATCAGAGTCCCAGAGTATAGACGAGGAATAAAAGATCCTAATACCACCCAATGGCGGCGTGGGCCCGTAAGACACACAACCATGTTAGAAAAAGTTTTGTAGTGACTAGACTCGACTTTGGCCAAGGAGTGTGGAAGGGGGATTCCTACAGGCAATCGACTCTGATACCAACTTGTGACAGCCCTGATTCAATCATACACTAATCATGCATCCAAATGTGTACGATCAAGATCAGGGACTCACGGGAAGATATCAAAACACAACTCTAAAAGTAAAACAAGTCATAGAAGCATCATATGACAACCCAGGGGCCTCAAGGGCTCGAATACAAGTGCTCGAACATAAACAAGTCAGCGGAAGCAACAATATCTGAGTACAGACATAAAGTTAAACAAGGTGCTATAAGATGGCTAGCACAAACAGGGATATAGATCGAAAGTGGCGCCGGCCTCCTCCCTGGGATCCTCATAAACTACTCCTGGTCGTCGGCGGTCTGAACATAGTAGTAGGCACCCTCGGTGTAGTAGGGTCATCATCGACGGTGGCGTCTGGCTCCTCGGCTCTAGCATCTGGTTGCGACGTCCGAGAAGAAGAGGAAGACAGGGGAAAAGAGGGAGCAAAGTGTAACACCCACGATGCGGCTATATCTCCCATGTGTCGGAGCACGACTTAGAGGCATAACCACATTGTAGGCAATGTCGCAAGAGGGGTAATCTTTACATATCCCATGTACAGAATAAGAAAGGGGTACAAAGTTGGCTTACAATCGACACTTCACACAACACATGAATATAGTATTACATCAACCAGATACAATCAAGGTCCGACTACGGAACCAAAATAAAAGAAGACCACCCCTAATGCTAGATCCCCAATCGCCCCAACTAGGCTCCACTACTGATCAACTGAAACGAAACAACACAATGGATGAGATCTTCATCGAGCTCCTCCTTGAGCTCAGTTGCGTCACCTGCACGGTATCATCGGCACCTGCAATCTGGGTTTGGAAGTTATTTTTGAGTCACGGGGACTCAGCAATCTCACACCCTCGCGATCAAGACTATTTAAGCTTATGGGTAGGTAAAAGGTATGTGTCGTGGAGCTGCAGCAAGCACTAGCATATATGGTGGCTAACATACGCAAAAGAGAGCGAGAATAGAAGGCAAAGCACGTTCGAGAATCTATGATCAAGAAGCGATCCTAGACTACTTACGTTCAAACATAACTGCAACACCGTGTTCCCTTCCCGGACTACGCCGGAAAGGGACCATCACGGCTACACACACGGTTGATGCATTTTAGTTAAGTTAAGTTCAAGGTTTTCTACAACCGGACATTAACAAATTCCCATCTGCCCATAATCGCGGGCACGGGTTTCGAAAGTTCAAACCTCTGCACGGGTGTCCCAACTTAGCCCATCACAAGCTCTCATGGTCAAGGAAGGATATTCCTTCTCCTAGGAAGACCCGATCAGGCTCGGAATCCCAGTTACAAGACATTTCGACAATGGTAAAACAAGACCAACAAAGCCACCCGAATGTGCCGACAAATCCCGATAGGAGCTGCACATATCTCGTTCTCAGGGCACACCGGATTGTCCAAACTTCTGGTAGGCCATCCCAGAGTTACCCCTGGTGGCCACCGGCGGCTGACAAGTTGGACCAACACTCAGAGGAGCACTGGCCCGGGGGTTTAAATAAAGATGACCCTTGAGTCTGCAGAACACAAGGGAAAGAAAATGCTAAGTGGCAAATGGTAAAACCAATGTTGGGCCTTGCTGGAGGAGTTTTATTCAAGGCGAACTGTCAAGGGGTTCCCATTATAACCCAACCATGTAAGGAACGCAATATCAAGGAACATAACACCGGTATGACGGAAACTAGGGCGGAAAGAGTGGAACAAAACACTAGGCATAAGGCCGAGCCTTCCACCCTTTACCAAGTATATAGATACATTAATTAAATAAGAGATATTGTGATATCCCAACATAACCATAATCCAACAATAACCATGTTCCAACAAGGAACAAACTTCATCTTCACCTGCAACTAGCAATGCTATAAGAGGGGCCGAGCAAAGCGGTAACATAGTCAAACAACGGTTTGCTAGGACAAGGTGGGTTAGAGGCTTGGCATGGCAATATGGGAAGCATGATATAGCAAGTGGTAGGTATCGTAGCATAAGCATATCAATAGAGCGAGCATCTAGCAAGCAAATATAGAAGTGATTTTGAGGGTATGGTCATCTTGCCTGAGATCCCGCAGGGAAGAAGAGCGAGTCCATGAAGAAGAAACAAACGAACGTAGCCAACGTATCCTCACAAACGCAACGTTACCGGGTTACCGAGAAGAAGTACACCAGAAAGAAAGCAAACAACATAATAAACAACCATCACATCAACATGGCACAATGTGCAAACAAGTATGATGCATGTCCGGTTTAAAGAAGCATGGCATGGCAAAGTGCACAAACAATCCTACAAATTAAGTGGAGCTCATTATGCACTCCGTTGCATATTGACGGAACACCACGACAAGTTATTTAGCTCAATCTCCTTTACGTACCCAACAATATTAAATGTTGATTAACATGGCAAGGGGTGAAGCAAATGAAAACTACCTATCTAGGCAAGTTTAAATGAGGCCGGAAACAACGAACAACAAGTCTAGAAACTCCTCATGTGCATAATTATGGATGTGGTACTGTTCTGCCCTAAAGCATATTTTAGAGTTGTTAAACATGCAAAGCAATGCCACCATGCTAAACTAGGCAATTCTCCACCCCCTTTACATATAAAGTTTATTAAAATCCGAGTTACGGTTATTTAGTTATGAAATGAATCATTTTAACAAGTTATTTGAGCAAATTTAAACAAACAACATTTTAAACATGCATGAAAGTGGAATATTATGAAACTAGATGAAAAACTAAGCATATATCATATATAAATTGTTTTAATCCGATGCACGGTTAATTAGTTAGGATATGCATGAAGTGCAAGGGTGTTTCTGCAAAACTGGCAGTTCTCAGGAAATTAGCTAAAATGTTCTGCGAAAAAAAAACACATCTCGGGCCGAATCCTGTTGGCCCAATAGGAAGAGAGGATCTGGAGAGCGGCTCACATCGGCCTTGAGGCCGAATTCGGCTGGCGCTGCGGAGCTGGGCCGGGGCGAACTGAGCCTTGGGCCGGTTGGACGGAGAGGGAGGCTTACAGGGGAAACTAGCAGCGGGCCGGTGTCTAGGCCTTGGCGCGGCCCATGAGCGCTGGGCCGGCCCTGGGAAGCAGCGACTCGGGCCTCTCCCCCGCACAGGAGGCCGAGCGAGGCCGCTATGAAGACGGTGGCGGCTCGCGACGGGACGGCCGCGCCGGCAAAGGGGATCCGGCAGCGACAACGACGGGGCAAGGCGGGGAAGGACGGGAACGAGTGGATCCGCGCGCTAGGAGGGGTAGGATGAAACTTGTGGGCTGTGCAAAAGGCCTCGGCTGAGAGGAGAGAAGAGAGAGAGAGACCTGACGGCAGTTTTCGGAGACCGAAAACGTCCGACGTTTTGACCGGCTACTATTGCCGCTATATTTATCCGTTGGGGCGTCAAACGGACTCCGAATGCGATGAAACTTGACAGGCAGTCTATCTACACTATAATAAGACCACATGCCAACTTTCAAACCATTCCCAGAACATTTTCCGACCACTTATAAAATAATATTTCGGACGTGCCACGGGCGCGTGCAAGTGTGTCTGGACTCATAACGGACAACAGAAAGAACTGGGGAACCAAGACGGATGCAAGTTTGAAAACATGATGATGCAATGCACATGATGACATGGCAAGATGCAACACGCAAGCAAATGACAAGGCAACAAGAGAGAACAACTGGAAGACACCTGGCGCAACGGTCTCGGGGAGTCACAACACTCCACCACTACGAGAGGATCTCGTCCCGAGATCTAGAATGGCATCGGAGGGAAAATGGAAGAGAAAGAGAAGAGGTAAAACTAAATTGCTTCTTTGACTAATGAGTGAAACCAAAGAACCTTGAGAAGTTGAGCAAATTTAAAGGAATAATACCACGTAGGTGATCGAGGTTGAAAACACTCCATTAAGAAAGAGGAAGAGAAAGAACCGATTTGGGTAGCACTCCGATTGAAAAAAATGATATGAAACTTGATAAGATGAAAAGAACTTGAGCAGAGGACACAACACTCCGGTTAAATGGATAAGCAAAGGAAAGAAAAAGATCTTGACAAAACAAGAAGATGGGTTGAAGAGAGCAACATCGCAGTGCCTCCGGAAGAAATGAGAGGATGGAATGGAATGAACAGGGGATAAAACAAGATCTTGGTAGAGTACGCTTACGACAAATGCTGGAATGGAGTCATTATATTATCAAGAACGAAAGGATAAGCTTTAAGTGGGCTTATGGAGAACATCTCAAAACTGAGGTGAAATTCTGCCACTAATGGAAACGATAGATTTGAATGAGGTCAACAAGGAGACGAGAAAACTATTTCACCGGGAGGATAAAAGAAGAACTTGGGTCATTTATAAGCACCATAAATAACAACAATCCTTAGGGAAAGGTTTAGGTGAAATATAACCCAAAATAACTCCAAGGAAGAAGGTGATGGGTTTAAATAACTCATTCTTGTGAATGAAGAATGGTATATTACCACCTCAAAATATAAGGGAGAACAATTGCACTCCGGATTGCAAGATGAAGAATACTTGAGCTCCTCTGAAAAGAATGTTGATGACCACTTCGAGAAGGAATTAAATCCTTGATGAACCATCATGTAGAGCCTTCGTGAGAACTCCGGTAATAAAAGGATGATAGAAAGAAAGGGAAGTTGAGAATATAAGGTGGAGCCTTGGAATGATTAGAATAAGCTTTGAAATGATATAATTGAGAGAACTTGGAACTCCGGGAAAGAAAAGATGAGACAATTGAAACCAAGAATTTAATCATCATGAACAAACTCCAGAAGAAAAGATTAACATATGGATGAAACAAGAATAAGAATTTCATTATGGGTATCCTTCACCAATTAAATTGATGACAAACAATGGATTTGTCACACCACATATTCTCGTAGAAAGGATTAAGAGAGATATAGCGCAACTTGAGAAAGTCTTCAACGAACCACCGGTAGGATTTGGGAACAACGAATGAATCTGTATGATGACGAAGGAGAAGAACTCTTGAACGAACCACCGTAAGAATTGAAACTGAACATAGCAAAGGCACAATTCACCGGGAAGAATTGAAAAAATGACTAAAGATACTTGAGGGAATAAAAATATATGAGAACAAAGAGATCACAATCTGATTAGAGTATATTTGAATGATGCACTAGTAAGATTTGGAGAACAATAGCTGAAAGCTGGAATGAATAATATTTGAAAAGATGACCTTCAGAGGAAAGAAATGGAAACAACTCATGAAATGCTCCGGATGGGTGAAAAGAATTGTCACAATCGAAAACAATTATGATAGGATGGCATCAAGCTAGAATCAAGATTCTTTGAGATAACGAACGAAGATTTGAGAGAAACTCTTCTTAGGTCTTCAAACAGAGAATGACGATGAGAAACACCGTCATGAATTGTTGAGATACTCCAGGATGACGAAGAATATAAAGGTTGAATCCACAATGAATAGGATTTGAAAGATCTTGGAGAAATACATATGAGTGATGATAATTCATTCTTATGTCAAACTTGGAGAAGAATATGAGAGTAACTCTGGGAAATCGAAAGAGTCAGGTAAGTGTAACGCCCCGAGACCGATGTGCCAAGTGTCCTCCGCTTATTCGCTGTTGTGGCCTTGTCATTGCTTGCGTGTCATGCATTGCATATCATGTCATCATGTGCATTTCATTTGCATACATGTTCGTCTCATGCATTCGAGCATTTTCCGCATTGTCCATTTTGCAATTCGGCGCTCCTATGTCACCCGGTGTCCCTTTCTACCTCTTTTCATGTGCGGGTGTTAAACATTTTCGTATTGGACTGAGACTTGCCAAGCGGCCTTGGTTTACTACCGGTAGACCGCCTGTCAAGTTTCGTGCCATTTGGACTTCGTTTGATACTCCAACGGTTAACCGAGGGACCGAAAAGGCCTCGTGTGTGTTGCAGCCCAACACCCTTCCAATTTGGCCCAAAACCCACCTAAACCCTCTCCATCATTTAGAGCGTTTGATCATGATCGCGTGGTCGAAAACCGCACCTCATTTGGACTCTCCTAGCTCCCTCTACCTATAAATATGTGCAACCCTTCCAAATTCGCGGTTAAACCCTAATTCTCTTCCCCTCTCGCCCGCCGGACATGTCCGTCCCAGACGGACGAAAATCGCGCCACCCGTCGCAGCCATTCCGTGCCCGCCACGTCAGCGATCGCCGTCATCTCCACCGCGCGGCCCGCGGAGCCCAGATCGGGCCCGCGCGGGCCCATATCCGCCGCCGCCTGGCCGAGGCGCCCGAGCCGCCAGGCTCCGCCCATGCCTGCCGGATCCCGCGGCCGCGCCTCTCATCGGCGCGTCGCTCGCCGTCGCCGGAGCCACACGCCGGCTGCCTCGCCTCGCCGGTGCACCGCCGCGCCACCGCCCGACGTCGCCGGCGCCGCCGCCTTCATCCGCGTCGCCCCGCTCGTCTCCGGTCGCCGGCGCCATCCGCCACCTCGCCGGCGTCGTCCACCGGCGTCCTCCCCGCCCTCTTCTCCGGCGAGCCCGCGCCACTGACCTCGGTTTGCGTGCCGGCTGCTACAGTGCCCCGCGCTGGATCTGGATCAGAAATCCCCTCGCGGTTGACTTTTCTCCTCTAACCCTAATTATTTTTGCATTCTTCATCATGCTATATCTCCACATCCGTAGCTCCGTTTTGGGCGTGTAGCATATAAAAATGTTCGTCTCAGAGAGTACATCATTTGATCTCATTGCATAATTTTCATTTCAGCTCAACTTGATGCCCGAAATGCTGTTGGAAGAGTGATATTTGAGTTAATTGTCAGATATGCTGCACCAAATAGCTATTTGTCATTTTTGCCATGATTAATGTGTGCATGATATGCTCCTGAGTTCTACATGAGTTTTGTTATATGTCATGCCATCTTTACAGAGGTGCTTACCATGTATTTTTGTGATATGTGTGGTGACTAGCACAAGCTTGCAAAGTAGTGCATTCGTTAATGCTGATTTCAGGGACTTAGAATTTCTCTAAGTCCTTGATCTGTTTTTATCAATATGCCATATGTTCATGTTGTTTCCTAGTGATCCGTGCCTCTTTTGAGGATGATCAGTAAGGATGATTTGTTAATATTGTGGTGCTCTATTCATCCATGTCCTTGTTTGCATTTATGGAGCACAATAGCTTGAGTCAATCGAGCTCTACTTTTGCCATTTCGTGAATCCTGGCAGATTGTCTACTTGTTAGCGATTTTGCCGAGGATGTTGTTGTTGATCCGTGCATGCTATGTTGTTGTTCTTGCCATGTCTAGCTTCTATGTTATGTATTATTGATGGGTGTATGCTTAGATTGTCATGTCATGCTCTGTAGTGAGTGCATCGAGCTCGTGAACATGCCTACTCGTTGACATATTTGTATGCTCCAGTTTTTCACAAAGTCTGTAACCTGATTATGTTTTTGCCATGTTCACATGCTTGCAATTGTATTTTCTGATCCCTTTTGGCTCAAGGTCACTAAGGGACTTTTGTGAAGTGCTTTGAATAGCTCCATGCCATGCCATGCTTTGCCATGTTAAGTTCCTGTAGCATATAGTTTTCATGCTCCAAAGTGTGCTACCAGATCTGAAATTCCAGGCTTGTGTTAATTTCACTAAGTCTGAGATCTGTTTATCAATTGCACTTTTGCCATGATTGTTTGAACCTGTTATTGGATGAATTAGCCGTAGCTCAGTGTTCATATTTTGTCAAGCATTATGAGTGGATCCCTGCCATGTATTTTGTTGCCATGATTGAGTGTTGTAGCATAATTATCTTGATGCATTTAGATGGCTACTTGTTTTTTATCGCAGACCGGTGCCATATTTGTTTTGCTTGCCATTTCCAAACCGTGCATCCGATTCCGGCGATCTTTATATCGATTTCAACCGAATTCACCTCACCTTTCCAGTGGCACTCTTGGATTTCCAAGTTGAGGCCAGGTTCGATCATTCCTTGTCAAATCATGCATATGCATCGCATACCGCATCCCGCATATCATACCATGTTCCTGTGTTGGTTGTTTACTATGTTGTGTGCTTCTTTCCGGTGTTTGCTTCTTCAGGTTGGATCCAATAACGTCGTGTTGTGAGGATTCGTTCGACTATGTATGTTGTCTTCTCCATGGACTCGTTCTTCTTCCTTGCGGATCTCAGGCAAGATGACCATACCCTCGAAATCACTTCTATCTTTGCTTGCTAGTTGCTCGCTCTTTTGCTATGCCTATGTTGCGATACCTACCACTTGCTTATCATGCCTCCTATGTTGTTGAACCAAGCCTCTAACCCACCTTGTCCTAGCAAACCGTTGTTTGGCTATGTTACCGCTTTGCTCAGCCCCTCTTATAGCGTTGTTAGTTGCAGGTGAAGATTGAAGTTTGTTCCTTGTTGGAACATGGAGATGTTGTTCCTTGTTGGAACATGTTTACTTGTTGGGATATCACAATATACCTTATTTAATTAATGCATCTATATACTTGGTAAAGGGTGGAAGGCTCGGCCTTATGCATGGTGTTTTGTTCCACTCTTGCCGCACTAGTTTCTGTCATATCGGTGTTATGTTCCTGGATTTTGCGTTCCTTACGCGGCTGGGTATAATGGGAACCCCTTGACAGTTCGCCTTGAATAAAACTCCTCCAGCAAGGCCCAACCTTGGTTTTACCATTCGCCACCTAGCCTTTTTCTTTCCCTTGGGTAGGCCTGCCCAAGGGTCATCTTTATTAAACCCTCGGGCCAGTGCTCCTCTGAGTGTTGGTCCAAACTGAGCGATGTCCGGAGCTACCAGGGGCAACTCTGGGCTGTCCCACCCGACGTCTGGCTCATCCGGTGTGCCCTGAGAACGAGATATGTGCAGCTCCTATCTGGATTTGTCGGCACATCTGGGTAGCTTTGCTGGTCTTGTTTTACCATTGCCGAAATGTCTTGTAACCGGGATTCCGAGTCTGATTGGGTCTTCCCGCTAGAGGGAATATCCTTCGTTGACCGTGAGAGCTTGTGATGGGCTAAGTTGGGACACCCCTGCAGGGATATGAACTTTTGAAAGCCGTGCCCGTGGTTATGGGCAGATGGGAATTTGTTAATGTCTGGTTGTAGAAAACCTGAAGTTGATCCTAATTAAAATACATCAACCGCGTGTGTAACCGTGATGGTCTCTTTCCGGCGGAGTCCGGGAAGTGAACACGGTGTTGGAGTAATGCTTGACGTAGGTTGTCCTAGGATCACTTCTTGATCATAGTTTCTCGATCGTGCTTTGCCTTCTCTTCTCGCTCTCTTTTGCAAATAGGTTAGCCACCATATATGCTAGTCGCTTGCTGTAGCTCCACCTCATACCTTTTACCCTTCCTATAAGCTTAAATAGTCTTGATCGCGAGGGTGTGAGATTGCTGAGTCCTCGTGACTCACAGATACTTCCAAAACCAGTTTGCAGGTGCCGATGTTACCGAGCAGGTGACGCAACCAAGCTCAAGGAGGAGCTCGATGAAGATCTTGTCCTTCGTGTTGTTTCGTTCTCCAATTGATCAGTAGTGGAGCCCAGTCGAGACGATCGGGGATCTGTGTAGCATTTGGGGTAGTATTCTTTTATTTTGGCTCCGTAGTCGGGCCTTGATTGTAGCTAGTTGATGTAATGCTTTATTCATGTAATTTTGTGAAGTGGCGATTGTAATTGTGTGAAGTGGCATCTTCATGAGAACCACCGGGTAAGAACATTGATTGAAAAGTATGAAGAGACTTCACAACAATAAAATGGTACTTGATTCAGAAATCTAAGCCCTTGAAGAGAAGAAAAGGTGGGAGGGTGGGTAAAACAAAGGCAACTTTGGGACGGATGAAACAAACACCATTGAGAATGCTTGAGTTGATCTTGCGGATGTTGAAAAATGATCGGATCCACTTGAAGAGAAAAACACGCCGGTTGAAAAGGATTGACATGACAATCTCGATTATCATGAAGGATTAGTATTCACATTGGAGTATGAGAACACCGGATCAGAAAGGTATGGAATCAACACTTGACATTGAAGCAACACGAATACCACAACTGAAAACAAAACAAATGATTGGCTTGCAGAATAAGCCGGAACAAACAGATAGAGATTTCGTCCGAAGCTTTTGTGGTGGGGCCCACACGGGCTCGATCGTACAGCACCATCATGTACAATGCACTGCACATGACATACGAAGCGTCCCCGAGTCAGCATAGCCAAGGACTCTTTAAGACACAACGAGACCACTATAAAACCAACCGTGGATAGGCGGACCACTAGACGTCGAACCCCAATCTCATATCATACATCTGTCGGAAAGATATCCTAGGAGCTACTTGAATTCCCACTTATAAACTCCTGAAATTTTCCGGTTATGCAATCAGGTGTTGGGGATACAGGAGAAGCATAATATCTCACCCAAAGCTAGCAAATCCTACATCCAGCTGTATCCATCCTTCAACACATAACCAAGAAACCTTCGGAAATCATTTACCTCAACCTTCGAAAAGCATCCGTTATACGAGTTATGGCAATACTCCCGAACTCCCACCCCGGTACTGGGTGGCGTCGAGGTTATCTCACCAACAACTGCATAAAGGAGATTTTCGATGTCGGCAAACTCAGGTATTCCAGAACTGCAACGATAAAATTGTGGCGACTACACCTCGGAGCTCAATTCCCCGGGATACTACCACACCCGTAAATGTGAGGAGGCACCAAGAACAATGTTCACGTCACAAAGCCATCGGAATGATCCCAAGATACCCGCGTGATCCTAATTTTTTTAGTGAAATTATAGAAGAGAATTGTCAGACCTCTATGTCAGGATGTCTCACTAGAGCGACGAAGGGACTGAGGAGTAAAGAGAATCCTACTCTCCGATATATATAATCCTATGAGACTCAAAACAATTTTCTAGACTCAACAACGCCAACGATTCGATCAAGCAGGGGGCTCCTAAGTCGGGGAAGGCTCTGATTACCAACTTGTAACACCCATGATGCGGCTATATCTCCCACATGTCGGAGCACGACTTAGAGGCATAACCGCATTGTAGGCAAAGCCGCAAGAGGGGTAATCATTACACATCCCATGTACTGAATAACAAAGAGGTACAGAGTTGGCTTACAATCACCACTTCACACAACACATGAATATAGCATTACATCAACCAGATACAATCAAGGTCCGACTACGGAACCAAAATAAAAGAAGACCATCCCTAATGCTAGATCCCCGATCGCCCCAACTGGGCTCCACTACTGATCAACTAAAACGAAACAATACAATGGATGAGATCTTCATCGAGCTCCTCCTTCAGCTCAGTTGCGTCACTTGCACGGTATCATCGGCACCTGCAATCTGGGTTTGGAAGTAACCTGTGAGTCACGGGGACTCAGCAATCTCACACCCTCGCGATCAATACTATTTAAGCTTATGGGTAGGTAAAAGGTATGTGAGGTGGAGCTACAGCAAGCACTAGCATCTATGGTGGCTAACATACGCAAAAGAGAGCGAGAAGAGAAGGCAAAGCACGTTCGAGAATCTATGATCAAGAAGTGTTCCTAGACTACTTACGTTCAAACATAACTCCAACACCATGTTCCCTTCCCGGACTCCGTCGGAAAGAGACCATCACGGCTACACACACGGTTGATGCATTTTAGTTAAGTTAAGTTCAAGGTTTTCTACAACCGGACATTAACAAATTCCCATCTGCCCATAACTGCGGGCACGGCTTTCGAAAGTTCAAATCCCTGCAGGGGTGTCCCAACTTAGCCCATCACAAGCTCTCACGGTCAACGAAGGATATTACTTCTCCCAGGAAGACCCGACCGGGCTCGGAATCCCGGTTACAAGACCAACAAAGCCACCCGAATGTGCCAACAAATCCCGATAGGAGCTGCACATATATCGTTCTCATGGCACACCGGATTGTCCAAACTTTCGGTAGGCCAGCCCAGAGTTGCCCTTGGTGGCCACCGGCGGCTGACAAGTTGGGCTAACACTCAGAGGAGCACTAGCCCGGGGGTTTAAATAAAGATGACCCTTGAGTCTACAGAACCCAACGGAAAGAAAAGGCTAAGTGGCAAATGGTAAAACCAATGTTGCGCCTTTCTGGAGGAGTTTTATTCAAGGCGAACTGTCAAGGGGTTCCCATTATAACCCAACCATGTAAGGAACGCAATATCAAGGAACATAACACCGGTGTGACGGAAACTAGGGTGGCAAGAGTGGAACAAAACACCAGGCATAAGGCCGAGCCTTCCACCCTTTACCAAGTATATAGATGCATTAATTAAATAAGAGATATTGTGATATCCCAACATAACCATAATCCAACAACAACCATGTTCCAACAAGGAACAAACTTCATCTTCACCTGCAACTAGCAACGCTATAAGAGGGGCTGAGCAAAGCGGTAACATAGTCAAACAACGGTTTGCTAGGACAAGGTGGGCTAGAGGCTTGGCATGGCAATATGGGAGGCATAATATAGCAAGTGGTAGGTATCGTAGCATAAGCATAGCAATAGAGCGAGCATCTAGCAAGCAAAGATAGAAGTGATTTCGAGGGTATGGTCATCTTGCCTGAGATCCCGCAAGGAAGATGAGCGAATCCATGAAGAAGAAACAAACGGACGTAGCCAACGTACCCTCACAAACGCAACGTTACCGGGTTACCAAGAAGAAGTACACCGGAAAGAAAGAAAACAACATAATAAACAACCATCACATCAACATGGCACGATGCGCAAACAAGTATGATGCATGTCCGGTTTAAAGAAGCATGGCATGGCAAAGTGCACAAACAATCCTTCAAATTAAGTGGAGCTCATTATGCACTCCGTTGCATATTGACGGAACACCACAACAAGTTATTTATCTCAATCTCGTTTACGTACCCAACAATATTAAATGTTGATTCACATGGCAAGGGGTGAATCAAATGAAAACTACCTATCTAGGCAAGTTTAAATGAGGCCGGAAACAACGAACAACAAGTCCGGAAACTCCTCATGTGCATACTTATGGATTTGGTATTGTTCTGCCATAAAGCATATTTTAGAGTTGTTAAACATGCAAAGCAATGCCACCATGTTAAACTAGGCATTTCTCCACCCCCTTTACATATAAATTTTATTAAAATCCGAGTTACGGTTATTTAGTTATGAAATAAATCATTTTAACAAGTTATTTGAGCAAATTTAAACAAACAATATTTTAAACATTTTAAACATGCATGAAAGTGGCATATTACGAAACTAGATGAAAAACTAAGCGTATATCATATATAAAATGTTTTAATCCGATGCACGGTTAATTAGTTAGGATATGCATGAAGTGCAAGGGTGTTTCTGCAAAACTGGCAGTTCTCAAGAAATTAGCTAAAACATTCTGCGGAAAAAAAACACATCTCGGGCCGAATCCTGTTGGCCCAACAGGAAGAGGGGATCTGGAGAGCGGCTCACATCGGCCTTGAGGCCGAATCCGGCTGGCGCTACGGAGCTGGGCGGGGGCGAACTGGGCCTTGGGCCGGTTGGACGGAGAGGGAGGCCTGCAGGGGAAACTAGCAGCGGGCCGGTGGCTAGGCCTTGGCGTGGCCCATGAGCGCGGGGCTGGCCCAGGGAAGCAGCAACTCAGGCCTCTCCCCCGCACAGGAGGCCGAGCGAGGCCATTGTGAAGACGGTGGCGGCTCGCGATGGGACGTCCGCGCCGGCGAAGGGGATCCAGCAGCGACGACGACGGGGCAAGGCGGGGAAGGATGGGAACGAGTGGATCCGCGCATGAGGAGGGGTCAGATGAAACTTGTGGGCTGTGCAGAAGGCCTCGGGCTGAGAGGAGAGAAGAGAGAGAGACCCGACGACAGTTTTCGGAGACCGAAAACGTCCACGTTTTGACCGGCTACTATTGCCACTATATTTATCCGTTCGGGCGTCAAACGGACTCCGAATGCGATGAAACTTGACAGGCGGTCTATCTACACTATAATAAGACAGCACGCCAACTTTCAACCCATTCCGAGAACATTTTCCAACCACTTATAAAATAATATTTTGCATGTGTCACGGGCGCATGCAGGTGTGTCTGGACTCAGAACGGACAACGGAGAGAATTGGGGAACCCAGACGGATGCAAGTTTGAAAACATGATGATGCAATGCACATGATGACATGACAAGATGCAACACGCAAGCAAATGACAAGGCAACAACAACGAATAACTGGAAGACACCTGGCGCAACGGTCTCGGGGCGTCACACAAAACAACCGTGAGTACTCATCCAAAGTACTCGCAAGCAAGGACCTACACTACATATGCATGGGTATCTGTGTAAGGGGCAATATCAGTGGACTGAACTACAAAATGCCAGAATAAGAGGGGGATAGCTAGTCCTATAGAAGACTACACTTCTGGCAGCCTCCATCTTGCTACGTGTACAAGAGAGTAGATGGTAAGTTCACCGGTATCATCGCATAGCATAATCCTACCCGGTGATCCTCTCCTCATTGCCTGTGAGAGAGCGATCACGGGTTGTATCTGGCACTTTAAAGGGTGTGTTTTATTAAGTATCCGGTTCTAGTTATCATAAGGTCAAAGTACCACTCCGAGTCGTCCTGTTACCATGGGCACGACTATTCTAATAGATCAACTTCCCTGCAGGGGTGCACCACATTACCCGTCATGCTCGATCCCTCTGGTCGGGCACACTTTCCTGGGTCATGTCTGACCTCGGGAGATCAATGCGTCACAGCCCTACCTAGGCCTAACAGAGAGGTCAAGACACCGGTCTAAATCCTATGCGCAGGGGTTTCGGCCCATTGCACACCTACACATTGCGAACGCGGCCGGTGAGCAGACCTAGTAACCTCCATTACAAAGGAAGTTGCGTTACGCGGTCCAACCCGGCGCGCACCACTCAGTCGCTGACATCTAGGAGGCTTCCACTGATACCACAACGCTGGTTGCCCATATCTTGTCCCATGTGGCGGTTAGTGCGTATATGGTCAACGACCCAACACAGATCAAATACCATGATCTCGTTAAGCGTGTTATTTTGAAGTAACCGCGGATGCTGGCCAGGACCAGGCCCACCTGTCTCCTAGGTGGTCAAAACCTGCCCTGTCGCTCCGTCTCAAAGTAGCACTCGGGGGCCGTTGGGAACCCAGACCCACCACTACCTGGATGGAGCCACCTGTCCTTTCAGCCCCCATATCTGAATCACTTGCGGGTACTCTATGAGCCGACCCGACTTTAGTCACCATCTGTATAGTTATGTATGTATGTATATATATACCCGTGATCACCTCCCGAGTGATCATGGCCCGATAGTATAGCATGGCAGATGGAAAAAATGTAGGGCCACTTGTGGTAAACTAGCATTCTATAGTAAGCATTTAGGATTGCAGGTAAGGTATGAACAGTTGTAGCAACAATGACAGGCTATGGAGCAGAATAGGATTAACTGAAAGCAGTAACATGCTACACTACTCTAATGCAAGCAGTAGAGACAAGGAATAGGCGATATCAGGTGATCAAGGGGGGGGGGGGCTTGCCTGGTTGCTCTGGCAAGAAGGAGGGGTCATCAACTCCGTAGTCGACCGGGGCAGCAGCGGTGTCAGTCTCGTAGTCTAGCAGAGAGAAGAGGGGGAAGAAACAATAAATATAATGCAAACATAAGCATGACAATGCATGACATGATAATGAGTGGTGCTAGGTGTGCCCTAACACAGTAGTAGGTGATACCGGTGAAGGGGGAAAACATCCGGGAAAGTATTCCCGATGTTTCACGTTTTCAGACAAATGAACCGAGGTGAAATGTTGCACGTCACTATGCTAGGGACGTGTGGCAGGCGAACGGAGTGCATATTCGGATTCGTCTCATCGTTCTGAGCAACTTTCATGTACAAAGTATTTTCATCCAAGCTACGTATTATTTTATATTAGTTTTCAAAGTTTTATTCAATTTACAAATTATTATTATTAATTTAATTCGAAAATTGCATTTCTGCATCAGCTTGACGTCAGCAGTCAACAGAGGTGCTGACTGGATCAAGCTGACGTGTGGGTCCCGCATGTCATAGACTAAGACCAACTAATGAGGTTTAGATAGTCTAACTAAATGATAAGTTTTATTAATTACAACTAATTAGTTTAATTAATTTTTATTTTTATTTTTATTTTTTAAATCCTTTTTTAAAATGTTCCAGGGCGTGGGCCCCACGTGTCATTCGCCCAGGGGGCCTAGCGGGCGCTGACGGGTGCTGGGCATGCTAGCACTGGCCGCAACCCGCCCGGGTGTGGCTGGGTGTCGGCGCGGGGCTGGCGCCATGGGTGGCAGCGGCGAGGCCACAGTGGGGCGAACTGCGGCGGCTATAGCGACAACAGTGGTTCACGAGCGCGGTAGCGGCAGCGGGCAGGCAGCACGCGGCGGTAGGTGGCGGCGGCAGTAGGGCGGAGCGGAATGGTGAGGCAGAGCTGCGGGCTCGTGGGGGGTGCTATGGCGCGCTGGTGCAGAAGCGTGGCGCGGGCCGGTGGCCAAGGCAGCAGGCATGCGCGCAGGAGAAGCAGCAGTAGCCAGCGGGAGCAGGCGAGCGAGGCCGCGTGGAGCGTGGTGCGAGGCGGCTCGCTGAGGTGCGGCGGCGAGTGGGGCAGCGGGCAAGCAGCGTAGCCGTAGAGCGAGGCGCGGTGAGGCGGGGCTCAGGCGCGCGTGTGCGGGGGCACGCCGAGCAGGGCAAGGCCACGGTGGAGCGAGCAGGGAGAGCGCGCGCGGGGTGGCGCGGACATGGCCTACACGGGGCGAGCGCGGGGGCATGGCAGGTGATATGTCTCCAACATATCTATAATTTATGAATTATTCATGCCATGTTTACAATAGTTTTATATGATTTTGGTATTATTTGATTAGAACTAACCCGGACTGACGTTGTTTTCAGCAGAACTACCCTGGTGTTGTTTTTGTGCAGAAATAGAAGTTCTTGGAATGCGATGAAAATGAACGGAGAATTTTTTTGGATAATTTAAAAAATATTGGAACAAAAATCTACCGGAGGGGGGTCCCGTGGGCCCCACGAGGGTGGGGGTGCGCCCACCCCCTGGGGCGCGCCCATGTGCCTCGTGGACTTCCCGTGGGGCCCCTGACTTGTTCTCGACGCTAACCTCTCCTATAAATGCCCAAACCTCCATAAAATAACCTATATCGGAAGTTCCGCCGCCGCAAGCCTCTCTAGCCACGAGAAATCACTCTAGGCCCTCTCTGGCACCCGGTCGGAAGGGGCCATCATCACCGTAGGCTATGGAGGATGATCCCGGAGAGGCCATCATCACGATGAAGGCCAAGGACCAGAAGGAGAACCTTTCCCCATCCAGGGGAAGGCCATGGAGGAGGAAGCACAAGGGGGAGAACCTCTCCTCCTCTCTATCGGTGGCACCAGAGTGCCATCGGGATTGGAATCATCTCCACGCTGATCATCTTCATCAACATCACCATCCTTATCTCTTTTACGCGGTCCACTCTCCCGCACCCTGCTGTACTCCCTTCTTGAACATGGTGCTTTATGCCACATATTATGATACAATTGTGTGTTGCCATCCTATGATGTTTTGAGTAGATATCCTTTGTCTTTGGGTTGATTGATGATCTAGATTGGTATGAGTTGTTGTAGGACCTTGAAGTAGATGTGTCTAGAGGGGGGGTAATTAGACACTTAATGCTAAAGTTGCAATTTTTAAGCCTTTTTGGTTTAAGTGGAGTTTAGGCATAATTTCAACATTCACAATACATATCAAGCAAGCATGCAAAGAGTGAATAGGCAGCGGAAAGTAAAGCATGCAACTTGCAAGAATGTAAAGGGGAGGGTTTGGAGAATTCAAACGCAATTGGAGACACGGATGTTTTTCCCGTGGTTCGGATAGCTGGTGCTATCCTACATCCACGTTGATGGAGACTTCAACCCACGAAGGGTAACGGTTGCGCGAGTCCATGGAGGGCTCCACCCACGAAGGGTCCATGAAGAAGCAACCTTGTCTATCCCACCATGTCCATCACCCACGAAGGACTTGCCTCACTAGCGGTAGATCTTCACAAAGTAGGCGATCTCCTTGCCCTTACAAACTCCTTGGTTCAACTCCACAATCTTGTCGGAGGCTCCCAAGTGACACCTAGCCAATCTAGGAGACACCACTCTCCAAGAAGTAACAAATGGTGTGTTGATGATGAACTCCTTGCTCTAGGAGACACCACTCTCCAAGAAGTAACAGAGAGTTGGCCAAGCAAACTCGGTGGGGCCGATTGCATATCTTGGTGGGACCAAGGGTATTGCAATAGGTAACAGAGAGTTTGCAAGCCCATCTCGGTGAGACCAAGATCCCATCGGTGAGACCGAACTGATTAGGGTTTCTAGCAGTGGCTATGACAAGTGAAACTCGGTGGCGCCGGATAGAAATAATCGGTAGGTCCGAGTTTGGCTTTGGGTTTAGATCATATGTGGAAGTGGGAAAGTAGCTGAGGATTTTGGAGCATATCATTAAGCACTTGAGCAAGAGGCTCATTAAGCAACACCTCATCCCTCCTTGATAGTATTGGCTTTTCCTATGGACTCAATGTGATCTTGGATCACTAAAATGTAAAATGAAGAGTCTTGAGCTTTAAGCTTGAGCCAATCCTTCGTCCTTAGCATCTTGGAGAACTTCCCACAACCTTTAGTCCATGCCACTCCATTGTTGAACTTATCTGAAACATACTAGATAGAAACATTAGTCCAACAAGAGATATGTTGTCATTAATTACCAAAACCACCTAGGGAGCACTTGTGCTTTCAATCTCCCCCTTTTTGGTAATTGATGGCAACATACATCAAAGCTTTAGATAAAGATATAAAGAACAACAAGTAAAGCTTTGGAAGGACATGTAACAAGCATAGGCTCCCCCTACATGTATGCACTCATGTAAATGTGAAATATAGAGGCATGTGAGAGCATAACCATGACAGAGTAGGCAATGTGTTACATGTATCTTGGCCATATGCATCAGAGGAAAATATTATCAAGGAAAATACCTTCATGCTCATGAGTCCTTCTTGCAAACAGTATGTACATAAGAAAGAATTCCTCATACTCATGATTTTGATGCATACACTTACCTTGTAGTCTTTGGCTGGCTTAGGATGGAATGAACCTGCACAAACAAGGTTAGATAACATAGGTACCTCCACTAGCCAGAGCAAACCAAGGAAGCCACAAGAGAACCAAGACTGGGATGACATGTAGAGAGTGAGTACAAGGTACCACATTGGATTCAACATGTCCCCAAGAGTAAAGATATGCAATGAATTTGACTGATTTCTTTCCCTTAGGTGTCTTGCTCCCCCTGAATCTTACATGGGATATTGGGAGAAGATAGGGAACAGAAAATCAGAGCTGAAAGATACAAATAGATAGAACTTAATGCAAATAAGCACATATGAACATGTCTTTCCCCCAAAAAGACATGTGACATCTCTCCTCTTGAACATCAAGCATCTGGGACATCTGGGATCCTTGAGTATTCTCTCCCAGTATTCTCTCCCCCTGGAAATCTCTTTCTCCCCCTTAATACTTTCTCTTTTGTAGGTTTGGTCCTTGAGACTTTCTCTCCCCCTTGTGCTTTGATGTGATCTCTCTCTCCCCCTTTGACATCAATTTCCAAGAAGGGCTTTCTGGAATCCGTCGTATAGGTTTGGTCCTTGAGGCTCAGCACAAAGCAATGGATAAAACTGTGATGCTTGTAGAGGACAAGATTCATTGAGTAGAGCTGGATCAGAAGAAATATAGAACAAGTGGCAAACTGTTTTTCCTGTTGCGAAGTCGGTGGCACCGAGTGGCATGTTTCGGTGGTATCGAAGAGATTCGGTTGGACCGAAAATTACAAGTCGATGAAACCGAGTTCACACAGAGAAAAATACTTGTCACCTCAGCTCACTAGACAAGTAGGATCTCACAAAGATTTGCAATGAATTATCTGAAGGATTTGCAAGGAATTGAATGCAGAAAATGCAGAACAAAAACAAAAAGAAAAGAGAAGGAACTGAAGGATCTAGATGAAGTTTTTTTTAAAAAAGAGAAAGAAAATAAACATGCATGAGACAAATGCAATAACACAGAAAAGAACACAAGAGAACTTCATCTAGAGTTGGGCAGTGACATAGTCACCTATCTTAGAGTATATTGACTTAGGAGTCAAGCGAGAACACTTGATCATAGGTCATACTCATCGTTTAAGCTCAAAATGGGGATACCATTTTTGTTTAAGCATCTTGATGTATTCACATCTTATTGAGTTGCTTTGACTCATGTCTTGGAGTAAAGCTTCTCTAAGATGGAATAACATACCTTGGGCGGTGGTGTGGTTCTTGCTCATGTAGTTGAACTTGTGTGGGTGCTCATGGTTGATGTAGCTCATCAAGAGTTGGGAGCACCACTTGGAGTTTGAGTTCATCTACCTACATGGGTTAGTTCTTGCAAGGAAGAGCACTTGTGTATCCAAAAATGACAATCATGAAGCTCAACATAGAATTTGTCAAAGGATATGTTTGAATGGTTTTGTGCTTCCTTGTCTTCAACCACCATTGTGTAGAGACTTGGTGATGTAGAGATTGCTCAAGATGTGAGTGAGTCGCAATCTCATGGAATTAGATTCAACCAAGCACCTACATGGGTTAGACAACATGCAAGGTACAAATATATCCAAGACATAAGATAGTCATTATAAGAGATATATCATGGATTAGTAATAAGCTCATGTCTTGCATGTATCCAATGGAGTTCCTACTCCAAGTTCGAAGCATCAATAATGTTCAATTCACCTCTCAACCTGCAAAATACTTTCTCATCAAGAGGTTTAGTAAATATATCCGCTAATTGCTTATCGGTGCAAACATGCTTAAGATTAATGTCACCCTTAGCAACATGGTCTTGAATGAAATGATGACGAACTTCAATATGCTTAGTTCGAGAATGTTGTACAGGATTATGACCAATTTTGATAGCACTTTCATTGTCACAAAGCAGTGGAACATGTTTCACATAGATCCCATAATCTTTAAGAGTTTGGGTCATCCAAAGTAATTGAGCACAACATGAACCAGCGGCAATGTATTCCGCTTCGGCGGTGGATAAGGATACCGAGTTTTCTTTCTTGGAAGACCAAGACACAAGAGATCTACCAAGAAATTGACAAGTACCCGAAGTAGACTTTCTATCAACCTTGTCCCCAGCATAATCTGAGTCAGAGTAGCCAACAAGATCAAAAGAAGACCTCTTAGGATACCAAATGCCAAAGTTTGGTGTATGAATTAAGTATCTCACTATCCTTTTCACAGCCTTAAGATGACATTCTTTAGGAGTAGCTTGATAACATGCACACATGCACACACTTAGCATAATGTCGGGACGTGAAGCACATAGGTATAACAAAGAACCAATCATAGAGCGATAAACCTTTTGATCCACCGGTTCACCATCTTTGGTCAAATCAAGATGTCCACTAGTAGGCATGGGTGTAGGCATACCTTTGCATTCTTGCATATTGAACTTCTTGAATAAGTCCTTGGTGTACTTTGTTTGAGAGACAAATGTACCTTCCTTAGTTTGCTTGATTTGCAAACCGAGAAAGAATTTTAGTTCACTCATCATAGACATCTCAAACTTCTCTGACATTAGCTTTCCAAACTTTTCACTAAAGAGAGGGTTAGTTGAACCAAATATGACATCATCAACATAAATTTGGCATACAAATAGTTCTCCATTAACCCTTTTAGTAAAAATAGTAGAATCAATGTTACCAATTTCAAAACCACTTGCAGTAAGGAACTTGGTCAAGCATTTATACCATGCTCTAGGAGCTTGTTTAAGACCATAAAGAGCTTTGTGAAGTTTGTAAACATGATTTGGTTTCTTAGGATTGATAAAGCCGGGAGGTTGTTTGACATAACTTCCTCCTCTATTTCACCATTTAGAAAAGCACTTTTAATGTCCATTTGGTACAAGGTGATATTATGGTGATTAGCATAGGCAAGTAAGATGCGAATGGACTCAAGTCTAGCAACGGGAGCATATGTCTCACCATAGTCCATACCTTCGACTTGTGTGTACCCTTGGGCGACGAGACGTGCTTTGTTGCGAACCACTTGTCCATCTTCATCTTGCTTGTTTCGAAACACCCATTTGGTACCAATGATGTTGTGGTTGTTGTCGGGCTTCTCAACCAATGTCCAAACTTGGTTTCTCTCAAAGTTGTGTAGCTCTTCATGCATAGCGTTTATCCAATCCGGATCTTCCAATGCTTCTTCAACCTTCATAGGTTCAATGCTAGAGATGAATGAATAGTTTTCACAAAAGTTAGCTAAACGAGTCTTTGAGCGAGTGATTCTCCCGGTTTGTATATCACTGAAGATTTGCTCGACGGGATGATCTTTGGCAATTCTTGCTCGAACTCGTGAGAGCTTTTGCTTGGGTCTTCGTTGAACATCTTCTTCATCTTGTTCTTCTTCTTCTTGGCCTTCTTCATTGTTGACATTGTCGTTCTCTTGTTGTGGTGGACAAGGAGGTTGTTGATGTTCGTCTTGATGCATTTCCTTGTCTTCTTCATCTTGGTGTGTCCCACTTGTGGATGCTTCCGTATCAATTCTTGGTTCACCTTGTCGTGAAGTAGGAGCTTCCACTTAGACGGACGAGGTACTCTCCTTCACCTCCGTTGGACGAATTTTGCCAATAGACAAGTCTTGGATTGCTTCTGAAGGGTCTTTGTCTCCTACATCGATTGGCAATTGCTCTACTTGCGAGCCATTAGATTCATCAAACTTCACATCTACCGTCTCTTCAACCTTTCGGGTGAAATTGTTGTAGACACGGTAAGTGTGAGAGTTTGAGCCATAACCAAGTAGAAAACCTTCATGAGATTTAGGAGCAAACTTTGAACCACGATGCTTGTCAAGAATGTAGCACTTTGAGCCGAATACTCGAAAGTATCCAACTTGGGGTTTGTTACCAGTGAGGAGCTCGTATGCCATCTTGCCGAGTAGCCTGTGAAGATACAAGCGATTTGTTGCATGACAAGCTGTCTCAACCGCTTCTGCCCAAAAGTGCTTCGGCGTCTTGTATTCATCAAGCATCGTTCTTGCCATTTTGATGAGTGTCCGGTTCTTCCTCTCAACAACTCCATTTTGTTGAGGTGTGTACGTAGCTGAGAACTCGTGTGAAATCCCTTCTTCGTCAAGGAAGGTGTCCACATTTGCGTTCTTGAACTCCGTTCCTTGTCACTCCGAACCTTCTTGATCTTCACGTCAAACTGATTTTGGGCCTTCCTAGCGAAGTTTTTGAAGATCTTCTGAACCTGCGACTTGTCATTAAGAAAGAACACCCACGTAAATCTTGAAAAATCATCAACTATAACTAGACCAAAAGAATTTCTACCGACACTCCTGTAGGCGTTGGGACCAAAAAGATCCATATGAAGTAGCTTGAGTGGCCTCCTTGTGGTCATGATGTTCTTCACGGGATGCCTTCCTCCAACCTGTTTACCTGCTTTACAAGCACTGCAAAGTCTATCCTTATCAAATATGACATCGTTAACTCCAAGGATATGATTTCCTTTAATAAGCTTGTCAAGGTTTCTCATGCCAACATGACCTAGTCGTCTATGCCACAACCAACCTTTTGAGGATTTAGCAATAAAGCAAGTTTTAGGTTGTGCCTTTTTAGAGAAATCAACAATGTAAAGATCACCTCTACGCATACCGGTAAAGACCATTTTATGATTGTCTCGACGAAACACTTGGCAATCTACCTCAGTAAATAGGACATTCAAACCAAAATCAGCAAGTCTAGATACTGAAAGTAAGTTGTAGCCGAGAGATTCAACGAGCATGACATTTTGAATGGAACTATCATGTCAGATGGCCACCTTACCAAGGCCAACCACTTTACCCTTTGAATTATCACCAAAGGTGACATATTTTTGAGGGCCGTCATTTTCAGCAAGCTCACGGAACATCTCTTCATCTCCGGTCATATGATCAGTACATCCACTATCAAGAACCCATTCCTTTCCTCCTGATGCATATCCCCAAAGATTTGCCGTAAGACCAAAATGTCTCATTGCATCATCAAGATCGAAGTCACTATCATCATCATCATCATCATAGTATCCATGTTCACCATGATCTTGTGACTCATCATTTCCTAGAGAGGGTAATTCATTAGATAAATGATCATCAAGGTGGTCACTTTTATGAATTCTTATAGCTTCGGATATAATAATTCCAACATCTCCTTTAGCATGCTTGAGATTGGTAAGCTCAAATAGACAATCACCAAAACTAGGATCACTAGAGTTCATCTTACTCAAGGCAATAGATTTATGGATAATTTCATCCAAATTTTTCAAGGAATGATCGGGAAATCGTTCCTCAAGAAATTTCCATATAGTATAGGCACAATTAAGAGTAGGCAAACTAGCAATCAAATTTTTGGGCAATCCTCTAATGATGAGCTCAATAGTTCTAAGATTGTGAATCATGTGAATGTCTTCATCTAGGGTAGGATGCAAAGGATCAATATGAGGTGCACAAGGACTAGCAATATATATGTTTAAATGATATTGATTGAAGATTACAAGCATCTCATTTTTCCACTCATGAAAATATTCTCCATCAAGAATAGGCACTCTATGTCTAAGACTCCCTAAAGTAGACACATCCATCTTCCTCCAATGGTGATTAAACCAAGGCAATGGAGACCAAAGCTCTGATACCATTTGTAGGACCTTGAAGTAGATGTGTCTAGAGGGGGGGTGATTAGACACTTAATGCTAAAGTTGCAATTTTTAAGCCTTTTTAGTTTAAGTGGAGTTTAGGCATAATTTCAACATTCACAATACATATCAAGCAAGCATGCAAAGAGTGAATAGGCAGCGGAAAGTAAAGCATGCAACTTGCAAGAATGTAAAGGGAAGGGTTTGGAGAATTCAAACGCAATTGGAGACACGGATGTTTTTCCCGTGGTATGGATAGGTGGTGCTATCCTACATCCACGTTGATGGAGACTTCAACCCACGAAGGGTAACGGTTGTGCGAGTCCACGGAGGGCTCCACCCACGAAGGGTCCATGAAGAAGCAACCTTGTCTATCCCACCATGGCCATCGCCCACGAAGGACTTTCCTCACTAGCGGTAGATCTTCACGAAGTAGGCGATCTCCTTGCCCTTACAAACTCCTTGGTTCAACTCCACAATCTTGTCGGAGGCTCCCAAGTGACACCTAGCCAATCTAGAAGACACCACTCTCCAAGAAGTAACAAATGGTGTGTTGATGATGAACTCCTTGCTCTTTTGCTTCAAGTGATAGTCTCCCCAACACTCAACTCTCTCTCATAGGATTTGGATCTGGTGGAAAGAAGATTTGAGTGGAAAGCAACTTGGGAAAGGCTAGAGATCAAGATTCATATGGTAGGAATGGAATATCTTGGTCTCAACACATGAGTAGGTGGTTCTTTCTCAGAACATATGAGTTGGAAGTATAGATGTGTTCTGATGGCTCTCTCCCCAAGTGAAGAGGAGGTGGAGGGGTATATATAGCCTCCAGACAAAATCCAACCATTACACACAATTTACCAATCTCGGTGGGACCGAATCGGCAAACTCGGTCAGACCGAAATAGTAAACCTAGTGACCGTTAGAGATTTTCGGTGGGACCGACTGGATCAACTCGGTGGGACCGATGTGCTAGGGTTAGGGTAAATTCAAAACTCGGTTTGACCGATTACTCAAACTCGGTGGGACCGATTTTGGTAATAAGCGAAACAGAGAGTTGGCCAAGCAAACTCGGTGGGGCCGATTGCATATCTTGGTGGGACCGAGGGTATTGCAATAGGTAACAGAGAGTTCGCAAGCCCATCTCGGTGAGACCAAGATCCCATCGGTGAGACCGAACTGATTAGGGTTTCTGGCAGTGGCTATGACAAGTGAAACTCGGTGGCGCCGGATAGAAATAATCGGTAGGTTCGAGTTTGGCTTTGGGTTTAGATCATATGTGGAAGTGGGAAAGTAGCTGAGGATTTTGGAGCATATCATTAAGCACTTGAGCAAGAGGCTCATTAAGCAACACCTCATCCCTCCTTGATAGTATTGGCTTTTCCTATGGACTCAATGTGATCTTGGATCACTAAAATGTAAAATGAAGAGTCTTGAGCTTTAAGCTTTAGCCAATCCTTTGTCCTTAGCATCTTGGAGAACATCCCACAACCTTTAGTCCATGCCACTCCATTGTTGAACTTATCTTAAACATACTAGATAGAAACATTAGTCCAACAAGAGATATGTTGTCATTAATTACCAAAACCACCTAGGGAGCACTTGTGCTTTCAGTTGTATGTTTTATTTGGGTGTTGTCCTATTGTGCCCTCCGTGTCGCGCAAGGGTGAGGGATTCCCGCTGTAGGGTGTTGCAATACGTTCATGATTCGCTTATAGTGGGTTGCTTGAGTGACAGAAGCATAAACCCGAGTAAGGGGGTTGTTGAGTATGGGATAAAGGGGACTTGATGCTTTAATGCTATGGTTGGGTTTTACCTTAATGATCTTTAGTAGTTGCGGATGCTTGCTAGAGTTCCAATCATAAGTGCGTATGATCCAAGAAGAGAAAGTATGTTAGCTTATGCCTCTCCCTCATATGAAATTGCAATGACGACCATCGATCTTGTTAATGATTGTCGGATCACGGGTTCCGGCAGACCCTTAAGGTTCGAACACTAGGGTGCGCGCGGAGATCACGCCTTCTACCTCCCCGTCTCACAAAGATCTAAACTACTGAAAGAACTACACAAGAGACTCAAGATTTATACTGGTTCGGGCCACCGTTGTGGTGTAATACCCTACTCCAGTGTGTGGTTGGTGGATTGCCTCCTGGGGCTGGTGATGATGAACAATACAAGGGAGAACAGCCTCGCGAGGGTCTGTTCTTAGCTGGGCGATGAACTGCTAGGAGGAGTTCAGTCACCCTTCTCTCTCTCTCACTCACTCTCTCTGCTTGCCAACCGAACGAACGAACCCCCTTTCTTCTCCTCCTCCTTCTACCCAGGGGCGGCTAGTCCTATTTATAGGCAAAGGCCCTGGGCCTCTTCCCAAATATTGAGCGGGAAGGGCGCCAACAATTGGCCAATTCGAAGGGGAACATCTAGTACACTTATCCTGACTAAAGTTGGTCTTCGCCTGCCAAAGGCTCTGTGGTGACGCCGTGCTGGGCTCCATGGTGACCTCCGTCTCGTAGTCCGCCTGGTCTTGGTATCGTTGCACCGAAACGGCAACCTTTGCCTGATGCCTCGGTACTCCGCGGCTGCGCTTGCCCCCTTTGCACCAAAGAGGAAAGAAGGACGCTGCGCGCGCTGGCGCCCGCCTGGCACCCTCGATCGTCATGGCTTGCGTCATGGGCACCTCGCGAGGTACCCTGCCTTGATCTCTTCACCTCCTCGCGAGCTAGCCTGAGGAGGCCGCGCCTGAGGATGCGCCATGTCATCCACCCCGCGAGGCTTGGCCCCTCGCGAGGGTCTTGAGTCTTGCATTGATGAAGATGGGCCATGCTGGGCCTCCTTTGAGCCACGCCGCAGGCAGGCAAGTCTGGGGACCCCCGTTCCCAGAACGCTGACAACGATTGCCTAGGATAATTCTGCACACCGACCCATCATTATTCCACACTCGCTATTGGTAATATTTAGTAATATATTCTAACTTTATGATAACAGCACCTACTTTTATATTTTAGCTCTCCGATATCATGCAAAGTTATCCTCTTCATACCCACAACATAGTTTTATTTCCCGTTTCTAGTTGGAAGCAAACGTTCGGTGTACGTAGAGTCGTATCAGTGGAACATAGGACTTCAGAGAATATTGATCTCACCTTTAGCTCCTTGTGGGTTCGACACTCAATACTTATTACTTCCACCTTCGGGAATTGCTACGATGGTTCCCCGCTCTTGGGGATTATCAAGCTCTTTTCTAGCGCGGTTGTGGGGGAGCAATAGCGTGGGGTTGATATTCCCGTGTGTGCTTGTTTTCTTTCTTCACTAAGTAGATTTTATTTTTCCTTTTTTGTTTCTATTTAGTTGTGGGTGAAACATACAAAAAAATTAAAAGAATGAAAATACCAAAACAATTACTTGCCTCTCATACCTAAAAAGTTTTTCAATAAGAGAAGTGATTGGAAGGTTATGCATTGGAGAAGTGAGGGTCGACCTTGAACACTTGTGTTCATGCTCATGGAAACAATGTAAAAAAATTCATGGAAGCTTCCCTGAAAATAATTATCCCCTTGTATATATCCATTGTATTATAAAAATAATGTGCCAAGCCTTGGTTTTAGGATGATTAGATTGCATGTTTACTTTGTGCAGTACAAAAACAGAAACTTTGGCTGTAGCGCGTGAATTTACTTTTTTCACTGGAAAGTCAAATGGGTCTGAAACTTCTTGCACATTACTTCTGTACAGATTTTTAAATTTTCATATTTGTTTTAGAATTTTTGGAGTTACAGAAGTATACTAAATCTCCAGATTACTACAGACTGTCATGTTTTTGACAGATTCTGTTTTCTTTGTGTTGATCCCTTATTTTGATGAATCTATGGATAGTAGCGGGGGGTATGAGCCATGGTGAAGTTGGAATACAGTATATATAGTTCTAATATGAAATCGGAATGAGTTTGAAACAGTACCTAAAGGTAGTGGTTTGCTTTATTATACTAACGGATCTCACAAAGTTTTTGTTAAAGTTTTGTGTGGATGAAGTGTTCGAAGAACGAGGAGTTACCGATGTGAGAAGAATAAAGAGCGGCAAGAGATCAAGCTTGGGGATGCCCAAGGCACCCCAAGTAAATATTCTAAGGATACTCAAGCATCTAAGCTTGGGTATGCCCCAGTTGGCATCCCATCTTTCTTCTTCAACAATTATTAGTATACCTCTATTTTTGTTTTGTTCACATGATTTGTGTCCTTTGTGTTTTTGTTTTTCCTTTAAAGAACCATGCTAGTATGAGATAGCCCTTCATTGATTTATAGAATGATTCATGTGCTTCACTTATATCTTTCAAGTATGATCTTATAGAATTGCTCTTTGTGCTTCACTTAAATATTTTTAGTATGGTTTTATAGAATGCTTTGTGTGCTTCACTTATATATTTTGAGCTTGGATATTGGTTAGTCTATATTAATTGTAGAATGCTCCATGAACTTCACTTAGATCTTTCGGAGTATGAATAATACTATAATCTAAAGTGGGGTTGGAAGAGTGTCAACTTTAGGAATTAGTGATCCCACTATTTTGGAGAGTCTTGAATCTTAGTGTGATATTTATGAAAGTGGATTTGGAAGAGTGTCAACTTTAGTTAGTAATGATTCCATTGTTTCGGAGGAGGTTCCCATTGATTATGAGAACAAAGTTGTTATCTATAATGATTATTGTGACGACATGTATGCTATAAAGAATAATGTTAACCATGAAACTTGTCATCATGATTTTAATTTTCAATTGGATTATGCCTCACATGATAGTTACTTTGTTGAGTTTGCTCCCACTATTCCAAATGAGAAGAATTTTGCTTATGTGGATACTAGTAAAATTTATATGCTTGTAGATCATGAACGGAATGCTTTATGTGCTGGTTATATTTTTGAACTCATTCATTATTCTACTAAAAATTATTATGAGGGAGGAATACATGCTTGTAGGAGTTGCAATAATATCAAGTTTCCTCTCTATGTGCTTAAAGTTCTGAAGTTATACTTGTTTTGCCTTCCTATGCTAGTTGATTCTTGTTCCCAAAAATTGTGTGCTCACAAAATCCCTAGGAATAGGAAGTGGGTTAGGTTTAAATGTGATAGTCATATTCTTCATGATGCTCTCTTTATGTTTCAATTCTTATCTTTTATGTGAGCATCATTGAAATCATCATGCCTAGCTAAAAGGCATTAAAGAAAGCGCTTGTTGGGAGACAACTCAATATTTACCCTTACTGTTTTTGTGTGTTCTCATGATTAAGCTACTATAGTAATCATGTATTATAGCTTTTGTTTCAATAAAGTGTCAAACAAGACATTTGGGAAGACTTGGGTGAAAGTTAATGTGATCTTGCTGTAAAAAAACAGAAACTTTGCGCTCACGAAATTAGCTGTCATTTTTTACAGAAGAGTGCGATTGAGTTGATTTTTTATCAGAAGATTAATAGACAAATTACTCACCTCCACCAATTTCTTTCATAATTTTTGGAGTAGCATAAGAATGGTTGCTGTTCAGATCATTACCGACTGTTCTGTTTCTGATAGATTCTATGTTCATTGCATAGTTTGCTTGTTTTCTAGTTTCTATGGCTTATATTTCTCAATATAAATTGTAGAAATGATATGGAACAGTAGGAATTGTGTGAGAACAATTATGAACCTTGTATTTCATAGTACCAAAGTGAATGGTTTACTCTTTATCATACTAACCTATCTCACGAAGTTCCGTTAAGTTTTGTGTGATTGAAGTTTTCAAGCTTTGGGTGAGATATCGATACGAGGAGAATAAGGAGTGGAAAGACCCTAAGCTTGGGGATGCCCAAGGCACCCCAAGGTAATATTAAAGGAAGACTCAAGAGCCTAATCTTGGGGATGCCCCGGAAGGCATCCCCTCTTTCATCTTCAAAACTATCGGTATACCTTACTCGGAGCTATATTTTTATTCGTCACATGATATGTGTTTTGCTTGGAGAATATTTTCAATTTTACTTGCTGTTTGAATAAAATCATTGGATCTGAAATCTTGAATGAAAAAGAAAACTCCCATGGCTAGTTAATTATTTCACTACTCAGTGTTCTTCACTTATACCTTTTTGGTGTAGTTTGTCATTTACTCACGTGCTTCACATATATCCTATGAGTAAATGGTTGAATGATTTGAATATCATAAATCTGAATTTATATACGTTTCATGTGCTTACAACATGGGGAGTAATGACTTCACACATAATAAGTATAGGTAGTAAACTTATTGGAAGTTAGCAAACGCAGAATTGGTCACTTGAACAATTCATGAAAGAATATTGAAGGAAGAGATATTTCACATATAAATATACTATCTTGGACATCTTTTGTAATTTTCAGCACTCATTAAAATATGACATGCTAAAAGGTTGATGTTGGACAAGCAAGACAACTTAATGGGTTATGTTTTCCTATATTCGAAACGTTATATTGTCTTGGATCATCCAACATGTTGAGCTTTCCTTTCCCCCTCATGCTAGCCAAATTCTTTGCACCAAGCATAGACACTACTTGTGCTTCCGAAAATCCTTAAACCCAGTTTTTCCATGAGAGTCCAGCATATCTACCTATGGATTGAGTAAGATCCTTCAAGTAAGTTGTCATTGTTGCAAGCAATAAAAATTGCTCTCTAAATATGTATGATCTATTAGTGTGGAGAAAACAAGCTTTATACGATCTTGTGCTATGGAAGAAATAAAAGTGACGGACTGCATAATAAAGGTCTATATCACAAGTGGAAATATAAAGTGACGTTCTTTTGCACTAAGATTTCATGCATCCAACCATAAAAACACATGACAACCTATGCTTCCCTCTGCGAAGGGCCTATCTTTTATTTTTGTCCTATACTTTATACAAGAGTCATGGTGGTCATCACCTTCCCTTTTTACACTTTTTCCTTTGGCAAGCACTTTGTGTTGGAGCGATCCGGATATATATATCCACTTGGATATAGGTTTTCATAAATTATTATTGTTGACATTACCCTTGAGGTAAATGGTTGGGAGGCGAAACTATAAGCCCATATCTTTCTCTATGTCCAATTAAAACGTTGAACCCATAAATATCACATGAGTGTTAGCAATTGTGAAAGATTAAATGATAGTTGAGTATGTGGAGTTTGTTGAATCAAAGCTCTTACATAGACCCTTCCAGAAAATAAGACGAATTGCAATTGTTTGATGACTAAGAGCACGGTTTGTTAGTTTTCAAGAAAGTTTAATGATCTATAGTTTAACATGTGAATAGCTTGTTAGTTGATCGTGAGAAGTTTCATGAGTTGAGCTACTATTATGATATATAATGATGCTAGAAAAAGTGATTGGAACTATCATTGATCAAACTTATGCACTTGCTAGCATTCACACTTCATAAATTATTTCTTTTATCATTTACCTACTCGAGGACGAGCAGGAATTAAGCTTGGGGATGCTGATACGTCTCCAACGTATCTATAATTTATGAAGTATTCATGCCAAGTTTACAATTGTTTTATATGATTTTGGTATGATTTAATTAGAAATAACCCAGACTCGCGCTTTTTCAGCAGAAGTACCCTGGTGTTGTTTTTGTGCAGAAATAAAAGTTATCTGAATGCGATGAAAATAAATGGAGAATTTTTCTGGAAAAATATAAAAAATATTGGAACAAAAATCTATCAAAGGGGAGTCCCGTGGGCCCCATGAGGGTGGGGGCGCGCCCCTGTGCCACATGGACTTCTCGTGGGGCCCCCTAACTTGTTCTCAACGCCAACCTCTCCTATAAATGCCCAAACCTCCAGAAAATAACCTAGATCGAAAGTTCCGCCACCACAAGCCTCTGTAGCCACGAGAAATCAATCTAGGCCCTCTTTGGCACCCGGCCGGAGGGGCCATCATCACCGGAGGCTATGGAGGAGGATCCCGAAGGGGCCATCATCACCATTAAGGCCAAGGACCAGAGGGAGAACCTCTCCCCATCCAAGGGGGAGGCCATGGAGGAGGAAGCACAAGGGGGAGAACCTCTCCTCCTCTCTCTCGGTGGCACTCAGAGTGCCATCGGGAGGGGAATCATTGCCGCGGTGATCGTCTTCATCAACATCACCATCCTCATCTCTTTTACGCGGTCCATTCTCCTGCATTCCGCTATAATCCCTACTTGAACATGGTGCTTCATGCCACATATTATGATCCATGTGTTGCCATCCTATGATGTTTTGAGTAGATATCCTTTGTCTTTGGGTTGATTGATGATCTAGATTGGTATGAGTTGTATGTTTTATTTTGGTATTGTCCTATTATGCCCTCCGTGTCACGCAAGCATGAGGGATTCCCGATGTAGGGTGTTGCAATATGTTCATGATTCGCTTATAGTGGATTGCTTGAGTGACAGAAGCATAAACCCGAGTAAGGGGTTGTTGCCTATGGGATAAAAGGGGACTTGATGCTTTAACGTTATGGTTGGGTTTTACCTTAATGATCTTTTGTAGTTGCGGATGCTTGCTAGAGTTCCAATCTTAAGTGCAAATGATCCAAGAAGAGATAGTATGTTAGCTTATGCCTCTCTATTGGGGATATTACTACTGAGTATAAACCAGCCAGGAGGGGCCGGGTTATACCCATAACAAATTATTCATATGGAAGCCCATGAAGACAACGGGATATGATGCTTTACGGAGCAGATCTAACATAAAGGCCCAGGGCCAATGACGGATTAGGACCCGTAGACATAAACCGCCATATGATATGTAACTTGCATTGTAAGATAGGAAAGGGTACAAACCGAGCCAGAGACGTTTATGAGTCGGTCGGGATTCTGTGAACCACCGAGCGTCAACTTGTGTATATAAAGGGACGACCCGGCAGTGGTTTGAGGACAGACAACATAGACTTAGGAGCCAGGCAAAGCGGATTCACTTCCTGGTCATAGAAACCCTAGCAATTCCATCACAACTGGAGTAGGCTTTTACCTTCACCGTAAGGGGCCGAACCAGTATAATTCCTTGCGTCCTTTGTTCCGCTTTAACCCCTCTAAGATACTACGTTGCAATGGATCCACGACTAAGTCCTTACGCTAGGACATCTACCGCGACAAACCCACGATAGTTGGCGCCCACCGTGGGGCTATCGCATGATGGTTTCGAGTTCTTAGAGGGCAGCTTCGAAGGACTCAAGGGATACACTATGGGCCGGATGACCAAGAGACATCACAGCAAGCTCTACATCGACGATGCAGGCTGGGGCCCCGAGGCCGGCTTGATTGAGTACGGGTACCGGGTCCCCTTTGGCGGAATAGACGTCTTCATTGGCAAGATCAGCAAACCGGGCCCTGAGCCGCACATCTGCACCGACATGGTCGAGATGGCTCAGCGTGCAACACCTGCCCGGGTTTAGCCTGCCGTAAAGCATGCCTTCATGGGAGTCATCCACGGAGAGGAATCTGAGGATAGATCGGTATCTGGTGGCAAAACCATCGTTTACTCTGATGACGAGTCTTCAACCGGAGAGACCGAGTTGCTATATCAGCTGCACGATGGCCGGATTGGTGGCGGTTCCGATGGCGACAGTATTCCGAACCCCTTTGATCCACCGAGCCGAGTTGCGATTTTCATGGCCGGTACACAGTCGACGCAGCATTCTTCTACCACAACAACGATGATTTACGGTTCAGTAGCTGCAACACCAGCTGGGGCAGGAGGCCCTGCGCCACTGCCGGTCCAGGTTTTGTCCGATTTAGTCGACACTTTGGCAACATTGCTGGCAGCTGAGGTTAATCTGGCAGATCAGGATCAGCATAATGCAGAAATTGCAAAGGTGAAGGATCAGATAGCTCAAGCTAATGTAGATCTAGCAGAGGAGTACACCAGGATGGCCACAGACCGGGCCGAGTTAGAGGCACAGGCTTACCGGCTTATGCCGAGTCAGAGCACATCAAATGATGTCATGAGGAGAAGGTACCGGTCTCACCTACCTCTGGTTTACGAGGCAAGGAATCTCCTTAACACGCCAGGGGCACGAACCAATAACCAGTGAGTGGTAAACTGGGTGGAGGCACCTGGAACGGGGGCGCCGGGTTAACCACGCACGATGGATCCGCCTCGCTAGAACAATGTCATGTCACAGCACGTCTCAACGCCTCCGGGTCATTACTCTAACCCATTGGATAACATCATTGCCACCGCTTCATGATTGGCAGCTCTCCCGATCGAAGGCGAGTCTCCAGTAGCAATTGAGACACGATGGGCTAGAGAGCTCCTTCAGACAGCTTTAACCCAACAGCAGGCTTATTCGTACAGTCGCGAAAGGATTCATTCCACCCCCGCCCAAGTCGGAGCTACAGTAGGCATATTGATGAACCGGCTATGTCAAGCAGTGCGTGAAACCATAACCCTCTGCGAGGGCATAACCCGCCGGGCGGCGGTGCTAATGCCCAGGATGTGGTGGATCATGGTAGAGCACGTCGAGAAGCCGAGTTAGCAGCGCAATACGCGGCCCGTCAGCTTACTTCGGTTCATCCAACCACTTCGGTGGAACCAGGTGTGATATTTAGTTCTTTGGGGGTGCCGTGTCTCACCCCGGCCTTACGTAACGTGCGGTTGCCCAAGGATTTCAAGGGTCCTCGTAAGGTGCCCAATTACACTGCCGATTTACCCCCCGAATCATGGGTCGAGAGCTATGAGATGGCGATGGAGATGCTGGACGTGGATGATGCGGCATGTGCTAATTACTTCACCGTGATGCTGGAAGGAATAGCTCGTACCTGGCTGAAAAGTTTACCAGCTAACTCCATTGGGTCTTGGGCTGAGTTAAAAAGCCAGTTTATCCAAAATTTCAAAGATACGTGCAAGCAGCCCATGTCAATTGTGGACCTAGTTGCCTGTGTTCAAGAGGAAGGGGAGTCTACAACCCATTGGGTGAAGCGAGTCTTAGCTATTCTGCATTCATCCGACCGCATCAATGTTGATACGGTAGTCTTAACATTGGAAGGCAATTGCCGGTTTATGCCTTTGAAGGTGAAGTTGGGAAGACTCAAGCGTCACTGCAATGACATGGCAACGCTTATGGCAGCTCTAGTTAAGTATGCCAACTCGGATAGTACCAAGGACCCTGAGTCTCATGATGAAAAGCCGGGGAAGGGAAGGAAGAATGGCAGTACCAAGGGGCAGCAGCATAACCCGGCGGGTCATGGGAACAACGGTAAGCGCAAGGCGGATAACAGTTTGGATTTTGTGGCCAACACCAACACGTAGGATAATGGTCAGCGCCTTAAGGGTAAACCACCCCCACATAGTGGATGATCAGGTCCCAATCTTGAGCGCCTATTAAACCAGCCTTGCCCAAAGCACAGGTCGCGAGAAAGGCCAGCTACGCACCTTTGGAAGGATTGCTTTATTATGCGGGAGTTGAAAATTCGAATCTTTTCCAATACGACCATGGACCGCCCAGCGGTTCAGGAGGCGGTTCTCATGGGTCGGGTTATGGTGAAGGCAGCTCCGGTTCAGGATTTTAAGGCAATCAAACTGAACATGGCAATCAAGGCAGTCAGGGCAACCAGGGCGGTTATAATCATCAGGGGAGTCAGCAGCAGTAGCAATCGGGTTACCAGAGTAATCCGAAGCAGTTGAATAGTGGGCAGTACCATGTCTTCACCACTAGCTTATGCAAGCGCGATCAGAAGCTTCATAAAAGGGCAGTAAACTCCGTTGAACCGGCGGTGCCCCATTATTTGCGCTGGTCTGAACAACCCATTTTGTGGAGTCGAGAGGATCATCGACCCCGGGTTGATAATCCGGGTCATCTGGCATTAGTGGTGGCACCTCAGGTTGGGGGTATAATTTCACCAAGGTACTCATGGATGGAGAGAGCAGTATCAATATCCTTTATTATGAAATCTTCCGCCGCATGGGGTTGACAGATAAAAATCTTAAATCGTCGAACACCATTTTTCATGGTGTGGTGCATGGCAAATCGGCGTACCCAGTTGGTAAGATAGCTCTAGAGGTTGCTTTTGGAGATGATCATGATTCAAGATCAAAGACATTGACTTTTGAAGTGGTGAAAATCAAGAGCCCATATCATGCCCTGTTTGGATGGCCGGCTTATGCTAAGTTCATGGCAAGCCCCTGTTATGTTTATCTGCAGCTTAAGATGCCAGGTCATAAGGGGACCATCACAGTACATGGGAGCCGGAAGATTTCTTTAGAATGTGAAGAAGGTGATGCGGCCTATGCTAAGTCGGTTTGTGCAACAGAGGAGTTGAACTTCTACAAGGACAATGTTGATCCGACAGATATGACTTCTCTGAAAAAGCCAACTACAGAGCATGACCCGGCTTTGAAGTTTAAATCGGTTGAGGCGACAAAGCTGGTTGACTTTGTTCCTAGCGATTCATCGAGGCAGTTCAGCATCAGCGCTAACCTGGATCCGAAATAGGAAGGCGCGCTCATCGAGTTCATTCGTGAGAACCGGGACATCTTTGCATGGAAACCTTCTGATATGCCAGGTGTACCGAGGGAACTCGCTGAGCACACTCTTAATATAGATCCTAAGTTTAAACCGGTCAGGCAGTTTCTCCGCCATTTCAATGAAGAAAGGCGCAAGGCTATTGGTGAGGAGGTAGCCCGGCTCTTGGCAGCAGGGTTTATTGTGGAGGTTTTTCACCCTGAGTGGCTAGCTAATCCGGTGCTAGTACTTAAGAAGAATGACACTTGGCGTATGTGTGTGGACTACACAGATTTAAACAAGGCTTGTCCAGCTGATCCCTTTGCTCTCCCTCGTATTGATCAAATCATTGATGCTACGGCAGGTTGTGACCATTTGTGTTTTCTGGATGCTTATTCTAGTTATCATCAGATCAAAATGGCAGTTAAGGACCAGGAGAAGACATCTTTTATAACTCCCTTTGGAGCCTTTTGCTATGTATCTATGCCTTTTGGGCTCAAGAGTGCCCAGGCGACTTAACAGCGCTATGTGCAGAATTGTCTTCATAATCAAATCGGGTGCAATGTTCATGTTGATGTAGATGATATTATAGTGAAGTCCAGAAAGGAGGAGACGTTAATAGATGACTTAAAGGAAACCTTTGATAATCTCCGGGTTTATAAGATGATGCTTAATCCAGCCAAGTGTGTTTTTGGTGTTCCGGCAAGCAAGCTCTTGGGTTTTCTGGTGTCTAAGAAAGGCATTGAAGCTAATCCTGAAAAAGATCAAAGCTATTATGTCTCTGGCTAAACCGGCGTGTATTAATGATGTTCAGCGTCTGGCAGGTCGTATTGTAGCATTGAGCTGGTTTATCAGCCGTTTGGGAGAAAAAGAAATCCCTCTGTATCAGATGATGAAGAAGAAAGACAATTTTGTCTGGAGTGATGTTGCTAATGCGGCATTTGAGGACTTGAAGAAGTAGTTAGCCAAGCCACCTGTCCTTGTGGCTCCGGTCGATAAAGAGCCACTTTTGTTATATGTGGTTGCTAATGCCCGGGCTGTTAGTGTGGCCATTGTGGTGGAGTGCAAGGAGGCTGGGAAGGAGTATCCGTAACGGCCGGTTTATTATATCAGTAAGGTGCTTATTGAATCCAAACAAAGGTACTCGCATTGGCAGAAACTGCTGTATGGAGTTTTCATGGCAAGCCTGAAGCTCAAGCAATATTTTCAGGGTCATCTTATCACTGTGATCAGTTCTGCCCCCTTGGGGGATATCATCCAAAACAGGGAAGCAACTGGCCGGGTTGCCAAATGGGCCATTGAGCTTGGACATCACGGGTTAAAATATATGACTCGCACGGCGATCAAGTCCCAAGCACTTGTGGATTTCATCAATGATTGGACAGAGTTGTAGGCACCAGAGGAAAAGCCAGATAACACTTATTGGACTATTCATTTTGATGGGTCCAGGCAATTGGAGGGCTCGGGGGCTGGAGTCATATTAACTTCCCCACGAGGTGATAAGTTTTGTTATGTTCTCCGTTTAATGTTCCCTTGCACTAACAATGCAGCTGAATATGAGGCCTTGCTCCGTGGTCTTCGAATGGCTAAGGAGATGAATTTAAGCCGGGTTAAGTGCTTTGGTGACTCGGACCTGGTAGCTCAGCAAGTGTTTGGCACTTGGGATTCCAAGGATCCACTCATGGTGGTGTATTGACGAGAGGTGGACATGGTGGCTGGTCATTTCAAGGGTTATCAGGTTGACCATGTAGACTGGCGAAAGAATGAAGCATCGGACACTTTAAGTCGTTTGGGCTCTCAACGTAAACCGGTACCACCTAATGTTTTTCTAGATGTTTTGTATAACCCGCCGATCAAGCTACCTACAGAGGAGGATTTGGCTATTCCTGACCCCGGAAGCTCAATTGGTGGCGGCTCTTCATGTTATCCCAGATTGGACAGTCCCATATTTGGCGTATAAGAACCGGGGCGAGTTACCGGAGGATGAAACCTTGGCTAAGCAGATAATCAGGTGGTCCAACTCAATGACTATTGTCAATGGGGAATTGCATCACTGTAGTGTAACAGGGTGTTTCAGCGTTGCGTATCCCCTGAAGAAGGTTGTGAGATTTTGCGTGAGATCCACGAAGGAGATTGTGGTCACCACGCCGGTTCACAATCCTTGGTAGCCAAAGCTTTTCGTCATGGATTCTATTGGTTGACGGCTCATGCTGACGCTAAGTACTTGGTGAAAAGGTGTGATGGTTGTCAGAAATTTTCACGCCGAGCCCATGTTCCGGCTCAAGAGTTGAGGATGATTCCAATCACTAGGCCATTTGCAACTTGGGGGGTGGATATGGTTGGGACCTTTAAGAAGTCCAAGGACAAGAAGACCCACCTTCTAGTGGCAGTTGATAAATTCACCAAGTGGGTGGAGGCAGAGCCAGTCAGTAAGTGTGATGCAGCTACAGTGGTTCAATTCATCAAAAAGGTGATCTTCCGTTTTGGTTTTCCACACAGTATCATAACCGATAATGGTACTAATCTGTCCAAGGGTGTGATGACCCACAAGTATAGGGGATCTATCGTAGTCCTTTCGATAAGTAAGAGTGTCGAACCCAACAAGGAGCAGAAGGAAATGATAAGCGGTTTTCAGCAAGGTATTCTCTGCAAGTACTGAAATAAGTGGTAACAGATAGTTTTGTGACAAGATAAATTGTAACGAGAAACAAGTAACAAAAGTAAATAAAGTGCAGCAAGGTGGCCCAATCCTTTTTGTAGCAAAGGACAAGCTGGAACAAACTCTTATAATAGGAAAAGCGCTCCCGAGGACACATGGGAATATCGTCAAGCTAGTTTTCATCACATTCATATGATTCGCGTTAGATAATTTGATAATTTGATATGTGGGTGGACCGGTGCTTGGGTGCTGTTCTTACTTGAACAAGCATCCCACTTATGATTAACCTCTATTGCAAGCATCCGCAACTACAACAAAACTATTAAGGTAAACCTAACCATAGCATGAAACATGTGGATCCAAATCAGCCCCTTACGAAGCAACCCATAAACTAGGGTTTAAGCTTCTGTCACTCTAGCAACCCATCATCTAATTATTACTACCCAATGCCTTCCTCTCGGCCCAAATAATGGTGAAGTGTTATTTAGTCGATGTTCACATAACACCACTAGAGGCTAGACAACATACATCTTATCAAAATATCAAATGAATACCAAATTCACATGACTACTAATAGCAAGACTTCTCCCTTGTCCTCAGGAGCAAACGTAATTACTCACAAAGCATATTCATGTTCATAAGAAGAGGGGTAATAATATGCATATAGGATCTGAACATATGATCTTCCACCAAATAAACCAATTAGCATCAACTACAAGGAGTAATCAACACTACTAGCAACCTACTAGCACCAATCCCAGACTTTGAGACAAGAATTGGATACAAGAGATGAACTAGGGTTTGGAGATCAGATGGTGCTGGTGAAGATGTTGATGGAGATTGCCCTCTCCTGATGAGAGGAGCGTTGGTGATGACGATGGTGATGATTTTCCCCTCCCGGAGGGAAGTATCCCCGGTAGAACAGCTCTGCCGGAGCTCTAGATTGGTTCCGCCTCATGGCGGCAGAGTTTCGTCCCGAAAGGTTCCCTCTGATTTTTTTCTCACTGAAAGACTTCATATAGCAGAAGATGGACGTCGAAGAGCCACCAGGGGGCCCACGAGGTAAGGGGGCGCGCCCTGGGGGGGGGGGCCCACCCTTGTGATCAGGGTGTGGGCCCCCTGGCCTTCATCTTTGGCGAGGATTTCTCTTTATTTATTTTAAGATGTTCCGTGGAGTTTCAGGACTTTTGGAGTTGCTCAGAATAGGTCTCTAATATTTGCTCCTTTTACAGCCCAGAATTCTAGCTGCCGGCATTCTCCCTCCTTATGTAAACCTTGTAAAATAAGAGAGAATAGCCATAAGTATTATGACAAAAAGTGAAATAACAGTCCATAATGCAATAAATATCGATATGACAGCATGATGCAAAATGGACGTATCAACTCCCCCAAGCTTAGACCTTGCTTGTCCTCAAGTGAAAAGCCGATAACAATAAATATGTCCTCATGTTTAGAGGTAGAGGCGTCGATAAAAAATAAAATACGGACATGAAGGCATCATGATTATTCTCATAACAGCAACATAAATAGATTTTGTCATATGATTACTTATGTTCAAGTGATGATCTAGTCAAAATGCAAGACTATAAATCATAAACCTTATTGGGCTCCGACAAACTATAACCTCAGTCATTGAAGCAATTGCAATTTATCATAACATCGGAAAGAGTCTATGTCAGAGCTAAAAAGCAAGTCCACATACTCAACTATCATTTAGTCCTCTATAATTGCTAACACGCACGCAATACTTGTGGTTACGGAGTTTTAATCAGACACAGAGAAAGATAGGGGCTTATAGTTTTGCCCCACAACCTTTTACCTCAAGGGTAATGTCAACAATAATGGTTCATGCTCCCCTACATCCAATTATATATATATATATATATATCATGTTCTTTCCAACATGCTGAGCTTGCCAAATGATAAAATGAAAAAGAAAAGGTGAAGATCACCATGACTCTTGCATAAGGTAGAAGATAATAATAAAGGATAGGCCATTCGCAGAGGGAAGCAGAGGTTGCCATGCGCTTTTATGGTTGGATGCATGAAATCTCAATGCGAAAGAACATCACTTTATATTGCCCCTTGTGATATGAACCTTTATTATGCAGTCCGTCGCTTTTATTACTTCCACATCACAAGATCGTATAAAGCTTATTTCTCCCACACCAATCAATCATACATATTTAGAGCTATTTTTGTTTCTTTGCACCGATGAAAACTTACTTGAAGGATCTTACTCAATCCATAGGTAGATATGGTGGACTCTCATGGCAAAACTGGTTTAAGGGTATTTAGAAGCACAAGTAGTATTTCTACTTGGTGCTGAGAATTTGCCTAGCATCAGGGGGAAAGGCAAGCTCAACAAGTTAGAGGATCCATGACAACATACTTTTATCTCAGATATAAGAAAGACATAACTCATTACGTTGTCTTCCTTGACCAACATCAACTCTTTAGCATGTCATATTTTAGTGAGTGCTCCCAATCATAAAAGATGTCAATGATAATATATATATATATATATATATATATGTGTGTGTGTGTGTGTGTGTGTGTGTGTGTGTCTGTGTGTGTGTGTGTCTGTGTGTGAAAACCTCTCTTTCCTTATTACTTCCTATTAATTGCAACAATGACCAAAGCTATGTCTGCCAACTCCCAACAACTTTTAGTCATCATACTCTTTCTATGTGAAGTCATTACTCTCAATAAAATCAATATAAACTTTCTGTTTCTTTTTATTCCTTTTCTCTTTTCTTTTATTCACCCAAGATCATGGCAAAATAATCAAGCCCTTGACTCAACACTAATCTTTATTATATATAGCTCACGGACTCGATTACAAAGAGAGATCATAAAGCAAAACTCAAAACTAGATCATGTCATAAACTTTATTCTACTAGATCAATATACTATTAATAGGATCGAACTAAGAAAAAAAGGTAAAGATAGGATTTGTGATGGTGATACGATACCAGGGCACCTCCCCCAAGCTTGGCAGTTGCCAAGGGGAGTGCCCATACCCATGTGATTATATCTCCTTTGTCGGTGAAGAAGGTGGAGGTGTTGTAGATGATGCGGGCCTTGCGTCCATCTTCCAAGGCATAGGTTCTCCATCATAGAAAGATGATCGAGTCTCCGGGATCCTCGAATCTGCAACCAAACTCATCCTTTTGAATCTATATTCATACTCACAGTTTAGGTTTTGCAGGTGATAGATTTGGGCTTGGAGGTGCTCGATCTTCTCATGAAGCTTGAAGATAGTCTCCCCGATGTTGTCAGCATCCAACTTGTGGTTGCTAGTGAACTCCGCGATCATCATGTGGTTAGAGTTGAGTCCACGTTCCACCATCCCTTGGCACTTGAAAACTTGTTGCTCCACTGTTTCGAGCCTTGTCTTCATGCTTCCGGTCCCCTTTGGTCCCTCTTCATCGTGGATGTGCAGCAACCCACCACGCAACTCAGTGGTTTGAGGGTGTCGCAGCACCTCCGTGAGGTAAGGGTTGATGACCTTCTCGAAGAACTTGTCCTTGGAGGCGCTTGGGGCCGTCATGATAACCTAGATCTGTCAGAAAAACAGCTTGAAACAAGAACAGAGGAGGTTTGCATGATACGGGAGTCAAAACCTTCGGGAGAATATATAATGAATTTTTACCGACAAAAATACGTAACGTGCAAGAAAACGGAGTCCGGAAGGCACACGAGGTGCTATCGATGTAGGGGGTGTGCCTAGGGGGGTAGGGCGCGCCCACCACCCTCGTGGGGCCCTCGTGTCCTTCTCGGACTGCTACTTATTTTTCTATTTTTCTAAATATTCCAAAACGGAGAAATATTGCCTTAAAAATTGTTTTGGAGTCGGTTTGCTTACCGTACCACATACCTATTCCTTTTCAGAGTCTCAAACGTTCCGGAAAATGTCCCTTATGTATTCCTCCGGGGTTACCGTTTCAATAATATTGGTTTCAACATTTATGGGATTACCTGAGATATATTGTTTAATTCTTTGACCGTTTACCACCTTCGGATTTGTGCCTTCAAAGTTGTTGATCTTTATGGCACTGGAACGATAGACCTCTTCGATGAAATAGGGGCCTTCCCATTTAGAGAGAAGTTTTCCTGCAAAAAATCTTAAATGAGAGTTGTATAGCAATACATAATCACCTACATTAAACTCACGCTTTTGTATCCTTTTCTCATGCCATCTTTTAACTTTTTCTTTAAACAACTTGGCATTTTCATAAGCTTGGGTTCTCCATTCATCAAGTGAGCTAATATCAAATAACCTCTTCTCACCGGCAAGTTTGAAATCATAGTTAAGCTCTTTAATATCCCAATATGCCTTATGTTCTAGTTTGAGAGGTAAGTGACATGCTTTTCCATAAACCATTTTATACAGAGACATACCCATAGGATTTTTGTATGCAGTTCTATAAGCCCATAATGCATCATCAAGTTTCTTGTACCAATTCTTTCTAGACCTATTAACAGTCTTTTGCAAAATTAATTTGATCTCTCTATTGCTCAACTCTACTTGACCACTAGACTGTGGGTGATAAGGAGATGCAATTCTATGATTAACATCATATTTAGCAAGCATTTTACAGAAAGCACCATGAATAAAGTGTGAACCACCATCAGTCATTAAATATCTAGGGACTCCAAACCTCGGAAAAATAACTTCCTTAAGCATTTTAATAGAAGTGTTATGATCAGCAGTACTAGTTGGAATAGCTTCTACCCACTTAGTAATGTAATCAACAACAACTAGAATATGTGTGTATCCACTAGAGGCAGAAAAAGGTCCCATATAATCAAAGCCCCAAACATCAAATGGTTCAATAATAAGAGAATAATTCATAGGCATTTCTTGACGTCTACTAATATTACCAATTCTTTGACATTCATCACAAGACAAGACAAACTTACGGGCATCCTTGAAGAAAGTAGGCCAACAAAAACCAGATTGCAATACCTTATGTGCAGTTCTATCTCCAGTGTGGTGTCCTCCATAAGCCTCAGAATGACACTTGCATAGGATCTGTTCCTGTTCATGCTCAGGTACACAACGTCTAATAACACCATCTACTCCTTCTTTATAAAGATGTGGGCCATCCCAAAAGTAATTCCTTAAATCATAGAAAAACTTTTTCTTTTGCTGGTATATGAAGCTAGGTGGTATAAACTTAGCAACAATATAATTAGCATAATCAACATACCATGGAGTACTACGAGAAGTACTTATAACATTTAATTGTTCATTAGGAAAGCTATCATCAATAGGTAGTGGGTCATCAAGAACATTCTCTAACCTAGACAAGTTGTCTGCAACGGGGTTCTCAGCTCCCTTTCTATCAACAATATGCAAATCAAATTCTTGTAGCAAGAGAACCCATCTAATAAGTCTAGGTTTAGCATCTTTCTTTTCCATAAGGTATTTAATAGCAGCATGATCAGTATGAATAGTTACTTTAGAATCAACAATATAAGGTCTGAACTTATCACAAGCAAATACAACTACTAAAAGATCTTTTTCAGTAGTAGCATAATTTCTTTGAGCATTGTCTAGAGTCTTACTAGCTTAATGAATAACATTTAATTTCTTATCAACTCTTTGCCCTAGAACAGCACCTATAGCATAATCACTAGCATCACACATTATTTCAAAGGGTAAATTCCAATCAGGTGGCTGAACAACAGGTGCAGAGAATAATGCTTTCTTAAGTATTTCAAATGCTTCTACACAATCATCATCAAAGATAAATGGTATATCTTTTTGCAATAAATTAGTCAGAGGTCGAGAATTTTTTAGAAGTCCTTAATGAACCTCCTGTAAAATCCGGTGTGACCAAGGAAACTTCTTATACCTTTGATGTCCTTGGGACATGGCATCTTTTCAATAGCCTCGACCTTGGCTTTATCAACTTCAATACCTCTTTCAGAAACTTTGTGCCCCAAGACAATACCTTCATTAACCATAAAATGGCACTTTTCCCAATTCAAGACAAGATTAGTTTCTTCACATCTCTGCAGAACTCGATCAAGATTGCTCAAGCAATCATCAAAAGAGGAACCATAGACAGAAAAATCGTCCATGAAAACCTCACAAATCTTTTCACAAAAGTCAGAGAATATAGCCATCATGCATCTTTGAAAGGTTGTAGGTCCATTACATAAACCAAAAGGCATACGTCTATAAGCAAAAGTACCAAAAGGGCATGTAAAAGTAGTCTTTGATTGATCTCTAGCCGACACAGGTATTTGAGAGAAACCAGAATAACCATCTAGAAAGCAATAGTGTGTATGTTTGCATAATATTTCTAGCATTTGATCAATAAAAGGTAAGGGGTAATGATCTTTCTTAGTAGCTTTATTTAATTTGCGGAAATCAATTACCATCCTATAACCTGTGATAATTCTTTGTGGAATCAATTTGTCTTTATCATTAGGAACAATAGTAATACCTCCCTTCTTAGGGACACAATGGACAAGACTTACCCACTGACTATTAGCAACGGGATAGATTATACCTGCCTCCAGAAGCTTGTGTGTTTCTTTTCTTACCACTTCTTTCATTTTAGGATTTAGACGTCGTTGAGGATCACGAACTGGTTTGGCATCTGCTTCCAAATTTATTTTATGTTGACATAGAGTGGGACTAATGCCCTTAAGATCATCAAGAGTATATCCAATAGTAGCACGGTGCTTCTTTAGAGTTTTCAATAATCTTTCTTCTTCATGCTCTGAAAGGTTAGCACTAATAATAATAGGATATATGTTCTTTTCATCAAGATAAGCATATTTAAGATTATCAGGAAACAGTTTAAGCTCAAACATGGGATCACCCTTGGGTGGAGGAGGATCCCCTAAAATTTCAACAGGCAAGTTGTGTTGCAGAATAGGTTCTTGTTTAAAGAATACTTCATCTATTTCCCTTCTTTCATTCATGAACATATCATTTTCATGGTCTAGCAAATAGTGTTCTAAAGGATCACTAGGAGGTACGTCAATAGAAGCAAGACCAATAATCTCATCCTTACTTGGTAATTCTTCCTCACGATGTTGTTTACTAAATTTAGAGAAATTAAACTCATGAACCATATCATCCAAGCCAATAGTAACAACATTCTTTTCGCAATCTATCCGAGCATTAACAGTGTTCAAGAAGGGTCTACCAAATATAATGGGACAAAAGCTATCTTGTGGAGAAGTAAGAACAAGAAAATTAGCAGGATATTTAGTTTTCCCACACAAGACTTCAACATCTGTAACAATTCCAATTGGTGAAAAGGTATCTCTATTGGCAAGTTTAATTGTGACATCAATACCTTCTAACTCAGCAGGTGCAATTTCATTCTTAATTTCTTCATATAAAGTATGCGGTATAACACTAGAACTCGCACCCATATCACATAAGCCATGATAACAATGATCTCCTATTTTAACAGAAATAACAGGCACACCTACCACAGGTCTATGTTTATCTTTCGCACAAGGTTTAGCAATTCTAGCAGTTTCACCTTCGAACTGATAACATGCCCATCAATATTATCAGACAAGAGATCTTTAACAATAGCAATATTAGGTTCTACTTTAACTTACTCAGGAGGTGTATAAGTTCTAATATTGCTTTTATGAACAACAGTTGAAGCTTTAGCATGATCCTTTACTCTAACAGGGAAAGGTGGTTTCTCAACATAAGAAGTAGGAACAATAGGATCATTATAAGTGACAGTCTTTTCTTCAACTTTAATAGGTGCAGCTACTTTTACTTCTATGGGAGGATGATATTTAAACCACTTCTCCTTAGGGAGATCAACATAAGTAGCAAAAGATTCACAGAAAGAAGCTACTATCTCAGAGTCAAGTCCATATTTAGTGCTAAACTTACGGAAAATATCGGTGTCCATAAAAGATTTAACACAATCAAACTTAGGTGTCATACCTGACTCCTTACCTTCGTCGAGGTCCCAATCTTCAGAGTTGCGTTTAATTCTATCAAATAAATTCCATCTGAATTCAATAGTCTTCATCATAAAAGAGCCAGCACAAGAAGTGTCGAGCATGGTTTGATTATTATGAGAAAGCAGAGCATAAAAACTTTGCATAATTATTTCTCTCGAGAGCTCATGATTGGGGCATGAATATAACATTGATTTAAGCCTCCCCCAAGCTTGAGCGATACTTTCTCCTTCGCGGGGCTAGAAATTATATATATAATTGTGATCACAATGAACAAGATGCATAGGGTAATACTTTTGATGAAATTCCAACTTCAATCTTTTATAGTTCCATGATCTCATATCATCACATAGCCTATACCATATCACTGCATCTCCCTTCAAAGATAAAGGGAAGACCTTCTTCTTAGCAACATCATCTGGTATACCTGCAAGCTTAAATAATCCACAAACTTCATCCACATATATTAGGTGCTCATCAGGATGCTTTGTTCCATTTCCTGTAAAAGGGTTAGCAAGCAGTTTTTCCTTTATACCCGAAGGAAATTCAAAAGGAGTTTCATTTTCTATAGGTTCAGTAGATTGAGGAGCAACTCTTTGCTCTACTGGATGGGGTGAAGATACCCCGAACAAGCCCCTCAGATAATTACTTTCCATAGAAACAAGTGACAGTAAATTTCTGCACACTATATAAAATTTTCCTTACCCAATTCCACCTACCAAAGGCGCTACACTCCCCGGCAATGGCGCCAGTAAAGAGTCTTGATGACCCACAAGTATAGGGGATCTATCGTAGTCCTTTCGATAAGTAAGAGTGTCGAACCCAACGAGGAGCAGAAGGAAATGATAAGCGGTTTTCAGCAAGGTATTCTCTGCAAGTAGTGAAATAAGTGGTAACAGATAGTTTTGTGACAAGATAAATTGTAATGAGCAACAAGTAACAAAAGTACTAAAGTGCAGCAAGGTGGCCCAATCCTTTTTGTAGCAAAGGACAAGCCGGAACAAACTCTTATAATAGGAAAAGCGCTCCCGAGGACACATGGGAATATCGTCAAGCTAGTTTTCATCACGTTCATATGATTCGTGTTCGATACTTTGATAATTTGATATGTGAGTGGACCGGTGCTTGGGTGCTGTTCTTACTTGAACAAGCATCCCACTTATGATTAACCTCTATTGCAATCATCCGCAACTACAACAAAAGTATTAAGGTAAACCTAACCATAGCATGAAACATGTGGATCCAAATCAGCCCCTTACGAAGCAACACATAAACTAGGGTTTAAGCTTCTGTCACTCTAGCAACCCATCATCTACTTATTACTTCCCAATGCCTTCCTCTAGGCCCAAATAATGGTGAAGTGTTATGTAGTCGACGTTCACATAACACCACTAGAGGCTAGACAACATACATCTTATCAAAATATCAAACGAATACCAAATTCACATGACTACTAATAGCAAGACTTCTCCCTTGTCCTCAGGAACAAACGTAATTACTCACAAAGCATATTCATGTTCATAATCAGAGGGTTTGTAATATGCATATAGGACTGAACATATGATCTTCCACCAAATAAGCCAACTAGCATCAACTACAAGGAGTAATCAACACTACTAGCAACCTACTAGCACCAATCCTCTTTGAGACAAGAATTGGATACAAGAGATGAACTAGGGTTTGGAGATAAGATGGTGCTGGTGAAGATGTTGATGGAGATTGCCCTCTCCTGATGAGAGGAGCGTTGGTGATGACGATAGTGATGATTTCCCCCTCCCGGAGGGAAGTATCCCCGGCAGAACAGCTCTGCCGGAGCTCTAGATTGGTTCCGCCTCATGGCGGCAGAGTTTCATCCTGAAAGGTTCCCTCTGATTTTTTCTCACTAAAAGACTTCATATAGCAGAAGATGGACGTCGGAGAGCCACCAAGGGGCCCATGAGGTAAGGGGGCGCGCCCTAGGGGGGGGGGCGCCCCCACCCTCGTGAGCAGGGTGTGGGCCCCCTATCCGTCATCTTTGGCGAGGATTTTTCTTTATTTATTTTAAGATGTTCCGTGGAGTTTCAGGACTTTTGGAGTTGCGCAGAATAGGTCTCTAATATTTGCTCCTTTTACAGCCCAGAATTCCAGCTGCCGACATTCTCCCTCCTTATGTAAACCTTGTAAAATAAGAGAGAATGGCCATAAGTATTGTGACAAAAAGTGAAATAACAGTCCATAATGCAATAAATATCGATATGAAAGAATGATGCAAAATGGACGTATCAGGGTGCTATGGAAGAATTTTGTCAACGTGAGCACATCAGGCTTGACGTGTCATTAGTGGCTCACCCCCAATCTAATGGTCAAGCAGAGAGAGCCAATCAAGAGATTTTGAGAGGCATCAAGCCCCGGCTTATGGTTCCTTTAAAGCAGACGCCGGGTTGTCGGGTGGAGGACTTACCTTTTGGGTTATGGAGCATCAATACCACACCGAACAGATCTACGGGTTACACGCCTTTCTTCATGGTTTACGGAGCAGAGGCGGTTCTCCCTAGTGACATCCGTCATGACTCGCCCCGTGTGGTGGCTTATGTTGAAGCTGATAATGAGAAAGCACGTCAGGATTCACTTGACCTGTTAGATGAGGAGCATGATATTGCAGCGGCTCGTTCTGCGATTTACCAGCAAGACCTGCGTCGTTATCATAGCCGCCAGGTTAAAACGAGAACTTTTCAAGAAGGTGATCCGGTGCTCCGGCTCATCCAGGATCAGACTGATATGCACAAGTTGTCCTCACCTTGGGCAGGACCTTTTGTGGTCAGCAAAAATCTGCCCAACAGATCATACTACCTTATCGATGTTCGAGAGCACAAAGACTCACGTAAATCATAGGAGGAGACCCAATGGCCATGGAATGTAGCTCATCTTTGGCCTTACTATACTTGAGCCACAGGCTTTTCTTATGTACATAGTTATGACAATGTATATATTATGATCAATATAATAAACCGGAGCCTCAGCCAAAGCGGGGTCTCTGTTGTTTTTCTTACATCATGTGTGGTTACATGGGGGCTTCTGTTTAAAAGCAGAGTTCTATTTACCCATTGATCCAACTTATAAAGCCATATATAAAAAAACTCACTTGGGGCCTTGGCCGTATTCGAACCATAGCTACACCTCTTGATCGGCATAAGGCCACTAGGGAAATCACTTGGGGGCTTGGTTGTATTTGAACCATTGCTACACCTCTTGACCAGCGTAAGGCCAAAAGGAAATCACGTGGGGGCCAAAGAGAGTGTTGCAAAAGCACAACTCAAACATAGGCACCCACTGAGCACAGCTCAAAATATTGGTCAGGGGCTCTTTGCTTCTCAAAGAACAAACAGTCTACACCCTTGTAATAGGCTATTAAGCCACGCTTGGAAGCCAGGTGTATTCACCTAAAACCCCCGGTTATCCTGCCTTTTTAAGTAAGCCACTCCGTCCAGGTAATCCTGGTATGACCCGCCGAATGTTTGACACGTCAATCTCATAGACCCTGAACTTGTCAAAGTTAAAACGATGATTGGTTAATGTGAGGTCCATCTTATAAGGCTTTGTAAAATGGTTTAACTCAGTGGCCTGGCAGCCTATGAAAAGCCTCGATTTGGGCCTGGCAGCCCATGAAAAGCCTCGCATGTTCTTTTTATGTTTTTATTTGCCAAGTTTGTTCTCCTTTGATGAGGTTTATAATATCTTATGATAAACTGGCGTTTATTGACCCGGCTTGGCTTTCAACTATAAGTTGCCAGTACATGATCAGTTATAATCCGGTGCTTATTGACCCGGTCTGGCTGTTGACTATTAGTTGGCCGAACAAATTGAGAATATTGCTGGTATCTATTGACCCGGCTTGGCTGTCGATTATAAATCGTCAGTTTACAATCAGATGTAAACCGGTGTTGATTGACCCGGTTTGGCTTTGACTACAAGTCGTCAGTATGATATATGAATAATCCGGTGTTTATTACAACCCGGCATGGTTTTATTATAACTAGCAAAGTAAGGAGGAGTTATCGGTACTCAAGATTTGGGTTATCACCCTTACTATAGAACATTGGTAAGCCAACGATGTGATTCAATATCACAGGTATGATATATTTCATATTTGATTATTATTATTTACATCTTGGTTATAAACCTGGGTTATATGTTGGGCATTATGACCCGCCTAGCGATAAACCGCCAGCGCACTTTATACTTGTCATATGCAGACACAGGTCCAATAAAGCTACTAAGGATCATAAGCAGACATAACATAAATCATGGTGGATTAACAGTATCAGGAAAAAGTGAATATGCACGATGGCATAGAGACCAAGTGTTTAAACTAGCGTATTACAAGGCGCTTTGATGCCCAAAAAGATAACTATTTTTTCAAGGAAAGGATTGTAGTATGCAGAGGGCTAAACCGGCCACCGGATCACGATTCTTCGGGCTGACTTGACGGCTGCGGGTCATCCTATGCCGGTTCATCCTCCTCCTCTCTACCCAGCAGCTGGAAGTCAATGGTTTTCCAGTCAATTCCAGTTAGGGCCTTGAATACAGCTTCATCGCTTATAAGGGTGGAGGGGTCAACATCAGGGGCATAGGTATGCTTACGGATTGGCGGGATAAGATCTAGTTAGCGCAGGAAGTCATGTGCTATCAGTATCATAATCCATCTGGTAATGAGAAATATCTGTTTCTTCAACCAATTTGCTCGCTAAGGGGCACATTTCCTTTGTCAACCTTCGAAGATCGTCATTTTTAAACTCTGAACTGTCTTCCTTTAGGCTCGGATAGCCGCTTCCTATATCTACTGAGTCAAGAGCACCTGACCTTGCAGATGATCTTTTTAACTCGTCCAACCGGGCAGGCAGCATTGACAGCTTCTCAACTGTTTCCTTGATCAAGGTTGGGGGCGGTTTGTTATGAGCAGCAGTGCAAATGGCCCGTTGGGCGCCGGAATATAATTGCTCTATAAGAGTATAGGCAGCCTTCAGATTCTTCTGCATATCAGAGCCGAGGTGGGTAATGCGAGATCCTGCATCATTGAACATATTGATAAACCAGTAGTTTATGGAATAATACATATTGAAGCTTATCATAAAGGTACTTACCAAATACAACAGTGGTCATGGCATTGATTTGCCGCTTCAAGCCAGTCAATTCTTTTGCTACCGGTTTAAGAGATGTTTTAGCGTCCTCCGCCCATTTTAGCAGAGCTACTTTTTCAGTATCCCATCCTACCCGTTCGCTTTTGAAGCTTTCTTTCAGTTGTTGCATAGAAGTTAAAGCGCCAGTCAGCTCCTCTGTAGCCTTGGAGGTTTCCACTTGCTGGGACTTAATATTTTCCTGAAGGTCGGTGATTTGAGATTCTTTCTAGCTCAGATCAGCCTGCAAGTGACATTTAATAAGTCAGTAGTGCATGTTGGAAGTCCGAAGCACATAACAGGTCATACACTAGGCACTTGGGGGCTAATGCATATGGCTTTTCTCAACTGACATTTTAAGTCCCAAGCACATAACAAGTTATACTCTTGGCACTTGGGGCCTAATATATATTTGCTCAAGACAGAATTATGAATTTTTCTTCATCAACCGGTTCACAAAATGCTTATCAAGAGTTTTGGAAGCCTCATGACAGGAAGGTACCGATTCATCCTAAAGGTATAAACCGATCCCTGGGGGCTACACAAGCAAAATTGCTAGATTCATACTTTAAAAGTCTCGGTTCATCATAAAACGATAAACCTGCCCTTGGGGCTACGCAGGCAAAAATTGAAGTACTACGAAGTCCCGGTTCATGTTGATATCATAAACCGGCCCTTGGGGGCTGCTGGAGTTGATAGTAGAAATTGAACAAGAGAAACAATTATGAAGAGTTAACAGTGTTTACCTCATATCGCTCCTTCATCAGGCCTACTAAACCGGCTTCATAGTCGCGACTGGTATACAAGCGGTTCAAGAAACCAGAATGAATCTCTTGAGCATTGAGGTGGGCATAGCTGGATAAATCAGTTTTCCACTTGCCCTTGTCCATAGCCGAAAACTCTTCCTTGGCACTATGCTTTGATAAATCGATAGGATTGCCAGGGCTGGTGTGGCCGACGCCAGTGACAACGACGTCGTCTAATTGTTCCTCAGCGGCTTTGGCCGGGCTTGGCGGTTTATCTGCGGCTTTGGCTGGGCTTGGCAGGTCAGTAGCATGGCCAGTGGGATCCTCTTCCATCGGTTCAGCAAAGGTATCATGGTATTCTGGTGGCGGATCATCATGTATGTCATCGGCGTTCGGCTCAAACTGTTCTGGGTTATCTTCAGCCGGGTTATCATCAGCTGGTTTATTCAATTTGGCCTTTTTGCTGGGCCTGGCCTTGGCTCTGAAAGGAAAAGATATAAATGTTAGTATAACACGCAAGTATAAAGCGTCAAAGGGTTAAGTTTAAAGTTTTTACCTAGGAACAGTCTTGAGAGGAGGGAGCTGTGCAGCCGTTGACTCGCCAGATGATGAATGAGGTGTTCCCTCATAATTTGAGTCGGACAGATTAAGAGGTTGTCGAAAATAACCTGCCTTGGGATAAGAAGTATCAGAAGTATGTGAGACCTCAGATCGACGTTTCCGAACCGGAGTGTTCGGTAAACCAGCTGAACTGACTACTTGGCCGTTGTGCTGGGTTGTGTGGCGAGCTTCGTGTTGCTGCTTCTTCAAAAGAAAGTTTGGGTCCAAGTGAGCTAGGGGGTGAGAAAATCTTACTTTCTGGTTTGCTTGACGGATTTTCTGTGTTGGCAGATGACCTGAACCGGAGGAAAGAATAATTACCTATGTGTCATCGGCTTGGCTGCCTTCAGCATCATCCTGATAATAGTCATTGTCAATGAGGTGCATGAAAAACGAACTAAGAGAGTCAAGTTCTACCTCTGATTCCAGATTATCCAGGTCATCATCAATGTTCGGTTCAGAGGGTTCAGTGTTTTTCTTCTTGACAGGTTTTTTAGTAACCTTGGTCTTGGGGCGAGCCGTCTTGGCCGGTTTGTCCTGTGGTTTCTTCTTCCAGAACGGATCATCACCCTGTCAAAGATTGACAAAATTTTGAGGGAATGTTTAAAAGGATCGGATTAAAGCAGGAGTTATATGATTCTTACAGCTGGCGGTTTATTGGAAGCACAGAAGGGATTCGACCTTGTTTTGCTGCAGATAGCCACCGATTCATCCAATATATTTTTAACAGCTTCAGTAATTTCATTTTCTGTTAGCTGAATGTCAATATGTCATTGAGGATCTTTCAAGCCCCCTGTGTACCCACACATTAAACTGGGGCGTCGGCTTAAAGGCAGAATGCTCCAGGAGATCCAGCAACGAACAAAATCGACGCATGTTAAACCGTTTGCAACGAAGGCCCTAAGATTTGAAAGCTGTGGTGCATACTTGGATCGTTCCTTGGCGTTAAGACGTTGGGGAAATGGATGTGTGTTGCTAAGCCGATGAGGACGATAACCCGGCAGAGGATTTTCGTCAGTTGGAGATTTATCTCGGTAGTAAAACCAAGTCTGATTCCAGTCCTTGGGGTGACTGTGATGCTTGGTGTGAGGGAAGCTGACGTCTTTCCTTTTCTGAATTGCCATCCCGCCAAGTTCAGTATTGGGGCCGTCTGTAAATTCTGTATGACGGTTCAAGTAGAGGAAATCCCTCAACAGTTCAACTATGGGCTCTTCTTGAAGATAAGCCTCACAAAATACTTGGAAATTGCAAACAATGGACATAGAGTTTGGTCCAATGTCTTGAGGATGGAGTTGGAAGCTAGCAAGCACATCTCGGAAATTTTTTGATCCGGGAGGGCTAAACCCTCAGCCCAGATGGTCAACGAACACAATCACTTCTCCGTTGTTAGGCTTAGGAGGATTTTCCATACCAGGGACCCTCCAGTGGATGGTCTCCTTTTTTGCTAAAGTGCCCATGTTGACTAAACCGTTCAATTGTTCCTCGGTAACCCGAGACAGAACCCAATTACAAGAGTAAAATTGCTTGGCCATTTCAAGGAAAAGCTAAAATAAAAGACTAAATGCCGGTTTATGATTTACGACTGACAGGTATAAAGCGTCGCAAGGTCATAGGAATAGACGTTGAGGCATATGCACATGTTAAACCGGAGTATGGCATTGGAAGGGTTACAAAGATAAACAAATCGGTGGTTTAAGAGGGGACCAATGGTACCTGTAAGATTATCATTTTCTAAAAGCTAAACCGCCTATGCTGGTAAGGAAGGTACATATCTGAAATAACTAAATGATGGAGAAACAATTTCCACAAATTGGTATTACAAATATGGATTTAGCATGTGTCAAAAATGAAAAATTATTCAGGGTTAAATATTCTGGTACTTGAACAGTCGAAGGATTCAGATGGGACTTTCTACTTAAATGAGATGCATTAGTAGAAAGGAAGGATCATGGCGATTTCTATGCAGCATAAGCATCAAAGTTTAGATCAAGAACTATCAGGCGGAGATGAACAAGGACGAACACCAACGAAATCCGATGAACACTGAAACCCTAATGGCAGATCTAGGGTGGAAGGAAAGAGGACTCACCAGTGTCACATGAGGAGCGGAGAGGCGCCGCGGTTCTCTGGTTCGATCAGGATGATGCAGCGGCCGTTGTTGGGGCAGAAGCGAAGGACGACGGCGGCGGCAGAGCTCGAGCGCTAGGTCACCGCAAGGAAGGGGACGATGCGAAGAGGCACGAGGGGGGAAGATGAAAATGACCCTCGGCCTTATTTATAAGGCAAAGGTATAAGTGACAGGCATGAAAATCGAGGAGCCCAAAAATTGGATATGTGACAGAGTTGGCGCCTCGATTGTCGGAGGCTCATTAATGAAGGTGTGGTATATACAATTTTTCATAACAGGTGACGTCATGGCGGTTTATTATAATCCTGGAAGATGACGCCATGGCGGATTACAATATTTACGCGAAGGTATTGAAGGAGGAATTTTTCTGAAGTGTTGAAGATTGACATGAACAGGTTCAAATCAATCTAGGGCCTAATGTTGGGGATATTACTACTGAGTATAAACCGGCCAGGAGGGGTCGGGTTATACCCATAAAAAAATATTCATATGGAAGCCCATGAAGACAAAGGGATATGACGCTTTACGGAGCAGATCTGACATAAAGGCCCAGGGCCCAACGGCGGATTAGGGCCCGTAGACATAAACCGCCATATGATATGTAACTTGTATTGTAAGATAGGAATGGGTAGAAACCAAACTGGAGATGTTTATGAGCCGGCCGGGATTCTGTGAACCACCGGGCATCAACTTGTGTATATAAAGGGACGACCCGGCGGCAGTTTGAGCATAGACAACAACAACTCAAGAGCCAGGCAAAGCACATTCGCTCCTTGGTCATCGAAACCCTAGCAATTCCATCACAACTGGAGTAGGCTTTTACCTTCACCGTAAGGGGCCGAACCAGTATAATTCCTTGCGTCCTTTGTTCTGCTTTAACCCCTCTAAGATACTACATTGCGATGGCTCCATGACTAAGTCCTTACGCTAGGACATTTGCCGGGACAAACCCATGACACTCTCCCTCATATGAAATTGCAATGAGGACCACCGATCTTGTTAACGATTGCCTAGGATAATTCCGCACACCGAACCATCATTATTCCACACTCAATATTTATAATATTTAGTAATATATTCTAACTTTATTATGACAGCACCTACTTTTATATTTTAGCTCTCCGATATCATGCAAAGCTATCCTCTTCATACCCACAACGTAGTTTTATTTCTCGTTTCTAGTTGGGGAAGAAAACGTTCGGTGTACGTAGAGTCATATTAGTGGCAGATAGGACTTGAGAGAATATTGATCTCACCTTTAGATCCTTGTGGGTCCGACACTCCATACTTATCACTTCCACCTTTGGGAATTGTACGATGATTCCCTGCCCTTCGGGATTATCATCCAGCAGAGGCCGTGGTGCACGGCATCAGAGAGGGGAGAGGAGGCGCGGAGCATGGACGTGGGGCAGGGTGGCTGGACCGGAGCGGACCGCGGAGGAGAGCACGGCGGGTGCGAGTGGCGTGCAGGACGGCGGGTGTGAGCGGCGTGCAGGACGGCGCGAGAACGCGGTGACCATGCAAGGAGAAGGGGGTGCTCATGTGGTAGCTGTAGGCTACGGGGTAGTGGTGCTCCAGGTTGGGGATGGGGATGAGGTCGATGATGAAGAGGATGGCGAGGCGACGATCCGGGTGGTGACGGGGTGACCGAGGCGGAGGCGTTTCGGGCGGCGTCGGTGTGGTGGGGATGGTCGATGTGGTAGGGGCGCCGTGGGGGGTTGCTACCTCTTGAGCTTGCGTTGGATTTCCCCGAAGAGGAAAGGATGATGCAGCAGAGTAGCGTAAGTATTTCCCTCGATTTTTGAGAACCAAGGTATCAATCCAGTAGGAGGCCACGCTCAAGTCCCTCGTACCTGCACAAAACGATAGCTACTCGCAACCAACGCGATTAGGGGTTGTCAATCCCTTCACGGTCACTTACGAGAGTGAGATCTGATAGATATAATATTTCTGGTATTTTTGGTATTGAGATGCAAAGTGAAAAGTAAAAGAAAAGTAAAAGGCAAAACTAAATCAAAGTGATGGAGATTGATATGATGAGAATAGACCCGGGGGCCATAGGTTTCACTAGTGGCTTCTCTCAAGAGCATAAGTATTCTACGGTGGGTGAACAAATTACTGTTGAGAAATTGACAGAATTGAGCATAGTTATGAGAATATCTAGGTATGATCATGTATATAGGCATCACGTCCGTGACAAGTAGACCGAAATGATTCTGCATCTACTACTATTACTCAACTCATAGACCGCTATCCAGTATGCATCTAGAGTATTAAGTTAAAAACAGAGTAACGCCTTAAGCAAGATGACATGATGTAGAGAGATAAATTCATGCAATATGAAATAAACCCCATCTTGTTATCCTCGATGGTAACGATGCAATACGTGCCTTGCTTCCCCTTCTATCACTGGGAAAGGACACCACAAGATCGAACCCAAAGCTAAGCACTTCTCCCATGGCAAGAACTACCAATCTAGTTGGCTAAACCAAATGGATAATTCGAAGAGACTTGCAAAGATAACCAATCATACATAAAAGAATTCAGAGAAGATTCAAATATTATTCATAGATAGACTTGATCATAAACCCACAATTCATCGGTCTCAACAAACACACCACAAAAATAAGATTACATCGAATAGATCTCCACGAGAGAGGGGGAGAACTTTGTATTGAGATCCAAAAAGAGAGAAGAAGCCATCTAGCTACTAACTATGGACCCGAAGTGTTGGGAAACGTAGTAATTTAAAAAAATTCCTACGCACACGCAAGATCATGGTGATGCATAGCAACGAGGAGGAGAGTCTGATCTACGTACCCTAGTAGATCGCAACGGAAGCGTTGACACAACGTAGAGGAAGTAGTCGTACGTCTTCTTCCCGATTCGACCGATCCAAGCACCGTTACTCCGGCACCTCCGAGTTCTTAGCACACGTTCAGCTCGATGACGATCCCCGGGCTCCGATCCAGCAAAGCTTCGGGGAGGAGTTCCGTCAGCACGACGGCGTGGTGACGATCTTGATGTACTACCGACGCAGGGCTTCGCCTAAGCACTACAACAGTATGATCGAGGTGGAATTTGGTGGCAGGGGGCACCGCACACGGCTAAGGAACGATCTCAAGGATCAACTTGTGTGTCTAGAGGTGCCCCCTGCCCCCGTATATAAAGGATCCAAGGGGGAGGGGCTGGCCGGCCAAGGAGGAGGCGCAGGAGAGTCCTACTCCCACTGGGAGTAGGATTCCCCCTCCAATCCTAGTCCAACTAGGATTCCTCGGAGGGGAAAAGAGGAGGAGGTGGCCGGCCACCCTTTCCTAGTCCTAATAGGACTAGGGGAAGGGGGAGGCGCGCAGCCAATCTAGGGTAGCCCCTTCTCTTTTCCACTAAGGCCCATTATGGCCCATTTAGCTCCCGGGGGGTTCCGGTAACCCTCCCGGTATTCCGGTAAAATCCCGATTTCACCCGGAACACTTCCGATGTCCAAACATAGGCTTCCAATATATCAATCTTTATGTCTCGACCATTTCGAGACTCCTCGTCATGTCCGTGATCATATCCGGGACTCCGAAAAACCTTCGGTACATCAAAATGTATAAACTCATAATAACTGTCATCGTAACGTTAAGCGTGCGGACCCTACGGTTCGAGAACAATGTAGACATGACCGAGACACGTCTCCGGTCAATAACCAATAGCGGGACCTGGATGCCCATATTGGCTCCTACATATTCTACGAAGATCTTTATCGGTCAGACCGCATAACAACATACGTTGTTCCCTTTGTCATCGGTATGTTACTTGCCCGAGATTCGATCATCGGTATCCAATACCTAGTTCAATCTCGTTTTACTGGCAAGTCTCTTTACTCGTTCCGTAATACATCATCTCACAACTAACATCTTAGTTATAATGCTTGCAAGGCTTATGTGATGTGTATTACCGAGAGGGCCCAGAGATACCTCTCCAACAATCGGAGTGACAAATCCTAATCTCGAAATACGCCAACCCAACATCTACCATTGGAGACACCTGTAGTACTCCTTTATAATGACCCAGTTACGTTGTGACGTTTGGTAGTACCAAAAGTGTTCCTCCGGTAAACGGGAGTTGCATAATCTCATAGTCATAGGAACATGTATAAGTCATGAAGAAAGCAATAGCAACATACTAAACGATCGGGTGCTAAGCTAATAAAATGGGTCATGTCAATCAGATCATTCAACTAATGATGTGACCTCGTTAATCAAATAACAACACATTGTTCATGGTTAGGAAACTTAACCATCTTTGATTAACGAGCTAGTCAAGTAGAGGCATACTAGTGACGCTCTGTTTGTCTATGTATTCACACATGTATTATGTTTCCGGTTAATACAATTCTAGCATGAATAATAAACATTTATCATGATATAAGGAAATAAATAATAACTTTATTATTGCCTCTAGGGCATATTTCTTTCAGTCTCCCACTTGCACTAGAGTCAATAATCTAGATTACACAGTAATGATTCTAACACCCATGGAGCCTTGGTGCTGATCATGTTTTGCTCGTGGAAGAGGCTTAGTCAACGGGTCTGCAACATTCAGATCCGTATGTATCTTGCAAATCTCTATGTCTCCCACCTGGACTAGATCCCGGATGGAATTGAAGCGTCTCTTGATGTGTTTGGTCCTTTTGTGAAATCTGGATTCCTTTGCCAAAGCAATTGCACCAGTATTGTCACAAAAGATTTTCATTGGACCCGATGCACTAGGTATGACACCTAGATCGGATATGAACTCCTTCATCCAGACTCCTTCGTTCACTGCTTCTGAAGCAGCTATGTACTCCACTTCACATGTAGATCCCGCTATGACGCTTTGTTTAGAACTGCACCAACTGACAGCTCCACCGTTTAAAGTAAACACGTATCCGGTTTGCGATTTAGAATCGTCCGGATCAGTGTCAAAGCTTGCATCGACGTAACCTCTTACGGTGAGCTCTTTGTCACCTCCATATACGAGAAACATATCCTTAGTCCTTTTCAGGTATTTCAGGATGTTCTTGACCGCTGTCCAGTGATCCACTCCTGGATTACTTTGGTACCTCCCTGCTAAACTTATAGCAAGGCACACATTAGGTCTGGTACACAGCATTGCATACATGATAGAGCCTATGGCTGAAGCATAGGGAACATCTTTTATTTTCTCTCTATCTTCTACAGTGGTCGGGCATTGAGTCTGACTCAACTTCACACCTTGTAACACAGGCAAGAACCCTTTCTTTGCTTGATCCATTTTGAACTTCTTCAAAATCTTGTCAATGTATGTGCTTTGGGAAAGTCCAATTAAGCGTCTTGATCTATCTCTATAGATCTTAATGCCCAATATGTAAGTAGCTTCACCGAGGTCTTTCATTGAAAAACTCTTATTCAAGTATCCCTTTATGCTATCCAGAAATTCTATATCATTTCCAATCAGCAATATGTCATCCACATATAATATCAGAAATGCTATAGAGCTCCCACTCACTTTCTTGTAAATACAGGCTTCTCCAAAAGTCTGTATAAAGCCAAATGCTTTGATCACACTATCAAAGCGTTTATTCCAACTCCGAGATGCTTGCACCAGTCCATAAATGGATCACTGGAGTTTGCACACTTTGTTAGCTCCCTTTGGATCGACAAAACCTTCCGGTTGCATCATATACAACTCTTCTTCCAGAAATCCATTCAGGAATGCAGTTTTGACATCCATCTGCCAAATTTCATAATCATAAAATGCGGCAATTGCTAACATGATTCTGACAGACTTAAGCATCGCTACGGGTGAGAATGTCTCATCGTAGTCAACCCCTTGAACTTGTCGAAAACCTTTTGCAACAAGTCGAGCTTTATAGACAGTAACATTACCGTCAGCGTCAGTCTTTTTCTTGAAGATCCATTTATTCTCAATTGCTTGCCGATCATCGGGCAAGTCAACCAAAGTCCATACTTTGTTCTCATACATGGATCCCATCTCAGATTTCATGGCCTCAAGCCACTTTGCGGAATCTGGGCTCACCATTGCTTCTTCATAGTTCGTAGGTTCATCATGATCTAGTAGCATGACTTCCAGAACTGGATTACCGTACCACTCTGGCGCGGATCTTGCTCTGGTTGATCTACGAGGTTCAGTAGTATCTTGTTCTGAAGTTTCATGATCATTATCGTCAACTTCCTCACTTATTGGTGTAGGTGTCGCAGAAACAGTTTTCTGTCATGTACTACTTTCTAATAAGGGAGCGGGTACAGTTACCTCGTCAAGTTCTACTTTCCTCCCACTCACTTCTTTCGAGAGAAACTCCTTCTCAAGAAAGTTTCCAAATTTAGCAACAAAAGTCTTGCCTTCGGATCTGTGATAGAAGGTGTATCCAATAGTTTCCTTTGGATATCCTATGAAGACACATTTCTCCGATTTGGGTTCGAGCTTATCAGGTTGAAGCTTTTTCACATAAGCATCGCAACCCCAAACTTTAAGAAACGACAACTTTGGTTTCTTGCCAAACCACAGTTCATAAGGCGTCGTCTCAACGGATTTTGATGGTGCCCTATTTAACATGAATGCGGCCGCCTCTAAAGCGTATCCCCAAAACGATAGCGGTAAATCAGTAAGAGACATCATAGATCGTACCATATCTAGTAAAGTACGATTACGACGTTCGGACACACCATTACGCTGTGGTGTTCCGGGTGGCGTGAGTTGCGAAACTATTCCACAATTTTTCAAATGTATACCAAACTCGTAACTCAAATATTCTCCTCCACGATCAGATCGTAGAAACTTTATTTTCTTGTTACAATGATTTTCAACTTCACTCTGAAATTCCTTGAACTTTTCAAATGTTTCAGACTTGTGTTTCATCAAGTAGATATACCCATATCTGCTTAAATCATCTGTGAAGGTGAGAAAATAACGATATCCGCCACGAGCCTCAATATTCATCGGACCACATACATCGGTATGTATGATTTCCAATAAATCTGTGGCTCTCTCCATAGTACCGGAGAACGGTGTTTTAGTCATCTGGCCCATGAGGCACGGTTCGCAAGTACCAAGTGATTCATAATCAAGTGGTTCCAAAAGTCCGTCAGTATGGAGTTTCTTCATGCGCTTTATACCGATATGACCTAAACGGCAGTGCCACAAATAAGTTGCACTATCATTATCAACTCTGCATCTTTTGGCTTCTACATTATGAATATGTGAATCACTACTATCGAGATTTAACAAGAATAGACCACTCTTCAAGGGTGCATGACCATAAAAGATATTACCCATATAAATAGAACAACCATTATTCTCCGATTTAAATGAATAACCGTCTCGCATTAAACAAGATCCAGATATAATGTTCATGCTCAACGCTGGCACCAAATAACAATTATTTAGGTCTAATATTAATCCCGAAGGTAGATGTAGAGGTAGCATGCCGACCGCGACCACATCAACTTTGGAACCGTTTCCCACGCGCATCGTCACCTCGTCCTTAGCTAATCTTCGCTTAATCCGTAGTCCCTGTTTCGAGTTGCAAATATTAGCAAGAGAACCAGTATCAAATACCCAGGTGCTACTGCGTGCATTAGTAAGGTACACATCAATAACATGTATATCACATATACCTTTGTTCACCTTGCCATCCTTCTTATCCGCCAAATACATGGGGCAGTTCCGCTTCCAGTGACCAGTCTGCTTGCAGTAGAAGCACTCAGTTTCAGGCTTAGGTCCAGACTTGGGTTTCTTCTCCTGAGCAGCAACTTTCTTGCCGTTGTTCTTGAAGTTCCCCTTCTTCTTCCCTTTGCCCTTTTTCTTGAAACTAGTGGTTTTGTTAACCATCAACACTTGATGCTCCTTCTTGATTTCTACCTCCGCAGCTTTCAGCATTGCGAAGAGCTCGGGAATAGTCTTGTTCATCCCTTGCATATTATAGTTCATCATGAAGCTCTTGTAGCTTGGTGGCAATGATTGGAGAATTCTGTCAATGACGCAATCATCTGGAAGATTAACTCCCATCTGAATCAAGTGATTGTTATACCCAGACATTTTGAGTATATGCTCACTGACAGAACTGTTCTCCTCCATCTTGCAGCTATAGAACTTATTGGAGACTTCATATCTCTCAATCCGGGCATTTGCTTGAAATATTAACTTCAACTCCTGGAACATCTCATATGCTCCATGACGTTCAAAACGTCGTTGAAGTCCCGATTCTAAGCCGTAAAGCATGGCACACTGAACTATCGAGTAGTCATCAGCTTTGCTCTGCCAGACGTTCATAACATCTGGTGTTGCTCCAGCAGCAGGCCTGGCACCCAGCGGTGCTTCCAGGACGTAATTCTTCTGTGCAGCAATGAGGATAATCCTCAAGTTACGGACCCAGTCCGTGTAATTGCTACCATCATCTTTCAACTTTGCTTTCTCAAGGAACGCATTAAAATTCAACGGAACAACAGCACGAGCCATCTATCTACAATCAACATAAACAAGCAAGATACTATCAGGTACTAAGTTCATGATAAATTTAAGTTCAATTAATCATATTACTTAAGAACTCCCACTTAGATAGACATCCCTTTAATCCTCTAAGTGATCACGTGATCCAAATCAACTAAACCATGTCCGATCATCACGTGAGATGGAGTAGTTTCATCGGTGAACATCATTATGTTGATCATATCTACTATATGATTCATGCTCGACCTTTCGGTCTCCGTGCTTCGAGGCCATATCTGTATATGCTTGGCTCGTCAAGTATAACCTGAGTATTCCGCGTGTGCAACTGTTTTGCACCCGTTGTATTTGAACGTAGAGCCTATCACACCCGATCATCACGTGGTGTCTCAGGACGAAGAACTTTCACAACGGTGCATACTCAGGGAGAACACTTCTTGATAATTTAGTGAGAGATCATCTTATAATGCTACCGTCAATCAAAGCAAGATAAGATGCATAAAAGATAAACATCACATGCAATCAATATAAGTGATATGATATGGCCATCATCATCTTGTGCTTGTGATCTCCATCTCCGAAGCACCGTCATGATCACCATCGTCACCGGCGCGACACCTTGATCTCCACCGTAGCATCGTTGTCGTCTCGCCAATCTTATGCTTCCACAACTATCACTACCGCTTAGCAATAAAGTAAAGTATTACATCGCGATTGCATTGCATACAATAAAGCAACAACCATATGGCTCCTGCCAGTTGCCGATAACTTGGTTACAAAACATGATCATCTCATATAATAAAATCAGCATCATGCCTTGACCATATCACATCACAACATGCCCTGCAAAAACAAGTTAGACGTCCTCTACTTTGTTGTTGCAAGTTTTACGTGGCTGCTACGTGCTTAAGCAAGAACTCATCTCACCTACGCATCAAAACCACAACGATAGTTTGTCAAATAGACTCCGTTTTAACCTTCTCAAGGACCGGGCGTAGCCATACTCGGTTCAACTAAAGTTGGAGAGACAGTCACCCGCAAGCCATCTATGTGCAAAGCACGTCGAGGGAACCGGTCTCGCGTAAGCGTACGCGTAAGGTTGGTCCGGGTCGTCTCGTCCAACAATACCGCCGAACCAAAGTATGACATGCTGGTAGGCAGTATGACATGTATCGCCCACAACTCACTTGTGTTCTACTCGTGCAAATAACATCAAACCATAAAACCTAGGCTCTGATACCACTGTTGGGGAACGTAGTAATTTCAAAAAATTTCCTACGCACACGCAAGATCATGGTGATGCATAGCAACGAGGAGGAGAGTCTAATCTACGTACCCTTGTAGATCGCAACGGAAGCGTTGACACAACGTAGAGGAAGTAGTCGTACGTCTTCTTCCCGATCCGACCGATCCAAGCACCGTTACTCCGGCACCTCCGAGTTCTTAGCACATGTTCAGCTCGATGACGATCCCCGGGCTCCGATCCATCAAAGCTTCAGGGAGGAGTTCCGTCAGCACGACGGCATGGTGACGATCTTGATGTACTACTGACGCAGGGCTTCGCCTAAGCACTACAACGGTATGATCGAGGTGGAATTTGGTGGCAGGGGGCACCGCACACGGCTAAGGAATGATCTCAAGGATCAACTTGTGTGTCTAGAGGTGCCCCCTGCCCCCGTATATAAAGGATCCAAGGGGGAGGGGCTGGCCGGCCAAGGAGGAGGCACGGGAGAGTCCTACTCCCACTGGGAGTAGGATTCCCCCTCCAATCCTAGTCCAACTAGGATTCCTCGGAGGGGAAAAGAGGAGGAGGTGGCCGGCCACCCTTTCCTAGTCCTAATAGGACTAGGGGAAGGGGGAGGCGCGCAGCCAATCTAGGGCAGCCCCTTCTCTTTTCCACTAAGGCCCATTATGGCCCATTTAGCTCCCGGGGGGTTCCGGTAACCCTCCCGGTATTCCGGTAAAATCCCGATTTCACCCGAAACACTTCCGATGTCCAAACATAGGCTTCCAATATATCAATCTGTATGTCTCGACCATTTCGAGACTCCTCTTCATGTCCGTGATCACATCCGGGACTCCGAACAACCTTCGGTACATCAAAATGCATAAACTCATAATAACTGTCATCGTAACATTAAGCGTGCGGACCCTACGGTTCGAGAACAATGTAGACATGACCGAGACACGTCTCCGGTCAATAACCAATAGCGGGACCTGGATGCCCATATTGGCTCCTACATATTCTACGAAGATCTTTATCGGTCAGACCGCATAACAACATACGTTGTTCCCTTTGTCATCGGTATGTTACTTGCCCGAGATTCGATCGTCGGTATCCAATACCTAGTTCAATCTCGTTACTGGCAAGTCTCTTTACTCGTTCCGTAATACATCATCTCACAACTAACATCTTAGTTATAATGCTTGCAAGGCTTATGTGATGTGTATTACCGAGAGGGCCCAGAGATACCTCTCCGACAATCGGAGTGACAAATCCTAATCTCGAAATACGCCAACCCAACATCTACCATTGGAGACACCTGTAGTACGCCTTTTAATCACCCAGTTACGTTGTGACGTTTGGTAGTACCCAAAGTGTTCCTCCGGTAAACGGGAGTTGCATAATCTCATAGTCATAGGAACATGTATAAGTCATGAAGAAAGCAATAGCAACATACTAAACGATCGGGTGCTAAGCTAATGAAATGGGTCATGTCAATCAGATCATTCAACTAATGATGTGACCTCGTTAATCAAATAACAACACATTGTTCATGGTTAGGAAACTTAAACATCTTTGATTAACGAGCTAGTCAAGTAGAGGCATACTAATGACACTCTGTTTGTCTATGTATTCACACATGTATGATGTTTCCGGTTAATATAATTCTAGCATGAATAATAAACATTTATCATGATATAAGGAAATAAATAATAACTTTATTATTGCCTCTAGGGCATATTTCCTTCACGAAGGTCTGAGGTAAACTACTCACACTTCATCGGAGAGGCTATGATGATGTAGAAGCCCTCCGTGATGACGGCCCTCTCCAGCGGAGCTCTGGAATAGGCCCCAAGATGGGATCTCGTGGATATAGAAAGTTGCGGTGGTGGAATTAGGTTTTTGGCTCCTGTTCTAATCGTTTGGGGGTACCTAGGCATATATAGGAGGAAGGAGTACGTCGGTGGAGCACCAAGGGGCCCACGAGGCAAGGGGGCGCGCCCCCCACCCTCATGACCGCCTCTTTGACTCCTTGGAGTAGGGTCCAAGTCTCCTGGATCACGTTCGGTGAGAAAATCACATTCCGAAGGTTTTATTCCGTTTGGACTCCGTTTGATATTCTGTTTCTCCGAAATACTAAAATAGGCAAAAAAACAGCAATTTTGGGCTAGGCCTCCGGTTAATAGGTTAGTCCCAAAAATAATATAAAAGTGGAAAATAAATCCCAATAGTCCAAAACAATAGATAATATAGCATGGAGCAATCAAAAATGAGAGAAGTGCATATTTCAACCCCGAACTTTTTCCCTAGTCTAATTTACAACCCCGAACTCCAATACCGTCTAAACTACAACCCCCAACTCTTAAAGCCGGTCAGGATTCAACCCTTCTCTCTCTGTTCACCGGTTTTGACCCGTTGACTAGTGAACTGTAAATTAAAACAAAATAAAAATGAAGGTGAAAAAGGAAAAAAAAAGTAAATAATAATTTGTTTTTCCACAAGGTTAACAATAAATTCAAAAAGAATTAATAAGTGGAACAATAGTAAAATTTCAAAAGTAATTTTGATTTTTTTCACTGGGCCGAACAGTAAATTCAAAAAATTCAAAAAATTTGGAATATTTTTTGCATGGAATATGTGTCAATGTGTGAGGCCCGTGCCAATTTTCATCGCGTTCAGACATTTGAGTAGCTCTCAGCCAAAACAACAAAATCAGCCCGAATAATGCATGAACAGTTAAATGTTTCACAGACCCAATATTTGTCTTTTTTACTGAGAGCTACTCAAATATCCAAACAAGATTAAAAAATTGTATTTTTTTTTAAATTACCGCACCAGTTGAAAAAATATAAAATGATTTTTCATTCACTGTTCACCCAGTCAACGGGTCAAAACCGGTCAACTTGGTCAAAACTGGTCGAGAGGTAGAGAAGGGATGAATCCTGACCGGTTTTGAGAGTTGGGGGTTGTAGTTTAGACGGTATTGAAGTTCGGGGTCGTAAATTAGACCAGTGCAAGATTTCAGGGGTGAAATATGCACTTCTCTCATCAAAAATTATAGATATGTTGGAGACGTATCAGGCATCCCCAAGCTTAATTCCTGCTCATCCTCGAGTAGGTAAATGATAAAAAGAGAATTTTTGATGCGGAGTGCTACTTGGCATAATTTCAATGCAAATCTTCTTAATTGTTATATGAATATTCAGATTCGAAAGATTCAAGACAAAAGTTTATATTGACATAAAAATAATAATACTTCAAGCATACTAACAAAGCAATTATGTCTTCTCAAGATAACATGGCCAAAGAAAGTTATCCCTACAAAATCATATAGTCTGGCTATGCTCTATCTTCACCACACAAAGTATTTAAATCATGCACAATCCCGATGACAAGCCAAGCAATTGTTTCGTACTCTAACTTTTTCAAAACATTATCAATCTTCACGCAATACATGAGCATGAGCAATGGATATAGCACTATAGGTGGAATAGAATGGTGGTTGTAGAGAAGACAAAAAGGAGAAGAGAGTCTCACATCAACTAGGCATATCAACGGGCTATGGAGATGCCCATCAATAAATATCAATGTGAGTGAGTAGGGATTGCCATGCAACAGATGCACTAGAGCTATAAGTATATGAAAGCTCAAAAAACAAACTAAGTGGGTGTGCATCCAACTTGCTTGCTCACGAAGACCTAGGGCATTTTGAGGAAGCCCGTCATTGGAATATACAAGCCAAGTTCTATAATGTGAAATTCCCACTAGTATATGAAAGTGATAACATCAGAGACTCTCTACTATGAAGATCATGGTGCTACTTTGAAGCACAATGTGGTAAAAGGATAGTAACATTGACCCTTCTCTCTTTTTCTCTCATTTTTTTATTTGGGCCTTTTCTCTTTTTTATGGCCTCTTTTCTTTCTCTTTTTTTGGGGCTTCTTTGGCCTCTTTTATTTATTTTTCGTCCGGAGTCTCATCCCAACTTGTGGGGGAATCATAGTCTCCATCATCATTTCCTCACTGGGACAATGCTCTAATAATGATGATCATCACACTTTTATTTTTCTTACAACTCAATAATTACAACTCGATACTTAGAACAAAATATGACTTTATATGAATGCCTCCGGCGGTGTACCGGGATATGCAATATGACAATGATGGAGTGTGCCATAATAAATGGAATGGTGGAAAGTTGCATGGAAATATATCTCGGAATGGCTATGGAAATGCCATAATAGGTAGGTATGGTGGCTTTTTTGAGGAAGGTATATGGTGGGTGTATGATACCGGCGAAAAGTGCGCGGTATTAGAGAGGCTAGCAAAGGTGGAAGGGTGAGAGTGCGTATAATCCATGGACTCAACATTAGTCATAAAGAACTCATATACTTATTGCAAAAATCTACAAGTTATCAAAGCAAAGTATTACGTGCATGCTCCTAGGGGGATAGATTGGTAGGAAAAGACCATCGCTCGTCCCTGACCGCCACTCATAAGGAAGACAATCAATAAATAAATCATGCTCCGACTTCATCACATAACGGTTCACCATACATGCATGCTACGTGAATCACAAACTTTAACACAAGTATTCTTTAAATTCACAACTACTCAACTAGCATGACTTAAATATTATCACGTCCATATCTCAAAACAATTATCATGCTTCAATCTTTTCTTAGTATTCAACACACTCAAAAGAAAGTTTCACAAATCTTGAATACCAAGCATATTATTATTAAGAAAATTACCATGCTATTAAGAGACTCCCAAAATAATTTAAGTGACGCATGAGAGATCAATAGTTTCCTTAAAACAAATCCACCACCATTCTCCAAAAGATCTAAGTGAAGCACATAGAGCAAAATTATAACGCTCAAAAGATATAAGTGAAGCACATAGAGCAAAATTACATAGCTCAAAAGATATAAGTGATGCACATAGAGTGTTCTATCAAATTTTAATTAATGTATGGATCTCTAAAAAGGTGTGTACAGCAAGGATGATTGTGGAATACTAAAACATAAAGACAAAAATAATACAAGACGCTCCAAGCAAAACACATATCATGTTGGTGAATAAAAATATAGCTCCAAGTAAATTACCGATGGAAGTGGACGAAAGAGGGGATGCCTTCCGGGGCATCCCCAAGCTTTGACTTTTTGGTGTCCTTGGATTATCTTGGGGGTGCCATGGGCATCCCCAAACTTAGGCTCTTTCCACTCCTTGTTCCATAATCCATCACAAGAATTCAATCAAAACTAGAAAAACTTCACAACACAAAACTTAAAGTAGAAAACTCGTGAGCTCCGTTAGCGAAAGAAAACAAAAGACCACTTCAAGGTACTGTAATGAACTCATTCTTTATTTATATTGGTGTTAAACCTACTGTATTCAAGCTTCTCTATGGATTATAAACTATTTTACTAACCATAGATTCATCAAAATAAGCAAACAACACATGAAAAACAGAATCTGTCAAAAACAGAACAGTCTGTAGTAATATGTATCTAGCGCAAGATCTGGAACCCCAAATATTCTAAAATAAATTGCTGGACGTGAGGAATTTATCTATTAATCATCTTCAATGAGAATTAAGTAAATATCACTCTCCAAATACAAATGACAGCAGTTCTCGTGAGCGCTAAAGTTTCTGTTTTTTACAGCAAGTTCAACAAGACTTTCCCCAAGTCTTCCCAACGGTTCTACTTGGCACAAACACTAATTAAACACAAAAAACACAAACAAAATGGAGTCTAAATAATTTATTTATTAACTAACAGCAAGGAAAAATATTGGGTTATCTCCCAACAAGCGCTTTTCTTTAAAGCCTTATAGCTAGGCATTGATAATTTTAATGATGCTCACATGAAAGACAAGAATTGAAGCACAAAAGGAGCATCATAAAGCATGTGACAAACACATCTAGGTCTAACATACTTCCTATGCATAGGCATCTTATAGGCAAACAAATTATCAAGGCAAGCAAAAACTAGCATATGCAAGGAAGAGGAAAGAAACAATAACAATCTCAACATAACATGAAAATATTTAGTAACATGAAAATTTCTACAACCGTATTTTCCTCTCTCATAGTAATTACATGTAGGATCATAAGAAAATTCAACAATATAGCTATCACATAAAATATTCTCAACATGATCCACATGCATGCAAAGTTGGCACTTTTCCGAAATAGTGGGATTAACATTAACTAAAGTCATGACCTTCCCAAACGCACTTTTATCAAAAACTTCATAAGATTGAACATTCTCTAAATATGTGGGATCTAAAGTTGACATTCTTCCAAACCCACTTTCAATATAATTGCAAACATTATAATCAATCTCATATTCATGATGGGGTTTAAATAAATTTTCAAGATCAAAAGAAGAATCACCCCGATCATGATCATTGCAACAAGTAGAGGACATAACAAAACTAGCATCCCCAAGCTTAGGGTTTTGCATATTATTAGCACAATTTTCATTAATAGAATTTATAATAACATCATTGCAACCATGTTTTTATTCAAAGATCTAGCGTGAATCACTTCATAACATACTTCATCCCAATTTTCAGATTCACGAATTTCAAGCAAAACTTCATAAAGATAATCTAGTGCACAAAACTCACTAGCAATTGGTTCAACATAACTGGATCTCTTAAAAAGATTAGCAAGCGGATGAGGATCCATAAATCTTAGGTTCTATGTTTAGTAATAAATAAATGACTATTCCAACCATACGAGCAAACAAGAAACGGGCAAAAGAGGCGAATAGAGAGGGAGGATAGAGAGAGAGGGCGAATAAAACGGCAAGGGTGAAATGGGGGAGAGGAAAACGAGAGGAAAATGGAAAATAATGTAATGCGAGAGATAGGGATTTTGATGGGTACTTGGTATGTTGACTTTTTGCATAGACTCCCCGGCAACGGCGCTAGAAATTCTTCTTGCTACCTCTTGAGCTTGCGTTGGATTTCCCCAAAGAGGAAAGGATGATGCGGCAGAGTAGCGTAAGTATTTCCCTCAGTTTTCGAGAACCAAGGTATCAATCCAGTAGGAGGCCATGCTCAAGTCCCTCGTACTTGCACAAAACGATAGCTACTCGCAACCAACGCAATTAGGGGTTTTCAATCCCTTCACGGTCACTTATGAGAGTGAGATCAGATAGATATAATATTTTTGGTATTTTTGGTATAGAGATGCAAAGTGAAAAGTAAAAGAAAAGTAAAAAGCAAAACTAAATTAAAGTGATGGAGATTGATATGATGAGAATAGACCCGGGGGCCATAGGTTTCACTAGTGGCTTCTCTCAAGAGCATAAGTATTCTACAGTGGGTGAACAAATTACTGTTGAGCAATTGACAGCATTGAGCATAGTTATGAGAATATCTAGGTATGATCATGTATATAGGCATCATGTCCGTGACAAGTAGACCGAAACGATTCTGTATCTACTACTATTACTCCACTCATCGACCGCTATCCAGCATGCATCCAGAGTATTAAGTTAAATACAGAGTAACGCCTTTAGCAAGATGACATGATGTAGAGAGATAAATTCATGCAATATGAAATAAACCCCATCTTGTTATCCTCGATGGGAGCGATGCAATACGTGCCTTGCTGCCCCTTCTGTCACTGGGAAAGGACACCGCAAGATCGAACCCAAAGCTAAGCACTTCTCCCATGGCAAGAACTACCAATCTAGCTGGCCAAACCAAACCGATAATTCGAAGAGACTTGCAAAGATAACCAATCATACATAAAAGAATTCAGAGAAGATTCAAATATTATTCATAGATAGACTTGATCATAAACCCACAATTCATCGGTCTCAACAAACACACCGCAAAAAGAAGATTACATCGAATAGATCTCCACAAGAGAGGGGGAGAACTTTGTATTGAGATCCAAAAAGAGAGAAGAATCCATCTTGCTACTATGGACCCGAAGGTCTGAGGTAAACTACTCACACTTCATCGGAGAGGCTATGATGATGTAGAAGCCCTCCGTGATGACGGCCTGCTCCGGCGGAGCTCCGGAACAGGCCCCAAGATGGGATCTCGTGGATACAGAAAGTTGCGGCGGTGGAATTAGGTTTTTGGCTCTTGTTCTAATCGTTTGGGGGTACATAGGTATATATAGGAGGAAGGAGTACGTCGGTGGAGCACCGAGGGGCCCACGAGGCAGGGGGCGCCCCCTAAAGGGGTGGGCGCGCCCCCCACCCTCGTGACCGCCTCTTTGACTCCTTGGAGTAGGGTCCAAGTCTCCTGGATCATGTTCGGTGAGAAAATCACGTTCCCGAAGGTTTTATTCCGTTTGGACTCCGTTTGATATTATGTTTCTCCGAAATACTGAAATGGGCAAAAAAAACAACAATTCTGGGCTGGGCCTCCGGTTAATAGGTTAGTCCCAAAAATAATATAAAAGTGGAAAATAAAGCCCAATATAGTCCAAAACAGTAGATAATATAGCATGGAGCAATCAAAAATTATAGATACGTTGGAGACGTATCAGGGGTTTGTTCCCCCGATCCTGATCTGTATCAGGGAGGGGGAGTGTGACGTGGGGGAGGAGTGGGGGTGTGCGGTTGTGGGCTAGGGTTTTGGGGGGCATGGGTGGATAAGGGAGTGAGGGGGAGTGGGTGGCCGGTTGGGCCTGGTGGCTTTCTGGTCCGTGGCCCAGTGGGCGGGGTCCCTTTTTCTGTTTTTGTTTAGTCTTTTTCTTTTTATTTATTTCCTTTTCTATTTTAATTCATTTTAAAGTATTTAGGCATTCTGTAAAAGTGTGGCTTCTTCACCATAAATACCTAGGCATTAATTGGCACACTCTATGATTCAACTATAATAACAAATATCGCGGTACATCAAGATCATGCCAAATCAAGAACACAAGAGAGAGAGAGAGATCGAACACATAGCTACTAGTACATACCCTCAGCACCGAGGGTGAACTACTCCCTCCTCGTGATGGAGACCATCGGGATGATGAAGATGGCCACCAGCGATGGTTTCCCCCTCTGGCAGGGTGCCGGAACGGGCTCCCGATTGGTTTTTCATGGCTACAGAGGCTTGCGGCGGCGGAACTCCCGATCTAGGTTTCTTTCTGGGGGGGTTTCTGGATTTATAGGAATTTTTTGTGTCAGCTTCACGTCAGGGGGGTCCACGAGGCAGCGACCAGGTAGGGGGCGCGTCCTAGGGGGTGGGCATGCCATCCACCCTTATCATTGACTCGGGACTCTTCTGGCCCAACTCTTTAGCTTCGGGGCTTCTTCTGGTCCATAAAATATCATTGTAAATTTTTAGCTCGTTTGGACTCTGTTTGATATTCCTTTTCTGTAAACTCAAAATCAAGGAAAAATCACAAACTGGCACTGGGATCTAGGTCAATAGGTTAGTCCAAAAATAATATTAAATAGCATATAAATGCATATAAAACATGCAAGATGGATAATATAATAGCATGGAACAATCAAAAATTATAGACACGTTGGAGACATATCAGTTTTCCCCTTATGTTCCACATGTTCGGCTAAGAGGGTAATGGGAGAAACCCTACGATTGTGCTTCTGGCTGGCCCAGTAAAGCACGTCAGGAGGAGAAAGCTTAAAATTGACCGTCATAGAAAGTGTGAACTGGTCAGCGATCCAATGATGAGGTTTTGACTCAAAAAATCGTTGGCGATTTCACTGTGTCACACGAAGGGTTGGTCTTAGCACTAACTACATGAGTGGAAGGGGAAGGCCTCGGCTCCCAAGTACATCACAAAGCATTGGGGATTAGTACTTAATCCCCACCATCAAGCTCCTATGGCTAAGTGAAAGTAATAAAACCGAATAGTCTGATTTGCTAGTCTCACTCCCGCACTACCGCCTCCGGGTACCAATACGTTGGCTAAGGGCAACAGTGCATAATAAAGTCCAGAGGCCACATTATAAAGCATAAGGTCCACATGACAAAACTTAATACAGTCACTCAATGATTTCATACTTAGGACACTGGCCCTCTATCGTCCGTGCGCCATCCATCACCTGCGTAAAGTACAACTCCAGACAGCGATGTTCTTTTCCGTTCGGCAGAGGACCAGTGGCCATGTCCATCAGATTGATCTTCAGCCAATGTGACATGGTCTTCGCAAACGCTAGCCTAGCTCCCTCGAGGCATGTCGGCCGCTTCATGGCGTCCACACGGAGTGGCGCGTCTCGCAGCTTCTGCACTAATCTAAAGTAGCTCTTCGGAATCGGCTCGGCCGGCCATAGCTGGACACATAAGTCCTTCAGCGCCAGTTCAGACATTCGATGCAGCTCCCCATCAGCTGTTTCATCTGGCTGCTGAGGAGGGGAGGATGCTTGGAGGCTGGAAACTGTGACCAGAACAGCCGCTGCTCGGAGTCCTCCTCGTGAGTGGCATTATGCTCCACGGCGGCCGCGACATTCTTTGGAAGCTCGGCGAAGATGCCTGCGGCGCACTAGACCTGCGTTAGCAGGGTGAACCTATTGCCTCCGAACACACTCTGTAGTAAGTATTTCTTACTATTTGCAATTTGCCCGACTTGGCGGAGCTCTTCCCGGACACCTCGCGCTTCGGTCCTCGCCTCCTGAAGCATCTTCTCCACCTTGAATAGCTGGGAGGATCGCTCCCCTTGCTCCTTATAAAGGATCTCAAGCTTCTTGACGGCATCCTGGAGCTCCACCTGCACCTCGGTTACTTGAGCCTCGTGCTGCTCACCAGCAAGCTTGGCCTTCTCGAGCTCGGCCACCGCCTGGTCAGTTGTCGTTTTCTTTGCGGCCGCCTCTGCCTTGGCTTTCTTCAGGGCCTCCTTCAATCCTTCGACTCAGCAGAGGCAACTATTGGATCATCACATTAAAATATTAGCATAAAGTACGGATAGTCAATATCGGGCACCAAGCAATTACACATCTTATCAAAGGGCTTACCTTGCGCCTCGTCAAGCTGCTTGTTGACAAGGTCAAGCTCTTTATCAGAATGCTTGAGCTTCCGATCCATCTCCTCTAGCATCACAGCATTAGCAGTCGCGGCCAGAGAAGATGCCTGTGACATTAAAAAATCCATACCACTTCAAATAATGGCATGTAGAACGGGATCCTGCATAGGTTTTCTTCGCAAACATTGAAGAGTCTCGGGGGATACTACAGATATGGCATACTTGAACTAAGGACTAAATCCAATTTATGAGAAAAGAGTATTACTTGACTTACCTCAAAGCCTGTTAGAAGGCCTCGGACAGCGTCATTCAGTCCGGATTGGATGGACCAAACACCTTGCATGACGGCGCTCATAAGAGTGCGGTGCCCATCAACGATGACGGAGTTGTTCACCAACTCCTCCGAGCGTCAGGCCAGCTAGCCGCCCCCCGTTTAGAGGTGTTCGGTGCTGGCGTTGGCTCCCCGGTCCCTTTCCCACTGGAAGGAGGAACCTGTGTCGTCAAGGGTCTCAAGAGCTCGGGAGCAGATGGATGATGGGGTCTGGATGGACCAGACTCCCTTCCCACATCGGCCAGGAGGGACGCGCCCTCCCGGTCTTCGGCGACCGAGGTGTCAGCCTCGGCCATTACGTCGTGAACCTCCCCCTCTGTGTTCGAAGGAGGAGTCCTTCGGGACCACACCTCCCCGACCTATTCAGGGATGAGGGGAGGCCTGGAGCGTGACGCAAACCCACTGTCTGCCGGTTCAGCGGGCGGAGACGTCCCCTCCGAGATCTGCTCGGTGGGGCGGTCGCGTGGAGGGCTGCAATGCTCAAGAGTTAGCCTCTTATTAGGATGGATTACTAAAAACAGGGTAGCTAAAAACACCAGTGTCGGCGTTCTGGGAACGGGGGTCCCCAGACTTGCCGGCATGTGGCCTATGGCGTGGCTCAAGTGGGGGCCCAGCGCGGCCCGTCTTCACCAAGACCAACAGAGCGGCAGGACGGAGGTCACCATGGAGCCCAAGACGGCGTCATCACCAGCGCTTTTGGCAGCCGAAGACCACCTTTGGTCAGGATAACTTGTACTAGATGTTCCCCTTCAAAACGGCCAATTGTTGGCGCCCTTCCTGCTCATTATTTGGGGAGAGGCCCAGGGCCTCTATAAATAGAGCTAGCCACCACAGAGTAGAAAAACATCTATAGATCTGATAGAGCCCTAGCAGAGAGAGAGAGGCGACTGAACTCACCCAAGCAGTTCATCGCACCAGCTCAAGAACACCTCTCGCGAGGCTGTTCTTCCCTTGTACTATTCATCATCAGCCCCTGAGGCAATCCACCACACCACACACTTTAGTAGGGTATTACACCACAACGGTGGCCCGAACCAGTATAAACCTCATGTCCCTTGTGTTGTTCGTTGTTTCCAGCTAGATCACGCGAGGAGATTCGACGTAGATCGGTAGGGGAGAGATCTCCGTGCGCACCCCAGTGTTCGAACCTCAAGGGTCTGCCGGAACCCGAAATCCGACATTTGGCGCGCCAGGTAGGGGTGCGCCGGAGTTCTCCCTCCTAACGACCCGCTATCCCCCGACATCGCATCCCGTCCTCATGGCGGACAACGCGCCGCCCGCTCCAGCAACGGATGCTGACATTGGGGCCCGGGGGCTCCGGGCCTTGGCCCCCGCCTTGCGACAGGTGCAGTGGCCGCACAAGTTCAAGCCCGGGATGCCGCTGTGCTACAACGGCGCGACAGACCCGATGATTTTCCTGCTGGCGTACGAGGAGGCCATCCTCAGATACGAGGGCGACAACCGGGTGATGGCCAACTGGTTGCCCATGGCCCTCACCGGCGTCCCGCGCGCATGGCTCCTCCACCTGTCGACGGCTTCTGTCACCTCCTAGGAGGAGCTGTGCGACCTCTTCCTCGCCCGTTTTGCCGCACCAGCGCCACCCATCGTCGCAGCTCTCCTAGGTGGCTCCCAGGCGCCACCCTCGAGCCACCACATCAAGCCGTTCACCCGCTGGATCAGCACCACCTCCAAGCGCCGAGAACCCCCCCCCCCGGGCTGGGTGGCGCCCGAGGCCGATCTAACCTTCGACTCGGAGGATCACCCCTTCAACCCCATCGGTTCGGGCACGCTCCCAATGTTGTGCACCCCCACCATCTGCCAAGTGGCTATCACCAAGACCCTCATCGACAGTGGTGCCGGCATCAACGTGTTCTTGGTGGAGGCCTTAAGCCTCCTCCACGTGCCGCTGGAGTGGCTCCAACCCAGCTGGCCTTTCTCAGGCCTCGGAGCCGGTTCCACCGCCTCCTTGGGACAGATCCGCCTCCCAGTGACCTTCGGCACCTACGGCAACTTCCACACGGAGCTGATCGACTTTGACATCGCCCCCATTGGCCTCCCCTACAACGCCATCCTCGGCTATCCGGCCTTGGCTCGGTTCATATGGCAGCAACTCACCCGGCGTACAACCTCATGAAGATGCCTGGGAGAAGCGGCGTCCTCACCGTGTCAGGAGACACAAGGGATGTGCTGCAGGTGCTCCAGCTTGTCTTCAGGGCGGCCGCAGTGGCACAACCCACTAGCACCGATGCCCTTGAGCCCAAGGGGGCTGCGCCGGCTAAAAAGAAACAGATATTCACCCAAGACACGGCAGAAACCAAGCAGGTACCAGTCAACGAGGATGGGTCCACTGGCGCCACCTTCACCATAGGGGCCAACCTCGAGCCCGAGCAGGAGAAGGCCCTGGTGAGGTTCCTGCATGCGAACAAGAAGGTGTTCGCGTGGGAACCTGATCAGTTAGCAGGGGTCCCAAGGGAAGTGATTGAGCATCACCTCAACGTGTGCCCCAATGTGCGCCCCGTGAAGCAGAAGGCGAGGCGGCAGTCTACTGAGAAACAGGCTTTCGTCGTTCAAGAGACCCGGAAGCTAGAGGCGGCAGGAGTTATCCACGAGGTCCGCTACCCTAATTGGCTGGCTAATCTGGTCATTGTTTCAAAAAAGGGAGGAAAGGAGCGCATGTGCGTTGACTTCACCAACCTCAACAAGGCCTGCCCACAGGAAACATTTCCGCTCCCCCGCATTGACCAGATAGTCGACTCCACCGCAAAGTGTGACCTATTGTGCTTCCTAGATGCCTTCTCGGGCTATCACCAGATCAAGATGGCGATAGAAGACGTGGAGAAGACAGCTTCCCTGACCCCGTGTGGAGTGTACTGCTATACGTTCATGCCGTTTGGGTTGCGCAACGCAGGAGAAACCTTTCAGTGGCTGATGCACGTCGCCTTAGGCCGGCAACTCGGGAGGAACACTGAAGCTTATGTCGATGACATTGTGGTGAAGTCTCGTGGGGCAAGAACCCTGATACAGGACCTGGAAGAAACCTTTGCGAGCCTCAACGAAGTGGACCTACGGCTCAACCCGGAGAAGTGCGTGTTTGGAGTCCCCTCGGGCAAGCTCCTGGGTTTCCTCGTGTCCCACAGGGGCATCGAGGCCAACCCGGAGAAGGTCAAGGAAGTCGAAGACATGAGCCCGCCAAGGACCCTCAAAGAAATGCAGAAGCTCATCGGGCGTGTAACTGCGCTGGGGCGCTTCATCTCCAAGCTGGGGGAACGAGCGATGCCCTTCTTCAAGCTAATGAAGAAAAAAGGCCCCTTTGAATGGATCGAAGAGGCCGACAAGGCATTCCAGGACCTCAAGAGGTACCTTCCCAGCCCACCAGTGATGGTAGCTCCATGTCCTCGGGAGCCCCTAGTGCTCTACCTTGCGGCCACCCCCTACTCCGCTAGCGCAGCCCTGGTGGCGGTTAGGGAGGAGCACTGTGCCAAGGCCGCATCGACCATCCAAAATGAAGCAAAGCACAGCCGGGAGAGCCTCGCAAAGGCCGCAACCGCAGCCGGAAAGGAACAGCCGCAGCGGGAGAACGCACTTCAGGCGATCAAGCGCTGGGGGCTCCGTCGTCTCAAGAGACGCCTCGACCTCTGGAGGTCGCAAGCTGCGCCAGCACCCTCAACCTCGTCGAGCATCCCGTGTACTTCGTCAGCACGGTGCTACGGGGCACAAGGGCACGGTATACCATGCCTCAAAAACTCCTCCTCGCGTACTAGTGGCCTCACGCAAGCTGCGCCACTACTTCCAAGGCCATCCCATCAAAGTCGTCTCAGCATACCCCTTGGAAAGAGTACTCGGGAGCCCCAATTCAGTTGGGAGGGTTGCTGAATGGAACATTGAACTACAGGCATTTCAGCTAGAATTCAATACGACCAGAGTCATCAAGGGAGCCGCACTTGTGGATTTCGTGGCAGAATGGGCAGAAGCGCCGGGTCTCGAGGCAGGCGAAGACCGATCACTTTCCCCAGGAAGTGAAGCATCGGACGGTCGGGTCTTGTACTTCGATGGGGCGTTCTCCTGACACGGTGCGGGAGCTGGCGCAGTGCTCGTATTCCCTACCCAGGACAAACTCTACTATGCCGTACAACTCTGCTTCCAGCACGGAGAAAAGGTCTCCAACAACATAGCGGAGTACGAAGGCCTAATAGCAGGCTTGAAGGCCGCAATTGCCTTAGGGGTAAAGCGCCTCATCATCAAGGGCGATTCACAGCTCCTCGTCAACTTCTCCAACAAGATATACGAGCCAAAGGACGAGCACATGGAAGCCTACCTCGCTGAAGTTCACAAAATGGAGAAACAGTTCTGGGGGCTGGAGTTGTAACACGTGCCCCGCGGCACCAATCAGGAAGCTGATGACATTGCCAAGAGGGCATCTAGGCGGCTGCCTCAGGAGCCTGGCGTCTTCGAGGAGTGGCTCTTCAAACCCTTGGCGGTGCCGTCACTGTCGAGCACGGCGCAACCAAGGGAGGAGCTCCCTCAGCTGCCTGCCTCAGGAGCCCCGGTCTACGGCCCAGCCTTAGGGGCACGCCTGCTCCTGGCGTTAGAGCCTCAGGAAGGGTGTTGGATCCCGGAGCTCAAGAACTACCTGATGCAAGGGACTCTGCCGGAGAACAAGGAGGAAGCGGAGCGTGTGGCGCGGCAGGACACAGCTTATTGCATCAAGGATGGAGAGCTCTACAGGAAGCGACCAAATGACGTGTCCCTACGTTGCATCTCCCGTGAGCAAAGGAAGGAGCTTCTGGTGGACATACACGGCGGAGACTGCGGGCACCACTCGTCGTCACGGACCCTCGTCGGCAAGGCGTTCCATAGTAGATTCTACTGGCCCACGGCGCTCAACGACGCCGTTGAGATTGTGAAGGCTTGCGAGGCCTGCCAGTTTCACGCTAAGCAGATCCATTAGCCTGCGGGGGTCTACAGACTATACCCCTCTCATGGCCGTTCGCAGTTTGGGGGCTGGACATTCTGGGCCGGTTTCCTCGGGTGCTAGGGGACTATCGCTACCTCTACGTCACTGTGGACAATTTCACCAAGTGGGCCGAGGTGGAAGCCGTCCGCACAATCCCAGCAGGCTCTGTGGTCATATTCATCAAGGGCCTCGTGAGCCGATTTGGGGTGCCCAACCGCATCATTACCGACAACGGTTTGCAATTCACCAGTAATCTCTTCAAAACGTACTGTGCTAACCTTGGAACACAGATATGCTCTGCTTCGGTAGCACACCCCCGAGCAACGGCTAGGCCGAGTGAGCCAACGCGGAGGTCCTGAGGGGCCTCAAAGCCAGGACCTTCAAGAAGAAGCTGGAGGCCTGTGGCAGGGGCTGGTACGACGAGCTCCAGTCCGTGCTATGGTCAATCCGCACAACTGTGACCAAGCCGACTGGCGAGACCATGTTCTTCCTCGTCTACGGAGCAGAGGCTGTTCTCCCTCACGAGGTCAAGCATCGCTCCGCACGGGTCCTAGCGTTCGACGAGACGCAGCAGAATGCCATGCGGGGGACGGATCTCGTGCTAGGGTAGGAACACCGTCGAGAAGCCCCGCTGTGAGCGGCGAGGTATCAACAGGCCCTGCGACGATACCACTGCCGCAACATCCGCCCCAGAACTCTTGAGGTAGGGGATCTCGTGCTCAGGCGGGTTCTCTCTAGGGAGGGGCTGCACAAGCTCTCTCCCATGTAGGAGGGCCCATTCAAGCTTGTTCATGTCTCCAGTCCTGGCTCCGTGTGCTTGGAAACCACGGAGGGGGTACCCATCTAGAACGCGTGGAACATTCAACATCTTCGGAAGTTCTATCCCTGAGCGAGGCCTAGCACCTAGGAAAGGCCCGGTGCCTGTGAAGAAGGCAAACGCCTGTGAAGCTGTCGCATTTTGGGAAAGGCCTGGTGCCTGTGAAGAAGGCAAATGCCTGTGAACCTATCGCATTTTGGGAAAGGCCCAGTGCCTGTGAAGACGGCAAATGCCTATGAAGCTGCCGAGTTTCGGGAAAGGCCCGGTGCCTGTGATGAAGGCAAATGCCTGTGAAGCTGCCGCGTTTTGGGAAAGGCCCGGTGCCTGTGAAGAAGGAAAATGCCTGTGAAGCTGCCGCGTTTTGGGAAAGGCCCGGTGCCTGTGAAGAAGGCAAATGCCTGTGAAGCTGCCGCGTTTTAGGAAAGGCCCGGTGCCTGTGAAGAAGGCAAATGTCTATGAAGCTCGTCGCCCGTGACACTCTCACGTAATAATGAGTGGGGCTGTACACGCCCCGGAGTCTCTGGAGTGCCGCCCTCGGGCCTCGGGGGCTCCCGCCCACGCCCAGTGGCAGCACTTAGCTCCGCGCTGGTGAGAAGACGTCGAAGACTAGAATAGGTGCCGGACGCGGCTTTTTCATTTGCTTTCTGCAGTTGGCTTGTTTATTCCCGTTTGCAGTTTTATTGGAGCCGTTGACATTCCTAGCTTGTGACTCTTTGTCTTTTTCACTCGCTTGCCTCGTTTTCTCTCGCACAAGTCTCGCGAGGGAGGTTCGCGGGCGCCCTCGCAAGTGTTTTCTACCCGATCATTTGGAGCTTTCCTACCCGAGTCCTCTGCGGGAGCACCCCTCCCAGTCCGTGCCTCACGGGCATCGCGACACGAGCGCAGGACCTGGGTCGATCACCCCCACAACCAAGACCAAAAGTTACCCCTCCTACTGATCCTTGCAGGGCACAAAGCGCACGGCAAGGCCACTGCCTCGGGAGGCGAGGACCGCGTCAAGCCCCACCGAGCTAAAATAATTCCCGCACATGGGTGCACGGCACGGAAACACAGCGTAGAAATAGCGGAAGCAGCACGATGGTTAACAACAGCAGTTCTAACACGCCCCCGCGGGGCCCTATACTACTTTCTATTTCTACGCAGGAAAAGAAGGAAAACAAAATGGGCGCGATTCGTCCTGCACCAACCCACAGCGAAGGTGGGCGCGACGGTGCGGGGGCTGGTCGCGGCCACTGCTGGAGGAGCTGCTGCCTGAGAGGGAATCGCCGAGGCTCAGCGAACCCCGAGCACCGCCGCCTGTACGCCTATCGCCATCTTCATCCTGGTCAGTACCAGGGCTAGGCAGGCGGCCGCGATCGTCGTCTTCGGGGTAGCACCCAGCACGGCGACCGTCTTCCCCGAACACCCTCACGTAGAGGGTGGCGTCGCCATCGAACTTGAAGTGCAAGGTGCACCACCGGCCTAGGCCGCGCACGCGGGCAAACGTTTGCCAGCCATGGGTCAGGGCCCCATTCCCTGAAACGGAGACCTCCAGCGAAGCCCAAGAGGCCCTGCTGCAGCAGCCGTCTGCCTGGAGCCAGAGGCCGCACCGGGCGCTGGCCGGCAGTTCACCTACGAAGAAATGGGGGAGCTGGAGCCGGGAGCTGTTTGGGTCTGCCGACCCCACGACGAACTCTGGCAGCACCTCCGCAGAGCGAAAGCGTGGCCTAGGGGGGGGGCGCAACCATGGCATGCCCCCCATCAGCAACCGGGCGCTCACCACCGCGCAGGGAACCGCCTCCATGGCCGCGGGAGGCCACTACGGGGACCGTGGAATACTTGCGAGGGCGGCCTCGGCCCCGCATGGTCGGGGGGGAGTCAGGCCCTGCCTGGCGGGCCTTTCCTTTCTCCGTGGCTGAGAATCTCTTTGGAGCCATGGGAACGACGAGTAGCCAAGAAGAAGGCAAGGAGCAGGCGGAAGGGATGGGCTGAAGGGGCTCGCGCAGCCCCGTACTTATAGTCGGAGGGGGCCAACCACCGAGCACCACGATCGCAGGTAATCATGATCGGTTTCTCTGCGTGCAGGGGCTCGTCAAGTCGTGCGGTCGTCAAGGCATCATGGGGAAGCGCAGTCGCCCACGTCCAATCAATCGCCATGCGGCGCCCAAGGCCGCAGGCTGTAAGGCCCGCGACACTTCGCACTTGCCCCTTCGCTTCCTTGCTAGGCCAAGCCCGGGCACGCCTTGGGCCCGGGGGGTACTGTCGGTGTTCTGGGAACGGGGCTCCCCAGACTTGCCTGCCTACGGCCTGTGCTGTGGCTCAAGTAGGGGCCCAGCGCGGCCCGTCTTCATCAGCTCAAACTCAAGACTCTCGCGAGGGGCCAAGCCTCGCGGGGCGGACGACAGAAAGCTTCCTCAGAGGCAGCCTCGTCAGGCAGGCTCGCGAGGAGGCGCAGAGATCAAGGCAGGGATACCTCGCGAGGAGCCCGTGATGCAAGCCATGACGATCGAGAACGGGCGGGCGCCAGGTGGGCTCTGGCCTGCGCAGTGTCCTTGTTTCCCCTTTGGTGCAAGGGGGGTAAGCATAGGCCAAGGCATCGGGCAAAGGTTACCATTCTGGTGCAACGAGACCAAGACCAACAGAGCGGTAGGACGGAGGTCACCATGGAGCCCAAGACGGCGTCATCACCAGTGCTTTTGGCAGCCGAAGACCACCTTTGGTCAGGATAACTTGTACTAGATGTTCCCCTTCAAAACGGTCAATTGTTGGCGCCCTTCCCGCTCATTATTTGGGGAGAGGCCCAGGGCCTCTATAAATAGAGCTAGCCACCACAGAGTAGAAAAAACATCTAGAGATCTAATAGAGCCCTAGCAGAGAGATAGAGAGAGACAGAGAGAGAGAGGCGACTGAACTCACCCAAGCAGTTCATCGCACCAGCTAAAGAACACCTCTCGCGAGGCTGTTCTTCCCTTGTACTATTCATCATCAGCCTCTGAGGCAATCCACCACACCACAATGGAGTAGGGTATTACACCACAACGGTGGCCCGAACCAGTATAAACCTCGTGTCCCTTGTGTTGTTCGTTGTTTCCAGCTAGATCACACAAGGAGATACGATGTAGATCGGTAGGGGAGAGATCTCCGCGCGCACCCCAGTGTTCGGACCTCAAGGGTTTGCCGGAACCCGAAATCCCACAACCAGCTCCATACTTGCTGGTCGCGGGCTCGACCCTAGGTCCCTTCTTTGGAACCTCCCCGAACGCTTCGGACTCCTCGGCCGAGTTGTCGAATAGGACCAGCTTGGGCCGGCACCGCCTCTTCAGGGCCTGTGGAGGTTGAACCTCTTCGACGTCCCCAAACGCCGCCATCTTCTTGGAGTGCGAGGAGGCGCTCTCCTCCTTGTCCCAATCTTGTACGGAAGAGGCCGCAGCATCCCTGGACCGGTTGCCCGGACAAGCCCTGTGGCAGAGGCCCCCTTGGCCTCCGGTACCTCCTTCTTCTTGCCCTTCTTGTCAGGCGCCTTATAACGCACCACAACCAACAACTGCTCCACCTTCTCTAATTGGGGCTCTTCAGGCAGCGGCTCCGGGCCATTGATCTTCTCGGCCTTGGTGATCCAACCCTGAAAAATCTGCATAGAGATTCAGACCGAATCGTACGCGGTGTGAATATCTGAATGCACGTTAAGGATGAATGCTGCTCACCTCCTTTGGAGGATTCGCGACGTCGAGGCCGATGTCCTTCCCCTCGACCGGTCACTCCTTCCGAGGCTTGAATAGCAGACCCCATATTTTATCATGGGTCATGCTGAAGAGGTGTTGCACAGTGGCCGGATCCTCGGGCTCATGCTCCCACATTGGCTTGGCCCCCTCCTGGCAAGGGAGGAGTAGGTGGTTGAGCATGATCTGGACCACGTCGACCAGCTTCACGCCTCTCTCCATCATTGATGACCCACAAGTATATCTGGATCACTGATGATCCTAATATTTATTATATATAGCTCACGGACTCGATTACATAGATAAGGATCAACACAAAAACTCAAATTTAGATCATACTAAACTTTATTCTACTACATCAAGATATAACCAAAAGGATCGAACTAAGAAAAAAGGGTAAAGATAGAAGTGTGATGGTGATACGATACCGGGGCACCTCTCCCAAGCTTGGCAGTTGCCAAGGGGAGTGCCCATACCCATGTATTTATGTCTCTTTCTTCGGAGGTGGTGATGATGTAGGCTTGTTGTCCATCTTCCAAGGCATAGGCTCACCATCATAGAAGGATGATCGAGTCTCCGGGATCCTCAAATCTGCAGCCGAACTCATCTTCTTGAATCTATATTCATACTCATAGTTTTGGTTTTGCAGGTCATAGATCTGGGCTTGGAGGTGCTCGATTTTCTCGTGAAGCTTGAAGATGGTCTCCCCAATGTTCTTGGCATCCAGCTTGTGGTTGTTGGTGAACTTCGCGATCATCATGTGGCTGGCGTTGAGTCCGCGTTCCACCATCCCCTGGCACTTCAAAACTTGTTGCTCCATTGCTTTGAGTCCTGTCTCCACGCTTCCGGTCCTCCTTAGTCCCTCAACATCGCGGATGTGCAGCACCCCCTCTCGCATCTCAATGGTTTCAGGGTGTTGCAACTCCTTCGCGAGGTAGGGGTTGATGACCTTCTCGAAAAATTTGTCCTTGGGGGCACTTGAAGATGTCATGGTGATCTAGATCTGTCAGAAAAAACAGCTCGGAACAAAAGCAGTGGATTTTGTCGTGGTACATGGTCAAAACCTTCGGGATATTATATAATGAATTTTTACCGACCAAAAGAAGTACCGTGCAAGAAAATAGAGTCCGGAGGGCACACGAGGTGCCCACGAGGCAGGGGCGCGCCCTCCACCCTCGTGGATGCCTCGTGTCCCTTTTGGACTACTTATTTTTCCTATGTTTTTATATTCCAAAACGGAGAAAAAAATGCTATTAGAACTGTTTTGGAGTACTTACCGTACCACATACCTATTCCTTTTCAGAGTCTGAAACGTTCTGGAAAGTGTCCCTTATGTACTCCTACGGGGTTACGGTGTCAATAACAATGGTTTCAACATTTATGGGATTACCTGAGATATAATGTTTGATTCTTTGACCATTCACCACCTTCGGATTTGTGCCTTCAAAGTTGTTGATTTTTATGGCGCAGGAATGATAGACCCCCATGATAATGTCAGTACCTTCCCATTTAGAGAGTTTTCCTGCAAAAAATCATAAACAAGAGTTGTATAATAGAACATAATCACCTACATTAAACTCACGCTTTTGTATCCTTTTGTCATGCCATCTTTTAACTTTTTATTTAAACAGTTTGGCATTCTCATAGGCCTGGGTTCTCCACTCATCAAGTGAGCTAATGTCAAATAGTCTCTTCTCACCGGCAAGTTTGAAATCATAATTGAGATCTTTAATGGCCCAATATGCCTTATGTTCTAGTTCGAGAGGTAAGTGACATGCTTTTCCAATAACCATTTTATACGGAGACATACCCATAGGATTTTTATATGCAGTTCTATAGGCCCATAATGCATCATCAAGTTTCTTGCACCAATTCTTTCTAGATCTATTAACAGTCTTTTACAAAATAAATTTAATCTCTCTATTACTCAGTTCTACTTGACCACTAGACTGTGGGTGGTATGGAGATGCAGTTCTATGATTAACATCATACTTAGCAAGCATTTTATGAAAAGCACCATGAATAAAATGTGAACCACCATCGGTCATTAAGTATCTAAGGACTCCAAACCTCAGAAAAATAACTTCTTTAAGCATCTTAATAGAGGTGTTATGATTAGCACTACTAGTTGGAATAGCTTCTACCCACTTAGTAACATAATCAACAACAACTAAAATATGTGTATACCCATTAGAGGAAGGAAACGGTCCCATATAATCAAAGCCCCAAACATCAAATGGTTCAATAACAAGTGAATAGTTCATAGGCATTTCTTGACGTCTACAAATATTACCAATTCTTTGACATTCATCACATGACAAGACAAACTTACGGGCATCTTTGAAAAGAGTAGGCCAATAAAAACCGGATTGTAATACCTTATGTGCAGTTCTAGCTCCAGTGTGGTGTCCTCCATAAGCCTCGGAGTGACACTTGCATAGGATCTGTTCATGTTCATGCTCAGGTATACAACGTCTAATAACACCATCTACTCCTTCTTTATAAAGGTGTGGGTCATCCCAGAAGTAATGTCTCAAACCAAAGAAAAACTTTGTCTTTTGCTGGTATGTGAGACTAGGTGGTATAAATTTAGCAACAATGTAATTAGCATAATCAGCATACCATGGAGCAGTACGAGAAGCATTTATGACAGCTAATTGTTCATCACGAAAACTATCATGAATAGGGAGTGGGTCATCAAGAACATTTTCTAACCTAGACAAGTTCTCTGCAATGGGGTTCTCAGCTTCCTTCCTATCAATAATATGCAAATCAAATTCTTGTAGCAAGAGAACCCATCTAATTAGTCTAGGTTTGGCATCTTTCTTTTACATAAGGTATTTAATAGTAGCATGATCAGTGTGAATGGTTACTTTAGAATCAACAATATAAGGTCTGAACTTATCACAAGCAAATACAACTGCTAAAAATTCTTTTTCAGTAGTAGCCTAATTTCTCTAGGCACTATCTAGAGTTTTACTAGCATATTGGATAACATTTAATTTCTTATCAACTCTTTGTCCTAGGATAGCACCTACAGCATAATCACTAGAATCACACATAATTTCAAAGGGTAAATTCCAATCAGGTGGCTGAACAATAGGTGCAGAAATCAAGGCTTTCTTAAGTATTCCAAATGCTTCTACACAATCATCATCAAATACAAAAGGAACATCTTTTTTTAAGAGATTAGTCAGAGGCCTAGAAATTTTTTAGAAGTCTTTATTGAACCTCCTATAAAAACCAGCATGACCAAGGAAACTTCTTATACCTTTAATGTCCTTATGACACGGCATCTTTTCAATAGCATCAACTTTATCTTTATCAACTTCAATACCTCTTTGAGAAATTTTATGCCCCAAGACAATACCTTCATTGACCGTAAAGTGGCACTTCTCCCAATTCAAGACAAGATTAGTTTCTTCACATCTCTGCAAAACTCAATCAAGGTTGCTTAAGCAATCATCAAAAGAAGTTCCATACACGGAGAAATCATCCATGAAAACCTCAACAATCTTTTCACAAAAGTCAGAGAATATAGCAGTCATCCATCTTTTAAAGTTAGCAGGTGCATTACATAAACCAAAAGGCATACGTCTATAAGCAAAGGTACCGAAAGGGCAAGAAAAAGTGGTCTTTTCCTGATCCTCTTTCGACACAGGTATTTGAGAGAAACCATAATAACTGTCTAGAAAGCAAAAATGTGTATGTTTGGATAATCTTCCTAGCATTTGATCAATAAAAGGTAAAGGGTAATGATCCTTTCTAGTAGCTTTATTTAATTTGTGGAAATCAATTACAATTCCATAACCTGTAACAATTCTTTGTGGGATCAATTCATTGTAGGATTGAAAGTATGTCTAGAGGGGGGTGATTAGACTACTTGACCAATTAAAAATCTATCATTTTCCCAATTTTAGTCTTTGGAAGATTTTAGCTATCTTGGCACAAGTCAAGAAATTTTAACACAATTCAAGCAAGCATGCAAAGAGTCTATGAGCAGTGGAAAGTAAAGCATGCAACTTGCAAGAATGTAAAGGAAAGGGTTTGGAGAATTCAAACGCATTTGGAGACACGGATGTTTTTGTCGTGGTTCCGATAGGTGGTGCTATCGTACATCCATGTTGATGGAGACTTCAACCCATGGAGGGTAATGGTTGCGCGAGTCCACGGAGAGCTCCACCCACGAAGGGTCCATGAAGAAGCAACCTTGTCTATCCCATCATGGCCATCGCCCATGAAGGACTTGCCTCACTAGCGGTAGATCTTCATGAAGTATGCGATCTCCTTGCCCTTACAAACTCCTTGGTTCAACTCCACAATCTTTGTCGGAGGCTCCCAAGTGACACCTAGCCAATCTAGGAGACACCACTCTCCAAGAAGTAACAAATGGTGTGTTGATGATGAACTCCTTGCTCTTTTGCTTCAAATGATAGTCTCCCCAACACTCAACTCTCTCTCACAGGATATGGATTTGGTGGAAAGAAGATTTGAGTGGAAAGCAACTTGGGAAGGCTAGAGATCAAGATTCATATGGTGGGAATGGAATATCTTGGCCTCAACACATGAGTAGGTGGTTCTCTCTCAGAAAATGTGTATTGGAAGTGTAGGTATGTTCTGATGGCTCTCTCCATGGATGAAGAGTGGGTGGAGGGGTATATATAGCCTCCACACAAAAACTAACCATTACACACAATTTACCAATCTCGGTGAGACCGAATTGAGAAACTCGGTCGGACCGATTTAGCAAACCTAGTGACCGTTAGGATTTTCGGTGGGACTGAGATGCAACTCGGTAGGACCGATATGGTTAGGGTTAGGGCATAACGTAATCTCGCTGTGACCGATTACACAAACTCGGTGGGACCAATTTTGGTAATAAGCTAATGAGAGAGTTGGTCAGGTAAACTCAGTGGGACCGATCACTCATTTCGGTGGGACCGAAATGTTACAAAAGGGAAATAGAGAGTTTACATTGCAATCTCGGTGGGACCGATCGCTCGTCTCGGTAGGACCGAAACGTTACGAAGGGAAACAGAGAGAGTACAACCCCATCTCGGTGTTACCGAGATCCCTATCGGTGAGACCGATTTGCCTAGGGTTTGTGGCAGTGGCTATGACATCTGAACTCGGTGGCGCCGGATAGAAAGAATCGGTGGGGCCAAGTTTGACTTTTGGTTTAGGTCATATGTGGATGTGGGAAGGTAGTTGGGGGTTTTGGAGCATATCACTAAGCACTATGAAGCAAGAACCTCATTAAACAACACCTCATCCCTCCTTGATAGTATTGGCTTTTCCTATAGACTCAATGTGATCTTGGATCACTAAAATATAAATTGTAGAGTCTTGAGCTTTGAGCTTGAGCCAATCTTTTTGTCCTTAGTATTTTGAGGGGTGCACTTTCCTCATCCATGCCATGCCATTCATTGAGCTTTTCCTGAAATATTAATCTTGGAATAATGTTAGCTCAATGAGCTATATGTTGTTAGAAATTACCAAAACCACCTAGGGATAGTTGCACTTTCAATCTCCCCCTTTTTGGTAATTGATGACAACATATAGATCAAAGCTTCGACAAATGATAATGAGAGTGAAAAACATTGTCGCTTTGATAAGTATGTGAAAAGCAAGAGCTCCCCCTAAATTTGTGCATAGTTTATGATTTTCTTTGGACTGCAAATGCACAGAGAGTTAGGCTCATGGGTTACTCTTCCATGTCACATACATCTTGGTGGAGCGCTCAAAATGATAATAATTAAATACATGCACTCATCACCAAGCAAAGTGAATGATCATATAGCGATAAAATGATAATGTCATCCAACAAACATTAAAGTAGCATATGATCAAACACACATGATCATCCAAGTATCACACAGACAAAAAGTATCTCAAACAAGCAAAGAAAATAAAGTTCAACCACCAAAGCAAGAGAGAATAAAAAGAAACGCTCTCTCTCGAAGCCTATGATCTATACATTTTTCTCCCCCTTTGGCAACAAGTTACCAAAAAGTTCCTAGAAAATGCATAGCACTAAATCGTCTCTCAGGCTTGGTCTTCAGGTGGTGGTGTCCGAATAACTCCAAGAACGAAGGCTTTAGTCGATGTTGATGGAGCTGATGGAGTAGGTGCTGGAGCTGGTGGCACTGAAGCTGTAGCTTGTGCAGATGAAGTGGCTCTGGTGTCTGGAACAGCCACTGCAGCAGATCTCTAAGCTCTAAGCACTCTAGCAAATGCATCAGTGGTTGTCTTGCCCTTCCTCTCCTGCATATCATCCTGAAGTTGCTCCACAACAGACTGGATCTCAGTTACCTTCACATCCATGTCATAGAACTTCTGCTCTACGATCCTTTCCAGGCTCTCGTGGTTTTGAGTCAGGGTGGCCAGCCCTTTCTCAATCCTTAGAGTGGATGCAATTAGGTAGCCAAGCTGATCTTGCTCGCTCTTCAGAAGATACTGAGATGCGTCTTCCATAGTTGGCATCCTTGCAGCTTTCTCAACCTTTGCCTTCTCCCTCTTTTCTTGAACGTGCACAGAAGATGGTTCATCCTCATTCATGACCACAGTGTTGTCCTCAAATTCTGGGTAGATGGGCAGGTGCTCCTTGTCCAGCAGATATGTGCCGGTGCCCATCTTGGAGTTAATCAGCTCCTGGATCTGTGGGGAATACCCACAACTCCTCTTCTGATCTGCAGTTGTCCTCTTTATGGTTTCAACTATTAGGCTCATGACTTTGAACTTCTGTGGGACATCAAAGATGTGAAGCAAGTTAATTGCATGGCCTCTGATCATCTTGTGATCTCTTGACTTTGGCAAGAGAGTGTGCCTGAGGATCCAGTTGATAGTTGGCAAGCCTGACAGAAGGTAATGTACATATCCAAACTTGTGTGTCTCAAGAGCAACATCTGGGATCTCCTTATACATGTGTGCCATGGTGTTGTGATCCTTCTTCTTGTTGGCATAGACATCCAAGTCATCTTCACTCTCTTCTGGGGCATTGATGAACTTAGCCCATTCTGCAACTGTGGACTGGTACCTAGTACCTTCTGTCGGATTTCGGGTTCCGGCAGACCCTTAAGGTTCGAACACTGGGGTGCGCGCGGAAATATCGCCTTCAACCTCTCCGTCTCGATGGGATCTAAACTACTAAAAGAACTGCACGAAAGACACAAGATTTATACTGGTTCGGGCCACCGATGGGATGTAATACCCTACTCCTGTGTGTGGTGGATGGATTGCCTCCTGGGGCTGGTGAGGATGAACAATACATGGAAGAACAGCCTCGCGAGGGTCTGTTCTTGGCTGTGGTGATGAACTGCTATGAAGAGTTCAGTCACTCTCTCTCTCTCTCTCTACTTGCGAACCGAACGAACCAACCTCCGAGCCCTTTGCTATGTGGGTGGCTAGTCCTATTTATAGAGGCCCTGGTCCTCTCCTCAAATATTGAGAGGGAAGGGATCCAACAATGGCGGGCTAATTTGAAGGGGGACAGCGAGTACATCTATCCTGACAAAAGCAGTCTTCGCCTGCCAAAGGCTCTGGTGACGACGCCGTGCTGGGCTCCATGGTGACCTCCGTTTCGTAGTCCTCCTAGTCCTGGTCTCGTTGCACCGAAGTGGCAACCTTTGCCTGATGCCTCGGTACTCCGCTGAGACGCTTGCCCCCTTTGCACCAAAGAGGAAAGAGGGACGCTGCATGCGCTGGCACCCGCCTGGTGCCCCGTGTCATCATTGCTTGCATCATGGGCACCTCGCGAGGTACCCCGCCTTGAACTCTCCGCCTCCTCGCGAGCCAGCCTGACGAGGCTGTGCCTGAGGATGCGTCGTGTCATCCGCCTCGCGAGGCTTGGCCCCTTGCGAGGGTCTTGAGCCTCGTGTTGATGAAGATGGGCCGCGCTGGGCCCCCGCTTGAGCCACGCCGCAGGCTGCAGGCAGGCAAGTCTGGGGACCCCCGTTCCCAGAACGTCGACAGTAGCCCCCGGGCCCAAGGCGCGCATGGACTTGGCCGTGCCAAGAGGCGAAAGGGCAAGGGCGAAGCGCCGCGGGCCCTAACAGCCTGCGGCCTTGGATGCCGCGTGGCGGTTGATTGGACGTGGGCGGCACCGTTCCCCCACGCTTCCTTATCGTGCGCGCTGCTAGGCGGACTGGTAGTTGTACACAGCCGTCCCCTTTCCTGTTGCTCTGGTGTCCTCTGTTCTTCCTTCTTTCGAGCGCCTCCCCCTGCCTTCAATCCAATCTCGAATCCTCCCCCCCCCCTCCTTCCCATCGCCATGGCACCGATGGGGAAGGAGAGAGCAGAGAAATCCATGCCTTCGTCTTGTGCGCCGCCAGCGGTGGCCCCCCTCGTCGGCCGGTCGACTGTGCTCAACCAAGAGTGCCTGGGCAGGGACAGCTTGGACCTGGCCACCATCTTCAACTAGTGCGGAAGGACGACCGCTTGGCCCGCGTCCCACTTCTCCATTGACAGGACAGCCACTTAGGTCCCATGTTTTACCGATGCCTTGTGGGTGGGTCTGGTTCCCCCTTTCTCCGATTTCTTCAATGTCGTCCTTTTGCATTATCAGATCCACTTAATGCATCTAAGTCCTGAGTCCATCACCCTCCTTTCGGTCTTCGCCTTCGTTTGCGAAGCCATGGTGGGCATCCCTCCTTCGGTCACCCTGCCGCGCCACTTCTTCTTGCTGCGTCTTGTCGATCCTTCCCAGCGCGGGGCATGCGCAAGCTTCGCTGCCGAGCCTGTGTCTGAGGCGTCTGGAATTGACTTCCGACTCCCCCAGCCCGCGGGCGGGTTCCGCGAGCGATGGTTGTATGTGGACGCAGGGGTGCCCAGCCCCCTGCTATCGGAGCCGACCTCGCCTGCCGTCCCCAATTCGGGTTGGGGCCAGGAGACGCTGACGAGCCCTCTCCTTGTCTTCGTCTGGCCCCGCTTCGCGCTCCTGAGGAAACTCGGCGTGATAGCGCCCAAGGTGGTGAAGGAGTTTCTGTTGTGCCGTGTCGCTCCCCTGCAGCAGCACTCTTGCCGAATGTGGGCCTTCTGGGGGCGCGAGGATGACATGAGGCTCCAGGAAGAAAACCTGGCTCCCGCGGCGCTGAAGTCGACGCTCCTGACTTTAGCCGGGGACCCCAATCCTGGCAACATCCGGCAAGGCGGGGCCTTGCTATATCTCTGTCAAAGCAAGGCTGACTTCATGAAGCAGATGCCCGCCTTCGATGAGTGGGGGCTGCGCCCCGCCGGCCTCCAAGGGCCTCGCGAGAACCCTGTAGTGGTGACTCCCCTACCAATTGGCCAAGGCGACTCCTCCTCAAGCGGCGGAGAAGGGAGGCAGGAGGTGCCTGAGGCAGAGGAGGCTCTGGAGGAGGGGGCAGTGTTGTGCGCCGCTCGTGAGGGGACGGTTCCGGAGGAGGGTGTGGCGGCTGAGGCCGCTCGTGAGGAGACAGCTCCGGAGGAGGGTGCGGCGCCTGAGGCCGCTCGCGAGGAGACAGCTCCTGAGGCCCGTACTGCTGCGGCTGAAGGTGGTAGGCAGCCGCTCCCAGCGCCCGGGGTCGGGGCCTTGGAGGCCCTGGTGCCGGCTTCCGACGAGGTGATTGGTGGCACGCGCCAGGCGGGCGCTCCCGACGCGGGTCGTCCTGGTGCCTCGTCCTTGCGGCAGGTTGATCCTTGCGCTCTTCTCTAGGGCCGCTTCCGCGTGGACTTCGAGGCCCTCCGGAGGAAGAGGGAGGCTCTGGGTGTTGACTCCCCTTGTCGTGTGCTAAAGCGCAGGAAGTACTTCGCCACTGACGAGTAAGTCTTTTTCCTCTCTCACTCCCGATCCTCTTGTTGCTTTCGCTGATTCTTGCTCCGCAGGCCCCTTCCAACTGAGCTCGCGGGAGTCGCCGAGGCTCCGCCTCCCTCGGCTTCGCCTCCTTCGCCATCCTCAAGTGCTTCGAGCAGCTCTGCCCTCGTGGTGAGGGCGTCTGATGGGGCGGATCGTCCCGAGGTGCGCCGCGGCCCTTCATTCCCTGCGCTTTTCCTTCGCGGGCCTTCTTAGGGGATAGCCAGCCTGTCGGGTACCTCCCGTCTGGTCTTGGGCTGTGACTGGTTGAGGCGCCACCTACGCCCCTCATCTGGAGGCGGGCTAGCCCTTGGTCGGGCTTCTGATATGGCGCGTCCGGCCGTTGGGAGGTCGCCAGCCCCCAGCCCCCTGCCCGGAGGGGGAACGATGACCCGCAGCCCCCGGCGCCTGCTTGGGGCGGATGATGACGTGGAAGATGTGCTCGAGCGCGCTCGGGAGCGCCGCTTGCGCCGCCAAGGGTTCCTTCGATGAGCGGCCGACGCGGTGGACCTGCTTGGGGAAGAGCTTGCCGCTGAAGATGCTCGCCTGGAGGCCGAGGGCCTGCACCTAGCTGCAGGGAGGCGCGAGTTGGAAGCCTCCGTCGCCCATGCGCGCCGCCAGCGCGACCTTGATGATGAAGAAGCGAAGGCGTCGCTGGAGGCCTCCCGAGTGGCCCGCTCCCGGGCCATCAAGGAGGCCCGGAGAGCTGACGGGTGGCGAGAGGCGGCGGAGGAACGAGCTCGCGAGCTCTTGGCCCGGTGCTACTCGTTGGAGGAGCAAGCGGAGCTGTGCGAGGCAGCCCTCGCATCGATGGAGGTGGCCTCCGATGACCCAGCTGAGCTTCAGAAGCGCGAGGAAGCGTTGGCGCTGGAGGCCGCCGAACGCTCCCGTGAGTACGAGAGGCTGGAGACGAGGGAGCGCCTAGTGACGCACGCGGAGGACAATGTTGCTGCGCGAGAAGCGCGTGTCCTGGAAGAGGTTTGTCGTCGGGTGGCGATGGCGCGCCAAGGCCTCGAGCGTGAGTTCGAGGGGAAGCTAAGGATGATCCGGGTCGAGGCTGAAGGCAGAACCGCAGCCCTGAGGACCCAACGGGATGAGGCGATGCGGCTGGCCGACGTCTCCCGGGCCGCCCTTGAGGCAGCGGAGAAAGAGCTGGCCGCCTCTCAAACCGAAGTGCTCCGCCTTCGCCAATGGGTGGAAGAGGCCGAGGCCGTCGAGCGCCAGAACACCGACGAAATACGCCAGCGGCGGCTCCTGGAGCACGCGCATGGCCCAATGTTCACCATGCTCAGGGAGAGGGCCAACTCAGCCTTGGGCAACATCTGCGAGGTGTCCGTCGCTGAGCCACACACGATCAACTACACCAGTAACCTGCAGTTCTTCACCGCCGTAGTGGCGAAGCTGGAGGCGCGGTCGGTTAGGGCCGACAGGTTGGTGGAGGAGAGGAGCCGCGCCTTGCTCAAGCGCGCCTTCTCCCGTGTCTTCAGCCATCTTCAGAACATGAATCCCCACTTCGACTTCGACGCCGTCATCGCCTCAGTCCCCCAGGCCGTCCGGGACGACCTATCGTGCTGGGTGGAGGATAACATGGACGCCCTCGTCAGTCCCTTTGCTTCGGACGACAGCGACGTGGTCATGGGTGCTGACGAGGATGGCGCGGCGAGCGGCCCTGACGCCGCCGGCAGCGATGCGGGCGTCGATGGCGAGCTCGGCGACTCCGGCGAGGGCTCAGGAGGTGCTTCCGGGGACGCATTGGGGGATTGGTCCGACTGAGAGCGTATCGCTCCTGTCTTTTTCCCTCTGCATGAATAGAACTCAGGCTTTCGACCTAGTGGTGTGTGAGAGCATTTTGGGAGGGGAAGCCCCTCATGTAAAAACCTATGTCTATCATATCGGTAGTAACCAAATTGCGCTTGCGCCCGATGGTGGGCTGGTTTACCTTTGTTCCACGCTGGTTCAGAGGCGGCCTACAGAAGGGCGCGACGCCTTGGGCGCTTTCTAGCTGGGTCCTCAGGATGTGAGGTTGTCGCTGATGAGAAACTCCTCATGCGTTGGCCTTCTCCACGGGCCCTGGGCCTTCTTTCGAACGCGATGACTCTACAAGCGCTCGCCTCGCTTCGCAGGCTCCGTGCCTTTCCCTCGAGCGCGAGAGCTTCACAGGCACTCGCCTTGCTTCACAGGCTCCGGGCCTTTTCCTCGAGCGCGTGAGCTTCACAGGCACTCGCCTTGCTTCACAGGCTCCGGGCCTTTTCCTCGAGCGCGAGAGCTTCACAGGCACTCGTCTTGCTTCACAGGCTCTGGGCCTTTTCCTCGAGAGCGAGAGCTTCACAGGCACTAGCCTTGCTTCACAGGCTCTGGGCCTTTTCCTCGAGAGCGAGAGCTTCACAGGCACTCGCCTTGCTTCACAGGCTCCGGGCCTTTTCCTCGAGCGCGAGAGCTTCACAGGCACTCACCTTGCTTCACAGGCTCTGGGCCTTTTCCTAGAGAGCGAGAGCTTCACAGGCACTCGCCTTGCTTCACAGGCTCTGGGCCTTTTCCTCGAGAGCGAGAGCTTCACAGGCACTCGCCTTGCTTCACAGGCTCTGGGCCTTTTCCTCGAGAGCGAGAGCTTCACAGGCACTCGCCTTGCTTCACAGGCTCTGGGCCTATTCCTCGAGAGCAAGAGCTTCACAGGCTCTAGGCCTTTTCCGGATAGGACAACCTCCACAGGCACCCGAAAATTCTCCCGAGAGGGAGCAACAGCGGCAGCCTGGGCTGCGCACTAGCCTGGCCTGACCCGGCTCGCGAGGGGCTCGCGAGGGGAGGCAGCTGTGACAAAGCGGAAACCAGAACGCTAGAATAGCTCGAGCGAGAACAAGCACCCCTCCCCCAAACACACGCAAATCTCAAATTCGAATCCAACTTAAATCCGGCGGGGGAAAGCAATAGCCAAAGGGAAAGGCAACAAAAAGGCAGACAAAAAGCCGCGTCCGGCACCTAATCTAGTCTTCGACGTCTTCTCACCAGCGCGGCGCTAAGTGTTGTCCACTGGGCGTGGGAGGGAGCCCCGGGGCCTGAGGCCGGCACCCCTGAGACTCCGGGGCGTGTACAGCCCCACTCATTATTACGTGAGGGTGTCACGGGGCGGCGAGCTTCATAGGCACTGGGCCTTCTTCACAGGTACTCACCTTGCTTCATATCGCCAGACGAGGGCCCCGTCTTGCGCCACACTCTAGTGCCATCAGCAATGACCGGAACCCAGGACATCGCCCGATGGGGTAGAGCGGTCGCCAGCGATTCCCCCGACGACCACGGGTCCTCTGCCAGGGGCAGGCCCTGAGGCACCTCCCCAGCAGAGGGCCTACTTCCTGAGAACGCCTTGCTCCGAACGCCGCGGTGGTGATGTCGGATCCCGGCCCCTCCCCTGCAGCCCCCTGCACCCTCCTCCTAAGGGGTGAGGGGCTGTAGGAGCGGGGCAGCCGCTCGCTGCAGCGACCTGCACCTCCTGCGATCCACGGTTAGCATATACCTGCCCCTAAAGAGTTAGCGGCGCCCGGTGATCGCTGCCTCCAGCGTGGCCATCGGGCTCGTCCTGGGGCGCCAGGAAGGGCTCTGCCTCCATCACCTCGTCCCCCCAGCTAGGGCCGAGGAGTGAGCCCTGCCCGTCCTCATGAGGGTGTCCTTGGTCCATCATGCAAGGCACGTACTCTTCCGTCACCATCATCCCGTATGCCATGCCGTGGCGCCCCGCATGCCATGCGGCCCCACCTGTCATGCCTGCCACTGGGTGGCAATGCGGCCACCCTCCGGGGCCGCGGGTTGCGTCAATCCCTTCTCCTTTGCGGGCCGGGGGCGGCGGCAGCGCCGCCACCGGCCCGGTGCAGACATCTTCGCTGGCGTCGGAGTAGCCTTGAAGCCCGCGAGCGCGCGCAGAGCCCCCATGTGGGTCGCTCCGGGCTTGAGATGGGAGCTGGGTGGAGAACGGGTGAGCCCCCAAGGCGGCGAAGCCCAGGAGCTCCGCCACTCGCTCTAGCAGCACGTCGTGGCCGCCCTCCAGCAACCTACATCGCAGCAGCTCTCGGGCCACCGTGAGCGCGACCCTCGAATTCGCCTGCTCCTGGCGGGTGTATGGTGTCGTTGTCGCAGCGTGATTGGAGGCCCTTGCCGCCGACCGAGCCTGCCGCAGCGTAAGAGTTGCCAAAGTCTGTCCACATCGCCCGCGGCCCGCAGCGCCCTACGGACCGCAAGCTGCCTGGGGCGTGGGGTCGCCCGAGGCGGACGGTTCCTCGCGTTTGGGCCACATAGCCCACGGGTCGGGGTTGCCCTCCTGGTCGCCGGGCATGGTGATGAAGACTCGACGGGGCACGGAGTGGTGGAAGACGAACTCCGGCGCACCCCTACCTGGCGCGCCAAATGTCGGATTTCGGGTTCTGGCAGACCCTTAAGGTTCAAACACTGGGGTGCGCGCGGAAATATCGCCTTAAACCTCTCCATCTCGATGGGATCTAATCTACTAAAAGAACTGCACGAAAGACACAAGATTTATACTGGTTCGGGCCACCGATGGGGTGTAACACCCTACTCCAGTGTGTGGTGGATGGATTGCCTCCTGGGGCTGGTGAGGATGAACAATACATGGAAGAACAGCCTCGCGAGGTTCTGTTCTTGGCTGTGGTGATGAACCGCTATGAAGAGTTCAGTCACCCTCTCTCTCTCTCTCTACTTGCGAACCGAACGAACCAACCTCCGAGCCCTTTGCTATGTGGGTGGCTAGTCCTATTTATAGAGGCCCTGGTCCTCTCCCCAAATATTGAGTGGGAAGGGATCCAACAATGGCGGGCTAATTTGAAGGGGGACAGCGAGTACATCTATCCTGACAAAAGTAGTCTTCGCCTGCCAAAGGCTCTGGTGACGATGCCGCGCTGGGCTCCATGGTGACCTCCGTCTCATAGTCCTCCTGGTCCTGGTCTCGTTGCACCGAAGTGGCAACCTTTGCCTGATGCCTCGGTACTCAGCTGATACGCTTGCCCCCTTTGCACCAAAGAGGAAAGAGGGACGCTGCGCGCGCTGGCACCCGCCTGGTGCCCCGTGTCGTCATGGCTTGCGTCATGGGCACCTCGTGAGGTACCCCGCCTTGAACTCTCCGCCTCCTCGCGAGCCAGCCTGACGAGGCTGTGCCGGAGTATGCGCCGTGTCGTCCGCCTCGCGAGGCTTGGCCCCTCGCGAGGGTCTTGAGCCTCGTGTTGATGAAGATGGGCCGCGCTGGGCCCCCGCTTGAGCCACGCCGCAGGTCGCAGGCAGGCAAGTCTGGCGACCCCTGTTCCGAGAACGCCGACACCTTCAGACATCTAGACAATCCTTCCATCTCGGTAGAAGTGAGTTGTGGAGTAAAACTGCATGATGAGCTCATCATTCCATTTTGTGAGCTTCTGAGCCACCAACTCATCAACTCCACACGCCTTGAAGCTGTCATATACACCTAGATAGTGTTCATCATTCTCCCTGATGTACACCCAGTCGACCCATCTCATGTCACACACTATGGGCTTCTTGTCAAGCAACACTGTCTCATAGAAATCCTGCTGTTCTTTGGTATGGAACCTGTAGTCCACAGCAGTCCTTCTCCTGGTGGCATATGGATCACACTCTCTCCATAGCCTCAATCCTGAGTCCTTCCTTATCTTCATGTTCTCAGCTACTAGATGAGCATCATTGTGATCTAGAATTTTTGGCTTCAACTTCCTCAAGACATGTCACTCATCATCTTCTTCTTCCATTTCAGCTTCAGGCACTGGGGCCTTGTTCTTCTCCTCAGCAGGGATGTTCCTAGTGCTCCTCTTTGGTTTTGGCTTTGGAGCTGGAGCAGCAGCCTTATGAGCAGTCTTAGGCTTAGACGAAACAGCCCCTGCCTTGATGGCATCACCCATAAGCTTCTGAGCTTTGGGTGCTGGTGCAGCATCTTCTTCCTCTTCCTCTTCAGAATCTATCATGATTGAGGATCTCCCAAGCACTCTGGCAGTGGTCTTTTTGACCCTCTCTTTCCTATTCTTCCCATCTGCAGCAGCCTCTTTGGGTTTAGATTCCAAAGGTACTTGAGTAGAGGCTCTAGCTTTAGACATTGGATGTCTTCCTGCTGGCCTCTTGGTCTTCAGACCTGGCTTAGTTGCAGCAGCAGTGCTATATTCCTTTTTAACCACTTTCTTCTTGGAAGTGGCCTCATCCTCAACTGCCACATAGTCTTCATCCTCAGATTCAGAAGTTTTCTTCTTTCTGGCCCTGGTGGCAGCTTTGGGTAAGTTGCTTGGGGTGCTCCTGCTTCCATCATCTGAGCTGCTAGAGGGACTAGTGCCCTCACTCAAGTGAACCTGCTCCTCTGACTTGTTCTGACCGTCACTCTGATCAGACATATTGCAAACACTGACAGCAAACCCTGTGAATAGATATAGGTGAGATAGAGTGGATGAGCATCACAAAATGCAGAGGTTTTTGCAAAAGAATGAGTCAAAAACTTAGTTTTAGTTTTCCATAGAAAGCATTTTGGATCAACCGATTTGTAAACTCGGTGATACCGAAGCAGCTGTTGGAACCTAAACTAGTGAACTCGGTCAGACCAAGTCATAGTTCGGTGGCACCGAGACTGCTAGGGTTTCACAAAGTCCTGAACTCGGTTACACCAATTTGCAATTCTTGGTCAGACCAAGAATCACATGTGCAATGGCCTGGGCCGAATCGGTGCTACCGAGTTCCACAACTCGGTGGGTCCGAGATGGTTTCAGCGGAAACCTAACCCTAAATTCTCAATTCATGACTAAACTATGGAGTGTTTTCAATGGATAGAATGATCTCAATCATGGAAAGATACATGGCGAACACAATGTGCTAGGAATCAAAAGAGGATAGCACAGTGATCGAGTTCATACCCTAGTTCGGCAATGAACTTGCTATGGCGGCAACGGCGAGGATGATTCCCGTTGACGGCGGTGGAGACCAGCGGCAGGAGGCGGCTGGCGACGAGGAGGACGATCCGGAGACCCTGGAGGCAGAGCGGGCTAAGCACGGGCGAAGGGGTTCGGAGAAAATTTCCAAAAAATTTCCCGTGGGTATATATAGCCCGACCCTGTCGGTGTGACCGAGTGGAACAACTCGGTGGCACCGAGATGCATAACTGCAAGCAGTTACTGCAACTCGGTGTGACCGAAAAGTTCAAATCGGTTGCACCGAGATTGAAAACCTAGATCGACTTAGTGATCTCGGTATGACCGAAATGGGTGAATCGGTCAGACCGAAACGCACGAAGAAGTTTTGGAAGTTTAAGTCTATGACGAATCGGGGACTTCGAGTGCTCCTCACACAGAGTGGTTCGAATCTAACTTGATCAAATTTTGTGATGCAGCATGAATAGAGTTTGAGACGAGAAAAGCATAGAGAGCTAGAGAAGGTTCTTAGGCATTCTTGTCCATCCACTTGGCCAAAAGAAAAGGAAGCCAATCAATCAAAACAACAAGTGGATGTCCTTGAATGAGTAAATTATGCAACCAACATGCTCACACAATAAAATGGCAAATGAAATATGTGGCAAAGCATGCACAAACAATTCTAGCATCTATCAAGCAATTGGCGATGACTAGGTCATCTATATATGAGTATATTGACTTAGGAGTCAAATGAGAACATTTGATCATAGGTCATACTCATCATTTAAGCACAAGTGGGTTACCACTTTTACATAAAGTTTTGTTGTGTTCACACCATTAGAGTTGCTTTAGCTCAATTCTTAGAGTAAAGCTCCCCCTAGATGTGAAATCCCCCTTAAGAGGGATGAACTAACCTTCGGTTTTGTCGATGATGACTTCATGTAGATGTTGAAGATGTGGATGCTCAATGTTGATGTAGATCATTTGGATCTATCCTTTGGAGTGAGTTGCACTTTCAATACCTACACGGGTTAGTGCGACAAGGAACAAACAAGGATATCCATAGACATAGAGTGATGCACACACAAGATGATGTCTATGAAAGCTTTAGGTTACTTTGTCCCTTGTCTTACCAACAAGAGGGTTTGTGACTCCTTGAACTAGTGCAAGATGTGGAAGTTGATTGCACTTGTTCTTGCCAAAATGATAAGAGTGAAGTATGTTGGCGGAGTCACCCTCAAGAACTCTCTAGTTCTTCTTCTTCGGGATCGACACCATCTTGATGGGAATCCTCGGAGTTGTAGTTGTACTTGATGAAGTGGAACTTGATGTAGTCTTGGGAACCCACTTGACCAAGGCCTTAGGAGCTTCTTCAAATGCATCAATTTCCTCTTGAAGCTTGTCCTTACCTTTTTGCTTGTGGTCTTGTGGTGGAAGATAATCTTGAGCTTGTGTCCCTTTGAAAGAAGTAGGATCATACTTCTCTTGTTGAGGAACAAACTTCCTCTTGGGGTATTGATCTTCTTCCCACTCAACTCCATTGGCATTGAACTTTCGTTCCAAACCAACACCTTGATTCTTCCGGTTCCTTCCTTGCTTGCGTACAATTTCCTCGAATTTCTTACTTCCGGCAAGGCTCTTGTAAACACCTTTCTCTATAATTCCCTTCAATAAGCTATTTTCTTGCTCAAGTGTAACTTGGCTAAGAGAATCATTAGTGGAATCAAGAGAACTACTAGAAGCAACAACATTGGATTTAGCATGATTATTGTTACTACTAGAAGAAGAATCTTTCTTGTTCTTATTACTAGACTTGACTTGAGGCATGTAAGTGGATAAGAGTAAACGCTTGGCAATGTAAGAAGAACTTTTCTTGCGAAGATCATCATTGATTGCCTTTAAGAACGCATGCTCTTGCTCAAGATTGAGCTTCTCAAAACGTAATTTCTCATGAGTCCTTAAAAGTTCTTGATGATCTCCTAATATAACTTCATGAGCTAACTTAACAGTGTTTAGTTCTTTGGTTAGAGACTCGATCTTCTCCTTATCATTGTCATTCGTTTCATCATAGTATTCATCACTATAGTTGTCAACAAGTAAATCATCATCACCTAACAAGTCATCTTCATCACTATTGAAATCAACATACTCGGGGTGTGATACCTTTGGACCGTTGGCCATGAAGCATCTTCCAATTCCTTCATTTCGTGAATCAAATATGTCATAGGAGTTGGTTGACACAAGTGCTAGACCGGCAACACCTTCATCTTGAGTATATTCGGAGTCGGAGTGATAGCTTCTCTCGGAGTCATTGTCGGAGTCGGAGCCGGATACCCATTCACCAACATGAGCTTGATGTCTTTGTTTTGTGTAGCTCCTTGATGACTTGTCCTTCCTTTCTGAATCCTTGCTTCTCCGAGGGTGTCTTCGTTCATATCGATCATCCCTACTCCTTCTCTCCCTTAATGGTGATTCTTCTCACTACAAAAAAAGACACATCCGTGACATTTTGGGCCGAACGATTTTTTTTCTGTCATACATATGACACTTCTATGACGATAATTGTGACAAAACCCGATATCATCATAGATGTGGTGGGCTCCTACTTCTATGACAAAAAATCATGACAGAAAATGGGCTTTTCGTCCTCGGCGGGCCGGAGACGCAGCTGCATGACATTCTTTGGGCCGTCCATGACGGAAAAAACCGTGGTAGAAGCAAGGGGGGGATTTTGGGGAGTTCCCGGTTATGGTGGGAGGTCGGGGCCGAGCGATGCGCGTTTCTCTCATACATGTACGCGCGTGTGTGCGAGGCGTTGGCTCTAACTGAACCCGAGCGAGGCGTTGGGCTCTAACTGAACCCGAGCAATTGCACTGCAGGCTACGCGTTACTGAACCCGAGCGATCGATCGATGGCTGTTAACTGAACCCGATCGAGCGATTCCTTCGCTACTGCTGCTAACTGAAGCCGATCGATGGGATGAACATTGAGCGTTGCAGGGGGGGTTGGATGAACAGTGAGCGGTGGCGTTGCCTCTGGATGAACAGGACCCCGTGGGGTGGTGGAGGGTTGGATGAACAGTAGACGGTGGAGGGGTGCCCGTGGAGGGGTGGATGAACAGGACCCCGTGGTGTGGAGGGCTGGATGAACGGTAGACGGTGGAGGGGTGGTTGAACAGGACCCCGTGGTGTGGAGGGCTGGATGAACAGTAGACGGTGGAGGGGTGCCCATGGAGGGGTGGTTGAACAGCACCCCGTGGTGTGGAGGGCTGGATGAACAGTAGATGGTGGAGGGGTGGTTCAACAGTAGCCGGTGGAGTAGCGCGCGGTGGAGGCTGGATGAACAGGAGCCCGTGGAGGCTGGATGAACAAGAAACCGTGGAGGCTGGAGGAGGTCGATGGTGGAGATGAACAGTATCCCGTGGAGTCCCATTTTGCGGTACGCCACACCCCTCCCGATGAACAGGACCCCCGTTTCGACCGTAGTGCTCCAACACAAGTCCGTTTCGTCCGTTTTGCGATACGCCACACCCCTCCCGATCAACAGGACCCCGGGTTCGACCGTAGGAGGTCCGTTTCCTCCGTTTTGCGGTACGCCAGACCACTCCCGATGAACATGATCCCGTTTCAAACGTGGCCTGTCGAACACAAGGCCGTTTCCTCCGTTCTACGGTACGCCAGGCCTCGTTTCCATCGCCTGTTCCGTCCAAGCCGTCCCGATGAACACGACGCATTCCATTGCCTCCCCATGAACACGACGCATTCCGTTGCCTCCCCATGAACACGACGACGATGTTGTTTCTCCGTTCCGACCCAGCCATGTACACGAGCCCTGGCCGTACGTATGCGCGAGTAGGCGTTCGAGACCCCGCCCGTATGTACACATACGTGGCCGTATTTTCTTTCTTGCACCCTGGCCGCTGTACGTGCGTGTAAATGCTACGTGCGTGCCTCAACATCGACCAATATGTATGTACACATTCACGACCAGAATGACAACGCTACATACTCTTCGACCAGGTGGGTCCCGACTGTCAGGCACTTCCTTGTCTGCGAAGATGTAGCTGGTGGGTCCCAGCAGTCAGGGGGAAACGTTTTTTTTTCACAAAATACGATGGCCCATCCGGTGGGTCCCGCTGTCAGGTGGAGGAATAATTATTTTGCACGTAATAAGGAGGCACTTCCTTGCTGCGGCCGTGGACCCAGCTGTCAGCCTCTCTACGTACAGTCCACGTCTGATGGAAGTCGTTCCTTGACCACGTTGACCACGCCACGCCGAGAGCACCAGGGCGGTGGACGACGGCGAGGCCTAGGAAGGGGACGACGTGGAGCCGGGGAAGACGCGGTAGTGGATGGCCACGCGTAGAGGAGTACGAGGGTTCAATGGTTTGCTGCGGTGTGAGGCTGCCGTCACCGCAGAATAACAGGGGGTGTGGGTGAGTAGACGGATGGCCTGGCCAGCGGTGTGAGTAGTAGGGGGCGGTGAGGCCTCCACCGCATCGCAGCCGGCCACGGGAGGCAGGAGCACGAGGCACGACCGGCGCTGGTTTGGGCGGCTGGAGCAAGAAGACCAGAGGTTGAAGAAGCACTACGGCCGTTGGATTGACATCGTACGGTCACTTGAGCTAGAATCGTGCATATTGACTAAGTTGACAAAGCCCTCCGTCCCCGTCAACTTAGTAGGCCCACAATTCAGCCTCCCACCAAGGTGGGTCCCAGCTAGCAGGGGGTATTCATTTTTTAGAGCGTAATAAGGAGGCACTTCCTTGCGTGCGAAGATATAGCTGGTGGGTCCGAGCTGTCAGCGGCGGTAATGTTTTTTTTTCGCGAAATACAGAGGCCCTTTCGGTGGGTCCCTGATGTCAGGGGAGGAATCATTATTTTGCGCGTCATAAGGAGGCATTTCCTTGCGTGCGGCCGTGGACCCATCTGTCGGCCTCTCCACTTACAGTCTACTTCAGATGCATGTCGGTCGTTGACCACGTTGACCACGCCGCGCCGAGAGCACCAGGGCGGTGGACGACGGCGAGGCCTAGGAAGGGGACGACACGGAGGTAGGGAAGACTCAGCAGTTGTTTCCCATGCGGAGGGGAGTACGACTGTATGAGGGTTTACTGGTTCGTCTGCCGTCGCCGGAGAATAACATCAGGTGTGGGTGAGTAGAGGGATGGCTAGGCCAGCGATGGGAGTACGGTCGGGTGGTGAGGCCTGCGCGGCAGCATAGCCGGCCGCGAGGAGGAGGGAGCAGGCAATCCCGCTGGCGCTTGTTTGAGCGGCTGGAGCAGGAAGAGCAGAGATTGAAGAAGCACGAGGGCCGTTGGATGGACATCCAGCAGTCAGTGCTTGTGCGTCAACCTTTTTTTAGGAAAGCCTCAAATCTATGGAAAACAACATACAGCCCATCTGCCATTATTTCTAATAATTTACAGCCCATTTGCTAATTCTTAAGATTTTTTTGGAGCCCATATTCTTTTTGTTAGCAATACAGCCCATATTGTGGCCACGGTTAAAAAATTAACGAAATTTTGCATATTTCGGTGCGGTCCTAACTATTTTTAATCCCGAAATTTCGACTCACATTCAAACTGATTTTAAAAATAAATGTATATCAATATAAAGTCCAACAAATTCTCCACGCATAAAAATTAATGTAATTTAAAATCTCAAAATAAAAAAAGATATTTTAAACTAATTGCCGGTTTGATGTGTTTTGAAAATGTACAACCCATTTCTCATTACTGATGGGCCATTTTCTCGGCCAGCCGAATGAAGCTCTCCTCTTCTTGAAAGATTTGCAGCCCAACAGGCCTGACAAAGCGACTTACTTGGCCAATAACAAAAAACTGGGTTGTGGCCGTGGACCCAGCTGTCAGCCTCTCCATGTACAGTACTCTTCCGATGGAAGTCAGTCGTTGACCACATTGACCACGCCGCGCCGAGAGCACCAAGGCAGTGGACGACGGCGAGGCCTAGGAAGGGGACGACGCGGAGCCGGGGAAGACGCGGCAGTGGATGCCCATGCAGAGAGGAGTACGAGGGCTCACTGGTTCGGCTGCGGCGTGAGGCTGCCATCACCGCAGAATAACAGGGGGTGTGGGTGAGTAGAGGGATAGCATGGGCCAGCGGTGGGAGTAGTAGGGGGCGGTGAGGCCTCCGCGGCATCACAGCCGGCCACGAGAGGCAGGAGCACGCGGCACGATCGGCACAGCTTTGGGCGGCTGGAGCAAGAAGACCAGAGGTTGAAGAAGCACTACGGCCGTTGGATGGACATCGTACGGTCACTGGAGCTAGAATCGTTCAGATTGACTAAGTTGACAAAGCCTTACATCCTCGTCAACTTAGTAGGCCCACAAGTCAGTCTCCCACCAGGTTGGGTCCCAGCTAGCAGGGGGTATTCATTTTTCTGTCCGTAATAAGGAGGCACTTCCGGTGGGTCCGAGCTAACAGCGGGGGGAACGTTTTTTCGTGAAATACTATGGTCCGTCCGGTGGGTCCCAGCAGTCAGGGGCAAACCTTTTTTCGCAAAATACGGTGGCCCGTCCGGTGGGTCCCGGCAGTCAGGGGGGAAACGTTTTTTCCGTGAAATACTGGTGGCCCGTCCGGTGGGTCCCTGCTGTCAGGTGGAGGAATAATTATTTTGTGTGTAATAAGGAGGCACTTCCTTGCGGCTGCCGTGGACCCAGTTGTCAGCCTCTCCACGTATAGTACTCTTCTAATGGAAGTCGGTCGTTGACCACATTGACCACGCCGAGCCGAGAGCACCACGGCGGTGGACAACGGCGAGGCCTAGGAAGGGGACGGCGCGGAGCCGGGGAAGACGCGGCAGTGGATGCCCATGCGGAGAGGAGGACGAGGGTTCACTGGTTCGGCTGCGGTGTGAGGCTGCCGTCGCCGCAGAATAACAGGGGGAGTGGGTGAGTGGAGGGGTGGCCTGGCCAGCTGTGGGAGTAGTATGGGGACGGTGAGGCCTCCGCGGCAGCACAGCCGGCCACGGGAGTCAGGAGCATGCGGCACGACCGGCGCTGCTTTGGGCGGCTAGGGCAAGAAGACCAGAGGTTGAAGAAGCAGTACGGCCGTTGGATGGACATCGTTGACTAGGCTACTCCGAGAGCACCAGGGCGGTGGACGACGATGAGGCCTACGAAGGGAACGACACGGAGCTGGGGAAGACACGGCAGTGGCTGCCCACGCGGTGGAGAGTACGAGGGTTGACTGGTTCGGCTGCCATCGCCAGAAAATAACAGGAGGTGTGGGTGAGTAGAGGGATAGACAGGCCAGGGATGCGAGTATGATGGGGCCGTGAGGCCTTCCCGGCAGCACTACCGGCCACGGGAGGCGGGAGCGGGCGGTTCCGACGGTGCTGGTTTGGGCGGCTGGGGCAGTAAGATCGGAGACTGAAGAAGCACGATTGCCGTTAGATTGACATCTAATGGTCTGACACTGGTAGAGTCGATTGTTGACTAAGTTTCTTTTTTGAGTAACCTTGTGTACGCATGAACTTAGTAGGCCCACAAGTTAGCCTCCAAATCTGTGGCAGACAACATAAAGCCCATTTCCATATTTTTATAATTTGCAGCCCATTTGCTAATTCTTAAGTAATTTATTACAGCCCATTTTCTGCCCAGGACCACGGTCAAAAAGTCCATCTTTATTTTGCATATTTCGGTGGAGTCCGAACTGTTGTAATCCCGAAATGATAAACATTTTTTTAAGAACTTATTGATTTGCCAAAAAAATCGTTTTGTTTTTGTAAGAAAATAAGACGTGGGACAATTTAGTTGGTTTAAGGGAAAACCAGTGGTAAAAAAATCAGCGCTGGGTGGGAAAAAACAACAAAAATAAGGATGTAAATATGAAAAGGGAATTTTATGTGTTTCCAATATAATGATACGTGTATATGAACTAGTAAAACTATAGGTAGAGATCAGAAAACGGATGTAGGACATGCGTTTCAAGTGGAAAATAGAACTGGGTTGTGTGTTTGATTTAGTAAAAAAAACTACCTGGGGATGTTGTAAGACCAAATATAACTAACGCTGGCGGGCCAGAGGCCAGTAGATACCTGTTGGATCTTTGTGCCCCGTTATTGTCATAGGCTGGGCCTGTTAAAAACAAAACAACCCTGGGCAATCTACAGCCCAGTTGAAACTTGCTCGACCTGAAAAAACAATATACGTGCTCAATAAACGAGAGAATTTTGCAAGTACAGACTGATAACTGGGATGCAGCACGGATGTTGTTTTTTTATCGTGATAATAAGTGCATGCACTTGTTTTGAAAAAATCAGAGAACTGGGAATTTGAATGGCGGGTGCTTATGCTACCCATCAAATAAAAATCAGGTGCCTGAAAATTCGTTTCGAAAAAAATGATTCAGCTTTATATCCACATCGACCCTCGGCATGTTGGTTGGAAGCAAATGCAAGTTCATACCAAAAGATCGTTAACGACAATACCAACTTGCGAATGACAAGGTAGTACAACTACCAATACCAAACTAACTTATAATATTTTTACTCCTGGCCCTAGTGTTCGTCTGGTAGAAAATCTTGCAGAGGCCCAGCTCCCGCTCCTTCTCTTGCTCCAGGTCCCCGAGGTGGTACTGGTGCACCACCCAGTTAGTCCTGTGCTGGTCGAAATTCTTGTTGGTGTGCAGCACCAGAACCTTTTTTGTTGCCCGTCTGCCGGCCGTTGACCATCACCGACAAGGTATTGCCGGTCTTGTGCCACATCGCGTGCATGCCTCACTCCGACTGTATCTTGCGACGCGTCCACGCGCCCCTTTTGAACGCCTTGGAATTGCGCTGGAAGAAATGCTTCCTTAGGCCACTCAGTGTGATACCTGCAGTATTGTGGAATACAGGTTTTAGTGTACCTAGTTGGCATTTTCATATCATCTTTGGCATGTTGCAGTCACTTGTTTCACTTTTTATTAATTGTCAAATTGTAATTGCTTCACCAGGTCCGCAACTAAAAAGAAAAATAGAGCTATAAACAAAGGAATATGTTTGTGCAAGTAGACGGCCGATCGGTGTCTTACCTAGAAGTTTCTCAAGTTGGGTGTAACATATGCCGTGCTCGCTGTCGATGGTTGGTATGAACAAATCGATGAGAGACTGAAATCTCGCGCTGTCAGCACTCTCTTTGGCCTCAAGGTGCTCGATCAGCTCCTGATCCGTGGGATCGAACTTGACGCCAGCCGGCAGCACGGGCCAATCCTTCTTTGACTTGCATTGGTAACTCCAGTTATATGGTACTCAATGTATGATCAATCGACTGTTTTAAGTGAATGATGAAAGATTTCGACAGATAAGTGGTACTCCAAATCTGAAATCCAGAATACTCGAACATGCTACCGGGATTCTTGTGTCACCTCACGCGCAGCGTGTTGTCACGTCAATTCAATTTGTGGACATGATGAATAATTTGACCGACGTATACTAGTACCGCTACTGTACTACTTACTAGTCATATTTAGTGTCACGATTTATACCTAGGTTTAACTAACAAGTACGCACTTGAAGCCTAACTGATATATATATATGGCTTCTGCACAGCATCTCCATCATCATTATCAGTACATCCTACGCAGGTGAGTTAGGATGCACTTGATCCCAGGAAGGTATCTATCCTTCAAACCAGAGGAGTGCTTCAAACTAACAATACTACATAATATCCAACAAAAGAGGGTCGTGCTACAGCAGCTGAATACATGGCTCAGTCTAGATATCAGCACGAATCAAGTTGTGCATATTTTTTGTTGGCATGAACCACAACACCGCATGTCGGGTTTGCAAAAGCCAACCATCGCATGGAGGCTTGATGCCTTTCACACACTGAAGATTATCTGGCAACAAGTTGTGTCGACGAATCTCTGGATATGGTGATTCATGAAACCCATGGTATGATGTCTAAACACAGCCCCCCTCATGAATGGAAGTTGCATAGCACAGTAACCATCGCCGGTGATATGATCAATGATTGGTTGGATGATCGGATAATTGAGCCCGAGGAACAAGGAGTGGTTGCCGAGGCTGTAAACCCGCCTCCAGTTGAATACGCCTGGCCCAACGGAGCTGAGATCTTTCTCGAACAGGAAGCAGCCATAGCCATCAATGTCAAGAACGCCCCACGCATTGTACTGCATGTGGTTTGATGTAATGGTTTGGTCAATTTGGTACGTGCGAATGAGCATCAAATGACCGCCGTCAGCTGAACGAGCGATAAACCACCACCCATTGGCTGGTATGATTCCAGGTCCTGGAATCATGAAGGCCAGCGCATTTGTGTCTGCTGCAACAATTCAAATTGGAGACCAAAAGGACAAAAATAAACAATCATGTTCAGAGTATGTGTGGAATTAAGATTATTATAACAGTGACACATATCATAGACAGAGAATTGCAATGTCGTGGTCATAATCATACCCCAAGTTAAAAAAATAAGCCAATGGCTTTCATATTCTAGCAATATGTCATGGTTCAAACATCATGTAAAAATGAGAGGAAAACAGCTATGACAGCGCCTACTCATATTCTACCATAGCACTTACTACTACTGTTCTCATATCAACTCTAAGCAATAACGTGCGTTGTTATAAAAATCTTGTAAACGAGAGTAACATATAGCAATCATGATGTTATGCTCATAATATGTATTCTAACAATCATTAGATGCCAATTGTTCTCATATCAACTCTAACAATAACATGTGTGGTCATAAAAATCTAGGAAATGAGAGGAACATATAGCAATGATGTGGTTATAGACATGCTATGCATTCTAAATTTGTAACAAATGAACAGGCAGTCGTATTCATAAGGTAAAGATGAGATGAGATAGAACAATAACACGACGATAGATTCCACCAATATAGGTAGTCAATCCGTGTGTCGAACGCGTAAACGATGCCATCATGCACTATAGCATCAGACAGAAATGTTTCCTCAACATGATTGATGATGAGCCATAACCATGTATGGCGACCGGATTCTAGATAGACTAATCCCTTGTTGAACAAGGAAATGAGCTTGTAATCCATGTAGTCTTATGATGGTGTGGGCACTTCGCAGATTACAACTTTCTGCAAACAGAGGTCGAGCCAAAAGCTTGACGCGTCTCGTGCGTAGTAGGTAGGAGTGTCCGACGGGCCGCGAGGCTCGATGGCGGCGGTATCCAACGATGGAAGGGTGATCTCTTGCTGGGTGTAGATATCCACGAGACGCCATGGACTACCGGTGTGGTGGATGAGGACGATCCAGTTGGCCTTCATGCCCGCCCAGTAGTGGCCCCGCATGAAGGACAGGTGGAAGGGTAGTAGTAGCATGTCGAGGGGCACCACGGCAACCTCCGTAGGATCGTCAAGTCGGTGTTTGGGCCACCTGCGAGGATCGGGCATCAGCAAGCAGGGTGTCCTGAAAAGAGTCCGCCGGTTGCAGACGAGTAGATGGTACAAAGACACCGAGCATGTGGCCAGACGGACGGTGCTGAGTAGGTCCATACGACTACAGATCTGCCCCAAGAGAACATCGGGGAGGGAAGTCCAATTGCGGCTCTACGTGTCAGTCGGTTCTGCCATTGGGGTTTTCGGTGCCTGCGAGCCAGCGGGGAAGTGGATTCGGGCGGGCGAGCGAAGAAGCATCTCCTAGTGTGGCCGAGCAGTGAGCGGGGGGATATGGTACGCGCGAGCTACCAAGGAAGATGGTGCAGGCGGGCGAGCAGTGAGCGGGGGTAAATGGTGTGCGGCCGACGATGGGGAAGAGAGGAGGAAGAAGAGTGGAAGACGGCGAAGAAAGTGCATTCAATCTCAATTCTACTACTCCCTCCATCTAGGTGTGTAAGTCACCTTACGAAAACCAAATAATCCCAAAACACTTAGGCACCGTACATTAACTCCCTTCTCGTTTTTTGTTTTGTGGCATATCAACCAATAAGATATGTGGGATGTGCATGCTTTAAATGACTTGAGACTACCAAACATAACCGACTGATTTAGTAACACCAACACGCTGGTTCAGCTTATTAATTACGTGTCCCATCTGCTGCAGTGTGTATTGTCACTTCACTGCGAAGACTAGTTGAATAGTTCTCTTTGACCGAGATGAGGAATAAATGGATCGCGAGGACTTCCTTTCTACAGTATCCCTATGCCTCTACGCTCACTTCACTCATTTTGCTCCGTACCTAGTCACTTGTTGAAATCTATAGCCAAATGGACATGTCAATGGGAGGGAGTAAGCCCCATGCATGCATGCTTGCATGCATGCATGCATGCAACGTGCAACACTCACACGTACACATGGACGCACGCAACACTCACGCAGCCATGCGGCACATAGCACACGATGCAACACACACGCTCACGCTCAAGTGCTCAACCTACTCCCTACGTCCGTGAAAGACTATACATTTAGAGATTTACACATTGACCAGGGCATAATTAACGCCCAAAAGTAGCAGACTTATGTGTGCATGCGACCATTGAGATAAGAAGATTAAATGAAGGCCGTTGCATGCTGTAATTAAGGATAAACATGTAGCCTATACCTACAATACAAATTGGTGCATTAGTCAATCAATATCGATTTAGATTAAAGGCTAAACACATTGGAAGTGTAGATGTACATCATGTAGTACACTCTTTGTTGGAAGACCGAGGGAGGACACGTGCATGCACTCACATACACAGCCAGGGCGGTTCGCGCGCAAGGGTTGGACTCGTGTCGCGCCTGCGTAAAGTTTTGTCTAACTGATTTCTTTGCTCTGCCAACTGACAGGTGGGACCCAGAAACCAGGTGACAATTTAACCAGTCAACAAAGTGCCACGTCGACTATGTGGCCGGTCAGTAGGGTGCAATACGGTGCTCTACGATGAGCTAGTGATCGCATAATCGCCGCAAAACTATATATAGTGACCGTAAAGAGCGTATTGTTACATATGTTGACCACCAGTGTATTTTTCTCGTTTCAAGTTAAGCCATATTAATCATAAAGGTTGCAGTATGGACTACTACTAATAGTACTAGTACTGCTTTGATGTGCCCCGTCAACTCGCCGAATGAGGAGAAGCTTTCTTACTACGCCTCTCCCTCTCCCAAGCGCGTGGTGGTTCGCAGGACGAGGAGAGGGTTTTGACTACAGCGCCCTCTCCCTCGCCCTCGCCCTCGCGGTGGACGTGCAACAGTTCAATCAGTGTCAGATTGCTAGAAGCATATTGTACTGTAGTATCATCATTGTTGGACCTTCCGAAGAGGCGAAGAGCCAAGTGCAAGGTTCACACGAGTACGAACTGTTGAACCTCCCGAAGAGGCAAAGAGCCAAGCGCAAGGTTTTATAGGAGTTGTCGTCCTAGTAGGAGTGTACTAGTACAACTATAGCAAACGATGCTACTGTATGATGCCGCCACGTCACATATATCCAAAGCTGTGCCACCTTTTTTTTATCAAAGAGCATGTTGGAGCCCGTGCAACAACCACACAAGTTGCACATACACATAACACATTTACTAGTAATAAATTCTAAAGGACAAATGCCAGTATGCCACACAAGTTCATCTCCAACTAATGTGATAAATTTGTGCACGACTAGTCTACATATATTCACAGCGCTACCGTCCACAATTACCGTACTCCACATACACATTATAGATGGGAAACATGTCCTCCTCCAGGTTCCAGTCCCAGGTGTTCTTCATGGATGGCACGATCCATAGTGGTGGGCAACGGGAATCATTGTCGCAGCTTTCTAGTCCGGTTCCACACGTTGGAGACTCATCCAAGCTGAAGCGGCATAAATCAGGGATAGCGTGTCCCAGCATGCCGTTCATCCGGCGGTGCGCACTAAAGACACAACCATGCTTCATGAACGGTAGGCCTTCCGTGTCGTGCATGGAAGGTGGCATCCGCTTCACAATGGGGTAGTTGTCCCCGTTGAAAAGTGAGTACTCTCCAAGAGTGTTCCTTGGCACCCACGTAGCATCACGGGGGTCGAACTCGGCACCGTTCATCTGGTACATGCGGAATCCCAGATCTGGACACATGGTGACGTACATAGTCAAGGTCCATGCATAATAATGTTGTGCTCAAATGTGGCGGTCAGTAATACTGTGCAGCAAATAGTACTACTCCGGTATAGAGGAAGTAAAATAACCGGCTTATTATATATAGCCACTCTTGGCTACATGGATGAGATAGTAAGACATGGAAAAACAAAAATGGTGGCAGCTAGTGGGTTCAAGTCTTTAAGGGCCTAGCTAGCTATACGCGTCCTCCACGGTAAAAAGTACTCCTACTAGTACTACAAAGTATACTACTAGTACAACAATGAAAGAGAAGGTGAGAGGGTTAAAAATGGAATACCTGGGTAGATGGTGACGGTCCAATCGTGGTAGATTATGTGACCATGTTGCACATCGGTGGTACCATGGGTAACGACTGCTAAGATAGTTGATCCCAATATGCCAAAGTCAGTTACAAGGTTCTAGGTTAGACCGAATCGCGGATGCAAATGCACATCCAGGATCGGCAATCTTATTTTGATCGGGGGATGACTGGTCCCTGCAAAATAATGGAGTACCGTTAGGGATACAAATGATGGTTTGTGCATTTTGTTTGTAATCTGACGTACCGTAGGATGTCAACCATATGAAACAAGTCCCCTGGCTTGTCACCGCGAAGATGCAGCCTAGATGGCGCACAGCGTCTTCGAACGTGTAGGGGTACAAATCTGCCACCGCCAACATGCGCCAGGCTCTGCCGTTACTGCCTCCTGCATTGATGGCAATCCTTATGTCGAACACCATGATGAGATAGTAATCGTCGTAGCCACGTTGCTTTGTTGGTGGGTCCGCAATTGCTATCTTCTTCAATCTCATGTAGTCATCATCATACGTATTCTTTCCCAGCCAGTCCGGAAGGCCGATCCCAATGGTGGAGAAGGGGTCTGCCGGAACGGCCGCACTGTTATGGATGTTGTGCAAAATGATGGTGGTATCCGGTCGGAGGTATGCAAGCCAATCTTTGTTGGCACCGACCCAGACCTATATATAAGATGGTGGGCAGCAGAGAAATGACGTGATGGCAATGGAATAACTATGTACTACATGATCAAACTCCATTACTGTCCTGCTCATCGGACAAAATTCGACTATCTCTCAACGTCGGCAACTCTAGCGGAGTCAACATGCAACCATGCCCAGGGAGCGGTGGACTATTCGAAGGATTGTCCCATAGAAGAACCTTCTCCTTGAGGATTCATGGAAGACCAACAAGCATGGCCTATTTAAGCAGCGTCTTGAAAAAGTTGGTGCAGGAAGCACCGAGTCTTGCGGCGGTGAGGACGTCGGAGCGGCGTGCGATTTCTCCCACAGGATCATCGTCCAAGGTCTCCCAGCCCCGACGAGGAGGAGAACCGCCTGGCGAATCCATGGGAGCAACGACAAACTGCCTTCTCTTCGGGGGGAGGGGAACTGGCGAGGAGGAGATAAGAGCGTAGTAACCGCAGGGCCTCGTCCCTTCCAACTGTAGATCGTTCCTCGGCGAAGGGGTGAGGCTATTATTTACTACTAGTACTCCCTCCGATTCTTTTTACTCTACGCATAAGAGTAGACCCGGATACCAAGGCAGGGGCTCGCTGCATGCTTTCTGGACGGAAATACCCCTGGCACATGGATGGGAGGAGTTAGCAGCTATAAATGCCCCATGCAGCGCATTGGTTGTCCGCCTGCGTTCTACTCTCTCTGCATGCTGCATGGATGTCTCCCTCTCTCTCACATGACTACATGCGGTGGCGCTGGCCTATGAGAAGCTCGCGTGGAGATAGCAATCTTCTCTCCAGAAGTGATTTTTTTTGAAAGAAAGGTGAGGGAGTCCTGGATTAGGGGGTGTTCGGATAGTCAGACTATACCTTCAGCCGGACTCCCGAACTATGAAGATACAAGATTGAAGACTCCGTCTCGTGTCCAGAAGGGACTTTCCTTGGCGTGGAAGGCAAGCTTGGCGATATGGATATTTAGATCTCCTACCATTGTAACCGACTCTATGTAACCCTAACCCTATCCGGTGTCCATATAAACCGGAGGGTTTTAGTCCGTAGGACAACATACACATCAACAATCATACCATGGGCTAGCTTCTAGGGTTTAGCCTCCTCGATCTCGTGGTAGATCTACTCTTGTACTACCCATATCATCAATATTAATCAAGCAGGACGTAGGGTTTTACCTCCATGGAGAGGGCCCGAACCTGGGTAAAACTTCGTGTCCCTTGCCTCCTGTTACCATCCGGCCTAGACGCACAGTTCGGGACCCCCTACCCGAGATCCGCCGGTTTTGACACCGACATTGGTGCTTTCATTGAGAGTTCCTCTGTGTCGTCGCCATCAGGAAGGATGCCTCTCCCCGTCTTTAAAGACGGCACCGTTGCTAAGGGAGCTTTGGTTGTCAGCCAAACCCTCCGGCTAGGTGGTTTTCTTATGACCGCATGTTCGGCTTCTGCGCCGACGATGACCTCTCGAGCCATCGAAAACAATCTTCATGTCAGGTCGGAACTCGCCGAGCAATTAGATCCAATGGAGCTCTCCTCCATAAACAAGCTCTTGGATCGCTTCGCGCCCTGGGAGTCGCTACGGATTACGACCAGATTGGGCCTAAACCCGATCTGAGAGAGATTAACTCTCCCCAAGTCATCGATCACGTTGTCGTGGTAGAGGGATAGTGCGGCGACCCTTCGTCTATCTTAAGGACTCGCTACGTCCAGATTCCCGATCCCTCCAAGCCAGATACCCGCGGAGGGGAAGATATCACTCAAGACCTGAACTTAGAATCAGGCGACGAGCTGGATTCATTGGACAACACCCAGGGATCCAAATTTTCGAATTCGGAAATTCCTCGGCCTTTGAGCCTCATACGGGGTGAGGCTTCGGATTTAACTCCACCCACCCACCCCAACATAAGCGATCTATCCAAAATTAGGCAAGAGCCCGACGAAACAGTACATCACTACTGGGCCAGATTCCTCCTGGTTAAGAACAAGCTAAGGGACTGCCGCGAGGAAGACGCAATCTCAATCTTCTGCAATAATTGCACGGACAAGGGAATACTCAACGCCATAAGTCACCGTGATATTATACGCTTCGCTGACTTGGCGTCCATTGTACGAAAGTACTGTGCGATGGAAAGCGCCTGGAAAACCAAAATAAAATTTTGGGACAATCCGGCCCTAAATACAAACCCAGTCCGAAATAAAAGGGTGCACCATAACCAGACACCCGGGTCAAACACCAAAAAGAAAAAACCCTCTACAGGGCATGGAACCGTACTGGAAGGATGGCTTAATGGACCCTGTAAAATTCCTAGTATAGAGGAAGCCGCACCAACTCACAGCCTTAGAGCATGTTGGATACTCCGGCAGGTGGCCAAAATTGGCGAAAATCTCCTAACTCCGGAGGCCACAGAAAGCCACCCCAGAGACACCAATACGGTATTAATAGTCTTCGAGACTTTCGCATCAAATAATATGCGAAAAAGCACACTCCGCAGCCTTGCCGAAGTCTACCAAGTAGCAACAATAACTCATGGAGTGAAACGGCTATTACCTTTAATGCCAGTGATGAACCTAAATTCCGAATAGCCCGAGCACCAGCCACATTGGTCCTTAGTCCAATAGTGGACGGCTTTCATCTTACCAAGGTACTCATGGTCGGCGGCAGCGGATTGAACCTCATTTACGAGGAAACCCTTCAAAAAATGGAAATAGACTGGAACCGCATTGAACAAAGCAGCACAACCTTTAGAGGAATAATCCCCAGTCGGGAAGCGCGCTGTACAGGAAAAATCACAATAGATGTGGTGTTCGGCACGCCGGATAATTACAGGTCCGAAGAGATCACGTTCCATGTGGCTCCGTTCAGCAGCGGTTATCACGCTCTGCTAGGGCGGGAGCGTTTACAATCTTCCAAGCAATACCCCATTACGGGTACATGAAGCTCAAGATGCCCGGGCCTAACGGGATCATCACTCTCCCTAGTGATCCGGACATAGCACTCCGCGCCGAAAACAAGACAGTCGCACTAGTCCTCGAGGCACTATCCGAAGCCCTAGCTGCTGAGGAACTGACTGCGCTGCGCTCTACGATGAATAGGGACGATGTGGTACTTGACAAAAGATCCAAGTCCACCTCCTTTAAACCGGTGGACGAAATAGTCAAATTCCATGTCCATCCAACGGACCCAAATAAAACAGCTTCCATCGGGGCACAATTAAACCCTGATATAGACTCCGCACTGCGAGAGTTCCTACGAGAGAATTGGGACATTTTCGCCTGGCACCCTTCAGACATGCCAGGAATCCCACGCAGGCTAGCAGAGCACATCTTAAATATCCAAACAGGATTCAAACCTGTCAAACAGGCTCTTCGGCGTTTTTCCAAACCTAAGAGACAGGCTATGGGAGAGGAGCTAGCAAAGCTATTGGGGGCTGGATTCGTCAGAGATATAAAACATCCGGACTGGCTAGCAAACCTGGTGATGGTACCAAAGAAGGACAAATCCTGGCGCCTATGCCTTGACTTTAAAGACCTTAACAAGGCTTGCCCAAAGGATCCCTTCCCCCTCCCCCGCATCGATCAAATTATCGACGCTACCGCAGGACGTGATTCATTGTGTGTCCTCGACGCATATTCCGGATACCATCAAATCAAGATGGCAGAATCAGACCAAGCCGCAATGGCATTTATCACACCATACGGACCGTTCTGCTTCAACACAATGCCCTTCGGGCTCAAAAATGCCGGTGCAACATATCAACGCATGATTCAGACATGTGTGGCAAGCCAGATCGGCAAAACAGTGGAGGCATATGTAGATGATGTGGTCGTCAAAACAAGACACGTCGAATCTCTAGTAGACGACTTGAGGCTCACATTTGATAACCTCCGAACATACGACATCAAGCTCAACCCGGAAAAATGTGTTTTCGGCATTCCAGCCGGAAAGCTCTTGGGCTTCATTGTATCTAGTAGAGGAATCGATGCAAATCCAGCCAAGATCCGAGCTCTGTCGCAACTGGATATTCCAAAGGACCTCAAACAAACACAAAAGTTAACCGGATGCGTGGCAGCTCTAAGCCGCTTTATCTCCCGCTTGGGAGAAAAGGCCCTACCCCTTTACCGCCTCCTTCAGTGCACTGAACACTTCGAATGGACGGATGCAGCCACGGCCGGACTCGAGGAAATAAAAGCCATACTGGCATCAAACCCAGTCCTGGCCGCGCCAAATATTGGTGAACCAATGCTATTATACATTTCAGCAACACATCAGGTTGTAAGCGCAGTGCTCGTCGTTGAACGAGAAGCGGACGGACACAAATCCCCCCTTCAAAAGCCGGTCTATTATGTGTCCACTGTCCTTACTCCTTGCAAATCACGGTACTCGCATTATCAAAAGATCGTGTACGCGGTATTCATGGCATCCTGGAAGCTACGACACTACTTTCAAGAGTGTTCAATAACAGTAGCCTCAGAAGTACCACTTAACGATATTATAAACAACCGTGACGCAACGGGCCAGATTGCAAAATGGGCCATTGAGCTCCTCCCATTCGACATAACTTATAAGCCACGGCGAGCCATCAAGTCGCAAGTCTTGGTAGACTTGGTCGCAGAATGGACGGAGGCCGAACTCCCTAAAGAGTACGGCACATATTCAAATTGGATCATGCATTTCGACGGCTCCAAGATGTTGGCCGGACTGCGGGCTGGCGTCGTTTTGACGTCCCCCATAGGAGACATAGTTCAATACATACTACAGATTATGTACACGGACTCCAACAACGCAGTCGAATATGAGGCCCTTTTACATGGTCTCCGGATGGCAGTATCCATGGGCATTCAATGCTTAGAGGTGCGTGGGGACTCGAACCTCGCAATATCCCAAATAAATGGAGACTTCGATGCCAAGGATCCAAAAATGGCAGCTTACTGCAACGCCGTCCTAAAAATGTCAGCTCGGTTCGAGGGGCTTGAATTTCACCATATAGCCGGGGAAAATAATCAGGCGGCACATGTCCTGGCACGCATCGGCGCAAAACGCGATGTAGTCCCCCCCAACATCTTCTTGGAAAGGCTGTTCAAGCCATCCGTTGTATGGGAAGGGGAGCCGAACAATAACACCCCGGACCCAACCGCACTGCCTGACACCGAACATTCTGACACAATCGGGGGCTCTACCAATGAAATAACACATTCAGCCCACGTAATAATGGCCGTCATCGCCCCGTGGACAGAACCATTCCTCGCCTACCTCAGCAGGCAGGAACTCCCCGAGGACCAAAATGAGGCACGCTGCATAGTGCGGCGATCCAAAGCCTACAGAGTCCACGAGGGAGAGCTTTATAAGAAAAGCACTACCGGAGTCCTTCAAAGGTGCATCTCCGAAGAGGAGGGGCGGAACCTCCTGGCTGAAATTCATGCCGGACTGGGCGGTCATCACGCTGCAGCTCGGTCCCTTGTAAGAAAGGCCTTCCATACATGCTTTTATTTGCCGACGGCCCGGGCAAACGCTCAGGACTTAGTCCAACGATGCACCGGTTGCCAGCTCTTTGCAAACCAAAGCCATATGCCACCCACTGCCCTCCAAACTATCCCCATTACTTGGCCCTTCGCGGTCTGGGGGCTTCACATGGTTGGACCCCTTAAAGGCAGAACCCACAAGCAAAAATACTTACTGGTCATGGTGGATAAATTCACCAAATGGATAGAAGCCAAGCCTGTTAAGACGGCTGAATCCGGACCAGTGATAGACTTTATATCCGGGGTCGTACATCGTTACGCCGTTCCCCACAGCATCATCACTGATCACGGCACAAACTTCACGGCCGGCGAGGTAAAACTCTGGTGCAAAAACATGGGCGTCAAGCTCGATTATGCTTCCGTCTATCACCCACAAACTAACGGCCAGGTCGAACGTGCAAATGGTCTTATCATGAGCAGCATTAAACCTAGATTAGTGCGATCCCTCAAGGAATCTAACACGCACTGGGTAGAGCAGCTCGACTCCGTACTCTGGGGGCTGCGGACCATGCCGAATTGTACCACCGAATACACACCATTCTTTATGGTGTACGGCGCAGAGGCAGTTTTGCCCTGCGACATAATTCATGACTCACCTCGAGTGCGCATGTACGAAGAAAGAGAAGCCGAGCTCGATCGGCAAGACAGCTTAGACGCATTGGAGGAGGAGCGTGATGTGGCAAAAGCCCATTCCGCATGCTATCAACAGCAGGCTCGAAGATACCAAAGCAGAGAAGTCCGGGCCAAAAATTACAACGTTGGCGAATTAGTTCTATGACTACCGGACAAGAAAAAGGACAAACTCAAGCCCAAGTGGGAAGGTCCCTTCATAATTGACCAAGTCCTGACTGGTGGAGCGTACCGCCTGCGAGATGCATCGGATAACCGACTCGAGCCGAACCCATGGAACGCAGCCCGTCTCCGAAGATTCTATGCCTAGCGCCAGACTCTATGTTCGTCTCCTTCCTCTGTCAATTTTTTATATATTTTCTGTCTTACATTTCTCTTCTTCTCTCTCCCTCTCTCTCTCTTAGAGCCTTTAAAGGCTCATAAAGTGACGCGCTATCCGCGCTCATTAAACCTGGGGGCTTCTTTAAACAGAAGCTTATTTATACGGGCTTCATGCCCAACACATGTGTCACACTTCCACATGTACCTTTTATTCACCATTACATGCATCGATATGACTTAAGTTTTGGCCAAGCTGGGTTGCCTGGCTCCTGTGCTTACCCCTACGTTCCCGATTGTTCGGCTAGGTGGTAAAGGGAGCACCTCTGCGATTGTTACTGCCGGGTCAGCCGGATGTGTACCTCAGACTGGGTGAAGCCGAAAGCTAGCGTTCTTAAGGGAATATTCGGTCGGTGAACTAAAGGTGATCTTTTTTATTTTATTTATCTATATGCCCCCAGATGTTTTTCCTGCGTTTCTTTTTGCAGCATGGACATGCACTTTAGGGCATGCCTCCCAGGGAAAGGAACCCCTAATGGAACTATTCTCCCTGGAAGATGTTTCTTACTAACCATGTAATATAACATAACTAGTCGGGCACTTGTATGTTCACGCACTAATGACCCCTACGCCTGGTCTCCATGCATTTCCAGGTTCTTATATAACCGCATGGGAATTCGGACACACTCCGGACCGTCAGGTCCCGAGGCTAAAGCGAAAAGGTCGGCCATGACAAACGATCTACAATCCGGCTAGAAGGCATCATAAAACTCAATTACATTACATAGTCATTTTGACTGATTGTATTCCTCTTCAATACCATCTAACAGGCTGTCTAATTTACAGTCCTACTGGGAATACTTCGCGGCCAACTCTACTTGGCTGCATACTAAGCTTACAGGGATCTCCTTCCCATCGGGCCCTAGAGGACTGACCTCGGCCATGTGGTTGGGGTCAGCCTTTGCGTACCGCGTCTTCACCATGGCCCAGGCCTCCTTAGAGCCTTGACGGCAGCCAATATCTTCCACAATCGGAAGCGCCATTGTGCTCCCTTTAGCTTTTCCGCAAGCTATCCAAGACTTTCAGGCATGGAAACAGATGGCCACAGGGCCTGGGCGACGCCTCGCATCGCCTGCCGAACTTGATCGAGCAGTTGCGAGAGCTCGGGAAGAAGGTCACCCGTAGAACCGGGCATCTCCTCTGCAGTACGACCTGTTAGCACACCTACAGACATTGCTCTGTTAGTCGACTTCCCCGCCAAACTTTCTTTCAAAAGGTTCGTTCAAGCACTTACTAAATATGCCGCGCCGAAGCCGCTGATTCTCCTTCACGGAGTTTGACAGCTGGGCACGAACATATTTCAGCTCGACGCCCACCTTGGTGTTGGCATCCTGGAGATCGTTCTTCTCCCCCATCACCTTTATCAACACCCTCTCACCCGCCTTTAGCTGGCGTAGAAGGCGCCATCTGCAATTTCATTTGTCAGATTCGCACCAAAGCCGTGCTTCGCAAAATACTTATCTTTCGAAGTGTATATTACCAGAGGGGGTCTCCTTAGGCTCCCCTGTCGCGGCTAGTGCGGCCTCAAGTTGGGCTTTGCACTCTTCCAGCTCCTTGGACAGTAGGAATTCTTTTCTGTAAGAACATGCATAACAATTGATCCTTAAATCAGTTATTTTAACTGTTTCAAGTCTCGGGGGCTACTGGTATCTATACATAATTTCCAAAATTTTCTTACCCGTATGTCTTTTACATATTGCTCCGTGGCTCTGGCTAGACCATTTTGAGTAGCATGGAGGTACGCATCTCCCGATTTGAAGGCATCTCATGCCTCTTGGGAGAAACAAGCGTCGCGAAGAATTGTCCGGCGACGCCTGTGGTTCATGGCACTCTCCACCTCAGAGTTGGTGGCAGACAACCTGTCCACATCCTCCATTGGAGGAGCACCTGGTGCGCGCCTTGTGTTTGCCTCCACCTCCGGACCAGGCTTTGGAGCCTGGTTGGTGGAGGAGCGATTGGCAGCCTCTCCGAGTCCAGTCCGGCAAGGTCTCTTTGTCCTGAAGAGAGCACGAGTGTTAATATGCCTTGAAGGTGCAACACCGGGGATAAGGGGGCGCGCCATACCTTTGCGCTGACGTCTTGGTCCGGACTACACCTCTTTTCTGCCCATGGGGCCCTGCGGCCCCTCGTTGGCTTGTCGCCACAGGATCGGCCTCCCGTTTCTGGGAGGCCAGGATTAGCCCTGGGCAATTAGCCGTAATGGCCACAAGGCGTTGTCCTTGCTCAATTGATGGAACACTCCATCAATCAGCTCCACCGAAAAGTCCAGATCCTCTTGAGAGTCCGGGTCGAGGGACCGTCCTGGGTCCTCGGGTTGTGGAGGAGGGCTGCTTATTTCTTTAACAGCCTGGCGCAGTTCCCGCATTGAAATCACTAGATTGAATATTTAACAATGGGGATATAAAACAAATGGGCAAGTTGTGACCACTCACCCAGCTTGGAGGATTGTACATGGAAAATCCACCCTTTGGGTCGACGCGGAGAAAATCCTCCACTTCTCCCTTGTACAAAGCGGACAAGGTCTTTATTAGAGCCGCAGCCGAATCCGGCCCCTTACGACCGTAGCGGGTGGTGTTGTCCTCCCCATTGAAGTCCCACATGGGGTGGCCTCTATACTGTAGCAGTTGCACCCCTCACATGTTGCATGCGGCCATGACCGCGATCATGGTCAGTCTGGAATGAGCTAGCAATCTTATCCGGCCCATCAGGTAAATAACATCCCTGTCACTTTCCCTCTGAGGGCTCCATGGACGCCAGCTTAGGCGTTTCTTTAAGGGAACACTGTCGAATTCAGGGAGGCCGATCCGGACGGGATCCGGTAGCGGGACATCTTCTATATAAAACCACTCCGAGGGCCAGTCTTCGGACGCCTTCTTTGGGGTTCCGGACAGATATCCGGTCTCGGCGATGCGCCACACTTCGGCTCTGCCCACTTGATACATATACCCCTTCTTGGAACGGGGCACGAGGCAAAATAGCTCCCTCCATAGTCCGAAATGAGATTCAACGCCCAAGAACAGCTCGCAGAGGGCTACAAAGCCCGCAATATGCAATACTGAGGCAAGCGTGAGATGATGTAGCTGGAGGCCGTAGAACTCCAGCAGCCCCCGGAGAAATCGATGGATTGGAAATCCGAGCCCCCTTATTAAATAAGGGACGAGGCACACCCGCTCTCCTTTGGAGGGATTAGGGGCTCTCTCCACTGTTATAGACGGCAAGACCGGCTCGAACCGGGATCATATAGGCCGGGGGGAGAAATCCCTTGGTCTGGAGCATCACTAGCTCGCTATGCGGGATGGAGCATCTTTCCCAATATCCAGGCTTAGGGCTGGAAGGGCGAGAGGAGGAGTCGCGACGGCTGGCCATGGTGGAATGGACCTTTGTCGAATGCGCTCTGATGAACACTCGCTAAGGGGGATGGTGTGGTTTGGATCTAAATCCTTGTCTCCTTAAATAGGTCATCTCATTTGCGCGGCTAGGGGTGTTAATATAAAAACACTTAGACCTTTCATATTCGTTTGACACGTGGGAAGCGGCCATTATTGGGCGTAGAAGCCAAGGAGCGCGACATCCACAAGAAACTGGACTTTATTCGATAGGTACATTGAGTTTGGAGGAGAACCCGCCTTGCAATGCCGAAGACAATCTGTGCGCCGGACTCATCGTCATTCAAGCCTGGTTCGGGGGCTACTGAGGGAGTCCTGGATTAGGGGGTGTTCGGATAGCCGGACTCCTGGACTATGAAGATACAAGATTGAAGACTCCGTCCCGTGTCCGGAAGGGACTTTCCTTGGCGTGGAAGGCAAGCTTGGCGATAAGGATATTTTGATCTCGTACCATTGTAACCGACTCTATGTAACCCTAACCCTATCCGATGTCTATATAAACCGGAGGGTTTTAGTCCGTAGGACAAAATACACATCAACAATCATACCATAGGCTAGCTTCTAGGGTTTAGCCTCCTCGATCTCGTGGTAGATCTACTCTTGTACTACCCATATCATCAATATTAATCAAGCAGGACGTAGGGTTTTACCTCCATCGGGAGTGTCCGAACCTGGGTAAAACTTCGTGTCCCTTGCCTCTTGTTACCATCCGGCCTAGACGCACAGTTCGGGACCCCCTACCCGAGATCCGCCGGTTTTGACACCGACAAAAGGGATTATGGAACATTATGGGATTGCATTATACTGTAAATAATAGCACTAGTAAGAAATTTTTGGCACTAGGTAGTAGTTTTTGGCGTGGATTAAGAAATTTTGGGTATGTTTTTGCCATTTTTTGTACACGCCAACTAGTGTGAAAAAAGTCTTACATTATGTGACGGGGGAGTACGTACTTGTACTGTAGTAGTACTAGTACTACTTTTCTCAAGTAGTAGTGCAATGTACTGTAATTCTAGTCTAGTCTAGTATAGTGCACCAGTTTTGAACTCTTGAATCTCAGGGCCAGGGAGCTACAGTTGGAAGTGGAGGGTACTACTGTTCTCTAGAACCATCGATGTACTATTAATGCAGGGTAAGTACACCTGCGTAGTGGCCTAGTGGTTACTCTCGGTGCTCTATTTAGCCGCTCCTCTGACGTAGCTGGCCTACTCAGCCGCTCATCTCACGCACACACTAGCATCTTGTTTATCAGCGACGGTTACTGCGGGGGTAGAACATTTGAGTTATTTGATACAATGAGACTAGGCTTTTTGCTTCCATTTGTGGAGGTGTAATGGATCTCGTCGAACTTTGTTAGTAGTTCCTTCTTTATGAATGAGATGAAGCAAAGCTTTTGCCTCCGTTTAAAAAAACATGGCAAGAGGAATTTCTTTTATAGTAGAGCCGATAATGGAGTGAAGTCCATGCATGCAACGCCACAAGCTACAGAGTAGTAGTAGAGCACTTTACGTACAGAGCCATATTGCACAGTTCCCAATGCCCCGTCAGGCTTTTTCGGCTACTCGGGCTTAATTGGGAGGCGCTAGTTTAAATATGCTACTAGCTGGAAGCTGTAAGCGAGGTGCGGCTAGGGCGAGCACGCGAGCCACGGGATGCTAGGAAGGAAAACCCGTTCACGTGGCCAGGCTGTCCAGTGCACCTAGATTGTGGGGCTGCACGTCCGTTTGACTTGAAAACTCAAACTACCCGTGTAAAATATTGGCTCGCAGCGAAGTGTAGTAGTACTATTTTTTTTAAAGGCCACTGTGCGTTCGGCCGGGATTGAACCCACAAAACGAGGTATACACTCCCGCAACCACTAGTAGTACTTGTTGGAGTACAACGCAACCTAGAATCGCCTTTTGTCGCTAGTAGTACATACATTGTTCCTTATAAGAAACCCCTAAGAGCATGGTTAATAGTATAGCCAGCTGCTGGCTATAAGCTAGTGCCATGTCATCTACAGCCCATCTTATAGCCAACATGTAGTAGTAGTTTATTTCTTATAGCCCGCTGACTCAGCTCTATTGTACTTGCTCTAATAATGCAAGAAACCACTAAAATGCCAAGAAACTACTACCACTTGCATATGTGGCAGACTTAAGATAAGACTACCTTATCAACCATTGTACATGCTCTTACCAACAAAAATCCTCGAGAGACCTCCTACCTCCGGCCCGTCCACCTAGTCATCCTCGGCCATGGGACGCAGCTACCGCCACCGGCAGAAGGCGAGGTCAAAACCGCCGGCGGTGCGGAGCCCATGTTGCGGCAGCCCGGATGCCAGCTCCGTCTGGCGCTCGTGGCCGCTAGCTAGCCAAGATAGGTCCGTCCAGCTGCTTGTCTGCAAGGTTTGCTAGCTAGATTGGCAAGGCAACGCGGCAGCTTGCTCGCATGCGCCATGCTAAGGCTAGCCATCTGGCTCGAGCGAAGGCCGGCGCGATGGCTTGCTCGCTCGTGAGTCATGCTCGGGCCAACCTGCCAACCCATGCGGAGGCTAGCACGGCGTCCGGCCCGTCCGGCGGAGCGGCGGCCAACTAGCTCATCACCGGCGCCACCGACGAACACGCATCAGTACTGTTTGAAGTAATGTTCAGGAAAAATAATGATTTGAGGGGGAATAATAGGATAGAAGGTCAGATATGGGTCCCTCGTGTCAACGGTCAAACAAAATGTGTTCGTTTAAGCTGCCTCGTCGGCACGGACATGTGGGCCAACCCTGTCATAAATGGGTTTAAACGAACCTAATCGGTAGGAGTACTAGGTAGTTTTTGGCGTGGATTAAGAAATTTTGGGTACGTTTTTGCTATTTTTTGTACAATAGATTCCTCCTAGGGCCGGTTGAAAGTGGTAGTTTTTTGTTAAATACTCTACATATTGTAAGTAGGAGTGAAAGTTAAGCTTTGGAAGCCAATAAGCAAGGCTAGTTACATAGTGCATATGTGTACATAATTGAAAGTAAATATCAACCATGAGTGACTAATATCTTGATAGAAAACTCGAAACTATGGGATACTAGGAAAAGAAATGCATGGTTGGAAATACTAGCAATGTTCATGTCCGTTGCAACGAATCATAATTAGAATAATACTTATTCACAAACTTGGTACAAAACACTCTAATTTTGATATACATATGTCACTAGAGATATATTATGTTTCAATTAGAAAATATTCCTTGGGATATTTTGGTGAGGTCAGGGAGGGATGTGGTTGGTTTTAAGATACTAATTATGAGTTTTTCTGCAAATTGGTAGACAAGTGGGATGTTGGTGAGAAAAGGCAACAACTTACATCACAGTCGTTAGATGTAGATCTAATGGTCAGAAACGACGGATGGCAGACACACCAGCATCACCAACTTAGCGCATCTCCAGCCGTTGGCCCCCAGGAGGGGCAAAAAATCGCCCCCTGGGGGCGCACCGGCGCTAAACCGCGCACTGGGGGCGTGATGCCCCCCAGTCGCGGCCCCCCACGGGTTTTTAAAATGTTCAAATTTGGCGCAAACATAACGCAAACACGGGCGAGTTCGTTCAAATTTAAACATATTTTACAAAAAAGAAAAAAAATACCGTGGGCTACCCCCACCGTCTCCCTCGCCGGCCGCCCACGCGGTTCTACATGCCGAGGAGGCTGTAGAACCGCGTGTAGTCACTGTCGTCGTCGTCGTCGCCCCCGCCTACGCCTCCGCCGTCCCTGATGCATCCCTCCCCCGGTTGGCGCGGCGGGTTGGACGGTGCGGGGGCGTCGTCGTCGTCGTTATCGAGGACGACAACACCGTCCTTGTCCTCGCGCCCACGTTTGCAGGCGGCGATCTCTTCTAGGGCCCGACGCTACCGGATCATCTCCTCGCGCAGGTAGTCGTCGCGCGACAACCGCATGGCGTCCTCGTCGGAGAAGCCGCACCGGGCTATCTCCTCGTACTCCGGGGAGAGGCTGGACTCCACCTTGGGCTCGATGAGGGTGCTGGAGCTGCGGGTGCGTGCGCCGACAGGCGTGTCCTGGGGCTCCGGCTTGACGGGGCGGAGGTGGAGGCAGGGAGAGCCGCCGGAGCTGCGGGTACGCGCGCTGACAGGCGTGTCCTGGGGCTCCGGCTTGACGGGGCGGAGGTGGAGGCAGGGAGAGCCGCCGGGCGAGGAGGAGGACACCCCGGTCTCCATGCGCCTCGGCATCCAGGAGCTTCCCCGGCGGCGGCGTGAGAAGGACGGGGGAGTGGGGTACTCGAGGCGCGGCGTGTTGCCGCCCTAGAAGTACTCGAGGACGGACTCCAACGTGCGCCCGGGCATGCCCCACCACTGACGCCGGTCGGTGGCGTTGAACCTGCCATAGGGCACGACGCTGTTCATGGCCTCGAGCTGCTCGCCGTGCCGACGGCGGAAGTACGGCTCCCAGACTGGGCTGTCGGGGACGTACCGGGGCCCCTCCCTCACCGCACGCGGCAGGGACGAGAGAATGCGTGCGATCTCCGCACACCGCGCCACGCCAATGGGTACCGGGGGCACCGGCACGCCGCCGGTGCTGATCCTCCACGCCCCGGGCACCCACATGTCCGACGGGACCGGGTACTCAGCCTCGAAAAGGAGGTGAGCCTCGTCCTCGTGCAGATGACGGCGCCCGAATCCGTTCGCCGCCACGCCGTCGCCTGGGAAACGCTCGGCCATGCTTTCTCAACTGGTGACGGCGAGAGGAGGAAAGGGGGAGAAATGAGCGCATCCTCGGTGGATGATCGGGGTGAGTCTCTCTGGCGCGCTTGCAGTCGGCTTTTATAGGCGGAGACGCCGCGTGGTAGGCTTGGCCGGCACGTTACGCGTGGCGTGATTGCATGTCGGCCGAGGGACGTGTCACCCAGCCTTCACTGTGCCGCCCGTTAGGCATCAATGGAGGTTGACCGACGCGGCAGCGCACGGCAGCTTTGGCATTGATTCGCTGCGGGAAACGAGGCGATGAGGATGACGAAGGGGCGAGAAGAGAGTAGAGTCGCTGACGCGGCGGGCCCAAGGCTCTTCGTGCCAAAAAGGATTCGCCCGGCGCCCCCGAGCGACCCCCAGCGTGCCGGGTTCGGGTTGGGTCCGCCGGCGCCAATTTCGGCCCGAGCCGACGAAAACTGGGCTCTTGGGGGCGCGACTGGGCCGATTTTTTGGCGCCGGCGGACGAAAACACGCCTGGGGGGCCTTCTTGGGGCGCGGCTGGAGATGCCCTTAGTCTTGTGTAGGAGTACTAGCAAGATCCGTGCATTGCACGGAACATCAAGATGCATTTTTTATAAAACACTTGTTCTGATTGACCCTTGCGGGAGTAATCCCATGTGTAAAAACTAATGATATCTCGAGAAATATGAGATAAGGTGAAGAGGAGTGGGGTGTGGTGGTGGTTGGTGGTCGAACTGAGCGGAGGCATGGGGATTGATGATGCCGGCAGCAGCCACCAGGCCAGTTTGTTCGATAGGCTTCCTTTCTTAATTGCTCAACAACGAGGTTTGTTGGAGATAAGGATGAACGAGGGAAGGCCTTGTGTGCAAATGTGGAGAGGGATGCGGGTATCTTTTAGTTTAATTTCCATCCGTCAGATATAGGTCGGACGGTCTATATTGCAAGATGGCACAGGTACCATCATCACCAACTCGGTTTTTTATAAGAGAAGAAATATAAGTATGGAGATTCAACGCCTCGGCATGTGGGCCCTTAGCTCAATGACTTCTCGACTGTGTAAAACGAAGATTTTCCCGTCGCCGACAAGGAGGGGGTGACGGCGGCGTGCTTTTTGGCTTGCTCTAGTCCTAGCTGTCATACTAGGCGGTCTAAGCACGTGTAGATTTATTCTTTTTCACGTCTCGTGTTTGCCGTACTGCCACGACTGTTCATGAATAGACGCTAAGTTATTCATGAGGAAACCCTTGTTGAGCGTGTTTGCGAGAGAGAGAGAGAGAGAGAGAGAGAGAGAGAGAGAGAGAGCGTGTGTGATATGTTAGAGACTGAGGCAATGATAACAGATTCTTTGTGTCTATGTGTGTGGAGGATAGAGAGAGACATGTACATGGGGCTTTGTGTTGTGTAACGTGGAGACACATATACATAATTAGAGAGTGAGTGTGTGAGATACACATGCAGACATGAGGAGAGATGAGGATCCAGGTAAATGGGTGTTTGTGCGTGTCTGTGCGTGTTTGTGCACGCGTTTGTGTGTGAGAGGGAGCGAGTGTATGTGGAGTAGAGAGACCACTGATGATGTAAACCTAATATAAGGGAAGGGGGAATGGTGTGACATGTGTAGTAGCGAGATAGCACGGGTGCGGGCGGGGGGAGGAGACAATTTGAAGAGACATCGAGTGTGTGGGGGGAGAGGGGTGTGAGAGCGAGAGAAAGAGAGAGCTAGCACCGGAGAGAGAGAGAGAGAGAGGAAGAGTAGGGGTGAGAGGGGTCGTTTGTGTCCATAAATGGCGTATAGATAGGGAGACAATGTTGATGTTGTCCGAAATTGGCCTATGAATGGAGACGCAAGGGAAGCGAGTCATCGTGTGTGTCATAGGGACTTCACGAGAGAGCTAGAATAGATGGTGTAGAGAACAATGTGCGAAATTGAGAACGGTTATACATTAGGGAGCTATGCAAAGAGTCACGACATATATGTATACATGGAAGGAGCTGGGGCCGGTCCGCATGTGGGAGAGATAGAAAGAGGAGAGTGGTGCACAAGGAGACAAAGTGTGCTTGTTTGCAGTGGGGGTGGTGTGTGAGGTGAGTGCGCGAGAACCACATAACTAGGGAGATAGACGTTTGGGGCGACGTTCTGTGTGTATGGGAAATATACACTCTACATAGTGCGTGTGCTTGGGTAAGAGAGATAGCGGGAGACCTAGAGAGTGAAGGAAGAGATGTGTGCATGCCCGAGAGACAAAGTGATAGAGACCTATGTTGGGGTCCGGACTTTACAAGAGAGAGGGGTGTTAATGTGCTCGTGTGTTGGTGTTTGGGGGAGAGAACGACTTCTCTGTGTGTGTGTGTGTGGTGGGGGGGGGGTTGACTTCAGATAAAGAGTGAGGTGTCTATATTTGAGGGACTTTAGCGTAATTGAGATATTGTGCACTCATGGTTGATCAATTTGTTTCACAGTTTGTACAATGAGATAACGATACTTTTGAACATGCGTGATATACCTTGATGTACCAGAATTACAAACCTAAGATTGGAATTTTGGAATTCGACTCCATCATTAGCTTTTGTAATTCATTTAAACGGAGGTACGTTTTTTAAGACGGGATTTCGTGATTTCAAATTCATATATCAAACCTAGAGATATACCCATACGGGCATGTTCAAACTTTATAATCATCCACTTTATTCATACACATACACATTTTTGCTTTTGTCATCATATTTAGGATAAACACATTTGGAATTTCATTTGAATTGGACCGTATGATGGTATTTGCTTGTAGTAGCTCAATGATCCATATTTGAATTGAATGGACAATCTAAGTTTCGAGTTGGAGACATTGATTTTCAGAACTTGCACATTTTTTTCCGTGCAAAACAAACAAATTGTCGGCCATGATATCATAGTCAGCCGTACAAGAGCAGAATACTTATAATTTTAGGTGCCAAAAGCTTTCAAACTTCCCGCTCACATCGAAATATCACGCGCCCGAAAGTTTAGCCCTGCGATATTCCTGTTTTACCCCTGCCACATGAACGGAAAAGGGCTGCTTTGGTAACTCCATTGTTTCCCCCTCTTTGCCCCCAACATTCTTCCCCAGAGCCCCTCCCCGACCCCCCCCCCCCAACCACGGCAAGCCGCCGAATCTAGTCCTCCGCCACAGCGGTGGACCTCACACCCTGCTAGATCTACCTTCCGCACCTTGGAACCCCCAACTGCCAACTCACCACTTCACCGGAGCCGCTTCAGCGACTGGCTTGTCCACCGCTCCAGATCTCCTTGACCGCCATCATGGTCCACCGCACCGGATCTGCTTAACCGGCGCCCTCGTCCACCACAGCGTAGGCCCTTCACTGACTCCCTCATCCGCCCCTTCGCTGGCCCTTCATACAAGCCCTCGTCCGCCGCAACAGATCCGCCTCACCAAAAGCACTATACAACGCGCCTGCCGAAGCCTTTGTCCACTGCACCGGACCCGCTCCACGGACGCCATATTCAACTCCACCGGCCCTGCTTTAGCGACGCCGCAGCCTCATCAGGTTATTTCGATTTGTACTCCTTCAGTTTTTCTCTTTATCGTGCAACTGTTCACTTACCACAGATGAGCTTTCTTGTATGTCGACAGGCGCCGCAACCGTAGCACCGGAGCTGCTTCAGCGACGGCGACAGCCGGCACAAACTCAACCGCAACACGAGCACCATAGACGATCCTAAGCTATCAAGTATGACAACGATACCCATACGCCGCCGAGAATCAGGTACTATTATCCAACGGCTGGTGCCTACGTTCACTTTCCTAGCATAAGCACCGCACCTTTGAATTTCTTCAGGGCATCATTCAGTTTTTCATGAGACGCGTTATTCTGCTTGCACCTGTAGGGCCATACTTCTAGCAGTGAACATGTTACATGTGCTAAATTACATACCAGTGCACATATAGTTAATATGCTTTAGTTTTGTTCTGATGCCACCTCTTGGTTCCATCAGACTGCTTAATGTTCTCTATGCTTAAGTACACATCAGCAAACTAGCATGTGGTTCCGCTGCTTTTTGTTCGTTTTACCCTACATTTTCTGATGCTAGCTATTACATCACTGCTCCGAGCCTCTGTTCATTACTTGTTTGTGTGTTCTTGATCTTCCCAAGTTGCATGACTAATTTGATGCTTCTATTAATTATGGAGCTGCCAACCCCATCAAGCAAAATATTTGTTCTTTTGGGGCTAGCACCTCGAACAAGCATAAAAATAGAGGGAAGCAGATATACTCCCTCCGATTCTATTTACTCTGCCCATAACTCCTGACCCGCATACCAAGGAGGGCACTGGTTTAATTTTTCTAGACTAATTTGCCAATTAATTAGGGCAGAGGCGGATGGGGCGGGGCACAAAAGGAAACCAGCGCTAGGAATTGGCAACGCGCAGACTAATACGAGAAAACTGAGAAAAAGTTATACGTAAAGTAAAAAGAATCGGAGGGAGTATTGTCGTGTATGCACACACCCTTCTTTCATTAGTTTAGATGAACCATTGATGATCAATTCGGACCAGTGCATGCGATTAAAATTAATTTTACCTAAATAGATGGTGCAGAATAAACTACAACAACTAGATTTGCAACCACGGGATGCTGACGATATCTTCAAAGAACATTGCAACAGCAGCTAGGCTTCACAGCAACATATGGTAAGCCAATGTGTTTTATTACATGTGAAATGTAATGCGATTGGGCAGCTTTCTTGGCTTGTGCCCTCAATGTGTAATCCTACCGAATTACAAATAGTTCAGTTGTCTGCTTTGCTGTATTGCTTGATTCGAATGCTTATTTGTTGTTACGCTATACCTGAGTTGGCCAATATGTCAGCAGTGCCTGCTGTACTATCATAAAGAAATGCATGCTTGTTTCATTTGAGTCCTTAACTTTTCCTCTCAACTTCATCACATGACTGTCTTTGTAGTTTATACGAGGCCACACTATTAAGTGCTTCCTCAGATTATTTCAAGTGCTTAGATGCCTTGGCAACTTAAATATAGCGGTTGTACACTCCCTTTCAACTAGGGATGTCAACTGGGTTCGGCTTAATCCCGATTAAAGTCCACTGGTGGTATGATAGTTCAAAAGAGTTTTTGTTTTTTTGAGGAAAATGAACTAGGGAGGTAGCAAAAACTAACTAGATGGGACTGGCGGATTTCGTTTATTTGCCACTTACATCCCTAGTTTCATCTTACCATTTTAATTTCTTTTCGGCTGATGCTGCTTCGAACCATTTAAATATAGTTTGCCATGCTCGACAATAATTCGTATGTCGTTTACCATGTAAGCTTACTACCTGGATCATACGATAACTATCTCTTACTGATGTCCAGCGAAAACCTTTCAGGATGCCGTTCACACTAGGACACAATGTACAACCCCAGAATCTATTTGTGGAAGCATTGCGCCATCCATGTTACCAGATGGTAGCAGTTCAGAGACAACACCGCCAGAGAGCAGTCTGAGCACAGATATTATAGTGCTTGAGGCTCTACTAGAGGCAGAAAGAGATGGTGTGGCTGCCATGAATGAGGTAATATTTATCTTGAAGCTGGAAATTACGGAATTAGCGGCACGCATTATGCAAGCAACCCAAGAATTGGAGGAAGTAAGAATGTTGCATTTGAAGACAGAGGAGGTCCTGCTGTTTCTGCTATCTGAAGCCCAAGATAATCCCGGTTCTTCTTTAGATACCAGTTCAAATTTTCATTAGACTATTTCACTTGCATGTTGTGTCATGTCTCTGAATGGATTATGTTGCAAGACCCCCTATGTTGTCCATGTGTTGTAATGATCTGAATTTTTTAGGCGAGGTAATCCTCAAAACTTGTATGATTGACATAAGGTAAACTGTTTGTCGTGTGAGCATATTGTATTTGACGAAATAACTGTTTGACTCAGAGTGTATCCAACCTACTAAATTCGAAGATCACGGCATTTCTAAATCATAATCATATATAAAGGTGGAATAAATCTTTGTTGTGGTTTTGAAGAAATAAATAACAAAACGTAGAATTATCTATGGATATTCGTAATCGAATACAAATTGGATTTGGATTTAGTTTACCAAGTCCCAGGGCAAACGTGAATGCTAATTCTCCCAAGTTTTGAACGAAGCGGCTAAACACCCACTATAATTTGCGGGCTGCTCGAAGCAAGTGTTTGCGAGATGGAAATTAAAGTCTACCCCTGACACTTGACATCCTTATCGACGGGATTTACACTGCTTTCGATAGGGGTAGACTAGTAACTTCAATCAGACGTGACATGACGGCCTCTGTGCCCATTCAGACACGGTGGGCTCCAAACATGGGCGGCAAAACACATTTGATTCAAGCTCATCCAAAAGACATGTGTCTCTTCCTCCATTTCCCCATTCATACACGGTGGGCGGCAAAACAAACTCTCCTCGTCTGAAATTGATGTAGGCTTATATTTTAAATAGGGGCAGATGTGTAACTTCCATCGGATGTGACACAACCGCCCTACCTGTTAGCCCCGTTCATACATCGTGGGCGCCAACCGTGGGCGGCAAAACACCCTCTCCTCCCCCGAAATAGTTACCGGCAAATAATTGGGAGATGCGAGATTACCGTCCTATCCCCAACCGACGCGATGTCCGAAATTTTAAATGGGGGATAAGTTCATAACTTTCCCCCGTTTCAGATAAGCACATCCCAAAGTTTGAGATCCCCCCTCCCCTCCATTTCCCCATTCATACACCGTCGGTGGCACGACAACCTCCGCACTGCGGCCAGCCTCCTCCGTCCGCCACCCCATCCTCCACCTTGCCGGAGCCGCTACCCCTACCCCGTCATCCACTGCAAGAGATGGATCTCTATCATCCATGGCGCTGGACCAGCATCCTTTCATCGCCTCCTCTCGCTTCATCGGCGCCGTCGTCCACCTTGCCGTTGCCGCTCCTATGACCGCCTCGTCCACGGCAACAGGATATATCCCCCGACCCAGCCGTCTACCGTCTAAAGTCTTCTTCCCCACCGTCGACAGCCATCGCACCCGCAGCACCCTCAACATATCAGCATAGGCCTACACGGCATCGCAAGAGAGGTGGTACTCTTCCATATGTGCTTAAGTTATTGATCTCACCCGGAAAATAGATCGTAATTTGTTTACTGTACTTTTCTTGTCCATACCAAATCGTAGTGGCTAGTTGAAAGCAAACATTGGTTGCGAAGTAGCTTTGTCCGGTTTGCACCTTCAGATCCGCCATGGCACGGGCACTATACTCGTAAAGCTTATGGTTTCCCCCCTTTATATTCACTACCATCATCGTAGGTGCTTCGTGTCGTGCTAGCACTACTCCTCAAGACCTCAACCCAAAGCTTACGTGTTGAAATATGAATCTGATATGATGCTCATATCACTAAAACAGAGAACGTGTAATTGGTCACCTAATGTTCCTATATTCGTTTCGAAAAGCATGTGCGCCACCCACTGGTCCAGCTAGTTCCACTTTCCTGATTTTTCTCTTGATGCTTAGGGTTTTCCCCTTTTATCTACTCTACTATGATCTGTGTAGGTGCTTTTTGTCGTACTAGCATTACTCCACCCTTCAAGCTAAACAACACAACACTCGGAATTTGAAAGCTCAGTTGTTCAAATATGATTGTGATATGATACTGATATTAGTTAACTGACACATTTAATTGGTTAGCTAAAGGTCCCACTTGAGTTTCCAAATGCATGTCGCGACATATAGAGAGACAGCATAATTGCATTTCTTTGTCACTTGTTGACCGTACTTTCTTGTCCATACCAAGTCTTAGTTGTTATTTCAAAGCAAACATCGGTTGCTAACTACCCTTTGCGCAATTTGCAACTTCAGATCTGCCATCCCACTACCACGGTCAACACTATACTCATCATGCTTATGTTTTCCCCATTTTATGATGACCACAATCAGCCTACGTGGTTCGTGTCGTAATAGCACTAGTCCACCCATCGAGCTAAACAAGCTTAGTTGTACAAATTCATATCTGATATTATTGCTGATATTAGTAAAACTGAGAGATGCTTAATTGGTTAGCTAAATGTTCCTACTTTAGTTTTGAAATGCATGTGAGCCACATATGGAGAGACCAGAAAGAATAGTATTTCTTTGTGCGCTCTGGTTCATCATGGGTGGCCAACCGACATTGTATTAAAAGACTTGTAATATCTTCAATCTGCTTGCTCTTCTCCTCTTCTTTAAGATGATACTCTTCTCTTGCGGTCGATTGGTCAGGTCGAGTTGTTCTCCCTTAGCATATTTTTGAATCTGTCAGGTAAAGTCGATTGTTCTTCGTTACTATATGTTGAAGCTATCATCTGCGAAGTGTCATCACTTCTGGAGCTCTCATATTTTGAGTAGTAGGCCACATTACATTAATGCACACAACAAATTATAGCATGCATGGCATCTTTTAAAAGAATTGCAGAGATAGCACAAAGGGGTTTACAGGGAGGCAGTATTGGATTAGAATCACTTCTGCATTACAAAGAAAATCTCACTTGTTTTTATGTTTTCATGCATGTCAGATATTGAGAATTATCAAAATGAATATGAGAATGGGCGCACGAGAGGAATATTGCGGAATGATCCACTGCCTAACAAACTTGGCATGGTGGAGGATGGCCTATCTTATTCACCCATCAAGGTGCTTGCTCTAACTTTGCAAAGTTGTATTGGTCGCACATATTTTGCTTCTGACCTCTTGCATTACTTCTACTTTGTTACACCATCTGCTTAGTTTAAGCATCATATATGAGTATATGCCACACCTATCCATTTTCTGTACCTATTCCATGTGTCATCACACTATGTTTTTCCAGTCAAATGTTGTTCTTTCGTAATAGGTGTCCAAAAGGAAGAGGGTGAGTGCAGGTCGTCAAGGAGTACAAACTAGGTATTTGGAAAAGGTAGTGATACGTGTTAAATCAGATAGATCAGCAGCCACAAAAAACACAGGCCCAACTAGACCACACTTTACCCCTACTCCAGTGGCCAAACTCCTATTAGAACTGCTGGGAGCCCAGCGTCAGGTACTGTCTATGATATCAATTCAAATTTTGAACTCCTAAATTTCTGCTTGTGCCTTACCTTCTCTCTTGTATGAAAACTAATTTAAGATGAATCTCCTTGCTCAAAGGATCATACGATCTCAAAACAATAATGGGCTCTGCATTGCTCTTGTCAGTACCTCTCTCTCCCTTTTGCGTTGTAACGATGTACTTAACTAATTGCTATTTGATTATGTATCATCAGTCTGCACCTGAGCTTCATTATCCTCTGTTTCTTCCAATATTATTTGATCTATATTTACTCTTTGCAAAATGTAGAATAATGGCAACGCTTATAAAGAATTTTCTTTGGGGAATTTATTGAATTATCCTTCCATCAACATGGAGAAGGGCTTTGTCCAGCCCGTGTTAACATGTAATGTAAGTTCATCCTTCTCAAGCCTTCAAACTTTGTTCTAGTATAGATTTGGGTAGGCATCATTTCCTCCACTATTGTTTGCTTTGCCGTTTACATCTGATTGGATGTTTGCAACAACTACTAGTTTCAAATTGTAGTTGTAAAAACATGTTCCTTATGCAGAACAGATCCATTTATTTGCTTATATAATTGTGAAACCTGTTACATGTCTCCTTGTTTCTCTTTCAGACTCATATCTCTTATGCCAGGTAGAACTTTAGGGAAGATAGTGAGACAAACCATCTTGAGGACAGCGAGATGACCCCAAGGTCCTGTCTTGATCAAGACAGTGAGTTGAAGCTACTCACCAGCAGGCGTGAGACAACCTCTGTGCAGTCGCTGCGTCAATCAGTTAGACTTCTTCAGTCTCGACTTAAAGCGGAAAGGCTTGCTTCAGCTCAGCTCCGACTTGAAGTCAAAGATGCAATGAAGATGTCAAAGGACTGCGTGCGCACCGTTATGCCTTAAATCTAGTGTTGATGCATCTATCGTTGACACAACTGAGGTCTACTCAGCTTCTTCAGCTGTTTGGGGGGCCCGACCTGGCCAGGCCTAGTGCCTTATGAAGTGCTCTCAGCTTTGTATATTCTTTTGTCGGCGCGTTTATTTGCACTGGTGGCGAACTTTGATGCCCATTGGATGTAATACGTGTGATAGCCGTGATAGCCTAGCGTAAGTTGCTTGCTTATTTATTTCCTTGTTGTCTTGTTTATCTGTTTGCTTCTAGTCATTGCAGTTCATTTTCCGCGGTTTGCTAGTGGCTGCAATAACCTATTTTTTAAAACTAGGCCACAATAACCTTGGGCTAATATTTACTGTAGTGACACTGGGCCTCCTACGGGCTGTCGAAACAGTGGGCCTTCTACGGGCCGTAGAAACAGTGGGCCTTCTATGGGCCGTAGAAACAATGGGCCTTCTACGGGCCGTATCATCAATGGGCCTTATACGGGCAGTATGATCGATGGCCAAACATGGGCCAATAACAGGCCGCATTATGGCCGTAAACGGGCTAGAGTTGGAATCGTCCGTTCATGGGCCGACCATAACGGTCCATCGTTAATAGGTCGTATTTGATGGCGCTATGAAAACGGCCCAACGTATTAACGGACCACAAACGGGCCGACTGTAACCACGGGCTGAATTTGGCCCACAAGCAGAAAATGACAGTAACGGGCCGTAAGTAAATGAATGCTGGAAATGAGCCCAAGAATAAATGCGCTCTGAGAAGGTCGAAAGATAACATGGGCTGGAAACGGCCCAACGGAATAACGGGCCGTTAATGGGTATAAAGTGATACACTGTTCATTATGGGGCAGATTCACCACGGGCCATTAATGGGTGTAAAGTGATACACTGTTCATTACGGGCCAGTTTCACCACGGGTCGTTAGTATGCCAAGAGTTACATAGGGCCTCATATGGGCCGAAAGACGTCATGGGCCATACATGGGCCAGAAGTGAAAACGGGCTGGAATCATATTGGATGGCCCAGAAGATGCTACTGGGCCTAATTCGGATAGGGCGTAACGGGCCTTGGGTTAGCGAGCTGTAAATGGGCTATATTCGAACAGGCCCTTAACAGGCTTTCCATGGGCCGGCCTGCCAGCTTTTGACCAAGTCAAACGGGCTGGCCTTTTCACGGGAATGGGCTTCTGTTGGGCCGTGCCACGTGTCGACATATCATAGGCGCCTTCCGTCCAATGAGTGGTTGACATCTGTCCCAACGATGAGCCGACACGTGTTTCCTCCAGCCAATGATGATTTTACACGTGGAAAATCCCCATTGGTCGGGGCTGTTAACGGATTATAGGATCCAAAACCCGACCCGATAGCTTAACAGTGTTCCGTTACGGTGGATGCCACGTGTCGGTCACCCTTGACGAAAGCACTTCTGTGATGCGCGATTTATCGTCATGGAAGTGGACACTTCCGTGATGATAATTTTGGTAATGTCATGGAACACTTCTATGACAGCACAGGTATGACTATCTTGATTCTGTCATAAATTTGTCATGGATGTACATGCATGACAAAAAAGTGACCTACTGTGACAAACACGTATCATCACGGAAGTGTATTTTTTTGTAGTGTCTCTTCTACTTCTTCTTTTGGGAGAATCTTCTCTTCTGTTGTGGGGAGCCGTACACTCATTGGAGTAGTGTCCGGGTCTTCCACAATTGTAGCAGTTTCGCTCTCGACTAGAAGATCTTTTGTCATTGTAGGACCTTGACTTGGAACTTCTCTCTTTGCTTCTATTCTTGTAAAACTTGTTGAAGTTCTTCACCATTAGGCTCAATTCTTCATTGAAGGTTTGTTTCTCACTTGAGGATGTGCGGGCTTCGCATGAGGCTTTGTAAGCACCACTTGATTTGTTGTGAAGTTCCTCCTTATCCTTGAGTGACATGTCATGAGCAACAATTCTTCCAATGACTTCCGTTGGCTTGATATCTTTGTAATTTGGCATCATTTGGATCAATGTGCATGCGGTATCGTATTTTCCATCCAAAGCTCTTAGGATCTTCTTGATGATGAATTTGTTGGTCATCTCTTCACTTCCTAAGCCGGCAATCTCATTTGTGATAAGAGCAAGCCTAGAGTACATTTCAGCGACACCTTCACCATCCTTCATTTTGAACTTGTCAAGTTGAGTTTGAAGCACATCCAACTTGGATTCCTTGACGGAGTCGGTACCTTCGTGCATATCAATCAAAGTATCCCAAATTTCCTTTGCATTCTCAAGACGGCTGATTTTGTTGAATTCTCCGGGGCACAGTCCGTTGAAGAGGATATCACAAGCTTGAGCATTGTATTGTAGCATCTTCAAATCGTCCGCGGTAGCTTCACGATTCGGTTCTCTCCCATCAAAGAATTCACCTTGAAAGCCAACACACACAATATCCCAAACGGCGGGGTTATGTCCAAGAATATGCATTTTCATCTTATGCTTCCAACTAGCAAAATTAGTACCATCAAAGTAAGGACATCTACGGTGATAATTTCCCTCGATAGACGCAATACTCTCCTAGGTTGTGAAACCAAGGCTATGACCACCAAAAGCTATGGAAATCAAAGCAAATGGAGACCAAAGCTCTGATACCACTTGTAGGATCGAAAGTATGGCTAGAGGGGGGTGATTAGACTACTTGACCAATTAAAAATCTATCCTTTTCCCAATTTTAGTCTTTGGAAGATTTTAGCTATCTTAGCACAAGTCAAGCAATCTTAACACAATTCAAGCAAGCATGCAAAGAGTCTATGAGCAGCGGAAAGTAAAGCATGCAACTTGCAAGAATGTAAAAGGAAGGGTTTGGAGAATTCAAACGCAATTGGAGACACGGATGTTTTTGTCGTGGTTTCGATAGGTGGTGCTATCGTACATCCACGTTGATGGAGACTTCAACCCACGGAGGGCAATGATTGCGCGAGTCCACAGAGGGCTCCACCCACGAAGGGTCCACGAAGAAGCAACCTTGTCTATCCCATCATGGCCATCGCCCATGAAGGACTTGCCTCACTAGGGGTAGATCATCACGAAGTAGGCGATCTCCTTGCCCTTACAAACTCCTTGGTTCAACTCCATAATCTTTTTCGGAGGCTCCCAAGTGACACCGAGCCAATCTAGGAGACACCACTCTCCAAAAGTAACAAATGGTGTGTTGATGATGAACTCCTTGCTCTTGTGCTTCAAATGATAGTCTCCCCAACACTCAACTCTCTCTCATAGGATATGGACTTGGTGGAAAGAAGATTTGAGTGGAAAGCAACTTGGGAAGGCTAGAGATCAAGATTCATATGGTGGGAATGGAATATCTTGGCCTCAAACATGAGTAGGTGGTTCTCTCTCAGAAAATGTGTATTGGAAGTGTAGGTATGTTCTGATGGCTCCCTCTATGAATGAAGAGTGGGTGGAGGGGTATATATAGCCTCCACACAAAAACTAATCCAAGAAGTACATTTCCATTTGTATATACATCCCACACAGTCACTCCAAGGAAAACATTTCCGTTCGCAGTTGCATCACACACAATTTTCCCAACTAAATCGTTTGTGATAGCGTTGCCATTGCACACGACATTAAAAAATTTATTGTTTGCATTATTGAATGCATCACACATGGTGCGTAGACGAAAATGTGTAGCAAAGGTTGTCCATCACACACACTTTCTATGTGGTAAACATTTGCGCAAGGTGGCCTAACGCAAATAGTTTTCAAGAGGATGCCGTGTGTGATTGTTCATTGATCCAACACGGTTTATTCCTAGAAACTGTATGCATTGTCTGAGGTCATCGCCAATGATGTTTTCTCAATAACCATTTGCCATAGAAAAACCCAATTAGCAGGCTAATTTTCCTATTATTAGTAATCCATTTGTTAATCTAATTGACATTTCATATTAAGCACACCATATATATTTCATTTTCACATTAAGGAAGCGGGATTTAATAATTGAAAAACATCAGAGTACAACATCATATTGCTTTAGCACTCAGCTACCCCATTACACTACTGCACCAGCACCAAGTTTTACGTGCAGCATCTATAACCTCTTGAAATTAGCATCATAGACGGTACATAGACAGAGGAATCTCATCTGGAAAACTATTCAAGCGTAAGGCGAATATTGAGCCTTAATTGATGTTGAAGGTCTTTGCAACTTTAGGCCAGTGCATGTGGATGATTGACCGTCCATTCTTCGTCCTCTTCAAGAACACTTAAATATTGAACCCTGGGTCTTGTATGAATACCTTCCTAGCCTCCTGACCATACCGGTGGTTTGAGAGGTAATCATTAGTGAACTGCTTTGGAAATGCCTAAAAACAAGGATGTGCATAAATATCTTTTCTATATTGGAAATGGGGCAAAGGAATAAAAAAGGCAAGGTATAATAGTTAGTACCATCGTGTAGTGAACTGATGTCTTCTTCATTGTGAAAACAAAGATCTTGTTGTTTATTGTCGCTAATTTCTTTATCCTAACAATCTTTCTGACTTTCTTGACTTGATTGATATTCATGGACAACTCATTTACCCATATGCAAAAAGGGTCGAATAGTAGGTCAAAACCTCTGACAACGGGACCTACATGTGCAAGACCAAATTGTTAAAAACCTAAATATTAGAATGGTTCCCGCAATTGCAAATAATGTGCTATTTTACAAAGGACCATGCATGTGCAAACCTCGATTGTAAACCTAAGTGCTTCTCATTGTTTCCCTGCAACACATATAAGGTAGTTAGTGATCAGGTTAATTGAGGGTTCGCATGCTATTAGTAAAATATGTTGATGAAAAATAAGCACATTGTAGATTCATCATATTAATTCAAACCACATGGAAAACCCATTTATCCAAACCAAGCATGATTAAGAACTAGGAAATATAGAAGTTGTATACGTTTCTCATGTATTAAGTGCAGCCAAGTTCGATTTATTTCTCACATGCACAACAATACAAAATTCTACCCACGACAATTGGACATCGCATTGCAGAATTGAACCGAGTAGTTAACTAAACACCACAACAAATGAATCAAACATTAACTGAGCACCACATTGCACAATATAACATACTCCTAATAGAAGATCATACAGTTAACCAAACCAAGCATGCTTAACAACTTGGAAATATAGCAATTGTATCTGTTTCTCATGTATTTAGTACAGCCAAATTCGATTTATTTCTTACATGGTATACAATAATAGAATGCACCCACAACAATTGAACATCGCATAACAGAATTGAACCAAATAGTTAACTAAACACCATAACAAATGAACCAAACGTTAACTGAGGACCACATTGCACAATGTATGACATACTAGAAGATCAGATAGTAACCAAACCAAGCATGCTTGACAACTTGGAAATATAGAAATTGTATTTGTTTCTCATGTATTTTGTAAAGATAAATTCGACTTATTTCTCACATGGAAGATAGTACAAAATTAGACCCTAAAGAATTGAACATCACATTTGCAGAACTGAACCAAACCGTTAACTGAACATGACAACTAATTAACCAAACGGTTAATAAGTGAGCACCATATTGAATGACATATAGAACATATACACTAGAGCAACAGATTGCATGGAAAAAGTAGATAGCACAATTCACTAGAATTCGTTAAGGAAAGGCAGGAGCAGCACATGCAATGGGTAAATCGAGCATGCTTAACCGGCATAGCTAGCAAACTAAACATGGGTCCTTATAGTGAGATAATAAGACAAGCTACTCCTCATCGTCGGAGATACCGATGATGATTGGCTCCTTGGACATGGAAGAGGGTGAGGCCTCCACATCATGGGTGCCCTCATCGTAGTGTTGAGTTGCCTGAGCCGCTCCGGGCACCAACCAGCTGGCTCTCGAGTTGAGGTAAGCACGTGCACGCTGAGAAAACACCTCGTAGTCTTTGTCGAAGGCATCGAGGGTGGCCTCGAGAAAATGCCACGAAAATGTCGTTTAATGCAGCCAACCACGTCGTAGCATCGGCGTGCAAGGCATTGATGGTGTCCTTGATGGCTAGGTGCTCCTCCAAGATCTGGGGGTCGGCACGAATGGAAGCCATCGCGACCTCATCCGCGTGTGTGGTCGTGATTTGCTTCTCCACTGCCAAATGCTCCTTGAGCTCATGGCTATACTACGTAAACCATAGCTTAGGGCGGCGCTTGTTGGGTGGAGGGGCCGGTGATTTGGGTGGAAGGTGTCACGTTGGCGGTCAGGGCATGTGGGATGTGGAAGCAGGAGGAGGGTGAAGGTTGGGTGTGAATTACCTGTCTGGATAGACGAGGCCGAGCAACGTGAAGGAGGGTCGCCAGCGAGGAGGTGGTGCTGCAAGAAAGGAGTGAAGGTTTCAACTTGGAAAGGAAGGAAGAAACAGGGGAAGTGTGGCTTTTGGTAAGAGGGAGGGGCGGGGAGGTAGATATTTTCGCGGAAGCCGGAAATTTTGAATTGGTTCAGTGAAAAAACTGGCGCGCAAAGTGTCATCGGACATTGTCCCTTATTCAGCACTGTGTACGATATGTGAACATGACAAACGATTCATATAGCTTAGCCCGTGTTTGATGAGTTTGAGCGTGAAATTTTTTTGTTCAAATTTCCCTGGTTAAAGTTGTCATCCACGTCATTGCATAATTTGGGTACACAACGGAGACTACAACACACCCACACTTCTTAATCAAGCACGTTCAGCAATTAAACAGAGCTAGCTGACCTAAACATTACTCTAACAAATTAAACACCGGCGCTCTTAATTAAAAAAACAAAGAGTACTACTATGGCTGGTGCTCGTCGATCTCCGCCGCCTCATCCATGTCCAGCTCGCGCCCGATGATCTCTTGGGGAAGGGGCTCCCTGACATCCATCACACCATACTCGGCAAGCATCTTGCCGTCTGCATCCGCCATATCTTTGGAATAGGCCGCCACGAGCTGGGCGTGGACGGCCGTGATCTGGGCTTGGGCGGGCTCCGTCATGGCAAGGTATGCCGCGCAGGAATGGACGGGTGCTCGAACGCTCTCGACGATTGCCATCTCTTCGGCCGTGGGTTGCCGACCATTGTTGGAGAAGCTTCGTTCGATTTCTGCGGTGACCACCATGAGCTAGGCGTGGGTGGCCTTCACATGGTCGTATACCTCTATTTTTGTTTTGTTCACATGATTTGTGTCCTTTGTGTTTTTGTTTTTCCTTTAAAGAACCATGCTAGTATGAGATAGCCCTTCATTGATTTATAGAATGCTTCATGTGCTTCACTTATATCTTTTAAGTATGATCTTATAGAATTGCTCTTTGTGCTTCACTTAAATCTTTTGAGTATGGTTTTATAAAATGCTTCGTGTGCTTCACTTATATATTTTGAGCTTGGATATTGGTTAGTCTATATTAATTATAAAATGCTCCATGAACTTCACCTATATCTTTTGGGGTATGAATAATACTATAATCTAAAGTGGGGTCGGAAGAGTGTCAACTTTTGGAATTAGTGATCCCACTATTTTGGAGGGTGTTGAATCTTAGTGTGATATTTATGAAAGTGGATTTGGAAGAGTGTCAACTTTAGTTAGTAATGATTCCATTATTTCGAAGGAGGTTCCCATTGATTATGAGAACAAAGTTTTTATCTCTAATGATTATTGTGACGACATATATACTATAAAGAATAATGTTAACCATGAAACTTGTCGTCATGATTTTAATTTTAAATTGGATTATGCCTCACATGACAGTTACTTTGTGCTTAAAGTTCTGAAGTTATACTTGTTTTGCCTTCCTATGCTAGTTGATTCTTGTTCCCATAAATTGAGTGCTCACAAAATCCCTAGGCATAGGAAGTGGGTTAGGTTTAAATGTGCTAGTCATATTCTTCATGATGATCTCTTTATGTTTCAATTCTTATCTTTTATGTGAGCATCATTGAAATCATCATGCCTAACTAAAAGGCATTAAAGAAAAGCGCTTGTTGGGAGACAACCCAATATTTACCCTTACTGTTTTTGTGTGTTCTCATGATTAAGCTACTTTAGTAATCATGTATTATAGCTTTTGTTTCAATAAATTTCCAAGCAAGACATTTGGGAAGACTTGGGTGAAAGTTAATGTGATCTTGCTGTAAAAAATAGAAACTTGGCGCTCACGAGATTAGCTGTCATTTTTTACAGATGAGTGTGATTGAGTTGATTCTTTTTTCAGAAGATTAATAGACAAATTCCTTACATTCGCCAATTTATTTCATAATTTTTGGAGTAGTAGAAGAATGGTTGTTGTTCATATCATTATAGTCTGTTCTGTTTCTGATAGATTATGTGTTCATTGCATAGTTTGCTTGTTTTCTAGTTTCTATGGATTATATTTCTCAATATAAATTGTAGAAATGATATGGTACAGTAGGCATTGTGTCAAAACAATTATGAACCTTGTCTTTGACAGTACCAAAGTGAATGGTTTACTCTTTATCATATGAACCTATCTCACGAAGTTCCGTTCAGTTTTGTGTGATTGAAGTTTTCAAGCTTTGGGTGAGATATCGATACGAGGAGAATAAGGAGTGGAAATACCCTAAGCTTGGGGATTCCCAAGGCACACCAAAGTAATATTCAAGGAAGACTCAAGCGCCTAAGCTTGGGGATGCCCCGGAAGGCATCCCCTCTTTCGTCTTCAGAACTATCGGTATACCTTACTCGGAGCTATATTTTTATACGTCACATGATATGTGTTTTTCTTGGAGCATATTTTCAATTTTACTTGATGTTTGAATAAAATCATTGGATCTGAAATCTTGAAAGAAAAAGAATCCTCCCATGGCTAGTTAATTATTTGACTACTCAGTGTTCTTCACTTGTATCTTTTTGGAGTAGTTTGTCATTTACTCACGTGCTTCACATATATCCTATGAGTAAATGGTTGAATGAATTGAATATCATAAATCTGAATTTATATACTTTTCATATGCTTACAACACGGGGAGTAATGACTTCACACATAATAAGTATAGGTAGTAAACTTATTGGAAGTTAGCAAACACATAATTGGTCACTTGAACAATTCATGAAAGAATATTGAAGGAAGAGAGATTTCACATATAAATATACTATCTTGGACATCTTTTGTAATTGTGAGCACTCATTAAAATATTACATGCTAAAAGGTTGATGTTGGACAAGGAAGACAACTTAATGGGTTATGTTTTCCTATATTTGAAACGTTATATTGTCTTGGATCATCCAACATGTTGAGCTTGTCTTTCCCCCTCATGCTAGCCAAATTCTTTGCACCAAGTAGAGATACTACTTGTGCTTCCGAATATCCTTAAAACCAGTTTTGCCATGAGAGTCCACCATATCTACATATGGATTGAGTAAGATCCTTCAAGTAAGTTGTGATTGTTGCAAGCAATAAAAATTGCTCTCTAAATATGTATGATCTATTAGTGTGGAGAAAACAAGCTTTTATACGATATTGTGATATGGAAGAAATAAAAGTGATGGTGTCGGTGTCAAAACCGGCGGATCTCGGGTAGGGGGTCCCGAACTGTGCATCTAGGCGGATGGTAACAGGAGGCAGGGGACACGATGTTTACCCAGGTTCGGGCCCTCTTGATGGAGGTAAAACCATACGTCCTGCTTGATTGTTCTTGATGATATGAGTAGTACAAGAGTTGATCTACCACGAGATCGGAGAGGCTAAACCCTAGAAGCTAGCCTATGGTATGATTGTATGTTGTTTTTCCAACGGACTAAACTCTTCGGTTTATATAGACACCGGAGGGGGCTAGGGTTACACAGAGTCGGTTACAAGGAAGGAGATCTATATATCCGTATTGTCAAGCTTGCCTTCCACGTCAAGGAGAGTCCCATCCGGACACGGGACGAAGTCTTCAATCCTGTATATTCATAGTCCAATAGTCCGGCCAAAGGATATAGTCCGGCTGTCCGGATACCCCCTAATCCAGGACTCCCTCAGTAGCCCCTGAACCAGGCTTCAATGACGATAAGTCTAGCGCGCAGATTGTTTTCGGCATTGCAAGGCGGGTTCCTCCTCCGAATACTTCATAGAAGATTTTGAACACGAGGATCGTGTTCGGCTCTGCAAAACAAGTTCCACATATCAGCATAGAGAGAATAATATTTCCATAAATCTCATCTGCTGACATACCTCGTAGTATGACATCACACCACAGGCAGGTCTTTATTCGAATCGTTTTTCATAACCAATCTCAGCATGTTTCGTGAGGCAGTTTCCTTGGCACGTCTTGTCGAAGCAGAGATCATGTCCCCTTTATTACGGGATTCCCATCAATATGGACATGGGTAACCCAACCGCGCCATCAACTATGGCGCTTGGGGGATAAGCGAGTTTTACCAGGCTAGTGGGGGCGCATAGTTTAGTCCGCCCTTATAAAGGGATAAGGGTTCACCTTTTTCTACCCATGCCTTCTTCCTCTTTGCTCATCCATTCTTACGCACTCGAGCTCCAGCGCCCAAGTCCACACCCTTCACCTCAACTCTCTCCAAACATGTCCGGAGTGGGAGGCAAGTGGATGGTCTCCTCCATCACGGAGGGACACATCAAAAAACTATGTGGGGCCGGATACTTAGCCACGGATATCGCGCACCGGCTGCCAGCCGCGGGGCAGATGGTCCCTACCCCGGAACCTTATGAAAGGGTGGTTTTCCTCCCCCACTTCGTCCGTGGACTGGGGTTTCCCCTCCATCCATTCGTCCGAGGCCTTATGTTCTATTATGGGCTGGACTTTCATGATCTGGCCCTGAATTTCATCCTCAACATCTCAGCATTCATCGTCGTGTGCGAGGCTTTCCTCCGCATCCGGCCCCACTTCGGCCTGTGGTTGAAGACCTTCAATATCAAGCCGAAGGTAGTAGGCGGCCAACAAGCGGAATGCGGCGGAGCGATGGTGGGCAAAATGCCCGACGTTACATGGCTCGAGGGCTCCTTCGTGGAGACCATAAAGGGGTGGAAATCGGGGTGGTTCTACATCATCGAGCCGCGCGACACGGACTGGGTGGTGGCCCCTGAGTTTCGATCCGGAATCCCCACGCAGCTCACTTCCTGGAAGGAGAAGGGCCTGTCCTGGGGCTCATCGGTGGAGCTGGACGGACTCCAGAAGTGTATCCGAAACATGATAAGCAAGAAACTTAAGTTGTCAACATAGCCCAGGTCATGCTCTTCCACCGGATCCTCCCGTGTCAACAACGGACTTTCAACTTATGGGAGTTCGACCCGGCCCAGCACCAGACTCTATGCGAGCTCTTTGACACGACGCATAAGGACGTCTGGAAGGTGTTGTTCAAGGGCGCCGAGGTCCCCCCTTCTCTTACCGAGGACCGCGGGCTAAGAGCGAAGCGCCCTACGAATCCGGTAAGTTCTGTACATCTAGTAGGGTATTTATTTCCCATAGCTTAACCATGTGTGGGGTCTGAGCTCCCATGCCTTTGACAGGACTGGGTGGAGACATCGGAGCAGATTAACTGTCCGGCCCCTCTGCCCGAAGACCCTGCAGACGCTCTCCTGACGGAGATGCGGACTCTGGCTCCTTATGAGGTGCCGGAGAAGACCAAGAAGAAGGCCACGGGAACCCGAAAGAGTTCCAGGCACCAAGTGGTATCGGACACATCGTCCGATAACTTCAAGACGCACTCCTCCCGTGAAAACAAGGAGGAGGAAGATGAAGATTCTCCCCCTCCGGCCAGGGGAGGCAAGAAAAGGAAGGTCGCTCCAACCGGGGAGGCCGAAGGGTCCAAGAAGGGAAGGACTCTCCTTCCGGACTATTCCAGCACCGCCGCCGACGGCGAAGACGAGTGGCTACTCAGGGCCGAGCCCCTGGCGAAGTCGTAATTATTCGGATACCAGAGTAACTCATAACATACTTTTGCACTGCTTCTCCTAACGTCGAATATGATTATGCGGTCCGCCCCGAGCCCGTATCGACGTTTCCTCGTCGGACGGTTCCTTGGACTCGTCGGATATGAATAGTGATACACTTCCAACCGCCTCCTCTCCTTGCCCTACGGACAATGTTGAGGCATTGTCTCAAGGGGCACCGAGCTGGGGGGAGATAGTCCCGGAGGCGCCTCAAGGTGACCTTCCGAACTCCAGGAGCAAAGGGAGCAAGACTCCCAAGGGCTCCAAGTTCGGCCCTCAGCCGAACACCGCGCCGGAACCTCCAGTGGTTCCAGACTCCGGCAGGCGGCCCCCTTCCAAGAGGGGCAAGCCGCCTGTGCCGGTGACCTCTGTCCATCCAGACGCACCGGACAACCTGCTAGGAGCGCTTCGCGGCGCTTCCATCAACGAAGAGCACCGCACTATTATGAGTGCGGTGATCAAGAAGGTTCAGTCCGCCAAGAGCGGACTGACTGAAGCCTGTGCCAGCCTTCTAACAGGCTTTGAGGTAAGTATTTAAAATATAGGAAAATATTACCGCATAGACAGTAGCCCCTGATGCTCTATTTGGTGTTCACAAAGAAAAGCTGAATAGAGGATCAAATAATATCTGCAGGAGTCTAATATAAGTATGTCTGTATGCGTATGCAGGCTTCGCTGCTGACCTCTGCCGCACTGACTGCGGAGGTCACCGCACTGAAGCAAGACCTCGAGCGGTCCGAGAAAGAGCTCGGCCTTGCCAAGAGGCAGCTCGAGGAGAACAAAGGTAAGTAATACCTTGTCTATATATATATATATATATAAAAAGATGTGGTCGCAAAATGACAGGATCATCATGGATGTGCCAGGGGCCACGACCGAAGTGGCGACCCTGAAGCAAGCGTTGTCCGAGTCTGAAAACAAAGCGGCCAAGGAGTGCACCGAGCGGGAGAAACAAGAGGCACGAGTGGGCGAGGTGCAGTAAGAGCTGTAGGCTCTCGTGAAGAAGCACGAGACTTTGGAGCTCGACTCGAAGACACGAGAGTCCGAGCTTGTCGCGGCCCTCGAGAGCACAAAGCATGCCAAGGCTGAAGCCCAAAAGGCCCTCTAGGAAATTGAGGCGGTGAGGAAGATAGCGGCGGGTAAGGCATTCATTATGCAAAGCAAGCATGTGAAAGTAAATTACTTATTACTTACCCGAGCCCGGAGCTCTCCAGGAGCATTCACAGATTTGCCCCGCAACGGGTCGGATGCCGCAATGTACTATCGGGCCGAGGAGGGAAGCTCGACGGAGAAGTTGTTTTGGTCTCAGTATACTGGGACCGAACACCCGATGCTTGTGAGCAACTAGCTGAAGCAACTGGTCGAGCTGCACAAGGCGGCCGAACAGGCCATGAGGGGCCTTATAGTCCGGATGTGGCCTGGCGACTCCCTTCCCAATAGCTACTTCAGTCTGGTGAGGCGGCTTGTGGATGCCTGCCCACGGCTGGAAGTCATAAAGCGGTCCGTCTGCATCGAAGGTGCACGTCGGGCCTTTTCCCGTTCGAAGGTGCACTGGGCCAAGATGGATGCCGAGAAGCTGGTGAAGGAGGGGCCGCCGCAGGGCAAGGAGCATCGCCACCCTGAGATGTATTATGAGGGTGTCCTGAAGGGTGCCCGTCTTGTGGCGGACGAGTGTGCGAATGATGTAATTTTTGAATGAACTTGCTCGTGTGATCCTGTATTATGAAAACTTGTTCGTGTGCGCTATGCAATGCTTGTTTGAATTTAAAATATTACCTTCTGTGCGGCTGTTTATTAAATCTGAGAGATGGACAGTCGTCGGCTTCTGCCCCCATGCCACGAGTGCTGGGGTGTTCAGGATAAATCTGAGCACTCTTTTTCCCATTGTTGGGTCCTTCGAGGGAGGTGCTCAGCACAACGAACAAGGCAATCGGACTATAATGCTTTACCACTCTCACTTAGCCATAGAAGTCTACAATTTTAAATTTCGGCGAAGCCCCTAGTATTCGGAAGGCCGAATTCGGGGTGCTATACACGCCTTAAGCTGGACAAAGTCGGCTCCTCGCTCTAAGCGGCATAAGTCTTTAGGGACTCGAGACCTCTCAGACAGCGACCAACTATCGCCTTATCATGACAGTCAGTTTTAGCTTTCTCTACTGAGGTGCTTGCCCAGATGAACCGGGGCACAATCGAAGTAGTTCTCCCAGTGCTACCTTAGTCGATATAGCGGAATGTAAGGTACCAAAACATGGGAGCCGAGCAAACCCAACTATTGACCCAAGACATGATTCGGAGCTGATGCATATAATGCTATAAGTTCGGGGTGCCGCACTGTCCAAAGTGTGTGGACTTCTTACGCCGTATTATGGGGCACGCTTAAGCCCCTGGCGTATTGGTCATACCAGAGTGTACGGGTGCTGAATGTCATGAATGAACATATATATATGTATATATATATATAAGAATAGAGAATGCGGTAATAGTCTAGTGCTATGCATTGTTTATTCGAAAAGGTGCGTCGAAGCAGAATGATACAAGTAGTGCGATAAGCAAAAAGTAGGACTATTTGACATGTCCCCTCCAAGGGCAAGCTGAGGAATGGTATTTAAAGCAGGTATTTCACTCGTTATCAGAGACCACCTGGGAATTTCATGATGCGACGTAGCTTTCTACCTCCTTGGTTTTTGTATCGTGTGTCCGGCAATCGTACTGCCGGACGAGGTTTCCAGAGAGTAAAGTCCTGAAAGAGAGAAAACATAATAAGGCGGGAAGCCCCTAGTGCGGTTGAGCCGCGTTTTGGGGCGTGTCGTAGTCGTGCCCCCCCCCATCAATGCCCATGGTATTTTCAATGCGTAATTATGTACGCGTGGCACGGATTTCGACGTTTGGCGGGGACTGGGGTGGGGGCCGCATTGCTATGCGAGCTCGGAGCATGCCAGACGCTCTTGTTGCAGATTACTCCAGGCGCGCTTGACGTTGTCCGGGAGTTTAATCACCAAACTGGTGGATTGCCTGAAGAGGCTGCTTTGTGCTTCTGCTGCGAGGGCCGCAGTGTGTGATACGTCTCCAACGTATCTATAATTTTAGATTGCTCCATGCTATATTATCTACTGTTTTGGGCAATATTGGGCTTTATTATCCACTTTTATATTACTTTTGGGACAAACCTATTAACCGGAGGCCCAGCCCAGATTTGTTGTTTTATGCCTATTTCAGTGTTTTGAAGAAAAGGAATATCAGACGGAGTCGAAACGGAACGAAATCAACTAGAGAAGTTATTTTTGGAACGAAAGCCACCCGATGGACTTGGACCCTGCGTCAAGGAAGGAAGGAGGAGCTCACGAGGGTAGGGGCACGCCCACCCCCCTGGGGCGCGCCCCCTGCCTCATGGGGCCCTCGTGACTCCCCTGACGTACTTCTTCCTCCTATATAACTCCACGTACCCTAAAACTTCCAGAACAGAGATTAGATCGGGAGTTCCGCCGCTAGAAGCCTCCGTAGTCACCAGAAACGAATCTAGACCCGTTCCGGCACCCTGCCAGAGGGGGTAATCCTTCTCTGGTGGCCATCTTCATCATCCCGATGTTCTCCATGACGGGGAGGGAGTAGTTCTCCCTCGGGGCTGAGGGTATGTACCAGTAGCTATGCATTTGATTTCTCTCTCTCTCTCATGTTCTTGAGATGATACGATCTTTATGTATCGCGAGCTTTGCTATTATATTTGGATCCTATGATGTTTCTTCCCCCCTCTACTCTCTTGTAATGAATTGAGTTTCCCCTTTGAAGTTATCTTATCGGATTGAGTCTTTAAAGATTTGAGAACACTTGATGTATGTCTTGCCGTGGATATCTGTGGTGACAATGGGATATCACGTGATTCACTTGATGTATTTTTGGTGATCAACTTGCGGGTTCCGCCCATGAACCTATGCATAGGGGTTAGCACATGTTTTCGTCGTGATTCTCCGGTAGAAACTTTGGGGCACTCTTTGAGGTCCTTTGTGTTGGTTGAATAGATGAATCTGAGATTGTGTGATGCATATCGTATAATCATGCCCACGGATACTTGAGGTGACATTGGAGTATCTAGGTGACATTAGCGTTTTGGTTGATTTGTATCTTAAGGTGTTATTCTAGTACGAACTCTAGGGCTGTTTGTGACACTTATAGGAATAGCCCAACGGATTGATTGGAAAGAATAACTTTAAGGTGGTTTCGTACCCTACCATAATCTCTTCATTCGTTCTCCGCTATTAGTGACTTTGGAGTGACTCTTTGTTGCATGTTGAGGGATAGTTATGTGATCCAATTATGCTATTATTGTTGAGAGGACTTACACTAGTGAAAGTATGAACCCTAGGCCTTGTTTCCTAGCATTGCAATACCATTTACGCTCACTTTTCTCACTTGCTACCTTGCTATTTTTATATTTTCAGATTACAAATACCTTTACCTACCATCCATATTACACTTGTATCACCATCTCTTCGCCGAACTAGTGCAGCTATACAATTTACCATTATATTGGGTCTCTTGGGGACACAAGAGACTCTTTGTTATTTGGTTGCAGGGTTGCTTGAGAGAGACCATCTTCATCCTACGCCTCCTACGGATTGATAAACCTTAGGTCATCCACTTGAGGGAAATTTGCTACTGTCCTACAAACCTCTGGACTTGGAGGCCCAACAACGTCTACAAGAAGAAGGTTGTGTAGTAGACATCAAGCTCTTTTCTGGCGCCGTTGCCGGGGAGGTTAGCGCTTGAAGGTATATCTTTAGATCTTGCAATCGAGTCTTTCAGTTTCTTGTTTTATCACTAGTTTAGTTTATAAAAGAAAACTACAAAAATATGGAATTGAGTTTGTCTCATACGCTTCACCTTTTTAATATCTTTCGTGAGTATGATGGAAAGGATAATTGTGCTCAAGTGCTAGAAGAAGAAATCTATTAAATGTTTGGCACTAAATATTTGGATGATGAGCATGATTGAAATGTTGTTAGTATGAATTCTTTGAATATCCATGATGGTTCAAAGCCACAAGCTTGGGGAAGCTATGTTTGATGAAGATGATATTTTTTGTCCCCCAAGTTTTGATGAGCAAATTTATTATGATGAAAGCATGCCTCCTATCTATGATGATTAATGTGATGACACGTATGCTTTAAAGAATAATGATAACCATGAAACTTGTCATCTTGATCTTAATTTTCAATCACATGATAGTTATTTTGTTGAGTTTGCTCCCACTATTATTCATGAGAAGAATTTTGCTTGTGTGGAGAGTAGTGAATTTTCTGTGCTTGTAGATCATGAAAAGAATGCTTTAGGCGCTGGTTATATTGTTGAATTCATTCATGATTCTACTGAAAATTATTATGAGGGAGGAATATATGCTTATAGGAATTGCAATAATATCAAGTTTCCTCTCTATGTGCTTAAAATCTTGAAGTTATGCTTGTTTTACCTTCCTATGCAAGTTGATTCTTGTTCCCACAAGTGGTTTGCTCAAAAAATCCCTATGCATAGGAAGTGGGTTAGACTTAAATGTGCTAGTCATATTCTTCATGATGCTCTCTTTATGTTACAATTCTTATCTTTTATGTGAGCATCATTGAAATCATCATGCCTAGCTAGGGGCGTTAAACGATAGCGCTTGTTGGGAGGCAACCCAATTTTATTTTTGTTCCTTGCTTTTTGTTCATGTTTAGTAATAAATAATTCATCTAGCCTGTGTTTATATGTGGTTTTATGCTTTTAATTAGTGTTTGTTCCAAGTAGAACCTTTGGGAAGACTTGGGTAAAGTCTTTGTGATCATGCTGTAAAAAACAGAAACTTTAGCGCTCACGAGAACTGCTGCCATTTTTATTTGGAGAGTGCTATTTAGCTAATTATTTTTGCATATGATTAATAGATAAATTACTCAGGTCCAGCAATTTATTTTAGAATTTTATTAGTTCCATAAGTATACGTTTGATTCAGATTACTATAGACTGTTCTGTTTTTGACAGATTCTATTTTTCGTGTGTTGTTTACTTATTTTGATGAATCTATGGATAGTAAAATAGTTTATAAACCATAGAGAAGTTGGAATACAGTAGGTTTAACACCAATATAAATAAAGAATGAATTCATTACAGTACCTTGAAGTGGTGATTTACTTTCTTATACTAACGGAGCTTACGAGTTTTCTGTTAAGTTTTGTGTTGTGAAGTTTTCAAGTTTTGGGTAAGGATTCGATGGACTATGGAATAAGGGGTGGTAAGAGCCTAAGCTTGGGGATTTCCAAGGCACCCCAAGGTAATATTCAAGGATTGCCAAGAGCCTATGCTTGGGGATGCCCCAGATGGCATCCCCTCTTTCGTCTTCGTTCATCGGTAACTTTACTTGGAGCTATATTTTTATTCGCCACATGATATGTGTCTTGCTTGGAGCGTCAATTTATTTTGTTAGGATTTGCTTGCTGTTATTTATAACAATGTTTTTCATCTTTTATTTCAATTAAAGTGGCATTGATAGCCTCCACTATGCCTATGTTACAAGTATACATGTTGCTGTTTGAAAACAGAAAGTTTACCGCTGTTGCAATAATTCCCTAGAAAAGTCAGAATGTGATAAAATGTTTAAACCTTTTTCATATTAATCTCTGATAAATTTACTACAGTGGGAATTTTCTTTCATAATTTTTGGAGCTAGGGAAGTATGGATGTTGCAGCATTCTTTACAGACTATCCTGTTTAGGCAGATTGCTGTTATGTTTGCATTGTTTGCATATGTTTGCTTCTTTAATGATTCTATTTGAGGATAGGACTATTAAATATGCAGAGGCATTTAGTATGCAATGTTGAATAATAATTTTAGTGATTTGCTACAGTAGAGTATGATAAGGTTTTGGCAATGGTTTATACTAACTTATCTCACGAGTCCTTGTTGAGTTTTGTGTGGATGAAGCTTTTGAGATTTAGGGAGACCGTGATATGAGAGGAATTAACGAGACACAAAAGCTCAAGCTTGGGGATGCCCAAGGCACCCCAAGATGATATTTCAAGAAGTCTCAAGCGTCTAAGCTTGGGGATGCCCCGGTTGGCATCCCACCTTTCTTCTTCAACAACTATCGGTTAGTATCGGTTGATCCTAAGTTTTTGCTTCTTCACATGATGTTTGGTATTCTTAGATGTCATTTTCTTTTGCTTTGCTTGCTGTTTGAATAAAATACCAAGATCTGAAATTCTTAAATGTTATAGAGTCTTCACATAGTTGCATAATTATTCGACTACTCATTGATCTTCACTTATACCTTTCGGAGTAGTTTGTCATTTGCTCTAGTGCTTCACTTATATATTTTAGAGCATGGTGGTAGTTTTATTTTGAAGAAATATATGAACTCTCATGCTTCACATAGATTATTTCGAGAGTCTTAAATAGCATGGTAATTTGCTTAAAATCCTAATATGCTAGGTATTCGAGAATAATAAAATTCTCTTATGAGTGTGTTGAATACTAAAAAAGTTTGATACTTGATGATTGTTTTGAGATATGAGGATGGTAATATTAGAGTCATGCTAGTTGAGTAGTTGTGAATTTGAGAAATACTTGTGTTGAATTTTGTGATTCCCGTAGCATGCATGTATGGTGAACCGTTATGTGATGAAGTCGGAGCATGATTTATTTATTGATTGTCTTCCTTATGAGTGGCGGTCGGGGATAAGCGATGATCTTTTCCTACCAATCTATCCCCCTAGGAGCATGCGTGTAGTGCCGAGGTTAGTGATGACTTGTAGATTTTTGCAATAAGTATGTGAGTTCTTTATGACTAATGTTGAGTCCATGGATTATACGCACTCTCACCCTTCCACCATTGCTAGCCTCTGTAGTACCGCGCAACTTTCGCCGGTACCATAAACCCACCATATACCTTCCTCAAAACAGCCACCATACCTACCTATTATGGAATTTCCATAGCCATTCCGAGATATATTGCCATGCAACTTTCCACCGTTCCGGTTATTATGACACACTCCATCATTGTCATATTGCTTAGCATGATCATGTAGTTGACATTGTATTGGTGGCAAAGCCGCTGTTCATAATTATTTCATACTTGTCACTCTTCATTCATTGCATATCCCGGTACACCGCCGGATGCATTCATATAGAGTCATCCTTTGTTCTAGTATCGAGTTGTATCATTGAGTTGTAAATAGATAGAAGTGTGATGATCATCATTCAATAGAGCATTGTCCCAAAAAAAGAGAAAGGCCATAAAAAAGAAAGGCCAAATAAAAAAATAAAGGCCAAATAAAAAAAGGAAAGGCCAAATAAAAAATAAAAGGGACAATGCTACTATCCTTTTACCACACTTGTGCTTCAAAGTAGCACCATGATCTTCATGATAGAGAGTCTCCTATGTTGTCACTTTCATATACTGGTGGGAATCTTTCATTATAGAACTTGGCTTGTATATTCCAATGATGGGCTTCCTCAAAATGCCCTAGGTCTTTGTGAGCAAGCGAGTTGGATGCACACCCACTAGTTTCTTTTATTGAGCGTTCATACATTTATAGCTCTAGTGCATCCGTTGCATGGCAATCCCTACTCACTCACATTGATATCTATTGATGGGCATCTCCATAGCCCGTTGATACGCCTAGTCCATGTGAGACTATCTTCTCCTTTTTGTCTTCTCCACAACCACCATTCTATTCCACCTATAGTGCTATGTCCATGGCTCACGCTCATGTATTGCGTGAAGATTGAAAAAGTTTGAGAACATCAAAAGTATGAAACAATTGCTTGGCTTGTCATCGGGGTTGTGCATGATTTACATATTTTGTGTGGTGAAGATGGAGCATAGCTAGACTATATGATTTTGTAGGGATAACTTCCTTTGGCCATGTTATTTTGAGAAGACATGATTGCTTAGTTAGTATTCTTGAAGTATTATTATTCTTATGTCAATATTAAACTTTTGTCTTGAATCTTTCGGATCTGAATATTCATATCACAAGTAAGAAGAATTACATTGAAATTATGCCAACTAGCATTCCACATCAAAAATTATCTTTTTTATCATTTACCTACTCGAGGACGAGCAGGAATTAAGCTTGGGGATGCTTGATACGTCTCCAACGTATCTATAATTTTTGATTTCTCCATGCTATATTATCTACTGTTTTGGGCAATATTGGGCTTTATTATCCACTTTTATAATACTTTCGGGACTAACCTATTAACCGGAGGCCCAGCCCAGATTTGTTGGTTTATGCCTATTTCAGTGTTTTGAAGAAAAGGAATATCAGACGGAGTCGAAACGGAACGAATTCAACTAGAGAAGTTATTTTTGGAACGAAAGCCACCCGATGGACTTGGACCCTACGTTAAGGAAGGAAGGAGGAGCTCACGAGGGTAGGGGCGCACCCACCCCCCTGGGGCGCGCCCCCCTGCCTCGTGGGGCCCTCGTGACTCCCCTGACGTACTTCTTCCGCCTATATAACTCCACGTACCCTAAAACTTCCAGAATAGAGATTAGATCGGGAGTTTCGTCACCAGAAGCCTCCGTAGCCACCAAAAACCAATCTAGACCCGTTCCGGCACCCAGGCGGAGGGGGCAATCCTTCTCCGGTAGCCATCTTCATCATGCCGGTGCTCTCCATGACGAGGAGGGAGTAGTTCTCCCTCGGGGCTGAGGGTATGTACCAGTAGCTATGTGTTTGATCTCTCTCTCTCTTTCTCTCTCTCTCTCTCTCTCTCTCTCTCTCTCGTGTTCTTGAGATGATACGATCTTGATGTATCGCTAGCTTTGCTATTATATTTGGATCCTATGACGTTTCTTCCCCCCTCTACTCTCTTGTAATGAATTGAGTTTCCCCTTTGAAGTTATCTTATCGGATTGAGTCTTTAAAGATTTGAGAACACTTGATGTATGTCTTGCCGTGGATATCTGTGGTGACAATGGGATATCACGTGATTCACTTGATGTATGTTTTGGTGATCAACTTGCGGGTTCCGCCCATGAACCTATGCATAGGGGTTGGCACACGTTTTCGTCGTGATTCTCGGGTAGAAACTGTGGGGCACTCTTTGAGGTCCTTTGTGTTGGTTGAATAGATGAATCTGAGATTGTGTGATGCATATCGTATAATCATGCCCATGGATACTTGAGGTGACACTGGAGTATCTAGGTGACATTAGGGTTTTGGTTGATTTGTATCTTAAGGTGTTATTCTAGTATGAACTCTAGGGCAGTTTGTGACACTTATAGGAATAGCCCAATGGATTGATTGGAAAGAATAATTTTAAGGTGGTTTCGTACCCTACCATAATCTCTCCGTTCTCCGCTATTAGTGACTTTGGAGTGACTCTTTGTTGCATGTTCAGGGATAGTTATGTGATCCAATTATGCTATTATTGTTGAGAGGACTTACACTAGTGAAAGTATGAACCCTAGGCCTTGTTTCCTAGCATTGCAATACCGTTTACGCTCACTTTTCTCACTTGCTACCTTGCTGTCTTTATATTTTCAGATTACAAATACCTTTACCTACCATCCATATTTCACTTGTATCACCATCTCTTTGCCGAACTAGTGCACCTATACAATTTACCATTGTATTGGGTGTGTTGGGGACACAAGAGACTCTTTGTTATTTGGTTGCAGGGTTGCTTGAGAGAGACCATCTTCATCCTACGCCTCCTACGGATTGATAAACCTTAGGTCATCCACTTGAGGGAAATTTGCTACTGTCCTACAAACCTCTGCACTTGGAGGCCCAACAACGTATACAAGAAGAAGGTTGTGTAGTAGACATCAGTGTGCTCCTCCATGCGGAGAGAGCGCTATGTGTTTCCATTGACTTTGATGACCCCCTGAGGTCCTGGCATCTTGAGCTTGAGGTATGCATAATGCAGTACCGCATTGAATCTCGCAAATGCGGTTTGCCCGAGCAGTGCATGATAGCCACTGCGGAACGAGACTATATCGAAGATTAACTCCTCGCTTTGGAAGTTATCCGGGGATCCGAAGGCCACTTCCAGTGTGACTGAGCCTTTTCAATGGGCCTCTACACCTGGTATGACGCCTTTGAAGGTCGTTTTTGTGGGTTTGATCCTTGAGGGGTCTATACCCATTTTGTGCACTGTGTCCTGATAAAGCAGGTTCAGGCTGCTGCCGCCGTCCATAAGGACTCGAGTGAGGTGAAATCCGTCGATGATTGGGTCTAGGACTAGTGCGGCGAATCTGCTATGACGGATACTAGTGGGATGGTCCCTGTGATCGAATGTGATCGGACAGGAGGACCATGGGTTGAGCTTTGGGGTGACTGGCTCCAACACATATACGTCCCTTAACGCACGCTTTCGCTCCCTCTTGGTGATGTGGGTTGCGTATATCATGTTCACCGTCCGCACTTGTGGGGGGAACCTCTTCTGTCCTCCGGTGTTCGGCGGCCGAGGCTCCTCCTCATCATCGCTATGTGACCCCTTATCTTTGTTTTCGGCATTTAACTTGCCGGCCTGCTTCAACACCCAACATTCCTTGTTGGTGTGGTTGGCTGGCTTGTCGGGGGTGCCGTTTATTTGACACGAGCGATCGAGTATACGGTCCAAACTGGACGGGCCCAGGGCGCTTCTTTTGAATGGATTTTTCCGCTGATCGGGTTTAGAGCCTCTGAATCCGGCATTGACTGTCTTATCCTCGGTATTGTCGTTGTTGATGCGGCGCTTGTGTTTGTTGCGATGTGACCTGCCATTGCCATCCTTGGTATTTGAAGTACCATGGTTCTTTGATATATTATTGCTGCGAGCCAGCCAGCTGTCCTCTCCCGCGCAAAAGTGGGTCATGAGTGTCGTGAGGGCTTCCATAGATTTCGGTTTTTCCTGGCCAAGGTGCCGGGCGAGCCACTCGTCGCGGATGTTGTGCTTAAAAGCTACTAGGGCCTCTGCATCCGGACAGTCGATAATTTGATTTTTCTTTGTCAGGAACCGTGTCCAGAATTGCCTGGCTGATTCCTCTGGCTGCTGAATTATGTGGATCAAGTCATCGGCATCTGGTGGTCGCACATAAGTGCCCTGGAAGTTGTCGAGGAATGCGGCTTCCAGATCTTCCCAACAGCCAATGGATTCTGCTGGCAGGCTGTTGAGCCAATGTCGAGCTGGTCCTTTGAGCTTGAGTGGGAGGTATTTGATGGCGTGTAGATCATCACCGCGGGCCATGTGGATGTGCAGGAGGAAGTCCTCAATCCATACGGCGGGATCTGTTGTGCCATCGTATGATTCGATATTTACGGCTTTGAAACCCTCTGGGATTTGGTGATCCATTACTTCGTCTGTGAAGCATAGGGGGTGTGCGGCGCCTCTGTACTGGGCTATGTCGCGACGCAGCTTAAATGAGTCTTGTCCGCTGTGTTTGGCCCGGTCGGATTTACTTTTACTACATCCGGTGTGACGATTATCGTCTCGCATAGTGGCGCGCCCTCGTGATCCGTAGACCGATCTTGCGTGTTTTGCTTTGTCCTCCAATACGTCTCGCGGGTCTAGCGTGTTTTCCCGTGCCTTGATATTTTTATTTGAGTGGCGTCGGGGTGTGGGCTGAGCTTTTGGTTGAAATGCCTCTCTGTCGCGGCCACGAGGTGGCCGATCAGCCGCGTCATACGCTGGAGATGTAGGTTTTAATGGTTCCTCCTCCAGTCGGGGTAGCAACCTGCGCTTTGGGTAACTCTTGGAGGGGCGTTTGAGTTCATATTCCTCGGCCGCAAGGACTTTAGTCCATCTGTCAGCTAGCAAATCTTGACTGGCTTGAAGCTGCTGTTGTTTTTTCTTAAGGCTATTTGCCGTCGCTATAAGACGGCGCTTGAAGCGCTCTTGCTCGACGGGATCCTCAGGCCCGACAAATTCGTCATCATCGAGGCTTGCCTCGTCTTTGGAGGGAGGCATGTAATTATCATCCTCAGCCTCTCCATCTGTCGCTCTCTCGGGAGGGCTGGCTTCTCCATCCTCCTGCTCTAAATCTTGCTGGAGAGGATTGTTGTCATCTTCGGCACTGTCTGGAGTGCTATTATCTCCTGTGCCGGTATCACTGCTTTTGCTTTGGCGAGACTTAGAGCGGCGCCGCTGATGTTGGCGCTTGGGTTGCTTCTTGGAGGGGTCATCCTCTGCTGTCCCGTCGCCATTGCCTTCTTTGGGTGTGTCCACCATGTATATATCATATGATGAGGTGGCTGTCCAGTGCCCTGTGGGCAGTGGTTCCTGTTCGTCTCCCACATCGTCGTCCATACCGTCGATGTCTTCGGAGTCGAAGTCGAGTGTGTCGGTCAAATCGTCGACAGTGGCTACTAAGTGGGTGGTGGGTGGGCGGCGAATTTATTCGTCATCCGCATCCCAATCCTGCCGGACATAGTTCGGCCAGGACTCTCCTGACAAGGAGAGAGACCGTAATGAGTTCAGTATGTCGTAGAAGGGTGAGCGCTGAAATATATCCATGGAGGTGAACTCCATGATCGGCGCCCAGTCGGATTTGATAGGCACGGGCGCAGGCAGTTCGGAGTCCGTGGCCGGGGAAGAATCCGGCAGTTCAGCGTCAGGGCTCCCGTTAAGGGTAAGGTCGATATTCGGCTCGATCGACGCTGAGGATGCGGCCTCTGTGGCGGGGTCTATCCACCCGTCCATGGATGGCGTGATTGGCTCCGAATTGACGGTCGGAGCGGTTACCGGTGCGATCTCCTGAACACTGTCCGATGATAGAGCTAAATCATGCTCATCGTGACCGTGTGGCGCACTCGGCAGGGGCTTGAATCTATCGAAGATCAAGTCTCCGCGGATATCGGCCGTGTAGTTTAAGCTTCCAAATCTGACCTGGTGGCCAGGGGCGTAACTCTCGATCTGCTCCAGATGGCCAAGCGAGTTGGCCCGCAGTGCGGAGCCGCCGAATACAAAGATCTGTCCGGGAAGAAAAGTCTTACCCTGGACTGCATCGCTATCGATGATTGAAGGAGCCATCAAGCCTAATGATGATGACACAGAGGAACTCTCAATAAAAGCACCAATGTCGGTGTCAAAACCGGCGGATCTCGGGTAGGGGGTCCCGAACTGTGCGTCTAGGCGGATGGTAACAGGAGGCAGGGGACACGATGTTTACCCAGGTTCGGGCCCTCTTGATGGAGGTAAAACCCTACGTCCTGCTTGATTGTTCTTGATGATATGAGTAGTACAAGAGTTGATCTACCACGAGATCAGAGAGGCTAAACCCTAGAAGCTAGCCGATGGTATGATTGTATGTTGTTTGTCCTACGGACTAAACCCTCCGGTTTATATAGACACCGGAGGGGGCTAGGGTTACACAGAGTCGGTTACAAGGAAGGATATATATATCTGTATTGCCAAGCTTGCCTTCCACACCAAGGAGAGTCCCATCCGAACACGGGACGAAGTCTTGAATCTTGTATCTTCATAGTCCAATAGTCCAGCCAAAGGATATAGTCCGGCTGTCCGGATACCCCCTAATCCAGGACTCCCTCAGATGGACTGCATAATAAAGGTCTATATCACAAGTGGAAATATAAAGTGATGTTCTTTTGCACTAAGATTTCATGCATCCAACCATAAAAACACATGACAACCTCCGATTCCCTCTACGAAGGGCCTATCTTTTATTTTTGTCCTATACTTTATACAAGAGTCATGGTGGTCATCACCTTCCCTTTTTACACCTTTTCCTTTGGAAAGCACTTTGTGTTGGAGCGATCCGGATATATATATATCCACTTGGATGTAGGTTTTCATAAATTATTATTGTTGACATTACCCTTGAGGTAAAAGGTTGGGAGGCGAAACTATAAGCCCCTATCTTTCTTTGTGTCCGATTAAAACTTTGAACCCATAAATATCACATGAGTGTTAGCAATTGTGAAAGATTAAATTATAGTTGAGTATGTGGAGTTTGATGAATCAAAGCTCTTTCATAGACCCTTCCAGAAAATAAGACGAATTGCAATTGTTTGATGACTAAGAGCACGGTTTGTTAGTTTTCAAGAAAGTTTATGATCTATAGTTTAACATGTGAATAGCTTGTTAGTTGATCATGAGAAGTTTCATGAGTTGAGCTACTGTTATGATATATAATGATGCTAGAAAAAGTGATTGGAACTATCAATCATCAAATTTATGCACTTGCTAGCATTCACACTTCATAAATTATTTCTTTTATCATTTACCTACTTGAGGACGAGTAGGAATTAAGCTTGGGGATGCTGATACGTCTCCAACGTATCTATAATTTATGAAGTATTCATGCCAAGTTTACAATAGTTTTATATGATTTTGGTATGATTTGATTAGAACTAACCCGGACTGACGTTGTTTTCAGCAAAACTACCCTGGTGTTGTTTTTGTGCAAAAATAAAAGTTATCGAAATGCGATGAAAATAAACGGGGAATTTTTCTAGAAAATATAAAAATATTGGAACAAAAATGTACCGGAGGGGAGTCCCATGGGCCCCACGAGGGTGGGGGCACGCTTCTGTGCCTCGTGGACTTCCCGTGGGGCCCCTGACTTGTTCTCGATGCCAACCTCTCCTATAAATGCCCAAACCTCCAGAAAATAACCTACATCGGAAGTTCCGCCGCCGCAAGCCTCTGTAGCCATGAGAAATCAACCTAGGCCCTCTATGGCACCCGGCTGGAGGGGCCCATCATCATCGGAGGCTATGGAGGAGGATCCCGGAGGGGCCATCATCACCATGAAGGCCAAGGACCAGAGGGAGAACCTCTCCCCATCCAAGAGGGAGGCCATGGAGGAGGAAGCACAAGGGAGAGAACCTCTCCTCCTCTCTCTCGGTGTCATCGGAGTGCCATCTGGAGGGGAATTATCGCCGCGGTGATCGTCTTCATCAACATCACCATCCTTGTCTCTTTTACGCGGTCCACTCTCCCGCACCCCGCTGTAATCCCTACTTGAACATGGTGTTGTTTGCCACATATTATGATCCAATGATTTGTTGCCATCCTATGATGTTTTGAGTAGATATCCTTTGTCTTTGGGTTGATTGATGATCTAGATTGGTATGAGTTGTATGTTTTATTTTGGTGCTGTCCTATTGTGCCCTCCATGTCACGCAAGCATGAGGGATTCCCGCTGTAGGGTGTTGCAATACGTTCATGATTCGCTTATAGTGGGTTGCTTGAGTGACAGAAGCATAAACCCGAGTAAGGGGGTTTTGTGTATGGGATAAAGGGGACTTGATGCTTTAATGCTATGGTTGGTTTTTACCTTAATGATCTTTAGTACTTGCGGATGCTTGCTAGAGTTCCAATCATAAGTGTATATGATCCAAGAAGAGAAATTAGGTTAGCCTATGCCTCTCCCTCATATAAAATTGCAATGATGACCACCAATCTTGTTAACGATTGCCTAGGATAATTCCGCGCACCGACCCATCATTATTCCACACTCGCTATTTATAATATTTAGTAATATATTCTAACTTTATTATAACAGCACCTACTTTTATATTTTAGCTCTCCGATATCATGCAAAGTTATTCTCTTCATACCCACAACGTAGTTTTATTTCTCGTTTCTAGTTGGAAGCAAACGTTCAGTGTACGTAGAGTCGTATCAGTGGCAGATAGGACTTGAGAGAATATTGATCTCACCTTTAGATCCTTGTGGGTTCGACACTCCATGCTTATCACTTCCACCTTTGGTAATTGCAACGATGATTCCCTGCCCTTGGGGATTATAAGCCGGCAGAGGCCGCGGTGCACAGCATCAGAGAGGGGAGAGGATGCACGGAGCACGGACGCGGAGCGGGTGGCTGGACCGGAGCGGACTGCGGAGGAGAGCACGGCGGGTGCGAGCGGTGTGCGGGATGGCGCGAGTGCACGGTGACCGTGCAAGGAGAAGGGGGTGCTCACGTGGTAGTTGTAGGGTACGGGGCAGTGGTGCTCAGGGTGGGGGCGGGGATGAGGTCGACGAGGAAGAGGACGGCGATGCGGTGATCCGGGCGGCGGGGTGACCGAGGCGGAGGCGTTCCAGGCGGCGTCGGTGTGGCAGGGATGGTTGATGGGGTAGGGGTGCCGTGGGGGGTTTGTTCCTCCGATCCCGATCTGGATCGGGGAGGGGGAGAGTGACGTGGGGGGAGTGGGGGTGTGCGGTTGTGGGTTAGGGTTTCGGGGGCGTGGGTGGATAAGGGAGTGAGGGGAAGTGGGTGGCCGGTTGGGCCAGGTGGGCGGGTCGGGCGGCCTAGTGGCCTTCTGGTCCGTGGCCCAGTGGGGGGTTCCCTTTTTCTATTTTCGTTTAGTCTTTTTTATTTTTATTTATTTCCTTTTCTATTGTAATTCATTTTGAAGTATTTAGGCATTATGTAAAAGTGTGGCTTCTTCACCATAAATACCTAGGCATTAATTGGCACACTCTGAACATTTTAGTTTTAATGTTTGAAATTTTTTGATGTTTGACAAAAATTCAAATTTGAATTGTTTTGATCGAACACGAGATTAGCAACAGTAACTGGGGTGACGTGGCATTGTTAACATGGGATTACTATAACCTAATTATCTGGGCGTCACATTTTGTTACTCTCGACATAGGCAAATTTATTCTTGTGAATAGTAGTGGGAGCAAATTCAACAAAATAACTATCATGTGAGGCATAATCCAATTGAAAACTGAAATCATGATGACAAGTTTGATGGTTATCATTATTCTTTATAGCATACATGTCATCACAATAATCATCATAGATAGCAACTTTGTTCTCATAATCAATTGGAACCTCTTCCAAAATAGTGGATTCATCACTAAATAAAGTTATGACCTCTCCAAATCTACTTTTATCAATATAATCATCATAAATAGGAGGCATGCTATCATCATAATAAATTTTCTCATGAAAACTTGGGGACAAAAAATATCATATTCATCAAACATAGCATCCCCAAGCTTGTGACTTTGCATATCATTAGCATCATGGATATTCAAGTAATTCATACTAACAACATTGCAATCATGCTCATCATACAAGGATTTTATGCCAAACATTTTATAGACTTCTTCTTCTAACTCTTGAGCACAATTTTCCTTCCCATCATTTTCACGGAAGACATTAAAAAGATGAAGCATATGAGGCAACCTCAATTCCATTTTTTAGTTTTCTTTTATAAACTAAACTAGTGATAAAACAAGAAACTAAAAGATTCGATTGCAATATCTAAAGATATACCTTCAAGCACTAACCTCCCCGGCAACAGCGCTAGAAAAGAGCTTGATGTCTACTACGCAAATTTCTTCTTGCGGACTCGTGTTGGGCCTCCAAGCATAGAGTTTTGTAGGACACTAGCAAATTTCCCTCAAGTGGATGACCTAAGGTTTATCAATCTGTGGGAGGCATAGGATGAATATGGTCACTCTCAAACAACCCTGCAACCAAATAACAAAGAGTATCTTGTGTCCTCAACACACCCAATACAATGGTATATTGTATAGGTGCACTAGTTCGGCGAAGAGATGGTGATACAAGCATAATATGGATGGTAGATATAGGTTTTCATAATCTGAAAATATAAAAACAGCAAGGTAGAAAGTGGTAAAAGTGAGTGAAAACGGTATTGCAATGCTTGAAAAGAAGGCCTAGGGTTCATACTTCCACTAGTGCAAGTCCACTTAACAACGATAACATAACTAAATCATATGGCAATCCCTCAACAAGCAACAAAGAATCACTCCAAAGTTTCTATCGGAGAATGTAGGATGAAAACAAGCATCAACCCCTATGCATAGATTACCCCAATGTCACATCGGGAATCCGCCAGTTGAGTACCAAAACATACATCAAGTGAATCAATAGAACATCCCATTGTCACCACAGATATCCCATCACAAGACATACATCAAGTGTTCTCAAATCTAATACTCAATCCAACATGACAAAACCTCAAAGAGCAAGACTCAATTCATCACAAGAAGGTAGAGGGGGAGAAACACCATATGATTCAACTATAATAACAAAGATCGTGGTACATCAAGATCATGCCAAATCAAGAACACGAGAGAGAGAGAGAGAGAGAGAGAGAGAGAGATCAAACACATAGCTACTAGTATATACCCTCAGCCCCAAGGGTGAACTACTCCCTCCTCGGCATGGAAACCACCGGGATGATGAAGATGGCGACCGGTGATGGTTTCCCCCTCTGGCAGGGTGCCGGAACGGGCTCCCGATTGGTTTTTCATGGCTACAGAGGCTTGCGGTGGCCGAACTCCCGATCTAGGTTTCTTTCTGGGGGGTTTCTGGATTTATAGGAATTTTTTGTGTTAGTTTCACGTCAGGGGGTCCACGAGGCAGAAACCAGGTAGGGGCGCGCGTCCTAGGGGGGTGGGCACGCCCTGCACCCTCTTCGTTGACTCGGGACTCTTCTGGCCCAACTCTTTAGCTTTGGGGCTTCTTCTGGTCCATAAAAAATCACCGTAAATTTTCAGCTCGTTTGGACTCCGTTTGATATTCCTTTTCTGTAAAACTCAAAAACAAGGAAAAACACAAACTGGCACTATGATCTACGTTAATAGGTTATCCCCAAAAATAATATTAAATAGCATGTAAATGCATATAAAACATGCAAGATGGATAATATAATAGCATGGAACAATCAAAAATTATAGATACGTTGGAGACATATCAGTTTTCCCCTTATGTTCCACATGTTCTGCTAAGAGGGTAAAGGGAGAACCCCTACGATTGTGCTCCTGGCTGGCCCAGTAAAGCACCTTAGGAGGAGAAAGCCGAAAATTGACCGTCATAGAAAGTGTGAACTGGTCAGCGATCCAATGATGAGGTTTTGACTCAAAAAATCGTTGGCGATTTCATTGTGTCACATGAAGGGTTGGTCTTAGCACTAACTACGTGAGTGGAAGGGGAAGGCCTCGGCTCCCAAGTACATCAAAAAGCATTGGGGATTAGTACTTAATCCCCACCATCAAGCTCCTATGGCTAAGTGAAAGTAATAAAAACGAATAGTCTAATTGCCTAGTCTCACTCCCGCACTACCGCCTCTGGGTACCAATATGTTGGCTAAGGGTAACAGTGCGGCAACGAAACACCCCTTGTGATATTCACCAGGGGGATGAAGCTGATGACTGGTAACTTTCAGAATAAACATATGGTTGCACAGGAGTCAAAATTAAACCATGACAAAATAAAGTCTAGAGGCCGCATTATAAAGCATAAGGTCCACATGACAAAACTTAATACAGTCACTCAATGATTTCATACTTAGGACACTGGTCGTCTATCGTCCGTGTGCCATCCATCACCTACGTAAAGTACAACTCCAGACGGTGATGTTCATTTCCCTTTGGCGGAGGACCAGTGGCCATGTCCATCGGATTGATATTCGGCCAATGTACCATGGTCTTCGCAAACGCCAGCCTAGCTCCCTCGAGGCATGTCGGCCGCTTCATGGCGTCCACACGGAGCGGTGCGTCCCGCAGCTTCTGCACTAATCTAAAGTAGCTCTTCAGAATCGCCTCAGCCAGCCACAACTGGACACATAGGTCCTTCAGCGCCAGTTCGGACATCCGATGCAGCTCCCCATCAGCAGTTTCATCTGGTTGCTGAGGAGGGGAGGATGCTCGAAGGCCGGAAACTGTGACCAGAACAGCTGCTGCTCGGAGTCCTCCTCGTAAGTGGCATAATGCTCCATGGCGGCCGCGACATTCTTCGGAAGCTCGGCAAAGATGCCTGCGGAGCGCTAGACCCGCCTCAGCAGGGTGAACCTATTGCCTCCGAACACACTCTGTAGTAAGTATTTCTTACTATTTGCAATTTGCCCGACTAGGCGGAGCTCTTCCCGGACACCTCATGCTTTGGTCCTCGCCTCCTGAAGCTCCGTCTCCACCTTGGATAGCTGGGAGGATCGCTCCCCCTGCTCCTTTTCAAGGATCTTAAGCTTCTTGATGGCATCCTGCAGCTCCACCTGCACCTCGGCTACTCGAGCCTCATGCTGCTCACCAGCAAGCTTGGCCTTCTCGAGCTAGGCCACTGCCTGGTCAGTTGTCATTTTCTTTGCGGCCGCCTCTGCCTTGGCTTTCTTCAGGGCCTCCTTCAATCCTTCGACTCAGTAGCGGCGGTTGTTGGATCATCACATTAAAATATTAGCATAAAGTCCAGATAGTCAATATCCGGCACCAAGCAATTACACATCTTATCAAAGGGCTTACCTGGCGCCTCGTCAAGCTGCTTATTGACAAGGTCAAGATCTTTATCAGAATGCTTGAGCTTCCGATCCATCTCCTCTAGCGTCGCAGCATTAGCAGTCGCGGCCAGAAAAAATCCATGCACTTCAAATAATGGCATGTAGAACGGGATCCTGCATAGGTTTTCTTTGCAAACATTGCAGAGTCTCGGGGGATACTACAGATATGGCATACTTAAACTAAGGACTAAATCCAATTTATGAGAAAAGAGTATTGTTGGCGTTCTGGGAACGGGGGTCCCCAGACTTGCCTGCCTGCGGCCTGCGGCGTGGCTCAAGTGGGGGCCCAGCGAGGCCCATCTTCATCAACACAAGACTCAAGACCCTCGCGAGGGACCAAGCCTCACGAGGCGGACGGCACGGCGCATCCTCAGGCGCAGCCTCCTCAGGCTGGCTCGCGAGGAGACGGAGATATCAAGGCGGGGTACCTCGCGAGGTGCTAGTGACGCAAGCCATGACGATCGAGGGTGCCAGGCGGGCGCCAGCGCACGCAGCATCCTTGTTTCCTCTTTGGTGCAAAGGGGGCAAGCGTAGCCGCGGAGTACCGAGGCATCAGGCAAAGGTTGCCATTTCTGTGCAACAAGACCAGGACCAAGCGGACTACAAGACGAAGGTCACCATGGAGCCCAGCACGGCGTCATCACCAGAGTCTTTCGCAGGCGAAGACCGCCTTTAGTCAGGATAAGAGTACTTGCTGTCCCCCTTCAAATTAGCCCGCCATTGTTGGCTCCCTTCCCGCTCGATATTTGGGAAGAGGACCAGGGCCTCTATAAATAGGGACCGGCCACCCACGTAGCAGGGGTGGGTTCGATCAGTTGGTAGGTTGGTCAGTTCGTAGAAGGGGTTCGGTTCGGTTTTCGGAAGGAGGCACACAAAGTGGTGGGTTCGATCAGTAGTTGGGCTGGCTAGCAAGTAGAGAGAGAGAGAGAGAGAGAGAGAGAGAGGCGACTGAACTCCTCCCAGTAGTTCGTCGCCCCAGCCAAGAATAGACCCTCGCGAGGCAGTTCTTCCATGTATTGTTCATCATCATCAGCCCCAGGAGGCAATCCATCCACCACACACTGGAGTAGGGTATTACACCACAATGGTGGCCCGAACCAGTATAAATCTTGTGTCTCTTGTGTGATTCCTTTAGTAGTTTAGATCTTTGTGAGACAGGGAGGTTGAGGACATGATTTTCGCGCGCACCCCAGTGTTCGAACCTTAAGGGTCTGCCGGAACCCGAAATCCGACATTTGGCGCGCCAGGTAGGGGTGCGCCGTAATCCGTCTTCCACCGCTCCGTTCTCCTCCGACCGTCGCATCCATGTCCGATGCTCGGCGGGCCCGCGCCGAGCGCCGGGCCGCCATTGCTTCTCGCGTCGCCCAGACGGCCCCCGTCGGTGGGCGCCCTCGTCGTTCCCCGTCGCCCGCCATTAATGCTGCCACCGGTCCGGCGGGGGGCGAGCAGCAAGCATCGTCTCAGCACCCGTCCGTGCGGCAAGACGGCCACACCGCCACTCCATCGCTCGCACCGGCCGGTTCTTCATCCCGCCCGCTTCGCCCACCCTTGGAGGCTCGAGCTGCGCTCCTCACAGCAAATGAGCTCCTGCGCTACTGCCCCGTCGACGACGTCTACGAGGAGTGGCTCGACCGCGTCGCCGAGCTTGTCCGCGCCGCAGGGCGCTCTTTCGCGCCGTCCGTCCCTCTGCGCCACACTCCGCCCCGCGCGGGCAACGAACCTCCAGAGGCGCACCAGCCGCCTCCCCTCCAAGAAGATGACATGGCTCCTAGGCGCTTGGCCCCTGGGCGGAACCCGCTCCGTCAGGCGCCAGCGCAGCAAGAGCGGAGCTGCCAAGAAGTTCCTCGCCCGCAAGGGGCTGCCAGGGCGCTCCCTGCTCCGGCGCGCCGCGACCCTGCTCCAGCTCCGGCGCGCCAAGACCCTGCCCTGCTCCTAGCTGCAGCGTGTGGGGACCCTCAAGACCGAGCAATCCACCAACTGAAGCCTTTCATGGCCACCGCGGGCTGCCGCGCCTACACCACCAAGCTGCATAGCGTCGCGTGGCCTGGCAAGTTCAAGCCGGACTTGCCTCCTCGCTACGACGGCACCACTGATCCCACAGAATTCCTCCAGCTCTATGAGCTGGGCATCGAGGCTGCCAGCAGGGACGAGAAGGTCATGGCTAACTGGTTCCCCATGGCGCTGAAGGAAGGAGCGCGCACCTGGCTCCTGAATCTGGCTCCAGGAACGATCTCTTCCTGGGACCAGATGCGCACCCGCTTCATCGCCAACTTCCAAGGTACTCGCGACCGGCCACCCGCCGTGAGCGACATGCGCCGCATCAAGCAACAACCTAGAGAGACCCTGCAAAAATACATCCAGCGCTTCAACAGCGCGCGCCTCAAGATCCCCAAGGTGTCCGAGGAGGCCATCATCTCGGCCTTCTCCAACGGCGTGCGTGACATCAAGATGAAGGAGGAGCTGGCGATGCACGAAGACCTCTGCACCTCCCTGGAGCTATTCAACTTGGCGAACAAGTGCGCCAGGGCTGAGGAGGGACGCCTCTCCCTCCTCAAGCTGCCTGCCGCAGATCCAGAAGAGAAGAAGCCCAAGGCCAAGGACGTGAAGCGCAAGGGGGCTGCCGTACTCGTGGCAGAACCAGACACAAAACGGGGCAAGGATCTGCCCGAACCCTCCAGAGGTAGCCGGTACTGTGTGTACCATGACCTCCACACCTACAACACCAACAAATGTCAAGAACTCCGCGCCGTGCGAGAAGGAAGGATCGGCCATCGCCCCGACCGTGCTGACCGGGGCTACGGCCGAGGAGGAGGAAGAAACCCAGGGCGCTGGGAAGATCGCGGCCCGCGCCCGGGGTGGCGCGACCAGCCTCGCGAGGACCGCTGGCGGGACCTGCCTCGCAAGGGAGACTGGAGGGATCAGCCTCGTGAGGATTGCCCTCATGGCAATGCAGGCTTACCTCCTCTGCCGCCTCCACCAAGAAGGAACGAAGACCGCCATCAAGACGAGAGGGCTGGGGGCTTCCAGGAGCCACGCGCAATCGCCTGCATCCTGGGTGGAGCTCAAGCCCTAGCCTCCCAACGCATCTTCAAGCAGTTCGCCCGCGAAGTGAATGCAGTTCTCCCCAAGCTCGAAGCAATGCGCCCCATCAGGTGGTCGGCGTGTGCCATCACGTTCAGCTCGGTAGACCAGCTCAAGTGCGCAGCCACGGCCGGAGTCCTCCCGATGCTCTGCTCCCCAGTCATCAGCAACGTGCAAGTCACCAAGACCCTCATCGACGGAGGGGCAGGACTCAACGTCCTGTCCATGGAGACCTTCAACAACCTCCAAGTGCCCTATGACCAGCTTCAGCCAACCAAGCCTTTCTCCGGGATCACCAATGGTTCCACAGTCCCAATCGGGCAGGTCCGCCTCCCTGTCACCTTCGAGGCTCACAGAAACTACCGCACCAAGCTCATTGACTTCGACGTCGACCACATCCGCCTGCCGTACAATGCCATCCTCGGGTACCCAGCGCTGGCCAAGTTCATGGCTGTGAATCACCACGGCTACAACGTCCTCAAGATGCCAGGAAGTGGCGGAGTCATCACGGTGCCCTGTGAAGAGAAGGATGTAGTGAGTTCCTTGGAGAGAGCCTATCAGGCCGCGTCGCTAGAAGACCAAGATCGCGGAAGCAGGAGGCTTCCTGAGACCACCCCCAAGAAGAAGAAGACGTCGTCAGGCCCAGCCCCTCAAGAGGCAGGCCCTTCAGGGCCCGTGTCAGCCCAGGGGACCCTCCTTCCATCGCATAGGGAAACGCGCCCGGCGCCCTCCTCGGGCAGGGCTCGAGGGCTCTCACCTGGAGGGCCACCGACCTAGCCAGGGTCACGAGGGAGGCGCTTGGGCACCATGTGGAAGCGTGCTTTGCGGCACGTTTCCCCGGGGAAGGAGCCAAGCAAGGAAGGCCGGACCAGCACGAGTTCGTCAGCAAGGCCATTCAAGAACTGCAGGAGTCAAGGATCATGACGGGTTGCCGTTGTTCAGCCGCGGTGGCCCCACATCCAGGCGAGGATGGCGGGCTGCGCGTCTGCGTCGACGTACTAGGGCTCAATCAGATTGCCACAACGGAGCGCCTCTGGCCCTCGCAATTGGGGCGCTGCGGAGGTCCACCCCATAGTTATGTTCGCATGCCCTACGGCCTGCCGAGCATGGCTGCGGCACACCAGCGCCTCATGAGGGGCATCATGGAGGCTCAGGAAGACAGGCGTTCCGCAGCCATGGCGGAGATGAAGACAGCTCGCTAGGAGTCACCAGTGCCTCCGGAGCATCCCGAGGCCCCGGGGCATGGAGGCTCGTGAGGATCGACTTCCGCAGCCCACCGAGCCTACTGCACCAACGCCACTTCGCCAACGACATTCTCAGGTGACATCTTCCAAGCCTCATTCCCAGCTGGGAGCGCCCTCCCAGGGTTGCATCATCCCAGGCCGCGTGGGTCCGTCCCCGCGGCATGTATCTGCATTTACTTTTCGGTCATTAGTTTGCCTTGATTGGGGGCGCCCCTCGGGCTGCATCATCCCCAAGCCGCTGGGGCCAGGCCCAGCGGCATGTATCTCCATCGCGTTTATTTCCAACTATGCATTTGCCTATCACACTTGATTGCATGATGCCCGTCCACGGCATCCCTTCTTCTCCATGTCGACTACTTGCACGTTAAAGGGGGGGTGCCTGAGCATCGCGACTCAGGGCTCTTACTGGCTCTCTAGCCCTCACCCTCTGGCCTTGTCCACGGCATCGCGACTTGGCATACCAGTGACGGCTGAGACAAACTTGAGGGCCGGGACCCGAGGACGTAGAGTACCGGCATCTAACCAAATTTTGCAGGGACACATCTCAAGATACGGCCCAATGCCGGGCGCAACCCGCCCAGAGGTAGGGCCTCGTGAGTCCTGCGCTGGCTCACGGGTGCCCAGATACACCTCACCTAGCCCTACCGTGCCGGTCACATGTCAGGGCGGGGCTGTATACGCCCCGGGGGCTCCTCCCGGAGGGGAGCCCCCTCCCACGTACCAGTGGAAGCACCATGCTCCATGCTGGCTGACGACACTGCCGAGGAGCGGCTATGCCCGTACACATACGGAAGCGCTATGCTCCGCGCTGGTGATAAACAACTAAGGGTGGCCTCCGGGCCGCATTAACCTCAGGGAGCCCAGAGCTCAGTGGCTGGCCCCATCGCAACGCCTCCCCTCGGGAGTGCCGCGCGAGGGGGCTGGGCACGGGGGCTACGGCTGGGTCACGCCCAGACGTACGCCGCCCGGCCAGGCCCCTCGGGCCTGGTTCGTCGCGCGTCTCTTCCCAAGCGGAGCCAAGGTATGAAGGCCGTTTTCGCGTCAAGGGGGACTCCTGAGCATCGTGACTCAGGAGCCTAACTGGTCCCGTAGCCCCTCACTCCTTAGTTCCGAAAGGCTATGCTGGGTGAGGTACGCGCAGGGCCGGGCTCTGCAGACGTAGAACGGTAGCCACGCTTACATCTCGCCTCATCACCCGCTGTTCGCGCATCAAGGGGGACTCCTGAGCATCGCGACTCAGGGGCCTAACTGGCTCCATAGCCCCTCACTCCTTAGTTCCGAAAGGCTATGCTGGGTGAGGTACGCGCGGAGTCGGGCTCTGCAGACGTAGAACGGAAGACACGCCTACATCACGCTTCCCTACTTGTTGTTCGCGCGCCAAGGGGGACTCTTGAGCATCGTGACTCAGGAGCCTAACTTGTCACGTGGCCCCTCACTCCTTCGGTCCCGTCCTGGTTTCCGGTCGGGGCTAATGCTGGGTGAGGCATGCACGGGGCCGGGCTCTGCCGGCGTAGAACACAAGCAAGTAGGGAAGAAAAGCATAAAATCCAAGGAATTTAAAAGCAAATATTACAGTCCATACTGTCGTCTCAATGCCAAACACAAGTTTAAATGCCTCCCCGAGGCGTGATGCATGTGCTGGAACTGAAAGAAGAGCAGGGATGGAACGGAGTCACTTGTCGGCGGTGGCTTCGCCTCGTGGAACGGCAGGGCCGGCAGCGTCTTGCTTCGGCCTGGTGCTGAAGGCCCGGAACTTCTCCAGCAGCGCCTCCGCGCGCCCCTTCACGGCTTCAACAGCGGCGGCAGCACCCTCGCCGCTCACGGGTTCCAGCAGGCCATCGAGGTCGGCGTTGGGATCGCGGAGGTAGATGTGGGCGAAGACCCGCGTCAGCGCAGCCAAAGACAGGACGTGCGCCTCGGCCACGGCCGCAGGGCCGATGCCAAGGGCGACATCCCCAAGAGCCTTAACCAGGAAGGGAAGCAGCTTGGCGGGGCCGTCCTCGTCACCAGCTAGCGGGCTGTCCAGGCCGCTCTCGTAAAGCATCTTCAGCGAAGCGCGGGCGTCCTTCTCCATGTCTGCGAAGGCCACGCGATCCTCGGCGAGGATCTGAGCCTTGGCGTCCAGCTCGGACTTCGTCACCTCCAGCTCCTTCTTCAACGCGCCTAGGTGGTCGCGGCGCTTCTTGAGCCTGGCCTCCTAGTCCTCGAGCGCCGCCTCGCGCGCCTTCGCCCCCTTCTCCAGCTCTTGGCGCAGGCGGACCTCCTCCGCAAGCTGGCCGCTCAGGCCTTCCAGCTCGTCCTCCAGCGCCTTGCAACGGCCGCGGACTTCAACCACCTCTCCTAGGGATGCGTCTCGAGCAGCCTTCGCCTCGAGGGTGGCCTCCCTCTCTCCGTCACAAGCCGTTGAGGCCTGAACCAATGCCGCCCGAATCGAAGCATCAGAGCGAATCCACCCCGTAGCCAGTTCCAGGCGCCCGTCCACCAGGCGAGGGTCGGCGCCGAGAAGATCCTGCCACAGCCGGTCCAGTTTGGCAATGGCACGCTCCAAGATGGAAGAAGACGGAGTAGCATCAGCACGCTCCAGGACAACAAGAGGAGCTGAGGAAGCAACGGCCAGTAGAACGGGAGGAGAAGGTAACGGCGGCGAGGCCGTAGTGTCCCGAGGCGGAGCCCGCTGCGCCTCCACAGCCGTAGCAGCGGCGCTAGATGAGGGCACCTCCAGAGTCACTTGGGCCATGGGGGCTGAGCTCGCCCCAGCTAGCTTAGCCAAGCCTCGCAAGGATGCGCGGGCAGGGGAGGCCCGCGCATCACGATCTCCCTCCCCTGCAGGCGAAGGCGTCGCCGCAGGTGGGACCTCAGGAGCCCCCTTCGGCTTCTTCGCCACGGGTGCCCGCCTACTCAAGAGAAGCAATCATCAAGCCTCGTCGGCGGAACAAGAAACAAAAGAACAAGGATCAAGCGCTTATGGGTCGTCGCAGGTGAGCTCGGGCAGCTTCCGGCCCAACTTCAAGCCAAATAGCCGGCTGGAAGAGTCGACCTTGGAAGCAGAAGGCCCGACTGCGCACTGCCTCGGGGTAGGGGCAGACCCGCGGGGGATCAGCCCGGTCCTGTCCTTCTTCGGGATCGGGGGCGAGCTCCCGCTGCCCAGCACATCATCATCATCATCATCATCGTCGCTCAGCGAAAGGCGGAGAGTACGGGGCGAGTGTCGAGGGAGGGGAGCCCTCGACTCTCCGTCGGTCGCCCCAGAGTCGGGCCCCTCTCCCCGCTCCTCTTCGCCCTCCTCCTCGCTGGAGTCGCCGGAGGGCACGTCCACCGGACCTCTAGAAGACGCCACGGGCACGAGCCCGTCCCCGTTGAAAACAGGCATGGACTTCACCACCCGCTTCAAGTCGTCACGAAGGAACAAGGGCTTGGGAGCGCCCTACGGCCCTGCCACCTCGCCCTCGACCAGAGATTGGAGAACCGCGGTCACATGCTCTTCGTCCACAGCCTCGGGGCACGGATGAGGCCTCCACATTGGAGGAGAGTACTCCCGGAGAGGGGCCAGCTGGTGCTCCAGGAATTCCTTCAGCAGCGACGCACCGGTCAACTTCGACGCCGCCATGTTGGCCGGCCTCAGGTCCGCGTCCATCTTCTCCAACACCAGTTTCGCGCGGGGGTCGGTGAGCTCCGCTCGGCACCAGTCGCTGGTGCTCACGGGTTGCTCCGTGGGCAAGATCGGCCGAGGGTGGATGCGCCCGACATCTGCCAAGACCCACTTGCTCCTGAAGCCCTCAATCCTCTTCCTGGGATTCGAGATGGCAATGGTGCTGCCATACGCAACGAAGCCCGCGCACCCAGAAAGAGAGCTACCGGAGACCCAGAGGGAGAAGTAGTGGCGCAGCAAGGCCACCGAAGGCTGCACCCCTACGTGGGCCTCGCAGTAGTAAGCGAAGATCGCCCGGAGAAGGATAGAGTTGGGATGGAGATGCAGAGCCTGCAAGTTGTAGTGGCGGAGGACAGAGAAGAAGAATTCGGAGAAGGGAGGCACCAGGCCCGCAGCAATGGAGCTTACAAAGAGAGGATAAAAGGTGCTCCCTCGGTCCTCAGGGGTGGCGGAGCCGGTCTTGAACACCTCCGTCCCGTTGATGCCCTGCGCCGCCGCCATCCGGCACAACCGAGCAAGGCTCGCCTTGGGCACATTCGGCGAGTCCAGAGCAGGAGAATACCAAGCTTCGGCCAGAGGCTGGCGAGGCGCCATGGCTTCCTAGGTTGCGCAACCGGAGCAGATCTGGAAGTTTGGAGGAAGAAAGGGGATATGAGCAGCAACCGGAGAGAGCAGGGGCGAAGTCTGGGAAGATGCCTCTCCCTTGTCAACCCATGCAGTTGCTAAGGCACCCACGTCCAGTCAACCGCCACACGGCGTCCAAGGCCGCAGGCTGTTAGGGCCCACGGCGCTTCGCCCTTGCCCTTTCGCCTCTCGGCACGGCCAAGCCCATGCGCGCCTTGGGCCCGAGGGCTACTGTCAGCGTTCTGGGAACGGGGGGTCCCTAGACTTGCCTGCCTGCGGCCTACGACGTGGCTCAAGTGGGGGCCCAGTGCGGCCCATCTTCATCAACACAAGACTCAAGACCCTCACGAGGCGGACGACATGGCGCATCCTCAGGCGCAGCCTCCTCAGGCTGGCTCATGAGGAGACGGAGATATCAAGGTGGGGTACCTCGCGAGGTGCCAGTGACGCAAGCCATGACGATCGAGGGTGCTAGGCGGGCGCCAGCGCGCGCAGCGTCCTTCTTTCCTCTTTGGTGAAAAGGGGGCAAGCGTAGCCGCAGAGTACCGAGGCATCAGGCAAAGGTTGCCATTTCGGTGCAACAAGACCAGGACCAAGTGGACTACGAGAGGGAGGTCACCATGGAGCCCAGCACGGCGTCATCACCAGAGTCTTTCGCAGGCGAAGACCGCCTTTAGTCAGGATAAGAGTACTTGCTGTCCCCCTTCAAATTAGCCCGCCATTGTTGGCTCCCTTCCCGCTCGATATTTGGGAAGAGGACCAGGGCCTCTATAAATAGGGACCGGCCACCCACATAGCAGGGGTGGGTTCGATCAGTTGGTAGGTTGGTCAGTTCGTAGAAGGGGTTCGGTTCGGTTTTCGAAAGGAGGCACACAAAGTGGTGGGTTTGATCAGTAGTTGGGCTGGCTAGCAAGTAGAGAGAGAGAGGCGACTGAACTCCTCCCAGTAGTTCGTCACCCCAGCCAAGAACAGACCCTCGCGAGGCTGTTCTTCCTTGTATTGTTCATCATCATCAGCCCCAGGAGGCAATCCATCCACCACACACTGGAGTAGGGTATTACACCACAATGGTGGCCTGAACCAATATAAATCTTATGTCTCTTGTGTGATTCCTTTAGTAGTTTAGATCTTTGTGAGACGGGGAGGTTGAGGACGTGATTTCCGCCCGCACCCCAGTGTTCGAACCTTAAGGGTCTGCCGGAACCCGAAATCCGACAAGTATTACTTGACTTTCCTCAAAGCCTGTTAGAAGGCCTTGGACATCATCGTTCAGTCCGGATTGGATGGACCGAACACCTTGCATGACGGCACTCATAAGTGTGCGATGCCCATCAACGAGGACGGTGTTGTTCACCAACTCCTCCGGCGCGTCAGGCCAGCTAGCCGCCGCCCGTTTAGAGGTGTTCAGCACTGGCGTTGGCTCCCCAGTCCCTTTCCCACTGGAAGGAGGAACCTGTGCCGTCAAGGGTCTCAAGAGCTCGGGAGCAAACGGACGATGGGGTCTGGACAGACCAGACTCCCTTCCCACATCGGCCAGGAGGGACGCGCCCTCCCGGTCTTTGGCGACCGAGGTGTCAGCCTCGGCCATTACGGTGTGAACCTCCCCCTCTGTGTTCAAAGGAGGAGGAGTCCTTCGGGACCGCACCTCCCCGACCTATTCAGGGATGAGGGGAGGCACAGAGCATGATGCGGACCCACTGTCTGCCAGCTCAGCGGGCGGAGACGTCCCCTCCGAGATCTGCTCGGTGGGGCAGTCGCGTGGAGGGCTGCAATGCTCAAGAGTTAGCCTCCTATTAGGATGGGTTACTAAAAACAAGGTAGCTAAAAACACCAGCTCCATACTTGCTGGCCGCGGGCTTGACCCTGGGTCCCTTCTTTGGAACCTCCCCGAATGCTTCGGACTCCTCGGCCGAGCTGTCGGACAGGACCAGCTTGGGCTGGCACCGCCTCTTCAGGGCCTGTGGAGGTTGAACCTCTTCGACGTCCCCAAACGCCGCCATCTTCTTGGAGTGCGAGGAGGCGCTCTCCTCCTTGTCCCCATCTTGTATGGATGAGGCCGCAGCATCCCCGGACCGGTTGCCCGGACAAGCCCTGCGGCGGAGGCCCCCCTGGCCTTCAGTACCTCCTTCTTCTTGCCCTTCTGGTCAGGTGCCTTATAAGGCACCACAACCAACATCTGCTCCACCTGCTCTAATTGGGGCTCTTCGGGCAGCGGCTCCGGGCCATTGATCTTCTCGGCCTTGGTGATCCAGCCCTGAAAAATCCGCATACAGATTCAGACCGAATCATACGTGGTGTTAATATTTGAACGCACGTTAAGGATGAATGTTGCTCACCTCCTTTGGAGGATTCGCGACGTCGAGGCCGATGTCCTTCCCCTCGACTGGTCACTCCTTCTGAGGCTTGAATAGCAGACCCCATATTTTATCATGGGTCATGCCGAAGAGGTGTTGCACAGTGGCCGGATCCTTGGGCTCATGCTCCCACATTGGCTTGGCCCCCTCCTGGCAAGGGAGGAGTCGGTGGTTGAGGATGATGTGGACCACGTCGACCAGCTTCGCACCGGTCTCCATCACTGATGACCCACAAGTATATCTGGATCACTGATTATCCTAATCTTTATTATATATAGCTCATGGACTCGATTACATAGATAAGGATCAACACAAAAACTCAAAGTTAGATCATACTAAACTTTATTCTACTAGATCAAGATATAACCAAAAGGATCGAACTAAGAAAAAAGGGTAAAGATAGAAGTGTGATGGTGATACGATACCGGGGCACCTCCCCCAAGCCTGGCAGTTGCCAAGGGGAGTGCCCATACCCATGTATTTATGTCTCTTTCTTCGGAGGTGGTGATGATGTAGTTGTTGAGGATGTAGGCTTGTCGTCCATCTTCCAAGGCATAGGATCACCATCATAGAAGGATGACCGAGTCTCCGAGATCCTCAAATCTGCAGCCAAACTCTTCCTCTTGAATCTATATTCATACTCATAGTTTTGGTTTTGCAGGTCATAGATCTGGGCTTGGAGGTGCTCGATTTTCTCGTGAAGCTAGAAGATGGTATCCCCAATGTTCTTGGCATCCAGCTTGTGGTTGTTGGTAAACTTCGCGATCATCATGTGGTTGGAGTTGAGTCGCGTTCCACTATCCCCTGGCACTTGAAAACTTGTTGCTCCATTGCTTCGAGTCTTGTCTCCACGCTTCCGGTCCTCCTTGGTCCCTCAACATCGCAGATGTGTAGCACCCCCTCTCGCATCTCAATGGTTCCAGGGTGTTGCAGCACCTCCACGAGGTAGGGGTTGATGACCTTCTCGAAAAATTTGTCCTTGGGGGCACTTGAAGATGTCATGGTGATCTAGATCTGTCAGAAAAATAGCTCGGAACAAAAGCAGAGGATTTTGTCGTGGTACCATGGTCAAAACCTTCGGGAGATTATATAATGAATTTTTACCGACCAAAAGAAGTGTCATGCAAGAAAACAGAGTCCAGAGGGCACACGAGGTGCCACGAGGCAGGGGGCGCGCCCTCCACCCTCGTGGATGCCTCGTGTCCCTTTCGGACAACTTCTTATTTTCCTTTTTTATATTCCAAAACGGAGAAAAAAAATGCTATTAGAACTATTTTGGAGTCGGTTTACTTACCGTACCACATACCTATTCCTTTTCGGAGTCTGAAATGTTCTGGAAAGTGTCCCATATGTACTCCTACGGGGTTACGGTGTCAATAACATTGGTTTCAACATTTATGGGATTACCTGAGATATAGTGTTTGATTCTTTGACCATTCACCACCTTCGGATTTGTGCCTTTGAAGTTGTTGATTTTTATGGCACAGGAACGATAGACCTCCTCTAGCGTATGGACCTTCCCATTTAGAGAGGAGTTTTCTTGCAAAAAATCTTAAACAAGAGTTGTATAATAGAACATAATCACCTACATTAAACTCACGCTTTTGTATCCTTTTGTCATGCCATCTTTTAACTTTTTCTTTAAACAGTTTGGCATTCTCATAGGCCTGGGTTCTCCACTCATCAAGTGAGCTATTGTCAAATAGTCTCTTCTCACCGGCAAGTTTGAAATCATAATTGAGCTCTTTAATGGCCCAATATGCCTTATGTTCTAGTGCGAGAGGTATGTGACAAGCTTTTCCAAAAACCATTTTATACGGAGACATACCCATAGGATTTTTATATGCAGTTCTATAGGCCCATAATGCATCAAAAAGTTTCTTAGACCAATTCTTTCTAGATCTATTAATAGACAGAGAATATAGCAGTCATACATCTTTAAAAGGTAGCAGGTGCATTACATAAACCAAAAGGCATACGTCTATAAGCAAAGGTACCGAAAGGGCAAGTAAAAGTGGTCTTTTCCTGATCCTCTTTCGACACAGGTATTTGAGAGAAATCAGAACAACCGTCTAGAAAGCAAAAATGTGTATGTTTGGATAATCTTCCTAGCATTTGATCAATAAAAGGTAAAGGGTAATGACCCTTTCTAGTAGCTTTATTTAATTTGTGGAAATCAATTATCATTCTATAACCTGTAACAATTCTTTGTGGGATCAATTCGTCTTTATCATTAGGAACAACAGTAATGCTTCCCTTCTTAGGGACACAATGGACATGACTTACCCACTGACTATCAGCAACATGATAAATTATACCTGCCTCTAGAAGCTTTAGTATTTCATTTCTTACCACTTCTTTCATCTTAGGATTTAACCATTCTGGCATAGAGTGAGACTAATGCCCTTAAGATCATCAAGAGTATATCCAATAGCAGCACGGTGCTTCTTCAGAGTTTTCAATAATTTCTCTTCTTCCTGCTCTGAAAGGTTAGCACTAATAATAACAGGATATATCTTCTTTTCATCAAGATAAGCATATTTAAGAGTATCAGGTAATGGTTTAAGCTCAAACACGGGATCAACCTTAGGTGGAGGAGGATCCCCTAGAATTTCAACATGCAAGTTGTGTTTCAAAATAGGTCCCTGTTTAAAGAATACTTCATCTATTTCCCTTCTTTCATTCATAAACATATCATTTTCATGGTCTAGCAAATATTGTTCTAAAGGATCATTAGGAAGCACGACAACAGAAGCAAGACCAATAATTTCATCTTTACTATGAAATTCTTTATCATGGGGTTGTCTACGAAATTTAGCAAAATTAAAATCATGAGACATACCCCCTAAACCAACAGTAACAATATCCTTTTCGCAGTCTATCTTAGGATTAATAGTATTCAAGAAGGGTCTACCAAATATAATGGGACAATAGTCATCTTGTAGGGAAGAAAGAACAAGAAAATCAGTAGGATATTTAATTTTCCCCCAATAATTTCATCTTTACTATGAAATTCTTTATCATGGGGTTGTCTATGAAATTTAGCAAAATTAAAATCACGAGGCATACCCCCTAAACCAACAGTAACAATATCCTTTTCGCGGTCTATCTTAGCATTAATAGTATTCAAGAAGGGTCTACCAAATATAATGGGACAAAAGTCATCTTGTGGGGAAGAAAGAACAAGAAAATCTGTAGGATATTTAATTTTCCCACACAAGACTTCAACATCTATAACAATCCCAACTGGCGAAAAAGTATCTCTATTGGCAAGCTTAATAGTAACATCAATATCTTCTATCTCAGCACGTGCAATATCATGCATAATTTCTTTATATAAAGTATAAGGTATTGCACTGACACTAGCACCCATATCACATAAGCCATGATAACTGTGATCTCCTATTTTTAACCGAAACAATAGGCATGCCAACAACAGGTCTATGTTTATTTTTAGTATCGGGTCTAGCAATTCTAGCAGCTTCATCACATAAGTAAATAACATGCCCATCAATATTATCGACCAAGAGATCCTTAACCATAGAAATACTAGGTTCAACTTTAATTTGCTCAGAGGGTGTAGTTGTTCTAGCATTACTCTTATGAACCACAATTGAAGCTTTAGCATGATCCTTTATTCTAACAGGGAAAGGTGGTTTCTCAATATAAGCGGTAGCAACAATAGGATCAACATTATAAGTGATAGTCTTTTCTTCAGCTTTAATAGGTTCAACCACGTTTACTTCAATGGGAGGATGATATTTGAACCACTTCTCCTTAGGGAGATCAACATGAGTAGCAAATGATTCATAGAAAGAAGCTACTATCTCAGAGTCAAGTCCATATTTAGTGCTACATTCACAAAAAGCATCGATATCCATAAAAGATTTAACACAATCAAACTTAGGTTTTATACCTAACTCCTTACCTTCATCAAGTTCCCAATCTTCAGAGTTGGGTTTAATTCTTTCCAATAAATCACATCAAAATTCAATAGTCTTCATCATAAAAGAACCAGTACAAGAAGTATCGAGCATGGAGCGATTATTGAGAGAAAGCCGAGCATAAAAAATTTGAATAATAATTTATTTTGAGAGCTCATGATTGGGGCATGAATATAACATTGACTTAAGCCTCCTGCTACCTCTTGAGCACTGCGTTGGATTTCCCCGAAGAGGAAGGGATGATGCAGCAAAGTAGCGTAAGTATTTCCCTTAGTTTTTGAGAACCAAGGTATCAATCCAGTAGGAGGCTACGCGCGAGTCCCTCGTACCTACACAAAAACAATAGCTCAACGCAACCAACGCGCTTAGGGGTTGTCAATCCCTTCATGATCACTTATGAAAGTGAGATCAAATAGAGATCATAAATAATATTTTTGGTATTTTTGGTATAGAGATGCAAAGTAAAAAGTAAAAGCAAAGTAAAGGCAAAGCAATAATAAAGTGATGGCAATTGATATGATGAGAAAGAGACCCAGGGGCCATAGGTTTGACTAGTGGCTTCTCTCAAGAGCATAAGTATTCTACGGTGGCTGAACAAATTACTGTTGAGCAATTGACAGAATTAAGCATAGTTATCAAAATATAGGCATCATGTCCGAGACAAGTAGACCGAAACAATTCTGCATCTACTACTATTACTCCACTCATCGACCGCTGTCCAGCATGCATCTAGAGTATTAAGTTAAAAACAGAGTAACGCCTTAAGCAAGATGACATGATGTAGAGGGATAGTTTCATGCAATATGATAAAAACCCCATCTTGTTATCCTCGATGGCAACAATACAATATGTGCCTTGTTGCCCCTTCTGTCACTCGGAAAGGACACCGCAAGATGGAACCCAAAGCTAAGCACTTCTCACGTGGCAAGAACAACCAATCTAGTAGGCCAAACCAAATTGATAATTCGAAGAGACTTGCAAAGATAACCAATCATACATAAAATAATTCAAAGAAGATTCAAATATTATTCATAGATAGACTTGATCATAAGCCCACAATTCATCGGTCTCAACAAACACACCGCAAAAAGAAGATTACATCAAAAAGATCTCCACGAGAGAGGGGGAGAATATTGTATTGAGATCAAAAAGAGAGAAGAAGCCATCTAGCTACTAACTATGGACCCGTAGGTCTGAAGTAAACTACTCACACTTCATCAGAGGGGCTTGGATGATGATGTAGAAGCCCTCCGTGATCGATGCCCCCTCCAGCGGAGCTCCGGAACAGGCCCCAAGATGGGATCTCGTGGATAGAGAAAGTTGTGGCGGTGGAATTAGGTTTTTGGCTCCGTCCCCAATCGTTTGGGGGTACGTGGATATATATAGGAGGAAGAAGTACGTCGGTGGAGCTTCGAGGGGCCCATGAGGTAGGGGCGTGCCCTAGGGGGGTGCCCTCCACCCTCGCGACCACCTCGTGGCTTTCTTGATGGTGGGTCCAAGTCTCCTTGATCTTATCTGATGAGAAAATCACGTTTCCGAAGGTTTCATTCCGTTTGGACTCTGTTTGATATTCCTTTTCTTCGAAACCCTAAAACAGGCAAAAAACAGCAATTCTGGGCTGGGCCTCTGGTTAATAGGTTAGTCCCAAAAAAATATAAAAGTGGATAATAAAGCCCAATAATGTCTAAAACAATAGATAATATAGCATGGAGCAATCAAAAATTATAGATATGTTGGAGACGTATCAAGCATCCCCAAGCTTAATTCCTGCTCGTCCTCGAGTAGGTAAATGATAAAAACAGATTTTTTTGATGCGGAGTGCTACTTGGCATAATTTTTATGTAATTATTCTTAATTGTGGTATGAATATTCAGATCTGAAAGATTCAAGAAAAAAGTTCATATTGACATAAAAATGATAATAATTCCAGCATACTAAGTAAGCAATTATGTCTTCTCAAAATAACATGGCCAACGAAAGTTTATCCCTACAAAATCATATAGTTTAGTCATGTTTCATTTTCGTCACACAAGAATGCTCTCATCATGCACAACCCCGATGACAAGCCAAGCAATTGTTTCATACTTTAGTAATCTCAAACCTATAAACTTTCACGCAATATATGAGCGCGAGCCATGGACATAGCACTATGGGTGGAATAGAATATAATGAGGGGGTTATGTGGAGAAGACAAAAAAGGAGAAAGTCTCACATCAAGGAGGCTAATCAATGGGCTATGGAGATGCCCACCGATTGATGTTAATGCAAGGAGTAGGGATTGCCATGCAACGGATGCACTAGAGCTATAAATGTATGAAAGCTCAACAAAAGAAACTAGTGGGTGTGCATCCAACTTGCTTGCTCATGAAGACCTAGGGCACTTGAGGAGGCCCATTGTTGGAATATACAAGCCAAGTTCTATAATAAAAATTCCCACTAGTATATGAAAGTGATAATATGAGAGACTCTCTACTACGAAGATCATGGTGCTACTTTGAAGCACAAGTGTGGTAAAAGGACAGTAACATTGTCCCTTCTCTCTTTTTCTCTCATGTTTTTGGGCCTTCTCTTTTTTTATGGCCTTTCTTTTTTATACCTCACTTGGGACAATGCTCTAATAATGATAATCATCACACTTCTATTTATTTACAACTCAAAACTCGATACTAGAACAAAGATGACTCTATATGAATGCCTCCGGCGGTGTACCGGGATATGCAATGCACCAAGAGTGACATGTATGAAAGAATTGTGAACAGTAGCTTTGCCATAAATAATATGTCAACTACATGATCATGCTAAGCAATATGACAATGATGAATGTGTCATGATGAACGGAATGATGGAAAGTTGCATGGCAATATATCTCGGAATGGTTATGGAAATGCCATAATAGGTAGGTATGGTGGCTGTTTTGAGGAAGATATAAGGAGGTTTATGTGTGAAAGAGCGTATCATATCACGGGGTTTGGATGCACCGGCGAAGTTTGCGCCAACTCTCAATGTGAGAAAGGGGAATGCACGGTACCCAAGAGGCTAGCAAGGATGGAAGGGTGAGAGTGCGCATAATCCATGGACTCAACATTAGTCATAAAGAACTCACATACTTATTGCAAAAATCTACAAGTCATCAAAAACCTCGGCACTACGCGCATGCTCCTAGGGGGATAGATTGGTAGGAAAAGACCATCGCTCGTCCCCGACCGCCACTCATAAGGAAGACAATCAAATAACACCTCATGTTTCAAATTTGTTGCATAACGTTTACCATACGTGCGTACTACAGGACTTGCAAACTTCAACACAAGTATTTCTCAATTTCACAACTACTCAACTAGCATGACTTTGATATTATTACCTCCATATCTCAAAACAATCATCAAGCATCAAACTTTTCTTAGTATTCATCACACTCATACGAAAGTTTTATTATTAATCTTGCATACCAAGCATATTAGGATTTTAAGAAAATTACCATGCTATTAAGAATCTCAAAATAATCTAAGGGAAGCATGTGAGATCAATAGTTTCTAGAAAAAATCCACCACCATGCTCTAAAAGATATAAGTGAAGTACTAGAGCAAAACTATAAAGCTCAAAAGATATAAGTGAAGCACATAGAGTATTCTATCAAATTCCAAATCATGTATAGCTCTCTCAAAAGGTGTGTACAGCAAGGATGATTGTGGTAGACTAACAAGCAAAGACTCAAATCATAAAAGACGCTCCAAGCAAAACACATATCATGTGGTGAATAAAAATATAGCTCCAAGTAAAGTTACCGATAGAAGTAGACGAAAGAGGGGATGCCTTCCGGGGCATCCCCAAGCTTTGGCTTTTAGGTGTCCTTAGATTATCTTGGGGGTGCCATGGGCATCCCCAAGCTTAGGCTCTTGCCACTTCTTGTTCCATAATCCATCAAATCTTTACCCAAAACTTGAAAACTTCACAACACAAAACTTAAAGTAGAAAATCTCGTGAGCTCCGTTAGCGGAAGAAAACAAAAGACCAATTCAAGGTACTGTAACGAACTCATTCTTTATTTATATTGGTGTTATACCTACTATATTCCAACTTCTCTATGGATTATAAACTATTTTACTAGCCATAGATTCATCAAAAAAAGCAAACAACACACGAAAAACAGAATCTGTCAAAAACAGAACAGTCTGTAGTAATCTGAAGCTAGCGCAATATCTGGAACCCCAAAAATTCTAAAATAAATTTCTGGACGTGAGGAATTTATCTATTAATCATCTTCAAAAAGTATTAACTAAATATAACTTTCCAAATAAAAATGACAGCAGTTCTCGTGAGCGCTAAAGTTTCTGTTTTTTACAGCAAGTTCAACAAGACTTTCCCCAAGTCTTCCCAACGGTTCTACTTGGCACAAACACTAATTAAACACAAAAAACACAACCAAAACAGAGGCTATATAATTTATTTATTACTAAACAGGAGGAAAAAGCAAGGAATAAAAATAGAATTGGGTTGCCTCCCAACAAGCGCTATCGTTTAACGCCCCTAGTTAGGCATAACAAGCAAGAATAGATCTAGGTATTGCCATCTTTGGTAGGCAATCCATAAGTGGCTCTAATGATAGATTCATATGTTTATTTTATTTTATTTCTAGGGAAGTGTTCTATGCCCTTTTTTAATGGTCTAATATTCCCTTCCTTCATATCAATAATTGCACCAACCGTTCTAAGGAAAGGTCTACCAAGAATAATAGGGCAAGAAGGGTTGCAATCTATATCAAGAACGATAAAATCTACGGGCACATAATTCCTATTTGCATCAATAAGAACATCATTAATTATTCCCATAGGTTTCTTAATAGTGGAATCCGCAAGTTGCAAGTTTAGAGAGCAATCATCAAAATCACGGAAATCTAGTAAATCACACAAAGTTTTGGGAATAGTAGAGACACTAGCATCCAAATCACACAAAGCATTAAACTCATAATTTTTTATTTTAATTTGAATAGTAGGTTCCCACTCATCATAAAATTTTCTAGGGATAGAAACTTCCAATTCAAGTTTTTCTTCATAAGATTGCATCAAGGCATCAATGATATGTTTAGTAAACACTTTATTTTGACTATAAGCGTGAGGAGATTTTAGCACGGATTGTAACAAGGAAATACAATAAATTAAAGAGAAATTTTCATAATTAAATTCCTTGAAATCCAATATAGTGGGTTTAGCAACATCTAGGGTTTTAATTTCTTCAATCCCACTTTTATCAAATTTAGCATCAAGATCAAAAGATTCAGAATTATTGGAACGCCTTCTAGGTAAAGGTGGATCATATTCAGTCCCATCATTATCAAAATTAATATTGCAAAAGAAAGATTTAATAGGGCACACATCAATAACTTTTAGATCTTCATCATTATTTTCATAGGAACTAGAAGAACACACTTTTATAAAGGCATCTTTCTTAGCACGCATCCTAGCAGTTCTTTCTTTACACTCGTCAATGGAAATTCTCATGGCTTTGAGAGACTCATTGATATCATGCTTAGGTGGAATAGATCTAAGTTTCAAAGAATCAACATCAAGAGCAATTCTATCAACGTTCCTAGCCAAATCATCAATCTTAAGCAATTTTTCTTCAATCATAGCATTAAAATTCTTTTGCGAAGAAATAAATTCTTTAATATTAGATTCAAAATCAGAGGGCATATTATTATAATTTCCATAAGAATTGTTGTAGGAATTACCATAATTATTAGAGGGATTACTAGGATAAGGCCTAGGATTGAAATTTCCTCTATACGCGTTGTTACCAAAATTGTTCCTACCAACAAAATTCACATCCATAGATTCATTATTATTATTAATCAAAGTAGACAAGGGCACATCATTAGGATCAGAAGAAACACTCTTATTAGCAAATAATTTCATAAGTCCATCCATCTTTCCGCTCAAAACATTAATTTCTTCTATCGCATGCACCTTTTTAGTAGATCTTTCAGTATGCCATTGAGAATAATTAACCATAATATTATCTAGGAGTTTAGTAGCTTCTCCTAAAGTGATTTCCATAAAAGTGCCTCCCGCGGCCGAATCTAATAGATTTCTAGAAGCAAAATTCAATCCGGCATAAAAAATTTGTATAATCATCCACAAATTCAAACCATGAGTAGGGCAATTACATATCATTAATTTCATTATCTCCCAAGCTTGTGCAACATGTTCATGATCAAGTTGTTTAAAATTCATAATATCATTTCTAAGAGAGATGATCTTAGCGGGAGGAAAATACTTAGAGATAAAAGCATCTTTGCACTTGTTCCATGAATCAATACTATTTCTAGGCAAAGACGAAAACCAAGCTTTAGCGCGATCTCTAAGCAAAAAGGAAATGGCTTCAATTTAACAATATCATTATCGACATCTTTATTCTTTTGCATGTCACACAAATCAACGAAGCTATTAAGATGGGTAGCGGCATCTTCACTAGGAAGGCCGGAGAACGGATCTTTCATGACAAGATTCAACACAGCAGTATTAATTTCACAAGATTCAGCATCGGTAAGAGGAGCAATCGGAGTGCTAAGGAAATCATTATTGTTGGTATTGGTGAAGTTACACAATTTAGTATTATCTTGAGCCATCACGACAAACAAGCAATCCAACACACGAGGAAACAAAAAGCAAACGGGCAAAAGAGGCAAATATATAGAGAGAGGGAGGATAGAGAGAGAGAGGGTGAATAAAACGGCAAGGGTGAAGTGGGGGAGAGGAAAACGAGAGGCAAATTGCAAATAATGTAATGCGGGAGATAGGGATTGTGATGGGTACTTGGTATGTTGACTTTTGCGCAGACTCCCCGGCAACAGCGCCAGAAATGGCTCGTTGCCGGGAGTCAAATCTTAACTTGCGCGAACCTCCCCGGCAACGGCGCCAGAAATTCTTCTTCCTACCTCTTGAGCACTGCGTTGGATTTCCCCGAAGAGGAAGGGATGATGCAGCAAAGTAGCGTAAGTATTTCCCTCAGTTTTTGAGAACCAAGGTATCAATCCAGTAGGAGGCTACGCGCGAGTCCCTCGTACGTACACAAAAACAAAAGCTCAACACAACCAACGCGCTTAGGGGTTGTCAATCCCTTCACGGTCACTTATGAAAGTGAGATCTGATAGAGATGATAAATAATATTTTTGGTATTTTTGATATAGATATGCAAAGTAAAAATTAAAAGCAAAGTAAAAGCAAAGCAATAATAAACTGATTGAGATTGATATGATGAGAAAGAGACCCGGGGGCCATAGGTTTCACTAGTGGCTTCTCTCAAGAGCATAAGTATTCTACGGTGGGTGAACAAATTAATGTTGAGCAATTGACAAAATTAAGCATAGTTATGAGACTATCTAGGTATGATCATGTATATAGGCATCACGTCCGAGACAAGTAGACCGAAACGATTCTGCATCTACTACTATTACTCCACTCATCGACCGCTGTCTAGCATGCATCTAGAGTATTAAGTTAAAAACAGAGTAACGCCTTAAGCAAGATGACATGATGTAGAGGGATAGTTTCATGCAATATGATAAAAACCCCATCTTGTTATCCTCGTTGGCAACGATACAATACGTGCCTTGCTGCCCCTTGTGTCACTGGGAAAGGACACCGCAAGATCGAACCCAAAGCTAAGCACTTCTCCCATGGCAAGAACAACCAATCTAGTAGGCCAAACCAAACTGATAATTCGAATAAAAGAATTCAGAGAAGATTCAAATATTATTCATAGATAGACTTGATCATAAACCCACAATTCATCGGTCTCAACAAACACACCGCAAAAACAAGATTACATCGAATAGATCTCCATGAGAGAGGGGGAGAACATTGTATTGAGATCCAAAAAGAGAGAAGAAGCCATCTAGCTACTAACTATGGACCCGTAGGTCTGAAGTAAACTACTCACACTTCATCGGAGGGGCTTGGATGATGATGTAGAAGCCCTCCGTGATCGATGCCCCCTCCGGCGGAGCTCCGGAACAGGCCCCAAGATGGGATCTCGTGGATACAGAAAGTTGCGGCGGTGGAATTAGGTTTTTGGCTCCGTCCCCGATCGTTTGGGGGTACGTGGATATATATAGGAGGAAGAAGTACGTCGGTGGAGCTTCGAGGGGCCCACAAGGCAGGGGGCGTGCCCTAGGGGGCGCCCTCCACCCTCGTGACCACCTCGTGGCTTTCTTGACGGAGGGTCCAAGTCTCCTGGATCTTATCTGATGAGAAAATCACGTTTCCGAAGGTTTCATTCCGTTTGGACTCCGTTTGATATTCCTTTTCTTTGAAACCCTAAAACAGGCAAAAAACAGCAATTCTGCGCTGGGCCTCCGGTTAATAGGTTAGTCCCAAAAAATATAAAAGTGGATAATAAAGCCCAATAATGTCTAAAACAGTAGATAATATAGCATGGAGCAATCAAAAATTATAGATACGTTGGAGACGTATCACCTCCCCCAAGATTGAGCGATACTTTCTCCTTCGCGAGGCCAAAAATTATATATATAATTATGATCACGATGAACCAGATGCATAGGATAAAACTTCTGTTGAAATTCCAATTTCAAGGTTGTAGTTCCATGATCCAATATCATCACATAGCCTACACCATGTCAATGCCTTTCCCTTCAAAGATAAATGGAAGACCTTCTTCTTGATAACATCCTAGGGCATACCTGCAAGCTTAAATAGTTCGCAAACTTCATCCACATAGATTAGGTGCATATCGGGATGTAATGTTCCATCTCCTGTAAAAGTATTAGCTAGCAGACTCTCGATCATACCCATAGGAATTTCAAAGTAAACATTTTCAGTAGGTTCGGTAGGTTGAGTAGCAACTGTTTGCTCTACTGGTCGGGGTGAAGATACCCCAAACAAGCCCCTCAAAGGATTATTTTCCATAGTAACACGTGACAGTAAATTTAAGCACAGTATATAAAATTTTCCTTACCGAATTCCACCTACCAAAGGCGCTTCACTCCCCGGCAACGGCGCCAGAAAAGAGTCTTGATGACCCACAAGTATAAGGGATCTATCGTAGTCCTTTCGATAAGTAAGAGTGTCAAACCCAACGAGGAGTAGAAGGAAATGACAAGAAATTTTCAGTAAGGTATTCTCTGCAAGCACTGGAATTATCGGTAACAGGTAGTTTTGTGATAAGGTAATTCGTAACGGGTAACAAGTAACAAAAGTAAACAAGGTGCAGCAAGGTGGCCCAATACTTTTTGTAGCAAAGGACATGCCTGGACAAACTCTTATATAAAGGAAAGCGCTCCCGAGGACACATGGGAATTATCATCAAGCTAGTTTTCATCATGCTCATATGATTCACATTCGTTACTTTGATAATTTGATATGTGGGTGGACCGGTGCTTGGGTACTGCCCTTCCTTGGACAAGCATCCCACTTATGATTAACCCCCCTCATAAACTAGGGTTTAAGCTTCTGTCACTCTAGCAACCCATCATATACTTATTACTTCCTCAATGCCTTCCCCTAAGCCCAAACAATGGTGAAGTTTCATGTAGTCGACGTTCACATAACACCACTAGAGGAAAGACAACATACATCTCATCAAAATATCGATCGAATACCAAATTCACATGACTACTTATAACAAGACTTCTCCCATGTCCTCAGGAACAAACATAACTACTCACAAATCATATTAATGTTCATAATCAGAGGGGCATTAATGTGCATAAAGGATATGAACATATAATCTTCCACCGAATAAACCAACTAGCATCAACTACATGGAGTAATCAACACTACTAGCAACTCACAGGTACCAATCTGAGGTATTGAGACAAAGATCGGATACAAGAGATGAACTAGGGTTTGAGAGGAGATGGTACTAGTGAAGATGTTGATGGAGATTGACCCCCTCCCGATGAGAGGATCGATGGTGATGACGATGGTGATGATTTCCCCCTCCCGAAGGGATGTTTCCCTGGCAGAACAGCTCCGTCGGAGCCCTAGATTGGTTCCGCCAAGGTTCTGCCTCGTGGTGGCGGAGTCTCGCCCGCGCATCAAGAATAAACCATCGCACGGAGTTATGACCGGTCGCGGCCCTCCGACAAAGAAGAAAAAGATGGCAGTCAAAGACACTATTCACACTTGACTGACTTTTCTTTTTTCATTTAGGTCTAAGTATAATCACTGGCACAACGAGGTGCTATACAAACGGTTTTTAACCCCTTTCCGCGATGGTGTTTTGAACCATCGCCAAGTGAGTGACTGTGATAAGGGGGTCCTTCCCACACGACCCAGAAACCGTCGGGGACAGGCCCTCTGGTCACACACGCTCGGCAAAGTGAGGTCGTGTGCGACGGGCGAGCGATCAAATACGGTTATACGTATAGTTGTGCTAAAATACAATTATACATGCCAAATCACTTCCGGTCGTAACTCGTAAGTACATCCCACACAGTCAGTCCCGGCTAAACGTTTCCGTTCGTATGTACATTGCACACAATCAATCCAAGGAGTACCTTTCCATTAGTATGTACATCCCACACAGTTAATCCAAGAAGTACGTTTCCGTTTGTATATACATCCCACACAGTCACTCCAAGGAAAACATTTCCGTTCGCAGTTGCATCACACACAATTTTCCCCACTAAATCATTTGTGATAGCATTGCCATTGCACACGACATTAACAATTTTATCGTTTGCGTTATTGAATGCATCACACATGGTGCGTAGAAGAAATTGTGTGGCAAAGGTTGTCCATCACACTCACTTTCTATGTGGTAAACATTTGCGCAAGGTGGCCTAACACAAACCGTTTTCAAGAGGATGTCGTGTGTGGTTGTTCATTGATCCAACACGGTTTATTCCTAGAAACTGTATGCGTTGCCTAAGGTCATCGCCAACGATGTTTTCTCAATAACCGTTTGCAATAGAAAAACCCAATTAGCAGGCTAATTGTCCTATTATTATAATCCATTTATTAATCTAATTGACATTTCATATTAAGCACACCATATATTCCATTTTCACATTAAGGAAGCAGAATTTAATAATTGAAAAGCATCAGAGTACAACATGATATAGATCCAGCACTCATCTACCCCATTATACAACTGCACCAGCACCAAGTTTCACGTGCAACATCTATAACCTCTCGAAATTAGCATCATAGACGGTACATAGACAGATGAATCTCATCTGGAAAACTGCTGAAGTGGAAGGCAAATATTGAGCCCTAATTGATGTTGAAGGTCTTTGCATAGGCCAGTGCCTGTGGATGATTGACCTTCCATCCTTTGTCCTCTTCAAGAACACTTAAATATTGAACCCTGGGTGTTGTATGAATACCTTCCTCACCTAAAAACATGGATGTGCATAAATATCTTCTCTATATTGGAAATGGGGCAAAGGAATAAAAAGGCAAGGTATAATAGTTAGTACCATCATGTAGTGAACTGATGTCTTCTTCATTGTGCAAACAAAGGTCTTGTTGTTTATTGTCGCTAATTTCTTTATCCTAACAATCTTTCTAAGTTTCTTGACTTGACTGATATTCATGGACAACTCATTTCCCCATACGCAAAAAGGGTTGAACAGTAGGTCAAAACCTCTGACAACAGGACCTACATGTGCAAGACCAAATTGTTAAAAACCTAAATATTAGAATGGTTCCCGCAACTGCACAATAATGTGCTATTAGACAAAGGACCATGCATGTGCAAACCTTGATTGTAAACCTTAGTGCTTCTCATTGTTTCCCTACAACACATATAAGGTAGTTAGTGATCAGGCTAATTGAGGGTTCGCATGCTATTAGTAAAATATGTTGATGAAAAATAAGCACATTGCAGATTCATTAGATTAATTCAAGCCACATGGAAAACCCATTTATACAAACCAAGCATGATTAAGAACTAGGAAATATAGCAATTGTATATGTTTCTCACGTATTAAGTGCAGCCAAATTCAATTTATTTCTCACATGCACAACAATACAAAATTCTACCCACAACAATTGGACATCACATTGCAGAATTGAACCAAGCAGTTAACTAAACACCACAACAAATGAACCAGACATTAACAGAGCACCACATTGCACAATATAACATACTCCTAATAGAAGATCAGACAGTTAACCAAACCAAGCATGCTTAAGAACTTGGAAATATAGCAATTGTATTTGTTTCTCATGTATTTAGTACAGCCAAATTTGATTTATTTCTCACATGGTATACAATAATAGAATGCACCCACGAAAATTGAACTTCGCGTTACAGAATTGAACCAAACAGTTAACTAAACACCATAACAAATGAATCAAACGTTAACTGAGCACCACATTGCACAATGTATAACATACTAGAAGATCAGATAGTAACCAAACCAAGCATGCTTGACAACTTGGAAATATAGAAATTGTATTTGTTTCTCATGTATTTTGTAAAGATAAATTCGATTTATTTCTCACATGGAAGACAATACAAAATTGGACCCTGAAGAATTGAACATCACATTTCCAGAACTGAACCAAACCGTTAACTGAACATGAAAACTAATTAACCAAACAGTTAATAAGTGAGACCATATTGAATGACATATAGAACATATACACTAGAGCAACAGAGTGCATGGTAAAACTAGATAGCACAATTCACTAGAAATTGTTAAGGAAAGGCAGGAGTAGCACATGCAACGGGTAAATCGAGCATGCTTAACTGACGTAGCTAGCAAACTGAACATGGGTCCTTATAGTGAGCTAATAAGACAAGCTACTTCTCATCGTAGGAGACACCGATGATGATTGGCTCCTTGGACATGCAAGAGGGCGAGGCCTCCACATCGTGGGTGCCCTCATCGTAGTGGTGAGTTGCCTGACCCGCTCTGGGCACCAACCAGTTGGCTCTCGAGTTGAGGTAAGCACGTGCACTCTGAGAAAACACCTCGTAGTCTTTGTCGAAGGCACCGAGGGTGGCCTCGAGAAAACGCCACGAACTGTCGTTTAAAGCAGCCAACCACATCGCAGCATCGGCGTGCGAGGCGTTGACGGTGGCCTCGATGGCGAGGTGCTCCTCCAAGATCTGGGGGCGGCACGAATGGCAGCCATCGCGACCTCATCCGCGCGTGCAGCCGCGATTTGCTTCTCCGCTGCCAAATGCTCCTTGAGCTCCTGGCTATACTGTGTGCACCATAGCTTAGCGCGGCGCTTATTTGGTGGAGGGGCCGGTGATTTGGGTGGAAGGTGTCGCATTGGCGGTCGGGGCATGTGGGATGTGGAAGGAGGAGGAGGATGAGGGTTGGGTGTGGATTACCTGTCTGGATAGACGAGGCCGAGCTACGTGAAGGAGGGTCGCCGGCGAGGAGGCGGTGCTGCAAGCAAGGAGTGAAGGTTTCAACTTGGAAAGGAAGGCAGAAACAGGGGAAGTGTGGCTTTTGGTAAGAGGGGGCGGGGAGGTAGATATTTCCGCGGAAGCCGGAAATTTTGAATTGGTTCAGCGAAAAAACTGGCGCGCAAAGTGTCATCAGACAAACGATTCATATAGCTTAGCCCGTGTGTGATGAGCTTGAACGTGAAAACTTTTGGTTTGAATTTCCCTGGTTAAAGTGGTCATCCACATCATTGCATAATTTGGGTACACAACGGAGACTACAACACACGCACACTTCTTAATCAAGCAAGTTCAGCAATTAAACAGAGCTAGCTGACCTAAACATTACTCTAACAAATTAAATACCGGTGATATTAATTAAACAAAACAAAGAGTACTACTATGGCTGGTGCTCATCGATCTCTGCCGCCTCCTCCATGTCCAGCTCATGCCCGATGATCTCCTAGGTAAGGGGCTCCCTGGCATCCATCGCACAATAATCGGCAAGCATCTTGCCATACGCATCCGCCATATCTTTGGAATAGGCCGCCATGATCTGGGCGTGGACGGCCATGATCTGGGATTGGGCGGGCTCCGTTGTGGCAAGGTATGCCGCGTAGGAACGGACGGCTGCTCGAACGCTCTCGGCAATTGCCAACTCTTCAGTCGTGGGTTGCCGACCATTGTCGGAGAAGCTTCGTTCAATTTCTGCGGTGACCACCATGAGCTGGGTGTGGGTGGCCTTGACATGGTCGTGGACGGCCTCCATCAGGGCTAAGGCCGCTGCTATGTAATGGACAGCTGTTGTGCCGCTCTCGCCAGTTGCTATCCCCGAGGCAGATGTTGTTACCGCCACTTGAGAAGCAACAGTGGCCGTTTGGGCTGCCTTGGCCGCCCGATCGCAGATTGTGGCCGTGCTTATGAAGCTTCTTAGCACGCGGCTGGCAGCTACGGCCGCGCTCTCGCTGGAGTGGGCCGCTGAAGTTTCCCTCATGAAGCAGGTCCACGTCTCCATCTTTCACCGGCGACGTTTGAACAATGAAGTGATATTTGGGGAGCGAGCTAGTGTGCTTGACACGTCGGATGTGAACTGTAGCCGACGCACCTTCTTGTGTAAGCCGTATGCGTACTATACTCCGAAGGTGCTCCAAGATATTTTGTGCTGCATCTCACACAGTTGGTGATAATAAATTGTTTGTGATCTACTTGATTTTTCGTCATCATTTGAATTACATAATGGGGTCACCACTGCAAAGGATGGTGTTTGAATTGCTAGGACATTTATCTGAAGTGAACATGCAACTATAGGTGTGTACTTGGTTTTCTAGGCATTTCATGTGCATAATTTAAAATTAAACTACATGCACATGCTCCGGTGCACCAAAATGGGTTGTAAAATGATATATGTGTCCATGGGTTGATGCTTATGTCCCATGCAAAAAATGGGGATGAATTTCAAACACCACGACACCGTGGCTCTCCGGCAAACGTTGATGTGCTTGCTTTTGTAATTCTAGTAAATCCAAAACTCGTCTGAAATTCATGAACCTTGGCATGCTATCATGGAATGGCATCAACATGCTGGGGTAAAAAATATTGACCCATTTGGGGTAGGTTATGGTATAATCTTCTCACAACCAAAGCTTCTCACAAGAAGCTTCATGGTTCCTGTAGGGAAACGTGTCACCTTTGTGGACAAAACGATATATGTTGCCTCTTCTTCCTTTCAAAACATTTCTAGTGTCAACATAGAACAACAGGAGTGTTGTGTCATTTTTTGGGATTTTTCGTGGTTTGCTACGACATTTTTATACATTAATCGAGTTTTCTATGCGTTTATGTGCATAATTCAAATTTGAACTACATGCACATGCTCCAGTGCATATAAACGGGTTGAAAAATCAAATGTGTGTCCTTGGTTGTAACCTAAGGTCCCATGCAATAAATGAGAATGAATGTCAAACACCTTTGCCACCGTCGCTCGGCCACTAACATTGAGATACATGGTTTTAAAATTCTAGTAAATCGAAAACTCGTCTGAAACTGATGAAACTTGACATGCTATCATGGAACGGCATCAACATGCAATGGTAAAAATATTGTGCCAATTGGGGCAGGTTGGGGTATAAGCTTCTCGCAACAAGCCTCATGGTTACGGTAGGGAACGTTTCACCTTTCTGGACGAAACAATATCTATTGCCTCTTCTTGATTTCAATTTTTTCTCTAGTGTCAACATAGAACAACAGGAGTGTTGTGTTAAATTTTGGAATTTGGGGGGGGGGGGGGTTGGACATTTTTATACATTAATTGAGTTTTCAATGCATTTATATGCATAATTCAAATTTCAACTACAGGCACATGCTCTAATGCATATAAATTGGTTGAAAAATCAAATATGTGTCCTTGGTTACATTCTTAGGTCCCATGCAAGAAATGGGAATGAACGTGAAACACCCTGCCACCGTCGCTCGGCCCAAACATTGAGATACATGGTTTTTAAGTTCTAGTAAACCCAAAACTCGTCTGAAATTCATGAAACTTGGCATGCTATCATGGAGCGGCATCAACATGTCGTGGTAAAAAAATTGTCCCATTTGCGACAGGTTTGGGTATAAGCTTCTCACAAACGAGAGCTTCTCACAACAAGCCTGATGGTTTCGGTAGGGAACGTGTCACCTTTGGAGACGAAACGATATCTGTTGCCTCTTATTGCTTTCAAAAAATTTCTAGTGTCAACATAGAACAACAGAAGTGTTGTGTTAAATTTTGGAATTTTTCGGGTTCGTTTGGACATTTTTATACATTAACTGGGTTTTCTAGGCATTTTATGTGCATAATTATTTGAACTACATGCACATGCTCCAGTGCATATAAATTGGTTGAAAATCACATTTGTGTCCTTGGGTGCATGCTTAGGTCTCATGCAAGAAATGTGAATGAATTTCAAACACCAGGGCACTGTTGATTGCTGGCAAAACATTGAGATATTTTATTTTTAAATTCTAGTAAATCCAAAACTCGTCTGAAATTCATGAAACTTGGCATCCTATCATGGAATGGCACCCGACATGTTGTGCTATTTTCATGTCCATTTTGAGAGAAGGCGCACTCGAATAACAGCCAATAAAGACATTTTGAAACAAATAGCTACCATTGTAATATCTCAAACATTTTGTATAATTTAAATCGTGTGCGTTATGCTAACCATTCACATGATGCCATGTCTCAGTCTTCTAATGGTTAGGAGGTGTCGTGCGGACAGGTGCTTGATGATGAGGTTATGTACCTAGGGTAGGGTCATAGGCCTGACGTAGACACCTTCCCCTAGGACATCACCCTAAAGCCAAAATCATTCAAAGGGTACCATTATCCACTTGACCAGAGACGTTCCACTCGGAAGAATCAATGGCACTCGACCGTCGCAGAAGCCACCCGACGAGCAGAAGATCTAAAGCCACTCTGGACCAACAACGGTCGAGCATTTACTTATAGGCTTAATTGTCATTTATAGCATTTAATGGCTAGTATTACCAGTAATGTTCCTGTCTTAATGTACATTGAACCCTGTGTAACGGAGGGGAGCAGGGGTCCTGGCGCACTCTATATATGCCACCCCCTCCTCTGGGACAAGCGTTCGCATCTTTGTAAACACACACACACACACATAATCCAGTCGACCGCCTCAGGGCACCGAGACGTAGGGCTATTACTTCCTCCGAGAAGGGCCTGAACTCATAAAACTCGTGTATACAACTACTCCATAGCTAGGATCTTGCCTCCTCATATCTACCCCCCATTCTACTTTCAGTCTTAGACCCATGACAGTTGGCACCCACCATGGGGGAAGTGTCTTAGCAGTTTATTGGAGAAGTTGTGATTCTTCTGATTCCCATCATCATGGTTTCCGGTAGAGGATTGGCTGAAGGCCGCGAGATCCGTCTCGGCGCGCTCGTCTTCATCGCCGACGACTCCGCTTGGCTTCATGAAGCTCCACTCGATGTCGAGGTGCTCCCCGTCCGCGGGGCGACGCACTTCCGCGTGTGCATTCGCGGCGTCCTTCTTCGACAACCGTCGACTCCGTATCAGTTGACTCATGTGGCAACCTCCCTCTCCGTTGTTCGCCGGCGCCAGCGATCCAGTCGGTCGCAGCTTCAGTGGTGGGTGAGGCATGCGATGGCCCGCCAATCGGCCACCCCGCAAATTGCGGCAATCGAGCCCGATGAAACTCTCTACGGCATGTTTGATCTGTCGACTGGCTCCGTCGAGACTGCGTCCGAATGTGACGGCAGCGACCCCGCGACAGAAGTCTTGATGGTCAATGGACCATGCAGTCCTCCTGGCTTCACTCGGGAAGGCGATGGCGATGGCGGCGATGATCCGTCGCGTGTTGACGAGGAGTACCGTCCCGAACCCCTCTCTTCGCAGCGGAGGGAAGATCTTCGTCATCGTAATATGGATGCGCTCCACACTCCTATCGTTGGAGAAACCCCCGAGGCCCAGGCCTTGGAGGAGGCGCGCCTGGCCAACTTGGCTGAGCGCACTCAACGAGCGAGCTTGCCAGCGGATCCCCGAGTCCAGTCGACGACAACTTTTTCCGCCTCCAACTCAGGTATATCGAACTCCAATCTAGAATCTCATAGTTGCAGCTCGAATAGCAGAGTCAATTCAACCTTCCCAGTCAGAAGCTGGCCGAGGTTTGATGCAGATCCGGGCTTTACTCCGGGCAGCACGAGAGCAGAATACAGCGGTATCTCAGTTGCGGAATAGGATTCATAGTAGGTCTCTGGTGGCGGATACTATCCAGTCTGCCCATAGCCCGAGACCGCCTCCATGGCGTGAGGGACGTGGATACCAGCAAGATCAGTACAAGAACCGTAAGCAGTATGATCATCGACTCGACCACGATGATCGTCGTTGAGTGCCCACGTCTCCTCCAAGGAGTGGTCATACGTGCCTCGGCGGCAAGATGACAGATGCCCCCACAGCGGCGAACGGAGAATTTCAGTCGACCCCAGAGAACCAGGCTTTGATGCAAGGTCAATCCTCGTTCAAGGTATGGTTGATAGAAACAGAGCTCACAGAGAAGGCCACGATAGAGATCATCCGACTAGAAGTAGGGTACATGTTTCAGGACCCGAGTGTTTTAGCAGAGCCATCAGAGCATCAGTGATTCCTCCAAACTTCAGGTTGGCGACTGGAGTCAGCAAGTTCACCGGCAAATCCAAGCCAGACACTTGGCTTGAGGATTACCGAGTGGCAGTGCAGATTGGTAGTGGCAATGATGATGTAGCCATGAAGCACCTCACCTTGATGTTGGAGGGCTCTGCCAGAGCATGGTTGAATCAGTTGGCTCCTGGCAGCATATACAGTTGGGAAGAACTTACTCGAGTGTTTGTTAGGACCTTTGAAGGCACTTGCAAAAGGCCGGCAGGATTGACAGAATTGCAGTGTTGTGTCCAGAAACCGAATGAAACTTTGAGGGATTATATCCAGAGATGGATCACGTTGCACCATACAGTGGAGAATGTGTCAGATCACCAAGCAATTTGTGCCTTCAAGGAGTTAAGTATCGGGAATTGAACCTAAAATTTGGTCGAACAGGAGGTATGACTCTGACTCGGATGATGGAGATCGCCACCAAATATGCCAATGGTGAAGAGGAAGACCGACTCCGGAGTGTGAAACACAAAACAGTCGCCGAAGAAACCAGAGGAGGGAATTCCAGTCGGAAACAGAAGCGAAAAGCTGAACCAGCTGCTCCTGGTGAAGCTTTAGTTGTTGCCCAAGGAAAGTTCAAGGGAAAACCCAAAGGGCCCTGGAATCCCAAGAAAGTTAAGGAAAAAGATGGGAATGATGTGTTGGATTTACCGTGCCATATTCATACCAAGAAAGATGAAGAGGGGAACATCATTTACCCTAAACACACCACTCGACAGTGTCATTTCCTGATTCAGTAGTTCCGAGAGAAACAACCCAAGGAAAAGAAGTCGGACAGAGGTGAGGATAGGGAAGAAGATGATGACGGCTTTCCCAATGTCAATTCCACGCTGATGATTTTTGCTGATGTTGAAAGCAAAAGTCGATTGAAGGTTATTAACAGGGAGGTGAACATGGTTGCTCTGGCAACACCTAGTTATCTGAAGTGGTCCCAGACTGCCATCACATTCGACCAGTCAGACCACCCAGCGCATATAGCCACCCCTGGGAGGCAAGCACTGGTGGTCGACCCAGTAGTCGAAGGCACCCGACTGGCTAAAGTGCTGATGGATTGTGGCAGCGGCTTGAATATTCTTTATGCTGAAACCTTGAAGGGAATGGGCATTCCGATGCCTAGGCTGAGCAAAAGCAACATGAGTTTCCACGGTGTTATACCTGGCAAGAAAGCTCAGTCACTCGGCCAGATCACACTTGATGTGGTTTTCGGTGATTCCAATAATTACCGCAAGGAAAAGTTGATGTTTGAGGTAGTGGATTTCAAGAGTGCTTACCATGCCATCCTGGGGAGACCCTCTTATGCACGTTTTATGGCTCGATGTAGCGACCCGACCTCAGACGGTCAAGCCTCTGTGTATCTGTGCCATCCTTGGGTCGGTATGCTGGCACACACAGTACATCAATGTATATATCAAAGTGCAATCACATGTATAAATAACGTAAAACGGATATATACCTCATAAGTCTCAGCGGAAACAAACAATCAGGTGTGGAGTCCCATCAACGCCATCGGCAGGTTGAGTGTAGACCATAACCCTGTACCGTACTCTTACTCGTCGGAAGGAACATATCTGCAACATGAGATGTTGCAGCCATGTAGGTCAGTACATTGAATGTACCGGCAAGATCACAATATGAGGAGAACAGATGATAAAACTATTCTATATGCAATATGGCTTTGTGGCTCTGTGTCTGATGTTTTTGTGTAAAAGCTGGTTTTATTTTCCCTACAACAAAGGAATACCAGGAGTCTATACTATGAAGTTTTCTATCATGACATGGTTCCGCCAACCGATGTCTCATAGCCCAAATCATCATAAGTTGCCCACAATTAAGTTATCAATCCGGTGTTCAGAGTTCCGAGATAGATCCAAGTCCAGAGGCTCAAATTGTCCGTAACCGGGGACACGGCTAATCGATTAGGTTTTAACCCTCTGCAGAGGTTTGTACACTTTACCCGCAAGATTCGATCCCTCTCTTTCCATTCTCGCACTTCAGGGTGTTTGAGAACAAGATGACCGAAACATGGTCTTCCGAAGAGTTCCTCTGACCACTGTCCGGTGCTCATCCAATCCTACCATAGTTCTACATCTGCTAGCACCGTCCCAGCCAGAGTCACCACTAAGGTCAACCAAGCCAGAGCCCATAGTGACTTGCGGTTGCACAGGTAAGCTTCCGGGGATGAAGTATCCTTCCATCTCTTTGAGTCTCGGTGAAGCTTTCCGCAAGATGTCATGACGCTTCTCCATGCATCCCGGCCAACCACTGGTTTCTCCAGGGTGCTCGTCAACAGTCCTTCACCCAGTAGTGTGTATTGAATTCTTGTCTTGAGTCTCAAAATCTTGAGGAGTCCTGAAGATGCAGTCCTTGCAGATGCCATCATGAAGTTGTTGTCTTTGACGTAAAGTCCTTCATTCTCACACCACTCCCGAGCACTCATACCAAACCCCGTCTACTATAGCGTAGCATTAAAACTATATACGTCCCGGGCTTGGTAACAGGGAGGTGGGTTCCTACCTCATGCATTCTACTCAACTACAAGAATCAATATCACTACTGGAGAAGTTGTTGCAAGGATGACACTAAATGCAATAAAAATATAGGTATGAAAAACATGGTCAAAGTGAACTAGCCTGGTATGTTGATGAAGATATAAACACTCTCGGAAACTTGATAAAACTATTCGTCACTCCGATGTAAATCTATATAGTCAAACATGGTAATCATATAAGCAATTGTCCTAGCAAACAATACTAGCACTCAAAATAACAATCAAAAAAACAAGAAGAAAACCAAATAAAAACCAAACGAAAACTTCGAAAGAAAACTTCAAGCAAAACTAGTGGAGACCAAATTCACACAATTCTTACATAACATCACTAAATTACTCTAATAACTTTTCTACAGTAAAGAAAATAAAATTCTAATAAAACAACAACAAAAAATTTACTAAAGCATTTACTAGCAAAAGGAACTAGTATGAAAACTATTGTAACTGACAAGTTAACACCAGAACAACTATAACAACTAGCAAAAGACAAAAGTAAACAATACTAAAATAATTAACAAACTAGTTTACTCGTAAATAACAGAATCAATGATAACATATAATGAAGTGGCGAAAAGAGTTACTTTTGAAACTAATGGAACTACTTTTATCAACTATCACTATGAACTAAACAAACAAATACTAACATAGTAGCTAAACACTAGTAAATAACTACGAAAATTTATCTACTACAGTCTAACATAAACATATGACAACATGTAAAAATTTACAAAAGGAATTAACTAAAAATAATTAAAAACACTAATTATATGAATAAAACAACTACATCAGCAAAACAGTACTGTTTTTGCAATAAACCGAATTAAATTAAACTAAAAAATGAATAACTATAAGCTACTAGATAGACAAAACAGTAGCAAAAAGAATCAATCAAAAATATTTCATAAAACTCAATTTTAAACTACTCAAATTTGAAATCCAATGGTACAAACAGAAACTTCAACAAATTTTGAATCTAATGCAAAAAGAATCAACCAATTTGGATCTAAAACATAAAAGTTATAAGCAATATAAAATCAGAACTATTGTGTTTTTAAAACAGAAACGAAAAATAATAATAATAACAAAACAAAAAAACTAACGGGCGCTACGGGGTGTGAGAGCTGAAACTAAACAGCGCTCGGGCGGAAAATAGTAGAAACGTGTACGGGCTAAAACAGAAAGACCGATCGGCTAAACCGACTCGACCTAAACCGATCTAAACCGAATAAAACTGAAACGAACCGAAACTAAACCGATCTATAAACAAAAAAACATAACCGTTCGTTAGATCTAATCTAGCGCATCAATAACAGATCGGACGGAGGGGAATGGCTCACCGCGGTGGGGCGAGCTCCGGCGAGGTCGTCGGCGGCGGTGGCGGCTCGGGGATGATGCAGGTGAGGCCTCCGGTGGTCCTCGATGATGGTGAAGACGCCCAGGCGATGCGGAAGACAATGGCGATGTCGATGGTGGTCGGCGGTGAGCTCGAGGATGTCAGAGGAGGACGGTGGTGAGGTTGAGGCGGCGATGGCGTTCGGGCATCGGCGGATGACGGCGCTCTGGTGGGTTTCAGTCTCGGGCGAAGGCACGGGGAGATGCAAACGAGCGATGGGGTTGCGGTGGTGATCTTAGGTGGCGGCAAGGTGGTCGGGGTCGAGTGCTGCGGTGGCAATGGTGTGGCGGTGGAGCTCGGGCTCCGGCGAGGGATTGCAGGCGATGGAGAGGGGTTCGGGGGTCAGGAAGGGGCAGAACGGGGTGAGGGGAGGGGTATATATATATAGGGGGAGGGGTTTCCTTGGTGGAGGGGGCGAATCGGGGGAGGATCCTGCGATCTTCGGGATACGGCGGCGGCGGTGGTGGTTCTGGCATGGGGAGGAAGAAGAGGAAGATGCGGGCGGGGCGACCGGGCAGTGGGCCCCAGCGGTCAGCGGCACAGGGCGAGCGAGGAGGGAGCGGGCGACCGAGGCGAAGGGGCTCCGGGCATGCGCGTGGCTGCTGGGCCAGCCTGGCGCGTAGATGGGCCGAGGGAGAGCGAGAGAGAGAAAGTTAGGTGGGCCCTTGGTCCGTTGGCTTCGGCTAATTTTTTTATATATAAAGCACAGACAAGAAAACTAAACAAAGGAAAAACAATAATACTTTTATATAGACATATTATATATCAAAATGACTGGAAGAATAAATCCTACAACATGAACATTTTTAGATGGTGAAATAAAATTCACATAAATTCTAATAAATCAAAAAGTGCTACTGATGCAATTAAAATTCAAATAAAATTACATTAAGATACCAAAATTATTTCAAACTAAATTTTCTCCATTTTTATAATGTAGGGTTTTGAATTTAAAAAAATTCAAACCATCTTCAAACCTTTCTTCATACTTCCAACTCATATTTCATATACTTTGAAGAAGTCATTTTATCTTCCCTCATGAAAATCATTGAGTTGCATAAAGTTTATGAATTTGAAATACTTTCAGATGGAATTCAAATATTCTTTTTTTTCAAAAACCCTTTTCATTTCAAATGGAAGAAGTCATGTCATCTTCACACTTGTGTTATGATGATAAAATGAATTTGAATCCCCAGAGATCAAAAGTCAAAAAGAAAGCCTGGGAAAGTCATTTCATTCCCTCTCATTAAACTTTCAAAAAACGTTTCAAATTCCACTCAATTTCACACAATCAATCACTCAACAATCAAACAAACAAATCAGAATTATTTATTTAATATAACATTCCAAAATTTAGAATTTTGGGATGTTACAAATCTACCACACTTAAAATGAATCTCGTCCTCGAGATTCGAAGAGGCTAGCAAGAAAAGGTTAGGGTTTGGGGGTCTTCCAATAAGTCCATTGTCCGGAGAGGTCTGGGGTGCTACCACACTTAAAATCAGGGTTATGTTTCTGACAGAAACTTATGTACTCCTTCCTTTTGTGTTGTTGGTGTTGGTGTCCTCATATACTCCGGAATAGCTCTTTCACGGGTGCTCTTCCGGTCGGGGCATAACCTTTTCCTCAAACACGTGTTCTTTCATCCTGGTGACGTTCTTCTGAGACTGGGTCTTCTTAGCTGACCGGTCTGTCGCCAATACTAAATAACTATCGAAATTCTCATGGTGGTCAACCATGTATGGTTTCTCCTACATAAAAATGGGTTTGGTTGAATCTCACCGTATATCCTACGATTGGCAACAGGTGCCTGGTACATGGATCAATCATCCTACCATTCTATGGTCTTGGCTTATCATGTCGACACTCTTCTAGTGTTTTCAAGGCTCTCTGATTTTCCATCAACATATGTTAGTTCATGATAGAAGTCTCCCGTATGGGGGCCAATCCATCCCGTACTTGAACCATTACTACATATGCAGACATCGAATCACGTATTCTAACACTTGGGCATACTCACAAGCATTGCAGAATTTCTCTTGTTGACGAACTGAGTTCGAATAAATCCATTGTTTCTGCAAGCGGAACAATACATCTATCGTTCTTCAAAATCTCGGGGTTTACGTAACATCCTATGTAACGTTTGCTGATCAATTCACATATTCTTCCAGAATTCTTCCTTCAACAAGATTGTGCTTGTGCCTTGGTCAAATCCTGGGCCTGTGGGTTATGGGTCCGCTTCAGCACTTGCATAGTGTTAACTCATCCGTGGAGTTACAGTTGTTCCATATTCCAACATTACACCTCCTTTAAATCCAATAGTACTTCATTTGGTCATACTCTTGGGGTAACCATCATAATCAAACTCCAACTTATTTCGTCTAGCTCCTTTCTACGGACCGTCATGAACAACACCTTTCTTTCTTCATTGATCTTGTGGCTTTACGAAGTACTACCACACTTAAAAAATGAAATGCATTAGTTCATCCATAAATCATATTATTTTCATATTAAATCTTTTATTATATCCTTAACCATTTTTCGTAAATCCAAATTCCAAAAAGGTACTTCATTACAAATGCCGCCATCCACATGGTTTGGTATGGTCAAGCATTACTTCTCACTTTTTTCATTTTTCCTCCTTGAGGATCCTTCAGTCCCACTGGAATTGTGTGACATGCTCCTTGAAATCTTTAATCTTCTGTTTCATCATGGTGGCCTTGAGCTTCGTCTCCATCATCTCTGCATGCACTTCTCTTAGGTATTCCTGGGTATAACGGAGTCTTGCTTCAAGTATTTCTCCGATCTGGCGTATGGCTTCCATGGCTGCTTCACGAAGAGCGTCGAAGAAAGTTGCTTGTGGTACACGTGAGATGAAAAAGTACTGCCCCATCGTCTTTGGGCAAACTCCTTTCATATGGTGGAGGTGTACCTCCACATACCAAAGTTCCACTCCCTTTTGCATGAAGGGGTAGCCTTTGTAGACTGCATCTCCTTCAAGGTGCATATGCTTCATCATGTCCTTCGGGATTTTTGGGTAATCATGATCACTTGGCAGGGTCATGATCGTTTCCGGTCCCTTGAGGAAAGACTCGTAAAGGGTCGTTGTAACGCCCTCGATGCGGCTATATCTCCCACGTGTCGAAGCACGACTTAGAGGCATAACCGCATTGAAAGCAATGTCGCAAGTGAGGTAATCTTCGCAAACAACCCATGTAATACAATAGGGGAAAAGATAGATAGTTGGCTTACAATCGCCACTTCACACAATACATGAATACAGCATTACAACAACCAAATACAATCAAGGTCCGTCTATGGAACCAAAATAAAAGAAGACTACCCCAAATGCTACACAGATCCCCGATCGTCCCGACTGGGCTCCACTACTGATCAACTAGAACGAAACAACACAAAGGACAAGATCTTCATCGAGCTCCTCCTTGAGCTTGGTTGCGTCACCTGCTCGGCAACATCGGCACCTGCAACTGGTTTTGGAAGTATCTATGAGTCACGGGGACTCAGCAATCTCGCACCCTCGCGATCAAGACTATTTAAGCTTATGGGTAAGGTAAAAGGTATGAGGTGGAGCTGCAGCAAGCGACTAGCATATATGGTGGCTACCATACGCAAATGAGAGCGAGAAGAGAAGGCAAAGCACGATCGAGAAAACTATGATCAAGAAGTGATCCTAGAACAACCTACGTCAAACATAACTCCAACACCGTGTTCACTTCCCGGACTCCGCCGAAAAGAGACCATCACGGTTACGCACGCGGTTGATGCATTTTAATTAAGGTCAACTTCAGGTTTTCTACAACCGGACATTAAGAAATTCCCATCTGCCCATAACCGTGGGCACAGCTTTCGAAAGTTCAAATCCCTGCAGGGGGTCCCAACTTAGCCCATGACAAGCTCTCATGGTCAACAAAGGATATTCCTTCTAGCGGGAAGACCCGATCAGACTCGGAATCCCAGTTACAAGACATTTCGACAAGGTAAAACTAAACTAGCAACACCGCCCGAATGTGCCGACAAATCCCGATAGGAGCTGCACATATCTCGTTCTCAGGGCACACTCAGATTGTCCAAGGTACGGGTAGGCCAGCCCAGAGTTTCCCCTGGTGGCCACCGACAGCTGACAAGTTGGACCAACACTCAGAGGAGCACTGGCCCGGGGGGTTTAAATAAGATGACCCTCGGGCTCCGGAAACCCAAGGGAAAAAGAGGCTAGGTGGCAAATGGTAAAACCAAGGTTGGGCATTGCTGGAAGAGTTTTATTCAAGGCGAACTATCAAGGGGTTCCCATTATCACCCAACCGCGTAAGGAACGCAAAATCCGGGAACATAACACCGATATGACGGAAACTAGGGCGGCAAGAGTGGAACAAAACACTAGGCAAAAGGCTGAGCCTTCCACCCTTTACCAAGTATATAGATGCATTAATTAAATAAGATATATTGTGATATCCCAACAAGTAAACAACGTTCCAACAAGGAACAACATCTCCATGTTCCAACAAGGAACAAACTTCAAACTTCACCTGCAACTATCAACGCTATAAGAGGGGTTGAGCAAAGCGGTAACATAGCCAAACAACGGTTTGCTAGGACACGGTGGGTTAGAGGCTTGGTTCAACAATATAGGAGGCATGATAAGCAAGTGGTAGGTATCGCAGCATAGGCATAGCAAAAGAGCGAGCATCTAGCAAGCAAAGATAGAAGTGATTTCGAGGGTATGATCATCTTGCCTGAAATCCCGCAAGGAAGAAGAATGAGTCCATGAAGAAGACAAACGGACGTAGTCGAACGGTTCCTCACAAACGCGACGTTATCGGAACCAACCCGAAGAAGCACACCGGAAAGAAGCACACAACATAGTAAACAACCATCACATAAACATGGCATGAAGCACAAACAAGTATGATGCATTTCCAGTTTAATGAAGCATGGCATGGCAAAGTGCACAAACAACACTACAAATTAAGTGGAGGTCAATATGCAACGAGTTGCATATTGACGAAACACCACGTCAATTATTTAGTTCTCTCCCGGTTAGGTACTCAACAATATTAAATGTTGTTAAGCATGGTAAGAGGTGAAGCATAACAAAACTATACCATTTAAACCATTTAAATGGGGCCGGATATAACAAACAACAAATCCGGTAAATCCCCATATGCACTAGTAATCTAAAGCAAACAACAATTTAAACATATTAATTGTTGTTATCATGATGCAGATGACATGAACAAGTTTATGCAATTATTATTAAAAAAATAGAAAAGAGCATTATGAAGCATTTGGCATCGTGGTGGAAAGAAAGGGTGCCATGGCGACGAATCCAAAAATGATGCCACGGCACCATATCGGTTCCGGTAGCTCACGGAGATACCGGTGCAAAGGAAGCAAGGGTGCGGATGTTCGGAACATGCTAGAGATGGTGGGGTGATCCCGGATTCCGGGTGTCCCACGAGTTGGCGACAAGGAAACGAGTGACAATTTGGACAAGGTGCAAACACGAGCATCTCAAACATCGCAAGCATTCGCTCAAGGACGTCGTCTCGAGGTTATACCTTCGAAGCATGCAAACGAGACGGTTTGGGTTCGATGGGACGTAGTGGAAGTAGGCGTTCTCGCGACGGTAGAGGAAGTAATGGTACACGTCTCGGAGAAGGACTTGACACATTCGATGTTTCCGAGGGGACGGTAGGGGAACTTGGCGTTAGTGCTACACGGGTCTTCGATGATGGTCGATGTACATGGCAAATGTAGAGGTACTATGCTTCGGTCATTGTGGTACTTGGCGATAGTAGTGGTACAAGGGTTGTAGCCGGCCTTGGCGGTTCATCGTGTAGTCGTAAACGTTCCATAGATGTTCATGTCGTCGTAGCCGTTTGGATCTTGGAGCGATGGTAGTCGTTCACTTGACGGTCTTGAAGGATTCGAAGGGGCACTTCGCGGTCTGTTGTGGTACTTGGCATTGTTCCTTGTTTAGTGGTCGTTGAACTTGGCGTCAAAAGCTACGACAATTAGAGGTGCATGATGACAGCGGTGCGTCGTGGTCCGGCACGAGCGCATGAGGCCCGGGAGGATGATGCAGATGGCCTCGCTGGGGAGGTCCATGGCAGAGGCGAGCGCTGGTGGTGGATCGACCCTCTGCCTGCTTGAATCAGGAACACGGCGGCGCAACAGTAGCTAGCGAGGCGTGAGGGAGGTCTAGCGCGGCGCCGGAGATGGGGAACGGGTGCAGGAAGATGGACCCAGCCAGTCTTGAACGAGATCGAGGCACAAGAGGCAGCTCGAAGCAAAGGAGGCGGCATCCGGCGACCCACGGCCCTGGCGGCTTGATGTAGGGGCGCGGGGGCGCTCGAGGCAGGGCCGGAACCTGCGGGTGGCGACGTGAGAGGAACCGGGCGGAGGAGACCCGAGGCGGCGGGGCGCTCTAGTGGGGTAGGCAGGACGGCTGCGGCAGCCATGGGAGGTGGAGCTTGCGGCAGGAGGGAGCAAGATGGGGATGCAGCGGCACGAGAACGGGGTAGCTGAGGACGGGGTCCGGTGTTGACCGGAGCAGGGGAAGAAGAGGGAGGAGCGGTGCTGCTATCTCTTCCTCTCTAGCGGCGCATCGAGGCGGGAGGGATTGAGCACGGGGCGTGCGCTGGAGGGAGATCGAGAGGGAGGTCGAGGAGAGGGCTGCGAGCGTGTGCGTGGTTGGTGGCGGCAGAAGGGAAACGAGGAGGAGCCGATGGGATCGAGCAGAGGCCTTACCTGCGACTAGGGTTAGCAAGGAGTGGGCCTTGGAGGCCCAGTGTGGAGGGCGCCGGCTGGGCCTTAGAAGGTCACGGATGGCTGCTAAGAGGCCCAGCTGGGCTCTCTCCCTCTCTCTCATCTTATTTTCTTTATCAGAAAACAAGAGAAGAAAAAGAAAGAAAGAGGGGGGTTAGGTAACGAAGTTTGACTCGCGGATAAATTTCCCGGACTCACAAAAATGAGTTTGACCCAAGAAAAATAGAAACGACAAGATTGAAAGATATAAATTCAAACTCATTTGAATTTAATTCAAATGGGTTTGAACTGGGACTTGGTAAAAGGAAGGTCCAAAAATGTTCGGATTTTTGGAGGAGCCCCGGTAAAAGGGAAAAGAAATATTGGGCAAGGTTTGGAGATCAACTCGAAGCAGAGAAGGCATGGGGTTATATTTGCAAGTGTGTTCCGGTGAATTCCAACAAATGGAATATTTGATATAGCTCCCTACTATCGGGAGGGTATGTTATAAAGAGAAGTCACCAGGTGAATTCCGTCGGTTTAAATGGATCAAAGGTCCATGCCATTTATTTAGTTGAGTTAAGAAAAGAAATGACATGATGGCATGATGACATTATGCAATGCACATGATGCAATGATGAGTGCAAAGAACCAAACAAATCACACGACGAAACCCGGAAACCCTGGAAGGCATCTGAAGCTCCGGTCTTGGGGCGTCACAGTCGCCATCTGCAGTTGTAAAACAAAAATGGTGCTCAGAATAAGGTACATATCTCCTTGGGTACACATTCATATCATCCAAAAAGAACTTCAAACTCAATTTCCAACATCCAGTTTATGTATCACAACTCATTTTGTTCCATGTTCACCCAGAATATTAATTTCCAAGATAAAACATAACAACTCCTTAAAGCCTTTCACCATATGACATATCAACTTTATTGAGTCAAGAATTATTACAATCTCTGAGTAATCTATTACATAACTCCACCCCGCATTCTCATGAAAAAGTGTTTTCCTTACTACCCTTATTACTGATATCAACATCTCTACTACTCAGCTCCAGCTTTCTCATGATTTGAACAATCCCTAGCAAAATGTCCTACTTCCTTGCAACGAAAAAAAATAACTTCCGGCATGTATCGAGGTTTCTTGGTGATGGTGCCTGCTCCTTGAGTTCCTTGCTTCCTTTCGAGACAATCATTGGCATAATGCCCGACGTCCTTACATTCAAAACAGGTAATATGACTCTTGTCCCTCTTTGCAGAAATTGGGTTGTTCTGAGGGTGTCTTTGTTTTCTCTTCCTGGTTTTCTTCATTCTGATCAAACGTTCTATTCCCCGTGGATCAAACTCCGCTGCTTCTGTTGGGACGTATCCCAAATACTCTTTTCTTTCCTTGGTGCAATACTGTGAAAAATGTCCTTCTTCTCCACATGAATAACAGGCATTGGAGTAAAATCTATTGAGGCTTTCTCCATCAGGGTCTTCAACACTTTCCTTAATCACATGTTCTTTCATAACTTCTCGGAGGGCTTCTGTCATTCCTTCTTCCTGCTTCTGAATAATTTGTTGCACTGTTCTGTAAATGTGACACTGAGCTGGGTAGTGGGTGGTTCCTTCACACAAGAAACAAGTCACCTAACTAGTTGGGCATTCCTCAGCTGGGTGTTTATCCTCACAATGAGGGCATCCATCCTTGTGTTCCTCCTGGGTGTGTCCTATTTCTCCGCAAATCTTGCAGGCACGAGGTTTATTTCTTGGGGTATCATGGTGCTTCCGGATAAGACGGGACCTTGTCAGAGTCCTCTTGAATTCTTCCCAAGTCCTTGCTCCATTCCATCCCAATATAGCTTGATGCATCTGCCACCATGTCGCAGCACTTCCTTCAAAGTACTGGAGAGCGTACGATACTTCATTCTTCCTTGAGATCAAATTGCTCCTGAAGTGATTTTCCATGTTATGAATCCATAGCTCTGCTTTCGGCTAGGTTTTCGGTCCAGAGAATACCATTCCAACTTCATTCATCATCTACTGGGTCCAAGGGTTTTAGGGTGAGATAAGAGAGGGGTGGGGAGGGATACACACAATACAAACAATAGTTTTGAAAATGGGTTTTATTTGTGGCTGTCGGAAAAACATCAAACAAATGACAGCTCACAAATCGTCGCATCTAACGTAAGTATATAACATGGGTTTGGTCTTCTAAAGGTCAAATAATTCTTCAGATTCTTCAAGTCTTCGGAGTCTTCAACCGTTGTAGCTTCAACTCTTCTAATGCATGGTGAAATCCTCTTTACTCTGAAATGGTCATCGGTTGTCCGATATCTTGTCCTTCTTGGAGCGGCTTTAGTTGATCCTCCGTGTGGTCAAAAGGGAAAGGGGTATATTCTAACAATTTGAGGTAAGAGAGGATATTTGATAAAATCAGAAAAGATGAGAAGTAATGTATTCTTATGAAAATAGAGTTTTAGAGATTTCCTCTCCTAGGGGCTTTTCCGATTTCTAGGGTCACGTCCTACAGTCAACATGTGCTCTGATACCATATCTGTAGCGACCTGACCTCAGACGGTCAAGCCTCTGTGTATCTGTGCCATCCCTGGATCGGTATGCTGGCACACACAGTACATCAATGTATATATCAAAGTGCAATCACATGTATAAATAACGTAAAATAGATATATACCTCATAAGTCTCAGCGGAAACAAACAATCAGGTGTGGAGTCCGATCAACGCCATCGGCAGGTTGAGTGTAGACCATAACCCTATACCGTACTCTTCCTAGTCGGAAGGAACATATCTGCAACATGAGATGTTGCAGCCGTGTAGGTCAGTACATTGAATGTACCGGCAAGATCACAATATGAGGAGAACAGATGATAAAACTATTCTATATGCAATATGGCTTTGTGGCTCTGTGTCTGATGTTTTTGCGTAAAAGCTGGTTTTATTTTCCCTACTACAAAGGAATATCAGGAGTCTGTACTACGGAGTTTTCTATCATGACATGGTTCCGCCAACCGATGTCTCATAGCCCAAATCATCATAAGTTGCCCACAATTAAGTTATCAATCTGGTGTTCAGAGTTCCGAGATAGATCCAAGTCCAGAGGCTCAAATTGTCCATAACCGGGCACACGGCTAAACGATTAGGTTTTAACCCTCTGCAGAGGTTTGTACACTTTACCCGCAAGATTCGATCCCTCTCTTTTCATTCTCGCACTTCAGGGTGTTTGAGAAAAAGATGACCGAAACATGGTCTTCCGAAGAGTTCCTCTGACCACTGTCCGATGCTCATCCAATCCTACCGTAGTTCTACATCTGCTAGCATCGTCCCAGCCAGGGTCACCACTAAGGTCAACCAAGCCAGAGCCCATAGTGACTTGCGGTTGCACAGGTAAGCTTCCGGGGATGAAGTATCCTTCCGTCTCTTTGAGTCTGGGTGAAGCTTTCCGCAAGATGTCATGGCGCTTCTCCATGCATCCCGGCCAACCACTGGTTTCTCCAGGGTGCCCGTCAACAGTCCTTCACCCAGTAGTGTGTATTGAATTCTTGTCTCGAGTCTCGAAATCTTGAGGAGTCCTGAAGATGCAGTCCTTGCAGATGCCATCATGAAGTTGTCGTCTTTGACGTAAAGTCCTTCACTATCACACCACTCTCGAGCACTCATACCAAACCCCGTCTACTAGAGCATAGCATTAAAACTATATACGTCCCGGGCTTGGTAACAGGGAGGTGGGTTCCTACCTCATGCATTCTACTCAACTACAAGAATCAATATCACTACTGGAGAAGTTGTTGCAAGGATGACACTAAATGCAATAAAAATATAGGTATGAAAAACATGGTCAAAGTGAACTTGCCTGGTATGTTGATGAAGATATAAACACTCTCGGAAACTTGATAAAACTATTCGTCACTCCGATGTAAATCTATATAGTCAAACATGGTAATCATATAAGCAATCGTCCTAGCAAACAATACTAGCACTCAAAATAACAATCAAAAAAACAAGAAGAAAACCAAATAAAAACCAAAGGAAAACTTCGAAAGAAAACTTCAAGGAAAACTAGTGGAGACCAAATTCACACAAATCTTGCATAACATCACTAAATTACTCTAATAACTTTTCTACAGTAAAGAAAATAAAATTCTAATAAAACAACAACAAAAAATTTACTAAAGCATTTACTAGCAAAAGGAACTAGTATGAAAACTATTGTAACTGACTAGTTAACACCAGAACAACTATAACAACTAGCAAAAGACAAAAGTAAACAATACTAAAATAATTATCAACCTAATTTACTCCTAAATAACAGAATCAATGACAACATATAATGAAGTGGCAAAAAAGAGTTACTTTTCAAACTAATGGGACTACTTTAATCAACTATCACTATGAACTAAACAAACAAATACTAAAATAGTAGCTAAACACTAGTAAATAACTACAAAAATTTATCTACTCTAGTCTAACATAAACATATGACAACATGTAAAAATTTACAAAAGGAATTAACTAAAAATAATTAAAAACACTAATTATATGACTAAAACAACTACATAAGCAAAACAGTACTGTTTTCGCAATAAACCTAATTAAATTAAACTAAAAAAATGAATAACTATAAGCTACTGGATAGACAAAACAGTAACAAAACAGTAGCAAAAAGAATCAATCAAAAATAATTCATAAAACTCAAGATACGGCCAAAATAGCGATTTGGATAAATTTCATCAAATTGAATTTTAAACTACTCAAATTTGAAATCCAATGGTACAAACAGAAACTTCAACAAATTTTGAATCTAATGCAAAAATAATCAATCAATTTGGATCTAAAACATAAAAGTTATAAGCAATATAAAATCAGAACTATTCTATTTTAAAACAGAAACGAAAAATAATAAAAAAACAAAACAAAAAAACTAACGGGCGCTACGGGGTGTGCGAGTTGAAACTAAACAGCGATCGGGCGGAAAATAGTAGAAACGTGTATGGGCTAAAACAGAAAGACCGATCGGCTAAACCGACTCGACCTGAACCGATCTAAACCGAATAAAACTGAAACGAACCAGAACTAAACCGATCTATAAACAGAAAAACCTAACCGTTCGTTAGATCTAATCTAGCGCGCCAATAACAGATCGGACGGAGGGGAATGGCTCACCGCGGTGGGGCGAGCTCCGGCGAGGTCGTCGGCGGTGCTGGCGGCTCGGGGATGATGCAGGTGAGGCCTCCGGTGGTCCTCGACGACGGTGAAGACGCCCAGGCAATGCGGAAGACAACGGCGATGTCGATGGTGGTCGGCGGTGAGCTCGGGGACGTCAGAGGAGGACGGCGGTGAGGTTGAGGCGGCGATAGCATTCAGGCGTCGGCGGATGATGGCGCTCCGGTTGGTTTCGGGCTCGGGCGAAGGCACGGGGAGATGTGGACAAGCGATGGGGTTGCGGTGGTGATCTTAGGTGGCGGCAAGGTGGTCGGGGTCGAGTGCTGCGGCGGCAATGGCGTGGCGGCGGAGCTCGGGCTCCGGCGAGGGATTGCAGGCGATGGAGAGGGGTTCGGGGGTCAGGAAGGGGCAGAACAGGGTGAGGGGAGGGGTATATATATAGGGGGAGGGGTTTCCTTGGTGGAGGGGGCGCATCGGGGGAGTATCCCGCGATCTCCGGTATATGGTGGCGGCGGTGGTGGTTCTGGCATGGGGAGGAAGAAGAGGAAGATGCGGGCGGGGCGATCGGGCAGTGGGCCCCAGCGGTCAGCGGCACAGGGCGAGCGAGGAGGGAGCGGGCGACCGAGGCGAAGGGGCTCCGGGCATGCGCGTGGCTGCTGGGCTAGCCTGGCGCGTAGATGGGCCGAGGGAGAGCGAGAGAGAGAAAGTTAGGTGGGCCCTTGGTCCGTTGGCTTCGGCTAATTTTTTTTATATAAAGCACAGACAAGAAAACTAAATAAAGGAAAAACAATAATACTTTTATATAGACATATTATATATCAAAATGACCGGAAGAATAAATCATACAACATGAACATTTTTACATGGTGAAATAAAATTCACATAAATTCTAATAAATCAAAAAGTGCTACTGATGCAATTAAAATTCAAATAAAATTACATTAAGATACCAAAATTATTTCAAACTAAATTTTCTCCATTTTTATAATGTAGGGAATCATTTTACCCTATTTTCCATATAGTTTAATTTTGGAGAAAAATAATTCAAAATAAACCAAATAACTCCAAATGGTTTTGAATTTAAAAAAATTCAAACCATCTTCAAACCTTTCTTCATACTTCCAACTCATATTTCATATACTTTGAAGAAGTCATTTTATCTTCCCTCATGAAAATCATTGAGTTGCATAAAGTTTATGAATTTGAAATACTTTCAGATGGAATTCAAATATTCTTTTTTTCAAAAACCCTTTTCATTTCAAATGGAAGAAGTCATGTCATCTTCACACTAGTGTTATGATGATAAAATGAATTTGAATCCCGAGAGATCAAAAGTCAAAAAGAAAGCTTGGGAAAGTCATTTCATTCCCCCTCATTAAACTTTCAAAAAAAGTTTCAAATTCCACTCAATTTCACACAATCAATCACTCAACAATCAAACAAACAAATCAGAATTATTTATTTAATATAACATTCCAAAATTTAGAATTTTGGGATGTTACACTCGACCATGTTACGTGTATCTCAAATTGAAGATGCCTGGTCCTAAAGGAGTAATCGTTGTCACTGGCAATCGGCAGAAAGCAAAAGAGTGCTTCCAGAAGGGCTCAAAAATTGCCGATGCATAGATGGCAGTAGTGCAACTGCAAGAGTACCAGAAAAATGCATATCCGAGTGATTTGCTGCGAGCCAAGAAGCCTACCACAGAGTCCGCATTTCAGTTGTCAGGGGAAACGAAGCCGATTCATATCCACCCGACTGATCCCAATGCTGCTCCGACCCACATCTCGTCAACACTTGACAGCAAATAGGAAGAAGCGCTCATCCAGTTCCTCCATGAGAACTGGGACATCTTTGCATGGAAACCTTCTGACATGTCAAGTGTACCCAGGGGACTGCCTGAGCATCGTTTGAGAGTCGACCCGAAAGTAAACCAGTAAAGGAACATCCTCGACGGTCCACCGTCCAGAAGAGAAAAACAATTGGCGAAGAAGTGGCTCGGCTCCTGGTAGCTGAGTTCATCCAAGAGATTTACCACTCTGAGTGGATCGCCAATGTTGTCATGGTCCCTAAGAAGGATGATTCACTTCGCATGTGCATTAACTTCAAGCATATCAATCGGGCCTGCCCGAAAGATCATCTTCCTCTTCCCCGCATCGACCAAATTGGTGATTCAACTGCGGGGTGTGAGCATTTGTCCTTCTTGGATGCCTATTTCGGGTATCATTAGATCCGACTGTATGGACCCGATGAGATAAAAACGGCTTTCATCACTCCATTCGGATGTTTCTGTTATGTCACTATGCCATTCGGCCTGAAGAACGCCGGAGCCACATTCATGAGGATGATCCAGAAGTGTCTACTCACTCAAATCAGTCGGAATGTGGAAGCATACATGGATGACATTGTCGTCAAGTCATGTAAAGGTTCCGACGTCTGGCTGACCTTGCCGAAACCTTTGCCGACCTCAGAAGGTACGATATCAAGCTTAATTCATCAAAGTGCACATTCAGACTTCCTGGCGGAAAACTACTCGGTTTCCTCGTTTCCGAACGAGGGATCAACGCTAACCCAGAGAAAGTTGGTGCCATTCTTCGGATGAAACGCCCTGTGCGTGTGCACGATGTCCAAAAGCTTACTAGTTGTTTGGCCGCTCTGAGTTGATTCATTTCTCGTCTCGGTGAAAAGGCACTGCCTCTTTACCAACTGATGAAGAAGTCTGATAAGTTCGAGTGGACTCCCGAAGCTGATGCGGCATTTGTAGAGCTCAAAGCCCTGCTTTCCACCCAGCCGGTGCTTGCTGCACCAATCAGCAAAGAGCCTTTACTACTTTACATTGCAACCACTGGACAACTTGTCAGTACAGTACTCACGGTCGAGCATGAAGAAGAAGGGAAAACTTATAAAGTTCAGCGCCCGGTATATTACGTTCCTGAAGTCCCGACTCCATCAAAGCAAAGATATCCCCATTATCAGAAGCTTGTTTATGGAATTTACATGACCACAAAGAAGGTTGCACACTATTTCTCCGATCATTTTGTTATAGTTGTCAGCGACACTCCATTGTCGGAGATTCTGAACAACAGAGATGCAGCTGGTCGAGTGGCAAAGTGGACGATTGAACTCCTTCCCCTGGATATCAAGTTTGAAGCAAAGAAGGCTATTAAGTCCATAAACTGGTTGAGTCCCAAGCAATAGCTGATTTCCTCGCCGAGTGGATCGAACAGCAACTTCCAGCCCAAATTCACTCAGAGCATTGGACCATGTTCTTCGATGGGTCCAAGATGCTGAATGGTTCCGATGCTGGAGTGGTATTGGCCTCCCCTCGTGGTGACAAACTCAGTTATGTTCTCCAGATTCACTTTGACTCCTCCAACAATGAGGCTGAATATGAGGCACTTCTGTATGGGTTGCGTATGGCCATTTCACTTGGCGTCCGTCACCTCATGGTCTATGGCGACTCGGATTTAGTGGTCAATCAGGTGATGAAGGAGTGGGACGTCAGAAGCCCAGCCATGACTGGTTATTGCAATGCAGTAAGAAAGTTAGAAAAGAGGTTCGAGGGGTTAGAGCTCCATCACATCCCCCGACTGAAAAATCAAGCAGCCGATGATCTGGCAAAGATAGGATCCAAGAGAGAAGCCATTCCTAGTAATGTGTTCCTGGAGCATATTCATGCACCCTCGGTTCAAGAAGATCCCTTCACTGAAGAGCCCCCACAGCCGAAGAGTGCCACCGATCCGACTGAAATCGAGATTCCAACCGTGGTCGACTTGATCATGGAAGTTTTGGTCATCACCCCCGATTGGACGGTACCATATATCGCATACATTCTTAGAATAGAACTCCCAGAAGATGAAGAAGAGGCTCGACAGATCGTCCATCGATCTAAGGGCTTCACCGTGATAAGAGGACAGTTGTTCAGAGAAAGTGTGACTGGAGTCTGCCAGAAATGCATAACACCTGAAGAAGGTCGAGTGATCCTCAATGATATCCACTCGGGGACCTGTGGTCACCATGCGTCCTCTCGGACCATTGTAGCCAAAGCATACCGAGCGGGATTTTACTGGCCTTGAGCAAATGAGATGGCACAAGAAATAGTCGACAAATGTGAAGGTTGTCAGTTCTACTCCAACATGTCTCACAAGCCTGCGTCAGCCCTAGAAACCATTCCGCTCATCTAGCCTTTTGTTGTTTGGGGATTGGATATGGTTGGACCTTTGAGGACTGGCAGGAGTGGATTCACTCATGTGCTTGTAGCAGTCGACAAGTTCACCAAATGGATTGAAGCCAAGCCTATCAAGAACCTTGATGCCAGTACTGTCGTCAGCTTCATCAGAGAGATAACATTCAGATATGGTGTTCCCCACAGCATCATCACTAACAACGGATCAAACTTTGATTCTGATGAGTTCAGGACTTTTTGTGCTTCACAAGGTACTCGAGTCAACTATGCCTCGGTCGCTCACCACTAGTCGAATGGACAGGCTAAAAGGGCAAATGGATTGATTCTCAAAGGACTTGCAACCTTGACTGATGCGTGACCTCAAACACGCAGCAGGAGCCTGGGTCGCTGAACTTCCATCAGTATTATGGGGATTGAGGACAACTCCCAATCGGCCGACTAGCAGAACCCCGTTTTTCTTGGTTTATGGAGCCGAAGCTGTACTTCCGAGTGACTTGCTCCACAATGCACCCCGAGTCAAGCTTTTCACAGAGGAAGAAGCAGAACAAGCGCGACAAGATGCAGTTGACCTCCTTGAAGAAGAAAGAGAGATGGCCTTGATCCGATCAACCATTTATCAGCAAGATTTGCATCGATTCCATGCCAGAAATGTGAGGGGTTGAGCATTTCAAGAGGGAGACTTAGTTCTCCGAGTGGATCAGCAGAAACAACACAAGCTTGCTCCCTCTTGGGAAGGCCCCTTCGTGGTCACCAGAGTGCTCCACAATGGAGTGTACCACCTTTACGGCGTCGAGCACAAGAAAGACAAGCCGCGCGCCTGGAATGTGGAGCTGCTCCACCCCTTTTATACGTAAACACTCAGTCTGCTGAGATGTAATAAAAACACCTTTGTATTTTGTTTATCAAAGACAAGAGTTTTACAGTCTTCTAAAAAGATTGTCGATTGTTTACATATGTTTCTGAAATCCCCAAGTGGGTGGCTTAGCTGCAGTCTAGTACTTGCCTAAGTTTCAAAAATCCTACCGAGTGATGAGCAAGTCTCTCACTCGGGGGCTTAGCTGCAGTCCAGTACTCGCCTAAGTTTAAAAAATCCTACCGAGTGATGAGTAAACCTCACACTCGGGGGCTTAGCTGTAGTCCAGTACTCGCCTAAGTTTAAAAAATCCTACTGAGTGATGAGCAAAACTCACACTCGGGGGCTTAGCTGCAGTCCAGTACTTGCCTAAGTTTAAAAAATCCTACCGAGTGATGAGCAAACCTCACACTCAGGGGCTTAGTTGCAGTCCAGTACTCGCCTAAGTTTCAAAAATCCTACCGAGTGATGAGCAAACCTCACACTCGGAGGCTTAGCTGCAGTCCAGTACTCGCCTAAGTTTCAAAAATCCTACCGAGTGATGAGCAAACCTCACACTCGGAGGCTTAGCTGCAGTCTAGTACTCACCTAAGTTTCAAAAATCCTACCGAGTGATGAGCAAACCTCACACTCGGAGGCTTAGCTGCAGTCCAGTACTCGCCTAAGTTTCAAAAATCCTTCCGAGTGATGAGCAAACCTCACACTCAGAGGCTTAGCTGCAGTCCAGTACTCGCCTAAGTTTCAAAAATCCTACCGAGTGATGAGCAAACCTCACACTCGGAGGCTTAGCTGCAGCCCAGTACTCGCCTAAGTTTCAAAAATCCTACCGAGTGATGAGCAAACCTCACACTCGGAAGCTTAGATGCAGTCCAGTACTCGCCTAAGTTTCAAAAATCCTACCGAGTGATGAGCAAACCTCACACTGGGAGGCTTAGCTGCAGTCCAGTACTCGCCTAAGTTTCAAAAATCCTACCGAGTGATGAGCAAACCTCACACTCGGAGGCTTAGCTGCAGTCCAGTACACGCCTAAGTTTCGAAAATCCTACCGAGTGATGAGGAAACCTCACACTCGGAGGCTTAGTTGTAGTCCAGTACTCGCCTAAGTTTCAAAAATCCTACCGATGAGCAAACCTCACACTCGGAGGCTTAGTTGCAGTCCAGTACTCGCCTAAGTTCCAAAACCATCCCTATCCACAAGGATGACGAGGTGCGGGTTGACTGCAATCCTCTCACGGAGCTACGCTACAAGTACAATGTCCGCTCCATCCCTATCCGCAAGGATGACGAGGTGCAGGTCGACTGCAATCCTCTCACAGAGCTACGCTACAAGTACAATGTCCGCTCCATCCCTATCCGCAAGGATGACGAGGTGCAGGTCGACTGCAATCCTCTCACGGAGCTACACTACGAGTATAATGTCCGCTCCATCCCTATCCGCAAGGATGACGAGGTGCAGGTCGACTGCAATCCTCTCGCGGAGCTACGCTACGAGTACAATGTCCGCTCCATCCCTATCCGCAAGGATGACGAGGTACAGGTCTACTACAATCCTCTCACGGAACTATGCTACAAGTACAATGTCCGCTCCATCCCTATCCGCAAGGATGACGAGGTGCAGGTCGACTGCAATCCCCTCACGGAGCTATGCTACAAGTACAATGTCTGCTCCATCCCTATCCGCAAGGATGACGAGGTGCAGGTCGACCGCAACCCTCTCCTCGAAGCTGCACCACAAATACAATGTGTGCTCCATCCTTCTCCGCAAGGACGGTGAGGTGCAGGTCGACTGGGATATCCCCTTCAGAGTTGCATTTCGAAGGAGAGTCCGAGCGAAGAATAAGTTCTACTCGAAGATGAACGCAAGCATATGCAGAAGATAAACCAAGATCGGATAAAATCTCAAAAGTCTCAAAACAAAGATAAAAGTACTCGGGCATCAGGCCTGAAAGAGTTTAACGGTTACAGAAACCACTGGCCATTTTGAGGCAAGTTTAAATCGCAAGTTTGTTCATTCGGCAGGTGGAGGGCTCGCAGGCTCGACAAATTCGTCCAAGTCAATTCCATCAGCGATCCGAGTGGCAGCAGCAAGGAAAGTCTCCATGAAGGACTAGAAGTCATGCCTTTTGGTGTTGGTGACCTTGATCGCCGCCAGCTTATCTTCGGGGGCCTCCTTGCAATGGACTCTTACCAGCGACAGAGCCACATCAGCACCGCATCGGACAGAGGACTTCTTCCATTCCTGCACTCGACCGGGGACCTCGTTGAGTCGAGTCATCAGAGACTCGAGATCATTTTGAAGCGTCGCCCTTGGCAAGAGCGATGAGTTGATGCATGAAACTGCCACCTTCAGATGAGCAAGGTAACTTGTAACACTGGCGATGCGGGATTCCAGTCGAAGCACATTCGCCGACTGGAGAAACGATAGGGTCCAAACCTGTCTCGATCCGTCCAGTCTCCTCATCAAAGTTTTGGCAGAATTCTGCAGTCAAGGAGTTAGTGAGTCAACTGGACAGGACTAACTTGCAAGCAGTAAAGCAGCCGGATTAAAAGGGGTACCTTCAAGCATAAGAAAGAGCTTCTTGACGAGAGTTCTCAGATAAGCTTCCAAGTCATTTCTCTTACGAGCCATGGATTCCAACTTCTTGTTCAGAGCCACCTTATCCTTCTTCAGATGAGTCGCCTCTCGGTTGGATTCAGTGAGAGAGGACTTCAGCTTGCTTACTTCCTCTTCCAGCACTCCGACTGAAGCCAGCTTTTTGTCAGCAAGAGTAGTCTTCTCTTGAGCCTCCTTCTGCGCAACTGCAAGGTCCAAGTCCTTCTTCTCCAGATCCAACCTCATTTTCTCTGCAAATAAGCATTTAGATCAAACAAAAGATCGAAGGGATAATTTAAAAAGACGATCGACATGAGCAGTCGACAGGCAGTTACCTTCCATACCGACAACTACAGCGGCTCTACCTGCATCTTTAGGCTGCTGGACAGTTGGCTCTGTCGCCAGTTCCGACTGGGATATCTTGCCAGCTGCTGCTTTCTTGCTCCTTCTGGGCCTCGGTATCACGTCTGCATCGTCATCCGGAAGCTCGATAACATTGAGGGGGCTGCAAAGAAATCAGTCGACCCCAAGTGAATCACCAGAATTTAATCGACCAAATAATCAAGAACAAGATCATGAGAATTGTACCTGGGTTGGAGGTAACCGCGTCTTCCATCTCCTCGTCTCGGTACTGGTGGGTGGAAGTTCCAGAAGTGGTAGCACTGCAAATATCAGCATTCAGTCGGTTACGTTCTGTTAACCAAGTCAACCAAAGGATCAAGCCAGATTGTTACCCAGAGACTGTGGGAATGACCACTTTGATTTTGGGCAAAGCCTTCGGAGGTTTGGAAGATGTGGCCTTTAGTGGTTTCGGCACTGGAGGCGGCGCAGTCTTGGGCTGTTTCGATACCTTCTCGGTCGGCACTGGAGAAGACATCCGAGGAGGCTTTGAAGACTGCCCAGTTGGTGTGGCCACCAGGTCAGGCATGCTCGCTGGGTCGTGAGCGTGCTTGGACCTCTTTTCTCTGTGAGGAGGCGAGTTGACCTCTTCTTCATCACTTGGGTCGGCGCTCTCCTCGTCCTCCTCTACATCCGAGTGCCACTCGCCACTCTCGCCCCCGCTCGCCTCTCCCTCGACATTTTGCTCCTGCACTCCATTGGGCATTGAGTACATATCAACAAGAGCCTGAAAGACAACGAACAAAAGAAAGACAGTCGACCGTCAACAAGATGCTACATAGTAAATCAAGAAGACACTCGACAATGCAGAATCGTACCTGTTCTGGCTGGCGCAAATGCTCGAATGGAACCACCCTCCTGGACCCCCGGGGGTTATCCTTGTTGCCGGTAATACCTCTCAGTCACTGCTCCACCGTGTCCTCATTGACATCCTCTGGGTGGATCTGTGTGGAATCCTCAAGTCCCGAGTACATCCACATCGGATGATCATGAGCTTGGAGTGGTTGGATGCGTCGACTGAGGAAGACCTCCAGCAGGTCCATACCGGTCACTCCGTCGCGGACGAGTTGGACAACCCGCTCGACCAACACCTTCACCTGCACCTTCTCCTCTGGGATCACTCTCAAGGTGGAGGGCTTCTCCACTTGAGCCATGGAAAAGGGGGGAAGTCTAGTCGACTGGCCCGGAGTTGGCTGGTCCTTGCGGTAGAACCAGGTCGACTGCCAACTCCGGACTGAGTCGGGAAGGATCATAGTTGGGAAAGTGCTTTTGTTCCTCATCTGAATTCCAAGACCCCCGCACATCTGTATCATGTGTGTCCTCTTGTCACTTGGGTTGGCCTTCTTGACCGTCTGAGAGCGACACGTGAATATGTGCTTGAAGAGACCCAAGTGTGGTCGACAACCCAAGAAGTTCTCGCACATGGACACGAAAGCGGCAAGGTACATGATGGTGTTTGGAGAAAAGTGGTGGAGTTGAGCCCCAAAGAAGTTCAAGAAACCACGAAAGAAATGATGGGGAGGCAAAGAAAACCCGTGGTCGACATGAGTGGCAAGGAGAACGCACTCACCCTCCTGCGCCTCTGGCTCAGTCTTGTTCCCCTGGAGCCACGCCGATTCATGGGGGATCAGTCCCCCCTCAACCAGGTCATCGATGTCATCTTGGCTGATTGTCGAGCAGATCCAGTCGCCCTAGATCCAGCCAGGCGGCAGGCCAGACCTCGATGAAGATCCGCCCCGGCTGGTCCTCTTCCCTTTCGCCTTTGATGTCGCCTTCTTCGCACGCTCCAACGCCACCATCTTCTCCTTCCCCATGGCAGTGGATCGAGTTCGAGCAGGGCGACGACACCGAGAGCAGAGGCAGATGCAGTGAAGAAAATAGAGGAGAAAGGGGAACAATAAGAACGCACTATGCGAAAATCCCCGTCCAACGCCTTATATGAGGGCATTTACGAGTAGCTGACTCATGGGCCCAAGCGATCTGATCAAATCCCGCAACTGTCGCGCGTGCGATACATGGCGAAAAAGGTGGCGCGGAGATCAAGGCTTAATTTTCACTTATAGCATTTAATGGCTAGCGTTACCAGTAATGTTCCTCTCTTAATGTACATTGAACCCTGTGTAACGGAGGGAAGCAGGGATCCTAGCGCACTCTATATAAGCCACCCCCTCCTCTGGGACAAGGGTTCGCATCTTTGTAAACACACGCACACATAATCCAGTCGACCGCCTCAGGGCACCGAGACGTAGGGTTGTTACTTCCTCCGAGAAGGGCTTGAACTTGTAAAACTCGTGTGTACAACTACTCCATAGGTAGGATCTTGCCTCCTCATATCTACCCCCCACCCTATTGTCAATCTTAGACCCACGACACTTGACTAAACGGGAGGCGTGCGAGCTGTACTCCAATGCGCAAGTTCATGGGGAAGTGTGCGAGCTGTACATCGCGGAGGCTCACTGGGAAGCGAGTCCTTTGACTTCCATGGCCGCCCGCATTGCTCACATCCTCTCCATTAATGGCGCCCAAGCCGCAATTTAATACGGTTTTTCAATATAAAACACTCATCGCAAACGTTTTAGTTAGAACACTCATATGCAAACCGACAACTTCCCCACGAAGCCAAGCGAAAATTTATCGAGTAGGATTTGTGTAACTCTTGATCACAAACGTTTTAGATAGAACACATGTATGTAAATCGATAGCTTGCCCAATAAGCCAAGGGAAATGTGTAGAGCAGGATTTGTGTAGCTCTTCATCGCAAACGTTTCAGATAGAACACATGTATGCAAAGTGAGAGTTATGGTCTTCCGCAGTAAGGCAAGGGAAAATTCACTACATAGGATTTGTGCATCTCTTCAATGCAAACGGTTCAGATTGAATAAGGTAGGCAAAGCGAGACTTCGGCGCTAAGCCAAGAGAAAATCTGGCAAGTAGGATTTGTACCTCCCTTCGACGCAAACGGTTTTTTCGGATGACCCATGTGCAACCATGTAGAGACAATTTGGTAAGATTTGCATCTATCATATTGGGTATATTGCCATTTTTCAAACTAGAAAGATTGACATTTATTGATCTAGTAACATTGCCATTTGTCAACCTTGTAACACTGCCATTTGTCAAAATACGCAGCTAAAAATCAATAGCACTATCTAATTTTTGCAACTAAAATTCAGTAATTAAGCATAGATTTCATTCATAGATTAAGCAGTCATTATTTATACAAACAGGTCAACTCAATAGCTGAACCAACCAAACTTTTCCTCAATTGTTGCCAACCACATATCGAAGTAGATAGTTCAACTATATATACTAGATAATTTTAAGTATGTTGTATAGTTCCACCACATCTATAGTCGGATGAACTGAACAAAATAGCCCCTAAATACTACTACCACTATGGAGGGGCTTTGTACTACTTCCAGCAGCCTCTCCTTTGTCGAGTGCGCTCAGTAAGAGGAAGAGGAGGAGGAGCCTACCGACGAGCTGGATAACTGCAATACGGTGCCGGCCGCTGCTGCACCTTCAACGACACTCACCTCGAATGCCCTTTGCCGCTCCAGACGACCCCTCTCGAAGCGGCAGGGCTGCTCGTAGATCTCCTGATTCCTCGCCTCTATGTCGGCGTGTGTTGCGGCCATGGTTGCAGTAAGACTCTTTGCATGCTCGATGAGGAGCTCCTCCTCCTCCCGTGGGAACTCGATGTAGCGCGCAAGGTCGCTGACTCACGTGCGGGACTCTACCTCCACCTTCCGCCTTCGGGCTGTGGTGGCGGAGCGGGTGATGATCCCGACGTTCGATGGTGGGCTGGCGGCCACGACAGCCGATGATGGGGTAGTGACCACCACCACCACCTCCCGCCTTCGGGCCGCGGTGGCGGAGCAGGTGATGGAAATGGTGGCCGGCAGTGGGGTGGCGGCCATGACGGCCACCTCCCACCTTCGGGCCACAGCGGCGGAGCAGGCGATGGCCTTGGCTTTCGACGGTGGTGTGGCGGCCACGACGGCAGACGGTGGTGTGGCGGCAACGGCAGCCGGCAACAACTCCCGATGGGCAGCGGCGGCGGAGCATGTGGTGGGTGTCCCGCACATACCCAACAGGGATGCCACACGCAGTACACTATGCTAGGGACTGCGCTTCCGCTGCGATGTAGCCTCCCAGCTAGAGCTGTCCTCTGATGACGGTGGAGTGGCTGAGCGACGACGATGGAACGGTGCCATTGGCGATTGTGGGAGAAGCAGATGAGATAAGCTACAAGGAGGGAGGGGAAAATGTGACGCAGGACTCGCTGGCCGTGAGGATTTATATAGTAGGCTGGTAAGCATTGTGATTTTGGGGGATTTCACCGAGTCGGACGGGAAGCTTGCACGGTTGCGCGAGAACGGGCTCACCACCATTTGGCCAAAAGAACGCCCCCGCGCGTTGCTCAAGCTTGCGATCGAAGCCGTCTGCGACGGGGGGGGGGTGACAAGACGTGCGAGAGGAGAACAAAATGACACGTACACATATGGTTAATAAAAAACGTTTGTGATTTAATTACCTATTATATCCCCACCCTGGTTTATAAGTAGAATTTAACTAATAAAATATGAATGCATGTCGCCAAAGATTATATCGTTGGATTCGTATTTTAACATACTTTCCAATTATATAATTTTTCTAACATGCATTAACATTTTTTGGTTAAATTTAAGGGCAAAGTATGACACAGAATATAAAGGGGACTAATAGACCGAGACGGAGGTAGTAGCACACGGCCCCTCTCTACGCAGCGACGCAACTGCCGGACGGCTTGTAGGCGATCATTCCCTACGTGTTCAACTGCTCTATGTGTGTGGTTGCTCGCAGTTGAGGCGGCCGCGGCACACTTTGCTCGTGTCCCGCCGCACGCGCGCTCTGCTCTCGCTTCCCTCTGGGCGCTCTGCCCTCCTCCCTCCACGCGCGCTCTGCTCTCGCGTCCCTCCGGAGCACAATCATGTACGTTTGTGTTGCCCTTATGCATGTGGTTGCACCGGGCGCGACACGATGATGCAGTTACCCACTGGAAAAACTGCCATGCGGATGTGCTGAGAATCCATGCCGCCAGTCCCCATTTATTCCTGCGGCCATTTACCTTCATCTCTCATGCCACACGACACAATAAGCACACCCACGACGACACATATAGAGAGGACATCCAGCGGTTCCAATGGCGCTCCCAGTGGCCAACGATGACAACAGGGGGCAGTTCAACATGCATCACATAGTGGACACCCACGTGTGGGGGAAGGCCCTCTCAGTGGTGTACACGAACGAGACGGTCTCCGTGGAGATCTCCATCCAAACTATGGAGCAATTGCATGCTGAGGACAAGTACCAAGTGGTCGGCTTCGACCTTGAGTACACCATCAGTCGTGCCGGGCACGATCACAAGGTTGTCGTCGCCCATTTGTGCGTGCGACATGACGTCATCGCTGAAAGTGCAACTATCCCTGAGTGGTTTTGGTAATTTCTAACAACATATAACTCCTTGAGCTAATACTATTTCAAGACAAATATTTCAAGAAAGCTCAATGATTGGCATGGCATGGATTGGAAATGTGGACCCCTCAAAATGCTAAGGAAAAAAGATTGGCTCAAGCTCTAAAGCTCAAGACTCTACATTTTAACTTTTAGTGATCCAAGATCACATTGAGTCCATAGGAAAAGCCAATACTATTAAAAGGGGATGAGGTGTTGCTTAATGGGTTACTTGCTCAAAATGCTTAGTGATATGCTCCAAAACCCTCAACCACCTTCTCATATCCACATATGTCTCAAACCAAAAGTCAAACTCGGCCCCACCGGAACTTTCTATCCAGCGCCACCGAGTTTAGTTGACATAGCCACTGCCACAAAACCCTAGTCTTTTCGGTCTCACCGATAGGGATCTCGGTCTCACCGAGATGAGATTGCAAACTCTTTGTTTCCCTTCGTAACATTTCGGTCTAACCAAGATGGGCGATCGGTCCCACTAAGTTCGTAATGCAGACTCTTTGTTCCTTTTCGTAACATTTCGGTCTCACCAAAATGAGCGATCGGTCCCACCGAGTTTGCCTAACCAACTCTCTGTTTGCCTATTACAGAAATCAGTTCCACCGAGTTCATGTGATCGGTCTCACCTAGATTACGTTATGCCCTAACCCTAATGAAATCGGTCCCACCGAGTTGATCATATCGGTCCCACCGAAAAGCCTAATGTTCACATTTTGAACTGAATCGGTCTTACTGAGTTTGTGTATTCGGTCTCACCGAGTTTGGTAAATTGTGTGTAACGGTTAGATTTTGTGTGGAGGCTATATATACCCCTCCACCCATCCTCCATCTGTGGAGAAAGCTATAAGAATGTGCCTACACTTCTACAATTCATTTTCTAAGAGAGAACCACCTACTCATGTGTTGAGACCAAGATATTCCATTCCAACCACAAGAATCATGATCTCTAGCCTTCCCCAAGTTGCAAACTCTCTGTTTCCCTTTGTAACATTTGGGTCCCACCGAAATGAGCGATCGATCCCACCGAGTTCGCAATGCAAACTCTCTGTTTCCCCTTTGTAACATTTCGGTCTCACCGAGATGAGCGAATCGGTCCCACCAAGTTTGCCTGGCCAACTCTCTGGTTAGCTTATTACCAAAATTGGTCTCACCGAGTTTGTGTAATCGGTCTCACCGAGTTTGTGTAATCGGTCTCACTGAGATTAGTTATGCCCTAACCCTAATGAAATCGGTCTCATCGAGTTGACATGTTGGTCCCACTGAAAATTCTAATGTTCACATTTTGAACTGAATTGGTCCAACCTAGTTTCATTATTCGGTCCCACCAAGTTTGGTGATTTGTGTGTAACAGTTAGATTTTGTGTGGAGGTTATAAATACCCCTCCACCCACTCTTCATTTAAGAGGAGAGCTATCAGAACATGCCTACACTTCCATCATACATTTTCTGAGAAAGAACCACCTACTCATGTGTTGAGGTCAAGATATTCCATTCCAACCATATGAATCTTGATCTCTAGCCTTCTCCAAGTTCCTTTCCACTCAAATCATCTTTCCACCAAATCCAAATCTGTGAGAGAGAGTTGAGTGTTGGGGAGACTATCATTTGAAGCACAAGAGGAAGGAGTTCATCATCAACACACCATCTATTAACTTTTGGAGAGTGGTGTCTCCTAGATTGGTTAGGTGTCACTTGGGAGCCTCCGTCAAGATTGTGGAGTTGAACCAAGAAGTTTGTACGGGCAAGGAGATCGCCTACTTCGTGAAGATCTACCCTAGTGAGGCAAGTCCTTCATGGGCGATGGCCATGGTGGGATAGACAAGGTTGCTTCTTCGTGGACCCTTCGTGGGTGGATCCCTCCATGGACTCGCGCAACCATTACGCTTCACGGGTTGAAGTCTCCATCAACGTGGATGTACAATAGCACCACCTATTGGAACCACACGAAAAATCTCCGTGTCTACATTGCGTTTGCTCCCTCCAAACTCCTCCCTTTACCTTCATGTGCAATGTTTTACATTCCGCTGCTATAGTCTTATACTTGCATGTGTAGGTTGATTGCTTGACTAGTGCTAAGTTGCTAAAATCTGCCAAGACTTAAAATTGGGAAAAGGCTATATTTTTATTTGGTCAAGTAGTCTAATCACCCCCCCCCCTCCAGACATACTTTCGATCCTACAATCGTCTACCACTATCACCTGGCCACAAGGCCTTGCAAGTGTTTCTCCAGGTTTATCAACAGCTCCGACTACAATTTCGCTACGGTGGACACCATGATGTAGGGTGGAACCCTAGATGGCTGATCTTTCATGAAAGGAGCGGATCCTGCGAAGAACATGAGGAACATGAGGGGGAAAACACAAAGGGAAACACAAGAGAAACACTCAAACCAACTAGATCCGGTCACACATGTGCTAGATCCATGAACACAAAAGGAGATACAAGATCCACGATCAACAAGGGACGATACAAATGGTAACCGGTCTTCTCCGTGAGGAGGTCTTGATGGGGCTACCCAAGAGGGGGTCTTGAATCCAAGGTGGATCTTCTTCGTAGAGGGGTCGCGGTCTCTCTCAAGGAGTAGATCCGATATGGATGAGCGAGGCTCTATCTCTCAAATGAGCTATCACAACGCTAACCCTAAAACATAGGAAGGAGAAGAGTATATATAGTCTAGGTGGTCGAAGGGGTACACGGGCCTCGGGCCCTTACACTATGCGCAGTCAGGGGAGGTCGGACGTCTGGGCGTCAGGCCGGATGTCTGGGCTTTCATGCGGGACCGGATGTCTCGGGTTCGGTGGTCTCCGGATATCTAGGCTAGAGGCCGGATTTCCAGGAGCTCGGGAAGGGTCGGATGTCCGGGCTGGGCCTGTAGATGCCTGGCGGCTGTGCAGCTGTGGTCGACGATGCTCCAGGGGCCGGATGTCCGGGGTCGTGGCCGGATGTCCGGGGCCTGGGAGGTGTTCTTGACTCCTTCTGTTGGTTCTCTTCATCCGTGAACTTAGGGACTTGTACGTCTTCACGTGCATCTTCGGGTGGGTCCTCTTGGTACCTGATCATGCACAACATCTCGGATTTAGGTAGTAGCCATGTCTCGAGGGGGTGATATGCAATATCACTAAGGAAAGAAGTCACCTCATTCTCGAGAGCTCTAGCTCGTGCTCGTGTCATGGGTCCTCTTGACACTTGATGAGACGATGGTAGGTCCATGGGGATGACCATAGGATGCTCCGCTTCATCTCCCCTCCCTTGGGAAAGATCCGACCTCAGATCGAAATCCTCATCATCATGGTAGGGAGAGAGATCTTTGACGTTGAAGATGTCGCTCACGGAGTACTTGTCGCGTGGAATGTTTATCTTGTAGGTGTTGTTGTTGTAGCCCTCAAGCACCTTGAAGGGCCCATCCGCTCGTGGTCGAAGTTTGGACTTGCGTTCGTGGGGGAAGCGGTCCTTGCGAAGGTGTAGCCACATAAGATCTCCAATGTTGAACACCATGGGGTGCTTGTTGATGTTGAGCTTGGTCACGAGTCGTTGTACTTCGCGCTCGATGGTGTGCCTTGTATCTTCATGCATCTTCTTGAGATAGTCGACTCGGGCACTTGCGTCCATATTCGTGCACTCTTGTAGTGGTAGAGGGAGAATGTCCAATGGCAACAATGGGTTGAAACCATAGACGACCTCGAAGGGGGACTTGCCGATAGTCGAGTGTCTTTCTCGGTTGTAGGTGTGCTCGACGATAGGTAGATACTCCTCCCACTCCTTGATGTTCTTCTTGATTAGCACGCGAAGTAGAGCGGAGAGTGTGCGGTTGGTCACCTCTGTTTGGTCATCGGTTTGAGGATGGTAAGCCATGGAGAAGAGTAGCTTGATTCCGAGCTTGGCGCATAGGGTCTTCCAAAAGTAACTCAAGAACTTGACTCGCGGTTTGCACAATCGTCTTCGGCACTCCATGTAGTCGTAAGATTTCCCTACAAAAGAGATTGGCAACATGTGAAGCATCGTCTATCTTGTTGCAAGGAATAAAATGTGCCATCTTAGAGAATCGGTCCACAACAACAAATACCTAATCCTTTCCATTTCTAGTTCTAGGCAATCCAAGTACAAAATCCATGCTAATATGTTCCCATGGTTGATATGGAATTGGGAGATGCATATAAAGTCCATGGGATTGAGCTTTAGACTTAGCTTTGCGACATGTAGAGCATCGGTTGGTGAAGCCGTTGACGTCGCGAAACATCTTGGGCCAATAATAGTTCTTGGAGAGCGTAGCAAAAGTCTTGTCACATCCAAAATGTCCCATTAGTCCTCCTTCATGAGATTCCTGTAAAAGCAACAAACGAAGAGAAGACTCGGGGATGCAAAGTTTTTTTAGCTCTCATAAGATATCCATCTTGGATGTAATAGAGTTCCCAAGAGGTATACATCAAACACTTGGCATAAGGAATAGCAAAAGTAGGATCATGCACATACAAGTCTTTTATGTGCTCAAATCCAATGACATCCAATTCAAGTTGAGTAACAAGCATGCATATGCGGGAAAGAGTGTCTGCCACAACATTTTCCTTACCTTTAATATACTTGAAGACATAAGGAAAAGACTCAATGAATTCACTCCATTTACCATGATGCTTGTTCAACTTAGTTTGACCCTTAAGGTATTTAAGCGTTTCATGATCGGTATGAATGATAAATTCATGAGGGCAAAGATAATGTTCCCATTCATGCAAAACTTGCACTAAAGCATATACCACTTTGTCATAGATGGGATAATTGAGTTGCGCTCCGGAAAGTTTCTCACTAAAGTAAGCTATGGGGCGCTTCTCTTGCGTTAACACACCTCCTATGCCATTACCACTAGCATCGCAATGAATCTCAAAGGGCTTGTCAAAGTTGGGTAATGCAAGCACGGAAGCATGAGTAAGCAAATTCTTAAACTCGTTGAAAGCGGTGTCTTGGGATGGTCCCCAAACAAAAGGCGCATTTTTCTTGCTCAAAGCGTGCAAAGGTGAAGCAATGGTGCTAAAGTCTTTCACAAATCTACGGTAGAAACCGGCTAAACCAAGGAAGATACGCACTTGATGAAAGTTGGTTGGTTGTGGACAAGTTTTAATAGCATTTATCTTAGAGACATCAACATTAACACCCTTAGAGGAAACAACAAAACCCAAGAAAACGAGCTTATCCACGCCCAAAAGGCACTTTTCCATGTTAGCATAGAGACGCTCTTTTCGAAGAGTTTGCAAAATGGTTCGAACATGGGTGACATGATCTTTGAGAGATTTGTTATAAACAAGGATATCATCGAAGTAGACCACAACAAACTCACCAATGTAAGGGCTAAACACATAATTCATAAGACGCATGAAAGTACCTGGTGCTTCCGATAAACCCATAGGCATAACTAACCACTCATACAAACCAAAGTTTGTTTTGAAAGCGGTCTTACATTCATCACCCTCTTGTATGTAGATTTTATAGTAACCACTTTTAAGATCAATTTTGGAAAAGATAGTGGCACCACTAAGTTCATCAAGGCATGGAATGGGGTACCTATAGCGAACTGTGATAGCATTGATAGATCTACAATCAGAACACATGTGAAAGCTACCATCTTGTTTTGGCACAAGAATGACCAGAATGGCACAAGGACTCAAACTTTCACGCACATGTCCATGGTCTATGAGATGCTTTACTTGCCTTTGTATTTCTTTGGTTTCTTCGGGGTTGACGCGGTAGGGAGCTTTGTTCAGAAGTGGTGCTCCAGGGATGAGGTTGATGCGGTGCTCGATGCCTCGTAGTGGAGGTAGTCCTGGAGGTAGCTCGTCGGGGAAAACATCTTGGAATTCCTGCAAAAGAGAAGACAACACTAAAGGTAGAGTGTGAGAGGTGTTAGCTTGTGGTGCGTCGTCCTTGCACAAAAGGATGTAGTGTATCACACTACATGGGTTCTCACACACTTCTCTTATCTCACGTTTGGTGGCAAATAGAACTAAGTTCTTCTTTTCGCTCATCGTGGAGGCACTCAATTTGGGCTTGTGGCGCTAACTCTCTTTCTGGTGATTCGCTCTCTCACTATTCTCTCCATGATGGGTGGCTTGCTTGTCGGCGATCACTTGGCTTGGAGACATAGGGCGAAGTACGTACTACTTTCCCTTCATCTTGAAGATGTAGTGGTTCATTCGTCCATTGTGGATGACACCTCTATCAAATTGCCATGGTCGACCAAGAAGAAGGTGGCAAACGGTCATTGGAACGACATCACACTCCAAAGTGTCTTCGTAAGCTCCAATTTTGAAGGCGACTTGCACTCTATGCTCGACTTGAATAGTGCCAGAGGCGCTTGGCCATTGAACTTTGTAGGGATGTGGGTGCTTTGTCTTGGGCAATTGGAGCTTGGAGCAAAGTTATTCACTTGATAAGTTATGAAAACTCCCTCCATCAATGATACCTTGACGGACCTTCCATTGATGCCGGCCTTGGTATGAAAGATGTGGCATCTTTGGTCTTCTTCTTGTTGATGTTGAAGAGTCGAGACCTTGGAGATAACGAGAGCGGGACTTGAATCTTCATCACAAAAGACTTGTTCCTCTTCATCGTTCACTTGCCGGTGCATGGCGACTTGCTCAAGTGCTTCCATTTCTCCTTCACTCATGGAGTCGTATGTACCATCGTCGTTGATGATCATGTTCTGCTTGTTGGTACACTCAAAAGACTTGTGGCCTCGGCCTCTACATGTGAAGCATTTGAAGGAACTTGTCTTGACGGTCTCATTGGTTGGGGTAGATGATGATGAAGATATTGGCTTGAAGTTGCTCGTTGTAGTAGGATGACTTGAGGTTGTCGAAGATTTCTTGTAACTTGACTTGTCGACGTTGCTTGTAGAAGGCTTGGTTGAGGTAGACGGTGTTGGAGTCATTGAAGCTTGGGTTTTGGAGAAACCATATGACTTGGATGAGAACTTGGCATACTTGAAGTCATCTTGCACTTGACTTTCCGCTTAGGTAGCTTGATGCACTAGCTCGATGAGGTTCGAGTATGATTTGCAATCGGTGATCTTCTTGATTGGATGATTGAGTCCATTCAAGAAACATGCCATAGTTTGCTCATCATCTTCATTGGCTCATATCATTGCAATCACCATTTCCTTGTACTACTCTTCAACGCTCTTGGTTCCTTGCTTGAGTAATTGGAGTTTCTTGAACAGGTCGCGGTTGTAGTAGGTAGGCATGAAGTGTGCTCTCATGACGTCCTTCATTTGCGCCCAAGTAGTGATGGGTGGTTCACATTTTGCCTCTCGGCGCTCAATGACTTGTTCCCACCAAATGAGGACATAGTCTTGGAACTCAAGGGATGCCATCGCAATCTTCTTCTCAAGTTTGCAAAGTTGTAGCAAATGTAGCTTGTAGCAAATGTCGTTGCCATTCTCGTGCTTGCGCAAATGTAGCTTGTAGCAAATGTCGTTGGCGTTGTCGTTGCCGTTCTCGTTGCCGTTCTCGTACTTTGCAAACTTGTAGCAAATGTAGCTTGGTTTTGACGATGTCATTGTTCTTTAGAGTTGTTGTTGTGTAGAGGGTTGCGGTTGGCTTGACGATCTTAGTGCGCGGCACGACAAAGAGTATTTGATGTCGGTGTACTTGAGCCGGAGATGGTGTAATCGGAGTGTCGACTTGAGCGGCCCCGTCTTGATGAGGACGAAGTGGAAGAGGAGCGGTTGAGCAACAAAGCATGAATCTCGTCCATTCTTGCGTCATTCTCTTGCTTGTGGTCGTCGAGCTTGTGGTCGAAGTAGTCTCTTGTACGTTGCTCGGAGAGTCGTAAGTTGGTGGCGAGGTTGTCGACGCATTCGCTCATTGCTTGTTGCTCTTGATGCAAAGCACGTTGCGCACCAAAGAGGTGTCTCTTTGTGACGTAGGAGTTCATGTCGTCGTCTTGCCCGATGAAGAGTGGGTTGGTAGAAGTACTTGGCCTATCCATCATTCCAAGAGAAATATGTGAGTGGGAGAAAGAGAAGAACGTATACCAAATGTACCTTGACCGATGTTGAAGATGGATCAAAGATCACTCCAATGTGGAACAAGGAAATAGCACAATTGGTACCAATTCTTGTCAGTTTCTCACACCTACACAAGTAAAAGCTTATGGTGGAGCTTTGTTAGGATGGTGGCACAAAATTTGATGCAATTGTTAGTGAGATTCAATAATGTTGGAAAAGATTCGCAAGTTTGCAAAGCAAGAAGTAGACTGTCGGTGTCAAAACCGGCAGATCTTGGGTAGGGGGTCCGGAACTGTGCGTCTAGGCTGGATGGTAACAAGAGGCAGGGGACACGAAGTTTTACCCAAGTTCGGGCCCTCTTGATGGAGGTAAAACCCTACGTCCTGCTTGATTAATATTGATGATATGGGTAGTACAAGAGTAGATCTACCACGAGATCAGAGAGGCTAAACCCTAGAAGCTAGCCCATGGTATGATTGTATGTTGTGATTGTTGTCCTACGGACTAAAACCCTCCGGTTTATATAGACACCAGAGAGGGTTAGGGTTACACAAGGTCGGTTACAAAGGAGGAGATATCCATATCTGTATTGCCTAGCTTGCCTTCCACGCCAAGTAGAGTCCCATCCGGACACGAGACGAAGTCTTCAATCTTGTATCTTCATAGTCTAACAGTCCGGCCAATGGAGATAGTCCGGCTGTCCAGAGACCCCCTAATCCAGGACTCCCTCAGTAGCCCCTGAACCAGGCTTCAATGACGATGAGTCCGACGCGCAGTATTGTCTTTGGCATTGCAAGGCGGGTTCCTTCTCCAAATACATCACAGAAGAATTTGAATACGAGGATAGTGTCCGACCCTGCAAAATAAGTTCCACATTCCACCGCAGAGAGAATAATATTTTCGCAAATCTAATTTGCTGGCTTGTTTTGGCAGCACGACGTTATGTCATGGCCCAGTGATTATTCGAACCGTTTCTTTTAACCAGCCCCGCGCATAACGCGAGGCAGTTTTTCGACACATCTTGTCAAAGCAGAGATCGTGTCCCCTTATTACGGGATTCTCATTAATGCGGTCCTGGGTAACCCAACCGTGTCTAGGACTCCTAGATTATAGGCAACTCCCAAACGGCTACGGAGAGGACGCTTGATATTCACCCTCTTTATAAGGGGACAAGGTTTTCGCTTTTTCCCTCTCGTGCTCAATCAAACCCTTCCCCCGCCTCGAGTTCTAACACCCAAAGCTCAGGTTAGGTGCTCCGGATCTTCAGTCATGTCCGGATCCAGCCTTCAAGGCCGATGGATGCCCTCCTCCGTTACGGAAGAGGACATCAAGAAGTTGAGGGAGGCCAGATACCTGACCGCCGAGGTTTTGCATCGGCTGCCTGATCGAGGGCAGATCGTCCCTACTCTGAACCCAACGAGAATGTCGTGTTCGTCTCCCACTTCCTCCGAGGTCTAGGCCTCACTCTGGATCCCTTCGTCAGGGGTTTGATGTTCTATTACGGGCTAGATTTCCATGATCTAGCTCCGGACTCCTTTCTCCACATCTTGACATTTATTGTCGTGTGTGAGGCCTTCCTCTGTGTTACCCCTCACTTCGGCCTGTGGCTTAAGACCTTTGAAGTAAAGCCGAAGATGATCGAGGGGCAACATGCAGCGTGCGGAGATGCATCAATATGCAAGATGGCGGGAGCTCCATGGCCAAAAGGTTCCTTTCCAGAGGTGTCCGAATTATGGTAACGGGAGTGGTTTTACGTCACGGCTCCCAGAAGTGCCAAGTGGGCGGCTGCCCCCGCTTTCCGCTCGGGCCCCCCACCACAACTGATGCCATGGATTAGCAGAGGTCTGAGCTGGGGTCCAGCCAAGGACGTGCCTATGCTGCAAAGCCGCATCTGAGATATCTTCAAGGGAGATTTTAATTTGGTTGTGGTAATACAAGTTATGCTGGTTCGTCAAGTCCGGCCTTGCAAATGCCGGCCCCTTCGCTTGTGGGAGTTCAACCCAGAGGGACCGCGTGCCATTCAAAGTTTCCTCGGCCTGACGCACGAGGAGATGTACAAGTCATTCTTCGGACCTCAAGTAGAGTGTCCGGATATTATCGAGGACGTGGGCCTGAGCAGTAACCGCGCCGCCGAACAAGTGAGAAATCCTCTGGCCAAACACACTGTCTTTTATTCGTCACGAAGTTATTTCTGAGAGTTTGCTTTTTAACCAGGACTGGCTAACAAAGGCGAAGATGATTCGGTGTTTGGCCCCCCTCCCTGAGGGTTTGGAAAATCCGGTATTGGAAAAGATGCTCAAGGTCGCACCTTGCCCGGCGCCCTCGAAGGAAGATACCGGGGGGGATAATACGGGCGGACGCGGGCCCCCATCGCTGCCCGTTCTAACCGAGGGAATGAGCGTCTCCACGAAGGAGGACAACTGGGGGAGGAAAAGGACTGCTTCCGTGGATCCGGAAGCTGAAGCCTCCAAACGGGAGAAGAAGTCTCCCACAGAGGGTCCCGCCTCGGGGGGTGCTTTTGCCGCACAAAGTCCGCGGGGGGATCAGCCCTCCAACATGTCGTAAGTGATCCAAAGTACTTTAATAGTAAAGGTATGCTATCTTTTTTCTGAGAAAATAACCACCGCATATATCTTGCAGTTCGGGCCTTAGCCCCTCTCAGATGAGCTCGTCTTCGGGGGATCTTCTTCCAGAGATGATGGAGAGCGAAACGCCTCCCCCGGACTCCTCCGCTCAAGAAGCGGGCGACCCCGAAGTGTCGTCACATAGGGCCTCTCCGGATCCGGTGAGGCCAGAAGATAATCCCATATACCCCCGAAGTCCCCAGCGTCCGGCTCCCGAAGAGAGTAGACAAAAGAGTCCGGCACTGTCTGGTGTGCGGTCGGACGTTCTGAGGGAGTTGGTGGGCGAGCGGCCATCTCAGAAGAACACCATATGCTGATGGGTACGGTGATGGAGAGAATCTCGTCTGCCGAAAGCAGATTACATGAAGCCTTTATGAGTCTACTGACAGGCTTTGAGGTACGTGAGATAATATGTGATAGTAATGCACATGTTAGGTGTGGCCTGTGTAGATAGTAGCCCCTGAGACTCTGGTTGTCGTCAAGAACGGTGGCGAACAGAGGATCATATTCTCACGCAATAACCAGACTGCCCCTATGTGCAGGTGCTGGAAGCTCCGGTGGCTAGCCGGACTAGTGAGTTTGCCAAATTAAAACGGCAACTAGATGCGGCAGACGCCGACATCGAGCTTGTTAACAAGAGGCTTGACGAGGCACAGGGTAAGTGTTATTATCTGGTGAATGCCACATAGTAAGAGCAGCATGATGCCAGTATCTTTAATATGTTGTGACTGCAGATGGAGCTGCCACCGTGGAAACCTTGCGGGCAGAACTTGCCCGAGCCAAGGAGCAAGCAAGGATTAGTAATGCCGCTGCTTTGAAGGCGGCCGAAGAGTTGAAAGCTGAGAAGGCCGCACATTGCGAGAGGCAAGAGAAGATGGCCAAGATGGCCGTAGAGTTAAAAGACACTGCCGACCGTTGCCGGGTCCTTGAAAAAGAAAACCGACTGAAGGCAACGGACCTTGAGAAGGCCACGGCGGCGGACAAAGACACCCGTTCTGCTATGAGAGCGAAGAAGGAGGAGCTGCGGGAAGCCGGGGATATTGCGGCTGGGAAACCCTTTATGTTATGGAGGAAGTTCGAAGATCCACGGTATGCCCCTCTGGATTGGCTGTGGAGTTCGGTAGATGCGTATATGGATTTAGCGGCGAGCGCTGCCGATGCGGCCAAGTACTTCCAAGGTCAGACAGATCATGAAGTGGACAAGCTGTTCTGGTCGCAATTCCACGTTCCAGAGCATCCACTTTCATTGACTGACCAGCTAGCCGAATGGGCCGAACTGAATAGGTTGTCCGGACTCGCCATGAGGTCTGTTGTGGATCAGCTATGGCCGGAAAAGCCAAAGCCGAACAGCTATTTCAGCTTAGTGCAGCAGTTCCTTGGTGCGGTGCCGCGCATTAATGCGATGAAGAGGTCAGCGTGCATAGAAGGCTCGCGGATGGCCCTTGCCCGTGTTAAAGCATACTGGGCGGAGATGGATGCTACCACTGTTGCGGCGCAGGGTTCGGCCATAGGCCGGGTGGCTGCCGAGCACTATTTCGAGGAGGTTCTTGAGGGTGCTCATTTGATAGAGGCCCAGTGCTCGAAGAATATTATGTTTGAGTCATATGTATTCTCATTGTAAGCACAATGCTTTTATGAAGTTTTTATAAGGCTATGTTTATACTTTTGCCTGAAAGTAGTATGATGCCTCATGTGCGGCCGTTTATGTATACATGTGTATAACCTGAAAGATTGCAGCCGTCGGCTTCAACCCCCACGCATATAATGCGGAGGTGCTCACAAAAAACGTGTGTTCACACTTAACCCAACGTCTTGGTCCTATTAAGGAGGTGGTAGCGTAGCGAGCGAGGCAATCGGACTATAATGCTTTAACACTTTCACTTAGCCATAGGAGTTTGACAGTGGGGCTACTAGATAGCCCCTGGTGGCTCCGCACTCTCCCGATTGCGGGGTGCGTACATGCCTGGCCGGAAAACGGCCCTTCGTTAAGGCGGAGGAATTCTAACATTCCGATAGGTCATCGAGTGGTTGACCAGTCTCATGCTATATCATGACAGTCAGTTTTCGGCTTTCTCACTCAGGTGCTCGTCCGGATGAACCAGGGCACAATCGCAGTAGTTCTCCTGGTGCTACCTTAGCCGGTAAAGCGGAACGTAAGGCACCAAAACACAGGAGCCGGGCAAACCCAACATTTGACCAAAGACAATGATTCGGAGCTGATGCATATAAGGCCAAACTCGTGACATTCGGTCTTTATGGTATAAACCGGGCCTAAATAGTGCCCTTCGTAAGAAGCCCCTTGTGTCCAGGTACGTGCATTATTCTGATGTGGCCACATGCCAAGACGTCAGCATCCTTCTCAACTGTGCTGAGAATTCGGTGGATATGTATCAATAAGAGACAGTAAAAAAAGGTTTACGCAGGGTCTTAATCTAAAAAGAATCCTTGGAGCGGGTCCCTGCTGCACGTTTGCGCCTGTGTCTCCGTTGTGCCGTATCCTGGACAGGTGTAGCATGATGATCATCTCTAAAAGAGAGGAACTTAGGTAAAAAAGTTGGCATGCGAAAAGATAGTTTTTAAAGAAACCATATATAATTCAAGATGAGTAAAAATTGCCACTTGTCTGCGCACGTTGAGCCCCTTGTATTTGTAATAGGGGTGTGACCATTGATCCGGTATAAATTACATATAGCGGCACCGGACTCGACTAACCGTGTCTGAGGTCTTGAAGACCTGTTAAATGCTTTATTTGGTGAGGCCGTTTTTAGTGTGCGGCTGCCAAGGCAGCCGCATGCTCTTCGGCGCGCAAAGATCGCTTAATACTTCCGTTTACTGTAATGATGCCACGTGGACCGGGCATCTTGAGTGTGAGGGAAGCGTAGTGCGGTATTGCATTAAAGCGAGCAAAAGCTTCGCGTCCGAGTAGTGCTTGATAGCCACTTTGGAATGGAGCGATGTGGAAGGTTAAATGTTCGCTACAGAAGTTATCGGGGAAGCCGAATATAACTTTTAGTAGTAGGGAGCCCGTGCAATGAGCCCCTCGGCCTAGCGTTACTCCTTTAAAGGTAGTATTGCTATGGCAAATTTTTGTTGGGTCTATCCCCATTTCGCGGATTGTATCCTAATATATCAGGTTTAGACTGCTGCCGCCGTCCATCAGGACTCGTGTGAAGTGGTATCCGTCAATTATTGCGTCTAATACCAGGGCAGCCCATCCTGCACGCCGGATACTTGCTGAGTAATCACGATGGTCGAAAGTGATCGGTTGAGACGACCAGTGGCAGGACTCTGCGGTGATAGGCCCTTGGGCATATTTTTCTGGGAGTGCCGTTTTGTCTCTTCCCTTGATCACGTGTAACACGTTTACTGTTTTGACTTCTGGGGGAAATTTCTTTTGTTCCCCAGTGTCTTGCTTGAGAGGCTCATCCTCGTCTTCGCTTGGTGTATCCTCCCCCTTGTGTACGGCGTTGAGCTTGCCGGACTGCTTGAAGACCCAACATTCTCTGTGGGTATGATTAGCAGGTTTACCAGGGGTGCTATGGATCTGACATATTTGGTCCAGAATTTTGTTTAGGCTGGACAGTTCGTCTCTGGCGCCTTTAGAGGGCGGCTTTTGCTGACCTGGCCGAGAGCTTTTGAATCCGGCGTTTACTGCCGTGCTCTTCGTGTTGTCTTCTTTATTCCGGCGTTTGTTATTGCTGTTGTGTAGTAATTTCCCATTTCCATCTCTAACTTCAGATGTACTGGGGTCGCTGGTGCTGCATCTGGCTAGCCAGCTGTCCTCACCTGCACAAAAGCGGGTCATGAGGCTTGTTAATGCTACCATTGTTCTCGGCTTTTCTTGGCCGAGGTGTCTGGCAAGCCATTCGTCACGGACGCTATGCTTAAAAGCTGCCAAGGCTTCGGCGTCCGGACAGTCGACAATTTGGTTCTTTTTAGTAAGAAACCTGTTCCAAAGTTTTTGGGCTGACTCTCCGGGCTGTTGAGTTATATGACACAAATCGTCCGCGTCCGGAGGTCGGACATAAGTCCCTTGAAAATTTGCCCGAAAAGCGTCTTCGAGCTCTTCCCAGCTTCCAATGGAGTTTTCGGGGAGGCCTTTAAGCCAGTGACGAGCTGACCCTTTGAGCTTGAGGGGTAAGTACTTGATGGCGTGGAGATCATCTCCTCGAGCCATATGGATATGGAGGATATAGTCCTCAATCCAGACCCCAGGGTCTGTTGTTCCGTCGTATGCCTCTATGTTTACGGGTTTGAATCCCTCTGGAAATTCATGGTCCAGCACCTCATCGGTGAAATATAGGGGGTGTGCGGCACCCCTGTATCTGGGTGTACCGCGTTGTTCGGATGTTTGTTGTGTTACATTGTATGCTGGGGCGCGTTTGCGTGGTCCATAGATGGATCTGGTTGCGCCGTCCTTTTGGTGCGAGCCCTCGCGTGGATCGCGTATTGTCTTGTGAGTGGCATTGTTTGCCGCTCTATGTTGGTCGTGAGGTCGTCTATCTAGCCAGGTGGCTGTTTTGATTTTTGGTTGTGGGGGGTCTGAGGCCTCCTCATCGAATTTAGGTAGCAACTTCCGCTTTGGGTAGCTCTTGGTGGGGCGATTGTCGCTGTACTTCGCTGCTGTGTTGAGTACTTTACTCCATCTGATTTGGAGTGTGTCCTCCGCAGCCTTGAGCCTTTGCTTCTACTTTTTCAGACTCCTCGCGGTGGCAACAAGCCTTTGACGGGCATTCTGCTGCTCCGGGTGCCTGTCCGGCATTATGTCGTCCGGACTATTATCTTTGACAGAATTGGTTTGTTCGGTTTGATTCCCCGTATTGCCGTGGTCCGGCAGTGGTTCGCCCTGCTCCAACGTTGGGTCTGTATGATCGTTATTTCTGTCGAGGCAGGATTTGGGGTGGCGCTTGCGTCGCCGCTTTGACTGCTTCTCGAGGGAACAAGCCTTCGGTGCGTCCTTTCGTTCCTCGTCATCGTCTTCTTTTGGTGTGTCCACCATGTATACGTCATATGATGAAGTGGACGTCCAGCGCCCTGTGGGTGGTGGTTCCTCTTCGCCTCCTGCATCATCGTCCATATCGTCGATGTCTTCGGAGTCGAAGTCGAGCATGTCGGTTGAGTCATCGACAGTGGCTATTAAGTGGGTGGTAGGTGGGCGTCGAATTTCTTCATCGTCCGCATCCCAATCCTGTTGGCCATAATACGGCTAGGGCTCTCCTGACAAAGAGAGAGACCTTAGTGTATTCAGAATGTTGTCGAAGGGCGAGTGCTGAAAGATATCCGCGTCAGTGAATTCCATGATCGGTGCCCAATCGGATCCGATTGGCAGAGGCGCGGATGGTTCAGAGTCCGGGAAAGAGTCTGGCACCTTGGAGTCACGGGCTGCACAGAGGATTATGCTGGTGTTTGGCTCGATCGACGTCGAGACTGCAGCCCCTGAGGCGGTGTCTAGCCACCCGTCCTCGATTGGCGCAGTTGGCTCCAAGCTAAGAGTCGGAGCTGATGCGGGCGCGGCCTCTGGGGTACTGTTCGGCGGCAGAGCTAGGTCATACCCATCGCGATAGTGCGGCGCGCACGGCTGTGGCTCGAATCTATCGAAGATCAAGTCTCCGCAGATGTCGGCCATGTAGTTCAAACTTCCAAATCTGACCTGATGACCAGGGGCGTAGCTTTCAATATGCTCCAGATGGCCAAGCGAATTAGCCCGCGGTGCAAAGCCGCCGAATACGAAGATCTGTCCAGGGAGAAAAGTCTCACCCCGGACCGCATCGCTATCGATGATAGTAGGAGCCATCAAGCCTAACGGCGATGACACAGAGTAACTCTCAATGAAAGCACCAATGTCGGTGTCAAAACCGGCGGATCTCGGGTAGGGGGTCCCGAACTGTGCGTCTAGGCCGGATGGTAACAGAAGGCAGGGGATACGAAGTTTTACCCAGGTTCGGGCCCTCTTGATGGAGGTAAAACCCTACGTCCTGCTTGATTAATATTGATGATATGGGTAGTACAAGAGTAGATCTACCACGAGATCAGAGAGGCTAAACCATAGAAGATAGCCTATGGTATGATTGTATTTTGTGATTGTTGTCCTACGGACTAAAACCCTCCGATTTATATAGACACCGGAGAGGGTTAGGGTTACACAAGGTCGGTTACAAAGGAGGAGATATCCATATCCGTATTGCCTAGCTTGCCTTCCACGCTAAGTAGAGTCCCATCCGGACACGAGACGAAGTCTTCAATCTTGTATCTTCATAGTCTAACAGTCCGGCCAATGGAGATAGTCCGGCTGTCCAGAGACCCCCTAATCCAGGACTCCCTCATAGACTAATAGCAAAATAAGGTACACGGAAACACACACGCAAAGACATAAGTGGGGTCGTGCAACCAAGGATGAGCCAAAATGTGGAATCCACAAAATGCTCTTGTTGCACAACACTAGAGAGACGCTAGCACGATTGCACAATAGGTGGATATGAAGACTTGTGCACAACCTACTAAGCAAAAATGCAACGACTTCTATCCCAAGTATGCTCTATGTATGGTGTTTCGATGGTATGATCCAAGATGATCTAGTATGAAAATCTTAATGTTGTATGATGCTATGGTTCTTGCTTAAAAGCTCTTTGCTTATCTTCCCCTTTTTTCTTAAAATCTTGTTTGGCTCTTTGTGTTTGAGCTCTTGTCTCAAGCAATGCTTCACGAACCAAGATAGCAATTGTGTATGTGATGACAACTTTGTGACACAAGAGATGATACCAAGATATGCACCAATGATATATGTATGTTATGGGAAGTATGATCACTAATGTGCATAAGTCACGTTGCCGACAATACTCAAACGCTAGTCTCGATGGGTAAGCGACACAAAAGAGTAAGGCTATGATGGCTATCAATGTAATGGCAACAATGATATATCACTATACCAAGATGAGTTTACCACTTGATGTTGGTTGTTTGTAAGCAAGAAATGGTTGACGGTGTCAAAAATGGTGAAGTGGTCGTTGTCGATGATGCGCCCGTGGCGAAGATGAGCGGCGGCGATGTTGATGTCGAACTATACCTAAATAGCCAAAACACAATAGGACACGGAACCGCAACTCAAGTTCTCAAAGCAAAACGGGACAAAATTGTCGGAGTTGGTAATGGTAAGCGATGGTGGTGTATGTGGTATATGGTGGTGCTATGCGGAAGTGGTGGTGGTATGCGGAAGTGTATGTGGGCACCGGAATAAAATTTGGCAAAATTTGGATGGAAAACGGGGCGGTGGATGGAAGTGATGCTGCCAGGGGCCAGATGTCCAGGCTTGATGTCCGGATGTCCGGGCTGTCGGGCCGGATGTCCGGGCTCTGGATCCGTGGACGAACTCGATGAACTTCATGTGGCGAGGTCAAATCCGGGCAAAATTCAGGGAAATTTGTGGATGGAAATTGGGGAAAAGTTGATGGAAAGCTAAATCTACCTGCAAAACTTGAAGTCTGCGGATCAAATCCAACAAAACTTCATCACACCAACAAATCACAAAAAACAATTGGGGGCTATTTTTGTGGGGAATTTTCGAATTAGGGAGAAAATCAACAAAACAAGGCTAGAAAACACAACGGGCAAGCTCCGAAATCGTGATCAACATGGCTCTAGATACCAAGATGATGTAGGGTGGAACCCTAGATGGTCGATCTTTCATGAAAGGAGCAGATCCCGCGAAGAACACGAGGAACACAAGGGGGAAAACACAAAGGGAAACACAAGAGAAACACTCAAACCAACTAGATCCGGTCACACATGTGCTAGATCCATGAACACAAAAGGAGATACAAGATCCACGATCAACAAGGGACGATACAAATGGTAACCGGTCTTCTCCATGAGGAGGTCTTGATGGGGCCACCCAAGAGGGGGTCTTGAATCCAAGATGGATCTTCTCCGTAGAGGGGCCGCGGTCTCTCTCAAGGAGTAGATCCGATATGGATGAGCGAGGCTCTATCTCTCAAATGAGCTATCACAGCGCTAACCCTAAAAAGTAGGTAGGAGAAGATTATATATAGTCTAGGTGAGCGAAGGGGTACACGGGCCTCGGGCCCTTACACTGTGCGCAGACAGGGGAGGCCGAACGTCCAGGCTTCAGGCCGGATGTCCGGGCTTTCACGCGGGGCCGGATGTCTGGGCTGGAGAAGCTGGCCTTGTTGCTCTCGGGTTCGGTGGTGTCCGGATATCCGGGCTAGAGGCCGGATTTCTGGGAGCTTGGGAAGGGCCGGATGTCCGGGTTGGCGGGGCCGGATGTCCGGGGCATGTAGATGCCTGGCGGCTGTGCAGCTGTGGTGGACGATGCTCCAGGGGCCGGATGTCCGGGGTCATGGCCGGATGTCCGGGTCCTGGGAGGTCTTCTTGACTCCTTCCGTTGGTTCTCTTCATCCGTGAACTTGGGGGCTTGTATATCTTCACGTGCATCTTCAGGAGGGTCCTCTTGGTACCTTATCATGCACAATATCTCAGATTTAAGTATTAGCCATGTCTCAAGGGGATCATATGCAATATCACTAAGGAAAGAAGTCACCTCATTCTCGAGAGCTCTAGCTCGTGCTCGTGTCATGGGTCCTCTTGGCACTTGATGAAACGATGGTAGGTCCATGGGGATGACCATAGGATGCTCCGCATCACACCACCAACGATCTAAAAGAGCTCAAGGTTTCGGGCTTGAAATTCCAGAATCTTGTCAACATCCAGGACCACTACAAGGTCTGGGGCAGCGACAACAACAAACAAAACTCCTTGGTTGACCTCGTCTCGGCCATCATCGACCCCTACTACATGAAGATGAAGGATGAGAGCAAGAAGTACAAGAACGCCTGGCACAATGTCTGGCATGAGAGACTGGATGAACAACACGTCAAGTACATGGCCAAGGACGCGTACACAAGCTACGAGATGTACATGCGGATCTTTGACATGAGGGAGTGTCTTCTTCCTGCCCCAGATAAGGGATCGAGCCACAGAGCAGTGGCAGGAGCGTCACAAGAAGTAGATGACTAGACGACTGTTTCTCCTAGTTTAGAATGCATGCAATTGTTTATTGAGGTGTGTGCAAATGATCTGTATAGTCACTTATGTAATTGGATGTTTATTTCAGTTATATATATATATATGTTATTCTTTTGTAGACAGAGCAAATCACACGGCTTATTAGCAGCAATCGTCTGTGTTATTATTGGTTTTCGCATACATTTCTGATTACGAACATGTATGCCGCGTATCACACACATCTTGTTTAGTTGAACCATTTCTATTGTGTTGCCTAATCACACACAGTACATCCTAGTGAACTGTATGCCGTATACTGCATACATCTTGATTTGGCTTACTGTTTCTATTGTGTTGCCTAATCACACACAGTTCATCCTAGTAAACTGTATGCCGTATATTGCACACAGCCTCATCTGGCTGCCCATTTCTGTTGTTCTGCCTCATCGCAAACAGTTCTTCTGAATTAACCGTTTGCCAGGCATCGCACACACAACTCTAATCTGAACCGTGTTTGATGTCACCGCCATCGCAAACGTTTTGCATCTTTTTTGACGGTTTTATTAGAGCATTGTTTGTGATTAATGCATCGCACACAGTTTCGTCAAAAGGTCTCTGATCGTAGTGTCGCGTTAGCAGGATCCTGCAGTAGTGAATGGACATTTCAGATCCCGGACACCACGCGACCCCAAACGTGTGCAGACTACATTGAAGAACTCACCTTGCAAGCTAAAGTCTATCTGGTGTGCGAATTCTGAACACAATCCCTGGCGTTGAAGGCTAGTTCGAGGGCTACTGTGGGAGTCATGGACTAAGGGGTCCTTGGAGAGCCGGCCCGTGCAATGTGGGTCGGAATGGTGAAGCCGTATACACGGCAAAAGCTCCATGTTCGGATAAGGAACTTCAGAGTCGTAGTGTGCCTTCCAAGCCAAGAATAGGCGGGATCTTCCTCTTTCCGTAACTAGTCATGTGTAACCCTAACGCTACCGGTGTCTATATAAACCGAGGGATGTAGTCTTTAGGGGAGGAGCTTCATATACCAACTCATCGCCTTAGGGTTTAGCTCATGCTGATCTCGAGGTAGATCCACTCTGTAATCATATACACATCCAATTAATCAAGCAGGACATAGATTATTACCTCTTCGAGAGGGCCCGAACCTGGGTAAACACCGTGTTCATCGTCCCTTGTTCCCCATCGATCCCAGATTCATAGCTCGGGACCCCCTAACAAAGCTATGTACCTAGGGTAGGGTCATGGATCTGTCCAAGATACCCTCCCCAAGGACATCTCTAAAAGAACCAGAAGCAGTCGAAGAGAGATCTTCATCCACTCGACCATGAAGCTATGTTCCACTCGACAACCTTGAAGACACTCGACCATGCAAACAACCACTCGACCACCAGAAGATGTGAAGCCACTCACTCCGCAACGGTCGGGATTTAAGTCATAGCTTTAATAATCATTTATAGCACTTTACTTCAGACATTACCAGTAACGCTCCTCCTTTATGAACATTGAATCATGTGTAACGGAGGGGAGCTGGGGTCCTGGCGCACTCTATATAAGCCACCCCCTCCTCTGGGACAAGGGTTTGCACCCCCTGTAACTCACACGCATATATCCAGTCGACCGCCTCCGGGTTCCGAGACGTAGGGCTGTTACTTCCTCTGAGAAGGGCCTGAACTCGTAAAACTCGCGTGTACAACTCCTCCATAGCTAGGATCTTGCCTCTACATTCTTACCCCCCATTCTACTGTCAGACTTAGAACCACGACAGTTGGCGCCCACCATGGGGCAGGTGTCTTAGCAACTTTTTGGAGAAGTTGTAGTTTTTCCGATCCCCTTCATCATGGTTTCAGGCGGACGTTTGGCTGAGGGCCGCGAGATCCGTCTCGGCGCGCTCGTGTTTGTCGCCGACGACTCCGCTTGGCTTCAGGAGGCTCCACTCGACGTCGACGCACTCCCCGTCCGCAGGGCGACGCACTTTCGCGCATGCGTCCGCGGCGTCCTCATGCGACAGCCATCGACCCAGTATCGAACGGCTCCTATGGCTTCCCCCCTCCCTGCGGGCCGCCGAAGCAAACGTTCCGGTCGGTCGAGGCTTCAGCGGTGGGTGAAGCATGCGGTGGCTCGCCAGTCGGCCACCCCTCAAGTCGCGGCAATCGAGCCCGACGAAACCCTCTACGGCTTGTTCGATCTGTCGACTGGCTCCATAGAGATCGCATCCGAGTGCGATAGCAGCGACCCCGCGGCAGAAGTTTTGATGGTCAATGGACCACGCAGTCCTCCTGGCTTCACCCGTGAAGACGGAGGCGATGGGAACGGCGATCCGTCGCGCGTTCGTGAAGAGTACTGCCCTGAACCTCTCTCCTCACAGCGGAGAGAAGAACTTCGCCGCCGGAACATGGATGCACTTCACACTCCTATCGTTGGAGAAACCCCTGAGGCCCAGGCCTTGGAGGAGGCACGCCTGGCCAACTTGGCTAAGCACACTCGACTGGAGAATCTCTAGCGCGCACTCGAGGAGTGTGCTCGACAGCATGCTCCTGAATCCAATCGACGTCAACTCTTTCTGCCTCCGACTCAAGTATACCGAACTTCGATCCAGAATCTCGCAGCTGCAGCCCGGATAGCGGAGTCGATCCAACCTTCCCAATCAGAAGCTGGGCGAGGTCTGGTGCAGATCCAAGCTTTGCTCCGTGCAGTAGGGGAGCAGAATACAGCAGTATCTCAGTCGAGGAATAGGATCCATAGCAGGTCCGTGGTTGCAGACACAGTTTAGTCGGCTCACAGCCCAAGATCGCCCCTGAGGCATGAGGGACGTGGAGACCGACGAGATCAGTATAGAAACCATGAGCAGTATGATCACCAAGTCGATCGCGATGATCGTCCTCGAGTGCCCACACCTCCCCCAAGGAGTGGCTTGTACGTGCCTCGGCAACATGATGACAGACGCCCTCATAGTATGGGGTGAGGGGTTCCAGTCAACCCCAGAGAGCCGGGCTTTGATGCGAGTGAAGGAAATATGCCCTAGAGGCAATAATAATGTTATTATTTATTTCCTTATATCATGATAAAAGTTTATTGTTCATGCTAGAATTGTATTAACCAGAAACATAATACATGTGTGAATACATAGACAAACAGAGTGTCACTAGTATGCCTCTACTTGACTAGCTCGTTAATCAAAGATGGTTATGTTTCCTAACCATGGACAAACAGTTGTCATTTGATTAACGGGATCACATCATTAGTTGAATGATCTGATTGACATGACCCATTCCATTAGCTTAGCACCCGATCGTTTAGTATGTTGCTATTGCTTTCTTCATGACTTATACATGTTCCTATGACTATGAGATTATGCAACTCCCGTTTGCCGGAGGAACACTTTGTGTGCTACCAAACGTCACAACGTAACTGGGTGATTATAAAGGAGCTCTACAGGTGTCTCCAAAGGTACATGTTGGGTTGGCGTATTTCGAGATTAGGATTTGTCACTCCGATCGTCGGAGAGGTATCTCTGGGCCCTCTCGGTAATGCACATCACTTAAGCCTTGCAAGCATTGCAACTAATGAGTTAGTTGCGGGATGATGTATTATGGAACGAGTAAAGAAACTTGCCGGTGACGAGATTGAACTAGGTATTGGATACCGACGATCGAATCTCGGGCAAGTAACATACCGATGACAAAGGGAACAACGTATGTTGTTATGCGGTCTGACCGATAAAGATCTTCATAGAATATGTAGGAGCCAATATGGGCATCCAGGTCCCGCTATTGGTTATTGACCGGAGACGTGTATCGGTCATGTCTACATTGTTCTCGAACCCGTAAGGTCCGCACGCTTAAGGTTTCGATGACAGTTATATTATGAGTTTATGAGTTTTGATGTACCGAAGGAGTTCGGAGTCCCGGATGAGAACGGGGACATGACGAGGAGTCTCGAAATGGTCGAGACGTAAAGATCGATATATTGGACGACTATATTCGGACATTGGAAAGGTTCCGAGTGATTCGGGTATTTTCGGAGTACCGGAGAGTTACGGGAATTCGCCGGGAGAAGTATTGGGCCTTGATGGGCTTTAGTGGGAAGAGGAGAAAGGGCCTGCTGCGCCCCCCCTCCCCTCTAGTCCGAATTGGACTAGGGAAAAGGGGGGCGGCCATCTTTCCTTCTCCTCCACTTCCTTCTCCCTTCCTCCCCTCTTGGTGGACTCCTACTAGGACTTGGAGTCCTAGTAGGACTCCACATCCTGGCCGCACCTAGCCTTGGCCAGCCTCCTCCTCCTCCATCCTTTATATACAGGGGCAGGGGCACCCCATAGACACACAAGTTGATCCACGTGATCTTATTCTTAGCCGTGTGCGGCGCCTCCTGCCACCATAGTCCTCGATAATATTGTAGCGGTGCTTAGGCGAAGCCCTGCGACAGTAGTACATCAAGATCGTCACCACACCGTCGTGCTGACGGAACTCTTCCCCGACACTTTGCTGGATCGGAGTCCGGGGATCGTCATCGAGCTGAACGTGTGCTAAAACTCGGAGGTGCCGTAGTTTCGGTGCTTGATCGGTCGGGCCATGAAGACGTACGACTACATCAACCGCGTTGTCATAACACTTCCGCTGTCGATCTACAAGGGTACGTAGATCACACTCTCCCCTCTCGTTGCTATGCATCACCATGATCTTGCGTGTGCGTAGGAAAATTTTGAAATTACTACATTACCCAACAGTGGCATCCGAGCCTAGGTTTTATGGTTTGATGTTATATGCACGAGTAGAACACAAGTGAGTTGTGGGCGATATAAGTCATACTGCCTACCAGCATGTCATACTTTGGTTCGGCGGTATTGTTGGATGAAGCGGCCCGGACCGACATTACGCGTACACTTACGCGAGACCGGTTCTCTCGATGTGCTTTGCACACAGGTGGCTTGCGGGTGACTGTTTCTCCAACTTTAGTTGAACCGAGTGTGGCTACGCCCGGTCCTTGCAAAGGTTAAAACGGAGTCAAATTGACAAACTATCGTTGTGGTTTTGATGCGTAGGTGAGATTGGTTCTTGCTTAAGCCCGTAGCAGCCACGTAAAACTTGCAACAACAAAGTAGAGGACGTCTAAATTGTTTTTGCAGGGCATGTTGTGATGTGATATGGCCAAGACATGATGCTAAATTTTATTGTATGAGATGATCATGTTTTGTAACCGAGTTATCGGCAACTGGCAGGAGCCATATGGTTGTCGCTTTATTGTATGCAATGCAATCGCGATGTAATGCTTTACTTTATCACTAAGCGGTAGTGATAGTCGTGGAAGCATAAGATTGGCAAGACGACAACTATGCTACGATGGAGATCAAGGTGTCGCGCCGGTAACGATGGTGATCATGACGGTGCTTCGGAGATGGAGATCACAGGCACAAGATGATGATGGCCATATCATATCACTTATATTGATTGCATGTGATGTTTATCTTTTATGCATCTTATCTTGCTTTGATTGACGGTAGCATTATAAGATGATCTCTCACTAATTATCAAGAAGTGTTCTCCCTGAGTATGCACTGTTGCGAAAGTTCTTCGTGCTAAGACACCACGTGATGATCGGGTGTGATAGGCTCTACGTTCAAATACATCGGGTGCAAAACAGTTGCACACGCGGAATACTCAGGTTATACTTGACGAGCCAAGCATATACAGATATGGCCTCGGAACACGGAGACCGAAAGGTCGAGCGTCAATCATATAGTAGATATGATCAACATAGTGATGTTCACCATTGAAACTACTCCATCTCACGTGATGATCGGACATGGTTTAGTTGATTTGGATCACGTGATCACTTAGAGGATTAGAGGGATGTCTATCTAAGTGGGAGTTCTTAAGTAATATGATTAAATTGAACTTAAATTTATCATGAACTTAGTCCTGGTAGTATTTTGCAAATTATGTTGTAGATCAATAGCTCGCGTTGTTGCTTCCCTGTGTTTATTTTGATATGTTCTTAGAGAAAATTGTGTTGAAAGATGTTAGTAGCAATGATGCGGATTGGATCCGTGATCTAAGGTTTATCCTCATTACTGCACAGAGGAATTATGTCCTTGATGCACTGCTAGGTGACAGACCTATTGCAGGAGCAGATGCTGACGTTGTGAACGTTTGGCTAGCTAAATATGATGACTACTTGATAGTTTAGTGCACCATGCTTAACGGCTTAGAATCGGGACTTCAAAGACGTTTGGAACGTCATGGACCATATGAGATGTTCCAGGAGTTGAAGTTAATATTTCAAGCAAATACCCGAGTTGAGAGATATGAAGTCTCCAACAAGTTCTATAGCTAAAAGATGGAGGAGAATCGCTCAACTAGTGAGCATGTGCTCAGATTGTCTGGGTACTACAATGGCTTGAATCAAGTGGGAGTTAATCTTCCAGATAAGATAGTGATTGACAGAATTCTCTAGTCACCATCACCAAGTTAGTAGAACTTCGTGATGAACTATAGTATGCAAGGGATGACGAAAACGAATCCCGAGCTTTTCATGATGATGAAATCGATGAAGGTGGAAATCAAGAAAGAGCATCAAGTGTTGATGGTTGACAAGATCACTAGTTTCAAGAAGAGGGCAAAGGGAAAAAGGGGAACTTCAAGAAAAACAGCAAGCAAGTTGCTGCTCATGTGAAGAAGCCCAGGTCTGGTCCTAAGCCTGAGACTAAAGTGCTTCTACTGCAAAGGGACTGGTCACTGGAAGCGGAACTACCCCAAGTGATTGGCGGATAAGAAGGATGGCAAAGTGAACAGAAGTATATTTGATATACATGTTATTGATGTGTACTTTACTAGTGTTTATAGCAACCCCTCAGTATTTGATACTAGATCAGTTGCTAAGAGTAGTAACTCGAAACAGGAGTTGCAGAATAAACAGAGACTAGTTAAGGGTGAAATGACGATGTGTGTTGGAAGTAGTTCCAAGATTGATATGATCATCATCGCACACTCCCCTATACTTTTGGGATTAGTGTTGAACCTAAATAAGTGTTATTTGGTTTTTGCGTTGAGCATGAATATGATTTGATCATGTTTATTGCAATAAGGTTATTCATTAAAGTCAGAGAATAATTGTTGTTCTGTTTACATGAATAAAACCTTCGATGGTCATACACCCAATGAAACAAGTTCGTTGGATCTCAATCGTAGTAATACACATATTCATAATATTGAAACCAAAAGATGCAAAGTTAATAATGATAGTGCAACTTATTTGTGGCACTGCAGTTTAAGTCATATTGGTGTAAAGCGCATGAAGAAACTCCATACTGATGGGCTTTTGGAATCACTTGATTATGAATCACTTGATGCTTGCGAACCATGCCTTATGGGCAAGATGACTAAAATGCCGTTCTCCGGAACAATGAAGCAAGCAACAGATTTGTTGGAAATCATACATACTGATGTATGTGGTCCGATGAATATTAAGGCTTGCAGCAGGTATCATTATTTTCTGACCTTCATAGATGATTTGAGCAGATATGGGGATATCTACTTGATGAAACATAAGTCTGAAACATTTGAACAGTTCAAAGAATTTTAGAGTGAAGTGGAAAATCATCGTGACAAGAAAATAAAAGTTTCTACGATATGATCGCAGAGGTAAAATATTTGAGTTACGAGTTTGGCCTTCAATTAAAACAATGTGAAATAGTTTCACTACTCACGCCACCTGGAACACCATAGTGTAATGGTGTGTCCGAACGTCATAACCGTACTTTATTAGATATAGTGCGATCTATGATGTCTCTTACCGATCTACCACTATCGTTTTGGGGTTATGCATTAGAGACAGCTGCATTCACGTTAAATAGGGCACCATCTAAATCCGTTGAGACGACACCGTGTGAACTATGGTTTGGCAAGAAACCTAAGCTATCGTTTCTTAAAAGGTTTGAGGTTGCAATGCTTATGTGAAAAAGTTTCAACCTGATAAGCTCAAACCCCAAATCGGAGAAGTGCGTCTTCATAGGATACCCAAAGGAAACTGTTGGGTACACCTTCTATCACAAATCCGAAAGCAAGACATTCGTAGCTAAGAATGGATCCTTTCTAGAGAAGGAGTTTCTCTCGAAAGAAGTGAGTGGGAGGAAAGTAGAAAACTTGATAAGGTAATTGTACCTTCTCCCTTATTGGAAAGTAGTTCATCACAAAAATCTGTTCTTGTGACTACTACACCAATTAGTGAGGAAGCTAATGATGATGATCATGTAACTTCAGATCAAGTTACTACCGAATCTCGTAGGCAAACCAGAGTGAGATCCGCACCAGAGTGGTACGGTAATCCTATTCTGGAAGTCATGTTACTAGACCATGACGAACTTGCAAACTATGAGGAAGCGATGATGAGCCCAGATTCCGCGAAATGGTTTGAGGCCATGAAATCTGAGATATGATCCATCTATGAGAACAAAGTTTGGACTTTGGTTGACTTGCCTGATGATCAGCAAGCAATTGAGAATAAATGGATCTTCAAGAGGAAGACAGACGCTGATAGTAGTGTTACTATCTACAAAGCTAGAATTATCGCAAAAGGTTTTCGACAAGTTCAAGGTGTTGACTACGATGAGAGTTTCTCACTCGTATCTATGCTAGAGTCTGTCCGAATCATGTTATTGCCACATTTTATGAAATCTGGCAAATGGAAAAACAAAACCGCATTCCTTAATGGATTTATTAAAGAAGAGTTGTATATGATGCAACTAGAAGGTTTTGTGAATCCGAAAGGTGCTAACAAAATGTGCAAGCTCCAGCGATCCATCTGTGGACTGGTGCAAGCATCTCAGAGTTGGAATATACACTTTGATGAGTTGATCAAAGCATATAGTTTTATACAGACTTGCGGTGAAGCCTGTATTTACAAGAAAGTGAGTGGGAGCACTACAGCATTTCTGATAAGTATATGTGAATGACATATTGTTGATCAGAAATAATGTAGAATTATTCTGTAAAGCATAAAGGAGTGTTTGAAAGGACTTTTTCAAAGAAAGACTTCGGTGAAGCTGCTTACATATTGAGCTTCAAGATCTATAGAGATAGATCAAGACGCTTGATAAGTTTTTTCAATGAGTACATACCTTGACAATATTTTGAAGTAGTTCAAAATGGAGCAGTCAAAGAAAGAGTTCTTGCCTGTATTACAAGGTGTGAAGTTGAGTAAGACTCAAAGCCCGACCACGGCAAAAGATAGAAAGAGAATGGAAGTCATTCCCTATGCCTTGGCCATAGGTTCTATAAAGTATGTCATGCTGTGTACCAGATCTATTGTATACCCTGCACTGATTTGGCAAGGGAGTACAATAGTGATCTAGGAGTAGATCACTGGACAGGGATCAGAATTATACTTAGTGAAATAAGGATATGTTTCTCGATTATGGACGTGACAAAAAGGTTCGTCGTAAAAGGTTACGTCGATGCAAGTTTTTGACACTGATCCAGATGATTCTAAGTCTCAATCTGGATACATATTGAAAGTGGGAGCAATTAGCTAGAGTAGCTCCGTGCAGAGCATTGTAAACATCGAATTTTGCAAAATACATACGGATCTGAATATGGCAGGCCCGTTGACTAAATTTCTCTCACAAGCAAAACATGATCACTCTTTGGGTGTTAATCACATAGCGATGTGAACTAGATTATTGAATCTAGTAAACCTTTTGGGTGTTAGTCACATGGAGATGTGAACCAATCACATAAAGATGTGAACTATTGGTGTTAATCACATAGCGATGTGAACTAGATTATAGACTCTAGTGCAAGTGGGAGACTGAAGGAAATATGCCCTAGAGGCAACAATAAAGTTATTATTTATTTCCTTATATCATGATAAATGTTTATTATTCATGCTAGAATTGTATTAACCGGAAACATAATACATGTGTGAATACATAGACAAACTTAGTGTCACTAGTATGCCTCTACTTGACTAGCTCGTTAATCAAAGATGGTTATGTTTCCTAACCATAAACAAAGTGTTGTTATTTGATTAACGAGGCCACATCATTAGTTGAATGATCTGATTGACATGACCCATTCCATTAGCTTAGCACCCGATCGTTTAGTATGTTGCTATTGCTTTCTTCATGACTTATACATGTTCCTATGACTATGAGATTATGCAACTCCCGTTTACCAAAGGAACACTTTGTGTGCTACCAACCGTCACAACGTAACTGGGTGATTATAAAGGAGCTCTACAGGTGTCTCCAAAGGTACATGTTGGGTTGGCGTATTTCGAGATTAGGATTTGTCACTCCGATCATCGGAGAGGTATCTCTGGGCCCTCTCGGTAATGCACATCACTTAAGCCTTGCAAGCATTGCAACTAATGAGTTAGTTGCAGGATGATGTATTACGGAACAAGTAAAGAGACTTGCCGGTGAGGAGATTGAACTAGGTATTGGATACCGACGATCGAATCTCGGGCAAGTAACATACCGATGACAAAGGGAACAACGTATGTTGTTATGCGGTCTGACCGATAAAGATCTTCGTAGAATATGTAGGAGCCAATATGGGCATCCAGGTCCCGCTATTGGTTATTGACCGAAGACGTGTCTCGGTCATGTCTACATTGTTCTCGAACCCGTAGGGTCCGCATGCTTAAGGTTTCGATGACAGTTATATTATGAGTTTATGAGTTTTGATGTACCGAAGGAGTTCGGAGTCCCGGATGAGATCGGGGACATGACGAGGAGTCTCGAAATGGTCGAGACGTAAAGATCGATATATTGGACGACTATATTCGGACATCGGAAAGGTTCCGAGTGATTCGGGTATTTTCGGAGTACCGGAGAGTTACGGGAATTCGCCGGGAGAAGTATTGGGCCTTGATGGGCTTTAGTGGGAAGAGGAGAAAGGGCCTGCTGCGCCCCCCCCCCCTCCCCTCTAGTTCGAATTGGACTAGGGAAAAGGGGGCCGGCCACCTTTCCTTCTCCTCCACTTCCTTCTCCCTTCCTCCCCTCTTGGTGGACTCCTACTAGGACTTGGAGTCCTAGTAGGACTCCACATCCTGGCCGCACCTAGCCTTGGCCAGCCTCCTCCTCCTCCATCCTTTATATACAGGGGCAGGGGGCACCCCATAGACACATAAGTTGATCCACGTGATCTTATTCTTAGCCGTGTGCGGCGCCCCCTGCCACCATAGTCCTCGATAATATTGTAGCAGTGCTTAGGCGAAGCCCTGCGACAGTAGTACATCAAGATCGTCACCACGCCGTCGTGCTGACAGAACTCTTCCCCGACACTTTGCTGGATCGGAGTCCGGGGATCGTCATCGAGCTGAACGTGTGCTAAAACTCGGAGGTGCCGTAGTTTCGGTGCTTGATCGGTCGGGCCGTCAAGACGTACAACTACATCAACCGCGTTGTCATAACACTTCCGCTGTCGATCTACAAGGGTACGTAGATCACACTCTCCCCTCTCGTTGCTATGCATCACCATGATCTTGCGTGTGCGTAGGAAAATTTTGAAATTACTACGTTACCCAACAGCGAGATCTATTCTCGTTCAAGGCTTGGTCGACAGAAACAGGGCTCACCGAGAGGGTCGTGACAGAGATGTACCAACCAGCAGCAGGGTGCATGTCTCAGGTCTGGAGTGCTTCAGCAGGGCCATCAGGGCTGCAGTGATTCCTCCCAACTTCAGGTTGGCGACTGGAGTCAGTAAGTTCACTGGTGAGTCCAAGCCTGATACTTGGCTGGAAGATTACTGAGTGGCTGTCCAAATTGGTGGCGGCAATGATGAAGTGGCCATGAAACACCTTCCTCTGATGCTGGAGGGCTCGGCTAGAGCATGGCTGAATCAGTTAGCGCCAAGCAGTATTTATACTTGGGAAGATCTTGCCCGAGTATTTGTCAGAACCTTAGAAGGGACTTGCAAACGGCCGGCAGGGCTGACCGAATTACAGTGTTGCGTGCAGAAACCGAATGAGTCTTTGAGGGATTATATCCAGAGATGGATCACATTGCATCACACGGTGGAGAATGTGTCTGATCACCATGCAATTTGTGCCTTTAAAGAAGGTGCCAAGTATCGGGAATTGAATATGAAGTTCGGTCGGACAGGAGATATTACTCTGACTCGGATGATGGAAATTGCCACCAAGTATGCCAACAGTGAAGAAGAAGACCGACTCCGGAGTGGCAAGCACAAAACAGTCGCCCATGAAACCAGAGGAGGTAACTCCAGTCGGAAACAGAAGCGCAAGGCCAAGCTAGCCGCCCTTGGTGAAGCCTTAGCTGTGACTCAAGGAAAGTTCAAGGGGGAGCCCAAGGGGCCGTGGAACCCCAAGAAAGTAAAAGATCAAGATGGAAATGATGTGCTGGATTTGCCATCCACACTAAAAAAGATGAAGAGGGTAATTTCATTTACCCGAAGCATACCACTCGACAGTGTCGACTCCTAATCCAACAGTTCTGAGAGAAACAACCCAAGGAAAAGGAGAAGGAAGCAGACAAGGTTGAGGATGAAGAAGAAGATGATGGTGGTTATCCCCACGTGAATTCCACCTTGATGATTTTCGCTGACGTTGAGAGTAAAAGTCGATTGAAAGTCGTCAACACAGAAGTGAACATGGTCGCTCCAGTGACACCCAGTTATTTGAAGTGGTCCTAGACTGCCATTACATTCAACCAGTCCGATCACCCAGCGCACATGGCCACCCCTAGGAGGCAAGCGTTGGTGGTCGACCCAGTAGTCGAAGGCACCCGATTGACAAAGGTTCTGATGGATGGTGGCAGTGGCCTGAATATACTATATGCAGAGACATTGAAAGGAATGGGCATTCCGATGTCCAGACTCAGTGAGAGTAATATGAGTTTCCATGGGGTCATTCCAGGCAAGAAGGTGCATCACTCGGCCAGATTGCTCTCGATGTGGTTTTTGGTGATTCCAAGAATTACTACAAAGAAAAGTTGACATTTGAAGTTGTGGATTTTCAGAGTGCCTATCATGCTATTCTGGGCAGGCCAGCTTATGCACGTTTTATGGCTCGACCCTGTTACATGTACCTCAAATTAAAGATGCCTGGTCCCAAAGGGGTGATCACTATCACTGGTAATCGGAAGAAGGCAGAAGAGTGCTTCCAGAAGGGTTCAAAGATCGCCGATGCACAGATGGCCCTGGTAGAATTGCAAGAATATCAGAAAAATGCAGATCCGAGTGATTTTTTGCGAGCCAAGAAGCCTGCCACGGATTCAGCATTCCAGTCGTCTGGCGAAACAAAGTCGATTCACATTCACCCGACAGACCCCAATGTTGCTCCGACTCACATTTCAACCACACTCGACTCCAAATAGGAAGAAGCGCTCATCCAGTTCCTCCGTGAGAACTGGGACATCTTTGCATGGAAACCTTTGGACATGCCAGGTGTTCCCAGGGGACTGGCTGAGCATCGTTTGCGAGTCGAACCAAAAGTGAAACCAGTCAAAGAACATCTTCGACGGTCCGTCGTGCAGAAGAGGAAGGCAGTCGGTGAAGAGGTGGCTCGGCTTTTGGCAGCTGAGTTTATCCATGAGATTTACCACTCCGAGTGGTTAGCTAATGTTGTCATGGTCCCAAAGAAGGACGACTCACTTCGCATGTGCATTGACTTCAAGCATATCAATCGGGCCTGCCCAAAAGATCAATTTCCTCTCCCTCACATCGACCAGATAGTCGACTCAACTATAGGGTGCGAGCGTTTGTCCTTTTTGGACGCCTGCTCCGGGTACCACCAGATCCGTCTGTACGGGCCCGACGAGATAAAAACAGCTTTCATCACCCCATTTGGGTGCTTCTGTTATGTCACTATGCCATTCCGTTTGAAAAACGCTGGAGCCACATTCATGCGGATGATTCAGAAGTGCCTGCTCACTCAGATCAGTCGGAATATGGAAGCATACATGGATAAGATTGTGGTCAAGTCACGTAAAGGTTCTGACCTATTGACTGACCTTGCTGAAACCTTTGCCAACCTCAGAAGGTATGATATCAAGCTTAATCCATCAAAGTGCACGTTTGGAGTTCCGGGCGAAAAATTACTCGGTTTTCTCGTTTTTGAACAAGGGATCGATGCTAACCCAGAAAAAGTGGGTGTGTAGGATCGAAACTATGTCTAGAGGGGGGTGATTAGACTACTTGACCAAATAAAAATCTAGCCTTTTCCCAATTTTAGTTCTTGGCAGATTTTAGCTATGTTAGCACAAGTCAAGCAATCTCCACAATATTCAAGCAAGCATGCTAAAGAGTATATGAGCAGCGGAAAGTAAAGCATGCAACTTGCAAAAATGTAAAGGGAAGGGTTTGGAGGATTCAAACACAATTGGAGACATGGATGTTTTTGTCGTGGTTCCGATAGGTGGTGCTATCGTACATCCACGTTGATGGAGACTTCAACCCACGGAGGGTAACGGTTGCGCGAGTCCACGGAGGGCTCCACCCACGAAGGGTCCACGAAGAAGCAACCTTGTCTATTCCATCACGGCCGTCGCCCACGAAGGACTTGCCTCACTAGCGGTAGATCTTCACGAAGTAGGCGATCTCCTTGCCCTTACAAACTCCTTGGTTCAACTCCACAATCTTGTCGGGGGCTCCCAAGTGACACCTAGCCAATCTAGGAGACACCACTCTCCAAGAAGTAACAAATGGTGTGTTGATGATGAACTCCTTGCTCTTGTGCTTCAAATGATAGTCTCCCCAACACTCAACTCTCTCTCACAGGATCTGGATTTGGTGGAAAGAAGATTTGAGTGGAAATCAACTTGGGAAGGCTAGAGATCAAGATTCATATGGTTGGAATGGAATATCTTGACCTCAACACAAGTGTACGTGGTTCTCTCTCATAAAATGTGTATTGGAAGTGTAGGTATGTTCTGATGGCTCTCTCCACAAATGAAGAGTGGATGGACGGGTATATATAGTCTCCACACAAAATCTAACCGTTACACACAATTTGCCAAACTCGGTGGGACCGAATGGTTAAACTCGGTCGGACCGATTCAGCAAACCTAGTGACCGTTAGGAATTTCGGTGGGACTGAGATGCAACTCGGTAGGACCGATATGGTTAGGGTTAGGGCATAACGTAATCTCGGTGTGACCGATTACACAAACTCGGTGGGACCGATTTTGGTAATAAGCTAACCAGAGAGTTGGTCAGGTAAACTCGGTTGGACCGATTCGCTCATCTCGGTGAGACCGAAATGTTACAAAAGGGAAACAGAGAGTTTACATTGCAATCTCGGTGGGACCGATCACTCATCTCGGTAAGACCGAAACGTTATGAAGGGAAACAGAGAGATTACAATCCCATCTCGGTGAGACCGAGATCCCTATCGGTGAAACCGAATTGCTAGGGTTTGTGGCAGTGGCTATGACATTTGAAACTCGGTGGCGCCGGATAGAAGGAATCGGTGGGGCCGAGTTTGACTTTTGGTTTAGGTCATATGTGGATGTGGGAAGGTAGTTGAGGGTTTTGGAGCATTTCACTAAGCACTTTGAGCAAGCAAGCCATTAAGCAACACCTCATCCCTCCTTGATAGTATTGGCTTTTTCTATAGACTCAATGTGGTCTTGGATCACTAAAATATAAAATGTAGAGTCTTGATCTTGAAGCTTGAGCCAAACTTTTTGTCCTTAGAATTTTGAGGGATCCACTTTCCTCATCCATGCCATGCCATTCATTGAGCTTTTCCTGAAATATTAATCTTGGAATAATGTTAGCTCAATGAGATATATGTTTTTAGGAATTACCAAAACCATCCGGGGATAGTTGCACTTCCAATCTCCCCCTTTTTGGTAATTGATGACAACATATAGATCAAAGCTTCGACAAATAATAATAAGAGTGAAAGATATTGTCGCTTTGAGAAGTATGTGAAAAGCAAGAGCTCCCCCTAAATTTGTGCATATCTTAAGATTTGCTTTGGACTGCAAATGCACCATGAGTTAGGATCTTGGGTTACTCTTCCATGTCACATACATCTTGGTGGAGCGCTCAAAATGATAAGAATTAAATACATGCACTCATCACCAAGCAAAGTGAATGATCATATAAGGATAAGTAAGATAATATCATCCAACAAGCATAAGTGTAGCTTATGATCAACCACATGGTCATCAATGTCTCACAGATAATAGCATAGTATCTCAAGCAATCAAAAGCAAACAAAGTTCAACCACCAAAGCAAGAGAGAATAAAAAGCAACGCTCTCTCTTGAAGCCTATGATCTATACATTTTTCTCCCCCTTTGGCAACAAGTTACCAAAAAGTTCATAGAAAATGCATAGCACTAGAACGTCTCTCGGGCTTGGTCTTCAGGTGGTGGTGTCCGAAGAACTCTAAGGACGAAGGCTTCAGTCGAAGTAGACGGAGCTGATGGGGTAGGTGCTGGAGCTGATGGGGTAGGTGTTGGAGCTGGTGGCACTGAAGCTGTAGCTGGTGCAGATGAAGTGGCTCTAGTGTCTGGTACAGGCACTGCAATAGATCTCTGAGCTCGAGGCACTCTGGCAAATGCATCAGTGGTTGTCTTGCCCTTCCTCTCCTGCATGTCATCCTGTAGCTGCTCCACAACAGACTGAATCTCAGTTAGTTTGACATCTAAATCATAGAATTTTTGTTCCACGATTCTTTCCAGGCTCTCCTGGTTTTGAGTTAGGGTGTCCAACCCCTTCTCAATCCTCAGAGATGATGCTATCAAGTAACCAAGCTGGTCCTGCTTGCTTTTCAAAAAGTACTCAGATGCCTCCTTTTGAGTTGGCATCTTGGCAGCCTTCTCTCTCTTTGCCTTCTCCTTCTTTGCTTGTGCTTGCACTGAGGAGGGGTTCATCTTCATTCATCACAACTTGGTTGTCCTTGAAGTCAGGATAGATAGGCAAGTGTTCCTTATCCAACAAGTATGTGTCTGTGCCCATCTTTGAGTTTATCAACTCCTGGATCTGTGGGGCATATCCACAACTTCTTTTCTGGTCAGCTGCTGTCCTCTTGATAGTCTCAACTATAAGGCTCATGACCTTGAACTTCTGTGGCACAACAAATATATGTAGCAAGTTAATTGCATGCCCTCTGATCATGTTGTGGTCACCTGACTTGGGCAAAAGAGTGTGCTTTAGGATCCAGTTGATCGTTGGCAGTCCTGACAGAAGAAAATGGACTAACCCAAACTTGAAAGTTTCAAGGGCATCTTCAGGAATCTCCTTGTACATCTGTGACATAGAATTGTGATCCATCTTTTTCTTGGCATAAACATCCAAGTCATCTTCACTTTCCTTTGGGGCATTGATCAGATTGGCCCATTCCTCAATAGTTGATTGGTACCTTGTACCTTCAGACATCCATACTATCCTGCCATCTGGATAGAAGTGTGCTGTGGAGTAGAATTGCATTATGAGCTCCTCATTCCACTTTGTGAGCTTCTGCCCAACAAAGTCTACAACTCCACAATCATGGAAGCTGTCAAACACACCAGGATAGTGTTCCTCATTTTCCTTCATGTAGGTCCAGTTGACCCACCTCATATCACACACTATAGGCTTCTTGTCCAACAAAATTGTCTTATAGAAATCTTGTTGTTCCTTTGTGTGGAACCTGTAATCAATAGCAGACCTTCTCCTTGTAGCATATGGGTCTGTCTCTCTCCATTTCCTCAGTCCTGAGTCTCTCCTGATCTTCATGTTCTCAGCCACAGGATGAGCATCATTGTGGTCTGGAATTTTTGGCTTTAATTTTCTCAGAACGTGCTCTTCATCTTCTTCTTCAGCAACAGTCTCAGGCACTGGGGCCTTGTTCTTCTCAGCAGCTGGTATGTTTCTGGTATTTCTCTTTGGTGCAGTCTTGGGCTTGGAGGCAGCTTTGGGTGCTTCTTTGGGATTTGATGATGCAGCCCCTGTCCTGATAGCATCACCCATAAGCTTCTGTGCCTTGGGTGCTGGTGCAGCAACCTCTTCCTCTTCTTCTTCCATCATGGAAGCCTTTCCAGTCACTTTGGCCATGGTCTTCTTGACCCTTTCCTTCCTTTTCTTTCCTTCTGTAGCAGGCTCTTTGGGTTGAGATTCAAAAGATGCTTGAGATGATGCTCTGGCCTTAGACATTGGTTGTCTTCCTGCTGGCCTTTTGATCTTCATCCCTGGCTTAACTGCAGCTGAGTTGTACTCCTTCTTAACCACTTTCTTCTTTGATGTGGCCTCATCCTCAGTGGCCACATAGTCTTCATCCTCAGACTCTGAAGTTTTCTTCTTGCTTGCTCTAGTGGCAGCCTTTGGCAAATTGCTTGGGGTGCTCCTGCTACCATCATCTGAACTGCTAGAGGGACTAGTGCCCTCACTCAGGTGAACCTGCTCCTCTGACCTGTTCTGGCTATCACTCTAGTCAGACATGTTGCAAACACTGACAGCAGACCTTGTGAATAGATATAGATGAGATAGAGTGGATGAGCATCACAAAATACAGAGATTTTTGCAAAAGAATGAGTCAAAAACTTAGTTTTAGTTTTCCACAGAAAGCATTTTGGATCAACCGATTTGCAAACTCGGTGATACCGAAGCAGCTGTTGGAATCTAAACTAGTGAACTCGGTCAGACCGAGTCACAGTTCGGTGGCACCGAGACTGCTAGGGTTTCACAAAGTCCTGAACTCGGTCACACCGATTTGCAATTCTTGGTCAGACCGAGAACCACATGTGCAATGGCCTTGGCCGAATCGGTGGAACCGAGTTCTGCAACCCGGTGGGTCCGAGATGGTTTCGGCGGAAACCTAACCCTAAATTTTCGATTCAACTCTAATCTACGGAGTGTTTCGACTGGATAGAAGCGTTTCAATCGTGCTAAGAATCATAATGAACACAATGTGCTAGGAATCGGATGGGGATAGCACTATGATCGAGTCCATACCCTAGTTCGGCGGTGAACTCGCTACGGCGGCAACGGCGGGGAAGAATTCCGTTGACGGCGGCGGAGACCAGCGACAGGAGGCGGCTGGCGACGAGGAAGACGATCCGGAGACCCTGGAGGCAGAGCGAGCTATGCGCGGGTGTAGGATCGAAAGTATGTCTAGAGGGGGGGTGATTAGACTACTTGACCAAATAAAAACTTAACCTTTTCCCAATTTTAGTTCTTGGCAGATTTTAACTATCTTAGGACAAGTCAAGCAATCATCACACAATTCAAGCAAGCATGCAAAGAGTATATTGGCAGCGGAAAGTAAAGCATGCAACTTGCAAGAATATAAAGGGAAGGGTTTTGAGGATTCAAACGCAATTGGAGACACGGATGTTTTTCCCGTGGTTCGGATAGTTGGTGCTATCCTACATCCACGTTGATGGAGACTTCAACCCACGAAGGGTAACGGTTGCGCGAGTCCACGGAGGGATCCACCCATGAAGGGTCCATGAAGAAGCAACCTTGTCTATCCCACCATGGCCATCGCCCACGAAGGACTTGCCTCACTAGAGGTAGATCTTCACGAAGTAGGCGATCTCCTTGCCCTTACAAACTCCTTGGTTCAACTCCACAATCTTGTCGGAGGCTCCCAAGTGACACCTAGGCAATCTAGGAGACACCACTCTCCAAGAAGTCACAAATGGTGTGTTGATGATGAACTCCTTGCTCTTGTGCTTCAAATGATAGTCCCCCCAACACTCAACTCTCTCTCATAGGATTTGGATCTGGTGGAAAGAAGATTTGAGTGGAAAGCGACTTGGGGAAGGCTAGAGATCAAGATTCATATGGTTGGAATGGAATATCTTGGTCTCAACACACGAGTAGGTGGTTCTCTCTCAGAACATATGAGTTGGAATGGTGTATGTGTTCTGATGGCTCTCTCCATGAGTGAAGAGGAGGTGGAGGGGTATTTATAGCCTCCACACAAAATCCAACCGTTACACACAATTTACCAATCTCGATGGGACCGAATAATCAAACTCGGTCGGACCGAAATAGTAAACCTAGTGACCGTTAGAGATTTCGGTGGGACTGACATGCAACTCGGTAGGACCGATTCGGTTAGGGTTTGGGCATAACGTAATCTCGGTGAGACCGATTGCACAAACTCGGTGAGACCGAGTTTGGCAATAAGCTAACCAGAGAGTTGGTCAGGCAAACTCGGTGGGACCGACTCGCTCTTTCGGTGAGACCGAAAAGTTACAAGAAGGAAACAGAGAGTTTACATTGCAATCTCGGTGGGACCGATTCGCTCTTTCGGTGAGACCGAAAAGTTACGAACGGGAAACAGAGAGTTTGCAATCCCATCTCGGTGAGACCGAGATCCTTATCGGTAGGACCGAATTGCTAGGGTTTGGCAGCGGCAAATGACAAGTGAAACTCAGTGGCGCCGGATTGAAAGAATCGGTATGACCGAGTTTGGCTTAGTGTTTAGGTCATTTGTGGCTATGGAAAAGTGGTTGAGGATTTTGGAGCATATCACCAAGCACATAAAGCAAGAGGCTCATTAAGCAACACCTCATCCCTCCTTGATAGTATTGGCTTTTCCTAAAGACTCAATGTGATCTTGGATCACTAAAATATAAAATGAAGAGTCTTGAACTTTTGAGCTTGGGCCAATTCTTTGTCCTTAGCATTTTGAGGGTTCCACTTTCACATCAATGCCATGCCAATCATTGAGCTTTCCTGAAATAATCATCTTGAAATAGCATTAGCTCAATGAGCTATATGTTGTTATGAATTACCAAAACCACCTAGGGATAGTTGCACTTTCAATCTCCCCCTTTTTGGTAATTGATGTCAACATATAGATCAAAGCTTCGACAAATTATAATAATCATAAAATACATCGTCGCTTTGAGAAGTATGTGACAAGTAAGAGCTCCCCCTAAATTTGTGCATATTTAGAATTTGCTTTGGATTGCAAATGCACAAGGAATTAGAGTCATGGGTTACTCTTCCGTGTCACATACATCTTGATGGAGCGCTCAAAAATGATAAGAAAGAAGTACATGCACTCATCACCAAGAATAGTGAGTGATCACATAAGATAGATAGAATGATAATATTAAGCAAACATTAAGTGTAGCTTATGATCAAACACATGATCATCGATGTCTCACAGGCATAAGGGCGTAGTATCTCACACACAAGCAAATAAAGTTCGAAAAACCACCAAATAAAACAAGAGAGAATAAAAGCAACACTCTCTCTCGAAGCCTATGATCTATACATTTTCTCCCCCTTTGGCAACAAGTTACCAAAAAGTTCCTAGAAAATGCATAGTGCTAAGTCGACGCTCAGGCTTGATCTTCAGGTGGTGGTGGAGTCCAGAGCACTCCAAGGACGAAGCCTTCGGTAGACGTGGTCGGAGTTGAGGTTGAAGTGGACGCTGGAGCTGGTGGAACTGAGGCTGTGGATGGCGCTGACGTGGTAGCGCTGGTGTCAGCAACTAGCATTGCAGACGACCTCGGACCTCGTGGCACCCTGGCAAAAGCATCAGTTGTAGTCCTGCCTCTCCTCTCATTCATGTCATCCTGGAGCTGCTCCACGGCAGTCTGTATCTCTATCACCTTGATGTCCAAATCATAGAACCTCTGTTCCATGATCCTCTCTAATCTTGCCTGGTTCTGAGTTAGGGTGGCTAGTCCTTGCTCAATCCACAGGGTGGACGCAATCAGGTAACCAAGCTGCTCTTGTTTGGTTTTCAGAAAATATTCAGATGCCTCCTCTTGAGTAGGCATCCTGGCAGCTTTCTCCTTCTTCGCCTTCTCCTTCTTGGCTTGTGCTTGGGCAGATGATGGCTCATTCTCAGTCATGATCACTTGATTATCTTCAAAGTCTGGACGGATGGGCGGGTGTTCCTTATCCAACAAGTATGTGCCCGTGCCCATCTTTGAGTTGATGAGCTCCTGAATCTGTGGGGCATACCCACAACTCCTCTTCTGGTCGGCAGCTGTCCTCTTGACTGTTTCCACTATGAGGCTCATGACTTTGAATTTCTGAGGTACATCAAAGATATGTAGCAAGTTGATGGCATGACCTCTGATCATCCTGTGATCTCCAGACTTGGGCAAAAGAGTGTGCCTAAGGATCCAGTTGATCGTAGGCAATCCTGATAGCAAGTGTTTCACAAACCCAAACTGGTGAGTGTCAAGATCATCTGTTGGAATCGCCTTGTACATATTTGCCATAGAGTTGTGATCCATCTTCTTCTTGGAGTAGACATCTAACTCATCTTCATTTTCCTCGGGGGCATTGATAAGATGTGCCCATTCAGCAACTGTGGACTGGTACCTCGTACCTTCTGACATCCAAGTGATCCTCCCATCTGGGTAGAAGTGTGTTGTGGAGTAGAATTGCATGATTAGCTCCTCGTTCCACTTTGTGAGCTTCTGCCCAACAAAGTCTGCAACTCCACACGCACTAAAGCTGTCATACACTCCAGGATAGTGTTCCTCATTTTCCTTCATGTAGGTCCAGTCGACCCATCTCATGTCACATACTATTGGCTTCTTGTCAAGCAAAACTGTCTCATAGAAATCCTGCTGCTCCTTGGTGTGAAACCTGTAGTCCACTGCAGTCCTCCTTCTGGTAGCATAGGGATCTGTCTCTCTCCACTTCCTCAGCCCTGAGTCTTTCCTGAGCTTCATATTCTCAGCCACAGGATGAGCATCGTTGTGGTCTGGGATCTTGGGCTTGAGCTTCCTAAGGGCATGCTCTTCCTCTTCCTCTGCAGCTTCAGGCACTGGGGCCTTGTTCTTTTCCGTGGCTGGAATGCTTCTTGTATTTCTCTTTGGTGCACTCTTTGGCTTAGATGCAGCCTTGGGTGCTTCCTTGGGCTTGGATGCAGTTGCCCCTGACCTTATGGCATCTCCCATAAGTTTGGGTGCCTTGGGTGCTGGTGCAGCAACCTCTTCTTCTTCCTCCTCATCTTCCATGATGGAGGCCTTGCCAAACACTCTGGCTACAGTCTTCTTGACCCTTTCCTTCCTCTTTTTGCCCTCAGCGGCAACTGGCTCTGTGGGTGCAGGCTTCTCAGTTGAAGCTCTAACCTTAGACATGGGATGCCTGCCTGCTGGCCTTTTGATTTTCAGCCCTGGCTTTGTGCCTTGAGCTGGCTCAACTCTCCTTGATGTGGCCTCTTCCTCTGCCACATAATCATCATCTTCAGAATCAGAAGTTCTCTTCTTCCTTTGTCTAGTGGCAGCTTTAGGCAGATTGCTGGGGGTGCTCCTGCTGCCATCATCTGAAGAGCTGGAGGGACTAGTGCCCTCACTCATCACCACTTGCTGCTCTGAGAGGTTCTGGCTGTCACTTTGGTCTGACATGATGCAAACTCTGACTGCTGACCCTGTGAATAGATTATAGATGAGATAGAGTGGATGAGCATCACAAAGTGCAAAGATTTTGCAAAATAGTAATTCAAAAACTTAGTTTTAGTTTCCCACTGAAATCATCTCGGATCTACCGATTTTCAAACTCGGTGACACCGAAGCAGTTTTGGCACCAGAACTAGTGAACTCGGTCAGACCGAGTCACAGTTCGGTGACACTGAGACTGCTAGGGTTTCACAGAGTTCCAAAATCGGTCACACTGATAAGTAATTCTCGGTCAGACCGAGTTTTACTTGTGCAATGGCATAAGCCAAATCGGTGGCACCGAGTTTTTCAACTTGGTGGGTCCGAGATGGTTTCGGCGGAAAACTAACCCTAAAATTTTCGAATTAAACCTAATCTACGAGTTCATTGACTGGATAGGAGTTTATCAAACGTGGCAAGAATCATGATGATCACAATGTGCTAGGAATCGGATTGGAGAATAGCACAAAGATCGAGTCCATACCCTAGTTTGGCGGAGACTCGCTACGGCGGCAACGGCGGGGCAGAATTCCCGTTGACGGCGACGGAGACCAGCGACTGGAGGCGGCTGGCGGCGAGGAGGACGATCCGGAGACCCAGGAGGCAGAGCGAGCTATGCACGGGCGAAGAGGTTTCGGAGAAATTTCCAAAATTTTGCCCGTCACTATATATAGCCCGACCCTGTCGGTGTGACCGAGTGGAACAACTCGGTGGCACCGAGGTGCAAAACTGTATACAGTTATTGCAACTCGGTGTGACCGAGTGGTTCAAATCGGTTACACCGAGATCGAAAACCTAGATCAACTTAATGATCTCGATAGGACCGAAAGTGTGGTATCGGTCAGACCGAGAATCACAAAGAGGTTTTGGAAGTTTAAGTCTATGACGAATCGGGGACTCCGAGCGCTCCTCACATAGAGTAGTTCGAATCTGACTTGATCAAATTTTGTGATGCAGCATGAATAGAGTTTGAGACGAGAAAAGCATAGATAGCTAGAGGAGGTTCTTAGGAATTTTTGTCCATCCACTTGGCAAAAGAAGATAAAGCCAAACAATCAAAACAACAAGTGGATGTCCTCGAATGAGTAAAATATGCAACCAACATGCTCACACAATAAGATGGCAAATGAAATATGTGGCAAAGCATGCACAACCAATTCTAGCATCTATCAAGCAATTTGCGATGACTAGGTCATCTATATATGAGTATATTGACTTAGGAGTCAAGTGAGAACACTTGATCGTAGGTCATACTCATCGTTTAAGCTCAAGTGGGGTTACCACTTTTACATAAAGCATTGTTGTATTCACATCTTTAGAGTTGCTTTAGCTCAAGTTTTAGAGTAAAGCTCCCCCTAGATGTGATATCCCCCCTAAGAGGGATGAACTAACCTTGGGTTTTGTCGATGATGACTTCATGTAGATGTTGAAGATGTGGGTGCTCAATGTTGATGTAGATCACTTGGAGCTATCCATTTGAGTGAATTGCACTTTCAATACCTACATGGGTTAGTCCCACAAGGAACAAACAAGGATATCCATAGACATAGAGTGATGCATACACAAGATGATGTCCATGAAAACTTTAGGTTACCTTGTCCCTTGTCTTACCAACAAGAGGGTTTGTGACTCCTTGAACTAGTGCATGATGTGGAAGTTGATTGCACTTGTTCTTGCCAAAATGATGAGAGTGAAATATGTTGGCGGAGTCACCCTCAAGAACTCTCTAGTTCTTCTTCTTTTGGATCCACACCATCTTGATGGGAATCCTTGGAGTTGTAGTCGTACTTGATTAAGTGGAACTTGACGTGGTCTTGGGAATCCACTTGACTAAGGTCTTAGGAGCTTCTTCAAATGCATCAATCTTCTCTTGAAGCTTGTCCTTGCCTTTTTGCTTGTAGTCTTGTGGTGGAAGATCATCTTGAGCTTGTGTCCCCTTGAAAGAAGTATCAGACTTCTCTTGTTGAGGAACAAACTTTGTCTTGGGGTATTGATCTTCTTCCCACTCAACTCCATTGGCATTGAACTTTCGTTCAAAACCAACACCTTGATTCTTCCGGTGCATTCCTTGCTTGCGCACAATTTCCTCGAATTGCTTACTCCCGGCAAGGCTTTTGTACACTCCTTTCTCTATAATCCCCTTCAATAAGCTATTTTCTTGCTCAAGTGTAACTTGGCTAAGAGAATCATTAGTGGAATCAAGAGAACTACTAGAAGCAACAATATTGGATTTAGCATGATCATTGTTACTACTAGAGGAAGAATATTTCTTGTTCTTGTTACTAGACTTGACTTGAGGCATGTAAGTGGATAATAGTAAACGCTTGGCAATGTAAGAAGAACTTTTCTTGCGGAGATCATCATTGATTGCTTTTAAGAACTCATGCTCTTGCTCAAGATTGAGCTTTTCAAAGCGTAATTTCTCATGAGCTCTTAAAAGTTCTCGATGATCTTCGAAGATAGTTTCATGAGCTAACTTAAGAGTGTTTAGTTCTTTAGTTAGAGCATCAATCTTATCCTTATCATTGTCATTCGTTTTATCTTGATTAGCATGATTAATTGATGTTTCATCATAGTACTCATCACTAGAGTTGTCAACAAGCAAGTCATCATCACCTAACAAGTCATCTTCATCACTATTAAAATCAACATACTCGGGTGTGTTACCTTAGGACCTTTGGCCATGAAGCATCTTCCAATTCCTTCATTTGGTGAGTCAAATATGTCGTAGGAGTTGGTTGACACAAGTGCTAGACCGGCAACATCTTCATCTTGAGTATCTTCGGAGTCGGAGTGATAACTTCTCTCGGAGTGGCTGTCGGAGTCGGAGCCGGATACCCATTCACCAACATGAGCTTGATGTCTTTGTTTTGTTTAGCTCCTTGATGATTTTTCCTTCCTTTCCGAATCCTTGCTTCTCCGTGAGTATCTCCGTTCATAACGATCATCTCTACTCATTCTCTCTCTTGGTGGTGATTCTTTGCTTCTTCCTTTTGGAGAATCTTCTCTTCTCTTGTAGGGAGCCGTACACTCATTGGAATAGTGTCCGGGTCTTCCACAATTATAGCAGTTTCACTCTCGACTAGAAGATCTTTTGTCATTGTAGGACCTTGAATTGAAGCTTCTATCTTTGCTTCTACTCTTGTAGAACTTGTTGAAGTTCTTCACCATTAAGCTCAATTCTTCATTGAAGTTTTGTTTCTCACTTGATGATGTGGGGACTTCACATGAGGCTTTGTAGGCACCACTTGATTTGTTGTGAAGTTCCTCTTTATCCTTGAGTGACATCTCATGAGCAACAATCCTTCCAATCACTTCCGTTGGTTTGAGATCTTTGTAATTGGGCATCATTTGAATCAATGTGCACATGGTATCATATTTCCCATCCAAGGCTCTTAGGATCTTCTTGATGATGAATCTATCGGTCATCTCTTCACTTCCTAAGCCGGCAATCTCATTTGTGATGAGAGCAAGCCTAGAGTACATTTCGGCGACACCTTCACCATCCTTCATCTTGAACTTGTCAAGTTGACTTTGGAGCACATCCAACTTGGATTCCTTGACGGAGTCGGTACCTTCGTGCATATCAATCAAAGTGTCCCAAATTTCCTTTGCATTCTCAAGACGGTTGATTTTGTTGAATTCTTCGGGGCACAATCCGTTGAAGAGAATATCACAAGCTTGAGCATTGTATTGCAACATCTTCAACTCATCCGCGGTAGCTTCATGGTTTGGTTCTCTCCCATCAAAGAACTCACCTTGCAAACCAACACAAACAATAGCCCATACGGCGGGGTTATGTCCAAGAATATGCATTTTCATTTTATGCTTCCAACTAGCAAAATTAGTGCCATCAAAGTAAGGACCTCTACGGTGATAATTTCCCTCGCTAGACGCCATACTCTCCTAGGTTGTGAAACCAAGGCTATGACCACCAAAAGCTATGGAGATCAAGGCAAATGGAGACCAAAGCTCTGATACCACTTGTAGGATCGAAAGTATGTCTAGAGGGGGGGTGATTAGACTACTTGACCAAATAAAAACTTAACCTTTTCCCAATTTTAGTTCTTGGCAGATTTTAACTATCTTAGGACAAGTCAAGCAATCATCACACAATTCAAGCAAGCATGCAAAGAGTATATTGGCAGCGGAAAGTAAAGCATGCAACTTGCAAGAATATAAAGGGAAGGGTTTTGAGGATTCAAACGCAATTGGAGACACGAATGTTTTTCCCGTGGTTCGGATAGGTGGTGCTATCCTACATCCACGTAGATGGAGACTTCAACCCACGAAGGGTAACGGTTGTGCGAGTCCACGGAGGGCTCCACCCACGAAGGGTCCATGAAGAAGCAACCTTGTCTATCCCACCATGGCCATCGCCCACGAAGGACTTGCCTCACTAGCGGTAGATCTTCACGAAGTAGGCGATCTCCTTGCCCTTACAAACTCCTTGGTTCAACTCCACAATCTTGTCGGAGGCTCCCAAGTGACACCTAGCCAATCTAGGAGACACCACTCTCCAAGAAGTAACAAATGGTGTGTTGATGATGAACTCCTTGCTCTTGTGCTTCAAATGATAGTCCCCCCAACACTCAACTCTCTCTCATAGGATTTGAATCTGGTGGAAAGAAGATTTGAGTGGAAAGCGACTTGGGGAAGGCTAGAGACCAAGATTCATATGGTTGGAATGGAATATCTTGGTCTCAACACATGAGTAGGTGGTTCTCTCTTAGAACATATGAGTCGGAATGGTGTATGTGTTCTGATGGCTCTCTCCACGAGTGAAGAGGAGGTGGAGGGGTATTTATAGCCTCCACACAAAATCCAACCGTTACACACAATTTACCAATCTCGATGGGACCGAATAATCAAACTCGGTCGGACCGAAATAGTAAACCTAGTGACCGTTAGAGATTTCGGTGGGACTGACATGCAACTCGGTAGGACCGATTCGGTTAGGGTTTGGGCATAACGTAATCTCGGTGAGACCGATTGCACAAACTCGGTGAGACCGAGTTTGGCAATAAGCTAACCAGAGAGTTGGTCAGGCAAACTCGGTGGGACCGACTCGCTCTTTCGGTGAGACCGAAAAGTTACAAGAAGGAAACAGAGAGTTTACATTGCAATCTCGGTGGGACCGATTCGCTCTTTCGGTGAGACCGAAAAGTTACGAACGGGAAACAGAGAGTTTGCAATCCCATCTCGGTGAGACCGAGATCCTTATCGGTAGGACCGAATTGCTAGGGTTTGGCAGTGGCAAATGACAAGTGAAACTCAGTGGCGCCGGATTGAAAGAATCGGTATGACCGAGTTTGGCTTAGTGTTTAGGTCATTTGTGGCTATGGAAAAGTGGTTGAGGATTTTGGAGCATATCACCAAGCACATAAAGCAAGAGGCTCATTAAGCAACACCTCATCCCTCCTTGATAGTATTGGCTTTTCCTAAAGACTCAATGTGATCTTGGATCACTAAAATATAAAATGAAGAGTCTTGAACTTTTGAGCTTGGGCCAATTATTTGTCCTTAGCATTTTGAGGGTTCCACTTTCACATCAATGCCATGCCAATCATTGAGCTTTCCTGAAATAATCATCTTGAAATAGCATTAGCTCAATGAGCTATATGTTGTTATGAATTACCAAAACCACCTAGGGATAGTTGCACTTTCAATCTCCCCCTTTTTGGTAATTGATGTCAACATATAGATCAAAGCTTCGACAAATTATAATAATCATAAAATACATCGTCGCTTTGAGAAGTATGTGACAAGTAAGAGCTCCCCCTAAATTTGTGCATATTTAGAATTTGCTTTGGATTGCAAATGCACAAGGAATTAGAGTCATGGGTTACTCTTCCGTGTCACATACATCTTGATGGAGCGCTCAAAAATGATAAGAAAGAAGTACATGCACTCATCACCAAGAATAGTGAGTGATCACATAAGATAGATAGAATGATAATATTAAGCAAACATTAAGTGTAGCTTATGATCAAACACATGATCATCGATGTCTCACAGGCATAAGGGCGTAGTATCTCACACACAAGCAAATAAAGTTCGAAAAACCACCAAATAAAACAAGAGAGAATAAAAGCAACACTCTCTCTCGAAGCCTATGATCTATACATTTTCTCCCCCTTTGGCAACAAGTTACCAAAAAGTTCCTAGAAAATGCATAGTGCTAAGTCGACGCTCAGGCTTGATCTTCAGGTGGTGGTGGAGTCCAGAGCACTCCAAGGACGAAGCCTTCGGTAGACGTGGTCGGAGTTGAGGTTGAAGTGGACGCTGGAGCTGGTGGAACTGAGGCTGTGGCTGGCACTGATGTGGTAGCGCTGGTGTCAGCAACTAGCATTGCAGACGAGCTCGGACCTCGTGGCACCCTGGCAAAAGCATCAGTTGTAGTCCTGCCTCTCCTCTCATTCATGTCATCCTGGAGCTGCTCCACGGCAGTCTGTATCTCTATCACCTTGATGTCCAAATCATAGAACCTCTGTTCCATGATCCTCTCTAAGCTTGCCTGGTTCTGAGTTAGGGTGGCTAGTCCTTGCTCAATCCGCAGGGTGGACGCAATCAGGTAACCAAGCTGCTCTTGTTTGGTTTTCAGAAAATATTCAGATGCCTCCTCTTGAGTAGGCATCCTGGCAGCTTTCTCCTTCTTCGCCTTCTCCTTCTTGGCTTGTGCTTGGGCAGATGATGGCTCATTCTCAGTCATGATCACTTGATTATCTTCAAAGTCTGGACGGATGGGCGGGTGTTCCTTATCCAACAAGTATGTGCCCGTGCCCATCTTTGAGTTGATGAGCTCCTGAATCTGTGGGGCATACCCACAACTCCTCTTCTGGTCGGCAGCTGTCCTCTTGACTGTTTCCACTATGAGGCTCATGACTTTGAATTTCTGAGGTACATCAAAGATATGTAGCAAGTTGATGGCATGACCTCTGATCATCCTGTGAGTGTCAAGATCATCTGTTGGAATCGCCTTGTACATATTTGCCATAGAGTTGTGATCCATCTTCTTCTTGGAGTAGACATCTAACTCATCTTCATTTTCCTCGGGGGCATTGATAAGATGTGCCCATTCAGCAACTGTGGACTGGTACCTCGTACCTTCTGACATCCAAGTGATCCTCCCATCTGGGTAGAAGTGTGCTGTGGAGTAGAATTGCATGATTAGCTCCTCGTTCCACTTTGTGAGCTTCTGCCCAACAAAGTCTGCAACTCCACACGCACTAAAGATGTCATACACTCCAGGATAGTGTTCCTCATTTTCCTTCATGTAGGTCCAGTCGACCCATCTCATGTCACATACTATTGGCTTCTTGTCAAGCAAAACTGTCTCATAGAAATCATGCTGCTCCTTGGTGTGAAACCTGTAGTCCACTGCAGTCCTCCTTCTGGTAGCATAGGGATCTGTCTCTCTCCACTTCCTCAGCCCTGAGTCTTTCCTGAGCTTCATATTCTCAGCCACAGGATGAGCATCGTTGTGGTCTGGGATCTTGGGCTTGAGCTTCCTAAGGACATGCTCTTCCTCTTCCTCTGCAGCTTTAGGCACTGGGGCCTTGTTCTTTTCAGTGGCTGGAATGCTTCTTGTGTTTCTCTTTGGTGCACTCTTTGGCTTAGATGCAGCCTTGGGTGCTTCCTTGGGCTTGGATGCATTTGCCCCTGACCTTATGGCATCTCCCATAAGTTTGGGTGCCTTGGGTGCTGGTGCAGCAACCTCTTCTTCTTCCTCCTCATCTTCCATGATGGAGGCCTTGCCAAGCACTCTGGCTACAGTCTTCTTGACCCTTTCCTTCCTCTTTTTGCCCTCAGCAGCAACTGGCTCTGTGGGTGCAGGCTTCTCAGTTGAAGCTCTAACCTTAGACATGGGATGCCTGCCTGCTGGCCTTTTGATTTTCAGCCCTGGCTTTGTGCCTTGAGCTGGCTCAACTCTCCTTGATGTGGCCTCTTCCTCTGCCACATAATCTTCATCTTCAGAATCAAAAGTTCTCTTCTTCCTTTGTCTAGTGGCAGCTTTAGGCAGATTGCTGGGGGTGCTCCTGCTGCCATCATCTGAAGAGCTGGAGGGACTAGTGCCCTCACTCATCACCACTTGCTGCTCTGAGAGGTTCTGGCTGTCACTTTGGTCTGACATGATGCAAACTCTGACTGCTGACCCTGTGAATAGATTATAGATGAGATAGAGTGGATGAGCATCACAAAGTGCAGAGATTTTGCAAAAGAGTAATTCAAAAACTTAGTTTTAGTTTCCCACTGAAATCATCTCGGATCTACCGATTTTCAAACTCGGTGACACCGAAGCAGTTTTGGCACCAGAACTAGTGAACTCGGTCAGACCGAGTCACAGTTCGGTGGCACCGAGACTGCTAGGGTTTCACAGAGTTCCAAAATCGGTCACACTGATAAGTAATTCTCGGTCAGACCGAGTTTTACTTGTGCAATGGCATAAGCCAAATTGGTGGCACCGAGTTTTTCAACTTGGTGGGTCCGAGATGGTTTCGGCGGAAAACTAACCCTAAAATTTTCGAATTAAACCTAATCTACGAGTTCATTGACTGGATAGGAGTTTATCAAACGTGGCAAGAATCATGATGATCACAATGTGCTAGGAATCGGATTGGAGAATAGCACAAAGATCGAGTCCATACCCTAGTTTGGCGGAGACTCGCTACGGCGGCAACGGCGGGGCAGAATTCCCGTTGACGGCGATGGAGACCAGTGACGGGAGGCGGCTGGCGGCGAGGAGGACGATCCGGAGACCCAGGAGGCAGAGCGAGCTATGCGCGGGCGAAGAGGTTTCGGAGAAATTTCCAAAATTTTGCCCGTCACTATATATAGCCCGACCCTGTCGGTGTGACCGAGTGGAACAACTCGGTGGCACCGAGGTGCAAAACTGTATACAGTTATTGCAACTCGGTGTGACCGAGTGGTTCAAATCGGTTACACCGAGATCGAAAACCTAGATCAACTTAATGATCTCGATAGGACCGAAAGTGTGGTATCGGTCAGACCGAGAATCACAAAGAGGTTTTGGAAGTTTAAGTCTATGACGAATCGGGGACTCCGAGCGCTCCTCACACAGAGTGGTTCGAATCTGACTTGATCAAATTTTGTGATGCAGCATGAATAGAGTTTGAGATGAGAAAAGCGTAGATAGCTAGAGGAGGTTCTTAGGAATTTTTGTCCATCCACTTGGCAAAAGAAGATAAAGCCAAACAATCAAAACAACAAGTGGATGTCCTCGAATGAGTAAAATATGCAACCAACATGCTCACACAATAAGATGGCAAATGGAATATGTGGCAAAGCATGCACAACCAATTCTAGCATCTATCAAGCAATTTGCGATGACTAGGTCATCTATATATGAGTATATTGACTTAGGAGTCAAGTGAGAACACTTGATCGTAGGTCATACTCATCGTTTGGGTTACCACTTTTACATAAAGCATTGTTGTATTCACATCTTTAGAGTTGCTTTAGCTCAAGTTTTAGAGTAAAGCTCCCCCTAGATGTGATATCCCCCCTAAGAGGGATGAACTAACCTTGGGTTTTGTCGATGATGACTTCATGTAGATGTTGAAGATGTGGATGCTCAATGTTGATGTAGATCACTTGGAGCTATCCATTTGAGTGAATTGCACTTTCAAAACTTCACCATCCTTCATTTTGAACTTGTCAAATTGACTTTGAAGCACATCCAACTTGGATTCCTTGACGGAGTCGGTACCTTCATGCATGTTAATCAGAGAGTTGGTCAGGTAAACTCGGTGGGACCGATTCGCTCATCTCGGTGAGACTGAAATGTTACAAAAAGGGAAGTAGAGAGTTTACATTGCAATCTCGGTGGGACCGATCGCTCATCTCGGTAAGACCGAAACGTTACGAAGGGAAACAGAGAGATTACAATCCCATCTCGGTGAGACCGAGATCCCTATCGGTGAAACCGAATTGCTAGGGTTTGTGGCAGTGGCTATGACATTTGAAACTCGGTGGCGCCGGATAGAAAGAATCGGTGGGGCCGAGTTTGACTTTTGGTTTAGGTCATATGTGGATGTGGGAAGGTAGTTGAGGGTTTTGGAGCATATCACTAAGCACTTTGAGCAAGCAAGCCATTAAGCAACACCTCATCCCTCCTTGATAGTATTGCTTTTCCTATAGACTCAATGTGGTCTTGGATCACTAAAATATAAAATGTAGAGTCTTGATCTTGAAGCTTGAGCCAAACTTTTTGTCCTTAGAATTTTGAGGGATCCACTTTCCTCATCCATGCCATGCCATTCATTGAGCTTTTCCTGAAATATTAATCTTGGAATAATGTTAGCTCAATGAGCTATATGTTGTTAGGAATTACCAAAACCACCCGGGGATAGTTGCACTTTCAGGGTGCTATACTCCAGATGAAACGCCCTGTGCGTGTGCATGATGTCCATAAGCTTAGTGGTTGCTTGGCCGCCCTAAGTCGATTCATTTCTCGCCTCGGTGAAAAGGCACCGCCTCTTTACCGACTGATGAAGAAATCAGATAAGTTCGAGTGGACTCCTGAAGCTGATGCAGCATTTGCAGAGCTAAAAGCCCTGCTTTCCACCCAGCCGGTGCTTGCTGCCCCAATCAGCAAAGAGCCTTTACTGCTTTATATAGCAGCCACTAGACAAGTCATCAGTACAGTACTTACGGTCGAGCGGGAAGAAGAGGGAAAAGCCTATAAAGTCCAGCGCCCAATTTATGATATTTCTGAAGTTCTGACTCCGTCAAAGCAGAGATATCTGCACTATCAGAAGCTCGTTTATGGGATTTACATGACCACGAAGAAGGTTGCACACTATTTCTCTGATCACTCCGTTACAGTCGTCAGTGACGCTCCATTGTCAGAGATTCTGCACAACAGGGATGCAACTGGTCGAGTGGCAAAATGGGCGATTGAACTCCTTCCCTTAGATATCAAGTTTGAGGCAAAGAAGGCTATTAAGTCCCAGGCAATAGCAGATTTCCTCGCCGAGTGGATTGAACAACAACTGCCAACTCAAGTTCACTCGGAGCACTGGACCATGTTCTTTGACGGATCCAAAATGCTGAATGGTTCCGGTGCTGGGGTGGTTCTGGTATCCCCCCGAGGAGACAAGCTCAAATATGTCCTCCAGATTCACTTTGATTCCTCCAATAATGAAGCTGAATATGAAGCACTCCTATATGGGTTGCGTATGGCCATCTCACTCGGCGTCTGTCGCCTCATGGTCTATGGCGACTTAGATCTGGTAGTCAATCAAGTGATGAAGGAGTGGGACGTTAGAAGCCCAGCCATGACTGGTTACTGCAACGCGGTGAGGAAGTTGGAAAAGAAGTTTGAGGGGTTAGAGCTCCATCACATACCCCAACTGAAAAATCAAGCAGCTGATGACTTGGCAAAGATAGGTTCCAAGAAAGAAACCATTCCCAGCAATGTGTTTTTGGAGCATATTCACACACCGGCCATTCAAGAAGATCCTGTTACTGAAGAGCCCCCGCAGCCTAAGAGCGCCACAAATCTGACTGAAGTCGAGGTCCCAGCCATGGTTGACCTAATCATGGAGGTTCTGGTCATCACTCCCGACTGGACAATGCGGTACATTGCGTACATCCTCGGAAAGGAACTCCCAGAAGACGAAGAAGAGGCTCGGCAGATCGTCCGTCGATCCAAGGCCTTTACTGTGATAAGAGGACAATTATTCAGGGAAAGCGTGACTGGAGTCGGCCAGATATGCATAACGCCAGAAGAAGGTCGAATGATCCTCAACGACATCCACACGGGGACCTGTGGCCACCATGCATCCTCTCGGGCCATCGTGGCTAAAGCATACCGAGCCGGATTCTATTGGCCGCGAGCAAATGAAATGGCGAAAGATATAGTCGATAGATGTGAAGGCAGCCAGTTTTACTCGGACATGTCTCACAAGCCAGCGTCAGCTCTGAAGACCATTCCCCTCGTCTGGCCCTTTGCTGTTTGCGGTTTGGATAAGGTTGGACCACTGAGAACTGGTAGGAGCGGCTTCACTCATGTGCTCGTGGCAGTCGATAAGTTTACCAAATGGATCGAAGCTAAACCTATCAAGAGTCTTGAAGCCAGCACCGCTGTCAGTTTTATTAGAGAATTGACATTCAGATATGGAGTTCCACACAGCATCATCACGGACAATGGGTCGAACTTTGATTCTGATGAGTTTAGAGCTTTCTGCGCTTCTCAAGGCACACGAGTCGACTATGCTTCAGTCGCTCACCCGCAGTCGAACGGACAAGCAGAAAGAGCCAATGGCCTAATTCTCAAAGGATTGAAACCCCGACTGATGCGTGACCTCAAACACACAGCAGGCATTTGGGTCGATGAACTTCCGTCAGTTCTGTGGGGTTTGAGGACAACTCCCAATCGATCGACTAGACGAACTCCTTTCTTCTTGGTCTATGGAGCCGAAGTTGTTCTGCCGAGTGACATGCTCCACAATGCACCCCGAGTCGAGCTCTTCTCCGAAGAAGGAGCAGAACAGGCCCGGCAGGATTCAGTCGATCTCTTAGAGGAGGAAAGAGAGATGGCCTTGATCCGGTCGACCATTTACCAGCAAGAGTTGCATCGATTCCACGCCAGGAACGTGAGGGGCCGAACCTTTCAAGAGGGGGACCTGGTTCTTCGAGTGGATCAACAGAAACCACACAAGCTCGCCCCGGCTTGGGAAGGCCCCTTCATCATCACCAAAGTTCTCCACAATGGAGCATACCATCTTTACAGTGTTGAGCATCAGAAGGACGAGCCACGGGCCTGGAACGCGGAGCTGCTCCGCCCCTTTTATACTTAAGCACTCGTTCAAATAAAATGTAATAAGAAGTACCTTTGTAATTTGTTCGTCAAGACAAGAGCTTTTCAGTCTTCTCGCATGATTGTTGTTGCTTTTATTTACCTCTGAAATCCCCTAGTGGGTGGGCTTAGCAATGAATCCGTTCCGCCTAAGTTCGAAGGAAAATCCTACCGAGTGATGGGTAAGCCTCTCACTCGAGAGGCTTAGCCGCGAATCCATTTCGCCTAAGTTTCCAAAATCCTACCGAGTGGAGAGCAATCCTCCCACTCGGGGGCTTAGCTGCAATCTAGTACTCGCCTAAGTTCTCCCACTCGAAGGCTTAGTTGCAGTCCAGTACTCGCCTAAGTTTGTGAAATCCTACCGAGTGGAGAGCAATCCTCCCACTCAGGGGCTTAGCTGCAGTCTAGTACTCGCCTAAGTTCTCTCACTCAGAGGCTTAGCTGCAGTCCAGTACTCGCCTAAGTTTGTAAAATCCTACCGAGTGGAGAGCAATCCTCCCACTCGGGGGCTTAGCTGTAGTCTAGTACTAGCCTAAGTTCTCCCACTCGGAGGCTTAGCTGCAGTCCAGTACTCGCCTAAGTTTGTAAAATCCTACCGAGCGGAGAGCAATCCTCCCACTCGGAGACTTAGCTGCAGTCCAGCACTCGCCTAAGTGTGTAAAATCCTACCGAGTGGAGAGAAATCCTCCCACTCGGGGGCTTAGCTGCAGTCTAGTACTCGCCTAAGTTCTCCCACTCGGAGGCTTAGCTGCAGTCCAGTACTCGCCTAAGTTTGTAAAATCCTACCGAGTGAAGAGCAATCCTCCCACTCGGGGGCTTAGTTGCAGTCTAGTACTCGCCTAAGTTCTCCCACTCGGAGGCTTAGCTGCAGTCCAGTAGTCGCCTATGTCGGCGTTTTGGGAACGGGGGTCCCCAGACTTGCCTGCCTGCGGCCTGCGGCGTGGCTCAAGTGGGGGCCCGGCACGGCCCATCTTCATCAACACGAAGCTCAAGACCCTCGCGAGGGGTCAAGCCTCGCGAGGCGGACGACACGACGCATCCTCAGGCACAGCCTCGTCAGGCTGGCTGGCGAGGAGGCGGAGAGTTCAAGGCGGGGTACCTCGCAAGGTGCCCATGACGCAAGCCATGACGACACGGGGCACCAGGCGGGTGCCAGCGCGCGCAGCGTCCCTTTTTCCTCTTTTGTGCAAAGGGAGCAAGCGTATCAGTGGAGTACCGAGGCATCAGGCAAAGGTTGCCACTTCGGTGCAATGAGACCAAGGCCAGGAGGACCATGAGACGGAGGTCACCATGGAGCCCAGCATGGCGTCATCACCAGAGCCTTTGGCAGGCAAAGACTGCTTTTGTCAGGATAGATGTACTCGCTGTCCCCCTTCAAATTAGCCCGCCATTGTTGGATCCCTTCCCGCTCAATATTTGGGGAGAGGACCAGGGCCTCTATAAATAGGACTAGCCACCCACATAGCAAAGGGTTCGATTCCTGGTCGTTCGGTCCGGACGACGGGAGAGAGAAAAGGCGTAGAGAGAGAGGGCGACCGAACTCTTCACAACAGTTCATCACCTCAGCCAAGGACAGACCCTCGCAAGGCTGTTCTTCCTTGTATTGTTCATCCTCACCAGCCCCAGGAGGCAATCCATCCACCACACACTGGAGTAGGGTATTACACCACATCGGTGGCCCGAACCAGTATAAATCTTGTGTCTTTCGTGCAGTTCTTTTAGTAGTTTAGATCCCATTGAGACGGAGAGGTTGAAGGTGAGATTTCCGCGCGCACCCCAGTGTTTGAACCTTAAGGGTCTGCCGGAACCCGAAATCCGACATTTGGCGTGCCAGGTAGGGGTGCGCCGGGATCCGTCTTCCACCGCTCCGCCCTCCTTCGGCCGCTGCAACCATGTGCGGCACCAGCCGGGCTCGCGCCGCCCCGGCGGCCCTCGCCGGTGGGCGCCCTCGTTGTCCCCCGCCGCCCGCCGTCAACACCGCCACCGGCTCGGCGGGTAACGAGCTACAAGCACCACCCCAGCGTTGGCCTACGCGACAGAGCAACTGCACCGCGGCGCCGGCGCCTTCGGTCGTTGCGGCCCTCCTGGGCGGCTCGCATGCGCCGCCCACAAGTCGCCACGTCAAGCCTTTTGCCCACCGGGTTAGCACTGCTGCCACGCGGCAGGGGGCTCCCCCGGACCAGGCAGCGAGCGAGGCCGATTTAACCTTCAGCTCGGAGGACCACCCCACCAACCCGGTCAGCTCAGGCGCACTCCCCTTGTTGTGCACCCTCACCATCTGCCAGGTGGCCATCACCCGGACCCTCGTCGACGGCGGCGCGGGCCTCAGCTTGCTTTCGGTCGAGACTTTCGACCTCTTCCGCATACCCCGGGAGCGGCTGCGGCCCAGCCGATGCTTCTCGGGCGTCGGGGGCGGATCGTCCGACTCCCTGGGGCAGATCCGGCTCCCGGTGACCTTCGGCACCTACGACAACTTCCGCACGGAGACGGTCGACTTCGACATCACCCCCATCGGCCTTCCTTACAACACCATCCTCGGCTACCCGGCACTGGCCCAGTTCATGGCCGCCACGCATTCGGCGTACAACCTCATGAAGATGCCCGGGAGCAATGGTACCCTCACTGTGCGCGGGGACACCGGGGACGCATTGCGAGTGCTCGAGCTCGCCTTCAAGACTGTGGCGTCGGCACGGCCCGCCAACGCGGAGGCCCCAGAGCCCAAGGAGCCTGCGCCCGCCAAGAAGAAGCAGTTGTTCACCCAGGACAAAGCAGAGACCAAGCAGATCCCCGTCGACGAGGACGGGTCCTCCGGCGCCACTTTTACCATAGGCGCCAACCTAGAGCCCGAGCAGGAGGAGGCCTTGGTCAAGTTCCTGTGCTCGAATAAGAAGGTATTTGCTTGGGAGTCGGATCAGCTGGCGGGGATCCCCAGAAGTGTCATCGAGCACCACCTCAACGTATGCCCAAATGTACGCCCCGTGAAGCAGAAGGCCAGGCGGCAGTCCATGGAGAAGCAAGCTTTCATCACCCAAGAGACCCGCAAGCTAGAGGCTGCAGGGGTCATTCGCGAGGTCCGATACCCGGACTGGTTGGCCAACCCTGTCGTCATGCCCAAGAAGGGGGGAAAGAACGCATGTGTGTCGACTTCACCAACCTCAACAAGGCATGCCCGCAAGATCCGTTCCGGCTCCCCCGTATCGACCAGATTGTCGATTCCACTGCGGAGTGCGACCTGCTATGCTTCCTGGATGCCTTCTCCAGGTACCACCAGATCAAGATGGCCATGGAAGATGTCGAGAAGACTGCTTTCTTGACCCCATGCGGGGTATACTGCTACACGTGCATGCCATTCGGGCTACGTAACGCGGGGGCAACCTTTCAGCGACTGATGCACATCACCCTGGGTCAGCAGCTCGGAAGGAATGTCGAGGCCTACGTCAATGACATAGTGGTGAAGTCTCGGGAGGCCGAGACCCTGATACAAGACCTGGAGGAGACCTTCGCGAGCCTCGACGCAGTAAACCTGCGGCTCAATCCGGAGAAATGTGTGTTTGGTGTCCCCTCGAGCAAGCTCTTGGGGTTCCTCGTGTCCCATCGTGGCATCGAGGCCAACCCCGAGAAGGTCAAAGCGGTCGAGGACATGAGCCCGCCAAAGACCCTCAGAGAAATGCAGAAGCTCACGGGGAGCGTGACCGCGCTAGGGCAGTTCATCTCCAAACTAGGGGAGCGAGCGCTGCCTTTCTTCCAGCTGATGAAGAAGAAAGGGGCCTTTGAGTGGACTGAAGAAGCAGATAAGGCGTTTCAAGATCTCAAGAGATACCTGACCAGTCCCCCAGTCATGGTGGCTCCGCGCCCTCAGGAGCCCCTGCTGCTGTACCTCGCCGCCACACCCTACTCCGCCAGCGCAGCCCTGGTGGCGGTTAGGGAGGAGCGCCAAGTCAAGGCCGCAGCGGCAGCCCGAGGCAGGACAAAACGGGAACAAGGAAAGACTGCAGAAGCCGCAACCGCAGCTGAGGAGTGTCAGCTGCCGAGGAATGCACCGGGGGCAGGATAGGCCGCCCGACCAGACGGTCCACCTCCCGAGGCCACGACGCCCCGTGAGGCACCCTTACCTCCCGAGGGCGCAGCAACCCCAGATGCTCCCAGCCTTATCGAGCACCCAGTTTACTTTGTTAGCACGGTGCTACGGGACACGAGGGCCCAGTATCCAATGCCTCAGAAGCTCCTCCTCACATTACTGGTAGCCTCGCGCAAGCTGCATCATTACTTCCAGGCTCACCCCATCAAAGTCGTCTCGTCGTACCCCTTGGAGAGGGTGCTCAGGAGCCCGAACTCAGCCGGAAGGGTCGCTGAACGGAACATAGAGCTGCAGGCGTTTCAGCTCGAGTTCAGCACAACCAGGGTCATCAAAGGAGCGGCATTGGCGGATTTTGTGGCAGAATGGACAGAGGCACGAGGCCTCAAGGCCGACGAGGATCGGTCCCTCTTCCCGGGGAGTGAGGCACCAGAAGGCTGGGTCATGCACTTTGACGGGGCGTTCTCCAGACATGGTGCTGGGGCTGGAGCGGTGCTTATATCGCCCACTCAGGACAAGCTCTACTATGCCGTACAGCTCTGCTTCCAACAAGGTGAAAAGGTCTCCAACAACATAGCGGAATACGAGGGTCTAATAGCAGGCCTGAAGGCCGCGGCAGCCCTGGGGGTGAAGCGCCTTACCATTAAGGGAGATTCACAGCTCCTCGTGAACTTCTCCAACAGGGTGTACGAGCCGAAAGACGAGCACATGGAAGCTTACCTTGCGGAGGTCCGCAGGATGGAGAAGCAGTTCTAGGGGTTGGAGTTGCAGCATGTGCCCCGTGGCACCAATCAGGAGGCCGACGACATCGCCAAGCGGGCATCCAGGCGGCTACCTCAGGAGCCTGGCGTCTTCGAGGAGAGGCTCTTCAAGCCCTCAGCCTTGCCGTCACTGTCAAACACGGCTCAGCCTCGGGAGGAGCTCCCCCGGCCACCTGCCTCAGGGGCCTCGGTCTGTGGCCCGCCCTCAGGAGCACGCCTGCTCCTGACGATGGAACCTCAGGAGGAGTGCTGGATCACCGAGCTCCGGAGTTACTTGACGCAAGGGACCATGCCTGAGAAAGAGGAGGAAGCGGAGCGAGTGGCGCGGCAGGCCACTGCGTACTGCATCAGAGACGGAGAACTCTACCGAAAGCGGCCAAACGATGTACTCCTGTGTTGCATTTCCAGGGAGCAAGGAAAGGAACTACTGGAGGACATACACGGCGGAGACTGCGGGCACCACTCATCATCGCGGACCCTCGTCGGCAAGGCGTTCCGGAGTGGGTTTTATTGGCCTACCGCACTCAATGACGCCGTAGAGCTGGTGAGAGCTTGTGAGGCTTGCCAGTTCCACGCCAAGCAAATCCATCAGCTAGCCGGAGGCCTGCAGACTATACCCCTTTCATGGCCATTCGCAGTCTGGGGGCTGGACATCCTGGGCCCGTTTCCTCGGGCGCCAGGGGGGTACCGCTACCTCTACATCGCCGTGGACAAGTTCACCAAGTGGTCTGAAGTGGAGGCCGTCCGCACCATCCCCGCAGGCTCCGCGGTCAAGTTCATCAGGGGCATCGTGAGCCGGTTCGGGGTGCCGAACCGCATCATCACAGACAACGGTTCGCAGTTCACCAGTAACCTCTTCAAAACATACTGTGCTAACCTTGGAACGCAGATATGCTACGCTTCCGTGGCGCACCCACGAAGCAACGGCCAGGCCAAACGAGCCAACGCGGAGGTCCTGAGAGGCCTCAAGACTAGGACGTTCAAGAAGAAGCTGGAGGCCTGTGGCCGAGGTTGGTACGACGAGCTTCATTCCGTGCTGTGGTCCATCCGCACCACCGCGACCAAGCCGACTGGGGAGACCCCATTCTTCCTGGTCTATGGAGCGGAGGCCGTCCTCCCTCACGAGGTCAGACGTCGCTTCGCACGGGTCCTGGCATTCGACGAGGCGCAGCAGGATGCCATGCGGGGGACGGACCTCATGTTGGGGGAGGAACGATGACGGGAAGCTGCGCTGCGAGCGGCGAGGTATCAGCAGGCGCTGCAGTGATATCACTGCCGCAACATCCGCCCCAGGACTCTCGAGGTAGGAGACCTCGTGCTCAGGCGGGTTCTCTCCAGGGAGGGGTTGCACAACCTCTCTCCCATGTGGGAGGGCCCGTTCAAGGTTGTTCATGTTTCCATGCCCGGCTCCGCGCGCTTGGAGACTCAGGAGGGAGTGCCAATCCAGAATGCGTGGAACATCCAGCACCTCCGGAGGTTCTACCCCTGAAAAGGCCCAGAGCCTGTGAAGCAAGGCGAGTGCCTGTGAAGATCATCTCTTTTTGGAAAGGCCCGGAGCCTGTGAAGCAAGACGAGTGCCTGTGAAGCTATCGCATTTTGGAAAGGCCCAGAGCCTGTGAAGCAAGGCGAGTGCCTGTGAAGATCATCTCTTTTTGGAAAGGCCCGGAGCCTGTGAAGCAAGGCGAGTGCCTGTGAAGTTATCGCGTTTTGGAAAGGCCCGGATCCTGTGAAGCAAGGCGAGTGCCTGTGAAGATCATCGCTTTGGAAAAAGGCCCAGAGCCTGTGAAGCAAGGCCAATGCCTGTGAAGCTCGCCGCCCCGTGACACTCTCACGTAATAATGAGTGGGGCTGTACACGCCCCGGAGTCTCAGGAGCGCCGGCCTCAGGCCCTGGGGCTCCCTCCCACGCCCAGTGGCAGCACTTAGCTCCGCGCTGGTGAGAAGACGTCGAAGACTAGATTAGGTGCCGGACGCGGCTTTCCCATTTGCTTTCTGCCGTTGACGTGTTCGTTTGCATTTGGAGTCTTATTGGAGTTATCGATGTTGCTGATTTATGGTTCCTCGATTTTCGCCCCTCACTTTGGTTTCTCTCGTGAACAACCTCACGAGGGATGGTGCTCAGGCGCCCTCGCGAGGGTTTCTGCCCTAGCCCCAGGAGGGTTTCACGGCCCTGGCGCATTACAGGAGCACCCCTCCTAGTCCGTGCCCCTCGGGTACCACGACACGCGCATAGGGCCTGGGTCGGTCGCCCCACTCCCCAGCATGGGTCGAAAGCTATCTACGCACAGGCGTGAAATCAGGAAGTACAAAAATGAGATCAAGGTAATAGCTGAAGCGGCAACATTTCCCAACACGCCCCCAGGGGGCTCCATGCAACTGTTCTGTCTTACACAGGGAACCAAAGAGAAAGGAAAAAGACGAGCCTGGTGCCGCCCCTCCCGCATCAGCCCATGACGGTGACACAGGCTGCCCCGGGGCCTCGGGCGGACCCCCTCTCGCGCTGCGCCGGAGCACGACGGCGGGTGGACGAACCACCACCTCCTAGGCAGATCCGACAGCGCGGGGGAGGACTGCTGCCACCACTAGAGGAGTCGCTTGAGGAAGAGCTGACAAGGCTGGGGGAGTCGCTGACGCCGCCGCCCGCTCGGGCGCTATCTCCCCCATCACCATCGGAGCGGGGCCCACAGACGCGGTCACCATCCTCAGGGCAGCACCCCGCGCGGCGACCATCTTCCCCAAACACCCTCACATAGAGGGTGGCGTCGCCATCGAACCTGAAGTGCAGAGTGCACCGGCGCTCTAGGCCGCGAGCGCGGGCAAACGCCTGCCAGCCGCGAGTGAAGACCAAGCCCCCGCTGGAGGAGACCTCCAGCGCGACCCACGAGGACCTGCTGCAGCAACCCTCCGCCTGGAGCCAGTGGCCGCCAGGAGCGCCGGCCGGGAGTTCGCCAAGGAGGAAGCGAGGGAGCGGGAGCCGGGCGCGAGCTGGCTCCGCCGACCAAACGACGAATTCCGGCGGCGCCTGCCCGGCGCGAAAGCGCGGCCTGGGAGAGCGCGCAACCCAGGCGCACCCTCCGGCTGCGGCGGCTTGCCCGCCGCCGCGCTGGGAGCCCCCCCCCCCCCCCACGGCCGCTGGGAACTGCCGGGGCGGCCACCGGGTGCTTCCGGGGGCGCCCGCGACCATGCTTGGATGGGGGAGAGGCAGGACCGATCTGGAGGGCCTTCCCCTTCTCTGCGGCCGAGTACCACCTCGATGGAGCCATCACACCAAGACGGAGCAAGAACTGAGGCGCAGGAGAGAGCAAGAGAAGATGGACTTGACGGGCACGAGCGGTGCCGTAGTTATAGCCGGCGAAGGCCAACCGCCGGTCTCCACGATCACATGTAATCATAACATGTTCCGCATGCAGGGACTTGTCCAACTCGCACGATCACCAAGGCGTCATGGGGAAGTGGAGGCGCCACGTCCAATCAACCGCCACGCGGCGTCCAAGGCCGCAGGCTGTTAGGGCCCGCGGCGCTTCGCCCTTGCCCTTTCGCCTCTCGGCATGGCCAAGCCCACGCGCGCCTTGGGCCCGGGGGCTACTGTCGGCGTTCTGGGAACGGGGGTCCCCAGACTTGCCTGCCTGCGGCCTGCGGCGTGGCTCAAGTGGGGGCCCAGCGCGGCCCATCTTCATCAACACGAAGCTCAAGACCCTCGCGAGGGGTCAAGCCTTGCGAGGCGGACGACACGATGCATCCTCAGGCACAGCCTCGTCAGGCTGGCTCGCGAGGAGGCGGAGAGTTCAAGGTGGGGTACCTCGCGAGGTGCCCATGACGCAAGCCATGACGACACGGGGCACCAGGCGGGTGCCAGCGCGCGCAGCGTCCCTTTTTCCTCTTTGGTGCAAAGGGAGCAAGCGTATCAGCGGAGTACCGAGGCATCAGGCAAAGGTTGCCACTTTGGTGCAACGAGACCAAGGCCAGGAGGACCACGAGACGGAGGTCACCATGGAGCCCAGCGCGGCGTCATCACCAGAGCCTTTGGCAGGCGAAGACTGCTTTTGTCAGGATAGATGTACTCGCTGTCCCCCTTCAAATTAGCCCGCCATTGTTGGATCCCTTCCCGCTCAATATTTGGGGAGAGGACCATGGCCTCTATAAATAGGACTAGCCACCCACATAGCAAAGGGTTCGATTCCTAGTCATTCGGTCCGGACAACGGGAGAGAGAAAAGGCGTAGAGAGAGAGAGAGGGCGACCGAACTCTTCACAACAGTTCATCACCTCAGCCAAGGACAGACCCTCGCGAGGCTGTTCTTCCTTATATTGTTCATCCTCACCAGCCCCAGGAGGCAATCCATCCACCACACACTGGAGTAGGGTATTACACCACATCGGTGGCCCGAACCAGTATAAATCTTGTGTCTTTCGTGCAGTTCTTTTAGTAGTTTAGATCCCATTGAGACGGAGAGGTTGAAGGTGAGATTTCCGCGCGCACCCCAGTGTTCGAACCTTAAGGGTCTGCCGGAACCCAAAATCCGACAGCCTAAGTTTGTAAAATCCTACCGAGTGAAGAGCAATCCTCCCACTCGGGGGCTTAGCTGCAGTCTAGTACTCGCCTAAGTTCTCCCACTCGGAGGCTTAGCTGCAGTCCAGTACTCGCCTAAGTTTGTAAAATCCTACCGAGTGGAGAGCAATCCTCCCACTCGGGGGCTTAGCTGCAGTCTAGTACTCGCCTAAGTTCTCCCACTCGGAGGCTTAGCTGCAGTCCAGTACTCGCCTAAGTTTGTAAAATCCTACCGAGTGGAGAGCAATCCTCCCACTCGGGGGCTTAGCTACAGTCTAGTACTCGCCTAAGTTCTCCCGCTCAGAGGCTTAGCTGCAGTCCAGTACTCGCCTAAGTTTGTAAAATCCTACCGAGTTGAGAGCAACCCTCCCACTCGGAGGCTTGGCTGCAGTCTAGTACTCACCTAAGTTCTCCCACTCGGAGGCTTAGCTAGAGTCCAGTACTCGCCTAAGTTTGTAAAATCCTACCGAGTGGAGAGCAACCCTCCCACTCGGAGGCTTAGCTGCAGTCCAGTACTCGCCTAAGTTTAAAAAAACCCTACCGAGTGGAGAGCAACCCTCCCACTCGGAGGCTTAGCTACAGTCTATTACTTGCCGAAGTTTGGAGCTACGCCATAAGTACAATGTGCGCTCCATCCCTATCCGCAAGAACGACGAGGTGCAGGTCGACTGCAACCTTCTCCTTCGGAGCTACGCCACAAGTACAACGTGCGCTCCATCCCTATCCGCAAGGACGGCGAGGTGCAGGTCGACTACAACCTTCTCCTCTGGGACTACGCCACAAGTACAATGTGCGCTCCATCCCTATCCGCAAGGACGATGAAGCGCAGGTCGACTGGAGTCGCCGCCTCAGAGCTGCATCTCCAGCGCACAGACTATTCCGAGCAGAGAACAAAGTCCACTTGAAGGCAAAACGCAAGCATATTCGGAAATAAACCAAATTCGGATAAATCCTAAAGTTCCAAGCAGCAAACCAAAAGTATTCGAGCATCAAGCCCGAAGGAGTTTAACGGTTACAGCAATCACTCGGCATTCCGAGGCAAATTTAAGGCAGATTCAAGTCTCACAAGTTTGTTCACTCGGCGGGAGGAGGGCTGGCAGGCTCGACGAATTCGTCCAAGTCGATCCCATCCGCGATCCGAGTGGCAGCAGCTATGAAAGTCTCCATGAAGGACTGGAAGTCATGCTTTTTGGTGTTAGCAACCTTGATTGCCGCCAGCTTGTCTTCACGAGCTTCCTTGCAGTGGACTCGCACCAAGGACAACGCCACGTCAGCACCACACCGGGAGGAGGACTTCTTCCATTCTTGCACTCGGTCAGGGATCTCGTTGAGTCGAGCCATCAGGGATTCCAGGTCATTTTGAAGCGTCGCCCTTGGCCAGAGAAATGAGTCAACTCGTGAGACTGCCTCCTTCAGGCGCGCGAGGTAGCTTGTGACGTTGGCGACACGAGACTCCAGTCGGAGCATGTTCATTGCAGTTTCGTCGCAAACTGGAGAAGCGATAGGGTCCAGACCCGTCTTGACCTTTCCAGTTTCCTCGTCAAAGTCCTAGAAGAATTCTACAGCCCAAAATTAGTGAGTCGACCGGACAGATCCATTCGCAAGCATCAACACAGTCGGTTTAAAAGAAATACCTTCCAGCATAAGATAAAGCTTCTTGGCAAGAGTTCTCAGATAAGCCTCCGTGTCATTCCTCTTGTGGACCGCAGACTCCAGCTTTTCATTCAGGGTAATTTTGTCCTTCTGCAGACGACTCACCTCTCGGTTAGACTCGTTGAGACAGGACTTTAGCTTGGTCACCTCCCCTTCCAGTGCTTCGACTGAAGCCAGCTTATGGTCTGCAAGGGCAGTTTTGTCTTGGGCTTCCTTTTGTGCAGCGGCGAGGTCCGAGTCCTTCTTCTCCAGAGCCAACTTCATTTTCTCTGCAAAAGAAGCAATCGGATCAGACAAGAGCTCGAAGAAATGTTTTAAAAAGACAGTCGACTGGCAGTTACCTTCCATACCAGCAGCTTCGTCTTGAGCTTTCTTCAGATTCGGCTGGGCCAACTCCAAGTCGAGGTTGAGTTGCCTCTGCTTCTCCTCAAGTTCAGCAAACTTGGAGATGAGAGTACTAGACTTCTGCAGAAGGAAAAAGACGTGTCAATCGACAAGATCAAAGGTTGTTCACTTCCGAGTCGATAAAACTTAAAGAAGTTCACTTAGACCCCAGCCGACTGCACACAGTCGACTGCGGTCTCGGGGGCCACCCAGCGGGTGCACTTGGCGTGCCCCCGCTGATTATGACCCAACTTGACCGGTCCACCCGGGTCAAGTCAAAAAAAAATTGTTCAGACCCCAGTCGACTGCGGTCTCGGGGACTACACCTAGTGGGTGCACTTAGCGTGCCCCCACCGGTCCAGATCCCACTCGCCCAGACCGAGTGGAAGAACGCAAATACCAAAGACAACAAAACACCCAATGGGTGTACAGATTCAACACAAACAACAGGAGATTGTATGGAAGAAAATATTTCAGATAGCATATCCTGACAGAACAAGGTCAGCCAAAAAGTCTACTTACCTGGACATTGGCCTGAAGAGCAGCGCTAGCGTCATAAGTAGCCTGGCTATTCTCATGCACCGTCTTCATCCGCTCCATCATCATGTTAGCTTGACGGATGGCTTCCGCAGCCGCTTCCGACTGGTTGTCCGGAATGGGGTAGCTGGTGAAAAAGAGAGCAGACGACCCAGGTGTGGCAGTTTGGAGCTCCGTGGCGTGGAGTTGGACGACTGAAGGAATCACCGGTGCAGTCGACGGTGCGGGGTGCTCACTCGACAAGGGTGCGGCGAAGGTTACAGAGGCCCTGCCTGCGTCTTCAGATTGACGGACGGGTGGTGTTGTTGTTGGCCCTTGCTGAGACATCTTGCCAACTGCTACCTTTTTGCTCTTCGTGGGCTTAAGAGCCACATCTTCATCGTCATCTGGAAGATCGATGACGTTGGGTGGAGCTGCAAGACAGATCAGTCGACCCCAAGTGAACCACTAGAATGCAATCGACCAAGTAATCAGGACCAAGATCATAAGAGTTTCTACCTGGGTTGGAGGTAACCGCGTCTTCCATCTCCTCGTCTCGATACTAGAGGGAAGAGGTTCCCGATGTAGCAGCACTGCCAGTGTCTGTACTCAGTCGGTTACGTCCTGTTGCTCGAGTCAACAAAAAGAACAAGTCAAATGATTACCCGGAGATGGTAGGGACGGTCACTTTGATCCTGGGCAAAGCCTTGGGCAGTTTGGAGCAGGTGGCCTTCAGTGCTTTTGGAGCTGGAGGCGGCACAACCTTGGGCTGCTTCGGGGCCTTCTCAATCGGTGCTGGGGAAGACGTCCGGGGGCGCTTCGAAGACAGCCCAGTCGGCGCGGTCGCCAGGTCCGGGGTGCTCGCCGGGTCGTGTGCGTGCTTGGATCTCCTCTCTCTGCGAGGAGGCGAGTCGACTTCTTCGTCATCGCTCGAGTCGTTGCTCTCCTCGTCCTCCTCTGCATCCGAGTGCCACTCGCCGCTCTCGCCCCCGCTAGCTCCCTCCTCGACGTCTTGCTCCTGCACTCCGTTGGGCATCGAGTACATGTCGATGAGAGCCTAAAAGAACAACGAGCAAAAGGAGTACAATCGACCATCAACAAGGTGTCACACAATGAATCGGAAAGATACTTGGTAAAACAGAATCATACCTGCTCCGGCTGGCGCGAGTGGTCGAATGGAATCACCCTCCTAGACCCCCGGGGGTTGTCTTTGCTGCTGGTGATTCCCATCAGCCATTTCTCCAAGATGTCCTCACTGACGTCCTCTGGGTGGATCCGAGTGGAGTCCTCGAGTCCAGAGTACATCCACATTGGATGATCACGGGCCTAAAGCGGTTGGATGTGTCGACCAAGAAAGACCTCTAGCAGGTCCATCCCAGTCACCCCGTTGCGGACGAGTTGGACGACCCGCTCAACCAGCACCTTGACCTGCGCCTTATCTTCGGGAACCACCTTCAAGGAGGAGGGCTTCTCCACCCGAGCTAGGGAAAAGGGAGGAAGTCCAGTTGACTGACCCGGGATCGGCTGATCCTTGCAGTAAAACCAAGTCGACTGCCAGCCGCGGACCGAGTCGGGAAGGATCATCGCTGGGAAGGTGCTCTTGTTCCTCATCTGGATCCCCACGCCCCCGCTCATCTGGATCACGTACGTCCTCTCATCACTCTGATTGGCCTTTTTGACTGACTAGGAGCGGCAGGTGAAGATATGTTTGAAGAGGCCCCAGTGCGGTCGACAGCCCAAGAAATTTTCACACATTGACACAAAAGCAGCCAGATAGACTATGGTGTTTGGAGTGAAGTGGTGGAGCTGAGCCCCGAAGAAGTTCAAAAAGGCCCGAAAGAAAGGATGGGGAGGTAGAGAAAATCCACGATCGACGTGGGTGGCGAGGAGAACGCACTCACCCTCTCTTGGCTGCGGCTCGGTCTCGTTCCCTGGGAGCCGCGCCGATTTGTGGGGGATCAGTCCTCCCTCCACCAGGTCGTCGAGGTCGTCCTGGCTAATCGTCGAGCGAATCCAATCGCCCTGGATCCAGCCCGGCGGCAGGCCGGATCTTGACGAGGATCCGCCCCGACTGGTCCTCTTGCCCTTCGCCTTCGTGGTCGCCTTCTTCACGCGCTCCAGCGCCACCGTCTTCACTTTTCCCATGGAGACGGATCGAGCGAGGTTTTAACGCAGAGAGCGGAAGCGTGCGCGGCGGAGAGGTATGAGGAAGAAGAAAGAGAATGGGAGCATACGGTGCCAAGACCCGGCCCGATGCCTTTTATAAGGTCATTCCCCGAGTGGCTGACTGGTAGGCCCAGACGATCTAAACAAATCCCGCAACAGTCGCGCGCGCAATACATGGCGAAAAAGGTGGCGCGGAGATCGAGGCGACCTGCCTAATCCATCCCGATTACCACGGCCTCGCCCGTCCGGCGCGCTTCCCAAAATTTGGATCCCGCGAAATCCACGGAGAGCAGGGCAACTTGTCAGACTGAAAACGTCCTCTGCATTATCATTCGGAATTCTACCATGAAAATTCACTCGGCAAAAACCAAGAATGGACCAAGGCGACCGAAAAAGAAGTTGACGTTGTCTCCTCGGTTCATGGCTCCAGAACAAGTTATACTCACAACACGAAGAATGAGTCGGAAGTGTTCTCAACTCCTTCCCCACTCAAACCCTGATCCATTCGGGGGCTAATGACGAAGCTATGTACCTAGGGTAGGGTCATGGATCTGTCCAAGATACCCTCCCCAAGGACATCTCTAAAAGAACCAGAAGCAATCGAAGAGAGATCTTCATCCACTCGACCATAAAGCTATGTTCCACTCGACAACCTTGAAGACACTCGACCATGCGAACAACCACTCGACCACCAGAAGATGTGAAGCCACTCACTTCGCAACGGTCGGGATTTAAGTCATAGCTTTAATAATCATTTATAGCACTTTACTTCAGACGTTACCAGTAACGCTCCTCCTTTATGAACATTGAACCTTGTGTAACGGAGGAGAGCTGGGGTCATGGCGCACTCTATATAAGCCACCCCCCTCCTCTGGGACAAGGGTTCGCACCCCCTGTAACTCACATGCATATATCCAGTCGACCGCCTCCGGGTTCCGAGACGTAGGGTTGTTACTTCCTCCGAGAAGGGCCTGAACTCGTAAAACTCGCGTGTACAACTTCTCCATAGTTAGGATCTTGCCTCTACATTCTTACCCCCCCTCCCCCATTCTACTGTCAGACTTAGAACCACGACACCCCCTATCCCGAGGTCTGCCGGTTTTGACACCGACACAAGTCATTTGTGCCCTCGTCGTCCTGCCCCCCAAAGACAAGGAGGATGCCAACGCCACCCCCGACATCTCCAGCTCCGCCGCCGAGCAGATCTGCCTCGACCCCTATGTCATGTTTGAGTGCTACAACCGGGACAAAGGGGACAAGACAAGGGGAAGGGCAAAAGAAAGGGAACGGGAAAGGAAAGGACAATCGTGAGTGAACTTTCTCCATAGCCCTATTTTACCTAGTAGAACATGCTGATTTTTGGTAGTCAGTTGGCATGTATGATTAACTCCCTTACGTTATGTCCTAGTTGATCTACGTGTATCTATATACACTATCTATGTTGTTCTACATTGCATCATGTTTCTGTGGATTTGATGATTTGCATATGAAAGGAACGATCATGGACGCTGACATTTGAGGGGCGGCCGGGCGCCGTTTATGGACGTGTTCGGACATGTCCGCGTACAAGGTCCGTAGACGCCGAGAACCGCTAACGTCTATTGCAAGATGATGTAACTTTAGTTTTATTTAATAAAGTAATTTAGAATTTATAAAGAAAGTAACTTTTTTATATAGAAAAAGGAAGATAAAGGAAGACCTACCCAGTCCCCCGCCGTCACCCATCACCACCACTCCACCACTCCTTTTTGCTTTGCTCCGGGACAGATCGAGCGAGATCCAGGATGAACTCCCGGCCTGCGACCATGGCGGAGGCCGCACCGCCTCCTCTCCTCGGCGGCCTCCCTGACGAGATCGCCATCTGGGAGATCCTCGTCCGCCTGCCCCCCAAAGACCTCCTTCGCTGCCGTGCCGTCTGCCGTGCCTGGCGCTGCACCACCTCCACCCGCGACTTCCTCCTCGCCCACCACGCCCGCCAGCCCTCCCTCCCTCTCTCCTACGTCACAAATTACGGCGGCGACCTTTTCACCCTAGACATCATCTCCTTCGACCACCAGGGAGGGGCCGCCACCCCCCAGACCGTCGCGCGACTTCGCCGCCATATCTTAGTTCCGAGGGTCTCCTGCGACGGCTTAATCGTCTTCCGGATAGACTGCAAAGCTGGTCAACAACTATTCATCTGCAACCCGGCGACTCGTCAGTATGGTTGCCTCCCGATGCTTTTTGGCGGTCCCCTATCCGCCGTGGGGATGCCTTTTGGCGCTCCCCGACCCGCGGCCGTGGGGATGTACTCACACAGCCCAACCGGCGAGTACCGACTACTATTGCTGCAGGAAGCTGAAGCACCAGATGGCTCCTCCCTCGTCTACACATACGCTTTAGGCTCCAGCCAGCCGCCGTGGCACCTACACATCGAAGGCCCCAATTTGAACGAACTGGTATTCTTAGCCTGCATTGGTGCATAAGCAACATGATAATTGTGTTCGACACCGTCGCTGAGTCGTTCCGGCAGATGCGCACTCCAGTTGTTCCTAATTTGTCTGATCTGTTTGAGATGGATGGAATGCTCGGCATGTCCAGTTTTGATGATTACAATGATGACGAGCCAATTGTTGATATCTGGATGATGCAGGACTACGAGCACGAGGTCTGGGCTTTTAAATACCGGGTTGAAATACCGTATGCGGAGCTCACCTTGCAGTTTGGATTGTTTTACCCGCGTGATTGTGTGGTGTTTACTTCTTGGGTTGGCGATGTGGTAGTGCTGGTCCCGTTTGGCCGCTGGCTACTTCAGCTTGACGTGGGTGGCGAGCTGGTTGCGAGTTTCGAAGACAGCGGTGGACTCATTGGTCAGCCATATCGGCTCAAGCAAACTCTTGTTCAGCATACCTTCTTTCCTACACTAGAGGGTTATGTTGTCAATGGTTCGCCTTTCATCTGAAGAGAAGATTATGTTGTGAACACGTAGCCTTTCATCCGAGGGCTGTTGACTCTGGTGGTGCTGTCGTATGTATTAACCGGGTCCACTGTGAGCCCACTACCTGCTTTGCTAATATATTAAAAATAATGATGAAGAAGCTTGGATTATTTCATGGCTGTGTTATATTTCATTGAATATCATTTTGGGCGGAAGTGGCTGCTGTGAGTGTTCATGCTAAAAGTACAAGCCATTTGGATCATCGTTTGAAATGTTTGCCAATATTCTGACTAATGTCTCTGTTTCCTTGGACTGAAGAGTGGACTTATTTTCCCTGTTTATATAATGATCTTAGTAGTATTCAATAGTTAGCAATCTAGGTGTCTCTTGTCTCTATTTACTGAACCGAATAATTGACTTGTCTTTTAATTCATGTTTACTTTTCTGGAGATTACCTAGTTATCTTTTTAATACTAATTATTTAACAAATGTACCTTTGATTCCTGTTTTTGTGTTTGTTTTTTGCCAAAGGTGAAATGAGGTAGATTATCCTCCTTCTTGGCTTGCAAGTTGTACCTGATTTTCACAAAAGTTGGCGCACTAGTCAAATGAAATGTTCTGATATTGTTGTAATTTTGTCTTTTTGTTGCATTATTTGAAAAAAAAATCACTTTAGGTGCTAACCGTTGTGAGGAAGCAATGCATCATGTGGTGTTGGATCTTAAAATATGCTTGAGAAAGAAACTTGTACTGATGTGCAGAGCCATGATATTTTTTTCTATGACCGGCGCAATGCGTATGAATTGGGTCCACTATGAGATGGTTTGTATCTTTTTTATATACTCCCTCCGTTCCTTTTTACTTCGCATATTAGGTTTGTCCCAAGTCAAACTTTGATTGTTAACAGGTTAGTATGACCAAGAATTTTTGACTGTTAACACTCTTGCGTTGTATTTCGTTGAATATCCTTTTGGGCTGAAGTGGTTGCCGTGAGTGCTGATGCTAAAATTACAAGTCATCTGGGCCAGCATTTGAAAATGCTTGCCAATTGTTCCGGCTCATGTGCTATTTTCTTGAACTGAAGAATGGACTTTCTTTTTAGTTCTTAGTACTTAATAGTTAATGCTAAATGTTTGCAAATATATGTGCGTTAACTGTTTCTATGTTGTGTTTTAGCAGGTTGCTTACAATGCAATCTTTCAATTAAACTACTTCTCCTAGCAAGTTGCACCTGATTTTCTTACAAGTGCAAGGAGAATTTGTTTAATTGAATGATTGAATTATAAGCAACTTTTTGATGAAATGCTCTGGTTTGCAGTCCATTCTTGTTCATGATTCCATTGCATTTGGTTAGGTATTCAAACATACTGTTACAATTCTGCCTTTGCGTTGCATCCTTTGGAATTATATTAATCATTTCACTTTATCTGCTAAGCATTCTAAGGAATCAATGCTTCACCTGATGTTTGATCTTAAGATAAGCTGGAGAAATGAAACTTATACTGATAAGCAGAAGAAAGGTTATCATGGTCAGGCGCAGGCGCAGATTGTCTCCCCTTTAGATTCTGTAATTGCCAGCCTCATGTTCTTTTTTCTTTGACCGCCGCAGTGTGTATGAATTAGGTCCACTATGAGCCGGCTAGATAGGTTATAATCAAGAAGCTCTAATTGTTTCATGGTTGCCTGAAATTTACACCTGTGTGAATACTCTTTTTGGCTGAAGTGGTTCCCGTGAAGTTAATACTAAAGTTACAAGTCATTCAGGTTGGCTGACGTTGTAACTGAACTGCTGTTGTAACTGTTGCTCTGACTCATGTCTCTGTTTTCTTGAACTTAGCAGATATACATGCGTGTCATGTTCCTATTTTTTGGCTGCAGCCGATCATCCACTTGTTAGTGATTAACAAGTGATTAAATTATAGCCACTTGTTAGTGATTAACAAGTGATTAAATTATAGCCAGCTTTTCAGAAACGTTCTGCAATTCACTCTTCATTAATCCATTGCATCACTTGGAATATTCTGTTATAATTCCAGGTTCTCGGTGCATCATTTGGAATTATCATTTCACTTTGGCTGCTAACTATTTTAAGGAATTAATACTACACTAGCACTATTCCTTTGACAATTAGCTAGGATCACCTATGTAGAGCTGATAGCAAAGATAAGAAATGAACCAAGTGTTTGTGGTGTCTTTCTTACTGTTGTTCTTTTTAACTGCAGTTACTGGTTATTACTTTGCGCATTAGGGATTATTTGGTGTTCACTGTATTCAAGAAACTATCACACCCGATTTCCATCCACGCACAATACTGTTTGGCAATAATAACTTACCTAAAAGATGTATTCTTATTAGGCCAGTGTAGGCGATCGGCTGCGGTCATCATAAATAAATAGAGAAAATTCCTTATTTGACACTGTCTTAAAATCTGGTTCCTTATTTGACACTGGAAAAGTTTTTCTTCTCTATTTGACACTAGTCCTAAATTTTATTCCCTATATGACACTTTCGTCTATTTTAAGCCTAAATGACATCTGAAAAGACGATTTTGCCCCTCATGCGATATGTGTGTGCGCACGTGTGTGCTGTTGCGTGCCTATGTGCTGCCTGCGTGTGTGCTGCTGCTGCGTGTGTGCTGCGTGCATGTGTGCGTGCATGCATGTGTGTTGCTGCGTGTGTGTGTGCACGTGTGCGTGCGTGTTGTTGCGTGTGTGTGCGCGTGCGTGTGTGTTGGTGCATGTGTATGTGTTGCTGCGTGTGTGCTTCTGCCTTCGCACTGGTGTTGTGTGTGTGCGCTATTACCCCTCACACACATACTACATGAGGGGTAAAAGAGTTTTTTCAGATATCATTTAGACTCAAAATGAACGAAAATGTCATATAGGAAATAAAATTTAGAACTTGTGTCAAATAGGAAAAAAAAATTCCAATGTCAAATGAGGAAGTAGATTTTAAAATAGTGTCAAATAAGGAATTCTATAAGGAAATAATAGTTCACTGTCATGCCAGGTATGCTCTCAGTTCAAACTATGTCTTGAGCTATGGAGAACATCTTTGCTAGTTTATACTACGGCTCGCTCCTGTGTTTCCTCCTGAAGCACGGTGCAGCCAGTTTGCAAGACAGGAAGAAAATGAGTTGAATCCTTGTGTGAGTGTGTGCATCTATCGCTGTGGTCATTTTGACAAATTTTTCACGGAGAAGTGTGTGCAGCCTAGCCTAAATGCCTAACTGGTTACCAGATTCCTAGGTTTGTAAGGAACTTGTGATCCGTGCAGTCGTTGGTCTTGTTGATTTTTTTTTAGAACGAAGGCTCGCGAAGAGTCCGGCTTTGAATTAACAAAGCCATCAACCGGTCAGTAAATACAAACATACACAAACTCCACGACCAAACGATACAAGGGGAGACTCTAGGAGGCTTACAACTCAACGGGTCACACAAGCTCAAAAAGAATACAAGAAAACAAAGCTCGAAGCTTGTCCTAGCCGAAGACTACAGCCAAACAGCCATCTAGAGGTGAGGCACACACGAGCACGACGAGGACCTGCTTGCAACAGAGTGTGGCAAGTGAGCCCGACCAACGCCCAAGTAGAAAGACATCACACATCCACCGTCTCTCTCGCCGCAGAGGGACCCTTCCCTCTCGCCATGGCTCGCAAGGCGTCGTACCCGGCGGACTTGAGAGACGCTCACCCTAGAGCAGGGGACGTGCCAGCTTCGGGACTTGGAGCAGCCGCAGCACACCACCACTTGAACATTCGAGCACTCCGCGACTGCCGCATCGCCACAACCTAGAATGCCGAAGAGCTGCAGGAAAACCACCAGGTGCAGCTACTGAAGAAAGGCAGCAGAGGCATCAAGTAAACCGGCAGGCCAACGAGGAGAACCTCGTGACACCGCAGTCACCGGATCACCCAAGCCACCCAAGCTCCGACCTTGAACCCCTCACCTGAGCGCAACCCTCCCCAGGCGGTGCCCCCAAGGAAGACACGACGCACAGCGCGCCGTCGCCGTCCAATCCAAGCGGATTTTGGGCTTTCACCCGGGAGGAGGAATAGGGGTGGAAAGGGGAAGGACCTCTGCAGCACCTCCAAGGAGGAGACGGCGTCGGGGACGTCGATGCTGCCAGGCCGGCCAAGCTGGCCAATGGTTTCCCGCGGCCCAAAACCAGACCATCGAACACCCACCCACATCATACCGGCGCTCGGGAGGAGGCTGGCGAGAAGCGGCGGGGACGAGGGAGACAGGGGAAAGGAGCCACCCTCAGATCTGTCGAGGAGGGGAAGACCTTCGCGCCACCGCCGCCACCCGCCGTCATCTCACCACCCGTGTGGTCGAGGCCGCCGGCCAAAGCACCCCGCGAACGACGCCGGCTGAAAGGCGCCGCCGCCTCGCCAAGAAGGGTCGCCGCCCTAGATCCGAGGTCCTCCTTGAGGAAAGGAGCGGTCGAGGCCTCGCCGCCACCATCACGGGCGGCCGCGCGAGCCGATCCGGCGGCTTTCTCAGGTGGCGGCGAGGGAGGGAGGGTGAGGGAGCGGCGGCGCGACAGGGAAACCCTAGTCGCCGTCCGAGTCGCCCGAAGCGGACGATGCGAGGGCCGCGGGAGGAGGGGGGATGGGTCTTGAAATAAATCCTCCAGACCACATTCGTTGGTCTTGTTGTTTCACCTCCCGTTGGTGAGGTGAAACAGCGCATGATGCTACCGATTTCTCGTGCTTTCTATGAGCAAGCATGTTGATGCTCAAAATGATTTTTATTAAGGGCAATCATGTTTATGCTGAGAATAAGAAGAGACAACAAAACATTAGGAAATAATTGGGTTTTGTGTTGCGACTGACTGTCTGGCGACAAATTTTCTATACTATTTATAAAAGAGCAAACATTATCTTCTTTAAGTGCATTCCACAAAACATACATGAATACATTACCATCGCATGATTAGTCCCACTAAACTTAATCTAACGCCTAGCCTTAACCTAATTTGTTCTTTGTGTGCACTTAGCAATTTATATTGACTGACCGTACTCCACCGTAGAGGAAAATATAAAAGTCCACGTCGGTCAATTAGGAAACTATAATCACGGACACTCCTATTAAGAAACTAATCACGGGCGCATCTAATTATTAGAAAACTAATCACAAACGCATCTTATTATTAGGAAACTAATCACAGGCGCATCCTATTATTAAGAAAATAATCACGCACGCATTCTATTAGGAAATTAATCATGGATGCATCCAATTATTAGGAAACTAATCACGGACGCTTTCTATTAGATAAATAATCATGAACGCATCTAATCATTAGAAAACTAATCACGAGCGCATCTTATCGTCTCAGGAATCGCGATCGTGAGTCGCCTGCCGTCACCAGCCCACCACCCACGCAAACCACTATGGGAGACACGCGAGGAGGAGCTGCGGCTTCCTCCGAACACATACACGTGTCGTCGCCGCTTTCGTCTTCTTCCTGGAGGCCAGGTCACTTTTCTACTGACTGCAACGACTTCGTTCACATACTGGCATGTTCTCCTGGAACCATCAACATCGGCGTCGACTTCAGCTCCGTCCATAATAACCACGCTGACAACCACCCACCGCCGACACTCTTCAAGTGGGGGCAACGTTGAGTATCCTGGACCAGTATAAGCGGGTCAAAAAAATCGAGTGGGGGGCGCCCCGGTGCATGGAGGGTGCCGCCTCAAAGCTGGACGACTGATTCACCTGCGTCGACAACGCCGCCCAGCTGGTGAGAGGACACGGTCGCCGCGGCCGCTCGCAGGCCTGAACGACGGAGATGCTCGCCTTCACGCGAACGCGCCGCATGCACACACTAATTAGATAAGCACCGAGTGTTGTTTTTTTACTGTCATTGCTACCTCGCCGGTGGTGACACATCTAGAAGTACACATACTAGAGATGAGGTAATAAGAAACAGAGGCGTGCTGGAGCACACATAGTTGGGTTTCAGGCAACCAATGCCTTCTTTCTTTATTTATTTTTTCACTGATTTTCGCCTACTTGCAACAGACATCCCTATTTGTTTAAGTACTGACTACCGGTTATTACATGGCCAACTCACGACTACGTAGTGAACTCACAGACAAATTCGCTGAACCAAGACCTTACTTGCAGTCATGAAATTATGTGAAAAAAACCCAGAAGTTTGCATAAGTTTTAGTAAAAAAAAATAAAGTTCGTATAAGTTTTACTAAAAAAACCTGAAGTTTGCATAAGTGTATTTGTTTGTCCAGCAGATACATGGCAATTGTAATTTTACATGAGCATTTTCATACCGTCTTTATCTATAGTTGAGTTAACATATTTTCCTGATAGAAAACTTGGACCACATACAAGAGAAGCAAAAAATGTATGTTAATTATGATGATGAAGAATGTAGGATATTTTGTAGTCATGGTAAATTATCATATCATTTATTTTATTTCATTATTGCACTCTACATTACATACTACGCACGACCACTTTGGTAGAGGTGATGAGTTCGCATCATACAGAGAGACCAACCATGTTTCTTCGAATATCTTGAATCATGATCCTTATGACTTCATCTCTACTACTTATAAGAAGTACATTTTTTCATTTGACTATTTCCTGACTTGAGAGCTAACGTATGTTTTATCCACTAGAGTTGCTAAAATTGAAAGCATGTCTGCAGGTTTTTTCTTTCTAAACCGGCATTTGTTGGCCTTTTTTTGCCACTGTTATTCTTACAAGTGGTAGCCTACGCATGTTGAAGACCATTTCCAAATTATTTATCTCATTATTACTACAAACCGAGAGGATATTTGTTATATTGTCAAAATTTTAGAATGTTGAGTCCTTAAAGAATTGTGTAGTACTCAAGTAACTATTCCAAGTTATCGTATTAATGCTTTAGTCTTGTAATAATAATTCTTGACTGGAGTTTGTCGGCACTGAAATAGTTCCTTAGCTTGTCCTAAGTGACATTTTCATGTGTGATTATACTTGCATAAGTGTGTGCATATGAAGAATCATGATGAATCTTCTAAATATTTTTGAGTTTTATACATTGGGAACACTGGGTGGTCTTTTAATACAGGAGACATGTTGATTAAGAAGAAACGATATTTCAAATTGTTTGTACGAGTAGGGAATAAGAGATTGTGTATTTTAGAGGGAAAATTCAAATTTATGAATAAATTGTCTTGTATTAAGTTTAGTACAGTGTGTTAATCCAAATAGACGCGTGTTGCACGTACACACTTATTAGTTCAAATAGACGTGCGTTGCACGTGCACGCTTACTAGTCACAATAAGAAGAGAAGTACCCTGGGGTGCGACATACGTGGGAATGGGTATGAAGATGCCCACCATGCTACTGCATGTTGTACCCTGGAGTTTGGGAATTACTGCCTGAAGAGGCATTCAGAAGTTCAGGCCCTGACTGGCTGCTCTTAGTCTGTTGGCGCCCTGTACGGAGATCAGAAGCAATGTCCTGCTGATGCTGTGCCGCTGGTTTTTGGCACCTGAGGAATGGTGTTGTTATTCAGAGCAAAAGTCATGTTAACTGATACTCCCTCCTTTCCGGTTTATAAGGTTCAATTTAAAAATCTCATCAACCAAGATAGATGATGAGTGGTGGAATATTTTTGTAGTTTGCAAAAGCACCCAATTAATGCTCTTGTTTTCCTCAAAAAATTATGTTTACGAATGCATTAATTGCAATGCATGCATGCATAAAAGTCATGCATTGGTCAGTTTTCTTTTAATACTTGCATGCAATGATTTAATACACTTTGAAGTCTGAACATGTGATGGGGAACAACCAAATTGAGCCTTATAAAATAGAAAAACTAAAATTTTGAGATAAACCCTATAAACCGGAAAGGAGGGAGTAGCAGTTTTTCATTTATTTTCTTTTTTATTTATGTTGTACATATTGTAAGTTTAATTTTTAATGAAAATTACTTTGTGGCTCAAAAAAATACAGAGCAAAGGTAACGGTAACCATTGGCTCCTCCAGTATTATTGTTTTGTCTTTGCCCGACCACCTGATTTCCAGATGTTTGCTTGACAATAAGAAGTGCAAGCAGAACATGTTTGCTTGATGCAAGGCGACGGAGGATACAGCAGAGCATCCCTGATGGAATACGGTGTCCGATGCTTTAACGTCAACACTTCAGAATAGGTCACGCTGGTGGACTGGAAGGTTCAGAAGAGCAGAAGACAGAGCAACAGAAATGCACACGAGCTGACAGGAAGGATCAGTCTACGGACAGGGAGGATCAGTCTACGGATATGAATGTGGGAGGACGTCATCCAACGTCAGCTGCATATATTTTCACAACTCAAACTAACCTAACAAAATTCGATTAAACACGGCCGGATTTCATATAAAAATGCCGGATTTTCATATAAACATGACGGATTTCATTACATTTACATCAACTAAGCGGTGCTAGTCCGTCTCTCAAGGTATAATAATACCTCATCTAAATGGCCGCCCACGGATCTTTTTGTCTTCCTCATGTTCGGCAGCCTGATCACCGGACTACCGGGAACCCCGAAGGAATATACTCTAGCACAAATGATGGCTCGCTTCCCCACCGCTCATCGGAGTGGAACCCCAGCTGATGCTTCAGCGGGAGGGGAAGGTGGCGCCTACGCTTCCGTGAAGCCCATGTGGGATCGACAGAGGCCCTCGCAAGAGAAGAACCGGACAAGACATCGATTGTATACGCCGGCGTCGCCTCGGCGGTGGCCTTCATGGAACCCAAGCGGCGGCCACTTCCCGTGTTCTACTTCTCCTCGATGATGGTGGCGAACACGAAGGCGCTAGCCACCGACTCGTCACTTTCCGTGCACCCGGCTTCTGTCTCTACCTTCATGGCGCGACCGCAGGCACGGGAGGCGTGGGCGCAGACATGGGAGGTACGATATGATGTGGCGTCGTCGATGACAGCGACGACGCCCGTGCGGCCGTGCTCCCCGCTGGCTCGCCACTCCTCATCGAGCTGGCCTGGAGCGTCGAGGTGTTGTACCACGCGCCGGCTTGGATGGCAACTGGCTCCGTCAGGCTAGGCGAGAGAGGTGGAGCAGCGAGCTGCCTCGCTCGTATCCGGCGGGCTTGGCCGGCCACCCAACCGGCTTATATGCTGGAGAACTGCTCTTTGGAAGCCATCAAAAGAATAATGAAGGAGATGGGGGAGCGACGGAGGGGTGCGATTCTTGCCCGGAGTCGTCTGGCCTTGTTTAAATAGAAGGCGGACGGAAGGAGCTCGGCCGGCGTTGCGTTTAAATCCGGCCTACTCATGAACGGACATGTGGTCAGAATAAGTTTCTCGGCTTCCATGCCGGTTTAATATCTCATATGTGATTGCCTACTTATTGTGGCCAATGTTTTGATGTCATATGCGTGTTCTGACATACACGGCAGTGCTGTTTTGGCTCTTGGATGCATATGCTCCTTAATGAACAGTAAATTCAAAATAAATAATAAATAAAATTCTAAATTTGTTCGTATATGTTCTTGTTAGTGTAACAAGTGTGCTTGCCAATTTTCATGCGAGGCGGGATGACGGTGCTTCACCGGTGAAAAAACAAAAATAAGTGTAATATTTGGAGATAACATTTGTCGTTCGACTTGTTTTTTTTTTGCACAGGTCAAAATACTTAAGCTTTCCTCCTAAAAATTTGCAGGTAGCATTTTGGTGTGACAATGATCATATTTATTTTTTCATATTTTTTTGACATTTGGAAAAAAGTTATGGGGAGGAGCATATGCTCCCAAGAGCCGAATTTGATTTCCGGCACATATACGCCCAATAACCGCTTCCCATGCAACCTTGCCGAGAGGTTTTTTTCGAAACGGAGGCAAAAGTTTTGCCTCATCAATTAATTAAGAAGACAACTGGCATATTTGTTTTGCTACTACTATGGTGACCACATGCCCACAGATGCTGCAACCGCTATCGCTAGATGCTGAAATCGGCGTAATGTTTTGCTATTATGGTGATGACCACGTGCCCACAGATGCTGCAACCGCTATCGCTAGATGCTGGAACCGGCATAATGTTTTGCTACTACGGTGGTGACCATAGTGACCACGTGCCCATAGATGCTGCAACCGCTAACGCTAGATGCTGGAACCGGCATAATGTTTTGCTACTATGGTGGTGACCACGGTGACTACGTGCCCATAGATGCTGCAACCGCTATCGCTAGATGCTGAAACCGGCATAATGTTTTGCTACTACGGTGGTGACCACGGTGGCGCGACGGCCGCAAAACCAGAGGCGGCAATGTCGAGAATGCTACAACCACGAGGCCACCTGCTGGAACCTGCAACGCCATTTGTTACAACCGTCTTCTTTTTGCTGGAACCAGAGAAGATCGAGGCTACGACTTGCGAGCTACAACCAGTGACAGGATAAGCTACAACCGATGCAATTTTTTGCTGGAACTACATATAGTGATTTTCGCGAGTTACTTTGCCGCCTCCATGAACGTTGCAACTGGGGAGGCGCCACCAGCGGCGGAGCTGTCAGCGACGAGCAGCGGCGCCGTGGCCGGCGACTGCTACCCACGGCCGCAAAGGTCGAGGAGGAAGTGTGGGGGAGCTGCTACCGTCGTGCAGCGGGGCTGCAACCAGCAACTCAAAAATGCGAGCATCTACGGCAGCGACCGACGGCGTGGCGAGCGTCGATGGTGAGGCAACTCCGGGGAGCTTCGAGCGCCTAACCAGGATTCGCGACGCCGACGCCAGGTGCTTCGAACGGCGGCCGCGGGTGAGCCGTGCCTCGCTGGATTAGAGTCGCGTTTTAGAACGAAGCTGTTTGGATAGAGGAGACAATCGAACGGCTGTGTTAATGTTAATCGGGCGGTGCACATCCGACCGGCCGAAAGTTTTGGCCGGCGCGCCGGCGCAGAGTGCTCCCCTTACAAAAATTCCTAAAAAATTTATGTACAAAGTTACTGGTATTGTTATAAAAAAGAAAATATCTACAGACATACTATCTTTGAAATTACGCGGCTGAAGCGATTGGTGGGTGCACTGTGATCTTTTCTCGGCACCAATTCAAGCATTCCGGATCGTCGAGCCATGGCCTCCCTTACCATGCTTGTATCCTGGACAATTTGGAACGAAAGGAACGCTAAAGTCTTCCGTCACAAAGAGACGCCACCGACAATCCTTCTCAAGCTTATTATAGATGAGGCCAATCTATGAGTTACTACAAGGGCTAAACAATTAGGGAAAATTATATCACGCGAGTAATTGTCATGCCGTACTTCGGCCTTGTGTAACTCTACAAAACTCTATTCTCCTCTACTTTAATAGATGAGGCAAAAAAATTGCCTCCGTTTCGGAAAAAAATATGCCAGTTGTAGCACTTTGGATCGCGGGTTGTAGCATATTTGGACCCCTGATGTAGCAAAAAAACATATGCCAGTTTTTGCTGGAATGGGGCATTGGTGGTGCTACAACCAGCCACGGGATTTGGTGGAACCGAACATTAGCGGTGCTACAAAACAGCCATGAAATTTGCTGGAACCGGCTTTCTTCCTCGAGGACAACCATGGCGTTTGTCTTTTCTTTTGCTTCAACCGCAGAGGTCAAAGCTGCAACCAGTGTTGCGCAGTGCTGAAAAGGTTCGGTAGGTGATGGACAAAGGAGGTGACCATGGTGAACGGCCGACCAATGTCGACGAGGGAGCTGAGCTGCAAACGGAGGCGACACGGAAGCTGCATCTGCTAGCGCGAGCGCTGTAGTTTTTTTCAAGAGAGAGCTGAGCTGCATCTGCTGCGCGCGGGAGCTGCAGCTTTTTTCAAGAGAGAGCTCGCATCCTGATGTGATGTGGTCGTCGGGGGCGAGCCGGGATGGTGCTGGAGGTCCCCTCGCCGACCGGCTGTGCAGTAGACGCGCGCTCGCTGCGGGAGGCCAGGAGCGGGGCGGAAGAGAGGGTAAGGGGGCGTGTGCGGGAAAAACGAGACCGCCAGATCAGATTAATTGGGAATTTGGGATCGAGCGAGCTCGCGAGACCGGCCGAAGTTTCGGCCGGTGTGCCGTACCCAAACGTTTCCCTTTTTGCAAGGACCCATATCCTAACTTCGCTTCGCTCCGCTTCGGTCGAAACCTACCGAAGACGGGTCTCGCTTCACCAGAAGTTAGCCTTATCTTTATACTGAATTTAAATCACGACATGACACTTCATCATCTCCGCGAGCTGTGCTTGCCGAGCTGGTTCACAAGCTGCCTCGCGGCTTCTACTCCCCATGCCTCTCGAGGCATGCAGCCCAGCAGCTCTAGCAAACCAAATCTCTACTACTACCACCACCATTGACGAGGATAACTACAACCGAAGCCATACTCATTTTCTTCTCTTTGGCCGACAACCAGATTTACAAGAGATTACTCCATCAATTAGCCAGATTGCCAAAGCTACACAAGACACGCCCAAGTTTTCCTTTTCGGTTCAACACGCCATACCCTGTTCTTCTTAAACTGTACTTACTGTATTCCATATACTACAGAGAACATGCTTTGATTTAAGCACGATCGCGGCAGGCAACGACATGCTTGCCTTGTGTACGTATGCACAGACGCATGGATGAAAGTTTGGAGCTCCGTCAGTGGCAGATGGGGCACATCATCAAGCCGTTCTCGTTGCACCTGCCGCACCTCTCGACCACGCCGCCGGTGCCGCCGACCACCACCTTGCACCCGCCGCCGCACTCCAGGCACGGCACGAACCGCGCCCCGCCGCACCCCTCGCAGCCGCGGCCGTCCTTGGCCGCGCACGCCTCCCCGCGCGCCCTGGCCCAGCGCAGCATCTCCGCCAGCTTCCCACTCTCCACCAGCTCCGCGCACGCCTCCGCGCCGCCCAGGTACCGCCCCATCACGAACAGCCTCGGCGGCGGCGAGACGCCGGCGCCCTGCTCCTCGTCGGCCGCCAGCAGCTCCCGGAGCTCGCGCAGGTACTCCCCATGCAGCGCCACGTCGCGCTCGTCCACGGTCAGGCCCGCCGCCTCCGCGCACGTCTCAACCGCCGCTCGCGCGCGCTCGCAGTCCTCGAACGTACGCCGCACGCCGCGGAGCGTCGTCGTGTACAGCACCACCCCGCCGCCGCTCGCGCCCGGGGGGCGTCGCTCCGGATACCCCTCAAACGGGTCCCTCCGGCGCCACTTGGGCGCGGCGGTGGTCCCGTCCGCGTTCTTGGCCTCGCGGTCCCGCAGCAGGAAGGGGTTTTCTTTCACGACGCGCCGCCCTGTGAGCTCCGGCGGCGGGGGCTTCTTCGTGTCAGAATCCTCAGCGACATGCGCGTACGGCCTCACCGGCGGCGGGTCCTTCTTGGCAGCTTCGACCGTGCCGCCAACAGACGGCGTCTGGGACGTCTGCTCCTTCTGCGCTGGCGGCGGCGCCGCCGGCTGGGCCTGTACCTCAGCTGGCTGCTTCTTCTTCTTCTTTTTCTTCTTGGGGGCAGGCTTGGGTTCCGCCGTTTGCTTGGAGTCGAGCGTAGGCTTGATGTCTTCAAGGGCCTTGCTCACCTCGGACCACGACGCCGGCGCCAGCTCGTAGCCGTCGAGCTTATCGAGGATAGGGAGCGCCACGCCGGCGGTGGGCTTCTTGGCGTCCTGCTCTTCCTCCTCCTCCTCCTCCTCCTCTTCATCGTCGTCTTCGTATTCGTCATCACTCTGGTCTGGCTCGACGTCGCCGTTGGCCGCGGCGGCGTTCTGCTTGGCGATGAGCCACGGCTCCTCGACGGCGCTGATGTCGAACAGCGAGACGCTGGTGGCGGGAGGGCGGTAGGCAACCTCGGCCACCGCTACTTCCTTGGAGCCCGAGCAACCCATGGTGCGCCTGGTGCCTTGGAGCTAGGCGAGGTGAGAGACTTGGCTGGCGACCTCCAGGAACGGCTTTTGTGGCTGTGGAGGGAAGGCGAGTTCGGAGGAGAGGATGCGATGGAAGCTGTGGAGGGAGTGGGCTGCTTGGGTGGTGATAAGATGGTGCGCACGGATGGACTCGCGGCCCGGTTAACATCGGAGCTGCTCCCAAATTTCTTCCCGCCGCTCTGCGCCATGGAATTGCATTTCCTGTTTCCTTGTCTCTTTGTCTTCGAAAAACCAGTGGCCGAGGAGTGCTTAAACCAATACTGATATACTACTAGTACACACCAAGCTACAGTAGGCTCTACATCTCAGTCGACTGGAAATTCGGATTTTTTTTTGTTGATGATCAATACGAGTTACTTCTCACCTAACCAAAATCCACATGGTTACACACATTGTATAGACTGGGTTTTTATTTTATGGAGCATAACTTTTTTTATGCAACTGCATTTTTAACCAGCTGAATTGATGTGCTAGTTACTGAAAAAAAAAATTTGATGCGATAAATTTTTTTTGCGAGAAAACTTTCGATCTATTCATCTTTAATCATGACAGTATAACGAACACCAGAAATAAAAAATTTACAATCAGATCCGTAGACCACCTAGCAGCGACTACAAACACTGAAGCGAGCCAAAGGCACATCGCCGTCATCGCCCCTCTCTCGGCGGAGTCGGGCACAACTTGTTGTAGTAGACAGTCGAGAAGTCGTCGTGCTAAGACCCCATAGAACCAACGCACCAAAACAGCGACCGCCGCCGATGAAGAATAACATAGATCGAAAGGATCCAACCCGAAGACACACAAACATAGACGAACAACAATCAGATCCGAGCAAAGGTTCCACGTAGCCGCCTCCTCCTCCTCCAAAAAAAAAAGCAAAGGGTTTGTGCCTCTCGTCAGCTCCGCCGCAGGTCCGCCTCATCTCCGATGGACCTAGGGCCATGGGGGCGCGGCGGATCCTGGCAAGGGCCGGCAGGAGGGCTCCGTTGTTAGTCGTTCCTTTGAGATTTGTTAGGGTTTGTGTCCTGTTCGGGAAGGCGAGACAGTGGCGGCTCCCTGAAGATGGAATAAAGTTCTCCTCGCCTAGGCCCCGTTCCGATGGTGCGTCTAGCATCATTGGTGGGCTTGTGCAGGTGTGTCTCCGACAGATCTATCCTCGGTGAATTTGCTACCGGTATAACAACAAGGCGCCGATGCATAGTTGTCGTTGCTTCCCTACCAGAGGTCCGAAGCCGGCCTAACCTAACCTTGTCAATGATATCCAGGAAGTCTTTATGCATTAATCATATCCTTAGTTTTCCTCCTCCCCAAGAAGCGACTCCCATGCGACTAGGGTTTTCCCTCCTCCCATCGGTGTCTGCGTCGGTCCGCCTCACTTCCGATCCTCTTTGGGTCGTGGAGGTGGAGAGGTCCCGGCCCCTCTTCGACGAGATGGACCATGCTCTTTGTTCTTGTTTAGTTCATCATCCCGGTTGGGGTTATGTGGCGGCACCGATGTCCCCTACTAGGGATGATATCTCTATGTCCAATCCCCCCCCCCCCCCCCCAAGGGCGTGTGACGATGTGTCTCCATCGTCTCATGGGATTCGATCGTGCTGGTGTTCGATGGATCTATTTTGAACCAATCTTCATTTTTCTTCGATTCTGTGTCTACATATTTGATCCTTCCGATCTAAATTTTCTTGATTGACAACAATTGTTATTCTGGTGCACCGGTCCGGTTGGGCCTTAGCACGACCATTTCCCTACTAAAACAAGGTTTGCCCGGTGCTTGTAGTCATCGCTTCTTGAGATGACATTAATCTACACTGGAGCACCGTCAAATTCGTCCATGAACGAATTAAGAAGGATCAAAACCCAAAAGACCAGCACATGAACGCCGCTGCAAGAAAAAGCCTAACTTCAACTTCTAGCCATAGCGAAGGAGTTGGGATTCCTCCTCTCCACAGAACCGAACAAGCAAAGGGGAGAAGAGTCCATGGGCTGGCCGATGGAGCCGAAAGGGATTAGATTTGCCACCGCTTGTGTGAGAGAAGGAGAAGACGATTGACCACTATTGGAGTGAATTTGTACACGAGTCACAGAATATAAGTTCATACAATATGGGCTACAAAATAGAGCCGAAAGGGATTAGATTTGCCGCCGCTTGTGTGAGCAAGAAACAATTGACCACCATTGGATGGAAGTTGTACATATCAGCCACAAAATAGAAGCTTCATACAATATATGGGCTACAAAATAGAAGCATCCTGGTGCTAGAATATCGTAGTAATTTTCTATGTCCATCGCCTGTCTGAATGTGCTTGTGCTCATGTATGCACCGGAAGCGAGGCTTCATGCTACGTCTGCCTACATTGCTCGTATCTTGTGGAGTGCTGCTTAACCCTCTAGAACAAGTATACACAAACGAATGAGTAACAGCCGTCCGATCCAGTAAATGAACGGCTCGTAAACCAGGAGTTCACAGCCGTACGGACGTGCTGGCAGCCTTCCGTGTAGCCAGTTTGTACTTCATAACTTTCTTTTTTTTTTGGTACAAACATCCATTTCTTTAGTGTAATAAGGAATACCTTCTAAAAAAATAACAGGAATAAAACAATGTGCAAATTTTTTTTAAAAGACAATGTGCAACGTTAATCAAGCTTGGTGCTTGTGGGCCACAATCGTCTCACACTGGTTGTTAGCTATCCACTTAGTCCAACAGAAAAATGAAAATGATTCCAGGACAGTCGCTTTCGTCTCCAGTCGAATCATCCGTTCAAGTTATCCAGTCAAATCTCATCCGTTCAAGTTATGTATTTCACGCCACTTAATTGTTTTCCTGGTTGAAACACAGTTGTCATTTACCAGCCGGAAAGTGGATCATCAAAAATCAGGAGCGCATGACATGGGAAAAAATGTCATTTTTTTAGTTTCTTCTTCTTTTTTTACAAGGCATTACATATGTACACTTCTTTGTACAGCTTATTGTTACGAGGTTGCAAGCACAAATATTTCGAGGTGTTGCATGTTCCGTCTTCAGAACCATCCGCATAAAAACATATGGCATGATCCTAAAACTCAACAGCTATATTTCATTTATTTTGGAAAGCCGCACATATGTAAAAAAAATGTGGCTATGCCATCATAAACATCTCAGCACCTATATTAATGACTGCAAATCCGGTAGCAGCAATGGATATTCCCAGGTTCTTAACCCAAGGCAGCTTAATTCTTCTTAATATCGTAAACCATATACCGCCCGGTTTTGGGGGCTGAAAGCGAAAACCAGCAAGATTCGGATTCGACCCTGTTTAGTGGTTGCTAAGCAGGACACACAAGTACTAGACGAACACCCAGGTCATGCATCGCACCACAAGATCAACAGACTACTTTAGTGAATCACTGTTAAAATCTTCCTAATTTTCCATCTTTACCAATGTTAAAATCCTCCTAATTTTCCATCTTTACCAATATCAAACTAAACTAAGAGCCGTTAGTCATAACTGTAGCCAACCCATCCATCCAAACCAAGGCATTCAGAATGATAATACATTAAGCCAATCGTGTAGCATCTAACAGTATTTAGTAGGTATTCTTATTCACTAAGGCTATTTATTTCCAACGGTCAATCCCATTTAAGTAAAGCAGGTTAGTGGAACATCAACAAGCAATAGGCTGAGTATTTGAAACTCCAATTAATACAAAAACCTAAAAAAAGGTTGGGAGCCTCGTTCATAAAAAATACATCTAGAGAAAACAAGTCAATCAATCAGACAAAACTACAACATTCATACCTTCTAGGATGCAGCCTCCAATGCTAACATAGCAGGAAAGGATAACCAAGCAGAGATGATAACCAACTGTCTGCCTACAAGGAACTACCCCAGTTGACAACTCACCAAAACTGCTGACCTTAAAACATAAGATTCATCAAGCAACCAAATGTCATTTTTGTATCATCATGGTAGCTAGTAATCAAAAGCAACACGAGCAAAGTAGGCGCGAAGCAAAAGAATGAAAGAAACTACAACCAAAATATAATAAAAATGGTCCTTTTCATATACTCAAAATACTATGGGGTGACTGGTTACCCCCAGGGAAGAGATAGGTGATTGCTAACTTGAATCCCCTGAGCCTGCCTCAGGGGGGCATAGGCTAGGATACGCTGGTTCAACAAAAAAACACGCCAAGGGGTGAAAAATTATGGGTGGTTATTTGGACGGCTTCATGAATGATGCATCTCAAAATCACTTAACCAAGGTCAACTCGAGTCTAGACATGGGAGCAGGCTCATTTTCTCCGTTCATGGGAGCCAGCACCAATGCTTTTTGCATCTATGGGTGGTTATTTGGTTGGCTTCATGAATGATGCATCTCAAAATCACTCAACCAAGGTCAACTCAAGTCTAGACATGGGAGCAGGCTCATTTTCTCCGTTCATGGGAGCCAGCACCAATGCTTTTTGCATCTGTCAGGCCCGGCTACCAGGTGCAAGCTGACCAACCAATTAAGGGGATTGAAAAACATGCTGCGTGAGCTATGCAAGTGAATGGATGAGCCAGCCCACCAATCACCCTCTATGTCCCTCTTGTACAAATTTGTTTGAGAGTCCTAACGCACTAATGCAATACAAATTTGCCTTTATCACATTTGTGAAATTCAGGTTCAGTTAATTCAATACCATGTTAGATTTACCAGCTAAAGCTACAAAAATAGAAGGAGGTTTTGTCACCGAACAGCTTACATAAAGGGCAGCCCGGTGCATGTAGCTCCCACTTGCGCAGGGTCCGGGGAAGGGTCGAAAATAAAACTCACCTAACTGTCCCAGTGTCCATAAGGTTTTAGATATAGTAGCAACAGCAGTTTGAAGCATTGGATGCGCCATTCAGTAAGTAGAAAATCATGTATAAAGATTATAAAATAGCATGTACATGGTAAAAACGTACAGCATTAAGGGAAGGTGACTCAAAAATATAAATAATACTATTTATTTAAAGCAAATGAGACCAATAATGTTTTAATGCAGGTAACTATGTGAACTAGTAATATCCTACGTCGCGATACATAACGAAATTTGCAGATATACATAAAAATGTATGTCCTCACAAATAATATAGAAAATACAGCATATAACCAGCAAGACATGCATTCCTAAGATTTAAATGATTGACTTGCTCATATTAATCCAAGCAAGGTTCGCCATCATTAGAGCAGTGTTGTATGCAGTATGTTATAGCAACAACAAAAAATGCTACCAGCAACTACTCGACTGCCCTTTGGTCCAACAGGTGCAATATATTAAGCTCTTGCTGCTATAGCTTATGATAGTCTACTATAAATATGTCACTGCAAAGGCCTCTGGGATAGTTGTTCTGCCTGAATTTGCTAAAAGTAATTAATACAGGACACTAGGAAACGATTTGATATGTGTAGGTACTATTACCAGTATTTGATACTAGATATTAGGGTATTGGTCCAGCGAACAGTGGTCATGTCAGTACTTCATAATGCAGATGTCAGACCAAAATTCATAATGATAACTAATAGGTTATTTCCCTTTATAGAAGTTCACAACATCGTATGATAGGGTTCTCACACAAAAAGGTTAGAAACTTTCCAACCCCAAGCTACGGCTTGCATAAAGCGATAGATTCAGGCAGCTATAATGCTTTCCATATCTGGTGCCACAACTTTGGGAGATTATAAAAGGAACCTAGAGAAGTTCCACCACTGGAATTTTAGTCTTTGTTCAGCATAATTATCCATTCACGCATGCAACTCTGCAGACAGAGTGATGAAAAATTCAGACACACATAAGGTTACTAGCTTCATTGCCCAGCACGCAAACAGCATCACCTGGGCGTATGATCTCCCCAGAAGGATCAAAATATTAGAAGGGGATGCATCACCTTCAGAGATTTGAAATCTCATGGGGCTGGTGGTTCACTTAGAACAAATGCTTGAACAAGACTTCGGGCTGCATGCATCTGATCCGGTGTGCCAGATATCATAACAGGTGTATCCATGGAATCAGCCAGCGGTTCATCGATTGTTATCTTAGCTCCTGAAAACTGCATATAGGATTAATTATGTCAATCATACACATTAGTTAACCAGATATGCCACATGACACAACTTTCGGACACAAACCTCGCGTATCATATTCAAACAACCTCCATCATGCCCACATAGAGCAGGTATAACTAATCTTGGAACCATGATATTTCCAGTTATGATTGGCCTAGATGAATGAACAGGACTGCAATTAAATTTTATCAGTAAATACATGATGTTTCCTGATGTTGCTAATCAAAAGGGAAGGAAATTTAAAACACAAGACAAGAAACAAACCCTGAAAATCCACCCATTCCTCTGTGTGCCATTCCAGGAATGCCAGATACTGACATCGGATCACCAACATCCTGCATGCCCAACAAAGTTGAGAGTAGGATCACGATGGTATAGGGCTACAAGCAAAAACATTATGAACTTATGGCGTATTAAAGCCATTTGCCTGATTATAATCTACAATCCAATGCAGCATGTGATATATATTTGATCACTATTGACTTTGTTAATCAGATGGCGACTACAATTCTGGTGCCATGACTCATAGATTAATTCACAACAAATCAGGCAAGTCTCGCATCAAAACTCTTGCATGCCCATCTTATGCAATGCCACGCTAACTGGTGACCAAATTTGGTCCCCAGCCAAGCCAATCATTATAAGCAGACTTAAAACGTTTCCAAAGAAAGAGGAGCTTTGCTTAGGATGTCCAACATAATTTTGTCAACTGACAAACCAAAAGAACTGAACGCTGTAAACTACTGTTCCTCTTATAGCATGCTCAAGAAAATATTGGAAGAGAACAAATCGGTCGTACCTTTGTGGTCCAAGGAGCAGACATCTCATCCAATGGTCGTCCCATGAAATCTTTATGAAACTGAGATGCATTAGGATAAATCCTAGGAGATGTAGATTCATGGATTCCCGCAAATGCACCAAACTGAGGATCCAGCAAACCAAAAGGTGGCTGCATACTAGGACCCATTGAAGCCATTCTGTCCCGGAAAAGATTGTTACGTAGCCTAGCAGTTATCTGCATCAGAGCTTCCTGAATAGCCTCAGAATCCCCGGTTATCTAAAAGAGTAGAAATTCTGCAGTTAATTAACCTGGAAATGGAACTAAAAGTGTTGTACAAAATATCCAGTCTGGTAAAGCCAAGATGTAAAATAACAGATGAAGTTGACATTCGTCAAGGCAAAGATCTTAATGCATTGTTTGTAATATTGATAAATAGAATCTGTTCAATCCAACAAAAGCAGACCTGAACAACTTCATCAATTTCTTGTACACCCCTTGGGATCTTGTCTTTGCTCAACACTATTATATGGGCTTTTGACAGCTTCCTCATTTCAGCTATGATACTGCCACCTTTGCCAAGGAGGCACCCAACTTGGTTAGGTGAAACGATCAGCCTAGATATTGCAGGACCCTCCTTGTTAGAGGTGGGTGGCGTAATTTTACGCTGCACATGCAGAATTGCATTCTGTGCTGGGGAAATGCCATCACCTGGATGCTACAGAGCACAAAGAAAAATTAAAACATTAGAAAGACTACTTTCCAGGTAGAGGATAACTGCCATTCAGAATGGAATGCTAACAAAACTACTAAAATGTCATAGCAAACTCCAATGCTATGATTTGCTATTAACAATGAATGCCGCATGTCTCAAAATAAGAAACGGACATTTGAAAAATTTATGGCAGAGTATGAGGAAAGAAGTACAAAACACCAGAAATGTGCCCCAAAATTCTTGTGCCATACAACCTTCTAATGGATTTACAATGTCCACTAAAACAACAATTTACCAGATTACGTACTACAATATTACCACCAGTTATGACAGGCTCCCTGGCAACCACATTTCTGGTTGCTGCCTGTACTCCCAAGAAATGGTACTGCATACAAGTGTGTCATGCTACCAAATGGTGGTAGCCTTGAGGACAAAGCATGAAAAAATATATGAAAATTGCGAATAACACATTCAAAGAATCCAATTATTTAGAAACGCTGGAGAATGAAAAAAAACAAGAAAAACATTATCTATTCATTTTAATCCTTAAATGCCTTCACTGCCAAAAAAACAGGTCACAGAATGGGCTAAAGGGGTAATGAATAGTTACTGGGTTTATTTAATGAAAGAAACTGCACTGTCAAGAGAAAAGTAAGGTTGTTACCGCAGGTCCAGAGATGATTATGATGTGATCATCTGACTTTGGAATAGTCTCAAGAATTTTTATTTCACAACCTGTATCTTTCTGAATAGTCTTGATACTGTTTCCGCCCTTCCCTATAATACTTCCGACCTTGTCACTTGAACATAATAGCCTGAAGGTGAGAGGTTCTGGGGGAACTGAAGCGTTGCCATGCATGAGAGCATCAGGAAAAGCAGAAAAGGGAGGAATGTTTGAGCGTTGGTCAGGAAAAGTTGAGAAAGGTGCAACATTTGGCCTTTGGTCAATGGTATCAAAAGGTCCCCTGGCATGGGATGGCCCTTGAAAAGGGAGATGAAAGTTAGGTGGCATTCCTGGAGGAAGACCATCTGAGCGACCGAAGGTGCGTGATGATGAACCAGAAGGATGAACAACAGGAACTACATCACTTTCCCTAGGGGGGTGAGTAAAGAGCACTTGAGCCACTGCATTCAGACCTTTCTTAACTGAGTCAAGCTCTCCATTAATCTGCAGAAATGATATATCAAGAAATGCCAGAACTATAATCTTCCAAAAGCAAAGTCTTGGATACACTACAAACGATAATTGCAAGGAACAAGAAAACTAAATTCAGTACTGAAAAAATCTACCTGACAAAGTTCATCTTTGAGTAAAGCACATAAAGGAAGATTCTCCTTTGAAACTCGGATTTCACAGCCACTATCAGCGGACAGTTGCTTAATCACACTACCTCGAATTCCCAAAAGCGAACCTACTTGGCTATCTAGCACCAACAATCTGAAAGAAACAGGAGTTTTCTGGCCTGATGCATCTCCAGTTCCATTTTCACTTTCAGTTATAAAAATCCTATCAAAGACATGCAAAACGGCGTTCATTGCTGATGGTATTACCCTCTCTGGCTCCAACTTTGTAGTTTTTGCAACAGAGGAATCATCATTTTCTTCCTTGCTGTCATCTCTCTCTGCATCATCTTGTCCTTCCTTGCCGTGGGCATTATCTGAATCATCTTTTTCTTCCTTACTGTGGTCTTTCTCCTTCTCATGCTCGCCATCAGCAGAAACAGCAGTACTACCATCATTCTCTTGACCTTGCTCGTGGATAGCTTCTTTGTCCTTCTCAACAGTAGTTATGACAATAACTCTCTCATCGCAACCAGGGACTGCTTCGTCAACCCGGATTTTCACTCCGTTTTCTTGCCTTATCTTTGCAATGATGCTACCACCTTTACCAATAACATTCCCACATTTCTCAGTAGGGCAAAGAATGCGGATAAGAGGAACTCCAGGCTGTATTGTCAGCTGAGGCTGCTGCGAAGGAGCATGTTTTGTCTTTTGCCACTTGGCCCGACCATTGTGTTCTGAATACTTCTTCTGGAATGGTCTCTTGGAAGGGTACGCATGCGAAGCCATATCGTATACTGCCTGACAGGCAAGCGGAGAGCACCAAAGAAAATAAGAAATTAGCTACTGTGACAATAACCGACGAATAAATATGACCATTATCTAGTACCAAATATCAGCGGCCCAATTGTCACAACAAGATGATAATTTAACATACAGATTTACAGCACTCAAGTAACCATAAAAAAACAGCATCACATAACAAATATGGTTAAATGTGCAACAAATAGGAGGACATGGCACATCCATATCAACAGAGGCAGATCACACGTGCTACTTCTAATGCCAGGATTACTAAGAGGAAACCACACTAGTGCTTGCTACCAATACATAACAGGCCCTAGTTCCTAGACCTACATCCAGGGACGGACCTAGTGAAGTCCATCGGGCTTCGGTTGGAAAAATAAACTGCTGTCGGTGCTCCGCCAAGTAGCAAACAGAGAGCATGCAAAAGAAAAAACTTCCCGGGCAATATAAGCATGTTAGGGTTCGTTGCCAACAGAGGAAATCAATACAGGTGCGGATGGATCTCCGCTCCACGGAGATACTGTAGAGCGGAGGAGGTGGGGAGCAGTACTACGAGAGAAGAATACCTTCGAGGCTCCCGTGCTTCGGCGGAAGGAGGGCTGGAGCAGCGGGGCTGTTCGGCGGAAGGAGGGCTGGAGCAGCGGGGCTGTTCGGCGGAGAGGGTTTCGGCGACGCCGTCGGGAGGGGAGGGCGAAGAGGAAGCTCTGCTTCTGGACCCTTTTTTCAGATCCCTTTTGTTGGGCCTCTGCAGAAGCCGAAGCTCGTAACTTGAAGGTCTGAGTGGGCCGAAACGTTCACTTCATACCGGCCCTCTCCAATTCTTCAAGCTAAGTACTTCCCATTTCTTCAAGCTAAGTACTCCCTCAATCCCATAATATAAAAATATTTTTCAAGCTATGTTAACTTAAAAAACGTCCTTATATTATGGAACGGAGGGAGTACTTCCCACGGGTTCACTTAAAAAAAAGTACATCCCATTGGTTGCCTAAAAAAACATTTCCCATGGGAGCAAGAAGGAGTTTAAGCCATCTCATGGAATTCGGCAAGGGGATCTGCTTTCTCCATACTTGCTTTTGTTAGCGGCAGAGGGTCTGTCGTGCCTATTAAAATCAAAAGGTGAGTGATCTAACTTAAGTGGACTGCAAGTGGCACCTTCAGCGCCATCGGTGAACCACTTACTTTTTGCAGATGACAATATGATGTTCTTCAAGGCAAATGATGCGAGAGCTAATGAGGTGAACCAAGTGTTATATACTTATTATCAAGCTTCTGGGCAGTGAATAAATCTTGGAAAATCATCTAACTTTTTCAGCAAAGGTGTTCCAGATTCCATTCGTCATGACATAAAAGGAGTGCTAGACATCCCCAATGAAACTTTGAATGAAAAGTACTTAGACATGCCTTCTGATATTGAGTCATCGAGGAATGGGGCTTTTAAATAATTTAATGATGGATTATGGAACAAGATCCAAGGATGGATTGAGAACACATTGTCAACTGTGGGTAAAGAAGTTTTGGTTAAAGCGGTTGCGCAAGCAATACATGTCTATTCCATGTCATGCTTTAAACTACCTGGAGGATTTGTGTGGACATCTCACTATGCTCATAAGGAAATTTTGGTGGGGGAGCAAGAATGGCCAACGCAAGCCGCACTTGGTGTCTTGAATGGAAATGACACAACCAAAAGCTATCGGGGGCTAGGATTTAAAGATATTGAGTTGTTTAATGGCCATGTTGGCCAGACAAGCATTGCGCTTATTGCAGAATTCTAAGTCCCTTAGTGCTCGCATGTTAAAGCACTAAAAAAACACATCCGTGACATTTTGAGTCGAACAAAAAAAATCATGTCATGCTTATGACACTTCTATGACGATAATTGTGACAAAACCCGATACCATCATAGATGTGGTGGGCTCCTACTTCTATGACAAAAAATCATGACAGAAAATGGGTTTTTCGTCCTGGGCGGGCCGGAGACGCACCTGCATGACATTCTTTGGGTCGTCCATGACGGGAAAAATCATGGTAGAAGTGAGGGCAAGGAAAATTTCGGGGAATTCCCGGTTACGGTGGGTGGTCGGGCCGAGCGATGCATGGAGGTTTGCGCATTTCTCTCGTACACGTACGCGCGTGTGTGCGAGGCGCGTCGCTCTAACTGAATCCGATCGAGGCGTTGGGCTCTAACTGAACCCGGGCGATTGCACTAGGTGTAGTGAGGCCTTTGCCGCTGGATGAACACGACCCTGATTGAGGAGGTGGGGGTGGATGAACAGTAGCCGGTAGAGGGACCCCTTACGTGGAGGGCTGGTTGAACAGGACCCCATGGAGGGGCTGGTTGAACATGACCCTGTGGAGGGCTGGTTGAACAGTAGTCGGTGCAGGTTGGATGAACAGTACCCCATGGACGGCTGGATGAATAGTAGCCAGTGGAGGCTGGATGAATAGGACCCCATGGATGAATAGTTGCTGGTGGAGGCTGGAGGAAGTCGACGGTGGATGAGTAGGTAGCAGGTGGAGGCTAGAGGAAGTCGACGGTGGATGAACAGTAGCCCGTGGAGTCCTGTTATGCGGTACACCACACCCCTCCCGATGAACAGGACACCGTTTCGACCATAGGAGCTCCAACACAAGTCAGTTTTCTTTGTTTTGCGGTACGCCACACCCCTCCCGATCAACATGACCCCGTTTCGACCGTACGCGGTCGAACACAAGTCTGTTTCCTCCGTTTTACGGTACGCCAGACCATTCCCGATGAGCAGAACCCCATTTTGACCGTACGCGGTCGAATAGAAGGTCCGTTTCCTCCGTTCTGCGGTACGCTAGACCTCGTTTCGGTTGTTTCGTTCAAGCCGGTTGGCTCCCGATGAACACGACGTATTTCGTTGCCTCCCGATGAACACGACGTATTTCGTTGCCTCCCGATGAACACGACGCAGTTTCTTCGTTCTGACCCAGCCGGTTGGCTTCTGATGAACAGGACGCCGTTGTTGCCGTCTGTTGCCTCTTCATGTACACGAGCCATGGTCGTACAAATGCGCGAGTACGCGTTTGAGACCCCGCCCGTATGTACGTATGTGACCGTATTTTTTGGCATCTGGTCATACGTACATGTACACGGTTTTGACTGGACTGCCTGAACTGCTACGTCGGGGGCTCTAGTACTACACGTGTCGCTGCTTGCTCGTCCACGGTTCATCATTGCAGAGAAACCAAACGACCAATATGTACGTACATGTTCGTGACCAGAATGACAACGTTACGTATGCTTCGACCAGATGGGTCCCGGCTATCAGGGAGGATAAGGAGGCACTTCCTTGTGTGCGAAGTTATTAATGGTGGGTTCAAGCTGTCGGGGGGAGGATTCATTTTTTTTGCGCCTAATATGGAGGCACTTCCTTACATGCGAAGATGTAGCTGGTGGGTCCATCTATCAGCCTCACTGCCCGACCATACTACTACTGGCCAGGTCATAGGACGCTGGAACAGGCGGTACGGCGGGCGCAGGTTTGGGCGGCTGGAGCAACAAGAACAGAGGTTGAAGATGCAACTTGGCCGTTAGATTAACATCCAATGGCCAGTGTAGCTAGAATCGTTTATTGACTAAGTTGACAAAGCCCTGCGTACGCGTTAACTTAGTAGGCCCACAAGTCAGCCTTTAAATCTGTTGGGTCCTAGCTAGCAAGGGGAATCAATTTTTTCGCGTAATAAGGTGGCATTTTCTTGCGTGCGAAGATGTTTTTTGGTTTCTTTAATTTCTTATTTTTCGAGTTAGAATAAAAAGAAAACAATTTAGCATCTTCAGTACAATCTATATTTTCATGAAAAGGATCATAATAAAGCTGGTGGGTCCTAGCTGTCAGGGAGAGGAAACTTTTTATTTCCGCGTAATAAAGCAAGCACTTCCTTGCGTGCGAAGATGTATCTAGTGGGTTAAACCTGTCAGGGGGAGAAAATATTTGTTTTCGCATAATACGGGGGCACTTGCTGCGTGCGGCCATGGGCCATGTGGGTCCCTAATGTCAGCCAATCCATGTGCATGCCTCATCTGATGGCTATCGTTTGTTGACAAAGTTGACCACGCCGCACCGAGTGAACCAACTAGTGAACGATGGCGAGTATTACGAAGGGAACGACCCGGAGCCGGTGAAGACACGGTAGTGGATGCCCACGCGGAGGGGAGTACGAGGTTCACTGGTTCGGTTGCGGTATGAGGCTGCCATCGCCGGAGAAGAACTGGAGGTGTTGGTGAGTAGAGGAATGGCCTGGATGACGTTTGGGAGTAGGGTGGGCCGGTGAAGCCTGCGCGGCAGCACAGCCGGCCACGAGAGGCGGTAGCAGGCGATACCGTCGGCGGTGGTTTGGGCTGCTAAAGCAAGAATATCTAAGATTGAAGAAGCACTACAGCCGTTGGATGGACATCCAACGGCCACTGCTATTAGAATCGTGTCTTGACTATAAGTTTACATAGCCTTGCGTACATCTTAGGAGGCCCACAAGCCTTCCGTACACGCCACTGACTATAATTCTCAAAAAAACAGTAGACCCACAAGTGAGCATCACATTTATGGCGAGAACATATAGCCCATTTGCAATTTGTAATAATGTACGGCCCATTTTTAAATTCTAATGAAATTTACTACAACTCATTTACAGTCTGTTAAAAATACAGCTCATTTTCTAGCCAGGACAACGATTAATAATTTCAGCCAACCTCTCAAAATGGAATTCAACCAAAAATCCCACATTTTGATGGGATCCAAAATATTTTTATCCCGACATTTTGAGTCAGACTAAATATAATTTCAAAATGAATTTGTATTAGGTAAAAATCTAAAGAAATATTGCACGTGCAATAAGTAATGAAATTAAAATTTCCAAATTCAAAAAATAATATTTTTGAAACTAATTACTTGTTTGGTGCATTTTTGTATATTTACAGCCCAGTTTTTATAATTATATCCCATTTATTGTTTCTTAAAGCCCATTTTCTTGTTTGGCCTAATGCATTCCTCATAGGAAAGATTTACAGCCCAGCGGTGTGGATAATAACAAGTTGACCTGGGTTGGGTATTCCGCAAAAAAACGTATAGCTGGGCTAGCCATTTTCACCTTGAAAAATAATCTCTAGGCTGAATATTTGGTCGACATAAAATAACAGCCTGGGCTAAACGGACCATAGCCCGCCCAGTTGATACCATGCTCCTCTGAACAACAACAAAAACATCGCTCAAGAAAAACTCCGCTTACACCTAAAAAAACAAATATTGTTCGAGCTGCTGGGTTCGAACTGTCGACCGCTCCTTGTGCAATTCTCTCCTTTATTGACTATATAGGTTGATGATGGTGTGGGACTGTGATGTCAAGAAATCAGGAGAAAGCAAAAAATATAGTTGTATATAATAAGGAGGAACTTGCGTACATACGGCTATGGCCCTGGTGGGTCCCTACTATCATCCTCTCCAAGTAAAGTCATCTCCTGATTCTTCATGTTCGTTGACCATGTTGACAACGCGAGACGGCGACGGCACGACGAGCGCAACAGCTCGAAGGACGACCGAGAGGGCCTCGCGGGCCCTATAGATGGTCTAATACAACGCCCAATACTTATTCAGGAAGTCAGGATCATCAGACACCTATGAGCACCTTCGAGAGACTGGGACAACATGAAATGATAAGGTCGCACTTGGGAGCTCTGGATTGCTTCACACCTATATTAAGATACAAGTGTAATTTACTCATCACCGAAAACAACGCGTAAAATACAAGCATAATGAAATCGAGGGCCCGAGGTTTGTAACGAAAACCGGTGAGTTACGCGTGTAATTTGAGAGACTAGTGTATATTTTACTAGTCAAAATCAACCAACCAAGCGCTTCGCCCAAGACCATCTGCTTTTATTTACTAGTGTCAGTTTTACAAGCGGTTTTGGTTGGAAAACGACGATCCAATCATGGTCTAAGATGATGAGTTTGTCGGAAGATCATATGGTTTCACCTCTAACCTACCCGAGTTTTCGTGTAGGCTATGAATGAAATATAAGACGATGAACTTCTTAAGCACAAAAACAACAAAAGAGGATGATCTTCTTAACATGCAAATCACTGGCATTAGATCAACATGCAAAACAATACGAAGCATTATTCTCAGGAGGCACGGTGAATAGCTCGTGATGCCGCATGCCACAACATTCCAAGCTCAAATTTGCAATCAAACTCACAGGGCCTGGCATTACATAGACAACATTCAGAATAAACTCTTAAAATACTTTACATAAGTCGACATTCATGTGACTATGCATCTCAGCAGAGTAAATTTTTACTTCTGAACTGAACACATGAATAGGAAACAACGATCGACGCTGCTCACAGCAAAGGGCGTCCCACTCAAAAATATCAAATGCGTGTCTTCTGGCTAACATCAATGAGCAAAATTTGACAAGGTTTTCCAATTCCAATATATTAAACTAATGTCTTCTTGCTAACATCAATGATTAAAATTTGACAAGCTTTTCCCATTCAAAATATGTAATGCCTATGATTATGGAACAGGCAGGGTTTGTCATCAGTTTGCACATTGAAATGGCACATGAAGCCGGATTAACCAACGTATCTCTTTGTGTAGTTCAACTGAAATCAAACAATGTCTTGTGTAGCACGGTGGATTTTGTATTTATATGCTGCAAGAAAACAAAGACACATCATCACACACATGAATATTGGCCCAAGTGTCAACCCACCAATCGGTGGACTGACAAACTAAAAGTATGGTAAACAGATTACCATACCCAAATGGCCCATCATTGTTGCTTAGATTGACATTGGCAGACTAGGAGTCCTGTCTTGGCTTCTTGTACTTGTTTGGGTACTTGTTTGTCTAGTGTTCCTCTGAACCACAAGTAAAGCAACCATCTCTCTTTTTGTCTTTCTTCTTACCATTCTTAAGGTAGTATTCTGTTGGACAAAGTTATTTCCCTTGAACTTGTGGGAATTCTTCTGCCTTGAAGACGTTGGTAGCTCCATTCAGACGAGCATGGTTTGTCATCAGTTTGCACATTGAAATGACACATGGAGCCGGATTAACCAGCGTATCTTTTTGTGCAGTTCCACTGAAATCAAACAATGTCTTGAGTAGCATGGTGGATTTCGTATTTATATGTTGCAAAGCATTAAACATGTTGGCGGCTCCATTCAAGTAGATAGTCCGGTGGCTCAAGGTGATGACGAATGATTAGAGAACCATTCGATGTATTGTGCGTGATGAAGTATTATGGAGGACACGAACCATCTGAACATTTTGTGCAGTTCCACTAAAATCAAGCTGAGCATCCCTGTCTTCGTAGATACAGAAAAAGCATGATGAATATAATAGTGGTACTAGTTGATTAAACCTACGCTTACAACTATAATCATCTTCATTATCTTAACGGGAAAAGATAACAATACAATAGCTTGAATTAAACATTTATTCAAAATAATACAACATTATAAGTAGCACAACATAACAAAGCACAATCATGTGGATGAATGCCGATACTGACCTCATTTGTTACAGCTGCGTCGGCAACTGACTTGGTCATACCTTTCCTTGTGGAGTGAATTTTACACTCCACGTGTTGTTGAGTTGCCCATGCTCTCTGCAGACTAGTCATGTCACCAGCGTCTACCAGTACTCTGTAAAGCTTCTCGATCATTCCTTGTGTAATGTAGCGCAAACACTGACTACTTCTTTCTGCAAAGTGGAAAGACCAACGAGGCCCACTAATGCAACAATTTGACTTAAACACTTTGACTCCTTTTGTGCAGTTCAACTAAAATCAAAGTCGAAATAAAATCGAGCAGAAGTTTTGATATCCCTGCATGCAACAATAGGTATAAGGGAAACAATTACTGAGAAATAACGGTTGATGACTTATACTCCCAGAAGAAAAAACATTTACCTTATCTTAATGGTAAACAAAGTAGGAGAGTAGCAATTCTCAATCAGTGTGATTCATTCATATTAACTGAGACATTATCTTAACAATGCCTTGTTTCAACATGTATAAAGAACCACAAAGCAGAAAAGTACCATTCCTAAAACAATGCGACTGATTCATATTAACAGAGACGTTATCTTAACAATACCTTGGTTAAACGTGGAGAAAGAACTACAAAGAAGGATATTACCATTTGTAAAACACTGTAACTGATACATAATAATAGAGACATTTTCTCAATAATATATTTCTTAAACATGCACTCCGGCCAATCCCTAATAGAAATGGTACTCCCGTCGATCCCTAACAAGTGTTGCAGTTTTGAACTAAGATTCAGTAGTTAATTCTGAGAGTGGCATTGCTTAATTTTACCAGTGGCATTAGATTAACAAAAAGCATAAACAGTTTCAGGGAGAGTGGGCGCAACAACACCATGTGCTTCCATCTACTTATGAAGGGGTTGATGCAGAGTTTGTTGTAACAAAGCAACAAGCATCATGTCTGGGGTGGTCCCATTTTGTTCACTACTTAATGGGAAAAGACAACAATACAATAGCTTCAATTCAACATTTATTTAAAACAGTACCAATACAAGTAGCACAACATCTCAAAGCACAGTGCACAATCATGTGGATGAAGGCGTGTACTGACCTTTCATGAGACGGACAAGATAAAATACGAATCTACCAACACGAATAGGAAATTCAATCTCGTTTTGTGTAGTTGCACTGAAATCAAGCAAATTTGCCAGTGTGACATTTAAGTTTGCTATAGCAACAAGTTGAATAAATATTCTTGTTTTAATAGAGGCAAAAAATAAAACAGTTACGGGCCAATAAAGAAGGATGAAACATACGGCGACAAAAAGAAGCATCTAACTTATCTTGATGGAAAACATAGTAGGACAGTAGCATTTCTAAAATGGTTGCATTGATTCATATTAACAAAGAATTTTCTTAAAACAACATTCGTTAAAAATGTAATTTACTTTTAACAGTGGCATTGCTTCAATTTTCCAGCAGCATTCTTAGATTAACAACATCAAAATAGTTGTATGGGACATGGGAGATGCCAGCACCATATGCGTCCACGCGTATATTTGTTCTTTTTGAACCTTTTTCCTATGTGAGGGCAACAAATCTAGTCCTGCACAAACTACTCGACCCCTAGTTTCTTTCCTTTTTCAACAAAGAGATCGGTTCCTTACAGATGTGTGTACTGGATTACCCCCCTTTTCCCTTTTCGACCAACAAAGCAGCTAGATAGCCACTCTATACTACTTTGCCTCCCTCCTTTCCTCATTGAACCATGTCCTAGATTCATGCTCCACCTCACCCACCCTTCTTTCCTCTTTGAACCAAGACCTAGATTCGACTACAGAATCGAAAAAGATCCGCATGCAGCTAGAGCAATGACGGTTTCAAAGAAACTTATACCTTAGGGTTGTCAGGATGTGGCTAGGTGTGCGGCAGGAGGCTGGATCTGCCCACACTACGTATGACAACGAGGAAGAAGGGGTCGGTGGCCCTCCCACACAAGCGCTGGGTGAAACAGAATAGTGCAGCCGGCAGTGGATTGCCTCCCTCACTGAAGGCGACAGAGTGAATGTTGCACCTCCTCCCCTTGCCGGTGCGAGGGGATCCGGACGACTACTTCACCAGCTGTGAGGGGGGAGAGAGATACAGAGGCCAACACAGTCTTGTTTAAATCTGGTGAAGAGGGTGAGAGACTGTGAATATAGCAAACCATAGCAAAGGAACGCTGCGCCTCCAGCGTGTATATATATGTAGTGCGGTGAGAGTGTGGAGAGTGCAAACCCTAGCGAACAAGCGCTGAGGCTCCAGCTTATATAGTACTTGTGTATACTACCAATATATAGTGGAGTGGTTTTCTTTTTCTCTCCATAACAATCATTTTAAATTGTGTAAGTATGAAAAGAAACTCTTTATTTAACGTACCAGTGAAGGAAACTACTTAAGATGAACTAACGATCCACGTGTCCTGGTCGCACTTCCTGTCCTTCACGTGTGGTACACCATCCTTTGTTAAGTGAACAACCACACATGCGCCAAATTATCGGAAAGGTGTAAGAGTGTGTACAAATAAAGAATTTTAATTTCAATTATCGGAAAGGTGTGAGAGTATGTACAGTTTGCCCTCTCTCAATAATTATGGTTTGTTGTGTTTGGCCTAAACTTGGTCAAACTTTACAAAGTTTGACTTCAGTCAAATCTAATATGAAGAGTAAATAAAAATGGAGGGCTACTACGTCCATCCGGGTTTTTAGTCCACACCATATTTTTAATCAAAGTCCGACCACATATTTAGTTAATAGTTGGACAAATAAAATTATAGGGGAGCTGAAGACAAAGTTGTGAGAAGGCTTAGAAATCAATACAAAACTTATGCTCTTAGTACCAACGTCGATGCCTCTTCGCGGAAACATTTGGTTCATAGCCAATTGTGTGATAAAATTGCACCAACGTTGTCGGGGGGATGGACCCCGGGCAGGCAACGGAACCCGGATCCTCTTCAAAAACAACGTGGTTGGCACTGCCCCTCAATACCGGCACGCGCTTGGCTGGGTCGCTCGACCAGGCCAAGCCCCGCAAGCCGGCCAGACTAGCCGACCCGGCAAGACACGTCGACTCGGCCCCAACAACTAGCGCAAGACAGCCGAACCCGGCACGACCAAATCCTCCTCAACAAGCCAGTGCCACTCGTGGCGTGCTACGCAATCCAGCCGCGGGTCAACTCCCGTCCCATCCAGGTCGTATGATGGGGACAAGATTTCAATCAATGATGACCGAGGCAACAGTGCCCCGCCCATGCCTCTGGTCAGCGGGTATGTAGCAACAGTGCCCCTCACCTACCCACTGACCAGGGCCGGCGTGGCTACAGTGCCCCCGCCTTCACCACTGACAACAACAAGCGGCGACTTGACGGAGAGCACTGTACGCGACTCGACTCGGCCACGCCCTGACGATCGACAAGACGGCGCACAGTCCCCCTAGGCATGCGGGGCCCGCACCTAGGGGAACCCGGCGAACCACAAGCCCTCAGCGAGACCCAGCCCGGGTTCCTGGACACCGACAATACGGACCCACCGACTTGTAACATTACCATTGTACCCCTGGGGGGTTGACCTATAAAGCCCCCCAGGAGCCCTCATGCACACAAGGAGACATGCTCACACGCAAGAGAACTCATTCCATCACACACACCTAGTTAGCAACACCCGAGGAGAGGGAACTACCTAAGCCTTGGCCAGCTTCCTTCCTCCTCCATACAACTCCAGGAGCAACATTGTACTATCAATCATACAACTACACTCAGCATGACTAGGGGTATTATCTCTCCGGAGAGCCCCGAACCTGGGTATGTCCGGCGTCCCGCGCCCGCTCATGCCAACCTCGTCTCTGGAGTCCACCAGCGCCCTCGAGCCTCCTCCTCTTTTTAGCCACCCCTTGGCATCTGCCGTGCACCCACCATGACAGTTGGCGGCCACTGTGGGGCACCTCGAGGAGCTAGCCGGGAGCATGCCTCAGACGGGGCCCTTCTCCTACACCGACAAGTCCGTCGCGCTGGCGGACGACGTCATCGGCGCGCTTGCCGCCTCCTTCGCCGCGCTGCGCATCTCCGATGCGTTCGCGGCTGACGAGTACCCCAGCGAGGTGCTCAGCTACTCCCACTCTCCCCTCTCCCTCGGCGGCGGCGTTTCCACTGGGGCAGTGGACGTTCATGTGGAGGTCTTCGTCACTGGCGATGGCGTCTCCTCCTCATCAAGCGAGACGAGGAAGGCTGCCGAAGCCAGGGCCGCAGCGGAACGGATCGAGCTGTCCGATCCGTTGCGTGCCGCGATGCAGAGCCTCCGCATCCCCATCGGCACCGACGTTGACACCACCAACGTCATTGAGGCCCGAACCCAGCTCGAGGAAAGGCGCCAGCAGATGCTGGACATGTCCGAGATGCTCGCCGCCACTCAGCGTCGCCTGGACGCCGCTCAGCTAGAGCGTGATGCCACCTACGGATTCACGCCTGTCGCGGTCGGCCCAAGTCGGGTCGCCGATGTGCGTACCCGGGGAGGAGCGATCGTCCGGGCCCTCGGCGTCGTCCCAACTGTCTATGAGACCCCAATGAAGAACATGCGCGCTGCCCAGGCAGCCGCAGCCGGCCTGGACCAGCTCGCGGGTGAGGAGCTGAAAGAGCACATCGGGCGGATGCGCGAACTCCTCCACGCCGCCAACACCCAACAGGACCGCCTCAACCAGCTCGCCAAGCCGGCGGGATCCGGCTCCGCCCACCTTGGCGGGTCCGACGAACTTCTGCACACCGCTTCCTCGCCACCCGGCGAGGCGCACTCCGGCCGAGCCTAGACCCGGCGCGACCCGATCGCTACAGCCGCTGATGGATTGGGCGACGAGCCCGTCCTACAGATCCGGACCCGGCCAGCATGGCCGGCGTCCGGCTCCAACCGACCCGCCCCCCCGAGGCCTGGCTGCAAGTCGACTCGGCCCGCGCGCCATCGACGACGCCGACGCTCGCCACCGCCTCGATTGGCTCGCTCGCTCCCTAGAAAAGGAGGAGAGCGGCGCTATCGGGCCAGCGTGCTTCGGCCCACGCATCCGGGAGGAGCCCTTCCCCAAAGGATTCATGCTCCCCGCGACACCCCCAAGTACAACGGGACGGTGAAGCTAGAAGACTGGCTCGCCGACTACACCATGGCCATTGGCATCACCGGTGCCAATCGTTGTCTCGCCGTGCGCTATGCACCGCTCATGCTCCAAGGGTCGGCCCGCACATGGTTGAACAGCCTGCCGATGGGCAGCATCAACATATGGGTGGACTTCGAGGAAGCCCTCATCCGCAACTTCAAGGGGACCTACAAGCGACCCGGCCGCCCTAGGCAGCTCGCCATGTGCGTGTAGGGGCCTACGGAGACCGGTCGTGAGTACCTCGCACGCTGGACCGAGCTCCGGAACAGCTGTGAGGGCGTCCATGAAGTCCAGGCGATTCAATACTTCGTCAATGGGCGCCGAGACGGCACCCTCCTCAAGCACAGGCTCTTACGCTCCGAGCCGACTACCATGGCCGCGCTCATGGTGACGGTGGACAAGTACGCCAACGCCGACTCCGCCATGAAGATCCAGGTGGCGCTGGATGAAGCCGGCAAGGTGAAGCCGGTTCCCTCTCCGAAGCCGGCCGGCGAAAGCAGCCGGCAGCAGCATCACCAGAACAACAAGCGCAAAGTCGACCAGCTGGCGCCGCATCGCGACGACCGGCTCGTCGTGGCCGCCGAGCCCGCGGCGGACCCGGCGGCGAAGCGCCGGCAAACCGGTAAGACGGCATGGCAACCCGCCATGAGCTTCGAGCAGATGCTCGATGCCCCCTAAAAGCACCACAACGGCGCAAAACCCTCCACGCACACGCTTCGGCAGTGTGCCATCACCAAGCGCATCATGAGGGGCGACGTCCCGCCCCCTCCGGCTCCGGCTCCATGCGCGGGACAGTCGCCTCCGCCTCCACCGCCGCCTCCAGCTGGCGGCCCGATGCGTGACGACGCCTACCCGGACCAGAACGCGGCCTATGTCGTCTTCACCAGCCTCGGCGACGACAAGCGCAGCGAGCGCCTCCTTTGGCAGGAAGTGAACACCATCGTCCCGGCCAAGCCGGAGTTCATGCATTGGTCGGATCGCCCGATCACCTGGACCCGGGAGGATCACCCGGCAGTCATGCCAAGTCCGGGTGGTTACGCCCTCGTCCTCAACCCCACCATCATCGCACGACACACATGCAAGTTCTCCCGAGTCCTCATCAACGACGGCAGAAACATCAACATCCTCTACCGCGACACAATGACCAAGCTCGGCCTCAAGGCCGAGGACCTGGAGCCGACCCGAACGATCTTCCACGGCATCGTGCCTGGCCTCTCCTGCTCCCCCATTGGCCGGGTCTGGCTAGACGTCATGTTCGGTGATAGCAGCCACTTCCGACGCGAACTGATCTGGTTTGAGCTGGTGGACCTGTCCAGCGCGTATCACGCGTTGCTGGGCCGGCCCGCGCTCGCCAAGTTCATGGTGGTTCCCCACTACGTGTACCCGAAGATGAAGATGTCGGGTCCCAAGGGCCACATCACCATCACCGGCGATTACCGCAAGTCCCTAGAGTGCACCCGAGACGGTGCCAAGTTGGCCGAGTCGCTGGTCATTGCCGAGGAGCGGCGCCAGCTCGACCGGATCATCGCCCTGGCAGGCGAGGCCTCCGCCGCGTCGATCCCGACCTCGGACCCAGCCGACGAGGCTGCCTTCAAGCCCTCCAAGGAGATCAAGAAATTGAAGCTCAACCCAGAAGACCCCAGCTGCAGCAAGTACGTTGTCGTAGGCGCCCGCCTCGACAGCAAATAGGAGGGCGAGCTCGTCGACTTCCTCCGTGAGAATCGGGATATCTTCGCATGGACACCCAAGGACATGCCGGGCATCCCGAGGAAGTACGCCGAGCACAAACTTCACGTTCGCAAGGACGCCAAGCCTGTCCGTCAACCCCTACGACGATTTTCCGAAGAAAAGAGAAGAACCATTGGTGAAGAGGTCGCCAAGCTTTTGGCGGCCGGCTTCATAATGGAAGTGTTTCACCCCGAGTGGCTGGCCAATCCAGTCCTTGTCCTGAAGAAGAACAAGACCTGGCGCATGTGCATCGACTACACCAGCCTCAACAAGGCCTGTCCCAAGGATCCGTTCGCCCTCCCGCGGATCGACCAAGTCATCGACTCGACTGCCGGGTGTGAGCTCCTGTCCTTCCTGGACGCTTATTCCGGCTACCACCAGATCAAGCTAGACCCGGCTGACGCCCTAAAGACGTCCTTCATCACGCCCTTTGGGGCGTATTGCTACATAACCATGTCGTTCGGCTTGAAGAACGACGGCGCCACCTTCCAGCGTTGCATGCAGAAATGCCCGCTGCCGCAACTCGGCCGCAATATCCACGTGTACGTGGACGACATCGTTGTGAAGACCAAGCAGCACCTCACGCTCCTCGATGATTTGAAGGAAACATTCGCCAACCTCCGCGAATACAAGGTCAAGCTTAACCCGGAAAAATGCGTCTTCGGCGTCCCGGCCGGAAAGCTACTCGGCTTCCTTGTCTCAGAACACGACATTGAGGCGAACTCGGAGAAGATCAAGGCCATTGAGCGCATGCGCATGCGCAAGCCGGCTCGGCTGCGCGATGTCTAGAAGTTCACCGGATGCTTGGCCTGGTCAGCCAGTTTCTAAGCCGGCTGGGCGAGAGGGCGTTGCCCCTGTACCAGTTGATGAAGAAGACGAGCCTGTTCGAATGGAACAGCAAGGCAGACAAGGCCTTCCAAGACCTCAAACACATGCTCTCCACCGCACCAGTCTTGGCCATGCCAACCGACAAGGAGCCGCTGCTTCTCTACATAGCCGCGACCTCGTGGGCAGTCAGCACGGTGCTGGTGGTCGAGCGGCCAGAGAAGGGCAAGATCCAAGCCGTCCAGCGCCCAGTCTACTATCTGGGCGAGGTGCTCTCCAACTCCAAGCAGAATTACCCGCACTACCAGAAGATGTGTTACGGCGTGTACCTCACTGCCAAGAAGCTGAAGTAGTATTTCCAAGAGCACGTTGTCACCGTGGTCAGCACAATGCCTATCGGAGAAATCATTGGGTGCCGGGACGCCTCTGGCCGGGTTGCCAAGTGGGCGATCCAGCTAGCCGGCCACACCATTCTCTACGAGCCCCGCCGTCGGTGTTCTGGGAACGGGGGTCCCCAGACTTGCCTGCCCGCGGCCTGCGGCGTGGCTTAAAGGAGGCCCAACATGGCCCATCTTCATCAGCACAAGACTCAAGACCCTCGCTGTCGGTGTTCTGGGAACGGGGGTCCCCAGACTTGCCTGCCTGCGGCCCGCGGCGTGGCTCGAGTGGGGGCCCAGCGCGGCCCATCTTCATCAACACGGGGCTCAAGACCCTCGCGAGGGGCCAAGCCTCGCGAGGCGGACGACACGGCGCATCCTCAGGCACAACCTCGTCAGGCTGGCTCGCGAGGAGGCAGAGGATTCAAGGCGGGGTACCTCGCGAGGTGCCCATGATGCAAGCCATGACGACACGGGGCACCAGGTGGGTGCCAGCGCGCGCAGCGTCCCTCTTTCCTCTTTGGTGCAAAGGGAGCAAGCGTATCAGCAGAGTACCGAGGCATCAGGCAAAGGTTGCCACTTTGGTGCAACGAGACCAAGGCCAGGAGGACCACGAGACGGAGGTCACCATGGAGCCCAGCGCGGCGTCATCACCAGAGCCTTTGGCAGGCGAAGACTGCTTTTGTCAGGATAGATGTACTCGCTGTCCCCCTTCAAATTAGCCCGCCATTGTTGGATCCCTTCCCGCTCAATATTTGGGGAGAGGACCAGGGCCTCTATAAATAGGACTAGCCACCCACATAGCAGGGGGTTCGATTCCTGGTCGTTCGGTCCGGACGATGGGAGAGAGAAAAGGCGTAGAGAGAGAGAGAGGGCGACAGAACTCTTCACAACAGTTCATCACCTCAGCCAAGGACAGACCCTCGCGAGGCTATTCTTCCTTGTATTGTTCATCCTCACCATCTCCAGGAGGCAATCCATCCACCACACACTGGAGTAGGGTATTACACCACATCGGTGGCCCGAACCAGTATAAATCTTGTGTCTTTCGTGCAGTTCTTTTAGTAGGTTAGATCCCATTGAGACGGAGAGGTTGAAGGTGAGATTTCCGCGTGCACCCTAGTGTTCGAACCTTAAGGGTCTGTCGGAACCCGAAATCCGACATTTGGCGCGCTAGGTAGGGGTGCGCCGGAATTCGTCTTCCACCGCTCCGCTCTCCTCCGACCGTCACGTCCATGTCTGACGCTCGTCGAGCCCGCGCCGAGCGCCGGGCCGCCATCGCTTCCCGTGTCGCCCAGACGGCCCCCGTCGGTGGGCGTCCTCGTCGTTCCCCGTCGCCCGCCGTCAATGCCGCCACCGGCCCGGCGGGGGGCGAGCAGCAGGCATCGTCTCAGCACCCGTCCGTGCGGCAGGACGGCCGCACCGCCACTCCGTCACTCGCACCAGCTGGCTCTTCGTCCCGCGCGCTCCGCGCACCCTTGGAGGCTCGAGCTGCGCTCCTCGCGGCAAACGAGCTCCTGCGCTACCGTCCCGTCGACGACGTCTACGAAGAATGGCTCGACCGCGTCGCCGAGCTTGCCCGCACCGCAGGGGGCTCTTCCGCGCCGTCCGTCCCTCTGCGTCGCACTCCGCCCCGCACGGGCAACGAAGCTCCGGAGGCGCACCAGCCACCTCCTCTCCAAGAAGATGCCGTGGCTCCAAGGCGACTGGCCCCTGGGCGGAACCCGCTCCGCCAGGCGGCATCGCAACAAGAGCGAAGCTGCCAAGAAATCCCTCCCCCGCAGGGGGCTGCCGGGCGCTCCCTGCTCCGGCACGCCGCGACCCTGCTCCAGCTCCGGCACGTCAAGACCCCGCCCTGCTCCTAGCTGCAGCACGTGGGGACCCTCAAGACCAAGCTCTCCACCAACCGAGGCCTTTCGTGGCCACCGCGGGCTGCCACGCCTACACCACTGAGCTGCGCAGCGTCGCGTGGCCCGGCAAGTTCAAGCCCGACCTGCCTCCTCGCTACGACGGCACAACTGACCCCGCGGAATTCCTCCAGCTCTATGAGCTGGGCATCGAGGCTGCCGGCGGGGATGAAAAGGTCATGGCGAACTGGTTCCCCATGGCGCTCAAGGAAGGAGCTCGAACCTGGCTCCTGAATCTGGCTCCAGGCACGGTCTCCTCCTGGGACCAGATGCGCGCCCGCTTCATTGCCAACTTCCAACATACTCGCGACCGGCCGCCTGCCGTGAGCGACATGCGCCGCATCAAGCAACAACCCGGAGAGACCCTGCAAAAGTACATCCAGCGCTTCAATAGCGCATGCCTCAAGATCCCTAGGGTGTCGGAGGAGGCCATCATCTCCGCCTTCTCTGATGGCGTGCGTGACGTCAAGATGAAGGAGGAACTGGCGATGCACGAAGACCTCTGCACCTCCCTGGAGCTGTTCAACTTGGCGAACAAGTGCGCCAGGGCTGAGGAGGGACGTCTCTCCCTCCTCGAGGTGCCTGCCGCGGACCCAGAAGAGAAGAAGCCCAAGGCCAAGGACGTGAAGCGCAAGGGGGCTGCCGTGCTCGCAGCCGAACCAGACACCAAGCGGGGCAAGGATCTGCCCGAACCCTCCAGAGGCAGCCGGTACTGTGTGTACAATGACCTCCACACCCACAACACCAATGAATGTCAAGAGCTCCGCGCCGTGCGAGAAGGAAGGATCGGCCGTCGCCCTGACCATGCTGACCGGGGCTATGGCCGAGGAGGAGGAAGAAACCCAGGGCGCTGGGAAGACCGCGGCCCGCGCCAGGGGTGGCGCGACCAGCCTCGCGAGGACCGCTGGCGGGACCTGCCTCGTGAGGGGGACTGGAGAGACCAGCCTCGTGAGGACCGCCCTCATGGCAACGCAGGCCTACCTCCGCTGCCGCCTCCACCAAGAAGGAACGAAGACCGCCATCAAGACGAGGGGGCTGGGGGCTTCCAGGAGCCGCGCGCAATCGCCTGCATCCTGGGCGGAGCTCAAGCCCCAGCCTCCCAACGTATCTTCAAGCAGTTTGCCCGCGAAGTGAATGCAGTTCTCCCCAAGCTCGAAGCAACATGCCCCTCAGGTGGTCGGCGTGCCCCATCACGTTCAGCTCGGCAGACTAGCTCAAGTGCGCGGCCACTGCAGGAGTCCTCCCGATGCTCTGCTCCCCGGTCATCAGCAACGTGCAGGTCACCAAGACCCTCATCGATGGTGGGGTAGGGCTCAGCGTCCTGTCCGTGGAAACATTCAACAACCTCCAAGTGCCCTATGACCAGCTTCAGCCAACCAGGCCTTTCTCCGGGATCACCGACGGTTCCACAATCCCGATCGGGCAGGTCTGCCTCCCTGTCACCTTTGGTGCCCGCGGCAACTACCGCACCGAGCTCATCGACTTCGACATCGCCCACATCCGCCTGCCGTACAACGCCATCCTCGGGTACCCAGCGCTAGCCAAGTTCATGGCCGTGACCCACCACGGCTACAACATCCTCAAGATGCCAGGAAGTGGCGGCGTCATCACGGTGCCCTGTGAAGAGAGAGATGCAGTGTGTTCCCTGGAGCGAGCCTTTCAGGCCGCGTCGCTAGAAGACCCAGATCGCGGAAGCAGGAGGCTTCCCGAGACCACCCCCAAGAAGAAGAAGACATCGTTAGGCTCAGCCCCTCAGGAGGCAGGCCCCTCAGGGCCCGTGCCCCCTCAGGAGGGCCCTCCATCCATCGCATAGGAAAGCGCGCCCTCCTCAGGCGGGGCTCGGGGGCTCTCACCTGGAGGGTCACCGACCCAGCCAGGGTCACGAGGGAGGCGCTTGGGCACCATGTGGAAGCGTGCTTCGCAGCATGTTTCCCTCGGGAGGGAGCCAGGCGAGGAAGATCAGACCAACAAGAGTTCATTGACGAGGCCATTCGAGAGCTACAGGAGACGAGGATCATGAGAGGTTGCCGCCGCTTGCCAGCCGTGGCCCCACATCCAGGCGAGGATGGTGGGCTGCGCGTCTGCGTCGACGTACCAGGGCTCAATCAAATCGCCACAAACAGAGCGCCTCTGGCCCTCACAAGTGGGGCACTGCGGAGGTCCACCCCACAGCTATGTTCGCATGCCTTGCGGCCTGCCAAGCATGGCTGCGGCGTACCAGTGCCTCATGAGGGGCATCGTGGAGGCTCAGGAAGACAGGCATTACGCGGCTCTGGCGGAGGTGGCGACAGCTCGCGAGGAGTCACCAGTGCCTCCGGAGCCTCCCGAGGCCCCGGGGCCTGGGGGCTCGTGAGGATCGGCTTCTGCAGCCCGTCAAGTCTGCTGCACCGACGCCACTACGCCGACGACATCCTCAGGTGACATCTTTCAAGTCCTGTTCTCAGCTGGGAGCACCCTCCCAGGGTTGCGTCACTCCCAGGCCGCGTGGGTCCGTCCCCGCGGCATGTATCTGCATTTACCTTTCCGTCGTTAGTTTGCCTTGTTGGGGGCGCCCCTCGGGCTGCATCATCCCCAAGCCATTCGGGCCAGACCCAGCGGCGTGTATCCCCCTAGTGTTTATTTCCAACTATGCATTGCCTATCACGCTTAGCTGCATGGAGCCTGTCTGCAGCATCTTCTCTTCCCATGTCGGCTACTTGCACGTTAAAGGGGGGGTGCCTGAGCATCGCGACTCAGGGCTCTTACTGGCTCTCCAGCCCTCACCCTCTGGCCTTGTCCATGGCATCGCGACCTGGCATACCAGCGACGGCTGAGACAAGCTCGAGGGCCGGGACCCGAGGATGTAGAGTACCGGCATCTAACCAAATTTTACAGGGACACATCTCAAGATACGGCCCAGTGCCAGGCGCAACCTACCCAGAGGTAGGGCCTCGGGAGTCCCGCGCTGGTTCACGGGTGCCCAGATACGCCTCGCCTACCTCAGCCAGCAAGCTCTTGAGTGACTAACGATCAACTAATGGCCGCCATGTCAACACCATCTTCCTTCTGTGATGACCTTGCAGGATCCCTGGGGGGAACCGCGCAAGCCGAGGCCCTCACGATGTTTCCTTCGCCCTCGCCCGCGCGAACTGCTTGCACGTTAAAGGGGGGGTGCCTGAGCATCGCGACTCAGGGCTCTTACTGGCTCTCCAGCCCTCACCCTCTGGCCTTGTCCATGGCATCGCGACCTGGCATACCAGCGACGGCTAAGACAAGCTCGAGGGCCGGGACCCGAGGACGTAGAGCAGAAAGGGGAGCAGAGGCGGGGAAGAAGGGGTCTCGCGAGGACCTTGCCGAGCGTTTTCGCTCCTATCCCCACATGGACCCAACGGCGCACCTGGAGCGGCCCCTGATCCTCAAGATAAGTCACCACCCACGGCACTGGCTGTTGTAGCACTACCCCCACACCTAAAGCAACTCCGTACTAGCGACGTTGCTTCCCTTTCTCACTAAGTGATGGCTGCTTGGGCGCCAAAGGGGACCTCCTGAGCATCGCGACTCAGGGGCTCTTACCGGACCCCGGGTCGCTCACCTCCTGGCCTTGACCACGGCATCGCGACCTGGCATACCAGCGACGGCTGACGCCGCCTTGGGACTGGGACCTGGCGGCGTAGAGCACCAGGCCCTCACGAGGTTCGAAAGGGAGAACTCAGCTATGACGGAATCAACGACTCACGCAAATCCATAGCAAAGGTCATATATTAACAAACGGGACTACAGACACCTTACAAGCCCCCATGGGGCGCATTTCGATTCCTTGCAGGGAGCGGATCCTAAGGAGTGCTAACTATATGGGCTCCTGCAGAAGATGCCATCATCAACAGTGGGCCATCAGGCACCGGCGCCAACCACATCCAGATCAGGGTTGGCGACGGCCTGACGCGTCCGCCCTGCTCCTGGAGCGATGGCGACTCGGGGGCTCGTAGCTGTCGTCGCTCGTCTCTGGAGTCACGTAGCCTCCGCTGGAGCCGCTGGACCCTCGGGCGCCACTGCCGAGGGGGCGGTCGGCGGGCCTAGCCCTCACTAGGGCGAGGTCCTGGTCGCCCCTCCCGCGGTAGCACTCCAGCCGGCGCCCGATCGCGTCGAAGACGCCTCTTTCCCTGCAGACCCGGGCGATCTCCCTCCAGCCGCGGGATATGTAGACCGCGCCCGGGGCAGCGACGACGACCTCGGCCTCGGTCGCGGGGGCGCCGCAGTCGGCGTGCTGCAGCTGGAGCTCCATAGGCCCCCCTGGAAGAACCACGGAGGCGAAGAAAGGAGGAAGGCGGATCCAGGACTGAAGAGGAGTGACGACGTGGAGCACGAACTCGTGGGAGGAGCCCTCGGCATGGACTCCAGGGGGAACCACCCACGCCTTCACAACCCGACGGCGCCGGCGACGGCGCTGACTGCGGGGATCAGCATCGGCACCTCCGGGGCCCTCGACGTGGGCGTACAAGGGCATCGGGAACCCCGGCAGAGCCTGCTCGCCTCGGGGCCTCGCCACCACCGGGTCGTCCTCGTCGTCCCGGCTGCAATGGGCGAGTCGCTTCTTCGGCGGGAGAGGGTCTGGCCCTTCTCGAGGAGCCTTTCCCTTCTCCGCTGCAGAGAATCGGCGAATTGGAGCCATCACACCAAGACGGAGCAAGAACTGAGGCGAAGGAGAGAGCAAGAGGAGATGGACGTGACGGGCACGTGCGGTGCCGTACTTATAGCCGGCGAAGGCCAACCGCCGGTCTCCACGATCACAGGTAATCATAACACGTTCTGCATGCAGGGACTTGTCCAACTCGCACGATCACCAAGGTGTCGTGGGGAAGCGGAGGCGCCACGTCCAATCAACCGCCACGCGGCGTCCAAGGCTGCAGGCTGTTAGGGCCCGCGGCGCTTCGCCCTTGCCCTTTCGCCTCTCGGCACGGCCAAGTCCATGCGCGCCTTGGGCCCGGGGGCTACTGTCGGCGTTCTGGGAATGGGGGTCCCCAGACTTGCCTGCCTGCGGCCTGCGGCGTGGCTCGAGTGGGGGCCCAGCGCGGCCCGTCTTCATCAACACGAGGCTCAAGACCCTCGCGAGGGGCCAAGCCTCGCGAGACAGACGACACGGCGCATCCTCAGGCACAGCCTCGTCAGGCTGGCTCGCGAGGAGGCGGAGGATTCAAGGTGGGGTACCTCGCGAGGTGCCCATGACGCAAGCCATGACGACACGGGGCACCAGGCGGGTGCCAGCGCGCGCAACGTCCCTCTTTCCTCTTTGGTGCAAAGGGAGCAAGCGTATCAGCAGAGTACCGAGGCATGAGGCAAAGGTTGCCACTTCTGGTGCAACGAGACCAAGGCCAGGAGGACCACGAGACGGAGGTCACCATGGAGCCCAGGGCGGCGTCATCACCAGAGCCTTTGGCAGGCGAAGACTGCTTTTGTCAGGATAGATGTACTCGCTGTCCCCCTTCAAATTAGCCCACCATTGTTGGATCCCTTCCCGCTCAATATTTGGGGAGAGGACCAGGGCCTCTATAAATAGGACTAGCCACCCACATAGCAGGGGGTTCGATTCATGGTCGTTCGGTTCGGACAACGGGAGAGAGAAAAGGCGTAGAGAGAGAGAGAGAGGGCGACCGAACTCTTCACAACAGTTCATCACCTCAGCCAAGGACAGACCCTCGCGAGGCTGTTCTTCCTTGTATTGTTCATCCATCCACCACACACTGGAGTAGGGTATTACACCACATCGGTGGCCCGAACCAGCATAAATCTTGTGTCTTTCGTGCAGTTCTTTTAGTAGTTTAGATCCCATTGAGACGGAGAGGTTGAAGGTGAGATTTCTGCGCGCACCCCAGTGTTCGAACCTTAAGGGTCTGCCGGAACCCGAAATCCGACACTCGCGAGGGGCCAAGCCTCGCGAGGCGGACGACACGGTGCATCCTCAGGCGCAGCCTCCTCAGGCTGACTCACGAGGAGACGGAGATATCAAGGCGGGGTACCTCGTGAGGTGCCCGTGACGCAAGCCATGACGATCGAGGGTGCCAGGCGGGTGCCAGCGCGCGCAGCATCCTCCTTTCCTCTTTGGTGCAAAGGGGGCAAGCGCAGCCGCGGAGTACCGAGGCATCAAGCAAAGGTTGCCATTTCGGTGCAACGAGACCAGGACCAAGCGGACTACGAGACGGAGGTCACCATGGAGCCCAGCACGGCGTCACCGCAGAGTCTTTCGCAGGCGAAGACCAACTTTAGTCAGGATAAGTGTACTAGATGTTCCCCTTCGAATTGGCCAATTGTTGGCGCCCTTCCTGCTCAATATTTGGGGAGAGTCCCAGGGCTTTTGCCTATAAATAGGGACGGCCACCCACGTAGCAAAGGGTTCGGCATGTGGATCTGACCAGCAAGTAGAGAGAGTAAGTGAGAGAGAGGGAGAGAGAAGATGACTGAACTCCTCCCAGCAGTTCATCACCCCAGCCAAGAACAGACCCTTGCGAGGCTGTTCTTCCTTGTATTGTTCATCACCATCAGCCACAAGAGGCAATCCATCCACCACACACTGGAGTAGGGTATTACACCACAACGGTGGCCCGAACCAGTATAAATCTTGTGTCCCTTGAGCAGTTCCTTTAGTAGTTTAGATCTTTGTGAGACAGGGAGGTAGAGGGCGTGATTTCCGCGCGCACCCCAGTGTTCGAACCTTAAGGGTCTTCCGGAACCCGTGAATCCGACATTTGGCACGCCAGGTAGGGGTGCGCCGAAATCTGTCTTCCACCACTCCGCTCCGCCTCCCGTCGCATCGCCATCACCATGTCCGGCGACCAGGCGGGCAACCAAGGTCCATGGGCGGCGTGGCCCACCTGCGCGGTGCCGCCCGCCTCGGGCGACCTCGCGCCCCAGGCAGCTCGCGGTCCGCAGGGTGCTGGGGGACGCGAGCGACGCGGACAGGCCTCCGCAACCCTCACACCGCGGCAAGGGCCTCCAATCACGCCGCCACCACGACGTCGTACACCCGCCGGGAGCAGGCGAATTCAAGGGCCGCGCTCATGGTGGTCCGGGAGCTGCTGCGGTGCAGACTGCTGGAGGGCGGCCACGACGTGCTGCTGGAGTGGGTGGCGGAGCTCCTGGGCTTCGCCGCCTCGGGGGCTCACCCCTTCTCCACCCAGCTCCCATCTCAAGCCCAGGGCGGCCCGCACGGGGGCTCCACGCGCGCCCGCAGACTCCAAGGCTACTCCGACGCCAGCGAAGCCGTCAGCACCGGATCGGCGGCGGCGCTGCCTCCGCTCCCGGCTCGTGAAGAAGAAGGACTCGACGCGACCCGCGGCCCCGGAGGGCTGCCGCGCTGCCACCCCGCAGTAGGCACGGCAGGTGGGACCGCGTGGCATGCGGGGCATCATGGCGTGGCATTTGGGATGACGGCGACGGAGGAATACATGCCCCTCATGCTGGACCAAGGACACCCTCACAAGAGCAGGCAAGGCTCGCTCCTCGGCCCGAGCTGGGGGGACGAGGCAGTGGAAGCTGAGCCCTTCCGGGAGCCCATGGACGAACCCGCTGGCCATGCTGGAGGCAACGACTATCAGGCACCGCTAACTCTTCAGGGGCAGGTATATGCTAACCATGGATCACAGGAGGTGCAGGTCGCCGCGGCAAGCAGCTGCCCCGCTCCCGCAGTCTCCTACCCCTCGGGAGGAGGACGCAGGGGGCTGCGGGAGAGGGGTAGAGACCCTACATCACCACCGCGGCGTTCGGAGCAAGGCGTTCTCAGGAGGTAGGCCCTCTGCTGGGGAGGTGCCTCAGGGCCTGCCCCTGGCAGAGGACCCATGGTCATCGGGGGAACCGCTGTAGACCGCTCTACCCCATCGAGCGGCGTCCTGGGTTCCGGTCGTTGCTGATGGCACTAGAGTGTGGCGCAAGGCGGGGCCCTCGTCTGGCGATATGAAGCAAGGCCAGTACCTGTGAAGAAGGCCCAGTGCCTGTGAAGCTCGCCGCCCCGTGACACTCTCACGTAATAATGAGTGGGGCTGTACATGCCCCGGAGTCTCAGGGGTGCCGGCCTTAGGCCCTGGGGCTCCCTCCCACGCCCAGTGGACAGCACTTAGCTCCGCGCTGGTGAGAAGACGTCCAAGACTAGATTAGGTGCCGGACACGGCTTTTTGTCTGCTTTTCGTTGCCTTTCCCTTTGGCTGTTGCTTTCCCCCACTGGATTTAAGTTGGACTTGAATTTGAGATTTGCGTGTGTTTGGGGAAGGGGTGCTTATTCTCGCTCGAGCCATTTCTCGCGTTCTGGTTACCGCTTCGTCATAGCTGCCTCCCCTCGCGAGCCCCTCGCGAGTCAGATCAGGCCTCGCTCGTGCGCAACCCAGACTGCCGCTATTGCTCCCCCTCGGGAGGATTTTTCGGGTGCCTGTGGAGGTTGTCCTGTTTAGAAAGGCCCAGAGCCTGTGAAGCAAGGCGAGTGCCTGTGAAGCTATCGCGCTAAGGAAAAGGCCCAGAGCCTGTGAAGCTATCGCACTAAGGAAAAGGCCCAGAGCCTGTGAAGCTATCGCACTAAGGAAAAGGCCCAGAGCCCGTGAAGCAAGGCGAGTGCCTGTGAAGCTATCGCACTAAGGAAAAGGCCCAGAGCCTGTGAAGCAAGGCAAGTGCCTGTGAAGCTATCGCGCTAAGGAAAAGGCCCAGAGCCTGTGAAGCAAGGCGAGTGCCTGTGAAGCTATCGCGCTAGGGAAAAGGCCCAGAGCCTGTGAAGCAAGGCGAGTGCCTGTGAAGCTATCACGCTAAGGAAAAGGCCCAAAGCCTGTGAAGCAAGGCGAGTGCCTGTGAAGCCCTCGCGTTCTGGAAAAGGCCCAGAGCCTGTGAAGAAGGCCAACGCCTGTGAAGTTTTTCATCAGCAATGATCTCACATCCAGAGGACCCAACTAGAGAGCATCCAAGGCGTCGCGCCCTCCTGCAGGCCGCCTCGGGACCAGCGTGGGGCAAAGGTAAACCAGCCCACCATCAGGCACACGCGCAATTTGACTACTATTGATACGCTGGACACAAGTTTTTATATGAGGGGCTTCCCCTCCCAAAATGCTCTCACGACCGTCAGGCCAAACACTTGAGTTCTATTCATGCAGGGTAAAAGACAGGAGAAGTACATGGTCAGTCTAACAAATCCCCCAACGCATCCTCGGGGGTGCCTCCCGAGCTGTCGCTAGCATCACTGAATCCGCCCTCGTCGTCTGCGCCACCACCAGCGGCGTCGGGGCCATCCACCACGCCGCCTTCGTCGGCAGCCACGACCATGTCGTCGTCATCCGAAGTGAAGGCTCGGACGAGAGCATCCACGTTGTTCTCCACCCAATCCGCCAGGTCGCCTCAGACGGCCTGGGGAACTGGGGCGATGGCGGCGTCAAAGTCAAAGTGGGGATCCATGTTCCGGAGATGGCTGAAGACGCGGGAAAAGGCGCGCCCGAGCAGGGCGCGGCTCCTCTCCTCCACCAACCTGTCGGCCCTGACCGACCGAGCCTCCAGCTGCGTTACCACGGCGGTGAAGAACTGCAGGTTGCCGGCATAGTTAATCGTGTGCGGCTCGCCGACGGCTGCCTCGCAGATATTGCCCAAGGCTGCGTTAGCCCGCACCCTGAGCATGGTGAGCATGGCGCCGTGCACGTGCTCCAGGACCCGCCGCTGGCGTATTTCGTCAGCATTCTGGCACTCAACGGCCTCGACCTCTTCCATCTGCTGGCGAAGACGGAGCACCTCGGCCTGGGAGGCAGCCAGCTCCTTTTGCGCTGCCTCGAGGGCGGCCCGGGAGGCGTCGACCAGCCGCGTCGCCTCATCGCGTTGGATCCTTAGGGCTGCGGTTCTGCCCTCGGCTTCGACCCGGATCATCCCCAGCTTCCCCTCGAACTCTCGCTCGAGGCATTGGCACGCCGTCGCCACCCGACGACAAACCTCCTCCAGGACACGCGCTTCCCGCGCAGCGACATCGTCTTCCGCCTGCGTCACTAGGGGCTCCCTTGTCTCCAGTCGCTCGTCCTCGCGAGTGCGTTCATTGGCTTCCAGCGTCAACACTTCTTCGCGCCTCTGGAACTCAGCTGGGTCGCCAGAGGCCACCCGCATCGACGCAAGGGCCAGCTCACGCAGCTCCGCTTGCTCCTCCAGTGAGTGGCACCGGGCCAGGAGCTCGCAAGCCCGCTCCTCCGTTGCCGCTCGCCATTGGTCAGCTCTCCGGGCCTCCTCGGTGGCCTAGGATCGGGCCACTCGAGAGGCCTCCAGCGACGCCTTCACCTCTTCGTCATCGAGATCCCGCTGACGGCGCGCGAGGGCGATGATGGCCTCCAGCGCGCGTCTCCCTGCAGCCAGGCACAGGCCCTCGGCCTCCAGGCGCGCGTCTTCGTCAGCGAGCTCCTCTCCAAGCAAGTTCACCGCGTCGGCCACTCTTCGAAGGAACCCTTGGCGGCGGGCACGGCGCTCCCGGGCGCGCTCAAGCACATCTTCCACACCATCATCCGCCCCAAGCAAGCGCCGGGGGCCGCGAATCATTGTTCCTCCTCCAGGCAGGGGGCTGGGGGCTGGCGCCCTCGCGATGGCCGGGCGCGTCGCGCCGGAAGCTCGGCCAAGGGCCAGCCCATCTCCAGATGAGGGGCGCAGGAGGTGCCTCAACCATTCGCGGTCCCCGACCAGACGAGAAGCCCACGGCAGGTCGGCTATTCCCCGAGAGGGCCCATGAAGGAAAATCGCGGGGAATGACAGGCCGCGGAGCACCTCGGGATGGTCCGCCCCTTCAGACGCCCTTACCACCAGGGCAGAGCTGCTCGGAGCATTTGAAGACAGTAGAGGGGGCGAAGCCAAGGGAGGCGGCACCTCTGCTACCTCCGCGAGCTCGGCCGGGAGGGGCCTGCGGGGCAAAGATCAATAAAAGCAACAAGAGATTCAGGAGCCAGAGAGGAAGGAGACTTACTCGTCAGTGGCGAAGTACTTCCTGCGCTTCAGCATGCGGCAAGGGAAGTCATCACCCAGGGCCTCCCTCTTCCTCCGGAGGGCCTCAAAGTCCACGCGAAAGCGGCCCAAGAGAAAAGCGCAAGGATCATCCTGCCGCGAGGACGGAGCATCAGAGCGGTCCGTGTCAGGGGCGCCTGCCTGGCGCCTGCCTTCCATTGCCTTGCCAGAAGACGCGGCTGGGGCCTCCAAGGCCTCAGCCCCGGGCGCCGGGAGCGGCTACTTGCCACCTTCAGCCGCAGCGGCACGGGCCTCAGGAGCTGTCCCCTCGCGAGCGCCACCCGACGCTGCCACCTCTTCAGGGGCACCGTCGGCCTCAAACACCTCCTGCCTCCCTGCTCTGCCACTTGAGGAGGAGCCGCCTTGGCCGGTTGGAAGGGCAGTCACCACCATCGGGTTCTCGTGAGGTCCCTGGAGGCCGGCCGGGCGCAGTCCCCATTTATCGAAGACAGGCATCTGCTTCACGAAGTCGGCCCTGCTCTGGCAGAGATACAACAAGGCCCCTCCCTGCCGGATGTTGCCGGGGTTGAGGTCACCGGTTAAGGTCAAGAGCGTCGACTTCAGCACCGCCGGAGCCAGGTCCTCCTCCTGGAGCCTCATGATATCCTCGCGCCCACGGAAGGCCCACATCCAGCGAGAGTGGCGCTGCAGGGGAGCGACGCGGCACAACAGAAACTCCTTCACCACTTTGGGCGCTGTCACGCCAAGCTTCCTCAGGAGCGTGAAGCGGCTCCAGACAAAGACGAGCCAGGGGCTCTTGAGCGTCTCCTGGCCCCAACACGAATTGGGGACAGCAGGCGAGGTCGGCTCTGATAGCAGGGGGCTGGGTACCCCTGCGTCCACGTACAACCACCGCTCGCGGAACCTAACCGCGGGCTGGGGGAGTTTGAAGTCAATCCCAGAGGCCTCGGTCGCAGGCTCAGCAGCAAAGCTCACGCATGCCCAGCATTGGGAAGGGTCGACAAGACGTAGTGAGAAGAAGTGGCACGGCAAGGCAACCGAAGGAGGGATGCCCACCATGGCTTCGCAAACGAAGGCGAAGACCGAAAGAAGGGTGATGGACTCAGGACTTAAATGCATCAAGTAGATCTGATAATGGGAGAGCACGACTTTGAAGAAATCGGAGAAGGGGGGAACCAGACCCGCCCACAAGGCGTGGGTGAAACATGGAACCTCGGTTTCTATCCTGTTGATGGAGAAGTGGGACGCGGGCCAAGCCGTCGTCCTCCCGCACTCGTTGAAGACGGAGGCCAGGGCCAAGCTGTCCCTGCCCAGGCACTCTTAGTTGAGTATGGTCGACTGGCCGACGGCGGGGGCCATCGATGGCGGCACACAAGACGGAGGCGTGGATTTCTCCCCTCTCTCCTTCCTCGTCGGAGTCATGGCGATGGGAAGGAGGGGGAAGATTTGAGATTGGATTGGAGGCGGGAGCCGGCGTGCGAAGGAAGGAAGAGCAGGGGACGCTCGAGCAACAAGAAGGGGAGTGGCTGTGTGCAACCACGAGTCCGCCTGACAGGGCGCAGAATAAGGGGGCGTGGGGGGAACAGTGCCCCCCACGTCCCATCAACCGCCACGCGGCGCCCAAGGCCGCAGGCTGTTAGGGCCCGCGATGCTTCGCCCTTGCCCTTTTGCCTCTCAGCACGGCCAAGCCCATGCGCGCCTTGGGCCCGGGGGCTACTGTCGGCGTTCTGGGAATGGGGGTCCCCAGACTTGCCTACCTGCGGCCTGCGGCGTGGCTCAAAGGAAGCCCAACATGGCCCATCTTCATCAGCACAAGACTCAAGACCCTCGCGAGGGGCCAAGCCTCGCGAGGCGGACGACACGGCGCATCCTCAGGCGCAGCCTCCTCAGGCTGGCTCACGAGGAGACAGAGATATCAAGGCGGGGTACCTCGCGAGGTGCCCGTGACGCAAGCCATGACGATCGAGGGTGCCAGGCGGGCGCCAGCGCGCGCAGCGTCCTCCTTTCCTCTTTGGTGCAAAGGGGGCAAGCGCAGCCGCGGAGTACCGAGGCATCAGGCAAAGGTTGCCATTTCGGTGCAACGAGACCAGGACCAAGCGGACTATGAGACGGAGGTCACCATGGAGCCCAGCACGGCGTCACCGCAGAGTCTTTCGCAGGCAAGACCAACTTTAGTCAGGATAAGTGTACTAGATGTTCCCCTTTGAATTGGCCAATTGTTGGCGCCCTTCCCACTCAATATTTGGGGAGAGGCCCAGGGCTTTCGCCTATAAATAGGGACGGCCACCCACGTAGCAAAGGGTTCGGCATGTGGATCTGACCAGCAAGTAGAGAGAGTAAGTGAGAGAGAGGGAGAGAGAAGGTGACTGAACTCCTCCCAGCAGTTCATCACCCCAGCCAAGAACAGACCCTCGCGAGGCTGTTCTTCCTTGTATTGTTCATCACCATCAGCCACAAGAGGCAATCCATCCACCACACACTGGAGTAGGGTATTACACCACAACGGTGGCCGGAACCAGTATAAATCTTGTGTCCCTTGAGCAGTTCCTTTAGTAGTTTAGATCTTTGTGAGACGGGGAGGTAGAGGGCGTGATTTCCGCGCGCACCCCAGTGTTCGAACCTTAAGGGTCTGCCGGAACCCGTGAATCCGACACCCGCACCACGATCAAGTCTCAAGCCCTGGCCGACTTCCTCATCGACTGGACCAAGACCCAGTACTTGCCACCGCCTCCCGACTTGACGCATTGGCGCATGCACTTCGACGGGTCCAAGATGCGACTCGGCTTAGGGGCCGGCATCGTACTGTCGTCCCCGAAGGGCGACTGGCTCCGCTACGCGCTCCAGATCCACTTCGCCGCCTCCAACAACGTCGCCGAGTACGAAGCCCTTGTGCATGGCCTCCGGCTTGCCAAGGAACTCGGCATCCGGCGCATCATGTGCTACGGTGACTCGGACCTGGTGGTGCAGTAGTGCTTCGGTGAATGGGACGCCCGCGACCCCAACATGGCAAGCTACCGCTTCCTCATCCAGAAGCTGCCCGGATCCTTCGAGGGCTGCGAGTTCCTCCATGTCCCATGTGCGGAGAACGAAGCAGCCGACACGCTCGCCAAGATCGCCTCATCACGACTGTTGGAAATATGCCCTAGAGGCAATAATAAAATGGTTATTATTATATTTCTTTGTTCATGATAATTGTATATTATTCATGCTATAATTGTGTTATCCGGAAATCATAATACATGTGTGAATACATAGACCACAACACGTCCCGAGTGAGCCTCTAGTTGACTAGCTCGTTGATCAAAAGATAGTCATGGTTTCCTGACTATGGACATTGGATGTCATTGATAACGGGATCACATCATTATGAGAATGATGTGATGGACAAGACCCAATCCTATGCATAGCTCAAAGATCGTGTAGTTCGTTTGCTGTAGCTTTTCCGAATGTCAAGTATCATTTCCTTAGACCATGAGATTGTGAAACTCCCGGATACCGTAGGAGTGCTTTGGGTGTGCCAAACGTCACAACGTAACTGGGTGACAATAAAGGTACACTACAGGTATCTCTGAAAGTGTCTGTTGGGTTGGCACGAATCGAGACTGGGATTTGTCACTCCGTATGACGGAGAGGTATCTTTGGGCCCACTCGGTAATGCATCATCATAATGAGCTCAATGTGACCAAGTGGTTGATCACGGGATCATGCATTATGGCACGAGTAAAGTGACTTGCGGGTAATGAGATTGAACGAGGTATTGGGATACCAACGATCGAGTCTCGGGCAAGTAACGTACCGATTGGCAAAGGGAATTGTATATGGATTGATTGAATCCTCGACATCGTGGTTCATCCGATGAGATCATCGAGGAGCATGTGGGAGCCAACATGGGTATCCAGATCCCGTTGTTGGTTATTGACCGAAGAGTCGTCTCGGTCATGTCTGCGTGTCTCCGGAACCCGTAGGGTCTACACACTTAAGGTTCGGTGACGCTAGGGTTGTTGAGATATTAGTATACGGTAACCCAAAAGTTGTTCGGAGTCCCGGATGAGATCCCGGACGTCACGAGGAGTTCCGGAATGGTCCGGAGGTTAAGATTTATATATAGGAAGTCAAGTTTCGGGGGTAATCGGCATTGTACCGGGACCACCGGAAGGGTCCCGGGGGTCCACCGGGTGGGGCCACCTATCCCGGAGGGCCCCATGGGCTGAAGTGGGAGGGGAACCAGCCCCTAGTGGGCTGGTGTGCCCCCCTTGGGCCTCCCCCTGTGCCTAGGGTTGGAAACCCTAGGGGTGGGGGCGCCACACTTGCCTTGTGGGGCAAGCCACCCCCTTGGCCGCCGCCCCGCTAGGAGATTGGATCTCCTAGGGCCGGCGCCCCCCTAGGGACCCTATATATAGTGGGGGGGGGGGAGGGAGGGCAGCCACACCCTAGCCCCTAGCCTCTCCCTCTCCCTCCCGTGACACTCCTCCATTTCCCTATGCTTGGCGAAGCCCTGCCGAGATCGCCGTAGTTTCCACCACCACACCGTCGTGCTGCTGGATCTCCATCAACCTCTCCTTCCCCCTTGCTGGATCAAGTTGGAGGAGACGTCTTCCCAACCGTACGTGTGTTGAACGCGGAGGTGCCGTCCGTTCGGCGCTAGGTCATCGGTGATTTGGACCACGACGAGTATGACTCCATCAACCCCGTTCTCTTGAACTCTTCCGCACGCGATCTACAAGGGTATGTAGATGCACTCCTCTCTCCCTCGTTGCTAGATGACTCCATATATTGATCTTGGTGATGCGTAGAAAATTTTAAAATTCTGCTACGTTCCCCAACAGTGGCATCATGAGCTAGGTCTATGCGTAGTTTCTATGCATGAGTAGAACACAAAGCAGTTGTGGGCGTCGATATTGTCAATTTGCTTGCTGTTACTAGTCTTATCTTGATTCGGCGGCATCGTGGGATGAAGCGGCCCGGACCAACCTTACATGTACGCTTACGTGAGACTGGTTCCACCAATTGACATGCACTAGTTGCATAAGGTGGCTGGCGGGTGTCTGTCTCTCCCACTTTAGTCGGATCGGATTCGATGAAAAGGGTCCTTATGAAGGGTAAATAGAAATTGGCATATCACGTTGTGGTTTTGGCGTAGGTAAGAAATGTTCCTGCTAGAAACCTATAGCAGCCACGTAAAAACTTGCAACAACAATTAGAGGTCATCTAACTTGTTTTTGCAGCATGTGCCGTGTGATGTGATATGGCCAAAAGGATGTGATGAATGATATATGTGATGTATGAGATTGCTCATGTTCTTATAATAGGAATCACGACTTGCATGTCGATGAGTATGACAACCGGCAGGAGCCATAGGAGTTGTCTTTATTTATTTAGGACCTGCGTGTCAACATAAACGTCTTGTAATTACTTTACTTTATTGCTAAAGCATTAGCCATAGTAGTAGAAGTAATAGTTGACAAGACAACTTCAAGAAGACACGATGATGGAGATCATGGTGTCATGCCGGTGACAACGATGATCATGGAGCCCCGAAGATAGAGATCAAAAGGAGCAAATGATATTGGCCATATCATGTCACTATTTGATTGCATGTGATTTTTATCATGTTATACATCTTATTTGCTTAGAACGATGGTAGCTTAAATAAGATGATCCCTCATAATAATTTCAAGAAAGTGTTCCCCCTAACTGTGCACCGTTGCGAAGGTTCGTTGTTTCAAAGCACCACGTGATGATCGGGTGTGATAGATTCTAACGTTCGAATACAACGGGTGTAAGCCAGATTTACACACGCAATACACTTAGGTTGACTTGATGAGCCTAGCATGTACAGACATGCCTCGGAACACAGAAGACCGAAAGGTCGAGCCTGAGTCGTATAGAAGATACAATCAACATGAAGATGTTCACCGATGTTGACTAGTCCGTCTCTCGTGATGATCGGACACGGCCTAGTTAACTCGGATCATGTTTCACTTAGATGACTGGAGGGATGTCTATCTGAGTGGGAGTTCATTGAATAATTTGATTAGATGAACTTAATTATCATGAACTTAGTCTAAAATCTTTAGAATATGTCTTGTAGATCAAATGGCCCATGTTGTCCTCAACTTCAACGCGTTCCTAGAGAAAACCAAGCTGAAAGATGATGGCAGCAACTATACGGACTGGGTCCGGAACATGAGGATCATCCTCATAGCTGCCAAGAAAGATTATGTCCTAGAAGCACCGCTAGGTGACGCACCTATCCCAGAGAACCAAGACGTTATGAACGCTTGGCAGTCACGTGCTGATGATTACTCCCTCGCTTAGTGCGGCATGCTTTACAGCTTAGAACCGGGGCCCCAAAAGTGTTTTGAGAGACACGGAGCATATGAGATATTCGAAGAGCTGAAAATGGTTTTCCAAGCTCATGCCCGGGTCGAGAGATATGAAGTCTCCGACAAGTTCTTCAGCTGTAAAATGGAGGAAAATAGTTCTGTCAGTGAGCACATACTCAAAATGTCTGGGTTGCATAACCGCTTGACTCAGCTGGGAGTTAATCTCCCTGATGACGCGGTCATTGACAGAATACTTCAGTCGCTTCCACCGAGCTACAAGAGCTTTGTGATGAACTTCAATATGTAGGGGATGGAAAAGACCATTCCTGAGGTATATTCAATGCTGAAATCAGCAGAGGTGGAAAAAAGGAACATCAAGTGTTGATGGTGAATAAAACCACTAAGTTCAAGAAAGGCAAGGGTAAGAAGAACTTCAAGAAGGACGGCAAGGGAGTTGCCGCGCCTGGTAAGCAAGCTGCCGGGAAGAAGCCAAAGAATGGACCCAAGCCTGAGACTGAGTGTTTTTATTGCAAGGGAAGTGGTCACTGGAAGCGGAACTGCCCCAAATACTTAGCGGACAAGAAGGCCGGCAACACTAAAGGTATATGTGATATTGAAAGTGCAACTATCCCTAGGTGGTTTTGGTAATTCATAACAACATATAGCTCATTGAGCTAATGCTATTCCAAGATGATTATTTCAGGAAAGCTCAATGATTGGCATGGCATGGATGTGAAAGTGGAACCCTCAAAATGCTAAGGACAAAGAATTGGCTCAAGCTCAAAAGTTCAAGACTCTTCATTTTATATTTTAGTGATCCAAGATCACATTGAGTCTTTAGGAAAAGCCAATACTATCAAGGAGGGATGAGGTGTTGCTTAATGAGCCTCTTGCTTTATGTGCTTAGTGATATGCTCCAAAATCCTCAACCACCTTTCCATATCCACAAATGACCTAAACCCTAAGCCAAACTCGGTCATACCGATTCTGTCAATCCGGCGCCACCGAGTTTCACTTGTCATTTGCCACTGCCAAACCCTAGCAATTCGGTCCTACCGATAAAGATCTCGGTCACACCGAGATGGGGTTGCAAACTCTCTGTTTCCCTTTCGTAACTTTTCGGTCTCACCGAAAGAGCGAATCAGTCCCACCGAGAATGCAATGCAAACTCTCTGTTTCCTTCTTGTAACTTTTTGGTCTCACCGAAAGAGCAAGTCGGTCCCACCGAGTTTGCCTGACCAACTCTCTGGTTAGCTAATTGCCGAACTCGGTCTCACCGAGTTTGTGCGATCGGTCTCACCGAGATTACGTTATGCCCAAACCCTAACCGAATCGGTCCTACCGAGTTGCATCTCAGTCCCACTGAAATTCCTAACGGTCACTAGGTTTACTATTTCGATCAGACCGAGTTTTCTGATTCGGTCCCACCGAGATTGGTAGATTGCGTGTAACGGTTGGATTTTGTGTGGAGGCTATAAATACGCCTCCACCTCCTCTTCATTCGAAGAGAGAGCCATCAGAACACATACACCATTCCTACTCATATGTTCTGAGAAAGAACCACCTACTCATGTGTTGAGACCAAGATATTCCATTCCTACCATATGAATCTTGATCTCTAGCCTTCCCCAAGTTGCTTTCCACTCAAATCTTCTTTCCATCAGATCCAAATCCTATGAGAGAGAATTGAGTGTTGGGGAGACTATCATTTGAAGCACAAGAGCAAGGAGTTCATCATCAACACACCATTTGTTACTTCTTGGAGAGTGGTGTCTCCTAGATTGGCTAGGTGTCACTTGGGAGCCTCCGACAAGATTGTGGAGTTGAACCAAGGAGTTTGTAAGGGCAAGGAGATCGCCTACTTCGTGAAGATCTACCGCTAGTGAGGCAAGTCCTTTGTGGGCGATGGCCATGGTGGAATAGACAATGTTGCTTCTTCGTGGACCCTTCGTGGGTGGAGCCCTCCGTGGACTCGCGCAACCGTTACCGTCCGTGGGTTGAAGTCTCCATCAACGTGGATGTAGGATAGCACCACCTATCCGAACCACGGGAAAACATCCGTGTCTCCAATTGTGTTTGAATCCTCCAAACCCTTCCCTTTACATTCTTGCAAGTTGCATGCTTTACTTTCCGTCGCCAATAAACTCTTTGCATGCTTGCTTGAATTGTGTGATGATTGCTTGACTTGCTCTAAGATAGCTAAAATCTGCCAAGAACTAAAATTGGGAAAAGACTAAGTTTTTAGTTGGTCAAGTAGTCTAATCACCCCCCCTCTAGACATACTTTCGATCCTACAAGTGGTATCAGAGCTTTGGTCTCCATTTGCCTTGATCTCCATAGCTTTTGGTGGTCATAGCCTTGGTTTCATAGCCTAGGAGAGTATGGCATCTAGCGAGGGAAATTATCACCGTAGAGGTCCTTACTTTGATGGCACTAATTTTGCTAGTTGGAAGCATAAAATGAAAATGCATATTCTTGGACATAACCCCGCCGTATGGGCTATTGTTTGTGTTGGTTTGCAAGGTGAGTTCTTTGATGGGAGAGAACCAAACCGTGAAGCTACCGCGGATGAGTTGAAGATGTTGCAATACAATGCTCAAGCTTGTGATATTCTCTTCAACGGATTGTGCCCCGAAGAATTCAACAAAATCAGCCGCCTTGAGAATGCAAAGGAAATTTGGGATACTTTGATTGATATGCACGAAGGTACCGACTCCGTCAAGGAATCCAAGTTTGATGTGCTCCAAAGTCAACTTGACAAGTTCAAGATGAAGGATGGTGAAGGTGTCACTGAAATGTACTCTAGGCTTGCTCTCATCACAAATGAGATTGCCGGCTTAGGAAGTGAAGAGATGACCGATAGATTCATCATCAAGAAGATCCTAAGAGCCTTGGATGGGAAATATGATACCGTGTGCACATTAATCCAAATGATGCCCAACTACAAAGATCTCAAGCCAACGGAAGTAATTGGAAGGATTGTTGCTCATGAGATGTCACTCAAGGATAAAGAGGAACTTCACAATAAATCAAGTGGTGCTTACAAAGCGTCATGTGAAGTCCTCACATCATCAAGTGAGAAACAAAACTTCAATGAAGAATTGAGCTTAATGGTGAAGAACTTCAACAAGTTCTACAAGAGTAGAAACAAAGATAGAAGCTTCAAGTCAAGGTCCTACAATGACAAAAGATCTTCTAGTCGAGAGCGAAACTGCTATAATTGTGGAAGACCCGGACACTATTCCACTGAGTGTATGGCTCCCTACAAGAGAAGAGAAGATTCTCCAAAAAGAAGCAAAGAATCTCCACCAAGAGAGAGAAGGAGTAGAGATGATCGTTATGAACGAAGATACTCACGGAGAAGCAAGGATTCGGAAAGGAAGGAAAAATCATCAAGGAGATATACAAAACGAAGACATCAAGCTCATGTTGGTGAATGGGTATCCGGCTCCGACTCCGACAGCCACTCTGAGAGAAGTTATCACTCCGACTCCGAAGATACTCAAGATGAAGGTGTTGCCGGTCTAGCACTTGTGTCAACCAACTCCTATGACATATTTGACTCACCAAATGAAGGAATTGGAATATGCTTCATGGCCAAAGGTCCTAAGGTAACACACCCCGAGTATGTTGACTTTAGTAGTGATGAAGATGACTTGTTAGGTGATGATGATTTGCTTGTTGACAACTCTAGTGAAGAATATTATGGTGAAATATCAATTAATCATGCTAAAACGAATGAAAATGGTAAGGAGAAGATTGAGGCTCTAACTAAAGAACTAAACACTCTTAAGTTAGCCCATGAAACTATCTTCGAAGATCATCGAGAACTTTTAAGAGCTCATGAGAAACTACGCTTTGAAAAGCTTAATCTTGAGCAAGAGCATGGGTTCTTAAAAGCAATCAATGATGATCTCTTCAAGAAAAGTTCTTCTCACATTGCCAAGCGTTTACTTTTATCCACCTACATGCCCCAAGTCAAGACTAGTAACAAGAATAAGAAAGATTCTTCCTCTAGTAGTAACAATGATCATGCTAAATCCGATATTGTTGCTTCTAGTAGTTCTCTTGATTCCACTAATGATTCTCTTAGCCAAGTTACACTTGAGCAAGAAAATAGCTTATTGAAGGGAATTATAGAGAAAGGTGTTTACAAGAGCCTTGCCGGAAGTAAGCAATTCGAGGAAATTGTGCGCAAGCAAGGAATGCATCGGAAGAATCAAGGTGTTGGTTTTGAATGAAAGTTCAATGCCAATGGAGTTGAATGGGAAGAAGATCAATACCCCAAGACAAAGTTTATTCCTCAACAAGAGAAGTATGATACTTCCTTCAAGGGAACACAAGCTCAAGATGATCTTCCACCACAAGACTACAAGCAAAAAGGCAAGGACAAGCTTCAAGAGGAGATTGATGCATTTGAAGAAGCTCCTAAGACCTTAGTCAAGTGGATTCCCAAGACTACTTCAAGTTCCACTACATCAAGTACGACTACAACTCCAAGGATTCCCATCAAGATGGTGTGGATCCAAAAGAAGAAGAACTAGACAGTTCTTGAGGGTGACTCCGCCAACATACTTCACTCTTATCATTTTGGCAAGAACAAGTGCAATCAACTTCCACATCTTGCACTAGTTCAAGGAGTCACAAACCCTCTTGTTGGTAAGACAAGGGACAAGGTAACCTAAAGTTTTCATGGACATCATCTTGTGTGTGCATCACTCTATGTCTATGGATATCCTTGTTTGTTCCTTGTGGGACTAACCCATGTAGGTATTGAAAGTGCAATTCACTCAAATGGATAGCTCCAAGTGATCTACATCAACATTGAGCATCCACATCTTCAACATCCACATGAAGTCATCATCGACAAAACCCAAGGTGAGTTCATCCCTCTTAGGGGGGATATCACATCTAGGGGGAGCTTTACTCTAAGACTTGAGCTAAAGCAACTCTAAAGATGTGAATACAACAATGCTTTATGTAAAAGTGGTAACCCCACTTGAGCTTAAACGATGAGTATGACCTATGATCAAGTGTTCTCACTTGACTCCTAAGTCAATATACTCATATATAGATGACCTAGTCATCGCAAATTGCTTGATAGATGCTAGAATTGGTTGTGCATGCTTTGCCACATATTTCATTTGCCATCTTATTGTGTGAGCATGTTGGTTGCATATTTTACTCATTCGAGGACATCCACTTGTTGTTTTGATTGTTTGGCTTTCTTCTTTTGCCAAGTGGATGGACAAGAATGCCTAAGAACCTCCTCTAGCTATCTATGCTTTTCTCGTCTCAAACTCTATTCATGCTGCATCACAAAACTTGATCAAGTCAGATTCGAACCACTCTGTGTGAGGAGCGCTCGGAGTCCCCGATTCATCATAGACTTAAACTTCCAAAACCTCTTTATGAATCTCGGTCTGACCGATACTCCATTTTTGGTCCTACCGAGTTCATTAAGTTGATCTAGGTTTTCGATCTCGGTGCAACCGATTTGAACTTTTCGGTCACACCGAGTTGCAATAACTGCACACAGTTTTGCATCTCGGTGCCACCGAGTTGTTCCACTCGGTCACACCAACAGGGTCGGGCTATATATAGTGACGGGCAAAATTTTGGAAATTTCTCCGACACCTCTTCACCCGCGCGATAGCCTGCTCTGCCTTCATGGTCTCCGGATCGTCTTCTCGCCGCCAGCAGTCTCCAGTCGCTGGTTCTCCGCCGCCGTCAACGGAATTCTGCCCCACCGTTGCCGCCGTAGCGAGTCTCTGCCAAACTAGGGTATGGACTCGATCTTTGTGCTATTCTCCACTCCGATTCCTAGCACATTGTGATCATCATGATTCTTGCCACGATTAAAACACTCCTATCCAGTCAATGAACTCATAGATTAGGTTTAATTCAAAAATTTTAGGGTTAGGTTTCCGCCGAAACCATCTCGGACCCACCGAGTTGAGAAACTCGGTCCCACCAATCTGGCTTTTGCCATTGCACAAGTAAAACTCGGTCTGACCGAGAATAACTTATCGGTGCGACCGATTTTGGAATTCTGTGAAACCCTAGCAGTCTTAGTGCCACCGAACTGTGACTCGGTCTGACCGAGTTCACCAGTTCTGGTGCCAAAACTGCTTTGGTGTCACCGAGTTTGAAAATCGGTAGATCCGAGATGCTTTCTGTGGAAAACTAAAACTAAGTTTTTGAATTAATCTTTTGCAAAAGTCTCTGCTTTTTGTGATGCTCATCCACTCTATCTTATCCATAATCTATTCACAGGGTCAGTAGTCAGTTTGCAACATGTCTGATCAAAGTGACAGCCAGAATGTGTCTGAGCAGCAAGTTGTGATGAGTGAGGGCACTAGCCCCTCAAGTTCTTCTGATGATGGCAGCAGGAGCACCCCCAGCAATCTACCTAAGGCTGCCACACGTCAAAGGAAGATGAGAACGTCTGATTCTGAGGATGAAGACTATGTGGCAGAGGAAGAGGCCACATCAAAGAGAGCTGAACCAGCTCAAGGCACAAAGCCAAGGCTGAAAATCAAAAGGCCAGCAGGCAGGCAGCCCATGTCTAAGGCAATAGTTCCCACTTCCAAACCTAGGAAGGCTGCAACTGAAGAAACCATAAAGCTTGCCCTGGAATCTAAAGAGGAAGCAGGTGGCCAAGGCAAGAAGAGGAAAGAGAGGGTGAAGAAGACTGTAGCCAGAGTGCTTGGGAAGGCCTCCATCATGGTAGATGAGGAGGAAGAAGAAGAAGAGGTTGCTGCACCAGCACCCAAGGCAGCCAAACTCATGGGAGATGCTATAAGGTTAGGAACAGCTGCATCCAAGCCCAAGGAAGCACCTAAGGCTGCATCTAAGCCTAAGAGTGCACCAAAGAGAAACACACGAAGCATCCCAGCTGCGGAAAAGAACAAGGCCCCAGTGCCTGAAGCTATCGAAGAAGAGGAAGAGAGTGTCCTTAGGAAGCTCAAGCCCAAGATCCCAGACCACAACGATGCTCATCCTGTGGCTGAGGATATGAAGCTCAGGAGAGATTCAGGGCTGAGGAAATGGAGAGAAGCAGATCCGTATGCTTCTAGGAGAAGGACTGCCGTGGATTACAGATTTCATACCAAGGAGCAGCAAGATTTCTATGAGACTGTTTTGCTTGACAAGAAGCCAATCGTTTGTGACATGAGATGGGTCGACTGGACCTACATCAAGGACAATGAAGAGTACTACCCCGGTGTATTTGACAGCTTTAGTGCATGTGGAGTTGCAGACTTTGTTGGGCAGAAGCTCACAAAGTGGAACGAGGAGCTGATCATGCAATTCTACTCCACAACACACTTTTATCCGGATGGCAGGATCACATGGATGTCAGAGGGTACAAGGTACCAGTCCACTGTTGAAGAATGGGCGAAGTTGATCAATGCCCCAGAGGAGCAAGCTGATGACTTGGACATTTATGCCAAGAAAAAGATGGATCACAACTCCATGTCCAACATGTACAAGGAGATCCCGAATGAAGAGCTCGACATGTTCAAGTTTGGCTCAGTGCACTATCTGCTCTCAGGATTGCCTACGATCAACTGGATCCTTAGGCACACCCTTCTGCCCGAATTTGGAGATCATAAGATGATCAGAGGTCACGCGATCAACTTGCTTCATGTCTTTGACGTGCCTCAGAAATTCAAGGTCATGAGTCTCATTGTGGAAACAATCAAGAGGACAACTGCAGACCAGAAGAGGAGTTGTGGGTATGCCCCACAGATTCAGGAGCTCATCAACTCCAAGATGGGCACGGACGTGTATTTATTGGATAAGGAACACCTGCCCATACGTCCAAATTTTGAGGATAACCAAGTGGTTATGACTGAGAATGAACCCTCATCTGCCCATGCACAAGCTCAGAAGGAGAAGGCGAAGAAGGAGAAAGCTGCCAGGATGCCTACTCAAGCGGAGGCATCTGATTACTTCTTGAAGACCAAACAAGAGCAGCTCGGTTACCTGATAGCGTCCACCCTGCGGATTGAGCAGAGTATAGCTACCCTGACTCAGAACCAGGCGAGCCTAGAGAGGATCATGGAACAGAGGTTCTATGACCTGGACATCAAAGTGATTGAGATACAGACTGCCGTGGAGCAGCTCCAGGACGACATGAACAAGAGAAGAGGCAGAACCACAACTGATGCTTTTGCCAGGGTGCCACGAGGTCTGAGGTCGTCTGCACTACCAGTTGCTGACACTAGAGCTACAACATCTGCACCAGCTACAGCCTCCGTTCCACCAGCTCCAGCATCCACCACAGCCTCAACTCCTACCACATCTACTGAAGGCTTCGTCCTTGGTGTGCTCCAGACTCCACCACCACCTGAAGATCAAGCCTGAGCGTCGACTTAGCACTATGCATTCTCTAGGAACTTTTTGGTAACTTGTTGCCAAAGGGGGAGAAAATGTATAGATCATAGGCTTCGAGAGAGAGTGTTGCTTTTATTCTCTCTTGTTTTTATTTGGTGGTTTTTCGAACTTTGTTTGCTTGCGTGTGCGATACTATGTCATTATTCATGAGACATCGATGATCAATTGTTTGATCATAAGCTACACTTAATGGTTGCTTAATTCTTGCTAAATGTTATCATTCTATCTATTGTCTGTGATCATTCACTATTCTTGGTGATGAGTGCATGTATTTCAATCTTATCATTTTTTAGCGCTCCACCAAGATGTATGTGACATGGAAGAGTAACCCATGATTCTAACTCCTTGTGCATTTGCAGTCCAAAGCAAATTTTAAAATATGCACAAATTTAGGGGGAGCTCTTACTTATCACATACTTCTCAAAGCGACGATGTATTTCATGATTATTATTATTTGTCGAAGCTTTGATCTATATGTTGTCATCAATTACCAAAAAGGGGGAGATTGAAAGTGCAACTATCCCTAGGTGGTTTTGGTAATTCATAACAACATATAGCTCATTGAGCTAATGCTATTCCAAGATGATTATTTCAGGAAATCTCAATGATTGGCATGGCATGGATGTGAAAGTGGAACCCTCAAAATGCTAAGGACAAAGAATTGGCTCAAGCTCAAAAGTTCAAGACTCTTCATTTTATATTTTAGTGATCCAAGATCACATTGAGTCTTTAGGAAAAGCCAATACTATCAAGGAGGGATGCGGTGTTGCTTAATGAGCCTCTTGCTTTATGTGCTTAGTGATATGCTCCAAAATCCTCAACCACCTTTCCATATCCACAAATGACCTAAACCCTAAGCCAAACTCGGTCATACCGATTCTGTCAATCCGGCGCCACCGAGTTTCACTTGTCATCTGCCACTGCCAAACCCTAGCAATTCGGTCCTACAGATAAGGATCTCGGTCACACCGAGATGGGGTTGCAAACTCTCTATTTCCCTTTCGTAACTTTTTGGTCTCACCGAAAGAGTGAATCGGTCCCATCGGGAATGCAATGCAAACTCTCTGTTTCCTTCTTGTAACTTTTCGGTCTCACCGAAAGAGCAAGTCGGTCCCACCGAGTTTGCCTGACCAACTCTCTGGTTAGCTAATTGCCGAACTCGTTCTCACCGAGTTTGTGCGATCGGTCTCACTGAGATTACGTTATGCCCAAACCCTAACCGAATTGGTCCTACCGAGTTGCATCTCAGTCCCACAGAAATTCCTAACGGTCACTAGGTTTACTATTTCGGTCAGACCGAGTTTTCTGATTCGGTCCCACCGAGATTGGTAGATTGTGTGTAACGGTTGGATTTTGTGTGGAGGCTATAAATACCCCTCCACCTCCTCTTCATTCGAAGAGAGAGCCATCAGAACACATACACCATTCCTACTCATATGTTCTGAGAAAGAACCACCTACTCATGTGTTGAGACCAAGATATTCCATTCCTACCATATGAATCTTGATATCTAGCCTTCCCCAAGTTGCTTTCCACTCAAATCTTCTTTCCATCAGATCCAAATCCTATGAGAGAGAGTTGAGTGTTGGGGAGACTATCATTTGAAGCACAAGAGCAAGGAGTTCATCATCAACACACCATTTGTTACTTCTTGGAGAGTGGTGTCTCCTAGATTGGCTAGGTGTCACTTGGGAGCCTCCGACAAGATTGTGGAGTTGAACCAAGGAGTTTGTAAGGGCAAGGAGATCGCCTACTTCGTGAAGATCTACCGCTAGTGAGGCAAGTCCTTTGTGGGCGATGGCCATGGTGGAATAGACAATGTTGCTTCTTCGTGGACCCTTCGTGGGTGGAGCCCTCCGTGGACTCGCACAACCGTTACCCTCCGTGGGTTGAAGTCTCCATCAACGTGGATGTAGGATAGCACCACCTATCCGAACCACGGGAAAACATCCGTGTCTCCAATTGTGTTTGAATCCTCCAAACCCTTCCCTTTACATTCTTGCAAGTTGCATGCTTTACTTTCCGCTGCCAATAAACTCTTTGCATGCTTGCTTGAATTGTGTGATGATTGCTTGACTTGCTCTAAGATAGCTAAAATCTGCCAAGAACTAAAATTGGGAAAAGGCTAAGTTTTTAGTTGGTCAAGTAGTCTAATCACCCCCCCTCTAGACATACTTTCGATCCTACAGATATACATGTAATTGATGTGTACCTTACCAGTACTCGTAGTAGCTCCTGGGTATTTGATACCGGTGCGGTTGCTCACATTTGTAACTCAAAGCAGGAGCTGCGGAATAAACGGAGACTGGCGAAGGACGAGGTGACAATGCGCGTCGGGAATGGTTCCAAGGTCGATGTGATCGCCGTCGGCACGCTGCCTCTACATTTACCTACGGGATTAGTTTTAAACCTCAATAATTGTTTTTTAGTGCCAGCTTTGAGCATGAACATTGTATCAGGATCTCGTTTAATTCGAGATGGCTACTCATTTAAATCCAAGAATAATGGTTGTTCTATTTATATGAGAGATATGTTTTATGGTCATGCTCCGTTGGTGAATGGTTTATTCTTAATGAATCTCGAGCGTAATGTTACACATATTCATAGTGTGAATACCAAAAGATGTAAGGTTGATAATGATAGTCCCACATACTTGTGGCACTGCCGCCTTGGTCATATAGGCGTCAAACGCATGAAGAAGCTCCATGCAGATGGACTTTTGGAGTCTCTTGATTACGAATCATTTGACACATGCGAACCATGCCTCATGGGTAAAATGACCAAGACTCCGTTCTCAGGAACAATGGAGCGAGCGACCAACTTATTGGAAATCATACATACTGATGTGTGCGGTCCAATGAGTGTTGAGGCTCGCGGTGGCTATCGTTATGTTCTCACCCTCACTGATGACTTGAGTAGATATGGGTATGTCTACTTAATGAAACACAAGTCTGAGACCTTTGAAAAGTTCAAGGAATTTCAGAGTGAGGTTGAGAATCAACGTGACAGGAAAATCAAGTTCTTGCGATCAGATCGTGGGGGAGAATACTTGAGTCACGAATTTGGCACACACTTAAGGAAATGTGGAATAGTTTCACAACTCACGCCGCCTGGAACACCTCAGCGTAATGGTGTGTCTGAACGTTGTAATCGCACTCTATTGGATATGGTGCGATCTATGATGTCTCTTACCGATCTACCGCTGTCATTTTGGGGCTATGCTTTAGAGACTGCTGCATTCACTTTAAATAGGGCTCCGTCAAAATCCGTTGAGATGACACCGTATGAATTATGGTTTGGGAAGAAACCTAAGCTATCGTTTCTAAAAGTTTGCGGATGCGATGCTTATGTCAAGAAACTTCAACCTGAAAAGCTCGAACCCAAATCGGAAAAATGCGTCTTCATAGGATACCCTAAAGAAACTATTGGGTATACCTTCTACCTCAGATCCGAAGGCAAGATCTCTGTTGCCAAGAATGGGTCCTTTCTAGAGAAAGAGTTTCGCTCGAAAGAAATAAGTGGGAGGAAAGTAGAACTTGATGAAGTATTACCTCTTGAACCGGTAAGTGGCGCAGCTCAAGAAAATGTCCCTGAGGTGCCTGCACCGACTAGAGAGGAAGTTGATGATGATGATCATGAAACTTCAGATCAAGTTGCTACTGAACTTCGTAGGTCCACAAGGACACGTTCCGCACCAGAGTGGTACGGCAACCCTGTCTTGGAAATCATGTTGTTAGACAACGGTGAACCTTCGAACTATGAAGAAGCGATGGCGGGCCCGGATTCCGACAAATGGCTGGAAGCCATGAAATCCGAGATAGGATCCATGTATGAAAACGAAGTATGGACTTTGACTGACTTGCCCGATGATCGGCGAGCCATAGAAAATAAATGGATCTTTAAGAAGAAGACATACGCGGATGGTAACGTAACCATCTATAAAGCTCGCCCTGTCGCTAAGGGTTATCGACAAGTTCAAGGGGTTGACTACGATGAGACTTTCTCACCCGTAGCAAAGCTGAAGTCCGTCCGAATCATGTTAGCAATTGCCGCATTCTATGATTATGAGATATGGCAAATGGACGTCAAAACGGCATTCCTTAATGGTTTCCTTAAGGAAGAATTGTATATGATGCAGCCGGAAGGTTTTGTCGATCCTAAGAATGCTGACAAGGTGTGCAAGCTCCAACGCTCGATTTATGGGCTGGTGCAAGCATCTCGGAGTTGGAACATTCGTTTTGATGAGACGATCAAAGTGTTTGGGTTTACGTAGACTTATGGAGAAGCCTGCATTTACAAGAAAGTGAGTGGGAGCTCTGTAGCATTTCTCATATTGTATATGGATGACATACTGTTGATGGGAAATGATATAGAATTCTTGGAAAGCATAAAGGCCTACTTGAACAAGTGTTTTTCAATGAAGTGTTGGGGAACGTAGTAATTTCAAAATTTTCCTACGCACACGCAAGATCATGGTGATGCACAGCAACGAGAGGGGAGAGTGTGATCTACGTACCCTTGTAGATCAACAGCGGAAGCGTTGACGCAACGTAGAGGAAGTAGTCGTACGTCTTCCCGATCGGACCGATCCAAGCACCGTTACTCCGGCACCTCCGAGTTCTTAGCACACGTACAGCTCGATGACGATCCCCGGGCTCTGATCCAGCAAAGTGTCGGGGAGGAGTTCCGTCAGCACAACGGCGTGGTGACGATCTTGATGTTCTACCGCCACAGGGCTTCGCCTAAGCACTGCTACAATATGATCGAGGTGGAATATGGTGGCAGGGGGCACCGCACACGGCTAAGGAATGAGCTCAATGATCAACTTGTGTGTCTAGGGTGCCCCTGCCTCCGTATATAAAGGAGCCAAGGGGGAGGGGGCGGCCGGCTAGGAGGAGGGCGCAGGAGGAGTCCTACTCCTACCGGGAGTAGGACTCCCCCCCCAATCCTAGTTGGAATAGGATTCCCCAAGGGGGAAAGAGAGAGAGGGGGGCCGGCCACCTCTCCTTGTCCTAATAGGACTAGGGGAGGGGGGAGGCGCGCGGCCACCTTGGGCTGCCCCTTTCTCCTTTCCACTAAAGCCCATCAAGGCCCATATGGCTCTCGGGGGGTTCCGGTAACCTCCCGGTACTCCGGTAAAATCCCGATTTTACCCGGAACACTTCCGATGTCCAAATATAGGCTTCCAATATATCAATCTTTATGTCTCGACCATTTCGAGACTCCTCGTCATGTCCGTGATCACATCCAGGACTCCGAACTAACTTTGGTACATCAAAATGCATAAACTCATAATAACAGTCATCGTAACGTTAAGCGTGCGGACCCTACGGTTCGAGAATAATGTAGACATGACTGAGACACATCTCCGGTCAATAACCAATAGCGGAACCTAGATGCTCATATTGGCTCCTACATATTCTACGAAGATCTTTATTGGTCAGACCGCATAACAACATACGTTGTTCCCTTTGTCATCGGTATGTTACTTGTCCGAGATTCGATCATCGGTATCCAATACCTAGTTCAATCTCGTTACTGGCAAGTCTCTTTACTCGTTTTGTAATACATCATCCCGCAACTAACTCATTAGTTGCAATGCTTGCAAGGCTTATGTGATGTGTATTACCGAGAGGGCCCAGAGATACCTCTCCGACAATCGGAGTGACAAATCCTAATCTCGAAATATGCCAACCCAACATCTACCTTTGGAGACACCTGTAGAGCTCCTTTATAATCACCCAGTTACGTTGTGACGTTTGGTAGCACACAAAGTGTTCCTCCGGGAAACGGGAGTTGCATAATCTCATAGTCATAGGAACATGTATAAGTCATGAAGAAAGCAATAGCAACATACTAAACGATCGGGTGCTAAGCTAATGAAATGGGTCATGTCAATCAGATCATTCAACCAATGATGTGACCTCGTTAATCAAATAACAACACCTTTGTTCATGGTTAGGAAACATAACCATCTTTGATTAACGAGCTAGTCAAGTAGAGGCATACTAGTGACACTAAGTTTGTCTATGTATTCACACATGTATTATGTTTCCGGTTAATACAATTCTAGCATGAATAATAAACATTTATCATGATATAAGGAAATAAATAATAACTTTATTATTGCCTCTAGGGCATATTTCCTTCAGTCTCCCACTTGCACTAGAGTCAATAATCTAGATTGCACAATAATGATTCTAACACCCATGGAGCCTTGGTGCTGATCATGTTTTGCTCGTGGAAGAGGCTTAGTCAACGGGTCTGCAACATTCAGATCCGTATGTATCTTGCAAATCTCTATGTCTCCCACCTGGACTAGATCCCGGATGGAATTGAAGCGTCTCTTGATGTGCTTGGTCCTCTTGTGAAATCTAGATTCCTTTGCCAAGGCAATTGCACCAGTATTGTCACAAAAGATTTTCATTGGACCCGATGCACTAGGTATGACACCTAGATCGGATATGAACTCCTTCATCCAGACTCCTTCATTTGCTTCTTCCGAAGCAGCTATGTATTCCGCTTCACATGTAGATCCTGCTACGACGCTTTGTTTAGAACTGCACCAACTGACAGCTCCACCGTTTAATGTAAACACGTATCCGGTTTGCGATTTAGAATCGTCCGGATCAGTGTCAAAGCTTGCATCAACGTAACCTCTTAGGGTGAGCTCTTTGTCACCTCCATATACGAGAAACATATCCTTAGTCCTTTTCAGGTATTTCAGGATGTTCTTGACCGCTGTCCAGTGATCCACTCCTGGATTACTTTGGTACCTCCCTGCTAAACTTACAGCAAGGCACACATTAGGTCTGGTACACAGCATTGCATACATGATAGAGCCTATGGCTGAAGCATAGGGAACACCTTTCATTTTCTCTCTATCTTCTGCAGTGGTCGGGCATTGAGTCTGACTCAACTTCACACCTTGTAACACAGGCAAGAACCCTTTCTTTGCTTGATCCATTTTGAACTTCTTCAAAATCTTGTCAAGGTATGTGCTTTGTGAAAGTCCAATTAAGCGTCTTGATCTATCTCTATAGATCTTTATGACTAATATGTAAGCAGCTTCACCGAGGTCTTTCATTGAAAAACTCTTATTCAAGTATCCCTTTATGCTATCCAGAAATTCTATATCATTTCCAATCAGCAATATGTCATCCACATATAATATCAGAAATGCTACAGAGCTCCCACTCACTTTCTTGTAAATACAGGCTTCACCAAAAGTCTGTATAAAACCAAATGCTTTGATCACACTATCAAAGCGTTTATTCCAACTCCGAGAGGCTTGCACCAGTCCATAAATGGATCGCTGGAGCTTGCACACTTTGTTAGCTCCCTTTGGATCAACAAAACCTTCCGGTTGCATCATATACAACTCTTCTTCCAGAAATCCATTCAGGAATGCAGTTTTGACATCCATCTGCCAAATTTCATAATCATAAAATGTGGCAATTGCTAACATGATTCGGACATACTTAAGCATCGCTACGGGTGAGAAGGTCTCATCGTAGTCAACCCCTTGAACTTGTCGAAAACCTTTTGCGACAAGTCGAGCTTTATAGACAGGGACATTACCGTCAGCGTCAGTCTTCTTCTTGAAGATCCATTTATTCTCAATTGCTTGCCGATCATCGGGCAAGTCAACCAAAGTCCATACTTTGTTCTCATACATGGATCCCATCTCAGATTTCATGGCTTCAAGCCACTTTGCGGAATCTGGGCTCACCATCGCTTCTTCATAGTTCGTAGGTTCATCATGATCTAGCAGCATGATTTCCAGAACAGGATTACCGTACCACTCTGGTGCGGATCTCACTCTGGTTGATCTACGAGGTTCAGTAGTATCTTGTCCTGAAGTTTCATGATCATCATCATTAGCTTCCTCACTAATTGGTATAGGTGTCGCAGAAACAGTTTTTTGTGATGTACTACTTTCCAATAAGGGAGCAGGTACAGTTACCTCGTCAAGTTCTACTTTCTTCCCACTCACTTCTTTCGAGAGAAACTCCTTCTCAAGAAATGATCCATTCTTAGCAACGAATGTCTTGCCTTCAGATCTGTGATAGAAGGTGTACCCAACAGTCTCCTTTGGGTATCCTATGAAGACACATTTCTCCGATTTGGGTTCGAGCTTATCAGGTTGAAGCTTTTTCACATAAGCATCGCAGCCCCAAACTTTAAGAAACGACAACTTTGGTTTCTTGCCAAACCATAGTTCATAAGGCGTCGTCTCAACGGATTTTGATGGTGCCCTATTTAACATGAATGCGGCTGTCTCTAAAGCATAACCCCAAAACGATAGCGGTAAATCAGTAAGAGACATCATAGATCGCACCATATCTAGTAAAGTACGATTACGACGTTCGGACACACCATTACGCTGTGGTGTTCCGGGTGGCGTGAGTTGCGAAACTATTCCACAATTTTTCAAATGTATACCAAACTCATAACTCAAATATTCTCCTCCACGATCAGATCGTAGAAACTTTATTTTCTTGTTACGATGATTTTCAACTTCACTCTAAAATTCTTTGAACTTTTCAAATGTTTCAGACTTATGTTTCATTAAGTAGATATACCCATATCTGCTTAAATCATCTGTGAAAGTGAGAAAATAACGATATCCGCCATGAGCCTCAATATTCCTCGGACCACATACATCGGTATGTATGATTTCCAACAAATCTGTTGCTCTCTCCATAGTACCGGAGAACGGTGTTTTAGTCATCTTGCCCATGAGGCACGGTTCGCAAGTACCAAGTGATTCATAATCAAGTGGTTCCAAAAGTCCATCAGTATGGAGTTTCTTCATGCGCTTTATACCGATATGACCTAAACGGCAGTGCCACAAATAAGTTGCACTATCATTATCAACTCTGCATCTTTTGGCTTCAACATTATGAATATGTGTGTTACTACTATTGAGATTCATCAAAAATAGACCACTCTTCAAAGGTGCATGACCATAAAAGATATTACTCATATAAATAGAACAACCATTATTCTCTGATTTAAATGAATAACCGCCTCGCATCAAACAAGATCCAGATATAATGTTCATGCTCAACGCTGGCACCAAATAACAATTATTTAGGTCTAATATTAATCCCAAAGGTAGATGTAGAGGTAGCGTGCCGATCGCGATCACATCAACTTTGGAACCGTTTCCCACGCGCATCGTCACCTCGTCCTTCGCCAGTGTTCGCTTAATCCGTAGTCCCTGTTTCGAGTTGCAAATATTAGCAACAGAACCAGTATCAAATACCCAGGTGCTACTGCGAGCTCTAGTAAGGTACACATCAATAACATGTATATCACATATACCTTTGTTCACCTTGCCATCCTTCTTATCCGCCAAATACTTGGGGCAGTTCCGCTTCCAGTGACCAGTCTGCTTGCAGTAGAAGCACTCAGTTTCAGGCTTAGGTCCAGACTTGGGTTTCTTCTCTTGAGCAGCAACTTGCTAGCCGTTCTTCTTGAAGTTCCCCTTCTTCTTCCCTTTGCCCTTTTTCTTGAAACTAGTGGTCTTACTGACCATCAACACTTGATGCTCCTTTTTGATTTCTACCTTCGCAGCTTTTAGCATTGCGAAGAGCTCGGGAATAGTCTTGTTCATCCCTTGCATATTATAGTTCATCACGAAGCTCTTGTAGCTTGGTGGCAGTGATTGGAGAATTCTGTCAATGATGCAATCATCTGGAAGATTAACTCCCATCTGAATCAAGTGATTATTATACCCAGACATTTTGAGTATATGCTCACTGACAGAACTATTCTCCTCCATCTTACAGCTATAGAACTTATTGGAGACTTCATATCTCTCAATCCGGGCATTTGCTTGAAATATTAACTTCAACTCCTAGAACATCTCATATGCTCCATGACATTCAAAACGTCGTTGAAGTCCCGATTCTAAGCCGTAAAGCATGGCACATTGAACTATCGAGTAGTCATCAGCTTTGCTCTGCTAGACGTTCATAACATCTGGTGTTGCTCCAGCAGCAGGCCTGGCACCTAGCGGTGCTTCCAGGACGTAATTCTTCTGAGCAGCAATGAGGATAATCCTCAAGTTACGGACCCAGTCCGTGTAATTGCTACCATCATCTTTCAACTTTGCTTTCTCAAGGAACGCATTAAAATTCAATGGAACAACAGCACGAGCCATCTATCTACAATCAACATAAACAAGCAAGATACTATCAGGTACTAAGTTCATGATAAGTTTAAGTTCAATTTAATCAAATTACTTAAGAACTCCCACTTAGATAGACATCCCTCTAATCCTCTAAGTGATCACATGATCCAAATCAACTAAACCATAACCGATCATCACGTGAGATGGAGTAGTTTTCAATGGTGAACATCGTTATGTCGATCATATCTACTGTATGATTCACGCTCGACCTTTCGGTCTCCGTGTTCCGAGGCCATATCTGCATATGCTAGGCTCATCAAGTTTAACCTGAGTATTCTGCGTGTGCAAAAACTGGCTTGCACCCGTTGTAGATGGACGTAGAGCTTATCACACCCGATCATCACGTGGTGTCCGGGCACGACGAACTTTGGCAATGGTGCATACTCAGGGAGAACACTTCTTGATAATTTAGTGAGAGATCATCTTATAATGCTACCGTCAATCAAAGCAAGATAAGATGCATAAAAAGATAAACATCACATGCAATCAATATAAGTGATATGATATGGCCATCATCATCTTTTGCTTGTGATCTCCATCTCCGAAGCACCGTCATGATCACCATCGTCACCGGCGCGACACCTTGATCTCCATCGTAGCATCGTTGTCGTCTCGCCAATCTTATGCTTCCACGACTATCGCTACCGCTTAGTGATAAAGTAAAGCATTACATCGTGATTGCATTGCATACAATAAAGAGACAACCATATGGCTCCTGCCAGTTGCCGATAACTCGGTTACAAAACATGATCATCTCATACAATAAAATTTAGCATCATGTCTTGACCATATCACATCACAACATGCCCTACAAAAACAAGTTAGACGTCCTCTACTTTGTTGTTGCAAGTTTTACGTGGCTGCTACGGGCTTAAGCAAGAACCAATCTCACCTACGCATCAAAACCACAACGATAGTTTGTCAAATAGACTCCATTTTAACCTTCGCAAGGACCGGGCGTAGCCACACTCGGTTCAACTAAAGTTGGAGAGACAGTCGCCCGCAAGCCACCTGTGTGCAAATCACGCCGGGGGAACCGGTCTCGCGTAAGCGTACGCGTAATGTTGGTCTGGGTCGTCTCGTCCAACAATACCGCCGAACCAAAGTATGACATGCTGGTAGGCAGTATGACTTGTATCGCCCACAACTCACTTGTGTTCTACTCGTGCATATAACATCAAACCATAAAACCTAGGCTCGGATGCCACTGTTGGGGAACGTAGTAATTTCAAAATTTTCCTACGCACACGCAAGATCATGGTGATGCACAGCAATGAGAGGGGAGAGTGTGATCTACGTACCCTTGTAGATCAACAATGGAAGCGTTGACGCAACATAGAGGAAGTAGTCGTACGTCTTCCCGATCCGACCGATCCAAGCACCGTTACTCCGGCACCTCCGAGTTCTTAGCACACGTACAGCTCGATGACGATCCCCAGGCTCCGATCCAGCAAAGTGTCGGGGAGGAGTTCCGTCAGCACGACGGCGTGGTGATGATCTTGATGTTCTACCGTCGCAGGGCTTCGCCTAAGCACTGCTACAATATGATCGAGGTGGAATATGGTGGCAGGGGGCACCGCACATGGCTAAGGAACGATCTCAATGATCAACTTGTGTGTCTAGGGTGCCCCCTGCCTCCGTATATAAAGGAGCCAAGGGGGAGGGGGCGGCCGGCCAGGAGGAGGGCGCAGGAGGAGTCCTACTCCTACCGGGAGTAAGACTCCCCCCAATCCGAGTTGGAATAGGATTCCCCGAGGGGGAATGAGAGAGAGGGGGGCCGGCCACCTCTCCTTGTCCTAATAGGACTAGGGGAGGGGGGAGGCGCGCGACCACCTTGGGCTGCCCCTTTCTCCTTTCCACTAAAGCCCATCAGGGCCCATATGGCTCCCGGGGGGTTCCGGTAACCTCCCGGTACTCCGGTAAAATCCCGATTTTACCTGGAACACTTCCGATGTCCAAATATAGGCTTCCAATATATCAATCTTTATGTCTCGACCATTTCGAGACTCCTTGTCATGTCTGTGATCACATTCGGGACTCCGAACTAACTTCGGTACATCAAAATGCATAAACTCGTAATAACAGTCATCGTAACGTTAAGCGTGCGGACCCTACAGTTCGAGAATAATGTAGACATGACTGAGACACATCTCCGGTCAATAACCAATAGCGGAACCTAGATGCTCATATTGGCTCCTACATATTCTATGAAGATCTTTATCGGTCAGACCGCATAACAACATACGTTGTTCCCTTTGTCATCGGTATGTTACTTGCCCGAGATTCGATCGTCGATATCCAATACCTAGTTCAATCTCGTTACTGGCAAGTCTCTTTACTCGTTCTGTAATACATCATCCCGCAACTAACTCATTAGTTGCAATGCTTGCAAGGCTTATGTGATGTGTATTACCGAGAGGGCCCAGAGATACCTCTCCGACAATCGGAGTGACAAATCCTAATCTCGAAATACGCCAACCCAACATCTACCTTTGGAGACACCTATAGAGCTCCTTTATAATCACCCAGTTACGTTGTGACGTTTGGTAGCACACAAAGTGTTCCTCCGGGAAACGGGAGTTGCATAATCTCATAGTCATAGGAACATGTATAAGTCATGAAGAAAGCAATAGCAACATACTAAACGATCTGGTGCTAAGCTAATGAAATGGGTCATGTCAATCAGATCATTCAACCAATGATGTGAGCTCGTTAGTCAAATAACAACACCTTTGTTCATGGTTAGGAAACATAACCATCTTTGATTAATGAGCTAGTCAAGTAGAGGCATACTAGTGACACTAAGTTTGTCTATGTATTCACACATGTATTATGTTTCCGGTTAATACAATTCTAGCATGAATAATAAACATTTATCATGATATAAGGAAATAAATAATAACTTTATTATTGCCTCTAGGGCATATTTCCTTCATGAAGGATCTTGGAGAAGCTGCTTATATATTAGGCATCAAGATCTATAGAGATAGATCGAGACGCCTCATTGGTCTTTCACAGAGTACGTACCTTGACAAGATATTGAAGAAGTTCAAAATGGATCAGTCAAAGAAGGGGTTCTTGCCTGTATTGCAAGGTACGAGATTGAGCACGGCTCAATGCCCGACCACGGCAGAAGATAGAGAAAAGATGAGTGTCATCCCCTATGCCTCGGCCATAGGGTCTATCATGTATGCTATGCTGTGTACCAGACCTGATGTAAACCTTGCCGTAAGTTTGGTAGGAAGGCACCAAAGTAATCCCAGCATGGAACACTGGACAGCGGTCAAGAATATCCTGAAGTACCTGAAAAGGACTAAGGATATGTTTCTCGTTCATGGAGGTGACGAAGAGCTCGTCGTAAAGGGTTACGTCGATGCTAGCTTTGACACAGATCTGGATGACTCTAAGTCACACACCGGATACGTGTATATTTTGAATGGTGGGGCAGTGAGCTGGTGCAGTTGCAAGCAAAGCGTTGTGGCGGGATCTACATGTGAAGCGGAGTACATGGCAGCCTCGGAGGCAGCACAAGAAGCAGTCTGGGTGAAGGAGTTCATTACCGACCTAGGAGTCATACCCAATGCGTCGGGCCCGATGACTCTCTTCTGTGACAACACTGGAGCTATTGCCCTTGCCAAGGAGCCCAGGTTTCACAGGAAGACCAGGCATATCAAGCGTCGCTTCAACTCCATTCATGAAAGTGTTCAAAATGGAGACATAGAGATTTGTAAAGTACATACGGACCTGAATGTGGCAGATCCGTTGACTAAACCTCTCCCTAGAGCAAAACATGATCAACACCAGAACTGCATGGGTGTTCGATTCATCACAATGTAACTAGATTGTTGACTCTAGTGCAAGTGGGAGACTGCTAGAAATATGCCCTAGAGGCAATAATAAAATGGTTATTATTATATTTCTTTGTTCATGATAATTGTCTATTATTCATGCTATAATTGTGTTATCCGGAAATCGTAATACATGTGTGAATACATAGACCACAACACGTCCCTAGTGAGCCTCTAGTTGACTAGTTCGTTGATCAAAAGATAGTCATGGTTTCCTGACTATGGACATTGGATGTCATTGATAACGGGATCACATCATTAGGAGAATGATGTGATGGACAAGACCCAATCCTATGCATAGCTCAAAGATCGTGTAGTTCGTTTGCTGTAGCTTTTCTAAATGTCAAGTATCATTTCCTTAGACCATGAGATTGTGCAACTCCCGGATATCGTAGGAGTGCTTTGGGTGTGCCAAACGTCACAACGTAACTGGGTGACAATAAAGGTACACTACAGGTATCTCCGAAAGTGTCTGTTGGGTTGGCACGAATCGAGACTGGGATTTGTTACTCCGTATGACGGAGAGGTATCTCTGGGCCCACTCGGTAATGCATCATCATAATGAGCTCAGTGTGACCAAGTGGTTGATCACGGGATCATGCATTACAGCACGAGTAAAGTGACTTGCCGGTAATGAGATTGAACGAGGTATTTGGATACCAACGATTGAGTCTCGGGCAAGTAACGTACCGATTGGCAAAGGGCATTATATACGGATTGATTGAATCCTCGACATCGTGGTTCATCCGATGAGATCATCGAGGAGCATGTGGGAGCCAACATGGGTATCCAGATCCCACTGTTGGTTATTGACCGGAGAGTCATCTCGGTCATGTCTGCGTGTCTCCCGAACCCGTAGGGTCTACACACTTAAGGTTCGGTGACGCTAGGGTTGTTGAGATATTAGTATACAGTAACCTGAAAGTTGTTCGGAGTCCCGGATGAGATCTCGGACGTCATGAGGAGTTCCGGAATGGTCCGGAGGTGAAGATTTATATATAGGAAGTCAAGTTTCGGCCATCGGGAAAGTTTCGGGGGTAATCGGTATTGTACCGGGACCACCGGAAGGGTCCCGGGGGTCCACCGGGTGGGGCCACCTATCCTGGAGGGCCCCATGGGCTGAAGTGGGAGGGGAACCAACCCCTAGTGGGCTGGTGCCCCCCCTTGGGCCTCCCCCTACGCCTAGGGTTGGAAACCCTAGGGGTTGGGGCGCCACACTTGCCTTGGGGGGCAAGCCACTCCCTTGGCCGCCCCCTAGGAGATTGGATCTCCTAGGGCCGGCGCCCCCCTAGGGACCCTATATATAGTGGGGGGGGGGGGAGAGGGCAGCCGCACCCTAGCCCCTGGCCTCTCCCTCTCCCTCCCGTGACACTCCTCCATCTCCATGTGCTTGGCGAAGCCCTGCCGAGATCGCCGTAGTTTCCACCACCACGCCGTCGTGCTGCTGGATCTCCATCAACCTCTCCTTACCCCTTGCTGGATCAAGTTGGAGGAGACGTCTTCCCAACCGTACGTGTGTTGAACGCGGAGGTGCCGTCCGTTCGGCGCTAGGTCATTGGTGATTTGGATCACGACGAGTACGACTCCATCAACCCCGTTCTCTTGAACGCTTCCGCGCGCGATCTACAAGGGTATGTAGATGCACTCCTCTCTCCCTCATTGCTAGATGACTCCATAGATTGATCTTGGTGATGCGTAGAAAATTTTAAAATTCTGCTACGTTCCCCAACAACGACAAGCCATCCCGTCCGGCATCTCCCTCGAGCACCTGCGCAAGCCGTCCGTCAAGACATCCCCGGACTCCGAGTCCATCCACGTTCCAAACGACCCAGCCATACATCAACCCGGCCAGGGGACTACTTAACCCGGCCTGGGGACTTCTGAACCCGGCCCAGGGGCTGCTCAGCTTGACCCGGCCACCATCGTCCCAGACCCGGCCGTCGCCATACCCGACCCGGGGCTGCTCAACCCGGCTCGGGGGCTGCCGACTCGGAACCCACCCTGGTGGCCGTCCTCGCCGTGGTTACGGCTCCATCTTGGGCCCTCCCAATATCAGAATTTTTGGAGAACGGGGTTCTCCCCATGGACGAGACCGAAGCTCAGCAGTGCAGCGTCGGGAGTCCGCCTACAGCATCATCAACAACGAGCTCGTCAAGCGCAGCTCCACCGCCATGTTCCAGTGCTGCGTCAAGCAGGAACGGGGCATCGACATCCTCCGCGACATACATCAGGGCGAGTGCGGGCACCATGCCGCATCATGATCCCTGGTGGCCAAGGCATTCCGCCACGGTTTCTACTGGCCCACAACCCTCGAAAATGCCGAGTCGCTCGTCCTCAAGTGTGAGGGATGCCAGCGCTTCAGCAAACGCAGCCACTAGCCGGCGTCAGCACTCTGCACCATACCGATCGCCTGGCCCTTCGCGGTCTGGGGACTCAACATGGTGGGACCCTTCAAAACTACTCGAGGCGGCATGGCGCACTTGCTGCTGGCAGTGGACAAATTTACCAAGTGGATCGAGGCAAGACCAATCAAGAAACCGGACGGGCCAACAACCGTCCGGTTCATCAAGGACATAGCGGTGCGCTATGACATGCCAAACAGCATCATCACCGACAACGGCACCAACTTCGCCAAGGGCGCGCTCGAATAATACTGCTCCGTCTCCGGCATCCGCCTCGACCCGGCCTCTGTTGCGCATCTGCAGTCCAACGGGCCAATGGACTCATCTTGTCCGGCGTCAAGCCGTGAGTCGTCGAGCCGCTCATCCGCTCACTCGGCAGCTGGCTTGGCGAGTTGCCAGCCGTTCTCTGGAGTCTACGCACCACGCCGAATTGGTTGACCGGGTTCACCCCGTTCTTCCTCATCTACGGAGCCAAAGCCGTCATCCCGACCGATGTCGAGTTCGACTCGCCGCGCGTCGCGATGTACACCGAAGCCGAAGCCAGAGAAGCCCACGAAGATGGCGTCGACCCGCTCGAAGAAGCACGCCTCCTGGCGCTCAGTCGCTCGGCCATCTACCAGCAAGGCCTGAGGAACTACCACAACAAGAAGATCAAGCCCCTCGCGTTCCGCGAGGGCGACCTCGTCCTCCGACTCGTCCAAGAGCAGGCAGGCCAGCACAAGCTGTCCCCTCCATGGAAGGGCCCATTCATCATGAGCAAGGCCTTGCGCGACCGCAACGCCTACTACCTCATCGACGCACGCAAGTCAAGGAAGCGCAAGAAGGACACCGCCGGTGAAGAAACGACCCGGCCGTGGAACGCGGAACTCCTCCGCCCGTTTTACAGTTAGCCGCACGAGCATATGTATCATCGCCTTTTGTAAACGCATGAAACTATGGGGTCCCTGAACGAGACTCGGGGGCTGCCTTTTGTCGACCAAGTTATTGCGTCCCTATTTTCTTGCATCACTATACCACTGAACCCGACCACCGGTCCGACTCGCTCGACCCAGGGGCTCGGGGGCTGGCTGGCCCGGTCGCCACCCCGCCGCCTTACTTGGTGATTCCTGATAAAGTTAGGATGCCGCGGTCCCCCACTTCGCCCTAAAGCCATAGATCCAGCTTTGGCTATTGGCTGGCAAGCCCAACGGGCCAAAGCTCCTTTACGCTTCATACACTAAGTCAAAGGCTGCCGGGTCGATCAACCTGGCCCACCATTCATCAAATGAACAGCCACACGACCGGCTGCTCGCCAACCGGCTTCGCCGGATTGCCGCCAGCCGGCCCAGTGGGTGTTTCGCTCGCGCTCAACGTTTCGAGGGACCCAAGTCCTGTGCGCTCCTCTCAAAGAACCGAGCTCCTTGTCACGGACCAGTGCCTCGGCCATCTGACTCGCGGGGGGGGGGGGGGAGGTTTGAGAAAGGAAAAGCGCATGAAATCGGTCCAAAAAACGGAAGGCAAAAAGCAAAAGCACCCATGACATCCACACAAGTATTTAAATAAAGGCCCGCGGCCCGAGTTCATTACACCCTAAAACCCCCAGTGGGTGGGTGGACCTGCTATTTAACAAATTTTACAAAGTGTCTCAGGCATCTCCAGCGCCACGTCGCGACATCGACGGCTCTCCCGTGGCGGCCTCCGGGTCCAGCGTGGCGTCGGTGTCCTCCTCAGCGCCCGCATCACGGTAGACGCCCGTCTCCTCCGAGATCCCCTCCGGATCATGGAGGAGCAAGCCGTAGTCGTCGCCGTCCATGGCCCTGCCGTATTCCATCCGCTCCGGATGGAACTCGTCATGGAAGGCGAACTCGGCGATGTAGTTGGCCCGGGAGGCAATCCGGCTGGCTTGCTCCTGCAAGTGCTGCTCCGAACCGGCCCGCTGGCCCATCAACACGTCCAGCTGCAGGTCCGGATGCCAGGACAGCGTGAACCGGAGCGCCATCTCAGCACCAGCACGAGCGGTGCAGACGCGCCACTCGCCAAGCCGGTCTGGCCCCATCTCCAACCAACACGCCAGGCGCGAGAAGTTGCTCGGTTGGACGGAGTCCGGCCATAGGGCCGCCGTCATCGCGGTGCCGGCCTGGGACAGCCGCCCCAACTGCGTTCCCAGGACCTGCAGGCAGGCCTCAGCAGCGGCGATGGTCTTCGAGAAGGTCCAGGCCACCCGCGGATCTGTCCCGGACCCAACGACGCCAGTCGGGTCGCGCTGATGGCAGACGGTTTCCTTCGCCAGCTGCTGCGTCTCCGGGAAGGCCCCTGCCGCAAAGGAAAAGACAAGTTAGAAGAAGAACAACAAGGAAGCAAGGCCGGATCCCGACCCAGCGAACGACAAGAAAAAGCACTTACCGAAGAAGGACTCTTCCAGGTGCTGCACTTCAAGCAACATACCACGCCGCTCCCGTTCGATGGCGCGATCGCGCTCCTTAAGCGTCTTCTCCAGATCGACCGGCTTGGCAAGGGCCACCTTCAGCTCGGCGTCCTTGTCTTCGGTCGCCTTCTCGGCCGCCTCGCAGTGACGGGCCTCGTCCTGACGGGCCCCCTCAGCCGTGGCGACCTGCTCCCGCAGGCGATCCACCTCGGCCTGGAGCCGGCCCTTGTCGTCGGCCAACTGGCCGCGCTGCTGGTCCGCCTCCACCAGGGCCTGTTGCACCTCTGCCATCTTGGCGGCTTCCGCCTTAAGGTGCTCCACCTCGGCCTCGAGGCGGCTCTTGTGACCCGCCAGCTGCTCATGCAGCCGGTTGGCCTCGTCAAGAGACCGCTGAGCCACGGACGCCTCCGCCCTTGCTTGCGCCGCCTCAACGCCAAGATGGCCGGTGTCGGCAATGAGCCGGTCGTAGTGATGACCAGCCCGGAGCAGACGAGCCCGCCAGGACAACACCTTGGCTGCGAAAAAGAAGGACTCAACAAAAGAAAAAAGCAAGACTTAAGATTTGGCCCAACTATTACACAGTTGGCCCGAATCTCGGGGGCTACACCCAGTGGGTGTGCTAGCGCGCCCCCACTAGAAAAGAGCATGAGAATACCTGCAGCGACGCGGAGCTCCTCCTCCTTGGCGGCAAGCTGCTCCTTGAGCTCCCGGTGCTTGCCCAGGAGACGATTGTAGGCGGCGACCCGGAAAGTGTCGAGATGCTGAAGAAAGCAGAAGTCAGAACAAGGCCAACACTCTAAAGATTCGACCCAACTACTACGTAGTTGGCCCGAACCTCGGGGGCTACACCCAGTGGGTACGCTAGCGCGCCCCCACAAAGAAGAAATTACAAGAGAACTTACCAGAACGGCACGCTCCAGGTCGCGCGTCCGCTCCACCTCGGCCTGGGCGAAGGCCTCGAGCCGTTCCGTCCGGCCTCGCAGGCGGCGACTGACGGCGTCCAACGCCGCCTCCTCCTGGGTCTGAGGCCCGAAGACAACGGTGCTCCCGCTCCGCGCCGGCTGTGGCACGGCAGCTCGGCGCCCTCCCTGTCGGGGCACCAAGGCTACTCCCCGCTGGCCGCTCACGACGCGGCCAGCACCTCCTCCGACGCCCCTCCTGGCGCCGACGACGACCCAGATGCCGGGACGCCCTGCGTCGCCATCTCCAGCCCGGACGCCGGGACGCCCTGCGTCACCGGCTCCGGCCCAACTGCCAGGGTGGCCTCTGTCGGATTTCGGGTTCCGGCAGACCCTTAAGGTTCGAACACTGGGGTGCGCGCGGAGATTACGCCTTCTACCTCTCCGTCTCGCAAAGATCTAGACTACTGAAAGAACTACACAAGAGACACAAGGTTTATACTGGTTCGGGCCACCGTTGTGGTGTAATACCCTACTCCAGTGTGTGGTGGGTGGATTGCCTCTTGGGGCTGATGATGATGAACAATATAAGGAAGAATAGCCACGCGAGGGTCTGTTCTTGGCTGGGGCGATGAACTGCTGGGAGGAGTTCAGTCACCTTTCTCTCTCTCTCTCTCTCTCTCTGCTTCCAACCGATCAAAGAGACCCCTTGCTATGTGGGTGCCTGGTCCTATTTATAGAGGCCCTGGTCCTCTTCCCAAATATTGAGCGGGAAGGGAGCCAACAATGGCGGGCTAATTTGAAGGGGGACAACAAGTATCAAATATCCTGACAAAAGCAGTCTTCGCCTGCGCAAAGCTCTGGTGATGACGCCGTCTTGGGCCCCATGGTGACCTCCGTCTCGTAGTCCTTCTGGTCTTGGTCTCATTGCACCAAAATGGCAACCTTTGCCTGATGCCTCGGTACTCCGCGGCGGCGCTTGCCCCCTTTGCACCAAAGAGGAAAGGAGGACGCTGTGCGGGCTGGCACCCACCTAGCGCCCTGAGTCGTCATGGCTTGCATCACCGGCACCTCGCGAGGTGCCCCGCCTTGATCTTTCTGCCTCCTCGCGAGCCAGCCTGACGAGGCCGTGCCCGAGGAAGCTCCGTGTCATCCGCCTCGCGAGGCTTGGCCCCTCGCGAGGGTCTTGAGTCTTGTGTTGATGAAGATGGGCCGTGCTGGGCCTCCTTTGAGCCACGCCGCAGGCCGCAGGCAGGCATGTCTGGGGACCCCCATTCCCAGAACACCGACAGTAGCCCCCAGGCCCAAGGCGCGCCCGGACTTGGCCGTGCCGAGAGGCGAAAGGGCAAGGGCGAAGCGCCGCGGGCCCTAACAGCCTGCGGCCTTGGGCGCCGCGTGGCAGTTGATGGGACGTGGGCGTCTCCGCTTCCCTACGACGCCTCGGTGATCGTGCGAGTTGGACAAGTCCCTGCATGCAAATCGTGTCATGATTACCTGTGATCGTGGAGGCCGACGGTTGGCCTTCACCGGCTATAAGTACGGAACTGCGCGTGCCCTTCCAGTCCATTCCTCCTTGCTTCTCCTTCTTCTTCATGGCCCCGTCGAGGAGATTCTCGGCGGTCGAGAAGGGGAAGGCTTGCCGGGTTGAGCCCGCCTCTCCCCCACCCAAGCGCGGCAGAGGGCGCCCTCGCAAGCATCCTGTGGCCACCACGGTGGCTCCCCGCGGCCGTGGAGGTGATCTTCAGCACGGCGACGGGCGGGTTGCTGCAGGCGGGGGGCGCGCTCCGGCTGCGCGTCCCCCCAGGCCGCGCGTTCGTGCCGCTGAAGTGCTGCCGGAGTTCGTCGTGTGGTCGGCAGAGCCGGCTAGCACCCGGCTCCCGCTTCCTCGCTTCCTCCTAGGCGAGCTCCCGGCCGGCGCCCCGGGCGGCCTCTGGCTCCAGGCGGACGGCTGCTACAGCCGGGCCTCATGGGTCTCCCTGGAGGTCTCCGCAGCCGGGAGCCTATCCCTGGCCCGTTGGCAGACATTTGCCCGTGCGCGTGGCCTCGGCCGCCGGTGCACCCTACACTTCAAGTTCGACAGCGACGCCACCCTCTACGTGAGGGTGTTTGGGGAAGATGGTCGCCACGCAGGGTGTTGCCCCGAGGGTGACGACCGCGGCTAGGAACCCAGCTCCGGTGATGATGGAGGGAGCAGCGCTCGCGCGGCTGGTGGCGCTCGGAGTTCCTCAAGCTTCTCTGGTTCTTCTTCAGGTGGCGACTCCTCCAGCGGCGGCCGCGATCAGCCTCCACGCCGCTGCGCCCTGGTGAGGCGCGAGAGGGAGTCCGCCTGAGCCCCGGAGGCAGCTCGGGCCTTCCCCGCGGGCCGGTGTGAGGCGAGCCACGCCGGATTTGTTCTTCCTTTTCCCTTTTTCCTGTGCAACAAAGACAATAGTGCGGAGCCCCGCGGGGGCGTGTTTGGGTTATTGCTGTTAATCATCGTTTTGCTTTTGTTACCGTTCCTTCCGGCTATGTGCCCGAGCATGGATAGTTCCCGACCCCGGCCGTGGGGGGCGACCAACCCAGGCCCTTTGTTTGTGTCGCGATGCCCGTGGGGCACGGACTGGAGGGGTGCTCCTGTAAGGGGCCCAGGTCGCAAACTCTTTGAATGACTAGGATAGGAACGCTTGCGAGGGCACTCAGCTGCCCCCCTCGCGAGGCCTTGCGCAAGAGAAATCGAGGCAGGAGAGTGAAAAGCCGAAGAACCGCAAAGCAAAGACGGCAACAACTTCAATAAAACTTCAAATGAGAAAGAACAAGCCAACTGCGGAAAGCAAATGAAAAGTCGCATCCGGCACCTAATCTAGTCTTCGACGTCTTCTCACCAGCACGGAGCTAAGTGCTGCCACTGGGCGTGGGAGGGAGCCCCAGGGCCTGAGGCCGGCACTCCTGAGACTCCGGGGCGTGTACAGCCCCAACTCATTATTACATGAGAGTGTCACGGGCGGCGAGCTTCACAGGCATTGGCCTTCTTCACAGGCTCCGAGCCTTTTCCAAAACGCGATAGCTTCACATGCACTCGCCTTGCTTCACAGGCTCTGGGCCTTTTCCAAAACGCGATAACTTCACAGGCACTCGCCTTGCTTCACAGGCTCTAGGCCTTTTCCAAAACGCGATAACTCCACAGGCACTCGCCTTGCTTCACAGGCTCTGGGCCTTTTCCAAAACGCGATAGCTTCACAGGCACTCGCCTTGCTTCACAGGCTCTGGGCCTTTTCCAAAATGCGATAACTTCACAGGCACTCGCCTTGCTTCACAGGCTCTGGGCCTTTTCCAAAACGCGATAGCTTCACAGGTACTCGCCTTGCTTCACAGGCTCTGGGCCTTTTCCAAAACGCGATAGCTTCACAGGCACTCGCCTTGCTTCACAGGCTCTGGGCCTTTTCCAAAATGCGATAGATTCACAGGCACTCGCCTTGCTTCATAGGCTCTGGGCCTTTTCAGGGGTAGAACCTCCGGAGGTGCTGGATGTTCCATGCATTCTGGACCGGCACTCCCTCCTGGGTCTCCAAGTGCGCGGAGCCGGGCCTGGAAACATGAACAACCTTGAACGGGCCCTCCCACATGGGAGAGAGCTTGTGCAGTCCCTCCCTGGAGAGAACCCGCCTGAGCACGAGGTCTCCTACCTCAAGGGTCCTGGGGCGGATGTTGCGGCAGTGATATCACTGCAGCGCTTGCTGGTACCTCGCCGCTCGCAGCGCGGCTTCTCGGTGACATTCCTCCCCCAGCACGAGGTCCATCCCCCGCATGGCGTCCTGCTGTGCCTCGTCGAACGCCAGGACCCGCGCGGAGCAAGGTCTGACCTCGTGAGGGAGGACCGCTTCCGCTCCGTAGACCTGGAAGAACAGGGTCTCTCCAGTCGGTTTGGTCGCGGTGGTGTGGATGGACCATAGCATGGACTGAAGCTCGTCATACCAACCTCTGCCACAGGCCTCCAGCTTCTTCTTGAACGTCCTGGTCTTGAGGCCCCTCTGGACCTCCGCGTTGGCTCGCTCGGCCTGGCCGTTGCTTCAGGGGTGCGCCACTGAGGCGTAGCATATCTGCGTTCCAAGGTTAGCACAGTATGTTTTGAAGAGGTTACTGGTGAACTGCGAACCGTTGTCTGTGATGATGCGATTCGGCACCCCGAACCGGCTTACGATGCCCTTGATGAACTTGACCGCGGAACCGGCGGGAATGGTGCGGACAACCTCTACTTCAGCCCACTTGGTGAATTTGTCCATGGCAACGTAGAGGTAGCGGTAGCCCCCTGGTGCCCGAGGGAACAGGCCCAAGATGTCCAGCCCCCAAACTGTGAATGGCCACGAAAGGGGGATAGTCTGCAAGCCTCCTGCTGGCTGATGGATCTACTTGGTGTGGAACTGGCAGGCTTCACAAGCTTTCACTAGTTCCACGACGTCATTGAGCGCGGTGGGCCAATAAAACCCACTGCGGAACGCCTTGCCAACGAGGGTCCGCGATGATGAATGATGTCCGCAGTCTCCCTCGTGTATATCTTCCAGTAGTTCCTTCCCTTGCTCCCTGGAGATGCAGCGCAGGGATACATCGTTTGGTTGCTTCTGATAGAGCTCTCCGTCTTTGATGCAGTATGCTGTGGCCTGGCGTGCCACTCACTCCGCTTCCTCCTCCTTCTCCGGCAAGGTCCCTTGCGCTAAGTAGCTCCGGAGCTCGGTGAACCAACATCCCTCCTGAGGTTCCATCGTCAGGAGCAGGCGCGCTCCTGAGGCCGGGCCACAGGTCGGAGCTCCTGAGGCAGGTGGCTGGGGGAGCTCCTCCAAGGGCTGAGCCGTGTTTGATAATGAAGACAGAGCTGAGGGCTTGAAGAGCCGTTCCTCGAAAACGCCAGGCTCCTGGGGTAACCATCTGGACGCGCGTTTGGCGATATCGTCGGCCTCCTGATTGGTGCCACGGGGCACATGCTGCAACTCCAACCCCCAGAATTGCTTCTCCATCCTACGGACTTCCGCAAGGTAGGCTTCCATGTGCTCATCCTTCGGCTCATACACCTTGTTGGAGAAATTGACATGGAGCTACGAATCGCCCTTGATGGTGAGGCGTTTCACTCCCAGGGCGGCCGCGGCCTTCAAGCCCGCTATTAAACCTTCATACTCCGCTATGTTGTTGGAGACCTTTTCGCCTTGTTGGAAACAGAGTTGCATGGCGTAATAGAGCTTGTCCTGTGTGGGCGATATAAGCACCGCCCCAGCTCCAGCACCGTGCCTGGAGAACACCCCATCGAAGTACATGACCCAGCCTTCTGGCGCCTTGCTTCCCAGGGATAGGGACCGATCCTCATCGGCCTTGAGGCCTGGCGCCTCCATCCACTCTGCCATAAAATCTGCCAACGCTGCTCCCTTGATGACCCTGGTCGTGCTGAATTCGAGCTGAAATGCTTGCAGTTCTATGTTCCACTCAGTGACCCTTCCAGCTGAATTAGGGCTCCTGAGCACTCTCTCCAGGGGGTATGACGAGATGACCCTGATGGGGTGACCCTGAAAATAGTGCCGCAGCTTGCGCGAAGCCACCAGTAGCGCGAGGAGGAGTTTCCGAGGCATGGGGTACTGCGCTCTTGCACCCCGCAGCACTGTGCTGACAAAGTACACTGGGTGCTCAACGAGGCAGAGTGCGTCGGTGCTGGTGGCTCCTTCCGGAGACCGTGGCGCCTCTTGAGGAAATGAGGCCTCCTGAGACTGGCCATCTGGAAGAGGGGCCTCTTCCGCCTCTGGTGCGCCCCTTTGCGGCGGCTGATCCTCCTCAGCCGCGGTGGTGGTTTCTGTAGGCCTTCCTTGTCCATGTCCTGCCTTGTCCCGGGCTGCTGGCGTGGTTTTGGTTTGGTGCTCCTCTCTGACTGCCACCAAGGCTGCGCTGGCGGAGTAGGGAGTGGCGGCGAGGTAAAGCACTAAGGGCTCCTGAGGGCGCGGTGCCACCATGACTGGTGGGCTGGTCAGGTATCTCTTGAGATCCTGGAACACCTTGTCGGCCTCTTCAGTCCACTCGAAGGGCCCCTTTTTCTTCATTAGCTGGAAGAAGGGCAGGGCTCATTCTCCCAGCTTGGAGATGAAGCACCCTAGCGCGGTTATGCGCCCTGTGAGCTTCTGCATTTCTCTGAGGGTCTTTGGCGGGCTCATGTCTTCCACCGCCTTGACCTTCTCTGGGTTAGCCTCGATGCCTCGGTGGGAAACGAGGAAACCCAAGAGCTTGCCCGAGGGGACTCCGAACACACACTTCTCTGGGTTGAGCCGTAGGTTCACTGCGTTGAGGCTCGCGAAGGTTTCCTCCAAGTCCTGTATCAAGGTCCTGGCCTCCCGAGAATTTACCACAATGTCATCGACGTAAGCTTCAACATTCTTCCCGAGCTGCGGGCCCAAGGTGATGTGCATCAGCCGCTGAAAGGTCACCCCTGCGTCACGCAGCCCGAATGGCATGCACGTGTAGCAGTATACCCCACACGGGGTTAGGAAGGCTGTCTTCTCGACGTCTTCTACCGCCATCTTGATCTGGTGATACCCAGAGAAGGCATCCAGGAAGCATAACAGGTCGCATTCCGCAGTGGAATCGATGATCTGGTCGATGCGGGGGAGCGGGAACGGATCTTGCGGGCATGCTTTGTTGAGGTGATGCTCGATTACACTCCTGGGGATCCCTGCCAACTGGTCCGGCAACCAAGCGAATACCTTCTTGTTTGCGCGCAGGAACCCGACCAGGGCCTCCTCCTGCTCGGGTTTGAGGTGGGCGCCTATGGTGAAAGTGGCATTGGTGGACCCGTCCTCATCGACGGGTATCTGCTTGGTTTCTGCCTTGTCTTGGGTGAACAACTGCTTCCTCTTGGCGGGTGCAGCCCCCTTGGGCCCGGGGGTCTCCAAGTCGGCGGGCTGTGCCGATGCCGCCGTCTTGAAGGCGAGCTTGAGCGCCCGCAGCGCGTCCCCGGTGTCCCCGTGCACAGTGAGGACACCGCTGCTCCCGGGCATCTTCATGAGGTTGTACGCCGGGTGCATCGCGGCCATGAATTGGGCCAGCGCTGGGTAGCCGAGGATGGCGTTGTAGGGGAGGCCGATGGGGGCGATGTCAAAGTCAACCAGCTCCGTGCGGAAGTTGTCGTAGGTGCTGAAGGTCACTGGGAGCCGGATCTGCCCCAAGGAACTGGACGACTTGCCCCTGACGCCTGAGAAGGGCCGGCTGGGTTGCAGCCGTTCCAGGGGTATGAGGAGGAGGTTGAAGGCTTCGACCGAGAGCACGCTGAGGCCCGCGTCGCCATCAACGAGGGTTTTGGTGACGGCCACCTGGCAGATGGTGGGGGTGCACAACATGGGGAGCGCGCCCGAGCATGCTGAGTTGGAGGGGTGGTCCTCTGAACTGAAGGTCAGGCCGGTCTCGGGCGCCGTCCGATCCGGGGGAGCCCCCTGCCGCGTGGAAGCGGCGCTGACCCAGCGGATGAACGGCTTGATGTGGTGACTTGTGGGCGGCGCCTGCGAGCCGCGCAGGAGGGCCGCGATGACCGGGGGTGTTGGTGTAGCGCGATGGGACAACGCAGGAGAGCCCCCTGCGGCGCGGACGAGCTTGGCAACGCGGTCGAGCCATTCCCCGTAGACGTCGTCAGTGGGGCGGCAGCGTAGGAGCTCGTTTGCCGCGAGGAGCGCAGCTCGAGCCTCCAAGGGGGCGCAGAGCATGCGGGACGAAGAACCAGCTGGTGCGAGCGATGGACTAGCGGTGCGGCCGTCTTGCCTCACGGGTGGATGCTGAGACGACGCTTGCTGCTCGCCCCCCGCCGGGCCGGTGGCGGCGTTGACGGCAGGTGACGGGGAACGGCGAGGACGTCCGCCGATGGGCGCCGTCTGGGCGACGCGGGAAGCGATGGCGGCCCGACGCTTGGCGTGGGCCCGACGAGCGTCGGACATGGATGCGACGGTCGGAGGAGAACGGGGCGGTGGACGACGAATTCCGGCGCACCCCTACCTGGCGCGCCAAATGTCGGATTTCGGGTTTTGGCAGACCCTTAAGGTTCGAACACTGGGGTGCGCATGGAGATTACGCCTTCTACCTCTCCGTCTCGCAAAGATCTAGACTACTGAAAGAACTGCACAAGAGACACAAGGTTTATACTGGTTCGAGCCATCGTTGTGGTGTAATACCCTACTCCAGTGTGTGGTGGGTGGATTGCCTCTTGGGGCTGATGATGATGAACAATATAAGGAAGAACAACCTCGCGAGGGTCTGTTCTTGGCCGGGGCGATGAACTGCTGGGAGGAGTTCAGTCACCCTTCTCTCTCTCTCTCTCTCTCTCTCTCTCTGCTTCCAACCGATCAAAGAGACCCCTTGCTATGTGGGTGGCTGGTCCTATTTATAGAGGCCCTGGTCCTCTTCCCAAATATTGAGCGGGAAGGGAGCCAACAATGGCGGGCTAATTTGAAGGGGGACAGCAAGTATCAACTATCTTGACAAAAGCAGTCTTCGCCTGCGCAAAGCTCTGGTGATGACGCCGTCTTGGGCTCCACGGTGACCTCCATCTCGTAGTCCTCCTGGTCTTGGTCTCGTTGCACCGAAATGGCAACCTTTGCTTGATGCCTCGGTACTCCGCGACTGCGCTTGCCCCCTTTGCACCAAAGAGGAAAGGAGGATGCTGCGCGGGCTGGCACCCGCCTAGCGCCCTGAGTCGTCATGGCTTGCGTCATGGGCACCTCGCGAGGTGCCCCGCCTTGATCTCTCCACCTCCTCACGAGCCAGCCTGACGAGGCCGTGCCCGAGGAAGCTCCGTGTCGTCCGCCTCGCAAGGGTCTTGAGTCTTGTGTTGATGAAGATGGGCCGTGCTGGGCCTCCTTTGAGCCACGCCGCAGGCCGCAGGCAGGCAAGTCTGGGGACCCCCGTTCCCAGAACGCCGACAGCCTCCGGCACCGCCGCCCGCAACGTCTCCTCCAGAACGGCGCCGCCTCCACAACTATCAGCCCCCGCTCGCCCGACCACATCGACCCGTGGCGGGGAGTCGTCCGCCACCTCCATGACCGCTCGGTCGGGGATCACCACCGCAGCCCGGTCTCCACGGCCGCGCTCCCTCGCCAGCGACGACTCAAAGACCGTCGCCGCCACCACCATGGCCTCCGGCATTCCGCGCCAGGCCGGCTCCGTGCCGCCTCGCGCCCATGCCGCCGCCATGTCGGCCAAGCACGGACCGACGCCGCCTTCAGCTCCACCTCGGCCCGGTTCCTGTCCCGCTAGGCCATGGCTTCAACATCGTCCGGATCCAGGCCAAGGTCCGAGTCGGCCTGTTCCTCCACCTCGGCCTGGTCGGCAAGGTTAGACCGGCTCCTGCAGAACTCGGCCCCTTCGGCGGCCGCGGCTTCTGCTGCCGCCCTCGCCAGCGTGATTGGCGACCTGAAGAAGAAGATGGAATAAGTAGAAAAGAAACAAGACTAGCTCAAGAAAAGAAAAGCTGAGCGCAAACGAGAGATGAAGCCTACCCCGCCAAGACCGGGACTGGGGTTGCCCCCCCGTGCCCGCCGCTGCGCTTCCTCTTGGCCGGCCTCCCGGCCCCGGCCGGGTCCGCCGTGCGCTTCGAGGCCTGGGGTCACGGCACGATGCTGTCTTTCCCATGCGGGCGGCGCCGCGGGACCCGGCTCCGCCCACATCGCCGCCTCACCCACCCAACGCCGCTACACCAACAACTGGCGTCAGGATCGACCATTCCGTGCCATGGTTAGCAATTCAAGACACATGAAGAAAAACATGAGAATTACCCGCACGACACCCAGCGTCGGCGTCAGACTCGGCCTCCTCCTCCCCGCCTCGAGCCGCGGGCTCCTCTGGCGCCACCGACGCCACCTGCGACGAGGCCCAGGCGTAAGGATGCCGAATCGCGTTCAGAAGTACCACCCGCGTCGCGTCGGGATGGACGAGAAGGTGCACGATGGCAAAGTAAGAAGACCAGACACTCACCTGGGGCGCCGGGTTCGACCGGCTATACGGCGCCTTGCCGAACTCCCAGTCCTTCCCAAGGTTGGCCTTGGAGATGTCGTTCACGCCGCGCGCGATCTGCGCCGCGGATAGCCACGTCGACCCCATGCGGTTGGGGTCTTGAAGGCCGACCATCTCACCGATGAGGCATGAGCGCCCCTGAAGCGGAAGGAACCGACACTTGATGAACGCGGTGAGGAGGTCGGTGCCGGTGAGCCCCTCCTGCGTCCTCATCACGGATACGTCTCCATCATATCTACTTTACCAAACACTTTTGCCCTTGTTTTGGACTCTAACTTGTATGATTTGAATGGAACTAACCCGGACTGACGCTGTTTTCAGCAGAATTGCCATGGTGTTGTTTTATGTGCAGAAAACAAATATTCTCGGAATGACCTGAAACTCCACGGAACATCTTAGAAAAAACAATAAAAAATCCTCGCCAAAGATGAAGACCAGCGGGTCCACACCCTTCTCATGAGGGTGGGGGGCGCCCCCCTAGGGTGCGCCCCCTACCTCGTGGGCCCCTTGGAAACCCTCTAACGCCAACTCCAACTCTATATATTTGCTTTCGGAGAGAAAAAAATCAGGGAGAAGAAATCATCGCGTTTTACGATACGGAGCCGCCGCCAAGCCCTAAATCCTCTCGGGAGGGCTGATCTGGAGTCCGTTCGGGGCTCCGGAGAGGGGGATTCATCGCCGTCGTCATCATCAACCATCCTCCATCACCAATTTCATGATGCTCACCACCGTGCGTGAGTAATTGCATCGTAGGCTTGCTGGACGGTGATGGGTTGGATGAGATTTATCATGTAATCGAGTTAGTTTCTTTAGGGTTTGATCCCTAGTATCCATTATGTTCTGAGATTGATGTTGCTATGACTTTGCTATGCTTAATGCTTGTACTAGGGCCCGAGTGCCATGATTTCAGATATGAACCTATTATGTTTTCATGAATATATGTGAGTTCTTGATCCTATCTTGCAAGTATATAGTCACCTACTATGTGTTATGATACGGCAACCCGAAGTGACAATAATCGGGACCACTCCCGGTGATGACCATAGTTTGAGGAGTTCATGTATTCACTATGTGCTAATGCTTTGTTCCGGTTCTCTCTTAAAAGGAGGCCTTAATATCCCTAAGTTTCCAATAGGACCCCGCTGCCACGGGAGGGTAGGACAAAAGATGTCATGCAAGTTCTGTTCCATAAGCACGTATGACTATATACGGAATACATGCCTACATTACATTGACGAATTGGAGCTAGTTCTGTGTCACCCTATGTTATGACTGTTACATGATGAACCGCATCCGGCATAATTATCCATCACTGATCTGGTGCCTACGAGTTTACCATATACTGGTTCTTATTTATTTTACTTTTCCGCTGCTATTGTTACAATCACTACAAAATACCAAAAATATTACTTTTGTTGTCTTTACTTTTGTTGCCGCTACCACCACTATCATATTACTTTGCTACTAAACACTTTGTTGCAGATACTAAGTTTCCAGGTGTGGTTGAATTGACAACTCAACTACTAATACTTGAGAACATTCTTTGGCTCCCCTTGTGTCGAATTAATAAATTTGGGTTGAGTACTCTACCCTCGGAAGCTGTTGTGATCCCCTATACTTGTGGGTTATCAAGACTAATTTCCGGCGCCGTTGCCGGGGAGCATAGCTCTATTCTTTGAGTCACTTGGGATTTATATTTGCTGGACACTATGAAGAACTTGAGAGATCCAAAAACCAAGATCTATCCCTCAACTACGAGGGGAGGTAAGGAACTGCCATCTAGCTCTGCACTTGATTCACCTTCTGTTATGAGTAAGTTTGCGACACCTACATCTGCTTCTACTATTCGTTCTGATATGTCGCATGTTATTGATGATGCCACTTCTGCTATGCATGATACTTATGATGAAACTGCTTCTATGCCTGATACTACTGTGCCCCTTAGTGAATTTCTTGATGAACAAATTGCTAGGGCTAGAGAAAAAGAAATTATTGAATCTGAATACGATGATGATAGTGATGATGAAAATATGCCTGTTATTCCTGAGGGTTATCTTTTTGATATGGAATCTTCTGCTGCTATTTTGCTTGCAAAGATAGATATGAGCTTAAGAGGTTATTAATTAAATAGAACAAAGAATCACTTAGAGATAAAATGAGACCCAACCCTGCTTTTGCTAGTTCACCTATTTGTGTTCCTGATAAGGATTATGAATTCTCTGTTGCTCTTGATATAATTACTTTGGTTGAATCTGATCCGTTTTATGGCTATGAATCTGAAACTGTTGTGGCACATCTTACTAAGTTAAATGATATAGCTGCCCTGTTTACTAATGATGAGAGACCATGTTACTTTTATATACTCAAAATATTTCCTTTCTCATTAAAGGGTGATGCTAAGATATGGTTTAATTCTCTTGATCCTGGTTGTGTGCGTAGTCCCCAGGATATGATTTATTAGTTCTCTGCTAAATATTTCCCTGCTCATAAGAAACAAGCTGCTTTGAGGGAAATATACAACTTCGTGCAAATTAAAGAAGAGAGTCTCCCACAAGCTTGGGGGAGGCTTCTCAAGTTACTTAATGCTTTGCCTGATCATCCTCTTAAGAAACCTGAAATACTTGATATCTTTTATAATGGACTAACCAATGCTTCTAGAGATTACTTGGATAGTTGTGCTGGTTCTCTTTTCAGGGAAAGAACACCGGATGAAGCTGAAATTCTATTGAATAATATGTTGACAAATGAAAATAATTGGGCATCTCCTGAGCCAGCTCCTAAGCCAACTCCTGCTCCAATTACTGAGCCTATTCCTAAACCAACTCCGAAGAAGAGAGGTGTTTTATTTCTCAGTCCCGAAGATATGCAAGAGGCAAAGAAATCTATGAAAGAAAAAGGTATTAAAGCTGAAGACGTTAAGAATTTACCTCCTATTGAAGAAATACATGGTCTTAATATACCGCCTGTTGAAGAAGCATATGATCTTAATTATTTATTTACTGAAGAACCTCCTGATCCCGATATCCCGACATAGGTAGTAAAGGTAAATTCTCTCTATAGATATGATAAAGCTGAAGTCCCTCCTACTAAAATTGCTAGTAAATGCTTGGATGAGTTTGATAACTTTATGTATAAGCAAGACGACTTCAATGCTTATTTTGGTAGACAATTAAAAGAAAATGCTTATATGATTAGACGCTTGGGTGATTATATGGCTGATATTAAAGGTGAACTTAAACTTGTTAGCAAACATGCTTCTATGGTTACCACTCAAGTAGAACAAGTACTTAAGGCTCAAAAAGAAGTGCTTGATGAAATGAATAATAAGAAAAATGATTATGCTGTCAGAGTGGCTACTAGAACTGGTAGAATGACTCAGGAACCTTTGTATCCTGAAGGCCACCCTAAGAGAATCGAGCAAGATTCTCAAAGAAATAATATTGATGTTCCTAGTTCTTCTAAAAAGAAGAAGAAGAAAAATGATAGAACTGTGCAAACTTCTAGTGAACCTATTGCTGAACCACCTGATAATCCAAATGATATTTCTATGTCTGATGCTGAAACACAATCTGGTAATGAACATGAACCTAGTAAAAATATTAATGATGATGTTCATGATGATGCTCAACCTAGTAATGATAATGATGTAGAAATTGAACCTCCTGTTGATCTTGATAACCCACAATCAAAGAATCAACGTTATGGTAAAAGAGACTTTGTTGCTAGGAAACATGGTAAAGAAAGGGAACGTTGGGTTCAGAAACCCATGCCTTTTCCTCCGAAACCATCCAAGAAAAAGGATGATGATGATTTTGAGCGCTTTGCTGAAATGATTAGGCCTATGTTTTTGCGTATGAGATTAACTGATGTGCTCAAAACAAATCCTTATGCTAAATATATGAAGGATATCATTACTAATAAAAGAAAGATACCGGAAGCTGAAATTTCCATAATGCTTGCTAATTATACTTTTAAGGGTGGAATACCAAAGAAACTTGGAGACCCCGGAGTACCTACTATACCTTGCTCCATTAAAAGAAATTATATTAAAACTGCTTTATGTGATCTTGGAGCCGGTGTTAGTGTTATGCCTCTCTCTTTATATCATAGACTTGACTTGAATAAGCTGACACCTACCAAAATATCTTTGAAAATGGCTGATAAATGAACTGCTATACCTTTCGGTATTTGTGAGGATGTGCCTGTTGTGGTTGCGAACATTACTATTTTGGCGAACTTTGTTATTCTTGATATTCCCGAGGATGATAGTATGCCTATTATTCTTGGAAGACCTTTTCTTAATACTGCAGGGGCTGTTATTGATTGCAACAAAGGCAATGTCACTTTTCATGTTAATGGTAATGAGTATACGGTACACTTTCCGAGGAAACAACCTCAAGTTCATAGTATTAACTCTATTGGAAAAATTCCATCGATTATATTTGGAGGTTTTGAATTTCCTCTTCCTACTGTCAAGAAGAAATATGATATTCTTATTATTGGGGATGTGCATATCCCCATTGAGGTAACTTAGTGTTATTCGAAATTTCTCTGGTTTCATGATTATCTGAATGGGTTTGTTAACAAGACTTGATCAACCTTGTTAGTGGATTCTTTTTGATGAGCATGAGATGGATGAAACTAGAAGCACAACCTTCTGTACCCCACTTTTACTTTCTATTATTTATATTAAATAAAGTAAAAATAGTATTTTCTGTCTGTTTCCTGATTTATCCGTGCAATATAAAAATATCCCGAAAATAAAAGTCCTCAGAATGCCATGCCAATTTAATATGATTTTTTCGGGAATATTTGAGGATTTACTGTACAAAAATTACCGCGGGAGGAACTGCCACTTGGTCACGAGGGTGGTGGGCGCGCCCCCTGCCTCGTGGGCCCACGGTGGCCCTCCTCCACTTATCCCAGCACCCATCTTCTTCCTCTATCTCACACAAACCCGAAAAACCAACTCAAGCACGAGTTCCAGCCACTTTTGCTGTGATTTTCGATCTCCTTTCTCAAAGCACCTCTCGCAAAACTGCTTGGGGAGATTGTTCCTTGGTATGTGACTCCTCCATTGGTCTAATTAGTTTTTGTTCTAGTGCTTTATTCTTTGCAAATTTGTGCTGCATAGGTGACCATGTTCCTGAGCTTGCATGTAAAATTTATATGGTTCCAAGTAGTTCGAATGCTTGATATAGGCTCTAGGCACTTGTAAGAGTAGTTGCTATCAGTTTTATTGAAGTTGGTTTACTTTTATTTTGAAGTTACTAAAAATTTCAGAATTTTTCAGAGAAAAACAATATGTTTAGGAAGATGTTCCAAGGTGGTTCCTCTAAGAATCAAGGACCCAGGATTGCTATGCGCGATGCTGACGAGGATCCACCAAGAGACGCTCCAATACGACCTTGCGAATGGCCGTCGGAAAATTTTATGGACCGTGCGGGAATTAAAGAAGAATTCAAAGCATATTTGCGCAATGCCGATCTTGAAGATTTTGAGGCTAACAAATGCCCCCAGTATCATGATCTCACAAGTTCATTTGTGAGGAGGTTTGAGTATTCATCTTCGCGTAATTCTCCTTCAATCATGTTTGATCTTTATGACAAATCTTATACCATGGACCTAGAGGATTTCACTTCTGCTTGCGAACTTCCATCATGGGGCAGTATTAGGGATCCCCTAAATCTGAATTTAGAAACTTTTTGCTAGTATAACTGTGGGGGAATCCAGAGACATAACACCGGCTACCATAGGGAGCATTCACTTTCCTGCTATACATTATTTTTCTCTCTTCATCGGTAGATGCATAAATGCTAAGGATGAAGCATGTCACATGTGTGTCCCTGATCTCAGCATTCTTAGGAGTGCTGTGTTAGGAGACCAATCTTATCATATGGGAGCCATTGTAGCTCGTAGGTTGCATCATAATAGACATAATGGAGATTTCTTTGGAGGAATTTATGCAACCTGCTTAGCTCATTTTCTTGAAATAGACATTCGTGAGGGTGATATGGAGTTGCCTCCTGCATAATTTAGATTATAACTCTATGTCTTCGCACCAGTTTGTCGAGAGGCCTGAATCACCTCTCTTATATCGGTTAATTTTTGATAAACGACGTGTTTTCCGTATTACTCTCCCTACTCCTGCCTTCTTTGATTCACAGACAAAAGGAAGATATGTTATTACCAGAGAGGAGGCAGAAGAGTACGAGAGGAGAGTGGAGGCAGCTCGACTCCATGCTGCAGCACAGCAGGCGATAACCGCTGCACATCAGTACGATCCCAACTATTCTTCATCATCATAGTACGACCCCAACAACTATTATTATGGATATCCGCCAGGCCAGCCGTGGCCATAGACCAACTTAGGCCAAAAGCCTAAGCTTGGGGGAGTACATATCTCTCACCAACGTTACATTTATGATTCACACACACTCATTGCTAGATGTCGGTGCTCATACTTTTTCACTATAATATCCATGCTAGTTTATTTTCTTTTTCCTGCTTTCTTCTTGTGTGTTTGTTAAACCTTAAGAAAAACAAAAAAAAATTAGTAGTAGTTTATTTTTGTGCTGTAGCAGTAATAATTAAAAAGAAAACCCCAAAATATTTCTCGTTCTTCTTTTGCTTGTTGGGAGCTTTCCCATGTAAATAGTTTTATTTCTTTTCTTTTCTTTGGGGGTCAGTAGGAGAAGACCTTAATTAAATTGTTGAAGTGGCTCTTATATGCATTATTGTTGATTTAACCAAGAGCCCATATTGCCTTGTCTTCTCTTGTTTATTGAATGATCGCAGATTCCAGCTTAGTCCAATGCACGTACACTCTTATTATTATTCATACCATTCGGTCGTGCAAGTGAAAGGCAATTATGATGATATATGATGGACTGACTAAGATGAGAAAAGCTGGTATGAACTCAACCTCTTTTGTTTTGTAAATATGATGAGTCCCTCGTTCTTGATTCAGCTTATTATGAATAAACATGTTTGCAATGACAATTAGAGATCATAGTTGCTTGTGCCATGCTTGATTAGCTATGAGTTATAATGATTTACCTTGTATGCCAACATGCTATTGAGATGATTATGATGTGGTATGATGGGGTGGTATCCTCCTTTGAATGATTTAAGTGACTTGACTTGGCACATGTTCACGCATGTAGTTGAAACAAAATCAACATAGCCTTCATGACATTTATATTCATGGTGGATTATATCCTACTCATGCTTGCATCCAATGTTTATTAATTTTAATGCATGTACATGGCTGTTGTCGCTCTCTAGTTGGTCGCTTCCCAGTCTTTTGCTAGCCTTCACTTGTACTAAGCGGGAATACTGCTTGTGCATCCAATCCCTTAAACCCCAAAGTTATTCCAGATGAGTCCACTATACCTTCCTATATGCGGTATCTACCTGCCGTTCCAAGTAAATTTGTATGTGCCAAACTCTAAACCTTCAAATAAACATTCTGTTTTGTATGCTCGAATAGCTCATGTATCAACAAAGGCTGTCCTTATCTTCCGTGTTAGGCGGGTTATTCTCAAGAGGAGTGGACTCTGCTCCTCACTCACGAGAAAATGGCTGGTCACTGGGATGCCCAGTCCCATGCTTTATGCAAACTAAATCAAAACTAATTGCAAACAAAACTCCCCCTGGGACCTGATGTATGTTGGAGGCACTCGTTGTTTCGAGCAAGCCATGGATTGATGCTTGTTGGTGGAGGGGGAGTATAAACTTTACCATTCTGTTTGGGAACCGCCTATAATGTGTTTAGCATGGAAGATATCGCCATCTCTTAGTTTTTACGTTGACAATGAAAGTATACCGCTCAAAGTACAATTTATCTCTATTTCAAAACTGAGCTCTGGCACCTCTACGAATCCCTGCTTCCCTCTGCGAAGGGCCTACCCATTTACTTTTATGTTGAGTCATCACCCTCTTATTAAAAAGCACTAGCTGGAGAGCACAGCCGTCATTTGCATTCATCACTGTTAAATTATATTGGGTATGACTATGATTGGATCTCTTTTACTATGAATTACAATGTCTAGTCAGTCCTTGATCTTTAAAGGTGCTCTGCATTTATGTTTTGCGGTCTCAGAAAGGGCTAGCGAGATACCATCTTGTTATATCATATTATGATTGTTTTGAGAAAGTGTTGTCATCCGAGATTTATTATTATGACTTGCTAGTTGATTATGCTATTGATACGAGTAATTGTGAGACCTGAGAATTACTGCAAACGTGGTTAGTTATGATCTATGCTGAAAACTTGAATGCTGACTTGACATAGTTACAACAACAAGAGCAAACAGAGTTTGTAAAAGTTTTTCTTTCTTTCTTTCAGTTTGTCAACTGAATTGCTTGAGGACAAGCAAGGGTTTAAGCTTGGGGGAGTTGATATGTCTCCGTCGTATCTACTTTTCCAAACACTTTTGCCCTTGTTTTGGACTCTAACTTGTATGATTTGAATGGAACTAACCCGGACTGACGCTGTTTTTAGCAGAATTGCCATGGTGTTGTTTTATGTGCAGAAAACAAATATTCTCGGAATGACCTGAAACTCCACGGAACATCTTAGAAAAAACAATAAAAAAATCCTCGCCAAAGATGACGACCAGGGGGCCCACACCCTTCTCACGAGGGTGCCCCCCCTAGGGCGCGCCCCCTACCTCATGGGCCCCCTTGAAACCCTCCGACGCCAACTCCAACTCTATATATTTGCTTTCGGAGATAAAAAAATCAGGGAGAAGAAATCCTCGCATTTTACAATACGGAGTCGCCGCCACGCCCTAAAACCTCTCGGGAGGGCTGATCTGGAGTCCGTTCGGGGCTCCGGAGAGGGGGATTCGTCGCCGTCGTCATCATCAACCATCCTCCATCACCAATTTCATGATGCTCACCGCCATGCGTGAGTAATTGCATCGTAGGCTTGCTAGACGGTGATGGGTTGGATGAGATTTATCATGTAATCGAGTTACTTTTGTTAGGGTTTTATCCCTAGTATCCATTATGTTCTGAGATTGATGTTGCTATGACTTTGCTATGCTTAATGCTTGTCACTAGGGCCCGAGTGCCATGATTTCAGATCTGAACCTATTATGTTTTCATGAATATATGTGAGTTCTTGATCCTATCTTGCAAGTCTATAGTCACCTACTATGTGTTATGATACGGCAACCCGAAGTGACAATAATCGGGACCACTCCCGGTGATGACCATAGTTTGAGGAGTTCATGTATTCACTATGTGCTAATGCTTTGTTTCGGTTCTCTATTAAAAGAAGGCCTTAATATCCCTAAGTTTCCAATAGGACCCGACTGCCATGGGAGGGTAGGACAAAAGATGTCATGCAAGTTCTTTTCCATAAGCACGTATGACTATATACGGAATACATGCCTACATTACATTGATGAATTGGAGCTAGTTCTGTGTCACCCTATGTTATGACTGTTACATGATGAACCGCATCCGACATAATTATCCATCACTGATCCGGTGCCTATGAGTTTTCCATATACTGCTTCTCGTTTATTTTACTTTTCCGCTGCTACTGTTACAATCACTACAAAATACCAAAAATATTACTTTTGCTATCTTTACTTTTGTTGCCGCTACCACCACTATCATATTACTTTGCTACTAAACACTTTGCTGCAGATACTAAGTTTCCAGGTGTGGTTGAATTGACAACTCAGCTGCTAATACTTGAGAATATTCTTTGGCTCCCCTTGTGTCGAATCAGTAAATTTGGGTTGAATACTCTACCCTCGAAAGCTGTTGCGATCCCCTATACTTGTGGGTTATCAATCACCGTCACCCGCTCGCAGAGATTGACGATCTCCTGTGACGGGCGCCGGGGCGAGTAGCCCCGGTTCGTCTTCGCCCGCGGCGGTGCGATGGTGAAGGCCGGAAGATTGATGCGATCCGCGCCAAGGTGGCAGACGTAGAAGAAGGAGTTCTGCCACTTCTTGGCAGAATCCTCCAGCGGGATCTTGGGGATATCCGCCCCCGACCGCTTCGAGATGACGGCAGCGCCGTAGTCGGCGAACTCCCCGGCCGACGGGCCCTGCTGCTTCAAGGAGAAGAAGTGCGCCCAGAGGTCGATCGTAGGCTCGACCCCCAGGTACCCCTCGCAGAGGGTGACGAAGCCGGAGAGCTGGACGATGGCGCCGGCACCTAGATGGTGCGGCCGGAGCCTGAAGAACTCCAAGAACGCACGGAAGAAGGTGCTTACCAGCAGCCCGAATCCGTGCTCGAAGTGCGTGAGGAAGACCACGCGCTCCTGCCCCTCGGGCTAAGGCCTCTGCTCGCCCAGTGGGATCGTCTGCACGCACCCGTTCCACTACCCCACAATAAGTGCGCACGTACACGCACAATAACTGCCCGGGGAAGAGCAACCGGCCCCCGGACGCCGCAATAAATCCGCGCGCTTGGGCTGAGGGCACACGGTGGTGGGCCCCAGCCCGTCGCCCGGTCCCGTCATGCGCGTGGCCTGTTAGGCCCCTCCGACTTCCGGGCACCACGTGGCACCCGCGCGAAGCCCAAGGGATCGCCCCAAGATTCGACAGACTTCTCGGTCCCCGCCACAACCGGGATGCCACGATCCGGTTTCCGAGAAAACCGGCACACAGTGGGTGTTGCTGGACCCGGTGCTCGCAGAATCCACCTTCCTTAAGGGGGAAACTACGAAGGCCCACTCATCTGAAGACGGCGGACCTTCACAGCTTCGGGGACTACTATCGGGGGGATGGACCCCGGGCAGGCAACGGAACCCGGATCCTCTTCAAAAACAACGTGGTTGGCACTGCCCCTCAATACTGTCACGCGCTTGGCCGGGTCGCTCGACCCGGCCAAGCCCCGCAAGCCAGCCAGACTAGCCGACCCGGCAAGACACGTCAACTTGGCCCCAACAACTAGCGCAAGACAGCCGAACCCGGCACGACCAAAGCCTCCTCAACAAGCCAGTGCCACCCGTGGCGTGCTATGCAATCCAGCCGCGGGTCAACTCCCGTCCCATCCAGGCCGTATGATGGGGACAAGACTTCAATTAATGATGACCGAGGCAATAGTGCCCCGCCCATGCCTCTGGTCAGCGGGTACGTACCAACAATGTCCCTCACCTACCCGCTAACTAGGGCCGGCGTGGCTACAGTGCCCCCGCCTTCACCGCTGACAACAACAAGCGGCAACTTGACGGAGAGCACTATACGCGACTCGACTCGGCCATGCCCTGACGATCGACAAGACGACGCACAGTCCCCCTAGGCACGCAGGGCCCGCACCTAGGGGAACCCGGCGAACCACAAGCCCTTAGCGGGACCCAGCCCGGGTTCCTGGACACCGATAATACGGACCCACCGACTTGTAACGTTACCATTGTACCCCTGGGGGGTTGACCTATAAAGCCCCCCAGGAGCCCTCATGCACACAAGGAGACATGATCACACGCAAGAGAACTCATTCCATCACAGACACCTAGTTAGCAACACCCGAGGAGAGGGAACTGCCTAAGCCTTGGCCAACTTCCTTCCTCCTCCATACAGCTCCAGGAGCAACATTTTACTATCAATCATACAATTACACTCGGCAGGACTAGGGGCATTATCTCTCCGGAGAGCCTCGAACCTAGGTATGTCTGGCGTCCCGCGCTCGCTCATGCCAACCTCGCCTCTGGAGTCCACCAGCGCCCTCGAGTTTCCTCCTCTTTTTAGCCATCCCTTGGCATCTCCCGTGCACCCACCATGACAGTTGGCGGCCACCATGGGGCACCTCGAGGAGCTGGCCGGGAGCATGCCTCAGACGGGGCCCTTCTCCTACACCGACGAGTCCGTCGCGCTGGTGGACAACGTCATCGGCGCGCTTGCCGCCTCCTTCGCCGCGCTGCGCATCTCCGATGCGTTCGCGGCTGACGAGTACCCCGACGAGGTGCTCAGCTACTCCCACTCTCCCCTCTCCCTCGGCGGCGGCGTTTCCACTGGGGCAGTGGACGTTCATGTGGAGGTCTTCGTCACTGGCGACGGCGTCTCCTCCTCATCAAGCGAGACGAGGAAGGCTGCCGAAGCCAGGGCCATAGCAAAACGGATCGCGCCGTCCAATCCGTTGCGCGCCGCGATGCAGAGCCTCCGCATCCCCATCGGCACCGACGTCGATGCTAGCAACGTCGCTGAGGCCCGAACCCAGCTCGAGGAAAGGCGCCAGCAGATGCTGGATGTATCCGAGACGCTTGCCGCCACTCAGCGTCACCTGGACGCCGCTTAGCTAGAGCGCGATGCCGCCTACGGATTCACGCCTGCCGCGGTCGGCCCAAGCCGGGTCGCCGATGTGCGTATCCGGGGAGGAGCGATCGGCCGGGCCCTCGGCGCCGTCCCAACTGTCTATGAGACCCCAGTGAAGAACATGCACACTACCCAGGCAGCCGCAGTCGGCCTGGACCAGCTCGCGGGTGAGGAGCTGAAAGAGCGCATCAGGCGGATGCGCGAACTCCTCCATGCCGCCAACACCCAACAGGACCGCCTCAACTAGCTTGGCAAGCCGGCGGGATCCGGCTTCGCCCGCCTTGGCGGGTCCGACGAACTTCTGCACACCGCTTCCTCGCTACCCGGCGAGGCGCACTCCGGCCGAGCCCGGACTCGGCGCGACCCGGCCACTATAGCCGCCGATGGATTGGGCGACGAGCTTGTCCTAGAGATCCAGCATGGACCCGGTCAGCATGGCCGGCGTCTGGCTCCAACCGACCCGGCCCCCCGAGGCCTGGCCGCAAGTCAACTCGGCCCACGCGCCATCGACGACACCGATGCTCGCCACCGCCTCGATCGGCTAGCTCGCTCCCTGGAGATGGAGGAGAGCGGCGCTATCGGGCCGGCGTGCTTCGGCCCGCGCATCTGGGAGGAGCCCTTCCCCAAAGGATTCATGCTCCCCTGCGACACCCCCAAGTACAACGGGACGGTGAAGCCAGAAGACTGGCTCACTGACTACACCACGGCCATTGGCATCACCGGTGCCAATCGTCGTCTCGCCGTGTGCTACGCACCGCTCATGCTCCAAGGGTCGGCCCGCACATGGTTGAATAGCCTGCCGATGGGCAGCATCAACACATGGGTGGACTTCGAGGAAGCCTTCATCCGCTACTTCACGGGGATCTACAAGCGACCCTGCCACCCTAGCCAGCTCGCCATGTGCGTGCAGGGGCCTACGGAGACTGGCCACATGTACCTCGCACGCTGGACCGAGCTCCGGAACAGCTGTGAGGGCGTCCATGAAGTCCAGGCGATCCAGTACTTTGTCAATGGGTGCCGAGATGACACCCTCCTCAAGCACAAGCTCTTATGCTCCGAGCTGACCACCATGTCCACGCTCATGGTGAAAGCGGACAAGTACTCCAACGCCGACTCCGCCATGAAGATCCAGGTGGCGCTGGATGAAGCTGGCAAGGCGAAGCCGGTTCCCCCTCCTAAGCCAGCCGACGAAAGCAGACGGCAGCAGCATCACCAGAACAACAAGCGCAAGGCCGACCAGCCGGCGCCGCGTCACGACGACCGGCTCGTCGCGGCCGCCGAGCCCGCGGTGGACCCGGCGGTGAAGCGTCGGCAAACCGGCAAGACGACATGGAAACCCGCCATGAGCTTCAAGCAGATGCTCAACGCCCCCTGCAAGCACCACAGTGGCGCAAAACCCTCCACGCACACGCTTCAGCAGTGTGTCATCACCAAGCGCATCATGAGGGGCGACGTCTCGCCCCTCCGGCTCCGGCTCCAGGCGCGGAATAGCCGCCTCCGTCGCCTCCAACTGGCGGCGCGATGCACGACGACACCTACCTGAACCAGAACGCGGCCTATGTCGTCTTCACCAGCCTCGGCGACGAGAAGCGCAGCAAGTGCCTCCTTCGGCAGGAGGTGAACACCGTCGTCCCGGCTGAGGGAGTCCTAGATTAGGGGGTGTTCGGGTAGCCGGACTATACCTTCAGCCGGACTCCTGGACTATGAAGATACAAGATTGAAGACTACGTCCCGTGTCCGGATGGGACTTTCCTTGGCGTGGAAGGCAAGCTTGGCGATGCGGATATTCAAGATCTCCTACCATTGTAACCGACTCTATGTAACCCTAACCCTATCCGGTGTCTATATAAACCGGAGGGTTTTAGTCCGTAGGACAACTTCATCAACTCCATAGACAACGATCATACCATAGGCTAGCTTCTAGGGTTAGGCCTCCTCGATCTCGTGGTAGATCTACTCTTGTATTACCCATATCATCAATATTAATCAAGCAGGACATAGGGTTTTACCTCCATCAAGAGGGCCCGAACCTGGGTAAAACATCGTGTTCCCTGCCTCCTGTTACCATCCGGCCTAGACGCACAGTTCGGGACCCCCTACCCGAGATCCGCCGGTTTTGACACCGACATTGGTGCTTTCATTGAGAGTTCCTTTGTGTCGTCGTTGTTAGGTCCGATGGCTCCTTTGATCATCAACAACGATGCGGTCCAGGGTGAGACTTTTCTCCCTGGACAGATCTTCGTCTTCGGCGGCTTCGCTCTGCGGGCCAATTCTCTTGGCCACTTGGAGCAGATCGAGAGCTACGCCCTTGGCCATCAAGTCAGGTTTGGAAGCTTAAACTACATGGCTGACACCCGCGGAGACTTGATCTTCGATGGGTTCGAGCCACGGCCAAGCGCGCCACACTATCTCGAGGGGCATGATCTAGCTCTGCCTCCGGGTAGTGTCCTGGAGGCCGCACATGCATCGGTCCCGACCTCTAACTCAGAGCCTACTGCGCCAATGGAGGACGAGCGGTTGGACGCCACCTCGGGGGCTGCGATCTTAAAGGCGATCGAGCCGAACGTTAGCCCCGCACTCTGCATGATCCGTGACTCCGAGGATCCGGACTCCTCCCCGGACTCCGAACCCCCCGCGCCCCTGCCAATCGAATCCGATTGGGCGCCGATAATGGAGTTCACCGCCGCAGACATCTTTCAGCACTCGCCTTTTGGCGTCATCCTGAATTCTCTTAAGTCCCTCTCTCTTTATTAGGAGAGCCCTGGCCGGATTACGGTCAGCGAGGATGGGATACGGACGACGAAGAAATTCAAAGCCCACCCACCACCCACTTTGTAGCCACTGTCGATGATTTAACCGACATGCTTGACTTCGGCTCCAAAGACATCGACGGTATGGACAACGATGTAGGAGACGAACAGGAACCAGCACCTATAGGGCGCTGGAAGGCCACCTCGTCATATGACATATATATGGTGGATACTCCAAAATATGGAGATGGCGATGGAACAGTGGGGGAGGACACCCCCAAGAAACAGCCAAAGCGCCGGCGTCAGCGGCGCCGCTCTAAATCCCGCCAAAGCAAAAATGGTGATTCCGGCACGGGAGATAATACTACCCCAGACAGCGCCGAAGAACACCCACCTTAGCAAGATTCGGCACAGGAAGATGGAGAAACCAGCCCTCATGAGAGAGCGGCAGACCAAGAGGTTGAGGATGATAACTATATGCCTCCCTCCGAAGACGAGGCAAGCCTTGATGATGACGAATTCGTCATACCATCAAACCCCGCCGAACAAGAGCGTTTTAGACGCAGGCTTTTAGCCACGGCAAGCAGCCTCAAGAAAAAGCAGCAGCAGCTTAGAGCTGCCCAAGATTTGCTAGCTGACAGATGGACTGAAGTCCTTGCGGCAGAAGAGTATGAATTCGGACGCCCCTCCAAGAGTTACCCAAAGCGCAGGCCACTACCCCGATCAGAGGAGGAAGCACCTACATCACCAGCGCATGACATGGCAGACCGGCCACCTCGCGGCCACAACAGAGAGGTCTCTCGACCCTCCACCCAAGCCATGCCCCGACGCCACTCAACTAAGGCACGGGAAAATGCACCAGACCTGCGAGACGTATTGGAGGACAAGGCAAGACAAACAAGATCGATCTACGGATCGCGCAGGCGCCCTACGGCACGTGACGATGATCCTTACTCCAGATACAACAAATCCGACCGGGCCGAACACAACAGACATAGCTCTTCCGAGCTACGTCGTGATATAGCCCAGTACAGAGGCTCCGCACACCCGCTATGCTTCACGGATGAAGTAATGGAGCATGAAATCCCAGAGGGTTTCAAACCCGTAAACATCGAATCATATGATGGCACAACAGATCCGGCGGTATGGATCGAGGATTATCTCCTTCACATCCACATGGCACGCGGCGATGATCTACACGCCATCAAATACCTCCCGCTCAAACTTAAAGGACCGGCCCGGCATTGGCTTAACAGCTTGCCAGCAGACTCAAGCGGTTCTTGGGAGGACCTGGAAGCCGCATTCCTCGACAACTTCCAGGGCACTTACGTGCGACCACCGGATGCCGACGACTTAAGCCACATAATTCAGCAGCCAGAGGAATCGGCCAGACAATTCTGGACACGGTTCCTAACAAGAAAAACCAGATAGTCGACTGTCCGGATGCCGAGGCCCTAGCAGCCTTCAAGCATAACATCCGCGACGAGTGGCTTGCCCGGCACCTGGGACAGGAAAAGCCGAAATCCATGGCAGCCCTCACGACACTCATGATCCGCTTTTGCACGGGTGAAGACAGCTGGCTAGCTCGCAGTAACAACTTATCAAAGAACCCTAGTAATTCGGACACCAAGGACAAAAGTGGCAGGACACGTCGGAACAAACAAAAACGCCGCGTTAACAGCGACATCAATGAAGACACGGCAGTCAATGCCAGATTCAGAGGCTATAAATCCGGTCAGCGGAAAAAGCCATTGAAAAAGAATACTCAGGGCCCGTCCAGTTTGGACCGAATACTCGATCGCTTGTGCCAGATACATGGCACCCCCGAAAACCCAGCCAATCACACTAACAGGGATTGTTGGGTGTTCAAGCAGGCAGGCAAGTTAAGAGCCGAAAACAACAAGGGGCTGCACAGCGATGACGAGGAGCCCAAGCCGCCGAAAAACAATGGACAGAAGGGCTTTCCCCCACAAGTGCGGACGGTGAACATGATATACGCAACCCACATTCCCAAGCGGGAGCGGAAGCGTGCGCTACGGGACATATACGCGATGGAGCCAGTCGCCCCAAAGTTCAACCCATGGTCCTCCTGCCCGATCACTTTTGATCGGAGGGACATCCCACTAGCATCCATCATGGCGGCTTTGCCGCATTGGTTCTTGACCCAATCATCGACGGATTTCACCTCACAAGAGTCCTCATGGACGGCAGCAGTAGCCTGAACCCGCTTTATCAGGACACAGTGCGGAAAATGGGCATAGACCCCTGAAGGATCAAACCCACAAGAACGACCTTTAAAGGCGTCATACCAGGTGTAGAAGCCAACTGTATAGGCTCAGTAACACTTGACGTGGTCTTCGGATCCCCGGATAATTTCCGAAGCGAAGAGTTAATCTTCGATATAGTCCCGTTTCGCAGTGGCTATCACGCCCTGCTCGGACGAACCGCATTCGCAAAATTCAATGCGGTGCCACACTACGCATATCTCAAACTCAAGATGCCAGGCCCTCGAGGAGTAATCACGGTCAACGGAAACACCAAACGCTCCCTCCGTACGGAAGAGCATACGGCAGCCCTCGCAGCGGAGGTACAAAGTAGCCTTCTTCGGCAATTGTCCAGTCCGGCCATTAAAAAGCCAGACACTGCCAAGCGCGCCCGGAGTAACCTACAGCAAGACCACCTGGCACACTCCGAACAAGCGTAGCAATGCGGCCCCAACCCCAGCCTTCGCGACCTAGCGAAACTAGTACCTCGCGTACATAACTACGCCCTTGAAATACCATGGGCACAGGGGAAGGGGCACAGTAACGGCATGCCCAAAATACGGCTTAAAACATACTAGGGGCTCCCAGATTCTTTTTTCAACCTTTTCTTACTTTCAGGACTCCATACTTCGGACGACCTGTTCGGCAATTTGACTGGCGCACAAACGACGCAAGATCCAGGAGGCAGACAAGCCATGCCGCATTATGGAACTCCCAGGTGGTCTCTGTTACGAGCGGTATACCTGTTTTGAATACAACTCCGCGGCCTGCCCCTGGTTAGGACATACTAAATAGTCCAATATCTTTTTGCTTATCACACCACTTGTATCGTTCGGCTTTGATAAATAGCCTCTTTATAAACAATGCATAGCTTTCTGCCTATTTTTTGCATTATCATCTTTTCGTATATATGTTTATGACATGTTGCACCCGTACACTGTGGTACAGCAAAATACGCCAGGGGCTTTAGTACCCATTAATATGACGTGAGAAGTCCGTACACTTTCACAAGTGCGGCACCCCGAACTTATAGCACTATATGCATCGGCTCCGAATCATGATTTGGGTCAATAGTTGGGTTTGCCCGGCTCCTATGTTTTGGTGCCTTACGTTCCGCTATATCGGCTAAGGTAGCACTAGGAGAACCACTACGATTGTGCCCCGGTTGAGCTGGGTCGAGCACCTCAGTGGAGAAAGCTAAAACTGACCGTCATGATGAGGCGAGAGACCGGTCGCTGTTCGAGAGGTTTTTCGAGTCCCTAAAGGCTTATGCCGCTTCGAGCGAGGAGCTGGATAACCCCAGCCAAGGCGTGGATAGCGCCCCGAACTCGGTCCTCCGAACTAGGGCTTCGCCGAAATTTAAAATTATAAAGTTCTATGGCTAAGTGAGAGTGTTCAAGCATTATAGTCCGATTGCCTGGTTCGTCGTGCTGAGCGCCTCCCTCGAAGGACCCAACCATGGGAAAAAGGGGGCCCAGGATTGTCACCGAACACCCCAGCACTAGTGGCATGGGGGCAGAAGCCGACGACTGGCCATCTCTCAATTTTTGATAAACGGCCGCATAGAAAATAATATTTTAAATTCAATAAGCATTGCTTAGCGCATATGAACAAGTTTTCAGCGCACAGGATAAACACGAGCGAATTCATTCAAAAATTACATCCTTGGTGCACTCATCTGCCACAAGGCGGGCACCTGCAAGAACATCCTTATAGTAGTTCTCCGGCTTGCGATGCTCCTTCCCCGGTGGCGGCCCGTCCGTCACAAGCTTCTCATCGTCCAGCTTACCCCAGTGCACCTTTACACGGGCAAGGGCCCTACGGGCACCTTCGATGCAGGCGGAGTGCTTGATGACCTCGAGCCTTGGACAGGCCTCCACCAGCCGCCGCACCAGCCCAAAGTAGCTCCCAGGCAAGCCCTCTCCGGGCCACAGCCGAACTATGAAGCCCTTCATGGCCTGTTCGGCCGCCTTGTGGAGTTCGACCAGCTGTTTCAGCTGGTCGCTCAAGGGCACAGGGTGTCCGGCCTCAGCATACTGAGACCAGAATACCTTCTCCGTCGAGCTGCCCTCTTCAGCTCGGTAGAATGCGGCGGCATCGGACACGCTGCAGGGAAGATCTGCGAAGGCCCCTGGAGAACTCTGGATTCGGGTAAGTAACGAGTAGGTTACTTTTATGTTTCTGCTTTGCATAAAGAATGCCTTACCCGCTACTATATTCTTCATATCCTCCAACTCTCGGAGAGCCTTCTGGGCTTCAGCCTTGGCAGACTTGGCAGTCTCAAGGGCCGTCACGAGCTCGGACGCTTGGGTCTTTGACTCAAGCTCCAAACTCTCATGTTTCTTCATGAGAGCCTGAAGCTCTTGCTGCACCTCGCCGACCTGAGACCCAAGTTTCTCTCACTCGGTGCGCTCCGCGGCCGTTTTCTTTTCGGCCTCGGACAACGCCTGCTTGAGGGTCGCCACCTCAGCCGTGGCCCCTACAATAAGCAGCACAATCCTGTTATTTTTTGCAATCATGCCTCTCTATAGGCACCTTTTTATAAGGTATTTCTTACCTTCTTTCTCCTCGAGCTGCTGCTTGGCACGGCCGAGCTCTTGCTCGGACCGCTCGAGTCCCTGTTTTAGGGTATCCACCTCCGCAGTCAGTGCGGCGGTGGCTAGCAGTGAAGCCTGCATACAGAAATACCTTATTAGACTCCTACGAAATTTCATAGATCCTTTATTCGGCTTTTCTTTCCGAACGCCAAACAGAGCATCAGGGGCTACTGTCTATGCGGTAATATTTTTACATATTTTTACTTACCTCGAAGCCTGTTAGGAGGCCAGCGCAAGCTTCATTCAGCCCGCTCTTGGCGGACTAAACCTTCCGGATCGCCGTACTCATAATAGTACGGTGTTCCTCGTCGATGGAGGCACCTTCAAGCACCTCCAGCAGATTGTTCGGCGCCTCCGGTTGGACGGAGGCTGCCGGCTCAGAAGGCTTGCTCCTCTTGGAAGGAGTTCGCCTGCTGCGGTCCGGAATCATTGAAGATTCCGGCACGGTGTCCGGCTTAAGGCCTGACTTGGAGCCCTGGGGGGTCTTGTCCCCTTCACTCCTGGGGTCCGGGAGGTTGCCTTGCGGCTCCTCCAGGACCACCTCCTCCTGCCCCGGAGCTTGGTGCGACGCCACTTCGGCGTCATCCGCAGTGCGGGGGGAGACAGCGGGCGGAACAGAGTTCACGTCCGATGAATCCAGGGAGCCGCTCGACGACTCGTTGAGTGCGGCCTGGGGCGGGCTGCATGATTATATTCGACATTAGGGGAAGCTGTGCAACAAAAGGAATATCATGAGTTACTCTGGTATCTGAACACTTATGATTTCGCCGGACGCTTGGCCCTGTCCGGCCATTCCTCTTCGCCCTCTTTGGCATCAGGGGCGTAGTCCGGCGGAGGGGTCTTCCTTTTTCTAGACCCCTCGGCCTCCCCCGTTGGGGCGACCTTCCTCTTCTCTCCTCCCTCCACTGGAGAGGGAGAGTCTTCTTCCTCCTCCTCCTCGTTCTCGCGGGAGGAGGGCGCCTCGGACTCGTCAGATGACGAGTCCGACACCACCATGTTGCGGGCACTCTTTCGAGTCCCCGTGGTCTTCTTCTTCTTGACCTTCTTCTCCGGCACCACATAAGGCGCCGGGGCCATCAGCTTCACCAGTAAAGCTGGGGCTGGATCTTCGGGCAGCGGAGCCGGACAGTTAATCGACTCGGCTATCACCCGCCAAGCCTATCAGAGGAAAGGGAGTTTAGATCCCGCATAGTGTCAAACTATGAAAAAAGGCTTAACATCCTATGAAGGGTGTAGATGGCATACCTTGCTAGCGTGACGCTGCGAGCTGTATCCGCGGTCCTCGGAAGCGGATGCAGGAGCCTCGGCGCCCTTGAATAGCACCCTCCAGGCATCTTCATACGTCATGTTGAAGAGCCGGTTGAGAGTTTGGTGCTGCGCTGGGTCGAACTCCCACAGATTAAAATCCCGTTGTTGGCACGGGAGGATCCGGCGGACGAGCATAACCTGGATTATATCAACAAGCCGGACTGGCTTGTTCACCAAGGACTGGATGCATGTTTGCAATCCGGTCACCTCTTTTTCGTCACCCCACGACAGGCCCGTCTCTTTCCAGGACATAAGCCGCGTGGGGGGTCCGGATCGGAACTCAGGGGCTGCGGTCCATTCCGGATCGCGTGGCTCGGTGATATAAAACCACCCAGCTTGCCATCCCTTTAGGGTCTCCACGAAAGAGCCCTCGAACCATAGGATGTTGGCCATCTTGCCCGCCATAGCGCCTCCGCACTCCGCCTGGCTGCTGCGCACCACCCTGGGCTTGACGTTGAAGGTCTTGAGCCAGAGGCCGAAATGGGGGCGGACGCAGAGGAAGGCCTCGCACACGACGATAAACGCTGAGATGTTGAGGATGAAGTTTGGAGCCAAATCGTGGAAATCCAGGCCGTAGTAGAACATGAGCCCCCGGACAAATGGGTGGAGCGGAAAACCTAGTCCGCGGAGGAAGTGGTGGAGAAACACAACCCTCTCATGGGGCCTTGGGGTGGGGATAAGCCGCCCCTCTTCGGGAAGCCGGTGCGCGATGTCCTTGGACAGGTATCCCGCCTTCCTTAGCTTTTTTACTTTACCCTCCATAGCGGAGGAGACCATCCATTTGCCTCCCGCTCCGGACATTGCTGGAGAAGGTTGAGGTGGGATGTGCGGGCTTGGGCGCTGGAGCTCGGGTGCGCGAGGGATGGATAGGCAAGGGAGGAAGAAGGCGTAGGTAAAAAGGGTAGATCCTTATCCCCTTATATAGGCGGATGCGGTTATGCGTCCCCACCTACCTAATAAAACTCACTTGCCTCCCGAGTGCCGTGATAAATGGCACGGTTGGGTTACCCACGTCCGTATTGATGAGAATCCCGTAAAAAGGGTACACAATCTCTGCTTTGACAAGACGTGCCAAGGAAACAGCCTCGCAAAACATGCTGAGGAGGAAAAGTAAAAACGATTAGAGTAAAGGGCTTGGTTGTGGTGTGATGGCGCACTGCAGAATACGTCAGCAGATTTGATTTGTGATTAATATGATTCTCTCTATGGCAATATGTGGAAGCTTATTTTACAGAGCCGGACACTACTCTTGGTGTTTACAATCTTCTATGAAGGACTTGGAGGAGGAACCCGCCTTGCAATGCCGAAGACAATTTCCACGCCGGACTCGTCGTCATTGAAGCCTGGTTCAGGGGCTACTGAGGGAGTCCTGGATTAGGGGGTGTTCGGGTAGCCGGACTATACCTTCAGCCGGACTCCTGGACTATGAAGATACAAGATTGAAGACTACGTCCCGTGTCCGGATGGGACTTTCCTTAGCGTGGAAGGCAAGCTTGGCGATGCGGATATTCAAGATCTCCTACCATTGTAACCGACTCTATGTAACCCTAACCCTATCCGGTGTCTATATAAACCGGAGGGTTTTAGTCCGTTGGACAACTTCATCAACTCCATAGACAACGATCATACCATAGGCTAGCTTCTAGGGTTAGGCCTCCTTGATCTCGTGGTAGATCTACTCTTGTATTACCCATATCATCAATATTAATCAAGCAGGACGTAGGGTTTTACCTCCATCAAGAGGGCCCGAACCTGGGTAAAACATCGTGTTCCCTGCCTCCTGTTACCATCTGGCCTAGACGCACAGTTCGGGACCCCCTACCTGAGATCCGCCGGTTTTGACACGGACACCGGCCAAGCTGGAGTTCATGCATTGGTCGGATCACCCGATCACCTGGACCCGGGAGGATCACCCGGCAGTCATGCCGAATCCGGGTGGTTACACCCTCGTCCTCAACCCCACCATCGTCGCGCGGAGCACATGCAAGTTCTCCTGAGTCCTCATCGACAGCGGCAGCAGCATCAACATCCTCTATCATGACACAATGACCAAGCTCGGCCTCAAGGCCGAGGACCTGGAGCCGACCCAAACGATCTTCCACGGCATCATGCCCGGCCTCTCCTGCTCCCCCATTGGCCGGGTCCGGCTAGACGTCCTGTTCGGTGACAGCAGCCACTTCCAGCGCGAACCGATCTGGTTCAAGGTGGTGGACCTGTCCAACGCGTATCACTCGTTGTGGGGCCGGCCCGCGCTCGCCAAGTTCATGGCGGTTCCCCACTACGCGTACCTGAAGATGAAGATGCCGGGTCCCAAGGGCCTCATCACCATCACCGGCGATTACCGCAAGTCCCTGGAGTGCGCCCGAGACGGCGCCAAGTTGGCCGAGTCGCTGGTCATTGCCGAGGAGCGGCGCCAGCTCGACCGGATCGTCGCCTTGGCAGGCGAGGCCTCCGCCGCGTCGATCCCGACCTCGGACCCGGCTGACGAGGCCGCCTTCAAGCCCTCCAAGGAGATCAAGAAAGTGAAGCTCAACCTAGAAGACCCCAATTGTAGCAAGTACGTTGTCATAGGCGCCCGCCTCGACAGCAAATAGGAAGGCGAGCTCGTCGACTTCCTCCATGAGAATCAGGATATCTTCGCATGGACCCCCAAGGACATGCCGGGTATCCCGAGGAAGTACGCCGAGCACAAACTTCACGTTCGCAAGGATGACAAGCCTGTCCGTCAACCCCTACGACGATTTTCTGAAGAAAAGAGAAGAACCATTGGTGAAGAGGTCGCCAAGCTTTTGGCGGCCGGCTTCATAATGGAAGTGTTTCACCCCGAGTGGCTGGCCAATCCAGTCCTCGTCCTGAAGAAGAACAAGACCTGGCGCATGTGTATCGACTACACCAGCCTCAACAAGTCATGTCCCAAGGATCCGTTCGCCCTCCCGCGGATCGACCAAGTCATCGACTCGACTGCCGGGTGTGAGCTCCTGTCCTTCCTGGACGCTTACGCCAGCTACCACCAGATCAAGCTAGACCCGGCTGACGCCCTGAAGACGTCCTTCATCACACCCTTTGGGGCGTATTGCTACATCACCATGTCGTTCGGCTTGAAGAATGCCGGCGCCACCTTCCAGTGTTGCATGCAGAAATGCCTGCTGCCGCAACTCAGCCGCAATATCCACGTGTACGTGGATAACATCGTGGTGAAGACCAAGCAACACCTCACACTCCTCGATGATTTGAAGGAAACAGTCGCTAACCTCCGCGAATAGAAGGTCAAGCTTAACTCGGAAAAATGCATCTTCGGCGTCCCGGTCGGAAAGCTACTCGGCTTCCTCATCTCGGAACGCGGCATTGAGGTGAACCCAGAGAAGATCAAGGCCATCGAGCGCATGCGCAAGCTGGCTCGGCTACGCGATGTCCATAAGTTCACTGGATGCTTGGCCTCGGTCAGCCGGTTTCTAAGCCGGCTGGGCGAGAGGGCGCTGCCCGTGTACCAGCTGATGAAGAAGACGAGCCCGTCTGAATGGAACGGCAAGGCATACGAGGCCTTCCAAGACCTCAAACGCATGCTCTCCACCGCACCAGTCCTGGCTGCACCAACCGACAAGGAGCCGCTATTGCTCTACATAGCCGCGACCTCGTGGGCGGTCAGCACAGTGCTGGTGGTCGAGCGACCAAAGAAGGGCAAGATCCAAGCCGTCCAACACCTAGTCTACTACCTGAGCGAGGTGCTCTCCAACTCCAAGCAGAACTACCCGCACTACCAGAAGATGTGTTACGGCGTGTACCTCACCGCCAAGAAGCTGAAGCAGTATTTCCAAGAGCACATTGTCACCGTGGTTAGCACGGCGCCTATCGGAGAAATCATTGGGTGCCGGGACGCCTCTGGCCGGGTTGCCAAGTGAGTGATCCAGCTAGCCGGCCACACCATTCTCTACGAGCCCCGCACCATGATCAAGTCTCAAGCCCTGGCTAACTTCCTCGTCGACTGGACTGAGACCCAGTACTTGCCGCCGCCTCCGACTCAACGCATTGGTGCATGCACTTTGACGGGTCCAAGATGCAACTCGGCTTAGGGGCCGGCATCGTACTGTCGTCCCCGAAGGGCGACCGGCTCCGCTACGCGCTCCAGATCCACCTCGCCGCCTCCAACAACGTCGCCGAGTACGAAGCCCTTGTGCACAGCCTCCGGCTTGCTAAGGAACTCGGCATCTGGCGCATCCTGTGCTACGGCGACTCGGACCTGGTGGTGCAGCAGTGCTCGGGCGAATGGGATGCCCGCGACCCCAACATGGCAAGCTACCGCTTCCTTGTCCTGAAGCTGTCCGGATCCTTCGAGGGCTGCGAGTTCCTCCACGTCCCGCGCGCGGAGAACAAAGCACCCGACACGCTCGCCAAGATCGCCTTGTCACGACAAGCCATCCCGTCCGGCGTCTCCCTCGAGCACCTGTGCAAGCTCTCCGTCAAGCCATCACCGGACTCCGAGTCCATCCACGTTCAAGACGACCCGACCGCACCTCAACCCGGCCCGGGGACTGCTCAACCCGGCCCGGGGGCTGCTCAGCTCGACCCGGCCACCATCGTCCCAGACCCGGCCGTCGCGACACCCGACCCAGGGGCTGCTCAACCCGGCTCGGGGGCTGCTGACTCGGAACCCACCCTAGTGGCCGTCGTCGCCATGGTTACGACTCCATCTTGGGCCCTCCCAGTATCAGAATTTTTGGAGAACGGGGTTCTCCCCATGGACGAGACCGAAGCTCAGCAAGTGTAGCGTCAGGCGTCTGCCTACAGCATCATCAACAACGAGCTTGTCAAGTGCAGCTCCACCGGCGTGTTCCAGCATTGTGTCGAGCAGGAACAAGGCATCGACATCCTCTGTGACATACATCAGGGCGAGTGCGGGCACCACGCCGCATCACGATCCCTGGTGGCCAAGGTGTTCCGCCACGGTTTCTACTGGCCCACGGCCCTCGAAGATGCCGAGTCGCTCGTCCTCAAGTGTGAGGGATGCCATCGCTTCAGCAAACGCAGCCACCAGCCGGCGTCAGCACTCCACACCATACCGATCGTCTGGACCTTCAAGGTCTAGGGACTCGACATGGTAGGACCCTTCAAAACCGCTCGAGGCGGCATGACACACTTGCTGGTGGAAGTGGATAAATTTACTAAGTGGATCGAGGCAAGACCAATCAAGAAACTGGACGGGCCAACAGTCGTCCTGTTCATCAAGGACATAGCGGCGTGCTTCGGCATGCCAAACAGCATCATCACCGACAACGGCACCAACTTCGCCAAGGGCGCGCTCGAACAATACTGCTCCGTCTCCGGCATCCGCCTCGACCTGGCCTCCATTGCGCATCCGCAGTCCAACGGGCAGGTCGAGCGGGCCAATGGACTCATCATGTCCGGCGTCAAGCCGTGACTCGTCGAGCGGCTCATCCGCTCACCCGGCAGCAGGCTTTACGAGTTGCCAGCCATTCTCTGGAGTCTACGCACCACGCCGAATCGGTCGACCGGGTTCACCCTGTTCTTCCTCGTCTACGGAGCTGAAGCTGTCATCCTGACCGACGTCGAGTTCGACTCGCCGCGCGTCGTGATGTACACCGAAGCCGAAGCCAGAGAAGCCCACGAAGATGGCATCAACCTACACGAAGAAGCACGCCTCCTGGCGCTCAGTCGCTCAGCCATCTACCAGCAAGGCCCGAGGCACTACCACAACAAGAAGATCAAGCCCCTCGCGTTCCGCTAGGGCGACCTCGTCCTCCGACTCGTCCAAGAGCAGGCAGGCCAGCACAAGATGTCCCCTCCATGGGAGGGCCCATTCATCGTGAACAAGGCCTTGTGCGACCGCAACGCCTACTACCTCATTGACGCACGCAAGTCAAGGAAGCGCAAGAAGGACACCGTCAGTGAAGAAACGACCCGGCCGTGGAACACGGAACTCCTCCGCCCGTTTTACAATTAGCCACAGGAGCATATGTATCGTCGTGCTTTGTAAACGCATGAAACAATGGGGTCCCCGAACGAGACTCGGGGGCTGCCTTTTGTCGACCAAGTTATTGCGTCCCTATTTTCTTGCATCACTATACCACAGAACCCAACCACCGGTCTGACTCGCTCGACCCGGGGGCTCGGGGGCTAGCCGGCTCGGTCGCCACCCCGCCGCCTTACTTGGTGATTCCTGATAAAGTTAGGATGCTGCGGTCCCCCACTTTGCCCCAAAGCCACAGATCCAGCTTTGGCTATTGGCTGGCAAGCACAACGGGCCAAAGCTCCTTTACGCTTCATACACTAAGTCAAAGGCTGTAGGGTCGATCAACCCGACCCACCATTCATCAAATGAACAGTCGCACGACCGGCTGCTTGCCAACCGGCTTCGCCGGATTGCCGCCAGCCGGCCCAGTTGGTGTTTCGCTCGCACTCAACGTTTTGAGGGACCCAAGTCCTGCGCGCTCCTCTCAAAGAACTGAGCTCCTTGTCATGGACCAAAGCCTCGGTCGTCTGACTCACGGGGGGAGGTTTGAGAAAGGAAAAGCGCATGAAATCGGTCCAAAAAACGGAAGGCAAAAAGCAAAAGCACCCACGACATCCACACAAGTATTTAAATAAAGGCCCACGGCCTGAGTTCATTACACCCTAAAACCCCCAGTGGGTGGGTGGACCTGCTATTTAACAAATTTTACAAAGTGTCTCAGGCATCTCTAGCGCCGCGTCGCGACATCGACGACTCTCCCCTGGCGGCCTTCGGGTCCAGCGTGGCGCCGGTGTCCTCCTCAGTGCCCGCGCCGTGGTAGACGCCCGTCTCCTCCGAGCTCCCCTCCGGATCATGGAGGAGAAAGCCGTAGTCATCTGCTCCAGATGGAACTCGTCTTGGAAGGCGAACTCGGCGATGTAGCTGGCCCGGGAGGCGATCCGGCCAGCTTGCTCCTCCAAGTGCTGCTCTGAACCGGCCCGCTGGCCCATCAACGCGTCCAGCTGCAAGTCCGGATGCCAGGATAGCACGAGCCAGAGTGCCATCTCAGCACCAGCGCGAGCGGCAGAGACACGCCACTCGCCAAGCCGGTCCGGCCCCATCTCCAACCAACACGCCAGGCGCGAGAAGCTGCTCGGTTGGACGGAGTCCGGCCATAGGGCCGCCGTCATCGCGGTGCCGCCCTGGGACAGCCGCCCCAACTGCGTTCCCAGGACCTGCAAGCGGGCCTCAGCGGTGGCGATGTTCTCCGGGAAGGTCCAGGCCACCCACGGATCCGTCCCAGACCCAACGACACCGGTCGGGTCGTGCTGATGGCGGACGGCTTCCTCCGCCAGCCGCTGCATCTCCGGGAAGGCCCCTGCCGCAAAGGAAAAAGCAAGTTAGAAGAAGAACAACAAGGAAGCAAGGCCGGATCCCGACCCGACGAACGACAAGAAAAAGCACTTACTGGAGAAGGACTCTTCCAGGTGCTGCGCTTCAAGCAACGTACCACGCCGCTCCCGTTCGATGGCGCGACCGCGCTCCTTGAGCGCCTTCTCCAGACCGGCCGGCTTGGCAAGGGCCGCCTTCGTCTTGGCGTCCTTTTCTTCGGCCGCCTTCTCGACCGCCTCGTGGCGACGGGCCTCGTCCTGACGGGCCCCCCTCATCCATGGCGACCTGCTCCCGTAGGAGATCCACCTCGGCCTAGAGCTGGCCCTTGTCTTTGGCCAGCTGGCCGCGCTGCTGGTCCGCCTCCACCAGGGCCTGCTGCGCCTTTGCCACCTTGGCGGCTTCCGCCTTAAGGTGGTCCACCTCGGCCTCGAGGCGGCTCTTGTGACCCGCAAGCTGCTCATGCAGCCGGTTGGCCTCGTCAAGAGACCACCAAGGCGCGGCCGCCTCCGCCCTCGCCTGCGCCGCCTCGACGCCAAGACGGCCGGTGTCGGCAACGAGCCGGTCGTAGTGATGACCGGCCCGGAGCAGACGAACCCGCTAGGACAGCACCTCGGCTGCGAAAAGGAAGGACTCAGCAGAAGAAAAAATCCAAGACTTAAGATTTGGCCCAATTGTTACACAGTTGGCCCGAATCTCGGGTGAGGGAGTCCTGGATTAGGGGGTATCCGGACATCCGGATTATATCCTGTGGCCGGACTGTTGGACCATGAAGATACAAGATTGAAGACTTCGTCCCGTGTCCGGATGGGACTCTACTTGGCGTGGAAGGCAAGCTAGGCAATACAGATATGTATATCTCCTCCTTTGTAACCGACCTTGTGTAACCCTAGCCCCCTCCGGTGTCTATATAAACCGGTGGGTTTTAGTCCGTTGGACAACATACAATCATACCATAGGCTAGCTTCTAGGGTTTAGCCTCTCTGATCTGGTGGTAGATCAACTCTTGTACTACTCATATTATCAAGAATAATCAAGCAGGACGTAGGGTTTTACCTCCATCAAGAGGGCCCGAACCTGGGTAAAACATCGTGTCCCATGCCTCCTGTTACCATCCGCCTTAGACGCACAGTTTGGGACCCCCTACCCGAGATCCGCCGGTTTTGACACCGACATTGGGGCTTTCATTGAGAGTTCCTCTGTGCCGTCACCATAAGGAAGGATGCCTCGTCTTGTTGTTAAGAACAACATCACCGCCGGGGGTTCCCTGGCTGTCGGCCGAACTCTCCGGGTAGGCAGTTTCATCATGACCGCCCGTTCGGCTGCTGCCCCGACAATGACTTCTCTGGTCATCGAAAACAACCTGCACGTCGGCTCGGAATTCGCCGAGCAGATGGATCCAATGGAGCTCTCTTCCCTAAACAAGCTCTTGGATCGTATCGCCGCCTTGGGAGTCGCTACGGACTATGATCGGATTGGGCTTAAACCCGATCAAAGGGAGATTAACTTTCCACCGGTCACCCATCATGTTGCAGTGGTGGAGGAACAATGCGGCGATTCTTCTTCTATCTTGAGGACTAACTATGTCCGGATTCCTGAGCTCTCCGAGCCGAATACCCGTTTACGGGAGGACATAACCCAAGCCCTGAACCTAGAGTCAGGCAGCGGGCCAGACTTATCGGGCAACATACCGGAACCCGAAATTCCAATATTGGAAACACCTCAGCCCCTGGGTCTCAGGTTGGGTAGGGGTTCGGACTTAATTCCACCCACCCACCCAGACATAAACGATCTTTCCCACATCAGGCAAGAGCCCCATGAAACAGTACATCATTATTGGGCCAGATTCCTCCTTGTGATGAACAAGGTTAAGGACTGTCGCGAGGAAGACGCAATCTCATTTTTCTGCAATAGTTACACGGACAAGGGAATCCTTAACGCCTTAAGTTGCCGTGACATATCACGCTTCGCTGACTTGGTGTCCATAGTACGAAAGTACTGTGCGATGGGAAGCGCCTGGAAAACCGAAACGAAATTTTGGGATAATCCGGCTCAGAATATACACCCAGTCCGAAGTAAAATGGCGCACTATCATAACCCGAGTTAGTTACAAAGAAACAAAAACCCTCTACAGGGCATGGAACCGTATTGGAGGGATGGCTTAACGGACCCTGCAAAATTCATAGCACAGCGGATACCATACCAACGCACAACCTTAGAGCATGTTGGATACTCCGGCAGGTGGCCAAAAGTGGTGAGGATCTTCTTATCCCAAATGCCACAGAGCACCATCCCGTGGATAACAATATGCTATTAACAGTTTTTGAAACCTTTGCATCAAATAATAGGCGCAAGCGAACACTCTGCAGCCTCGCCGAAATCTGCCACGTAGCAACAATGAATCCATGGAGTGACATGGCTATTACCTTCAATGCCAGTGACGAACCTAAATTCCGAACTGCCCGAGTACCAGCTGCACTGGTCCTCAGTCCAATTGTGGACGGCTTTCGACTCACCAAATTACTCATGGATGGCGGCAGTGGATTAAACCTCATCTATGAGGAAACTCTTCAAAAAATGGAAATAGACTGGAACCACATTGAGCAAAGCAGCACAACCTTCAGAGGAATCATCCCCAGTAGGGAAGCACGCTGCACTAGGAATCACACTAGATGTGGTATTTGGCACGCCGGAGAACTATAGGTCCGAAGAAATTACATTCCATGTGGCCCCGTTTAGTAGTGGATACCACGCCCTTTTAGGATAGGAGGTGTTCACGATTTACCAAGCCATACCCCATTATGGATACATGAAGCTCAAAATGCCCGGGCCCAACGGAACCATCACTCTCGCTAGTGATCCAGACACAGCACTCCGTGCCGAAAACAAAACAGCCGCATTGGCCCTTGAGGCATTATCCGAAGCCCTCTCGGCCGAGGAATTAACTGAACTACGCTCCACGGTGGACAGGGACGACGTAATACTTGACAAGAGATCCAAGTCCACCTCTTTTAAACCAGCGGACGAAATAGTCAAATTCCAAGTCCACCCAGCGGACCCTACAAAAACAGCCTCCATCGGGGCACAGTTAAACCCCGCCATGGACGCCGCACTACGAGAGTTCCTGCGCGAGAATTGGGACATATTTGCCTGGCACCCCTCAGACATGCCAGGAATCCCACGCAGGCTGGCCGAGCACAGTCTCAATATCCTAAAGGGATTCAAGCCGGTCAAGCAGGCTCTTCGGTGTTTCTCTGAACCTAAAAGACATGCTATGGGAGAGGAACTAGCCAAGTTATTGGAGGTCGGATTCATTAGAGAAATAAAACACCCGGACTGGCTAGAAAACCTGGTGATGGTACCAAAGAAGGACAAATCCTGGCGCCTATGTGTCGATTTCAAGGACCTCAACAAGGCTTGCCAAAGGATCCCTTCCCCCTCCCCCGCATCGATCAAATTATCGATGCTACCGCAGGACACGAGTCATTGTGTTTCCTCGATGCATACTCCGGCTACCACCAAATCAGATGGCGGAGTCCGACCAAGCCGCAACGGCGTTTATCACACCATACGACCCCTTCTGTTTCAACACAATGCCTTTTGGGCTCAAAAACGCCGGCGCAACATATCAGCGCATGATCCAGACATGTATGGAGAAATAGATCGGCAAAACAGTAGAGGCATACATAGATGATGTGGTCATTAAAACAAAACACGTCGACTCTCTAATAGACGACTTGAGGCTCACATTCAACAACCTCCGAACATACGACATGAAGCTCAATCCGGAAAAATGCGTTTTCGGCGTACCAGCCAGAAAGCTCCTGGGCTTCATTGTCTCCAGTAGAGGAATTGAAGCTAATCCGGACAAAATCCGAGCTCTGTCACAGTTGTCTATCCCAACGGACCTCAAACAAATCCAGAAACTAACTGGATGTGTGGCGGCTCTAAGCCGCTTTATCTCCCACTTAGGAGAAAAGGCATTACCCCTTTATCGCTTCCTTCGGCGCACCAAACACTTCAAGTGGACGGACGCTGCCACAACCGGATTGGAAGAAATAAAAGCCATACTGGCAACCAACCCAATCCTGGCCCCGCCAAACATAGGTGAACCAATGCTGTTGTACATTGCGGCAACTCATCAAGTTGTAAGCACAGTACTCGTCGTCGAACGAGAAGCTGACGGACATAAATTCCCTCTTTAAAAGCCGGTATACTATGTATCCACTGTCCTCACTCCATGCAAATCACGGTACCCACATTATAAAAAGATAGCCTATGTGGTATTCATGGCATCCCGGAAGCTACGACACTACTTTCAAGAGTGTTCAATTACAGTAGCCTCGGAAGTGCCACTTAATGATATTATAAACAACCGCAACGCCACGGGCCGGATTGCCAAATGGTCCATTGAGCTCCTCCCGTTCGACATAACATACAAACCTTGGCGAGCCATTAAATCGCAAGTATTGGCTGACTTTGTCGCCGAATGGACGGAAGCCGAACTCCCTAAAGAGTACGGCGCATACTCCAATTGGATCATGCACTTTGACGGCTCCAAAATGCTGGCCAGTTTGGAGGCTGGCGTCGTCCTGACGTCCCCAACCGGAGATACCATTCAGTACGTACTGCAGATATTGTATACAGACTCCAACAACGCAGCCGAATATGAAGCCCTGTTGCATGGTCTTCGGATGGCAGTCTCCATGGGCATTCAACGCCTGGAGGTGCATGGGGATTCAAACCTCGCAATATCCCAAATAAATGGAGACTTTGATGCCAAGGATCCGAAGATGGCGGCCTATCGAAACGCCATCCTAAAGATGTCAGCTCGGTTCGAGGGGCTCGAATTTCACCATGTGGCTCGGGAAAACAATCAGGCGGCGGATATCCTCGTCCACATCGGCGCAAAACGCGACGCGATCCCCCCAACATCTTTTTGGCGAGGTTGTTTAAGCCATCGGTGGTATTGGAAGGGGACACCGGTAACAATAGTCCAGACGCGGCCAAAACCCCCGATACCAAACACTCTGACATAATCGGCAGCTCTGCCACCGAAATAACACCTTCAGCCCACGTAATAATGGCCGTCATCGCCCCGTGGACAGAACCATTCCTGGCCTACCTAACTAGGCAGGAACTTCATGAGGACCAAAATGAGGCACACTGCATAGTGTGGCGATCTAAAGCCTACAGGGTCCACGAGGGAGAGCTGTATAAGAAAAGCACTACCGGAGTCCTTGAAAGGTGCATCTCCGAAGAGGAAGGGCGGAAGCTTTTGGTAGAAATTCACGCCAGACTCGGTGGCCACCACGCCGCAGCCCGGGCCCTTGTAAGCAAGGCCTTCCGTACAGGTTTTTATTGGCCGACGGCCCGGGCAGACGCGCAAGACTTGGTCCAACGCTGTGCCGGTTGCTAGCTTTTTGCAAACCAAAGCCATATGCCACCCACCGCCCTCCAAACAATCCCCATTACCTGGCCTTTCACGGTCTGGGGGTTTGACATGGTTAGACCCCTTAAAGGGGGAACCCATAAGAAAAAATACTTATTGGTCATGGTAGATAAATTCACCAAATGGATAGAAGCCAAACCTATTAAAACAGCTGAATCCGGACCGGTGATAGACTTCATATCCGGGGTTGTACACCTTTACAGCATCCCCCACAGCATCATCACTAACAATGGCACGAACTTCACGGCCGACGAGGTAAAACTCTGGTGCAGCAACATGGGCATCAAGCTCGATTATGCTTCCGTCTATCACCCACAAACCAACGGACAAGTTGAGCGAGCAAATGGTCTTATCATGAGCGGCAATAAACCCAGATTAGTGTGGTCCTTAAAGGAGTCTAACACGCACTGGGTAGAGGAGCTCGACTCCGTACTCTAGGGGATGCGGACCACGCCGAATCGCACTACTGGATATACACCCTTGTTTATGGTGTACGTCGCAGAGGCAGTTTTGCCCCGCGACATAATTCATGACTCACCTCGAGTGCGCATGTACGAAGAAAGAGAAGCCGAGCTCGATCGGCAGGACAGTCTGGACACCCTGGAGGAGGAGCGCGACGTGGCAAAAGCCCGTTCTGCATTTTATCAGGAACATGCTCGTAGATACCAAAGCAGAGAGGTACGGGCCAAAACTTATAACATTGGCGAGTTAGTTCTACGCCTGCCGGGGAAGAAAAAGTCCAAGCTCGAGCCCAAACGGGAAGGTCCCTTCATTATTGACCAAGTTCTGACCGGTGGAGCGTACCGTCTGCAGGATGCATCAAATAGTCGACTTGAGTCGAACCCATGGAACGCAGCCAGGCTCCATCGATTCTACGCCTAGCGCCGGACTCTATGTTCGTCTCCTTCCTCTGTCCATTTTTTGCATATACATTATCTGTCTTTTTTCTCTTTCTTTCTTTTACTCTTTCTCTAGGCCTTCAAGGGCCACCTTGTGCCTTGCTTGCACATTATAGATGTGCTAACCGCGTTCATTATACCTGGGGGCTTCTTACACAGAAGCTTAATTATCTATCCGGGCTTCACACCCCGCACATGTGTTATTCTTCCGCATGTACCTTTTCTTCGCCACTATATGCATCGATATGACTTAAGTATTGGCCAAGCTGGGTTGCTTGGATCTTGTATTTATGCCCTACGTTCCCGTTAATTCGGCTAGGGCATAAGGGGAGCACCTCTGCGATTGTTACTGCCGGGTCAGCCAGATGTGTACCTCAGACTGGGTGAAGCCGAAAGCTAGCATTCTTAAGGGAATTTTCGATCGGCGAACAAAAGATGATTTTTATTTATTTATTTTCCATATGTGCCCCCAGATGTTTTTTCCTGCGTTTCCTCTCGCAGTCCGGACATGCACTTTAGGGCATGCGTACCCATGGAAAGGAACCCTTAATGGAACTATTCTCCCTGGAAGATGTTTCTTACTACCCATGTAATATAACATAACTAGTTGGGCACTTGTCTGTTCAAGCACTAATGACCCCTACGCCTGGTCTCCACGCATACCCCGGTTCTTATATAATTGAGCGAGTATTTGGATACACTCCGGACTATCGGGTCCCGAGGTTGAAGCGAAAAGGTCCGCCATGACAAATGATCTACAATTCGGCTAGAAGGCATTATACATGTCACTTTAATTACATAGTCATGTAGACTGACTAAATTCCTCTTCTATACAATCCAACATGCGGTCTAGCCTACAATCCTGTTGAGAATACTTTGCGGCTAATTCTACTTGCCCATAGACTAAGCTAACGGGGATCTCTTTCCCGCCGGGCCCCACAGGTCCGACCTCGGCCATGTGATTTGGGTCAGCCTTGGTATACCGTGTATTCACCATGGCCCAGGCTTCCCTGGCACCTTGACGACAGGCAGGTATCTTCCATAATCGGAAGCGCCGCCGTGCTCTCTTGAGCTTCTCGACAAGGTCTCCAACGCCTTCTCGTAGGGAGACGGATGGCCATAAGGCCTGGGCAATACCTTGCATCACCTGCCGAACTTGTTCGTGCAGTTGTGAGAGCTCGGATAGAAGATCACCCGCAGACCCGGGCATCTCCTCCGCGGGATGACCCATCAGCATACCTGCAGACATAACTCTGTTAGCTGGCTTCTCCGCCGTCCCCTTTATTAAGGGTTCGCTCAAGCACTTACTAAATATGCCGCGCCGAAGCCGCTTATTCTCCTTCTCGGAGTCCGCAAGCTGGGCTCGAACATCTTTTAGTTCCATGCTCAGCTTTGTATTGGCGTCTTGGAGATTGTTTTTCTCCCGCCTGACCTCAGTCAGCACGCGTTCGCCAGCCTTTAGCTGCCGTACGGCGTGCTGCTCCTCCGGATTCTCTCCGGATTCATCTCCAACATCTATTATTAGATCTGCAGCCATGCCGCACACTATATGGTACCTATCATTCTTTGAAAGAAATGTTACCAGCTGGGGACTTTTTAGGTTCCTTCAATGCGGCAACAACGGCCCGAAGTTGGGTCTTGCATTCCTCCAGCTCCTGTGACAGTCGACTATTCTTCTCTGTAAGAACCTGCACAATAAGATGATCCTTAAATCAGTTCTGCTAACTGTTTCAAGTCTCAGGGGCTACTGATACATATAATCGTCAGGTTTTCTTACCCGTACATCCTTTACATACTGGTCCGTGGCTTTGGCTAGACCATTTTGAGCAGCACGGAGGTACGCCTCTCCAGAATTGAAGGCATCAAATGCCTCTGGTGAGAAGCAAGCATCGCGGAGTACGGCCCGGCGACGCCTATGATTCATGGCGCTCTCCACTTCTGAATGTGTAGCGGACAACCTATCCGCATCCTCTGTAGGGGGAGTATCCGGCGTCCTCCCCATGTCGGCTTCCGCCTCTATGTCCGGTCCTGGAGCCCGACTGGTGGAAGCGTGATCGGCAGGCTCACCGGACATATTTCGGCGAGTGTTTTTTTTGTTAAAGAATCATGGACGTCATTACATTTCAAGAAAGACGACAACCACGGAGCGGGGTTTATGTCATACCTGTGCGCCGGCGTCTCCGTCCTGACCGCCTTCCTTTTTGGCCTGCCCAGCCTCGGTGCCTCTTGTTGGTGAGTTGCTGCGGGTTCCACACAGCGTCCCGAATGCCTTCCCTATAAAACACCATGTGTATATGGTAGGTGAAGTGTCTAAAATGGGATCCTAGTTTTTGGAGTTGGGATTTTTGGTTTTTCTTACGTGCGATGCAGGAAGCAGTCCGGGATAGTCGGCCGAATGGCCACCATGGCGTCATCACAGCTTAATTGATAGAACTGCCGGTCTATCAGCTCCACGAATATGTCCGGATCTTCTTCGAGTCCGGGACCGAGGGCCCGGTCAGGGTCCTCTGGTTGTGGAGATGGGCTGCTAACCTCCCTTATGGCTTTTCGCAGTTCCCGCCGCAAAATGGCAAGGTGAGTACCTACGATAAAGAATGCGGGAAGAATGGAGTAAGGAGATATAACTCACCCAGCTTGGAGGGTTGTACATGGAGAATCCATCCCGTGGCTTGATGCGGATGAACTCCTCTTCCTCTCCCTTGAACAATTCGGACAGAATTTTTGCTAAGCGGCAGCGTTGTCTGGACCCTTACGCCCGCAACGAGTGGTGTCATCTTCCCCGTTAAAACAACACAAGGGGTGCCCTCGATATTGAAGTGGTAGCACTCCCCGCATTATGCATATGGACATAACCTCGATCACTGTCAATCCTGATTGAGCCAGCGCTTTAATCCGGTTCATCAGGTAAAGGACTTCTCCGTTGTCTTCCGCCTAGGGGCTCCGTAGGCGCCAACTTTGGTGTTTCTTCAGAGGAGCATTGCTGAACTCAGGAAGACCCCGCCGAACAGGGTCTGGAAGGGGGACGTCCTCCATATAAAACCATTCTAAAGGCCAGTCTTCGGACGTCTTCTTTGGAGTGCCGGACAAGTATCCGGTTTCGGCGATGCGCCATATTTTGGCTCCGCCCACTTGATAAAGTGACCCCTTTTGTGTGCGAGGGACGAGGCAAAATAACGTTTTCCACAGTCCGAAATGAGCCTCGCAGCCCAGGAATAAATCGCAGAGGGCAACATAGCCGGCGATGTGTAAAATGGAAGCAAGGGTGAAATTATGCAGTTGGAGGCCGTAAAACTCCAGGAGCCCGCAGAGGAACGAATGAATCGGAAATCCGAGTCCCCTCAATAAATAAGGAACAAGGCATACCCGCTTGTCGGTGTACTAAAGTAGGGGTACCTTAGTATCCCGAACTAGTGCACGGGCAGTCGCAGCGTCCCGCGGCAAGGCTTGCCGGGCGACCGCCAAGATCCTTCGTGGTTCCTTTGGAGCCATTCGAGAACAAAGTGTACAAGGCCCCGGCAAGAGGATCTTGCCGGGAGGGGGACAAGACCCCGGCAAGAGGAGCTTGCCGGGGAGGCCAATCAAGACATATCAAGGAACTCGCCGCAGCACACCACGTGTCCCGGCAAGACCCAGTGAGCGACAAGCTCCTGGACGCGGCAAGATAATAACCGCGGCAAGGCCTTGCCGCGGCAAACTTCCATCCTGTACCTGCGATCCAGCACATCCGCCAACGTGTTGCTCTGGGACCCTTCCAGGCGTACGTGGCGGAAGGCTGTGCAGCTAGAGGTACATGGTGGCAAGTGGCGCTGACAAGGTAGCCATCGTGGCAAGCAGTGGCGTCCCTAGTGGTCCCTTTCCGCACCGTCTAGGCGACACAGACAGGCATTTAGTGCCTTTGTCCCCTGCCGTCAGGGTTAGGTATGATACAACTATAGTAAGCGGTGGCGCCAACCACCACCTCTTTTACCTTTTTACCCTCATCTCTGTTGCCACCTGTCGGTGACCCCTTTGACATATAAAAGGAGGCCCATGCGCAACAGGGAAAGGGGGGGATCGATCATTCTGACGCTCGGTCTCACTAGCCACCCAAGTGTACTGTAGCATTTATCGCTCCCGAGCAAGAACACAATACAAATCAAAGCAGGAGTAGGGTTTTACGCATCCGTGCGGCCCGAACCTGGGTAAACTGATCGCGTCGCTCGTGCGTTCGCCTCGATCTGCTCTTCGTGCACTCTCCGCCCCCCTGCCGAACCGAAAGGGGCCCCGGTCCGCCGTGGTCCCATAGGTGTCCATGGGATCAGCACCCCCGACATCTTTGGCGTGCCAGGTAGGGGGTGCGTCGAGGCTGTGTGAACCTGATCCGACGTTCGCACGAGCCGAATCTTCGTCATCTTCATCAACATGCCGCCGAAGAAGAAGATTTCGGAGGCAGCTGCTCCATCTGCGCCGAGCCCACCATCGCCGGAGCGAACGGCTGGTGGGGTAGACGCCGGCGGGAGAACGGGCGCCGACGAGGAGGCTCATGGTGCCGCTAGGTCCAAGGACAAGACTGCGCTGCACATCGGCGGCGCGGTCGGCTCCCACAACGACCGAGCGCACTCCAAGACCTCGGCGTCCGTACACGCACCGCGCCCATCTCAGGAGGTGCGGGACCAGCAGCGTCATGGTACTCACGGTACCATACGTTTGCTGGGCCAAGATCAAGCTGGCGGATCCCAGAGCACTCAAGACCAGCATGCGTGCCAACATGCTGGCGCGAGCGTGGCACGGTCGCTTGGACGAGATATTGCTCCCTCTAATGTAGTTAGAAGTCCGAGCATATCCCGTTCCTCGCACCGTTCACCGCTGCCGCCCGCCACCCCGGCAGAAGCGTTGGCACGGGCCCAACTGCTCCTAGATTACCCTCCAGCGCTAGAGAAGATCGATGACTGGAGGGCCACTATCCAGAGCCTCATCGGCTTCGCCAACGGCGACGACCCGCGGCAGCCGAGCGCATCGCAGCCGTGGCAAGTCAGTCAGGCGAGAGCCGGTGGCGACAAGACCAGGGAGGGTGCAACCACTGTGCACTCTCCGCCTAGAAGGCCAAGATTGCCGACTCGCCGGATCCACCTCGACAGCGACTCCACCGCATCATCAGATCCGCGAGCTCGTCGCGATCAGCGCCAAGTTCTTCACGAGAGATAGCAAGAAGACGCTCGAACACGCATCGAGCGCCGAAGAGAAGCGCGGCATCAATCAGACCTACGCGCTGGGCCTTCTATTGACATGCATGCGCCCGGAGAACCAGGCGACTTGCCGTACACGGTAGGTTGCCCTGCGTTTACCCATGAGCTGCGGCAAGTCCAGTGGCCCAGCCAGAAGCATTTCAAACCAGACGTACCGGAGAAGTATGACGGCAAGTCGCACCCGTCAGAGTTCCTCAGCATCTACACCATTGCGGTGCAAGCTGCCGGGGGACGAGACGACAAGGTCCTTGCCAACTACTTCCCGCTTGTGCTCAAGCCCGAAGTCAGGTCCTGGCTCATGCACTTGTCGGACAACTCCATATCCTCTTGGGCGGACTTGTGCCATCAGTTTGTCGGCGCCTTTACGGGCGGCCACAAACCACATGGCCAAGAGAGTGACCTCCACCTGCTTGCCCAGAAGGAAGGAGAGCCTGCGCAAGTATATCCAGAGATTCAGCCGTGTACAACGCAACATCCCAGACATCCACCCTGCCGCGGTTATCAGCGTGTTTCATCAGAACGTGCATAATCGCAGGATGCGGGAGGAGATGGCGATGAGCAGAATCAGAGACTTCAGCGAACTGTACGCCCTGGCCGACAAGTGTGCACGCGCTGAAGAAGGGAGGAAACTCCCCGGAGAGAATACTGGAGCAGGGGGATCTGACAGTGAGGATGCCGCCCCGGCAAAGAAAAACCGGAGGCGCAACAGGAAGAAGAAAGGCAAGGAGGTACTAGTCGTTGAGCAGTCCGGCAATGACGGTGGCGCCAAGCAAGCCAAAGTTGGCAGCTCCGGCAAGGAGGTTGCCGCATGCACCAACTGCCAAGCTGTGGCGGCCACCGACAAGCAGGACGGCTCCGACAAGCAGTACTGCAAGATCCACCGCACCAAGGGCCACGACCTCCAGAGTTGCAAGAAGGTCGAGTAGCTTGTCTAGCAACAAAAAGCTGAGTACGAGCGGTGCGACAAGGAGAGAGCCCAAGGAAGTGGTGGAGAGGCCGGCAAGAAGCGCGTTGGCCGGGGAGGACGCCGCGGCAAGGCCAAGCAATGGCAAGGAGACAGACCTCCCCGCAGCCACGACAAGGATGAAGACGAAGACGACGATGAAGACATGGATGATGTTGAGAACAGTGAGCAGGAGTTTCAGAAGGTTATAGAAGTCTTGTGTGTTGACGGCGGTGCTTCTCTGCATACTTCCCACCGCCAACTCAAACAGTGGCTGCGGGAAGTTAATGCGGCAGAGCCACCTGTCGAATCACGCAAGCTTCTAAAATGGTCCAGCACGCCTATCATCTTTGACATTGAGGACCACCCTGATCGCACAACTGCGGTCGGGTGCTTGCCGTTGTTGGTTTCGCCAAAAATCCGCAACCTCAAAGTCACTAAGATGCTAGTTGACGGCGGGGCCGGCTTAAATCTGATCTCCTCCGCTGTGCTCCAGAAACTCCAGATCCCGGACAGCGAGCTCGAAGTGACCGGCACATTCCAAGGAATTAACCCGGGAAGGAGCAAGCCGAAAGGGAAGGTCACGTTGCCGGTGACATTTGGCAGCGAGCTGAATTTCAGAACAGAGAGGGTCACTTTTGATGTTGCCGATTTCTCATTACCTTACAATGGGATACTTGGCCATCCAGCGCTCGCCAAGTTCATGGCAGCCTCTCACTATGCATACAACATGCTCAAGATGCCAGGCCCGATAAGCGTCATCTCTGTCCCTGGCGACAAGAAGGATGCCCTTATCTGCGCCGACAAGATCTACCAGGAAGCAGTAGCTGCAACAGATCGCAAGACACTTGCCGCTGAAGCTACCGGGGGGAAGAAGAAGACCAGGTCCGGCAAGAGCTCTGATGCCCACTCCGGCAAGCACACCTCCTCGGAGTGCTGCACTGCCGTCGAGGACGCACCGTCGAGCTCCACCGGCAAGTGTAAGAAGGCTATGGCAGCTCCACCACATACCAAGAAGGTGTCCGCCAAGGAGGACGGCACTGGTGGTACCTTCACCATCAGTGCCACGCTTGACCCTAAATAGGAAAGCGCGCTCGTTACTTTCCTGCGGGCGAATGTCGACGTGTTTGCATGGCAACCATCTGATATCCCCGGTGTTCCCAGGAAAGTAATCGAGCACCATCTTGCCGTTTGTCCTCATGCGCGGCCCGTCAAGCAGAAGGCCAGGAAATAGGCAGTGGAGCACCAAGAATTCATAGCAGAAGAAATCAAGAAATTGGAAGCAGCAGGCCTTGTCAGAGGAGTGCTCCATCCCACGTGGTTGGCCAATTCTGTTGTAGTGCGCAAGGCAAATGGAAAATGGAGGCTTTGTATTGACTTTACTGATGTTAATAAAGCTTGTCCCAAAGATCCATTTCCCTTGCCGCACATTGACCAGATTGTTAACTCCACAGCCGGATGTGATTTGCTTTCATTTCTTGACGCATATTCAGGATACCATCAGATCTTCATGGCAGAAGAAGATGAGGAGAAAACAGCATTCATTACTCCATGTGGCACATACTGTTTCATATGGATGCCTTTCGGATTAAAGAATGCTGGTTCAACATTTGCAAGAGTAGTCCATGTCGCTTTGAAGCCACAGATACACAGAAATGTAGAAGCTTACATGGATGATATAGTGGTCAAGAGCAAAGACAGGGCAACTCTGATCCAAGATTTAGAAGAGACTTTTGCAAATCTGCGCAAGATCAGCCTCAAGCTCAACCCCGAGAAGTGTGTGTTTGGAGTCCCTTCCGGCAAGCTTCTCGGGTTCTTTGTGTCTCAGCGAGGAATCGAAGCCAATCCCGACAAGATCAAGGCCATTGAGCAGATCGAAGCACCAAAGCGCGTCAAGGATGTACGGAAGCTTGCCGGTTGCGTGGCTGCTCTCAGCAGGTTTATTTCTCGGTCTACTGAGCATGCCCTGCCGTTTTTAATTTTTTTGAAAAAGGCAGGTCCAATGAAATGGACTCCGGAAGCGGAGGCCGCGCTGCAGGACTTGAAGAGATACCTGTCCTCCACTCCAACACTTGTCGCACCTAAACCACAAGAGAAGTTGCTGCTGTACATAGCGGCAACCAATCAAGTGGTTAGTGCAGCGTTAGTAGCGGAGAGGGAGGCAGATGATGAGCCAGCAACCGCGGCAAGCACATCCAGCGACAAGCAGGGGGCTTCCCTGACAAGCTCTGGTCCCGACAACCATGGATCTGCGCAGATGCAAGAGGAGATACAGAAGAAGATGGTGCAGTGCCCAGTTTACTTTGTCAGTTCCCTTTTGCAAGGGGCTAGGTCAAGGTACTCTGGTGTGCAGAAGTTGCTTTTCGGCCTTCTCATGGCCTCGAGAAAGCTGCGCCATTACTTCTAAGCACATGAGATCACAGTTGTCACCCGCTTTCCGCTGAAGAGGATATTACAAAATCCAGAAGCAACAGGCAGGATTGTCGAGTGGGCACTGGAACTGTCAAGCTTTGGCCTCAAATTTGAGAGTACATCAACGATCCAAAGAAGAGCATTGGCAGAATTCATAGCAGAATGGACGCCAACTCCAGATGAAGAAATTCCAGAGACGAGCATCCCCGCCAAGGAAACAAGCAAGGAGTGGCTCATGTACTTTGACGGTGCCTTCTCGCTGCAAGGCGCTAGTGCTGGCGTGCTGCTTGTCGCACCCACCGGAGAGCACCTCAAGTACATAGTCCAGATGCACTTTCCCAAGGAGCAAGCGACAAACAATACTGCAGAGTATGAAGGCTTGCTTGCCGGTCTCAGGATCGCGGCAGAACTTGGGATTAAGAAGCTCATTGTCAGGGGTGACTCGCAGCTTGTTGTCCGCCAAGTGAACAAGAATTATCAGAGCCCATTAATGGAAGCTTACGTCAACGAAGTGAGAAAGCTAGAAGAACACTTTGATGGCCTGCAAATGGAGCATGTTCCGAGAGCTCAGAATGACATTGCCGATGGCCTATCGAAGTGCGCTGCACTTAAATTACCTGTGGAACCAGGGATTTTTGTGCTCAAGCTGACTCAGCCGTCCGTAACACCACCAACTGGACAGAGCAAGAAGAGGAAGCTGATTTCTGGCGACTATTTTCCGGCAGAGCTTCCCGAAGCCGCCGCCAAAAAGGTCCCCAAGATCAACACCAAGAATGCTGAGGAGCAGTCTGATCCGGCAAGCCCCAGGGTTTGTTCCGTTGAAGCAGACGTTCCCGACAAGTTTTGCTCCGGCAAGCTTGCCGGGGAATGTCAAGCTCCGGCAGAGCCGCAGGTTCTTGCCGTAGAAGCAGATGTTCCCGCAGCAACAGAATTGCCTTTAGTCCTTGTTGTCGAGCCACAGGCTCCAACATGGGCGCACCAGATTGTCCGTTTCCTTCAAACAGGAGAACTTCCCGAAGAGCAAGAAGAAGCAGAAAGAGTAGCCCGACAGTCTAGTATGTACCAGTTTGTCGATAACACACTGTGCAGAAGAAGACTCAACGGTGTGAAATTGAAGTGTATTCCCCGAGAAGATGGACAAAAGCTGTTGGCAGAGATACATGGAGGCATATGTGGTCACCACATTGGCGCAAGAGCCCTTGTCAGAAAAGCATTCCGGCAAGGTTTCTTCTGGCCGACAGCCCTCCAAGATGCAACTGCACAAGTAACCAACTGTGAAGCGTGCCAGTTCCATTCCAAGCAGATACACCAGCCAGCTCAAGCTCTCCAGACGATCCCCTTATCCTGGCCATTTTCGGTCTGGGGGCTCGATATCCTTGGCCCCTTTCCCCGGGCCGTCGGGGGCTTTGAGTACTTGTACGTGGCGATCGACAAGTTCACAAAGTGGCCGGAAGTGGAACCAGTGAGAAAGGTGACAGCACAGTCAGCAGTCAAGTTCTTCAGGTCGATTGTTTGCCGTTTTGGGATCCCTAACCGGATAATCACCGACAACGGTACACAACTTACGAGCCGCACCTTCATGCAGTATGTCCAAGATCTTGGCGCCAAGGTCTGCTTCGCTTCTGTTCCTCACCCAAGAAGCAATGGTCAAGCGGAGAGGGCAAATGCTGAAGTGCTGCGCGGGCTCAAGACCAGAACTTTCGACAGGCTGCACAAGTGTGGACGAAACTGGATCGAGGAGCTGCCGGTGGTTCTTTGGTCGATCAGGACAATCGAGCCACTGGCCAGACACCCTTCGCTCTAGTCTATGGAGCGGAGGCAGTTCTCCCCATGGAACTCGTATACGGGTCGCCTCGAGTGCTCGCTTACGACGAGCTTGAGCAAGAGCAGCTGCGACAAGACGACGCGCTGCTCCTTGAGGAAGACCGTCTTCAGGCTGCTGTGCGAGCCGCTCGCTATCAGCAAGCTTTGCGCCGCTACCATAGCCGCAAAGTTAACGCCAGAAGTCTCGAGGAAGGCGACCTTGTTCTTCGGCACGTTCAGTCCGCCAAGAATTCCAACAAGTTAACGCCGGAGTGGGAAGGCCCTTACCGGGTGAAACGAGTCACCAGGCCTGGCGCTGTCCGCCTGGAGACCGAAGATGGCATCCCAGTGAGCAACTCCTAGAATATTGAGCATCTTCGCAAGTTTTACCCGTAGGGCGCGGTTGCCGGAACCCGTTCCGGCAACCACCTTTTGTACAAGTCTTGCCGCTGTTGCATGTAATCCTTTGTACAAAGCCGGGCGCAGATCCCGTGCATAAAGATTATGTGCTCAGCACACTTTGTCGATTTCATGCTTTTCAAATTTTGCATGTATTATCTGACATTTTGTGCAGCACTAACCCCCGGTAAGAAATAACGAGCCTTAAAGCTCCATATTGTTATTTCGCCCTCTTTCTTTTTCACAAGGAAAAGGAGGTTCCCTCGCGCACAAGTTTGCCGGGGGGGGGGGAGGGAGAAGATACGGTATGGACCAGGCGTCGTTCAAGAAGTTTTCGCCTTGCCGGGAAGCAAGTAACAAAAAAGATAAGTTGCCAAAGTCTGAGCAATCAAATTTCCTTTAAATTTTTAAGTTATTTTCCTTGAACAACCATGCTTTGTATGGAAAACCTGTGCGCGGAGGAACCAACTCGTAGCTAGTTGCGCCCTTACTGTTGTTTCGAGTCCGCTCAACAACTTAAGTGAGCTGCGACTAGCCGCGACAAGGTTTCTTGTCGGCTGCAGCACCGCCAGCAGGTTGCTGACGTTCCGCACTCAGCGCTCGCGGCAAAGGTGCCTGCGCCGGCAAGTTCCCTAAAAGCGTAGGGTAAAAACATACAAAGGAAAGAGTCAAGTAAAGGAAATAACATAGCAATTACTACCAAGGATAGAGTATATTACAAAATAACTTGTTGCAGCTCTAACAGACTGTTTTTCATAACATGATTGACAGCGACAAGGAAAGAAAAAGATGGATGGCCTAGTCTACACGGTCGCCCTCGACCCTCCTAATTTCGCTCACCCTGTCCACGATAGGTGCGACAAGGGCCTTGAGCTCTTCTACATCAGCATCTGGCGGCAAGCTTCGGAGGACGTTGGTGAGGCGGAGACCTGGGTTGCGGAAGGCCACCTTCATCAACACCTTCTGGAGAGCTCCCGCGCAAATCTTGCGCGACTCGTCAGCAAGCTGCTTTGGGATCTGCTCCCGGAGTCACTGAAGCGCCGTCGCCACGCCCTTGAAGAACAGAGTCAGCTTGGCGCTGGGTTGGAGATTCTCGTCGGAGGAGTACCCGAGATCCACCATCCCCAATTGCGCCAACTCCTTGTCGATGTCCGTGGCGACGTTCACCAGACCCTCCGTCCAGTGCTCCACGTTCTCCGACAAGGTCTTCTGGGCGGCAACAGCGTTCGCCAGCAGCACCTTGCCGGCCTCAATTTCTTCCTTCAAGGCCGCCTCCTACTCCTTGGCGCCGTCCAGAGATTTGGTCAGAGCCGCCAGCTTCACTTCGAGATCAGCGTTGGAGTTCTTGGCGGCGTCCAGTTCCTTGCCCTTTTCGGCGAGAAGGGCCTGCAGCTTCGAGTAGATCATGTAACTTCAGATCAAGTTACTACCGAATCTCGTAGGTAAACCAGAGTGAGAACCGCACCAGAGTGGTACGGTAATCCTATTCTGGAGGTCATGTTACTTGACCATGACGAGCCTATGAACTATGAAGAAGCGATGGTGAGCCCAGATTCCGCAAAGTGGCTTGAAGCCATGAAATCTGAGATGGGATCCATGTATGAGAACAAAGTTTGGACTTTGGTTGACTTGCCCGTTGATCGGCAAGCCATAGAAAATAAATGGATCTTCAAGAGGAAGACGGACGCTGATAGTAGTGTTACTATCTACAAAGCTAGAATTGTCGCAAAAGGTTTTCGACAAGTTCAAGGTGTTGACTACGATGAGATTTTCTCACTCGTATCTATGCTTAAGTCTGTCCGAATCATGTTAGCAATTGCCGCATTTTATGAAATATGGCAAAGGGATAAACAAAACTGCATTCCTTAATGGATTTGCTAAAGAAGAGTTGTATACAATGCAACTAGAAGGTTTTGTCGATCCTAAAGGTGTTAACTAAATATGCAAGCTCCAGCGATCTATCTGTGGACTGGTGCAAACATCTCGGAGTTGGAATATACGCTTTGATGAGTTGATCAAAGCATATAGTTTTATACAGACTTGCGGTGAAGCCTGTATTTACGAGAAAGTGAGTGGGAGCACTACAGCATTTCTGATAAGTATATGTGAATGACATATTGTTGATCGGAAATAATGTAGAATTATTCTGTAAAGCATAAAAGGAGTGTTTGAAAGGAGTTTTCCAAAGAAAGACTTCGGTAAAGCTGCTTACATATTGAGCTTCAAGATCTATAGAGATAGATCAAGACACTTGATAAGTTTTTCAATAAGTACATACCTTGACAAGATTTTGAAGTAGTTCAAAATGGAACAGTCAAAGAAAAAGTTTCTTGCCTGTGTTACAAGGTGTGAAGTTGAGTAAAGACTCAAAGCCCGACCACGGCAGAAGATAGAAAGAGAATGAAAGTCATTCCCTATGCCTCATTCATAGGTTCTATAAAGTATGCCATGCTGTGTACCAGATTTATTGTATACCCTGCACTGATTTGGCAAGGTAGTACAATAGTGATCTAGGAGTAGATCACTGGACAGCGGTCAGAATTATCCTTAGTGAAATAAGGATATGTTTCTCGATTATGGACGTGACAAAAAGGTTCGTCGTAAAGGGTTACGTCGATGCAAGTTTTTGACACTGATCCAGATGAATCTAAAGTCTCAATCTGGATACATATTGAAAGTGGGAGCAATTAGCTAGAGTAGCTCCATGCAGAGCATTATAGACATAGAATTTTGCAAAATACTTATGAATCTGAATGTGAAAGACCCGTTGACTAAAATTATCTCACAAGCAAAACATGATCACACCTTAGTACTCTTTGGGTGTTAATCACATAGAGATGTGAACTAGATTACTGACTCTAGTAAACCCTTTGAGTGTTGGTCACATGACGATGTGAACTATGGGTGTTAATCACATGGTGATGTGAACTATTGCTGCTAAATCACATGGTGATGTGAACTAGATTATTGACTCTAGTGCAAGTGGGAGACTGAAAGGAAATATGCCCTAGAGGCAATAATAAAGTTATTATTTATTTCCTTATATCATGATAAATGTTTATTATTCATGCTAGAATTGTATTAACCGGAAACATAATACATGTGTGAATACATAGACAAACAGAGTGTCACTAGTATGCCTCTACTTGACTAGCTCGTTGATCAAAGATGGTTATGTTTCCTAACCATGAACAAAGAGTTGTTATTTGATTAATGAGGTCACATCATTAGTTGAATGATCTGATTGACATGACCCATTTCATTAGCTTAGCACCCGATCGTTTAGTATGTTGCTGTTGCTATTCTTCATGACTTATACATGTTCCTATGACTATGAGATTATGCAACTCCCGTTTACCGGAGGAACACTTTGGGTGCTACCAAACGTCACAACGTAATTGGGTGATTATAAAGGAGTACTACAGGTGTCTCCAAAGGTAGATGTTGGGTTGGCGTATTTCGAGATTGGGATTTGTCACTCCGAATGTCAGAGAGGTATCTCTGGGCCCTCTCGGTAATGCACATCACATAAGCCTTGCAAGCACTGCAACTAATATGTTAGTTGTGAGATGATGTATTACGGAACGAGTAAAGAGACTTGCCAGTAACGAGATTGAACTAGGTATTGGATACCGACGATCGAATCTCGGGCAAGTAACATACCGATGACAAAGGGAACAACGTATGTTGTTATGCGGTCTGACCGATAAAGATCTTCGTAGAATATGTAGGAGCCAATATGGGCATCCAGGTCCCGCTATTGGTTATTGACCGGAGACGTGTCTCGGTCATGTCTACATTGTTCTCGAACCGTAGGGTCCGCACGCTTAAGGTTTCGATGACAGTTATTATGAGTTTATGCATTTTGATGTACCGAAGGTTGTTCGGAGTCCCAGATGTGATCACGGACATGACGAGGAGTCTCGAAATGGTCGAGACGTAAAGATTGATATATTGGAAGCCTATGTTTGGACACCGGAAGTGTTCTGGGTGAAATCGGGATTTTACCGGATTACCGGGAGGGTTACCGGAACCCCCCGGGAGCCAAATGGGCCAACATGGGCCTTAGTGGAAAGGTGAGAGGGCAGCCCACATAGGGCTGTGCCTCCCCCCTCTCCCTAGTCCTATTAGGACTAGGAGAGGGGCCGGCCACCTCTCTCTCTCTCTCCCCTTTAAGGATTCCTAGTTGGACTAGGATTGGAGGGGGGGAGTCCTACTCCCGGTAGGAGTAGGACTCCTCCTGCGCCTCCCTCTCTTTGGCCGGCCAGCCTCCCTCCCTCCATCCTTTATATACGGGGGCAGGGGACACCCCAAGACACACAAGTTGATCCTTGAGATCGTTCCTTAGCCGTGTGCGGTGCCCCCTGCCACCAAATTCCACCTCGATCATACCGTTACAGTGCTTAGGCGAAGCCCTGCGTCGGTAATACATCAAGATCGTCACCACGCCGTCGTGCTGACAGAACTCTTCCTCGACGCTTTGCTGGATCGGAGCCCGAGGAACGTCATCGAGCTGAACGTGTGCTAAGAACTCGGAGATGCCGGAGTAACGGTGCTTGGATCGGTCGGATCGGGAAGAAGACGTACGACTACTTCCTCTACGTTGTGTCAACGCTTCCGTTGCAATCTACAAGGGTACGTAGATCAGACTCTCCCCCTCGTTGCTATGCATCACCGTGATCTTGCGTGTGCGTAGGAATTTTTTTGGAATTACTGCGTTCCCCAACACTGGCACCACCGGCGCCACCTGCGACGAGGCCCAAGCGTAAGTATGCCAAATCGCGTTTAGAAGTACCACCCACCTCGCGTCGGGACGGACGAGAAGGTGCACAGAGGCAAAGTAAGAAGACCAGACACTCACCTGCGGCGCCGGGTTCGACCGGCTGTACGGCGCCTTTCCGAACTCCCAGTCCTCCCCAAGGTTGGCGTTGGAGATGTCATTCACGCCGGACGCGATCTGTGCCGCGGACAGCCGCGTTGACCCCATGCAGTTGGGTTCTTGAAGGCCGACCATCTCGCCGATGAGGCAGGAGCGCTGTCAGTGTCAAAACTGGAGGATCTTGGGTAGGGGGTCCCGAACTGTGCGTCTAAGGCGATGGTAACAGGAGGCAGGGGACACAATGTTTACCCAGGTCTGGGCCCTCTTGACGGAGGTAATACCCTACGTCCTGCTTGATTGTTCTTGATGATATGAGTATTACAAGAGTTGATCTACCACGAGATCATAGAGGCTAAAACCTAGAAGCTAGCCTATGGTATGATTGTATGTCGTTCTACGGACTAAACTGTCAAAGCCCCAGTTCAGGCCTTGCTTGACTTTGCTTGCATCCATGCATCATGTTAAATTTCTGAAACTTGAATTGAGGAAAGTGGAAGCCTCAAAAACTTAAATAAAAAAGGGGCAAGAACCCTTAAGCTGGCATTCAGTGAAACCAAAATGGCCTTCATTAATGTTTGATAATTTTGGCAAGGGTTTGTGTCCAAACCAAAAATATTGAACATTTTTAAGTAATTATTTTGGCACTGAATTTAAATCATTATTGTCTTTGACTTGGGCATTTAAACACTATTAATAATTTAAATGCTCAAATAATGTTGGAACTATTTTTTGGGCCACTGAAATAATTCAGCATGTGTCCATGAATATTTTCAGGATTTTATTAAATGGTTTAGTATTTTTACTAAACCAAAACAAATTGCAGAAAATAGAAAACAATAATAAATAGAAAAACATAAGAGAGAGAGAGAGTAGGCCACTGGGCCACCTACCTAACCCACCTGGCGGCCCACCTACCTGGTCCAGCCCACCTACCCCCATCGCGTCGTCTTCCTCCTGCCAGTAGGAGCAGGTGCGTGTCGACACACGCGCAGCTACGGCCACCTCCTGCTTCGCGCTGGAGGCCTGTCCTTCTCCCTGATCCCGCGCTTGGAGATGCCCTGGAGCCCCTCTGTCCTCCTCTTGCTTCTCTGGTTCCTCACCTCTTTGGTCCCTCTCTCTCTCGCGCGACCGAGCGGAGCTCGTTGCCGCCGACACCGTCCACCGCGGCCACCAGCCCTCCCCCCGCCCAACGGTTATGCTCTAGTGCTCCGCCTTGACGCCTGCATCGTCCTCGCCGAGCCACGCAGCCTGGGGCGCATCGAATCGCCGCCATCGACGACGCCAGCATCACCGTTTCCATCGCCGGCCACCGTGGATCCCCGCCGTCGATTCGGGAGCTACCGGGCGTCCCCGACCCAGACCTCGCGCTCGTTGGACTCTCTGTGAGCCTCCGCACCGAACCCCCCTCTCCGTTGTCCCATTTTCACGCCGGAGCGCCGTTCCCCACGAGCACCGGAGCCGCCGTCCGCCATTGCTGCTGCACGCATAGCCTCCGTGCTCCCCTAGCCTCACCGTGCTGCTCTTAGTGCTCCCCATGTCTAGCCGATGCTGCCCAGCCTCTCCATTTGCTCCCTGATGCACCGTAGCGACGAGTCCGTCGAGCCCGTGCTCCGGCCGCCGCCGTTTTGGTCGCCGTTGCTGACTCCGTCCATCCCCGCTCGAACCACGGCCACCCACGGTTGCGTCTCTCTCCCCTCTTTCAAACGCGCCCTTCCGCGCGTCGAACCATGGCCCGTAGAGCAAACCCGAAGCGGGCACCACCGTGGCCAGTGGTCACCGACGACGAGCCGTCGCCTGAGCCGCTAATCGGTGGCCCCCACCGCTCAGGAGATTATTTAGCGACTAATCACCCCACTAACCAACCCCCTGTGTCACTGGCACATGGGCCCCACTGCCTAATTAAATCTGGTTTTGTTTTTGTTTAGATTAAACTAACCACACCGGCCCCACAGGTCTGTTTGACCCTGCCATGTCACGCGTTGACCGACCCCACACGTCTGTGACCCAGACAGCTCTGTGTCACTGACCAGTGGACCCCACTGGTCAGGTTTGACCTGGAGGCGCCCAGTTGACCTGCTGACATCAGGGTGACGTCATGCTGACGCAGTAATCCTTTTTCTGGAATTTAAATAAATCTTAAATAATTTATTTATTTCAGAAAATTGCCTAAACTTCTAAAAATCATAGAAATTCAACCGTAGCTCCAAATGAAATAATTTATATATGAAAAATTATCAGAAAAATTCAGGGAATCCACCTGTACCATTTTCATGCATGTTTGAACAATGTTTGTCCTCTGTTTTGGACAAAACAAATAAAGGGCATTTAAATAATCATATATGGGGTTGGAATTGAATCTTGTACTCAAACCAACTTCATTTAAATCATAGCTAGTTGCATTAGCTCAAACCACAACATATTGACATGTCATGATCATGCATCATACTGTGCATTGCATTGATTGTATTTCTTTCTCTGTTGCCGGTTTTTGTCCCCTTTCGATAGACGTGGTTTCGACGATGGGATCGGTGACACCGATGAAGAGTTATATTATCTTCAGAAGTGCCAGGCAAGCACAACCCCCTTGTTCATTCCGATACAATCCGCCTCTCTCGCTCCTGCTCTCTTTTACTGCATTAGGACAACAACGATTCATCTGTTACTTGTTGCGGTAGTTGAACCCCTTATCCTCTGCATGACCTGTCATTGCCACAGTAAATAGATGAAACCCACTAGCATGAGTAGGAGTTGTTTGAGCCCTGATGTGCCTACTCATTCATGCTTGTTTGTCATGCCTGCTACTGCTTAGAGTTGAGTCAGGTCTGATTCATCGGGGATGGATCGGAGGTGTGTAAACATGTCCTACTGTGTGTGAGCTAAGTGTGTGAACACGATTTGGTAAAGGTAGCGGTGAGAGGCCATGTAGGAGTACATGGTGGGTTGTCTCATTGCAGCCGTCCTCAGGAACTGAGTTCTGTGTCTGTGATCCATGAACAGCTACTACCACTCATTGGGATCCTTAATTGACCCTCTCGGCTTCTTAATCACCCTAGTACTCTGTCCAGGAGTTGCAACTAGTTTCTGGTGTTTGTAGGTTATGTGTTGGCGGCCGTGCGTAGCGCTGACCCTAGGGGTGGGCTATGTTGTGGTAGATACACTGTGGCCGGGTGTACCGGGCGCCCGTTTGGTGTCTCGGAACCCTGTACACATTGTTTGGGGCTGTGAGCGAAACTCCGGCCGGATCTCCTCGCGGATGGAACCCGAATAGGCGATAAACCTGGACTAGAGACTTAAGTGTTTAGGTAGGCCGTGGCCGACACCCTCGCCCGGCTTCCGCTTGAAGGTTGCCGAGGTACATGATGTGTACAGGGCTATAAGTGGTGGGAGCGTGTGTGAAGAAGTACACCCCTGCAGGGTTATCAATATCTATTCGAATAGCCGAATTCCTCGGATATGGAAACTTGGACCCCTTGCATAGTTCATAGACAAGTGAAAGTGGATACCCCTAAAACTCGCAAGATAAGCGTGAGTGCTATGGATGGCCTTCTCGTAGGGAGACGGGAGCGGATCCATAGTGGTGTATTGATTGGTGAATATCTGGACTCGTGTGCGCCACCTCAAAAGAGTTGCTCGCAATCGTAGTTCAGGTTAGCCACTGAGTCAAAGCTGGCTTGCTGCAGTTAAACTCCACCGCCCCCTTGTTGATACCGATGCATATGTAGCTAGATCTGATGTAAGTCTTGCTGAGTACCTTTGTACTCACGTTTGCTTAATTTATGTTTTGCAGAGAGACTTCAGTCTCGCTAGTAGTTCCGCGTGGACTTCGACGTTTAGCTTGATACCTCAGCTACGATCTTGTGCTCTCGGCAGAATTTGGTAGATAGTCAGGCTTCTTAGCCTTTTTCATTTATGGATGTCTGTACTCAGACATGTTAAGCTTCCGCATGTGCTTTGCATTGTATGCTATGATTGTTGGGTCATGAGACCCATGTCTGTAATATCTCGCTCCTCGGAGCCTAATGAATAAATACTTGAGTTGTAGAGTTATGTTGTGATGCCATGTTGTATTCACACATATCGAGCATATTGTGTGTATGATTGAAATGCTTGGTATGTGTGGGATCCGACTATCTAGTTGTTTATCCTTGGCAGCCTATCATATGGGGAAATGTAGTCTAGTGCTTCTGAGCGATAGTAGTCCGCTACAGCCCGGATCACCGGAGTCCTGCTAGCCCAGCACTACTGCTCAGGACACTTGACTGGCCGGCATGTGTTTCACTTCGTTCCTATGTCTGTCCCTTCGGGGAAATGTCACGCGGTGACATCCGGAGTCCTGCCTAGCCTGCTACAGCCCGGGTTACTGGAGTCCTGTTAGCCCAGTGCTACAGCCCGGATTCACACGCTGTTGACCGACATGCTCGAGGTTGATTCATGTATGCCTGTCCCCATGGGTTAGTGCCGCTTTGGGTTCACGACTAGCCATGTCGGCCCGGGTTCTTTGTCATATGGATGCTAGCGACACTATCATATACGTGAGCCAAAAGGCGCAAACGGTCCCGGGCCAGGTAAGGTGGCACCCGTGGAAATACCGTGCGTGAGGCCACAAAGTGATATGATGTGTTACATGCTAGATCGGTGTGACCTAGGATCGGGGTCCCGACATAAACCCTCTGGTTTATATAGACACCGGAGGGGGCTAGGGTTACACAAGGTCGGTTACAAGGGAGGAGATATACATATCCGTATTGCCTAGCTTGCCTTCCATGCCAAGTAGAGTCCCATCCGGACACGGGACGAAGTCTTCAATCTTGTATCTTCATAGTCCAACAGTCCGACCAAAGGATATAGTCCGGCTATCCGGAGACCCCCTAATCCAGGACTCCCTCAGTAGCCCCTGAACCAGGCTTCAATGATGATGGGTCCGACGCATAGTATTGTCTTCGACATTGCAAGGCGGGTTCTTCTCCAAATACTTCATGGAAGATTTTTGAACACAAGGATAGTGTCCGGTTCTGCAAAACAAGTTCCACACCCCACCGTAGAGAGAATAATATTTTCATAAATCTAATCTGCTGACACGTTTTGGTAGCACAACATCACGTCGTGGCCCGGTCCTTATCTGAACCGTTTTCCTCAACCAGCGTTGCGCATATTGCGAAGCGGTTTTTCTGTCACGTCTAATCAAAGCAAAGATCGTGTCCCCCTTATTACGGGATTCTCATCAATACGGACATGGGTAACCCAACCGTGCCTATTGGCATGACTCCTAGATCTTAGGCAAGTCCAAAATGGCCACGAGGGGGATGCTTGATATTCACCCTCTTTATAAAGAGGACGGGGCTTTTTCTTTTTTCCCTCTTGTGCTCAATCAAATCCTTCCCCTGCCTCGAGTTCTAACACCCAAAGCTCAGGTCAGGCGCTTCGGACCTTTAACTATGTCTGGATCCAACCTTCAAGGTCGGTGGATGCGTTCCTCTGTCACAGAGGAGGACATCAAGAAGCTGAGAGAGGCCAGATATCTGACCGCCGAAATTTCACATACGCTGCCTGCCTGAGGGCAAGTCATCCCTACTCCCGAACCCATCGAGAGTGTCGTGTTCATCTCCCACTTCCTTCGAGGACTAGGCGTCGCTCTGGATCCCTTCATTAGGGGTCTTATGTTCTAATATGGGCTGGATTTCCATGATCTGGCCCCGGATTCCCTTCTTCACATCTCGTCATTTATTGTCATATGTGAGGCCTTCCTCCGCATTACCTTCGGCCTATGGCTCAACACCTTCGATGTGAAGCCAAAGATGATCGAGGGGCAGCATGCAAAGTGTGGAGGTGCCTTAATAAGCAAAATGGCTGATGCTCCATGGCCAGAGGGTTCCTTCCCAAAGGTGTCCAGATTGTGGCAGTGGGAGTGGTTTTACATCACAGCTCCTCGAAGTGCCAAGTGGGAAGCTGCCCCCACCTTTTGCTCGGGCCCTCCATCGCAACTGATGTCATGGATCAGCAGGGGGCTGAGCTGGGTCCAGCAAAGGACGTGCCAATATTGCAGAGCCGTATCCAAGATCTCTTTGAGAGAAATTTCAGTGTGGTTATGGTAATGCAAGTTATGCTAGTTCGTCGAGTCCAGCCTTGCAAACGTCGGCCCCTTCGTATGTGGGAATTCAACCCAGAAGGACCGCGAGCTATTCAACATTTCCTCAGCATGACGCTCTAAGAGATGTACAAATCATTCTTCGGACCCCAAATAGAGTGTCCGGACACCACCGAGGATGTGGGTTTGAGCTGCAACTGCCCTGCTGCCCAAGTAAGTAATCCCATGGCCGAACCCGCTGTCTTTTTATTTATCATGGCATCATTCTAAAGAGTCGCTCTTTGACCAGGACTGGATAACAAAGGCGAATATGATCAGGTGTTCGGCCCCCCTTCCTGAGGGCTTGGAAAATCCGGTGCTGGACAAGATGCTCGAGTCGGCGCCTTATCTAGTTCCCTCAAAGGAAGATGAAGGGGGGAATAAAGAGGGTGAGAGCGGGCCTCACTCGCTACTTATTCCAACCAGGGGAATGAGTGCCTTCGCGAGGGAGGATAACCAGGGGGAAGAATCTGACATTCTCTCTCCTTGGTGAAGGAAGAGGAGTACCTCTGAAGATCCAGAAACTAATGTTTCCAAGCGGGAGAAGAAATCTTCGTCAGAGGGTCCTGCCTCGGAGGGTATTCTTGCCGCACAATATCCGCACGGGGATCAGCCCTCTACCGAGCTGTAAGTAATCAAAAAGTACTTCATAGTGAAAATATCCACCTTACTTCCGAAGACAATAACCGATGCTTATGAATTGTAGTCCGGATCGTAGCCCTTCTCGACAGAGTTCGTCTTCGGGGGCTCTCCTTCCGGAGATGATGGAGAGCGAAACACCTCCCCCTGACACCCCGCCTCATGAGGCAGGCAACCCTGAAGTGTCGTCGCAGAGGGTATCTCCGGATCTGCCAAGGCCAGAGGATAACCCTTTGGCTACACGGAATCCCCAGTATCCGGCTCCTAAGGGGAGTGACAACAAGAGTCCGGAACCGTACATTGTGCGGGTTGGACACACTGAAGGATCTTCTGGGGCAAGCGGCCGTCTCGAAAGCGCATTGTATGCTGATGGGTACGGTAATTGAAAGGATTTCATCCGCTGAAAGCGGATTGCACGAAGCCTTTATGAGTATGCTGAAAGGCTTTGAGGTACGTGAAATAGTGTATGTTTTTGATAGTACCGCACACGTTAGGTGTGCCCTATGCAGATAGTAGCCCCCGAGACTTTGGTTGTCATCGAGAATGGCGGCAACCCGAGGATCATATTTGTCGGTGTTCTGGGAACGGGGGTCCCCAGACTTGCCTGCCTACGGCCTGCGGCGTGGCTCAAAGAGGCCCAGCATGGCCCATCTTCATCAACACAAGACTCAAGACCCTCGCGAGGTGCCAAGCCTCGCGAGATGGATGACACGGAGCTTCCTCAGGCACGGCCTCGTCAGGCTAGCTCGCGAGGAGGCGGAGAGGTCAAGGCAGGGTACCTCGTGAGGTGCCCGTGACACAAGCCATGACGACTTAGGGCGCCAGGCGGGTGCCAGCGCGCGCAGCGTCCTTCCTTCCTCTATGGTGCAAAGGGGGCAAGCGCAGCCGCGGAGTACCGAGGCATTAGGCAAAGGTTGCTGTTTCGGTGCAACAAGACCAAGACCAGGAGGACTACGAGACGGAGGTCACCGTGGAGCCCAAGACGGCGTCATCACCAGAGCTTTGCGCAGGCGAAGACTGCTTTTTGTCAGGGTAGTTGATACTTGCTGTCCCCCTTCAAATTAGCCCGCCATTGTTGGCTCCCTTCCCGCTCAATATTTGGGAAGAGGACCAGGGCCTCTATAAATAGAGCCAGTCGCCCACGTAGCAGGGGGTTTTTCGAGCTTTTGGTTCGGTTGGCTAGTAAGAGTAAGAGAGAGAGAGAGAAAGAGAAGGGTGGCTGAACTCCCCCTAGCAGTTCATCACCCCAATCAAGAACAGACCCTCGCGAGGCTGTTCTTCCTTGTATTATCCATCATCATCAGCCCCAAGAGACAATCCACCAACCACACATTGGAGTAGGGTATTACACCACAACGGTGGCCCGCCGCGTCGTCATCATCATGCCCGGCGACCAGGAGGGCAACCCCGACCCATGGGCTGCGTGGCCCGCCCGCGCGGAACCGCTCGCCTCAGGCGACCCCGTGCCCCAGGCAGCTCGCGGTCCGCAGGGCGCTGCAGGCCGCGGGCGACGCGGACAGACTTCGAGAACTCTTACGCCACGGCAAGCACGGTCGGCAGCAAGGGCTACCAATCACACCGCGACCACGACACCGTACACCCACCGGGAGCAGCTGAACTCGAGGGCCGCGCTCACGATGGCCCGGGAGCTGCTGCGGTGCAGACTGCTGGAGGGCAGCCACGACGTGCTGCTGGAGTGAGTGGCGGAGCTCCTGGGCTTCGCCGCCTCGGGGGCTCACCCCTTCTCCGCCCAGCTCCCATCTCAAGCCCAGGGCGACCCGCGCGGGGGCTCCGCGCGCGCCCACGGGCTGCAAGGCTACTCCGACGCCAGCGAAGCTGTCCGCACTGGACCGGCGGCGGCGATGCCACCGCCCCCGGCCCGCGAAGAAGAAGGACTCAACGCGCCCCGCGGCCCCAGCTGTCGGATTTCGGGTTCCGGCAGACCCTTAAGGTTCGAACACTGGGGTGCACGCGGAGATTACGCCTTCTACCTCCCCGCCTCGCAAAGATCTAAACTACTCAAAGAACTACACAAGGGACACAAGATTTATACTGGTTCGGGCCACCGTTGTGGTGTAATACCCTACTCTAGTGTGTGGTTGGTGGATTGCCTCCTGGGGCTGATGATGATGAACAATACAAGGAAGAACAGCCTCGCGAGGGTCTGTTCTTGGTTGGGGTGATGAACTGCTAGGAGGAGTTCAGCCACCCTTCTCTTTCTCTCTCTCTCTCTGATTTCGATCCCCCCTACCATGTGGGTGGCTGGTCCTATTTATAGAGGCCCTGGTCCTCTTCCCAAATATTGAGCGGAAAGGGAGCCAACAATGGCGGGCTAATTTGAAGGGGGACAACAAGTATCAACTACCCTGACAAAAGCAGTCTTCGCCTGTGCAAAGCTCTGGTGATGACGCCGTCTTGTGCTCCATGGTGACCTCCGTCTCGTAGTCCTCCTGGTCTTGGTCTCGTTGCACCGAAATGGCAACCTTTGCCTGATACCTCAGTACTCTGCGGCTGCGCTTGCTCCCTTTGCACGAAAGAGGAAAGAAGGACGCTGCGCGCGCTGGCACCCGCCTGGCGCCCTGAGTCGTCATGGCTTGCGTCACGGGCACCTCGCGAGGTACCCTACCTTGATCTCTCCTCCTCCTCGCGAGCAAACCTGACGAGGCCGTGCCTAAGGAAGCTCCATGTCATCTGCCTCGCGAGGCTTGGCCCCTCGCGAGGGTCTTGAGCCTTGTGTTGATGAAGATGGGCCATGCTGGGCCTCCTTTGAGCCATGCTGCAGGCCGCAGGCAGGCAAGTCTGGGGACCCCCGTTCCCAGAACACCGACAGTAGCCCCCGGGCCCAAGGCGCGCCCGGACTTGGCCGTGCTGAGAGGCGAAAGGGCAAGGGCGAAGCGCCGCAGGCCCTGACAGCCTGTGGCCTTGGGCGCCACGTGGCGGTTGATGGGACGTGGGCGTCTCCGCTTCCCCATGACGCCTCGGTGAACGCGCGAGTTGGACAAGTCCCTGCATGCAGATCGTGTCATGAGTACCTATGATCGTGGAGGCCGGCGGTTGGCCTTCGCCGGCTATAAGTACGGGATTGCGCGTGCCCCTCCAGTCCATTCCTCCTTGCTCCTCCTTCTTCTTCATGGCCCCGTTGAAGAGATTCTCGGCCGCCGAGAAGGGGAAGGCTTGCCGGGCTGAGCCCGCCTCTGCCCCACCCAAGCATGGCAGAGGGCGCCCTCGCAAGCATCCTGTGGCCACCGCGGTGGCTCCCCACGGCCGTGGCGGTGATCTTCAGCACGGCGACGGGTGGGTTGCTGCAAATGGGGGGGCATGCTCCGGCGGCGCGTCCCCCCAGGCCGCGCGTTCGTGCTGCTGAAGTGCTGCTGGAGTTCGTCGTCTGGTCGGCGGAGCCGGCCAGCACCCGGCTCCCGCTTCGTCGCTTCCTCCTCGGCGAGCTCTTCCTCCTCGGCGAGCTCCCGACCGGCGCCCCAGGCGGCCTCTATCTCCAGGCCGACGGCTGCTGCAGCCGGGCCTCATGGGTCTCCCTGGAGGTCTCCGCGGCCGGGAGCCTGTCCCTGGCCCGCGGTTGGTAGACGTTTGCCCGTGCGCGCGGCCTTGGCCGCCGGTGCACCCTACACTTCAAGTTCGACGGCGACGCCACCCTCTATGTGAGGGTGTTTGGGGAAGATGGTCGCCGCGCGGGGTGCTGCCCCGAGGGTGACGACCGCGGCTGGGAACCCAGCTCCGGTGATGATGGAGGGAGCAGCGCTCGTGCGGCTGGCGGCGCTCGGAGTTCCTCAAGCTTCTCTGGTTCTTCTTCAGACGGCGACTCCTCCAGCAGCGGCCGCGATTAGCCCCTTCGCCGCTGCGCCCTGGTGAGGCGCGAGAGGGAGTCCGCCTGAGCTCCGGAGGAAGCTCGCGCCTTCCTCGCGGCCGGTGTGAGGCGAGCCGCGCCGGATTTGTCCTTCCCTTTCCCGTTTTCCTGTGTAAAAAAGACAATTGTGCGGAGCCCCGCGGGGGCATGTTTGGGTTATTGCTATTAATCATCATTTGCTTTCGTTACCGTTCCTTTCGGCTATGTGCCTGAGCGTGGATAGTTCCCGACCCCGGCCCCGGGGGGGGGGGGGGGGGGCGACTGACCCAGGCCCTTTGTTTGTGTCGCGATGCCCGTGGGGCACGGACTGGAGGGGTGCTCCTGTAAGGGGCCCAGGTCGCGAACTCTTTGAACGACTAGGATAGGAACGCTCGTGAGGGCGCTCAGCTGCCTCCCTCATGAGGCCTTGCGCAAGAGAAATCGAGGCAGGAGAGCGAAAACCCAAGGAACCGCAAGCCAAAGACGGCAACAACTTCAGTAAAACTTCAAATGGGAAGGAACAAGCCAACTGCGGAAAGCAAATGAAAAGCTGCGTCCGGCACCTATTCTAGTCTTCGACGTCTTCTCACCAGTGCGGAGCTAAGTGCTGCCACTGGGCATGGGAGGGAGCCCCAGGGCCTGAGGCCGGCGCTCTTGAGACTCCGGGGCGTGTACAACCCCAACTCATTATTACGTGAGAGTGTCACGGGCGGCGAGCTTCATAGGCATTGGCCTTCTTCACAGGCTCTGGGCCTTTTCCAAAACGCGATAGCTTCACAGGCACTCGCCTTGCTTCACAGGCTCCGGGCCTTTTCCAAAACGTGATAGCTTCACAGGCACTTGCCTTGCTTCACAAGCTTCGGGCCTTTTCCAAAACGCGATAGCTTCACAGGCACTCGCCTTGCTTCACAGGCTCCGGGCCTTTTCCAAAACGCGATAGCTTCACAGGCACTCGCCTTGCTTCACAGGCTCCGGGCCTTTTCCAAAACGCGATAGCTTCACAGGCACTCGCCTTGCTTCACAGGCTCTGGGCCTTTTCCAAAACGCGATAGCTTCACAGGCACTTGCCTTGCTTCACAGGCTCCGGGCCTTTTCCAGAACGCGATAGCTTCACAGGCACTCGCCTTGCTTCATAGGCTCCGGGCCTTTTCAGGGGTAGAATCTCCGGAGGTGCTGGATGTTCCATGCATTCTAGACCGGCACTCCGTCCTGAGTCTCGAAGTGCGCGGAGTCGGGCCTGGAAACATGAACAACCTTGAACGGGCCCTCCCACATGGGAGAGAGCTTGTGCAGTCCCTCCCTGGAGAGGACCCGCCTGAGTACAAGGTCTCCTACCTCAAGAGTCCTGCGACAGATGTTGCGGCAGTGGTATCGCCGCAGCGCTTGCTGATACCTCACTGCCTGCAGCGCGGCCTCCCGGCGACGTTCCTCCCCCAACACGAGGTCCATCCCCCACATGGCATCCTGCTGCGCCTCGTCAAATGCCAGGACCCGCGCGGAGCGACGTCTGACCTCGTGAGGGAGGACCGCTTCTGCCCCATAGACCAGGAAGAATGGGGTCTCTCCCGTCGGTTTGGTCGCGGTGGTGCGGATGGACCACAACACGGACTGAAGCCCATCGTACCATCCTCTGCCACAGGTCTCCAGCTTCTTCTTGAACGTCCTGGTCTTGAGGCCCCTCAGGACCTTCGTGTTGGCTCGCTCGGCCTGGCCGTTGCTTTGGGGGTGCGCCACTGAGGCGTAGCATACCCGCGTTCCAAGGTTAGCACAGTATGTTTTGAAGAGGTTACTGGTGAACTGCGAACCGTTGTCTGTGCTGATGCGATTCGGCACGCCGAACCGGCTTACGATGCCCTTGATGAACTTGACTGCGGAGCCCGCAGGGATGGCGCGGATAGCCTCCACTTCAGCCCACTTGGTGAATTTGTCCACGGCAACGTAGAGGTAGCGATAGCCCCCTGGCGCCCGAGGAAACGACCCAAGATGTCCAGCCCCCAGACTGCGAATGGCCACGAAAGGGGAATAGTCTGCAAGCCTCCTGCTGGCTGATGGATCTGCTTGGCGGGGAACTGGTAGGCTTCACAAGCTTTCACTAGCCCCACGGCGTCATTGAGCGCGGTGGGCCAATAAAACCCACTGCGGAACGCCTTGCCGATGAGGGTCCGCGATGACGAATGATGTCCGCAGTCTCCGCCGTGTATATCTTCCAGTAGCTCCTTCCTTGCTCCCTGGAGATGCAGCGCATGAATACATCGTTTGGTCGCTTTCGGTAGAGCTCTCCGTGTCTGATGCAGTATGCCGTGGCCTGGCGTGCCACTCGCTCCGCCTCCTCCTCCTTCTCTGGCAAGGTCCCTTGCGTCAAGTAGCTCCGGAGCTTCGTGATCCAACATCCCTCCTGAAGTTCCATCGTCAGGAGCAGGCGCGCTCCTGAGGCCGGGCCATAGGTCGGAGCTCCTGAGGTAGGTGGCTGGGGGAGCTCCTCCAAGGGCTGAGCCGTGTTTGACAATGACGGCAGAGCTGAGGGCTTGAAGAGCCGCTCCTCGAAAATGCCAGGCTCCTGGGGTAACCGTCTGGATGCGCGTTTGACGATATCGTTGGCCTCCTGATTGGTGCCACGGGGCACATGCTGTAACTCCAACCCCCAGAATTGCTTCTCCATCCTGCGGACTTCCGCAAGGTAGGCTTCCATGTGCTCATCCTTCGGCTCGTACACCTTGTTGGAGAAGTTGACAAGGAGCTGCGAATCGCCCTTGATGGTGAGGCGTTTCACTCCTAGGGCGGCTGCGGCCTTCAAGCCGGCTATTAAACCTTCATACTCCGCTATGTTGTTGGAGACCTTTTCGCCTTGCTGGAAACAGAGTTGCACGGCGTAGTAGAGCTTGTCCTGTGTGGGTGATATAAGCACCGCCCCAGCTCCAGCGCCATGTCTGGAGAACACCCCATCGAAGTACATGACCCAGCCTTCTGGCGCCTCGCTTCCTGGGGATAGGGACCGATCCTCATCGGCCTTGAGTCCTGGCGCCTCCATCCACTCTGCCACAAAATCTGCCAACGCTGCTCCCTTGATGACCCTGGTCGTGCTGAATTCGAGCTGAAACGCTTGCAGTTCTATGTTCCACTCAGCGACCCTCCCAGCTGAATTAGGGCTCCTGAGCACTCTCTCTAGGGGGTACGACGAGACGACCTTGATGGGGTGACCCTGAAAATAATGCCGCAGCTTGCGCGAAGCCACCAGTAGCGTGAGGAGGAGCTTCTGAGGCATAGGGTACCGTGCTCTTGCATCCCGCAGCACTTTGCTGACGAAGTACACTGGGTGCTCGACGAGGCGGAGTGCGTCAGTGCTGGTGGCTCCTTACGGAGACCGTGGCGCCTCTTGAGGCAATGAGGCCTCCTGAGACTGGCCATCTGGGAGAGGGGCCTCTTCCGCCTCTGGTGCATCCCTCCGCGGCGGCTGATCCTCCTCAGCTGCGGTGGTGGTTTCTGTAGGCCTTCCTTGTCCCTGTTCTGCCTTGTCCCGGGCTGCTACCGTGGTTTTGACTCGGCGCTCCTCTCTGACTACCACCAAGGCTGCGCTGGCGGAGTAAGGCGTGGCGGCGAGGTAAAGCACCAGGGGCTCCTGAGGGCGCGGTGCCACCATGACCGGTGGGCTGGTCAGGTATCTCTTGAGATCCTGGAATGCCCTGTCGGCCTCTTCAGTCCACTCGAAGGGCCCCTTTTTCTTCATTAGCTGGAAGAAGGGCAGGGCTCGTTCTCCTAACTTGGAGATGAAGCGCCCTAGCGCGGTCACGCGCCCCGTGAGCTTCTGCATCTCTTTGAGGGTCTTTGGCGGGCTCATGTCTTCCTCCGCCTTAACCTTCTCTGGGTTAGCCTCGATGCCCCGGTGGGACACGAGGAAACCCAAGAGCTTGCCCGAGGGGACTCCGAACACACACTTCTCTGGGTTGAGCCGTAGGTTCAATACGTTGAGGCTCGCGAAGGTTTCCTCCAGATCCTGTATCAAGGTCCCGGCCTCCCGAGACTTTACCACGATGTCATCGACGTAATCTTCAATGTTCTTCCCGAGCCGCAGGCCCAAGGTGATGTGCATCAGCCGCTGGAAGGTCGCCCCTGCGTTACGCAGCCCGAATGGCATGCACGTGTAGCAGTATACCCCACATGGGGTCAGGAAGGCCGTCTTCTCGACGTCTTCTACCGCCATCTTGATCTGGTGATACCCAGAGAAGGCATCCAGGAAGCATAACAGGTCGCATTCCGCAGTGGAATCGACGATCTGGTCGATGCGGGGGAGCGGGAATGGATCTTGCGGGCATGCTTTGTTGAGGTTGGTGAAGTCGACACACATACGCTCCTTCCCTCCCTTCTTTGGCACAACGACGGGGTTGGCCAACCAATCTGGGTATCGGACCTCGTGGATGACCCCAACGGCCTCTAATTTGCGGGTCACCTGGACGATGAAGGCCTGCTTTTCTATGGACTGCCGCCTGGCCTTCTGCTTCACAGGGCGCACGTTGGGGCACACGTTGAGGTGGTGCTCGATTACACTCCTGGGGATCCCTGCCAACTGGTCCGGCTCCCAAGCGAACACCTTCTTGTTTGCGCACAGGAACCTGACCAGGGCCTCCTCCTGCTCGGGCTTGAGGTGGGCGCCTATGGTGAAAGTGGCGTTGGTGGACCCGTCCTCATCGACGGGTATCTGTTTGGTTTCCACCTTGTCTTGGGTGAACAACTGCTTCTTCTTGGCGGGTGCAGCCCCCTTGACCTCGGGGGTCTCCAAGTCGGCGTGCTGTGCCGATGCCGCCGTCTTGAAGGCGAGCTTGAGCGCCCGCAGCGCGTCCCCGGTGTCCCAGTGCACAGTGAGGATACGGTTGCTCCCGGGCATCTTCATGAGGTTGTACGCCGGGTGCGTCGCGGCCATAAATTGGGCCGGCGCTGGGTAGCCAAGGATGGCGTTGTAGGGGAGGCTGATGGGGGCAATGTCGAAGTCGACCAGCTCTGTGCGGAAGTTGTCGTAGGTGCCGAAGGTCACTGGGAGCCGGATCTATCCCGAGGGACTGGACGACTTGCCCCCGACGCCTGAGAAGGGCCGGCGGGGTTGCAGCCATTCCAGAGGTATGCGGAGGAGGTAGAAGGCCTCAACCGAGAGCATGCTGAGGCCCGCGCCGCCATCAATGAGGGTCCTGGTGACGGCCACCTGGCAGATGGTGGGGGTGCACAACATGGGGAGCGCGCCTGAGCCGGCCGAGTTGGAGGGGTGGTCCTTCGAACTGAAGGTCAGGTCGGTCTCGGGCGCCGTCCATTCCGGGGGAGCCCCCTACCGCGTGGAAGCGGTGCTGACCCGGTGGATGAACGGCTTAACATGATGACTTGTGGGCAGCGCCTGCGAGCCGCCCAGGAGGGCCGCGATGACCGGGGGTGTTGGTGTAGCGCGATGGGACAGCGCAGGAGAGCCCCTGCAGCGCGAACGAGCTCGGCAACGCGGTCGAGCCATTCTTCGTAGACGTCGTCGACGGGGTGGTAGCGCAGGAGCTCGTTTGCCGCGAGGAGCGCGGCTCGAGCCTCTAAGGGCGCGCGGAGCGTGCTGGGCGAAGAACCAGCGGGTGCAAGCAACGGAGTAGCGGTGTGGCCGTCTTGCCGCACAGATGGATGCTGAGACGATGCTTGCTGCTCGCCCCCCGCCGGGCCGGTGGCGGCGTTGACGGCGGGCGACGGGGAACGATGAGGACGTCTGCCGACGGGCGCCGTCTGGGCGACGCGAGAAGCGATGGCGGCCCGGTGCTCGGCGCGGGCCCGACGAGCGTCAGACATGGATGCGACGGTCGGAGGAGAACGGGGCGGTGGACGACGAATTCCGGCGCACCCCTACCTGACGCGCCAAATGTCAGATTTCGGGTTCCGGCAGACCCTTAAGGTTCGAACACTGGGGTGCGCACGGAGATTACGCCTTCTACCTCCCCGCCTCACAAAGATCTAAACTACTCAAAGAACTGCACAAGGGACACAAGATTTATACTGGTTCGGGCCACCGTTGTGGTGTAATACCCTACTCTAGTGTGTGGTTGGTGGATTGCCTCCTGGGGCTGATGATGATGAACAATACAAGGAAGAACAGCCTCGCGAGGGTCTGTTCTTGGTTGGGGTGATGAACTACTAGGAGGAGTTCAGCCACCCTTCTCTTTCTCTCTCTCTCTGATTTCGATCCCCCCTACCATGTGGGTGGCTGGTCCTATTTATAGAGGCCCTGGTCCTCTTCCCAAATATTGAGCGGGAAGGGAGCCAATAATGGCGGGCTAATTTGAAGGGGGACAGCAAGTATCAACTACCCTGACAAAAGCAGTCTTCGCCTGCGCAAAGCTCTAGTGATGACGCCGTCTTGGGCTCCATGGTGACCTCCGTCTCGTAGTCCTCCTGGTCTTGGTCTCATTGCACCGAAATGGCAACCTTTGCCTGATGCCTCGGTACTCCGCGGCTGCACTTGCTCCCTTTGCACCAAAGAGGAAAGAAGGACGCTGCGCGCGCTGGCACCCGCCTGGCGCCCTGAGTCGTCATGGCTTGCGTCATGGGCACCTCGCGAGGTACCCTGCCTTGATCTCTCCGCCTCCTCGCGAGCCAACCTGACAAGGCCGTGCTTGAGGAAGCTCCGTGTCGTCCGCCTCGCGAGGCTTGGCCCCTCGCGAGGGTCTTGAGCCTTGTGTTGATGAAGATGGGCCATGCTGGGCCTCCTTTGAGCCACGCTGCAGGCTGCAGGCAGGCAAGTCTAGGGACCCCCATTCCCAGAACGCCGACACCAGCAGGCGGCCGCATTGCCACCCCGCAGTGGGCGTGACAGGCGGGACCACGTGGCATGCGGGGCATCACGGCATGGCATTCGGGATGATGGCGATGGAGGAATACGTGCCCCTCATGATGGACCAAGGACACCCTCACGAGAATGGACAAGGCTCGCTCCTCGGCCCAAGCTGGGGGGACGAGGCACTGGAAGCTGAGCCTTTCCAGGAGCCTCGGAACGGTCCCGCTGGCCACGCTGAAGGCAACGATTATCGGGCACCGCTGATTCTTCAGGAGCAGGTATACGCTAACCATGGATCACAGGAGGTGCAGGTCGCCGCGGCAAGCAGCTGCCCCGCTCCTACAGTCTCCTACCCCTCGGGAGGAGGGCGCAGGGGGCTGCAGGAGAGGAGCCGAGATCCGACATCACCACCGCGGAGTTTGGAGCAAGGTGTTCTTAGGAGGTAGGCCCTATACCGGGGAGGTGCCTCAGGGCCTGCCCCTGGCGGAGGACCCGTGGTCATTGGGGGAACCGCTGGCGACCGCTCTACCCCATCGGGCGGCATCCTGGGTTCCGGTCGTTGTTGATGGCACTAGAGTGTGGCGCAAGGCGGGGCCCTTGTCTGGCGATATGAAGCAAGGCCAGTACCTGTGAAGAAGGCCCGGTGCCTGTGAAGCTCGCCACCCCGTGACACTCTCACGTAATAATGAGTGGGGCTGTACACGCCCCGGAGTCTCAGGGGTGCCGACCTCAGGCCCTGGGGCTCCCTCCCACGCCAATGGACAGCACTTAGCTCCGCGCTGGTGAGAAGACATCCAAGACTAGATTAGGTGCCGGACGCGGCCTTTTGTCTGTTTTCATTGCCTTTCCCTTTGGCTGTAGCTTTTTCCCCGCTGGATTTAAGTTGGATTCGAATTTGAGATTTGCGTGTGTTCGGGGAAGGGGTGCTTATTCTCGCTCGAGCTATTTCTCGCGTTCTGGTTACCGCTTCGCCACAGCTGCCTCCCCTTGCGAGCCCCTCGCGAGTCCGGTCAGGCCTGGCTCGTGCGCAACCCAAACTGCTACTGTTGCTCCCTCTCGGGAGGATCTTCGGGTGCCTGCGGAGGTTGCCCTGTTTGGAAAAGGCCCAGAGCCTGTGAAGCAAGGCGAGTGCCTGTGAAGCTACCGCGTTTTGGAAAAGGCCCAGAGCCTGTGAAGCAAGGCGAGTGCCTGTGAAGCTACCGCGTTTTGGAAAAGGCCCAGAGCCTGTGAAGCAAGGCGAGTGCCTGTGAAGCTACTGCGTTTTGGAAAAGGCCCAGAGCCTGTGAAGCAAGGTGAGTGCCTGTGAAGCTACCACATTTTGGAAAAGGCCTGGAGCCTGTGAAGAAGGCAAGTGCCTGTGAAGCCGTCGCGTCTGGGAAAAGGCCCGGAGCCTGTGAAAGGGCCAACGCCTGTGGAGCTCCCCGCCGGCGACACTCCCATATCCTACGGATCCAACTAGAGAACACCCCAGATGTCACGCCCTCCCACAGGCCGCTTCGGGGCTAGCGCGAAACAAAGGTAAACCAGCCAGCCACCAGGTGCGGGCGCTCGTGCAATACGACAACTACTAATATGATGAGCACAGGTTTTACATGAGGGGCTTCCCCTCCCAAAATGCTCTCATAGCCATCAGGTCAAAAGCCTAAGTTCTATCCATGCAGGGCAAAAAAGACAGGAGCAATACACACTCAGTCGGACCAATCCCCCAATGCGTCCTCGGCAGCACCTCCCGAGCCGCCACTGGCATCGCCGGGCTCGCCATCGTCGTCTGCGTCGCCACGAGCGGCGTCAGGGCTGTTCACCGCACCGCCCGCGTTAGCAGCCACGATCATGTCGTCGTCATCCAAAGCGAAGGCCCTGACGAGGGCGTCCACGTTGTCTTCCACCCAGTGCGCCAGGTTGCCTCGGACGGCCTAGGGAACTGGGGCGATGACGGCGTCAAAATCGAAGCGGGAATCCATGTTCTGGAGATGACTGAAGACACGGGAAAAGGCGCGCCCGAGCAGGGCGCGGCTCCTCTCCTCCACCAACCTGTCGGCCCTGGCCGACCGCGCCTCCAGCTGCATCACCACGGCAGTGAAAAACTGAAGGTTGCCAGCATAGTTGGCTGTGTGCGGATCGCCAACAGCCGCCTCATAGATGTTGCCCAAGGCTGCGCTAGCCCTCTCCCGGAGCGTAGCGAGCATGGGGCCGTGCATGTGCTCCAGGACCTGCCGCTGACGTATCTCATCCGCGTTCTGGCGCGTGACGCCCTCAGCTTCCTCCACCCGCTGGCGGAGACGGAGCACCTCGGCCTGGGAGGCGGCTAACTCCCCTCGCGCTACCTCAAGGGCGGCCCGGGAGGCGTCGGCCGGCCATGTCGCCTCCTCCCGCTTGGCCCTCAAGACTGCGGTCCTCCCTTCAGCTTTGACCCGGATCAGCTCCAGCCTCCTCTCGAACCCGCGTTCGAGGTCTTGGTGCGCCATCGCCACCCGACGCCCGACCTCCTCCAGGACACGAGCTTCCCGTGTGGCGACATCGTCCTCCGCCTGCATCGCCAAGCGCTCCCTTGTCTCCAGCCGCTCGTACTCGCGGGTGCGCTCGGCGGCTTCCAGCGTCAATGCTTCTTCACGCCTCTGGAGCTCGGCTGGGTCGCCGGAGGCCACCCGCATCGATGCAAGGGCCAGCTCGCGCAACTCCGCTTGCTCCTCCAATGAGTGGCACCAGGCCAGGAGCTCACGAGCCCGCTCCTCTGCCGCCTCTCGCCGCTGATCAGCTCCCCAGGCCTCCTTGGTGGCCTAGGATTGGGCCACTCGAGAGGCCTCCAGCGACGCCTTCGCCTCTTCATCATCAAGATCATGCTGACGGCGCGCGAGGGCAATGGCGGCCTCCAGCTCGCGCCTCCCAGCAGCCAGGCGCAGGCCCTCAGCCTCCAGGCGCACGTCTTCGTCAGGAAGCTCCTCCCCAAGCAAGTTCACCGTGCCGGCCGCCCTTCGAGGAACCCTTGGCGGCGAGCGCAGCGCTCCCAGGCATGCTCAAGCACGTCTTCCACACCATTGTCCACCCCGAGCAAGCGCCGGGGGCCACGAATCATCGTTCCTCCTCCGGGCAGGGGGCTGGGGGCTGGCGCCCCCGCGACGGCCGGGCGCGCCGCACCAGAAGCCCGGCCTGGAGCCAGCCCGTCTCCAGATGAAGGGCATAGGAGGCGCCTCAACCAGTCGCAGTCCACAACCAGACAAGAAGCCCACGGCAGGCTGGCTATTCCCCGAGAGGGCCCAGGAAGGAAAATCGCGGGGAATGAAGGGCTGCGGTGCACCTCAGGATGGTCCACCCCTTCAGACGCCCTCACCACAAGGGCAGAACTGCTCGGAGCACCTGAGGACGGTAGAGGGGGCGAAGCCAGAGGAGGCGGCACCTCTGCTACTTCCGCGAGCTCGGCCGGAAGGGGCCTGCGGAGCAAGGATCAGTAAAAGCAACAAGAGGGTGAGCTGCAGATGCCCAGGGCCGCTGCAAGACACTTGAGGCCGAGCTGCCGGGAGATGGAGAAGGAGATGAAGGCTAGGGAGGCCGCCGCCAAGGACCGGGACGCCAAGCTTGATGACCGCCACAGCCGGCTGGAGACGCTGGAGCGGTCGCTGAAGGCAGAGAGGACCGAGCTGGATGCCAAGGCGAAGGTCCTGACGGAGGACCGGGTGGCCTTCGCGGAGCTGGAGAAGAAGGCTCGAGGCATATTGAAGATGCTGTATGAGAGCGGCCTGGAGGAGCCGTTGGCTGGTGAGGAGGACGGCCCCGCAAAGCTGCTCCCCTTCCTGGTTGATGCGCTTGAGGACGCCGCGGACGGCCTTGGCCCCATGGTCGAGGCCGAGGCGTGTGCCCTGTCTTCTGCGGCGCTGTCGCGTGTCCTCAGCCATGTCTACCTGCATGACCCCAACGTTGACTTCGACAGCCTGCTGGAGCCCGTGAGCGGCGACCGTGCCGCTGCCGCCGCTGAGGCCGTGAGAGGCCGAGCCGAGGTTCTGTCGGGGAAGTTCCGCTCCCCCAGTGTCATGCCCGGGCGCGGTGCCGCCAGCCTTGCGACCTCTGGAGGCGAAGCCGTCCAACGTCACTCCACCACCGGTGACGGTGTTACTGGGGAGTGATCCCTTCGCGACTCCCATCCTGTTTTATTCCTGCACATGCACCATGCCTTGCGGAGGCGTTTAAACTTGTGTTTGGCGTTGTGGAACAATCTTATGGCTTGTAATATTTGCTTTGAATTTCCTGGAATTTGCAGTTTCCTCTCCTACTTGCTTACGCTCTGCGTCGGCAGGGCCCAGCCCCACGCGTACCTCACCCAGCGCTAGCCCCGACCGGAAACCAAGGACAAGACTAAGGAGTGAGGGGCTACGTGGCAAGTTAGGCTCCTGAGTCGCGATGCTCAGGAGTCCCCCTTGACGCGCGAGCAACAAGTAGGGAAGGGGGGAGCGAGAAGTGGATTGACCGTTCTACGTCGGCAGGGCCCGGCCCCGCGCGTACCTCACGCAGCCTTAGCCCCGACCGGAAACCAAGGATGGGACTAAGGAGTGAGGGGCTATGTGGCAAGTTAGGCTCCTGAGTCGCGATGCTCAGGAGTCCCCCTTGACGCTCAAACGGGTTTCGTACCTTGGCTCTGCTCGGGGAGTGGTGCGCGGCGACCAGGTCCAAGGGACCTAGCTGGGTGGCGTGCGCTCGGGCGAGGCCCATGCGTAGCCCCCCATGTCCAGCCCCTCGCGCGGCACTCCCGAGGGGAGGCATTGCGATGGTGCCGGACACTGAGCTCTGGGCTCCCTGAGGTTGGTATGGCCGTGGGCCGCCCTCAGTTGTTTATCACCAGCGCGGAGCATAGCGCTTCCGTATGTGTACGGGCATAGCCGCTCCTCGGAAGTGTCGTCAGCCAGCGCGGAGCATGGTGCTTCCACTGGTGCGTGGGAGGGGGCTCCCCTCCGGGAGGAGCCCCCGAGGCGTGTACAGCCCCGCCTTGACACGTGGCCGGCACGGTAGGGCTAGGAGAGGTGTATCTGGGCACCCGTGAGCCAGCGCGGGACTCACGAGGCCCTACCTCGAGGCGGGTTGCGCCTGGCTCTGGGCCTTTATCAATTGGTGTGTTCCTGCAGGGTTGTTAGAATGCAAATGCTCTACGTCCTTAGGTCCCAACCCTCGAGCAAGCTCAGCCGACGCTGGTATGACAGGTCACGATGCCATGGGTCAAGGCCAGGGGGTGAGGGCTGGAGAGCCAGTAGGAGCACATGAGTCGCGATGCTCAGGTACACTCCTTTTAACGTGCAAGCTCTTTGCATGATGACAAGCAGTAGGTGATAATCATGGGAATCAGATTAAGCGTGAAAGAACAACTTCACCCTAAGGTAAATGCTGGAAAAGCAACTGCCGCTGGGTCGGGCCCGAGCGGCGTGGGGATGATACAGCCCGAGGGGCGCCCCCAACAAGGTAGGTAAATAGCATAACCAAAATGGATACATGCCGCGGGGACAGACCCACGCGGCCTGGGAATGGTGCAGCCCTGTGGGTGCTCCCAGCTGAAAGTAGAACTCTGAAAGATGTCACCTGGTGTTGTCAAAGATGAAGTGATGCTGAGGGAGTGAGCGATGCGCGGTGAAGATGTCGGCCCTCATGAGCCCCCAGGCCCAGGGGCCTCGGGAGGCTCCGGTGGCACGTGCAGGTCTTCAGGGACCATCGCCACCTCCGCCAGGACCGCGCGATGCCTGACCTCCTGAGCCTCCAGAATGCTCCTCAACAGGCGCCGATGTGCGGCGACCGTGCTCGGGAGGCCGAAGGGCATGCGAACGTAGCTGTGAGGTGGTCCCTCGCAGCGCCCTATGGCCGAAGGCCATAGGCGCTCCTGGGATGCAGCTCGGTTGAGCCCTGGTACATCGACGCAGACGCACAGTCCTCCATCCTCGCCTAGATGTGGGGCCACGGCAGGTAAGCAGCGGCTGCCGCACATGATTCTGAACTCTTGTAGCTCATGGGTGTTCCTTGCGATGAACTCCTGAGGGTTTGGTCTCCTTTGACTTGTACCTTCCTGAGGGAAGCGTGCTTGAAAGCACCCCTCCAAGTGGTGCCCGAGTGCCTCCTCCGCGACCTTGGCAAGGTCAGCGGCTCTCCAAGCGAGAGCCCCCGAGCCCTGCCTGAGGAGGGTGCCAGGCGCGCCTTCCTATGCGTGAGAGCGCGGCGCTCCCTGATCGGGCGCGAACCCTGACGCGATACCTCCGGAGGTGCCTGCCTCCTTGTGGCTCGGGCCAGGTGAGGTCTTCTTCTTCTTGAGGGTCGCCTCGGGAGGCCTCCCGCTCCTGTGGTTTGGGTCTCCCATTGCCGCGGCTTGGAACGCACGCTCGAGCGAGCACACTGCGTCCCTTTCTTCACAGGGTACGGTGATGACTCCACCGCTTCTTGGCATCTTGAGGACATTGTAACCATGGTGGGTCACTGCCATGAACTTGGCTAGGGCTGGGTACCCAAGGATGGCGTTGTATGGCAGGCGGATGTGAGCAACGTCGAAGTCGATGAGCTTGGTGCGGTAGTTGTTGCGTTGCCCGAAGGTGACCGGAAGGTGAACCTTCCCAATTGGAACAGTGGAACCATCGGTGACTCCTGAGAAAGGCTTGGTCGGCTGAAGCTGGTCGTACGGCACTTGGAGATTGTCGAATGTCTCGAAGGACATGATGTTGAGTCCTGCCCCGCCATCGATGAGGGTCCTGGTGACCTGCACATTGCTGATGACTGGGGAGCAAAGCATCGGGAGGACTCCGGCCGTTGCCGTACACTTGAGCTGATCTGCGGAACTAAACGTGATCGCGCACGAAGACCACCTAAGAGGGCGCGTGGCCTCAAGCTTGGGAAGGACTGCATTCACCTTGCGAGCAAACTACTTGAAAATGCGCTGTGAGGCTGGGGCCTGGGCGCCACCCAGGATGCAAGCGATTGCACGCGGATCTTGGAAGCCCCCAGCCGCATTGTCTTGGTGTTGGTCTTCGTTCCTCCTTGGTGGAGGCGGCAGAGGAGGGAGGCCCGCGTTGCCATGTGGGTGGCCCTCACGAGGCTGGTCCCTCCAGCCTCCCTCGCGAGGACCGCGTGGATGGTCCTGCCAGCGGTCCTCGCGAGGGCGGTCACGCCATCCCTGGCGAAGGCCGCAGTCTTCCCATCATCCGCCACCTCTTCCTCCTCCTCGGCCATAGCCCCTGTCGTTGCGCTATGGGCGTCGGCTGATTCGCCCATCTCGCACAGCTCTAAGCTCTTGACATTCGTTGGTGTTGTGGGTGTGGAGGTCGTGGTACATGCAGTACCGTCCGCCCTTGGATGACTCAGGCTGGTCCCTGCCTCGCTTGGTGTCTGGTTCCACTGCTAGCACGGTAGCCCCCTTGCGCTTCACGTCTTTGGCATTGGCTTCTTTTCTTCCGGGTCGGCTGTCGGGAGCTCGAGGAGGGAGAGACGCCCTTCCTCAGCCCTGGTGCACTTGGTCGCCAAGTTGAACAGCTCCAGGGATGTGCACAGGTCTTCATGGATTGCTAGCTCTTCCTTCATCTTGACGTCGCGCACGCCGTCGGAGAAGGCTGAGATGATAGCTTCTTCAGTCACCTTGGGGATCTTGAGGCGAGCGTAGTTGAAGCGCTGGATGTACTTCTGTAGGGTTTCTCCTGGCTGTTGCTTGGTACAGCGCAGGTTGCTCACGGCCCGGGGCCGGTCGCGTGTGCCCTGGAAGTTGGCGATGAAGCGGGTGCGCATCTCACTCCAGGAGGAGATCGTGCCGGGAGCCAGGTTCAAGAGCCAGGTGCGGGCGCCGTCCTTGAGCGCCATGGGGAACCAATTCGCCATGACCTTTTCCTCTCCGTTGGCGGCTACGATGCCCAGCTTGTAGAGCTGCAGGAACTCCGCGGGGTCCGTTGTGCCATCGTAGCGGGGAGGGAGGTCAGGCTTGAACTTGCGTGGCCATGTGACGTCGTGCAGCTCGGGGGTGAAGGCGAGGCAGCCCACCGTGGCCACCGGCGCCCTTTGCTGGTGCTGGACTTGTTCTTGCGGGTCACCACGCGCCGCCACTGGGAGCAGCGCGGGGTCTCGTCGTGGAGGCGTTGGGGCGCGATCTTGGCGTGCCGACACTGGGAGCGCGCGAGCACCTTCCAGGGGACGTGGGATCTCTTGGCAGCTCCCTTCTTGCTGCGCAGGCGCCAGACGTGGAGGGTCCCGCCCTGGGGCTGCGCGCCTTGGAGCCAAGGCACCTTCTTGGGGAGGAGGCGGTGGAGGCGCCTCCTGATCCTCGCCCCCTGCACGGGATGGAGGGCGAAGCAGCGAGAGGGACCGCAAGGGGGAGCCCACTGTGGCACTGACGAGCTCGGTGATGCGGGCGAGCCAATGCTCGTAGAGGTCGTCGACGAGGCGATAGTGGAGGAGCTCCCGCACCAAGAGAAGTGAGGCGTGTGCATCCATGGGTGCATGATGGGCATGGGACGACGAGCCAGCTAGAGTCAGCGACGGGGTGGCGGTGCGGCCATCCCACCGCACCGAGGGATGCTGGGACGAGGCCTGCTGCTCGTTCCCCGCTGGGCCGGTGGCGGCGTTGGTGGCGGGCGACGGGGAACGACGTGGGGGGCCGCTGACGGGCACCGTCTGGGCAACGCGAGTGGCGCGAGCAGCCCGGTGCTCAGCACGAGCCCGGCGAGCGTCAGCCATGGACATGACGGAAGATCACACACGAACAGCGGAAGAAAGATTCCGGTGCACCCCTACCTGGCACGCCAAATGTCGGATTTTGGGTTCCAGCAGACCCTTGAGGTTCGAACACTAGGGTGCGCGTGGAGATCTCTCCCCTACCGATCTACGTCCGACCCTCTCGTGCGAACTAAGATGAAAATGATGAACAACACAGGGGACACGCGGTTTATACTGGTTCGGGCCACCGTTGTGGTGTAATACCCTACTCCAGTGTGTGGTGTGGTGGATTGCCTCTGGGGCTGATGATGGACAGTACAAGGGAAGAATAGCCTCGCGAGAGGTGTTCTTGAGCTGGTGCGATTAACTGCTAGGGTGAGTTCCGTCGCCTCTCTTTCTCTCTGCTAGGGTTCTACTAGATCTCTCTCTCTCTCCTCTCTCCTGGGTGTCCCCCTTCCTTTGTGGAGGCTAGCTCTATTTATAGAGGCCCTGGGCCTCTCCCCGAATAATGGAGCGGGAAGGGCGCCAACAATTTGCCATTTTGAAGGGGAACATCTAGTACAAGTTATCCTGACCAAAGGTGCTCTTCGGCTGCCAAAAGCACTGGTGATGACGCCGTCTTGGGCTCCACGGTGACCTTCGTCCTGCCGCTTTGCTGGTCTTGGTCTCGTTGCACCGGAATGGCAACCTTTACCTGATGCCTTGGCCTGTGCTTGCCCCCTTTGCACCAAAGGGGAAACAAGGACCCTGTGCAGGCTGGCGCCCACCTGGCGCCCTCCTGGCCTTGATCGTCATGGCTTGCGTCACGGGATCGTCGCGAGGTACCCTTGCATTGATCTCTCCGCCTCCTCACGAGCCTGCCTGGTAAGGCATCTCTTGAGGAAGCTTCCTGTCGTCTGCCCCGCGAGGCTTGGCCCCTCGCGAGGGTCTTGAGCTTGGGCTCATGAAGATGGGCCGCGCTGGGCCCCACTTGAGCCACGCCATAGGCCGCAGGTAGGCAAGTCTGGGGACCCTCGTTCCCAGAATGCCAACACAGCGCCCTCGAGCCTCCTCCTCTCTTTAGCCATCCCTTGGCATCTGTCGTGCATCCACCACGACAAATGTGAAAGACGACTGCATCTCCAGGTGAACTGATGAAGGATATCATCTTTGTGGGTAACAAGCAAAGAGCACTGATGGACAACAACTTGTTTTTCGTTGAAAATCGATTAGCTTCACCAGCCGATGCGACCTTGAGCATCGATAGGTCATCGTAGTGATGCATCATCCATTTGGCATCAAGTTTGGGTGAGGCACCAATGAAGTTTGACAAATCCTCACTTTGGTCTGTTTCTTCTCGGTAATCAAGCTTGAGGAAGGAAGAACCACGTGCCAGAGGACAGTGAGGTGGAACAACAATGGCCATCCAATTTTGTGTAGTTCCACTAAAATTGAGGAAGACATGCCCGAGTATGGAGATACGCATCGTTGTTTGCAAAAATATAAAAAAGGGATATAGTGTTGTTACTTTGTTTTGGCAGTGGTACAAGATTAATAGCGACATCTCAATTGTCAATAAGAATTAATGAAAAGTACACCAACAAACAGAAGCATCATGATTATCTTGATGGGAACTAAACCAGGATACCAGAGAAAAAAGCAGGACAAGAGCATTTATCGACGCCTCTGGATGGACATCGGCATTACTTAAAAGGGACGTCACTTTACCATGGGCATTGCTTCATTTAACCAGTGACAGTACTATTATATTAACAGTAGCAATAGGAGCATATGGACAATGACCGCACAACCACCATGTACTTTTTATCTAAAAAATATGTATACCTCCACCGAGGCATAAACCAGGACAACTTTTCGAGTGGCATTTCCTCTATAATAGCAAAAACATAGGTGATGTTGTGTTGGGGAACATAGTAATTTCAAAAAAATTCCTACGCACACGCAAGACCATGGTGATGCATAGCAACGAGAGGGGAGAGTGTTGTCTACGTACCCTTGTAGACCGTAAGCGGAAGCGTTATGACAACGCGGTTGATCTAGTCGTACATCTTCACGGTCGACCGATCCTAGTACCAAAAGTACAGCACCTCCACGATCTGCACATGTTCGGCTTGGTGACGTCCCACGAACTCTCGATCCAGCTGAGTGTCGAGGGAGAGCTTCGTCAGCACGACGATGTGATGACGGTAATGATGATGCTACCGTCGCAGGGCTTCGCCTAAGCACTACGATGATATGGCCGAGGTGGATTATGGTGGAGGGGGGCACCGCACAAGGCTAAGGGATCAATGATCAACTTGTGTGTCTATGGGGTGCCCCCTGGCCACGTATATAAAGGATGGAGGGAGGAGGAGGCCGGCCCTCATAGGGCGTGCCCAAAGTGTGGAGTCCTACTAGAACTCCCTAGTCCTAGTAGGACTCCACCTCCCACATGGAATAGGAAAAAGGGAAGGGAGAAGGAGAAGGAAGGAAGGGGGCGCCCCTTTTCCCTAGTCCAATTTGGACCAATCCATGGGGATGGGGCGCGACCACCCTTGAGGCCTTTCTCTCCTTCCCGTATGGCCCATTAAGGCCCAATACGAATTCCCGTAACTCTCTGGTACTCTGAAAAATACCCGAATCACTCGGAACCTTTCCGATGTCCAAATATAGCCTTCCAATATATCGATGTTTACATCTCGACCATTTCGAGACTCCTCGTCATGTCCCCGATCTCATCCGGGACTCCGAACAAACTTCGGTCATCAAATCACATAACTCATAATACAAATCGTTACAGAACGTTAAGCGTGCGGACCCTACAGGTTTGAGAACTATGTATACATGACCGAGACTCATCTCCAGTCAATAACCAATAGTGGAACCTGGATGCTCATATTGGTTCCTACATATTCTACGAAGATCTTTATCGGTCAAACCGCATAACATCATATGTTGTTCCCTTTGTCATCGGTATGTTACTTGCCCGAGATTCGATCGTCGGTATCCCCATACCTAGTTCAATCTCGTTGCCGGCAAGTCTCTTTACTCATTCCGTAATGCATCATCCCGCAACTAACTCATTAGTCACAATGCTTTCAAGGCTTATAGTGATGTGCATTACCGAGAGGGCCCAGAGATACCTCTCCGATACACGGAGTGACAAATCCTAATCTTGATCTATGCCAATTCAACAAACACCATCGGAGACACCTATAGAGCATCTTTATAATCACCCAGTTATGTTGTGACGTTTGATAGCACACAAGGTGTTCCTCCGGTATTCGGGAGTTGCATAATCTCATAGTCTGAGGAACATGTATAAGTCATGAAGAAAGCAGCAGCAATGAAACTGTAACGATCATGGTGCTAAGCTAACGAATGGGTCAGGTCAATCACATCATTCTCTAATGTTGTGATCCCACTTATCAAATGACAACTCTTTGTCCATGGCTAGGAAACTTAACCATCTTTGATTAACGAGCTAGTCAAGTAGAGGCATACTAGTGACACTATGTTTGTCTATGTATTCACACATGTACTAATTTTCCAGTTAATACAATTCTAGCATGAATAATAAACATTTATCATGATATAAGGAAATATAAATAACAACTTTATTATTGCCTCTAGGGCATATTTCCTTCATGTTGGACGAGCCGACGAACCCTAGCTACTGTACACGGGGAGCTGGGGAGTAGTGGCATAGAAGAAAACCCGCATGCAGCGACCTGGGGAGTAGTGGCATAGAAGAAAACCCGCATGCAGCGACCTGGGGAGCCGGACCAGTACAACTACAATGAAGCATGAAATCCAAAAGAAGTTATACCTCAGGTGGGCGAGATGTCCCTTAGGCGGGCGGGTGTCGGTGTCAAAACCGGCGGATCTCGGGTAGGGGGTCCCGAACTGTGCGTCTAGGATCGATGGTAACAGGAGACGGGGGACACAATGTTTACCCAGGTTCGGGCCCTCTCTATGGAGGTAATACCCTACTTCCTGCTTGATTGATCTTGATGAATATGAGTATTACAAGAGTTGATCTACCACGAGATCCTAATGGCTAAACCCTAGAAGTCTAGCCTATGTGGGTATGGTAATGAGTATATGTGGTGTCCTTTCCGGACTATCCCCCTCAGTTTATATAGACACCAAGGGAATCTAGGGTTTACATGGAGCCGGTTACATAAGAAGGAATCATCTGTCACCAAGCTTGCCTTCCACGCCAAGTAGAGCCCAATCCGGACACGGTGCAGTCTTCGGCCTTCATGTCTTCACAGCCCATCAGTCCGGCCCATGGATAACAGGACGGACGCCCGAGGACCCCTTAGTCCAGGACTCCCTCAGTAGCCCTCGAACCAGTCTTCCATAGAGAGGTGCTCGGCATATATATTGTCTTCGGTATTGCAAGGTGGGTCCCTCCTTCAATGATCTCCAAGTAATGTATCCGGCCATTGATCCAATGTCGCCTCCTTGGCTTCTGCGCGTTGAATAATCTTTGTCTTCCACGCGTCGAGTGAATGTGTAAAGTCAGGGTATTTTTGTGAATAACACCCCATCGATGCGAGGAAGAGCGCCTAGTTAAAGATATTGGACCCCAGATCCATTCAGCGCTACGCAGAAGAAATCCCCAGAGACTGCTTAGGAGAAACCATTCCATCATGGCTAGTGCTCCCAGCTCCTCCAATCGTCCCGGCCCAGAGAAAGGCGAGTGTGAGAGGTGTTTCGTGTCTCATAGCCGATTGACGAAGTTGCAAACGCAGGGATTCCTTCCCCATGCAGATCTAGTCCCTGTTCGAACGGGGCTAGCTTTCTTCAATGAGGGAACTCAGGCCGAGGACTTCCCCAATCCATCCGGGGGAGAGCGAGTGTGTTTTGTCCCCTACCTGCTAAGAGGCATTGGATTTCCAATCCATCCGTTCCACCGAGGGCTTCTGGAATACTACGGCCTCCAGCTGCACAACTTCACTCTGGCCTCTATTCTACACATTGCGGGTTACGTCGCTTTATGCGAACTTTTCCTGGGCATCGAGGCTCATTTTGAATTGTGGAGGAAGCTGTTCTGTCTCGTCCCATGCAATCACGAAGGGTCAATATTTGAAGTGGGTGGAGCCGAAGTATGGCGCGTCGCCGATACCGGATATCCATCCGGCACACCAAGGAAGGAACCCGATGAATGGCCCTCCGAATGGTTTTATATAGAGGACGTTGCGCTTCCCGACCCGATTCAAAAGGGTCTTCCTGAATTTTCATGCGCCCCGCTGCAAAAATGCCATAGTTGGCGTCCCCGGAGTCTTGAAGAGGAAGATGGCACGGAGGTTCGTCAGCTGATGAGCAGGATAAAAGAGCTCACTCAGTCCAGACTCACAGTAATCGAGGTTATGGCGATTTCCATAGCGCGAGGGGTTCAGCCGCTCCAATACAGAGGGCTTCCAATGTGGCATTACAATGGGGAGGACGACGCCTCTCGCTGTGGCTGGAAAGGTCCGGATACCCCTGCCGCTTTGGCTAAGATATTAGCCGAACTGTTCAAAGGGGAGGAGAAGGAATTTCTCCGCATTAAATTTAGGGATGGGTATTCTATGTATAACCCTCCCAGCTGGGTAAGGCCCGACCCCTCTGCTTTTACTCCTTCCATCTCCGAATTGCCTTTGATAAACTTCTAGCTTGTTTGCTTATGACAGCACTGGCGAAAGGTCACCGAGGGATTTTATAGTCCCACCCCACAGCCGGAGGACCACAACCGGGAGCTCGATCCCAGGTTCGAAGAGGATCCGGATATATTTGTGGTGCTTGCAGAGGGGGTGTTTTACCAGACGAGCTACGACGACACAGAAGTGGCCATCATCGCCGACTACCCCGGTCTTCTTCTAGCTTCACACGTAAGTGATCCGAACACCCCTTATTCAAAAGAGATCTCTCCTTCCTTCTTACCCACCACATTGTCTTGTGCTCAAAAGGGGAAGGGTTTGACATGTCGTACTACTCCAAGGGTACCTCCAAAGAGGGCGTCCCCCACTCCGGGCGAGCCTTCCAAGAGGAAAGAAAACGAAGATACGGCCGTGCCTTCATCGAGGAGGTATGAATTCGCCAACCTGCACCTGAGCAGTCACATCCGACCGTGACCTTCCTGTTATCCATGTGTCAGGAAAAAGACGCATCGGACCGTATCCGGAGGTTCGAGTGGTCGTACTTCTCGCAGCCAAGATTCAAATCCTGCCATGAAGACAGGGGCTGATGCGAAGGTGAAGCCGGACTGTCCTCCATCCGAGGACTTGGATGATGTATCCGTCACCAACTCGGAAGTGGAGAGTGCGATGAATCATCGGCGCCGCCGGGCCATTTTACAAGACCCTGGCTTTTCAGAAGAGTCGTGTAACACCTTCAACTCGGCTAATGCATACATTCGAGCTGCTCGAGATGGGATTAACAGGGCCACAAAGCAACATTTGAAAGATGTGCAGGTAAATTTGTTTTGTCTGACTATGATGACCATATGCCAGTAGCCCCTGAGACTTAAAGGAGTTGGAACAACTGATTTAAGGATCAATGTATGACCAGGTGCTTACGGAGAAGAACGCCTAGCTAGCTTAGGAGCTGGAAAAGTGTCAGCGCCAGCTGCTTGCTGCCAATGCCGAACTGGAGAAATACAAGGCATCTCCCGGTAATGTTTCCTTCTATTGAAAATTCATAATGATACACCTATAGTGCGAATCTGGGTGCTAATCTGTGTGTTCGGCCGTTAGACCAAGTACGAGAGCAGCTGGACGCCGCTCGAAGCGAAGAACATGGAGCAAAAAAAGCTACTGGCAGCGGGCGAGCGTGTATTGACAAAAGTCATTCAAGAGAAAAAGAAACTCCAGGACTCGAACTCCAAACTGGGTGAAGAACTGAAAGATGTGCGAGCTCAGCTAGCTGACTCTGTGAAGGAGAACAGGAAGCTGCAAGGTGGCATATTCAGCATGTGGCCACTTTTGTTTGATAACAGTTTTGGAGGTAACGATAGCTGATATAGCTGTGATTGCAAGTGTTTTGACGAACCGCCCCAAAGAGGAGGTGTCCGGATCATCAAGTGATCTTCTGCAAGGGTTGTCGCAGTTGCACGAGCAAGCTCGGCAGGTGATGCGGAGTGGGGCCAAGGCTTTATGGCCATCCGACCCCCTCCAAGAAGCATGGAGAAGCTGGTAGAGCTGTTCAAGGGAGCGCGGCGGCGTATCCGGCTGTGGAAGATATCGGCATGCCGAGATGGTGCGCGAGAGGCCTGGGCCATGGTGAAGACGCGATACATCAAGCTGGATCCTAATCACATGGCTCGTGTCGGACTGCTAGGGTCGAATGGGGAAGAAATTCCCGTTAGTTTAGTATATGACCAAGTAGAGGTGGCCGCCAAATATTCCCAACAGGATTGTAAGTTAGACTGCCTGTTGGAAGGTGTAGAGGAGGAGGTTTTCGAGTCCAAGTGACTGTGTACTTTCCTCATCTAGCTTAATTGTATATCATTTGTCATGGTAGACCTTTTCGCTTCAACCTCTGGTCCCGAAGGTGCGGAGTGTTTCCGAATACCGTCGCAGCCGAATAGGTCGGGGTATGCTTGGAAAACTAGGCGTATGGGTCATAGTTGCTTGAACAGACAAGTTGTATCCGGCTAGCTATGCTATATTACATTGATATCCTAAGAAACATCTTCCAGAAAGAATAGTTCCATTAAGGGTTCCTTTCCCTGGGTGTGCATGCATTTAATGCGCATGTTCGAATTGTGGTGTGAGCACCAGGTTTGTATAACTTCTAGGGGTGCACAATGGAGTGAGTTTTAAAAAACATCTTTAATTCATCGACTGAATATTCCCTTAAGAATGCTAGCTTTCGGCTTCACCCAGTCTGAGGTACACATCCGGATGACCCGACAGTAACAATCGCAGAGGTGCTCCCTTTATGCCCTAGCCGAACTAACGGGAACGTAGGGCATAAGCACAGGAGCCAGGCAACCCAGCTTGGCCAAAACTAAAGCCATATCAATGCATATAATGGCAAAGAAAAGGTACATATGGAAAAACTCATATGTGAGGAGCTTGATGCTCAAGGAATGACAAGAACTTCTGTCCGAGAAGCCCCCACGTACTAGTGGCGTACATGTTTAAAGATGTATGTGCCGATGGTGTGCGGTCTAGCTGCACCAAAGCTTTAAAGCAAGAAATAAGAAAGTAATCGGAAAAGAGAGAAAAAATAATGGAAACTACAGGGGAGGAGGAGACGAACAAGGGGTTTAGCGCTAGGCATAGAATCTCCGGAGTCTGGCTGGGTTCCAAGGGTTCGGCTCGAGGCGATTGTCTAATGCATCGCGAAGACGGTACGCTCCTCTGGTGAGGACTTCGTCAATTATGAAGGGACCCTCCCATTTGGGCTTGAGTTTTTCCTTTTTCTTCTCCGGGAGGCGTAGAACGAGTTCGCCAACGTTGTAAGTCTTGGCCCGTACTTCTCTGCTTTGATATCTTTGAGCCTGTTGTCGGTAAACTGCTGAACGGGCTTTTGCGACATCGCGTTCCTCCTCCAGGGCATCTAGGTTGTCCTACCAATCGAGCTCGGCTTCTCTCTCTTCGTACATATGCACTCTAGGTGAGTCGTGAATAATATCGCAGGGCAATACGGCCTCTGCACCATACACCATGAAGAAAGGTGTGTACCCGGTAGTATGGTTGGGTGTGGTCCGCAGCCCCCAGAGTACGGAGTCGAGCTCCTCAACCTAGTGCTTGTCTGATTCTGTCAAAGACCGCACTAGTCTGGGCTTGATGCCGCTCATAATAAGACCGTTGGCGCGTTCAACTTGACCGTTGGTTTGTGGGTGGTAGACGGAGGCGTAATCTAGTTTAATGCCTAGATTAGTACACCAGTTTTTACCTCGTCGACTGTGAAATTGGAGCCGTTTTCAGTGATGATGCTGTGTGGGACACCATAATGGTGCACAACATCGGATATGAAGTCTATTACCGGGCCGGACTCAGCTGTTTTGACCGGTTTAGCCTCTATCCACTTAGTGAATTTGTCCACCATAACGAGCATATATTTTTTCTTGTGGCTTCCCCCTTTAAGGGGTCCAACCATGTCGAGTCCCCAGACCGCGAAAGGCCAAGTGATGGGGATTGTTTGTAGGGTAGTGGGGGCATATGGCTTTGATTGGCAAAGAGTTGGCATCCGACGCAACATTGGACAAGGTCCTGTGCATCCGCTCGGGCCGTCGGCCAATAAAATCCTGTACGGAAGGCCTTGCTAACAAGGGCCCGAGCTGCGGCATGGTGGCCGCCGAGTCCGGCATGAATTTCAGCCCAGAGCTGCCGCCCCTCTTCCTCGGATATACATCGCTGAAGGACTCCGGTGGCGCTTTTCTTGTAGAGCTCTCCATCATGAACCTTGTAGGCCTTTGAGCGCCGGACAATGTAGCAGGCCTCATTCTGGTCCTCAGGAAGCTCCTTCCTATTAAGGTAGGCTAGGAAGGGTTCGGTCCATGGGGCAATGACTGCCATGATGAGATGCACCGACGGTGTTATGTCGGTGTTTCCGGGATCTGGGGTTATGTTTCGGTCCGGACTAGTATTGCCATTTTCCCCCTGCCACACCACGGATGGCTTAAAGAGCCTTTCCAGGAAGATATTAGGTGGGACGGGGTCGCGCTTAGCGCCAATATGAGAAAGAACATCCGCCGCTTGATTACTTTCTCGAGCCACATGATGGAACTCAAGCCCCTCGAACCGGGTCAGCATTTTTATGACTGGATTACGATACACTGCCATCTTTGGATCTTTAGCGTTCGAAATCTCCATTTATTTGAGATATTGCAAGGTTTGAGTCCCCGCGCACTTCTAGGCATTGTATGCCCATGGAGACAGCCATCCGGAGACCATGCAATAAGGCCTCGTATTCGGCTGCATTATTGGAGTCTGTGTATAGTATTTGGAGAACGTACTGGACGACGTCTCTAGTAGGGGAGGTTAAAACGACACCCGCTCCTAACCCTGCCAACATTTTGGAGCCATCGAAGTGCATGACCCAATTGGAGTATGTGCCGTACTCTTTAGGGAGTTCGGCCTCTGTCCATTCGGCGATGAAGTCGGCCGATACTTGGGATTTGATAGCTCGACGTGGTTTATATATGATGTCAAATGGCAGGAGCTCAATGCCCCATTTGGCAATCCAGCCCCTAGCATCGCGGTTGTTTATAATGTCGTTGAGTGGTACTTCGGAGGCCACCGTGATCGAACACTCTTGGAAGTAGTGACGGAGCTTTTGGGATGCCATGAAGACCGCGTATGCTATTTTTGGATAATGAGGGTACCGGGATTTGCATGGTATAAGGACAGTAGATACGTAGTATACTGGCTTCTGAAGCGGGAATTTGTGTCCGTCCTGTTCTCATTCAACAACGAGTATGGCACTCACCACCTGATGTGTTGTCGATATGTATAATAACATCGGTTCGCCGACGTTTGGTGCGGCCAGGATTGGATTGCTCGCAAGAAGGGTTTTTATTTCTTCCAGTCCGGCTGTTGCCGCGTCCGTCCACTCGAAGTGGTCGGTTCACCGTAGAAGGCGATAGAGTGGCAGTGCCTTTTCTCCTAATTTGGAGATAAAGCAGCTTAGAGATGCCACGCAACCTGCAAGTTTTTGAACTTGTTTAAGGTCTGTTGGCTTAGCCAATTGTGACAAAGCTCGGATTTTGGCTGGGTTTGCTTCGATTCCCCTATTGGAGACGATGAAGCCCAGCAGTTTTCCAGCGGGGACGCCGAAGACACACTTTTCCAGGTTGAGCTTGTTGTCATACGCCCTGAAGTTGTCGAATGTAAGACGTAAGTCGTCTATTAGTGTTTCCATCTGCCTGGTTTTGATGACGACGTCATCAACATAAGCTTCTACTATTTTGCCAATCTGTTTCTCCAGGCATGTTTGGATCATGCGTTGATATGTGGCGCCGGCGTTCTTGAGCCCAAAGGGCATGGTATTGAAGCAGAATGGCCCGTATGGGGTAATAAATGTTGTCGCCGCTTGATCAGATTCCTTCATTTTGATTTGATGGTATCCAGATTATGCATCGAGGAAACACAGTGAGTCATGTCCTACGGTAGCATCAATGATTTGATCAATGCGGGGAAGGGGAAAAGGGTCCTTAGGGCAAGCCTTGTTGAGATCCTTGAAATCGAGACATAGGCGCCAGGATTTATCTTTCTTTGGTACCATTACTAGGTTTGCCAGCCAGTCCGGATGCTTGAATTCTCTAATGAATCTGGCCTCGATGAGCTTGGCCAGCTCCTCCCCCATGGCTTGTTGCTTAGGTTCGGAAAAGTGCCGGAGTGTTTTCTTGACTAGTTTAAATCCCTTTAATATGTTGAGGCTATGTCTAGCCAACTTGCGTGGGATCCCTGGCATATCCGAAGGGTGCTAGGAAAATATGTCCCAGTTTTCGCGCAGGAATTCTCGTAGTGCGGCGTCAACTATTGAGTTCAGCTGAGCTCCGATGGATGTTGTCTTCTTGGGGTCCGTTGGGTGGACCTGGAATTTGATTATTTCTTCTGCCGGTTTGAACGAGGTGGATTTGGGGCGTTTGTTGAGGATCACATTGTCCCTGTCCACTGTGGAGCGTAGTGCGGTTAATTCTTCGGCCGCGAGGGCTTCAGATAGCGCCTGCAGGGCCAGGGATCCAGTTTTGTTTTTAGCACGGAGTGCTATGTCCAGATCACTGACAAGAGTGATTATACCGTTTGGTCCGGGCATTTTGAGATTCATATATCCGTAGTGAGGTATAGCTTGGAAGCGTGTAAAAGCATCCCGCCCCAACAGGGCGTGATATCCGCTGCTGAAAGGGGCCACTTGGAAGGTTATTTCTTCGGACCGATAGTTCTCCAGCGATCCGAATACCACGTCAAGTGTGATTTTGCCCGCGCACCACGCCTCCCGACTAGGAATAATTCCCCGGAAGGTTGTGTTACTTTGTTTGATGCGGCTCTTGTCTATTTCCATTTTATGGAGTGTGTCCTCATAAATGAGATTTAATCCGCTACCGCCGTCCATGAGGACCTTGGTGAGTCGAAACCCATCGACGATGGGGCTGAGGACTAACGCGGCTGGTGCTTGTACTGTTCTGTACTTTGGTTCGTCACGGCGTTGAATGTTATAGCCGTGTCGTTCCATGGGTTTATTATAGTAATTTGGCAGACTTCGTTGAGCTCGCGACGTGCCCTTTTGCGCTTGTTATTTGAAGCGAATGTCTCGAAGACTGTCAACACTCTTGGGTCGTCGTCTTCTTGGGGGGTGTTGTTCTGGGGTGTCCTTGATAAGGATGTCCTCGCCGCTCTTAGCTACCTGTCGTAGTATCCAACATGCTCTAAGGCTGTGGGTTGCCACGATATCTGTTGTTGTATGTATTTTGCATGGGCCGTCGAGCCACCCTTCCAGAACAGTGCCATGCCATATAGTGGCTTTGTGTTTTTTGACTGTTGGATTGGGCGTGCCATGAGGGTACACCCTTTTCGCCTGGGGAGAGTTGGGTTGGGGCTGGTGGTTCCCAGCGAGCTGCCCGAGTTTCCCAGGCGCTTTCCATCGTGCAGTATTTTTGTACGATGGTTGCTAAGTCAACAAATTTTAGTATGCGGTGGCGATTGATGGCGTTGAGTATTCCTTCGTCTGCATAGTTTTTGCAGAACGCTGATATTGCGTCCTCGTCACGGCAATCTTTTACCTTGTCCTTGACAAGGAGGAATCTAGCCCAAAAGTGGTGGACCTTCTCCTGAGATTGTTGTTTTATGCTCATGAGAGCCTCTATGTTTGGGTGGGTGGGTGGACTTAAATCCAAACCCCGACCTAACCGGTTGTCCGGAGTCCGACGACCTTCCGGACTAGACAGTCCGGGTTCCATAATATCTTCTGATTGTTTGGAACCGCCATCCGATGCTATGTTCGGAGAGCTGGTTGCGTCCCTTCGCGGGTGAGTATCCGGCTCTTCATGAATGGCGACCCGAACAAAGTCCGTCTCCAATATAGAAGAAGACTCGTTTCCAATATCTGATCATAATCTATGATGATTCCCAAAGTGGCGATGCGATCTAGGAGCTCGTTTAAGGACGAAAACTCAACCGGATCCATCTGCTTGGAGTGCTCGGAGTTGATGCGAAGGGAATTTTTGATGGCCCGAGAGGTCATCATCGGCTCTGCGGCCGAACGAGCGATCATAGTAAAGTCGCCCGGCCGGAGGGTTTGGCCCGAGGCCAAAACTACCCCTGCGGTAATGTTGTCTTTAGTGACAAGGCGAGCCATCAAGCCTTTCATCGACGGCACAGTGGAACTCTCAATGAAAGCACCAATTTCGATGTCAAAACCGGCAGATCTCGGGTAGGGGGTCCCGAACTGTGCGTCTAGGATCAATGGTAACAGGAGACGGGGGACACGATGTTTACCCAGGTTCAGGCCCTCTCTATGGAGGTAATACCCTACTTCCCGCTTGATTGATCTTGATGAATATGAGTATTACAAGAGTTGATCTACCACGAGATCGTAATGGCTAAACCCTAGAAGTCTAGCCTATGTGGGTATGCTAATGAGTATATGTGGTGTCCTTTCCGGACTACCCCCCTCGGTTTATATAGACACCGAGGGAATCTAGGGTTTACATGGAGTCGGTTACATAAGAAGGAATCTTCGGTCGCCAAGCTTGCCTTCCATGCCAAGTAGAGCCCAATCTGGACATGGTGCAGTCTTCGGCCTTCATGTCTTCACAGCCCATCAGTCCGACCCATGGATAACAGGCCGGACGCCCGAGGACCCCTTAGTCCAGGACTCCCTCAGCAGGATCTGTCCACACGATGGCAGCGAACTAGAGCGCGGAGGACCTTCATCCGCACCAGCTTAGAGAGGACGGTGCACATCGGCTTCCTCCATCGCCGACGGCGTCAACGTCAACGCTGCACCTCCTCATCTGTGACCACCGGTGAGGAGAGAGATAGAGTGGACACTGTCATCTTGTTTAGATATGAAGAGGGTGAGAGAGCGAGACGCGAGAAACCCTATCAAACAAGAGGCTATATATACAATGGAGTAAAAAAATCTCTTCATAGCAGTGGTTTTAAATAGAATACGCGCGTTCCCGGAAAAAATAAACGAAAATTGGCAGACATTTTTTTAACGTACCAATAAAGAAAAATCGATCAAAAACACGCCCCCACTTCCAGGTTGCAGTTTGTATCCTCACGTGTGGTCCCCGACCCTCCATTATTAAATGAACAAATTAAAGGATCAAATTATTACATACGTAATCTGCCTCTTCATGTACAAATGCGCTCCATCGTGTACTTGCGGGTATCTCGAAGGCAGAGTGAGTGCATGTACATTTCTTCTTGTATGTCGTACTCCATTTATCTCATTTCATATTGTTTCCCACTCCTATGGTATTCCTATCCTAGGAACAAAATGAGGCGGTACTAGGTTTGTGTGTGTAGGGAGAACGAGGCACCGATGGTGTGTACGAGTAGTCATGAGAGTCGTCGCGCACACACACATAGACATATACATGCATATCCGTGTTTACGTAAAATTCCATCTCCATCTCTAATCATACTTGTCCAACTCGCACATTATTTATGTTATTAATTATATACGCAACAATATTTATGTACAACATCTCTTGTTTGCGGGTGTCCGGTCCGCTGCCACACCCGCTCGTGACCAACCCGAACCCTCTTCATCACCCGCCCGTGCTTCTCGCCTGAAACGGTCAGTGCCGCATTCATGCCCGGCCAGAGCGGACGCGACCTCTCATTGGCGCCGGCATTGAAGCAGCACGCCGGTCGAGAGAGCACCGCCCGCGCCGCTTCCCGGTGCACGCGACTGCTCCACGTTCAAAGGTCGCAATAGCCGGCCACAACATGCATGTAAAATGTTCTTCGGAGTCTGTGCTGCAGCTAGTTGTCCTCCCCCTCCTCGTCAATCTTTTCCAGTAGTGCTAGTACTCCATGGCGCGATCCATCGACAAGCAGACGGGAAAGTTATGGTATACTCCGTTTGCAGTGAGTGGCATGTCGAGCAACCGTGTGGGGTGGAGCCGTGGAGGAGGGTGAGACACGAGGTTTCTCTCCGAAACGAAACGTTTGTTCGATGACGCGATCCAACAAAACGAAACATTGGTTTCTCTCCATTTCCATTTTTTCTCCAGAAAAGTGGAAACTTTCCACTCCATTTTCATTTCTACTCAAAGGTTGCCCCATTACAACATTCCATCAAATACAAAGGAAAACTAACACGCATGTTGATGCGTCTCAATGATTCATAGATCATAGCCAATATTTACTTCACAACTAAAGACAAAAGTTGTGAGAGTGTGTACAAAAAAATACTGATGGGGTCACTACGACGTAAACCCTAAACCCTAAACAAGATTTAATTTTCCGGCTAGGTAGAACCTGTCGAAGGAAAGACGGCTGGCACCCTCGGATCATATGATACTTTTGTGCAGTTCCACTAAAATCGAGCTGATCATCCCTGTTGGCAAAGATATTGAAGAAGTGTGATTAGAGTAATAGTACTGGTACTAGTTCATGAGACATAAACTCATCACAAATAGAAGATGGTAGAAGTAGAGAAAGATCCACATGGAGATGGAGCTACATGGGGAGCTGCGCGCGGCAGTGGAGCAAGCCGACTCCAAAAGGAAGTTGTACTTGGGACGTCGGGCTGTAGCTAGAAGGGCGGTTGGGAGGTGGCATCAGCCCATACCGCGGGGACCCCCGACCGAGACGCATCGACAGTGGGTTTTCTCCCTCGCCGCTGTCGACCGCGTCTACGCAGAACATCGCCCCCTTCCTCCAATGGCGGGATCAAGCCGGATCTGTGACCAGCGGTGTGGCCACCGTCGTTCTATGCTTGTGAAGAGAGCAACCCTTGCAAGTAGGCTTGTAGCTTAGGCTCCTGCTAGTGCATATATAGTGGTTTTCTTTTTCTCTCCATATCAACCATTTTATATTGCGTACGTGTCATTGAAGAGTGAAATGATGGTTGCTTCTTCCGACTAACTTACTGTGTGATTTGACTGCTCCTGAGTGGCCCCTACACGTACTCCCCCTACGTGTATGACCGTTCCTGAGTCTCACTTGTACTTATCTCTATTTTCTTGCCTGACACGTAGAAAGGATGCACATAGAGGAATTTTGTTACTGCATGTTGTTACGTAGTACTACTAGTACCTACTCCCTCCTTCCGGTTCACTACTAGTACTCCCTCTGTCCTGGTTTATTGGTCCCCTTTGTACTCAATTCATTGGCTCATTTTCCTCAAGAAATTGTCTTTACCAACGTATTAATATCGGGAATGCATGCGTGAACAATGAATGATTAAACCTTGCATGCAACATTTTAACAAAGCATTGACTTATGAACATGTTAATGTGAGGGACTACAACCTTATGCATGCATGCAACAATCACACATACACATGGACGCAAAAACGTGCGTGACGACCTAATGCATGCATGTTCGAGCACACGACGGAACACACCCGGCCACGCTCAAGTGCTCAACCTGCACGTGCATGCACATACATACTTAGCCAAGGTGATCTAGTGACCGTATAAACACCGGAAAATGTATATATTCAGTGCAATGAGCGTATTATGAAGTCCACTGACCGTATTTTTTATAAATATACAGTGATAGATAGTGTATTTATTTCGTTTCAAATTAAGCCATATTAACCGAAAAGGAGGCAGTATGGACTAACATTACTTTGCTTTGTCCCGTCAACTTGCCGAATGAGGAGAAGCTTGCAGGACGGGAGAAGCTTGCGCGCGGTGGCTCGCAAGACAAGGAGAAACTTTTGACTAATGCAAGCTCTCCCTCACTCAGGCGGTGTACGTGCAATAGTTAATTCGGTGTCAGATTACCAGAATCATACATTGTACCAGTACCATTATAGTTTGACTTCCCGAAGAGGCGAACAACCAAGCACAAAGTTTACTACTAGTACTACTATACAGGTATGTACTACTAGGAAGCGGATGGTGGAGCGTCTGCACTCTTATTTTATTTTAATCTATGACAAAGCAATCTTCAACACATTTGGTTATCTTCAAGGGTTCTCGCATGTGATAATGGAAGTTGATTGCATGGAACACTCACCACAATTCTCGCTTAATTCTGGTTCCTATCCTGCTAGAAATAGGAGCGCTCGGTAATATTTTCGCTTTTTTGTTATTCAGCATATAAACAGGCCAGCAAACCTTGCGGCGCATCTTTGTGCGAACCATGCTTGCTGCACTTTGAATGTGACCGAGAGTTGGCTTGATGAAACACCTCGCTTCCTTCTTCTTTTTTTGCGGGGTACCTCGCTTCCTAGTGACCAGTCTCTTGGCCGATCATCCTAAGAATGCTTATATATGAATAAAGTTCTGTCATTTACCCACAAAAAGATTAAGCTATATTACCCGGAAAGGAGGGAGTATGGACTAGCACTACTTTTTGGTGTGTCCTGTCAACTCGTAGAACGAGGAGAAGCTTGCAGGACAAGGTGAAGCTTGCTTTCGCCCTTTCCGTCTACCTCAAGCCTGGTGGCTCGCAGGACGACGAGAAGCTTTTGACTAAAGCAACCTACCCTCACCCAGGCGGTGGACGTGCAACAGATCAGTCGGTGCCAGATTGCCAGAGGCATAAACTGTAGTACTATCATTGTTCGACTTCATGAAGAGGCGAAGAGCCAAGCGCAAGGTTTAGTAGTATGAGTACTACTAGTATACAGGTACTAGGAACCGCATGGTGGAGCGTCTTGATGTCTACTACACAACCTTCTTCTTGTAGACGTTGTTCGGCCTCCAAGTGCAGAGGTTTGTAGGACAGTAGAAAATTTCCCTCAAGTGGATGACCTAAGGTTTATCAATCCATAGGAGGCGTAGGATGAAGATGGTCTCTCTGAAGCAACCCTGCAACCAAATAAAAAAGAGTCTCTTGTGTCCCCAACACACCCAATACAATGGTAAATTGTATAGGTGCACTAGTTCGGCAAAGAGATGGTGATACAAGTGCAATATGGATAGTAGATAATAGTATATGTAATCTGAAATAATAAAAACAGCAAGGTAGAAAGTGATAAAAGTGAGCGTAAACGGTATTGCAATGCATGGAAATAAGGCCTAGGGTTCACACTTTCGCTAGTGTAAGTTCCCTCAACAATACTAACATAATTGGATCATAAAACTATCCCTCAACATGCAACAAAGAGTCACTCCAAAGTCACTAATAGCGGAGAACGAACGAAGAGATTATGGTAGGGTACGAAACCACCTCAAAGTTATTCTTTCCAATCAATCCGTTGGGCTATTCCTATAAGTGTCACGAACAGCCCTAGAGTTCGTACTTGAATAACACCTTAAGACACAAATCAACCAAAACCCTAATGTCACCTAGATACTCCAATGTCACCTCAAGTATCCGTGGGTATGATTATACGATATGCATCACACAATCTCAGATTCATCTATTCAACCAACACATGGAACCTCAAAGAGTGCCCCAAAGTTCCTACCAGAGAATCACGACGAAAACGTGTGCCAACCCCTATGCATAGGTTCATGGGCGGAACCCACAAGTTGATCACCAAAACATACATCAAGTGAATCACGTGATATCCCATTGTCACCATAGATACGCACGGCAAGACATACATCAAGTGTTCTCAAATCTTTAAAGACTCAATCCGATAAGATAACTTCAAAGGGGAAACTCAATCCATTACAAGAGAGTAGAGGGGGGAGAAAACATCATAGGACCCAAATATAATAGCAAAGCTCGCGATACATCAAGATCGTATCACCTCAAGAACACAAGAGAGAGAGAGAGAGATCAAACACATAGCTACTGGTACATACCCTCAGCCCCGAGGGAGAGCTACTCCCTCCTCATCATGGAGAGCACCGGGATGATAAAGATGGCCACCGGAGAGGGATTGCCCCCTCCGGCAGGGTGCCGGAACGGGTCTAGATTGGCTTTCAGTGGCTATGGTGGCTTCTGGCGGCGGAACTCCCGATCTATTATGCTCTCTGATGTTTTTAGGGTATATGGAGATATATATATAGGCAGAATAAGTACGCCAGGGGGGCCACGAGGGGCTCACGAGGGTGGAGGGCGCGCCCCCCTGCCTCGTGACCTCCTCGCAGATCCCCCAACGTGCACTCCAAATCTTCTGGGCTTCTTTCCTTCCAAAAATGAGTTCCGTGAAGTTTCAGGTCAATTGGACTCCGTTTGATTTTCCTTTTCTTCGAAACCCTAAAACAGGGTAAAAACAGAAACTATCACTGGGCTCTGGGTTAATAGGTTAGTCCCAAAAATGATATAAAAGTGTGTAATAAAGCCGATAAACATTCAAAACAGTAGATAATATAGCATGGAGCAATCAAAAATTATAGATACGTTGGAGACGTATCAGCATCCCCAAGCTTAATTCCTGCTCGTCCTCGAGTAGGTAAATGATAAAAGAAAGATTTTTTATGGGGAATGCTAGTTGGCATAATTTCAATGTAATTCTTCTTAATTGTGGCATGAATATTCAGATCCAAAAGATCCAAGACAAAAGTTCATATTGACATAAAAATGATAATACTTCAAGCATACTTACTAAGCAATTATGTCTTCTCAAAATAACATGGCCAAAGAAAGTTCATCCCTACAAAATCATATAGTTTAGTCATGCTTCATTTTCGTCACACAAGAATGCTCTCATCATGCACAACCCCGATGTCAAGCCAAGCAATTGTTTCATACTTTAGTAATCTCAAACTCATAAACTTTCACGCAATACATGAGCGCGAGCCATGGATATAGCACTATGGGTGGAATAGAATATAATGAGGGGGGTTATGTGGAGAAGACAAAAAGGAGAAAGTCTCACATCAACGAGGCTGATCAATGGGCTATGGAGATGCCCACCGATTGATGTTAATGCAAGGAGTAGGGATTGCCATGCAACGGATGCACTAGAGCTATAAATGTATGAAAGCTCAACAAAAGAAACTAGTGGGTGTGCATCCAACTTGCTTGCTCATGAAGACCTAGGGCACTTGAGGAGGCCCATTGTTGGAATATACAAGCCAAGTTCTATAATGAAAAATTCCCACTAGTATATGAAAGTGACAAAACAGGAGACTCTCTATCATAAAGATCATGGTGCTACTTTGAAGCACAAGTGTGGAAAAGGATAGTAGCATTGTCCCTTCTCTCTTTTTCTCTCATTTTTTATTTGGCCTTTCTTTTTGTATGGCCTTTCTCTTTTTTTGAGCCTTCTTTTTTTATGCCCTTTCTTTTTTTATTCCTCACTTGGGACAATGCTCTAATAATGATGATCATCACACTTCTATTTATTTACAACTCAATGATTACAACTCAATACTAGAACAAAGATGACTCTATATGAATGCCTCCGGCGGTGTACCGGGATATGCAATGAACCAAGAGTGACATGTATGAAAGAATTATGAATGGTGGCTTTGCCACAAATACTATGTCAACTACATGATCATGCTAAGCAATATGACAATGATGAATGTGTCATGATGAACGGAATGATGGAAAGTTGCATGGCAATATATCTCGGAATGGCTATGGAAATGCCATAATAGGTAGGTATGGTGGCTGTTTTGAGGAAGATATAAGGAGGTTTATGTGTGACAGAGCGTATCATATCATGGGGTTTGGATGCACCGGCGAAGTTTGCGCCAACTCTCAATGTGAGAAAGGGCAATGCACGGTACCGAAGAGGCTAGCAAGGATGGAAGGGTGAGAGTGTGTATAATCCATGGACTCAACATTAGTCATAAAGAACTCACATACTTATTGCAAAAATCTACAAGTCATAAAAAACCTCGGCACTACGCGCATGCTCCTAGGGGGATAGATTGGTAGGAAAAGACCATCGCTCGTCCCTGACCGCCACCCATAAGGAGGACAATCAAATAACACCTCATGTTTCAAATTTGTTACATAATGTTTACCATACGTGCATGCTACGGGACTTGCAAACTTCAACACAAACATTTCTAAAATTCACAACTACTCAACTAGCACGACTTTGATATTATTACCTCCATATCTCAAAACAATCATCAAGCATCAAACTTCTCTTAGTATTCAATACACTCATAAGAAAGTTTTATTATATCCATCTTGGATGCCTAGCATATTAGGATTTTAAGAAAATTACCATGCTATTTAAGACTCTCAAAAATAATCTAAGTGAAGCATGAGAGTTCATCTATTTCTTAAAAATAAAACTACCACCATGCTCTAAAAGGTATAAGTGAAGCACTAGAGCAAATGACAAACTACTCCGAAAGATATAAGTGAAGATCAATGAGTAGTAGAATAATTATGCAACTATGTGAAGACTCTGTAACATTTAATAATTTCAGATCTTGGTATTTTATTCAAACATCAAGCAAAGAAAAAGAAAATGGCATTCTAAGAATGGCAAAAATCATGTGAAGAAGCAAAAACTTAGGATCAACCGATACTAACCGATAGTTGTTGAAGAAGAAAGGTGGGATGCCAACCGGGGCATCCCCAAGCTTAGACGCTTGAGACTTCTTGAAATATTATCTTGGGATGCCTTGGGCGTCCCCAAGCTTGAGCTTTTGTGTCTCCTGAATTCCTCTCATATCACGGTCTCCGTAAATCTCAAAAGCTTCATCCACACAAAACTCAACAAGGATTCGTGAGATAAGTTAGTATAAACCATTGCAAAAACCTTATCATACTCCACTGTAGCAAATCACTAAAATTATTATTCAACATTGTATACTAAATGCCTCTGCATATTTAATAGTCCCATCCTCAAATAGAATCATTAGAGAAGCAAACATATGCAAACAATGCAAACATAACAGCAATCTTCCTAAACAGGACAGTCTGTAAAGAATGCAGCAACATCCATACTTCCCTAGCTCAAAAAATTATGAAAGAAAATTCCCACTGTAGTAAATTGATCAGAGCTTAATATGAAAAAGGTTTAAACATTTTATCACATTCTGACTTTTCTAGGGAATTATTGCAACAGCGGTAAACTTCTGTTTTCAAACAGCAACATGTATACTTGTAACATAGGCATAGTAAAGGCTATCAATGCCACTTTTATTGAAATAAAAGATGCAAAACATTATTCTAAATAACAGCAAGCAAATCCTAACAAAATAAATTGATGCTCGAAGCAAAACACATATCATGTGGCGAATAAAAATATAGCTCCAAGTAAAGTTACCGATGAACGAAGACGAAAGAGGGGATGCCTTCTGGGGCATCCCCAAGCTTAGGCTCTTGGTTGTCCTTGAATATTACCTTGGGGTGCCTTGGTCATCCCCAATCTTAGGCTCTTGCCACTTCTTATTCCATAGTCCATCGAATCTTTACCCAAAACTTGAAAACTTCACAACACAAAACTTAAAGTAGAAAACTTGTGAGCTCCGTTAGTATAAGAAAATAAAACACCACTTCAAGGTACTGTAATGAACTCGTTATTTATTTATATTGGTGTTAAACCTAATGTATTCCAACTTCTCTAGGGTTTATAAACTCTTTTACTAGCCATAGATTCATCAAAATAAGCAAACAACACATCGAAAACAGAATCTGTCAAAAACAGAACAGTCTGTAGTAATCTGGATCAAACGTATACTTCTGGAACTCATAAAATTCTCAAATAAATTGCTGGACCTGAGGAATTTATCTATTAATCATCTGCAAAAATAATTAACTAAATAGCACTTTCCAAATAAACATGGCAGCAATTCTCGTGAGCGCTAAAGTTTCTGTTTTTTACAGCAAGATCAACAAGACTTTCCCCAAGTCTTCCCAACGGTTCTACTTGGCACAAACACTAATTAAAAGCATAAAACAACATATAAACAGAGGCTCGATGAATTATTTATTAATAAACAGGAACAAAAAGCAAGGAATAAATATAAAGTTGGGTTGCCTCCCAACAAGCGCTATCGTTTAACGCCCCTAGCTAGGCATGATGATTTCAATGATGCTCACATAAAAGATAAGAATTGAAACATAAAGAGAGCATCATAAAGAATATGACTAGCACATTTAAGTCGAACATACTTCCTATGCATAGGGATTTTGTGAGCAAACAACTTATGGGAACAAGAATCAACTTGCATAGGAAGGTAAAACAAGCATAACTTCAAAACTTTAAGCACATAGAGAGGAAACTTGATATTATTGCAACTCCTACAAGCATATATTCCTCCCTCATAATAATTTTCAGTAGCATCATGAATGAATTCAACAATATAACCAGCACATAAATCATTCTTTTCATGATCTACACGCATAGAAAATTTATTACTCTCCACACACGCAAGATTCTTATCATGAATAATAGTGGGAGCAAACTCAACAAAATAACTATCATGTGATTGAAAATTAAGATCAAGATGACAAGTTTCATGGTTATCATTATTCTTTAAAGCGTACGTGTCATCACAATAATCATCATAGATAAGAGGCATGCTTTCATCATAATAAATTTGCTCATCAAAACTTGGGGGACAAAAAATATCATCTTCACCAAACATAGCTTCCCCAAGCTTGTGGCTTTGCATATCATTAGCATCATGGATATTCAAGGAATTCATACTAACAACATTGCAATCATTCTCATCATTCAAATATTTAGTGCCAAACATTTTATAGATTTCTTCCTAGCACTTGAGCACAATTATCCTGTCCATCATACTCACGAAAGATATTAAAAAGGTGAAGCATATGAGACAAACTCAATTCCATTTTTTATAGTTTTCTTTTATAAACTAAACTAGTGATAAAACAAGAAACTAAAAGACTCGATTGCAAGATCTAAAGATATACCTTCAAGCACTCACCTTCCCAGCAACGGCGCCAGAAAAGAGCTTGATGTCTACTACACAACCTTCTTCTTGTAGACGTTGTTGGGCCTCCAAGTGCAGAGGTTTGTAGGACAGTAGCAAATTTCCCTCAAGCGGATGACCTAAGGTTTATCAATCCGTAGGAGGCGTAGGATGAAGATGGTCTCTCTGAAGCAATCCTGCAACCAAATAACAAAGAGTCTCTTGTGTCCCCAACACACCCAATACAATGGTAAATTGTATAGGTGCACTAGTTCGGGCAAGAGATGGTGATACGAGTGCAATATGGATAGTAGATAATAGTATATGTAATCTGAAATAATAAAAACAGCAAGGTAGCAAGTGATAAAAGTGAGCGTAAACGGTATTGCAATGCGTGGAAATAAGGCCTAGGGTTCATACTTTCGCTAGTGTAAGTTCCCTCAACAATACTAACATAATTGGGTCATAAAACTATCCCTCAACATGCAACAAAGAGTCACTCCAAAGTCACTAATAGCGGAGAACGAACGAAGAGATTATGGTAGGGTACGAAACCACCTCAAAGTTATTCTTTCCAATCAACCCGTTGGGCTATTCCTATAAGTGTCACGAACATCCCTAGAGTTCATACTAGAATAACACCTTAAGACACAAATCAACCAAAACCCTAATGTCACCTAGATACTCCAATGTCACCTCAAGTATCCGTGGGTATGATTATACGATGTGCATCACACAATCTCAGATTCATCTATTCAACCAACACATGGAACCTCAAAGAGTGCCCCAAAGTTCCTACCGGAGAATCACGACGAAAACGTGTGCCAACCCCTATGCATAGGTTCATGGGCGGAACCCGCAAGTTGATCACCAAAACATACATCAAGTGAATCACGTGATATCCCATTGTCACCACAGATACGCACGGCAAGACATACATCAAGTGTTCTCAAATCTTTAAAGACTCAACCTGATAAGATAACTTCAAAGGGGAAACTGAATCCATTACAAGAGAGTAGAGGGGGGAGAAAACATCATAGGATCCAAATATAATAGCAAAGCTCGCGATACATCAAGATCGTATCACCTCAAGAACATGAGAGAGAGAGATCAAACACATAGGTACTGGTACATACCCTCAGCCCCGAGGGAGAACTACTCCCTCCTCGTCATGGAGAGCACCGGGATGATGAAGATGGCCACCGGAGAGGGATTGCCCCCTCTGGCAAGGTGCCGGAACGAGTCTAGATTGGCTTTCGGTGGCTACGGAGGCTTCTGGCGGTAGAACTCCCGATCTATTATCCTCTCTGATGTTTTTAGGGTATATGGAGATATATAGGCGGAAAAAGTACGTCAGGGGGCCCACGAGGGGCTCACGAGGGTGGAGGCCGCGCCCAGGGGGGTGGGCACGCCCCCCTGTCTCGTGGCCTCCTCGTAGATCCCCTGACGTGCACTCCAAGTCTTCTGGGCTTCTTTCCTTCCAAAAATGAGTTCCGTGAAGTTTCAGGTCAATTGGACTCCGTTTGATTTTCCTTTTCTTCGAAACCCTAAAACAGGGTAAAAACAGAAACTGGCACTGGGCTCTGGGTTAATAGGTTAGTCCCAAAAATGATATAAAAGTGTATAATAAGGCCCATAAACATTCAAAATAGTAGATAATATAGCATGGAGCAATCAAAAATTATAGATACGTTGGAGACGTATCACGTTTGTACTCTTATTTTTATTTTAATCTCTGATAAAGTACACATTTATTCAGGAGAAGTGCGGAAAATGGTAGCCCAATACTACTATTAAAAACATCTAACATGTAATGATGATATCGATCAACCATGCTCGAATATATCTTGGCCTCCGTGCGAGCCCGTCTGTGTGTTCTCTCCCCTCGCCTCTCTCAAGCAACGACGGGTTGGCCATTTTGCCGTCAATTGAGATCGATTTGCTCACACTCCGGTCCCACATGTCAGTGATATGCCAGGAGGAAGTGCGTTGACCGACTGGACATACGCGTACTTGGTTTTGCACCTTCATACTACTCCTCCCTCCGTCACAGTTTACAGGGCACGCTTCATTCTCATGCATTTCCACCAGCAGAGAGATTTTAGACGCATTTGGTTTATGTCGGATTTCGGGTTCCGGCAGACCCTTAAGGTTCGAACACTGGGGTGCGCGCGGAAATCTCACCTTCAACCTCTCCGTCTCGAGGGATCTAAACTACTAAAAGAACTGCACGAAAGGCACAAGATTTATACTGGTTCGGGCCACCGATGTGGTGTAATACCCTACTCCAGTGTGTGGTGGATGGATTGCCTCCTGGGGCTGGTGAGGATGAACAATACAAGGAAGAACAGCCTCGCGAGGGTCTGTTCTTGGCTGAGGTGATGAACTGTTGTGAAGAGTTCAGTCACCCTCTCTCTCTCTCTCTCTCTCTCTCTCTCTCTCTCTCTACTTGTGAACCAAACGAACCAACCGCCCCCTGCTATGTGGGTGGCTAGTCCTATTTATAGAGGCCCTGGTCCTCTCCCCAAATATTGAGCGGGAAGGGATCCAACAATGGCAGGCTAACTTGAAGGGGGACAGCGAGTACATCTATCTTGACAAAAGCAGTCTTTGCCTGCCAAAGGCTCTGGTGATGACGCTGCACTGGGCTCCATGGTGACCTCCGTCTCGTGGTCCTCCTGGCCTTGGTCTCGTTGCACCGAAGTGGCAACCTTTGCCTGATGCCTCGGTACTCCGCTGATACGCTTGCTCCCTTTGCACCAAAGAGGAAAGAGGGATGCTGCACGCGCTGGCACCCGCCTGGTGCCCCGTGTCGTCATGGCTTCCGTCATGGGCACCTCGCGAGGTACCCCGCCTTGAACTCTCCGCCTCGTCACGAGCCAGCCTGACGAGGATGTGCCTGAGGATGCGCCGTGTCGTCCGCCTCGCGAGGCTTGGCCCCTCGCGAGGGTCTTGAACCTCGTGTTGATGAAGATGGGCCATGCTGGGCCCCCGCTTGAGCCACGCCGCAGGCCGTAGGCAGGCAAGTCTGGGGACCCCCGTTCCCAGAACGCCGACAGTAGTCCCCGGTCCCAAGGCGCGCATGGACTTGGCCGTGCCGAGAGGCGAAAGGGCAAGGGCGAAGCGCCGCGGGCCCTAACAGCCTGTGGCCTTGGACGCTGCATGGCAGTTGATTGGACGTGGGCGGCACCGCTCCCCCATGCTTCCTTATTGTGCGCCCTGCTAAGCGGCCTGGTAGTTGTACACAGCCATCCCCTTTCCTGTTGCTCGGGTGTCCTCCGTTCTCCCTTCTTTCGAGCGCCTCCCCCTGCCTTCAATCCAATCTCGAATCCCCCCTCCTTCCCATCGCCATGGCTCCGACGGGGAAGGAGAGAGCGGAGAAATCCATGCCTTCGTCTTGTGCGCCGCCAACGGTGGCCCCTCTCGTCGGCCGATCGACTGTGCTCAACCAAGAGTGCCTGGGCAGGGACAGCTTGGCCCTGGCCTCTGTCTTCAATGAGTGCGGAAGGATGACCACCTGGCCCGCATCCCACTTCTCCATTGACAGGACAGCCACTGAGGTCCCATGTTTTACCGATGCCTTGTGGGCGGGTCTGGTTCCCCCTTTCTCCAATTTCTTCAATGCCGTGCTTTCGCATTACCAGATCCACTTAATGCATCTCAGTCCTGAGTCCATCACCCTCCTTTCGGTCTTCGCCTTCGTTTGCGAAGCCATGGTGGGCATCCCTCCTTCGGTCGCCCTGCTGCGCTACTTCTTCTCGCTGCGTCTTGTTGATCCTTCCCGGCGCTGGGCATGCGCGAGCTTTGTTGCCGAGCCTGTGTCCGAGGCGTCTGGAATTGACTTCTAACTCCCCCAGCCCGCGGCCGGGTTCCGCGAGCGATGGTTGTATGTGGACGTGGGGGTGCCCAACCCCCTGCTATCGGAGTCGACCTCGCCTGCCGTTCCTAATTCGGGTTGGGGCCAGGAGACGCTGAAGAGCCCTCGGCTTGTCTTTGTCTGGCCCCGCTTTGCACTCCTGAGGAAACTCGGTGTGACAGCGCCCAAGGTGGTGAAGGAGTTTATGTTGTGTCGTGTCGCTCCCCTGCAGCGGTACTCTCGCCGAATGTGGGCCTTCCGGGGGCGCGAGGACGACATGAGGCTCCAGGAAGAAGACCTGGCCCCCGCAGCGCTGAAGTCGGCGCTCCTGACTTTGGTCGGGGACCTCAATCCTGGCAACATCCGGCAAGGCGGGGCCTTGCTATATCTCTGTCAGAGCAAGGCTGACTTTGTGAAGCAGATGCCTGACTTCGACGAGTGGGGGCTGCGCCCCGCCGGTCTCCAAGGGCCTCGCGAGAACCCTATAGTGGTGACTCCCCTCCCAATCGGCCAAGGCGACTCCTCCTCAAGCGGCGGAGAAGGGAGGAAGGAGGCGCCTGAGGCCGTGGAGGCTCCAGAGGAGGGGGCAGCGCCTGAAGCCGCTCGTGAGGAGACAGCTCCGGAGGAGGGTGCGGCGCCTGAGGCCGCTCGTGAGGAGGCAGCACCGGAGGAGGGTGCGGCGCCTGAGGCCGCTCGTGAGGAGACAGTTCTTGAGGCCCGTACTGCTGCGGCTGAAGGTGGTAGGTAGCCGCTCCCAGCGCCCAGGGCCGGGGCCTTGGAGGCCCTGGTCCCGGCTTCCGACGAGGTGATTGGTGGCACGCGCCAGGCGGGCGCTCCCAACGCGGGCCGTCCTGGTGCCTCGTCCTCGCGGCAGGTTGATCCTTGTGCTCTTCTCTTGGGCCGCTTCCGCGTGGACTTCGAGGCCCTCCGGAGGAAGAGGGAGGCTCTAGGTGTTGACTCCCCTTGTCGCATGCTGAAGCGCAGGAAGTACTTCGCCACTTACGAGTAAGTCTTTTTCCTCTCTGACTCCTGATCCTCTTGTTGCTTTCACTGATTCTTGCTCCGCAGGCCCCTTCCAACTGAGATCATGGGAGTCGCCGAGGCACCGCCCTCCTCGGCTTCACCTCCTCCGCCATCCTCAAGTGCTCCGAGCAGCTCTGCCCTCGTGGTGAGGGCGTCTGATGGGGCGGATCGTCCCGAGGTGCGCCGCGGCCCTTCATTCCCCGCGTTTTTCCTTCGCGGGCCTTCTCAGGGGATAGCCAGCCTGTTGGGTACCTCCCGTCTAGTCTTAGGCTACGACTGGTTGAGGCGCCACCTACGCCCCTCATCTGGAGGCGGGCTGGCCCTTGGTCGGGCTTCTGATATGCCGCGTCCGGCCGTTGGGAGGTCGCCAGCCCCCAGCCCCCTGCCCGGAGGGGGAACGATGACCCGCAGCCCCCGACGCCTGCTTGGGGCGGATGATGACGCAGAAGATGTGCTCGAGCGCGCTCGGGAGCGCCGCTCGCGCCGCCAAGGGTTCCTTCGACAAGCGGCCGACGTGGTGGACCTGCTTGGGGAAGAGCTTGCCGCTGAAGATGCTCGCCTGGAGGCCGAGGGCCTGCACCTAGCTGCAGGGAGGCGCGAGCTGGAAGCCGCCGTCGCCCATGCGCGCCACCAATGCGACCTTGATGATGAAGAAGCGAAGGCGTTGCTGGAGGCCTCCCGAGTGGCCCGCTCCCAGGCCATCGAGGAGGCCTGGAGGGCTGACGGGTGGTGAGAGGCGGCGGAGGAGCAAGCTCGCGAGCTCCTGGCCCGGTGCCACTCGTTGGAGGAGCAAGCAGAGCTGCGCGAGGCAGCCCTCGCGTCGATGGAGGTGGCCTCCGATGACCCAGCTGAGCTTCAGAAGCGCGAGGAAGCGTTGGCGCTGGAGGCCGCCGAACACTCCCGTGAGTACGAGAGGTTGGAGACGAGGGAGCGCCTAGTGACGCAGGCGGAGGACGACGTCGCTGTGCGGGAAGCGCGTGTCCTGGAGGAGGTTTGTCGTCGGGTGGCGATGGCGCGCCAAGGCCTCGAGCGTGAGTTCGAGGGGAAGCTGAGGATGATCCGGGTCGAGGCTGAAGGCAGAACCGCAGCCCTGAGGACCCAACGGGACGAGGCGATGCGGCTGGCCGACGTCTCCCGGGCCACTGTTGAGGCAGCGCAGAAGGAGCTGGCCGCCTCTCAAGCCAAGGTGCTCCGCCTTCGCCAACGGGTGGAAGAGGCCGAGGTCGTCGAGCGCCAGAATGCCGACGAAATACGCCAGCGGCGGCTCCTGGAGCACGCGCATGGCCCAATGTTCACCATGCTCAGGGAGAGGGCCAATTCGGCCTTGGGCAACATCTGCGAGGCATCCGTCGGTGAGCCACACACGATCAACTACGCCGGTAACCTGCAGTTCTCCACTGCCGTGGTGGCGGAGCTGGGGGCGCGGTCGGTTAGGGCCGACAGGTTGGTGGAGGAGAGGAGCCGCACCTTGCTCAAGCGCGCCTTCTCCCGTGTCTTCAGCCACCTTCAGAACATGAATCCCTGCTTCGACTTCGATGCCGTCATCGCCCCAGTCCCCTAGGCCGTCCGGGACGACCTGTCCCGCTGGGTGGAGGATAACGTGGACGCCCTCGTCAGGGCCTTTGCTTCGGACGACAGCGACGTGGTCGTGGGTGCTGACGAGGACGGCGCGGCGAGCAGCCCTGGCGCCACCGGCAGCGACGCGGGCATCGATGACGAGCTCGGCGACTCCGGCGAGGGCTCAGGAGGTGCCTCCGGGGACGCATTGGGGGATTGGTCCGACTGAGAGCGTATCGCTCCTGTCTTTTTCACTCTGCATGAATAGAACTCAGGCTTTCAACCTGGTGGTGTGTGAGAGCATTTTGGGAGGGGAAGCCCCTCATGTAAAAACCTATGTCTATCATATCAGTAGTTACCAAATTGCGCCTGCACCCGATGGTGGGCTGGTTAACCTTTGTCCCACGCTAGTTCAGCGGTGGCCTGCAGGAGGGCGCGACGCCTTGGGCGCTTTCTAGCTGGGTCCTCAGGATGTGAGGTTGTCGCTGATGAGAAACTCCTCATGAGTCGGCCTTTCGCATGGGCCCTGGGCCTTTTTCCGGACGCGATGACTCCACAAGCGCTCGCCTCGCTTCGCAGGCTCCGGGCCTTTCCCTTGAGCGCGAGAGCTTCACAGGCACTCGCCTTGCTTCACAGGCTCTGGGCCTTTTCCTCGAGCGCGAGAGCTTCACAGGCACTCGCCTTGCTTCACCAGCTCTGGGCCTTTTCCTCGAGCGCGAGAGCTTCACAGGCACTCGCCTTGCTTCACAGGCCCCGGGCCTTTTCCTCGAGCACGAGAGCTTCACAGGCACTCGCCTTGCTTCACAGGCTCTGGGCCTTTTCCTCGAGCGCGAGAGTTTCACAGGCACTCGCCTTGCTTCACAGGCTCCGGGCCTTTTCCTCGAGAGCGAGAGCTTCACAGGCACTCGCCTTGCTTCACAAGCTTTGGGCCTTTTCCTCGAGAGCGAGAGCTTCACAGGCACTCGCCTTGCTTCACAGGCTCTGGGCCTTTTTAAACAGGACAACCTCCGCAGGCCCCCGAAAAGCCTCCCGAGGGGGAGTAACAGCGGCAGTCTGGGTTGCGCACGAGCCAGGCGTGACCCGACTCGCGAGGGGAGGCAGCTGTGACGGAGTGGTAATCAGAACGCGAGAAACGGCTCGAGCGAGAATAAAAACCCCTTCCCCGAACACACGCAAATCTCAAATTTGAATCCAACTTAAATCCAGCGGGGGAACGCAATAGCCAAAGGGCAAGGCAACAAAAGGCAGACAAAAAGCCGCGTCCGGCACCTAATCTAGTCTTCGACGTCTTCTCACCAGCGCGGAGCTAAGTGCTGTCCACTGGGCATGGGAGGGAGACCTAGGGCCTGAGGCCGGCACCCCTGAGACTCCAGGGCATGTACAACCCCACTCATTATTACGTGAGAGTGTCACGGGGCGGCGAGCTTCACAGGCACTGGGCCTTCTTCACAGGTACTGGTCTTGCTTCATATCGCCAGACGAGGGCCCCGCCTTGCGCCACACTCTAGTGCCATCAGCAACGACCGGAACCCAGGACGCCGCCCGATGGGGTAGAGCGGTCGCCAGCGGTTCCCCCGACGACCACGGGTGCTCTACCAGGGGCAGGCCCCGAGGCACCTCCCCAGCAGAGGGCCTACTTCCTGAGAACGCCTTGCTCCGAACGCCGCGGTGGTGATGTCGGATCCCGGCCCCTCCCCTGCAGCCCCCTGCATCCTCCTCCCGAGGGGTGAGGGGCTGTAGGAGCGGGGCGGCCGCTCGCTGCGGTGACCTGCACCTCCTGCGATCCACGGTTAGCATATACTTGCCCCTGACGAGTTAGCGGCGCCCGGTGATCGCTGCCTCCTGCGTGGCCAGCGGGCTCGTCCTGGGGCGCCGGGAAGGGCTCAGTCTCCATCACCCCGTCCCCCCAGCTGGGGCCGAGGAGTGAGCCCTGCTCGTCCTCGTGAGGGCGTCCTTGGTCCATCATGCAGGGCACGTACTCTTCCGTCGCCGTCATTCCGTACGCCATGCCGTGGCGCCCCACATGCCATGCGGCCCCACCTGTCATGCATGCCACTGGGTGGTAATGCGGCCGCCCTCCGGGGCCGCGGGTCATGTCGAGTCCTTCTCCTTCACGGGCCGGGGGCGGGGGCAGCGCCGCCACCGGTCCTGTGCTGACAGCTTCGCTGGCGTCGGAGTAGCCTTGAAGCCCGCGGGTGCGCGCGGAGCCCCCGTGGGGGTCGCTCTGGGCTTGAGATGGGAGCTGGGTTGAGAAGGGGTGAGCCCCCGAGGCGGCGAAGCCCAGGAGCTCCGCCACTCGCTCTAGTACCACGTCGTGGCCGCCCTCCAGCAGCCTGCATCGCAGCAGCTCTCGGGCCACCGTGAGCGCGGCCCTCGAATTCACCTACTCCCGGCGGGTGTATGGTGTCATTGTCGCAGCGTGATTGGAGGCCCTTGCCGCCGACCGAGCCTGCCGCGGCGTAAGAGTTGCCGAAGTCTATCCGTGTCGCCCGCGGCCCGCAGCACCCTGCGGACCGCGAGCTGCCTGGGGCACGGGGTCGCTCCAGGCGAGCGGTTCCACGCGTTTGGGCCATGCAGCCCACGGGTCGGGGTTGACCTCCTGGTTGCCTGGCATGGTGATGAAGACGCGACGGGGCATGGAGCAGTGGGAGACGAATTCCGGCGCACCCCTACCTGGCGCGCCAAATGTCGGATTTCGGGTTCCGGCAGACCCTTAAGGTTCGAACACTGGGGTGCGCGCGGAAATTTCACCTTCAACCTCTCCGTCTCGAGGGGATCTAAACTACTAAAAGAACTGCACGAAAGACACAAGATTTATACTGGTTCGGGCCACCGATGTGGTGTAATACCCTACTCCAGTGTGTGGTGGACGGATTGCCTCCTGGGGCTGGTGAGGATGAACAATACAAGGAAGAACAGCCTCGCGAGGGTCTGTTCTTGGCTGAGGTGATGAACCGTTGTGAAGAGTTCAGTCACCCTCTTTCTCTCTCTCTACTTGTGAACCAAACGAACCAACCGCCCCCTGCTATGTAGGTGGCTAGTCCTATTTATAGAGGCCCTGGTCCTCTCCCCAAATATTGAGCGGGAAGGGATCCAACAATGGCGGGCTAATTTGAAGGGGGACAGCGAGTACATCTATCCTGACAAAAGCAGTCTTCGCCTGCCAAAGGCTCTGGTGATGACGCCGCGCTGGGCTCCATGGTGACCTCCTTCTCGTGGTCCTCCTGGCCTTGGTCTCGTTGCACCGAAGTGGCAACCTTTGCCTGATGCCTTGGTACTCCGCTGATACGCTTGCTCCCTTTGCACCAAAGAGGAAAGAGGGACGCTGCGCGCGCTGGCACCCGCCTGGTGCCCCGTGTCGTCATGGCTTGCGTCATGGGCACCTCGCGAGGTACCCCGCCTTGAACTCTCCACCTCCTCGCGAGCCAGCCTAATGAGGCTGTGCTTGAGGATGCGCCGTGTCGTCCGCCTCGCGAGGCTTGGCCCCTCGCGAGGGTCTTGAACCTCGTGTTGATGAAGATGGGCCGCGCTAGGCCCCTGCTTGAGCCACGCCGCAAGCAGGCAAGTCTGGGGACCCCCGTTCCCAGAACGCCGACAGTTTAATGCTCAATTAATTAGGGCGTGGTAAGTGCAATCAAGTCCACAATTTTCTCTCAATGTACAAGGTGTGTACACGGAGTGGAGTAAGTACATGCATGTGTGTACCCGGGGTGGAAGCACTGCATGCATGTGTGTACGCATTATTTCCTCTAGTAATATACGTCGTGCTATAACTTACCAATGCTATTTTTCAGGCCGATCGCTAGTCTCCTTGGTCCCAGAGATTGTTGAAAGGCGCTCTATAAATAGTGACAGAGGGAGTAGTATGAGCTGATTTAAAGAAGAGCGTATTGATGGTTGCTTCTTCCGAGCAACTTATAGTGGGAAAGGTGGGGCTTATGATTTGACTGCTCATTACTCACTATTAGTGAGGCGCAACGACCGGGCTGAGTCTCCTATGCGGTTGTGCACTACTCCCTCCATTCTTAAATATTTGTCTACCTAGAGATTTCAACGAGTGACTACATACAAAGCAAAATGAGTGAATCTACACTCTAAAATATGTCCATTTGAAATTTCTAAAAAGTTAAATATTTAGGAACGGAGGGAGTATAATTTTGTGCATGGCACATGGACCTGGATGCTGAAGAGGCTCCTGGCAATGCTACCAAGCTTCCATCATTTTTTACATACTTGACGTACTATACAAATAATTTTCTAGTGACATGAAATTGTACAATGCTCTGAGCTTTCAACTTTTGTTTCGTGTGTCTTGCCATCCATGCTCTTTTGGAAAAAAAATAAAAAACTAACTTCCTTGCTAATGCATCTCAATGATTAGCAGATTAGAGCTAATATTTAGATCACAACTGAAGACAAAGTTGTGAGAAGGTATTAAATTAAAATTGATCCATGTTTTCATTGGCAACAACTCCCCCCCAGCTCTGTCTAAACCAACAAGGCATGTTGGGAAAAAAGTAGCTGTCAGGAGCATGCAACATTTCGATCATTTTGTGCAGTTTCACTAAAATAGAGCTGAGCGTCCCTGTTCCAAAGATATTAAGTGTGATTACAATAATAGAGGACGGTTGATGAAACAATAAACACACAAATAGAAGCCGGTCACCTTTGCAGTCTCTCTTAAGACTAACTAGTTGGAGAAGATTAAGCAAATAGTTGGAGAAGATTAGGCTCAGAGTTGGATGAGGAGGATAGAGAAAAACTAATCTCCCTTTGTGCAGTCGCACTGAAATGTAGAGATGCCCGTGTGAAATTTTAGTTTAACTCCACAAAACACTCTTAAGAAAGAAGTGACTTGTGCAGTTCACCAAAAGGTCGTAATAGCAACAAGGTGAAATGGATAGCCCTGTTTGCAAAAAAGAGGTAGAAAGGAAACAATTACTGGCCAATAATAGTTGATGACACATACGACGACAAAAAAGAAGCATATTCCTTGTCCTAAGGGAAGATAACAACACGGTTGTGTTTGTATAAAATGGTGTGAGGACGAGGTAGCAATATGGAAAGTACACCGGACGAGCTACATTTTGGGCAAAGAACTATGGACGATCCAAATGCAAGATTTTCCACATGCAGTGACATGGGAAGATGGGCAGTGGAGCAAGGTTGGAGGGGACACCCGGGGGTCATCGGGATGTAACTAGGAGAGCGGCAGCGGGCGGGATCTGCCCATACCGCGGCAACGAGCAAGTGGTGTAGGCCCTACCATGCCGAAGCTTGGTCAGAGAGAACAACGGGTACATCAGATCGAGACGTGCTGGCTCGGCGCCGTCGAACGGAGAAACGATGCACAATCTCCCTTTCCCCCGGCGGACGGGATGCGACCGGATCAGTGACTAATGGTGAGAGAGGGAGAGATGCCATCGCCGCCTTGTGTGAGATACTCTAAAAAGAGACAAACCCCGGCAGGCAGGCTCCATTGTATATAGTGGAGCAGACAACCTTTTTATCCATAAAAATCATTTTATATTATGTGTATGTGCCATTGAGCGATATGATTTTATTTAAAAATTACGCACCAACGCATCAAGTCGAACTTTGTTTCGTGCACGCCTGGTACACGACCTCCATAGGTAAACAACCGCTACACACGCTCAAATTAGCATGTAGGCTGCCATTTCGCACAGAAATGAGCTCCACCATGTACCCACGCGGGTGTGGCTGGGCAGGAAGCGTGAATACGTGCACCTATTCTCTTCGTGTACATACACCACCTACGTGGGGTTGTGTGAGAGAGATACAAATGTAGAGAGATATAGTGTGTGGGTTCGTGAGTGTTTTCTTTGGGGGGGGGCGTGAGAGATAGACAGGGAATATGTGTCGATGATATTTCAATCAAAAAATGTAACATATGCAATGTGTGTGAAACAGAGACCTGGATATATCATATATAGAGAGGGGGTAATCCATGAGAAGCGAGTGGAGGTATCATCGGCGTGAGGTATCCATAGAATCGAAGAGAGGGATGATGTGTGTGTGCGCGCGCGTGATCGATAAAGAGTGCCATTGAATCTATGTGTGCCCACGTGAAAGATATAGGGTGGCTGGCCTACAAGAACACGAGAGGGGACATGTGCAGTTTGTCTCTATGGCATGGATACCTACCTACAACGCTTGACTATCGGTGTGTGTGGGGGGGGGGGGTAGAGACCTAACTATAGAGGTACAATGGCGGGTATATGTGTGGAGGAGGAGAGGGACCTACCTTATGTATCGGGGAAGATCGACCGACATCCATGCATATGTGTAGGAGAGGAATAAGGTTGGGAGAGAGACAGAGCTAGAGTGTTGGAGGGGTTGGTGGTGGAGTTGCTTCTCACAAATGGTGGGAGAGGCTTGCTAGACAAACGGAGGGCACACCTGCAATATCAATAAGAGAGGGGATGCCTGCCTGTCTATGCACGTGCGTGTGAGAGACGGGTCGGGATGCACGCATGAATGATGAGGGGGGACGATATGGTTGTGGTAAGCAGACATAACTACATAGGAAGATCAATCGTCCATTGTCGGAGAAAGGAGAGACATAACTTGTGAGCTACGTCGATCGATGCATGGTGAAAAATAGTTAAAGTCGACCTAGGTATATGTAGGGAGATCGATCGGTATACATGCATGTATGTGTTAGACGCAAATAAGGCCCGGAGAGAAGGATAGAGAGAGAGGGATGCAGCTAGGAGGTGGTGCAAGAGGCATACTACATCGAGGGGAAGGAGTGTGCGTGTACAAGATCAATGAAAAGAGGGGCCGGAGTGAGGCATGGACGGTGAGAAGAGAAGAGGGAAAGCTAGTGTTTATGGTATGCACTCCTGGCTAGAGAGGCATATCGATCGGTGTGTGCCGTAAAGAAGGAGATGGGGGGCTACACACCGTGGGTGAACGACCTAAAGTGAAAAGGTGAATTTGCGCGATGGAGCTAGAGAATGCTGAGGGAGGGTGAGAGGGAGGCGGGTGTGTGCATGCACGAGAGTAAGATAGCTCTAGCTACAAAGATAAGATGATTGTGTGGGTGTAAAAGACCAATAGAGATCATAATTCATTATAAAAAGTGAATTCGAATATTTGAGAATTTATCATAGTGTTTTAAACCAACGCATGCGTGAATATATATAACGATGATACGCATGGTGTGGTTATGAACATGTTATACTACATATAATTTATTTTATATATAAAAAACAGAGTTGGTGATGATGGTGTGCATGCCATCCTGCAATATAGGTCGTCCGATTTATATCTGAAGGATAGGAAGGAAACTATGGCAATTTTGAAAAAAGTTACCCACACCCCTCTCCACATTTTCAAATAAGGCCTTCCCTCGTTCATCCTTTTTTCCCACAAGATGAACTACTCATAAAAATGCATATTGATGTTCCGTGCAATGCATGGGCATCTTGCTAGTACTACATGCAATATATAGAACATTGATTATAATTTGGGATAATGTGTGGCTTTTGCAGCTCAGGGCTAAATACTTGTCATAATGTAGGCGGTGGGGAACTATACTTTGTCTGATAAACATGATGTACATATGGAACATGGTTTAGATTATGAATATCTAGTTAGTACATCAAATGTACTGTTATTTGTAATCAACATCAAGTGTATTCAAAATTTTGAATTCGAGTTCATATAGTACACATAGTTCATACCTATCTCTATAGTAATCATGTGGTGTGTTGTTAAGGTAATACACGAATGATGGTTTAAGTTGGCAACAATCATGATTGTAGATTCTTATTCAAATAGAGAAACGAATTCAAATTTAGTTCAAATTGCAGCGGTAGTATAGACATTTGGAATGCACTAAAATGTTGGTATGAGTAGGTCACATGCATTATACAACCAACGAAAAACTTTAATTGGACATAACATGGTTTCATATCTTTGAATGGCATTTGTATAGTAAAACGGGACAAGACTCTCTCTTTGTGTGATGTGAATAGTTTTATTTTTTCGTTCTTTTCATTGAGGGAAATGCGAATTGATTTGGTACGTACAATATTACACGTCAGGCTTGTCGCTAAAATTGAACCCGCGCCTTGTTATATCTCGAAAATTCAGATATCGTGCTCCCAAAACTCACGCCTTCACAACCCCGCCTTTCTATCCCGAAATTACAACGCGCGCGAAAACTCCCTCCAGCTGTCAAATCCCGACACATGAAATCCCCCTTCTAACCCTGAGCTGGAAGGACCGCTAGTTCAAATCGACGGGTGTACTTTTGTAACACACCCTACATTTTGGACAAGCGCGTCCCTAAGTCATAGTTCCTCATCTCCTGTCGCCTCCTTTTCTCCATTCGAAATCCCAGGCCGCCATAACCTCTCTGATCTAGCCGCGAAACCCCACCCTCCTCCATCCGCCACCTCATGGCTGCCCAGCCGGAGCCTCTTCCCCGACGACGTCATCCACCACAACAGCTCGATGTCCCTCATCCACCTCCCCAGATGAGGATCCGCCGTCCATCTCATCGTCCCACCGGTTCAGCCGCCCCGTCCTCCACCTCCAAGGAGCTGCTCCGACGATCACCTCGTCTATCGCGGCTGATCCATCCCCATAGCATCGCCTTCACCTGCTCCACCGAAACCGCAACATCCTCACCGACTCCTCGGACGAAGCCGAGGCCTACTCGGCGCCACCAAAGAGGTTCTACACTCATTGCATCGCAACTTCTCCTTAACTCGACCTCCCGGCACCGACGGTGCTCCATCCCGCACCCCCATGGCGCGGCTACCTCGAAGATGGCGTCGCGGGCGACATCTCCACGGCGGCTCTCCCCTAGTGCGAGGCCCCTTCGGCAGCGGCGTCCATACCAGCCGGATCTGCTACTGCTGCTCCGACTCTCGCTCGCTCGCGTGCTGCTCTGCTCTCCCCCTCGCTCGTGATGCTGCTCTACTCTTGCTCTCGCTCGCGCTACTGATGCTGGTACACGGGCTGCTGCAGCTACACGAGTTGCTTCTTTGGCTCTAGTTCGCGCTGCTCCTCCAGGCGCTGCTACTCCGGCTGCTATCTGCTACTGTCTTCCCCGTTGATCGCCTGCTGATTTAGATAATTGTTTCTCTACTACTAGTGCTTGAGCAGCCTAAACTACATGTGAAGTGCCTCCGTGCTACCAGTGCGTTCAGTTTCAATAGTAACACTCAGATTCCATAGTAAATTTCATTTTTGACAGTTAAGTCTAGAGTGAATAGTTGTAGTCAGGTGTTTTTTGGTGATGTAAATTTTACATCTATCACTTTTTGGTAATGTATTTTACATCATCTATAGGAGATGCTATTAGAATTCCACTTGAGATTAACAATGTCTGTCTTGTACTGCTTCAGCCTCGACGTCTTACGGCTCGCCGTAGCTGCTCCAATGACGGAACCATCCATCACAACAAAGCAGTGCCCTGGACGCCGTCTATAGATTCCTCAGATCTTCCTCCACACCTCCGACAGCCACCTCCACCTCAACTTCTTCAACGACCAACCCAATGATGCCGAGGTCGACACGGCTACGGCAAAGAGGTTGTGCACTTGTCACATCACTTATTACTCTACATTCATGTCAATCCATTAGGGCTATTTTGGTTCAAAGGAAAAACTGAAGGAAAAAACATAGCAATATGAAATTTTCCTATGGCACTCTACTATTCAATAATCATGCATTTTGTTGAAAGGAATGGAGCAAAACATCCACCTGAACCTACTTTTCAAAATCCTATGCATGAAAACAAGACCAAGTGCATTAGTGGCAGAATAACATTCTAACTCTACACGCTTTCATATGGTTTCACTTTAATTTGGACATGTTTCTTTGCATTCCTCTGCTCTTCCAATTCCTATGAACCAAACACCCAAGTTGATAGAAATCATGTGTTTTGTCGGGTGGTAGGTGCGACATATGCCAACGGGTGGCTTATCATTGTGGGAGCCAATAAGACATCGCCGGTGCCTGGAAACGGGATAAGGCGAAGATAAGCTCGCCGGCGGAATTTACCCAGCTTCAGGGCTCTTCGTGGAGATAACACCCCTACTACTGCTCTGCGGGGTCTCCGCATGATCACTAGATGAACAAGTAGCTACACAATGCTCCTTGAGCTGTTTTGGTGGAAGGAGGAAGAAGGGCACGGCTAGCTTGCTTCTTCTCCTTGTATGGTGTCTAAGACTAGCTTGGGGATTTAACCCTTTGCATGGGTGCACCGGGGGGTTTATATAGGCCTACCCCCCCAGGGGTACAATGGTAATCCAGCTGGGCACGGGGCCCAGCCGTCTGTGACTGCGCTCGCCGGCTTCTGCGCCGGTCGCTGGGGCCCGCCGACTGGTGGGTCCCGCCGGCTGCCGGCCTCTTGGTCGACAAGCAGGCCCCACCATCCAGGGCCTGGTCGGTGGCTGGTTACTGTTGCTCTAGGATGATGACGCGGGCTTGGTCGTGGTGGGCGTGGCTACAATACCGCCGCCCGGTGGGCGATTACTGTAGCCTCACCGTGTCTTGTCTCCTTAATGGGGCGTCTCCTTCGAGGAGGATGGCAAGCCGGCTATGGGGAGCCGGCTCTCTCTCTGGCCGACTGGGAGGAAGTGTGGCCGCCTTCGGGCGTCTCTCTGCCCGAAGGGCCCCACCGCCTCGTGGGCCACGCTGGTGGCCCGTCGTGGATGGCGTCAGGGTCGTCGTGGCAACAGTGCCGCGCCGGGCGGGTCGTGGTCACCCGTATGGCGCACTGTGCCGGTCGTGCTCCGGGTTTTGGGGGTGGCAGGCTTCACTATAGCCACGCCCTGCTTCATCATCGCTGGGTGGATGCAAACTTTGAGGGTACGGTCTTGACCGCTTCATGGGAGCCGGCTTCTTGGAGTCGGCCTTCTCGCGGCCGGCTTCTCGAAGTCGGCCCTCCCATGGCTTTCTTCATGAGGGCTGAGGTTGGGCCACCTCCCGAAGCCGGCTTGGATGACAGCCGACAAAGGGGAAGGCGGCCCCAGGTCTTGGGTTCTTGGGAGCCGGACGAGCTCGTAATTTTTTCAGGAGGGCCAGGGGAAGCCGGCTAGGCTACCCATGGCTATTTACTCCGACATGTTTACAAATGCTCTGTTTCCCACGTGCATTCCTATCCTATTCCAGTGTTTTTCCTATCCCTGTGTTTTTAGAATCCTGCAAGCCAAAGGAGCCTTTACAAAATTACTTCAGTTATGGGTAGGTGTGAAAGAAAACTTTGTGTGGTTTGTCCCGCTCCTGCCGCGATGTTGTCCACGGCACCTGAGCTGCTCCATCGACAGAAGCATCCACCAAACCAGACATCACAACTCCTGACCGTCTTTCGCCGCCTCTGATCTCTTTCCTTGTCGCCGGCACCCACCACAACGACATCACCATCATCGACTCAGCAGATGAACCTGAGGAGTACACGGGTCCACAAGAGAGGTCACACTCTTTTGTTTCTGCTTATGTTATGCATTGCTTAATATTACTTGCTACTTTATCATCATGTTCACCTCTTAGACTCCAAGTCAGGTCCAAATTAATGTTCAAACTTGAGTTTTAAAATTAGTTGTGGAGCACATATCGAGGCAGCAATGAATAGTATCTTTGTCTATTATCTGGTTCACCTAGGGTATGCCTATGTTGTTCATCTTGGGTGGGAAACAAATAGTAAAGCAATTATCATCTGTCTTTTTATTAAATTAAAGTTATCATCAGCCTGCTATCATTATTTTTGGATCCATCCATTGGTTGTTACCATCACTCTAGATTTCTGCATGCTCTCCTTACATAATCTCACTATATTTTTCTCGTATGCATGTTAGATATTGTACGCAGTCATGCTGAACATGTAGAGAAAAAGAGAAGAGTTTTGCGCGGCAATACAATGTCATGTAGACATCGCTCCATGGTGGGTTCAATGTCAAACCCTCCCCCTCTCCAGATTGTAATCCAGAGGAAGATATCTGTTCTAAGGCGGATTCAGACGCAGCTGACCACTCCTATTTACCTCCCAAGGTGTTTGCTCTAACTTGGCATGATGATGTTAGTCATATCATGCATATGTTGCCTTGTAGTGCCTACTTACGACATCATATATGTCATCTTCTTAGTTCAGACATGTTCTGTAATGCCACCTCTTTAGTTTCTATACCATATATGGAAATTATGCAGTCTCATCTCTTTTAGCCAGCCATAATATATGTGAAATATGCAATGCCATCTTGTTTAACCAGGCATCATATATTTGAATGATATCTTGCCCATCCTTTTCTTCATTACATTTCCATTTGTCGACAGTGTTTGTACATTAAACTACTCTTCTTGTGAATCAGCCATTTGAGTGGGTGATGGAAAAATCTGGAATGAAAACATGGTCTTCAGAGCAGACAGTGCTACCTGTCGAAGCAGATCTCTTGCTGGGTCCCAATAGCTCCTCAGAGATGGATTCAGAGACTGATGACCAGTCCTTTTCCCCCACCGAGGTGTATGCTCTAACTTGGCATGGTTATATTGCTCATATTATGCATATGGTGCATTGCATTGCATAGTTTAGACATCATATACACAATATTCAACACCATGTTCTTAGTTCAGACATCATATATGTGAATGCCCTCTGCTTAGCATATAAATTACATATGTGAATTAAATCATGCGATCCTGATTACTTAGATAATATGTATGTGAATTATGTCATGCGAACCTGTTTACTAAATACATCATATAATTATCTCATGCTATCTTGTTTAGTTAGTCATCATATCTTTGAATTATGGCATGCTATGCTATCCAGTTTAGATAGACATCATATATGTGAAATTATGTCATGCTATCCGTTTTAGTTAAACAATATACATGTCAACTATTTCATGCCCTCTTTTTTCCAAACTATGCAATGTTTCACATATATGAACTATTGCATCTGTCTCTCATACAATGTGTGTACATTCAACTATTTCATGCCCTCTTTTTTCCAAACTATTGCATCCGTTTTAGTTAAACAATATACATGTCAACTATTTCATGCCCTCTTTTTAGTTAAACAATATACATGTCAACTATTCAACTATTTTATATGAACTATTGCATCCGTTTTAGTTAAACAATATACATGTCAACTATTTCATGCCCTCTTTTTTCCAAACTATGCAATGTTTCACATATATGAACTATTGCATCTATCTCTCATACAATGTGTGTACATTCAACTATGTTTCCTGTTTATCAGTCATTTGAATTGGAGCGGGTGATGGCAGTATCTAGCAGAGTAAAAACACGGTCTTCAAATAAAACAGTGCTACCTCTTGGTGGAGATAGCATCCCTGTTGTACATGCATGAGAACCAGCCCTACCACACATAACCCAAATTCTCGCAGATTGTAGCCCTACTGCGATGGGCAGAGAACCAGCTTCACAATCTAACCCAAACCACAACATATAGTAACCCAGTTCTTATTGACACAACACCATCTCCACCACAGATCTCCCAAACAAGAGCAGTTAGTAAGGTAGCACCAGTGCCCAAAGCGCCAGTACTACCACGACGAACCCCAAATCCACCAGTTAGTACACCTATTCTTGTGGAGGAAGCACAACCAGCCATTCGTAGTTTAGCATCTATCGCATTTGATGTTGTTAAATCCTATGTGCGTATCTTCCCATCATGGAAATATAATACTGAAGATGAACGAAAATGCTAGTTTCAGGTGTTTGTCTAGGAGTTATGTGTAAGTAATGTTATTCATGGCAATTACTTTGCTTTGTCCCATACATTCTACCTCCATGATGGTTATAGTACGAAAATTTTTCCCATTTTTCTCTATAGACAAGGACCGATTTGGAAACTTAGGATGAGGTAACCTATGGTAATACCTCTGCTATCTTCAAGAATTCTTGGTGGTAGTATCAGAATTACCTGAAGAAAACATACTTCATTGGCAAAGATACTCATCAAATTCCATTACGTTCTCCTGAGACACATTTACTGGATCATGACTGGGAACACCTTGTTCTGTACTGGTCCCGAACCAAGAATGTGGTAAGGTCTATGAGCTCACTTTTTATTTTTAAGTACTATATGCTTGTGTCTTACTGTACTCCGTTCATGTAGAACAAGTGCTTAAACCTGAAGAACAACTGTTCTCATTTAAGATTCAATTGCTATCGTGCATACTGCTTTGCTCTTGTATCACTGTATTTACTCATACAAACTTATTTCAAAATTGAAGGATCCAATCGAAACTCCAATGGCACAACAGGTATGTTTACGCATGTTTCTTTAACAGGTTCGCTCTTATAAATAGCTCTGTTGATTTCAATTTCAATTGTGTATATAGTTGACTTCTCATATCATGCACATTACTAGCATCACAACATAGCCAATAGTGTTGTTGTACATGTAGCCCCTTGGTACCCATCTAAAATCCTGTTATGTCGTGTAGTTTCCCATGCTTTGTATTCTTTTAGTGCTGCTTTTGTCTTGAACTGATATGATTTGAACCGTGTCTCTATTTTGATTTGGCAAGAGAATTCAGTGACCATAGGACATAGATATATGTTTGTTTGATGCTTTTATAATGTACTACTTGGCAATAGAAGACTTGGTGGTTTAATCTTGTCCACCTTACTACTGAACCGGTTCACCGAAATGAGTTTCATATACTAGTACATCCTAAACCTCTTATGTGTCTGCTTGTTTCCTCTTTGAGAATGCTAACAGAATATTGGGGAAGAGTGCCTTATTAAGCAATGGTAAAGGAAGTGTCATGGGAAACCATGGCCATGTATGGGGCCAAGGGTCCCTTGCTGGTTCGACAAGGGGGATGTCACATTGCACAGCAAGCAAAAGAGCGTGGGACAACACGGTAGAGATCACACGGGCGATTTTACCCAGGTTCGGGTCGTCGTGAGGTGTAAAACCCTACTCCTGCTTTGGTGGATTGATGGTGGGAGAATGGTGGCAGAGCGTAGTACACCTTCCCGATAGGGTTGCCTCGGGATTGTAGTGGCTACGTGTGTATGAATGCGTGGGGATTCAACCTTCTAACCCTTTCTATGGTTGCCATGGGCCTCCTTTTATAGGTTAAAGGGGTCACCACAATGGCAAAGTAGTCATTATGCACTGAGAAGATAGCAAACAGTGCTATCATACCTAACCCTGCAGGCTCACAAGGAGCATTAAATGCGCCACTCGACGCCACATCGTTGCTTGCTCGGCAAGTCTTGCTGGGCTATCTTGCCAGCTTCACACCTGCTTGCTTGACACATTGCAGGACGGGTGTCGCTTGTAGGTTTCTCCTGTAGAAAGAGGCCGTCGTGTGGCGAATGGCTACCACTTAGTCACTTTGCGGCTTGACATTGTTGGGGAACGCAGTATTTCAAAAAAATTCCTACGATCATGCAAGATCTATCTAGGGATGCATAGCAACGAGAGGGGACAGTGTGTTTACATACCCTCGTAGATCGAAAGCGGAAGCGTTAAGAAACACGGTTGATGTAGTCGAATGTCTTCGCGATCGAACCGATCAAGTACCGAACGCATGACACCTCCGCGATCTGCACACGTTCAGCTTAGTGACATCCCTCGTACTCTTGATACAGTTGAGGCCGAGGGAGAGTTTCGTCAGCACGACGGTTGTTGACGGTGCTGATGAAGTTACTGGCGTGGGGCTTCGCCTAAGCACTACGACAATATGACCGAGGTGTGTATCTGTGGAGGGGCGGCACCCGCACACGGCTAGACCAATTGTCAACTTGTGTGTCTATGGGGTGCCCCCTCCCCGTATATAAAGGAGAGGAGGAGGGGGCTGACCCTCATGGTGCGCCCCCAAGGGGGATTCCTACTCCTACTAGGAGTAGGTTTCCCCCTTTCCTAGTCCTAATAGGAGGGGGAAGGAAGGGGAAGAGAAGAAGAAGGAAAGGGGTCCCAGCCCCCTTCCCAATTCGGATTGGTCTTGGGGGCGCCCCCACCTCTTGGCCACCTCCTCTCTCTCCCACTAAAGCCCATGTAGGCCCATTAAGCCCCCGGGGGGTTCCGGTACCCCCCCCCCCGGTACTCCGGTATATGCCCGAACTCATCCGAAACCATTCCGGTGTCCAAACATAACCTTCTAATATATCAATCTTCATCTCTCGACCATTTCGAGACTCCTCGTCATGTCCGTGATCACATCCGGGACTCTGAACTACCTTCGGTACATCAAAACACATAAACTCATAATACCGACCGTCATCGAACGTTAAGCATGCGGACCCTACGGGTTCAAGAACTATGTAGACATGACCGAGACTCATCTTCGTTCAATAACCAATAGTGAAACCTGGATACTCATATTGGTTCCTACATATTCTACAAAAATCTTTATCGGTCAAACTGCATAACAACATACGTTGTTCCCTTTGTCATCAGTATGTTACTTGCCTGAGATTCGATCGTCGGTATCATCATACCTAGTTCAATCTCCTTACCAGCAAGTCTCTTTACTCGTTAATGCAACATCTCGCAACTAACTCATTAGACACATTGCTTGCAAGTCTTATAGTGATGTGCATTACCGAGAGGGCCCAGAGATACCTCTTCGACAATCGGAGTGATAAATCCTAATATCGATCTATGACAACTCAACAAACACCATCGGAGACACCAGTGGAGCATCTTTATAATCACCCAGTTACGTTGTGACATTTGATATCACACTAAGTGTTCCTCCGATATTCGGGAGTTGCATAATCGCATAGTCATATGAACATGTATAAGTTATGGAGAAAGCAATAGCAAAAAACTAAACGATCATAGTGCTAAGCTAACGGATGGGTCAAGTCAATCACATCATTCTCTATTGATGTGATCCCGTTCATAAAATGAAAACTCATGTCCATGGCTAGGAAACTTAACCATCTTTGATTAACGAGCTAGTCAAGTAGAGGCATACTAGTGATACTCTGTTTGTGTATGTATTCACACATGTACTAAGTTTCTGGTTAATACAATTCTAGCATGAGTAATAAACATTTATCATGATATAAGGAAAATACAAATAAAAACTTTATTATTGCCTCTAGGGCATATTTCCTTCAGTCTCCCACTTGCACTAGAGTAAATATTCTAGATTACATTGTAATGATTCTAACACCCATGGAGTCTTGGTGCTGATTATGTTTTCCTTGCGAGAGAGGCTGAGTCAATGGGTTTGCAACATTTAGAACCGTATGTATCTTGCAAATCTCTATGTCTCCCTCCTTGACTTGATCGCAGATGGAATTGAAGCGTCTCTTGATGTGCTTGGTTCTCTTGTGAAATCTGGATTCCTTTGCCAAGGCAATTGCACCAGTATTGTCACAAAAGATTTTCATTGGACCCGATGCACTAGGTATGACACCTAGATCGGATATGAACTCCTTCATCCAGACTCCTTCATTTGCTGATTCCGAAGCAGCTATATATTCCACTTCACACGTAGATCCCGCCACAATGCTTTTCTTAGAACCGCACCAACTGACAGCTCCACCATTCAATAAAAATACGTATCCGGTTTGTGACTTAGAGTCATCCAGATTAGTGGCAAAGCTTGCATCGACGTAACCGTTTACGATGAGATCTTTGTCACCTCCATAAACGAGAAACATATCCTTAGTCCTTTTCAGGTATTTCAGGATATTCTTGACCGCTGTTAAGTGATCCACTCCTGGATTACTTTGGTATCTCCCTGCTAAACTAATAGCAAGGCACACATCAGGTCTGGTACACAACATTGCATACATGATAGAACCTATGGCTGAAGCATGGGGAATGACTTTCATTTTCTCTCTATCTTCTGAAGTGGTCGGGCATTGAGTCTGACTCAACTTCACACCTTGTAACACATGCAAGAACCCTTTCTTTGCTTGATCCATTTTGAACTTCTTTAAAACTTTATCAAGGTATGTGCTTTGTGACATTCCAATTAAGCATCTTGATCTATCTCTATAGATCTTGATGCCCAATATATAAGCAGCTTCACCGAGGTCTTTCATTGAAAAATTCTTATTCAAGTATCCTTTTATGTTATTCAGAAATTCAGTATCATTTCCAATCAACAATATGTCATCCACATATAATATTAGAAATGCTACAGAGCTCCCACTCACTTTCTTGTAAATACAGGCTTCTCCAAAAGTCTGTATAAAACCTTATGCTTTGATCACACTATCAAAGCATATATTCCAACTCCGAGATGCTTGCACCAGTCCATAAATGGATCGCTGGAGCTTACGCACTTTGTTAGCACCTTTTGGATCGACAAAACCTTCTGGTTGCATCATATACAACTCTTCTTTAAGATATCCATTAAGGAATGCAGTTTTGTCATCCATTTGCCAAATTTCATAATCATAAAATGCGGAAATTGCTAACATGATTCAGACAAACTTAAGCATCGCTATGGGGAGAAGGTCTCATCACAGTCAACTCCTTGAATTTGTCGAAAACCTTTCGCAATAAGTCATTTTATAAATAGTAACATTACCGTCAGCGTCAGTCTTCTTCTTGAAGATCCATTTATTCTCTATGGCTTGCCGATCATCGGGCAAGTCAACCAAAGTCCACACTTTGTTCTCATACATGGATCCCATCTCAGATTTCATGGCCTCAAGCCATTTTGCAGAATCTGGGCTCAACATTGCTTCCTCATAGTTAGTAGGTTCGTCATGGTCAAGTAACATGACCTCCAGAATAGGATTATCGTACCACTCTGGTGCGGATCTTACTCTGGTTGACCTACGAGGTTCGATAGTAACTTGATGAGAAGTTTCATGATCATCATCATTAGGTTCCTCACAAATTGGTGTAGGAATCACTGGAACCGATTTCTGTGATGAACTGCTTTCCAATAAGGGAGCAAGTACAATTAGCTCATGAAGTTCTACTTTCCTCCCACTCACTTCTTTCGAGAGAAACTATTTCTCTAGAAAGGATCCATTCTTAGCAACGAATATCTTGCCTTCGGATCTGTGATAGAAGGTGTACCCAACATTCTCCTTTGGGTATCCTATGAGGACACATTTATCTGATTTGGGTTCGAGCTTATCAGGTTGAATCTTTTTCACATAAGCATCGCAGCCCCAAACTTTAAGAAACAAGAACTTGGGTTTCTTGCCAAACCATAGTTCATAAGGTTTCGTCTCAACGGATTTCGATGGTGCCATGTTTAACGTGAATGCAGCCGTCTCTAAAGCATAACCCCAAAACGATAGCGGTAAATTAGTAAGAGACATCCTAGATCACACCATATCTAATAAAGTGCGGTTACGATGTTCGGACACACCATTATGCTGTGGTGTTCCAGATGGTGTGAGTTGCGAAACTATTCCACATTGTTTCAAATGAAGACCAAACTTGTAACTCAAATATTCTCCTCCATGATCAAATTGTACAAATTTAATTTTCTTGTTACGATGATTTTCCACTTCACTCTGAAATTCTTTGAACTTTTCAAATGTTTCAGACTTATGTTTCATCAAGTAGATATACCCATATCTGCTCAAAATCATCTATGAAGGTTAGAAAATAATGATACCCGCCACGAGCATCAACACTCATTGGATCGCATACATCAGTATGTATTATTTCCAATAAGTCTGTTGCTCCTTCCGTTGTTCCGAAGAACAGAGTCTTAGTCATCTTGCCCATGAGGCATGGTTTGCAAGAATCAAGTGATTCCAGAAGCCCATCAGCATGTAGTTTCTTCATGCGCTTTACACCAATATGACCTAAACGGCAGTGCCACAAATAAGTTGCATTATCATTATTAAACTTATATCTTTTGGCTTCAATATTATGAATATGTGTATCACAACCATTATTCTCTGATTTAAATGAATAACCGTCTCGCATCAAACAAGATCCAGATATAATGTTCATGCTTAACGCTGGCACCAAATAACAATTATTCAGGTCTAAAACTAATCCTGAAGGTAGATGTAGAGGTAGCGTGCTGACGGCGATCACATCGACTTTGGAACCATTTCCCACGCGCATCGTCACCTCCTCCTTAGCCAATCTTCGCTTAATCCATAGCCCCTGTTTCGAGTTGCAAATATTAGCAACAGAACCAGTATCAAATACCCAAGCGCTACTGCGAGCATTAGTAAGGTACACATCAATAACATGTATATCAAATATACCTTTCACTTTGCCATCCTTCTAATCCTCCAAACACTTGGGGCAGTTCTGCTTCCAGTGACTAGTCCCTTTGCAGTAGACGCAGTCAGTCTCAGGCTTAGGTCCAGACTTGGGCTTCTTCACTTGAGCAGCAACTTGCTTGCTATTCTTCTTGAAGTTCCCCTTCTTCCCTTTGCCCTTCTTGAAACTGGTGGTCTTGTTGACAATCAACACTTGATGCTCCTTCTTGATTTCTACCTTCGCAACCTTTAGCATCGTGAAGAGGTCGAGAATTGTCTTATCCATCCCATGCATATTGTACTTCATCACGAAGCTTTTGTAGCTTGGTGGCAGTGAATGAAGAACTCTGTCAATGACACTATCAACCGGAAGATTAACTCCCAGCCGAGTAAAGTGATTGTGGTACCCAGACATTTTGAGTATGTGTTCACTGACAAAACTATTCTCCTCCATTCTGCAGCTGTAGAACTTATTGGAGACTTCAAGTCTCTCAATCCGGGCATTTGCTTGAAATATTAACTTCAACTCCTGGAACATCTCATATGCTCCATGACGTTCAAAACGTCGTTGAAGTCCTAGTTCTAAGTCGTAAAGCATGGCACACTAAACTATTGAGTAGTCGTCAGCTTTGCTCTGCCAGCTGTTCATAACATCTGGAGTTGCTCCTGCAGCGGGTTTGGCACCTAGCGGTGCTTCCAAGACGTAATTCTTCTATGAAGCAATGAGGATAATCCTCAAGTTATGGACCCAGTCCGTGTAGTTGCTACCATCATATTTCAACTTAGCTTTCTTTAGGAACGTATTAAAATTCAACGCAACAACAACATGGGGCATTTATCTACAATAGCAGAGACATGCAAAATAGTATCAGGTACTTAGTTCATGATAAATTAAAGTTCAATTAATCATAATACTTAAGAACTCCCACTTAGATAGACATCCCTCTAATCATCTAAGTGATCATGTGATCCATATGAACCAAACCATGTCCGACCATCACATGAGATGGAGTAGTTTTCAATGGTGAACATCTCTATGTTGATCATATCTACTATATGATCCTGTTGGGGAACACAGTAATTTCAAAAAAATCCTATGCACACGCAATATCTATCATGGTGATGCATAGCAACGAGAGGGGAAGAGTGTTGTCCACGTACCCTCGTAGACTGTAAGCGGAAGCGTTATGACAACGCGGTTGATGTAGTCGTACGTCTTCACGATCCGACCGATCCTAGTACCGAAAGTACGGCACCTTCGCAATCTGCACACATTTGGCTCGGTGACGTCCCATGAACTCTCGATTCAGCTGAGTGTAGAGGGAGAGCTTCATCAGCACGATGGCGTGATGACGGTGATGATGTAGCTACCGGCACAGGGCTTCGCCTAAGCACTACGATAATATGACCGAGGTGGATTATGGTGGAGAGGGGCATCGCATACGGCTAATAGATCAATGATCAACTTGTGTGTCTAGGGTGCCCCCTGCCCCCGTATATAAAGGAGCAAGGGGGAGGCCGGCCGGCCCCTGGGGCGCGCCAAGGAGGGGAGGAGTCCTCCTCCTAGTAGGAGTAGGACTCCCCCTTTCCTAGTCCAACTAGGAGGACGAAGGGGGAAGGAAGGAGAAGGAGAGAGGGAGGGAAAGAGGGGGCGCCGCCCCCTCCTTGTCCAATTCAGACTCCTCAAGGGGGGCGGTGTGGCCAGCCCTAAGCCCCCCTCCTCTCTCTCTGACAAGGCCCATGTTGGCCCATTAGATCCCCCGGGGGTTCCGATAACCCCACGACACTACGATAATTATCGGGTGACCCACAGAACTCATCTGGTGTCCGAATATAGTCATCGAATATATCAATATTTATGTCTCGACCATTTCGAGACTACTCATCATGTCTGTGATCACATCCGGGACTCCGAACTATCTTCGGTACATCAAAACACATAAACTCATAACACCGACCGTCACCGAATGTTAAGCGTGCGGACCCTACGGGTTCGAGAACTATGTAGAAATGACCGAGACACGTCTCCGGTCAATAACCAATAGTGGAACCTGGATGTTCATATTGGCTCCTACATATTCTATGAAGATCTTTATCAGTCAAACCGCATAAGGATATACGTTGTTCCCTTTGTCATCGGTATGTTAGTTGCTCGCGATGCGATCATCGGTATCTCAATACCTAGTTCAATATCGTTACCGGCAAGTCTTTTACTCGTTCCATAATGTATCATCCCACAACTAACTCATTATTCACATTGCTTGCAAGGCTAATAGTGATGTGCTTTATCGAGAGGGCCTAGAGATACCTCTCTGATACTTGGAGTGACAAATCCTAATCTCGATTTATGCCAACTCAACAAACACCATCGGAGACACCTGTAGAGCATCTTTATAGTCACCTAGTTACCTTGTGACGTTTGATAGCACACTAAGTGTTCCTCCGGTATTCAGGAGTTGCATGATCTCATAGTCATAGGAACATGTATAAGTTATGGAGAAAGCAACAAGAGCAAACTAAACGATCATCGTGCTAAGCTAACGGATGGGTCAAGTCAATCACATCATTCTCTAATGATGCTATCTCGTTAATCAAATGACAACTGATGTCTATGGTTAGGAAACATAACCATCATTGATTCAACGAGCTAGTCAATAGAGGCATACTAGTGACATTCTGTTTGTCTATGTATTCAAACATGTACTAAGTTTCTAGTTAATACAATTCTAGCATGAATAATAAACATTTATCATGATATAAGGAAATATAAATAACAACTTTATTATTGCCTCTAGGGCATATTTCCTTCAGTCTCCCACTTGCACTAGAGTCAATAATCTAGATTACATTGTAATGATTCTAACACCCATGGAGTCTTGGTGCTGATCATGTTTTGCTCGCGAGAGAGGCTTAGTAAATGGGTCTGCAACATTCAGATCTGTATGTATCTTGCAAATCTCTATGTCTCCCTCCTTGACTTGATTGCGGATGGAATTGAAGCGTCTCTTGATGTGCTTGGTTCTCTTGTGAAATATGGATTCCTTTGCCAAGGCAATTGCACCAATGTTGTCACAAAAGATTTTCATTGGACGCGATGCACTAGGTATGGCACCTAGATCGGATATGAACTCCTTCATCCAGACTCCTTCATTTGCTACTTCCGAAGCACCTATGTACTCCGCTTCACACATAGATCCCGCCATGACGCTCTTCTTGGAACAACACCTACTGATAGCTCCACCATTTAATAAAAACACGTATCCGGTTTGTGACTTAGAGTCATCCGGATCAGTGTTAAAGCTTGCATCGACGTAACCGTTTACGATGAGCTCTTTGTCACCTCCATATACGAGAAACATATCCTTGGTCCTTTTCAAGTATTTCAGGATGTTCTTGACCGTTGTCCAGGGATCCACTCCTGGATTACTTTGGTACCTCCCTGCTAAACTAATAGCAAGGAACACATCAGGTCTGGTACACATCATTGCATACAAGATAGAACCTATGGCTGAAGCATAGGGAATGACTTTCATTTTCTCTCTATCTTCTGCAGTGGTCGGGCATTGAGTCTGACTCAACTTCACACCTTGTAACACATGCAATAACCCTTTCTTTGCACGATCCATTTTGAACTTCTTCAAAACTTTATCAAGGTATGTGCTTTGTGAAAGTCCAATTAGGCATCTTATCTATCTCTATAAATCTTGATTCCCAATATATAAGCAGCTTCCCCGAGGTCTTGCATTGGAAAATTCTTATGCAAGTATCCTTTTATGGTATTCAAAAATTCTGTATCATTTCCAATTAAACAGTGAACAGTGCTGCCTCTTGGTGGAGATAGCATCCCGGTTGTACATGCACGAGAACCAGCCCTACCACACATAACCCAAACTCTCACAGATTGTAGCCCTACTGCGATGGACAGAGAACCAACTTCACCCAATCTAACCCCAACCCCAGCAGATAGTAACCCAGTTATTGTTGACACAACACCATCTCCACCACAGATCTCCCAAACAAGTGCAGTTAGTAAGGCAACTCCAGTGCCCAAAGTGCCAGCACTACCACGGCGAACCCCAACTCGACCAGTTAGTACACCTATTCCTGTGGAGGAAGCACAACCAACCATTCATAGTTTAGCATCTATCACATTTGATGTTGTTAAATCCTATGTGCGTATCTTCCCATCATGGAAATATTATACTGAAGATGAACGAAAATGCTAGTTGCAGGGGTTTGTCTAGGAGTTATGTGTAAGTAATGTTATTCATGGCAATTACTTTGCTTTGTCCCATACATTCTACCTCCATGATGGTTATAATACGATTTCCCCCATTTTTCTCTATAGACAAGGACCGATTTGGAAACTTAGGATGAGGTAACCTGTGCTAATACCTCTGCTATCTTCAAGAATTCTTGGTGGCAGTATCAGAATTACATGAAGAAAACATACTTCATTGGCAAAGATATTCATCAAATTCCCTTATGTTCTCCTGAGACACATTTACTGGATCATGACTGGGAACGCCTTGTTCTGTACTAGTCCCGAACCAAGAATGTGGTAAGGTCTATGAGCTCATTTTTTTATTTTTAAGTACTATATGCTTGTGTCTTACTTTACTCCGTTCATGTAGAACAAGTGCTTAAACCTGAAGAACAACTATTCTCATTTAAGATTCAATTGCTATCGTGCATACTGCTTTGCTCTTGTATCACTGTATTTACTCATACAAACTTATTTTAAAATTGAAGGATCCAATCGAAACTCCAATGGCACAACAGGTATGTTTACGCATGTTTCTTTAACAGGTTCGCTCTTATAAATAGCTCCGTTGATTTCAATTTCAATTGTGTATACAGTTGACTTCTCATATCATGCACATTACTAGCATCACAACATAGCCAATAGTGTTGTTGTACATGTAGCCCCTTGGTACCCATCTGAAATCCGGTTATGCCGTGTAGTTTCCCACACTTTGTATTCTTTTAGTGCTGCTTTTGTCTTGAACTGATATGATTTGAACCGTGTCTCTATTTTGATTTGGCAAGACAATTCAGTGACCATAGGACATAGATATATGTTTGTTTGATGCTTTTATAATGTACTACTTGGAAATAGAAGACTTGGTGGTTTAATCTTGTGCACCTTACTAATGAACCGGTTCACCGAAATGAGTTTCATATACTAGTACATCCTAAACCTGTTATGTGTCTACTTGTTTCCTCTTTTAGAATGCTAACAGAATATTGGGGAAGAGTGCCTTATTAAGAAATGGCAAAGGAAGTGTCATGGGAAACCACGGCCACCTATGGGACCAAGGGTCCCTTGCTGGTTCGACAGGGGGGATTTCACATTGCACAAAAAGCAGAAGAGCATGGGACAACACGGTAGAGATCACACGGGCGATTTTACCTAGGTTCGGGCCGCCGTGAGGCGTAAAACCCTACTCCTGCTTTGGTGGATTGATGGTGGTAGAGCGTAGTACACTTTCCCGACATGGTTGCCTCGGGACTGTAGTGGCTACGTCTGTATGAATGCGTGGGGATTCAACCTTCTAACCCTTTCTACGGTTGCCATGGGCCTCCTTTTATAGGTTAAAGGGGTCACCACAATGGCAATGTAGTCATTATGCACTGATAAGATAGCAAACAGTGCTATCATACCTAACCCTGCAGGCTCACAAGGAGCATTAAATGCGCCACTCGACACCACATCGTTTCTTGCTCGGCAAGTCTTGCCGGGCTATCTTGCCAGCTTCACACCTGCTTGCTTGACACGTTGGAGGACGGGCGTCGCTTGTAGGTTTCTCCTGTAGAAAGAGGCCGTCGTGTGGCGAATGGCTGCCACTTACTCACTTTGCGGCTTGACATTGTTGGGGAATGCAGTATTTGAAAAAATTCCTACGATCATGCAAGATCTATCTAGGGATGCATAGCAACGAGAGGGGAGAGTGTGTTTACGTACCCTCGTAGATCGAAAGCGGAAGCGTTAAGAAACACGGTTGATGTAGTCGAACGTCTTCACGATCGAACTGATCAAGTACCGAACGCACGACACCTCCGTGATCTGCACACGTTCAGCTCAGTGACGTCCCTCGTACTCTTGATATAGTTGATGCCGAGGGAGAGTTTCGTCAGCACGACGGTTGTTGACGGTGCTGATGAAGTTACTGGCGTAGGGCTTCGCCTAAGCACTATGACGATATGACCGAGGTGTGTATCTGTGTAGGGGGGCACCGCACACGGCTAAACCAATTGTCAACTTGTGTGTCTATGGGGTGCCCCCTCCCTGTATATAAAGGAGAGGAGGAGGGGGCCAGCCCTCATGGTGCGCCCCCAAGGGGGGATTCCTACTCCTACTAGGAGTAGGTTTCCCCCCTTTCCTTGTCCTAATAGGAGGGGGAAGAAGGGGAAGAGAAGAAGAAGGAAAGGGGTGCCGGCCCCCTTCCCATTTCGGATTGGGCTTGGGGGGCACGCCCCCACCTCTTGGCCGCCTCCTCTCTGTCCCACTAAAGCCCATGTAGGCCCATTAAGCCCCTAGGGGGTTCTGGTACCCCCCGGTACTCCGGTATATGCCCGAACTCATCCGAAACCATTCCGGTGTCCAAACATAACCTTCTAATACAACAATATTCATGTCTCGGCCATTTCGAAACTCATCGTCATGTCCGTGATCACATCCGAGACTCTGAAAAACCTTCGGTACATCAAAACACATAAACTCATAATACCGATCGTCATCGAACGTTAAGCGTGCGGACCCTACATGTTCGAGAACTATGTAGACATGACCGAGACTCATCTCCGGTCAATAACCAATAGCGGAACCTGGATGCTCATATTGGTTCCTACATATTCTACGAAGATCTTTATCGGTCAAACTGCATAACAACATACGTTGTTCCTTTTGTCATCAGTATGTTACTTGCCCAAGATTTGATCGTCGGTATCATCATACCTAGTTCAATCTCGTTACCAGCAAGTCTCTTTACTCGTTCCATAATGCAACATCTCGCAACTAACTCATTAGTCACATTGCTTGCAAGTCTTATAGTGATGTGCATTACTGAGAGGGCCTAGAGATACCTCTCATACAATCGGAGTGACAAATCCTAATCTCGATTTATGACAACTCAACAAATACCATCGGAGACACCCATGGAGCATCTTTATAATCACCCAGTTACGTTGTGACATTTGATATCACACTAAGTGTTCCTCCGGTATTCGGGAGTTGCATAATCGCATAGTCATAGGAACATGTATAAGTTATGGAGAAAGCAATAGCAAAAAACTAAACAATCATAGTGCTAAGCTAACGGATGGGTCAAGTCAATCACATCATTCTCTATTGATGTGGTCCCGTTCATAAAATGAAAACTCATGTCTATGGCGAGGAAACTTAACCATCTTTGATTAACGAGCTAGTCAAGTAGAGGCATACTAGTGATACTCTGTTTGTCTATGTATTCACACATGTACTAAGTTTCTGGTTAATACAATTCTATCATGAATAATAAACATTTATCATGATATAAGGAAAATATAAATAACAACTTTATTATTGCCTCTAGGGCATATTTCCTTCAGTCTCCCACTTGCACTAGAGTCAATAATCAAGATTACATTATAATGATTCTAACACCCATGGAGTCTTGGTGTTGATCATGTTTTGCTTGTGAGAGAGGCTTAGTCAATGGGTCTGCAACATTCAGATCCGTATGTATCTTGCAAATCTCAATGCCTCCCTCCTTGACTTGATCGCGGATGGAATTGAAGCGTCTCTTGATGTGCTTGGTTCTCTTGTGAAATCTGGATTCCTTTGCCAAGGCAATTGCACCAGTATTGTCACAAAAGATTTTCACTGGACCCGATGCACTAGGTATGACACCTAGATTCGATATGAACTCCTTCATCCAGACTCCTTCATTTGGGGATTCCGAAGCAGCTATATATTCCGCTTCACACGTAGATCCCACCACAACGCTTTGCTTAGAACCGCACCAACTGACAGCTTCACCATTCAATAAAAATACGTATCCGGTTTGTGACTTAGAGTCATCCGGATTAGTGGCAAAGCTTGCACCGACGTAACCGTTTACGACGAGATCTTTTTCACCTCCATAAACGAGAAACATATCCGTAGTCCTTTTTAGGTATTTCAGGATATTCTTGACCGCTGTTAAGTAATCCACTCCTGGATTACTTTGGTACCTCCCTGCTAAAGTAATAGCAAGGCACACATCAGGTCTGGTACACAACATTGCATACATGATAGAACCAATGGCTGAAGCATAGGGAATGACTTTTATTTTCTCTCTATCTTCTGCAGTGGTCGGGCTTTGAGTCTGACTCAACTTCACACCTTGTAAGACATGCAAGAACCCTTTCTTTGCTTGATCCATTTTGAACTTCTTTAAAACTTTATCAAGGTATGTGCTTTGTGAAAGTCCAATTAAGCGTCTTGATCTATCTCTATAGATCTTGATGCCCAATATATAAGCAGCTTCACCAAGGTCTTTCATTGAAAAATTCTTATTCAAGTATCCTTTTATGCTATTCAGAAATTCAGTATCATTTCCAGTCAACAATATGTCATCCACATATAATATTAGAAATACTGCAGAGCTCCCACTCACTTTCTTGTAAATACATGCTTCTCCAAAACTCTGTATAAAACCTTATGCTTTGATCACACTATCAAAGCATATATTCCAACTCCGAGATGCTTGCACTAGTCCATAAATGGATCGCTGGAGCTTACACACTTTGTTAGCACCTTTTGGATCGACAAAACCTTCTGGTTGCATCATATACAACTCTTCTTTAAGATATCCATTAAGGAATGCGGTTTTGACATCCATTTGCCAAATTTCATAATCATAAAATGCGGCAATTGCTAACATGATTCAGACGAACTTAAGCATCGCTACGGGTGAGAAGGTCTCATCGTAGTCAACTCCTTGAACTTGTCGAAAACCTTTCACAACAGGTCGCTTTATAGACAGTAACGTTACCGTCAGCATCAGTCTTCTTTTGAACATCCATTTGTTCTCTATGGTTTGCCGATCATCGGGCAAGTCAACCATAGTCCACACTTTGTTCCCATACATGGATCCCATCTCAGATTTCATGGCCTCAAGCCATTTTGCAGAATCTGGGCTCATCATCGCTTCCTCATAGTTCGTAGGTTTGTCATGGTCAAGTAACATGACCTCCAGAACAGGATTACCGTACCACTCTGGTGTGGATCTTACTCTGCTTGACCTACGAGGTTCGGTAGTAACTTGATGAGAAGTTTCATGATCATCATCATTAGCTTCCTCTTGAATTGGTGTAGGAATCACTGGAACTGATTTCTGTGATGAACCACTTTCCAATAAGGGAGCAAGTACAATTACCTCATGAAGTTCTACTTTCCTCCCACTCACTTCTTTCAAGAGAAACTCTTTCTCTAGAAAGGATCCATTCTTAGCAACGAATATCTTGCCTTCGGATCTGTGATAGAAGGTGTACCTAACATTCTCCTTTGGGTATCCTATGAAGACACATTTCTCCGATTTGGGTTCGAGCTTATCAGGTTGAATCTTTTTCACATAAGCATCGCAGCCCCAAACTTTAAGAAACAACAACTTGGGTTTCTTGCCAAACCATAGTTCATAAGGTGTCACCTCAACGGATTTCGATGGTGCCCTGTTTAACATGAATGCAGCCGTCTCTAAAGCATAACCCCAAAACGATAGCGATAAATTAGTAAGAGACATCATAGATCACACCATATCTAATAAAGTGCGGTTACGACGTTCAGACACACCATTACGCTATGGTGTTCCAGGTGGCGTGAGTTGCGAAACTATTCCACATTGTTTCAAATGAAGACCAAACTCGTAACTCAAATATTCTCCTCCATGATCAGATCATAGAAACTTAATTTTCTTGTTACGATGATTTTCCACTTCACTCTGAAATTCTTTGAACTTTTCAAATGTTTCAGACTTATGTTTCATCAAGTTGATATACCCATATCTGCTCAAAATCATCTATGAAGGTTAGAAAATAATGATACCCGCCATGAGCATCAACACTCATTGGATCGCATACATCAGTATGTATTATTTCCAATAAGTATGTTGCTCGTTCCATTGTTCCGAAGAACGGAGGCTTGGTTCGCAAGCATCAAGTGATTCCAAAAGCCCATCAGCATGGAGTTTCTTCATGCGCTTTACACCAATATGACCTAAATGGCAGTGCCACAAATAAGTTGCATTATCATTATTAAACTTATATCTTTTGGCTTCAATATTATGAATATGTGTATCACAACCATTATTCTATGATTTAAATGAATAACCGTCTCGCATCAAACAAGATCCAGATATAATGTTCATGCTTAACGCTGGCACCAAATAACAATTATTCAGGTTTAAAACTAATCCCGAAGGTAGATGTAGAGGTAGTGTGCCAACGACGATCACATTGACTTTGGAACAATTTCCCACGCGCATCGTCACCTCGTCCTTAGCCAATCTTTGCTTAATCCATAGCCCCTGTTTCGAGTTGCAAATATTAGCAACAGAACCAGTATCAAATACTCAGGCGCTACTGCGAGCATTAGTAAGGTACACATCAATAACATGTATATCAAATATACCTTTCACTTTGCCATCCTTCTTATCCACCAAATACTTGGGACAATTCCCCTTCTTCCCTTTACCCTTCTTCTTGAAACTGGTGGTCTTGTTGACCATCAACACTTGATGCTCCTTCTTGATTTCTACCTTCGCAACCTTTAGCATCGCGAAGAGCTCGGGAATTGTCTTATCCATCCCTTGCATATTATAGTTCATCACGAAGCTTTTGTAGCTTGGTGGCAGTGATTGAAGAACTCTGTCAATGACACTATCAACCGGAAGATTAACTCCCAGTTGAGTCAAGTGATTGTGGTACCCAGACATTCTGAGTATGTGTTCACTGACAAAATTATTCTCCTCCATTTTGCAGCTGTAGAACTTATTGGAGACTTCATATCTCTCAATCCGGGTATTTGCTTGAAATATTAACTTCAACTCCTGGAACATCTCATATGCTCCATGACATTCAAAACGTCATTGAAGTCCCAGTTCTAAGTCGTAAAGCATGGCACACTGAACTATCGAGTAGTCATCAGCTTTGCTCCGCCAGGTGTTCATAACATCTGGAGTTGCTCCTGCAGCGGGTTTGGCACCTAGCGGTGCTTCTAGGACGTAATTCTTCTGTGCAGCAATGAGGATAATCCTCAAGTTATGGACCCAGTCCGTGTAGTTGCTACCATCATCTTTCAACTTAGCTTTCTCTAGGAACGCATTAAAATTCAACGCAAAAACAACACGGGCCATTTATCTACAATAGCATAGACATGCAAAATACTATCAGGTACTTAGTTCATGATAAATTAAAGTTCAATTAATCATATTACTTAAGAACTCCCACTTAGATAGACATCCCTCTAATCATCTAAGTGATCATGTGATCCATATCAACCAAACCATGTCCGATCATCATGTGAGATGGAGTAGTTTTGAATGGTGAACGTCACTATGTTGATCATATCTACTATATGATTCTGTTGGGGAACGCAGTAATTTCAAAAAAAAATCCTACGCACACGCAATATCTATCATGGTGATGCATAGCAACGAGAGGGGAAGAGTGTTTTCCACATACCCTCGTAGACCGATCCTAGTACTGAAAGTACGGCACCTTCGCGATCTGCACACGTTCGGCTCGGTGACGTCCCACGAACTCTCGATCCAGCTGAGTGTTGAGGGAGAGCTTCATCAGCACGAGAGCGTGATGACGGTGATGATATAGCTACCGGCGCAGGGCTTCACCTAATCACTACGATGATATGACCGAGGTGGATTACGGTGGAGGGGGGCACCGCACACGGCTAATAGAGCAATGATCAACTTGTGTGTCTAGGGTGCCCCTGCCCCCGTATATAAAGGAGCAAGGGGGAGGTCAGCCAGCCCCTGGGGCGCGCCAAGGAGGGGAGGAGTCCTCCTCCTAGTAGGAGTAGGACTCCCCCTTTCCTAGTCCAACTAGGAGGAGGAATGAGGAAGGAAGGAGAAGGAGAGAGGGAGGGAAAGAGGGGGCGCCCCCTCCTTGTCCAATTCGGACTCCTCAAGGGGTGGGGGGGTGTGGCCAGCCCTAAGGCCCCCTCCTCTCTCTCTCTCACAAGGCCCATGTTGGCCCATTAGATCCCCCGGGGGTTCCGATAACCCCACGGCACTCCGATAATTATCGGGTGACCCCCGGAACTCAGCCAGTGTCCGAATATAGTCATTCAATATATCAATCTTTATGTCTCGACCCTTTCAAGACTCCTCGTCATGTCTGTGATCACATCCGGGACTCTGAACTATCTTCGGTACATCAAAACACATAAACTCATAACACCGATCGTCCCCAACGTTAAGCGTGCGGACCCTACGGGTTCGAGAACTATGTAGAAATGACCGAGACACATCTCCGGTCAATAACCAACAGTGGAACCTGGATGTTCATATTGGCTCCCACATATTCTACGAAGATCTTTATCGGTCAAACCTCATAAGGATGTACGTTGTTCCCTTTGTCATCGGTATGTTACTTGCCCGCGATTCGATCGTTGCTATCTCAATACCTAGTTCAATCTCGTTACCGGGAAGTCTCTTTACTCGTTCCGTAATGCATCATCCCGCAACTAACTCATTATTCACATTGCTCGCAAGGCTTATAGTGATGTGTATTACTGAGAGGGCCTAGAGATACCTCTCCGATACTCGGAGTGACAAATCCTAATCTCGATCTATGCCAACTCAACAAACACCATCGGAGACACCTATGGAGCATCTTTATAGTCACCTAGTTATGTTGTGACGTTTGATAGCACACTAAGTGTTCCTCCGCTATTCGGAAGTTGCATGATCTCATAGTCATAGGAACATGTATAAGTTGTGGAGAAAGCAATAGCAGCAAACTAAATGATCATCGTGCTAAGCTAACGGATGGGTCAAGTCAATGACATCATTCTCTAATGATGTTATCCTGTTAATCAAATGACAACTGATGTCGATGCTTAGGAAACATAACCATCATTGATTCAACGAGCTAGTCAAGTAGAGGTATAATAGTGACATTCTGTTTGTCCATGTATTCAGACATGTACTAAGTTTTCGGTTAATACAATTCTAGCATGAATAACAAACACTTATCATGATATAAGGAAATATAAATAACAACTTTATTATTGCTCTAGGGCATATTTCCTTCAGTCTCCCACTTGCACTAGAGTCAATAATCTAGATTACATTGTAATGATTCTAACACCCATGGAGTCTTGGTGCTGATCATGTTTTGGTCACGAGAGAGGCTTAGTAAACGGGTCTGCAACATTCAGATCTGTATGTATCTTGCAAATCTCTATGTCTCCCTCCTTGACTTGATTGCGGATGGAATTGAAGCGTCTCTTGATGTGCTTGGTTATCTTGTGAAATCTGGTTTCCTTTGCCAAGGCAATTGCACCAGTGTTGTCACAAAAGATTTTCATTGGACGCGATGCACTAGGTATGACTAAGGGAGTCCTGGATTAGGGGGTCCTCGGACAGCTGGACTATATACTTTGGCCGGACTGTTGGACTATTAAGATACAAGATTGAAGACTTCGTCCCGTGTCCGGCTGGGACTCTCCTTTGCGTGGAAGGCAAGATTGGCCATTCGGATATGTAGATCTCCTCCCTTGTAACCGACTCTGTGTAACCCTAGCCCCTTCCAGTGTCTATATAAACCGGAGGGTTTAGTCTGTAGGACAAGAACAATCATACCATAGGCTAGCTTCTAGGGTTTATCCTCTCCAATCTCGTGGTAGATCAACTCTTGTAATACTCATATCATCAAGATCAATCAAGCAGGAAGTAGGGTATTACCTCCATCGTGAGGGCCCGAACCTGGGTAAACATTTTGTCCCCGCCTCCTTTTACCATCCGCCTTAGACGCACAGTTCGGGACCCCCTACCCGAGATCCGCCGGTTTTTACACAAATATTGGTGCTTTCATTGAGAGTTCCACTATGTCATCACCATAAGGCTCGATGGCTCCTTCGATCATCGGCAACGATGCGATCCAGGGTGAGGTTTTTCTCCCCGGACAGATCTTTGTATCCGGCGGCTTCGCAGTGTGGGCCAACTCGCTTGGCCATCTGGAGCAGATCGAAAGCTACGCCCCTGGCCATCAGGTCAGGTTTGGAAGTTTGAACTATACCGCCGACATCCGCGGAGACTTGATCTTCGATGGATTCGAACCCATGCCAGGTACGCCGCAGAGTCACGATGAGCATGATTTAGCTCTGCCATTAGACAGTGTTCGGGAGATCACACCTGTAACTACTCCGGCCCTCAATCCGGAACAGATCACGCTGTCCGAGGACGGGTGGATGGACCCCGCCACGGAGGCCGCACACTCAGCAGCGACAGAGCCGAATACCGACTTCACCTCCTATGAGACTTGTGTTGCCGGACACTCGGATTCATCCCCGGCCACAGACTTTGAACCGCTCGCGTCCGTGCCCATCCAATCTGATTGGGCACCGATCGTGGAGTTCACCTCCGCAGATATCTTTCAGCACTCGCCCCTAGGCGACGTGCTAAACTCATTATGGTCTCTCTCCTTGTTAGGAGACCCTTGGCCGAAGTATGTCTAGCTCGAGCGGGAAGCAGACAACGATGAAATTCATTCCTCACCCACCACTCACTTGGTAGCCTCTGTCGACGACCTAACCGACATGCTCGACTTCGACTCCGAAGACATCGATGGTATGGACGACGATGCGGGAGACGAACAGGAATCACCACCCATAGGGCGCTGGACTGCCACCTCATCGTATGATATATACATGGTGGACACCCCCAAAGAAAGCGATGGCAACAAGGCAACGGAGGATAATCCCCCCGAGAAGCAATCCAAGAACCGGCGTCATCGGCGCCGCTCTAAGCCCCGCCATAGCAAAAACAGCAGTACCGACATAGGAGACAATAACGCTGCAAATAGTGCCGAAGACGAAGACAATCCCCTCCAGCCAGGCTTTGAGTAGGAGGATGGGTAAGCCAGCCCCCAGGAACAGGCAGTAGACGGAGAATCAGTGGATGACAATTACATGCCTCTCTCCATAGACGACGTGAGCCTCGGCGACGAAGAATTTATCATTCCCGAGGATCCCGTCGAACAGGAGCGCTTCAAGCGCCGGCTTATTGCCACAGCAAGAAGCCTGAAGAAAAAGCAACAACAGCTTCCAGCTGAGTAAGATTTGCTAGCAGATAGATGGACTGAGGTCCTGGCAGCCGAGGAACTCGAACTCGAGTGCCCAATCAAAAGTTTCCCAAAGCGCAGGTTGCTACCCCAACTTGAAGAGGAAGCATTAAGGCCTGCGCTTCTAGCGTATGATGCGACAGACCGGCCACCTCGTGGCCGTGAAAAAGTGGCATATAAGCCCGAAGTCCAGCCCGCACCCCATCGCCAGTCAAACAAAAGCAGCAAGGCCCGGGGTAACATGCAGGACCTGCGAGACGTATGGGAAAACAAGCAGGACACAAAAGCTCGATCTTTAGATCACGAGGGCGCGCCCCAACACATGACGACGACCGTCATGCCGGATATACCAAAAACAAATCCGGCCGGGCTGAACACAGTAGACAAGACTCGTACGAACTGCCTCATGACATAGCCCGGCACAGAGGTGCCGCACACCCCCTATGCTTCAGTGATGAAGTAATGGATCATGAATTCCCAGAAGGGTTTAAACCCGTGAACATTGAATCATACGATGGTACTAGTGACCCTGCTGTATGGATCGAGGATTTCTTCCTCCACATTCACATGGCCCGCGGGGATGATCTACACGCCATCAAGTATCTCCCATTGAAACTCAAAGGACCGGCTCGACATTGGCTGAATAGCTTGCCAGAAAACTCCATCGGAAGTTGGGAGAACCTGGCAGACGCATTCCTGGATAACTTCCAGGGCACATATATGCGACCACCGGATGCTGATGATTTGAGTCACATAACACAACAGCCCGGAGAGTCAGCCAGGAAATTCTGGACCCGGTTCCTAACCAAAAAGAACCAAATTGTGGACTGTCCCGATGCCGAAGCCCTAGCGGCCTTTAAACATATCATCCGCGACGAGTGGCTCGCCCGACATCTCGGCCAAGAGAAGCCAAGGTCCATGGCAGCCCTCCCGACACTCATGACCCGCTTCTGCGCGGGAGAGGATAGCTGGTTGGCTCGTAGCAACAACACATCAAGCAACACTGGCAAATCAGAGGCCAGAGATAGCAACGGCAAACCACGGCGCAACAAACACAAACGCCACAAACATGGTGAAAGCGCCGAAGACACGACAGTCAATGCCGGATTTAATAGCTCTAAGTCCGGTTAGCGGACAGGGCCACTCTAAAATGACAATTCGGTCCCGTCCAGTTTGGACCGCATACTCGACCGTCCACGCCAAATTCATGGCAAACCAGGAACACTAGCCAATCATACCAACAGAGAATGTTGGGTCTTCAAACAAGCTGGCAGGTTAGGCACCAAAAACAAAGATAAGGGGTCTCGAAGCTATGACAGCGACGAGGAGCCCAGTTCACCAAATAGAGGAGGACAAAAGAAATCTCTCCAGCAAACCCAAACGGTGAATATGGTAAACGCCACCCACACTCCCAACCCGGACCAGATGCACACCCTTAGGGATGTCGACCTAACGAAACCAGTCAGCCCGCAATACAAACTAGGGCCGATCACCTTCAACCAAATGGATCGTCCGGTCTACACCAGTCACGGCAATCCAGCCGCACTAGTCCTCGACCCAATAATTGACGGGTTCCACCTCACAGAAGTCCTTATGGACGGAGGCAACAGTCTAAATCTGCTTTACCAGGACACAGTGTGCAAGATGGGCATCGATCATTCGAGGATCAAACCCACTAAAGACACCTTTAGAGGTATTATACCAGGCGTGGAGGCCAGCCGTACCGGCTCCATCGCCCTTGAGGTAGTCTTCGGATCACCAGACAATTACCGTACCGAAGAGTTGATCTTCGACATTGTCCCCTTTCGCAGTGATTATTAGGCATTGCTCAGGCGAACTGCGTTCGCTTGATTCAACACGGTGCCACATTATGCCTACTGTAAACTCAAGATGCCCGGTCCGCGCGGTGTCATCATGGTTAATGGCGAGGCCGAACTCTCCTTCGGTACCACATAGTACGCCGCCGCTTTAACAGCAGAAGCAATGGAGGGCACCTTTCAGTCAAATCTTGAGTTGACGGCTAAAACTGCGGACACATTCAAAGTAGTCTGAACTACTTCATGGCAGGATAGCCCGGATCGTCCAGGGCTCAACTAAACATTCCGGTGAAGTCCAGAACATGCCACATATCGCCGCTCGACCGCTCTCCGGCACACAAATATTTCTTACATGTCCTTTGCAGGCCCACCTCTGCGCAGACCGGGACCGGTGACATGGTAACAACTCGAACGCACAAGGGAATCTTTAGATATTCCTCGCGACGTCCATCCGACTATACTCCGGATCTTCACACATCTTCTTCCTTCCTGGTCCCAGCAGGTTCCACAGTCATATTCCCCTTTTTATCACATTACTTGTACTCATACGCTTCGACGTATTATTCAAATACAACATGTGGATTTATATGACGCTTGTCTGCTGTTATTTCTTATTGAAACTCTTTTGTTAAGTGGCATCCGTACACCGCGATATGCCTTTGCCAGGGGCTTCATTTTACCCATAATATGACAATAAAGTCCGAACACCTTCACGGAAGTTCGGCACCCCGAACTTATAGCATTATATGCATCAGCTCCGAATCATGTCTTCGGTCAAATGTTGGGTTTGCCCGGCTCCCATGTTTTGCTGCCTTACGTTCCACTATATCGCTTAAGGCGGCACAGGGAGAATTACTGCGATTGTGTCCCGGTTCTTCCGGACGAGCACCTCAGTAGAGAAAGCCAAAACCTGACTATCATGATACGGCGAGAGCTGGTGAGCTGTTCAAGAGGTTGTAAAATCTTTAAGGATTTCTCTCGCATAATGCCATAACCAATGCAACATGTGATGGATCGGTTCTTCTTCCGATCAGGTGCCTATAGGGCCCCTCGTGCGGTCTTCCGAACACCAGGGGTTGCGCCTACCTTCCTAATGCTCCTATGGCTAAGTGAGAATGATAAAGCCCTATAGTCCGATTGCCTGGTTCGCTACGCTGAACACCTCCTTCAAAGGACCCAACACTGGGGTAAAGAGTGATCATGTTTATCCCGAACACCCCCGTATTTCTTACGAGGGGGTAGAAGCCGATGACTGGCCAATTCTCAGGTTTAATATATAAAACGGCCACGCAGGAGGGTAAACTTTTATAACAGGCAATAAATAATAGAAATGACCTTGTTCACACATTACAAAGGACAACATAAATATATTCATGGAAATACAATGTCCTTGGTGCATTGCTCCGCCGCAAGGCAGGATCCTTTCAGGACACTTTCATAATACAATTCGGGCTTACGGTGCTCATTTCCCTCTGGCGGTCCCTCGGTCATCAACTTTTCAGCATCCATCTTCCCCCAGTGCACCTTTGCATGGGCAAAGGCCATTCGTGCACCTTCTATGTAGACCGACCACTTGATGACGTCAAGTCGAGGGCAGGCACTAACAAGCTGCTTCATGAGTCCAAAGTAGCTACCTGGAATCGGCTCGGCGGGCCATAGCCGGATAATCAAATCCTTCATGGCTAGTTCGGCTGCCTTATGCAGTTCGATCAGCTGTTTCAGTTGATCGGTAAAAGGCATCGGATAATTCGATGCCAGATACTGCGACCAGAAGAGCTTATCCACAATATTCCCCTCTTCGACTCGGTAGAATTGGGCGGCATCCGATATGCTGCGAGGAAGTTCCGCAAATACCCGTGGAGAAATCCTAACTTAAAATTATAAAGCATAATTTTCTCCTGAAATACTTGCTTTACATGGAAAAAAACCTTACCCGCCGTGATCTCCCTCGCCTCTTGGATCTCCTGCAGGGCATCTTGGGTTTTCCCACGGGCATCGCACACGGCCTGATGAGCCCTGGTGAGTTCGGATTCTTTCTCCGTTAAACTCTGCTCCAGGGTCTCACATTTTTTCATGTCCTCTTGGAGCTCTTGCCAAGCTTCCACAACCTTGGCCTCGTGCTTCTCACGAAGAGCCTGCTCTGCGGCTGCCTTTTCCTCGGCCTCGGCAACAGCCTTCTTCAGAGCCTCGACTTTGGTCATCACCCCTGGCACAAATCATGACACATATTCTATCATATAGAAAATTCGTTAGCACTAAATGCAAACAAGATTTGTGCATACCTTGTTGATCTTCCAACTGACTTTTTAACTGGCCAAGCTTCGCTTCGGCCCGCTCCAGACTTTGATTCAGTCCGGAAACCTCCGCGATATGAGCGGCAGTAGCCGCTACAGACGCCTGCTTACAAAAGAAGAGAGAGATATGTCATCAAATGAGTCTTCCTGCGAAAATATATTCAACCCTTTGTCCGGTTCTTTCATTCACCAGACAGTGTATCAGGGGCTACCATCCATACTATGACACTCTTCGAAACCGTATAAAACATACCTCAAAACCTCTTATAAGGCCGATACAGGCTTCATTCAGTCCATTTTCAGTGGACTGAATCTTCTCGATCACCGCACCCATAAGGGCATGGTGTTCATCGATGATGGAGGCGCTCTTCAGCGCCGCCAATAAAGCACCTGGTGCCTCTGGTTGGACAGAGGTCATTGGTGGAACAGGGACGCCCTCTCCAGCCGAGGAAGGCCGTCCGCTTGATTTCGGAGCCGTATTGGTCTCCGAAACTGTGTCCGGCTAGGGGCCAAATTCAAGATGGTCCCCGCCGTCGACTCCTGTGGGGATCTTCTCACCCATGTCTCCGGCCCCTGAAGTTTGACCTCCAGGTGCCGCCTTCACAAATTTCTCCACCCCTCCTTGGACGGAGTCCCTCTGGGACGAAGCCTCGGTCTTGATCACATGTTCGGGGGGAGGGGCCTTCGGAGGCGTCCCGCTCTCCATAGCATCCGAGCTCAGCAACTCCTCGGACAAGGACTGTTCGGAACGGGACCCCACCAGACTACAGAAAATATGGCTCAGGTTAAAATGCTATGCCATGATGGGTCCGGACACATGAACGTGTTCAGATTTTATATACTTACGAGTTCACTAGGGGTTGGGCCCTAGGATCCCACGCCAGGCTACTATCGGCGACGGCAGTGGACTCTTCCGGAAGAAGTGTTTTTCCCCTTTTAGGCGACCCAGCCTCCGAGTGTACGGACACCGTCCTCTTCTTTCTTCCCCCTACCGGGGATTCGTCTTCCTCCTCCTCGTCCTCTTCGGAGGCAGGTTGGGCACGATGACAAAGACCGCCCCGGGTCTTTTTGGCCTCCTTTTCGGTATTCTTCTCCAGCACCTTGTAAGGTGCCGGGTCTAACATCTTCGTCAGAAGTGGGCCGGCCGGTTCTTCAGGCAGCGGGCCGGACATTGGATTCGCCCCGCCTTCTTCGTCCAGCCCTAGGAGAGTTGTGTAAAACACATTAAGCATTTCCCTTGAGTTATGCGACTAAAACACATGGTAACTTACCGAGCTTGCAAGGCGAGATAGTTGGTACCCGCGGTCCTCGGCCGAGTCCGGCCATGATTTGCCGGGCTTAAAAATCACCTTCCAGATATCTTCGTGCGAGGAGCCAAAGAGCTCTCGCGGGGTCTTGTGCTTGGCCGGATCGAATTCCCATAGATTGCAAGTCCGGTGTTGACAAGGTAGAATCCCATGGACTAACATCACCTAGACTACATTGACAAGTTCGATATTCTTGTCTTCCATACCCTTGACGCATGTTTGGAGCGCCAACAGTTCGTCGGACGAAGACTAGTCCAGGCCCTTCTTGAGCCAGGACGTGAGCTGCAGAGGGGCTCCGGATTGGAACTCGGGAGCAGTGGCCCACTTCGCGCCGCGTGGCTCAATAATGTAAAACCACTCCTATTGCCACTCCCTGACGGAATCATTGAAGGTACCTGTTGGCCATGTGACGTTGGGCATCTTGCTCACCATAGCACCCCCGCACTCAGCGTGCTCACCACCAAGTACCTTGGGCTTCACATTAAAGATCTTCAGCCATAAGCCGAAGTGTGGCGAGATGTGAAGAAAAGCCTCACACATGACAATGAATGTTGAGATGTTGAGGAAGGAATTGGGGGATAGATCATGGAAATCAATCCCGTAATAATACATGATGCCGCGAACAAATGGGTGGAGGGGAAACCCTAGCCCGCAGATAAAATGAGGGAGGAATACGACCCTTTCGTGGGGTTCCGGGGTAGGGACGATCTGTCCCGCCATCGGGAGACGGTGGCTGATTTTCTGGGCTAGATACCCGGCCTCTCGAAGTTTCTTGATGTCCATCTTCTGGATGGTAGAGGCCATCCACTTGCCTCCCGCTCCGGACATATTTGGAGTGGTTCTTTGGAGAATATGCGAACTTGGGCGTTGGAGCTCGAGTGCGCGAGAATGGATGGGCAGGGGAGAAGAAGGCATGGGTAAAAAAGAGGAGTCCTTATCCCTTTATAAGGGCGGTAGAAATTGCGTGCCTCCCCACTTGCCTGGTAAAACTCGCTTATTCCTCAAGCGTCGTGATTGATGGCATGGTTGGGTTACCCACACCCGTATTGATGAGAATCCCGTGATAAGGGGACACGATCTCTACTTCGACAAGAGTGCCAAGAAAACAACCTGACAATATGTGTAGTAGCTGGTTGAGAAAAATGGTTCGAATAATAACCGGGGCCATCGCGTGATGTCACGTTATGAAAAGTTGTCAGCAGATTAGATTTGTGGAAATATTATACTCTCTATGGTGGTGTGTGGAATTTGTTTTGCAGAGCTGGACACTATCCTTGTGTTCAAAATCTTCTATGGAGTATTCAGAGGAGGAACGCCTTGCAATGCCGAAGACAATCTGCATGCCGGACTCATCGTCATAGAAGCTTAGTTTAGGGGCTACTGAGGGAGTCCTGGATTAGGGGGTCCTCGGACAGCCGGACTATATACTTTGGCCGGACTATTGGACTATGAAGATACAAGATTGAAGACTTCGTCCCGTGTCCGGGTGGGACTCTCCTTTGCGTGGAAGGCAACCTTGGCCGTTCGGATATGTAGATCTCCTCCCTTGTAACCGACTCTGTGTAACCCTAGCCCCTTCCATGTCTATATAAACTGGAGGGTTTAGTCTGTAGGACAAGAACAATCATACCATAGGCTAGCTTCTAGGGTTTAGCCTCTCCGATCTCGTGGTAGATCAACTCTTGTAATACTCATATCATCAAGATCAATCGACCAAGAAGTAGGGTATTACCTCCATCGTGAGGGCCCGAACCTGGGTCAACATTGTGTCCCCCGCCTCCTGTTACCATCCGCCTTAGACGCTTAGTTTGGGACCCCCTACCCGAGATCTGCCGGTTTTGACACCGACAATGACACCTAGATCGGATATGTACTCCTTCATCCAGACTCCTTCATTTGCTGCTTCCAAAGCACCTATGTACTCCGCTTCACATGTAGATCCCGCCATGACACTCTTCTTGGAACTGCACCAACTGACAGCTCCACCATTTAATAAAAGACGTATCCAGTTTGTGACTTAGAGTCATCCGGATCAGTGTCAAAGCTTGCATCGACGTAACTGTTTACAACGAGCTCTTTGTCACCTCCATATACGAGAAACATATCCTTGGTCCTTTTCAGGTATTTCAGGGTGTTCTTGACCGCTGTCCAGGGATCCACTCCTGGATTACTTTGGTACCTCCCTGCTAAACAAATAGCAAGGAACACATCAGGTCTGGTACACAACATTGCATACATGATAGAACCTATGGCTGAAGCATAGGGAATGACTTTCATTTTCTCTATATCTTCTGCAGTGGTCGGGCATTGAGTTTGACTCAACTTCACACCTTGTAACACAGGCAAGAACCCTTTCTTTGCCTGATCCATTTTGAACTTATTCAAAACCTTATCAAGGTATGTGCTTTGTGAAAGTCCAATTAGGCGTCTTGATCTATCTCTATAGATCTTGATGCCCAATATATAAGCAGCTTCACCGAGGTCTTTCATTGAAAAATTCTTATTCAAGTATCCTTTTTATGATATTCATAAATTCAGTATCATTTCCAATTAACAATATGTCATCTACATATAATATCAGAAATGCTACAGAGCTCCCACTCACTTTCTTATAAATACATGCTTCTCCAAAAGTCTGTATAAAACCATATGCTTTGATCACACTATCAAAGCGTATATTCCAACTCTGTGAGGCTTGCACCAGTCCATAAATGGATCGCTGGAGCTTGCACACTTTGTTAGCACCATTTGGACCGACAAAACCTTCTGGTTGCATCATATACAACTCTTCTTTAAGATATCCATTAAGGAATGTTGTCTTGACATCCATTTGCCAAATTTCATAATCATAAAATGCGGCAATTGATAATATGATACAGACAAACTTAAGCATCACTACGGGTGAGAAGGTCTCATCGTAGTTAACACCTTGAACTTGTCGAAAACCTTTTTTTGTGACAATTTGAGCTTTGTAGATAGTAACACTACTATCAGCGTCCGTCTTCCTCTTGAAGATCCATTTATTCTCAATGGCTTGCCGATCAACGGGAAAGTCCACCAAAGTCCACACTTTGTTCTCATACATGGATTCTATCTCAGATTTCATGGCCTCAAGCCATTTTGCGGAATCTGGGCTCATCATCGCTTCCTCATAGTTCGTAGGTTCGTCATGGTGAAGTAACATGACCTCCAGAACAGGATTACCGTACCACTCTGGTGCGGATCTTACTTTGTTTGACCTACGAGGTTCAGTAGTAACTTGATCAGAAGTTTTCATGATCATTGTCGGTGTCAAAACCGGTGGATCTCGGGTAGGGGGTCCCAAACTGTGTGTCTAAGGCGGATGGTAACATGAGGCAGGGGACACGATGTTTACCCAGGGTCGGGCCCTCTTGATGGAGGTAATACCCTACATCCTGCTTGATTGATATTGATGATATGAGTATTACAATAGTTGATCTACCACAAGATCGTAGAGGCTAAACCCTAGAAGCTAGGCTATGGTATGATTGTCGTTGTCCTACGGACTAAGCCCTCTGGTATATATAGACACCGGAGGGGGCTAGGGTTACACAGAGTCGGTTACAAGGGAGGAGATCTACATATCCGTATTGCCAAGCTTGCCTTCCACGCCAAGGAAAGTCCCATCTGGACACGGGACGAAGTCTTCAATCTTGTATCTTCATAGTCAACAGTCCGGCCAAAGGATATAGTCCGGTTGTCCGGAGACACCCTAATCCAGGACTCCCTCAGTAGCCCCTGAACCAGGCTTCAATGACGATGAGTCCGGCGCACAGATTTGTCTTCAGCATTGCAAGGCGAGTTCCTCCTCCAAATACTCCATAGAAGATTTTGAACACAAGGATAGTGTCCGGATCTGCAAAACAAGTTCCACATACCACCATAGAGAGAATAATATTTCCACAAATCTAATCTGCTGACACGTTTGACAGCATGACATCACGCAATGGCCCGGTCATTATTCGAACCGTTTTTCTCAACCAACTACTGCACATATCACGAGGTGGTTTCCTTGGCACGTCTTGTCGAAGCAGAGATCATGTCCCTGTTGGGGATCATTGCAGAAACTAAAAAATTTCTACGCATCACCAAGATCAATCTATGGAGCTTACTAGCAACAAGAGGGGAGTGCATCTTCATACCTTTGAAGATCACGGTGCGGAAGCGTTACAAGAACGCGGATGAAGGAGTCGTACTCGTAGCGATTCAGATCGCGGTTGATTCCGATCTAAGAACCGAACAACGGTGCCTCCGCGTTCAACACACGTGTAGCCCGGTGATGTCTCCCGCGTCTTGATCCAGCAAGGAGAGAGGGAGAGGTTGGGGAAGACTCCGTCTAGCAGCAGCACAACGGCGTGGTGGTGGTGGAGGAGCGTGGCACTCCAGCAGGGCTTTGCCAAGCACTGCGAGAGACGAGGAGGGAGAGGGGTAGGGCTGCGCCAAGAGAGAGGGAGACTCATGTCATTGGCAGCCCCAAAACCCCCACTATATATAGGGGAAGGGGAGGGGCGCCTGCCCCCTAGATCCATCTAGAGGGGGGGGGGGTGGCGGCCCCTCAGGGGGGGCAGCGGCCCCCTTAGGGTTTCCAACTAGGGGGCAGCCCGCCCCCGGGGGGTAGCGCCCCTAGGGTTTCCAACTAGGGGGCGCCTGCCCCCCCCCCCCCCCCCCGGGGGGGGGGGGGGAGCGCCCCCCTAGGGTTCCCAACCCTAGGTGCCTTCGGCCCTTGGGGGGCGCACCAGCCCACTAAGGGGCTGGTTCCCACCCAACTATAGCCATTAGGTCCTTCGGGGCAGGTGGACCCCTGGAACCCCTTCGGTGGTCCCAGTACAATACCGATAAACCCCGAAACCTTTCCAATGACTGAAACTGGACTTCCCGTATATAAATCTTCACCACCGGACCATTCCGGAACTCCTCGTGACATTTGGGATCTCATCCGGGACTCCAAAAAACATTCGGTAACCACGTACAACTATTCCCTATAACCCTAACGTCATCAAACCTTAAGTGTGTAGACCCTACGGGTTCGGGAACTATGCAGACATGACCGAGACATCTCTCCGGCTAATAACCAACAGCGGGATCTGGATACCCATGTTGGCTCCCACATGTTCCACGATGATCTCATCGAATGAACCATGATGTCAAGGATTCAATCAATCCCGTATACGATTCTCTTTGTCTATCGATATAGCACTTGCCCGAGATTCGATCGTCGGTATACCGATACCTTGTTCAATCTCGTTACGGCAAGTCTCTTTACTCATTCCGTAACACATCGTCCCGTGACCAACCCCTTAGTCACATTGAGCTCATTATGATGATGTCTTACCGAGTGCGCCCAGAGATACCTCTTCGTCATACGGAGTGACAAATCCCAGTCTCGATTCATGCCAACCCAACAGATACTTTCGGGGATACCCGTGTGTACCTTTATAGCCACCCAGTTACGTTGTGACATTTGGCACACCCAAAGTACTCCTACGGTATCCGAGAGTTTCACAATCTCATGGTCAAAGGAAAAGATACTTGATATTAGAAAAGCTTTAGCACACGAACTACACGATCTTGTGCTAGGCTTAGGATTGGGTCTTGTCCATCACATCATTCTCCTAATGATGTGATCCCGTAATTAATGACATCCAATGTCCATGGTCAAAAAACCGTAACCATCTATTGATTAACGAGCTAGTCAACTAGAGGCTCACTAGGGACGCAGTGTGGTCTATGTATTCACACACATATTACTATTTTTGGATAATACAATTATAGCATGAACAATAGACAATTATCATGAACACGAAAATATAATAATAACCATTTTATTATTTCCTCTAGGGCATATTTTCAACAGTCTCCCACTTGCACTAGAGTCAATAACCTAGTTACATTGTGATGAATTGAACACCCATAGAGTTCTGGTGTTGATCATGTTTTGCACATGGAAGAGGTTTAGTCAACGGATCTGCGACATTCAGGTCCGTATGCACTTTACAAATCTCTATGTGTCCATCTTGAACATTTTCATGAATGGAGTTGAAGCGACGCTTGATATGCCTGGTCTTCTTGTAAAACCTGGGCTCCTTGACAAGGGCAATGTCTCCAGTGTTGTCACAGAAGAGAGTCATCAGGCCCGACGCATTGGGAATAACTCCTAGGTCGGTAATGAAATCCTTCATCCAGATTGCTTCATGTGCTGCCTCCGAGGTTGCCATGTACTCCGCTTCACATGTAGATCCCGCCACGACGCTTTGCTTGCAACTGCACCAGCTGACTGCCCCACCATTCAAAATATACACGTATCCAGTTTGTGACTTGGAGTCATCCGGATCTGTGTCGAAGCTAGCATCGACGTAACCCTTTACGACGAGCTCTCCGTCACCTCCATAAACGAGAAACATATCCTTAGTGCTTTTCAGGTACTTCAGGATATTCTTGACGCTGTCCAGTGTTCCATGCCGGGATTACTTTGGTACCTTCCTACCAAACTTAAGGCAAGGTTTACATCAGGTTTGGTACACAACATGGCATACATAATAGACCCTATGGCCGAGGCATAGGGTATGACACTCATCTTTTCTCTATCTTCTGCCGTGGTCGGGCATTGAGCCGTGCTCAATCTCACACCTTGCAATACAGGCAAGAACCCCTTCTTGGACTGATCCATATTGAACTTCTTCAATATCTTGTCAAGGTACGTGCTTTGTGAAAGACCAATGAGGTGTCTCGATCTATCTCTATAGATCTTGATGCCTAATATGTAAGTAGCTTCTCCAAGGTCCTTCAATGAAAAACACTTATTCAAGTAGGCCTTTATGCTTTCCAAGAGTTCTATATCATTTCCCATCAATAGTATGTCATCCACATATAATATGAGAAATGCTACAGAGCTCCCCACTACAAAAAAATACACTTCCGTGATTATACGTGTTTGTCATAGTAGGTCACGTTTTCTGTCATGCATGTACATCCATGACGATTTTATGACAGAATCAAGATAGTCATACCTGTGCTGTCGTAGAAGTGTTCCATGACATTACCAAAATTATCATCATGGAAGTGTCCACTTCCATGACGATAAATCGCGCGTCACAGGAGTGCTTTCGTCAAGGGTGACCGACACGTGGCATCCACCGTAATGGAACACCGTTAAGCTATCGGGTCGGGTTTTGGATCCGATAACCCGTTAACAGCCCCGACCAATGGGGATTTTCCATGTGTAAAATCATCATTGGCTAGAGGAGACACATGTCAGGTCCGCGTTGGCACAGGTGTCACTCATCCAATGGGTGAGACGCGCCTATGATATGTTGACATGTGGACCGACCCATCAAGTTTAAATGGGCTGGCCCAACTGAAGGCCCACAAGATTTTGCGGACCATAATGGGCCGGCCCAGCTAAAGGCCCATGAGATTTTGCGGACCATAATGGGCTGGCCCAGCTAAAGGCCCACAAGATTTTGCGGGCCATAATGGGCCGACCCAGGTAAAGGCCGACAAGATTTTTGTGTGCCATAATGGGACGGCCCAGGTAAAGGCCCACAAGATTCTTGCGGATCATAATGGGCCGGCCCAGCTAAAGGCCCACAAGATTTTGCCGACATTAATGGGTCGGCCCAGCTGTAGGCCCACAAGATTTTGAGGACCCTAGTAGGCCGGCCCATTAACTGGTTGCCATGTTTTGGGCCAAATGCCGGCCCATATTTGATCAGGTCCATTAATGGCCTGCCATGCTCCCGACCTAATAGTGGCCCATATGAGATCTGGCCCGTTAAAAGCCTACCACATTCTGGGGCAAATTACGGCCCAGATCAGGTCCGGCCCTTTAAGAGGCTTTGGGCTCAATTATGGCCCATATCAGATTCGGCCCGTCAACTGGACACTATGCTTTTGGGACCACTTGCTAAAGGCCCACTTAGTAATTTGGCCTTATATTAGTTCTGGCCTGTTAAGGGCCCGTTTAACATTTTGGCCCTATATTAATTTCGGTCTGTTAAAAGCCTGTCATATAGTTGGGCCTAACTACGGCCCGGTTTGCATCCGGCCTGCTCGCAGCTGATATTTGATTGGGCCAAACAAGGACCGAGACAATTTTGGCCTTAAAAGCCCGTGATTTGATTCGCACAATCATGGGCTGGGGTTCATTTCGGACTGCTGCCGGCCCGTGAGCTGTTCGGCATGTTTCAGGCCCAACCTACATCGTGATTGCATGACGGCCCGATTATGTACCGTAATTTTACGGTTTGGCCGGTTTACTGCGAAGACAGGATATATATATATATAGTAAAATAACTGCAGCATCGTGAATAAGAAAGAACCTAGACTATACAATAAAGAAATTATGGCATATTACATCCACTAGGCATCAAAGTTCACCACTATGATAATAAAGCACAAGCAGACAGTAGATTACATACACTGGGCATCAAAGATCGCCACCAGTGCAAATAAACACGCCGACAAAATAATATACAAAACCGACATCACTTCAATAGAGTTCAAGAAAGGTTAGCCCTGCTGGGGAGCTGCAGCGCAAGAAGCTGAGCAAGATGATGAGACTGCGCTTGTTCAACACTTATATCTTCCTCACTCTGAAAGATAAACAAGCAGACAGATGATAGGTTTTGCACATAAAAGTATCAGTGCTGACAATTCATCACATTTTTTACTGACGAATAAAGTGACATAGTTTAAAATTGCATTAACACATTATGGTATTGTCCAGGTCAAGACATGACAGGAAATGACATTGTGAAGGAGTTGGCAGCTTCACGACACCACTGGATTACAGATCAAGAACTCATAAGTATTAATGGCTAGTGTGCTGTCAATTTATACCATTTCAGATTGGCAAATAAAGAGACGGTTTAAATAATAGTAGAATGATATGGCATTGTTCATAGTTAAGACATTGCAGAATATGACATTGTGCTGTAGTGGGTAGGTTCACCACACCACTGGATTACGGATGAAGAACAGAAGCATACATGCAGTGCAAAAGAAGATCATTTGCTCTGTATAGTTTAATTTACATGGTATGAATAAGGAACTTTGTTGTACAACTGAAAACTTAAATTGAGAAAGGACAAACTTTTGTTTATGAACTACATAATAAACTTTAAACAAGCAATTTGATGCAAACACCAAAAATAAACAGCTATTGTAGTCATGCCTAACCAAATATATACAACAAAGTTTGAAGGCTTGATATGGACAAACTTACATTATTGGTGAAGACAGGCTCTATAAAGGCCTTGTCCATGCTGATGGGGGGGCAATTCAAGAAGTTTACCACAGAATATTCTTCAAAAGCATTGCCTTTATTCTACATTTTGTTAAGAGTAAATATAGATATGATAATATACAAAAAATGGAGAATATTTAAGTTAAGATGAAGAGTGATGCTACATAACCAAGTAGCTATAAATGTAAGTGCAGCGATACAGGCAAAAGGTACAGCCAAGAGCAATCCACAGCTAAACTTCTTCAGTACCAACCTTATGGTAAGAGTAAATATAGATCTGATGTGTAGAAAATGGAGGGCAAAGGAAAATAAGCTGCAGAGTGATGGTACATGAACAACTACCTATCATTATAAGCACACTGATAAAGGACAGCATGTACTTACAAGAACAATGCAGAGCTAAAAAAACATTGGCATTGGATATATTCTACACTAATGTAACCATTCATACAGATCAGATAATTTGGAGCGAACAATTGATAAGCAAGCTATCATGCATACTGCAGTCACATAATGAACCAGGTATGTATGCAAGTACAGTGATACATGATAACAGGTACTAACAAGAGCAAAGCAGCGGGCAGCATATTTGCAATATCCTGTCGGTCTTGTCAAACCAGAATTCTTCTTCGAGCAGATTTCCTGCAAAAAAGATCCGTAAGGCACATGCGGAAAAGTAGAAGTTCAAATTGTCATGTGATTTCATAGGCAGCACCTCATCCTGGGAACGAGACCAGTGCATAACAAGGTTTTTCCATTCAATGTCTTCTAAATTTAGCACAGGAGACTTCACCAGAAATTCGTTTATAGAGTTGCCATCAAAGTGTGATTTCCTCAGGTAACACCGATACTGCTGCAATGCTTCCTTGAAAAGCACAAGCAAGCTTTGCTCGTCATGACTATCCAGGTTGACCTTCGCCTAGTTACTACAATGTAATGTAAATCATTGATGTGTTCAATCGGCAGAAAACAGGAAAATAATAACCATGAATAATAGCACTTAGACGTAAGTTGGACAGGAAGATGTGAAAATGGTGTTTGTCTTCACAATAATCTTCCCATGATGGGAATATATGTACGTAGTCCCTAACACCATTGAAAGCGTTGTCTTTTAAACTAGGAATAAATGGAATGGGGTTTCAATCTGTAGGAATTGGCCGTCTCTGCAGTTGGGATAGGTCTTCGGCCGGTGGACTTGCTATACTTTTTGCTGGAGTGGGGTTTTTCTGTGGTACAGCTGGTGCTATGGGAAATGAAATCGGTATATCTTTTGCTGGAGTGCAGGTCCTGTGTGGTGGGGCTAGTGGTGTGGCCAGTAAAGTATGGGTAAGGTCTGCTGGAGTCGATCCTACATTTTGTGTCACTGGTTGTACAACCAATATAAGTGGGGTGATGTCTGATTTCTCCGGCACCACCACATTTTTCAAGGACTTTGCTGGTGCTCCTTCAGGTTCGGCAATCACCCTCTTCGTTTTTGATGTCTGATGCAAAAGAACATCATTTGAGTGGAAAAACATGGTATGATGACAGATGGAATATGTATTGATAATGGATGGGCATGGCATCTCGACATATATGATGAGTAAACTAAGCAGATGGCGGTGCAACAAAGTAGAAGAAATGCAAGACAAAATATGCAAGATACCCGCAATCAATAAAACATTACCAAATTAGAACAGGCACCTTGATGGGTGAACAGGACAGGCCAACTGCCTTTGACTCCTCGAGGTTAGAATAGTCATTAGGATCATATTCTGAACAAGAATCAACATGTGGGGAGCGTATGAGTTTCATTGCATCCAGAATGGCACTCAATGCCTTGGTGCCAATTTTGTAATTCATTCCAGAGTTTAGCTTCAAGAGTGGACTGCTGCTAGTGCGACACAAAGCAGCTACACAGATCATAGTGTAGATATAACGGGAAAACCTTAAGCATCAGAGTAAAATCAGCAAAGTGGAACTTGCTGGAATGTATGTGCTACTATTGACGGTATGGCTAGAAAGGCTTCGGATACCAGCTCTCTTCAAGTGAAGGTGCGGTACTGTTAATATCAGTGTAACTCTCAAAGGCGACACAGCTCCCCGCATTTCCTTGTTATTCTTATAGGATTCAAGTGGGCAGGCGACTACAAATCCTATTCCTATGTTTACAAGATCCTACGAATCAAAGAGACTCAAAGTGTCCATCACAACCAACCGTATAGACCTCTACACTGCAAATGTCCCTGCTCATCTTCAGTACAAGGAACATACTGTACTACTATCATACTCCCTCCGTTCCGAAATATATGTCTTGGTAGAGATTTCCACCATGGATAACATACAGATGTATCCAGATACATTTTAGAGTGTAGATTCACTCATTTTGCTCCATATGTAGTCCATGGTGGAATCTATACAAAGACTTGTATTTAGGAACGAAGAGAGTACATATTAAAGAAGAACAAAAGAGGAACATGGTAAAGAAGAGCAAGCAGATTTTGGATAATAAAATGTTGGTTGCACAGTGCCCACACATGATGAACCAGAGTGCATTAAGAATGCAACTCCCAGCTGTCTCTCGACCATTTCAGGCGGTTGGATGAAGATCCTACGTCTCCTAATCATTCTTATTCCTTGTCTCTGATTCTTCCCATATAGAACACCGCACGGGCCGCCGGCCGGACCATCGGCCCCCACCGCCCGTGTTCCTCCGCCACCCCCACCCCCACCCCCACCCGCGTCGACTTTTCTTCGTTCGATGAGGCCCCGCAACCACCCGAGCCCCTTCCATCGCACCGGCGAACTCTAAAAAATCGACTGACCCAATTTTGAAATTTAGTCTACTATGATTTAACTAGTGTGGAATATAAAAGGGGAAAACCATAAGCATTGGGAGTATAGTGTTGAGCATGCCATGGCGGATCTGAAGGTGCAAACCGGACAAAGGCAACTTCGCAACCAAGACAAGAAATTAGAGTAAAGCAGTGGCGGTCTATTTTCTTGCTACGATAAATAAGTTGAGCAGACACGAAAGAGTACCGCCTCTGGTGCGGCGCCGTGTACGCATCTGCTGAGAATTTGACGGTGTTGCGGTAGCGATGGCTGTCGGTGGCATGGAAGCAGATCTAGGAGGGTAGACGATGGCGGCAGGGCGCGGGGGAAGAGACAGTCGTAGGAGTGGTGCCGGCAAGGTGGACGACATCGGGGATGAAGCGAGAGGACAGGATGCAAGGATCCCGGTCCGAAGCCGTGGATGAGAGAGGTCGATCTCTTGTAATGGACGGCGGCGTCGGGGTATCAGCTCCGGCATGGTGGAGGAGGACGGCGGTGGATGGGGTGGCGGACGGCGGCGGACGGAGGAGGGTGGGGTGGAGAGGGTGTTTTGGCACCCACGGAGTACGAATGGGAAAAATGGAGGTAGAGAGGAAGGGGGGAACCGTGTATTCAGGGCGCACTTGTCTCAAATGCGAGGAAATTTACAAACTTAGCCCCCGTTTCAAATTTCTACTACATCACAACAACATTAGTCGGTTGGGGATAGGACAGTAATCTCGCATACACCAAATATTTGCCGACGAGAGTTTGTTTTTGGTGCCCACCATGTATGAATATGAATTGGGGAGGGAGTCGATTTTGGCCGAGGACACACTGTGTTTTGGCGCCCACTGTGTATGAATCCGGGTGAGAGGTGGTTACGTCACGTTTGGGTGAAATTACAAACCTACCCCTATCGAAACCTATAGAAATCCAGCAGATAGGCTTTGTGTGGCAGGGATAGGCAGTTGTGATTTCCATCTCGCAGATTTTGGTTTCGGGCGGTTACTGCGACTTTCCCCGCTTCGTTCAAATTTTGCAGAGTGCACGTTTACCGTGCCAACTCAATTCGAATCCCGTTTGTATTCTATTTTTTCGGGCGGGATCCATTTTCAATTGGAATTACATTCTATATACATCATTTTTTATATATACTTTCAAAAGCACAACAAAGAATTCTGTTCCTTTGTATGTATAATATGATTTACAAATACAACGATCTCGAAATCTAAGGTTGAATTCGAATTTTTTAACCAAATTATGTTCTACTAAAATGTATGGATCAGTAATATCTACATATTAAATAACATAGATGTGCGTGAATTCATATGAGTATGCATGTTTGATAGATCAATTTTGGTTCGAGTATGGATTACATGTATCATCATCTCTAATTCAAATATTTGAATCCCTTTTTTGTTCACTCCTTTCACGCCCATCTCTCTCGCATGCATGCTCCTTCAGGTAGCTATCACTCTCTTTTCTCCAGCTCACCCGCACGCTCACTTCATGTTTCTCCTATCCTTGCAAACATGGTCTCTCGACGTCTCCCTTGAGAAGTGTCACATTCTCCCTATCATTATACATTACACGGTTTTCATTATCTCTCTCATCTCTACTGTTCTCTGGTATCACTCGGTACCTAAGCTTTCTTTTTCACTGCCACACACATAGTCTCCACTCATCTTTCACTTTGTCTTTCTCTCTATGGGATTCTCTCACACACTCTATATGTCTCTACATATGACTCATACCACTAAAATTACCCTCTCTCTCCTGTAGACACAACATTTTTTGCAGTCTCCTTTTCGTCTCCATCCCAGACTGACATTATTCATTTGTTTACTGATCAGACAACCCCGACTACCGTCTCCTCTCTCTCTCTCTCTCGCACAAACACACACACACAACTCCTGCTTCCACTCCCCTTCCCGAATACCATCTCTCTCACACACACAAAAATCTCGCTTTCGCACCCCGACTCGTATTTCTCTCACAAACATTTATCGACTAGCTAGCCTCTAGATAGGTTTATACACCCGCACACTCGTGCTTCCACCATCGCATACATGTCTCTCTCCCGCTCCTTGTATCTATGTAGATTTTTCTTCCCTTCTTGAGACACGCCGTCTCGATCATGCACACACACACTATCGCCTCATTTTAAGCTGATACCTATCGCGCACACACTCCCTGTGTCTTTGTCACACATGCACTCCGTCCTCCTCCACTCTCCCTCTCTTTCTCACACACACATGGTTTTTTTGCAACAACTAGCAAGATGCCCATGCGTTGCACGGAACATCAATGTCGGATTCACGGGTTCCGGCAGACCCTTAAGGTTCGAACACTGGGGTGCACGCGGAGATCACGCCTTCTACCTCCCCGTCTCACAAAGATCTAAACTACTAAAAGAACCGCACAAGAGACAAAAGGTTTATACTGGTTCGGGCCACCATTATGGTGTAATACCCTACTCCAATGTGTGGTGGGTGGATTGCCTCTTGGGGCTGATGATGATGAACGATACAAGGAAGAACAGCCTCGCGAGGGTCTATTCTTGGCTGGGGCGATGAACCACTAGGAGGAGTTCAGCCGCCCTTCTCTCTCTCTCTCTCTCTCTCTCTCTCTCTCTCTTTGCTTGCTAGCCGGACCAACCGAGCCCCGAACCCCCTTGCTACGTGGGTGGCCGGTCCTATTTATAGAGGCCCTGGTCCTCTTCCCAAATATTGAGCAGGAAGGGAGCCAACAATGGCGGGCTAATTTGAAGGGGGACAGCAAGCATCAACTATCGTGACAAAAGTATTCTTCGCCTGCGCAAAGGCTCTGGTGATGACACCATCCCGGGCTCCATGGTGACCTCCGTCTCGTAGTCCTCCTGGTCTTGGTCTCGTTGCACCGAAATGGCAACCTTTGCCTGATGCCTCGGTACTCAGCGGCTGCGCTTGCCCCCTTTGCACCAAAGAGGAAAGAAGGACACTGCGCGCGCTGGCGCCCGCCTGGCGCCCTGAGTCATCATGGCTTACGTCGCGGGCACCTCGCAAGGTACCCCGCCTTGATTTCTCCGCCTCCTCGTGAGCCAGCCTGAGGAGGCTGCGCCTGAGGATGCGCCGTGTCGTCCGCCCCGCGAGGCTTGGCCCCTCGCGAGGGTCATGAATCTTGTGTTGATGAAGATGGGCCATGCTGGGCCTCCCTTGAGCCACGCCGCGGGCCGCAGGCAGGCAAGTCTGGGGACCCCCGTTCCCAGAACACCGACAGTAGCCCCCGGGCCCAAGGCGCGCATGGACTTGGCCATGCCGAAAGGCGAAAGGGCAAGGGCGAAGCACCGCGGGCCCTAACAGCCTGCGGCCTTGGGCGCCGCGTGGCAGTTGATGGGACGCAAGTGCTTCAGCAACCGCGCAAGTTGGTAAAGGAGCGGCATCTGCCCAGGCTTCGCCTTTTGCTCTCTTTGGTCGCTGCTCAGATCCCCTTTCTTGCGCCTTCCCTTTCTTCCTCCAAACTTCCAGATCTACTCCAGCTGCGCGACCTTAGGAAGCCATGGTGCCTCGCCAGCCTCTGGCGAAAGCTTGGTATTCTCCTACTCTGGACTTGCCGAATGTGTCCAAGGTGAGCGTTGCCTAGCTGCGCCGGATGGCGGCGGCGCAGGGCATCAACGGGACGAAGGTGTTCAAGACCGGCTCTGCCACCCCTGAGGGCCGAGGGAGCACCTTTTATCCTCTCTTTGTAAGCTCCATTGATGCGGGCCTGGTGCCTCCCTTCTCTGAGTTCTTCTTCTCTGTCCTCCGCCATTACAACTTGCAGGCTCTGCATCTCCACCCCAACTCTGTCCTTCTTCAGGCGATCTTCCCTTACTACTGCGAGGCCCACGTAGGGGTGCAGCCTTCGGTGGCCTTGCTGTGCCACTACTTCTCCCTCCGGGTAACCGGTGGCTCTCTTTCTGCATGCGCGGGCTTCGTCGTGTATGGCGGCACCATTGCCATCTCGAATCCCAGGAAGAGGATTGAGGGCTTCAGGAGCAAGTGGGTCTTGGCAGATGCTGGGCGCATCCACCCTCGGCTGATCTTGCCCGCGGAGCAGCCCGTGAGCTCCAGCAACTGGTGCCGAGCGGAGCTCACGGACCCCCGTGCGAAACTGGTGTTGGACAAGATGGACGCAGAACTGAGGCCGGCCAACATGGCGGCGGCGAAGTTGACCGGTGCATCGCTGCTGAAGGAGTTCCTGGAGCACCAGCTGGCTCCACTCCGGCGGTACTCTCCTCCAATGTGGAGGCCTCATCCGAGCCCCGAGGCTGTGGACGAAGAGTATGTGACCGCGGTTCTCCAATCTCTAGTCGGGGGCGAGGTGGCAAGGTTGAAGGGCACTCCCAAGCCCTTGTCCCTTCGCGACGACTGGAAGCAGGTGGTGAAGTCCATGCCTGTTTTAACGGGGACGGGCTCGTGCCCGTGGCGGCTTCCGAAGGACCGGTGGATGTGCCATCCGGCGACTCCAGCAATGAGGAGGAGGAAGAGGAGCGGGAAGAGGGGCCCGACTCTGGGGCGACTGATGGAGAGTCGAGGGCTCCCCTCTCCCGGCGCGGGTCCCGCACTCTTCGCCTTCCGCCGAGCGATGATGATGATGATGACGATGATGTACTGGGTAGCGGGAGCTTGCCCACGATCCCGGAGAGGGGCAGGACCGGGTCGATCCCCCGCGGGTCCGTCCTGACTCCGGGGCGAACCGTGGACGAGCCTTCTGCTTCTGAGGTCGACCCTTCCAGCTGGCTGTCAGGCTTCAAGTTGGGCCGGAGGCTGCCCGAGCTCACCGGCGATGACCCGTAAGTGCTTGATCCTTGATCTTTTGTTTCTCGTTCCGCCGACGAGGCTTGATGATTGCTTCTCTTGAATAGGCTGGCGCCAGCGGCGAAGAAGCCGAAGGGAGCCCCCGAGGTCCCATCTGCGGCGACGCCTTTGCCTGCAGGGGAGGGAGATCGTGATGCGCGGGCCTCTCCTGCCCGCGCATCCTTGCGAGGCTTGTCTGAGCTAGCTGGGGCGAGCCCAGCCCCCATGGCTCGAACGACTCCCGAGGCACACTCGTCTGGCGCTGCTGCTACGGATGTGGAGGCGCAGCGGACTCCGCCTCGGGACACTGCGGCCTCGCCACCGCTTCTTTCTCCTCCCATTCCACTGACCGTTGCTTCCCCGGCTCCTCCTGTTGTCTTGGGGTGCACCGATGTTTCTCCGCCTCCTTCTTCCGTCTTGGAGCGCGCCGTTGCTGAACTGGACCGGCTGCAGCAGGATCTTCTCGGCGCCGACCCTCGCCTGGTGGCCGGGCGCCTGGAACTGGCTTCGGGGTGGATTCTTTCTGATGCTTCGATTCGGGCGGCGTTGGTTCAGGCCTCAACGGCCTGTGACGGAGAGAGGGAGGCCACCCTTGAGGCGAAGGCTGCCCGAGACGCGGCCCTGGGAGAGGTGGTTGAAGTCCGCGGTCGTTGCAAGGCGCTGGAGGATGAGCTGCAAGGCCTGCGGGGCCAGCTCGCGAAGGAGGTTCGTCTTCGCCAGGAACAAGAGGAAAGCATGAAGGCTCGCGAGGCGGCCATCGAGGGCCGGGAGGCCAAGCTCAAGAAGCGTCGCGACCGCCTAAGTGCGCTGGGGGAGGAGCTGGAGGCGACGAGGGTCGAGCTGGACAGCAAGGCCAAGGTTCTTGCCGAGGATCGCGTGGCCTTCGCGGACATGGAGAAAGACGCCCGCGCTTCGCTGAAGACGCTTTACGAGAGCGGCCTGGACAGCCCGCTAGCCGGTGATGGTGACGGCCCCGCCAAGCTGCTTCCTTTCCTGGTTAAGGCCCTTGGGGACGTCGCCCTTGGCATCGGCCCCACGGCCGAGGCCAAGGCGCGCGTCCTGTCTTCTGCTGCGCTGACGTGGGTCTTCGCCCACATCTACCTTCGTGATCCCAACGCCGACCTCGAAGGCCTGCTGGAACCGGTGAGCGGCGAGGGTGCTGCCGCCGCTGTTGAAGCCATGAAGGGGCGCGCGGAGGCGCTGCTGGGGAAGTTCTGGGCCTTCAGCACCAAGCCAAAGCATGGTGCTGCCGGCCCTGCTGCTCCACGAGGCGAAGCCACTCCGCACAGCCTCACCGCCGACGAGTGACTCCGTTCCATCCCTGTTCTTCTTTCAATTCCTGCACATGCATCACGCCTCGGGGAGGCATTTAAACTTGCGTTTGGTATTGAGACGACAGTATGGACTGTAATATTTGCTTTTAAATTCCTTGAATTTTATGTTTTTCTTCCCTACTTGCTTGTGTTCTACGCCGGCAGAGCCCGGCCCCGCGCGTGCCTCACCCAGCATTAGCCCCGACCGGAAACCAGGACGGGACCAAAGGAGTGAGGGGCTACGTGACAAGTTAGGCTCCTGAGTCGCGATGCTCAGGAGTCCCCCTTGGCGCGCGAACAGCAAGTAGGGAGGCGCGATGTAGGTGTATCTTCCGTTCTACGTCTGCAGAGCCCGGCTCCGCGCGTACCTCACCCAGCATAGCCTTTTGGAACTAAGGAGTGAGGGGCTACGGAGCCAGTTAGGCTCCTGAGTCGTGATGCTCAGGAGGCCCCCTTGACGCGCAAACAGCAGGTGATGAGGTGCAATGTAAGCGGGGCTACCGTTCTACGTCTGCAGAGCCCGGCCCCGCGCGTACCTCACCCAGCATAGCCTTTCGGAACTAAGGAGTGAGGGGCTACGGGACCAGTTAGGCCCCTGAGTCGTGATGCTCAGGGGTCCCCCTTGACGCACAAACGGCCTTCATACCTTGGCTCCGCTCAGGGAGAGACGCGCGACGAACCAGGCCCGAGGGGCCTGGCTGGGCGGCGTACGCCTGGGCGTGACTCAGTCGTAGCCCCCGTGCCTAGCCCCCTCGTGCGGCACTCCCGAGGGGAGGCGTTGCGATGAGGCCAGCCACTGAGCTCTGGGCTCCCTGAGGTTAATATGGCCCGGAGGCCACCCTCAGTTGTTTATCACCAGCGCGGAGCATAGCGCTTCCGTATGTGTACGGGCATAGCCGCTCCTCGGCAGCGTCGTCAGCCAGCGCGGAGCATGGTGCTTCCACTGGTACGTGGGAGGGGGCTCCCCTCCAGGAGGAGCCCCCGGGGCATGTACAGCCCCGCCCTGACACGTGGCCGGCACGGTAGGGCTAGGTGAGGTGTATCTGGGCACCCGTGAGCCAGCGCGGGACTCACGAGGCCCTACCTCTAGGCGGGTTGCGCCTGGCACTGGGCCGTATCTTGAGATGTGTCCCTGCAAAATTTGGTTAGATGCCGGTACTCTACGTCCTCAGGTCCCGGCCTCGAGCTTGTCTCAGCCGTCACTGGTATGCCAGGTCGCGATGCCGTGGACAAGGCCAGAGGGTGAGGGCTGGAGAGCCAGTAAGAGCCCTGAGTCGCGATGCTCAGGCACCCCCCCTTTAACGTGCAAGTGGCCGACATGGAGAAGAAGGGATGCCGCGGACAGGCATCAAGCAATCAAGCGCGATAGGCAATGCATAGTTGGAAATAAACGCGAGAGAGATACACGCCGCTGGGCCTAGCCCGAGCGGCTTGGGGATGATGCAGCCCGAGGGGCGCCCCCAACAAGGCAAACTAACGACCGAGAAATAAAAGGGGATACATGCCGCAGGGACGGACCCACGCGGCCTGGGAGTGATGCAACCCTGGGAGGGCGCTCCCAGCTGGGAATGAAGCTTGAAAGATGTCACCTGAGGATGTCGTCGGTGAAGTGGCGGTGGTGCAGCAGACTCGGTGGGCTGCGGAAGCCGATCCTCACGAGCCCCCAGGCCCCGGGGCCTCGGGAGGCTCCGGAGGCATTGGTGACTCCTCGCGAGCTGTCTTCATCTTCGCCAAGGCCGCGGAACGCCTGTCTTCCCGAGCCTCCATGATGCCCCTCATGAGGCGCTGGTACGTCGCAGCCATGCTCGGCAGGCCGTAAGGCATGCGAACATAGCTGTGGGGTGGACCCCCGCAGCGCCCCACTCGCGAGGGCCAGAGACGCTCCGTCGTGGCGATCTGATTGAGCCCTGGTACGTCGACGCAGACGCGCAGCCCACCATCCTCGCCTGGATGTGGGGCCACAGCTGGTAGACGGCGGCAACCTCTCATGATCCTTGACTCCTGTAGTTCTTGAATGGCCTTGTTAACAAACTCCTGCTGGTCTGACCTTCCTTGCATGGCTCCTTCTCGAGGGAAACGTGCTGCGAAGCACGCCTCCACATGGTGCCCAAGCGCCTCCCTCGTGACCCTGGCTAGGTCGATGGCCCTCCAGGTGAGAGCCCCCGAGCCCTGCCTGAGGAAGGCGCCGGGCGCGCTTTCCTATGCGATGGATGGGGGGTCCCCCTGGGCAGACACGGGCCCTGAGGGGCCTGCCTCCTGAGGGGCTGAGCCTGACGATGTCTTCTTCTTCTTGGGGGTGGTCTCAGGAAGCCTCCTGCTTCCGCGATCTGGGTCTTCTAGCGACGCGGCCTGATAGGCCCGCTCCAGGGAACACACTGCATCCTTCTCTTCACAGGGCACCGTGATGACGCCGCCACTTCCTGGCATCTTGAGGACGTTGTAGCCGTGGTGAGTCACGGCCATGAACTTGGCCAGCGCTGGGTACCCGAGGATGGCGTTGTACGGCAGGCGGATGTGAGCGACGTCGAAGTCGATGAGCTCGGTGCGGTAGTTGCTGCGAGCCCCGAAGGTCACAGGGAGGCGGACCTGCCCGATCGGGACTCTGGAACCGTCGGTGATTCCGGAGAAGGGCTTGGTTGGCTGAAGCTGGTCATATGGCACTTGGAGGTTGTTGAATGTTTCCACGGACAGGACGTTGAGCCCTGCCCCACCATCGATGAGGGTCTTAGTGACTAGTACATTGCTGATGACTGGGGAGCAAAGCATCGGGAGGACTCCGGCCGTGGCCGCGCACTTGAGCTGGTCTGCTGAGCTGAATGTGATGGCGCATGCCGACCATCTGAGGGGGCGTGTTTCTTCGAGCTTGGGGAGAACTGCATTCACTTCGCGGGCAAACTGCTTGAAGATACGTTGAGAGGCTGGGGCTTGGGCTCCACCCAGGATGCAGGCGATTGCGCGCGGCTCTTGGAAGCCCCCAGCCCCCTCGTCTTGATGGCGGTCTTCGTTCCTCCTTGGCTGAGGCCGCAGTGGAGGTAGGCCTGCGTTGCCATGAGGGCGATCCTCACGAGGCTGATCCCTCCAGTCTCCCTCGCGAGGCAGGTCCCGCCAGCGGTCCTCGCGAGGTTGGTCACACCACCCCTGGCGCGGGCCGCGATCTTCCCAGCATCCTGGGTTTCTTCCTCCTCCTCGGCCATAGCCCCGGTTAGCACGGTTAGGGCGACGGCCGATCCTTCCTTCTCGCACGGTGCGGAGTTCCTGGCATTCGTTGGTGTTGTGGGTGTGGAGGTCATGGTACACACAGTACCGGCTACCTCTGGAGGATTCGGGCAGATCCTTGCCCCGCTTGGTGTCTGGTTCTGCCGCGAGTACGGTAGCCCCCTTGCGCTTCACGTCCTTGGCCTTGGGCTTCTTCTCTTCTGGGTCCGCGGCAGCCAGCTCGAGGAGGGAGAGACGTCCCTCCTCAGCCCTGGCGCACTTGGTCGCCAAGTTGAACAGCTCCAGGGAGGTGCAGAGGTCTTCATGCATCGCCAGCTCCTCCTTCATCTTGACGTCATGCATGCCATCGGAGAAGGCCAAGATGATGGCTTCCTCGGACACCTTGGGGATCTTGAGGCGCGCACTGCTGAAGCGCTAGATGTACTTTTGCAGGGTCTCTCTGGGTTGTTGCTTGATGTGGCACATGTCGCTCACGGTGGTGGCCGTTCGTGAGTACCTTGGAAGTTGGCGATGAAGCGGGGGCGCATCTGGTCCCAGGAGGAGATCATGCCTGGAGCCAGATTCAGGAGCCAGGTGCGAGCTCCTTCCTTGAGCGCCATGGGGAACCAGTTCGCCATGACCTTTTCATCACCGCTGGCAGCTTCGATGCCGAGCTCATAGAGCTGGAGGAACTCTGCAGGGTCAGTTGTGCCGTCGTAGCAAGGAGGCAGGTCTGTCTTGAACTTGCCGGGCCACGCGACGGTGCGCAGCTCGGTGGTGTAGGCGCGGCAGCCGGCGGTGGCCACGAAAGGCTCCGGCTGGTGGAGAGCTTGGTCTTGAGGGTCCCCACGTGCTGCAGCTAGGAGCAGAGCGGGGTCTTGGCATGCCGGAGCTAGAGCAGGGTCGCGGCGTGCCGGAGCAGGGAGCGCCCTGGCAGCCCCTTGCGGGTGAGGGACTTCTTGGCAGCTCCGTTCTTGCTGCGCTGGCACCTGACGGAGCGGGTTCCGCCCAGGGGCCATGCGCCTTGGAGCCATGGCATCTTCTTGGAGAGGAGGCGGCTGGTGCGCCTCTGGAGCTTCGTTGCCCGCGCGGGGCGGGGTGTGGCGCGGAGGAACAGATGGCGTGGAAGAGCCCCCTGCGGCACGGACAAGCTCGGCGACGCGGTCGAGCCACTCTTCGTAGACGTCATCGACGGGGCGGTAGCGCAGGAGCTCGTTTGCCGCAAGGAGCGCAGCTCGAGCCTCCAAGGGTGCACAGAGCGCGCGGGACGAAGAGCCAGCTGGTGCGAGCGATGGAGTAGCGGTGCGGCCGTCTTGGCGCACGGACGGGTGCTGAGACGACGCTTGCTACTCGCCCCCCGCCGGGCCGGTGGCGGCATAGACGGCGGGCGACGGGGAACGATGAGGACGCCCACCGACGGGGGCCGTCTGGGCGACGCGAGAAGCGATGGCGGCCCGGCGCTTGGCGCGGGCCCGACGAGCGTCAGACATGGACTCGACGGTCGGAGAAGAGCGGAGTGGTGGAAGACAGATTCCGGCGCACCCCTACCTGGCGCGCCAAAATATCGGATTCACGGGTTCCGGCAGACCCTTAAGGTTCGAACACTGGGGTGCGCGCGGAGATCACGCCTTCTACCTCCCCATCTCACAAAGATCTAAACTACTAAAAGAACCGCACAAGAGACACAAGATTTATACTGGTTCGGGCCACCATTGTGGTGTAATACCCTACTCCAGTGTGTGGTGGGTGGATTGCCTCTTGGGGCTGATGATGATGAATGATACAAGGAAGAATAGCCTCGCGAGGGTCTGTTCTTGGCTGGGGCGATGAACCGCTAGGAGGAGTTCAGCCGCCCCTCTCTCTCTCTCTCTCTCTCTCTCTCTCTGCTTGCTAGCCGGACCAACCGAACCCCCTTACTACGTGGGTGGCCGGTCCTATTTATAGAGGCCCTGGTCCTCTTCCCAAATATTGAGCAGGAAGGGAGCCAACAATGGCGGGCTAATTTGAAGGGGGACAGCAAGCATCAACTATCCTGACAAAAGTAGTCTTCGCCTGCGCAAAGGCTCTAGTGATGACGCCGTCCTGGGCTCCATGGTGACCTCCGTCTCGTATTCCTCCTGGTCTTGGTCTTGTTGCACCGAAATGGCAACCTTTGCCTGACACCTCGGTACTCAGCGGCTGTGCTTGCCCCTTTGCACCAAAGAGGAAGGAAGGACGCTGCGCGCGCTGGCGCCCGCCTGGCGCCCTGAGTCGTCATGGCTTACGTCACGGGCACCTCGCGAGGTATCCCGCCTTGATTTCTCCGCCTCCTCGCAAGCCAGCCTAAGGAGGCTGCGCCTGAGGATGCGCCGTGTCGTCCGCCCCGCGAGGCTTGGCCCCTCACGAGGGTCTTGAGTCTTGTGTTGATGAAGATGGGCCATGCTGGGCCTCCCTTGAGCCACGCCGCGGGCCGCAGGCAGGCAAGTCTGGGGACCCCCGTTCCCAGAACGCCGACAATCAAGATGCATTTGTATGAGTAGTTTATCTTGTGGGGGAAAAGGATGAACGAGGGAAGGCCTTATTTGCAAATGTGGAGAGGGGTGTGGGTATCTTTTTGCAAAATTGCCATAGTTTCCTTCCTATCCGTCAGATATAGATCGGACGGCCTATATTGCAGGATGGCAGGCACACGATCATCACCGACAATGATTTTTATAAGAGTAGGGATAAAAAATAGGGTTGGTGATGATGGTGGGCCTGCCATCCTGCAATGTAGGTCGTCCGATTTATATCTAACGGATAGGAAGGAAAATATGGAAATTTACCCGCACTCTTCACCGCATTTGCAAATAAGGCCTTCCCTCATTCATCCTTTTCTCCCACAAGATCTTGATGTTGTGTGCAACGCACAGGCATCTTGCTAGTAAGAGTAGAAATTAGACATATACCACTTCTCGAATCTTGAAACCAACAACATTCCTCCCTTATCTCATCAAAACCGCCAAAGGAATATATTTTGAGTGAAACATAACATATTTTTAGTGATATACGTATTTCGAAACTAGACTTTTTTTCTATCAAATTGGTGAATATGTATTAATCTACTTTGATCATGTAGCAACGCATTGGCACATTGCTAGTAGTTATTATAATTTTTTGGACACCGGACAAACGGTGGAGTACATATACGAAGAGAAGAGGCGCATGCACGCAGTCGGCCTCTCGCTGTCTCGCACACATGAGTGTTACGTAAAGGCGACGTTAACAAATAAACCCTAAAATCCTAGGTGCACGATTGCTGCATTCGTGGGTACCGGGTATGTGGTGGAACACCTTTGTAATAATAGTCATCTCACGTGATAATTTGATCCGTAGGAGTTGATCATCGGGACCACAGGTGAACGACTTGGAGCGTGGTGGCTCGCCAGTTGCCACAGATCGAGTAGCGACGTTTAAAATATCGTTTTTAGCAGGGTTAAGAGTTCCGATTTTCAATGGCGCGTTATAAGTAGTAAGTAGTTTTTAGAACGATTGGTATGGAGCGAAAATGGAATTCATAGTACTACGTACCTCCTTGGCGTATGGTTGTATGGTTTTTTTGCGATGGAGGTTGTATGGGTTTATGTTGCAAGATTTTGAACCTGGTAGTTCTAGGGAAAATACTATGGTTTAGATTTAGATGCTGGTTTTCAGTAATGAAAATCGGAAGGGGAAACCCTTCTTTGATTAAAAAAACTACTACCTCCATTCTGGTTTACTAGTCCCCATCGTACTTTGGGTCAAAGTTTGTCCACAAATTTTACTTGTAAAATGTGAATGGAAAACGAGATTTTGTTATACCCAAACAAAAAAGGACTGGAGGGAGTGATTGCTCTGACATGGATGCGACCTCTCATAGCGCAGTCATTGAACCGGCGCGCCAGCCAAGAGGGCCGCACTCGCTGCAGGCCTGGCTGAGCACGCCTCCCCGCCGCGTGCAACCAACTTAAGACTGCCCCGCCTGCCTTCATTGAATCCGCGCATGTGCCGGCAACACGTCCTTCCGCGAGCCGGCAGGCATTTTAGAACACAAAAAATGACTAAAATATAATTAATTTACGCATGGTCTTGACTTGTTGTGCTCGCACTGGTAGCAGGAACTAGTAGAGGATTTTCTTTATTTATAACTCTCCTCACATTTTTTTGTTTTGAAGTGAATCATGGTTCTGGACATTATGTATGAATGTGTAGATATCTGTGAACATGAGTTTGATGTGGAAGTTGAACTTGGAATGTCGGGCTTGCGCGTGAACTATACCATGTGCAATGCTTCGTCTGTTATTGTTTGGAAAGTAATTGTTGTTATTACATGACCCGAAAAAACATTTTGTGCCACATCAGTAGATGCACGGACATCACAACAGGCATGCTGACTGGATAAACATTTGAACCTAGCTATTATGAAGGAAATTTTGTATTGACAACAGTTTTAGATAGTAGGAGATGCCTAGCCTGCTCTGCCTCTGCTAGCTTATTTCTGGCTTCTTCCATCTCTTCTTTGGCTTGGGTGAAGAGAGCATCTGATTGCTCATTTCGCTTCTTCAGGAACTCAGCTACATTCTCAAGGGCTGCTGCATGCTTTCTTTCAGCCTTTACTAATGCCACAAGGACATGAACAGCTGACGACTCCACCTGGCTTGTGTGTAATCCAGCATCATCTGGGAATTTGCACCTTGTGTCTAATCCGGCATCATTAGGGAACTGGCACCTTGTGTGTAATCCAGCCTCATTTTGGAAACATGATCTCGAGGTTGACCATACTTCCCTCCTCGCAGGAACTGCATCCTGACATGAAGTTACTTCTTTTTTAGATCAATACTCAGAGCAACCTAGATCCATTTAGTAGAAGCCAGATAAACAGAACTCGGAGAAGTGAATTCAAAAGGAAAAATAGACTACAAGGTGAGAACACCCACTTCCTACATCAAGCTAAAAACGAAAAGCATTAGGATGATTAAGACTCTTCTTATTACACATCGAAGAACACCACGCTTAAGAGAAACATAAACTACAACATATACACATCGAAGAACACGAGGCTACACGAAAGTAATTGAAAGGGTGTTACTTACCAAAGCTCGTTTTACAGGTTCCGTGCAGCTCCTCTTTAACTTGCCACGCTCCTTAAAGATGTCCCGAATATCCCGTGTTTGGTCTTCGCTGCTCCTCTGCATGTTCGCACTCGTGGTTTTAAAATCTCAACATGGAAAGAAAAATATACTACTAGTAATACTCGCACATCTTGTGGGCAACATTAAAGCACTCGTCTGCCATGTTAGAGCATCTCCAACAAAATCGCAACGCGCGGCGCTTTAAAAATCTCAGCATGCTATCTCTACTCTCTTCTCTACTGTTATATTTATTTAATATTTAATATTTAATATTTATCTCTACTTCCTTTACTGTCTACTTTTTTTCTCTATACCTTTTTTTCTTGCAATATAGGTCGTCCGATTTATATCTGACAGATAGGAAGTAAACAAATGGGAATTTTGCAAAAAGATACCCATACCCCTCTCCAGATTTGCAAATAAGGCCTTCCATCATTCATCCTTTTCTCCCACAAGATAAACTACTCATACAAATGCATCTTGATGCGTGCAATGCATGGGCATCTTGCTAGTTCTAAAAACCTTTCCATCATTTGCCACACTACTGGTTGCAGATGAAAAACCTACCCAAGCACAGTGCAATACATGAGCGACACACAATTACAAGCTGATATTCTGTTGGACAATGGAGTCTATAACCAATTACTTTTACGGGAACAATAGCACCGAGGAAATTTGAAGGGTAGGTATGAACAAAATTGGAACTGCACATGTACTGCTAAGTGATTCAATACACACATTACCAATCGAGGAGGAGAACGATGGTCGCGGCGGCCTTTGTGAGTCATGGTCGGCAACGGGAGTCAGTTCATTGTCCATGACGGTGGTACTTCTGCGCTTGGCGTCGGCTTCCGGGAAGCAGATCCAAGACCGCGGAAGACGATGCCGGGGAAGAGGCTCCATGTATGACGATGACGCTGGACCGGCTCTAGTGCGGTGTACGAGGTCATCAATGAGGCAGATGTGCTGCGGTGGACGAGTGCGCCGTTGTAAAGGGGAGGAGCACGAAGGCTGCGGTGCCGTGGAGAAGTCTATTTTGCGGTGGGGATAGAAAATGGGGAGTATTCAGGTGTACTACTCTGGGTGTCGGGGTGGGGTTGGCTGGGTAGGGTGAACCTGAAGTTACAAAAACAGCCCCCTACCAAGCGTCATTCGTAGGCCTGTTCCGAAGACTATGATGGTAACTTCCCACTGCTCGAATCAGGGTCGCGGGATATTTTCCCACCGACCTCAAAATTTTGTGACACTGGACTCCCCGTGTGGCGTGTTGAGTGATTCGGCTAAGCAACTAGCGAGTAGTAGTAGTAAACTCTGCATATTAGGTTTGACCGAAGTAAAACTTCCTAAAGTTTGACCAAGTTTATAGAAAAACATAAACATTTACCATAACAAATATGTATGATGTGAAAGTACATTCAATAATGAATCTAATGGTATTTATTTGTTATTGTATATGTTAATATTTTTTGTTATAAGCTTTCTGAGAGTTTACAAAACTTGACTTTGACCAATGCTAATACGCGGACTTAATTAAAAACGGAGGGAGTACACATTTGTTTTCTTAGTTTGTAGTGAACTAATCATTTGTTGAAATTGTGAAATAAATATATTAGGCTATTGACCTTGAATGTAATGGTCTATACAATTCAATAGTTACAATCATTTTCGAATCCCAAGATGTATACAAAGTCTATAGTACTTCACAACATGCTCAAACTCACATAATCCCAGTCAAATGATAATCTAAATGCATTTCATACTTATTACTTTGTAGGATGCAACAAAAACAACCATAACTCTACATCAGCCATTATAGAAGCAACATTTTGACATATCCCAATGTGTGAATGAAACATGCAGAGAGAGCTTTTGAAGATGGAGCAGATAGGGCGGGAAAGATTGTATGTATGTGGACGAGAGAGTAGGAGACAAACCTAACGAGACAGAGAGAGAAAGAGAGAGGAAGAAGTTAGGTCTGTGAGAAAGATGGATACATGAAATATACATGAGATGCATGTGCATCTGGATTCTGTATACATGGAAAGAGAAGAGACAACATGTTTGATGAGAGAGCTGGAAAAACATGGGCGAGAGGGGAAGGATCTCGTGGGTTGAGGGATTGACAATTTTGTGCGGGGGAGAGAGGGATTGGTAATTTTGTGCAAGAGAGAGAGAGACGGTGGGGGGAGGAGTCAGTCAGCCGCAGTCACATCACCCTGCTTCCAAATTACCTTGCATTCTCTAGCGCGGTGTGGTCACCGTCTTCAATCTGCTCAATGCCCTCTTTGAAGATTGAGGTGTTGTGCATGTTGGGGTGCAAAGAAGCACAAGCGAGAGTGGTCGCCGTATAACCTTGGATGGGGATGAATTGTGTGCTTGGGGGAGTGTGTGTGTGTGTGTTGTGCTGCGTGTGTGTGTGTCTCTCTCTGTGTGTGTGTGTGTGTGTCAGATATTGAGAGAAAACAAACTTAAGGAGAGAAATGGGTATTCACGAAGAGATTGTGCGGGCCTTGAGGTGGGCAGGGGCCGGGTGAGGGTGTCAAAATGTGCGCGTTGATGCATGTGTTGCATGCGACCGTGCGAGGGACGGGCGAATCAAGAGAGATGGTTGTTGTGTTACGGATGCTCCTCTCTCTATCTCTCTCTCTCACACACACACAAGTAAACTAGAAGACCGTTCTCTCATGTATACACAACGTATCGGCATCTGTCTATGTCTCACTCATGCATGATCATTTGCACATTCACACCTCTCTATGTCTGTATCACACGCACACCGTCTCCACATTGCCCTTCCGCCACAACACACATATGGACACATGCACACGTTGTCTCTCAGTCACACACACAAAATCAGTATTAAAAAAAACTAGGGTGCACCTAAAATGTCCAAATCCAAATAAACACGAACTGGAGCTAAATTCAAATATATGGAAATATTACAACGTCAAGAACTTTCATAGGAAAAAAAGTTGAGTAATATTCGAGGATTGTTTTCACACACACAAAAAGGTTCGGTGGATGTCCTTCGAGTGCGACATTGTGACGCACCGTTCGATCGACCGCGCGGCCGTGGTTCACGCGCTTGCACAGGATTCCGTATCATGGCCGTGGTACTAACTATTAAAAGTGCTGCCTAAGTCTAATGTTTACGTGTACTAGTGTGGTTTTCTTTTAAGTTTGACCAACCTTATATATAAAACTAAAGTAAGCTCCCACATGCGCACTCATCAATATGCCGTCGCCGCCGTTGCGCATGCCGGCGCCCGACTGCTCCGGCCAACAATTTCTCGCCCATCACCGCCGTGTCGCTGCCATCCCTATGCCATGAAGCCGAAGGCTCGCCCGCTCATGTCGTCTGCAGTCCCTCCTAGTGATGCCGCCGCGCTACCAAGCACGCGAGCAGCTGGTGGAGCCGCGTCTATGCACGCAGCGTATGAAGACGAGGACGAGCGCGTGCTCCAGCACGCCGGCGAGGAGGAACTAGCGTGTCATTGTCGTCTCCGCCCGCGCGGAGGAGCCGCGCATGGTGGCTGTCGTGGTAGAAGCCGGTCGCGCGCGCGTCGAGCCCGCAAACCGGGTGCGGACGCGGAATCTACCTTCGAGACCTTGAATGCCACGTGGATCCTGCAATCTGAAGGAGCAATTTGGGTCAGTTGACTCATGTGAGCCGTTTGATGCAACGTGGATGGCTAGAAGGGCTTCTTCCACCTCTTCAGTCGTCTTCTTCCTTCGCTCCGTCGAATTTCTTTCACAAATTGACTGACCCAAATTATACTACTAGTACGACGTATTAAGTACAGTAGGAACACGAAGATACGAGCAGTAGTACCAACTGCAAGAAGAACAGTAGTAAGACATAGTACTAGTTCTACTGTACGTACTAAATAGTTCAAATAACGAGAAAGAACATAAACATAGTTCTGATGGGGCCTCAGCACAACACACCCTTGAAAAATAAACTAAGCAACTAGTCCGCTTGACACTGCAGTAGAACCAGCATGAGCGACGGCACTGCCACCTACTCGGAGTCCGAGTCCACGTCATGGTTTATTGGTCCCCATTGTAATCTGTGTCAAATTTTGATCATAAATTTAACTAATGAAATGTTAGTGCATGTCACATGCACTACTCCATCCGTCTAGGTGAGTAAGTCATCTTAGGCTGTGCACCGTGACCAAGGAGGAGGAGAAAATGAGAAACATTAATGTTTATTTTCTAATTAATAGTATTGCATGCAATGAACTAACCACTGCATGTCGTGTTTGATATCTCAAGTCATTAAAAGCATGCACACTCTTTATCTCTTATTGGTTTATATGTCAAGAAACAAGAAACGAGCTAGAAGTTAATGCACCACGCCTAAGTGCTTTGGGATTATTTGGTTTTCGTAAGATGACTTACACACCTAGACGGAGGGATTACAATGGTGAGGAATAAACCAGTTAAATCTTCGGTCAAAATTTAGCACAAAAACAATGGTGACGAATAAACAAGGACGAAGTAGTAGTTTAGAAGCCCAAATAAATGAGTGAGGCACCTTATTGTTACTCTCCACTGTGACTAGTCATGTGGGAAAAGCTGGGGAAGCCACCAAAAGAACTGGCCCTAGGAGTAGTAGCTAGGGATCGAGTGTGCGAGATGAACCGGAGAAAGTAAATGTAGAGAGATGAAATGCAAAAAAATACGGAGGGATGTGATGGTTGCTTGTCCATTTATTTTACCAGGCCACTTATTACTGGGAGTGGTTGGGTTTTGTGATATGACGGCTTTACTTCCGTGCCACGAGCGGGGTGAGAGGTGAGACTCCCGTGCAGCGCCGCCTTCTACACTTGTACTACATCGGTCGTGGTTTGTTAGTCCCCCATTGAATTTGACTGAAGATTTAACTGACAAAATGTTAGTGCATGTCAACAAAAATTCTATCGTTGGATTCGTATTTGAACATAGTTTTGAATGATATACTTTTAGGTGACATGCATCAACATTTATCGTACTATATATAATGTTAGTTCAATTTTTGGTCATACTAATCTATAGTAGTAAGGTGCCCGTGCGTTGCACCAAAGAGTGAAATGCATTGATCGGGGAGTTGTTTATTTTGACAAAGGATATGGGGGTCATCTCACGTGTAACGGGTATCGATAGGTTTCTTCGGATATTATTTCATCTCTAGAGCTCACAAACAACTGGGTGAAATAGATAAAAGGTATCTTTTGCAAAAAAAAGCGTTCAACTATTCAACCAGCATCCAAAACTTGTGAAGAAATAACACTTATTGTGGTTTGCAAGAAATGATCTTTAAGAATTAGTTTTTGAGTATCGATTGTTATACATGTTGGCTACAGATGACATGGCACTTTCTTATAGTCAACAGTTGTAACACCCCGGACACACCGCCGGTGGTCGTTACTCCTGGCGGGATCTAGACTGGCCCCACAGATCAATACTAGTCTTTTCTGCGCACTTTGTCCTCACTCGTGCACACCCGGGAGCAACTTCCCGGTCGGTCACTGTAGGATCAAAAGTATGTCTAGAGGGGGGGGTGATTAGACTACTCGACCAAATAAAAACTTAACCTTTTCCCAATTTTAGTTCTTTGCAGATTTTAGCTATTTTAGGACAAGTCAAGCAATCATCACATAATTCAAGCAAGCATGCAAAGAGTATATTGGCAGCGGAAAGTAAAGCATGCAACTTGCAAGAATGTAAAGGGAAGGGTTTGGAGAATTCAAACGCAATTGGAGACACGGATGTTTTTCCCGTGGTTCGGATAGGTGGTGCTATCCTACATCCACGTTGATGGAGACTTCAACCCATGAAGGGTAATGGTTGCGCGAGTCCACGGAGGGCTCCACCCACGAAGGGTCCACGAAGAAGCAACCTTGTCTATCCCACCATGGCCATCGCCCAGGAAGGACTTGCCTCACTAGCGGTAGATCTTCACGAAGTAGGCGATCTCCTTGCCCTTACAAACACCTTGGTTCAACTCCACAATCTTGTCGGAGGCTCCCAAGTGACACCTAGCCAATCTAGGAGACACCACTCTCCAAGAAGTAACAAATGGTGTGTTGATGATGAACTCCTTGCTCTTGTGCTTCAAATGATAGTCTCCCCAACACTCAACTCTCTCTCATAGGATTTGGATCTGGTGGAAAGAAGATTTGAGTGGAAAGCAACTTGGGGAAGGCTAGAGATCAAGATTCATATGGTAGGAATGGAATATCTTGGTCTCAACACATGAGTAGGTGGTTCTCTCTTAGAACATATGAGTTGGAAGTGTAGATGTGTTCTGATGGCTCTCTCCACGAGTAAAGAGGAGGTGGAGGGGTATATATAGCCTCCACACAAAATCCAACCGTTACACACAATTTAGCAATCTCGGTGGGACCGAATCAACAAACTCGGTCGGACCGAAGAGGTAAACCTAGTGACCGTTAGAGATTTTCGGTGGGACTGACATGCAACTCGGTAGGACCGATTTTGTTAGGGTTAGGGCATAACGTAATCTCGGTGAGACCGATTACACAAACTCGGTGAGGCCGATTTTGGTAATTAGCTAACCAAAGAGTTGGTCAGCCAAACTCGGTGGGACCGATTTGCTCTTTCGGTGAGACCGAGAAGTTACAAAAGGAAACACTGAATTTACATTGCAATCTCGGTGGGACCGATCCGCTCTTTCGGTGAGACCGAAAAGTTACGAAAGGGAAACAGAGAGTTTGCAATCCCATCTCGGTGAGACCGAGATCCCTATCGGTAGAACCGAATTGCTAGGGTTTGGCAGTGGCTTATGACAAGTGAAACTCGGTGGCGCCGGATAGAAAGAATCGGTAGGACTGAGTTTGGCTTAGGGTTTAGGTCATATGTGGATATGGGAAAGTAGTTGAGGGTTTTGGAGCATATCACTAAGCACATGAAGCAAGAGGCTCATTAAGCAACACCTCGTCCCTCCTTGATAGTATTGGCTTTTCCTAAAGACTCAATGTGATATTGGATCACTAAAATATAAAATGAAGAGTCTTGAGCTTTTGAGCTTGAGCCAATCCTTTGTCCTTAGCATTTTGAGGGTTCCACTTTCACCATCCATGCCATGCCAATCATTGAGCTTTCCTGAAATAATCATCTTGGAATAGCATTAGCTCAATGAGCTATATGTTGTTATGAATTACGAAAACCACCTAGGGATAGTTGCACTTTCAATCTCCCCCTTTTTGGTAATTGATGACAACATATGGATCAAAGCTTCGACAAATGATAATAAGCATGAAAAATATCGTCGCTTTGAGAAGTATGTGATAAGTAAGAGCTCCCCCTAAATTTGTGCATATTTAAGATTTGCTTTGGACTGCAAATGCACAAAGAGTTAGAGTCATGGGTTACTCTTCCATGTCACATACATCTTGGTGGAGCGCTTAAAATGATAAGAATGAAATACATGCACTCATCACCAAGGAAAAGTGAATGACCACATAAGATAGATAAGATATATCAAGCATGCATAAGTGTAGCTTATGATCAAACACATGATCATCAATGTCTCACAAGCATATCAAAGTATCTCGACCAAAAGCAAACAATGTTTGAAAAACCACCAAATAAAGCAAGAGAGAAAAGCAACACACTCTCTCTCTCTCGAAGCCTATGATCTATACATTTTCTCCCCCTTTGGCAACAAGTTACCAAAAAGTTCCTAGAAAATGCATAGTGCTAAATCGACACTCAGTCATGATCTTCAGGTGGTGGTGGAGTCTAGATCACTCCAAGGATGAAGGCTTCCGTAGACGCGGTTGGAGTTGGAGCTGAAGTAGATGCTGGAGCAGGTTGGGCTGGTGCTGCGGCTGGAGCTGAGGCGGTTGCTCTTGTGTCAGGAACTGGCACTGCAGACGACCTCGGACCTCGTGGCACTCTGGCAAAGGCATCAGTGGTTGTCTTCCCTTTCCTCTCCTGCATGTCATCTTGGAGCTGCTCCACTGCAGTCTGAATCTCTGTCACCTTGATATCCAAGTCATAGAACTTTTGTTCTACGATTCTCTCTAGGCTTGCCTGGTTCTGAGTTAGGGTGGCCAGTCCTTTCTCAATCCACAAGGTGGATGCAATCAAGTAACTGAGCTGCTCTTGCTTCTTCTTCAAGAAGTACTCAGATGCCTCCTCTTGAGTTGGCATCTTGGCAGCTTTCTCCTTTATTGCCTTCTCCTTCTTGGCTTGTGCATGGGCTGAAGATGGTTCATCTTTGGTCATCACAACTTGGTTGTCCTCAAAATCTGGATAGATAGGCAAACGTTCCTTGTCCAACAAGTATGTGTCTGTGCCCATTCTTGAGTTAATCAACATCTGGATCTGAGGGGCATATCCACAGCTCCTCTTCTGATCTGCTGCAGTCCTCTTGATAGTCTCTTCCATGAGGCTCATGACCTTGAATTTCTGAGGCACATCAAAGATATGTAGCAAGTTAATGGCATGACCTCTGATCATCCTGTGATCTCCAGACTTGGGCAACAGAGTGTGCCTAAGGATCCAATTGATGGTTGGCAGCCCTGACAGAAGATAATGCACAGACCCAAACTTGAAAGTATCAAGTGCCTCGTTTGGAATTTCCTTGTACATATTGGACATAGAGTTATGATCCATCTTCTTCTTGGAATAGACATCCAAGTCATCTTCATTTTCCTCTGGGGCATTGATAAGCTGTGCCCACTCAGCAACTGTTGATTGGTACCTCGTACCTTTAGACATCCAAACAATCCTCCCATCTGGATAAAAATGTGATGTGGAGTAGAACTGCATAATAAGCTCCTCATTCCACTTTGTGATCTTCTGCCCAACAAAGTCTGCTACTCCACATGCCTTGAAGCTGTCCTGCACTCCAGGGTAGTGCTCTTCATTCTCCTTGATATATTCCCAGTTGACCCATCTCATATCACATACAATTGGCTTCTTGTCTAACAGGACTGTCTCATAGAAGTCCTGTTGTTCCTTAGTGTAGAACCTGTAATCAACAATAGTTCTTCTCCTTGAAGCATATGGATCTGCTTCTCTCCACTTCCTCAGCCCTGAGTCTCTTCTGAGCTTCATGTCCTCAGCCACAGGAGGAGCATCATTATGGTCTGGGATCTTGGGCTTGAGCTTTCTCAGAACATGCTCTTCATCATCTTCTTCAGCAGCTTCAGGCACTGGGGCCTTGTTCTTCTCAGTTGCAGGTATGCTCCTCGTATTTCTCTTTGGGGCAGACTTGGGCTTGGAGGCAGCTTTGGGTGCTTCTTTGGGCTTGGATGCAGCAGCCCCTGTCCTGATAGCATCACCCATAAGCTTAGGTGCCTTAGGTGCTGGTGCAGCAACCTCTTCTTCTTCCTCTTCTTCCATGATGGAAGCCTTTCCAAGCACTTTGGCTACGGTCTTCTTGACCCTTTCCTTCCTTTTCTTTCCTTCAGCAGCAACTGGCTCTATGGTTGTAGGAATCTGAGTTGAAGCTCTGGCCTTTGGCATAGGCTGCCTACCTGCTGGCCTTTTGACCTTTAAGCCTGGCTTTGTGCCTTGAGTTGAGCCACATTCCTTCTTGAGCACAACTCTCTTTGATGTCGCTTCCTCTTCCTTTGCCACATAATCTTCATCCTCGGAATCTGAAGTTCTCTTCTTCCTCTGTCTGGTGGCAGCTTTTGGCAGGTTGCTAGGGGTGCTCCTGCTGCCATCATCTGAAGAACTGGAGGGACTAGTGCCCTCACTCATTGGCACTGGCTGCTCTGACAAATTCTGGCTATCACTTTGATCTGACATGATGAACAAGCTGACTGCTGACCCTGTGAACAATTTATAGATGAGGTAGAGTGGATGAGCATCACAAAATGCAGAGATTTTTGCAAAAGAATGATTCAAAAACTTAGTTTTAGTGTTCCACAGAAAGCATTTCGGATCTACCGATTTTTAAACTCGGTGACACCGAAGCAGTTTTTGGAACCTAAACTAGTGAACTCGGTCAGACCGAGTCACAGTTCGGTGGCACCGAGACTGCTAGGGTTTCACAAAGTTCCAAAATCGGTCACACCGATTAGTAATACTCGGTCAGACCGAGTCTCACTTGTGCGATGGCATAAGCCAAATCGGTGGGACCGAGTTTTTCAACTCGGTGGGTCCGAGATGGTTTCGGCAGAAACCTAACCCTAAAATTTTCGAATAAAACCTAATCTACGAGTTCATTGACTGGATAGAAGTTTATCAAACGTGGAAAGAATCATTATGATCACAATGTGCTAAGAATCGGATTTGGGAATAGCACAAAGATCGATTCCATACCCTAGTTCGGCGGAGACTCGCTACAGCGGCAACGGTGGGGTTGATTCCCGTTGACGGCGATGGAGACCAGCGACTGGAGGCGGCTGGCGGCGAGGAGATGATCCGGAGACCACGTTGGCAGAGCGAGCTATCGCGCGCGTGAAGGGTTCGGATAAATTTCCAAATTTTTGCCCGTGACTATATATAGCCCGACCCTGTCGGTGTGACCGAGTGGAACAACTCGGTGGCACCGAGATGCAAAACTGTATAGAGTTATTGCAACTCGGTGTGACCGAATGGTTCAAATTGGTTGCACCGAGATCGAAAACATAGATCAACTTAATGATCTCGGTAAGACCGAAAGTGGGGTATCGGTCAGACCGAGAATCACAAAGAGGTTTTGGAAGTTTAAGTCTATGACGAATCGGGGACTCCGAGTGCTCCTCACACAGAGTGGTTCGAATCTGACTTGATCAAATTTTGTGATGTAGCATGAATAGAGTTTGAGACGAGAAAAGCATAGATAGCTAGAGGAGGTTCTTAGGCATTCTTGTCCATCCACTTGGCAAAAGGAAATAAAACCAAACAGTCAAAACAACAAGTGGATGTCCTCGAATGAATAAAATATGCAACCAACATGCTCACACAATAAGATGGCAATTGAAATATGTGACAAAGAATGCACAACCAATTCTAGCATCTATCAAGCAATTTGCGATGACTAGGTCATCTATATATGAGTATATTGACTTAGGAGTCAAGTGAGAACACTTGATCATAGGTCATACTCATCGTTTAAGCTCAAGTGGGGTTACCACTTTTACATAAAGCATTGTTGTGTTCACATATTTAGAGTTGCTTTAGCTCAAGTCTTAGAGTAAAGCTCCCCCTAGATGTGATATCCCCCCTAAGAGGGATGAACTAACCTTGGGTTTTGTCGATGATGACTTCATGTAGATGTTGAAGATGTGGATGCTCAATGTTGATGTAGATCACTTGGAGCTATCCATTTGAGTGAATTGCACTTTCAATACCTACATGGGTTAGTCCCACAAGGAACAAACAAGGATATCCATAGACATAGAGTGATGCGCACAGAAGATGATGTCCATGAAAACTTTTAGGTTACCTTGTCCCTTGTCTTACCAACAAGAGGGTTTGTGACTCCTTGAACTAGTGCAAGATGTGGAAGTTGATTGCACTTGTTCTTGCCAAAATGATAAGAGTGAAGTATGTTGGCGGAGTCACCCTCAAAAACTCTCTAGTTCTTCTTCTTCTGGATCCACACCATCTTGATGGGAATCCTTGGAGTTGTAGTCATACTTGATGAAGTGGAACTTGAAGTAGTCTTGGGAATCCACTTGACTAAGGTCTTAGGAGCTTCTTCAAATGCATCAATTTCCTCTTGAAGCTTGTCCTTGCCTTTTTGCTTGTAGTCTTGTGGTGGAAGATCATCTTGAGCTTGTGTCCCCTTGAAGGAAGTATCATACTTCTCTTGTTGAGGAACAAACTTTGTCTTGGGGTATTGATCTTCTTCCCACTCAACTCCATTGGCATTGAACTTTCGTTCAAAACCAACACCTTGATTCTTCTGGTGCATTCCTTGCTTGCGCACAATTTCCTCGAATTGCTTACTCCCGGCAAGGCTTTTGTACACTCCTTTCTCTATAATTCCCTTCAATAAGCTATTTTCTTGCTCAAGTGTAACTTGGCTAAGAGAATCATTAGTGGGATCAAGAGAACTACTAGAAGCAACAATATTGGATTTAGCATGATCATTGTTACCACTAGAGGAAGAATCTTTCTTGTTCTTGTTACTAGACTTGACTTGAGGCATGTAAGTGGATAAGAGTAAACGCTTGGCAATATAAGAAGAACTTTTCTTGCGGAGATCATCATTGATTGCCTTTAAAAACTCATGCTCTTGCTCAAGATTGAGCTTTTCAAAGCATAACTTCTCATGAGCTCTTAAAAGTTCTCGATGATCTTCGAAGATAGTTTCATGAGCTAACTTAAGAGTGTTTAGTTCTTTAGTTAGAGCCTCAATCTTCTCCTTATCATTGTCATTCGTTTTATCTTGATTAGCATGATTAATTGACGTTTCATCATAGTATTCATCACTAGAGTTGTCAACAAGTAAATCATCATCACCTAACAAGTCATCTTCATCACTATTAAAATCAACATACTCGGGGTGTGTTACCTTAGGACCTTTGGCCATGAAGCATCTTCCAATTCCTTCATTTGGTGAGTCAAATATGTCGCAGGAGTTGGTTGACACAAGTGCTAGACTGGCAACACCTTCATCTTGAGTATATTCGGAATCGGAGTGATAACTTCTCTCGGAATGGCTGTCGGAGTCGGAGCCGGATACCCATTCACCAACATGAGCTTGATGTCTTCGTTTTATGTAGCTCCTTGATGATTTTTCCTTCCTTTCCGAATCCTTGCTTCTCCGTGAGTATCTTCGTTCATAACGATCATCTCTACTCCTTCTCTCTCTTGGTGGTGATTCTTCTCTTTTGCTTCTTCTTTTTGGAGAGTCTTCTCTTCTCTTGTAGGGAGCCGTACACTCATTGGAATAGTGTCCGGGTCTTCCACAATTGTAGCAGTTTCGCTCTCGACTAGAAGATCTTTTGTCATTGTAGGACCTTGACTTGGAGCTTCTATCTTTGCTTCTACTCTTGTAGAACTTGTTGAAGTTCTTCACCATTAAGCTCAATTCTTCATTGAAGTTTTATTTCTCACTTGATGATGTAGGGGCTTCACATGAGGCTTTGTAGGCACCACTAGATATGTTGTGAAGTTCCTTTTTATCCTTAAGTGACATCTCATGAGCAACAATTCTTCCAATTACCTCCATTGTCTTGAGATCTTTGTAATTGGGCATCATTTGGATCAATGTGCACACGGTATCATATTTTCCATCCAAGGCTCTTAGAATCTTCTTGATGATGAATCTATCGGTCATCTCTTCACTTCCTAAGCCGGCAATCTCATTTGTGATGAGAGCAAGCCTAGAGTACATTTCAGCGACACCTTCACCATCCTTCATTTTGAACTTGTCAAGTTGACTTTGAAGCACATCCATTTTGGATTCCTTGACGGAGTCGGTACCTTCGTGCATATCAATCAAAGTGTCCCAAATTTCCTTTGCATTCTCAAGACGGCTGATTTTGTTGAATTCTTCGGGGCACAATCCGTTGAAGAGAATATCACAAGCTTGAGCATTGTATTGCAACATCTTCAACTCATCTGCGGTAGCTTCACAGTTTGGTTCTCTCCCATCAAAGAAGTCACCTTGCAAACCAACACACACAATAGCCCAAACGGCGGGGTTATGTCCAAGAATATGCATTTCCATTTTATGCTTCCAACTAGCAAAATTAGTACCATCAAAGTAAGGACCTCTACGGTGATAATTTCCCTCACTAGACGCCATACTCTCCTAGGTTGTGAAACCAAGGCTATGACCACCAAAAGCTATGGAAATCAAAGCAAATGGAGACCAAAGCTCTGACACCACTTGTAGGATCGAAAGTATGTCTAGAGGGGGGTGATTAGACTACTTGACCAAATAAAAACTTAACCTTTTCCCAATTTTAGTTCTTGGCAGATTTTAGCTATTTTAGGACAAGTCAACCAATCATCACATAATTCAAGCAAGCATGCAAAGAGTATATTGGCAGCGGAAAGTAAAGCATGCAACTTGCAAGAATGTAAAGGGAAGGGTTTGGAGAATTCAAACGCAATTGGAGACACGGATGTTTTTCCCGTGGTTCGGATAGGTGGTGCTATCTTACATCCACGTTGATGGAGACTTCAACCCACGAAAGGTAACGGTTGCGCGAGTCCATGGAGGGCTCCACCCACGAAGGGTCCACGAAGAAGCAACCTTGTCTATCCCACCATGGCCATCGCCCACGAAGGACTTGCCTCACTAGCGGTAGATCTTCACGAAGTAGGCGATCTCCTTGCCCTTACAAACACCTTGGTTCAACTCCACAATCTCGTCGGAGGCTCCCAAGTGACACCTAGCCAATCTAGGAGGCACCACTCTCCAAGAAGTAACAAATGGTGTGTTGATGATGAACTCCTTGCTCTTGTGCTTCAAATGATAGTCTCCCCAACACTCAACTCTCTCTCATAGGATTTGGATCTGGTGGAAAGAAGATTTGAGTGGAAAGCAACTTGGGGAAGGCTAGAGATCAAGATTCATATGGTAGGAATGGAATATCTTGGTCTCAACACATGAGTAGGTGGTTCTCTCTCAAAACATATGAGTGGGAAGTGTAGATGTCTTCTGATGGCTCTCTCCACGAGTGAAGAGGAGGTGGAGGGGTATATATAGCCTCCACACAAAATCCAACCATTACACACAATTTACCAATCTCGGTGGGACCGAATCAACAAACTCGGTCGGACCGAAAAGGTAAACCTAGTGACCGTTAGAGATTTCCAGTGGGACTGACATGCAACTCAGTAGGACTGATTTTGTTAGGGTTAGGGCATATTGTAATCTCGGTGAGACCGATTACACAAACTCGGTGAGACCGATTTTGGTAATTAGCTAACCAGAGAGTTGGTGAGGCAAACTCGGTGGGACCGATTTGCTCTTTTGGTGAGACCGAGAAGTTACAAAAAGGAAACACTGAATTTACATTGCAATCTCGGTGGGACCGATCCGCTCTTTCGGTGAGACCGAAAAGTTACGAAAGGGAAACAGAGAGTTTGCAATCCCATCTCGGTGAGACCGAGATCCCTATCGGTAGAACCGAATTGCTAGGGTTTGGCAGTGGCTTATGACAAGTGAAACTCGGTGGCGCCGGATAGAAAGAATCGGTAGGACCGAGTTTGGCTTAGGGTTTAGGTCATATGTGGATATGGGAAAGTAGTTGAGGGTTTTGGAGCATATCACTAAGCACATGAAGCAAGAGGCTCATTAAGTAACACCTCATCCCTCCTTGATAGTATTGGCTTTTCCTAAAGACTCAATGTGATCTTGGATCACTAAAATACAAAATGAAGAGTCTTCAGCTTTTGAGCTTGAGCCAATCCTTTGTCCTTAGCATTTTGAGGGTTCCACTTTCACCATCGATGCCATGCCAATCATTGAGCTTTCCTGAAATAATCATCTTGGAATAGCATTAGCTCAATGAGCTATATGTTGTTATGAATTACCAAAACCACCTAGGGATAGTCGCACTTTCAGTCACCCATCCTAAAACTACGCCAAGATGAGCACGGTTAACTTTGGAGTTCTGTCTGAATGGGCTCCCGAAAAAGAAGGAATTCCCGAAAAAGAGCTTGAGCCAATCCTTTGTGCTTAGCATTTTGAGGGTTCCACTTTCACCATCGATGCCATGCCAATCATTGAGCTTTCCTGAAATAATCATCTTGGAATAGCATTAGCTCAATGAGCTATATGTTGTTATGAATTACCAAAACCACCTAGGGATAGTTGCACTTTCAGTCACCCATCCTAAAACTACGCCAAGATGAGCACGGTTAACTTTGGAGTTCTGTCTGAATGGGCTCCCGAAAAAGAAGGAATTCCTTATGATATGAGTAGTCTATCATCCCTAATAAGCCAGGCTATCACATACACCCCCACTCAGAGGAACCGACGTCCTCGTCGGGCCACAGGAACGTTCCCTCTTGGCACATACGTCTGTGCTTCCAGTCCAGTACATGTGCCATGCCGTGTGCCACGACGGGTCACAAACGTCATGAACAACATGACCACGCACCTGTCTGCAACCATCCATGTAACCGCGAGGGTCGGCTCTGATACCAACTTGTAATGCCCCGGACACACCCGCCGGTGGTCGTTACTCCTGGTGGGATCTAGACTGGCCCCACAGATCAATACTAGTCTTTTTTGCGCACTTTGTCCTCACTCGTGCACACCCGGGAGCAACTTCCCGGTCGGTCACCCATCCTGAAACTAATCCAAGCTGAGCACGCTTAACTTTGGAGTTCTGTCCGAATGGGCTCCCGGAAAAGAAGGAATTCCTTATTGATATGAGTAGTCTATCATCCCTAATAAGCCAGGCTATCACAACAGTTGGCTATACTATTAAGTAATATTAACCATCTCCCTTATACACCTAGATGGAGGGATTAAATCAGGATGACTTGCAAGCAGGTAGAGGAGATGTAAGAAATGGTTCATCGTAAGTCTTTCACCAGTACTGTAGTAAAAATTCATACATGGAACATTCTAGACTAAACCATAAACGGATACACTTTTATTCATGCGTGATACTCCAATAGAGCAAGATCCTGCATGGAAGTCTCCACATGCTTAGACAGCGGATTACATTAAGCGAAGACTAATGATCAACATTTAACTTGATAATGCGTATGTCTAGGTGAACCTCCTTGGAGTCCCCGTGCACCACGTCGGCGGGTAAAGGATGCCATGGGTTTTCCAAGTCCACATTGGCGGGATAGTCCCAGCTCCCCAGAGTCCAGGTCCGTTCGATGAGGCCGGTGTCGCCGCCCACGCGACCTGGAGGGGTAGTAACACTGACCACACACCCATACATCGGCCTCGTGTCAGTGTCAGCGTCAGCGGCATCGCCCCTGACGCACATTACAGAGACGGGGCGGCGGCCTGCGCGGGCCTCGCCGGTGCCCACGATCAAGAGGAAGACGCTGTCGTCCTCCTCCGAGACTAGCAGGCGGCGATGATCCTCCAGTGACTCCGACATGGTGAACGGGTAGCACGTCTCGTACTTGATGTTCTCCGCCAAGGGCCAGCAGTGACCGCTGCACACAAATGTGAGGTGATGCACTATGTCCGCCGGCGAGCCACAAAACGGCATCGGGCACTCATAGAAGTGGACGAAGGGCTCCTTGGAGGCATCAACCAGGCCGTCCATGAAATAGGACTGGCTGTAGGGGACATTGCGCCAGTTGAATATATGAGCAAGTTACTACGAGATTTAATCCGAATAAGCACAAAATAAATCATGAATTCTACCACGATGTCGAACGGGAAGGACAGAAACACATACGGTGCAACGGGAGCAGCACCGTTGGCGTTGAGGTTGTCACCCATGTCCAAACACAACGTAGACACGGTCTTTGAGCACGGTTCGTAGTCGTTCCATGCTTGGGCATTGAAGTTTGTAACTATTTTAGATTAGAATATACTACTCCTCCGGTGCTAGTAGTAGTGCAGAGTCCTACTCTACTACTCTACTCAAGCAAGTTAGGGCATAGCACTGTAGGGAGTACCAGTACTGTGATCACTCAAGCAAGTTGTCAGGCATCGACATGACCCTACGCTGCTGGTGTAATGCCCCGGACACACCCGCCAGTGGTTGTTACTCCTGGCGGGATCTAAACTGGCCCCACAGATCAATACTAGTCTTTTCTGCGCACTTTGTCCTCACTCGTGCGCACGCGGGAGCAACTTCCCAGTCGGTCACCCATCTTGACACTACACCAAGCTGAGCACGCTTAACTTTGGAGTTCTATCTGAATGGGCTACCGGAAAAGAAGGAATTCCTTATTGATATGAGTAGTCTATCATCCCTATTAAGCCAGGCTATCACATACACCCCCACTCAGAGGAACCGACATCCTCGTCGGGCCACATGAACGTTCCCTCTTGGCACATATGTCTGTCCTTCCAGCCCAGTACATGTGCCATGTCGTGTGCCACGACGGGTCACAAACGTCATGAACAACATTACCACGCACCTGTTCGCAACCATCCGTGTAACCGCGAGGGTCGGCTCTGATACCAACTTGTAACACCCATGATGCGGCTATATCTCCCACGTGTCGGAGCATGACTTAGAGGCATAACCGCATAGTAGGCATGTCGCAAGAGGGGTAATCTTTACACATCCCATGCACTTAATAAGAAATGGATAAAGAGTTGGCTTACAATCGCCACTTCACACAATACATAAATATAGCATTACATCATCCAGAAAACAATCAAGGTCTGACTACGGAACCAAATAAAGAAAGACAACCCCTAATGCTAGATCCCCAATCACCTCAACTGGGCTCCACTACTGATCAACGGGAAACGAAACAACACAACAAAACGATCTTCATCAAGCTCCCACTTGAGCTGGGTTGCGTCACCTGCACTGGTATCAACGGCACCTGCAACTGGTTTTGGAAGTAATCTGTGAGTCACGGGGACTCAGCAATCTCACACCCTCGCGATCAAGACTATTTAAGCTTATGGGTAGGAAAAGGTAGTGAGGTGGAGCTCCAGCAAGCACTAGCATATATGGTGGCTAACTAATGCAAATGAGAGCGAGAAGAGAAGCAAAGCACAGTCGATAAACTATAATGATCAATAAGTGATACTGAAACTACTTACGTTCAAGCATAACACAAGAACCGTGTTCACTTCTCGGACCCTGCCGAGAAGAGACCATCACGGCTACACACGCGGTTGATGCATTTTAATTAAGTTAAGTGTCAGGTTTTCTACAACCGGATATTAACAAATTCCCATCTGCCTATAACTGTGGGCATGGCTTTCTAAAGTTCAAAACCCTGCAGGGGTGTCCCAACTTAGCCCATCACAAGCTCTCATGGTCAACGAAGGATATTCCTTCTCCGAGGACGACCCGATCAGACTCAGAATCCCGCTTACAAGACATTTCGACAATGGTAAAACAAGACCAGCAAAGCCGCCTGAATGTGCCGACAAATCCCAATAGGAGCGGCACATATCTCGTTCTCAGGGCACACTGGATTATCCAAACTTCCGGTAGGCCAACCCAGAGTTGCCCCTGGTGGCCATCGGCGGCTGACAGGTTGGACCAACACTCAGAGGAGCACTGGCCCCGGGGTTTAAAATAACGATGACCCTTGAGTCTGCAGAACCCAAGGGAAAAAGGCTTAGGTGGCAAATGGTAAAACCAAGGTTGGGCCATGCTGGAGGAGTTTTATTCAAAGCGAATTGTCAAGGGGTTCCCATTATAACCCGACCGCGTAAGGAACGCAAAATCAAGGAACATAACACCGGTATGACGGAAACTAGGGCGGCAAGAGTGGAACAAAACACCAGGCATAACGCCGAGCCTTCCACCCTTTACCAAGTATATAGATGCATTAAAGTAAACAAGATATAATAACAATGATATCCCAAACGATATACATGTTCCAACATGGAACAAACTTCATCTTCACCTCCAACTATCAATGCTATAAGAGGGGCTGAGCAAAGCGGTAACATAGCCAAACAACGGTTTGCTAGGACAAGGTGGGTTAGAGGCATGACATGGCAATATGGGAGGCATGATATAGCAAGTGGTAGGTATCGCATCATAGCAATAGAGCAAGCAACTAGCAAGCAAAGATAGAAGTGATTTCGAGGGTATGGTCATCTTGCCTGAGATCCCGCAAGGATGAAGAACGAGTCCATGAAGAAGACAAACATTTGATTAAATTCAAATGAGTTTGAATTCATATCTTCCGATCTTGCCACTTCTAATTTTCTCGGACCAAGCATATTTTTGCGAGTCCAAGAAAATTTGCCCCGTGCTCCAATTCTTCTCCTATCTCTCTCTCTATATTTCCAAACCCTCTGTTTATTTTGCTAAAACAGGGAAAAGGGATCTAGGAGAGAAAGAGAGTGCAGGGCCTCAGCCCATCCAAGCCGCACCATCCCCGAGGCCCAGCAGGCCCATCTATCCCTTCTAACCCTAGCGCATCTCTCCTCTCTCCCTCGACCCTTTTCCTCTGCCGCCGCCTCCTATCGATCCCCTAGCGCTGCCGAAACCTAGCCCGACCCCCTCCTGTCGATCTCCCTCCCGAGCGCCGTCATCTCTCCTCCTCGCGATGCACCTTTCGTCTCGACCCCTCGCTCAGCTCCTCTCGATCCCTATGGCCTCTCCCTCATTCCCTCGCTCTCGCGGCTCCGCGTGCCTCCAGCGCCCGACGCATCACCGTTGGAGAAACCGCCCTCGTCCGTCGCCCCGCCTCCACGCTCGCCGATGCCAAGTGCCGCCCTGACCTTGCCGCGACCACCTCTCCTCCGCCTGCTCCTCCACACGGTGCCGACCGGCGACCAAGACAAACGGGAACCGCACCGGAGCTCCTTCTCTATGCCCTCTCCTGGAGCCACCCGCTGCTACTGCTCTTCATCGAGGCGCAAGTCCCGCCGCGGCTGCTGCTCTGCTCCTGCCCCGCCGGCGACCACGAGCCCCTCCACTCCTTCTTCCAGCGGTGCCCCGTACCTCGACCCCGCCACCACGTCCTCGCCGACCAGCGCTGGCCTCGACCTCCCCCCTCATGCGTTGTCAAGTGCCTAGAGCTGCTGCTGTTTTGCTTTCCTGCTACATCCCCGTCCGTCCCTGCGTCGTCTGCCCAGTCGCCCGCTTCGCGCTCAAGCTCCCTGCTTCCTGCCACTGAACATGACCATCTCCTCCCCGACGCCCTGGCTGCTACTACAAGACCACCGAACAGGGAAGATCACCAAGTACCACAACACCGAAGACCCGAACCCATTTTGTGTACTTTTTCTGTCGGTTGCGCCAAGTCCAGCCGGCCTGGGACCACCTCAAGTTCGACTACATGAAACTTCAAGTCCGAAGACTACCGTGGCCGTGTATCTCGCCTGCTGTCACTTTGGTTCGTCTACACGACCTCTTCGCTGAACGACCGAGACGTCCCGGCACATGAGCACTTGGGTTTTGCAAGACCTGTACCTGGATCGTCAAGTAATGCTCCGGCCGTTCGGCAAGTTCGACCACTGCACGGATACGCCAAGTTCGCCTACGAAACGTGCAGCCTACCGTCGACCCCGTGGACGTCAAGATCCTCGCCGTGACCTCGAACATCTACGAAATGTGTATGATTACAAAATGTGTACCACTACCGTTGCCGAAGACCCGTGTAACAGAACCGTCAAGTTCGACAACCGTCGCGTGAACAACTACTTCCTCTACCATCGCTGAGTACCACTACTTCCCACGACGATCGTGAACGACTACACCACTTGACCCGAACTGCTCCGAGAACGCACGCTTCGAAGGTATAACCGCCGAGAACGACCGCCCGTGGATGAATGCTTGTGTTGTGTGAGATGCATGGTTGGTTCTTTTATTCGCCCGTGAACGTTAGTTGTTCCTCCTCGTTGCCATGCCGTCGACACGTGGGAACCCGGTAACCGGGATCACCCCACCATCTTTTGCACGCTCCCACCACATTTTTGTTTGCACCGACGTCTCAATGAGTTGTTGGAACCGGAATGTTGCCGTGGCACCGTTTCGTTTTCGTCGCCGTGGCACCCCTTTCATTTCCGCCACAATGATAAATGCTTCATAATGCTCTTATCAATATTTTCATAAAACTTGCATAAACTTGCATATGTCATCTGCATCATGATAAAAACATGAAGAAGTTTTAAATTGATGTCTGCTTCATTTGCTAAATGCATATGGGGATTTACCGGATTTGTTGTTTGTTATATCCGGCCCCATTTAAATTGTTTAGATGGTATAGTTTTGTTATGCTTCAACTCTTGCCATGCTAACCAATATTTAATATTGTTGAGTACCTAAACGAGAGAGAACTAAATAAGTCATGTGGTGTTTTCTTCAATATGCAACTCCGTTGCATATTGAGCTCCACTTAATTTGTAGTGTTGTTTGTGCACCTTGCCATGCCATGCCTCACTAACCCGGACGTGCATCATACTTGGTTGTGCATCATGCCATGTTTATGTGGTGGTTGTTTACTATGTTGTTTGCTTCTTTCCGGTGTTGCCTCTTTGGGTTAGTTCCGACAACGCCGCGTTTGTGAGGATCCGTTCGACTACATCCGTATATCTTCTTCATGGACTCGTTCTTCTTCCTTGCGGGATCTCAGGCAAGATGACCATACCCTCGAAATCACTTATATCTTTGCTTGCTAGTTGCTCGCTCTTTTGCTATGCCGCGATACCTACCACTTGCTATATCATGCCTCTCGTATTGCCATGTCAAGCCTCTAACCCACCCTGTCCTAGCAAACCATTGTTTGGCTATGTTACCGCTTTGCTCAGCCCCTCTGATAGCGTTGCTAGTTGCAGTTGAAGATTGGAGTTTGTTCCATGTTGGAACATGGATATGTTGGGATATCACAATATCTCTTATTTATTTAATGCATCTATATACTTGGTAAAGGGTGGAAGGCTCGGCCTTATGCCTGGTGTTTTGTTTCACTCTTGCCGCCCTAGTTTCCGTCATATCGGTGTTATGTTCTTCGATTTTGCGTTCCTTACGTGGTTGGGTTATAATGGGAACCCCTTGACAGTTCGCCTTGAATAAAACTCCTCCAGCAAGGCCCAACCTTGGTTTTACCATTTGCCACCTAAGCCTTTTTCCCTTGGGTTCTACAGACTCAAGGGTCATCTTTATTTTAAACCCCCGAGCTAGTGCTTCTCTAAGTGTTGGTCCAACCTGAGCGATGTCCGGCGCCCCCTGGGCAACCAGGGTCTATGCCAACCTGACGTCTGGCTCATCCGGTGTGCCCTGAGAACGAGATATGTGCAGCTCCTATCGGGATTTGTCGGCACATCCGGGCGGCTTTGCTGGTCTTGTTTTACCATTGTCGAAATGTCTTGTAATCGGGATTCCGAGTCTGATCGGGTCATCCTGGGAGAAGGAATATCATTCGTTGACCGTGAGAGCTTGTGATGGGCTAAGTTGCGACACCCCTGCAGGGTTTTGAACTTTCGAAAGCCGTGCCCGCGGTTATGGGCAGATGGGAATTTGTTAATATCCGGTTGTAGAGAACTTGACACTTAACTTAATTAAAATGCATCAACCGCGTGTGTAGCCGTGATGGTCTCTTTTCGGCGGAGTCCAGGAAGTGAACACGGTTTTTGTGTTATGCTTGAACGTAAGTAGTTTCAGGATCACTTCTTGATCACTTCTAGTTCATGACCATGCTCTGCTCCTCTTCTCGCTCTCATTTGCATAAGTTAGCCACCATATATGCTTAGTGCTTGCTGCAGCTCCACCTCACTACCTTTTCCTACCCAAAAGCTTAAATAGTCTTGATCTCGCGGGTGTGTGATTGCTAAGTCCTCGTGGCTCACAGATACTTCCAAATAGCTTGCAGGTGCCGATGATACCAGTGCAGGTGACACAACCCAGCCCAAGTGGGAGCTCGATGAAGATCATGTTCGTTGTGTTGTTTCGTTTCTAGTTGATTAGTAGTGGAGCCCAGTCGGGGCGATTGGGGATCTATTGCATTAGGGGTTGTCTTTCTTTATTTGGTTCCGTAGTCGGACCTTGATTGTATTCTGGATGATGTAATGCTATAATTATGTATTGTGTGAACTGGCGATTGTAAGCCAACTCTTTATTTCTTCCTTATTTAGTACATGGGATGTGTAAAGATTACCCCTCTTGCGACATGCCTACAATGCGGTTATGCCTCTAAGTCGTGCTCCGACACATGGGAGATAAAGCCGCATCGTGGGTGTTACAAGTTGGTAATCAGAGCCTTCCCCGACTTAGGAGCCCCCTGCTTGATCGAATCGCTGGTGTTGTCGAGTCTAGAAAAATGTTTTGAGTCTTATAGGATTATACATATATCGGAGAGTAGGATTTTTTTACTCCTCAGTCCCTTCGTTGCTCTGGTGAGGCCTCCTGACGTAGAGTTTTGACTCATCTCTCCTCAAATTTCACTAAATTCTTTTAGGATCACGTGGGTATCTTGGAATCGTTCCAATGGTTTTGTGACGAGAACATTGTTCTTGGTGCCTCCTGACATTTAGGGGTTGTGGCAGTGTCCCAGGGAGTTGAGCTCCGAGGTGTTGTCGTCACAATTTTATCGTTGCAGTTCTGGAATACTTGAGTTCGCCGACATCGAAAATCTCTTTTATGCAGTTGTTGGTGAGATAACCTCGACACCACCCAGTACTGGGGTGGGAGTTCGGGAGTATTGCCATAACTCATATAACGGATGCTTTTCGAAGGTTGAGGTAAATGATTTCCGAAGGTTTCTTGGTTATGTGTTGAAGGATGGATACAACTGGATGTAGGAATTGTTAGTTTGAGTGAGATATTATGCTTCCCCTATATCCCCAACACCTGATTGCATAACTAGAAAGTTTCGGGAGTTTATAAGTGGGAATTCAAGTAGCTCCTAGAATATCTTTCCAACAGACACATGATAAGATATGGGGTCTATCATATGTTTGTTTCCGGCTTATTCTGCAAGCCAAATCCTTTGTTTTGTTTTGTTTTGAGTTGTGGTATTCGAGTTGTTTCAATGTCAAATGTTGATTCCATACCTTTCCTAAGCGGTCTTCTCATATTCATATATGGATACAAATCATTCTTGATCTTCGAGTTTGCCATCTCAATTTTTTTTGAACCGGTGTGTCTCTCTTCAAGTGGATCCGATCTTTTTCAACATCCGCAAGATCAACTCAAGTCTTCTCAACGTTGTTTGTTTCATCCGTCCCAAATTGCCTTTGTTTTCCCGCCCTCCCACCCTTTTTCTCCGAGGACTTAGATTTCTTAATCAAGTATCCATCTTATTTATGTGAAGTCTCTCCATTCTTTTCCGTCAATGTTCTTATCCGGTGATCCTCAGGAAGATACTAACGGAGCCTCAAGTTCATCATTATTCGTTATATTTCTTCTCTGGTGGATTCAATTCAAGTTTTCGGTGTTGATCATATTCCTTTCATTGTTTCAAATGTTTTCTCATGCCGGTGAACCTCTTAATCAAAAATTTCTCGCTATTCAATTGTTCCGGAGTGCTGAAGATATCTCGAAAGATTCGCGTTGCCATTCTCAATCGTTCAAGATATTTCGAGGTTGTAAGCTCATTCAAGCCATTTAATTCAACCAATGCAATCTCTCTTTTAAATTGTTCAACAGTGTATCTTTTGAGTGGGCCCTAACCCATAGGTCTTTTTCCAGGATCTTACCTGACTCTTCTTATTTTTGCGGAGTTATTCTAAAACTCATTTCAAAGTATGATGTAAGAATGACTTATCTTCAGTCAAATGCCTTTCTCCAAGACCTGTCAAATTCTTTTCATCGTTGGCTCAACCTTTCTATTCGTCATCCCGGAGTATCTCAACAATTCATGGTGGTGTTTCTCATCGTCATTCTGAACATCTGAAGACCGAAGAAGATTTTCTCTCTCAATCTTGCTCCATTCTCTTCAAGATTCGTGGTTCTAGCTTGATGCCATCCTCTCATAATTGTTTTCAATTGTGAGAATTCTTTTCACCTATCCGGAGCAATTCGGGAGTCTTTTTAGTTTGATCATCCGGAGCCCATCATCTCATATTATTCATTCTCAGCTTTCATCTCTCTTTCTCTAAATCTTACCGGTGCAACATTCAAGTTTTCTCTAATCAGCTCGAGATCTCTTTGTACTTAGGTATCTAAATTCCCTCAAGTATCTTCATTCGTTCTCCAATCCTTCCCGGTGTGTCTTTATCTTTTCTTCGTCCATTTTCAATTCTTACGGTGGTTCTTCCAAGATTCTTCTTCCTTTGCTTATCATATCAATTTATTCGTTGTTTCAATCCTACCGGTGGTTTGTTGAAGACCTTCCCAAGTTTGCGCTCTATCTATCTTAATCCTTTCTACGAGAATAAGTAGTATGCCAAATCCATTGCCTGTCATCAATTTAAATTTGTGAAGGATACACATAACATAATTCTTATTCTTGTTTCATCGAGTAAATCCAATTTCTGCTTTCTGGAGTGGTTCATCATATCACATTCTCGGTTCCAGATGCTTTATGTTTTCTTTTCCAAGAGTTCCAAGCTCTCGCTTAGATCACCATGGAGATTCATCTAAGTCATTACAAGGATTCACCTTCTGTTTTCAACTTCTCTTTCTTTTATCATCATTTTGTTACCGGAGTTCTTCATGGAGGCTCTACATGTTGGCTCATCAAGGAGTCAATTCCTTCTCGAAGTGTTCATCAAGATTCTTTCCAGAGGAGTTCAAGCATTCTTCATCTTGCAATCCGGAGTGCAATTGTTTCTCCTTTTATCTTTTGAGGTGGTGTGATGTAATTGTTGATAATTTCCCTTCGTGTTTCATGATTCACAAGTTTCAGGAGTGACATATCTAAATCCATCATTTTCTCTTCATTCAAGACATCTTTTCAATCCATCAATCTCTTCTTTGGAATTATCTTGGGTTATATTTCACCTAAAGCTTTCCCTAAGGATTGTTGCTAATTATGGTGCTTATAAATGATCCAAGTTCTTCATTTATCCTACCGGTGAGATAAGTTTCTCGTCTCCTCGTTCATATCTATCCAAATCCATTGTTTCTGTTAGTGGCAGAATTTCACCTCATAATTTTGAGATGTTTTCCATAAGCCCACTACAAGTTTACTCTTTTCGTTGTTGGTCTTCCAACATCTCAGTTATAATTTTCTTGGAAGGGTGTTTTCCAAGCTCATTTGTGGCAGAAGTTTTCATTTTCTCCTCTATTCTATTGTCTCGACGATCGACCTTCTATTCTTTCTTCCAGAGGCATTGTGATGTTGCTCTTTTCTCTCATCATCTTGAATGGTGAGGATCGTGCTCTTTTCGTGCTTATCCATTTAACCGGAGTGTTGTGCCCTCTGCTCAAGTTCTTTTCATATTATCAAGTCTTGCATCTCTTTTCAAACAGAGTAATGTTCGAATTTGTTCGTCCTTGTTCCTCTTTTCTGACGGAGATTTTCAACTTCGTTCGTCTCCGTTGTAATCTTTTCTCGATATGGTTTAACCTTTCAAGGTTCTTTGGTTTCACTCGTTTGTCAAAGAAGCAACTTAGTTTTACCTCTTCTCTTCCTCTTTCGTTTCATCACCGGTGCCATTCTAGATCTCGGGACGAGATCCTCTCGTAGTAGTGGAGTGTTGTGACGCCCCAAGACCGGAGCTTCAGATGCCTTCCAGGGTTTCCGAGATTCGTTGTGTGATTTGTTTCGTCTATTGCATTCATCTTTGCATCATGTGCATTGCATCATGTCTTCATGCCATCTTTTTCTCAACAATCAAATCATATGGATCTTCGATCCATTTAAATCGAGGGATATTCACAATGGTGATGTCTCTTTAGAACATATACTCCCGATATCATTAGGGAGCTATATTAAATATTCCTTTAATTTGGAATTTATCACAACACACTTGCAAAAATAATCACATGCCTTTTTTCCGCTTCAAGTTTGGTCCCCAAACTTTCCCTGTAATTTCTTTCGTCACTTCCCCGAGCTCCACCTAAATTCTCAACATTTATGGGCACTTCAAAACCCTAGTCCTAGTTCAAACCATTTGATTAAATTCAACTGAGTTTGAATTCATATCTTCCGATCTTTCCACTTCTAATTTTCTCGGAGCAAGCATATTTTTGCGAGTCCAATAAAATTTGCCCTGTGCTCCAATTCTTCTCCTGTCTCTCTCTATATTTCGAAACCCTCTATTTATTTTGCTAAAACAGGGAAAGGGGATCTAGGAGAGAAAGATAGTGCAGGGCCTCAACCCATCCAAGCCGCACCATCCCCGAGGCCCAGCAGGCCCATCTATCCCTTCTAGCCCTAGCGCATCTCTCCTCTCTCCCTCAACCCTTTTCCTCTGCTGCCGCCTCCTATCGATCCCCTAGCGCTGCCGAAACCTAGCCCGACCCCCTCCTGTCGATCTCCCTCCCGAGCGCCGTCATCTCTCCTCCTCACGATGCACCTTTCGTCCCAACCCCTCGCTCAGCTCCTCTCGATCCCCATGGCCTCTCCCTCATTCCCTCGCACTCGCACCTCCGCGCGCCTCCAGCACCCGACGCATCACCATTGGAGAAGCCGCCCTCGTCCGTCATCCCGCCTCCAAGTCCGCCGATGCCAAGCGCCGCCCTGACCTTGCCGCGGCCACCTCTCCTCCCCCCCGCTCCTCCGTGCGGTGCCGACCGGCGACCAAGACGAACGGGAACCGCACCGGAGCTCCTTCTCTACGCCCTCTCCTAGAGCCACCCGCTGCTGCTGCTCTTCATCGAGGTGCAAGTCCCGTCGCGGCTGCTGCTCTGCTCCTGCCCTGCCGGCGACCACGAGCCCCTCCACCCCTTCTTCCAGCGGGGCCCCGTACCTCGACCCCGCCACCACGTCCTCGCCGACCAGCGTCGGCCTCGACCTCCTCCCTCACGCGCTGTCAAGTCCCTGGAGCTGCAGCTGTTTTGCTTTGCTGATGCATCCATGTCCGTCCCTACGTCGTCTGCCCAGTCGCCCGCTTCACGCTCGAGCTCCCTGCTTCCTGCCGCCGAACACGACCATCTCCTCCCCGATGCTCTGGCTGCTGCTACAAGACCACCGAACAGGGAAGATCACCAAGTACCACGACATTGAAGACCCGAACCCGTTTTGTGTACTTTTGTTGTCGGTTGCGCCAAGTCCAGACGGTCTGGGACCACCTCAAGTTCGACTACATGAAACTTCCAAGTCCGAAGACTGCCGTGGCCGTGTATCTCGCCTGCTGTCACTTCGGTTCGTCTACACGACCTCTTCGCTGAACGACCGAGACGTCCCAACACATGAGCACTTTGGTTTTGCAAGACCCATACCTAGATCGTCAAGTAATGCTCCGGCCATTCGGCAAGTTTGACCACTGCACGGATACACCAAGTCAGCCTACGAAATGTGCAACCTACCGTCGACCCCATGGACATCAAGATCCATGCCGTGACCTCGAACATCTACGGAATGTGTACGATTACAAAATGTGTACCACTACCGTTGCCGAAGACCCGTGTAACGGAACCGTCAAGTTCGACAACCGTCGCATGAACAACTACTTCCTCTACCATCGCCGAGTACCACTACTTCCCATGACGATCGTGAATGACTACACCGCTTGACCCGAACCACTCCGAGAACACATGCTTCGAAGGTATAACTGCCGAGAACGACCGCCCGTGGACGAATGCTTGTGTTGTGTGAGATGCATGGTTGGTTGTTGTATTCGCCCATGAACGTTATTTGTTCCTCCTTGTTGCCATGCCGTCGACACGTGGGAACCCGGTATCCGGGATCACCCCACCATCTTTTGCACGCTCCCGTCACATTTTCTTTTGCACCGACGTCTCAATGAGTTGTCGGAACCGGAACGTTGCCGTGGCACCATTTCGTTATCGTCGCCGTGGCACCCCTTTTGTTTCCGCCATGATGACAAATGCTTCATAATGCTCTTATCAATATTTTCATAAAACTGGCATAAACTTGCATATGTCATCCAGATATGATAACAACATCAAGAAGTTTTAAATTGATGTTTGCTTCATTTGCTAAATGCATATGGGGATTTACCGGATTTGTTGTTTGGTATACCCGGCCCAATTTAAATTGTTTAGATAGTATAGTTTTGTTATGCTTCACCTCTTTCCATGCTAACCAACATTTAATATTGTTGAGTACCTAAACCAGAGAGAACTAAATAAGCCATGTGGTGTTTTCTTCAATATGCAACTCCGTTGCATATTGAGCTCCACTTAATTTGTAGTGTTGTTTGTGCACCTTGCGATGCCATGCCTCATTAAACCGGACATGCATCATACTTGGTTGTGCATCATGCCATGTTTATGTGGTGGTTGTTTACTATGTTGTTTGCTTCTTTCCGGTGTTGCCTCTTCGGGTTAGTTCCGATAACGTTGCGTTTGTGAGGATTCGTTTGACTACATCCGTTTGTCTTCTTCATGGACTCGTTCTTCTTCCTTGCGAGATCTCAGGCAAGATGACCATACCCTCAAAATCACTTCTATCTTTGCTTGCTAGTTGCTCGCTCTTTTGCTATGCCGTGATACCTACCACTTGCTATATCATGCCTCCCATATTGCCATGTCAAGCCTCTAACCCACCTTGTCCTAGAAAACCGTTGTTTGGCTATGTTACCGCTTTGCTCAGCCCCTGTTATAGTGTTGCTCGTTGCAGGTGAAGATTGGAGTTTGTTCCATGTTGGAACATGGATATGTTGGGAAAACATTGTTATTATATCTTGTTTACTTTAATGCATCTATATACTTGGTAAAGGGTGCAACACTACGTCCGTTTGTCTTCTTCATGGACTCGTTCTTCTTCCTTGCAGGATCTCAGGCAAGATGACCATACCCTCGAAATCACTTCTATCTTTGCTTGCTAGTTGCTCATTCTATTGCTATGCTGAGATATCTACCACTTGCTATATCGAGATATCTACCACTTGCTATATCATGCCTCCCACATTGCCATGTCAAGCCTCTAACCCACCTTGTCCTAGCAAATTGTTGTTTGGCTATGTTACCGCTTTGCTCAGCCCCTCTTATAGCATTGATAGTTGTAGGTGAAGATGAAGTTTGTTCCATGTTGGAACATGGATATCGTTTGGGATATCATTGTTATTATATCTTGTTTACTTTAATGCATCTATATACTTGGTAAAGGGTGGAAGGCTCGGCCTTATGCCTGGTGTTTTGTTCCACTCTTGCCGCCCTAGTTTCCGTCATACCGGTGTTATGTTCCTTGATTTTGCGTTCCTTATGCGGTTGGGTTATAATGGGAACCCCTTGATAGTTTTCTTTGAATAAAACTCCTCCAACAAGGCCCAACCTTGGTTTTACCATTTGCCACCTAAGCCTTTTTCCCTTGGGTTCTGCAGACTCAAGGGTATCTTTATTTTAAACCCCCGGGCCAGTGCTCCTTTGAATGTTGGTCCAACCTGTCAACCGCCGGTGGCCACCAGGGGTAACTCTGGGTTGGCCTACCGGAAGTTTGAACAATCCGGTGTGCCTTGAGAACGAGATATGTGCAGCTCCTATCGGGATTTGTCAGCACATTCGGGCGGCTTTGCTGGTCTTGTTTTACCATTATCGAAATGTCTTGTAACCAGGATTTCGAGTCTGATCGGGTCGTCCTGGGAGAAGGAATATCCTTCGTTGACCGTGAGCTTGTGATGGGCTAAGTTGGGACACCCCTGCAGGGTTTTCAACTTTTGAAAGCCGTGCCCGCGGTTATGGGCAGATGGGAATTTGTTAATATCTGGTTGTAGAAAACCTGACACTTAACTTAATTAAAATGCATCAACCGCGTGTGTAGTTGTGATGGTCTCTTCTCGGCGGGGTCCGAGAAGTGAACACGGTTCTTGTGTTATTCTCGAACGTAAGTAGTTTCAGGATCACTTCTTGATCATTATAGTTTATCGACCGTGCTTTTCTTCTCTTCTCGCTCTCATTTGCGTAAGTTAGCCACCATATATGCTAGTGCTTGCTGCAGCTCCACCTCACTACCTTTTCCTACCCATATACTTAAATAGTCTTGAACGCGAGGGTGTGAGATTGCTGAGTCCCCGTGACTCACAAATTACTTCCAAAACGAGTTGCAAGTGCCGTTGATACCAGTGTAGGTGACGCAACCCAGCTCAAGTGGGAGCTTGATGAAGATCGTGTTCGTTGTGTTGTTTCGTTTCCAGTTGATCAGTAGTGGAGCCCAGTCGGGGCGATCGGGGATCTAGCATTAGGGGTTGTCTTTCTTTATTTGGTTCCGTAGTCAGACCTTTATTGTTTTCTAGATGATGTAATGCTATATTTATGTATTGTGTGAAGTGGCGATTGTAAGCCAACTCTTTATCCCTTTCTTATTCAGTACATGGGATGTGTAAAGATTACCCCTCTTGCGACATGCCTACTATGCGATTATGCCTCTAAGTCGTGCTCCGACACATGGGAGATATAGCCGCATCGTGGGTGTTACAACTGGTATGTGTCTTGTAAGTCAAGCGGCGTGCTGTAGTCATCATCACCTGTCCACTTCCCACAGCACATATTCGCTTCTCCATCTTTGACCGCACATAATCACGTCCAATCTTCCATCCCCGCTAAGGTGCTTCCCCCCTCGTCCGAAACCCAAGCACTAACAATGGTAGAACTGAGCATCGTCCGGCGAAAGAGTGGCTGGAATTCGCTCCCCACAGAGGCAATCAAGCTCATTGTTTCATGCGTGGACAATCTCAGTGTCATGCCGCTTGCCGCATGCTCGTCGGGGCTGTACCATTTACTCAAAGCCCTCAGGCCGGAGATTTTTAAGTTAGCTCCTTGCTTGCTGATGCCGCCTGATCTTCAGAAACGGCGTGTCACACAGCATAACGATCATAGGGTGGTGAGCATCAACCCCCTTGACTGTGATCCGATCCCCGTCAGCCTCAACTACATTAACGGTATGTACTAGGTCGACATGAACACGTCTTGGATGGTGCTCGTCGACGGTCGTGGCAGCTGGATGCTCATGGAGGTCTACACACGGCGATTGATCCCCCTTCCTTCGATTAACACCACACTGCTTTGGCACTATGGCCCAGAATACTCGGAATCTTACAGTAGCCAACATGATACCAAGTTTGATTTTCTCAAGGTTGTAATCTGCCAAGTGCCCACAAGATCTGTGAATTATAAAGACTTCAGGCAAATTGCATTGTTCGACCGCGGTCTCGCCTATCCGACAGGTCACTGCAGTAAGTGGATAAATCTGCACGTCCATCGTAGGATCATACATCCTCCATGGTTCTTTGATGCCATTGAACACAAGGGCTTCATTTACGCTGTCGACTCCTTCTATGGCTGGACATATTGCTGGCCTACTCCAGTCATCGCTACAAATGATTGTTACAATAGTATGTTACATTCCTATGATATCATGATGGCTTGCTTATATTACTGTCAACATTTGCTGAAAAAATATTCATGCTCATAACATGCTATTCTTAAGATTGACTAAATCAAGAGCCCTTTTTTTATTTGACTCCGACTTGATATGATGTTGTAGGCCGCCTGGTGTCCCTACCCCTCCTAATCCCAGAACCTTTCAAAGAAAAGCAGCATGGCAATTGCAGGTGGTTCCTGGCTCGATCAGACGACGATGAAAGATTGATGATCGTTCGCACGTACCAGACGTGTTGTTTCGCGGAATACAATCACAGTCATTGCAAGGTCTTTGAGCAGGATCCCAGCTTCTCTGGGCCTTCAGGAATTTTTGACTGGAGGCTGGTAAGTAGCCTTGGTACACGCTCTCTGTTTGTCGGATTGAATTATCCGATTAACCAGGAGATAACCGACGACAAGGATCATGATGGCAGCGCGGTTTCGTTCATCTGGCAAAATTGTGTGTACATAGCGTACCATGTGTCTCTGCATGCACCATACCCTGATATGTGCCGCCACGCTCTGGAGCCCAAAGTAGGAGAGAGGGTCACAAGTATCAGACTTCAACCTGCTGGCTGGAGTTTCCCCCGTCAGGCACCCATCTGGTTCAAGTCGTCAGCCAATCTCCACAGCTTAATAAATAGTAACGTCTAACTGAGCCAGTTAGTTAGATGCGTACACTTGGTGTAGTAGGATCTTTATTTAGTTTGATGCATACACTTGTTCTTTTTGGGTAGCCCTTTTGTAATGATGGCTGATGTTTGGTTTGGAAGAGAGAGCCGCGTCTTCACTCTTCTGGCCTGCTTACTGCTTCTGTTGCACCCCCAGCCCTGGTTGCTGCTGCTGCTGTTTTCAATGTACAATCAGTAGTATATTTCGTCTGTTGGTTGAATAAATGTGTTGTTAGAATGACAAACACAATGTTTTGGAAGTCGTTGCACGGTTCGATCCTTTAGTGCCCCGTACCGTATGTAGCGCATACTATTTTTCGTACGGAACACATTTTCCACTTGTTGATAACATGCAACCCACTGATGAAGGCCCAATAGAGAAGCCCATAATTAACTGGAAGGGAGGCTCTCACATGAATCCGGCCGAGGTAAATGCTCATGGTCCCGTAAACATAAATAAGTAAATAAATAAATAAATAAAGCTAAATGCTCATGCACCAGTTCTTTGGGAAAATAGGTAGCCCAGTATTTCTTTTTGAAGAATACCCAAGCTAGGCCTATTTGTTTTCTCCGAATTACTGGGCTGCAAATCTTTCAAGACGAAGATGGATGCATCCGGCGTGGCTTAAGAGTATGGTCAATGTCTGTTAAAAGTAATATCAAAAGGGGTTGAAAATTCCAAAAAATTTGTAGCAAATGGGATATAAGTTTCTTTTTTTGTTTTTGTTCTTCACTAGTATCTTATACGCATTTCATTGGATTTAACATGACATAGTACTAATTTATTTTTAAATTTGTTTTAGTATGGCTATTAATTTTTGGATTAAGAATATTTCGTGCCCCAGCAAAAATTTGTGAATTTTCAAAATTTCCCACATATTTAGTTAATTTTTTGACCCTGGTACTGACCAGAAAATGGCCAGCAATTCTAAAAATGGAAAACGGGCTACAATAAATTCCATATGAATTAGAAAATGAGTAAAAATTATAAAAATAATAGCAAATGGGCTGTACACGCCACATATTTCGAGGCTGACTTGTTTACGCAAGGCTTTGTCAGTGAACACACGATTCTAGCAGCAGTGACTGTTGGATGTCCATCCAATGACCGACGTGCTTCTTCAACCTCTGATCTTCCTTCTCCAGCCGCCTAAACTAGCGCCGGCGGGACTGCCTGCTCCCTCCTCTTGTGGCACGTTGTGATGCCGCGCAGGCTTCCTCGGCCCACCCTACTCCCTCTGCTGGCTTGGCCGCACGCAATCAACTGCCTCCTTATTACGCGAAAAATGATTCCTCCCACTGACATCTGGGGCGCACCGGTTGGGAGGCTGACCTATGGGCCTACTAAGTTGACGCGTACGCACGGCTTGTCAACTTAGTCAACAAATGATTCTAGCAGTGTAACCATTGGATTTGAATCGAACGGTCCTGCTGCTTCTTCAATCGCTGCTCTTCTTGCACCAGCCGCCCAAACCAGCGCCGGGGAGACTGCCTGCTCCTGCCTCTAGTGGCCGGCTGTGCTGCCATTGAGGCCTCATCGCCCCTACTACTCCCACCGCTAGCTAGGCCCTGCGGCGACGGCAGCCTCACACCGCACCTGAACCAGTGAACCCTCGTACTCCTCTCCGCGTGGGCATCCACTGCCGCGTGTTTCCCGACTCCGCGTCGTCCCCTTCCTAGGCCTCGCCGTAGTCCACTACCTTGGTGCTCTCGGCACGGCGTGGTCAACATGGTCAACGACATTCCATCGGAAGAGTACTGTACGTGGAGAGGATGACAGTTGGGTCCATGGCCACAGCCCAGTTTTTTTTGTGATTTGCCAAGCAAGTCGCTTTGTCAGGCCTGTTGGGCTGCAAACCTTTCAAGACGGAGAGCTTTCATTCGGCTGACCGAGAAAATGGCCCATCAGTAATGAGAAATGGGTTGTACATTTTTAAAACACATCAAACCGGCAATTAGTTTCAAATATCTTTTTTTCATTTCGAGATTTTAAATTACATTAATTTTTATGCATGGAGAATTTGTTGAATTTTATATTGATATACATTTATTTTTAAGATCAGTTTGAATGTGAGTCGAAATTTCGGGATTAAAAATAGTTCGGACCGCACCAAAATATGCAAGATTTCGTATAATTTTTTAACCGTGGCCACAATATGGGTTGTAATGCTAACAAAAGGAATATGGGCTCCAAAAAACCTTAATAGTTAGCAAATGGGCTGTAAATTATTAGAAATAATGGCAGATGGGCTGTATGTTGTTTTCCACAGATTTGAGGCTTTCCTAAAAAAAGGTTGACGCACAAGCAGTGACTGTTGGATGGCCATCCAACGGCCGTCGTGCTTCTTCAATCTCTGCTCTTCCTGCTCCAGCCGCTCAAACAAGCGCCGGCGGGACTGCCTGCTCCCTCCTCCCCGTGGCCGGCTCTGCTGCCGCGCAAGCCTCACCGCCCCACCATACTCCCATCACTGGCCTAGCCATCCCTCTACTCATCCACACCTGCTGTTATTCTCCGGCGACGGCAAATGAACCAGTAAACCCTCATACAGTCGTACTCCCCTCCGCGTGGGAAACAACTACCGAGTCTTCCCTACCTCCGTGTCGTTCCCTTCCTAGGCCTCGCCGTCGTCCACCGCCCTGGTGCTCTCGGCGTGGCCTGGTCAACGTGGTCAACGACCGACATGCATCTGAAGTGGACTATACGTGGAGAGGCTGACAGCTGGGTCCATGGCCGCACGCAAGGAAATGCCTCCTTATTACACGCAAAATAATGATTCCTCCACCTGACATCAGGGACCCACCAAAACGGCCCCTATATTTCATGAAAAAACGTTAACGCCGTTGACAGCTCGGACCCACCAGCTATATCTTCGCACGCAAGGAAGTGCCTCCTTATTACGCACAAAAAAAATGAATACTCGCCCTGTTAGCTGGGAACAGTATAGTGGCAGTCTAACTTGTGGGCCTACTAAGTTGACAAGGATGGAGGGCTTTGTCAACTTAGTCAATATGCACGATTCTAGCTCTATTGACCGTACAATGTCCATCCAACGGCCGTAGTGCTTCTTCAACCTCTGGTCTTCTTGCTCCAGCTGCCCAAACCAGCATCGGTCGTGCCTCGTGCTCCTGCCTCCCGTGGCCGGCTCTGATGCGGCGAAGGCCTCATCGCCCCTACTACTCCCACCGCTGGCCAGGCCATCCATCTACTCACCCACACCCCCTGTTACTCCGCGGTGACGGCAGCCTCACACCGCAGCGAACCAGTGAACCCTCGTACTCCTCTACGCGTGGGCATCCACTTCTGCGTCTTCCCCGGCTCCGCGTCATCCCCTTCCCAGGCCTCGTCGTCGTCTACCGCGCTGGTGCTCTCGGCGCAGCGTGGTCAACGTGGTCAAGGAATGGCTTCCATCGGACGTGGACTGTACATGGAGAGGCTGACAGCTAGGTCCATGGCCACAGCAAGGAAATGCCTCCTTATTACATGCAAAATAATTATTCCTCCACCTGACAGTGGGGACCCATTGGAGGGGCCACCGTATTTCGCAAAAAAATGTTTCCCCCTGACTGCTAGGACCCACCAGCCACATCTTCGCATGCAAGGAAGTGCCTGACAGTCAGGACCCACCTGGCCGAAGCGTATGTAGCGTTGTCATTCTAGTCGTGAATGTGTACGTACATATATACTGGTGGATGTAGAGGCACGCACGTAGCATATACACGTACATACAGCGGCCAGGGTGCAAGAAAGAAAATACGGCCATGTATGTGTACATACGGGCGGGGTCTCGAACGCCTACTCGCGCATATGTACGGCGAGGGCTCGTGTACATGGCTGGGTTGGAACAGCGAAACAACATCGTCGTCGTGTTCATGGGGAGGCAACGGAATGTGTCATGTTCATGGGGAAGCAACGGAATGCATCATGTTCATGGGGAGGAAACGGAATGTGTCGTGTTCATCAGGAGGCAACATAATGCGTCATGTTCATCGGGAGGCAACAGAACACGTGGGAGCCAACCGGCTGGGTCAGAACAGAATGCGTGGTCGTGTTCATCAGGAGGGCTTGGACGGAACATGCGATGGAAACGAGGCCTGGCGTACCGCAAAACGGAGGAAACATACCTCCTACGTTTGGAACGGGGTCCTGTTAATCGGGAGGGGTGTGGCATACCGCAAAATGGACGAAACGGACCTCCTACGGTCGAAACGGGGGTCCTGTTGATCAGGAGGGGTGTGGCGTACCGCAAAACGGATGAAACGGACCTCCTACGGTCGAAAGGGGGGTCCTGTTGATCGGGAGGGGTGTGGCGTACCTCAAAACGGACGAAACAGACCTCCTACGGTCAAAACGGGGGTCCTGTTGATCGGGAGGGGTGTGCCGTACCGCAAAATGGACGAAACAGACCTCCTACAGTCGAAACGAGGGTCCTGTTCATCAGGAGGGGTGTGGCGTACCGCAAAACGGGACTCCACGGGATACTATTCATCTCCACCGTCGACCTCCTCTAGCCTCCACGAGCTACCGTCAACCTCCTCCAGCCTCCACGGGCTCCTGTTCATCCAGCCTCCACCGCGCGCTACTCCACCGGCTACTGTTCAACCACCCCTCCACGGGCACCCCTCCACCGTCTACTGTTCATCTAGCCCTCCACACCACGGGGTCCTATTCAACCACCCCGCCACGGGCACCCCCTCCGCCGTCTACTGTTCATCCAGCCCTCCACCACACCACGGGGTCCTGTTCATCCTGAGGCAACGCCACCGCTCACTATTCATCCACCCCCCCCCCGCGCAATGCTCACTGTTCATCCAATCGATCGGCTTCAGTTAGTAGTAGTAGCGAAGGAATCACTCGATCAGTTTCAGTTAACAACCATCGATCGATCGCTCGGGTTCAGTAATGCGTAGCCTGCAGTGCAATCGCTCGGGTTCAGTTAGAGCCCAACGCCTTGCTCGGGTTCAGTTAGAGCCAATGCCTCACACACATGCGCATATGTGTATGAGAGAAACGCGCATCGCTCGGCCCCCGACCTCCCACCGTAATCGGGAACTCCCCGAAATTTTCCTCCCCCTCGCTTCTACCACGGTTTTTTCCGTCATGGACGGCCCAAAGAATGTCATGCAGCTGCGTCTTCGGCCCGCCTAGGACAAAAAGCCCATTTTCTGTCATGATTTTTTGTCATAGAAGTAGGAGCCCACCACATCTATGATGATACCGGGTTTTGTCACAATTATCGTCATAGAAGTGTCATATGTATGACAGAAAAAAATTTCATTCGGCCCAAAATGTCACGGATGTGTCTTTTTTTGTAGTGCCCACTCACTTTCTTGTAAACACATGCTTCTCCATAAATCTGCGTAAACCCAAACGCTTTGATCATCTCATCAAAACGAATGTTCCAACTCCGAGATGCTTGCACCGGCCCATTGATCGAGCGTTGGAGCTTGCATACCCTGTCAGCGTTCTTAGGATCGACAAAACCTTCCGGCTGCATCATATACACTTCTTCCTTAAGGAAACCATTAAGGAATGCCGTTTTGGCGTCCATTTGCCATAACTCATAATCATAGAATGCGGCAATTGCTAACATGATTTGGACAAACTTCAGCTTCGCTACGAGTGAGAAGGTCTCATCGTAGTCAACCCCTTGAACTTGTCGATAACCCTTAGCGACAAGCCGAGCCTTATAGATGGTTACATTACCATCCTTGTCTGTCTTCTTCTTAAAGATCCATTTATTTTCTATGGCTCGCCATTCATCGGGCAAGTCAGTCAAAGTCCATACTTCGTTTTCATACATGGATCCTATCTCGGATTTCATGGCTTCAAGCCATTTGTCGAAATCCAGGCCCGCCATCGCTTCTTCATAGTTTGAAGGTTCACCATTGTCTAACAACATGGTTTCCAGCACAGGGTTGCCGTACCACTCTGGTGCGGAACGTGTCCTTGTGGACCTACGAAGTTCAGTGGCAACTTGATCTGAAGTTTCATGATCATCATCGTTAACTTCCTATCTAGTCGGTGCAGGCACCATAGAAACATTTTCTTGAGTTGCGCTACTCTCCGATTCAATAGGCAATACTTCATCAAGTTCTACTTTCCTCCCACTTACTTCTTTCGAGAGAAACTCTTTCTCTAGAAAGGATCCATTCTTGGCAACAAAGATCTTGCCTTTGGATCTGAGGTAGAAGGTATACCCAATAGTTTCCTTAGGGTATGCTATGAAGACGCATTTTTCCGATTGGGGTTCGATCTTTTCAGGTTGAAGTTTCTTGACATAAGCATCGCATCCCCAAACTTTCAGAAATGACAGCTTAGGTTTCTTCCCAAACCACAATTCATACGGTGTTGACTCAACGGATTTCAACGGAGCCCTATTTAAAGTGAATGCGGCAGTCTCTATAGCATAACCCCAAAATGATAGCGGTAGATCGGTAAGAGACATCATAGATCGCACCATATCCAATAGAGTGCGACTATGATGTTCGGACACACCATTATGCTGAGGTGTTCCAGGCGGCGTGAGTTGTGAAACAATTCCACATTTCCTTAAGTGCGTGCCAAATTCATGACTCAAATATTCCCCTCCATGATCTGATTGTAAGAACTTTATTTTCCTGTCACGTTGATTCTCAACCTCACTCTAAAATTCCTTGAACTTTTCAAAGGTCTCAGACTTGTGTTTCATCAAGTAGACATACCCATATCTACTTAAGTCATCAGTGAGGGTGAGGACATAACGATAACCACCACGAGCCTCAACACTCATTGGACCGCACACATCAGTATGTATGACTTCCAATAAGTTGGTTGCTCGCTCCATTGTTCCGGAGAACGGAGTCTTGGTCATTTTTCCCATGAGGCATGGTTCGCACGTGTCAAATGGTTCATAATAAAGAGACTCCAAAAGTCCATCTGCATGGAGTTTCTTCATGCGTTTGACACCAATGTGACCAAGGCGGCAGTGCCACAAGTATGTGGGACTATCATTATGAACCTTACATCTTTTGGCATTCACACTATGAATATATGTAACATCACGTTCGAGATTAAATAAGAATAAACCATTGACCAGTGGGGCATGACCATAAAACATGTCTCTCATATAAATAGAACAACCATTATTCTCATATTTAAATGAGTAGCCATCTCGCATTAAACGAGATCCAGATACAATGTTCATGCTCAAAGCTGGTACTAAATAACAATCATTGAGGTTTGAAACTAATCTCGTAGGTAAATGTAGAGGTAGCGTGCCGACGGCGATCACATTGACCTTGGAACCATTCCCGACGCGCATCGTCACCTCGTCCTTCGCCAGTCTCCGCTTATTCCGCAGCTCCTGTTTTGAGTTACAAATATGAGCAACTGCACCGGTATCAAATACCCAGGAGCTACTACGAGCGCTGGTTAGGTACACATCAATAACATGTATATCACATATACCTTTGGTATTGCCGGCCTTCTTATCCGCTAAGTACTTGGGGCAGTTCCGCTTCCAGTGACCGTTTCCCTTGCAATAAAAGCACTCAGTCTCAGGCTTGGGTCCATGCTTTGGCTTCTTCCCGGCAACTGCCTTACCGGGTGCAGAAACTCCCTTGCCGTCCTTCTTGAAGTTTTTCTTACCCTTGCCTTTCTTGAACTTAGTGGTTTTATTCACCATCAACATTGATGCTCCTTTTTGATCTCCACCTCTGCTGATTTCAGCAGTGAATATACCTCATGAATGGTCTTTTCCATCCCATGCATATTGAAGTTCATCACAAAGCTCTTGTAGCTAGGTGGGAGCGACTGAAGGTTTCTGTCAATGACCGCATCATCCGAGAGATTAACTCCCAACTGAGATGAGCGGTTGTGCAACCCAGACATTTTGAGTATGTGCTCGCTGACAGAACTATTCTCCTCCATCTTACAACTATAGAACTTGTCGGAGACTTCATCTCTTGACCCGGGCATGAGCTTGGAAAAGCATTTTCAGCTCTGGGAACATCTTTTGGAGCTCAAAACGCTTTTGGAGCCCCGGTTTAAGCTGTAAAGCATGCCGCACTGAACCAGGGTGTAATCATCACTACGCGACTGCCAGGCGTTCATATCGTCTTGAGTTGCTGGGAAAATAGGTGCTTCACCTAGCGGTGCATCAAGAACATATGCTTTCTTGGTAGCTATGAGGATAATCCTCAGGTTATGGACTCAGTCCATGTAGTTGCTACCATCGTCTTTCAGCTTGGTTTTCTCTAGGAACACGTTGAAGTTGAGGGTAACATTAGCGTGGGCCATTTGATCTACAAGACATATTGCAAAGTTTTAGACTATGTTCTTGATAATTAAGTTCATCTAATCAAATTATTTAATGAACTCCAACTCAGATAGACATCCCTCTAGTCATCTAAGTGATACATGATCCGAGTCAACTAGGCCGTGTCCGATCATCACATGAGACGGACTAGTCATCATCAGTGAACATCTTCATGTTGATCGTATCTTCTATACGACTCATGTTCGACCTTTCGGTCTTCCGTGTTCTGAGGCCATGTCTGTACATGATAGGCTCTTCAAGTCAACCTAAGTGTATTGCGTGTGTAAATCTAGCTTACACCCGTTGTATGCGAACGTTAGAACCTATCACACCCGATCATCACGTGGTGCTTCGAAACAATGGACCTTAGTAATGGTGCACAGTTAGGGGGAACACAATTCTTGATATTTTAATGAGGGATCATCTTATTTATGCTATCATCGTTCTAAGAAAATAAGATGTAAAAACATGATAAACATCACATGCAATCAAATGGTGACATGATATGGCCAATATCATTTTGCTCCTTTTGATCTCCATCTTCGGGGCGCCATGATCATCATCGTCACTGGCATGACACCATGATCTCCATCATCGTGTCTTCATGAAGTTGTATTGCCAACTATTACTTCTACTACTATTGCTATCGGTTAGCAATAAAGTAAAGTAATTACATGACGTTTTCATTGACACGCAGGTCATACAATAAATTAAGACAACTCCTATGGCTCCTGCCGGTTGTCATACTCATCGGCATGCAAGTCGTGTTTCCTATTACAAGAACATGATCAATCTCATACATCACATATATCATTCATCACATCCTTTTGGACATATCACATCACACGACATATGCTGCAAGAACAAGTTAGACGTCCTCTAATTGTTGTTGCAAATTTTTACGTGGCTGCTATAGGTTTCTAGCAAGAACGTTTCTAACCTACGCCAAAACCACAACGTGATATGCCAATTTCCATTTACCCTTCATAAGGACCCTTTTCATCGAATCCGACCAGACTAAAGTGGGATAGACATACACCCGCTAGCCACCTTATGCAACTAGTGCATGTCAGTCGGTGGAACCTGTCTCACGTAAGCGTACGTGTAACGTCGGTCCGGGACGCTTCATCCCACGATGCCGCCGAATCAAGATAAGACTAGTAACGGCAAGTAAATTGACAAAATCGACGCCCACAACAACTTGTGTTCTACTCGTGCATAGAAACTACGCATAGACCTAGCTCTGATGCCACTGTTGGGGATCGTTGCAGAAATTAAAAAAATTCTACGCATCACCAAGATCAATCTATGGAGCTTACTAGCAACGAGAGGGGAGTGCATCTTCATACCTTTGAAGATCACGATGCGAAAGCGTTACAAGAACGCGGATGAAGGAGTCGTACTCATAGCGATTCAGATCGTGGTTGATTTCGATCTAAGCACCGAACAACGGTGCCTCCGCGTTCAACACACGTGCAGCCCAGTGACGTCTCCCGTGACTTGATCCAGCAAGGAGAGAGGGAGAGGTTGGGGAAGACTCCGTCCAGCAGCAGCACGACAGCGTGGTGTTGGTGGAGGAGCGTGGCACTCCAGCAGGGCTTCGCCAAGCACTGCGAGAGACAAGGAGGGAGAGGGGTAGGGCTGCTCCAAGAGAGAGGGAGACTCGTATCGTTGAAAGCCCCAAAACCCCCACTATATATAGGGGAAGGGGAGGGGGTGCCGGCCCCCTAGATCCATCTAGAGGGGGCGGCAGCCCCTCAAGGGGGGGGGCAGCGGCCCCCTTAGGGTTTCTAACTAGGGGGGCGCCCGCACCCGGGGCAGCGGCCCCCTAAGGTTTCCAACTAGGGGGGCGCCCCCCCCCCCCGGGGGGGGGGGGGGTAGCAGCCCCCTAGGGTTTCCATCCCTAGGCGCCTTGGGCCCTTGGGGGGACGCACCAGCCCACTAAGGGGCTGGTTCCCACCCAACTATAGCCCATTAGGTCCTTCGGTGCAGGTGGACCCTCCCGGTGGACCCCCGGAACCCCTTCGATGGTCTCGGTACAATACCGATAAACCCTGAAACCTTTCCGGTGACTGAAACTGGACTTCCCATATATAAATCTTCACCTCCAGACCATTCCGGAACTCCTCGTGACGTCCGAGATCTCATCCGGGACTCCGAACAACATTTGGTAACCACGTACATCTATTCCCTATAACCCTAGCGTCATCAAACCCTAAGTGTGTAGACCCTACGGGTTCGGGAACTATGTAGACATGACCGAGACATCTCTCCGGCCAATAACCAACAGCGGGATCTGGATACCCTTGTTGGCTCCCACATGTTCCACGATGATCTCATCGGATGAACCACGATGTCAAGGATTCAATCAATCCCGTATACGATTCCCTTTGTCTATCGATATAGCACTTGCCTGAGATTCGATCGTCGGTATACCAATACCTTGTTCAATCTTGTTACGGAAAGTCTCTTTACTCGTTCCGTAACACATCATCCCGTGACCAACCCCTTAGTCACATTGAGCTCATTACGATGATGTCTTACCGAGTGGGCCCAGAGATACCTCTCCGTCACATGGAGTGACAAATCCCAGTCTCGATTCGTGCCAACCCAACAGATACTTTCGGGGATACCCGTAGTGTACCTTTATAGCCACCCAGTTATGTTGTGACGTTTGGCACACCCAAAGTACTCCTACGATATCCGGGAGTTTCACAATCTCATGGTCTAAGGAAAAGATACTTGACATTAGAAAAGCTTTAGTAGACGAACTACACAATCTTGTGCTAGGCTTAGGATTGGGTCTTGTCCATCACATCATTCTCCTAATTATGTGATCCCATTATCAATGACATCCAATGTCCATGGTCAGGAAACCGTAACCATCTATTGATCAATGAGCTAGTCAACTAGAGGCTCACTAGGGACACGTTGTGGTCTATGTATTCACACACGTATTACTATTTCCGGATAATACAATTATAGCATCAACAATAGACAACTATCATGAACAAGGAAATATAATAATTACCATTTTATTATTGCCTCTAGGGCATATTTCCAACAGTCCCTTTATCACGGTATTCTCATCAATATGGATGTGGGTAACCCAACCGCGCCATCAATTATAGTGCTTGGGGAATAAGAGGTTTTACCAGGTGAGTGGGGAGGCGCGTCGCCTCTTCCGCCCTTATAATGGGACAATGATTCTCTCTTTTCACCCATGCCTTCTTACCGATTCATTCCATTCTGCTCAGGCTCCAGCGCCCGAGCGTTCACCTTCTCTACCCACAAAAGATCTTCCAAAGATGTCCGGATCCGGAGCAGGAGGAAAATGGATGGCCTCTACCATCTGAGAGAAGGATATCAAAAAGCTTCGGGAGGCCGGGTATCTGGCCAAGAAAATCATCCACCATCTCCCGACGGTGGGACAGATCATCCCTACTCCGGAACCCCACAAGAGGGTTGTATTCCTCCCTCACTTTTTCTGCGGGCTAGGGTTTCCCCTCCACCCGTTCGTTCGTGGCATCATGTACTATTATGGGATCGATCTTCATGATCTGTCCCCTAATTCCTTCCTCAACATATCGACATTCATTGTCGTGTGCGAGGCATTTCTCCGCATTTTGCCACACTTTGGTTTATGGGAGGTTTTTAATGTGAAGCCCAAGGTGGTGGGCGGCGAGCACGCCGAGTGCGGGGGCGCTATGGTGAGCAAGATGCCCAACGTCATATGGCCAACGGGAACCTTTAATGATTCTGTCAAGGAGTGGCAACAGCAGTGGTTTTACATCACTGAGCCATGCGGGAAGGAATGGGCCGCCTCTCTCAAGTTTCGATCCGGCGCCCCTCTGCGGCTTACATCCTAGGTCAAGAAAGGCCTGGACTGGTCCTCGTCCGACGAACTGTCGGTGCTCTAGACGCGCGTTAAAGTTATGGGAGATAAGAACGTTGAACTTGTCGACGTTGTCCAGGTGATGTTAGTCCGCCGGATACTGCCTTGTCAACACCGGACTTGCAATCTATGGGAATTCGATCCGACCAAGCACCAAACCTTGCGAGGGTTCCTCGGCTCCTCGCACAAGGACATTTGGAAGGTGCTTTTCAAGTCCAGCAAATCATGGCCGGACTCTACTGAAGACCGCGGGTACCAACTGTCCTGCCCTGCAAGTTCGGTGAGTTAATCAAACTTTTTTATCCACATGACCCAAAGGAAGCGCTTGACGCGTGTTTATTCAACTCTCCCAGAGCTGGACGAAGAATACGGCGCGGATCCATTGTCCGGCCCCGCTGCCCGATGTAGCGACCCGACCCCAGATGGTCAAGTCTCTGTGCTTCAGTGTCATCCCTGGATCAGTAATGCTGACACACACAGTACTCGAAGGATTTATAACAGAGTAGCAATCACACACTTATTACATCGAATGTCTCCAAAGAGAACTTATTACAATAATATGGCTTAAGGCCATCTAATGCGATAACAGCTAAAGGCTTGGAAGATAAGGTGAGTCCATCAACTCCAACGGCATAGCTGAGCTGCACAGCAACGACCTAACGAACCTTACTCCTCGTCTGAAAAGTCTGCAACATAATAAGTTGCAGCCCGAAAATGGGTCAGCACATGGAATATGCTCGCAATATAACACAATAGAGCAGAAACAGAATAATGCTATCACTACATGCATATATGGCTAGTGGAAAGCTGTATGGTTATAGTTTTGTGAAAAGCCAATTTTTCCCTACAACAAAGGAATAGATTTTAATTTAACTATCATGGTGGTTGAAACATCATTGAGAAGGTATCCCCAACTCAATCCCAAGTACTAGATACTCAAGAATTGTCCATAACCGGGGACACGGCTAACCATGATTAGATTGTACACTCTGCAGAGGTTTGCGCACTTTTCCCCACAAGACTCGATCGCCTCCGTTGGATTTCTCGCACTACATGGTGTTTGAGAAACGGATGACCGAGACACAGTCTTTCAGAAACGTTAACTCTCTACTCCGGGTAGACCATGCCAAACCTACAAAACCCACTACCTGCTGATCTACCTCTTCAAGAGTTTCACGTAACTTACTCAACTATGCTAGAGCCCATAATAGCTTGTGGCTGCACACGGAAGTTTCTAGCATGAATCATCTCAGTTCCCTTTGAGCCTGGGTGGCGGTCCATAGGAAGATCACATGGGTACCCCCAGAATTTCCAAAAAAAATACAGACAACACTGGGTTCCCCAGGTGCCTCAATCCACCCAGTTGTTTGATTAAGTTGCCACCTTAAGTTAAACCATTAATTAACAATCTCACATCTGACATGAATTTCATTCAAACCCAAACCACGTCTACAAGCATAGCATAGCAATGTAGGCAATACATAGAAGTAACTCACAAGGGTTTGAATATAACAGGGCAATAGGTTCTACCTCAGCAACTACTTCCCAACCCACAAGTTAATGACATCCTAATCATGCAATGTTTGAGGATTGGAACTAATGCATAAAAACTGGGTAATAATTGGATATGATCAAAGTGTTACTTGCCTTGCTAACGATTCGCGAATCCTAGAGACTCGTAGTAACACGCTTCGCACTCCGGGAATTCTATCGCAAGCAAACAATAACATACATAAGTAACAAACAATGATGCACAAGCAAAACGCAAATAAGAGAGGTTGACAAGAAGTTCAACTTAAGAACTCCGGTACGCAAAAAAAATCAAATCAAATGAAGCAATGAAAGTCAAACGGCGAAAGAAAGAAGCTTCATTTACTAATTTGAACTTTGGTCAAATTTTACAGTAGCAAAAACTTGTTTGAGTTGATTAAACAGAAAGAGGGTTTTGAGACGAAACTCCAGGCACTTGAATCGCCTGATTCCGATAAACGAGCGAAAAGATAAACAGAATCTAAGATCGGATCACAAATCGCGATCAGAAAAATCGCGGAATAAATCCGATAAAAGAAAACTCATGAACAGACTAACGAACGAGCATTCGTTAGTTGTAACTAACGGGCGAGGAACCGTTCGTTAAAACGAATGTTCGGACGGACGTCCGCTAACTAGAAGAACCGAGAAAAAAATCGGCGAATCCGAAAAAACTAGATCTAGGGTTTCTAAGGAAAAACCCGAACGATTTTTCTTTAGAAAACCGGGGCGGTGCGGCGGCTACCTTGGCTCGGCTCCGGCGGGGCTCCGTTGCGGCGACGGGGCGGCGTGGGGTGGCGGGGTTGCGGTGGAAGGCGGCGGCGGCTCCTGGCGGCGGCGCGGGCGGCTGCAGGCGGCGGGGGGGGGGGGGGGGGGGGGGGCTGCAGGCGGCGGGGCGAGGGGCTGCGGGCGGCGGGGCGACTCGGGCTCCAGGGGGGCGGCGGCGGTATTTAAAGGGGAGGGGGGCGGCGGCTGCTTGGGGGAGGGGGCAAGGCAGCGGCGGCGGCGGGGAGTCCGGGTCGGCAGCGGCGGCGCGCGCGGGAGGCGGTGGCGGCTCGGGCCGGCCAGGCTCGGCTGGGCCGGCCAGGTGGTGGCGCGAAACTTTTTTTAAAATAATTTCACCGACCGAAATAAAATCCTAAAAAATAAATAAAAACCTAAAAATGCCAAAACAAATTTTCACCGGCTAAATAAAATATTTAGGATGAGTTGAACATTTCCTTGGGCCTAAAATGCAATTTTGAAAACATGCAATTTTTCTAATGCAAGTAAAATCCAAATAAAACGAAATAAAATCCAATACATGATTTTAATATTTTTCCTCCAATATTTCAATTATTTTGGAGAAGTCATATTATCTCCACTCATTTGATTTAATATGAAATATTTTTCGGAGAGAAAAATTATTAAAATCAAAATCCTCGTTTCATTATTTGATAAAAATCAAATATGAAAACCGGAAAATCCCCAACTCTCTCCGTGGGTCCTTGAGTTGCTTAGGATTGCGAGAGGATTGCGGAACGGAAATGCAATAAATCATGATATGCATGGATGATCTATGTATAATATTCCAATTGAAAATTTGGGATGTTACAAACCTACCCCCCTTAAGATGAATCTCGCCCTCGAGATTCGGGTTGGCTAGAAAATAGGTATGGGTGGTCCTTGCGGAGATCATCCTCTCGTTCCCAGGTAGCTTCATCCTCGGTGTGGTGGATCCACTGAACTTTGCAAAACATGATAACCTTACCGCGGGTGACTCTGCTGGCAAACTCAAGAATCTTAACTGGCTTCTGCTCGTAAGTCAAATCACTGTCCAACTAAATCGCCTCCAAGGGTATTGCATCTCTTAATGGTATATCCGCCATCTCAGCATGACACTTCTTCAGCTGTGAAACGTGGAACACATCATGGACTCCTGACAATCCCTCAGGTAACTCCAACTTGTAGGCAACTTCTCCCATCCGTTCCAAAATGCGATACGGTCCCACAAATCTCGGGGCTAACTTTCCTTTTAACTCATAAATGTTTCACTCCTCGCAAGGGCAATACTCGCAGATATGCTCTGTCTCCAATTTCGTAGGTTACCTCCTTGCGTTTTGAGTCTGTGTAACTCTTTTGCCTGGACTGAGCAATCTTCAGTCGGTCTCGGATCAATTTTACCTTCTCGTAAGATTCTTTAATCAGGTCTGGTCCAAACAACTGTCGGTCTCCTACCTCATCCCACATCAACGGTGTTCTGCACCTGCGTCTATACATGGCTTCAAATAACGGTGCCATCCTCAAACTGGCTTGGTAGCTATTGTTGTATGAGAACTCTGCATACGACAAATTGTCATCCCAACTAGATCCATAATCAAGCGCACAGGCACTCAACATGTCCTCCAAAATTTGATTGACTCTCTCAGTCTGTCCATCTGTCTGCGGGTGAAACGCTGTATTGAACTCCAATCTCGTTCCCAGAGTCTGGTGTAACTGATGCCAAAACTTTGAAGTAAACTGTGTTCCTCGATCAGATACGATGGTCCTCGGAACTCCATGCAGACATACGATCCTGGACATATAGATCTTGGCCCACTTTCACTTGTATAGGTGGTTTTCACTGGGATGAAGTGAGCTACTTTGGTCAAACGATCAACTACTACCCATATGGAATCATATCCTGCTTTAGTCCTGGGTAATCCGGTGATAAAGTCCATGCCAAGTTTATCCCACTTCCATTCGGGTATCGGCATAGGCTGTAACAGTCCTACTGGCTTCTGATGTTCTGCCTTAACTCTCTGACATACATCACATACGGCTACATACTCGGCAATATCCTTCTTCATACCAGTCCACCAGAAACGTTCCTTCAAATCCAAATACATCTTGGTGTTTTCGGGGTGTATCGAGTATGGTGAGTCATGGGCCTCTTGAAGTATTAACTTCCTGATCTCCTGGTTGTTGGGCACATAAACTCGGTCCTCAAACCATAGGGTATGGTGCTCATCTTCACGAAAAACTTTGGCCTTTCCTTTGCCCATCTTCTCCTTTATCTCGGCAATCTCTTTATCATCTTTCTAAGCTTCCCGAATCTTGTCCAGCAATGTTGACTGAACCTCCATTGTGGCAATGAACCTTCTAGGTACAATCTCTAATCGAAGTTCCATGACGTCCTTTGCTAATTCCTTCGGCAGTCCTTTACTTTCAAGGATATTAGCATAACTCTTCCGACTCAATGCGTCTGCTACGACATTGGCCTTTCCTGGATGATAGTGTAGCTTCATGTCATAATCCTTTATAAGCTCCAACCATCTCCTCTGCCTAAGGTTCAGCTCCTTCTGGGTGAAGATGTACTTCAAACTCTTGTGATCCGTGTACACATCACAACGGTTTCCAATAAGGTAAGGTGTCCAAGTCTTCAACGCATGCACTATGGCTGCTAGCTCCAAATCATGCGTAGCATAATTCAACTCATGGGGTTTTAGTTGTCGTGAGGCATACGAAACAACTCTTCCGTCCTGCATAAGCACACATCCAAGTCCTAAGCGAGAGGCGTCGCAATACACTTGGAACTCCTTATGTATATCTGGCAGTACTAGCACTGGGGCTGTAGTCAAACGTTTCTTCAACTCCTGGAAACTTGCCTCACAATCTCCTGTCCATTTAAACTTGGTATCCTTCTTTAACAGTTCAGTCATTGGTTTTGCAATCTTGGAAAAATTCTCAATGAATCTCCGGTAGTATCCTATGAGTCCAAGAAAACTGCGGATCTTGCTAACTGAGGTGGGTGCCAACCATTCAATGACTGACTGAACCTTGCTGGGGTCTACTGCTATACCTTCTCCTGGTATAACTTGTCCAAGGAATCCGACTTCCTTCAGCCAAAACTCACATTTGCTAAACTTAGCATACAACTGGTGTTCCCTGCGCTTCTCGAGAACTAAACGCAAATGCTCTTTGTGCTCCTCCTCGTTCTTCGAGTATACCATGATATCATCAATAAACACCACAGAAAACTTGTGCAAATACTCCATGAACACCTTGTTCATCATGCTCATGAAATAGGCACGGGCGTTAGTCAGTCCAAACGACATGACCGTGTACTCGTATAGTCCATATCGCGTTGTGAACGCCGTCTTTGGTATGTCCTTCTCTCGTATCTTCAACTAATGATACCCTGATCGTAAATCGATCTTTGAGAACACTTTAGCTCCTTACAACTGATCAAACAGATCGTTGATCATCGGTAGTGGGTACTTGTTCTTTATCGTCACTTCATTCAAGGCTCGATAATCAACAACCATCCTTAGGGATTTATCCTTCTTCTCAACCAAAAGCAGTGGGGCTCCCCAAGGTGATGAACTTCTTCGGATGTATCCTTTCTTCAATAACTCCTTGATCTGTTTCTTAATTTCCTCCAGATCATTCGCGGGCATCCTATAGGGTCTCTTGGATATTGGTCCTGTACCTGGCAGCAGCTCTATCAAAAACTCAATGTCTCTGTCCGGTTGCATGCCTGGTAACTCCTCTGGGAAAACATCCGGGTAATCCTTTACTACCGGCACTTCCTCCTGAACAACTCCCGTAAGGGCATTCACTTGGCTCCTTTTTGGAACATGCCTAGACACATACTTAATCCTTTTTCCCTCCGGGGTGGTGAGATAAATCGACCTACTCGCACAGTCAATGCTTCCTCCATACTTTGACATCCAGTCCATACCCAATATCACATCCAATCCTTGCGACTCCAAGACAATTAGGTCGGACGGAAACACATGTGTGCCAAGGGTTAAGGGTATCTGGTCACACCATCGGCTAGCCATATATTCTGCTCCGGGTGAACTCACTAAAAGAGGGGTCCTAAAGGGTTTGGGTTGGTAGTTTAAACTTATCCATGAATCCCCTTGATATGTATGAATGCGATGCACCAGTATCGAAAAGAACAAGAGCGGTAAATGACTTAACCAAAAACTTACCTATTACCGCGTCCGGCTGCTCTTCAACCTCCTCCACGTTAACGTGGTTCACTTGTCCTTTGTTGAATGGATTGGGCTTCTTCCCAGCGCTTCCATTTCCATTTCCATTCCTTCCTTCGGGGCAATCAGTGGCATAGTGCCCTGTCTTCCCGCACTTAAAACAGTTAACCTGACTTAAGTCTCTTTTGGCGGGAGTGGACGGGTTGGAGCGGTTCTGATTATTGTTAGCTCCGTTCCCATTCCCATTCTTAGCACCACTGTGGTTATGTGATCCTCCTCCAGTGTGGTTGTGACCTCCATGGTTGTGAACAAGTCCTCCCGAGTTCGGGGTTAGGCGAGGCTTTTGCTGAGCTCCTAAGTTATACTTCCCTTGTCCATACTTTCTCTTGCGGCTCTCAATCTGCTGTTGTTTCCCTTCAATCATAAGAGCCTTATCTACCAACTCCTGGTAGTTGTTGAAGGTTGCTACCATCAACTGCATGCTCATCTCATCATTCAGCCCTTCCATAAACTTCTCCTGCTTCGCGGCATCTGTGGCCACAGCATCAGGGGCATAGCGTGATAACTTGCTAAACTCATCCATGTACTGAGCCAAAGTACGGTTCCCCTAGCGTAGGTTGCGGAACTCCCGCTTCTTCATCTGCATAGCTCCAGTTGAGACATGGGCAGTGCAGAAAGCTTGCTGAAACTGGTCCCATGTGACGTTGGCTACAGGAAAAGTGGTTGTGTAACTCTCCCACCATGAGGCTGCTGGTCCATCCAATTGATGTTCAGCAAAGCGCACCCTCTCAGCATCTATGCAACCTGCGGTGTTCAACTCCCTTCCAATACGGCGTAGCCAATCATCAGCAACTATAGGCTCGGTGCTACTGGAGAACACCGGCGGCTGTAACCTTAGAAAACAGGCTAGGTTGTCCATTGGCGGTGGGTTGTTGTTGTTGTTGCCCTGGTTCTGAACTAGCAATTGCATCAAGGCATTCTGCTGGTGGATCAACTGGGTGAGCTCTAGCAGAAAGGCAAAACTGGTGTCACGTCTCGGAGGCATCTGATGGGTTTAGATGGAAGAGATTAGAATAGAAAAGGGGTATAATGAGAAAGCACCACCCATATGCAAATGAGACAAACACAATCATTTCACTCAATCAATCAAGCAAGGGCATACAAACGGTCTAGAACTATCGCAAAAGTGCTCACTGCTACTATATACATGGAGGAAATACTACTAATAGTTGGTGGTCATCTAGAAATTTTGATCGGTGGAAGACTCCATGATGTCTGCTCCAGCTTCGTCTTCAAAGTCATCATCACTAGGATCGGAATCGGTGTCGTCGATGATGATGTACTCCTCAGGGCGTATTTCCTTGGGTTCTTCTTCTTCTTCTATTGGTGCTGGTCCTTCCATGAATACTCTGATCTTCTTGACTAAGTCGTCATTCTTCTCTAGTAGTGTCTTGATTTCCTCCTCATATCCATCATGGGTAAACTTGAGTTCTTCCTCCAGCTTGATGATCCTAGTCTTCGCCTTCTTCAAGTCCATCATGTCCGCACACATCTGGTTCTCCTGATGTTGGATGTGCTGGTTTAATTCCTGGATGAAAGCTGCAATGGATCTATCCTTCCTGGTGCTGATTACTTCCCATTGCTTGTCTCGGCACCCACATATTTGGTAAATAGTGTCCTTAAGCTCCCTGTTGTAAACTTCTCCAATGCGTCCCATGGTGATGTGAGCTGCCATGCTCTTTCCTAAACTCCAGGTTGGTGCGTCGAAGGAAAATTCTATGGGTTTAGAGGTTGGCGAGAACGTCCTTCCTGGAACTTGTACTTGAATCATCCAGCGCTCTTCTTCTGGTAAAGTGGCGTTGTATGTCCCGGTGAAGCTTGGTATTCCAATGTTCAAGTACCTAGTGACTTCCTTCAAGTGGCGTCCAAAAGGTGTGTCTTCATCCGGTTGTGCAAACTTGTTCTTCATCTCCGTCATCCTAAAGAGTAGAAAATGGAGAGGAGTCAGAAATGAGAAGAGAAGTGTGACCTAGGATTTATCTTAGTGGTCGTGTCCTACACTCAGCGTGTACTCTGATACCATCTTGTAGCGACCCGACCTCAGATGGTCAAGTCTCTGTGCTTCCGTGTCATCCCTGCATCGGTAATGCTGACACTCACATTACTCGAAGGATTTATAACAGAGTAGCAATCACACACTTATTACATCGAATGTCTCCAAAGAGAACTTATTACAATAATATGGCTTAAGGCCATCTCATGCGATAACAACGGAAGGCTTGGAAGATAAGGTGAGTCCATCAACTCCAACGGCATAGCTGAGCTGCACGGCAACGACCTAACAAACCTTACTCCTCGTCTGAAAAGTCTGCAACATAATACGTTGCAGCCCGAAAATGGGTCAGCACATGGAATATGCTGGCAATATAACACAGTAGAGCAGAAGCAGAATAATGCTATCACTACATGCATATATGGCTGGTGGAAAGTTGTATGGTTATAGTTTTGCGAAAAGCCAATTTTTCCCTACAACAAAGGAATATATTTTAATTTAACTATCATGGTGGTTGAAACATCATTGAGAAGGTATGCCCAACTCAATCCCAATTAAAGTGATTAACAACCCAACAGTATTAATTAAGCATGGTGAGATACATGTGATAACCCAAGTACTAGATACTCAAGAATTGTCCATAATCGGGGACATGGCTAACCATGATTAGATTGTACACTTTGCAGAGGTTTGCACACTTTTCCGCATAAGAATCGATCGCCTCCGTTGGATTTCTCGCACTACATGGTGTTTGAGAAACGGATGACCGAGACATGGTCTTTCAGAAACGTTAACTCTCTACTCCGGGTAGACCATACCAAAGCTACAAAACCCACTACCTGCTGATCTACCTCTTCAAGAGCTTCACGTAACTTACTCAACTATGCTACAGCCCATAATAGCTTGTGGCTGCACACGGAAGTTTCTAGCATGAATCATCTCAGTTCCCTTTGAGCCTGGGTGGCGGTCCATAGGAAGATCACATGGGTACCCCGGGATTTCCAAAAAAAATACAGACAACACTGGGTTCCCCAGGTCCTCAATCCACCCAGTTGTTTGATTAAGTTGCCACCTTAAGTTGAACCATTAATTAACAATCTCACATCTGACATGAATTTCACTCAAACCCAAACCACGTCTATGAGCATAGCATAGCAATATAGGCAATAAGTAGAAGTAACTCCCAAGGGTTTGAATATAACATGGCAATAGGTTCTACCTCAGCAACTACTTCCCAACCCACAAGTTAATGACATCCTAATCATGCAATGTTTGAGGATTTGAACAATGCATAAAAACTGGGTAATAATGGGATATGATCAAAGTGTCATTTGCCTTGCTGACGATCCACGAATCCTAGAGACTCGTAGTAACACGCTTCGCACTCCGGGAATTCTATCGCAAGCAAAAAATAACATACATAAGTAACAAACAACGATGCACAAGCAAAACTCAAATAAGAGAGGTTGACCAGAAGTTCAACTTAAGAACTCCGGTACGCAAAAAAATCAAATCAAACGAAGCAACGAAACTCAAACGGCGAAAGAAAGAAGCTTCGTTTACTAATTTGAACTTAGGTCAAATTTAACAGTAGCAAAAACTTGTTTGAGTTGATTAAACGGAACGAGGGTTTTGAGACAAACTCCAGGCGCTTGAATCGCCTGATTCCGATAAACGAGCAAAAAGATAAACATAATCTAAGATTGCATCAGAAATCGCGATCAGAAAAAATCGCGGAATAAATCCGATAAAAGAAAACTCACGTACAGACTAACAAATGAGCGTTCATTAGTTGTAACTAACGGGCGAGGAACCGTTCGTTAAAACGAACATTCGGACGAGCGTCCGCTAACAAGAAGGACCGAGATAAAACCGGCGAATCCAAAAAAAGGATCTAGGGTTTCTAAGAAAAAACCCGAACGGTTTTTCTTTAGAAAACCGGGGCGGTGCGGCGGCTACCTTGGCTCAGCTCTGGCGGGGCTCCGATGCGGCGATGGGCTGGCGTGGGGTGGCGGGGCTACGGCGGCGGCGGCTCCTGGCGGCGGCGCGGGCGGCTGCAGGCGGCGGCGCTGGCGGCTGCAGGCGGCGGGGCGAGGGGCTGCAGGCGGCTGGGCGACTCAGGCTCCAGGGGGGCGGCGGCGGTATTTAAAGGGGAGGGGGCGGTGGCTGCTTGGGGGAGGGGGCAAGGCAGCGGCGGCGGCGGGGAGTCCGGCTCGGACTTGGAGTCCGGGTCGGCGACGGCGCACGTGGGAGGCGGTGGCGGCTCGGGCCGGCCTGGCTCGGTTGGGCCTTAGGCCCAGTCGGGCGTGAAACTTCTTTTTAAATAATTTCGCCGACCGAAATAAAATCCTAAAATAAATAAATAAATAACCTAAAAATGCCAAAACAAATTTTCACCGTCTAAATAAAATATTTAGGACGAGGTGAACATTTTCTTGGCCCTGAAATGCAATTTTGAAAACGTGCAATTTTTCTAATGCAAATAAAATCCGAATAAAACCAAATAAAATCCAATAAATGATTTTAATATTTTTCCTCCAATATTTCAATTATTTTGGAGAATTCATATTATCTCCACTCATTTGATTTAATATGAAGTATTTTTCGGAGAGAAAAATTATTAAAATCAAAATCCTCGTTTCGTTATTTGATAAAAATCAAATATGAAAACTAGAAAATCCCCAACTCTCTCCGTGGGTCCTTGAGTTGCTTAGGATTGCGAGAGGATTGCGGAATGGAAATGCAATAAATCCTGATATGCATGGATGATCTATGTATAACATTCCAATTGAAAATTTGGGATGTTACACCCGAAGACCCGGCCATCCCACTTCTGACGAAGATGCGGGTCCCGGCGCCTTACAAGGTGCCGAAGAAGACGGCCGAGAAGGAGGCCAAAAAGACCCGGGGCGGCCTTCATCGTTGCGGCACTTCGGACACAATACCTGAAGGCTCTGATGCCCATTCCGCATTCGAAGAGGAAGAAAAGGAGGAAGAAGATGATTCCCCTGCGGGGGGAAGAAGGAAGAGGATGACCTCCGCACCCTTGGAGGCCGAACTGGCCAAAAGGGGAAGGGCTTCTCTTCCGGAGGAGTCCACTGCCGCCGCCAACAGCGGCCGGGCATGGGATCCCAGGGCCTAGTCCCTGGTGAACTCGTAAGTATATAAAATCCGAGTATGTTTAATCATCCGGACTCATCGTGGCTTAGTATTTTAACCTTGAGCCATATTTTTGGTAGTCCGGTGAGGTCCCGTACCAAACAATCCTCATCAGAGGACCTGCTGAGCTCAAATGCTATGGACAGCGGGACGCCCCCAAAGGCCCCTTCCTCCAAACAGGTGCATCACACCGAGGCTTCGTCCCAGAAGGACCCCGGCCAAGGAGGAAAGGAAGAAACCGTGAAGGCGGCGCCTGGAGGTCCAACCGCAGGGGCCGGACACATGGGGGAAAAGATTCCCATGGAGTCTGACGGTGGGGGCGATCCGGAGTTCGGCTCCCCATCGGACGCGATTCCAGAGGCCTATACTACTCTGGAATAAAGAAGGCAGCCTCCTTCGGCTAGAGGGGGCATGTCTGTTCCGCCGGCGACCTCTGTCCATCTAGAGGTGTTGGATGCTTTGTTGGGGGCGTTACGAGATGCCTCCATCGTTGACGAACACCGTTCCCTTATGGGTGCGGTGATTGAGAAGATTCAGTCAACTGAGAGTGGACTAAACGAAGCCTATATCAGCCTTATAAGAGGCTTTGAGGTATGTTTTATAAGTTGTCGAAGAGAGTCATAGTATAGATAGCCCCTGATACACTGTTCGGTGAAAGAAAGAACCAGACAGGGGATCGAATTGATGATCGCAGGAAGACTCATTGAATGACATTGATTTCTCTTCTGTTTCAAGCAGATACCAGTAGCGGCTGCTGCCTCTCATACTGCGGAGATCTCCGGACTGAATCAAAGTCTGGAGTAGGCCATTGAAGAAATTGGCCAATTGAAAATGCAGTTGAGGGATAAACAAGGTATGCACAAGCGTTGCACACATTTATTGTGAGATAAATGTTCAGTATGAAATAAGCCACATTATTTGTGCTAGGGGTTATGACCGAAGTCGAGGCCCTCAAAAGGGCCGTTGCCGAGGCCGAGGAAAAGGCGACCACGGAGCAGACTCTTCGTGAGAAACACGAGGCTAGAGTTATTAAAGTTGAGCAGGAGCTGCAAGAGGCCGTAAGTAAATGCGAGACCTTGGAGCAGAGTTTAACGGAGAAAGAGTCCGAACTCACCAAGGCGCGTCAAGCCATGAGCGATGCCCGGGAGGAACCCAAAGCGCCCTGCGGGGGATCCAAGAGGCAAAAAAATCAAGGTGGGTAAGGCTTTTCCCATGTAAATCAAGTATTTGAAGGGAAAACTATGTTTCTGATTGTGAATCCAAATTTCTGAGGTGTGTTTGCCGAGCTACCTCATAGCATATCAGATGCCGCCCAATTCTACCGAGCCGAAGAGAGGAACACCGCCGATAAGCTCTTTTGGTCGCAGTATTTGGCGCCGAATTATCCGGGGCCTTTTGCCGATCAACTGAAACAGTTGATCGAACTGCATAAGGTGACGAAACTAGCCATGAAAGATATGGTTACCCGGCTGTGGCTTGCCAAGCCGATTCCAAGCAGCTACTTCAGGCTTGTGAGGCGGCTTGTAAGCGCTTGCCCTCGACTTGACGTCATCAAGCGGTCGGTCTATATAGAAGGAGCGCGAATGGCCTTCGCCCTCGCAAAGGTGCACTAGGGGAAGATGGATGCCGAAAAGTTAGTGACCGAGGGACTGCCAGAGGGGAAGGAGCACCGCAAGCCTAAATTAAATTATAAGAGTGTCCTGAAAGGATCCTACCTTGTAGCGGAGCAATGCACCAAGGAAATTATATTTCCATGAATGCCAATCATGTTGTCCTTTGTAATGTTTGAACAAGGTCGTTTATATGTCGCCTTTTGTGTAAAAGTTTACCCTCCTGTTCGGCCGTTTTTATGTTAAAATTGAGAGTTGGCCAGTCGTCGGCTTCTGCCCCCACGTAAGAAATACGGGGGTGTTCGGGATAAACTTGAGCACTCTTTATCCCAGTTTTGGGTCCTCCGAAGGACGTGCTCAGCACAACGAACTAGGCAATCAGACTATAGTGCTTTATCACTCTCACTTAGCCATAGGAGCTTTAGTATGGTCGGCGTAGCCCCTTGTGTTCGGAAGACCGTACTAGCGGCTCTATAAGCACCTAATCGGAGAAAAAATCAATCTATCGCACGCTGCATTGGTTATGGCATTATGCGGGAGAAATCTTTAAAGATTTTGTGACCGCTCGAACAACTGACCAGCTCTCGCCGTATCATGACAGTCAGTTTTCGGCTTTCTCTACTGAGGTGCTCATCCGGAAGAACCGGGACACAATCACAGTAGTTCTCCCAGTGCTACCTTAGCCGATATAGCGGAATGTAAGGTACCAAAACATGGGAGCCGGGCAAACCCAACTATTGACCCAAGACATGATTCGGAGCTGATGCATATAATGCTATAGGTTCGGGGTGCCGAACTTCCATGAAGGTGTTCGGACTTTTATTGCCGTGTTACGGGAAAAACGAAGCCCCTGGCATATTTAAGGCATATCACTGTGTACGGATGCCACTTGACAAAATGATTTCAATAAGAAATAATCAGCAGGTAAGCGTCATATAAATCCAAATGTTGTATTTGAATAATACGTCTATGCGTATGGGTACAAGTAATGTGATAAAAAAAGGAGTTGTGATAGCAGAACCTGTTGTGACAAGGGGGAAGAGGTTGAGTGCGGATCCGTAATATAGCCGGATGTTCACGGTGGGGAATGTCTAAGGATTCCCTAACGCGTTCAAGATGTGTCTGTGGAGTCCGTCCTGGTTGGTGCAAAGGTGAACCTGCAAAGGAAATATAAGAAATGCTTATGTGCCGGAGGGCAGTTGAACCGCTGAGTTCGGCCTGTCATGGCCTTCGCCGAAGTGTTTAGTTGAGCTCTAGACGAGCCGGGATATCCTTTCACGAAATAGTTCGGAGCCCCTTGACGGTGTCCAGGAGCCTGGATGTTGACTCGAGGTTCGGCTGCGAGGTGCTGCTCGTTGTTTCTGCTGCAAAGGCAGTGGTGTATTTGTTGGTGCCGAAGGAAGGTTCGGCCTGGCCATGGACCGTGATGACACCGCATGGACCGGGCATCTTGAGCTTATGGTAGGCATAACGTGGCACCGCGTTGAATCGAGCGAACGCGGTTCGCCCGAGCAGTGCTTGATAATCACTGGTATGATGCCTCTAAAAGTGGCTTTAGTGGGTTTGGTCGCCGAACGATCGATGCTATCTTGCGCACTGTGTCCTGGTAAGGCAGATTTAAACTACTACCTCCGTCCATAAGGACTCGAGTGAGGTGGAACCCATCTACTATTCGGTCGAGGACTAGTGCGGCTGGATTGCCCTGATTGGCATTAACCGGACGAACCATGGCAATTTGGGTGGTATTTACCACATTCACCGATTGAGTATGGGGGGGGGATTTCTTTTGCCCTCCTGTGTTTGGTGATCTGGGCTCTTCATCGCTATCGTCGCTTTGAGACCCCTCTTCTTTGGCGCCTGCCCTGCCGGCTTGTTTGAAGACCCGACATTCTCTGTTGGTATGGGTGGCTGGCATTTCTGTGGTGCCATGAATTTGGCATTGGCGATCGAGTATGCGGTCCAGACTAGATGGACCCGGATTTTTATTTTTGGGTGGCCCTTTCCACTGACCGGACTTTGAGCCCCTGAACCTGGCATTAACTGCCGTATTTTTGGCGTTCTTACAGTATTTGCGGCGCTTGTATTTGTTGCGTCGTGGTTTGCCGTTGCTATCCCTGGCTTCTGATATGCCAGGTTTGCTTGCTGTATTGGTACTACGAGCCCACCAGCTATCTTCGCCCGCACAAAAGGGGGTCATAAGTGTCGTGAGGGCTGCCATGGATTTTGGCTTCTCTTGGCCGAGGTGCCAGGCGAGCCATTCATCACGGATATTATGCTTAAATGCCGCTAAGGCCTCTGCATCCGGACAGTCGACAATTTGGTTCTTCTTGGTTAGGAACCGGGTCCAAAATTTCTTGGCCGATTCCCCTGGCTGCTGAGTTATATGCCTTAAGTCTTCAGTGTCCGGCGGTTGCACATAAGTGCCCTCAAAATTGTCCAGGAATGCCTCTTCCATGTTCTCCCAACTTCTGATGGAGTTTGCCGGCAAGCTTTGAGTTTTAGCGGGAGATACTTGATGGCATGTAGGTCGTCCCCGCGGGACATGTGAATGTGGAGGAAGAAGTCTTCTATCCATACCGCAGGGTCTGTAGTACCATCATATGATTCAATGTTTACGGGTTTAAACCCTTCTAGGAATTCGTGATCCATTACTTCATTAGTGAAGCATAAGGGGTGTGCGGCGCCTCTGTGCCGGGCTATATCACGACGCGGTTCGTACGAGTCTTGTCTGCCATGTTTGGCTCGGCCGGATTTTCTTTTAGTGTATCCGGCGTGACGATCATCGTCGCGTGTTGATGCGCGCCCCCGTGATCCGTAGATCGATCTTGGATGTTTTGCCTTGTTTTCCAATATGTCTCGCAGGTCCCACGTGTTGCCCCGGGTCTTGGTATTTTTGTTTGATTGGCGGGGTGCGGGCTGGACTTCGGGCTGAAATGCCTTTCTGTCTTGGCCACGAGGTGGCCCGTCAGCCGCATCATACGCTGGTGATGTGGGCTTCAATGCTTCCTCCTCGAGGTGAGATAGCAACCTGCACTTTGGATAACTCTTGGTTGGGCATTCGAGTTCGTATCCCTCAGCCGCAAGGACTTCACTCCATCTATCTGCTAGCAAATCTTGACCAGCTCGAAGCTGTTGTTGCTTTTTCTTCAAGTTGTTGGCTGTGGCTATAAGCCAACGCTTGAAGCGCTCCTGCTCGACGGGATCCTTAGGCACGGTAAATTCTTCATCGCCGAGGCTCACCTCGTCTTTGGAGAGAGGCATGTGATTGTCCTCCTCCGGTTCTCCATCTGTTGCCTGCTCTGGAGGGCTAGCTTGTTCACCCTCCCGCTCTAAATCGCGCTGGAGGGGATTGTTGTCGTCTTCGGCACTATCCGGAGTGTTATTGTCTCTTGTGCCGGTATCACTACTTTTGCTATGGCGGGACTTAGAACGGCGCTGCTAACGCTGGCGCTTGGGTTGCTTCTTGAAGGGGTCATCCTCCGCTGTCTCGTCGCCATTCCCTTCTTTGGGGGTGTCCACCATGTATATATATCATATGATGAGGTGGCAGTCCAGCGCCCTGTGGGCGGTGGTTCCTATTCGTCTCCTTCATCATTGTCCACACCGTCGATGTCTTCGGAGTCGAAGTCGAGCATGTCGGTTCAATCGTCGATAGTGGCTACTAAGTGGGTGGTGGGTGTGGAGCGAATTTCTTCGTCGTCCGCATCCCATTCTAGCCGGACATAGTTTGGCCAAGGTTCTCCTGAAAAGGAGAGAGACCTTAATGAATTTAGCATGTCGCCGAAAGGTGAACGCTGAAAGATATCCGTGGAGGTGAACTCCATGATCGCCGCCCAATCGGATTTGATAGGCATGGACGTAGGCGGCTCGGAGTCCGTGGCCGGAGATGAATCCAGTGGTTTGGCAACACAGCTCTCGTAAGGGGTGAAGTCAGTATCCGGCTCTATCGCCATTGAGAGTGCGGCCTCCATGGTGGGGTCTACCCACCCGTCCTCGGATGGCGCAATTTGCTCCGGATTGAAGGCCAGAGTAGTTGCAGGTGTGATCTCCCGAACACTATCCGACGGCAGAGCTAAATCATGCTCGTCGTGATTGTGCGACGCACCTGACATGGGCTCGAATCCGTCGAAGATCAAGTCTCCACGGATGTCGGCAGTGTAGTTTAAGTTTCCGAACCTGACCTGATGGCCAGGGGCGTAGTTCTTGATCTGCTCCAGATGGCCAAGCGAGTTGGCCCGCAGTGCGAAGCCGCCGAATATGAAGATCTGTCCAGGGAGGAAAACCTCACCCTGGATTGCATCGTTACCGATGATTGAAGGAGCCATTAAGCCTTACGGTGACGGCACAGTGGAACTCTCAATGAAATCACCAATGTCGGTGTCAAAACCGGCGGATCTCGGGTAGGGGGTCCCAAACTGTGTGTCTAAGGCGGATGGTAACAGGAGGCAGGGGACACGATGTTTACCCAGGTTCGGGCCCTCTTGACGGAGGTAATACCCTACGTCCTGCTTAATTCATATTGATGATATGAGTATTACAAGAGTTGATCTACCACGAGATCGTAGAGGCTAAACCCTAGAAGCTAGCCTATGGTATGATTGCTGTTGTCATACGGACTAAACCCTCCGGTTTATATAGACACCTGAGGGGGCTAGGGTTACACAGAGTCGGTTACAAGGGAGGAGATCTACTTATCTGTATGGCCAAGCTTGCCTTCCACGCCAAGGAAAGTACCATCCGGACACGAGACGAAGTCTTCAATCTTGTATCTTCATAGTCCAACAGTCCGGCCAAAGGATATAGTCCGGCTGTTTGGAGACCCCCTAATCTAGGACTCCCTCAATCATCATCATTAGCTTCCTCACTAATTGGTGTAGGAATCACTAGAACCGATTTTTGTGATGAACTAATTTCCAATAAGGGAGCAGGTACAATTACCTCATCAAGTTCTACTTTCCTCCCACTCACTTCTTTCGAGAGAAACTCCATCTCTAGAAAGGATCCACTCTTAGCAACAAAGATCTTGCCTTCGGATCTGTGATAGAAGGTGTATCCAACAGTTTCTTTTGGGTATCCTATGAAGACGCACTTCTCCGATTTCGGTTTGATCTTATTAGGTTGAAACTTTTTCACATAAGCATCGCAACCCCAAACTTTAAAAAATGACAGCTTAGGTTTCTTGCCAAACCACAGTTCATATGGTGTTGTCTCAATGGATTTTTAGACGGTGCCCTATTTATCGTGAATGCAGCTGTCTCTAATGCATAACCCCAAAACGATAGTGGTAATTCGGTAAGAGACATCATAGATTGCACCATATCTAATAAAGTACAGTTATGACGTTCGGACACACCATTATGCTGTGGTGTTCCAGGTGGCGTGAGTTGCGAAACTATTCTGCATTGTTTCAAATGAAGCCCAAACTTATAACTCAAATATTTCGTCTCTGCGATCAGATCATAGAAACTTTATTTTCTTGTTATGATGATTCTCCACTTCACTCTGAAATTCTTTGAACTTTTCAAATGTTCCAGACTTGTGTTTCATTAAGTAGATATACTCATATCTGCTCAAATCATCTGTGAAGGTCAGAAAATAACGATACCCGCCGTGAGCCTCAACACTCATCGGACCGCATACATCGGTATGTATTATTTCCAATAAGTCAGTGGCTCGCTCCATTGTTCTGGAGAACAGAGTCTTAGTCATATTTCCCATGAGGCATGGTTCGCAAGCATCAAATGATTCATAACCTAGTGATTCCAAATGTCCATCAGCATGGAGTTTCTTCATGCGCTTTACACCAATATGGCCTAAACGGCAGTGCCACATATAAGTTGTACTATCATTATTAACTTTGCATCTTTTGGCTTCAATATTATGAATATGTGTATCACTATGATCGAGATTCAATAAACCATTTATATTGAGTGTATGACCGTAGAAGGTTTTATTCATGTAAATAGAACAACAATTTTTCTTTGACTTAAATGAATAACTGCATTGCAATAAACATGATCCAATCATATTTATGCTCAACGCAAACACCAAATAACATTTATTTTAGGTTCAACACTAATCCCGAAGGTAAAGGGAGTGTGCGATGGTGATCTTATCAACCTTGGAATCACTTCCAACTCACATCATCACCTCGCCCTTAACTAGTCTCTGTTTATTTTTCAACTCCCGTTTTGAGTTACTACTCTTAGTAACTGAACCAGTATCAAATACTGAGGGGTTGCTATAAACACTAGTAAAGTACACATCAATAACATGTATATCAAATATACTTTTGTTCACTTTCCGATCCTTCTTATCCACCAAGTATCTAGGGCAGTTCCACTTAGAGTGACCATTTCCTTTGTAGTAGAAGCACTCAGTTCTAGGCTTAGGTATAGCTTTGGGCTTCTTCATGGGAGCAACAACTTGCTTGCTATTCTTCTTTGAAGTTCCTCTTTCTTTCCCTTTGCCTTTTTCTTGCAACTAGCGGTCTTGTTAACCATCAACTTTTGATGCTTTTCTTGATTTCTACCTTCGTCGATTTCAGCATCATGAAGAGCTCGGGAATCGTTTTTGTCATCCCTTGCATATTATAGTTCATCATGAAGTTCCAGTAACTTGGTGATAGTGACTAGAGAACTCTGTCAATCACTATTTTATCTGGAAGATTAACTCCTACTTGATTCAAGCGATTGTAGTACTCAGACAATCTAAGCACATGCTCATTAGTTGAGCTATTCTCCTCCATCTTGTAGCCAAAGTACTGTCAGAGGTCTCATACCTCTCGACATGGGCATCAGTCTGAAATACTAGTTTCAACTAATGGAACACATTATATGTTCCGTGGTGTTCAAAACATTTTTGAAGTCCTGGTTCTAAGCCTTAAAGCATGGTGCACTAAACAATCAAGTAGTTATCATACCGAGCTTTGCCAAATGTTCATAACGTCTGCTTCTACTCCTGCAATAGGTCCGCCACCTAGCGGTGTATCAAGGACATAATTCTTCTGTGCGGCAATGAGGATAATCCTCATATCACGGACCTAGTCCGCATCATTGCTACTATCACCTTTCAACTTATTTTTCTCTAGGAACATATCAAAAATAAAACAGGGAAGCTATACACGAGCAATTGATCTACGACATAGATGTGAAAATACAATCAGGACTAAGTTCATGATAAATTTAAGTTCAATTAATCAAATTACTTAAGAACTCCCACTTAGATAGACATCTCTCTAATCATCTAAGTGATCACGTGATCCATATCAATTAAACCATGTCCGATCATCTCGTGAGATGGACTAGTTTTCAATGGTGAACATCACTATGTTGATCATATCTACTATATGATTCATGCTCGACCATTCGGTCTCAGTGTTCCGAGGCCATATCTGCATATGTTAGGCTCATCAAGTTTAACCTGAGTAGTCTGCTTGTGCAAATCTGGCTTGCACCCGCTGTATGTGAACATAGAGCTTATCACCCCCGATCATCATGTGGTGTCTCGGCACGATGAACTGTAGCAATGGTGCATACTCAGGGAGAACACTTGTACCTTGAAATTTAGTGAGAGATCATCTTATAATGCTACCATCGAACTAAGCAAAATAAGATGCATAAAGGATAAACATCACATGCAATCAATATAAGTGATATGATATGGCCATCATCATCTTGTGCCTTTGATCTCCATCTCCAAAGCACCGTCATGATCACCATTGTCACCGGCTTGACAACTTGATCTCCATCGAAGCATCGTTGTCATCTCACCAACTATTGCTTCTACGACTATCGCTACCGCTTAGTGATAAAGTAAAGCAATTACATGGCGATTGCATTTCATACAATAAAGCGACAACTGCATTACAAAACATGATCATCTCATACTATAAAATTTAGCATCATGTCTTCACCATATCACATCACAACATGCCATGCAAAAACAAGTTAGACGTCCTCTACTTTGTTGTTGGAAGTTTTACGTGGATGCTATGGGCTAAGCAAGAACCGTTCTTACCTACGCATCAAAAACCACAACGCGGTATAGTGATTGTTTTTTGATCTTTAGAAAGAACCCTGTTCATTGAATTCGATTCAACTAAAGTTGGAGAAACTGACACCCACCAGCCACCTGTGTGCGAAGCACGTCGGTAGAACCAGTCTCACGTAAGCGTACGCGTAATGTCGGTCTGGGCCGCTTCATCCAACAATACCGTAGAATTAAGAAACAACTAGTGACGGCAAACAATATGTATATACCCATGCCCAGAACTCCTTTGTGTTCTACTCGTGCATATACCATCTATGCATAGACCTGGCTCTGATACCACTGTTGGGGAATGCAGTAATTTCAAAAAAAAAATCCTACGCACACGCAAGATCTATCATGGTGATGCATAGCAACAAGAGGGGAAGAGTGTTCTCCACGTACGCTGGTAGACTGTAAGTGGGAGCGTTATGACAACGCAGTTGATGTAGTTGTACATCTTCACGATTTGACCGATCCTAGTACCGAAAGTACGAAACCTCCGCGACCTACACACGTTCGGCTCAGTGATGTCCCACGAACTCTCGATCCAGCTGAGTGTCGAAGGAGGGCTTCGTCAGCACGGCGGCATGATGATGGTGATGATGAAGCTACCGGCGCAGGGCTTCACCTAAGCACTACGACGATATGACCGAGGTGGATTATGGTGGAGGGGGCACCGCAGACGACTAAGAGATCAATGATCAACTTGTGTGTCTAGGGTGCCCCTGCCCCCATATATAAAGGAACAAGGGGGGAGGCCGGCCGGCCCCTGGGCTGCGCCAAGGAGGGGAGGAGTCCTCCTCCTAGTAGGAGTAGAACTCCCCGTTTCCTAGTCCAACTAGGAGGAGGAATGGGGAAGGAAGGAGAAGGAGAGAGGGAGGGAAAGAGGTGGCGCCGCCCCCTCCATGTCCAATTCGGACTCCTCAAGGGGGGGAGCATGGCCAGCCCTAAGGCCCCCCTCTCTCTCTCACAAGGCCCATGTTGGCCCATTAGATCCCCCAGGGTTCCGATAACCCCCCGACACTCCGATAATTATTGGGTGACCCCTGGAACTCATCCGGTGTCCGAATATAGACATCCAATATATCATTCTTTATGTCTCGACCATTTCGAGACTCCTTGTCATGTCCGCGATCACATCTGGGACTCCGAACAATCTTAGGTACATCAAAACGCATAAACTCATAATACCGATCATCACCGAACGTTAATCGTGCGGACCCTACGGGTTCGAGAACTATGTGGACATGACCGAGACACGTCTCTGGTCAATAACCAATAGCGGAACCTAGATGTTCATATTGGCTCCCACATATTATGCGAAGATCTTTATTGTTCAAGCTGCATGACGATATACGTTGTTCCCTTTGTCATCTGTATGTTACTTGCCCGAGATTCGATCATCGGTATCTCAATACCTAGTTTAATATCGTTACTGGCAAGTCTCTTTACGTTCTGTAGTGCATCATCCCGCAACTAACTCATTTGTCATGTTGCTTGCATGGCATATAGTGATGTGCATTACCAAGAGGGCCCAGAGATACCTCTCCGATAATCTGAGTGACAAATCCTAATCTCGATCTATGCCAACTCAACAAACACCATCGGAGACACCTGTAGAGCATCTTTATAGTCACCCAGTTATGTTGTGACGTTTGATAGCACACTAAGTGTTCCTTCGGTATTCGGGAGTTGCATGATCTCATAGTCATAGGAACATGTATAAGTTATGGAGAAAGCAATAGCAGCAAACTAAACGATCATCGTGCTAAGCTAACGGATGGGTCAAGTCAATCACATCATTCTCTAATGATGTGATCTCGTTAATCAAATGACGACTCATGTCTATGGTTAGGAAACATAACCATCATTGATTCAACGAGCTAGTCAAGTAGAGGCATACAAGTGACATTCTGTTTGTCTATGTATTCACACATGTACTAAGTTTCCGGTTAATACAATTCTAGCATGAATAATAAACATTTATCATGATATATGGAAATATAAATAACAACTTTCTTATTGCCTCTAGGGCATATTTCCTTCAGATTCATGCTCGACCTTTCTGTCTCAGTGTTCCGAGGCCATATCTGCATATGCTAGGCTCGTCAAGTTTAACCTGAGTATTCTGCGTGTGCAAAACTGGCTTGCACCTGTTGTATGTGAACGTAGAGCTTATCACACCCGATCATCACATGGTATCTTGGCACGACGAACTGTAGAAACGGTGCATACTCAGGGTGAACACTTATACCTTGAAATTTAGTGAGAGATCATTGAGGGAGTCTTGGATTAGGGGGGTCCTCGGACAGCCAGACTATATCCCTTGGCCGGACTGTTGGACTATGAAGATACAAGATTGAAGACTTCGTCCCATGTCCGGATGGGACTCTCCTTTGCGTGGAAGGCAAGCTTGGCGATTCGGATATGTAGATCTCCTCCTTGTAACCGACTCTGTGTAACCCTAGCTCCCTCCGGTGTCTATATAAACTGGAGGGTTTTAGTCCGTAGGACAACAACAATCATACCATAGGCTAGCTTCTAGGGTTTAGCCTCTCCGATCTCGTGGTAGATGATGAACCACAAGTATAGGGGATCGCAACAACTTTCGAGGGTAGAATATTCAACCCAAATTTATTGATTTGACAAAAGGGGAACCAAAGAATATTCTCAAGTATTAGCAGCTGAGTTGTCAATTCAACCACACCTGTAAACTTAGTATCTGCAGCAAAGTGTTTAGAAGCAAAGTAATATGATAGTGATGGTAACGGTAAAAAAAGAGTAACAAAAGCAAAGTAATGTTTTTGGTATTTTGTAGTGGTTGTAACAATAGCAACGGGAAAGTAAATAAGCGTAAACAAATATATGGAAAGCTCGCAGGCATCGGATCAATGATGGATAATTATGCCGGATGCGGTTCATCATGTAACAGTCATAACATAGGGTGACATAGAACTAGCTCCAATTCGTCAATGTAATGTAGGCATGTATTCCGAATATAGTCATACGTGCTTATGGAAAAGAACTTGCATGACATCTTTTGTCCTACCCTCCCATGGCAGCGGGGTCCTAATGGAAACTAAGGGATATTAAGGCCTCCTTTTAATAGAGAACCGGAACAAAGCATTAGCACATAGTGAATACATGAACTCCTCAAACTACGGTCATCACCAGTAAGTATCCCGATTATTGTCACTTCGGGGTTAACGGATCATAACACATAATAGGTGACTATAGACTTGCAAGATAGGATCAGGAACTCTCATATATTGATGAAAACATAATAGGTTCAGATCTGAAATCATGGCACGCGGGCCCTAGTGACAAGCATTAAGAATAGCAAAGTCATAGCAACATCAATCTCAGAACATAGTGGATACTAGGGATCAAACCCTAACCAAACTAACTCGATTACATGATAAATCTCATCCAACCCATCACCGTCCAGCAAGCCTACGATGGAATTACTCATGCACGGCGGTGAGCATCATGAAATTGGTGATGGAGGATGGTTGATGATGACGACGGCGACGAATCCCCCTCTCCGGAGCCCGAACGGACTACCAGTTGCCGATAACTGCGTTACAAAACATGATCATCTCATACTATAAAATTTAGCATCATGTCTTCACCATATCACATCACAACATGACATGCAAAAACAAGTTAGACGTCCTCTACTTTGTTGTTGGAAGTTTTACATGGATGCTACGGGCTAAGCAAGAACCGTTCTTACCTACGCATCAAAAACCACAATGCGGTATAGTGATTGTTTTTTGATCTTTAGAAAGAACCCTGTTCATTGAATCCGATTCAACTAAAGTTGGAGAAACTGACACCCACCAGCCACCTGTGTGCGAAGCACGTCGGTAGAACCAATCTCACGTAAGCGTACGCGTAATGTCAGTCTGGGCCGCTTCATCCAACAATACCGTAGAATCAAGAAACAACTAGTGATGGCAGACAATATGTATATACCCACACCCAGAACTCCTTTGTGTTCTACTCGTGCATATACCATCTATGCATAGACCTGGCTCTGATACCACTGTTGGGGAATGCAGTAATTTCAAAAAAATCCTACGCACACGCAAGATCTATCATGGTGATGCATAGCAACAAGAGGGGAAGAGTGTTCTCCACGTACGCTGGTAGACTGTAAGTGGGAGCGTTATGACAACACAGATGATGTAGTTGTACATCTTCACGATTTGACCGATCCTAGTACCGAAAGTACGACACCTCCGCGACCTGCACACGTTCGGCTCAGTGATGTCCCATGAACTCTCGATCCAGCTAAGTGTTGAGGGAGGGCTTCGTCAGCACGACGGCGTGATGATGGTGATGATGAAGCTACCGGCGCAGGGCTTCACCTAAGCACTACGACGATACGACCAAGGTGGATTATGGTGGAGTGTGCACCGCACACGACTAAGAGATCAATGATCAACTTGTGTGTCTAGGGTGCCCCTGCCCCCATAAATAAAGGAACAAGGGGGGAGGCCGGCCGGCCCCTGGGCTGCGCCAAGGAGGGGAGGAGTCCTCCTCCTAGTAGGAGTAGAACTCCCCGTTTCCTAGTCCAACTAGGAGGAGGAATGGGGAAGGAAGGAGAAGGAGAGAGGGAGGGAAAGAGGTGGCGCCGCCCCCTCCATGTCCAATTCGGACTCCTCAAGGGGGGAGCATGGCCATCCCTAAGGCCCCCCTCTCTCTCTCTCACAAGGCCCATGTTGGCCCATTAGATCCCCCGGGGTTCCGATAACCCCCCGACACTCCGATAATTATTCGGTGACCCCCGGAACTCATCTGGTGTCCGAATATAGACATCCAATATATCATTCTTTATGTCTCGACCATTTCGAGACTCCTTGTCATGTCCGTGATCACATATGGGACTCCGAACAACCTTAGGTACATCAAAATGCATAAACTCATAATACCGTTCATCACCGAACGTTAATCGTGCGGACCCTACGGGTTCGAGAACTACGTGGACATGACCGAGACACGTCTCTGGTCAATAACCAATAGCGGAACCTAGATGTTCATATTGGCTCCCACATATTATACGAAGATCTTTATTGTTCAAGCTGCATAACGATATACGTTGTTCCCTTTGTCATCTGTATGTTACTTGCCCGAGATTCGATCATCAGTATCTCAATACCTAGTTCAATATCGTTACTGGCAAGTCTCTTTACGTTCTGTAGTGCATCATCCCGCAACTAACTCATTGGTCATGTTGCTTGCATGGCATATAGTGATGTGCATTACCAAAAGGGCCCAGAGATACCTCTCCGATAATCTGAGTGACAAATCCTAATCTCGATCTATGCCAACTCAACAAACACCATCGGAGACACCTGTAGAGCATCTTTATAGTCACCCAGTTATGTTGTGACGTTTGATAGCACACTAAGTGTTCCTTCGGTATTCGGGAGTTGCATGATCTCATAGTCATAGGAACATGTATAAGTTATGGAGAAAGCAATAGCAGCAAACTAAACGATCATCGTGCTAAGCTAACAGATGGGTCAAGTCAATCACATCATTCTCTAATGATGTGATCTCGTTAATCAAATGACGACTCATGTCTATGGTTAGGAAACATAACCATCATTGATTCAACGAGCTAGTCAAGTAGAGGCATACAAGTGACATTCTGTTTGTCTATGTATTCACACATGTACTAAGTTTCCGGTTAATACAATTCTAGCATGAATAATAAACATTTATCATGATATATGGAAATATAAATAACAACTTTCTTATTGCCTCTAGGGAATATTTCCTTCAGATTCATGCTCGACCTTTCTGTCTCAGTGTTCCGAGGCCATATCTACATATGCTAGGCTCGTCAAGTTTAACCTGAGTATTCTGCGTGTGCAAAACTGGCTTGCACCTATTGTATGTGAACGTAGAGCTTATCACACCCGATCATCACGTGGTATCTTGGCACGACGAACTGTAGAAACGGTGCATACTCAGGGTGAACACTTATACCTTGAAATTTAGTGAGAGATCATTGAGGGAGTCTTGGATTAGGGGGGTCCTCGGACAGCCGGACTATATCCCTTGGCCGGACTGTTGGACTATGAAGATACAAGATTGAAGACTTCGTCCCGTGTCCGGATGGGACTCTCCTTTGCGTGGAAGGCAAGCTTGGCGATTCGGATATGTAGATCTCCTCCTTGTAACCGACTTTGTGTAACCCTAGCTCCCTCCGGTGTCTATATAAACTGGAGGGTTTTAGTCCGTAGGACAACAACAATCATACCATAGGCTAGCTTCTAGGGTTTAGCCTCTCCGATCTCGTGGTAGATGATGAACCACAAGTATAGGGGATCGCAACAGCTTTCGAGGGTAGAGTATTCAACCCAAATTTATTGATTCGACAAAAGGGGAGCCAAAGAATATTCTCAAGTATTAGCAGCTGAGTTGTCAATTCAACCACACCTGTAAACTTAGTATCTGCAGCAAAGTGTTTAGAAGCAAAGTAATATGATAGTGATGGTAACGGTAAAAAAGAGTAACAAAAGCAAAGTAATGTTTTTGGTATTTTGTAGTGGTTGTAACAATAGCAACGGGAAAGTAAATAAGCGTAAACAAATATATGGAAAGCTCGCAGGCATCGGATCAATGATGGATAATTATGCCGGATGCGGTTCATCATGTAACAGTCATAACATAGGGTGACACAGAACTAGCTCCAATTCGTCAATGTAATGTAGGCATGTATTCCGAATATAGTCATACGTGCTTATGGAAAAGAACTTGCATGACATCTTTTGTCCTACCCACCCGTGGCAGCGGGGTCCTAATGGAAACTAAGGGATATTAAGGCCTCCTTTTAATAGAGAACCGGAACAAAGCATTAGCACATAGTGAATACATGAACTCCTCAAACTACGGTCATCACCGGTAAGTATCCCGATTATTGTCACTTCGGGGTTAACGGATCATAACACATAATAGGTGACTATAGACTTGCAAGATAGGATCAGGAACTCTCATATATTGATGAAAACATAATAGGTTTAGATCTGAAATCATGGCACGCGGGCCCTAGTGACAAGCATTAAGAATAGCAAAGTCATAGCAACATCAATCTCAGAACATAGTGGATACTAGGGATCAAACCCTAACCAAACTAACTCGATTACATGATAAATCTCATCCAACCCATCACCGTCCAGCAAGCCTACGATGGAATTACTCATGCACGGCGGTGAGCATCATGAAATTGGTGATGGAGGATGGTTGATGATGACGATGGCGACGAATCCCCCTCTCCGGAGCCCCGAACGGACTCCAGATCAGCCCTCTTGAGAGGTTTTAGGGCTTGGCGGCAGCTCCGTATCATAAAACGCGATGAAATCTTCTCTCCTATTTTTTCTCCCTGAAAGCAGATATATAGAGTTGGAGTTGGAGTCGGGAGGTCTCCAGGGGGCCCATGAGGTAGGGGGCGCGCCCTAGGGGAGGGGGCGCCCCCACCCTCGTGGAAAGGGTGCGGGCCCCCTGGTCTTCATCTTTGGCGAGGATTTTTTTATTATTTATTGTAAGACATTCCGTGCAGTTTCAGGTCATTCCGAGAACTTTTGTTTACTGCACATAAAACAACAGCATGGCAATTCTGCTGAAAACAGCGTCAGTCCGGGTTAGTTCCATTCAAATCATACAAGTTAGAATCCAAAACAAGGGCAAAAGTGTTTGGAAAAGTAGATATGACGGAGACATATCAAGTCCCCCAAGCTTAAACCCTTGCTTGTCCTCAAGCAATTCATTTGACAAACCGAAAGAAATAAAGAAAAAACTTTTACAAACTCTGTTTGCTCTTATTGTTGTAAATATGTCAAGCTAGCATTCAAGTTTTCAGCAAACATTATAATTAACCATGTTTGAATAATTCTCAGGTCTCATGATTACCCATATCAATAGCATAATCAACTAGCAAGCCATAATAATAAATCTCGGATGATAACACTTTCTCAAAACAATCATAATATGATATAACAAGATGGTATCTCGCTAGCCCTTTCTGAGACCGCAAAACATAAATGCAGAGCACCTTTAAAGATTAAGGACTGACTAGACATTGTAATTCATGGTAAAAGAGATCCAATCATAGTCACACCCAATATAAATTAACAGTGATGAATGAAAATGACAGCTGCGCTCTCCAGCTAGTGCTTTTAATAAGAGGGTGATGACTCAACATAAAAGTAAATGGATAGGCCCTTCGTAGAGGGAAGCAGGGATTTGTAGAGGTGCCAGAGCTCGGTTTTGAAATAGAGATAAATAACATTTTGAGCGGTATAATTTCATTGTCAACATAACAACCAAGAGATGGCGATATCTTCCATGCTACACACATTATAGGCGGTTCCCAAACAGAATGGTAAAGTTTATACTCCCCCTCCACCAACAACCATCAATCCATGGCTTGCTCGAAACAACGAGTGCCTCCAACTAACAACAGTCCCAGGGGGAGTTTTGTTTTGCAATTATTTTGATTTAGTTTGCATAAAGCATGGGACTGGGTATCCCGGCGACCAGCCATTTTCTCGTGAGTGAGGAGCGGAGTCCACTCCTCTTGAGAATAACCCGCCTAGCGTGGAAGATACAGACAACCCTAGTTGATACATGAGCTATTCGAGCATACAAAACAGGATGATTATTTGAAGGTTTAGAGTTTGGCACATACAAATTTACTTGGAACGGCAGGTAGATACCGCACATAGGAAGGTATAGTGGACTCATCTAGAATAACTTTGGGGTTTAAGGGATTGGATGCACAAGCAGTATTCCTGCTTAGTACAGGTGAAGGCTAGCAAAAACTGGGAAGCGACCAACTAGAGAGCGACAACAACCATGTACATGCATTAAAATTAATAAACATTGGATGCAAGCATGAGTAGGATATAATCCACCATGAACATAAATATCGTGAAGGCTATGTTGATTTGTTTCAACTACATGCGTGAACATGTGCCAAGTCAAGTCACTTAAATCATTCAAAGGAGGATACCACCCCATCATACCACATCATAACCATCACAATAGCATGTTGGCACACAAGGTAAACCATTATAACTCATAGCTAATCAAGCATGGCACAAGCAACTATGATCTCTAATGGTCATTGCAAACATGTTTATTCATAACAAGCTGAATCAAGAATGATGAACTCATCATATTTACAAAAACAAAAGAGGTCGAGTTCATACCGGCTTTTCTCTTCTCAGTCAGTCCATCATATATCATCATAATTGCCTTTCCCTTGCACGACCGAAAGATGTGAATGATAATAAGAGTGCACGTGCATTGGACTAAGCTGGAATCTGCGAGCATTCAATAAACAGGAGAAGACAAAGCAATATGGGCTCTTGGTTAAATCAACAATAAAGCATATAAGAGACACTTCACCAATTTAATCATGGTCTTCTCCTACTGACCCCCAAAGAAAAGAAATAAAACTATTTACACGGGAAAGCTCCCAACAAGCAAAAGAAGAACGGGAAATATTTTTGGGTTTTCTTTTTAATTATTACTACAGCAAGAATAGTAAACTACTACTAATTTTTTTGTTTTTCTTAAGGTTTATCAAACACACAAGAAGAAAGCATAAAAGGAAATAAACTAGCATGGATGATACAATGAAAAAGTATGAACACCGACATCTAGCAATGAGTGTGTGTGAACATAAATGTAATGTCGGTCAGAAATACGTACTCCCCCAAGCTCAGGCTTTTGGCCTAAGTTGGTCTATGGCCATGGCTGGCCTGGCTGATATCCATAATAATAGTTGTTGGGGTTGTACTATGATGAAGAAGACTCTGACTGCCATTGGCTGACAGCCATCTCTGGATCCCAACAATAAACAGACTGTCGTGGAGGCTCCTCTTGTGGTTCCGGTTCCGGGGCTGGTGCAGGGTTCCGGTAGGCGTGAATCAAATCAAACAAAGAAGGAGCAGGCAAGGTAATAGTCTTAGGATGATGTTTATTAAAGAACAATTGATATTTAAGCTCTCCTTCCCTATTCTTAACAATAAAATCATGTGCTACCATACTTTTATAATCTAAATAAACATGAGGCAGCACCTTTTCTTCCTTCTCATAATGCCTAATAGGTATGTTAAAATGTGCAGCGAGGCGTGAAGCATAAATGCCTCCAAAGATGGGACCCTTAGTACGGTTCATACTTAACCGTCTAGCAATAATGCCGCCCATACTAAAAGAGTTATCACTGTATAAGCCGTGGCGTAAAATAATAATATCAAGGATACTCAGGTTTCCACAGTTTCCGCGACCAACTAAGCAATGACTAGCTAATAATGCAAAGTAGCGTAAAACAGGAAAAATGTATGCTAGTGATTCGTGCATCGGAAACCTTCCTTGTTTCCCCTATAGTGATAGTGTCAATAAATCCCTCCACATCATCACAATGTGGTTCTTCTGTCTTGCCCCCAAAAGGGACTAAACAAATCCGACAGAAATCATAAAGTGACATCTCCTTATGCTCATCATATAAATGAAATTCCACCGTAGGTGGTGAGTTCTTAGAATGAAAATGAAAGTTTTGCACAAAGGTATTTGTGAGCAAGAGATACTGATCGCATTGGTCGTGGAGGAAAGCGGTAAGGCATGCAATCTGGGCCAACTCATGAAAATCTTCATAAATCCCGGCTGCTCTTAAGAAATCCTCGGAAGGCCATTCACACGCCCGAACCTCCGTGATGCGAGGCAAATTATACTTAGGCTTCGGTGCCTTCTCCTTCGAGCTTTGGCTCGATGAGCCCCTCAAAAGTCTCCTCATCATTTTCAAGGAACAATCTCCCCAAGCAGTTTTGTGAGAGGTGCTTTGAGCAATGAGATCGAAAATGGCAGCAAAACAAGCTTGGGCTCGGGTTTGAGCTGGATATTCATGTTTGGGGGAGGAAGATGAAGTGTATGGGTGAAAGAATAAGTGGAGGAGGGCCACCGTGGGCCCACGAGGCAGGGGGCGCGCCCAGGGGGGTAGGGCGCGCCCTCCACCCTCGTGACCAGGTGGCAGCTCCCCCCGCGGTAATTTTTGCACCATAAATCCTCAAATATTCCCGAAAAAATCATATTAAATTGGCATGTCATTCTGAGGACTTTTATTTTTGGGACATTTTTATATTGCACGGATAAATCAGGAAACAAACAGAAAAATACGATTTTTACTTTATTTCAACTAAATAAAAGAAAGTATAGAGAGGGTACAGAAGGTTGTGCTTCTAGTTTCATCCATTTCATGCTCGTCAAAAGGAATCCACTAACAAGGTTGATCAAGTCTTGTTAACAAACTCACTCCGATTAACATGAAACCGGAGAAATTTCGAATAACACTAGGTTACCTCAACGGGGATATGCACACCCCCAATAATAAGTATATCATATTTCTTCTTGACAGTAGGAAGAGGAAATTCAAAATCTCCAAATATAATTGATGGAATTTTTCCGATAGAATTGATACTATGACCTCGGAAAGTGTACCGTATGCTCATTACCATTAACATGAAAAGTGACATTGCCTTTGTTGCAATCAATAACAGCCCCTGCAGTATTAAGAAAAGGTCTTCCAAGAATAATAGACATACAATCGTCCTCGGGAATATCAACAATAACAAATTCCGTTAAAATAGTAACATTTGCAACCACAACAGGCACATCCTCACAAATACCGACAGGTATAGCAGTTGATTTATCAGCCATTTGCAAATATATTTCAGTAGGTGTCAACTTATTCAAGTCAAGTCTATGATATAAAGAGAGAGGCATAACACTAACACCGGCTCCAAGATCACATAAAGCAGTTTTAACATAGTTTCTTTTAATGGAGCATGGTATAGTAGGTACTCCTGGATCTCCAAGTTTCTTTGGTATTCCACCCTTAAAAGTATAATTAGCAAGCATGGTGGAAATTTCAGATTGTGGTATCTTTCTTTTATTTGTAACAATATCTTTCATGTACTTAGCATAAGGATTCATTTTGAGCATATCAGTCAATCACATACGCAAAAAGATAGGTCTAATCATTTCAGCAAAGCGCTCAAAATCCTCATCATCCTTTTTCTTGGATGGTTTGGGAGGAAAAGGCATGGGTTTCTGAACCCAAGGCTCTGTTTCTTTACAATGTTTCCTAGCAACAAAGTCTTTCTTATCATAACGTTGATTCTTTGATTGTGGGTTATCAAGATCAACAACAGGTTCAATTTCTACATCATTATCATTTCTAGGTTGAGCATCATTATGAACATCATCATTAACATTTTCATTAGGTTCATGTTCATTGCAAGATTGTGTTTCGGCATTAGACATAGATATACCATATGGATTATCAGGTGGTTCAACAATAGGTTCACTAGAAGTTTGCACAGTTCTATCATTTTTCTTTTTCTTCCTTTTAGAAGAACTAGGTGCATCAATATTATTTCTCTGAGAATCTTGCTCAATTCTCTTAGGTGGCCTTCAGGATACAAAGGTTCCTGAGTCGTTCTACCAGTTCTAGTAGCCACTTTAACAGCATAATTATTTTTCTTACTATTCATCTCATTGAGCAATTCCTTTTGAGCTTTAAGTACTTGTTCTACTTGAGTGGTAACCATAGAAGCATGTTTGCTAACAAGTTTAAGTTCACCTCTAATATTAGCCATATAATCACCCAAATATTTAATCATATCAGCATTTTGTTTTAATTGTCTACCAAAATAAACATTGAAGTCTTCTTGCTTAAACATAAAATTATCAAACTCATCCAAGCATTGACTAGCAATTTTAGCAGGAGGGATTTTAGCTGTATCATATCTATAGAGAGAATTTACCTTTACTACCTGTGTTGGGTTATCAAGGTCTGGAGGTTCTTCAATAAATGAAGGATTAAGATCATATGTTTCTTCAATTGGCGGTAAATTAAGACCATGTATTTCTTCAATAGGAGGTAAATTCTTAACATCTTCAGCTTTAATACCTTTTTCTTTCATAGATTTCTTTGCCTCTTGCATATCTTCGGGACTGAGAAATAGAACACCTCTCTTCTTCGGAGTTGGTTTAGGAATAGTATCATTAATTGGAGCAGGAGCTGGGTCAGGAGCTGGCTCAGGAGGTGCCCAAGTATTTTCATTTGTCAACATATTATTCAATAAGATTTCAGCTTCATCCTGTGTATTTTTCCCTGAAAAGAGAACCAGCACAACTATCCAGGTAATCTCTAGAAGCATCGCTTAGCCAATTATAAAAGATATCAAGTATTTCATTTTTCTTAAGAGGACGATCAGGAAAACCATTAAGTAACTTGAGAAGCCTCCCCCAAGCTTGTGGGAGACTCTCTTCTTTAATTTGCACAAAGTTGTATATTTCCTTTAAAGCAGCTTGTTTCTTATGAGCAGGGAAATATTTAGCAGAGAAGTAGTAAATCATATCCTGGGGGCTACGCACACAACCAGGATCAAGAGAATTAAACCATATCTTAGCATCACCCTTTAATGAGAACAGAAATATTTTAATGATATAAAAGTAGCGAGATCTCTCATCATTAGTGAACAGGGTGGCTATATCATTTAATTTAGTAAGATGTGCCACAAAAGTTTCAGATTCATAGCCATGAAAAGGATCAGATTCAACTAAAGTAATTATATCAGGATCAATAGAGAATTCATAATCCTTATCAGTAACACGGATAGGTGAAGTAACAAAAGCAGGTTCAGGTTTCATCCTAGCATTTAGAGATGGCTTATTCCATTTAGCTAATAACCTTTTGAGTTCATATCTATCTTTGCAAGCTAAAATAGCTAAAGAAGCTTCTTGATCAAATAAATAACCCTCAGGAATAAGAAGTGATTTTTCATCATCACTTTCATCATCATAATCATATTCAATATTTTCAATCTCTCTAGCCCTAGCAAGTCGTTCCTCGAGAAAATCACCAAGTGGCATAGTAGTATCAAGGATAGAAGCAGTTTCATCATAAGTATCATGTATATAAGAAGTAGCATCATCAATAACATGCGACATATCAAAATGAATAGCAGAAGCAGGTTTAGGTGTCGCAAGCTTACTCATAACAGAAGGTGAATCAAGTGCAGAGCTAGATGGCAGTTCCTTACCTCCCCTCATAGTTGAGGGATAAATTGTTGTCTTAGCGTCTTTCAAGTTCTTCATAGTGTCCAGCAGATATAAATCCCAAGTGACTCAAACAATAGAGCTATGCTCCCCGGCAACGGTGCCAGAAATTAGTCTTGATGACCCACAAGTATAGGGGATCACAATAGCTTTTGAGGGTAGAGTATTCAACCCAAATTTATTGATTCGACACAAGGGGAGCCAAAGAATATTCTCAAGTATTAGCAGCTGAGTTGTCAATTCAACCACACCTGGAAACTTAGTATCTGCAGCAAAGTGTTTAGTAGCAAAGTTATATGATAGTGATGGTAACGGTAACAAAAGAGTAACGAAAGCAAAGTAATGTTTTTGGTATTTTGTAGTGGTTGTAACAATAGCAATGGGAAAGTAAATAAGCGTAAACCAATATATGGAAAGCTCATAGGCATTAGATCAATGATGGATAATTATGCCGGATGCAGTTCATCATGTAACAGTCATAACATAGGGTGACACAGAACTAGCTCCAATTCGTCAATGTAATGTAGGCATGTATTCTGAATATAGTCATGCGTGCTTATGGAAAAGAACTTGCATGACATCTTTTGTCCTACCCTCCCGTGGCAGCGGGGTCCTAATGGAAACTAAGGGATATTAAGGCCTCCTTTTAATAGAGAACCGGAACAAAGCATTAGCACATAGTGAATACATGAACTCCTCAAACTACGGTCATCACCGGTAAGTATCCCGATTATTGTCACTTCGGGGTTAACGGATCATAACACATAATAGGTGAGTATAGCCTTGCAAGATAGGATCAATAACTCTCATATATTGATGAAAACATAATAGGTTCAGATCTAAAATCATGGCACTCGGGCCCTAGTGACAAGCATTAAGCATAGCAAAGTCATAGCAACATCAATCTTAGAACATAGTGGATACTAGGTATCAAACCCTAACAAAACTAACTCGATTACATGATAAATCTCATCCAATCCATGACTGTCCAGCAAGCCTACGATGGAATTACTTACGCACGGCGGTGAGCATCATGAAATTGGTGATGGAGGATGGTTGATGATGACGACAGCGACGAATCCCCCTCTCCGAAGCCTCGAAGGACTCCAAATCAGCCCTCCCGAGAGGTTTTAGGGCTTGGCGGCGCCTCCATATCGTAAAACGCAATGAAATCTTCTCTCCTACTTTTTCTCCCCGAAAGTAGATATATAGAGTTGGAGTTGGAGCCGGGAGGTCTCCAGGGGGCCCACGAGGTAGGTGGCACGCCCTAGGGGGGGCGCCCCCCACCCTCGTGGAAAGGGTGTGGGCTCCCTGGTCTTCATCTTTGGCGAGGATTTTTTATTATTTATTGTAAGACATTCCATGGAGTTTCAGGTCATTTCGAGAACTTTTGTTTTCTGCACATAAAACAACATCATGGCAATTCTGCTGAAAACAGCGTCAGTCCGGGTTAGTTCCATTCAAATCATACAAGTTAGAGTCCAAAACAAGGGCAAAAGTGTTTGGAAAAGTAGATACGACAGAGACATATCAGTAGATCAACTCTTGTAATACTCATATCATCAAGATCAATCAAGCAGGAAGTAGGGTATTACCTCCATCGAGAGGGCCCGAACCTGGGTAAACATTGTGTCCCCGCCTCCTGTTACCATTCGCCTTAGACGCACAGTTCGGGACCCCCTACCCGAGATCCGCTGGTTTTGACACCAACATTGGTGCTTTCATTGAGAGTTCCACTCTGTCGTCATCATAAGGCTTGATGGCTCCTTCGATCATCGGCAACGATGCGATCCAGGGTGAGGTTTTCCTCCCCGGACAGATCTTCGTATTTGGCGGCTTTGTACTGTGGACCAACTTGCTCGGCCATCTGGAGCAGATCGAGAGCTACGCCCCTGGCCATGAGGTCAGGTTTGGAAGCTTAAACTATACTGCCGATGTCGGATTCACGGGTTCCGGCAGACCCTTAAGGTTCGAACACTGGGGTGCACGCGGAGATTACGCCCTCTACCTCCCCGTCTCGCAAGGATCTAAACTACTAAAATAACTACACAAAGGACACAAGATTTATACTGGTTCGGGCCACCGTTGTGGTGTAATACCCTACTCCAGTGTGTGGATGGTGGATTGCCTCTTCGGGCTGGTGATGATGAACAATACAAGGAAGAACAACCTCGCGAGGGTCTGTTCTTGGCTGGGGCGATGAACTGCTAGGAGGAGTTCAGTCACCCTTCTCTCTCTCACTCACTCCCTCTCTGCTTTTCTCTCACTTTGTCGACCTTCTCTCCCTACCCCCTTGCTATGTGCGTGGCTGGTCCTATTTATAGAGGCCCTGGTCCTCTTCCCAAATATTGAGTGGGAAGGGAGCCAACAATGGCGGGCTAATTTGAAGGGGAACATCTAGTACACTTATCCTGACTAAAGTTGGTCTTCGCCTGCCAAAGGCTCTGCGGTGATGTCGTGCTGGGCTCCATGGTGACCTCCGTCTCGTAGTCCGCCTAGTCTTGGTCTCACTACATCGAAATGGAAACCTTTGCCTAACGCCTCGGTACTTAGCGGCTGCGCTTGCCCCCTTTGCACCAAAGAGGAAAGAAGGACGCTGCGTGCGTTGGCGCCCGCCTGGCGCCCTGAGTCGTCATGGCTGGCGTCATGGGCACCTCGCGAGGTACCCCGCCTTGATTTCTCCGCCTCCTCGCGAGCCAGCCTGAGGAGGCTGCGCCTGAGGATGCGCCATGTCGTCCACCCCGCGAGGCTTGGCCCCTCGCGAGGGTCTTGAGTCCTTTGTTGATGAAGATGGGCCATGCTGGGCCTCCTTTGAGCCACGCCGCAGGCCGCAGGCAGGCAAGTCTGGGGACCCCCGTTCCCAGAACGCCGATAGTAGCCCCCGGGCCCAAGGCGCGCATGGACTTGGCCGTGCTGAGAGGCGAAAGGGCAAGGGCGAAGTGCCGCGGGCCCTAACAGCCTGCGGCCTTGGGCGCCGCGTGGCGGTTGATGGGACGTGGGCGGCACTGTTCCCCCCACGCCCCCTTATTCTGCGCCCTGTCAGGCGGACTTGTGGTTGCACACAGCCGCTCCCCTTCTTGTTGCTCGAGCGTCTCCTGTTCTTCCTTCCTTCGAACGCCTGCTCCCGCCTCCAGTCCAATCTCGAATCTTCCCCCTCCTTCCCATCGCCATGGCTCCGACGAGGAAGGAGAGAGGGGAGAAACCCATGCCTCCGTCTTGTGCGCCGCCATCGGTGACCCCCGTCGCCGGCCAGTCGACCGTACTCAACCAAGAGTTCCTGGGTAGGGACAGCTTGGCTCTGGCCTCCGTATTCAACGAGTGCGGGAGGACGACGGCCTGGCCCGCGTCCCACTTCTCCATTGACAGGATAGCAACCGAGGTCCCATGTTTTAACGACGCCTTGTGGGCGGGTCTGGTTCCCCCCTTCTCTGATTTCTTCAATGCCGTGCTCTCCCATTATCAGATCCACTTGATGCATCTAAGTCCAGAGTCCATCACCCTCCTTTCGGTCTTCGCCTTCGTTTGCAAAGCCATGCTGGGCATCCCTCCTTCGGTTGCCTTGCTATGCCACTTCTTCTCGCTGCGTCTTGTCGACCCCTCCCAACGGTGGGTGTGCGCGAGCTTTGCTGCCGAGCTTGAGACCGAGGCCTCTGGAATTGACTTCAAACTCCCCCTGCCCACGGTTGGGTTCCGCGAGCGGTGGTTGTATGTGGACGCAGGGGTGCCCAGCCCCCTGCTATTGGAGCGGACCTCGCCTGCTGTCCCCAATTCGGGTTGGGGCCAGGAGACGCTCAAGAACCCCCAGCTCGTCTTCGTCTGGACCCGCTTCACGCTCCTAAGGAAGCTCGGCGTGACAGCGCCCAAAGTGGTGAAGGAGTTTCTGTTGTGCCGCGTCGCTCCCCTGCAGCGCCACTCTCGCCGGATGTGGGCCTTCCGTGGGCGCGAGGATAACATGAGGCTCCAGGAAGAAGACCTGGCTCCTGCGGCGCTGAAGTCGACGCTCTTGACTTTGGCCGGGGACCCCAACCCCGGCAACGTTCGGCAGGGAGGGGCCTTGCTGTATCTCTGCCAGAGCAGGGCCGACTTCGTGAAGCAGATGCCCGTCTTTGATGAGTGGGGGCTGCGCCCCACCGGCCTCCAAGGACCTCGCGAGAATCCAATGGTGGTGACTGCCCTCCCAATCGGCCAAGGCGACTCCTCCTCAAGTGGCGGAGCAGGGAGGCAGGAGGCACCTGAGGCCGAGGGGGGCCCTGATGAGGTGGCAGCGCCGGGTGACGCTTGTGAGGGGACGGCTCCTGAGGCTCGTGCCGCTGCGGCTGAAGGTGGGAAGCAGCCGCTCCCGGCGCCCGGGGCTGAGGCCTTGGAGGCCCCAGCCGCGTCTTCTGGCGAGGTGATGGATGGCACACGCCAGGCAGGCGCCCCTGACGCGGACCACTCTAATGCTCCGTCCTCGCGGCAGGTTGATCCTTGCGCTCTTCTCTTGGGCCGCTTCCGCGTGGACTTTGAAGCCCTCCGGAGGAAGAGCGAGGCCCTGGGTGATGACTTCCCTTGTCGCGTGCTGAAGCGCAGGAAGTACTTCGCCACTGACGAGTGAGTCCTCTTTCTCTCTGGCTCCTGATCCTCTTGTTGCTTTTGCTGATCCTTGCTCCGCAAGCCCCTTTCGACTGAGCTCACGGAAGTCGCCAAGGTGCCGCCTCCCTTGGCTTCGTCTCTTCCGTCGCCCCCGAGTGTCCCGAGCAACACTGCCCTTGTGGTGAGGGTGAACGACGAGGTGGACCGTCATGTAACGCACGGCGGCCCTTCTATCCCTGCGATCTCCTTCCGCGGGCCCTCTCTTGGCATAGCCAGCCTGCCATGGGCCTCTCGTCTGGTGCGGGTTGCGACTGGTTGAGGCGCCTCCTGCGCCCCTCATCTGGGGACGGGCTGGCCCTAGGCCGGGCTTCTGATGCAGCGTGCCCGGCCGTCGCGAGGGCGCCAGCCCCCAGCCCCCTGCCCGGAGGAGGAACGATGATTCGTGGCCCCCGGCGCTTGCTTGAGGCGGATGATGGTGTGGAAGATGTGCTTGAGCGCGCCCGGGAGCGCTGCACTCGCCGCCAAGGGTTCCTTCGAAGAGCGGCCGACGCGGTGGACTTGCTTGGGGAGGAGCTTGCCGACGAAGATGCTCGCTTGGAGGCCGAGGGCCTGCGCCTGGCCGCAGGGAGGCGCGAGCTGGAGGCCGCCATTGCCCTCGCGCGTCATCAGCGCAATCTTGACGATGAAGAGGCGAAGGCGTCGCTGGAGGCCTCTCGAGTGGCCTGATCCCAGGCCACCGAGGAGGCCCGGGGAGCTGACCAATGGTGAGAGGCAGCGGAGGAGCGGGCTCGCGAGCTCCTGGCCCGGTGCCACTCATTGGAGGAGCAAGTGGAGCTGCGTGAGCTGGCCCTTGCGTCGATGCGGGTGGCCTCTGGCGACCCAGCTGAGCTCCAGAGGGAGCGCCTAGTGACGCAGGCGGAAGACGATGTTATGTGGGTGGCTGGTCCTATTTATAGAGGCCCTGGTCCTCTTCCCAAATATTGAGCGGGAAGGGAGCCAACAATGGCGGGCTAATTTGAAGGGGAACATCTAGTACACTTATCCTGACTAAAGTTGGTCTTCGCCTGCCAAAGGCTCTGCGGTGACGTCGTGCTGGGCTCCATGGTGACCTCCGTCTCGTAGTCCGCCTGGTCTTGGTCTCGTTGCACCGAAATGGCAACCTTTGCCTGACGCCTTGGTACTCAGCGGCTGCGCTTGCCCCCTTTGCACCAAAGAGGAAAGAAGGACGCTGCGCGCGCTGGCGCCCGCCTGGCGCCCTGAGTCGTCATGGCTTGCGTCATGGGCACCTCGCGAGGTACCCCGCCTTGATTTCTCCGCCTCCTCGCGAGCCAGCCTTAGGAGGCTGCGCCTGAGGACGCGCCGTGTCGTCCGCCCCGCGAGGCTTGGCCCCTCGCGAGGGTCTTGAGTCTTGTGTTGATGAAGATGGGCCATGCCGGGCCTCCTTTGAGCGACGCCGCAGGCCGCAGGCAGGCAAGTCTGGGGACCCCCGTTCCCAGAACACCGACAGCCGACATCCGTGGAGACTTGATCCTCGACGGATTCGAACCCATGTCAGGTACGCCGCACAGTCACGATGAGCATTGTTTAGCTCTGCCATCGGACAGTGTTCAGGAGATCACACCTGTAACTACTTCGGCCCTCAATCTGGAACAGATCACGCCGTCCGAGGACGGGTGGATGGACCACACCATGGAGGCCACACACTCAGCGGCGATTGAGCCGAATACTGACTTCACCTCCTATGAGGCCTGTCTTGCCGGACACTCGGATTCGTCCCCGGTCACAGACTTCGGACCGCTCGCGTCCGTGCCCATCCAATCTAATTGGGCACCGATCATGGAGTTCACCTACGCGGATATCTTTCAGCACTCGCCCCTAGGTGATGTGCTAAACTCATTACGGTCTCTCTCCTTGTCAGGAGACCCTTGGCCGAACTATGTCCGGCTTGAGTGGGAAGCGGACGGCGAAGAAATTTGTTCCCCACCCACCACCCACTTAGTAGCCACTGTCGACGACCTAACCGACATGTTCGACTTCGACTCCGAAGACATCGACGGTATGGACGACGATGCAGGAGACGAACAGGAACCACCGCCCACAGGGCGCTGGACTGCCACCTCATCGTATGATATATACATGGTGGACACCCCCAAATAAAGTGATAGCAATAAGGAAACGGAGGATAATCCCCTCGAGAAGAAATCCAAGAACCGGCGTCATCGGCGCCGCTCTAAGCCCCGCCATAGCAAAAACAACGATGCCGGCACAGGAGCCAATAACGCTACAAATAGTGCCAAAAACAAAGACAATCCCCTCTAGCCAGGCTTTGAGCAGGAGGATGGGCAAGCCAGCCCCAAGGAACAGGCAGCACACGGAGAATCAGAGGATGACAATTACATGCCTCTCTTCGAAGACGAGGTGAGCCTTGGCGACGAAGAATTTACCATGCCTGAGGATCCCGTCGAACAGGAGCGCTTCAAGCGCCGGCTTATCGCCACAACAAAAAGCCTGTAGAAAAAGCAATAACAGCTTCAAGCTGAGCAAGATCTGCTAGCAAATAGATGGACTGAAGTCCTGGCAGCCGAGGAACACGAACTCGAGAGCCCAATCAAAAGTTTCCCAAAGCGCAGGATGCTACCCCAACTTGAAGAGGAAGCATTAAAGCCTGCGATTCCAGCGTATGATGCAGTAGACCGGCCACCTCGTTGCCGAGACAAAGTGGCATATAAGCCCGAAGTCCAGCCCGCACCCCGTCGCCAGTCAAACAAGAACAACAAGGCCCGGGGTAACACGCAGGACCTGTGAGACGTATTGGAAAACAAAGCAGGACACAAAAGATCGATCTTCGGATCACGAGGCGTGCCCCAACACATGACGACGACCGTCATGCCGGATATACCAAAAGCAAATCCGGCCAGGCCGAACATAGCAGACAAGACTCATACGAACTGCATCTTGATATAGCCCGGCACAGAGGGGCCGCACACCCCCTATGCTTCACTGATGAAGTAATGGATCATGAATTTCCAGAAGGGCTTAAACCCGTGAACATTGAATCACATGATGGTACTACTGACCCCGCGGTATGGATAGAGGATTTCTTCCTCCACATTCACATGGCCCGCAGGGATGATCTACACGCCATCAAGTACCTCCCATTAAAACTCAAAGGACCGGCTCGACATTGGCTGAATAGCTTGCCGGCAAACTCCATCGGAAGTTGGGAGAACCTGGCAGACGCATTCCTGGATAACTTCCAGGGCACATATATGCGACCACCGGATGCTGATGATTTGAGTCACATAACACAACAGCCCGGAGAGTCAGCCAGGAAATTCTGGACCCGGTTCCTAACGAAAAAGAACCAAATTGTGGACTGTCCGGATGCCGAAGCCCTAGTGGCCTTTAAACATAACATCCATGATGAGTGGCTCACCAGGCATTTCGGCCAAGAGAAGCCAAAGTCCATGGCAGCCCTCACAACACTCATGACCCGCTTCTGCGCGGGCGAGGATAGCTGGTTGGCCCGTAGAAACAACACAACAAGCAACCCTAGCACATAGGAGGCCAGAGATAGCAACGGCAATCCATGTTGCAACAGATACAAGAGCCGCAACAACGATGATAATGCCGAAGACACGACAGTCAATGCCGGATTCAGTGGCTCTAAATCCGGTCAACGGAAAAAGGCGCTCAAAAGAAACAATCCAGGCCCGTCCAGTTTGGACCGCATACTCGACCGCTCGTGTCAAATTCACAGCACCCTCGATAAGCCAGCCAACCACACCAATAGAAAATGCTGGGTCTTCAAACAGGCCGACAAGTTGAATGCCGAAAGCAAGGAAAAGGGACTGCATAGCGACGAGGAGGAGGAGCCCCGGCCGCCGAACACAAGAGGACAGAAGATATTTCCTCCCCAAGTGAAAACGGCGAACATGATATACGCAACCCATATCCCCAAGAGGGAACGAAAGCATGCACTCAGGGACGTCTACGCGATGGAGCCAGTCGCCCCAAAATTTAACCCATAGTCTTCTTGTCCGATCACTTTTGATCGCACGGACCACCCCACTAGTATCCGTTATGGAAGTTCTGCCGCATTGGTCCTCGATCCTATCATTGACGGATTCCACCTCACTCGAGTCCTTTTGGACGGTGGCAACAGCCTGAACCTGCTTTATCAGGATACAGTGTGCAAAATGGGTATAGACCCCTTGAGGATCAAACCCACAAAAATCACCTTCAAAGGTGTCATACCAGGTGTAGAGGCCTGTTGCACGGGCTCAATCACACTGGAAGTGGTCTTCGGATCTCCGGATAACTTCCTAAGTGAAGAATTAATATTTGATATCGTCCCCTTCCGCAGTGGCTATCACGCACTACTCGGACGAACCGCATTCGCTAGATTCAATGCAGTACCGCATTATGCATACCTCAAGCTCAAAATGCTAGGACCTCGCAGGGTTATAACAGTTAGCGGAAACACAGAACACTCGCTCCGCATGGAGGAGCACACTGCGGCCCTTGCAGCAGAAATGCAAAGCAGCCTTTTGAGGCAAACCGCCAATTCGGCGACAAGTTCCCCAGACACATTCAAGCGAGTCCGGAATAACCTGCAACAGAATCGCTAGGCGCGTTCAGAGCTCGTCTAGCAATTTGGCCTCCATCCTAGTCCTAGTCAAGCGACGAAATTTACGTTGTGCGTACATAACTACGCACTAAAGATACCATGGGTATAGGTGGAGGCACGGCTATGGCACGTCCCACAATGCGGTTCAGCCGCCTCAGGACCAGTATATCTTTATTATTTTCTTCCTTTCAGGACCCTATTCTCTGGAGGCCCTGTCTAATAGCTAGATCATCGGACCCATTACGAGAGGGAAGCACCAAGGGAGCAAGAATCTTTGACGTACAAAGGAATACCCAGGTGGTCTCTCGTTATACCTGTTTTACATACCCGCACGCAGCTCGCCCTTGGATCGGACATGTCAGATAGTCCTATTTGTTCTTATTGTACTACTTATACACATACGCTTTGACGTATCCTATAAATAACAATGCACAACGTCAGCTTATTATTACATTTATTCACCTTTTTTCCTTGTTTGTCTATTCACGACAAGTTGCTCCCGTACATTCTGGTACGTTCAGTACACCAAGGGCTTCAGTGTACCCCATAACACGGCAAGAAAAGTCCGAACACTTTCGACAGTGCGGCACCCCGAACTTATAGCATTATATGCATCAGCTCCGAATCATGTCTTGGGTCAATAGTTGGGTTTGCCCGGCTCCCATGTTTTGGTGCCTTACGTTCCGCTATATCGGCTAAGTTAGCACTGGGAGAACTACTGCGATTGTGCCCCAGTTCTTCCAGACGAGCACCTCAGTAGAGAAAGCCGAAAACTGACTGTCATGATGCGGCGAGAGCTGGTTGCTGTTCGAGAGGTCCCAAATCCCTAAAGATTTGTTCCGCTTCAGGCAAGGAGTCGGCCTTGTCCGATTTAGGCGTTCATAGCGCCCCAAGTTCGGCCTTCCAAATACTAGGGGCTTCACCAAAATTTAAAATTGTAGACTTCTATGGCTAAGTGAGAGTGATAAAGCCTTATAGTCCGATTGCCTGGTTCGTTGTGCTGAACACCTCCTTCGAAGGACCCAAAACTGGGATAAAGGGTGATCATATTTATCCCGAACACCTCGGTACTAGCTACATGGGGGCGGAAGCCAACGACTGGCCAACTCTCAGATTTTATAAACGGCCGCATAGAAGGTAATATTTTAAATCAACAAGCGTTATATAGCACAGACGAACTCGTTTTCATATTACAGGATCACATGAGTACACTCATTCAAATATTACATCCTTAGAACATTCCTTCGCCACAAGGCGGGCACCCTTCAGGATGCTGTCATAATAATTTTCAGGGCGGCGATGCTCCTTGCCCTCCGGCGGCCCCTCCTTCACCAGCTTCTCGACATCCATCTTCGCCCAGTGCACTTTCGCTCGGGCAAAAGCCCTACGTGCACCCTCAATGCAGACGGACCGCTTTATGACTTCAAGCCATGGGAAGGCATTCACAAGCCGCCTCACCAGGCTGAAGTAGCTGCCAGGCAGGGGCTCGCCAGGCCACATCCGTACTACGAGGACCTTCATGGCCTGTTCGGCCGCCTTGTGGAGCTCGACCAATTGCTTCAACTGGTCGCTCAAGGGCATCGAATGTTCGGTCCCAGTATACTGAGACCAGAACAACTTCTCCGTTGAGCTTCCTTCCTCGGCCTGGTAAAATTCTGCGGCATCGGACACACTACAGGGAAGATATGTGAACACTCCTGGAGAGCTCTGAACTCAGGTAAGTAAAAGGAAAGTTTCCTTCACATGCTTGCTTTGCATAATGAATTCCTTACCCGCCGCTATCTTCTGGACCACCTGAAGCTCCTGGAGGGCTTGTGGGCTTCGGCCTTGGCATTTTTTGTGTTCTCAAGGGCCTTCGCAAGCTCAGACCCTTGCGTCTTAGAGTCACGCTCCAAGGACTCGTATTTGTTGACGAAATCCTGGAGCTCTTGCTACACCTCGCCGACTCGAGCCTCTTGCTTCTCGTGCTCGGTGCGCTCCTTGGCCGCTTTGTCTTCGGCCTCGGACAACGCCTCCTTCAGGGCCGCCACTTCGGTCATGGCCCCTAGCAAAATTCATGATGATCCCATGACTTAACAATCACATTCCTTTTTATTCCTTATCAATATACGGACGGGTACTACTTACCTTTGTTCTCTTCGAGCTGCCTCTTGGTAAGGTCGAGCTCTTTTTCGGGCTGCACAAGTTCCCGCTTCAGTGCGGAGACCTCTGCAGTGCGAGCGGTAGTGGCCAGCAGCGAAGCCTGCTTATTCACATAAGACACATTCTGATTAGACTCCTGTGATTATTATTTGATCCTCTGTTCAGCCTTTCCTCGCGAATGCCAAACAGAGCATGAAAGGCTACTGTCTATGCTATACCATTTTCTTATAAATTGATTACTTACCTCAAAGCCTGTTAGGAGGCTGGCACAGGCTTCAGTCAGTCTGCTTTTAGCGGACTGAACCTTCTCTACCACCGCACTCATGACAGTGCGGTGCTCTTTGTCAATGGAAGCGCCACGAAGCGCTTCCAGCAAGTTGTCCGGTGCCGTTGGATGGACAGAGGCCATCGGCATAGACGGCTCGCCCCCCTTTGTGAGGGGTCGCCCGACAGAGTCCGGAACCATGGGAGGTTCCGGCGCAGTATTCGGCCGGGGGCCGGACTTGCTGCCCCCGTCCTTAGGGCCCACGGGATCCTTGCCTCCCTTGCGCCCGGTGTATGGGAGGTCTCCTTGGGGCGCCCCCAGAACTACCTTCCCTTGGCTTGGTACCCTTCGGGACAACACCTTGGTGTCATTCGTAGGGCGAGGGGGGGGGGGAGGCGGTCGGGAGCGAATCACTGTTCATCTCCGACAGGCCCAGAGACCCATCCAAAGAGGATACGTCGAGATGGTCCTTGGGTGGGATGCATGATCATGTTCGGCATGATAAGAAACAATAAAACGAAATATACCAGAACTGTTATGGTATCTGGATACTTACGACTTTGCCAGGGGCTTGTCCATGGGAAACCACTCCTCGTCGTTGAACGCGGCCGTGGTGGAGCGGTCCGGAAGGAGGGCTCTTCCCTTCTTGGACCCTTCGGCCTCCCCGGATGGGGCGGCCTTCCTTTTCTTATCCCCCCCCCCCGGCTGGATGGGGAGAATTTTCCTCCTCCTCCTCCTCGTCTTCGTGGGAGGAGGGCGTCTTGGTGTTATCGGATGACGATTCCGATACAACCTTGCGCCGGAGAGCTTTCCTGGTCCCCGCAGCCTTCTTCATGGCCTTCTTCTCCGGTGCCTCATAGGGCGCCGGAACCAGCATCTCCGTCAGGAGAGTACTTGTTGGATCTTCGAGCAGTGGGCCGGACAGTCGATCCGCTCCGCTGTCGCGACCCATTCCTGTCAAATAATGTGAAGGCTCAGATCCCTCACATAATTATACTAGGGAAAGAAACGCCTTATGAGATATAAGTAGCTTACCGGATTAGCAGGGCGCTTTGCGCTGAGTCCGCGGTCCTCGGTAAGAGAAGGAGGTACCTCGGTAGACTTGAACATCACCCTCCAGATGTCCTGGAGCGTCGTGTCAAAGAGCTCTCGCAACATCTAGTGCCTTGTCGAGTCGAACTCCCACATATTGAATGCCCGTCTTTGACACGGGAGGATCCAGCAGAAGAGCATGACCTGGACCACGTTGACAAGCTTGATTTTCTTGCTTATCATGTTTTTAACACAATTCTGGAGTCCGGTCAGCTCCACCGATGAACCCCCAAGATAAGCCCTTCTCTTTCCAGGAGGTGAGCCGCATGGGGATGCCGGATCGGAATTCGGGGGGCGCCGCCTAGTTGGTGTCGCGCGGCTCGGTGATGTAGAGCCACCCTGATTGCCACCCCTTTACGGTCTCCACATAGGAGCCTTCGAGCCAGGTGACGTTGGGCATTTTGCCCACCATGACGCCTCCGCACTCCGCTTGCTGGCCGACCACCACCTTCAGTTTAACATTGAAGGTCTTTAGCCACAGGCCGAAGTGGGGCTTGATGCGGAGGAAGGCCTCGCACACGATGATAAACCCCGAGATGTTGAGGATGAAATTGGGGACCAGATCATGGAAGTCTAGCCCGTAGTAGAACATGAGCCCGTGAACGAATGGGTGGAGGGGAAATCCCAGCCCGCGGACGAAATGGCTAAGGAATACAGCCCTTTCGTGGGGCTCGGGGGTAGGAACGATCTGCCCCGCGCCTTGGAGCCGGTGCACAATGTCTACAGCCAGGTATCCGGCTTCCTGGAGCTTCGTGATGTTCTCCTCCATGACGGAGGAGGCCAACCACTTGCCTCACGCTCCGGACATGTTCAGAGTGTTTTTGCAGAGAAAGATGCGAACTTAGGCGCTGGAGCTTGAGTGCGCGAGAATGGATGGGCAGGGAGGAAGAAGGCGTGGGTAAAAAAGAGGAGTCCTTATCCCTTTATAAGGGCGGTAGAAACTGCTTGCCTCCCCACTTGCCTAGTAAACCTCGCTTATTCCCCAAGCTTCATGATTGATGGCGCGGTTGGGTTACCCACACCCGTATTGATGAGAATCCCGTGATAAGGGGACACAATCTCTGCTTCAACAAGACGTGCCAAGAAAACTGCCTCGCAATATGTGCAATAGCTGGTTAAGAAGAACGGTTCGAATAATAACCGGAGCCATGGCGTGATGTCACGTTATGAAAAGTTGTCGTCAGATTAGATCTGTGGAAATATTATACTCTCTACGGTGGTATGTGGAATTTGTTTTGCAGAGCCGGACACTATCCTTGTGTTCAAAATCTTCTATGGAGTATTCGGAGGAGGAACCTGCCTTGCAATGCCGAAGACAATCTGCGCGTCGGACTCGTCGTCATTGAAGCCTGGTTCAGGGGCTACTGAGGGAGTCCTGGATTAGGGGGTCCTCGGACAGCCGGACTATATCCCTTGGCCGGACTGTTGGACTATGAAGATACAAGATTGAAGACTTCGTCCCGTGTCCGGATGGGACACTCCTTTGCGTGGAAGGCAAGGTTGGCAATTCGGATATGTAGATCTCCTCCCTTGTAACCGACTCTGTGTAACCCTAGCTCCCTCCGGTGTCTATATAAACCGGAGGGTTTTAGTCCGTATGACAACAACAATCATACCATAGGCTAGCTTCTAGGGTTTAGCCTCTCCGGTCTCTTGGTAGATCAACTCTTGTAATACTCATATCGTCAAGATCAATCAAGCAGGAAGTAGGGTATTACCTCCATCGACAGGGCCTGAACCTGGGTAAACATTGTGACCCCCACCTCCTGTTACCATTCGCCTTAGACGCACAGTTCGGGACCCCCTACCCGAGATCCGCCGGTTTTGACACCGACAATCATCTTATAATGCTACCGCCATACTAAGCAAAATAAGATGCATAATGGATAAACATCATATGCAATCAATATAAGTGATATGTGATATGTCTCCAACATATCTATAATTTTTTATTGCTCCATGCTATATTATTTACAGTTTTCGACATTATTGGGCTTTATTATCCACTTTTATATTATTTTTCGGACTAACCTATTAACCGGAGGCCCAGCCCAGAATTGTTGTTTTTTGCCTGTTTTAGGGTTTCGAAGAAAAGGAATATCAAACGGAGTTCAAACGGAATGAAACCTTCGGGAACGTGATTTTCTCAACGAACAAGACCCGGGAGACTTGGACCCTACGTCAAGGCACAAGAGAGGATGCCGCGAGGTAGGGGGCGCGCCCACCCCCACCAGGCACGCCCTCCACCCTCGTGGGCCCCCTGTTGCTCCACCGACGTACTCCTTCCTCCTATATATACCTACGTACCTCCAAACAATCAGATATGGAGCCCAAACCCTAATTCCACCACTGCAACTTTCTGTATCCACGAGATCCCATTTGGGGCCTATTCCAGAGCTCCGCCGGAGGGTGCACCGATCACAGAGGGCTTATACATCAACACCATAGCCCCTCCGATGAAGTGTGAGTAGTTTACCTCAGACCTACGGGTCCATAGTTAGTAGCTAGATGGCTTCTTCTCTCTTTTTGGATCTCAATACAATGTTCTCCCCCTCTCTTGTGGAGAACTATTCGATGTAATCTTCTTTTTGTGGTGTGTTTGTTGAGACCGATGAATTGGGGGTTTATGATCAAGTATATCTATGAATAATATTTGAATCATCTCTGAATTCTTTTATGTATGATTGGTTATCTCTGCAAGTCTCTTCGAATTATCAGTTTGGTTTGGCCTACTAGATTGATCTATCTTGCAATGGGAGATGTGCTTAGCTTTGGGTTCAATCTTGCGGTGTCCTTTCCCGGTGACAGTAAGGGCAGCATGGAACGTATTGTATTGTTGCCATCGAGGATAATAAGATGGGGTTTTCTTCATATTGCATGAGTCTATCCCTCTACATCATGTCATCTTGCTTAAGGCGTTACTCTGTTTTTAACTTAATACTCTAGATGCATGCTGGATAGCGGTTGATGAGTGGAGTAATAGTAGTAGATGCAGGCAGGAGTTGGTCTACTTGTCTCGTACGTGATGCCTATATACATGATCATACCTATATATTCTCATAACTATGCTCAATTCTGTCAATTGCCAACATTAACTTGTTCACCCACCGTAGAATACTTACGCTCTTGAGAGAAGCCACTAGTGAAACCTATGGCCCACGGGTCTATCTTCATCATATTAATCTCCTACTACTTAGTTATTTACTTTGCCATTTACTTTGCCATTTACTTTGCCTTTATTTTACTTTGCATCTTTATCATAAAAATACCAAAAATATTATCTTATCATATCTATCAGATCTCACTCTCGTAAGTGGCCTTATAGGGATTGACAACCCCTATTTGCGTTGGTTGCGAGGATTTATTTGTTTTGTGCAGGTACGAGGGACTCACGCGTAGCCTCCTACTGGATTGATACCTTGGTTCTCAAAAACTGAGGGAAATACTTACGCTACTTTGCTGCATCATCCCTTCCTCTTCGGGGAAAACCAACGCAGTGCTCAAGAGGTAGCAAGAAGGATTACTGGCGCCGTTGCCGGAGAGGTCTATGCAAAAGTCAACATACCAAGTACCCATCACATACCCTTATCTCCCGCATTACATTATTTTCCATTTTCCTCTCATTTTCCTCTCCCCCCACTTCACCCTTGCCGTTTTATTCGTCCTCCCTCTCTTTCTCTATTTGCCTCTTTTTGCCCGGTTGCTTCTTGTTTGCTCGTATGGTTAGAATAGTTGTTTATTTATTACTAAACAGAGAACCTAAGATCTATGGATCCTCATCCACTTGCTAATCTTTTTAAGAGGTCCAATTATGATAAACCAATTGCTAGTGAGTTTTGTGCACTAGATTTTCTTTATGAAGTTTTGCTTGAAATTCGTGAATCTGAAAAGTGTGATGAATTACCTCATGAAGCGATTCACAATAGATCTTTGAATAGAAAGCATGATTGCAATGATTCTATTATAAATTCTATTAATGGCAATTGTGCTAATAAAATGCAAAACCCTAAACTTGGGGATGCTAGTTTTGCTATGTCCTCTACTTGTTGCAATGGTCATGATTGGGGTGATTCTTCTTTTGATCTTGAAAATTTATTTAAACCCCATGATGAATATGAGATTGATTATAATGTTTGCAATAATACTGAAAGTGGGTTTGGGAGAATGTCAACTTTAGATCCCTCATATTTGGAGAATGTTCAAACTTATGAAGTTTTTGATAAAAGTGGGTTTGGAAAGGTCATGACTTTAGTTAATGTTAATCCCACTATTTTGGAAGAGTGTCAGCTTTGCATGCATGTGGATCGTGTTGAAAATATTTTATGTGATAGCTATTTTTTGAATTTGATTATGACGCTACATGTAATTATTATGAGAGAGGAAAATATTGTGGTAGAAATTTTCATGTTACTAAATTACCTCTCGTTATGTTGAGATTGCTATTGTTTCTTTCCGCTTCCTTGCATATGCTAGTTTTTGCTTGCCTTGCTACTTTGTTTTCCTATAAGATGCCTATGCATAGGAAGTATGTTAGACTTAGATGTGTTTATCACGTGTTTTATTAGCTCTCTTTGTGCTTCAATTCTTGTCTTTCATGTGAGCATCATTGAAATATTATGCCAAGCTATAAGGCTTTAAAGAAAAGCGCTTGTTGGGAGTCAACCCAATATTTATCCTTGCTGTTATTTAATAAATAATTTATCTAGCCTCTGTTTTGGTTGTGCTTTTTGTGTTTAATTAATGTTTGTGCCAAGTAGAACCGTTGGGAAGACTTGGGGAAAGTCTTGTTGAACTTGCTGTAAAAAACAGAAACTTTAGCGCTCACGAGAACTGCTGTCATTTTTATTTGGAAAGCGATATTTAGTTAATTATTTTTGCAGATGATTAATAGATAAATTCCTCACGTCCAAAAATTTATTTTAAAATTTTTTTGATTCCATATCTTGCGCTAGCTACAGATTACTACAGACTGTTCTGTTTTTGACAGATTGTATTTTTCGTGTGTTGTTTTCTTATTTTGATGAATGTTTGGTTAGTAAAATAGTTTATAAACCATAGATAAGTTGGAATACGGTAGGTATAACACCAATATAAATAAATAATGACTTCATTACAGTACCTTGAAGTGGTCTTTTATTTTCTTTCGCTAACGGAGCTCACGAGATTTTCTACTTTAAGTTTTGTGTTGTGAAGTATTCAAGTTTTGGGTATATATTTGATGGATTATGGAACAAGGAGTGGCAAGAGCCTAAGCTTGGGGATGCCCATGGAACCCCCAAGATAATATAAGGACACCTAAAAGCCAAAGCTTGGGGATGCCCCGGAAGGCATCCCCTCTTTCGTCTACTTCTATCGGTAACTTTACTTGGAGCTATATTTTTATTCGCCACATGATATGTGTTTTACTTGGACTGTCTTGTATGATTTGAGTATTTTCTTGTTAGTTTACCACAATCATCCTTGATGTACACACCTTTTGAGAGAGCCATACATGATTTGGAATTTGTTAGAATACTCTATGTGCTTCGCTTATATCTTTTGAGTTATATAATTTTGCTCTAGTACTTCACTTATATCTTTTAGAGCACGGTGGTGGATTTGTTTTATAGAAACTATTGATCTCTCATGCTTCACTTAGGTTATTTTGAGAGTCTTAATAGCATGGTAATTTGCTTAAAATCCTAATATGCTAGGTATTCAAGATTAGTAAAATTTTATTAAGAGTGTTTTGAATACTAAGAGAAGTTTGATGCTTGATGATTGTTTTGAGATATGGAGGTATTAATATCAAAGTCATGCTAGTTGAGTAGTTGTGAAATTGAGAAATACTTGTGTTAAAGTTTGCAAGTCCCGTAGCATGCACGGATGGTAAATGTTATGCAACAAATTTGAAACATGAGGTGTTATTTGATTATCTTCCTTATGAGTGGCGGTCGGTGACGAGCGATGGTCTTTTCCTACCAATCTATCCCCCTAGGAGCATGCGCGTAGTACCGAGGTTTTTGATTACTTGTAGATTTTTGCAATAAGTATGTGAGTTCTTTATGACTAATGTTGAGTCAATGGATTATACGCACTCTCACCCTTCCATCCTTGCTAGCCTCTTCGGTACCATGCATTGCCCTTTCTCACATTGAGAGTTGGGACAAACTTCGTCGGTGCATCCAAACCCCGTGATATGATACGCTTTTTCACACATAAACCTCCTTATATCTTCCTCAAAACAGCCACCATACCTACCTATTATGGAATTTCCATAGCCATTCCGAGATATATTGCCATGCAACTTTCCATCATTCCGTTCGTCATGACATATTCATCATTGTCATATTGCTTAGCATGATCATGTAGTTGACATAGTATTTGTGGCAAAGCCACCGTTCATAATTCTTTCATACATGTCACTCTTGGTCCATTGCATATCCCGGTACACCGCCGGAGGTATTCATATAGAGTCATACTTTGTTCTAGTATCGAGTTGTAATCATTGAGTTGTAAATAAATAGAAGTGTGATGATCATTATTAATAGAGCATTGTCCAAAAAAAGAGAAGGGCCAAATAAAAAAATATAAAAATAAAAGGGGCAATGCTACTATCCTTTTTTTCCACACTTGTGCTTCAAAGTAGGACCGTAATCTTCAGGATAGAGAGTCTCTTGTTTTGTCACTTTCATATACTAGTGGGAATTTTTCATTATAGAACTTGGCTTGTATATTCCAACAATGGGCCTCCTCAAGTGCCCTAGGTCTTCATGAGCAACCAAGTTGGATGCACACCCACTTAGTTTCTTTTGTTGAGCTTTCATACATTTATAGCTCTAGTGCATCCGTTGCATGGCAATCCCTCTCCTTGCATTAACATCAATGGTGAGCATCTCCATAGCCCACTGATTAGCCTCGTTGATGTGAGACTTCCTCCTTTTTTTGTCTTCACCACATAACCCCCATCATTATATTCTATTCCACCCATAGTGCTATGTCCATGGCTCGCGCTCGTATATTGCGTGAAAGTTTATAGGTTTGAGATTACTAAAGTATGAAACAATTGCTTGGCTTGTCATCGGGGTTGTGCATGATGAGAACATTCTTGTGTGACGAAAATGAAACATGACTAAACCATATGATTTTGTAGGGATGAACTTTCTTTGGCCATGTTATTTTGAGAAGACATAATTACTTAGTTAGTATTCTTGAAGTATTATCATTTTTATGTCAATATGAACTTTTGTCTTGAATCTTTCGGATCTGAATATTCATACCACAATTAAGAAGAATTACATTAAAATTATGCCAAGTAGCACTTCGCATCAAAAATTCTGTTTTTATCATTTACCTACTCGAGGACGAGCAGGAATTAAGCTTGGGGATGCTTGATACGTCTCCAACGTATCTATAATTTTTGATTGCTCCATTCTATATTATCTACTGTTTTGGACATTATTAGGCTTTATTAGCCACATTTTTTATTATTTTTGGGACTAACCTATTAATCGGAGGCCCAACCCAGAATTGTTGTTTTTTGCCTGTTTTAGGGTTTCGAAGAAAAGGAATATCAAACGGAGTCCAAACGGAATGAAACCTTCGGGAACGTGATTTTCTCAATGAACAAGACCCGGGAGACTTGGACCCTACGTCAAGGCACAGGAGAGGAGGCCACGAGGTAGGGGGGCACGCCCACCCCCACCAGGCGTGCCCTCCACCCTCGTGGGCCCCCTGTTGCTCCACCGATGTACTCCTTCCTCCTATATATACCTACATACCCCCAAACGATCAGATACAGAGCCAAAACCCTAATTCCACCGCCGCAACTTTCTGTATCCACGAGATCCCATCTTGGGGCCTATTCCGGAGGTCCGCCGGAGGGGGCATCGATCATGGAGGGCTTCTACATCAACACCATAGCCCCTCCGATGAAGTGTGAGTAGTTTACCTCAGACCTACGGGTCCATAGTTAGTAGATAGATGGCTTCTTCTCTCTTTTTGGATCGCAATACAATGTTTTCCCCCTCTCTTGTGGAGAACTATTTGATGTAATCTTCTTTTTGCGGTGTGTTTGTTGAGACCGATGAATTGTGCGTTTCTGATCAAGTCTATCTATGAATAATATTTGAATCTTCTCTGAATTCTTTTATGTATGATTGGTTATCTCTGCAAGTCTCTTCGAATTATCAGTTTGGTTTGGCCTACTAGATTGATCTTTCTTGCAATGGGAGAAGTGCTTAGCTTTGGGTTCAATCTTGCGATGTCCTTTCCCGGTGACAGTAAGGGCAGCAAGGCACGTATTGTATTTTTGCCATCGAGGATAACAAGATGGGGTTTTCTTCATATTGCATGAGTCTATCGCTCTACATCATGTCATCTTGCTTAAGGCGTCACTTTGTTTTTAACTTAATACTCTAGATGCATGCTAGATAGCGATCGATGAGTGGAGTAATAGTAGTAGATGCAGGCAGGAATCGATCTACTTGTCTGTGACGTGATGCCTATGTACATGATCATACCTAGATATTCTCATAACTAGGCTCAATTCTATCAATTGCTCAATAGTAATTTGTTCACCCACCGTAGAATACTTACGCTCTCGAGAGAAGCCACTAGTGAAACCTATGGCCCCCGGGTCTATCTTCATCATATTAATCTCCTACTACTTAGTTATTTCCTTTGCTATTTACTTTGCCTTTATTTTACTTTGCATCTTTATCATAAAAATACCAAAAAATTTATCTTATCATATCTATTAGATCTCACTCTCGTAAGTGGCCTTATAGATTGCCAACCACTATTTGCGTTGGTTGCGAGGATTTATTTGTTTTGTGCAGGTACGAGGGACTCGCGCGTAGCCTCCTACTGGATTGATACCTTGGTTCTCAAAAACTGAGGGAAATACTTACGCTACTTTGCTGCATCATCCCTTTCTCTTCAGGGAAAACCAACGCAGTGCTCAAGAGGTAGCAGGGGTCTGATCACACGCCTCCCGTACTCAAATAGCTACCCCGCACGGCACCTCTTAGCCAATAAAGAAGGGGATGCATGACCGCACATAATTGATAAGTCGAACACCCACAGTTTCAATAATACATGTGTTTCCGATTTGTAACGTGACAGCACTTGTTCCAAAATGACTTTGTTTATTGTTAATGTGTGCGCCTTCGCAAATCGGAAAAAAATTTACCACAACATGTTGGTGCCATGTCATGATACCATGCCAAGTTTCATGATTTTCAGCCGTGTTTTGGAATTACTGGAATTAAAAAACCAAGTTTCTCAATGTTTCCGGCCGAGCCACGACGCCCAGATGTTTGAATTTCACTCCCATCTCTTGCATGGGACCTAGAAATTCACCCAAGGACACACATGTGATTTTTCAAACAACTTTGGTGCACTTGAGCATGTGCTTGTAGTTCAAATTTGAATTATGCACATTAAATACCTAGAAACTCAATTAATGTATAAAAAAGGCCAAATGAACCCGAAATAATTCCAAAACTTAGCATAGTACTTCTATTTGGTCTAATCTGGCTATGTAAAAAAATTAAGACGGGAGAAGGTAGTGTATGTACGTCATTTCGCACACGGAGGTGACCCGTTCCCTCTCGGAACCACGAACCTTCTTGAGGGAAGCTCCAGTTTGCAAGATGGTTACACCAAAGCTTGTCCCAATTCGGCCAAAAAAGTTACCACAACATGTTGGTGCCATGTCATGACACCATGCCAAGTTTCATGATTTTCAGGCATGTTTTGGAATTACGGGAATTAAAAAACCAAGTTTCTCAATCTTTCCGGCCGAGCCACGACGCCCAGATGTTTGAATTTCACTCCCATCTCTTGCATGGGACCTAGAAATTCACCCAAGGACACACATGTGATTTTTAAACAACTTTGGTGTATTGGAGCCTGTGCTTGTAGTTCAAATTTCAAATATGCACATTAAATGTCCAGAAACTCAATTAATGTATAAAGAAGGCGAAACGAGCCCGAAATAATTCCAAAATTTAGCACGGTACTTCTATTTGGTCTAATCTGGCTTTGTAAAAAAATTAAGGTGGGAGAAGGCAGTGTACATATGTCATTTCGCACACAGAGGTGACACATTCCCTCTCGGAACCACGAGACTTCTTGAGGGAAGCTCCAGTTTGCAAGAAGCTTACACCAAAGTTTGTCCCAATTCGGCCAAAAAAATTAGCGCAACATGTTGGTGCCATGTCATGACACCATGCCAAGTTTCATGATTTTCAGGCGTGTTTTGGAATTATAGGAATTAAAAAACCATGTTTCTCAATCTTTCCGGCCAAGCCACGATGCCCAGATGTTTGAATTTCACTCCCATCTCTTGCATGGGACCTAGAAATTCACCCAAGGACACACATGTGATCTTTCAAAGAACTTTGGTGCACTGGAGCCTGTGCTTGCAGTTCAAATTCGAATTATGCACATTAAATGCCCAGAAACTCAATTAATGTATAAAAAAGGCTAAACGAGCCCAGAATAATTCCAAAATTTAGCACGGTACTTCTATTTGGTCTAATCTGGCTGTGTAAAAAAATAATGGTGGGAGAAGGCAGTGTATGTATGTCGTTTCGCACACGGAGGTGACACGTTCCCTCTCGGAACCACAAGCCTTCTTGAGGGAAGCTCCGGTTTGCAAGAGGACTACACCAAAGCTTGTCCCAATTTGGCCAAAAAATTACCGCATCATGTTCCTACCATGTCATGACACCATGCCAAGTTTCATGATTTTCAGGCGTGTTTTGGAATTACAGGAATTAAAAAACCAAGTTTTTCAATCTTTCCAGCCGAGCCACGACGCCTAGATGTTTTAATTTCACTCCCATCTCTTGCATAGGACCTAGAAATTCACCCAAGGACACACATGTGATTTTTCAAACAACTTTTGTGCACTGGAGCCTGTGCTTGTAGTTCAAATTTGAATTATGCACATCAAATGCCCAGAAACTCAATTAATGTATGAAAAAGGCCAAACGAACACGGAATAATTCCAAAATGAGCACGATACTTCTATTTGGTCTAATATGCCTATGTAAAAAAATTAAGGCAGGAGAAGGCAGTGTACGTATGTCGTTTCGCACACGGAGGTGAGACATTCCCTCTCGGAACCAGGAGCCTTCTTGAGGGAAGCTCCGGTTTGCAAGAAGCTTACACCAAAGCTTGTCCCAATCAGGCCAAAAAATTTACTGCAGCATGTTGTTGCCATGTCATGACACCATGCCAAGTTTCATGATTTTCAGCTGGGTTTTGGATTTACAGGAATTAAAAAAACCAAGTTTCTCAATCATTCCAGTCGAGCCACGACACCCAGATGTTTGAATTTTATTCCCATTTCTTGCATGGGACCTATAAATTCACCCAAAGACACACATCTGATTTTTCAGCAAAATTTGGTGCATTGGAGCATGTGCTTGTATTTCAAATTTGAATTATGCACATAAATGACCCAGAATAATTCCAAATTTAAATACGACACTCATGTACTAGTTGCATATTCACTATACGTAAAAGTTCTCGCAATTCAAACACCATTCTTTCCCTCCATAACAACATTTTGTCTTTCAAAACATAATGAAAAAATCAGGTATACCACAAACAGTTTACTAGAAAGAATCGTGTGGGATGCGATATAAAATATCTTGGCGCACCATCTTGTCTGGCTTACGTAGGAAGCTTCGTTGTCTACAGTCCACCGCCCCTGCTTGAACCACACTTGCGTGCTAGTTTCTCGCAGCACCGATCGAATTTTTTTTGCCACCGCGGAAATATCTATGTCCCCTCCCCTCCCTCCGACCAAAAGCCACATTTCCACTGTTCCTCCTTGCTTTCCAAGTTCAAACCTTCACTGCTACTGACGGACAGCTCAGCCTCCTCGCCGGCGACCCTTCTTCTTGCAGCGCCGCCTCCTCGCCGGCTACCCTTCTTCTTGTAGCGCCGCGTCCTCGCTGGTGACCCTTCTTCTTGTAGCGCCGCCTCCTCGCTGGCAACCCTTCTTCTTACTGCACGGCCTCCTCATCGCCGACCCTTCTTCTTGCCGCACGGCCTCGTCGATATGATTAGGTAATCCACAACCCACCGACACCATCCTCCTCCTTTCCCGTCCCACATGCCCTGACTGACGGAGCGACACCTTCCACCGAAATCACTGCCCCCTCCTCCAATTAAGCGCCACCCATAGCCATTTTACATGCAGTATAATGTGGAGCTGACTAGCATGCGGCCGCACGCGCGAATGGGTTTGCTATGGCTGACATGTGTGTCGACCGCCAGATCTTGGAGGAGCACCTCGTCTTCGAGGCCACCGTCGACACCACCGTGTAGTTCTCTACTTTAAAACACAGTTCGTGATGTTTTCTCGAGGACACCGCCAGTGCCTTCTAGTGATTTGTCCTCTGTAATGTTAATATTGTCACACCCTGTTCTTCATGCCACTACACTTAAGCTAACAATCATGATAAAATGTGGTTTGACAAAAACTTATGAGTGTTTTGGACATTGCCTTGATTGGATTTTGTTTGTTGTTTGCAAGTGCTCTAAAAATCAAATAAATCCTCCAACTCTTATACTCCTTCTCCTTGATCCAAAACCTTGCCCAATGATAATTCCATGTGTGTAGGACATAAAAACAATTTCTTGCAAAAATATTTTGGCCAAAAAGAATTTTATAAATTAGGTTTTCCAACAACCCCTGAATTGAGACTTGAACAACAAGTACTTAATTAAGGGTGTGAAAAATCTTTCAAAAAGTATATTTGAGACCTATTAGGTATAGGGCTCCCATAAACCACAAAAATACAATTTTAAAAGTCATTTTCCTATTTTATTTAAAGGCTTTTTCTTAAGGCCATAAATGGTCTTTAATAGGTTAAAATTATTTTATTGTTTCAAAAATATTTGAAAAAAATCAGGGAAACTCAGTGGACATATATTTTCCATATATACGAGTTTAAACACATGGTCATGTTCAAAATATTGGACAAAACCTCCCAAAACCATTTCTGCCCATTTCAAGGATTTGAAATATTTCTACAGGAAATATTTTCATAAAAATCCAAGAAAATTCTAACATGTCACATATGACATTTTTGATGATCTTGCCAAGTACCATGTCATGGAGAATAGTATAACCCCATGAAACCCTCTCAAAACCACTTCTGTCCTTTTTCAAGTTTGAAGAACTTTACATTGTCAAAACTTGTCCAAATGCTCTATACCTTGGTACACGTGCTATAATGGTCTAATAAATCATCTAGACCAAGTGGCACAAGTTGGAGAACAAGTTAACTTGATCAAAGTGCCCCAAAACCCTTCCTGTCCAGAACCAAGTTTGAACAACTTTACATTGGCAACTTTCTCCTTTTGATCTCAACTTTTCATGTTCAGAACCTCAAATGATGACACTACACTAAGTGGTGCATCAAGGAGAGTAGATTTGCATGACTAAATCTTGGAAAGTCTATTTCTGTTGATTTCTAGGGTTTACCAAAGTTACATTGGCTACTTTGCCCAAATGAGTTGAAACTTGGTGGAACATCTTACTTCTATGTGCCATTCCATCCTGTTAATTCTCATGGCAAGTGGAATTAATTTTCTTGCCCAAACCAACAACAAACACCTTCTGCCATTTTCCCAAAATCATGATTTTGACCTCTTCCACTAATCTCCATGAGCCCAAGTTTTTACCACAGCTGCCCCAGGTCACCTTCTACCTCCAGTAAGTCTTTCCAGCTCTCAGATCAATGATGGAATAGGGTAAAACCCCACTTTCTCTCTCTGGACATCACATTTCTCTCTCTGTCTCAACCCCACCTCTCTCCTAGTGGTTCACCAGGGCATCCAAGGCCACCTCCCCTTTGTTTACTCACCCCACAAAGTCTCAGACACTAGTGGACACGCCCCTGGCGCATAAACAATGCCATGGTGTGCAGAGCTCGCGCTCTGGAGCATGCTACAGTGCTATCCGGTACTGTAGCACGCCCATTCCAAGGCCTCCCATCGACCTTGGGCTCCGGAATCGTGTCCCCCGAGGACGCCTCGGCGTCCACGACACGCAACACTGTCGGCCCCTTCCTCCCTTGCCCTCGTTCTCCCTCCTCGAGCTCACCCGAGCGCGGCCTGGACCACGCCCATGGTGCACCGGTGCCCCCTATATGGAGCCTCCCCCCAAGCACTCCCTCGACTCTTCTGGATCCCTCTCTCTCCCGTGCACCTCCCAGACAACATCCCTCTCCCCCTAGTGCTCTCCTGCCCTCTCCATGGCCGGAGTGCCGCCACCGACCGCCGCTCGGATTCGGGCACCACGACCCCTCTTTCTTCTCCCTACCCACTCCAGTACTCCCTCACCACCACCACGAAGCCCCCATCGCCTCCATTCTTCCCCGGGACGCCCCTGCGCTCGAAGCCGGCAATGGCCGATGCCATCCTCTGCCGTGGGCAAGGGCCCGCTCCCCTCCGAGGAAGCTGGCGCCCGTAGTGTGGCATCCCGGATGCGGCTCGTCTCCCCGAGCACGTCGATGGCCGGATCACTGGAAACGGTGGCCGGTAGCGCCGACAGTCGCCGTCGACGTCCCTCTGCCTCACCTCCTCTGCTTCGGGCGGGAGGTTGAGGACGACGCCGCGTCAGCTCGCTGGCTCGCTTGTTGGCGGCAGCGGCAACCGAGCCGGCCCCGCAGGTCGGGTTAAGTGGAAGCGGGACCAGGAAGCCGCTTGCCCCGCAGGGACGCGTACTGGGCTAGTACGCCTTCGGCGTGGCCCTTCTTAGCCGCGTGGCCGTGCAGCTGGGCCGGCCCAGTGCGCTGCGGCGCTATGCTGCGCTCGGTGCGCGGTATAGGTATAACCCCCACTTCCTTTGTCTTTTTCTTTTTCCAGAAAATTGTAAAATCTCCCAAATATTCATATTAACTCCAAATTGAATGATTCAAATTTCTAGTGACTCTATAAATCATGCTCTACCTCTTAGAGGATCTTTCACATGTTTCCATAGAACTTTCCTTCACACTTATTTAGTAAATTCCAATTTTCTTAATTTTGTGAACAAACTTTAGAAAATCACAGAGAGCTCAAAATTGATCCAGATGCCATGATTCAAATTCCTAGATGCTTCTAAGTTCATAACTTAGTTTATGAACATTTTTCTCAATACTTTATGTACCACACAAATAATGAGCCATTTCTTCATATTTGTCAACTTTGTAAATTCATAGCAAAATCACTTGAACTCCAAATCCAGTGAAACCAACTCCCAGATACTTCTAAAATTATTCCTTGTTAAATGGATGCCTTTGATCATTTTTCAAATAGTTCTTCTATACACTTCTTACAAATCCATGAACCCCTTGATTCCATCATATCAAAATGTTTAGAAATGTCCACTGACCCAATTCCAATGAAACCACTCTGGTTATTTTTCATATAACCATAGATGTCCTAGAAAAGTCAAATCAATATTTTTAGAGCACTTTTATTTTTGCCTCGTTGTGTTGCTTATTATGATTATTTCCGACATTAGTTGACGAAGTAGACGGTGTACTTGGACAAGGACCAGACGACTTGAAGACTCTGATGAACCAGGCAAGCAGCCCTTTGACCATGTCTAAGAAACCCCTTTTTGCATGTCATATGGCATTTTTATTGCTTGCATCGAAGTCATGATAAAATGGTGACCACTTGAGGTGGTTGCCTCCGTTGCTTTTCTCATTGACACTTGCATGATGCATGACCCTACCTTTCTATGAGAGTTATGCCGGTGGGAGTAGATAGGATGCTAAGTAGTGCTACGCAAAAAGGGACGGGAATATGCATAGTGATGGAGACAAAATATTTTCAAAGGAATTTTCGAAAACCCCGTCGGGTGACACTTATGCCCGAGGGATATGATGAGTTGGGTAACCACTTGATGACGAAGTGGTGTACCGAGGCAAGTGTATGTGTTGTTTTCAATAACGGATTGGTTTAAGTTGTGACCGTTATTCCAACCTTACATGCGCAACCACCCTACCCTTATATGGGAAAGGGCATTATTGATTACCTAGGCCGATACTAGCTTGGAGCCCACATTACTAGTGACGGGAGAGTTGTTGGTGCGCTCTCTCGGGACGGGGTCGTGCTAGGTAGGGCGGCCAAGAACATTTTTATGGGGCACCGGACACACCGTTGGTACCCCGTGCCAGTGGTATGTGATGAATATAGGAGCAAGGCTCCAAAATTTTAAGTTGTGAAATGTTGGGCACGGGGGTTACTACCAATCGAGTGGACTCCATGTTAGTGTCGTCTAGGGAAAGATAGTGATCGGGTGCTTACCCCGGGTACTTGAGGTACCGCGGGTCGTGGATGACACGGAAGTTCCCCGGATCTTGTGGGTAAAGTGTGCAACCTCTGCAGAGTGTAAAACTATTCGAATAGTCGTGTCCACGGTCAAGGACAGTTGGGTGGTGCTGCTTAGACTACGTCCATATGTTTCTGACAAACAACACGGTTTGGTAAATCTATTGACGTGATTTGTGAGGAAGTCACGATGAGCTTGAGCATGAGTTGTTCATAACTCTCTCTCGATGTTGATGTCTGTAACCTCCTGATACTTCTTGCAGACGCATTCATATCCTTGATAAATGTTTATCATACTTGCATGAGAAAAACTAGCTTTCCGCAAAAATGCCAAATTAGCAGTAGTGCCTTGCATAATTATTCTGTTATCACCCTTGGGATGCTTGCGAGTACATTCAAAGTACTCATTGGCTTGCCCCTGGTTATTTTATTGTCTAGGCATGAAAGAGCACGATATGAAGAAGAGTACTTTGGTGACGAGCATGCGAGCTAGGACACTTCCCAGTCAGAATGCCTGTAGGGTTAAGGCAGATGGCATGGGTGCAAGTTATCGACGAAGATTTCCGCTGCAATGTTATACTCAAGACTTTACCGTAATGGTCCTACTTGTGTAATACGGTATGTATGGATGTAAGATTCTTGTTATTCAGCTTCTGTGTGTTCAGTGAGCATTGATCTCTGGGATCACTGTACACATGCATTCGGTGATCACGACTTATGAGTCGGGGTCCCCACAGAGCTGGTATCAGAGCCATCCTGACTGTAGGAAGCCTTAGTTTGCATGGTCGTTAGTTAGGGTAAACTACTTCCAAAACTATTACTAGTTTTCAAAACTATCTATACTTCTCTTCCCTTCTCAGTTTTTTTTCGAAAACTAAGGTATACTTTCCCTATCGATCTCTTCCCTTCAAAACTATTGCAAACGGTCGCTAGCACCCTCAAGACCCTGACCACGGGATTCCTTGTAATTCTCGTGGATAGCCTAGAAGGAGTACACCTTGCCAAACACTCACCCACCTCTTCTGAACCCAAGATTGGCGACACCACGACAAGACAGTGCCAACAGAAGATACGCCTTTGAAGAATGAGGACATGAAGACCGAGAGGATGGTGACACTTTTGAATTTGCCCAGGATGATGCAACGTTAGCCTATGATGATCATGGCATAGGATATGCAAGATCATGATATACATCACTAATAGAGTAACCCTATCACTACCGTTGTTGTATCGGCAACCACCGGTGGATGAGAACCTCACCATTTGGTCCGCCTCACTATAGTGAGCAGGAAAACGGTTCTCTTCATCCCCCGCTCTTGGTGTCGATGTTGTCATCAACGTAACCGACATGTTGGACCTCTACTATGCCTTGTTAATGTCATTGCATAAAGGATTACCTACCTGGTACCATCGACGCCTTAGAAGACAAAACGGGATCGCCATGAATAAGAAGACAACAGAAGACCGAGTCAATGCCTGCTACGAGGAGCCACCTTCACCCCATCACTTCAACAGGCAAGAAGTTGTTGAAGAATCTTTAGGCTCAACCTGGATCATTTCATCGAACAACTATAAGAGACGTAGCAACACCAGAGGAAAACTCAGAAGACTGCACGAGGCTCAAAGCACGACTACTTAGTCCGAGAACCCCTAGGGTAGGATGAGTCGTGTACCCCCTAAGAGTAGTCGAGTCCATATGATGGTTCGAATAGAACCATGACTGTGTGTTGCTTGTTTTTATTTGATTGTGTTTTGATATAAGTCGCACTTTTGCCCTAGGCAACAAGTACGCGACTATATCACCTTCCTTGTTTTCCTTTGTTTAGCCCTTTTGGCACCCGTTTGGTTGCACTTGCACTATAGAACCCCCTTTAGGCATTCCCCTCCTCTATGCTACTTTTCCCTCGCATCTCTTTCATCAACTGAAGATCAGCAAGACAAGATGCACCAAGGATTCTACCTCGGCAACCAACTGGCAATGAAAACTTTTGCTATCGTCTCCTCGACCAAGTGAAACCCCGTAGAATTATGTTTAACCCTCCAGACTAGAAACCCATTCCTAGACCCTTCGAGACTTCACAAGATACCCCATATCGAATCTTTAACCATGTGCTTGACCCACAGAATTGCAAGAGAACCAGTTAAGCCTCCATAACCTTGCTTATCACTAGGCTCATTATGGAACTAGTGGATGTAGTGAGCAAGCACATTGTCACCCTAATATAGCACAAGAACTGACGATGCCATAAGGAAGACCAATTTGAGGATATAGAAATAGAGGACAAATGACTTGAGGAATTATATGAGACTATTTGGTGGATTATGAGGCTTTGAAGTTGGTAGATGAACTTGGTGGGATCATGATTATAGAGTAGCATAGCTTTCACTACCCCTGAGTAATTGGATTTATAGGACAATTTTGATCGCAAGATGAAACTCCTGGAAGTGCAAGGATTTGACTTGATCAGATGACATTGATAGGAGACAGTTGATATCACGTAAATAACTTGAGGGAAACATGTAGGAATTCTCGTTGGACATGAGATTTGGATTTAAATAGGTGATCCTAGTTGAGTACAGGTGGTGAGTAAGTCTACATGGTTCGGAGTAAATTGGATTGAGAATGATGATCTCGATCATGATACCATGTTTCTTGGAGGACAATAAACTAGGAGATTCGATTAATTGTCGGAGATGATATAAGCTTGACCTTGGAGTTTACTTGACCATGATAATGGAATTGGTGGACTTACTATGGTAAAGACAGCCCTTTCAAGTATTTGGGCACTATAGGACATTAGAAGATTCGTGTGAGACACCATATACATTGGATTTGTACAATTAATGGATTATGTAGTGATTAATGGAAGTTAAAGGGCTATTGGAGTTGATTCATAGGAAGGAAACAAGATCTTGGAGTGGCTTACGACGTGTTTCCTTAGGATAGGGATGCTTTATCATGGACCTTGGATCAATAGACTGAGCACTTGGATTGTGGTGATTAAATTCAAGCTTAGCAGCTTATATGCTCTACCCATGGATTTTTAGGGGTAGCCATACATATGAGTTTGGGGATAGTTGACATGTATATGATTTTGTTAGACCTCCCCTCGGGGAGTCATGAGGATATGAATAACATGAGTGATGATTGGAGTTGACCTATACGGGATGATTCTTTCGGTAACATGATGTGATTGTTTGGAAGACTAGATAGAACGATTGGCATCTCAGAAACTGTGCTCAAGGATGGTATGATAAACATTCACTCGCACACTAGAATCCTTGAAACCCTTACGCCCTACCAAGCCACAACATGGTCGGATCCTGACCTTGGGCTTTGGCTCTAGATCGATAAGACCTTGGCCAATGCTCAACCGCGTCCATCACCAATGCCTCAGCCCACTTTACGTACCCCATAGACTTCATGGAGTGCTTGGACAAGTTAGTTGTCATCTTTCTTTGATGACATACTTGTCTACCCGAAGACGAAAGAAGAATCATTGAGCTGGTCAAGGAACATCCGAAGATCGTCATGTCTAGGAGGAAGAACTACACCAACCACCATCTTCAAGAAGTATACCTCCACATCAAAGACCAGGCATATCTGCAAACCACTTCTCTCAAAGGAACCAAGCATTTCCATGTCAAAAGGGAAGCTCACACCAAGATTTAACAACCCCCTCCGAGATCACTGCAAGACGAAGAATAGACGGCTACCAGCTAGAGTTATCACCTGAGTCACCCATTATGCACAACGTTTTTCCACACGACACCACTCCAGAAATGTTTCCAACTTCCTAACTATCCCGGTCTCTACAAGGACATCGACCATGAGCCATCGACCTCCATCCCAATATGAACTACGCGAGAGACCCCAATTGCAATCTGGATCAAGCAGGACGACAAACACGAAGCCATGCCATCGAGTACTTCAAGGTTCAATGGAGCACCAAACGGAAGCAGAAGCAGTACGAGGACGTGAAGACTACCCCAAATCCAAGTTTCCGTATTCCTTCCCGCGCCTAGTCTGGGAATCTCGGGGATGAGTTCTTGTAAGGGGGGTAGGTCTGTCACACCCTGTTCTTCATGCCACTACACTTAAGCTAACAATCATGATAAAATGTGGTTTGACAAAAACTTTTGAGTGTTTTGGACCTCGCCTTGATTGGATTTTGTTTGTTGTTTGCAAGTGCTCTAAAAATCAAATAAATCCTCCAACTCTTATACTCCTTCTCCTTGATCCAAAACCTTGCCCAATGATAATTCCATGTGTGTAGGACATAAAAACAATTTCTTGCAAAAATATTTTGGCCAAAAACAATTTTATAAATTAGGTTTTCCAAAAACCCCTGAATTGAGACTTGAACTACAAGTACTTAATTAAGGGTGTGAAAAATCTTTCAAAAAGTATATTTGAAACCTATTAGGTATAGGGATCCCATAAACCACAAAAATACAATTTTAAAAGTTATTTTCCTATTTTATTTAAAGGCTTTTTCTTAAGGCCGGAAATGGTCTTTAATAGGTTAAAATTATTTTATTGTTTCACAAATATTTGACAAAAATCAGGGAAACTCAATTGACATATATTTTCCATATATATGAGTTTCAACACATGGTCATGTTCAAAATATTGGACAAAACCTTCCAAAACCATTTTTGCCCATTTCAAGGATTTGAAATATTTCTACAGGAAATATTTTCATAAAAATCCAAGAAAATTCTAACATGTCACATATGACATTTTTGATGATCTTGCCAAGTACCATGTCATGGAGAATAGTATAACCCCATGAAACCCTCTCAAAACGACTTCTGTCCTTTTTCAAGTTTGAAGAACTTTACATTATCAAACTTGTCCAAATGCTATATACCTCTGTCCACGTGCTATAATGGTCTAATAAATCATCTAGACCAAGTGGCACAAGTTGGAGAACAAGTTAACTTGATCAAAGTGCCCCAAAACCCTTCCTGTCCAGAACCAAGTTTGAACAACTTTACATTGGCAACTTTCTCCTTTTGATCTCAACTTTTGTGGACATGTTCAGAACCTCAAATGATGACACTACACTAAGTGGTGCATCAAGGAGAGTAGATTTGCATGACTAAATCTTGGAAAGTCTATTTCTGTTGATTTCTAGGGTTTACCAAAGTTACATTGGCTACTTTGCCCAAATGAGTTGAAACTTGGTGGAACATCTTACTTCTATGTGCCATTCCATCCTGTTAATTCTCATGGCAAGTGGAATTAATTTTCGTGCCCAAACCAACAACAAACACCTTCTGCCATTTTCCCAAAATCATCATTTTGACCTCTTCCACTAATCTCCATGAGCCCAAGTTTTTACCACAGCTGCCCCAGGTCACCTTCTACCTCCAGTAAGTCTTGCCAGCTCTCAGATCAATCATGGAATAGGGTAAAACCCCCCTTTCTCTCTCCGGACATCACATTTCTCTCTCTGTCTCAACCCCACCTCTCTCCTAGTGGTTCACCAGGGCATCCAAGGCCACCTCCCCTTTGTTTACTCACCCCACAAAGTCTCAGACACTAGTGGACACGCCCCTGGCGCATAAACAATGCCATGGCATGCAGAGCTCGCGCTCTGGAGCATGCTACAGTGCTATCCGGCACTGTAGGACGCCCATTCCAAGGCCTCCCGTCGACCTTGGGATCCGGAATCGTGTACCCCGAGGACGCCTCGGCGTCCACGACACGCAACACTGTCGGCCCCTTCCTCCCATGCCCTCGTTCTCCCTCCTCGAGCTCACCCGAGCATTGCCTGGACCGCGCCCATGGTGCACCGGTGCCCCCTATATAGAGCCTCCCCCCAAGCACTCCCTCGACTCTTCTGGATCCCTCTCTCTCCCGTGCACCTCCCAGACAACATCCCTCTCCCCCTAGTGCTCTCCTGCCCTCTCCATGGCCAGAGTGCCGCCGCCGACCGCCGCTCGGATTCGGGCACCACGACCCCTCTCTCTTCTCCCTACCCACTCCAGTACTCCCTCACCACCACCACGAAGCCCCGATCGCCTCCATTCTTCCTCGGGACGCCCCTGCGCTCAAAGCCGGCAACGGACGATGCCATGCTCCGCCGTGGGCGAAGGCCCGCTCCCCTCCGAGGAAGCTGGCGCCCGTAGTGTGGCATCCGGGATGCGGCTCGTCTCCCCGAGCACGTCGGTGGCCGGATCACCGGAAACGGTGGCCGGTAGCGCCGGCAGTCGATGTCCCTCTGCCTCGCCTCCTTTGCTTCCGGCGGGAGGTTGAGGACGACGCCGTGTCAGCTCATTGGCCCCGCCTGTCGGCGGCAGCGGCAACCGAGCTGGCCCCGTAGGTCGGGTTAAGTGGAAGCGGGACCAGGGAAGCCGCTTGCCCCGCAGGGACGCGTACTGGGGTAGTACGCCTTCGGCGTGGCCCTTCTTAGCCGCGTGGCCGTGCAGCTGGGCCGGCCCAGTGCGCTGCGGCGCTATGCTGCGCTCGGTGCGCGGTATAGGTATAACCGCCACTTCCTTTGTCTTTTTCTTTTTCCAGAAAATTGTAAAATCTCCCAAATATTCATATTAACTCCAAATTGAACGATTCAAATTTCTAGTGACTCTATAAATCATGCTCTACCTCTTAGAGGATCTTGCACATTTTCCATAGAACTTTCCTTCACACTTATTTAGTAAATTCCAATTTTCTTAATTCTGTGACAAACTTTAGAAAATCACAGAGAGATCAAAATTGATCCAAATTCCATCATTCAAATTCCTAGATGCTTCTAAGTTCATAACTTAGTTTATGAACATTTTTCTCAATACTTTATGTACCACACAAATAATGAGCCATTTCTTCATATTTGTCAACTTTGTAAATTCATAGGAAAATCACTTGAACTCCAAATCCAGTGAAACCAACTCCTAGATGCTTCTAAAATTATTCCTTGTTAAATGGATGCCTTTGATCATTTTTCAAATAGTTCTTCTGTACACTTCTTACAAATCCATGAACCCCTTGATTCCATCTTATCAAAATGTTTAGAAATGTCCACTCCCAATTCCAATGAAACCACTCTGGTTATTCTTCACATAACCATAGATGTCCTAGAAAAGTCACATCAATATTTTTAGAGCACTTTTATTTTTGCCTTGTTGTGTTGCTTATTATGATTATTTCCGATGTTAGTTGACGAAGTAGACGGAGTACTTGGAGAAGGACCAGACGACTTGAAGACTCTGATGAACCAGGCAAGCAGCCCTTTGACCATGTCTAAGAAACCCCCTTTTTTGCATGTCATATGGCATTTTTATTGCTTGCGTCGAAGTCATGATAAAATGGTGACCACTTGAGGTGGTTGCCTCCGTTGCTTTTCTCATTGACACTTGCATGATGCATGACCCTACCTTTCTACGAGGGTTATGCCGGTGGGATTAGATAGGATGCTAAGTAGTGCTACGCAAAAAGGGACGGGAATATGCATAGTGATGGAGACAAAATATTTTCAAAGGAATTTTCGAAAAGCCCGTCGGGTGACACTTATGCCCGAGGGAGATGATGAGTTGGGTAACCACTTGATGACGAAGTGGTGTACCGAGGCAAGTGTATGTGTTGTTTTCAATAATGGATTGGTTTAAGTTGCGACCGTTATTCCAACCTTACATGCGCAACCACTCTACCCTTATATGGGAAAGGGCATTATTGATTACCTAGGCTGATACTAGCTTGGAGCCTGCATTACTAGTGATGGGAGAGTTGTTGGTGCACTCTCTCGGGACGGGGTCGTGCCAGGTAGGGCGGCCAAGAACATTTTTATGGGGCACCGGACACACCGTTGGTACCCCGTGCCAGTGGTATGTGATGAATATAGGAGCGAGGCTCCACAATTTTAAGTTGTGAAATGTTGGGCACGGGGGTTACTACCAATCGAGTGGACTCCATGTTAGTGTCGTCTAGGGAAAGATAGTGATCGGGTGCTTACCACGGGTACTTGAGGTACCGCGGGTCGTGGATGACATGGAAGTTCCCCGGATCTTGTGGGTAAAGTGTGCAACCTCTGCAGAGTGTAAAACTATTCGAATAGCCGTGTCCACGGTCAAGGACAGTTGGGTGGTGCTGCTTAGACTACGGCCATATGTGTCTGACAAACAACACGGTTTGGTAAATCTATTGACGTGATTCGTGAGGAAGTCACGATGAGCTTGAGCATGAGTTGTTCATAACTCTCTCTAAATGTTGATGTCTGTAACCTCCTGATACTTGTTGCAGACGCATTCATATCCTTGATAAATGTTGATCATACTTGCATGAGAAAAACTAGCTTTCCGGAAAAATGCCAAATTAGCAGTAGTGCCTTGCATAATTATTCTGTTATCACCCTTGGGATGCTTGCGAGTACATTCAAAGTACTCATTGGCTTGCCACTGGTTATTTTATTGGCCAGGCATGAAAGAGCACGATATGAAGAAGAGTACTTCGGTGACGAGCATGCGAGCTAGGACGCTTCCCAGTCAGAATGCCTGTAGGGTTAAGGAAGATGGCATGGGTCCAAGTTATCGACGAAGATTTCCGCTGCAATGTTATACTCAAGACTTGACCATAATGGTCCTACTTGTGTAATACGGTATGTATGGATGTAAGACTCTTGTTATTCAGCTTCTGTGTGTTCAGTGAGTATTGATCTCTGGGATCACTGTACACGTGCATTCGGTGATCACGACTTATGAGTCGGGGTACCCACAAATATGCAATCTGATGTTCAGTTAATAGTTTGGTCCTCTCAAATGTAATGTTTAGTTAACACTTTGGTCCAACAATTGCCACATTCTGTAGTACTGTTCTCAAGCATTCTTTGTTTTGTTAACTGTCTTATCTTCTCATACGTGTTTCTACTCTGCAATGTCGTGCTCAGTTAACTATTTTGGTTCATTTGGTCTGCTGTCCATTTAACTGTTTGGTTCAGTTCCGCAATTTGATTTTCATTTGTTGTGGGTACAATTTTCTATTGTTATGCATGTGACACCAATCGAATTTGGCTATACTCAATACATATTCTACTGATAGTATGGCAACACTTAATTAACCTGATCAAGATCTTCCTTATGTGTGTTGCAAGGAAACAATGGGAGACACTGCGGTTTACCATCGAGGTTTGTTCAAGTAGGGTCCTTTGGCTAATAGCACATTATTGTGCAGTTGCAGGAATCATTCTAATATTTAGGTTCCTTACAATTTGGTCTTGCACATGTAGGTCCTTCTGTCAGAGGCTTAGACTCACTATTCGACCCATTTTGCATATGGGGAAATGAGATGTCCATGAATATCAGCCAAGTCAAGAAACTCAGAAAGATTGTTAGGATGAAGAAGCTTGCGACGAATAACAGCAAGATCTTTGTTTGCACAATGAAGAAGACATTAGTCAACTATAGGATGGTACCAATTCTTTTACCTTGTTTTCACCCCTTGCTCCATTTCAAAATTTACAACAACAATTTATGCATAGCTTTGTTTTCAGTCCTTTTCAAAGCGGTTCACCGATGATTACCTCTCAAACCACCTCCATCGTCAAGTGGCAAGGAAGGTATTCATTCAACACCCATGGTACAATATTGAAGTCTTGCTGAAGAGGACGAAGGTTGGGCGGGCAATTATCCATAGCCACTGGCCTAAAGTTGCAAGGACATTCAACATCACTGAAGGCTCAATATTTGCCTTCCGCTTCTGCAGTTTCCCAGATGAAATTCATCTATCTATTTACCGTGTATGATGCTACTTTCCAAAGGTTTTTCATGCTGCATGTGAAGCTTGCTGCTGTTGTGTAATGGCGTAACAGAGTGCCGAAGCTATCTGATGTAATTCGATTATGAGATCCTAGTTGCTTTTATACGGATATGAAATATCTGGCGTGTTTTATAAGAAATATCAGTTTGATTAGTACATGGATTGTCAATAATAAGCTAATTACCCTGCTTATTGGGGTTTTCTATTGCAAACGGTTACTTAGATAGCACAGTGGGTGATGAACTCAAACAACCTGCATGGTTTCTACAAAGTAGACGTGTTCGATCAACTAACAATCACACACGGCTTCCGACAGCGAACTGTTTGCGTTAGGCCACCTTGCACAAACATTTCCACACAAGGAACTGTGTGCGATGGACATACCTACGGAAATGATTTTCTGGGATTCACCATGTGGGAACTACGTACCTACGGAAATGATTTATGGGATTCACCATGTGGGATGTACATACCTACGGAAATGATTTCTGGGATTCACCGTGTGGGATGTACATACCTACGGAAATGATTTCTAGGATTCACCGTGTGGGATGTACATACCTACGGAAATGATTTCTGGGATTCACCGTGTGGGATGTACAGACCTACGGAAATGATTGGGTTTCCATGCCTCGCCCGATCGCACACGGCCCCAGCTTGGGTCCCACGAGGGCCTATCCCCGACGATTTCTGGGTCATGTGGGAAGGACCCCCCTATCGCCCATACTCACTTGGCGACGGTTGCAAATGCCATCGCAGAGAGGGGTTTTAAACTGTTTGTTTAGGACGTCATTGTACCAGTGAATAAAGCAGAAAAGAAAAAAAGAAGGAAAGACTAAATAAAAAAAGCCCGCCTACTGGGCCACAGCGGCCTGCATACGACTAGAAACCTAACCTCTAGTTGGGCCAGGATGTAGGCCTGCTAGCCTAGTAGGCCCAATAGGGCATCGCAGCAGAGGTAGGCCCAGAAAGCCTGCTTTAGAGAGGAGCTCGAGACAGCAGCGGCGGCGGGGCTTATAAGCAGGTGCTGGTGCCCCTCGGCTAGCGAGGTGGGACTAAACTTCTACGCCCCTCGCCTGGCAGCGCACTACCTTTAGTACCGGGTCGTGGCTCTAACCGATACTAAAGGTGGGGTCTTTAGTACCGGTTGGAGCCACCCCCCGGTACTAAAGGTGTGTCATTCCCGCCGCATGGCCTAGCCAAATTTGACCTTTGGTAATGGTTGGTGGCTCCAACCGGTACTAAAGGTCATCCCTATATATACAACACTTACCAAAATTTCAGTTTCTTCTCCTCAACTTCTTCGACCCTGTCGCCGTCGACGTCGCCGCCCCCATCGCGCCCCCCTTTGACTCCGCGCAGCCCCCGTCCCCGTCGCGTCGTCACCGTCGACTCTGCGCCGCCCCGTCCCCATCGCCACCCCCGTCGCCGGACCAGCCCGTCGCCGTCCCCTCGCCTCGCTGTCACCGTTGCCTTGGAGCCCGCCTCGTCATCACCGTTGCATGGACCTCGCCGTCGCCGTCACCTCGACCTCGCTCGCGCTGTGAGCCCCTCTCCCCCTCTCCTCCATCCAATCGAAGCCGCCGCGCCGTAGGTGCACACACGCGCACATACACCACACACACACACACTACACAATTTTTCTGTTTTAGCTATAGATGAATTAATTAATTAGATACTTTTAGTTCTAGATATATTAATGTTATAGAAATGTTAGTTATATAGAAATGTTAGAAATGTTATAGAAATGTTAGAAATTTTAGAAATGTTAGTTTTAACTAGATGAATTAGATTAATTTCAAATTGTTAGATGATGATCGATGTTTTTTTTTTAATTTCTTATAATTTTAGTTATAGAAATTTAGAATTTTCATATAAGAAATCACAATCTAATCATTTTAAAAATGTTACTTTTGCGGCATATAGTATTTGTTCTCGACGATGCCCGGCCCGCATCCTCGCTGTCGACCCGTTCGCGAGGACGTCCTTCTTCAGAGGACCCATGTCCGGGGCTGGGCTCCGCCAGGCTAGCACTGGGAGGTGCTACCTTCAGTGACTCGCCGCTTGGTGAGGAACCCGCCCTCGGGTCCCGTCGTCGACCCTGAGCTCCTTTGGTGGCGTTCGCGTGGGCCACTTTCGGTGCGGAGGGAGCCGGCCCCGCCGGAGGTGGTGCGTCGCCGTGTCAGGGAGGAGGACGAGCACGTCCGTCGCTACATGGCTGCTATGGACGTCAGGTTCTCCAATACCTGGCAGGTTCTTTGGGGAGATGACTGTTGCTATGATCTTGTGATGGTTCCTTCTCTTTGGGTGTCCACCGCCCGCGCCTTAGGAACCGCGAGTGGCCTAGATTATTCTGTAGTATTCGATCTTTATTAGCTAGCTAGCTAGCTACTGATGTATTCGATATATAATATTCGATATTATATATTATTCAAGACTATGTATTCGAGATTATATATTATTTGATACGGTGCATATTATGTACTATGATTCTGTTTTTCCTTATTGATTGCGTGCATGCATTGTAATTTGAATACGAAATTGGTTTATATTTCTTCTAGGTTAGCTAAATAAAAGCTATGGCGGACAATACCGACAGAGAGGGAGAAGAGGCCCTGTTCGAGATCATACGCTCCCCTCGTAGGCCAGATGATCAGAATAAAGAAGATGACGGCTCGCAATATCTGAACAATACCGGGGAGGGTGATGACATGATATTCGATCGCGACAACCGAATTGATGAAGTCATGAACTATGATTGTGATGACACCGGAAATGTTGATCTTGAAATAACAGAGGCCGGCGAGGTATATTTATATAAGCAGGCATCTGGTGATCATCCCATGATTTAAATGATTTGAAGATATATTAACGAATCGATCTTTGTTCTTTCAGCCCTCCGGATCGAGCAAATCTTCTACAGGCAGCAGGACAGTGCGAGGCCTGGGCAAAAAGTTGAAGGAGGGCGTAAAGTACAACATCGATGCCATCAGAACTGATGGCGAACCAGTAGCGCCTAAGAACATTGCGAACAAGTTCGTTCGTCAATGTGGAGTTCTTGTGAAGGACCAACTCCCGATCCCCGTTCAAGAATGGAAAGAGCTAGCAAATAAACGTCTAGATCTTACTTTTGTCGACGACAGAGCAAAATCTCTGCTTTGAGAAAAACTCATGGAACATTTCACCCTACCAGATCATTTCACAGATGCAGATGTGCAGAAAGTCAAGGTTGCTACTCTTATTAAGATGGAAATTGCATTCAGAAATCACAAGAAAACTTTATGGGCCAACTACGTCAAAGGAGGAAAGAAGACTCCAGAATTCAAGGGAACACTGGAGAAGCAAAGAGAACACTGGCCCGCTTTCGTGAAATTCAAGGAATCAGAATTATCTAAGGAACGGTCGAGAAAAAACAAGGCCAATGCCGCAAAAAGGAGCAGTTCCATAGGATGGGGCCAGGTGGCTACGCGGTGGCAATGCCTAAGTGGGATAAGTTTGAGCAAGAGATGCAGGCTGCATGGGTCACTCCAGTTACATTGAGCTGGTCACCAGGTGCAGAACTTGGTTCTATGCACATGGCGGGCATTGGACCCGAAGACAGGCGAGGTTTCGAAGAAGGCATGTCTTAAAGGAGCAAGCAATAGAAGATTCTCGAAAGGGGGTGTTCACGATCAACAGATAGAACAACGAGCTTACGCGCGCCCTGGGAAATCCTGAACACCCGGGAAGAACATGAGGCAAGGGCGTTATTCTGTGTATGAGGGCTTTTTGGACAGGAACACCAACTACAGAAGTCGTGCGAGAAGGAAGATGGAGGAGGAGGAGAAGAGGAAGCTGGAGGAGGAGAAGAGGAAGCAGGAAATAGAATGCCTTCAAGGCCTAGAATCAGCGCACACGGACTTGGCACTCAAATTCCAGCGGCAGCAGCAGCAGATCGACTCACTTAGCCAGGAAAGGGGGTCTCTGCAGTGGCAGCAGCTAGCGGATGATCCAGCATTGGATAGCACCATACCATCCATGCCGAGAAGCAGCGTGGGTTCCACCCCGGGCGACACACTACTGGGTAGATACCCTATGGATGACATCATGGAGAACAGTAACTGTGAGCTACACTTCAAAATGAAGAACATATCCATGAAGGTGGCGGACACCGTTGCTTATACGAATTCACCCAAAGCAACCTTCCATTGCAACTCGATTCCAGCCGGCTATGCTCGTGTCGTGGTTGATGAGGTGGTGGACCAATATTCGGGGCTAGAGCTTGACATTCCTGGAGGTGACAAGGAGCACACACTGGGAGAGGCCATAAATCGTATCATCCTATGGAGAAAGGATTGCATCTGAAAGTGCTAGTTATCGACTAGAGGGGGGTGGATAGGAGATTTTTATGGAAGTCTTCAAAACACGGCGGCTTTGTAGACAAATGATAGAAATGAACCTATTGATATGCAGCGGAAGGTAGACTCCACTAGACAAGCCATAGTCAAGTAAGCAATGAAGTGAAAGCACGAAGACTATCAGCAGCTAGGTATTATAGATCAGGACGGAAGATAGTATGAAGCCAAACAGTAAACAATGTTCACTTAGTGAAGTCAATAAGATCATACAGGCAAGCAATGACTCCACGAAGACAAACTGTAAAGTAAAGGGAAGTGAAGGATAGAACGAGTAGCTTGATGAAGACAAGGATTTGGTAGACCAGCTCCAGTTGCCGTGACAACTGTACATCTGGTTAGGGAGGCTGAGATTCAACTCAGAAAACTGCGTCTTCACCTTATTCCCCTTGAGCTAAGGACCCACAGTCCTCGCCCAATCACTCTGGTAAGTCTTTGATATGTCTCCGTTGTATCTACTTTTCCAAACACTTTTGCCCTTGTTTTGGACTCTAACTTGCATGATTTGAATAGAACTAACCCGGATTGATGTTGTTATCAGCAGAATTGCCATGGTATCAGCAGAATTGACGCTGTTATCAGCAGAATTGCCATTGTGCAGAAATAAAAGTTCTCGGAATGACTTGAAAATCAACGGAGCATTATTTTGGAATATATAATAAATATTAGAAGGAAGATCCATGTCAGGGGGCCTCCACCTATCCACGAGGGGGGAGGCGCCCTACCCTCCTGGGCGTGCCCCTGCCTCGTGCGCCCCCCTGACGCTCCACTGACCTCAACCCTGACTCCATATATTCACTTTTGGGGAGAAAAAAATCAGGGAGACGGATTCATCGCGTTTCCGGAGCCGCCGCCAAGCCCTAAACTCTCTCGGGAGGGCTGACCTGGAGTCCGTTCGGGGCTCTAGAGAGGGGAATCCATCGCCATCGTCATCATCAACCTTCCTCCATCACCAATTTCATGATGCTCAACGCCGTGCGTGAGTAATTTCATCATAGTCTTGTTGGACGGTGATGGGTTTGATGAGATTTATCATGTAATCAAGTTAGTTTTGTTAGGGTTTGATCCCTAGTATCCACTATGTTCTGAGAATGATGTTGCTATGACTTTGCTATGCCCGAGTGCCATGATTTCAGATCTGAACCTATTATGTTTTCATCAATATATGAGAGTTCTTGATCCTATCTTGCAAGTCTATAGTCACCTTTATGTGTTATGATCCGTTAACCCCGAAGTGACAATAATCGGGATACTTACCGGCGATGACCGTAGTTTGAGGAGTTCATGTATTCACTATGTGTTAGTGCTTTGTTCTAGTACTATATTAAAAGGAGGCCTTAATATCCCTTAGTTTCCAATAGGACCCCGCTGCCACGGGAGCGTAGGACAAAAGATGTCATGCAAGTTCTTTTCCATAAGCACGTATGACTATATTCGGAATACATGCCTACATTACATTGATGAACTGGAGCTAGTTCTGTGTCGCCCTAGATTATGACTGTTACATGATGAACCGCATCCGGCATAACTCTTCATCACCGATCCATTGCCTACGAGCCTTCCATATATTATTCTTCGCTTATTTACTTTTTTGTTGCTATTGTTATCATCACTATAAAACACCAAAAATATTACTTTTGCTACTGTTACCTTTTGCTACTGTTACCATTACTATCATATTACTTTGCTACAAAACACCTTGCTGTAGATATTAAGTTTCCAGGTGTGGTTGAATTGACAACTCAGCTGCTAATACTTGAGAATATTCTTTGGCTCCCCTTGTGTCAAATCAATAAATTTGGGTTGAATACTCTACCCTCGAAAACTGTTGCGATCCCCTATACTTGTGGGTTACCAAGACTATTTTATGGCGCCATTGCCGGGGAGCATAGGTCTATTCTTTGAGTCACTTGGGATTTATATCTGCTTATCATTATGAAGAACTTGAAAGACATGAAAACAAAAATGTATACCTCAACTACGAGGGGAGGTAAGGAACTACCATCTAGCTCTGCACTTGATTCACCTTCTGTTTTGAGTAAGCTTGTGACACCTAAACCTGCTTCTCCTATTAATTCTGATATGTCGCATGTTATTGATGATGCCACTTCTTCTATGCATGATAATTATGATGAAACTACTTCTATGCTTGATACTACCGTGCCACTTGGTGAATTTCTTGATGGACAACTTGCTAGGGCTAGAGAGAATGAAATTATTGAAACTAATAACATTGATGAAAGTGATGATGAAGACTCTCCCCCTAGATATGAATTAGCTGTTGTTCCTGAGGGCTATGTTATGGATGAAGAAACTGCTAGAGATTTTCTTGCTTGCAATTGTAGGAGTGATCTTAAGAAATTATTAGCTAAGCTGAAACAAAAAACTCTGAATGCTAGAATGAAATATGATCCTGCTTATGCTACTTCACCTATCTTTGTTACTGATAAGGATTATGATTTATCTGTTGATCCTGAGATAATTACTATAGTTGAATCTGATCCTTTCTACGGTTATGATCTCAAATTGTTGTGGCACATCTTACTAAATTAAATGATATAGCTACCCCTATTCACTAATGATGAGAAAACTCGCTACTATTATATCCTTAAGATATTTCCGTTCTCACTAAAGGGTGATGCTAAGATATGGTTTAATTCTCTTGATCCTAGTTGTGTGCGTAGTCCCTAGGATATGATTTATTACTTCTCTGCTAAATATTTCCCTGCTCATAAGAAACAAGCCGCTTTAAGGGAAATATATAATTTTGTGCAAATTGAAGAAGAGAGTCTCCCAAAAGCTTGGGGGAGGCTTCTCCAATTACTTAATTGTTTGCTTGATCATCCTCTTAAGAAAAATGAAATACTTGATATCTTTTATAATGGACTAACTGATGCTTCTAGAGACTACCTGGATAGTTGTGCTGGTTGTGTTTTCAGCGAAGGAACACCAAATGAAGCTAAAATTTTATTGAATAATATGTTAACTAATGAAAATAATTGGACACTTCCTGATCCAATTCCTGAACCAACTCCTAAGCCAACTCCTAAGAAAAGGGGTGTTCTATTTCTGAGTCCTGAAGATATGCAAGAGGCAAAGAAATCTATGAAAGAAAAAGGTATTAAAGCTAAAGATGTTAAGAATTTACCTCCTATTGAACAAATAGATGGTCTTAATTTGCCGCCTGTTGAAGAAATACATGGTCTTGATTACCCGACATAGGTAGTAAAGGTAAATTCTCCCTATAGATATGATAAAGCTGAAATCCCTCCTACTAAGTTTGCTAGCCAATGTTTGGATGAATTTGATAACTTTCTGGTTAAGCAAGAAGATTTTAATGCTTATTTTGGTAGACAATTGAAACACAATGCTGATATTCTTGAACACTTGGGTGATTATATGGCTAATGTTAAAGGTGAACTTAAACTTATTAGTAAACATGCTTATATGGTTCAAGTAGAACAAGTACTTAAAGCTCAGAATGATTTGCTCAGTGAATTAAATAGTAAGAAAAATGATAATGTTGTTAGAGTTATGACTAGAGGTGGTTAAATGACTCAGGAACCTTTGTATCCTGAGGGCCATCCTAAGAGCATTGAGCAAGATTCTCAGATAAATAATATTGATGCACCAAGTCCTTCTAGAAGGAAGAAAAAGAAAAATTATAGGACTTTGCATGCTTCTAGTAAACCTGTTGATGACACACTTGAGAATCCCAATGATATTTATATTTCCGATGCTGAAACACAGTCTGGTAATGAACATGAACCTAGTGATAATGTTAATGATGATGTTCATGTTGACGCTCAACCTAGCAATGACAATGAAGTGGAAATTGAACCTGCAGTCGATCTTGATTACCCACAATCAAAGAATCAACGTTATGATAAGAAAGACTTTGTTGCTAGGAAGCATGGTAAGGAAAGAGAGCCATGGGTTCAGAAACCCATGTCTTTTCCTCCTAAACCATCTAAGAAAAAGGATGATGAGGATTTTGAGCGCTTTGCTGAAATGATTAGACCTATCTTACTGCGTATGCGTTTGACTGATATGCTTAAAATAAATCCTTATGCTAAGTATATGAAAGAAATTGTTACAAATAAAAGAAAGATACCGGAAGTTGAAATTTCCAACATGCTTGATAATTATACTTTTAAGGGTGGAATACACAAGAAACTAGGAGATCCAGGAGTACCAACTATACCATGCTCCATTAAAAGAAACTATGTTAAAACTGCTTTATGTGATCTTGGAGCCGGTGTTAGTGTTATGCCTCTCTCTTTATATCATAGACTTGATTTGAATAAGTTGACACCTACTGAAATATCTTTGCCAATGGCTGACAAATCAACTTCTATACCTGTCGGGATTTGTGAGGATGTGCCTATTGTGGTTGCAAACGTTACTATTTTAACGGACTTTGTTATTCTTGATATTCCTGAGGACGATAGTATGTCTATTATTCTTGGAAGACCCTTTTGGAATACTACAGGGGCTGTTATTGATTGCACCAAAGGCAATGTCACTTTTCATGTTAATGGCAATGAGCATACGGTACACTTTCCGAGGAAACAACCTCAAGTCCACAGTATCAACTCTATTGGAAAAAATCCATCGATTATTTTTGGAGGTTTTGAATTTCCTCTTCCTACTGTCAAGAAGAAATATGATATTCTTATTGTTGGGGATGTGCATATCCCTGTTGAGGTAACCTAGTGTTATTCGAAAATTCTCCGGTTCCATGTTATTCAGAATGAGTTTGTTAACAAGACCTGATCAACCTTGTTAGTCGATTCCTTTTGATGAGCATGAGATGGATAAATTGAGAAAACACAACTCTCTATACCCTCTTTTTACTTTCTGTTATTTAGTTGAAATAAAGCAAAAATAGTACTCCCTCCGTTCCTTGATATAAGGTGTATAGATTTTTGAGAAAAAATCCAAAATATAAGGTGTATTACGTTGCACCACTCGCTTGGACAATTTTTCAAGGATTTGATTTCATTTCCTTATATCATGCAAGCTCCTCTATTTTCTCATGTCAATTAGTTAGGTGTAATCTCGCCCAAAACTTGTGAAATTTTCCCTTCACATGCGTTCTTTAATTTCCGTGCCAGAAACTATACACCCTATATTTAGGAACGGAGGGAGTAATTTCTATCTGTTTTATGAATTATCCATGCACTAAAAAATACCCCGGAAATAAAAGTTCTCCAAATGCCCTGAAAATTAAATATGATTTTTTCTAGAATATTTGAGAGTATCTGGCACTGAAAACACAGCAGGGGAGCAAGCACCTGGCCACGAGGGTGGAGGGTGCGCCCTACCCCCTGGGCGCGCCCCCTGCCTCGTGGGCCCATGGTGGCTCCCCTCCACTTATTCCAGCTACCACACACTCCTTCTTCCTCCCACAAACATCACTAACCAGCTCAAGCACGAGTTCTAGCTCATCTTGCTGCCATTTTCGATCTCCTTGCTCAAAGCACCTCTCACAAAACTGCTTTGGGGGATTGTTCCTTGGTATGTGACTCCTCCAATGGTCCAATTAGTTTTTGTTCTAGTGCTTTATTCATTGCATATTTTTGCTGCTTAGGTGACCCTGTTCTTGAGCTTGCATGTCAAATTTATGTGGTCAAAAGTAGTTTTGATGCACGATATTGCCTCTAGGCACTTGTAGGAGTAGTTGCTATCAATATTGTTGAGTTTGGTTCACTTTTATTTTGAAGTTACTAAAATTTCAGAAAATTTTCAGAGGAAGAAATATGCTTAGGAAAATGTACCAAGGTGGTCCTTCAAGGAAGCAAGGACCCAGGCTCGCAATGCGCGATGCCGATGAAGAACCACCGAGGGAAGCTCAAGTGCGGGCTTGTGAATGGCCTTCAGAGGACTTTATGGATCGAGCAGGAATCAAGGAAGAATTTAATGCATATGTGCGCAATGCTGATCGTGAGAGCTTCGAGGAAGACAAATGCCGCCAGTACCACTATCTCACTGATTCCTTCATGAGGAGGTTTGAATTTTCATCATCACACAATTCTCAAACTGTCCTGTTTGATCTCTATGAAAATTCTTATACTATGGACTTAGAGGATTTTAACACTGCTTGCAAACTTCCACAATGGGGTAGTCCTGTTCAGCCCTGTTCTGGAAAGACGACTGGAACAATTCTATATATGAGGAAAAGTACCCAAGAGCTTTTTCTTACTGCAAGAACGGAGACATTCCCATTCAGTCCTTCCTCAACACAACTGATCTGGCAACAACCTTTCATCTACCACTTTCAGTACAAGCACATGAGGAGCTGAGGCAGATCCAAAGAGAGGTAGCAAACATGGAACTCACGAACGCGAATGATACATGGACCTGCTATTGGGGTGCACAAAGTTTCAAAACAAAATCATACTACAGTTACTACTTTAGAGAGATAACTGCAAATGTGGCATTCAAATGGCTATGGAAAACTAAGTGCACGGCTATGATAAAGGTTTTTGGGTGGCTACTACTTTCTGACCGTCTCAATACAAGGAACATGCTAAAACGGAGACACTATAACATTGGGACCAACCTGGACTGTTTGTTATGTGGTCAACACATTGAAGAAATGGTGGAACGCCTCTTCTTCCACTGCACTTTCAGCCAATCCTACTGGAGGATACTAAACATTACCTGGAGTGATCAACAACATCGCCTTCAACTGCTGGAAAGATTAAAAGAAAGGCACAATCACAAAATGATCATGGAGATTTTCCTCCTGGTAGCTTGGAGCTTGTGGAAGGAACGTAACAACAATTACTTTAGAAAAGTGCCACCATGCATTGACTCATGGAAAGGGAGGTTCAAAAATGATTTTCGAGACCTCTTACACAGAATACCTGATCACAAAAAACAACTTGTGCATGACACTTTGGCTACTATACAATGAACCTATACATAGAGGGAGCTGTAGAGGGATCCTTGCTATGGAAGTCTCCACCTTGTAACTTAGTTCTATAGTTGTTCTTCTCCCTCCTTCCCCCCACCCTCTGCATATGTAACAAAACTTTTACATTGTGGTAATGTATAAGCAGTAGGAGCCTTTCCTACTGTCCTAACCTTCAAAAAAACAATGGGGTAGTCCTAATGAACCTCGCAAATCTGAATTTAGAGATTTTCTTGCTAGTATAACTGTGGGGGAATCTAGAGACATAACACAAGCTACCATAGGGAGCATTCATTTTCCTGCTATACATTATTTTGCTCTCTTCATAGGTAGGTGCATAAATGGTAAGGATGAAGCATGTCACATGTGTGTCCCTGACCTCAGTGTTCTCAGGAGTGCTGTATTAGAAGATAGACATTATAATTTGGGAGCCATTGTTGTACGTAGGTTGCATCATAATAGGTTTAGTGGAGATTTCTTCGGTGGAATTTCTACAACCCATCTAGCTAATTTTCTTGGTATACCCATACGTGGGTATGATTTTGAGTTGCCTCCTGTTTATTTGGATTATGAGTCCATGGTTCCTCATCAGTTTGTTGGGAGGAACGATCAGTTCCTCTAGTACCGACTAATCTTTGACAGACGACGAACCTATCACGTCGCTCTCCCTGCTCCTGCTTTCTTTGACTTTTAGGCAAAAGGGAGATATATTATAACCAGGGAGGAGGCGGACGAGTACAAGAGGAGGACGGAGACGACCCGTCTCCAAGCGGCAGCTCATGAGGCAATAGCTTCTGCATCTCAGTACGACCCCAGCTACAACTTTGGATATCCGCCAGGCCAGCCGTGGCCATAGACCAACTTAGGCCAAAATCCTAAGCTTGGGGGAGTACATATTTCTCACCGACATTACATTCATGTTCACACACTCATTGCTAGTTGTAGGTGCTCATACTTTTTCATTGTATCATCCATGCTAGTTTATTTTCCTTTTTTATGCTTTCTTCTTGTGTGTTTGATAAACCTTAAGAAAAACAAAAACAATAGTTGTAGCTTTCAGCTTGTTTACTTTCCATGCTTGTAGTAGTAATTAAAAAGAAAACCCAAAAGGATTTCCCGTTCTTCTTTTGCTTGTTGGGTGCTTTCCCGTGTAAATAGTTTTATTTCTTTTCTTGTTCTTTGGGGGTCGAGAGGAGAAGACCATAATGAAAATGTTGATTGGCTCGTATATGCATTATTGTTGATCTAACAAAGAGCCCATATTACCTTGTCTTCTCTCTTGAATTGAATGCTTGCAGATTCCATCTTAGTCCAATGGACGTGCACTATTATTATTATCCACACTATTCGGTTGTGCAAGTGAAAGGCAATAATGATGATTATATGATGGACTCATTAGGATGACAAAAGCTGGTATGAACTCGACCTCTCTTGTTTTTGTAAATATGATTAGTTCATCGTTCCTGATTCAGCCTATTATGAATAAACAAGTTTGCAATGACAATTAGAGATTATAGTTGCTTATGCCATGCTTAATTAGCTGGGAGCTTATAATGGTTTACCTTGCGTGCCAACATGCTATTAAAATGGTTGTGATGTGGTATGATAGGGTGGTATCCTCTTTTGAACAATTCGAGTGGCTTGACTTGGCACATTTTCACGCATGTAGTTGAAACAAAATCAATATAGCCTCTACCATATTTATGTTCATGGTGCATTATATCCTACTCATGCTTGCATTCGGTGTTGATTAATTTTAATGCATGTTCATGACTGTTGTCGCTCTCTAGCTAGTCGCTTCCTAGTCTTTTGCTAGCCTACCTGTACTAAGCGGGAATACTGCTTGTGCACCCAATTCCATAAACCCCAAAGTTGTTCCATATGAGTCCACCATACCTACCTATATACGGTATCTACCTGCCATTCCAAGTAAATTTGTATGTGTCAAACTCCAAACCTTCAAATAAACATTCTATTTTGTATGCTCGAATAGCTCATGTATCAACTAGGGTTGTCCATATCTTCCATGTTAGGCGGGTTATTCTCAAGAGGAGTGGACTCCACTCCTCACTCATGAGAAAATGGATAGTCACCGGGATGCCCAGTCCCATGATTTATGCAAATCAAATCAAAATAACTAGAAACAAAACTCCCCCGGGACTCTTGTTAGTTGGAGGCACTCGTTGTTTCGAGCAAGCCATGGATTGATGCTTGTTGGTGGAGGGGGAGTATAAACTTTACCATTCTGTTTGGGAACCGCCTATAATGTGTGTAGCATGGAAGATATCGCCATCTCTTGGCTGTTATGTTGAGAATGAAAGTATACCGCTCGAAATATTATTCATACCTATTTCAAAACCAAGCTCTGGCACCTCTACAAATCCCTCCTTCCCTCTCTGAATGGCCTATCTATTTACTTTAATGTTGAGTCATCATCCTCTTATTAAAAAGCACTAGTTGGAGAGCACCGCTGTCATTTGCATTCATTACTATTAGTTTACATTGAGTATGACTTGACTGGATCTCTTTTACCATGAATTACAATGTCTAGTCAGTCCTTGATCTTTAAAGGTGCTTTGCATTTATGTTTTGCGGTCTCAGAAAGGGCTAGCAAGATACCATCTTGTTATATCATATCATGATTGTTTTGAGAAAGTGTTGTCATCCGAGATTTATTATAATTGCTCGCTATTTGATTATGTCATTGATATGAGTAAACATGAGACCTAAAATTTATTGTGAATATGGTTACTTCATAATCTTTGCTGAAAACTTGAATGCTGGCTTTACATATTTACAACAACAAGAGCAAACAGAGTTTGTAAAAATGTTTCTTTATCACTTTCAGTTTATCAACTGAATTGCTTGAGGACAAGCAAAGGTTTAAGCTTGCGGGAGTTGATACGTCTATGTCGTATCTACTTTTCCGAACACTTTTGCCCTTGTATTGGACTCTAACTTGCCTGATTTGAATAGAACTAACCCGGAATGAGTTGTTTTCAGTAGAATTGCCATGGTGTTATTTTTGTGCAGAAATATAAGTTCTCAGAATGACCTGAAAATCAATGAAGCATTATTTTGGAATATATAATAAATATTGGAAGGAAGATCCATGTTAGGGGGCCTCCACCTGTCCACGAGGGTGGGGGCGCGCCCTACCCCCCTGGGCGCGCCCCCTGCCTCGTGGGCCCCCTGACGCTCCACCGACGTCAACCCTGACTCCATATATTCACTTTCGGGGAGAAAAAACCAGGGAGAAGGATTCATCGCGTTTTACGATACAGAGCCGCCGCCAAGCCCTAAACTCTCTCGGGAGGGCTGATCTGGAGCCCGTTCGGGGCTCCTGAGAGGGGAATCCGTCGCCATCATCATCATTAACCTTCCTCCATCACCAATTTCATGATGCTCACCACCGTGCGTGAGTAATTTTTTCATTGTAGGCTTGCTGGACGGTGATGGGTTGGATGAGATTTATCATGTAGTCGAGTTAGTTTTGTTAGGGTTTGATCCCTAGTATCCATTATGTTCTGGGATTGATGTTGCTATGACTTTGTATGCTTGACGCTTGTCACTAGGGCCCGAGTACCATCATTTCAGATCTGAACCTATTATGTTTTCATCAATATATGAGAGTTCTTGATCCTATCTTGCAAGTCTATAGTCACCTATTATGTGCTATGATCCATTAACCCTGAAGTGACAATAATCGGGATACTTGCCGGTGATGACTGTAGTTTGAGGAATCATGTATTCACTATGTGTTAATGCATTGTTCCGGTACTCTATTAAAAGGATGCCTTAATATCCCTTAGTTTCCAATAGGACCCCGCTGCCACGGAAGGGTAGGACAAAAGATGTCATGCAAGTTATTTTCCTTAAGCACGTATGACTACATTCGAAATACATGCCTACATTACATTCATGAACTGGAGCTAGTTCTGTGTCGCCCTAGGTTATGACTGTTACATGATGAACCGCATCCGGCATAATTCTCCATCACTGTTCCATTGCCTACGAGCCTTCCATATATTGCTCTTCGCTAATTTACTTTTCCGTTGCTATTGTTATCATCACTACAAAACACCAAAAATATTACTTTTGCTACTATTACCTTTTGCTACCGTTACCATTACTATCATATTACTTTGCTACTAAAGACCTTGCTGCAGATATTAAGTTTCCAGGTGTGGTTGAATTGACAACTCAGCTACTAATACTTGAGAATATTCTTTGGCTCCCCTTGTGTCGAATCAATAAATTTGGGTTGAATACTCTACCCTCGAAAACTGTTGCGATCCCCTATACTTGTGGGTTCTCAATCTTCAAGGTAGACTTCAAAACCTTCACAGACTTCGTTCATTGGCAATCCACAACGACTCTTGGACGCTCAGAACGCGATGCCTAACCGGTTGGAGGATTCACAGTCCTCAAGTGTAACAAGTCTTCAGATCACGCGGACAAAAAGACTTCAGTGATGCCGAACTCTCTTTGGCTCTGGGTGTTTTGGGCTTTGTCTTCACAAGGATCTATCTCTCAAATGCTTCGGAGGTGGGTTGCTCTCAAACGACAAAAGTTGTGCACTAACTCTGAGCAGCCACCAATTTATGGTGTAGGGGGTGGGCTATTTATAGCCAGGAGGCAACCCGACCTGATTTGTCTCAAATGACCCTGGGTCACTACGGAACTAACACGTGTCCAATGGTCAGATTTCAAACACACGTGACAACTTGACTTGGGCTACAAGTAAAGCTGACTTATCCAGCTCTAGATAAGATTTGCTCTCATTGTCTTCGCTCGAAGACGTAGGATTTGGTTGAGCATCACATCAGTCACTCTGAGTTTGTTCACTTAGACCCCACTTAACAGTACGGTGGTTCCTATGACTCAACAAAGAAGAAAAGGAAACTATGAAACAACTATGTCTTCGTACTCCGTAGTCTTCATGCAATGTCTTCTCATGTCATATTCTTCAATGTGAATCTTTTCACAGATCACCATTGTCTTCAATGTCTTCACACATTTTTAGGGGTCATCTCTGGTAGGTAAACCGAATCAATTTGGGACTACTACCTGTGTTATCCTGCAATTCTCACAAACACATTAGTCCCTCAACCAAGTTTGTCGTCAATACTCCAAAACCAACTAGGGGTGGCACTAGATGCACTTACAATCTCCCCCTTTTTGGTGATTGATGACAAACTGGTTGAAGTTTTCAACGGGGATAAAAGTATGTGAAAGTTGAGAATTACGGCATTGTCTTCATAAGTAGCAAAAGGCTCCCCCCGAAGATGTGCGTATAAGTAGTTTGCTTTTGAATGCAAATGCACATGACATGTTTTACTTTGTGGAGATCCTCTTCAACTTATGAAGACAATTCATCATGCATATAAAGATATAACGAAGATAATGACATGCATAATGAAAAATGGATGTCTGCAAAATGACTTCATGCGGAATTTATCATCGCATCACAGAGTAGCAAAAAAAAAGTAGCAGAAGACCATCGAGTTTAAGTGTTACAACCCAAAGAACCAAATGTATCAAAGAAAACAACAGTTGTATACAGTTGGCAAAAATAGTGCAACCACCCACAAGGACCCACTTGAAGACTATCAACTGATATGCTTCTCCCCCTTTTGCCAGTAATGACCAAAAAGGTTTGAAGACATAGAGTATCTACTCGTTCCCATCAGGAGTAAATGTAGGTGCAGGGTCGACGTTGGAGTTCGGTGGTGCAGATGGGTTTGGTGCAGTGTCGAGATGCAGTGAACCCATGGTTGGTGAAGTGGCATCGTCTTCTTCATCGACAACTCTCGCAACTACAGTTGCAGCCGAAGATGAATACTCAGAATCTTCTATGGAGGGATTGTGTCGCCAGCTTGCATTGCGGGGAGGTCTGGAATCAAATTTGAAGCCCTCAGTGAAGCCATCTTCGCGAAGATCTTCTTCAGGGCATAGTAGTGTGAGACTCTTCCAAGACCGGCGACAGGCTTCATGGGCAATGAACGAGTTCTTGGTGGCCAAATTTCTGATGTGATTTACGTCCACCAAGATGCTCTACATCTTACGCTTGAGCTAGCCGTGATGCTTATCTTGCTTCTGATGTAAGGCCACAAGAAGTTCTCGGTCATTGAGAACATGAGAACGCTTCCAAGGCCTGTGAGAAATCATACTGTCAGTGGCTTCGGTGTTTGCACGATGGCACACGTATATTTCTAGCCAGAGGATAGTCAGGAGTTGCAGCATTGGGGACATGAATGCCTTCCATTGGTTGCGTGAAGCTTTGCTGATCAACATTATGAAGATAGAGCGGCTCCTTGGCAGGCTTTGGGTCGATGGCTTCGATGGATAGATCAACCTCAGGCAGGAAGACAAGATGGTTGCGCGCTGAGGGCTGATAGTCAACAGTAGAGTGGAGCTTGATCAGGCGCATCACCCATGGAGCATAAAACTTTAGGCCAAACAGATTAGTCCTAGATGCAGCTAGTTGTGTGATGAAGAAATCCTGGGTGTTTAATATGATGCCATTGATGATGTAAAACACCAAAGTCTTCATGGCTCCTTCAAGTTTGGCTTCAGCGGTATATCCCTTGATTGGCCATAGAGTACACCTCAGAATATGATATACCGTGCAGGGAAAGTACTTGAGGTCTTTGACGAAGAACTCTTTGGGGTATTCAGCATCTTGGGGCAATGGTTTCATCATGCTGAGCATCTCGCTCATATTGGGTTCAGGCCTTTGGAAGATACACTACAGTTCATCGCGATGATGCTGACAACCAGGCTCACAGAATTCGCCCGGAGTGGGCAGGGATGTAAGCTCGATGATGTCTTGAGCTTTGGCTTCATGATGCACATCTCCTGACATCCGCTCAAGGACCCATGTTTTCGGATCCCTGTTGTAGCCATGAATGTGAAGAGTGGCATAGATTTGTAGTAGAAGCTCTTCATTCCAGTGCTCCTTGTCAGTAATGAATGGGAGAAGAACAACCTCCCTAAAACAGTCAAGGGCTTCTGCAAGGCAGGGCAGCCTAGCAATAACTTCACAATCAAGGCGCATGTGCGGAAAGATTCGCGACTGATTGTATAGAATGTAGGAGTAGTAGCTGCGCTACTGATAGCTCCAGAATCGATCAGATGAGATCTTTGGCTTCGAGTACGGATTCTTGGCACTATCGAAGAGGGTATTGTGTACCCTGGAGCTGTTCATGTTGAATGATTCTGGGGATATGTCAGCACCTGGAGGCCTTGGCGGCCTGGGCTTTGGCTTCTGAACTAGTGGGTCTCTGCTCCACATGATAGTCATATTGAGGCCCAGGAGCTGTCGGAGGCACCATAACAGGCCATCAAACTGTGACAAGTTCACCATGATTATAGGCCTGTTCAATGGTGTGAGGCCTTGGAGGGGGAACTGGGGCTTCAGTATTCATAGTGGCTTCAAGCGCCACATTGTCTTCGGGCACCACATGGTCTTCTGCCATGACAGTATCATTGTTTGTGGTCGCCTCAGTAGTTTCAACATCCATTTGTCCAATAATAGGAGGGTCGGGCAACCTCCTCGAGAATGACTGGTTCAGTAGGAGGGGGTGTAGCAACTCTTTCTTCTTCTCTTGGTTCTTATTTTTCTTCATCGGCTGATGCAGCCGGAATGTCTTCAGCAACTTTAGCTTCAGACTCGGAGACATTCACAGTTGGGGTGGCTTCAAGAAACACTTGACGTGCTACTGAGCTTTGTTGCACTTCCCCTTCTGGAATGCTCGACATGGTGACCTGTGGCCTGGGGCCTTTGTGAACCCTGCGGAAAGTGGACGACTTCCGTGGTGATGGTGAGGTCTGTACCATGTAGCTGTCATCATCAAGCACCTGAGTGGTAACTTGAGGTGTTGGAGTTCTGGGTGTGTCTTCATGAATGGGGGTGTCTTCTTGAGGGCGATCGACCCATGAATCATCCTGAGTGATTGGTGTCAGGGGATGACCAATACTGATGAGTTCGCTATTCATAAGAATAGGAAATGATACCACTTGATGCTCGAGTTGAGGAAGGACTTCATCATATTCTACATTGTATTCACGATCAATGTCTTCAGCTATGGTGGGGTCAATAGCTGGAACTCCTTCATCTTCAGGAGCCTCTATGAAAGCAGGCTCGTGAATCACTAGGCGACGCTCTTGGTTGGTGGAGGCTGGTCATGCAACATAAATGGGCTCAACTACAAGGGGCTCAGAGGCCGCAGCACGCTCTTTCTTTGAAGACTTTGTCTTCAGCTTCTTCTTGGATGGGGCTTCATCAGAGGTGTTCTTTTGCTTGCACTTCCTGGCATCAGCTTCAGCTGCCCTGGTCTTCTTCAGTTCTGAAGCTGCTGAGGGGACCTTAGGCTTCGAGCCTGTCATGCTGGTAGGGAAGACAATGTGAGGTTATTCCTGCCTTGGTGCTTCAGTTCGGGCCGCAGCAGACTTCTTTGTTGGCCTGGCAGTCATTCTTGGGTCGATGCCAAGATGGCCAAGAGCCTTGCGCTTCTCAGCCTCATTGTGTGCTTGAACACATTTCTACGCAAAGTACTTCACGCGCTCTCTTGATCCTTTAGCTTCTTCACGCTTCTTGCGAAATTGCTCCTTGAGCTCATGCAACATCTTCTTGAAGATCTGAACATCTGCCACACTGAGCTTGGCCATGTTCTTCTTGAAGTGAGCCTTCTCATAGTCAATTTGGTTCTTCAGTTCAACAATCTTCTGAGCCACAGCCAGCTCATTTGCAATAGCTCTGTGGAAGGAGACGCTGATATCCAGAGGAAGCTGAAGATCATCGATGCTTATGCTCTGGTCATCGAACCACTCATAAATGAAGTTGTTCAGAATACCCACATCAAAGAGGGGCAGATCGTTGAAGATCTTCGCCTCTTGCTTGCTCTTTATCGGCTGCTCAAGGGCATCATCTCCAAGATCTTCGTCACTGGACAGATCAATGGTGTCTTCTTCGTTCCTGAGAACGGCAGCTGGGGTCAGTTCATGCCCGGAAATCTTCTTGGGCTTCTTGGTTTTCTTTGTCTTCTCGGCCTTCTTGGAGACACGAGACAAGTCTTTCGACTACACACTGGCTTTAGGAGGTGCAGTGGCTATTGGCTTCACACGCGAAGCTTTTGGTGAGGCAGGGGGCTTTGAAGCCTTTGATTTCTTCTTCTTTCGTGGCTTTGGTGGTGCCGGCGCATGTTCCGAGTCTGCGTCATCAGCAGAGTGCTCCACCATGGCCCCATGTACAGCTATGTGAGTGATAAGGCTATCGAGGTTGTAGAAGGGCCGATGATGTTTGGATTGGCATCACGGGTGCCATCAGCCCTCAGAGCAGATGGACCAGGGTTGAAGTTGAGTCCCAGGTCCTGGTTCTTGACAGCAGAATCCTTGGCAAATTGATAATTGCGCTTGAAGAGATTGTCATCGCGACACCATAATAGTGATGATGGGTCAGCATTCTTTGGTTGTGGCCCTCGGAACATGCAAGGGTGGAAGCCTTGAGTAATGGCTTCAGACTTGGACTTGGGCTGCAGATTTCTGTATAGAATATCTCCCCATGGGCCCTTGATGGCATTTTTTCCAGCATATTCAGCAGTCAAAAATCTGTACATGAACCATTTCTCTGCCCAATATCTTCAAATCCATTGGATTCAGGTCTTGCGCTCGCCATAGCTCTCCTCACACTACAAAAAAATACACTTATGTGATGATAGGTGTGTGTCACAGTAGGTCACTTTTTTGTCATGGATGTACATCCATGACAAATTTATGACAGAATCAAGATAGCCATACCTATGCTGTCGTAGAAGTGTTCCATGACATTACGAAAATTATCATCACGGAAGTGTCCACTTCCATGACAATAAACCGCGCGTCACAGAAGTGCTTTCATCAAGGGTGACCGACACGCGACATCCACCGTAACGGAATGTCGTTAAGCTATCGGGTCGGGTTTTGGATCTGATAACCCGTTAACAACCCCGACCAATGGGGATTTTCCACGTGTAAAATCATCATTGGCTAGAGGAAACACGTGTCGGCTCATCGTTGGGACAGATGTCATCCACTCACTGGACAGAAGGCTCCTATGATATGTCGACACGTGGCATGGCCCAATAGTGGCCCATTCCTGTGAAAAGGCCGGCCCATTTGACTTGGTCAAAAGCTGGCGGGCCGGCCCATGGAAAGCCTGTTAACGGCATGTTCGCATATAGCCCATTTACAGCCCGCTAACCCAAGGCCCGTTACACCCTATCAGAATTAGGCCCAGTAGCGTCATTTGGGCCGTCCAATATGATTCCAGCACGTTTTCACTTCTGGCCCATGTATAGCCCATGATGTCTTTCGGCCCATATGAGGCCCTTTGTAACTCTTGGCCCATTAGCGGCCCGTGCTGAAACTAGCCCGTAATGAACAGTGTATCACTTTACACCCATTAACGACCCGTGGTGAAACTGGCCTGTAATGAATAGTGTATCACTTTATACCCATTAACGGCCCGTTATTCTGTTGGGCCGTCTCCAGCCCATGTTATCTTTCGGCCTTCTCAAAGCCCATTTATTCTTGGGCTCATTTCCAGCATTCGTTTACTTACGGCCCGTTACTGTCATTTTCTGCTTGTGGGCCAAATTCAGCCCGTGGTTATAGTCGGACCGTTTGTGGTCCGTTAATATGTTGGGTCGTTTTCATAGCGTCATCAAATACAGCCTATTAACAATGGCCCGTTATGGTCGGCCCATGAACGGACGATTCCAACTCTGGCCCGTTTACGGCCAGAATGCGGTCTGTTTGGCCCATGTTTGGCCAATCGATCATATGGCCCGTATAAGGCCCATTGATGATACGGCCCGTAGAAGGCCCATTGATGATATGGCCCGTAGAAGGCCCATTGTTTCTACGGCCCGTAGAAGGCCCACTATTTCTATGGCCCGTAGAAGGCCCACTGTTTATACGGCCCATAGAAGGCCCACTATTTCTACGGCCCGTAGAAGGCCCACTGTTTATACGGCCCGTAGAAGGCCCACTGTTTCTACGGCCCATAGGAGGCCCAGTGTCACTATAGTAAATATTGGCCCATGGTTATTGTGGCCTAGTTTTAAAAAATAGGTTGTTGCAGCCACTAGCAAACCACAGAAAAAGAACTGCACTGACTATAAGCAAACAAATAAACAAGACAACAAGGAAATAAATAAATAAGTAAGCAACTTACACTAGGCTATCACGGCTATTACACATTTTACATCCACTGAGCATCAAAGTTCACCACCAGTGCAAATATAGGGAACACAGCAGCATATATACGCCGCAGCAAAACAAGTCCAGAACTAAAACCACTTCAGAAGAGCTCAAGAAACAATATCCTGGGTACCCATAATGATGGCAAGATGCTTAGCAAGCTTATATAGTTTCTCTTGTTTGGCGCTTAAGTCCTCCAGCGCTTACTGTTGCACCAGAAAGTATGCATCTGAATTCTGCAGGGACTTCCTCAGTCCTTCGGCTTCCTGTCACATAACATCTGATCGATGTCTTTCAACTTGAAGTTGAGACTCAAGAAGCCGAACTGATTCAGGCAATGAGTTCGAAGAGCTGGTGCCAGCAGTGGTAGCCAGTAACTCGAACACTACATCAAGACAGGACTTTGGGGTTGTCTCAGTGTCTTCAATATAGTTTTTATCAGCTTTCTTGGAGACCAACAGGGATGTCTCACTATCTTGAACCTTATCTCATTACTTCCTTTACCATTGCATAACAGGGTACTCTTCTCCAATATTTTATCAACGTTCTAAAAGAGAAACAAACAAACACATCTCAGGTTTACAATGTAGTATATGAAACTCATTTTGGTAAACCAGTTCAGTAGTAAGGTGGATAGGATAACAGCATGAAACAAACATATATCTATGTAGTATGGTCACTTTATGGTCTATATCATTCTAGTTTATGTTGCCAAATCAAGATAGATACAGTTTGAATCATATCTATTTAAGACAAAGCAGCATAGACAGAATATAAGTGTGGGAAACTACACAACAATAACAACACTTGTAATGTGCATGGCATGAGAACATAACTGTTTATTCAATTGAAACTGAAATCAACATAGAGCAAGTTACAACAGCAAACAGCCAAACACGTTGAAGAAACAGGTTTAAAACATACCTGTTGCGCCATTGGAGTTTCAATTGCATCCTTCAAATTTGAAATTAGTTGGTATCAGTAAATACAGTGATGCAAGAGCAAAGTAGTATGAACCATAGCTACGGAACCTGACCTGAGAACAATTCTTCTTCTGCTTTAAGCATTGACTTCGGGTTCGGAGTGGTGGTCCTCGTGATTTGGGCACTGCAGTTGCCTTACTAACTGCTCGTGTTTGGGTGCTCTGTGGTGGAGACGGTGCTGTGTCAATGGGGACTGGGTGTCTATCTGCTGGGGTTGGGGTTAGCAGGGGTGTAGCTAGTTCTCTTTCCAACTGGGTAGGGGTACAATCTGCATGGGTGTGGGTTATGTGTGGTGGGGCTGGTTATTGGGCAAGTACAACCGTGGTTCTATCTGCATCGACAGGTAGCACAATCTTTTCTGAAGACCGTGTTTTTACTCCCATAGATACTGCCATCACTCCCTCCAATTGAAATGGCTGATAAACAAGAAAACTAATGGAATGTATAGACATTGTAAGATAGACAGGTGCAATGGATAGTAGGGAAGACAACAGGGCATGAAATAATTCACATTTATGTTGTCTAAGCAAACAGAATAGCAGGACATAATTTCACATATATGATGGCTAATTAAACAGGATAGCATGACACAATTTCACATGTATGATGGCTAACTAAACATGATAGAATGACATACTTCAAAATATGATGACTATGTAAACAGGATGACATGATATAACTATACGATATGTCTATTAAAGTGGTTGGCATGCCATAAATCACAAACATGCCGTTGATGGAAACATGATGGCATGATATAATTCACGGATAGAATGACATAATTTAAATATGATGACTATGTAAACAGGATGAGCTGATATAACTATATTATGTCTTTAGAAAATGGGTTGGCATGCCATAATTCAGATACATGCTGTCTATGTAAACATCATGGCATGGCATAATTCACATATATGATTTATATACTAAGGAAGTGAGCAGAGGGCAATCACATATATGATGTGTCAACTAAGGAGATGGCATTCAATATTGTGTATATGATGTAAAAACTAAGCATTGCAATACAACATATGCATTATATGAGTAATATAACCCTGCCAAGCTTGAGCATACACCTCAGGGGGATAAAAGGACTGGTCATCTGCCTCTGAATCCTCCTCTGAAGAGCTATCTGTAACCAGCAAGATATCTTCTTTAGCAGGCAGCATTGTCTGCTCTGAAGACCTTGTTTTCACTCCAGATTTCTCCATCACCAATTCAAATGGCTGATGCATAGGAAGAGCAGTTGAATATACAAACATTGTCGACAAAAGCAATGAGAAATACAAAAAAAGGACGGCATGATATAATTCACATATACGACGCTTGCCTAAACAACATGGCATTGCATAATTCACATACATAATGCCTTGCAACAAGATAACATTGCATAATTCACATATATAATGTCTTACAACAAGATGGCATTGCATAATTCACATATATGGTAATTAGACACTAAACAGGTGGCATTCACACAAAGCATGTCTAAACTAAGCAAATGACATAGCAATGCAAGATACCATACGCATGATATGAGCAACATAACCCTGCCAAGTTAGGGCATGCACCTCGGGGGGGGGGGGGAATATGACTGGTCATCTGTCTCTGAATCCTCCTCTGAGGAGCTATCGGTAACCAGCAAGACATGCGCTTCGTCAGATAGAATTGTCTGCTCTGAAGACCTTGTTTCCACTGCAGATTTTTCCATGACCGTGCCAAATGGCTGATGCACAGGAAGAGTAATTGAATGTACTAAAATTGTTGACAAATTTAACACGTAATAAAAAATGATGGCATGATATAATTCACATATAAGATGGCTGGCTAACCAGGGTGGCTGCAAAATTCACATATATGATGCCTGGCTAGACAAGATGGCATTGCATGATTCACATATACGATAAAGAAACTAAATAGATGGCATTGACACAAAGCTTCTCTAAACTAAGCAGATGACATCTTTAATGTATACAGTATGCAATGCAAGGCACCATATGCATGATATTACCAACATCAGCATGCCAAGTTAGAGCGAAGACCTCATGGGGTAAATAGGAGTGGTCTTCTCCTTCTGAATCCCCCTCATAACCGTTATCTTCCTCTTGATTACGATCCGAAATGGGTGGAGGGGGGCTGCCTTTGCACCCACCATGGAACGACGTCTGCATGAAATTTTATTGCCACGCAAGGCTCGTCTCTTTTGCTCTACATGATCAGTTCCATTGTGTGCAATAACTGGCATGCATAGGAATAAAACATAGTGAGATTATGTAAGGAGTGCATGCACAAATCCAGAGTGATGGTAGCAAACTATGGACAGACCCAAAACCAATGATAGCAGGCAGATAATAGCTTTAGTTAAAAATACAGATAATGGCTCCTTTCATGTTTGTTTGCACCCAACATGAAACTCATAGTAGACACCAGAGATTAACCAGATAGTAGATAGATAATACTGATTGTTGCCCCAATATGTACCCCACAACCATTTAAAAACTCAAGTTTCAGCATTAGTTTGGACCTGACTCAGAGTCTAATAGGTGAACACGACGATAATGTAGCATGTCATCATATTAAGCGACGCATAACTTAAGCAGACACGGAAGAGTGCAACCTCTCTTGCGGACCCGTGTAGTCCTCAAGGTCATCTGCTCAGTTGATGATGGTAATGCAGTTGCTGTGGCTACCGGCTGCGGGGAAGAAGATCTGAGGCGGCAAAAGACAGTTTGGAGAGTGGATCCCTGCTGTGGTGAACCCTTCTGTCGTTGGAGCAGCTGACCTGGGGTGGAACATAGCGCCGCAGGAGTAGGAAAAACCACACAAGGTTTTCTTTGACACATATCTGTAACAGAAGTAATTGAGTAAGGGCTTGTTTGAATTTGAGGATTCAAACAATGCAGGGATAGGAAATAGGTAGAAATAGGATAGGAATGCACGTGCAAAACAGAGAATTTAAAAACACATGATTTCTGCCAATCTGGGTGTTTGATTCACAACAATTGGAAGATCACACGATGCAAAAAAGCATGGTGAGATTAAGTCAAACCACAAGAAAATGTACGGTTATAATGCTATTATGCTACTATCTCTTAGTCTTGTGCTTGATGAATAGGAATATGAAAAGGAGGAGAAGTGGAAATTAGAATTCCTACGGTTTTTATTTCAAGGAGACACTAAAGGAACAAATCCTCCAGTTTTCCTTTGCTCCATTCCTTTGCACCAAATTCATGAAAAGTAGAACCATAGGAAACTTTCCAATTCCGATGTTTTTCATTCACTTTTCCTTTCAAGCACTGGCGATTCTAGTAGGCAGGCTTGAGCAAGGAAAATCCTACACTAAAAAATGTTTTTGTGCTACTTCTATTACTTTGGACCCAGGTCACTGCCATACTAGCTCAACTCTCAGGCCCATCAACAAATGCACAACTCAAACGCGCAGAGATAAATAATGATGGCGTTCAAGAGAGTCCATCACGGATAGCTAAGTTGCCTGGTACCTCACTGCTTGTCATATAGTAGGATAAAATAATCATATTTCCTATTACTACGAGTGCTCAAAGGACAATATATATAACATGTAGAGTCAAAAAGAGATGTAACAAGTGTACAACCTCTTTGGCGAAGCCATGTCGATCTCAGCGTGATTGGGTTGGCCTGTGAGGATGCTCCGGCTGACTTGGCTGTCGGAGGAGGGGAAGAAGATCTTAGGCGTCTGGAGATGGAGCCCGAGGTACTACTCCGCTGTGATGGAGGGTTTCGTTGTTGGAGCAGCTCCGGTGAGTTGTACGACGCCGAGGCTGAAGCAGGACAAGAGAGACAACGAACAACGTTAACTTGAGTGGAATTCTAATAGCATCTCCAATACATGACGTAAAATACATAAACACAAAGTGCTAGATGTAAAATACATCAGCCGCTCATCTCCGAACTTAACTGTCGAAACTGAATTTAAGTGTCGAAACTGAACTTAACTGTCGAAACTGAACTTAACTGTCGAAACTGAATTTTGCTGTCGAAACTGAATTTTGTTGTTGAAACTGAATGAACTAGCAAGGTGGGGCTACACGTCGGCCAGCTGACTTTTTCATCTCTGGTCAGTCAATTTTGCAACCGTTGGATATGAAATCAGGGGCCTGTGGTTCATCTTCAACCTCCACCTCCCTGAGTTGGCCAAATAGCAGCCCCCCGCCGCCCGCGGTCGGCAGTGCGCCGCCCCGCCGGCCCCAAAAACACTCCCCACTGTTGGTCCGCCGCCACCCCGTCCATCCCTCTAGGCCCCCCGTGCTGAGCTTTTTCTCCAGCGATCCCCACGCCACCGCCCTGCCAACGCCCCGCCACCGTCGGCGACCACCCCCCATCCTGAACCCTAAGATAGATAGTGGGGTACCTCTCCGGCGAGCCCCCCTCCCCGCTGCGGCTGGTTCTTCCTTCACCCCGACGACATCGGAGTGAAGTGTAGCTAAATCGGAGTAGCATCGCAAGCAAGAGGAAGAGCGAGAGCAGCAGCGCAAGCAAGAGCAATAGCAAGAGCAGACCAGGCAGGGGACCGAGAGCAAGAGCAGAGCAGCAGCGCGAACAGCGAGAGCTAAAGCAGCAGCACGTCCTACTGATGTGGACGTCGCCGCCGAGGGAGCGACGCCGTGGAGGAAGTGGCCGGCGACGCCGCCGTGGATGGAGTCGCGCCGTGTCGGCTCGGGACTGAGCGCCGGCAGCACCGTGAGATTAGGTTGCATCTTCATCTAAGGAAACGGTGATGATGATGCTCTTCCGGTGGTGCAGGTGAAGACGGTGGTGTGGGAATGGAGGTGGCGCGAAAGACGAGGGGAACATCGGGGCAGCTCCTTGGAGGTGGAGGACGGGGTGGCTGAACCAGCGGGACGATGAGGTCGACGACGGATCCTCATCCGGTGCGGTGGATGAGGGACGCCGAGGTGTTGCTCTGGACGACGTCATCGGGGAAGTGGCTCCGGCTGGGTGGCGGACGGAGCAGGGTGTGGGGTTTCGTCGCAGGTTTTCGTGGCCTTGGTGTACGAATGGGTGGGCGGATGGGATGGCAGTGGGGAACCATGGCTTAGAGACACGCTTGTCTGAAATGTGGGGTAAGTTACGAAAGTACCCCCACTGATTTGAGGCGGTTCTTTCGGTTCAGGGGTTCCACGGGCATTTCGCGTGTCGGGATTTCACAGGAGGTGGGAGTTTTCGCGTGCATTGTAATTTCGGAATAGCAAGGCGCGCGTTGAGATGGAGGGAGTTGTCGGAGCACAACGAGGCAAAGACATATCTTAAATATTTCAAGCTAACAAGGCGCGGGTTGAAGAGGCGGGAGTTTCGTAGCACGATAGACAGAGACGCTAGCTTGAATTTTTGGCATAACAAGGCGTGGCTTGAAATTTCGGAAGAACAAGCTTAACATGTACCCAAAAAAAACAATTTGCACCTCAACACGCACAACACACACAAACACCATTTAGACTAGAGTAAGGTACATGTACATTGCACGCATGAGATTTGGCAACCAAATTATGAACAAATACCACATTATAGCATGCAATATTTGAGTCATATATGCATGATGTAGATGTTCATTTAATTCTTATAGTTCATTTCATTCAAAATCATCTAGTTTTTATAAGAAAGCTAATCTATTTTAAGATTCACGGAATTGTGCATCGTAAGACATAACGTAAAAACAAATAATGGCAAATCATGTAGAAAAACATTTGGGCAATTCTGATATGGAAGATTCTAGAACAAATAAGAAGTGCTTGTGTTTTGATGTTTGTGCATTATGCTTAAGTTAAACCATGGAGTCTTCTAGATTATACATGTGGCGAAATTTGGTGGAATCTAGATGGTATCCAACAGCCAGTAGTGCTCAAATTTGCCATCTTTGGACCATTGGATTCGCCTCATCCAACGACCATCTTTCAAAGTTAGTTACCCGCACACAATATAAAAAAATATAAAAAATATAATATATATAGCGGTATAGATATAGATATGTGATGCAAAAGCCGCCCATCATCTCCAATTGGAATAGTGTGTCCATGCACGGATGCGGCGTGGCCAAATGATGTCTGCCATCGGTATCTCAAATTCAAATCAGTCTGACCTTGTTCAATCTGTCTACATTACAACATGCTCGTTTCCAAATCACACCGTGCAGATCTCCGTTATATTCATGCATGCATGGGTTTCAAACATCAGGATCTCTTATTCAAATATTTGAATTCAACTTTACGTTGATTGTGACCTCACCCCTATTCAGTTATTCTTTTACACCCACACAACAGTCTTCTCTTTATAATTGTACCACTAACTTTCTCTCGTGCATGCATGCACACACACTACCAGTCGGCATTATCCATCACACGCATGCAGTCTTTTTCTTCAGGTCGGTCTCCCATGAAGGCACACACCAACACACATCCCCCTCTCCATCATATAGGGCATTCTTTATCTCTCACGCGTGCATGCGCAACAATCGATGTTCCTCTATGTATGTGTGTATATAGCTAGGTCTTTCATAGTTTTCCACACAAACCGATCAATCGATATATCCAGTGAGGTCTCACCCTCTTTCCCACGTCCACATCGATCAATCTATACCTCTCTATATAGGATTAGCATATATAGCTAATACACCCACATTAATTATGTATCCAATGTCCCCCTCTCATCATCCATGCCTTCTGCTTCATCTCTCAGACGCGTGCACAATGGCGAAGACAGGGGGCAGTAAGGGCCATGCCCCCTCCCCCCTAACATCACTATATATCAAGGCTAATATGAATGTGATCATTAGACAATTGCTGCTAAAAATGGTTTAAGTTCTTGAATTGACCCTCCTCGTAAAGGATTAGCAATGCTTGGCCCCCTAGCTCATTTATTTTTCATGGCTCCGCCACTGCGCGCATCAGCGCACATGTTCGCCCCCTCTCTCTAAATATCGATCTCGCACTTGTGCATTCCTTCATAGTCTCCCTCCACTCGGCCCCTCGCACCATCTTCTAGCCCCCACCAGATTTTGGCACATGTAAAATCTAGCAGACTCCATGGCTGAACTTAAGCATAATGCACAAACCTCAAAACAATAGTGGTTCTCTTTTGTTCTAGAATCTTCCGTATCATAACTGCCCAAACTTTTTTCTAGTTGAACTGCCATTATTTGTTTTTACTTTATGCTTTACAACACACAATTCCATGAATCATAAAATAGATTAAGGGCATCTTTGATTCAAAGGATTCTCAAAGGAATTTTGGAGGATTCTAATCATTAGGAATTTTTCCTATCTTGGTTGTTTGATTCGTAGGATTGTAAACCATAGGAATTTTTCCATATGATTCATTTGCACTAGATTTCATAGGAAACATCCCATCCACTCAAACCTCTTTGAAAGAATCCTGCGTTTTTTCTATGCACAATCAAACACTCGTACAATCATGTAGGATTCAAGACGACATTCCACTATAATCCCATGTTTTTCCTATTCCCGCGTTCTTAGCTTTTGTTATAAAAACTAATTGATTTTGAATGAGATGAACTATAAGAATTAAACGAAGGGCTACATCAGGCATATATGACTCAGAGCTTACATGCTATAGTGTGGTATTTATTCATAATTTGGTTGCAAAATCTGATGCGTGCAATGCACGTGTACCTTACTAGTACTTCGAGTATGTGCAAAACACGTAAATTAGAATACCAATGGCACGCTACACAGTGTCTCTCTTACAGTTCATGAAGCCACGTGGCACATGTGTAGGCGTTGTCGCGACCTCCTTGCATGGATTGATCACAGTGACGTTCTGCTGGTTCCAAAAGAATGTACTCGTCCTCCCTGAGCCATACTGGAGGTACATGCACGAAGCGAAGATGTGCATGCACGCCATGCATGCACTCATTCCTCGCACGCACACGCGGGTACACGGGCGGACGCAATTTTGTACCAAGATCCACCCCATGTGATAATTTGACGCGTGTAAAGTCGTTCACTTCATTGATGGTCAATTAATACAGCGCATGCAAATTGAGTGGATGTGAGGGCGGAAGAAAGACATTATTCCTCCACTGTGCGCATGCGAGTAGTAAAATCATGGGTTGCTAGTAGTACTTCCATTGGTCTCCTTCATATTTTGTGCCAATTTTGGACAATAACATAATATTTACGCATTTGAGCAGTGTAGTACTTGAAATTTATGTTCCGCTAAACTCATCGGGAGCCGTTTCAGGCCTCAAAACCAAAACATCAATTAATCTTTACCTTGTTCCCATCACATTCGAAAGCCTGCTCACACCTACTAGTAGTACGTACCAAACCTAAACGTGTTCCCACTATGCAGGTATTAGTACTAGTGCTAGTACTTAGGTTATAAAAAGGGGAACCACCTAACCAAAAAACACTCTACCTTTCCTCCTCATAAGTGCTTCTTCTTCGTCCATTGTTGCCATGGCCGGTGAGCAGAGCTCTAGGTCGAGAACTACTGTAACAAGGGAGCGGCAACCAAGGCTGCGGAAAAAAAAGAGGGCTCGCCGCCACACAGAGACCTCGAAAGATCTCTCACGGGCAGGCGATTGCTCCCAGGAGCGCCCTAGCCGCGGAAGCGAACATGCCGAGCCGGCGGATCTGGAGTCGTTATCCCTTAATGGCATGCCCGATCAGCTCAATAAGCAGAAGGAGTTCATCCAAGGCTTGATGCAGTTGCTGAAGGAGAGCCTCGACGACATGCCCACTGAGCTCAATCAGCAGGGGGAGTTGACCGCCCGCTTGGTGATGCTGCTGAAGAAGAGCATTGCTTCGGAGAAGAAGGCGACCGGCGAAATCCTCCAACTTTGGAAGGACAATGCGAAGCTCTGCCACGAGATCGGCCTGTTGAAGGAGAAGAACGCCGGCTGGAAGAAGCTGCCTGAGAATAGTAGTTCCTCGATGAAGATGCTGCAGGCCCTCGTCATGGAACAGAAGGAAGAGTTGGCGAAGCTCCGCATCAAGCACTCGGCTGCTGTCAAGGTACGTAATATGGTCGTGGAACAGATGATGAAGGCTCGCATCGAGAAATGCAGCGTCATGGACACAATGATGAAGATGGCGGAGGAGACGTGCAAGGAGATGGAGGTCGTGGAGGCGATGAAGAAGCAGTTACAACTCCGCAGCGAATTAGATGATTTGGGGTGATAATCTTCCTTCTTCTTTTGCTCTTGTGTTTCATCTTTTGCTTCGGGTGTTTCGCCGCACGTGTCACGTTCTCTGCGAGGCATGAATAGAACAATGTTTTTTTTGAGGGAATGAATAGAACAATGCTAACAATGAGATGACTAGCAAATTAGATCATTTTTTATCGCCATATGGCACTGGGCTGCCGTGTTTCGTGCTCCTCCGTCGCAGTACTACTCTAGTGGAAAACTTGAGTATACCGCACGGTTCTTTGCTCCTCCTTGATCAGGTCATCGGCGCATTTATACGAGCAGTCAAATCACAAGATCCCGCCTTCCAGCAGTAATGAGCTGTCAAATCACAAAGGCCCTCGCCTCTCGTGAAACCGACCAAGCTAGACTGCCCCGCCCTCTAGCCTTTTAAAAAATGTATAGTTTTGTACAGCAGTATTATCGATGGATTGCACCATGGAGCAAAACTTGAAATTAAAAAAAAGGTAGTACATATAGAGAGCGCTCGTCGCCAAATTATGCATATAGTACTATTAAAAAGGGTAGTCACAATAATGGTGTCCAGCACAACCCACCCCTCAAATAAAACTAAGAGGGTGCTTGGATACGTTTTAGTCCCATGACTAAAAGTAGTGAGACTAAAACATGCTAGCCTCACCCATGCTTGGATCCAAATACTAAAAAGGCTAAAATCAAGTTAATGAGCATTTATTATCCTCCAAACCCTCCAATCCAGAAATCGCCTCTGTTAAAGGAGAGGAGTTAAATGAGTAGAGAGAGGACTAATCCACATTTTAGTAGGGGTACCCCTGACTAAAAAAATTTAGTCTCAAGACTATTTTTAGCCCCTCTTTAGTCAGGGGTGCTTGGAACTTTAGCTTCCTAAAGAGACTATTTTTAGCCAGACTAAAATAAGTCCCTTGGATCCAAGGACCCTCTAAGCATCCTGGAATTCTTTGACAAAACTAAGCACCCTGAAATTCTTTGACAACTAAACTGCTGGCTACATGATGTTGGCCATATATATTGTACGTATATAATGTGAAGAAATGAGTGGTAGTACTATACCAACTAAAAGATGAAATGTAAGAAATACTAGTATGTACGTACTGAAGAGTTAAAGTAACGAGAAGAAACATAACATAGTTCTGCTGGGGGCTCAGCACAACACACCCCTCAAATTAAATTAAGCACACCTGAAATTAAACTTTGCAACCATTCCGGTAGACACTACATTAGAACCACCATGAGCAACGACACTGCCACCTTACTCGGAGTCCTCGCCCACGTCCTCAACTTCGTCCTTGTCCCTATTCCTCTTGGCCGATACTTCTTTGCTTGAACCGCACACTTGGCTGTTACTCTTCATCCAACCCTTGTAGATATTGAAGCAAAGGTAGCCATCCATTGCAGTGTAGTGGATGTGGTCTATATATAGTAAATTCCGCTGCCATGCATGACGATGAAACGTGTAATGAGGTTTCTCCAGTTTACCGTACGAAGGATGAACCATGGCTCCTGCCAGGGTCAGCATTGAAGGCTGACGAGAGGACACCAGCAGATTCGTCTGGAGGTCAAAGGTGTTGCCTACAACGAGGCCTATATGATGCAGGACTTCTTTGTCGTTACCAAAGTCTACAATAACGAATTTGACTAGGTTGCTCTCGAGGAAGTCCTTAAAATCCTGGCACTCAATGTCGGCATGGCATATGTGGTAGACCAAGCATAAGTCATGCACGCAAACCTGGATCACGGCGGGCTTCTTCCTCTCTTCGTCCTTTAGATCCTTCTCTCGTCCCAGGACTATGGTGTACTCAACATCTAGCCCAGCGACCCACTCATCATCTGAGTCTTCGAACATGCGTCTGAAGCGAGAAAGGCATCCTTTCACCGTCGCGGAAGAACGGGTGTAGATGACGTCGAACTCATCGCCGGTGATGGTTCTAACCTTGTACTCACCGCCGATCGTGGAGATTTGGGATGCCATGGATTTGGGAGGAGGGTTAGGATTACTGGAACTGCTGTAATGTGAATGGACGGACGACTAGGAGCGAACCGCCGTAGTATTGAAGGACGTGCAAGGACGAGTAGGAGCGAACTACCAGTGTGCGAACGGTAGGGTAGTGGCTTTCCATTCTCCCATGATATGGGCTTCCGAGAGCCCTTAGATCTGAGATCGAACGGTTGCATGGCGTGTGTCGGTGTCAAAACCGGCGGATCTCGGGTAGGGGGTCCCGAACTATGCGTCTAGGCCGGATGATAACAGGAAGCAAGGGACACGAAGTTTTACCCAGGTTCGGGCCCTCTTGATGGAGGTAAAACCCTATGTACTGCTTGATTAATATTGATGATATGGGTAGTACAAGAGTAGATCTACCACGAGATCGGAGAGGCTAAACCCTAGAAGCTAGCCTATGGTATGGTTGTTGTTCTGTATGTTGTCCTACGGACTAAAACCCTCCGGTTTATATAGACACCGGAGAGGGTTAGGGTTACACAAAGTCGGTTACAATGGTAGGAGATCTACATATCCGTATCGCCAAGCTTGCCTTCCACGCCAAGGAAAGTCCCTTCTGGACACGGGACAAAGTCTTGAATCTTGTATCTTCATAGTCCAGGAGTCCGGCTGAAGGTATAGTCCGGCCATTAGGACACCCCCTAATCCAGGACTCCCTCAGTAGCCCCTGAACCAGGCTTCAATGACGACAAGTCTGGTGCGCAGATTGTCTTCGGCATTGCAAGGCGGGTTCCTCCTCCAAGTACTTCGTAGAAGATTTTGAACACAAAGATAGTGTCCGGCTCTGCAAAATAAGTTTCCACATATTGCCATAGAGAGAATAATATTTACACAAATCTAATCTGCTGACGTATTCCGTAGTGTGATGCACCACGGCCAAGCCTTTATTCAAATCGTTTTATTATCCCACCTCAGCGCGTCATGCGAGGCGGTTTCCTGGCACATATTGTTAAAGCAGAGATCGTGTCCCCTTATTCCGGGATTCTCATCAATATGGGCGTGGGTAACCCAACCGCGCCATTGATTACGGCGCTTGCAGATAAGTGAGTTTTACCAGGCTGGTGGGGACAGGTAGTTGCGTCCACCCATATAAGGGGATAAGGATCCACCTTTTCACCTACGCCTTCTTCCTCCTTTGCCTATCCATTTTCGCGCACTCGAGCTCCAGCGCCCAAGTCCGCAGTCCCCACCTCAACCTTCTCCAGCCATGTCTGGAGCGGGAGGCAAGTGGATGGTCTCCTCCGTCACGGAGGGACACATAAAAAAACTGAGGAAGGCCGGATACTTGTCTAACGACATCGCGTACCAGCTTCCCGAAGAGGGGCAGCTCCTCCCCACCCCAAGGCCCCATGAGAGGATAGTGTTCCTTCCCCACTTCTTGCGCAGACTGGGCTTTCCTATCCACCCATTCGTCCAGGGACTCATGTTCTACTACGTCCTGGATTTCCATGATCTGGCCCCGAACTTCATCCTCAACATCTCGGCGTTTATCGTCGTGTGCGAGGCTTTCCTCTGCATCCGCCCCCATTTCGGCCTATGGCTCAAGACTTTCAATGTCAAGCCGAAGGTGGTGCACGACAACCAGGCCGAGTGTGGAGGCGCCATGGTGGGCAAGATGCCCAACGTCTTATGGCTCGAGGGCTCCTTTGTGGAGACCCTGAAGGGGTGGCAATCGAGGTGGTTTTACATCACCGAGCCACGCGACCCTGAGTGGGTCGCAGCCCCCGAGTTCCGGTCCGGACCCCCAACGCGGCTCACGTCCTAGAAAGAGACAGGCCTGTCGTGGGGCAGCAAAGGAGAGGTGACTGGACTGCAAGCATGCATCCAAACCCTGGTGGACAAGCAGCTCAAGCTTGTCAACGTAGTCCAGGTTATGCTCATCCGCCGGATCCTCCTGTGTCAACAACGGGCCTTCAATCTGTGGGAGTTCAACCCGGTGCAGCACCGAACTCTGAGTAGGCTCTTCGACACGACGTACGAAGATGCCTGGAAGGTGCTTTTCAAGGGCGCCGAGGCTCCCGCATCCGCTACCGAGGATCGCGGATTCAGCGCGTGAGTTGTTTGTACCTTTTACAGGGTACTAGTTTTTCATAGTTTAACTCTACGCAGGATCTAAGCTCCCTTACCTTTGACAGGTTTGGTAGGCGAAGTCCGGACAGATCGACTGTCCAGCTCCTTTGCCTGAAGACCCAGCCAATGCCCGCTTGGCGAAGCTGCTGGTTCCGGCACCCCACGTGGTGCCGGAGAAGAAGGCCATGAAGAAGGCCACGGGGACTCGAAAAAGTGCCCGATGCCAGGAGGTGTTGGGTTCATCATCCGACGACTCCAAGGCGCATTCCTCCCCTGAAGACGAGGAGGAGGAAGAAGAGACCTCTCCCCCTCCAGCGGGGAGAGAGAAGAAAAGGAAGGCCGCCCTCACTGGGGAGGTCGAAGGGTCCAAGAAGGGGAAAACCCTTCCTCCGGACTACTCCACCAACGCTGACGACGGCGGAGAGGAGTGGCCGCTCAGGGCCAAGCCCTGGCGAAATCGTAAGTGTCCGGATACCAGAGTAATTCATAGTATTCCTTTATTGCACAGCTTTCCCTTATGTCGAATATGATTATGCAGCCCACCCAAAGACCGGCTCGACGCGTCGACGAGCGGTTCACTGGACTCATCGGATGTGAATTCGCTTCCGACGGCCACCTCCCCCCGTCCTACGGACGACGCCGAAGTATTGTCCCAACAGGTTCCAAGCCAGGAGGAGGTGGTCCTGGAGGTGCCGCAAGGCGACCTCCCGGACTCCAGGAGTAAAGGGGATAAAACCCCCCAGGGCTCCAAGTCCGTCCCTAGGACGGACACTGCTCCGGAACCTTCAAAGGTTCCAGAGTCCGGCGGGCGACCTCCTTCCAAGAGGAGCAAGCCCACCGTGCCGGTGACCCTCGTCCAACCGGAGGTGCTGGACAATCTGTTGGAGGTGCTCAAAGGCGCCTCCATCGACGAGGAGCACCGCACCATTATGAGTGCGGTGGTCCAGAAGGTTCAGTCCGCCAAGAGCGGACTGACTGAAGCTTGTGCTAGCCTTTTAACAGGCTTTGAGGTAAGTAAAGAATGTGTAAATAATATTACCGCATAGACAGTAGCCCCTGATGCTCTGTTTGGCGTTCGGGAAGAAAAGCCGAATAGAGGATCGAATAAAATTCGCAGGAGTCTAACAAAAAGGAGTCAATATGCGTATGCAGGCTTCTCTACTGGCGTCCGCCGCACTGACTGCGGAAGTGGACACGTTAAAGCAGAACCTCGAGCAGTCCGAGCAAGAGCTCGAGCGTGCCAAGAAGCAGCTTGAGGACAAGGAAGGTAAGAAATACCTTGTTTAAATATATAAAAAGTGCAATTGCAAAAAATGACAGTATTGTCGTGGCTATTGTAGGGGCCACGTCTGAGGTGGCGACCCTTAAGCAAGCACTGGTCGAGGCCGAGAAGAGGGCGGCCACGGAGTGCACCGAGCGGGAGAAGTATGAGGCCCAGGTTGGCAAGGTGCGGCAAGAGCTCCAGGCTCTCATGAAAAAACATGAGAGTTTGGAGCTTGACTCAAGGACGCGAGCGTCCAAGCTCGCGATGGCTATTGAAAATTCCAAGTTTGCCAAGGCCGAATCCCAGAAGACCCTCCAGGAGTTGGATGCGGTGAAAAATATAGCGGTGGGTAAGGCATTCTTTATGCAAAGCAAACATGTAAACGTGAGTTACTTGTTACTTACCCAAATCCGGAGCTCTCCAGGAGCATTCACAGATCTTCCCTGGAGCGTGTCCGATGCCGCCGCATTCTATCGAGCCGAGGACGGCAGCTCGATAGAGAAGGTGTTCTGGTCTCAGTATGCTGAGGCCGGACACCCCGTGCCCCTGAGCGACCAGCTGAAGCAACTGGTCGAGCTCCACAAGGCGGCCGAACAGGCCATGAAGGGCCTCATAGTTCGGCTGTGGCCTGGAGAGGCTCTGCCTGGGAGCTATTTCGGGCTGGTGCGACGGCTGGTGGGGGCCTGTCCAAGGCTCGAAGTCATCAAGCGCTCCGTCTGCATTGAAGGTGCCCGTAGGGCCCTTGCCCGTGCTAAGGCGCACTGGGGCAAGCTGGATGCTGAGAAGCTTGTGAAGGACGGGCCACCGCTGGGGAAAGAGCATCGCAAGCCCGAGAATTATTATAAGGATGTTCTGAAGGGTGCCTGCCTTATGGCGGATGAATGTTCCAGGGATGTAATTTTTGAGTAAAACTCACTCGTTTTGTCCTGTGCGCTGAAAACTTGTTCATATGCGCTAAGCAATGCTGTTGGAATTTAAAATATTACCTTCTGTGCGGCTGTTTATCAATTTTGAGAGATGGCGAGTCGTCGGCTTCTGCCCCCGTGCCGCTAGTGTTGGGGTGTTCGGGGATAAACATGAGCGCTCTTTTTCCCATGTTTGGGTCCTTCGAGGGAGGCGCTCAGCACAACGAACAAGGCAATCAGACTATAATGCGTGAACACCCTCACTTAGCCATAGAATTCTATAATTTTAAATTTCGGCGAAGCCCCCGGTATTCGGAAGACCGAGTTCGGGGCGCTATCCACGCCTTGGCCGGACAGAGCCGACTCCTTGCTCTAAGCGGCATAAGTCTTTAGGGACTCGAAAAACATCTCGAACAGCGACCAGCTCTTGCTTCATCATGACAGTCAGTTTTAGCTTTCTCTACTGAGGTGCTCGACCCAGCTCAACTGGGGCTCAATCGCAGTAGTTCTCCTAGTGCTACCTTAGCCAACATAGCGGAACGTAAGGCACCAAAACATAGGAGCCGGGCAAACCCAACTATTGACCCAACACATGATTCGGAGCCGATGCATATAATGCTATAAGTTCGGGGTGTCGCACTTGTTAAAGTGTTCGGTCTTCTCACACCATATTGAGGGGTACTAAAGCCCCTGGCGTATTTTGGCCGTACCAAAGTGTACGGGTGCAACATGTCGTTAAGGAACATATATTTGTAAAAAAAGAGTAATGCAAAAATAGACAAAAGCTATGCATTGTTTATTAAAAAGGGCTGCAATCAAAGCAGAATGATACAAATAATGCGATAAGCAAAAGGTTGGACTATTTAATTTGTCCGTTCCAGGGGCGGGCTGCGGAATGGTATGCGAAACAGGTATACTACTCGTGATAGAGACCACCTGGGAGTTTCGTAATGCGGCATGGCTTGTCTGCTTCCCTGGTTCTTGCATCGTTTAAGCGGCAATTGAACTGCCGAATAGGCCTTCCGAAGAATGGAGTCCTGAAAGTAAGAGAAAATTAAAATATCGGCAGCCCCTGGTGCGGTTTAAGTCGTGTTTCGGGCGTGCCGTGATGGTGCCCCTCCCCTGTGCCCATGGTATTTCGAGAGCGTAGTTATGTACGCGAAGCACTGGCGTCGCATTTTTGCGAGGGCTGGGGTTGGGGCCGCATTGCTATGCCTGCTCGGAACGTGCCAGGCGGTCTTGTTGTAGGTTACTCCGGGCGCGCTTGACGGTGTCCGGACATTTAATGGCCAGACTGGAGAACTGCCTGGAGAGGCTGCTTTGTACTTCCACTGCAAGGGCCGCCGTGTCCTCCTCCATTTGGAGGGAGCGTTCGGTGTTTCCATTGACTGTAATTACTCCTCGAGTGTCGGTGTTCTGGGAACGGGGGTCCCCAGACTTGCCTGCCTGCGGCCTGCGGCATGGCTCAAGTGGGGGCCCAGCGCGGCCCATCTTCATCAACACGAGGCTCAAGACCCTCGCGAGGGGCCAAGCCTCGCGAGGCAGATGACACGGTGCATCCTCAGGCACAGCCTCGTCAGGCTGGCTCACGAGGAGGTGGGGTACCTCGCGAGGTGCCCATGACGCAAGCCATGACGACACGGGGCACCAGGCGGGTGCCAGCGTGCGCAGCGTCCCTCTTTCCTCTTTGGTGCAAAGGGGCAAGCGTATCCGCAGAGTACCGAGGCATCAGGCAAAGGTTGCCACTTCGATGCAACGAGACTAAGACCAGGAGGGCTACGAGACGGAGGTCACCATGGAGCCCAGCGCGGCGTCATCACCAGAGCCTTTGGCAGGCGAAGACTGCTTTTGTCAGGATAGATGTACTCCCTGTCCCCCTTCAAATTAGCCCGCCATTGTTGGATCCCTTCCCACTCAATATTTGGGGAGAGGACCAGGGCCTCTATAAATAGGACTAGCCACCCACATAGCAAGGGGTTCGTTCGGTCGGTAGGTCGGTTCGGTTTGGTTCGATTCCTGGGGGTTCGATTCCTGGTTGTTCGGTCCGGGATTTGAGAGAGAAAGAGAGAGGAAGGTGACTGAACTCTTCATAGCAGTTCATCACCACAGCCAGGAACAGACCCTCGCGAGGCTGTTCTTCCTTGTATTGTTCATCCATACCAGCCCCAGGAGGCAATCCATCCACCACACACTAGAGTAGGGTATTACACCACATCGGTGGCCCGAACCAGTATAAATCTTGTGTCTTTCGTGCAGCTCTTCTAGTAGTTTAGATCCCATCGAGATGGAGAGGTTGAAGGCGAGATTTCTGCGCACACCCCAGTGTTCGAACCTTAAGGGTCTGCCGGAACCCGAAATCCGACATTTGGCGCCCCAGGTAGGGGTGCGCTGGAATTCTTCTTCCACCGCTCCGCTCTCCTCCGACCGTCGCATCCATGTCTGACGCTCGTCGGGCCCGTGCCGAGCGCCGGGCCGCCATCGCCTCTCGCGTCGCCCAAACGGCCCCCGTCGGTGGGCGTCCTCGTCGTTCCCCGTCGCCCGCCGTCAACGCCGCCACCGGGCCGGCGGGGGGCGAGCAGCAGGCATCGTCTCAGCACCCGTCCGTGCGGCAAGACGGCCGCACCGCCACTCCATCACTCGCTCCAGCCGGTTCTTCATCCCGCGCGCTCCGCGCACCCTTGTAGGCTCGGGCTGTGCTCCTCGCGGCAAACGAGCTCCTGCGCTACCATCCCATCGACGACGTCTACGAAGAATGGCTCGACCGTGTCGCCGAGCTTGTCCGCGCCACAGGGGGCTCTTCCGCGCCGTCCGTCCCTCTGCGCCGCACTCCACCCCGCGCGGGCAACGAAGCTCCAAAGGCGCACCAGCCGCCTCCCCTCCAAGAAGATGTTGTGGCTCCAAGGCGACTGGCCCCTGGGGGCTGCCAGGGCGCTCCTTGCTCCGGCACGCCGCGACCCTGCTCCAGCTCCGGCGCGTCAAGACCCTGCCCTGCTCCTAGCTGCAGCGCGTGGGGACCCTCAAGACCAAGCTCTCCACCAACCGGGGCCTTTCGTGGCCACCGCGGGCTGCCACGCCTACACCACTGAGCTGCGCAGCGCCGCGTGGCCCGGCAAGTTCAAGCCCGACCTGCCTCCTCGCTGCGACGGCACAACCGATCCCGCAGAGTTCCTCCAGCTCTATGAGCTGGGCATCGAGGCTGCTGGCGGGGATGAGAAGGTCATGGCTAACCGGTTCCCCATGGCGCTGAAGGGGCGCGAACTTGGCTCCTGAATCTGGCTCCAGGCACGATCTCCTCCTGGGACCAGATCCGTGCCCGCTTCATCGCCAACTTCCAAGGTACTCGTGACCGGCCGCCCGTCATGAGCGACATGCGCCGCATCAAGCAACAACCCGGAGAGACCCTACAAAAGTACATCCAGCGCTTCAACAGCGCGCGCCTCAAGATCCCCAAGGTGTCCGAGGAGGCCATCATCTCCGCCTTCTCTGACGGCATGCATGACGTCAAGATGAAGGAGGAGCTGGCGATGCACGAAGACCTTTGCACCTCCCTGGAGCTGTTCAACTTGGCGAACAAGTGCGCCAGGGCTGAGGAGGGACGTCTCTCCCTTCTCGAGCTGCCTGCCGTGGACCTAGAAGAGAAGAAGCCCAAGACCAAGGACGTGAAGCGCAAGGGGGCTGCCGTGCTCGCAGCCGAACCAGACACCAAGCGGGGCAAGGATCTGCCTGAACCCTCCAAAGGCAGCTGGTACTGTGTCTACCATGACCTCCACACCCACAACACCAACGAATGTCAAGAGCTCTGCACCGTGTGAGAAGGAAGGATCGGCCGTCGCCCTGACCATGCTGACCGGGGCTACGGCCGGGGAGGAGGAAGAAACCCAAGGCGCTGGGAAGACCGTGGTCCATGCCCGGGGTGGCGTGACCAGCCTCGCGAGGACCGCTGGCGGGACCTGCCTCGCAAGGGGGACTGGAGAGACCAGCCTCGTGAGGACCGCCCTCATGGCAACGCAGGCCTACCTCCGCTGCCGCCTCCACCAAGAAGGAATGAAGACCGCCATCAAGACGAGGAGCTGGGGGCTTCCAGGAGCCGCGCGCGATCGCCTGCATCCTGGGCGGAGCTCAAGCCCCAGCCTCCCAACGTATCTTCAAGCAGTTCGCCCGTGAAGTGAATGCAGTTCTCCCCAAGCTCGAAGCAACGCGCCCCCTCAGGTGGTCGGCGTGCCCCATCACGTTTAGCTCGGTAGACCAGCTCAAGTGCGCGGCCACTGCAGGAGTCCTCCCGATGCTCTGCTCCCCAGTCATGAGCAACGTGCTGGTCACCAAGACCCTCATCGATGGCGGGGCAGGGCTCAACGTCCCGTCCGTGGAAACATTCAACAACCTCCAAGTGCCCTACGACCAGCTTCAGCCAACCAGGCCTTTCTCCGAGATCACCGACGGTTCCACAGTCCCGATCGGGCAGGTCCGCCTCCCTGTCACCTTTGGAGCCCGCAGCAACTACCGCACCGAGCTCATCGACTTCGACGTCGCCCACATCCGGCTGCCGTACAACGCCATCCTCGGGTACCCAGCGCTGGCCAAGTTCATGGCCGTGACCCACCACGGCTACAACGTCCTCAAGATGCCAGGAAGTGGCGGCGTCATCACGGTGCCCTGTGAAGAGAGAGATGCAGTGTGTTCCCTGGAGCGAGCCTTTCAGGCCGCGTCGCTCGAAGACCCAGATCGCGGAAGCAGGAGGCTTCCTGAGACCATCCCCAAGAAGAAGAAGACGTCGTCAGGCTCAGCCCCTCAGGAGGCAGGCCCCTCAGGGCCCGAGCCTCCTCAGGAGGGCCCTCCATCCATCGCATAAGAAAGCGCGCCTAGCGCCCTGCTCAGGCAGGGCTCGGGGGCTCCCACCTGGAGGGCCACCGACCTAGCCAGGGTCACGAGGGAGGAGCTTGGGCACCATGTGGAGGCGTGCTTCACAGCACGTTTCCCTCGAGAGGGAGCCAGGCGAGGAAGATCAGACCAGCAAGAGTTCGTTGACGAGGCCATTCAAGAGCTACAGGAGACAAGGATCATGAGAGGTTGCCGCCGCTTGCCAGCCGTGGCCCCACATCCAGGCGAGGATGGTGGGCTGCGCGTCTGCGTCGACGTACCAGGGCTCAATCAGATCGCCACAACGGAGCGCCTCTGGCCCTCACAAGTGGGGCGCTGCGGAGGTCCACCCCACAGCTATGTTCGCATGCCTTATGGCCTGCCGAGCATGGCTGTGGCGTACCAGCGCCTCATGAGGGGCATCGTGGAGGCTCAGGAAGACAGGCGTTCCGCGGCCTTGGCGGAGATGGAGGCAGCTCGCGAGGAGTCACCAGCGCCTCCGGAGCCTCCCGAGGCCCCGGGGCCTGGGGGCTCGTGAGGATCGGCTTCTGCAGCCCGTCAAGTCTGCTGCACCAACGCCACTACGCCAGCGACATCCTCAGGTGACATCTTTCAAGTTCCGTTCTCAGCTGGGAGCACCGTCCTAGGGTTGCATCACTCCCAGGACGCGTGGGTCCGTCCCCGCGGCATGTATCTGCATTTACCTTTCCGTCGTTAGTTTGCCTTGTTGGGGGCGGCCCTCGGGCTGCATCATCCCCAAGCCATTCGGGCCAGACCCAGCGGCGTTTATCCCCCTAGCGTTTATTTCCAACTATGCATTGCCTATCACGCTTAGCTGCATGGTGCCCGTCCGCGGCATCTTCTCTTCCCATGTCGGCCACTTGCACGTTAAAGGGGGGGTGCCTGAGCATCACGACTCAGGGCTCTTACTGGCTCTCCAGCCCTCACCCTCTGGCCTTGTCCATGGCATCGCGACCTGGCATACCAGCGACAGCTGAGACAAGCTCGAGGGCCGGGACCCGAGGACATAGAGTACCGGCATCTAACCAAATTTTGCAGGGACACATCTCAAGATATGGCCCAGTGCCGGGCGCAACCCGCCCAGAGGTAGGGCCTCGTGAGTCCCGTGCTGGCTCACGAGTGCCTAGATACACCTCACCCAGCTCTACCGTGCCGGTCACGTGTCAGGGCGGGGTTGTATACGCCCCGGGGGCTCCTCCCGGAGGGGAGCCCCCTCCCACGTACTAGTGGAAGCACCATGCTCCGCGCTGGCTGACGACACTGGCGAGGAGCGGCTATGCCCGTACACATACGGAAGCGCTATACTCCGCGCTGGTGATAAACAACTGAGGGTGGCCTTCGGGCCGCGTTAACCTCAGGGAGCCCAGAGCTCAGTGGCTGGCCTCATCGCAACGCCTCCCCTCGGGAGCGCCGCGTGAGGGGGCTGGGTCACGCCCAGACATACGCTGCCCAGCCAGGCCCCTCGGGCCTGGTTCGCCGTGCATCTCTCCCCGAGCGGAGCCAAGGTATGAAGGCCGTTTGCGCGTCAAGGGGGACCCCTGGGCATCGCGACCCAGGGGCCTAACTGGTCCCGTAGCCCCTCACTCCTTAGTTCCGAAAGGCTATGCTGGGTGAGGTACACGCGGGGCCGGGCTCTGCAGACGTAGAACGGTAGCCACGCTTACATCTTGCCCCATCACCCGCTGTTCACGCGTCAAGGGGGACTCCTGAGCATCGCGACTCAGGGGCCTAACTCGCTCCGTAGCCCCTCACTCCTTAGTTCTGAAAGGCTATGCTGGGTGAGGTACGCGCGGAGTCGGGCTCTGCAGACGTAGAACGGAAGACACACCTACATCACGCTTCCCTACTTGTTGTTCGCGCGCGAAGGGGGACTCCTGAGCATCGCGACTCAGGAGCCTAACTTGTCACGTGGCCCCTCACTCCTTTGGACCCGTCCTGGTTTCCGGTCGGGGCTAATGCTGGGTGAGGCATGCGCGGGGCCGGGCTCTGCCGGCGTAGAACACAAGCAAGTAGGGAAGAAAAGCATAAAATTCAAGGAACTTAAAAGCAAATATTACAGTCCATACTGTCAATCTCAATGCCAAACGCAAGTTTAAATGCCTCCCCGAGGCGTGATGCATGTGCAGGAACCTAAAGAAGAGCAGGGATGGGACGGAGTCAATCGTCGGTGCTGGTTTCGCCTTGTGGAACGGCAGGGTCGGCAGCGCCTTGCTTCGGCCTGGTGCTGAAGGCCCGGAACTTCTCCAGCAGCGCCTTCGCGCGCCCCTTCAGGGCTTCGACAGCGGCAGCAGCACCCTCGCCGCTCACTGGTTCCAGCAGGGCGTCGAGGTCGGTGTTGGGATCGCGGTGGTAGACATGGGCGAAGACCCGTGTCAGCGCGGCAGAAGACATGACGTGCGCCTCGGCCTCGGCCGCGGGGCCGATGCCAAGGACGACATCCCCAAGAGCCTTGACCAGAAAGGGGAGCAGAGGCGGGGAAGAAGGGGCCTCGTGAGGACCTTGCCGAGCGTTTCCGCTCCTATCCACACACGGACCCAACGGCACACCTGGAGCGGCCCCTGATCCTCAAGATAAGTTACCACCCACGGCACTGGCTGCTGCAGCACTACCCCCGCACCTAAAGCAACTCCGTACTAGCGACGTTGCTTCCCTTTCTCACTAAGTGATGGCTGCTTGGGCGCCAAAGGGGACCTCCTGAGCGTCGCGACTCAGGGGCTCTTACCGGACCTCGGGTCGCTCACCTCCTGGCCTTGACCACGGCATCGCGACCTGGCATACCAGCGACAGCTGGCCCCGCCTTGGGACTGGGACCTGTCGGCGTAGAGCACCAAGCCCTCGTGAGGTGCGAAAGGGAAGGCTGAACTATAACGGAGTTAGCAGCTCGCTCGGATCCACGTCAAAAGATCATACATACTAACAGACAGGACTACAGACACCTTACAAGCCCCCATGGGGCGCATTCTGATTCCTCGCAGGGAACGAATCCTAAGGGATGCTAACTACATGAGCTACTGCGGGAGACGCCATCATCAACAGTGGGCTGTCAGGCACCGGCGCCAACCCCATCCAGATCAGGGTTGGCGACGGCCTGACGCGTCCGCCCTGCTCCTGGAGCGGCGACGACTCGGGGGCTCATAGCTGTCGTCGCTCGTCTCCGGAGTCACGAAGCCTTCGCTGGAGCCGCTGGACCCTCGGGCGCCACTGCCAAGGGGGCGGTCGACGGGCCTAGCCCTCACCAGGGCGAGGTCCTGGCCGCCTCTCCCGCGGCAGAACTCCAGCCAGCGCCCGATCGCATCGAAGACCTTGAGGAACATCACCGCCGCGCCGTCATACTCCAGGTGGACCGTGAAGACGCCTCTTTCCCTGCAGACCCGGGCGATCTCCCTCCAGCCGCGGGACATGTAGACCGCGCCCGGGGCAGTGACGACGACCTCGGCCTCGGTCGCGGGGGCGCCGCAGTCGGCGTGCTGCAGCTGGAGCTCCATAGGCCCCCCTGGAAGAAACATGGAGGTGAAGAAGGGAGGAAGGCGGATCCAAGACTGAAGAGGAGTGACGACGTGGAGCACGAACTCATGGGAGGAGCCCTCAGCATGGACTCCAGGAGGAACCACCCACGCCTTCATAACCCGATGGCGCCGACGACGGCGCTGACCGCGGGGATCAGCATCAACACCTCCGGGGCCCTCGACGTGGGCGTACAAGGGCAGCGGGAACCCTGGTGGAGCCCGCTCGCCCCAGGGCCTCGCCACCACCGGATGGTCCTCATCGTCCCGGCTGCAATGGGCGAGTCGCTTCTTTGGCGGGAGAGGGTCAAGCCCTTCTCGAGGAGCCTTTCCCTTCTCCGCTGCAGAGAATCGGCGAATCGGAGCCATCACACCAAGACGGAGCAAGAACTGAGGCGAAGGAGAGAGCAAGAGGAGATGGACTGGACGGGCACGAGCGGTGCCGTACTTATAGCCGGTGAAGGCCAACCGCCGGTCTCCATGATCACAGGTAATCATAAAACGTTCTGCATGCAGGGACTTGTCCAACTCGCATGATCGCCAAGGTGTCGTGGGGATGCGGAGGCGCCACGTCCAATCAACCGCCACGCGGCGTCCAAGGCCGCAGGTTGTTGGGGCCCGCGGCGCTTCGCCCTTGCCCTTTCCCCTCTCGGCACGGCCAAGTCCATGCGTGCCTTGGGCCCGGGGGCTACTGTCAGCGTTCTGGGAACGGGGGTCCCCAGACTTGCCTACCTACGGCCTGCGGCGTGGCTCAAGTGGGGGCCCAGCGTGGCCCATCTTCATCAACACGAGGCTCAAGACCCTCGCGAGGGGCCAAGCCTCGCGAGGCGGACGACACGGCGCATCCTCAGGCACAGCCTCGTCAGGCTCGCTCGCGAGGAGGCGGAGAGTTCAAGGCGGGGTACCTCGCGAGGTGCCCATGACGCAAGCCATGACGACACGGGGCACCAGGCGGGTGCCAGCGCGCGCAGCGTCCCTCTTTCCTCTTTGGTGCAAAGGGGGCAAGCGTATCCGCAGAGTACCGAGGCATCAGGCAAAGGTTGCCACTTCGGTGCAACAAGACCAAGACCAGGAGGGCTACGAGACGGAGGTCACCATGGAGCCCAGCGCGGCGTCATCAACAGAGCCTTTGGCAGGCGAAGACTGCTTTTGTCAGGATAGATGTACTCGCTGTCCCCCTTCAAATTAGCCCGCCATTGTTGGATCCCTTCCCGCTCAATATTTGGGGAGAGGACCAGGGCCTCTATAAATAGGACTAGCCACCCACATAGCAAGGGGTTCGTTCGGTCGGTAGGTCGGTTCGGTTCGATTCCTGGGGGTTCGATTCCTGGTTGTTCGGTCCGGGATTTGAGAGAGAAAGAGAGAGGAAGGTGACTGAACTCTTCATAGCAGTTCATCACCACAGCCAGGAACAGACCCTCGCGAGGCTGTTCTTCCTTGTATTGTTCATCCACACCAGCCCCAGGAGGCAATCCATCCACCACACACTGGAGTAGGGTATTACACCACATCGGTGGCCCGAACCAGTATAAATCTTGTGTCTTTCGTGCAGCTCTTTTAGTAGTTTAGATCCCATCAAGACAGAGAGGTTGAAGGCGAGATTTCCGCATGCACCCCAGTGTTCGAACCTTAAGGGTCTGCCGGAACCCGAAATCCGACATCGAGGGCCTGGCATCTTCAGCTTAAGGTATGCGTAGTGAGGTACCGCGTTGAACTTGGAGAATGCGGTTCGCCCGAGCAGTGCGTGATAGCCACTACGGAATGGGACTATGTCGAAGATTAACTCCTCACTTCGGAAATTATCCGGAGATCCGAAGACCACTTCAAGTGTGACTGAGCCTGTACTGTTGGCCTCTACACCTGGTATCACACCTTTAAAGGTCGTTTTGGTGGGCTTAATCCTCGAGGGATCTATGCCCATTTTCCGCACTGTATCTTGGTAAAGCAGGTTCAGGCTGCTGCCGCCGTCCAAAACTCTAGTGAGATGAAATCCGTCAATAATTGGGTCTAGAACCAATGCGGCGAATCCGCCATGACGGGTGCTAGTGGGATGGTCCCTTTGATCAAAGGTGATCGGGCAGGAGGACCATGGGTTGAACTTTGGGGCGACTGGCTCTACCGCGTATACGTCCCTTAACACCCGCTTCCGCTCCCTCTTGGGGATGTGGGTTGCGTATATCATGTTCACCGTCCGCACTTGTGGGGGAAAACCCTTCTGTCCACTGTTGTTCGGAGGCCGGGGCTCTTCTTCGTCATCGCTATGCAGCCCCTTGTCGGTATTTTCAGCATTTAACTTGCGTGCCTGCTTGAGCACCCAACAATCCCTGTTGGTGTGATTGGCTGGCTTTTTGGGGGTGCCATGTATCTGGCACAAGCGGTCAAGTATTGGGTCCAAACTGGACGGGCCCCTAGGATTTCTTTTGAATGCCTTTTTCCACTGACCAGATTTATAGCCTCTGAATCCGGCATTAACTACCGTATCCTCAGCATTGTCGCCGTTAATGTGGCGCTTCTTCTTGTTGTGACGCGACCTGCCACTACTGTCCCTGGTATCCGAATTACCAGGGTGCTTGGTCATATTGTCGCTACGAGCAAGCCAGCTATCTTCTCTCGCGCAAAAGCGGGTCATGAGTGTCGTGAGTGCTGCCATAGATTTCGGCTTTTCCTGTACAAGGTGCCAGGCAAGCCACTCGTCACAGATATTGTGCTTGAAGGCTGCTAGGGCCTCTGCGTCCGGATAGTCGACTATTTGATTTTTCTTTGTTAGGAACCGTGTCCAGAATTGCCTGGTCGATTCCTCTGGCTGTTGAATTACGTGGCTTAGGTCATCGGTGTCTGGTGGTCGCACATAAGTGCCCTAGAAATTGTCGAGGAATGTGGCTTCCAGGTCCTCCCAACAACTGATTGATCCTGCTGGCAAGCTGTTAAGCCAATGCCGAGCTGGTCCTTTAAGCTTGAGTGGGAGGTATTTGATGGTGTGGAGATCATCGTCGTGGGCCATGTGGATATGAAGGAGATAATCCGCGATCCATACCGTAGGATCTGTTGTGCCATCATATGATTCGATGTTTACGGGTTTGAAAACCTTGGGGATTTGTTGATCCATTACTTCGTTTGTGAAGCATAGTGGGTGTGCGGCCCCTCTGTACTAGGCTATATCACGACGTAGCCCCAATGAGCTTTGTCTACTGTGTTCGGCGCTACCGGATTTGTGTCCGGCGTGACGGCTACCGTCTCGAGTCATGGGGCGCCCACGCGATCCGTATATCGATCTTGTTTGCCTTGCCTTGTCCTCCAACATATCTCGCGGGTTTGGCGCATTTTCCCATGCCTTGGTACGGGGTGCGGCTTGAGTGGAGGGCCGAGAGGCCTCTCTGTCGCGGCCACGAGGTGATCGGTCGGCCGTATCAAGTGCTGGTGATGTAGGTTTAAGTGCGTCCTCCTCTAATCGGGGTAGCAACCTGCGCTTTGGGTAGCTCTTGGAGGGGCATTCGAGTTTATGGTCTTCAGCCGCAAGGACTTCAGTCCATCTGTCGACTAGCAAATCTTGATCAGCTCTAAGCTGTTGCTATTTTTTCTTGAGGCTTCTTGCCGTGGCCATAAGCTTGCGTTGAAAACACTCTTGCTCGATGGGATCCTCTGGCACGACGAATTCATCGTCGTCGAGGCTTGCCTCGTCTTCGGAGGGAGGCATATAATTATCGTCCTCGACCTCTCTGTCTGCCGCCCTCTCATGAGGGCTGGCTTCTCCATCCTCCTGTGCTGAATCTTGCTGGAGGGGGTTTTCTTCGGCACTCTCCGGAGTATTATTATCTCCCGTGCTGGAATCACCGTATTTGCTTTGGCGGGATATTGAGCAGCGTCGCTGATGCCGGCGCTTAGGCTGTTTCTTGGAGGGGTCATCCTCTGATGTTCCATCGCCATCTCCTTCTTTTGGGGTGTCCACCATGTATATGTCATATGACGAGGTGGCTTTCTAGGGCCCAATAGGCGCTGGTTCTTCATCGTCTCCTCCATCGGCGTCCATACCGTCGATGTCTTCGGAGTCGAAGTCGAGCATGTCGGTTAAATCGTCGACAGTGGCTACAAAGTGGGTGGTGGGTGGGCTTTGAATTTCTTCATCGTCCGTATCACAACCTTGTCGACCGTAGTCCGGCCAGGGCTCTCCTGATAAAGAGAGAGACTTTAGTGTCTTGAAAATGTCTCCGAAAGGCGAGTGCTGAAAGATGTCCTCGGCAATAAACTCCATGATCGGCGCCCAATCAGATTCGATCGGCAGGGGCGCGGAGGGTTCGGAGTCCGGAGAGGAGTCCGGCTCCTTGGAGTCACGAGTCTCGCGGAGTGCGGAGCTGGTGTTCAGCTCGATCGCCATTGGGATCGCAGCCCCGAGGCAGCGTCCAACCACCCATCCTCGATCGGCGCAGTTGGCTCCAAATTAAGGGTCGAAGCCGATGCGGGTGCGGCCTCCAGGGCACTGTTCGGCGGCAGAGCTAGATCATGCTCGTCGTGACAGTGCGGCGCGCTCGGCAGTGGCTCGAATCCGTCGAAGATCAAGTCCCCGCGAATGTCAGCCGTGTAGTTTAAACTTCCAAATCTGACCTGATGGCCAGGGGCATAGCTTTCGATCTGCTCCAGATGGCCAAGTGAATTGGCCCGCAGTGCGAAGCCGCCGAAGACAAAGATCTGTCTAGGGAGGAAGGTCTCACCCTGGACTGCATCGCTATTGATGATCGTAGGAGCCATCAAGCCTAATGGCGACGACACAGAGGAACTCTCAATGAAAGCACCAATGTTGGTGTCAAAACCGGCGGATCTCGGGTAGGGGTTCCCGAACTGTGCGTCTAGGCCGGATGGTAACAGGAGGCAAGGGACACGAAGTTTTACCCAGGCTCGGGCCCTCTTGATGGAGGTAAAACCCTACGTCCTACTTGATTAATATTGACGATATGGGTAGTACAAGAGTAGATCTACCATGAGATCGGAGAGGCTAAACCCTAGAAGCTAGCCTATGGTATGATTGTTGTTCTATATGTTGTCCTACGGACTAAAACCCTCCGGTTTATATAGACACCGGAGAGGGTTAGGGTTACACAAAGTCGGTTACAATGGTAGGAGATCCACATATCCGTATCGCCAAGCTTGCCTTCCACGCCAAGGAAAGTCCCTTCCGGACATGGGACAAAGTCTTCAATCTTGTATCTTCATAGTCCAGGAGTCCGACTGAAGGTATAGTCCGGCCATCCGGACACCCCCTAATCCAGGACTCCCTCAGCGTGATTCTAGACCTATGGGTGAATATCCTATCTTGGAGGGTTATTCTGCAAATTTTCAGTAACTTAGCAAGCGACAGTTTGATCTCAGATCCAAGGGCTGCCAGCAGCCCGTATCATGGTCGCGCCTACCACGACCGCCGCGTCGCTCGCGCGGTCGCGCCCTTGGAGATTTAACATGGTGCGTTAGGCTATCTGATGTTGGCATGTCATACATAGTCATCACTTAGTCACTCATACTACAACAAGGTTGGCTATAAGTGTATTTTTTAGTCCTCTCTATCTCTTTCTTCGTACTCAAGGAAGAAACGGTGCTAAGAGCGTGTATTTATTGCATTTGCCAAGGAGTGACCTCTTCCAATGAAATGTTGTTGCTAAGTTTGCTTCATTTAATTAGCTCTAGACTCAAAATTGTCTTTTCACCTAGGTACACGCGCTTAGAACCGTTTCTTCCTTGGGTCACCAAACTAGTCTCTCTCTCTTCTTGATTAACTTGCCACATCAGACTTTATGCTTATGTGGCAAGCTTAGTCACCTGTAGGAGCAAGTAAAGGTAAGTACAATAGTGCGCTTTACATGGCATTTTTGCATATGTGGAGGAAAGGGAGGCAAGGAAAAAGTGGAGAAGTGGGCTCTCATGCAAGAGCCAGCCTCTACTACATGGTGGAGCATTGGTAGAGGCACCTGTAGGAGGTGGTCAGGAATCTGGGAGACACACGCCGGTCGTAGCGCCGCAGTTAAAATGATAATGGCAAGTCAAATCACGGGGCCCCACCTGTCCAGCACTAACTCGCTGTCAAATCACATAGCCCTACGTTTGCAACAGCCTACTCCCTCGTCTTCTCGCGTCTCTGTCGAACCGACTAGGCGGAACTGCCCCGCCGCCTACCGCGCAGGAAAAACCCCGCCCTCGACTTTTAAATACTATATAGTATACTAATTTTGTATCCATGGATTGCGTCCGTGCCATGGAGCAAAGCGTCTAGAAAATGGAGGAGAAACGATGGTCTTGCAATAGAGAAGAGGGAGAGGCGAGACGCTGGTTTTGGAATGGAGATGATGGAGAGGAGAGGAGGTGGTTTTCCAATGGAGAAGAGGGAGAGGAGCATGCGGCAGTGATTTAGGATTGGACGAGAGGGCCGATGCGCTCTGACTGGATCAAAATCAAAATCAATTTACCCTTCAATTAAGAAAGCGACCCCACATTAACTAGTCTCCCTTTTATTCTGGGTCATATTTGACCATGATTTTTGCACATAAAATATATGTTATACGTTGTATACAAGGCCACTATCAAAATTACAATTTGCAACTAGACAAGGCCACTAACATTAATTGAGGCAAAATTGATGGCGTTTGCCTCGTACTAGCTCCCGAGGACATTAATATCCCTTGTGTGCATGCGGGAGTGAGAAGGTTAGCTTGCATTCCCAACATTAATCAACCAATTAGGAGTAAGAGGGTTGGCTTGTTGCGGTTGGGAGAGAGAAAACCACATTAATTAACACGACAATCAAGGTGACAAGCTAGCTTGCAACATTGACTTAAACATAGCATTGATTTTTACCTTGGTACCTGTAATATGAGTTTGCGGCCTTGTATACAAAAATGGAGGGAGTATAATTTGAAAGTACATTCAGATACAAACCAGACGATCCAATTTTTGGTGACATGCATTCACATTTTTCTTGTCAAATACAGTACGTGATCAAACTTTGACCCAAAATATGCGAAACAGCAAAAAAATACTTCCAAGACCAGCACCGCTCTTCCGCTCTTCTCCTCTTAAACCACCGCCGCTCCTCTCCTGTTCCAATCTAAATGCAGCGCCGCTCCTCTCCTCTTCCATTTCAAAACCACCGCCCCTCCTCTCCTGTTCCAGTCCAAAACCAGCGTCGCTCCTCTCCCGTTCTAATCCAAAACTAGTGCTACTCCTCTCCTCTTCCATTCAGAAACCACCGCCGGCGAGTGAAGGTGCTGTGGAGAAGTAGATCGATGGAGGAGTACAACTGATACGTGAGGATCGCAGACGGCGACCCTGTGAAGCTAGCTAGGATGTTGGAGATACAGTCTTGGTTTGACAACAAGGACCAACTAGCGGCGACGGCGACATCCATGGCCAAATATCTGCAACAGAGCAAAAAGGCGGCGATACTCCCGGAGGGAGTCGCGCCGGAGTACATAGAGCTGCTCCTCTGGGCCATCGAGCAAACAGATTCACCAAATCCGATCGTGAGGGAGCGGTGGTGGGAGTATCAATCCCAGATGGAGCATCCACCAGAGATTGAAGGATCGAGCATCTACAGGGTGCCGTTTGTGAGGGTGTCCTGCCAGAGTGAGCCGGTGGAGTCTTCGTCGACCGAACCCAACAGCAAGAGGAGAAAAGCAGTTGGCCCGACGCCGCTTCCCCGCCATCGTCTCCCTCGTCGTTCACATCATCTCACGAAGCGGCTGTCTGCCGCCAAGGAATAGGAGGGGGCTGCCCCCCAGCCCAATAGTCGGGCAGGTTGTGAATTGTGAGGAGGAGCTTACGGTTGTTAGTATTTGCAGGTTGTGAATTGTGTTTTGTGTTGTGTATTTTGAGAGTACTTTTAGATATGAATGTCTTTTGAATTTCAGATTTGCAGTATTGAGCATATGAAGTATTTTATGAATTCTAGATATCTATTTTTAGCACTTAAAATGTAGTTTCATAGGAGTATAAAAGTGCAGACAATGTGATTCTCACAGAAGAAACTGCAAGTTTCAGTTTTAAGTTTCAGATAAGAAACTGCAAGTTCAGTTTCAGATAAGAAACTGCAACTTTCAGAGGCAGAGCATTTATATTAACACGGCCTTTTCAAACAGGGTTAACATCATGTTGGAAGTTTTATTCATGGTCGAAAATGGAACTACCAGCCAGTTAACATCATGCTGATCAACATTCATGCATAGCACATCTTCATATGATGCACAGTCAAAATGCCCACACAATGTCAAGTGTGCGAAACATAGAGAAAACGAGGGACGAAGTTTTGGCAAGTGTTGGACGTGGTTTTGGGCTGCCCCGTCTAGGCTTTCATTTTTAACATGCGCAGCCCACGTCCTCGCATGGGAGGTCCATAGGCCTGTTTGTATTTTCTTAGGGCCGTCATCTATTGCCCGGCCTATGGACCTCCCATCCGAGGTTTTATTTTTGGCAGCCCAATTTATGTATTTTTTTGAAGAAAACACAGAGGTCTGTTCTATTTTTCTATATAAGAATAGGAACGCCAGGTCGAACTTATGTTTCCCTTCTAACTATATTATATATATTTAAATTATTTTATATGTTGACTTTTTAGTTCACATAATTGGCAAATAGATGACCGCTCTCGCGATCCCCTTCGCCCCCGCCACCACCTCCACCCTCGCCGCCGCCCCCGCCACTACCTCCACCCTCGCCACCGCCATAGATCTCGCCACCACCACCCGCCTCCTGACTCCCGGCGCGCCTGCCCCGGTCACCAAGTCCGCTCGCGTGCCCCATGGAGTCGCCGGCCATATCCACGGGCGAATGGCTGGAAGACAGGCAGATGTACAAGATGCATCTCCCACATGTCTACAAAGCCTTCCCGCAGATGCTCCCGCCGCTCGACTCCGTCGCGCCGGCGGTGCCGCGGGAGACTCGAGGGAGGAGATGGAGGGAGCGGGCAATGCGGATCCGCGACGACGCTCTCTCCTGGACCTAGCGCACGCGCGAATGGAGGGAAGCAGAGGAGGAAGCTGCGAGGGAGGAAGCCAAGGAGGGACCGAATGCGTTCTCTCACTCGCACAGGTATGCTCGGATGTGCAAGGATCATGTCGATTGGGAGCTGCTGAATCTAGCCCTGCGGATCTACTTCGAAGGAGATTTCTCGGAGAAGCACAGGATGCCCCACCCCAGTGAGTCGTCGATTGCGTTCGTTCAATGGGCGAAAGGAGAAGTGAATTCAGGAGATCGACGCCGTGCTGCGAGATGGGAATGCTTGACTGGACTCCTGCCCACCAGCACGCCATCGGAGCCGGAACAGGTGGATCCCCTGCCTTACCTCTCCCCCAAACCTGCAGAAGATTGAAATTAGGCTTGCAATCTGCTTCAATTGAGCTGTCTGGTGGTTATTTCTGCTTCCTGAGAGACAACATCTGGCTGGAGGATGAGAAGGAACCAGGAACTCCGATGAATTTCCCCTATCACAATGGGGGGGAGCGCCGGTTGGGCAGTGGTACGGCCCACCTCCGCCCAAATGGGGGCACAATCTGGGCAGGCTCCTGTAATTGCCCAAGATCAATCTGCTGGTGGTTCTGACTCTCAGATCAGTGGAAAATCTCATGGAAAGAATCAACAAAAGAAGAGATAGGACATCCCGAAAACTGCTCCTGCCCCTGCTTCGGGCCTTATGGCATACTCTGGAGGTGATCTGCTACAACTGTGGGGAACCAGGGTATCATTTGGATAAATGTGTCAAGCCCAAGAGTTGTTTTATCTGCAAAATGGTTACCCATAAAGTTGAGAATTGCCCTGTTAGAAGGAAAACCCACAGTTCTGCTAGATATGTTGGAAGTGCTACTCCAGGATTATGTCCACCATTGACAGAATTTTCTATGACACATAATTAGATAGTTTTTTCCCCTTTATAGTTGTAGAGCTCTGCCCAGATGTGGTAGTGACCACACTCCTTTGCTCTGGGACTCTGGTCTTAACCAAACTCCAAAGAGAAATAGTTTTAAATTTGAAAAGTGGTGGTTGCTTAGAGAAGATTTTACTGAGCTAGTCAGGAAAATCTGGAATGAGCCTACTAGGAGCAGCTGCCCCCTAGAAAATTGGCAGATCAAAATCAGGAGATTTAGAAGAACTACCAAAGGGTGGAACTCAATGAAGAAGCTAATCTTAGAAGATACAAAAGGCTTATCCTCCTTGAGTTTGATTCTCTAGATATTAAGGCAGAAACCACTGACCTCTCTGAGGCTGAGACTAATAGATTAAACTTTGTCCATGGAGAGCTTAAGAAAATTTGGCTTCAAGAAGAAATCAAAGCCAAACAAAGGTCTAGAGATAGGAACATTAAGGAGGGTGATATAAATACTGCTTACTTCCATGCAGTAGCTAACCAGAGGAGGAGGAAAACCCTCATTCACTCCCTTGATGGCCCTAATGGCCCTGTTACCGAGGTAGATGAGATGCTGAAAGTGGCTAGTGACTTCTACAAAGACCTATTTAAGAAAGAAAACCCTTCTGGGTTCTCTCTACAAATTTTTTTTCTCTACTTCTGAAAAAGTCTCTCCTGCTGAAAATGAGCTGCTAGAAGCCCCTTTTTCAGAGACAGATGTGAAGGAAGCCATTTTTAGCTCTTATCCTGATGGGGCTCCTGGTCCTGGTGGGATTCCCTTCTTGTTTTACCAGCATTTTTGGGACTTGGTGAAAAATGATCTCTTAGATCTTTTCCAAGCCTTTCATAGAGGAGAGTTGGATCCAGCAACTTACTCAAGGGGGGTCTGTTGGGGTCAAGTTAAATAACTGTAAAAGTGATTTTTTTCCTTGCTGGTAAAGGCCTTAGGCAAGGTGACCCCATCTCCCCGCGTTTGTTTAATTTAGTAGTGGACGTTCTTACTAAAATGCTGAGCAAAGCTGCTAATCATAGTCTGATTGCGGGGCTCTGTCCTGAGGTCTTCCCTGGTGGCATCATCTGCCCTCAATATGCCGATGATACCATCCTTTTCTTAGACAATGACTCCACACATGCTAGCAATCCGAAAACTGTTCTAACCTGGTTTGAACAAGTCTCAGGCATGATAATCAACTACTCTAAAAGTGAACTAATCCCTATCAACATGGATGATCAGGAGTTAGCAGACTTCCTCTCTATTCTAGTCTGTAATAAAGGTAACTTCCCCATTAAGTACCTAGGTATCCCTCTCCACTATGATAAACTGAGGAGAGAGGACATCCAACCCCTTCTGGATAAAATCATTAAAAGGATTGCTGGGTGGAGGGGCAAACTTCTCTCTTACAGAGGTAGATTGATCCTCATACAAGCATGTTTGGCTAGCATTCCAGTGTATCTCCTCTCCTTCTTCAAGTTCCCTAAATGGGCAGTGAACCTCATCAATTCTCAGATGTCTCATTGCTTGTGGAATGATTTTGAGGGAAATAGGAAGATACACCTTGCTAATTGGGCCCTAGTCTATATGAAAAAATATTTTGGAGGCCTAGGCATACCTATCCTCCAAGAAATTAACATCTGTCTTCTAGGGTCTTGGATTAAAAGATTCTATGAGGAAGACCTGAAACCCTGGAAGCTTCTTATTGCCCATAAATACCTAGGAAATAAACCTAATATTTTTGTCCCTTCCTCCAACCCTAAGACCTCTAGATTCTGGAAAGGATTAAAATCTATTATGCATGCTATGAAATTTGGCTACAGATGGAACATATGGGATGGGAGCAGAACCAGGTTCTGGGAAGATACTTGGTTTGGCACATCCCCCCTAGCAGTCCAATTTTGGCCTATTTACTCTGTCCGCAATGAGCTTAACAAAAGTGTCAACGAAGTTTGGGATGGTCAATGCCTAAAACTCTCTTTTAGAAGGAACTTTAGTGATAGTCTCATGGGACAATGGTTCCAGTTGGAGGAAATTGCCAAAAGCATTACCTTTACTGCCGAGCCGGAAGCCCGAATTTGGCAGCTGGACAATAAGGGGAAGTATTCCTCCAGCTCCCTCTATCATGTTATCAACTTTAGAGGGGTTCGACCCGTGTTTATCCCTGCTGTCTGGAAATTGAGAGTTCCCCTAAAATTCATGTATTTCTTTGGCTTCTCTCCAAAAACAAATTGATGACTAGGGATAACCTTAGGAAGAGACACATCACCAAACCCCTTGATTGTGTTCACTGCTTGGAACAAGAGTCTTGTTCTCACCTATTTTTTGAATGTATAGTTGCTAAACATCTCTGGGCCTACATTGAGGAATATTTCTCTAGTCAGATTGGCTCATCCTTCGAATCTATCACAAAATTCTGGATTGCTACCAAAAAGTGCTCAGTTTTAAACACTGTTACCTCAGTTGTCCTTTGGTGCCTCTAGAAATATAGAAATGCTATGATTTTCAGTAACACCTCCTGGATTTCCATTCCGCAGGTCTAGAGGTTGATCAAGAACATGGTGAGGAACTGGGCAATTCTCTCCTCCGGATCGGACAAGGACAAGTTGATGAGCTTCGTGGAAACCCTAACAAGATCCCTCCAGAAACCGTTGGCGATCACTTGTGGCTGAACAAGGCTCGACCAGCTCTGGGGCTGGACCCGTGGGCTTGTCTCAAGATCTCTAATGAATATGATGGGTACCTGGCGTTAAAAAAAGGGACATCCACCATGCTACGCCTTCCAGCCTAGTGTCTCCGCTTGCTTACTGGTCGCCGCAGGCTGACACGGCCCCTCGGCTGAAGACCATGAAGGCTTCGTTGGACCCTCCTTGTGTCATTTGAGTGCTCTATCCGCTCTGCCTTTGGCACTGCTTGGGTGATTTGTGTTATTCAGAGAACTTGTTCATCCACCCCCTAGTTTGTAGCTTTTCTACCTTTGCTTTCGAACTGCTCTTTGAGCTGCTGTATCAGAATATGTTGTGGTTTCGTTCTCAGCAATGGAACCGGGGAGATGCTCCCTGTTTTTCTAAAAAAAATATATGTTATTATATATTATTTCTATTATCATCATATATTTAACAGATACTTACATATGTAAGAAAACAATATCCCACATCTTATTAACTTATAAAAATAATTTCTTATAACAAATAAAATCCTGGATTGTTTTGGCACGAAAATCCTAGTGATTGTGTACAAAAGCTTGGTAATATTTAAGGACGAATGTAATAATATCACTTATTATTTAAATATAATTATAACAAAATGCGCAGCCCCTTTTTATTTTTTGATAACATTGCTGGCCCAACCCAACATTATAATTAGAATCAGCCCAGCAAAATCGTGTATTTCGAGAAAGTGCAAATGGGCTGTAATTTTTTAGGAAATAAAATAAACGGGCCGCATGGACGCTACATTATTTGTACACCCAGCCAAGCTAATGGTTGTAATTCAAAAAAAAGATCAAATTTACCGTAAATTCTACCGCGCAAAAAAAGACTGTAAATTCTGAAAAATGGGTTGAATACGTGCCACATTTTTGGAGGCTAGAATGTGAGCCAATAGGTCGACGCCAATGCAAGTTGTTGTCAATTTAGTCAAAAAATGATTCTGACATGTTAGGCATTGGATTTACATCCAACGACCGGCATCCATCTTCAATCTCTCGTCTTCTTCCTCCAATGCCGCCGGGACCACCTCGCGCCTCCTGCTGCTAGCAGCTCTGCTTAGCACGCTTCGCTATGAAGCGCTACTCCACCGTTGGCCAGGCCATCCCTCCACCCCTCCACACCTCCTGTTCTTCTCCATCGACTGCCGAACCACACCGCACTAGAACCAGTTAACCCTCATACAGCTCTCTGTCTGTGACTCTACTCCCGCGTCTTCCCATCTCCGGCTCGTTGTTGTCTGGGGCCTCGCCGTTGTCCACCACCTTGGATGCGCTCGGCGCGGCATGGTCAACATGGTCAATGAATGACACCATTGGAAGTAGACTGTGTGTGGAGAGGCTGACAGCTAGGTCCACGGCCGCACACAAGGAAATGCCTCCTTATTACGCGCAAAATAATGATTCCTCCACCTGACATCTGGGACCCACCGGAAGGGCCTCTGTATTTCGCGAAATAAAGTGCCCCCCGCTGACATGTCGAACCCACCAGCTATCTTCGCACGAAAGGAAGTGCCTCCTTATTACGCATAAAAAATGAATATCCCCCCTGCCAGCTGGAACCCATCATAGTGGGAGGCTGACTTGTGGGCCTACCAAGTTGACAGAGACGGAGGTCTTTGTCAACTTAGTCAATATGAACGATTCTAGCTCCTGTTACCGTATGATATTCATCCAACGGCCGTAGTGCTTCTTCAAACTCTGGTCTTCTTGCTCCAACCGCCCAAACCAACGCCGGTCATGCCGCGTGCTCCTGCCTCCCGTGGTCGGCTGTGATGCCGCGGAGGCCTCACCGCCCCCTACTACTCCCACCACTGGCTAGGCCATCCCTCTACTCACCCACACCCCCTGTTATTCTGCGGCGACAGCAGCCTCACACCGTAGCCGAACCAGTGAACCCTCGTACTCCTCTTCGCGTGGGCATCCACTGCTGTGTCTTCCCCACCTCCGAGTCGTCCCCTTCCTAGTCCTCGCCGTCGTCCACCGCCCTGGTGCTCTCAGCGCGGCATGGTCAACGTGGTCAACGACTGAGTTCCATCAGAAGAGTACTGTACGTGGAGAGGCTAACAGCTGGGTCCACGGTAGCTGCAAGGAAGTGCCTCCTTATTACGTGGAAAATAATTATCCCTCCACCTGACAGCGGGGACCCATCGGACGGGCCACCAGTATTTTGCGAAAGAAATCGTTTCCCCATGACTACTGGGACCCATTGGACGGGCCCCCGTATTTCGCGAAACAAACGTTCCCCCTGCTGTCAGCTCGGACCCACCGGAAGTGCCTCCTTATTACACACAAAAAATTGAATACTCCCTCGGCTAGCTGGGACCCACCTTGCTGGGAGGCTGACTTGTGGGCCTACTAAGTTGACGGGGACGAATGGCTTTGTCAACTCAGTCAATATGAACGATTCTAGCTCCAGTGACCGTACGATGCCCATCCAACGGCCATAGTGCTTCTTCAACCTCTGGTCTTCTTGCTCCAGCCGCCCAAAGCAGCGCCGGTCGTGCGGCATGCTCCTGCCTCCCATGGCCGGCTGTGCTGCCGCAGAGGCCTCACCGCCCCCTACTAATCCCACCGCTGGCCAGTCCTTGCGGCAACGGCAGCCTCACACCGCAGCCGAACCAGTGAACCCTCGTAGTCCTCTCCGGGCGGGCTTCTGCTGCCGCGTCGTTCCCTTCCTAGGCCTCGCCGTCGTCCACCGTCGTGGTGCTCTCCGCGCGGAGTGGTCAACATGGTCAAGGAACGACTTCCATCGGAAGAGTACTGTATGTGGAGAGGCTGACAGCTGGGTCCACGGCCACAGCCCAGTTTTTTGTGATTTGCCAAGTAAGTCGCTTTGTCAGGCCTGTTGGGTTGCAAATCTTTCAAGATGAGGAGAGATTTCATTCGGCTGGCCGAGAAAATGGCCCATCGGTAATGAGAAATGGTTTGTACATTTTTAAAACACATCAAACCGGCAATTAGTTTCAAATATCTTTTTTTCATTTCAAGATTTTAAATTACATTAATTTTTATGTGTGGAGAATTTGTTGGATTTTATATTGATATACATTTATTTTTAAAATCAGTTTGAATGTGATTCGAAATTTCGGGATTAAAAACAGTTCGGACCGCACCGAAATATGCAAAATTTCGTATAATTTTTTAGCTGTTGCCACAATATGGGCTGTAATGCTAACAAAAAGAATATGGCCTCCAAAAAACCTTAAGAATTAGCAAATGGGCTGTAAATTATTAGAAATAATGGCAGATGGGTTGTATGCTATTTTCCACAGATTTGAAGCTTTCCTTAAAAAAAGGTTGACGCACAAGCACTGACTGTTGGATGTCCATCCAACGGCCGTCGTGCTTCTTCAATCTCTGCTCTTCCTGCTCCAGCCGCTCAAACAAGCGCCGGCAGGACTGCCTGCTCCCTCCTCCTCGCGACTGGCTGTGCTGCCGCGCAGGCCTCACCGCCCGACCGTACTCCCATCACTGGCCTAGCCATCCCTCTACTCACCCACACCTGCTGTTATTCTCCAGCGACGACTGACGAACTAGTAAACCCTAGTACAGTCGTACTCCCCTCCACGTGGGAAACAACTTCCGAGTCTTCCCTGCCTCTGTGTCGTCCCCTTCCTAGGCCTCGCCGTTGTCCACCGCCCTGGTGCTCTCGGCGCGGCGTGGTCAACGTGGTCAAGGAACGACTTGCATCGGACATGGACTGTACGTGGAGAGGCTGACAGCTGGGTCCACAGCTGTAGCAAGGAAGTGCCTCCTTATTATGCGGAAAATAATGATTCCTCCACCTGACAGTTGGGACCCACCGGACGGGCCACTGTATTTCGCGAAAAAATGTTCCCCCTGACCGCTGGGACCCACCAGCTACATCTTCGCACGCAAGGAAGTGCGTCCGGGCAAAAAAAATGATTCGCCCCCTAACTGCTGGGACCGACCAGCGACATCTTCGCAGGCAAGGAAGTGCCTGACAGTCGGGACCCACCTGGTCAAAGCGTACATAGCGTTATCATTCTGGTCGCGAACGTGTACGTACATACTAGTCGATGTAGAGGCGTGCACGTGTCGTAGTAGAGGCACGCACGTGTCGTAGTAGAGGCGCACACGTAGCATTTACACGTACGTACAGTGGCCAGGGTGCAAGAAAGAAAATACGGCCACGTATGTGTACATACGGGCGGGGTCTCGAACGCCTACTCGCGCATACGTACGGCCAGGGCTTGTGTACATGGCTGGGTCGGAACGGAGAAACAGCATTGTCGTCGTGTTCATGGGGAGGCAAGGGAATGCGTCGTGTTCATGGGGAGGCAACGGAATGCGTCGTGTTCATCGGGAGGGCTTGGACGGAATAGGCGATGGAAACGAGGAATGGCGTATCGTAGAACGGAGGAAACGGCCTTGTGTTCGACCGGCCACGTTCGAAATGGGATCATGTTCATCGGGAGGGGTCTGGCGTACCGTAAAACGGAGGACACGGACCTCCTATAGTCGAAACGGGGGTCCTGTTGATCGGGAGGGGTGTGGCGTACCACAAAACGGAGGAAACGGACTTGTGTTGGAGCGCTACGGTCGAAACGGGGGTCCTGTTCATCGGGAGGGGTGTGGCGTACTGCAAAACGGGACTCCACGGGATACTGTTCATCTCCATCGTCGACCTCCTCCAGCCTCCACGGGCTCCTGTTCATCCAGCCTCCACCGTGCGCTACTCCACCGGCTACTGTTCAACCACCCCTCCACTGTCTACTGTTCATCTAGGCCTCCACACCATGGGGTCCTGTTCAACCACCCCTCCACGGGCACCCCTCCACCGTCTACTGTTCATCCAGCCCTCCACACCACGAGGTCCTGTTCAACCACCCCTCCACCGTCAACTGTTCATCCAGCCCTCCACACCACGGGGTCCTGTTCATCCACCCCTCCACGGGCACCCCTCCACCGTCTACTGTTCATCCAGCCCTCCACCACACCATGGGGTCCTGTTCATCCAGAGGCAATGCCACCACTCACTGTTCATCCAAACCCCCCCACAACACTCACTATTCATCCCATCGATCAGCTTCAGTTAGCAGCAGTAGCGAAGGAATCGCTCGATCCGGTTCAGTTAACAGCCATCGATCGATCGCTCGGGTTCAGTAATGCATAGCCTACAGTGCAATCGCTCGGGTTCAGTTAGAGCCCAAAGCCTCGCTCGGGTTCAGTTAGAGCCAACGCCTCGCGCACACACACGTGTACGTGTACGTGTACGAGAGAAACGCGCATCGCTTGGCCCCCGACCTCCCACCGTAACCGGGAACTCCCCGAAATTTTCCTCCCCCTCTGTCGGTGTCAAAACCGGCGGATCTTGGGTAGGGGGTCCCGAACTGTGCGTCTAGGCCGGATGGTAACAGGAGGCAGGGAACACGATGTTTTACCCAGGTTCGGGCCCTCTCGATGGAGGTAAAACCCTACGTCCTGCTTGATTAATATTGATGATATGGGTAGTACAAGAGTAGATCTACCACGAGATCGAGGAGGCTAAACCCTAGAAGCTAGCCTATGGTATGATTGTTGTCTATGGAGTTGATGAAGTTGTCCTACGGACTAAAGCCCTCCGGTTTATATAGACACGGATAGGGTTAGGGTTACATAGAGTCGGTTACAATGGTAGGAGATCTTGAATATCCGCATCGCCAAGCTTGCCTTCCACGCCAAGGAAAGTCCCATCCGGACACGGGACGTAGTCTTCAATCTTGTATCTTCATAGTCCAGGAGTCCGGCTGAAGGTATAGTCCGGCTACCCGAACACCCCCTAATCCAGGACTCCCTCAGTAGCCCCTGAACCAGGCTTCAATGACGACGAGTCCGGCGCGCAAATTGTCTTCGGCATTGCAAGGCGGTTCCTCCTCCAAGTCCTCCATAGAAGATTGTTAACACCAAGAGTAGTGTCCGGCTCTGCAAAATAAGTTTCCACATATTGCCATAGAGAGAATAATATTAACACAAATCCAATCTGCTGACGTACTCCACAGTGCGCCATCACACTACGGCCAAGTCATGTACTCGAATCGTCTTTACTTTTTCACCTCAGCGTGTTTTGCGAGGCGGTTTCCTTGGCACGTCTTGTCAAAGCAGAGATCGTGTACCCCCCTATTATGGGATTCTCATCAATACGGACATGGGTAACCCAATCGAGCCCGTTAGCATGTTTTCTATATTAAAGGCGAGTCCTTAACGGTTACGGGGAGGGCTCCTGGTATTCAACCTCTTATAAAGAGACCAGGGCCTTATCTTTTCTCCAACAAGTTCGCCCGTTGCCTCGAGTTCCAGCACCATAGGCTCCAGATTCCGGGCGCCTCGGACCTTCGACAATCTCCGGTTCCGACCTTCAAGGCCGATGGATGCCCTCCTCCGTCACGGAGGAGGACGTGCTAAAGTTGAGAGAGGCTAAGTTCCTGACCGGCGCAATTTGGCATAGGTTGCCTGCTCAAGGTCAGGTCATCTCCAGTCCCCAGCCCGGTGAGAGCGTGGTGTTCATGTCTCACTTCCTTCGAGGGTTAGGCTTCCCAATGGATCCCTTTGTGAGGGGACTGCTGTTTTATTACGGGTTGGAATTCCACGACTTAGCTCCGGAGTCCATCCTCCATATCTCTTCGTTTATCGTTGTGTGCGAAGCGTTCCTCCATGTTAACCCTCACTTCGGACTATGGCTCAAAACCTTCAAAGTGGAACCGAAGATGATCGAGGGACGACACACAGAATGCGGAGGCACTGTTATAAGCAAAAATGCCGATGCTCCATGGCCCAGGGCTCTTTTCAAGAGGAGCTAGGCTTGTGGCAACGAGAGTGGTTTTATATCACCGCTCCCCGGAGCACCAAATGGGTGGCGCCTCCTGCCTTTCGCTCGGGTCCCCCACCATGTCTGGCATCATGGGTCAACAGAGGGTTGGATTGGGGTTTGCCCAAAGACGTGCCCTTGCTACAGGGCCGCATTAAAGATCTCTTGGAAGGAGACCTCAGCCTGGTCAAGGTGACGCAGGTCATGCTGATTCGCCGAATATTGCCCGGCAAATGTCGCCCCCTTCGCCTGTGGGAATTTAGTCCAGAGGGACCGCGAGCTCTCCAAAACTTCATGGGCGCAACACCCGCGGAGATGTATAAACTGTTCTTCGGATCATAGGAGATGTGTCCGGATTCGACCGAGGACGCAGGCCTAAGCCGCAATTGCCTGGATACTCAAGTAAGCAACCTTGTGCCCGGACCTTCTATCTGTATAGTTGTCATAAACTTGCCCCTAAAAGAGCCGTCCTTTTAAACAGGAGTGGATAGCGAAGGCAAAGCTGATCAGGTGTCCGGCTCCCCTTCCTGAAACCAGGCCGGATCCCGTGCTAGTCAGGATGCTGGAAATAATGCCTTTGGAGGGGGAGGACAAGGAAGCTATGGCCACCTCGAAGGAGGCTGTTCCGAAGGGAGGAACCGACGATTCCTCTCCTAAGGGGAAGAAGAGAGCCGCCTCTGACGACTCGGAAAAAATGGCCGCGAAGCGGGGGAGAAAATCCTCGTCAGAGGGTCCGACGCCGGAGAGTTCCTCGGCTGGACTACGCCCTCAAGGGGTTTAGCCCTCTAGCAAGCCATAAGTAGAGAAAGATTTTCCTTTTGAGGGATGAGGGAAATCCTTGATTTATGTGTGAGAAGATTAGCCAAACTTTTACCTTGTAGTTCGGCCCTCAGCCCTTCTCAGCAGAGCTCGTCTTCGGGGGATCTTCTCCCGGAGATGATGGAGAGCGGGACGCCTCCCCCTGCCGTGCCGCCTAGCGAGGCGGGTGACCCTGAGGTGTCGTCGCGGAGAGTTTCTCCGAATCCGGCAGGGGCGGAAGATGGCTATGTGCCCCCCCAAGGTTCTCCGCATCCGGCCTTCGAAAGAGGTCATGGGACGAGCCTGGCACCGTCTGGTGCTTGGTCGGAGGAGCTGAAGATTCTGCTGGGGCGAGCTTGTATCTCAGAGGAGCACCGTGCACTGATGGGCACGGTGATTGGAAGGATTTCATCCGCAGAGAGCGGATTGCATGACGCCGTCAAAGGCTTACTGACGGGTTTCGAGGTACATTAGATAATGTATACTTTTGTCAGTTGCGCGTGAATAAGATGCGCCTTGTGTAGATAGTAGCCCCTGAGACTCTGTGCGTCGTTGAGAAATGATGGCACGCGGGGGATCATAATCCCAGGTCTAAGATGTCGCCTTTGAATGTAGGCGGCAGGGTGTCCGGAATCGAGCCGAACTGACAATTTTGCCGAACTAAAGCGGCAACTGGAGGTGGCAGATGCCGACATCACACTTGTCAATAAGCGGCTGGATGAGGCTCAAGGTATGTAATTCCTCGGGCGACATCGGGTAAGAACAGTTTTATGCCTGTGTCTGATGATGTCTGTGCTTGACGCAAATGGTGCGGCCGTCGTGGAGAGTCTTAGGGCAGAACTTGCCCGAGCTAAAGAACAAGCCAGCGAAAGTGATGCGGCCGCCAAGAAAGCCCTTGAAGAGCTGAGAGCCGAACAGGCTGCTCATTGCCGAAGCAAGGAAGAGATGGCCGAGATGGCTGAAAAGTTAAAAAGCGCTAGAGACCGTTGCAGACTTCTTGAAAAAGAAGACTAGGCGAAACACAAGGACTTAGAGAAGGCCGCTGCCGATGTCAAGGATGCGCGCCCTGCAATGAGAGCTGCGAAGGAGGAGCTGCGTCAGGCCGAACAGATTGTGGATAGAAAGCCCTTTATGCTACGAAGGAAATTTTGCGATCCAAAGTTTGCTCCGTTGGACCGAATGTGGAGTGTGGAGGGTGCCTATCTGGACTTGGCAGCGAGTGCTCCTGATGCGACCTAACACTTTCGAGATCAGAAGGATCGCAAAGTGGAAAAGCTTTTTTGGCCGCAGTTTCACAATCCAGAGCATCCACTGGCAGTGGACGATCGTTTGGCTCTATGGGCCGAACTGAATAGGTTGTCCGAACTTGCCATGAAGTACGTCATGGGTTATCTGTGGCCGGGGAGATCGGAGCCGAAGAGCTATTTCGGCTTGGTGCAGCAATTCCTTGATGCGGTGCCGTGTATAAATGCAATGAAGAGGTCAGCATGCATAGAGGGTGCAAGGATGGCTCTTGCCCGTGTCAAGACATACTGGGCGGAGATGGAGACCACCATTGTTGCGTCCCGAGATTCGGACAAAAGCCGAGTACCCTCCGAGCACTATTTTCAGGAAGTTCTTGAAGGCGCTCGTGTAATAGAGACGCAGTGCTCGAAAGATGCTATGTTATGATAGCATATGTATTTATAAAGTAATATTTTGATAAACTGTAGTGGCCTTTTTTTATACTTGTGCCTCAAGTATTGTAAACACCTTCTATGCGGCCGTTTTAAGATATATATATATATGTATGTATAGAGTCTGAAAGATGGTAGTCGTTGGCTTCAGCCCCCACGCACATAGTGCGGGGGTGCTCGCAGAAAACACATTTTCACACTTAGCCCAATGTCTTGGTCCTACAAAGGAGGTGATAGCGCAGCGGGCCAGGCACCTGGACTATAATGCTTTAACACTTTCACTTAGCCATAGGAGTTTGAAAATGAGACTCTTTAGGTAGCTCCTTGGTGGCAACTGTGCTCGTCCGAATTCGGGGCGCGTATGTGCCAGACTGGGAAGCGGCCCTTCGTTAAAGCGGAGGAATCCGATAGATTCCGATAGGTCATCGAGTGGCTGACCAGTCTCACGCTACATCATGACAGTTAGTTTTCGGCTTTCTCTACTGAGGCGCTCGCCCTGGCTGAACCGGGGGCATAATCGCAGTAGTTCTCCTGGTGCTACCTTAGCCGATAGAGCGGAACGTAAGGTAGCCGAAATCAGGAGCCGGGCAACCCAACATTTGACCAAAGACATGATTCGGAGCTGATGCATATAATGCCAAAACTCGCGACGCCGAACACTCCCTAAGGCATTCGGTCTTTATGAGTGTGGGCCAAACCACACTCTTCATTAAAAAAAGAAGCCCCTAGTGTCCAGGTACGTGCGAAAATTCTGTCGTGGCCACATGCCAAGACGCCAGCCTCCTCCTTGGTTATACCAGAAAAAAAAACAGGGGATGTGTAGCAACAAGAGACAGTAAAAAAGGTTTACGCAGGGTCTTAATCTAAAAAGAATCCTTTAGGATGGGTCCCTACTGCACGTCTGCGCCTGTGTCTCCATTGTGCCGTATCCTGGACGGGCGCCGCACGTCGTTCATCTGTAAAAGAGGGGAACTGAGTTGAAAACGGGTCGTGCTGAAAAAGTTTAAAATAAACAAAGTGTAAAGTAAAAAAATATAAGATTGAGCTTTATTGTCTCTTATTGTATATGCGTGGAGCCCCTAGTCCGGGGGTATATGGCCACTAAGCCTGCATCAATGATGATTTTTGCACTGAACTCGTCTATCCGCGTTCGTGGTCTTGAATGACCTGTTTTGAAGTTTTTTTGGCCGGTGAGGCCATTTTGCTGTGGGGCTGTCAAAGCGGCCCCACAGTCCTCTGCTTGGGGAGGCGCACTTTGGTGCTTTCCCTTCAAAGAGATGATGCCTCGTGGACCAGGCATCTTAAGCGTAGAGATGCATAATGCGGTATTGCGTTAAAGCGAGCGAAAGCTTCGCGTCCCAGTAGTGCTTGATAGCGACTTGAGAACGGGACGATATGGAAGGTCAGCTTTTCGCGGCGGAAGTTATCGGCAGAGCCGAATATGACTTCGAGCCGGAGAAAACCCATACGATGGGTGTCCGGACCAGGTATTACCCCTTGAAAGGAGGTTTTGCTACGGCGAATTCTTGCTGGGTTTATCCCCATGTGCTGGATTGTATCCTGATATATCAGGTTTAGTCCATTGCCGCCGTCCATAAGGACATTTGAAAATTGGAGTCCGCCAATTATTGGATCGAGTATCAAGGCAGTCCAGCCTGCATTCTTGACATTTCTAGAATAATCTAGATGGTCGAAGATGATCGGTTTTGACAACGAGTGGCAGGACCCTTTGGGGATGGGCCGTGTGGTGCGTACTTTTAAAAGCGCCGTACGTTTTTTTATGTGAAGTAAGTTCACTGTTTTTACTTCTTGTGGGAAGTTCTTTTGTTTCCTGGTGCTCTGCTTTTGGGGTTCGTCCTCGTCTTCGCTTGGTGTGTCAAGCCCCTTGTGTTCGACATTGATTCTACCGGATTGTTTGAAAACCCAACAGTCTCTGTGGGTATGGTTAGCAGGCTTCCCGGGAGTATTGTGTATCTGACATATCCTATCCAGGATTTTATTTAGGTTGGATGGATCGTCCCTGTTATCCTGGGGGGCGATTTTGCCTCATTTTGTCGTGAGCCTTTGAATCCGGCATTGACTGCCATGCTCTTCGAACTTTTATCCTTAGTCCGGCGACGGTCCTTGTTGCGTCGCGGTTTTCTGTTTCCATCCCTAGTTTCGGATGTTCTTGGGTCGCTGGGGCTGCACCTTGCCAACCAGCTGTCCTCCCCTGCACAAAAGCGGGTCATGAGGTATGTTAGTGCGGCCATTGTTCTTGGCTTTTCTTGGCCAAGGTGTCTGGCAAGCCATTCGTCTCGGACGTTATGCCTGAAATCTGCTAAGGCTTCGGCGTTCGGACAATCGACTATCTGATTCTTTTTAGTGAGGAATCTGTTCCAGAACTGCCGAGCTGATTCTCCGGGTTGTTGAGTTATGTGACTAAGATCGTCCGCATCCGGAGGGCGGACATAGGTCCCTTGAAAATTTGCTCGGAAAGCATCCTCGAGCTCTTCCCAACTTCCAATTGTGTTTTCAGGAAGGCTTTTGAGCCCATGCCGGGCTGGCCCTTTAAGCTTAAGGGGTAAATATTTTATGGCATGGAGATCATTTCCTCTAGCCATGTGTATGTGAAGGATATAATCCTCTATCCAGACTCCAGGGTCTATTGTTCCATCATATGCCTCTATATTTACGGGTTTGAATCCCTCTGGAAATTCATAGTCTAGGACCTCATCGGTGAAACATAGAGGGTGTGCGGCACTCCTGTATTTGGGTGTGCCGGATTCTGATGATGGCTTTATTGCATTGCTTGCGAGAGCTTCCTTTCTTGGCCCATAAATGGACCTGACTGGGCCATGGTGTGAATCCATAAGTGGGTCGCATGCCGATTTAAGTGCGGCGCCGCTTGCCGCTTTATGGGGTCGTCTATTCGACCGTGTGGCTTTCTCATTTTTTGAATGCGAGGGCTCTAGGGCCTCTTCGTCGAATTCAGGCAGTAGCTTTCTTTTCGGATAGATTTTAGTGCAGCGACTATCGTCGTATTTATCTGCGGTATTGATTACTTTGCTCCATCTAATCCGGAGTGCATCTTTTGCTGTTTTAGCTTCCGCTTCTACTTTTTTAGGCTACGTGCAGTTGCAACGAGCCTCTCATGGAGATTCTTCTGCTCCATGGGTTTATCCAGCGTGAGGTCATCCGGGCTGCCGTTTTCGCCGGAGGAGGGATGTTCGGTTTCTCCATCCGCGTTGCCATGTTCGGACGGTTGCTCTAAGGCCTGCTCGTCCTGCTCTATGGCTGGATTTCTATCGAGGCGGGGCTTGGGTCGGCGTTTACGCCGATGCTTTGATTGCTTTTTGGGGGGTCTATCTCCCGTTCCTTCCCCTTTTTCCTCATTGTCGCTTCCTTTAGGGTTATCCACCATGTACACATCATGAGATGAGGTGGCTGTCCAATGCCCTATGGGCGTTGGTTCGTCGATATCTCCTGCATCGTCATTCATGCTGTCGATGTCTTCGGAGTCGAAGTTGAGCACGTCGTTTAAATTGTCGACAGTGGCTACCAAGTGGGTGGTGGGTGGGCTTTGAATTTCTTCATCGTCCGTATCCCATCCTCGCTGACCGTAATCCGGCCAGGGCTCTCCTGATAAAGCGATAGACTTAAGAGAATTCAGGATGACGCCAAAAGGCGAGTGCTGAAAGATGTCTGCGGCGGTGAACTCCATTATCGGCGCCTGATCGGATTTGATTGGCAGGGGCGCGGGGGGTTCGGAGTCCGGGGAGGAGTCCGGATCCTCGGAGTCACGGGTCATGCAGAGTGCGGGGCTAGCGTTTGGCTCGATGGCCTTTGAGATCGCAGCCCCCAAGGTGGCGTTCGACCGCTCGTCCTCGATTGGCGCAATAGGCTCCGAGTTAGAGGTCGGGGCCGAAGCGTGAGCGGCCTCCAGGACACTGTTCGGAGGCAGAGCTAGATCATGCACCTCGAGATAGTGCCGCACGCTCGGTTATGGCTCGAACCCGTCGAAGATCAAGTGTCCGCGGATGTCAGCCGTGTAGTTTAAGCTTCCAAACCTGACTTGATGGCCAGGGGCATAGCTCTCGATCTGCTCCAAGTGGCCAAGAGAATTGGCCCGCAGAGCGAAGCCGCCGAAGACGAAGATCTGTCTGGGGAGAAAAGTCTCACCCTGGACCGCATAGTTGTTGATGATCAAAGGAGCCATCGGACCTAATGGCGACGACACAGAGGAACTCTCAATGAAAGCACCAATGTCGGTGTCAAAACCGGCGGATCTCGGGTAGGGGGTCCCGAACTGTGTGTCTAGGCCGGATGGTAACAGGAGGCAGGGAACACGATGTTTTACCCAGGTTCGGGCCCTCTTGATGGAGGTAAAACCCTACGTCCTGCTTGATTAATATTGATGATATGGGTAGTACAAGAGTAGATCTACCACGAGATCGAGGAGGCTAAACCCTAGAAGCTAGCCTATGGTATGATTGTTGTCTATGGAGTTGATGAAGTTGTCCTACAGACTAAAACCCTCCGGTTTATATAGACACCAGCTAGGGTTAGGGTTACATAGAGTCGGTTACAATGGTAGGAGATCTTGAATATCCGCATCGCCAAGCTTGCCTTCCACGCCAAGGAAAGTCCCATCCGGACACAGGACGTAGTCTTCAATCTTGTATCTTCATAGTCCAGGAGTCCGGCTGAGGGTATAGTCCGGCTACCCGAACACCCCCTAATCTAGGACTCCCTCACCCTCGCTTCTACCACGATTTTTCTGTCATGGACGGCCCAAAGAATGTCATGCAGCTGCGTCTCTGGCCCGCCCAGGACGAAAAGCCCATTTTCTGTCATTATTTTTTGTCATAGAAGTAGGAGCGCACCACATCTATGATGATACCTGGTTTTGTCACAACTATCGTCATAGAAGTGTCATATGTATGACAGAAAAAAATTTCGTTCGGCCCAAAATGTAACGGATGTGTCTTTTTTTTGTAGTGTCAGGATCTGACTTGTATAGCTCAGACATATTTAGAGGCAAATCCTTGGCTGTATCTCCACGGCGCTGCCTGCCGCCCTTTCTAGCTGGTTTCTCTGTTGCCATTGTATTCAGATTAAAAGGCTTCAAGACAGTGAATGGCTTCCTCTTGCTGGTCAGATAGGAACTGGCTTCAGGTGAGTGAATATGACGTTGTAAGAACTCTGCAAATGAATGTAGACTATGAGAACCAAGGGATCCTCCCACGGACATGTACCTGTGATAGCATTAGAGATGCGAGGGAAGGGGAAGAGGTCATATGCATTCTTAGAAGATTTTGAAGATAAATCAGTTTGAAGACATTGACCTCATAGCGCGAAGACATTCAATTATTTGAAGAGAGTCGGTTCCAGATTTGTACGAACCATGAGTAAATACAAGTGAGGAATCTAACTAGTTATGAAGCATAAGTGAATATAGTTGGCATGATATGAGATGCAGAAAAGGATGGATCCGTATTTGGAAGTGAAGAAACCACTTTTGGTTGAAGTGGATATATCTGACGGATCTAGAAGGCAGTAAAAAATAAGATTTAATTAATGCTTGATAAATTGCTAGACGAGATGGAGAGAGAAGCCGAGCAGTTTAATCTCCCGCGCCCTAACTAGGCGACGGAAGACACCTACAGCGGCGGCAGAGAGGACGAGGTCCGCGGCCGGCATGAGGATGGCATCAGAGAGGTCGTAGCAGCTAAGCGCTTCGTCTCCGGTGTCGACGCGAGCTAGTAGAGGCGCTATGGTTTGTGCGAGGTGGAGAGGTGGAAGAAGAGATAGTGACTACGGTGAGTTGTGTATTTCTAAGGACAGGGACAGCACAACGCAATTACGCAGGTGCCCCTGGTGGTTCACATCTCAGGTACATGTGGCATGCATGCAACTTATTGAAAGTTGTTCCACGTTCCCACGCACACCTGGATTGTCGGGGTGGTCGTTCCGGCTTCTCCGGTATTGAGGCAAAAAGGACATGGCATTAAAAATAGAGTTAAATGTTTGTCATTTTGTCTTCTGCTAACAAGGACTCAGAGAAGACAAATGACAGGTTTCAATAGAATGCATATGATTTGGATAGATAGAATTTGAGGTAGAAGCACAGAAGAGGTTAGGGTCCGATCACATTCACTTAGATCAATAGAAATTCAAACATGAAGACATAGCTATAAGTGAATGTTGTAGAGGACAGAACACACACACACACACACACACACACACATATATATATATATATATCATACCAACTCAAAATTGTGATGATAAACATGAAGTCAAATCAGTGTTGAAGATAAACCAAATGCGAAGACTATGCAATTTTGACGCCACAAGAAACACTTCAAAAAGATTGTGGTGGTGGCGTTACCCACCGTATAGGAAGTATTAGACCCAGACACGGCTCACAATTATCATGGCGCTCCGAAGTTAAACTCCGCATTATGTATTCACACTTAGAGTGTATGTCTTCATTGATTGAAGATATATGTTGCTTTGCGTGTTGCACATCTAAGTCATCAACATGCATAAGCGTTAGGATGTGTGTCCAGTTATAGGACATTTGAGGATTCTAAGATATTTAGCTCACACCGCAACTTGCAAAACCTTTTCTCATCCAAGGGCTTTGTGAAGATATCTACCAATTTCTCTTCAGTGTTGACGTGAATGATATCAATATCTTCCATCATGACATGATCTCTGAGAAAATGATGTAACACCCACATTGTGGCTATATCTCCCATGTGTCGGGGCACGACTTAGAGGCATAGCCGCATGGTAGGCATGTCGCAAGAGGGGTAATCTTTACACATCCCATGTACTGAATAAGAAAGGGATAAAGAGTCGGCTTACAATCGCCACTTCACACAATACATAAATAGTCATACAACATCCAGAATACAATCAAGGTCCGACTACGGAACCAAAATAAAGAAAGGCCACCCCAAATGCTAGATCCCCGATCGTCACAACTGGGCTCCTCTACTGATCATCCGGAAAAGAAACATCGTAACGGCCCGAATCCTCATCGAACTCCCACTTCAGTTCGATAGCATCCCCTTCACTGGCATCATCGGCACCTGCATCTGTTTGGAAGTATCTGTGAGTCACGGGGACTCAGCAATCTCACACCCTCGCGATCAAGACTATTTAAGCTTAAAGGTAGGAAAGGGGTAGTGAGGTGGAGCTGCAGCAAAGCACTAAGCATATATGGTGGCTAACTTACGCAAAAGAGAGCGAGAAGAGAAGCAAAGCACAGCCGAGAAGCTGAAAGCACAAGTGCTCCCTAGTTGGTTTTGGTAATTAATGACAACATATCTCTTGTTGGACTAACGTTTCTATCTAGTATGTTTCAGATAAGTTCAACAATGGAGTGGCATGGACTAAAGGTTGTGGGAAGTTCTCCAAGATGCTAAGGACAAAGGATTGGCTAAAGCTTAAAGCTCAAGACTCTTCATTTTCCATTTTAGTGATCCAAGATCACATTGAGTCCATAGGAAAAGCCAATACTATCAAGGAGGGATGAGGTGTTGCTTAATGAGCCTCTTGCTCAAGTGCTTAATGATATGCTCCAAAATCCTCAGCTACTTTCCCACTTCCACATATGATCTAAACCCAAAGCCAAACTCGGACCTACCAATTATTTCTATCCGGCGCCACCGAGTTTCACTTGTCATAGCCACTGCCAGAAACCCTAATCAGTTCGGTCTCACCGATGGGATCTCGGTCTCACCGAGATGGGCTTGCAAACTCTCTGTTACCTATTGCAATACTTTCGGTCCCACCGAGATATGCAATCGGCCCCATCGAGTTTGCTTGGTCAACTCTCTGTTTCACTTATTACCCAAATCAGTCCCACCGAGTTTGAGTAATCGGTCAAACCGAGTTTTGAATTTACCCTAACCCTAGCACATCGGTCCCACCGAGTTGATCCAGTCGGTCCCACCGAAAATCTCTAACGGTCACTAGGTTTACTATTTCGGTCTGACCGAGTTTGTTGATTCGGTCCCACCGAGATTGGTAAATTGTGTGTAACGGTTGGATTTTGTGTGTAGGCTATATATACCCCTCCACCTCCTCTTCACTCGTGGAGAGAGCCATCAGAACACATCTACACTTCCAACTCATATGTTCTGAGAGAGAACCACCTACTCATGTGTTGAGACCAAGATGTTCCATTACTACCATATGAATCTTGATCTCTAGCCTTTCCCAAGTTGCTTTCCACTCAAATCTTCTTTCCACCATATCCAAATCCTATGAGAGAGAGTTGAGTGTTGGGGACACTATCATTTGAAGCACAAGAGCAAGGAGTTCATCATCAACACACCATTTGTTACTTCTTGGAGAGTGGTGTCTCCTAGATTGGCTAGGTGTCACTTGGGAGCCTCCGACAAGATTGTGGAGTTGAACCAAGGAGTTTGTAAGGGAAAGGAGATCGCCTACTTCGTGAAGATCTACCGCTAGTGAGGCAAGTCCTTCGTGGGCGCTGGCCATGGTGGGATAGACAAGGTTGCTTCTTCGTGGACCCTTCGTGGGTGGAGCCCTCCGTGGACTCGCGCAACCGTTACCCTTCGTGGGTTGAAGTCTCCATCAACATGGATGTAGGATAGCACCACCTATCCGAACCATGGGAAAAACATCTGTGTCTCCAATTGCGTTTGAATTCTCCAAACCCTTCCCTTTACATTCTTGCAAGTTGCATGCTTTACTTTCCGCTGCCTATACACTCTTTGCATGCTTGCTTGGTATGTATTGTGAATGCTGAAATTATGCCTAAACTTCACTTAAACCAAACAAGCTTAAAAATTGCAACTTTAGCATTAAGTGTCTAATCACCCCCCTCTAGACACATCTACTTCAAGGTCCTACAAGTGGTATCAGAGGTTTGGTCTCCATTGCCTTGGTTTAATCACCATTGGAGGAAGATGGATGTGTCTACTTTAGGGAGTCTTAGACATAGAGTGCCTATTCTTGATGGAGAGTATTTTCATGAGTGGAAAAATGAGATGCTTGTAATTTTCAATCAGTATCATTTGAACAAGTATATTACTAGCCCTTGTGCACCTCATATTGATCCTTTGCATCCTACCCTAGATGAAGATATTGACATGATTTGCAATCTTAGAACTATTGAGCTCATCATTAAAGGATTGCCCAAAAATTTGATTGCTACTTTTCCTACTCTTAATTGTGCCTATACTATATGGAAATTTCTTGAGGAACGATTTCCCGATCATTCCTTGAAAAATTTGGATGAAATTCTCCATAAATCTATTGCCTTGAGTAAGATGAACTCTAGTGATCCTAGTTTTGGTGATTTTCTATTTGAGCTTACCAATCTCAAGCGTGCTAAAGGAGATGTTGGAATTATTATATCCGAAGCTATAAGAATTCATAAAAGTGACCACTTTGATGATCATTTATCTAATGAATTACCCTCTCTAGGAAATGATGAGTCACAAGATCATGGTGAACATGGATACTATGATGATGATGATGATAGTGACTTCGATCTTGATGATGCAATGAGACATTTTTGTCTTACGGCAAATCTTCGGGGATATGCGTCAGGAGGAAAGGAATGGGTTCTTGATAGTGGATGTACTGATCATATGACCGGAGATGAAGAGATGTTCCGTGAGCTTGCTGAAAATGACGGCCCTCGGAAATATGTCACCTTTGGTGATAATTCAAAGGGTAAAGTGGTTGGCCTTAGTAAGGTGGCCATCTCACATGATAGTTCCATTCAAAATGTCATGCTCGTTGAATCTCTCGGCTACAACTTACTTTCAGTATCTAGACTTGCTGATTTTGGTTTGAATGTCCTATTTACTGAGGTAGATTGCCAAGTATTTCGTCGAGACAATCATAAAATGGTCTTTAATGGTATGCATAGAGGTGATCTTTATATTGTCGATTTCTCTAAAAAGGCACAACCTAAAACTTGCTTTATTGCTAAATCCTCAAAAGGTTGGTTGTGGCATAGATGACTAGGTCACGTTGGCATGAGAAACCTTGACAAGCTTATTAAAGGAAATCATATCCTTGGAGTTAACGATGTCATATTTGATAAGGATAGACTTTGCAGCGCTTGTCAAGCAGGTAAACAGGTTGGAGGAAGGCATCCCGTGAAGAACATCATGACCACAAGGAGGCCACTCGAGCTACTTCATATGGATCTTTTTGGTCCCAACACCTACAAGAGTCTCGGTGGAAATTCTTTTGGTCTAGTTATAGTTGATGATTTTTCAAGATTTACGTGGGTGTTCTTCCTTAATGACAAGTCGCAGGTCCAGAAGATCTTCAAAAACTTCGCTAGGAAGGCCCAAAATCAGTTTGACGTGAGAAGGTTCGGAGTGACAACGGAATGGAGTTCAAGAACGCAAATGTGGACACCTTTCTTGACGAAGAAGGGATTTCACATGAGTTCTCGACTACGTACACACCTCAACAAAATGGAGTTGTTGAGAGGAAGAACCGGACGCTCATCGAAATGGCAAGAACGATGCTTGATGAATACAAGACGCCGAAGCACTTTTGGGCAGAAGCGGTTGAGATAGCTTGTCATGCAACAAATCACTTGTATCTTCACAAGCTACTCGGCAAGACGGCATACGAGCTCCTCACCGGTAACAAACCCCAAGTTGGATACTTTCGAGTATTCAGCTCAAAGTGCTACATTCTTGACAAGCATCGTCGTTCAAAGTTTGCTCCTAAATCTCATGAAGGTTTTCTACTTGGTTATGGCTCAAACTCTCACACTTACCATGTCTACAACAATTTCACCCGAAAAGGTTGAGGAGACGGTAGATGTGAAGTTTGATGAATCTAATGGCTCGCAAGTAGAGCAATTGCCAATCGATGTAGGAGACAAAGACCCTTCAGAAGCAATCCAAGACTTGTCTATTGGCAAAATTCGTCCAACGGAGGTGAAGGAGAGTACCTCGTCCATCCAAGTGGAAGCTTCTACTTCACGACGATGTGAACCAAGAATTGATACGGAAGCATCCACAAGTGGGACACACCAAGATGAAGAAGACGAGGAAATGCATCAAGACGAACATCAACAACCTCCTTCTCCACCACGACAAGAGAACGACAACGTCAACAATGAAGAAGGCCAAGAAGAAGAACAAGATGAAGAAGATGTTGAACGAAGACCCAAGCAAAAGCTCTCACGAGTTTGAGCAAGAATTGCCAAAGATCATCCCGTTGAGCAAATCTTCAATGATATACAAACCGGGAGAATCACTCGCTCAAAGACTCGTTTAGCTAACTTTTGTGAAAACTATTCATTCATCTCTAGCATTGAACCTATGAAGGTTGAAGAAGCATTGGAAGATCCGGATTGGATAAATGCTATGCATGAAGAGCTACACAACTTTGAGAGAAACCAAGTTTGGACATTGGTTGAGAATCCCGGCAACAACCACAACATCATTGGTACCAAATGGGTGTTTCACAACAAGCAAGATGAAGATGGACAAGTGGTTCGCAACAAAGCACGTCTCGTCGCCCAAGGGTACACACAGGTCAAAGGTATGGACTATGGTGAGACATATGCTCCCGTTGCTAGACTTGAGTCCATTCGCATCTTACTTGCCTATGCTAATCACCATAATATCACCTTGTACCAAATGGACATTAAAAGTGCTTTTCTAAATGGTGAAATAGAGGAGGAAGTTTATGTCAAACAACCTCCCGGCTTTATCAATCCTAAGAAACCTAATCATGTTTACAAACTTCACAAAGCTCTTTATGGTCTTAAACAAGCTCCTAGAGCATGGTATAAATGCTTGACCAAGTTTCTTATTGCAAGTGGTTTTGCAATTGGTAAAATTGATTCTACTCTTTTTACTAAAATGGTTAATGGAGAACTATTTGTATGCCAAATTTATTTTGATGATATCATATTTGGTTCAACTAACCCTCTCTTTAGTGAAAAGTTTGGAAAGCTAATGTCAGAGAAGTTTGAGATGTCTATGATGAGTGAACTCAAATTCTTTCTCGGTTTGCAAATCAAGCACACTAAGGAAGGTACATTTGTCTCTCAAACAAAGTACACCATGGACTTATTCAAGAAGTTCAACATGCAAGAATGCACAGGTATGCCTACACCCATGCCTACTAGTGGACATCTTGATTTGACCAAAGATGGTGAACCGGTTGATCAAAAGGTTTATCGCTCTATGATTGGTTCTTTGTTATACCTATGTGCTTCACGTCCCGACATTATGCTAAGTGTGTGCATGTGTGCACGTTATCAAGCTGCTCCTAAAGAATGTCATCTTAAGGCCGTGAAAAGGATAGTGAGATACTTAATCCATACACCAAACTTTGGCATTTCGTATCCTAAGAGGTCTTCTTTTGATCTTGTTGGCTATTCCGACTCGGATTATGCCGGGGAAAAGGTTGATAGAAAATCTACTTCGGGTACTTGTCAATTTCTTGGTAGATCTCTTGTGTCTTTGTCTTCCAAGAAACAAAACTCGGTATCCTTATCCACCGCCGAAGCGGAATACATTGCCGCTGGTTCATGTTGTGCTCAATTACTTTGGATGACCCAAACTCTTAAAGATTATGGGATCTATGTGAAACATGTTCCACTACTTTGTGACAATGAAAGTGCTATCAAAATTGGTCATAATCCTATACAACATTCTCGAACTAAGCATATTGAAGTTCGTCATCATTTCATTCGAGACCATGTTGCTAAGGGTGACATTGATCTTAAGCATGTTCATACCGATAAGCAATTAGCGGATATATTTACTAAACCTCTTGATGAGAAAGTGTTTTGCAGGTTGAGAGGTGAATTGAACATTATTGATGCTTCGAATTTGGAGTAGGAACTCCATTGGATACATGCAAGACATGAGCTTATGACTAATCCATGATATATCTCTTATAATGACTATCTTATGTCTTGGATATATTTGTACCTTGCATGTTGCCTAACCCATGTAGGTGCTTGGTTGAATCTAATTCTATAAGATTGCGACTCACTCACATCTTGAGCAATATCTACATCACCAAGTCTCTACACAATGGTGGTTGAAGACAAGGAAGCACAAAACCATTCAAACATATCCTTTGACAAATTCTATGTTGAGCTTCATGATTGTCATTTTTGGATACACAAGTGCTCTTCCTCGCAAGAACTAACCCATGTAGGTAGATGAACTCAAATTCCAAGTTGTGCTCCCAAATCTTGATGAGCTACATCAACCTTGAGCACCCACACAAGTTCAACTACATGAGCAAGAACCACACCACCACCCAAGGTATGTTATTCCATCTTAGAGAAGCTTTACTCCAAGACATGAGTCAAAGCAACTCAACAAGATGTGAATACATCAAGATGCTTAAACAAAAAATGGTAACCCCATTTTGAGCTTAAACGATGAGTATGACCTATGATCAAGTGTTCTCACTTGACTCCTAAGTCAATATACTCTAACATAGGTGAGTATGTCACCGCCCAACTCTAGATGAAGTTCTCTTGTGTTCTTTTATGTGTTATTGCATTTGTCTCTTGCATGTTTATTTTCTTTCTCTTTTTACTTCATCTAGATCCTTTAGTTTCTTCTCTTTTCTTTTTGTTTTTGTTCTGCATTTTCTGCATTCAATTCCTTGCAAATCCTTCAGATAATTCATTGCAAATCTTTGTGAGATCCTACATGTCTAGTGAGCTGAGGTGACAAGTGTTTTTCTCTGTGTGAACTCGGTTTCACCGACTTGTAATTTTTGGTCCAACCGAATCTTTTCGGTACCACCGAAACATGCCACTCGGTGCCACCGACTTCGCAATAGGAAAAACAGTTTGCCACTTGTTCTATATTTCTTCTGATCTAGCTCTACTCAATGAATCTTGTCCTCTACAAGCATCACAGTTTTATCCATTGCTTTGTGCTGAGTCTCAAGGACCAAACCTATACGACGGATTCCAGAAAGCCCTTCTTGGAAATTGATGTCAAAGGGGGAGAGAGAGATCACATCAAAGCTCAAGGGGGAGAGAAAGTCTCAAGGACCAAACCTACAAGAGAGAAAGTATTAAGGGGGAGAAAGAGATTTCCCAGATGTCCTAGATGCTTGATGTTCAAGAGGAGAGATGTCACATGTCTTTTTGGGGGAAAGACATGTTCATATGTGCTTATTTGCATTAAGTTCTATCCATTTGTATCTTTCAGCTCTGATTTTCTGTTCCCTATCTTCTCCCAATATCCCATGTAAGATTCAGGGGGAGCAAGACACCTAAGGGAAAGAAATCAGTCAAATTCATAGCATATCTTTACTCTTGGGGACATGTTGAATCCAATGTGGTACCTTGTACTCACTCTCTACATGTCATCCCAGTCTTGGTTCTCTTGTGGCTTCCTTGGTTTGCTCTGGCTAGTGGAGGTACCTGTGTTATCTAACCTTGTTTGTGCAGGTTCATTCAATCCTAAGCCAGCCAAAGACTACAAGGTAAGTGTATGCATCAAAATCATGAGTATGAGGAATTCTTGCTTATGTACATACTGTTTGCAAGAAGGACTCATGAGCATGAAGGTATTTTCCTTGATAATCTTTTGCTCTGATGCATATGCCCAAGATACATGTAACACATTGCCTAATCTGTCATGGTTATGCTCTCACATGCCTCAGTATTTCACATTTACATGAGTGCATACATGTAGGGGGAGCCTATGCTTGTTACATGTCCTTCCAAAGCTTTACTTGTTGTTCTTTATATCTTTATCTAAAGCTTGATGTATGTTGCCATCAATTACCAAAAAGGGGAGATTGAAAGCACAAGTGCTCCCTAGGTGGTTTTGGTAATTAATGACAACATATCTCTTGTTGGACTAACGTTTCTATCTAGTATGTTTCAGATAAGTTCAACAATGGAGTGGCATGGACTAAAGGTTGTGGGAAGTTCTCCAAGATGCTAAGGACAAAGGATTGGCTAAAGCTTAAAGCTCAAGACTCTTCATTTTCCATTTTAGTGATCCAAGATCACATTGAGTCCATGGGAAAAGCCAATACTATCAAGGAGGGAAGAGGTGTTGCTTAATGAGCCTCTTGCTCAAGTGCTTAATGATATGCTCCAAAATCCACAGCTACTTTCCCACTTCCACATATGATCTAAACCCAAAGCCAAACTGGGACCTACCGATTATTTCTATCCGGAGCCACCGAGTTTCACTTGTCATAGCCACTGCCAGAAACCCTAATCAGTTCGGTCTCACCGATGGGATCTCGGTCTCACTGAGATGGGCTTGCAAACTCTCTGTTACCTATTGCAATACTTTCGGTCCCACCGAGATATGCAATCGACCCCACCGAGTTTGCTTGGTCAACTCTCTGGTTCACTTATTACCCAAATCGGTCCCACCGAGTTTGAGTAATCGGTCAAACCAAGTTTTGAATTTACCCTAACCCTAGCACGTCGGTCCCACCGAGTTGATCCAGTCGGTCCCACTGAAAATCTCTAACGGTCACTAGGTTTACTATTTCGGTCTGACCGAGTTTGTTGATTCGGTCCCACCGAGATTGGTAAATTGTGTGTAACGGTTGGATTTTGTGTGGAGGCTATATATACCCCTCCACCTCCTCTTCACTCGTGGAGAGAGCCATCAAAACACATCTACACTTCCAACTCATATGTTCTGAGAGAGAACCACCTACTCATGTGTTGAGACCAAGATATTCCATTCCTACCATATGAATCTTGATCTCTAGCCTTTCCCAAGTTGCTTTCCACTCAAATCTTCTTTCCACCAGATCCAAATCCTATGAGAGAGAGTTGAGTGCTGGGGAGACTATCATTTGAAGAACAAGAGCAAGGAGTTCATCATCAACACACCATTTGTTACTTCTTGGAGAGTGGTGTCTCCTAGATTGGCTAGGTGTCACTTGGGAGCCTCCGACAAGATTGTGGAGTTGAACCAAGGAGTTTGTAAGGGCAAGGAGATCGCCTACTTCGTGAAGATCTACCGCTAGTGAGGCAAGTCCTTCGTGGGCGATGGCCATGGTGGGATAGACAAGGTTGCTTCTTCGTGGACCCTTCGTGGGTGGAGCCCTCCGTGGACTCGCGCAACCGTTACCCTTCGTGGGTTGAAGTCTCCATCAACGTGGATGTAGGATAGCACCACCTATCCGAACCACGGGAAAAACATCCGTGTCTCCAATTGCGTTTGAATTCTCCAAACCCTTCCATTTACATTCTTGCAAGTTGCATGCTTTACTTTCCGCTGCCTATACACTCTTTGCATGCTTGCTTGATATGTATTGTGAATGCTGAAATTATGCCTAAACTTGACTTAAACCAAAAAGGCTTAAAAATTGCAACTTTAACATTAAGTGTCTAATCACCCCCCTCTAGACACATCTACTTCAAGGTCCTACAGAAGCTAATAGTGATCAAGAAGTGATCCTGAAGCTACTTATGTTCAAGCATAACACGAGACCTTGTTCTCTTCCCAGACTCCAACGAAAAGAGACCATCACGGCTACACACGCGGTTGATTCATTTTAATTAAGTTAAGTGTCAAGTTCTCTACAACCAGATATTAACAAATTCCCATCTTCCCATAACCACGGGCACGGCTTTCAGAAGTTCAAAACCCTGCAGGGGTGTCCCAACTTAGCCCATCACAAGCTCTCGCGGTCAACGAAGGATATTCCTTCTCCCCAGGAAGACTCGATCAGACTCGGAATCCCGGTTACAAGACATTTTGACAAAGGTAAAACAAGACCAGCAAAGCCACCCGAATGTGCCGACAAATCCCGATAGGAGCTACACATATCTTGTTCTCAGGGCACACCGGATTGACCAAACTTCCGGTAGGCCAGCCCAGAGTTGCCCCTGGTGGCCACCGGCGGCTCACAAGTTGGACCAACACTCAGAGGAGCACTGGCCCGAGGGTTCAAAATAAAGATGGCCCTTGAGTCTGCGGAACCCAAGGAAAAGGCTTAGGTGGAAAATGGTAAAACCAAGGTTGGGCCTTGTTGGAGGAGTTTTATTCAAGGCGAACTATCAAGGGGTTCCCATAACACCCAACCGCGTAAGGAACGCAAAATCAAGGAACATAACACCGGTATGACGGAAACTAGGGCGGCAAGAGTGGAAAAAAACACCAGGCATAAGGCCGAGCCTTCCACCCTTTACCAAGTATATAGATGCATTAAAGTAAACAAGATATAATAATGATATCCCAACAATATCCATGTTCCAACATGGAACAAACTTCAACATCACCTGCAAATAGCAACGCTATAAGAGGGGCTGAGCAAAGCGGTAACATAGCCAAACAACGGTTTGCTAGCAAAGGTGGGTTAGAGGCTTGACATGGCAATATGGGAGGCATGATATAGTAAGTGGTAGGTATCAAGGCATAGCAAAAGAGCGAACAACTAGCAAGCAAACAAAGAAGTGATTTCGAGGGTGTGGCCATCTTGCCTGCAAAGTTCTCAGAGTTGATGAAAGCTTGATCCTCGTTAGCATAATCAACAGGTTCCTCGATCACGTACTCGTCTCCCGGCTCTACCCAAAGCAAGAACACAAGCAAACGGACCAACAATCAATCACGGTGCAATGCACAAGCAACATGATGCAAAACATGGCATGATATGCGAGATGTGATATGCAATGCATATGCGTGCTCCAGAAGGACAAGATTGATTAAGGCATCAACTTGACAAACCAAGTGTGCCGCTAGAAATATGAGATGATTTCAGTCGAAATCGATATAAAGATCACCAGAATCGGATGCAGGTTTGCAAATGGCAAGCGAAACAAGAATGGCACAATTCTGCGATTAACAGCACGATGCCATCTAGAATGCAACAAGAAAATAAGCTACTACACCCCAACATATCAACAAAGCATATAGCACTAATCTACTCAAGATGCTTGACAAAACATGAACACTGAGCTACGGCTAAATCACACTAGAACGGGTTCAAACAAGCATGGCAAAAGTCCAAAAGATATCAGCTTCACAGACTTAGTGAAAATACTAACATGCCAGGAATAACATCAGGAAGCAATGTTTAGAGCAAGCAAACAACATGCTACAGGCACATATCATAGCAAACAAAGGCATGGCATGAATCTACTAAATGCATAGAACAAAAGTCCCTTACTGGTCATGAGCCAAAAAGGCACAGAAGATATGATGGCACCCATGTAAACATAGCACGTTTTATTAACAGTTCCAGACTTAGCAGAAAACACAGCATGGCATAATCAGAATTATGAAGGCATCTTTGCAAGCTCAAATCACTCACCACAAGGCATTGCATGACAAGATAAGCATAGCAATAACAAGAAGACATGTTCATTAAGCTAACCATGGTAATAGCAAGTTCATAGCATGCATGGATCAACTGCAACAACCATGGCAAAATTGATGAACATGTAAACAATCTGCCAGGAACATTTTATAGCAAAATTAGAGCAAGATTAAGACATGCTAGGGCACTTCGTAATTGCAAACAGGGGCACGGATGGATAGAGCATAACCATATGTCCAAAACTTCCTTAGTGAAGATACTCAAAACAAGCATGGATCTCACTGTAGCATCATGTTTACATGGCATAAAATAACAGCAGGAAAAGGACTTTGCAAAATCCTAAGTCCCTGAAATCAGCAATATCACGAAGGCTACTTTGCATGCTTGTGCTAGTCACCACATTGATCACAAAAATACATGGCAAGCACCTCTGTCAAGATGGCATGGCATATATCAGAACACATGTAGAGCACATGTCGATATGATGCACACATCAAATGTGACAAAAATGACAAAACATCATAATCTGCTAAGTAATAGGAGTAAACATTTTGTAGCACTCTTGCATCAATGATTAGGGCATCAAAATGGACTCAAACAAGCCTGCCATAATGGAATGACATGAAGAGCATCTCCCAATGAACATTTTGATATATTAATCATGCAAAACGGATCTACGAATGAGAAGTTATTGCAGGTGGAACATAGTACTAGAATGCAAAAATATCAGGGACTTAGATCCAGATCTGGCGTGGAGTTCGAGGATCGCCGGAGATGTGGCCGGAGAGGAGATAGACGGCGGTCGATGTGTTCGGGGTCGCCGGAGAGGGGCCGGAGGACCGGATCCCGTCGGTCCTCGACCGGATCTGGCTGGAGCTTGGTCAGCGGCGGCGGATGGCGTGGCGAGGCGGAGCTCGCCGGCGGGAGACGGTGCAGGGCGGCGGCGGGCAGCGAGCGTTGCGGCTGAGCGGCGAAGGGCGACACCGGTGGGAGGCAGCGCGGGGCGCGTGGGTCGCGGGCGACGGCGGGCGAGCCTGGGCCGGGAAGGGCCGGCTGCGGGCCTCGGCTGGCTTCGGCCGCGGGCGGAGGAGCGCCGGGACGCGTGGCCGCAGCCGGTTGGACGAGGGCGGCGGCGGACTGACATGTCGCCACCCAATTGGACGGGCAGACGCGTGCGGCGGACACGTCCGGCGGCGGAGAGGGGAAATTGCTAGGGTTTCATCCGGGATTTTCGGGGGGAGGCACCTATTTATAGCTAGGATGAGGTAGGAGTGTCCAAATGTGGTGTAGTTTTCACGACATGGAAGGGCTTTGGATGGGTTTTTGGGCTGTTTTGGAGGGGTGTTGGGCTGCAACACACACGAGGCCTTTGTGGTTCCCCGGTTAACCGTTGGAGTGTCAAACGAACTCCAAATGGCACGGAATTTGACAGGCAGTCTACCGGTGGTGTACCAAGGCCACTTGGAAAATCTCGGTCCATTCCGAGAACGTTTAACACCCACTCATGAAAAGATTCAAAAGGGGTACGCCGGAGGACGTAGGAGTGTCGGATTGCAAAACAACAACGGTGAAAATGCTCGGATCCATGAGACGAACACGGATGCAAAAGAGATGCACATGATGACATGGTATGAAATGCATGACATGAACAAAATGCAAAACGAAGACAAAACCCAACCATGAAGGGAATCTCATAACTTAAAGCCGAAAATGGTAGAGTCGGAGTTACAAATATGGCAAGTTACATCCGGGGTGTTACGCTCTTGAAAGAGTTGCAAAAGCATCTGAGTGTTGGCATTGGTGGCTGCCACGACAGCTTGCCATGCCTCCGGAGGTGGAGGTGGTGTCGGAGGGTTTGGATTCTGACACGCTGGAGGAGCCATCCTGAAGAGGTTGACATTAGTTAGCATCTTGGAAGACATATATTCAAGCTGAATCAATGGATCAAAATTGCAACATATAGACTTAACATTCGGACAAGGATGAACGAATGAATTCCAAAGTAAATCTTCACACTTCCATTAAGGTTGAGAAACCACTTAGATAAAGGTGATGAATAAATCAACAAGGTACCAATATGAACAAATAATTGGTAAGAATTGCCCAATCACAAACAAAATATTTGCGCGAAGAAATACTAGAGCTACATGAATTCCCACCTATAAAACTCCTAAAACTTTCTGGTTATGCAATCAGGTGTTGGGGATATAGGGGAAGCATAATATCTCACCCAAAACTAGTGAATCCTACATCCAGCTGTATCAATCCTTCAATCAGGTCGGACATAGGTCGCTTGAAAATTAGCCCTGAAAGCGTCCTCGAGCTCTTCCCAACTTCCAATTGAGTTTTCTGGGAGGCTTTTCAACCAGTGCCTAGCTGGTCCTTTTAACTTTAAGGGCAAGTATTTGATGGCTTGGAGATCATCTCCACGAGCCATGTGGATGTGCAGGATAAAGTCCTCAATCCAGACCGCAGGGTCTGTTGTTCCGTCATATGACTCTATGTTCACGGGTTTGAATCCTTCTGGGAATTCATGGTCCAGTACCTCGTCGGTGAAGCATAGGGGGTGCGCGGCACCCCTGTATTTGGGTGTGTTTCATGGTTGTATTGTTTGGTTTTGATTCTGAACTATTATCCTGTCAGTATAGTCATTTTGGGCGGCAATGATCCTGTGCCGGAACGCACTTCCCAGGTCCGTAAATGGAGCTGGTCAAACCAGCTTTTTTGTGTAGGTCCTCACGTAGGTCGTGTGCTGACTTGTGTACGTCATCGTTAACCGCCCTGTCACGACCACGGGGTGGCTGGTTCGGTTGATCGGCCATTTTAATTTCTGGCTGAGTGGGCTCTAGGGCCTCACCGTCGAATTCAGGCAACATCTTGCGCTTTGGATAGCTTTTTATGTGGTGATTACCGCCATACTTTTCTTCGGTGTCAAGCATTTTATTCCATCTGCTGTTGAGCGTATTCTGCACAGTCTTAAGCCTTTGCTTCTGCTTCTTCAGGCTCCGCGCGGTTTCAATGAGCCTTTTATAAAGGTTCTCTTGTTCCAAGTGCCTTTCAGGGATGATGTGTGCATCGTCATCCGGACTATTCATGTCTCCGGAGACAGGTTGATGAGTTTTATCCTCGGAGTCGTCGTAGCCGGACAGTGGCTCCGTACTATTTTCACCGTCCGCTGGTTCACCCTGCTCCACCGCCGGGTTCATGTGGTCGTTGTCTCCTTTCGGGTCGACCGGGGTGTTACTCTTTCTTGCACTATTGTCACTATTTTGCCGGGGCGGGATTTGGAGCAGCGCTTACACCGTCGCTTTGGTTGCTTCTCGAGGGAATTGTCCTTCGCTGCTTCCTCCCGTTCCTTGTCATCATTTTATTGGGGTGTATCCACCATGTATATATCATGTGATGAAGTGGTAGTCTAGTGCCCTGTGGGCGGTGGTTCCTATTCGTTTCCCGCATCGTCGTCCATACCGTCGATGTCTTCGGATCCGAAATCAAGCATGTCGGTTAAGTCGTCGATAGTGGCTATTAAGTGGGTGGTGGGTGGGGAACGGATTTCTTCATCGTTCGCTTCCCACTCGAGCCGAACACAGTTCGGCCAAGGGCCTCCTGACAAGGAGAGAGACCTTAATGAATTTAGCACATCGCCCAAGGGCGAGTGCTAAAAGATATTCGTGGAGGAAATCTCCGTGATCGGCGCCTAATCAGATTTGATAGGTACGGATGCAGGCGGTTCGGAGACCGTGGCCGGGGACGAATCCAAAGGTCCGGCAACACAGGTCTCGTAGGAGATGAAGTCGGTATTCAGCTCTATTTCCACTGAGTGTGCGGCCTCCGGGGATCTAGCATTTGGGGCGGTCTTTCTTTATTTTGGTTCCATCGTCGGACCTTGATTGTATTCTGGATGTTGTATGACTATTTATGTATTGTGTGAAGTGGCGATTCTAAGCCGAATCTTTATCCCTTTCTTATTCAGTGCATGGGATGTGTAAAGATTACCCCTCTTGCGACATGCCTACCATGCGACTATGCCTCTAAGTCGTGCCCCGACACGTGGGAGATATAGCCGCATTGTGGGTGTTACAAGTTGGTATAAGAGGCTTCCCCGACTTAGGACCCCCCCCCCGCTTGATCGAATCGCTGACGTTGTTGAATCTAGAAGAAAATGTTTTAAGTCTTGTAGGATTATATATATTGGAGAGTAGGATTCTTTTTACTCCTCAATCCCTTCGTCGCTCTGGTGAGGCCTCCTAACATAGAGTTTTGACTCTTCTCTCCTCAAATTTCACGAAAATAATTAGGATCACGCGGGTGAGGGAGTCCTGGATTAGGGGGTCCTCGGACGGCCGAACTATATTCTTTGGCCGGACTGTTGGACTATGAAGATACAAGATTGAAGACTTTGTCCCGTGTCCGGATGGGACTCTCCTTTGTGTGGAAGGCAAGCTTGGCGATTTGGATATGTAGATCTCCTCCCTTGTAACCGACTCTGTGTAACCCTAGCCCCTCCGGTGTCTATATAAACCGGAGGGTTTTAGTCCGTGGGACAACAACAATCATACCATAGGATAGCTTCTAGGGTTTAGCCTCTCCAATCTCGTGGTAGATCAACTCTTTTAATACTCATATCATCAACATGAATCAAGCAAGAAGTAGGGTATTACCTCCATCGTGAAGGCCCGAACCTGGGTAAACATTGTGTCCCTCGCCTCCTTTTACCATCCGCCTTAGACGCACAGTTCGGGACCCCCTACCCGAGATTCGCCGGTTTTGACTCCAACATTGGTGCTTTCATTGAGAGTTCTACTGTGTCGTCACCATAAGGCTCGATGGCTCCTTCGATCATCGGCAACGATGCGATCCAGGGTGAGGTTTTTCTCGCCGGACAGATCTTTGTATCCAGCGGCTTCGCAATGCGGGCCAACTCGCTTGGCCATTTGGAGCAGATCAAAAGCTACGCCCCTGGCCATCAGGTCAGGTTTGGAAGTTTGAACTATACTACCGACATCCGCAGAGACTTGATCTTTGACGGATTCAAGCCCACGTCAGGTGCGCCGCACAGTCACGACGGGCATGACTTAGCTCTACTGCCAGACAGTGTTCGGGAGATCACACCTGTGGCGACTCTGGCCCTTGATCCGGAGCAGATCGCGCCGTTCGAGGACGGGTGGATGGACCGTGCCCCGGAGGCCGCACACTCCACGGTGATAGAGTCGAATATTGACTACACCTCCTACGAGACCTGTGTTGCCGGAACTTTGGATTCGTCCCTGGCCACGGTCTCCGAACCACCTGCGTCCGTACCCATCAAATCTTATTGGGCGCCGATCACGGAGTTTTCCTTTGCGGATATCTTTCAGCACTCGCCCTTGGGCGATGTGCTCAATTCATTAAGGTCTCTCTCCTTGTCAGGAGGCCCTTGGCCGAACTGTGTTCTGCTCGAGTGGGAAGCGGATGATGAAGAAATTCGTTCCCCACCCACCACCCACTTAATAGCCACTGTCGACGACTTAACCGACATGCTTGATTTCGGATCCGAAGACATCGATGGTATGGATGACGATGCAGGAAACGAACAGGAACCACCGCCCACAGGGCGCTGGACTGCCACTTCATCACATGACATATACATGGTGGATACACCCCAAGAAAATGATGACGAGGAACGGGAGGAAGCAGCGAAGGACAATTCCCTCTAGAAGGGACCAAAGCGACGGCGTAAGCGCCGCTCCAAATCCCGCCCCGGCAAAAACAGCGACAACAGTGCAAGAAAGAGTAACACCCCGGTCGACCCCAAAGGAGACAACGACCACATGAACCTAGCGGTGGAGCAGGGTGAACCAGCGGACGTCCAACATAGTACGGAGCCGCTGTTCGGTCACGACGACCCCGAGGATAAAACTCATCAACCTTTCTTCGGAGACATGAATAGTCCGGACGACGATGCACACATCATCCGTGAAAGGCACTTGGAACAAGAGAACCTTCATAAAAGGATCATTGAAACCGCGCGGAGCCTGAAGAAGCAGAAGCAAAGGCTTAAGACCGCACAGAATACGCTCAACAACAGATGGAATAAAATGCTTGACACGGAAGAAAAGTACGGCGGTAATCGCCACACAAAAAGATATCCAAAGCGCAAGCTGTTGCCTGAATTTGACGGTGAGGCCCTAGAGCACACTCAGCCGGAAATTAAAACGGCCGATCAACCAAACTGGCCACCCCGTGGTCGCGACAGGGCAATTAACGATGATGTACACAAGTCAGCACACGACCTACGTGAGGACCTACATAAAAAAGCCGGTTTGACCAGGTCCATTTACGGACCTGGGAAGTGCGTTCCGGCACAGGATCATCGCCGTCCAAATGACTATACTGACAGGATAATAGTTCGGAATCAAAACCGAACAATACAACCGTCAAACACACCCAAATACAGGGGTGCCACGCACCCCCTATGCTTCACCGACGAGGTACTAGACCATGAATTCCCAGAAGGATTCAAACCCGTGAACATCGAGTCATACGACAGAACAATAGACCCTGCGGTCTAGATTGAGGACTTTATCCTTCACATCCACATGGCTCATGGAGATGATCTCCAAGCCATCAAATACTTGCCCTTAAAGTTGAAAAGACCAGCTTGGCACTGGTTGAAAAGCCTCCCAGAAAACTCAATTGGAAGTTGGGAAGAGCTCGAGGACGCTTTCAGGGCTAATTTTCAAGGGCCCTACGTCTGTCCTCCGGACGCAGACGATTTAAGTCACATAATTCAGCAACCCGGAGAGTCAGCCCGAAAGCTTTGGAATAGATTCCTCACTAAGAAGAATCAAATTGTCGATTGCCCGGACGCCGAAGCCTTAGCGGCTTTCAAACATAGTGTCTGGGACGAATGGCTTGCCAAACACCTAGGCCAGGAAAAACCAAGGATAACAGCAGCCCTAACAAGCCTTATGACCCGCTTTTGCGCGGGCGAGGATAGTTGGCTGGCCCGCAGCAGCACCAGCGACCTAAGCACATCCGAAGTTAGGGATGGAAATGGAAAACCACGACGCAATAAAAGCAAGCGTCGAAGCAACGAAGACAGCCTAGACAACACGGCGGTAAAAGCCGGATTCAGGGGTCTCAAGCCGGTCAACGAAAAAAGCCATTCAAAGGCAGCAGAGATGGACCGTCCAGCCTAACCAAGATTCTGGACAGATTATGCAGATTCATGGCACCTCCGATAAACCTACAAATGACACCAACAGAGAATGCTGGGTCTTTAAGCAGGCCAGCAAGCTAAACGCCAAACACAAGGGGAGGGAGACACCAAGTGAAGACGAGGATGAGCCTCACAAACAAAACACTGGGGGACAGAAAAAATTCCCACCAGAAGTCAAAACAGTGAACATGATTCACGTAACGAATAGGAGGAGCACACGCGCGTTCTGAGACGTATGCACCATAGATCCCGTTACCCCCAAGTTCAACCCTTGGTCGGCCTGCCCAATCACTTTTGATTGCAGGGATCACCCGACTAGTATCCGGCATGAAGGATCGGCTGCCTTGGTACTAGACCCAATAATTGACGGATACCATCTCACCCGAGTGCTTATGGACGGCGGCAGTAGTCTTAATTTGATATATCAAGACACAGTCCGCAAAATGGGGATAGATCCAACAAGAATCAGCCAAAGCAATACTACCTTTACAGGATTAGTACCAGGCCCGGAGGCCCACTACACGGGCTTTGTAGTACTAGAGGTTGTCTTCGGTTTTCCCGACAACTTCCGAAGCGAAGAATTAACCTTCGGCATCGCTCCATTCCGAAGCGGCTATCATGCACTACTCGGAAGAACATCCTTCGCTCGTTTCAATGCAATACCGCATTACGCTTATCTTAAGCTTAAAATGCCCGGTCCACGTGGCATCATCACAGTTAGCGGACACTCAGAGCGTTCCTTACATGCGGAGGAGTGTACGGCGGCTTTCGCAACCGAACACTGAACGACCCCTCCAATCAGAAAAAAGGATCGGCTGTCAAGACCGCGGACACGGCTAGACGAGTCCGGCGCACCCCTCGCTGTAAAAGTTCAGATAAACCCGAGATTGGGTCGATGGATATACCCCCATAGGTGGCTCTAGGGGCTTCCCGCATGTAAAAAAGACTGTAGTTTGGTTTGGCCATACTTAGATTGAATTTCAATGGTCTATTAATAATAACCAATTTTCCACACATAGGCTTTCATCTGGGTTTTTTCTCTCTTGCAGATGACAGTCGTGCTACACCCTTCCAGGACACGGCACAACGGAGACACAGGCGCAAACGTGCAGCAGGGCCCCGCTCAAAGGTTTCTTTTTAGATTAAGACCCTGCATAAACCTTTCTCACTGTCTCTTGTTACTTTACGCCCTGCAGATACTTAACTCAACCGAGAGGGATGCTGACGTTATTGGCATTTTCGCCACGTCATACTGATGCACGTACCTGGAAATTCAGGGTTCATTATCAAGGGCTTTGCTCAGCCTAGTATATGTTGTAAAGTCCGAATAGCTTAGGGAGTGTTCGGCCTTACGAGCTTGGCCTTATATGCATCAGCTCCGAATCATGTCTTTGGTCAAATGTTGGGTTTGCCCGGCTCCCGTGTTTTGCTACCTTACGTTCCGCTCTATCGGCTAAGGTGGCACCGGGAGAACTACTGCGATTGTGCCCTGGTTCATCTGGGTGAGCACCTCAGTAGAGAAAGCCGAAAACTGACTATCATGATAAAGCGCGAGACTGGTCAACCACTCAATGACTCAACGGATTCTTCGCGATTCCTCCACATTAACGAAGGACCTGTTTCTTGGTCATGTATGTACATGCACCGTATTCGGATAAGCGCAGAGGTACCAGGGGCTATATAGTAGCCCCACTATCAAACTCCTATGGCTAAGTGAAAGTGTTAAAGCAATATAGTCCGATTGCCTTGTTTGCCGCGCTATCACCTCCTTCATGGACCAAGACGTTGGATCAAGTGTGAATACGTGCTTTTCCAAACACCCCCGCATTATATGCGTGGGGGCTGAAGCCGACGCGTGCAAACTTTCAGGTTATATACACACATAAAACGGCCGCACAAGAGGCATCATAATACTTTCAGGAAAAAGTATAAACATAGCCTTTATAATCCAAATAGCATTGTTTTTACAATGGAGATACATGTCACTCAAACATGATACTCTTCGAGCACTGAGCCTCTATTAAACGAGCGCCTTCTAGGACTTCATCTAAATAGTGCTCAACCGAGACCTGGCCTACTGCTGGCCCCTGGGTTGCAATAGCAGTGGCATCCATCTCTGCCCAGTATGTCTTAACACGGGCAAGAGCCATCCGCGCACCCTCTATGCACGCCGACCTCTTTACGGCATCGATATGCTGCACAGCACCAAGGAATCGTTGCACTAAACCAAAATAACTATTCAACTTTGGTCCTTCCGGCCAAAGATGATCCATGGAAGACCTCATGGCAAGCTCGGACAACCTATGGAGCTCAGCCAACTCGGCCATTTGCTCATTTAACAGCAGCGGACGAGTCGGAGCACTGAACTGCGACCAGAAGAATTTCTCCACTTCGTGAACTTCTTGATCTTTGAAAAACTCCATCGCATCAGCAGCACTCATTGCCAAGTCCGCATACGCGTCTGCAGAACTCCATAATCGATCCAAAGGGGCATACTTCGGATCTCTGAGCTTCATCCGCAACAAAAAGGGCTTCCCAGCCATGATATCTCTGGCTTGATGGAGCTCCTCCTTAGCCGCTCTGATTTCAGAACGGGTTTCCTTGGCTGCTTCCATGACTTTCTTCAGGTTAGCCGCTCTCTCTTGGCTTTCCTTTTCAAGAAGCTTATATCGGCCGGCGACATCTTTCAGCTCATCAGCCATCTTGGCTATTTTATCTTCGCTTTTGTGATGAGCAGCCTGTTCGGCCCTTAAGTCTTCTGTCGCCTTTAGGGCCGCCGCATCACTCCTCCTGGCTTGTTCCTTGGCTCGAGCAAGTTCAGCCCAAAGGGTCTACACGCCGGCAGCTCCATCTGTAGTCACAACATATTATAGATACTAGCATCATGCTCCTCTTAATATTTGTTGACCACCCGAAAATACATACCCTGTGCCTCGTCAAGCTGCTTGTTCACAAGCGCAATGTCGGCATCTGCCGCATCAAGCCACTGGCTCAAACCAACAAACTCAGCAGTCCGGCCAGCCACCGGACCGTCAGCCGTGTGCACATGAAACCAGCGCAATTTTTTACCTGGGACTATGATCCTCTATTTGCTGCCCCTGGGCAGCAACCAGAGTCTCAGGGGCTACTATCTGTATAGAGCACACCTAGTGTGTGCGGTACTGTCAATTTATATATATATTACTTTGCGTACCTCAAAGCCTCTTAGCAGGCTCATAAAAGCTTCATGCAACCCACTTGTGGCGGATGAGATCCTCTCAACCACCGTACCCATTAAAGTACGATGCTCCTCTGAAATAGCCACTTTCTCCAAAAAGCTCATCAGTGCGTCCGGTTGCACATCGGACAGTCATGGACTCTTTTTGTTGCTCTCCATAGGAGATGAATATTCCGGACAGCGGGTGGCCGAAGGGTTACCTTCTGGCCTTGGCGGATCAGGAGAAACCCTTTGTGATGGCACCTCAGGATCGTCTGTCCCAGGAGGCGGGGAGGCAGGGGGGAGGCGTTTCGCTCTCCATCATCTCCGGAAGAAGATCCCCCGAAGACGAACTCTGCTGAGAAGGGCTACGAGCCGGACTCCAAGATATATGTCTCGGTTATTGTCCTTGGAGATAAAGCAGGATATATTCGCCAAAAGTACTCTTGATTCACTTACAGCTCGGTGGAGGGATGGCCCCCTTGCGGGCACTGTGCGGTAAGGACGCCCTGTGGGGCGGTGCCTCCTGGCAAAGATTTCTTTCCTCGTTTAGAACCTTTCATTTCCAAGTCGTCAGAGATAGTCCTTTTCCTTCCTTGAGGGGAGGGGATTCTAGAATATTCTCCCCGATCATCCTCCTTTGTGGAGACACTAATTCCCCCGGTTTGGACGAGTAATGCGTGAGGCCCACTTTCGGCTTCTTTATCCCTCCCTTTATCTTCCCCTGATGGCACTTGATAAAGTGCGTGCTCGAGCATCCTGGCTAGTACAGGATCTGGTGAGCCTTCGGGAAGGGGGGTCGAACACCTGATCATCTTCGCCTTTCTTATCCAGTCCTGGCCAAGATCGATTTTTTCATAATGATGTTGTGACAAATAAAAATACAGCATGTTCGGCCACATAATTACTCACCTGGGTATCTGGATGGTTGCAGTTGAGACCCGCATCATCGGTGGTGTCTGGACACTTTATTCGTGATCCGAAGAACAATCCATACATCTCTTCGAGTGTCATGCCGAAGAACTGATGAATAGCTCGTGGTCCTTCTGGGTTGAACTCCCACATACGGAGAGATCGACGTTGGCATGGCAGGACCCGATGAACTAGCATAACTTGCATTACTTTGACGACACCGACATCCCTCTTGAGAAGATCTCGGACACGACTTTGCAATGTCGGCACGTCATTAACCGGCCCCCAGTCTAGCCCCTTGTTGACCGATGAAGCCAGTTGTAGTGGGGGGGCCTGAACGGAAGGCGGGGAGAGCCACCCACTTAGTACTTCGGGAGCTATGATGTAAAACCACACCCGCTACCATAAGTTAGATATCTTCGGGAAGGAACCCTTTGGCCATGGGGCATTGATGCCTTTGCTTATTGTGGCACCTCTGCATTCTGCGTGTCACCCTTTGATCATCTTCGTCTTCACATTGAAGGTCTTGAGCCATAGGCCGAAGTGTGGGGTGATGCAGAGGAAGGCCTCACATACGACGATAAACGACGAGATGTGAAGAATGGAATCCGGAGCTAGATCGTGGAAGTCGAGCCCATAATAGAACATGAGCCCTCTGACGAAGGGATCAAGACTAAAGCCTTGCCCTCGGAGGAAGTGGGAAACAAATACGACACTCTTGTTGGGTTCGGGAGTGGGGATGACCTGTCCTTGGGCAGGCAGCTTGTGCGAGATTTCGGCGGTCAGATACCTGGCCTCCCTTAGCTTCTTGATGTCCTCCTCTGTGATAGAGGAAGCCATCCACTGGCCCTGAAGGTTGGATCCGGACATGATTGAAGGTCTAAAGCGCTTCGCCTGAGCCTTGGGTGTTGGAACTCGGGGTAGGAAAAGGGAGGGATTGAGCGCGATAAGAAAAGGACAGGCTTTGGCCCCTTTATAAAGAGGGCGAATATCAAGCGTCCTCTGCATGGCCGTTTGGAACTTGCCTAAAATTGAGGAGTCGTACTAACGAGCACGATTGGGTTACCCACACCCGTATTGATGAGAATCCCGTGATAAGGGGACACAATCTCTGCTTCGACAAGACGTGCCAAGAAAACCGGCAAACAATATGTGCATTAGCTGGTTGAGAAAAATGGTTCGAATAATAACCGGGGCCATGGCGTGATGTCACGTTATGAAAAGTTGTCAGCAAATTAGATTTGTGGAAATATTATACTCTCTACGGTGGTATGTGGAATTTGTTTTGCAGAGCCGGACACTATCCTTGTCTTCAAAATCTTCTATGGAGTATTCGGAGGAGGAACCCGCCTTGCAATGCCGAAGACAATCTGCGCGTCGGAGTCGTCGTCATTGAAGCATGGTTCAGGGGCTACTGAGGGAGTCCTAGATTAGGGGGTCCTCGGACGGACGGACTATATGCTTTGGCCGGACGGTTGGACTATGAAGATACAAGATTGAAGACTTCGTCCTATGTCCGGATGGCACTCTCCTTTGCGTGGAAGGCAAGCTTGGCGATTCGGATATGTAGATCTCCTCCCTTGTAACCGACTCTGTGTAACCCTAGCCCCTCCGGTGTCTATACAAACCGGAGGGTTTTAGTCCGTAGGACAACAACAATCATACCATAGGATAGCTTCTAGTGTTTAGCCTCTCCGATCTCATGGTAGATCAACTCTTGTAATACTCATATCATCAAGATCAATCAAGCAGGAAGTAGGGTATTACCTCCATCGCGAGGGCCCGAACCTGGGTAAACGTTGTGTCCCCCGCCTCCTGTTACCATCTGCCTTAGATGCACAGTTCAGGACCCCCTACCCGAGATCCGCCGGTTTTGACACCGACATTGGTGCTTTCATTGAGAGTTCCACTGGGTCGTCAACATAAGGCTCGATGGCTCCTTCGATCATTGGCAACGATGCGATCCAGGGTGAGGTTTTTCTCCCCGGACAGATGTTTGTATCCGGCGGCTTCGCACTGCGGGCCAACTCGCTTGGCCATCTGGAGCAGATCGAAAGCTACGCCCCTGGCCATCAGGTCAGGTTTGGAAATTTGAACTATACTACCGACATCTATGGAGACTTGATCTTTGACGGATTCGAGCCCATGTCAGGTGCGCCGCATAGTCACGACAGGCATGACTTAGCTCTACCGCCAGACAATGTTCGGGAGATCACACCTGTGACGACTCCGGCCCTTGATCCGGAGAAGATCGCGCCGTCCGAGGACGGGTGGATGGACCCCGCCCGATCGTCCCAACTGGGCTTCTCTACTGATCATCCGGAAAAGAAACATAGTAACGACCCGAATCCTCGTCGAACTCCCACTTGAGTTCGGTAGCGTCCCCTACACTGGCATCATCGCCACCTGCATCTGTTTGGAAGTATCTGTGAGTCACTGGGACTCAGCAATCTCACACCCTCGAGATCAAGACTATTTAAGCTTAAAGGTAGGAAAAGGGTAGTGAGGTGGAGCTGTAGCAAAGAACTAAGCATATATGGTGGCTAACTTACGCAAAAGAGAGTGAGAAGACAAGCAAAACATGGTCGAGAAGCTAATAGTGATCAAGAAGTGATCCTGAAGCTACTTGCGTTCAAGCATAACACGAGACCGTGTTCTCTTCCCGGACTCCCCGAAAATAGACCATCACGGCTACACACGTGGTTGATTCATTTTAATTAAGTTAAGTGTCAAGTTCTCTACAACCGGATATTAACAAATTCCCATCTGCCCATAACCGCGGGCACGGCTTTCGTAAGTACAAAACCCTGCAAGGGTGTCCCAACTTAGTGCATCAAAAGCTCTCACGGTCAACGAAGGATATTCCTTCTCCCCGGGAAGACCCGATCAGACTCGGAATCCCGGTTACAAGACATTTTGACAAATGTAAAACAAGACCAAGAAAGCCGCCCGAATGTGCTGACAAATCCCGATAGGAGCTACACATATCTCGTTCTCAGGGCACACTGGATTGTCCAAAACTTCCGGTAGGCCAACCCAGAGTTTCCCCTGGTGGCCACCGGCGGCTGATAGGTTGGACCAACACTCACAGGAGCACTGGCCCAGGGGTTTAAAATAAAGATGACCCTTGAGTCCGCGGAACCCAAGGGAAAAGTCTTAGGTGGCAAATGGTAAAACTAAGGTTGGACCTTATTAGAGGATTTTTATTCAAGGCGAACTATCAAGGGGTTCCTATAACACCCAACCGCGTAAGGAACGCAAAATCAAGGAACATAATGCCGGTACGACAGAAACTAGGGCGGCAAGAGTGGAACAAAAACACCAGGGATAAGGCTGAGCGTTGCACCCTTTACCAAGTATATAGATGCATTAAAGTAAACAAGATATAATAATGATATCCCAACAATATCCATGTTTCAACATGGAACAAACATCAACTTCACCTGCAACTAGCAACGCTATAAGAGGGGCTGAGCAAAGCGGTAATATAGCCAAACAACGGTTTGCTAGCAAAGGTGGGTTAGAGGCTTAACATGGCAATATGGGAGGAATGATATAGCAAGTGGTAGGTATCGCGACATAGCAAAAGAGCGAACAAATAGCAAGCAAAGATAGAAGTGATTTTGAGGGTATGGTCATCTTGCCTGCAAAGTTCTCAGAGTTGACGAAAGCTTGATCCTCGTTAGCATACTTAACAGGTTCCTCGATCACGTACTCGTCTCCCAGCTCTACACAAAGCAAGAACACAAGCAAACGGACCAACAATCAATCATGGTGCAGTGCAGAAGCAACATGATGCAAAACATGGCATGATATGCGAGATGTGATATGCAATGCATATGCGTGCTCCGGATGGAAAAGATTGATCAAGGCATCAACTTGACAAACCAAGTGTGCCGCTGGAAAGATGAGATGATTTCGGTAGAAATCAATATAAAGATCACCGGAATCGGATGCACGGTTTGCAAATGGCAAGCGAAACAAGAATGGCACAATTCTGTGATTAACAGCACGATGCCATCTAGAATGCAACAAGAAGCTAAGATACTGCACCCCAACATATCAAAAAAGCATATAGCAGTGATCTACTCAAGATGCTTGACAAAATATGAACACTGAGCTACGGCTAAATCACACTAGAACAGGTTCAAACAAGCATGGAAAAAGTGCAAAAGATATCAGCTTCATAGACTTAGTGAAAATACTAACATGCCAGGAATAACATCAGGAAGCAATGTTTAGAGCAAGCAAACAACATGCTACAGGAAAATATCATAGAAAACAAAGGCATGGTATGAATCTACTAATTGCATAGAACAAAAGTCCCTTACTGATCATGAGCCAAAAAGGCACAGAAGATATGATGGCACCCATGTAAACATAGCAAGTTTTATTTACAGTTCCAGACTTAGCAGAAAACAGAGCATGGCATAAACAGAATTATGAACGCATCTTTGCGAGCCAGATCACTCACCACAAGGAATTTCATGACAATATAAGCATAGCAATAACAAGAAGACATGTTCTCGAAGCTAACCATGGTAATAGCAAGTTCGTAGCATGCATGGATCAACTACAACAACCATGGAAAAATTGATTAACATGTAAACAATCTGCCAGGAACATTTCATAGCAAAATTAGAGCAAGATTAAGACATGGTAGGGCACTCCATAATTGCAAACAGGGGCATGGATGGATAGAGCATAACCATATGTACAAAGCTTCCTTACTTAAGATACTCAAAACAAGCATGGATCTCACTGTAGCATCATGTTTACATGGCATAAAAATAACAGCAGGAAAAGGACTTAGCAAAATCCGAAGTCCCTGCAATCAGCAATATCTTGAAGGCTACTTTGCATGCTTGTGCTAGTCACCACATTGATCATAAAAATACATGGCAAGCACCTCTGTCAAGAGGGCATGGCATAGATCAAAACACATGTAGAGCACATGCCCATATGATGCACACATCAAACGTGACGAAAATGACAAAACATCATAATCTACTAAGTAACAGGAGTAAACATTTTATAGCACTCTTGCATCAATGATTAGGGCCTCAAGATGGACTCAAACAAGCATTTGACAATGGAATTAAATGAAGAGCATCTCCAAATGAACACTTTGATTTATTAAGCATGCAGAACGGATCTACGGATGAGAAGTTATGGCGGGTGGAACATAGCACCAGAATGCAAAAATATCAGGGAGTTGGACGAAAAACGGGGGTCAACCTTGTCAGATTCAGATCTGGCATGGAGTTCGAGGATCGCCGGAGATGTGTCCGGAGAGGAGGAAGACAGCGGTCGGCGTGGTCGGGGTTGTCGGAGAGGGGCTGGAGTAGCCGGATCTGGTCGCTCCTCGACCGGATCTGGCCGGAGCTTGGTCGGCGGCGACTGATGGCGTGGCGAGGCAGAGCTCGCCGGCGGGAGACGATTGATACATCTCCGTCATATCTATAATTTTTTATTGTTCCATGCCAATATTCTTCAACTTTCATATACTTTTGGAAACTTTTTATATTATTTTTGGGACTAACATATTGATCCAGTTCCTAGTGCCAGTTCATGTTTGTTGCATGTTTTATGTTTTGCAGAATATCCATATCAAACGGAATCCAAATGGGATAAAAACGGAAGGAGAATATTTTTGGAATATTTGGAGAATTCCGGAAGAAAAATCCACATGAGATGGGGCCCGAGGTGGCCACGAGGCAGGGGGCGCGCCCCTGACCCTCATGGGCCACCCGTAAGGCGGTTGATGCCCTTCTTCAGCCGCAAGAAAGCTATTTTTTTGGTAAAAAAAGTCATGGCGAAGGTTTCAGGCCAATCGGAGTTACGGATCTCCATATATATATGAAACGGTGAAAGGGCACCAGAACAGAACGCAGAAACAAAGAGAGACAGATCCAATCTCGTGCCATGGAGACCATGGACCAGAGGGGAAACCCTTGTCCCATCTAGGGAGGAGGTCAAGGAAGAATAAGAAGGAGGGGGGCTCTCTCCCCCTCTCTTCCGGTGGCACCGGAGTGCCACCGGGGGCCACCATCATCACCGCAATCTTCACCAACAACTTCACCGCCATCATCACCTACTCTTCCCCCCTCTATGCGGCGGTGTAACCTCTCTCTTACCCGCTGTAATCTCTACTTAAACATGGTGCTCAATGCTATATATTATTTCTCAATGATGTATGGCTATCCTATGATGTTTGAGTAGATCCATTTTGTCCTACTGGCTATTTGATGATCAAGATTGGTTTGAGTTGCATGTTTTATTATTGGTGTTATCCTATGGTGCTCTCCGTGTCCTACTTAAACATTCAGTTGTAAGTAAATAAAAGTGTGATGATCAACATTATTAGAGCATTACCCCAGTGAGGAAAGGATGACGGAGACTATGATTCCCCCACAAGTCGGGATGAGACTCCGAACGAAAAAAGAAGAGAAAGGCCAAAAAAAGAGAAGGCCCAAGAAAGATAATAATAAAAAACAAAAAAAATGAGACAAAAAGAGAGAAGGGGCAATGTTACTATCCTTTTACCACACTTGTGCTTCAAAGTAGCACCATGTTCTTCATATAGAGACTTTCTTGAGTTATCACTTTCATATACTAGTGGGAATTTTCATTATAGAACTTGCTTGTATATTCCAACGATGGGCTTCCTCAAATGCCCTAGGTCTTCATGAGCAAGCAAGTTGGATGCACACCCACTTAGTTTCAGTTTGAGCTTGCATATACTTATAGCTCTAGTGCATCCGTTGCATGGCAATCCCTACTCACTCACATTGATATCTATTGATGGGCATCTCCATAGCCCGCTGATACGCCTAGTTGATGTGAGACTATCTTCTCCTTTTTTGTCTTCTCCACAACCACCATTCTATTCCACCTATAGTGCTATATCCATGGCTCATGCTCATGTATTGCGTGAGGGTTGAAAATGCTGAAGCGCGTTAAGAAGTATGAACCAATTGCTCGGCTTGTCATCGGGGTTGTGCATGATGTGAATATTTTGTGTGGTGAAGATGGAGCATTCAGACTATATGATTTTGTAGGTATAACTTTCTTTGGCCTTGTTATTTCGAAAAGACATGATTGCTTTATTAGTAGGCTTGAAGTATTATTGTTTTTATGTCAAATGATAGACAATTGCTTTGAATCACTCGTGTCTTAATTTCCATGCCATGATTAGATATGTGATCAAGATTATGCTAGGTAGCATTCCAGATCAAAAATTATCCTCTTTATCATTTACCTACTCGAGGACGAGCAAGAATTAAGCTTGGGGATGCTGATATGTCTCCATCGTATCTATAATTTTTGATTGTTCCATGCCAATATTCTACAACTTTCATATACTTTTGGCAACTTTTTATATTATTTTTGGGACTAACATATTGATCCAGTGCAAGTGCCAGTTCCTGTTTGTTGCATGTTTATGTTTCGCAGAATATCCATATGAAACGGAATCCAAGCAGGATAAAAACGAACGGAGAATATTTTTGGAATATTTGGAGAATTCCGGAAGAAAAATTCACGCGAGACGGTGCCCGAGGTGGCCACGAGGCAGGGGCGCGCCTGCCCCCCTGGGCGCGCCCCTGACCCTCATGGGCCACCCGTAAGGTGGTTGGTGCCCTTCTTCGGCTGCAATAAAGCTAATTTTTGGTTTAAAAAAATCACAGCGAAGGTTTCAGGCCAATCGGAGTTACGGATCTCCATATATATACGAAACGGTGAAAGGTCAGCAGAACAGAACGCTGAAATCGAGAGAGACAGAGAGACATATCCAATCTCGGAGGGGCTCTCGCCCCTCCCATGCCATGGATACCATGGACCAGAGGGGAAACCCTTCTCCCATCTAGGAAGGAGGTAAAGGAAGAAGAAGAAGGAGGGAGCTCTCTCCCCCTCGCTTCCGGGGGCCACCATCATTACCGCAATCTTCACCAACAACTTCACCGCCATCATCACCAACTCTTCCCCCCTCTATGCAGCGGTGTAACCTCTCTCTTACCCAATGTAATCTCTACTTCAACATGGTGCTCAACACTATATATTATTTTTTCAATGATGTATGGCTATCCTATGATGTTTGAGTAGATCCGTTTTGTCCTACGGGCTATTTGATGATCAAGATTGGTTTGAGTTGCATGTTTTATTATTGGTGCTATCCTATGGTGCTCTCCATGTCGCGCAAGCGTGAGGGATCCCCGCTGTAGGGTGTTGTAATACGTTCATGATTCGCTTATAGTGGGTTGCGTGAGTGACTGAAACACAAACCCGACTAAGGGGGTGGTTGCGTATGGGATAAAGAGGACTTGATGCTTTAATGCTATGGTTGGGTTTTACCTTAATGATCTTTAGTAGTTGCGGATGCTTGCTAGAGTTCCAATCATAAGTGCATATGATCCAAGTAGAGAAAGTATGTTATCTTATGACTCTCCCTCATATAAAATTGTAATAATGATTACCGGTCTAGTTATCGATTGCCTAGGGACAAATAACTTTCTCGTAACAAAAAGCTCTTTACTAAAACTAACTTAGTTGTGTCTTTATCTAAACAGCCCCTACTTTTTGTGTACTTGCTCTTTATTATCTTGCAAACCTATCCAACAACACCTACAAAGTACTTCTAGTTTCATACTTGTTCTAGGTAAAGCGAACGTCAAGCGCGCGTAGAGTTGTATCGGTGGTCGATAGAACTTGAGGGAATATTTGTTCTGCCTTTAGCTCCTCGTTGGGTTCGACACTCTTACTTATTGAAAACTGTTGCGATCCCCTATACTTGTGGGTTATCAATGGTGCAGGGCGGCGGCGGGCGGCGAGCGCTGCGGCTGAGCGGCGAAGGGCAACGCCGGCGGGAGGCAGCACGGGGCGCACGGGTCGCGAGCGTCAGCAGGCGAGCCTGGGCTGGGGAGGGCCGGCTGCGGGTCTCGACGGGCGGAGGAGCGCTAGGATGCGTGGCCGCGCCCGATTGGACGAGGGCGGCGGCGGGCTGACGTGTCGCCACCCGATTGGATGGACACACGCGTCCGGCGGACACGTCCGGCGGCGGAGAGGGGAAATTGCTAGGGTTTCATCCGGGATTTTCGGGGGGGAGGCACCTATTTATAGCTAGGAGGAGGTAGGAGTGTCCAAATAAGGTGTAGTTTTCGCCCACGCGATCGTGATCCGAGAGCGGAGGACATGGAAGGGGTTTGGATGGGTTTTTGGGCCGTTTTGGAGGGGTGTTGGGCTGCAACACACACGAGGCCTTTACGGTTCCCCGGTTAACCGTTGGAGTATCAGACGTACTCCAAATGGCATGAAATTTCACAGGCGGTCTACCGGTGGTGTACCAAGGCCACTTGGCAAATCTCGGTCCATTCCAAGAACGTTTAACACCCGCTCACGAAAAGAGACAAAAGGGGTACGCCGGAAGATGTAGGAGTGTCGGATTGCAAAACGGACAACGGGGAAAATGCTCGGATGCAAGAGACGAACATGTATGCAAAAGAGATGCACACGATGACATGATATGAAATACATGACATGAACAAAATGCAAAACAAAGACAAAACCCAACCACGAAGGGAATCTCATAACTTAAAGCCAAAAATGGTAGAGTCGGAGTTACAAATATGGTAAGTTACATCCGGGGTGTTAAAAATGATGACGGATCAGATTGTGCTTTGTCTTTGAGTGCTGAACAGGGTTATTGGCAATTTTGATGGCACTTTTATTGTCGCAGTAGAGTGGCACATGCTTCAGGTGGATTTGATAGTCCTTGAGAGCTTGCTTCATCCACAGAAGCTGAGCGCTGCAAGATCCAGCAGCAATGTATTCAGATTCAATAGTGGAGAGAGATACACAGTTCTGCTTCTTTGAAGACCAACAGACAAGAGATCGTCCAAGAAAGTGACATGTGCCTGATGTGGACTTGCGATCAACCTTATCACCAGCATAATCAGCATCTGAGAATCCAACTAGATCAAACTCTGAGCCCTCTGGATACCATAATCTTAGTGTTGGGGTGTAAGCCAAATATCGAAGAATTCGCTTCACAGCTAAGTGATGCGACTCCTTTGGTGCCGCTTGGAATCTTGCGCACATGCAAACGCTAAGCATTATATCTTGCCTAGATGCACATAAATAGAGTAAAGAACCAATCGTGGAGCGGTACCTTTTGATCAAACTCTTTACCATTATCGTCGGGGCCCAGATGACTTTTGGTTGGCATTGGCGTCATGTATCCTTTGCAGTCTTGCATTCCAAACTTCTTCAGGCAATCTTTGAGTATTTCTCTTGTGATATGAAGATGTCGTTGCTCTGCTGACGGATTTGAAGACCTAGGAATTTTAGCTCACCCATTGTGGACATCTGATATTGCTCTTGCATCATGTGTCCAAACTCATCACTATATCTCTTGTTGGTGCAGCCGAAGATAATGTCATCCACATAGATTTGGCACACAAACAATTCTCCATCATATGTCTTCATGAAGAGTGTAGGATCCAGAGAACCAGGCTTGAAGCCTTTGCTCTTTAGGAATTCTTTGAGTGTGTCATACTAAGCACGAGGGGCTTCTCTGAGGCCATACAGTGCCTTGTTGAGCTTGTATACCATGTCAGGATGTTTTGGGCCTTCAAAGCTAGGTGGTTGCGCAACATACACTTCTTCTTCAATCTTGCCATTCAGAAAAGCAGTCTTCACATCCATTTGATACAAGAGGATGTTGTGATGGTTGGCATAGGCTAGCAGTATGTGAATGGCTTCAAGCCTAGACACTGGAGCAAATGTTTCATCGAAGTCAATACCTTCAACTTGAGTGTATCCTTGAGCAACGAGACGAGCCTTGTTTCTGACAACTTGACCATGCTCATCTTGTTTGTTGTGATAGATCCATTTGGTGCCAATGATGTTATGCCTCCGAGGGTCAGGACGCTTAACCAATTCCCACATATTGTTCAGTTCTAATTGTTGAAGCTCTTCTTGCATAGCTTGAATCCACTCAGGTTCCATGAAGGCTTTAGCAACTTTCTTGGGTTCAGATATAGAGACAAATGCAAAGTGCCCATAGAAATTTGCTAGCTGTGTTGCTCTTGAACAAGTGAGTGGACCAGGTGCATTGATGTTGTCGATTATCCTCTCATTCTGCACTTCATTTGCAACACGAGGATGAACTGGACGAAGACTTCCATCTTGTTGATCATTGTCTTCATTATCGGCATTGACTTCAGGCTGAGCAGTGTCTTCGAGTTGATTAGGTGCAGAAATGATGAGTTCTTCTTCAGCCTGAGCCTCTGAAGGTATGATTTCTCCAGTACCCATAAGCTTGATGGATTCACTTGGTGATACTTCGGATAGCACATTTGGCAGGTGCTCTCTTTGCGAGCCGTTAGTTCATCGAACCGCACATCCACAGTTTCAACCACTTTATAGTGAAAGAGGTTGAAGACTCTGTAGGAGTGCGAATCCTTTTCGTAACCAAGCATAAAACCTTCATGTGCTTTTGGTGCAAATTTTGAAGTGTGATGCGGATCTTTGATCCAGCACCTAGCACAAAATACTCTAAAGTAACCGATGTTTGGCTTCTTACCAGTTAAGAGCTCATATGATGTCTTCTTTAGAAGCTTGTGAAGATAAACACGGTTGATGACATGGCATGCAGTATCAATGGCTTCAGGCCAGAACTTTCTTGGAGTCTTGTACTCATCAAGCATCTTCCGAGCCATCTCAATGAGGGTTTTGTTCTTGCGCTCCATGATGCCATTCTGCTGAGGTGTGTATGGAGTTGAGAAGTCATGAGTGATGCCTAATGTATCAAGATAAGTGTTGAGGCCGGTGTTCTTGAACTCTGTGTCGTTGTCACTTATGATGTGCTTGATCTTTATGACATAGTTTGTCATGGCACGATTGGCGAATCATCTGAACACATCCTGCACTTCATTCTTGTAGAGGATTATATGCACCCATGTATATCTTGAGTAATCATCAACAATGATGAAACCATAGAGGCAAGCAGTGGTAGTAAGAGTAGAGTAGTGAGTAGGGCCGAATAAGTCCATGTGAAGCAGCTGGAAGGGACATGATGTAGTCATGATTGTCTTCGAGGAATGCTTGGCCATAGTCATCTTTCCAGCTTCGCAGTGTAACACCCCGGATGTAACTTGCCATATTTGTAAATCCGACTCTGCCATTTTAGGCTTTAAGTTATGAGATTCCCTTCGAGGTTGGGTTTTGTCTTCGGTTTGCATTTTGTTCATGTCATGCATTTCATATCATGTCATCATGTGGATCTCATTTTCATACGTGTTCGTCTCATGCATCCGAGCATTTTCGAAGTTGCCCGTTTTGCAATCCGACACTCCTACGTGCACCGGCGTACCCCTTTCGTCTCTTTTCGTGAGCAGGTGTTAAACGTTCTCGGAATGGACCGACATTTGCCAAGTGGCTGTGGTACACCACCGGTAGACCGCCTGTCAAATTTTGTCCCATTTGGAGTCCGTTTGATACTCCAACGGTTAACCGGGTAATCACGAAGGGCTCTTGTGTATTGCAGCCCAACACCCCCCCCCAAACGGCCCAATAACCCATCCAAACCACTCCCATGTCCTCCTTCGTCGGATCACGATCGCGTGGGCGAAAACTACATCCCATTTGGACACTCCTACCTCCTCCTAGCTATAAATATGTGCACCCCGTGCAATTTCCGGGTCCCAAAACCCTAAAATTCGTCCCCTCCGCCGCCGGACGTGTTCGCACCCGCCGGACACGCCCGCGCCACCGCGCCCGCACCACTCGCAGCATCCCACATGTCCCTGCCGCCACCTCGCAGCCGCGGCCCGGCGAGCCCAGGCGGGGCCCGCCCGGCCGATCCACGCGCACCGCCTTGCCGCCACCGCCGGTCTCGGTCGCCGCCACACGAGCCGCCGCAGCGCCACCGCGAGGTCGCCGCCCTCCGTGCCTCGTCGCCCCGCCTCCTCCCGTCGCTGGCAAGCCGCTGCCCCTCGCCGGATCCCTCCTCTCCGGCCGTCTCCCCAACTCCGGCGAGCTCCGGCCACCGCGGTGACGAACCCCGACGATCCTCGGCTTCCGTGTAATATCCATTTCGAAGGTCGTTTTTTTTCCTCTAAGTCCTTTTCCCCTCATGATTTATGCCCCTGTTCATCATGACATAACTCCATGACCGTAGCTCCGTTTCATACGCATAAGATATCAAAATATTCACTGTTGGATGCTCTTCATTTCATTCCATTGTGGCATGCTTGTTTGAGTTCATGTTGATGCCCAAATCATTGATGCAAGAGTGCTATAAAATGTTTACTGCTGTTACTTACCAGATTATGATGATTTGTCATTTTTGTCACATTTGTTGTGTGCTTCATATGGGCATGAGCTCTACATGTGTTATGATCTACGCCATGCCATCTTTACAAAGGTGCTGGCCATGTATTTTTTGATCAATGTGGTGACTAGCACAAGCATGCAAAGAAGCCTTCGTGATATTGTTGTTTTCAGGGACTTAGGATTTTGCAAAGTCCTTGTTCTGCTGTTATTTTTATGCCATGTAAACAAGATGCTACAGGGAGATCGATGCTTTTTTGAGTTGCTTCCGTAAGGATGTTTTGGACATATGGTTATGCTCCATCCATCCATGCCCCTTTTTGCAATTATGGAGTGCCCTAGCATGTCTTAATCTTGCTCTACTTTTTCTATAAAATGTTACTGGCAGATTGTTTACATGTTAATCAATTTTGCCATGGTTGATGTTGTTGATCCATGCATGCTATTAACTTGCTCTTGCCATGGTTAGCTTCATGAACATGTCATCCTACTGTAGGTATGCTTGTCTTGTCATGCAAGGCTTTTTGATGAGTGATTTGAGCTCGCAAAGATGCCTTCATAATGTTGTTTTTGCCATGCTCAGTTTTCTGTGAGGTCTGAGACTCTAAATAAAACTTGCTATGTTTACATGGGTGCCATCATATCTTCTGTGCATTTTTCGCTCATGGTCAGTAAGACACTTTTGATCTATGCACTTAGTACATTCATGCCATGCCTTTGTTTGCTATGATATGTTCCTGTATCATGTTGTTTGCTTGCTCTAAACATTGCTTCCTGATGTTATTTTTGGCATGTTAGTATTTTCACTAAGTCTGTGAAGCTAATATCTTTTGCACTTTTGCCATGCTTGTTTGAACCTGCTCTTGTGTGATTTAGCCGTAGCTCAGTGTTCATGTTTTGTCAAGCATCTTGAGTACATCACTGCCATATGCTTTGTTGCTATGTTGGAGTGCAGTAGCTTAGTTTCTTGTTGCATTCTAGATGGCATCGTGCTGTTAATCGTAGAATTGTGCCATTCTTGTTTCGCTTGCCATTTGTAAAACCATGCATCCGATTTCGGTGATCTTTATATCGATTTCGACCGAAATCATCTCATCTTTCCAGCGGCACACTTGGTTTGCCAAGTCGATGCCTTGATCATTCTTTCCCTTCCGAAGCACGCATATGCATTGCATATCATGTCTTGCATATCATGCCATGTTTTGCATCATGTTGCTTGTTCATTGCACCATGATTGATTGTTGGTCCTTTGCTTGTGTTCTTGCTTTGGGTAGAGACGGGAGACGAGTACGTGATTGATGAACCTGTTCAGTACGCTAACAAGGATCAAGCTTTCGTCAACTCTGAGAACTTTGCAGGCAAGATGACCATACCCTCGAAATCACTTCTATCTTTGCTTTGCTAGTTGTTCTCTCTATCGCTATGCCACGCTACCTACCACTTGCTATATCATGCCTCCCATATTGCCATGTCAAACCTCTAACCCACTGATAATCCACAAGTATAGGTGATCGCAACAGTTTTCGAGGGTAGAGTAGTCAACCCAAATTTATTGATTCAACACAAGGGGAGCCAAAGAATATTCTCAAGTATTAGCATCTGAGTTGTCAATTCAACCACACCTGGAAACTTAATATCTACAGCAAAGTGTTTAGTAGCAAGGTAATATGATAATAATGGTAACGGTAGCAAAAGGTAACATTAGTAAAAGTAATGTTTTTGGTATTTTGTAGTGATGATAGCAATAGCAACAGAAAAGTAAATAAGCGAAGAACAGTATATGGAAAGCTCGTAGGCAATGGATCGGTGATAGAGAATTATGCCGGATGCGGTTCATCATGTAACAGTCATAACCTAGGGTAACACAGAACTAGCTCCAATTCATTAATGTAATGTAGGCATGTATTCCGAATATAGTCATACGTGCTTATGGAAAAGAACTTGCATGACATCGTTTGTCCTACCCTGCCATGGCAGCGGGGTCCTTACGGAAACTAAGGGATATTAAGGCCTCCTTTTAATACAGTACCGGAACGAAGCAGTAACACATAGTGAATACATGAACTCCTCAAACTACGGTCATCATCGGTAAGTATCCCGATTATTGTCACTTTGGGGTTAACGGATCATAACACATAATAGGTGACTATAGACTTGCAAGATAGGATCAACAACTCTCATACATTGATGAAAACATAATAGGTTCATATCTGAAATCATGGCACTCGGGCCCTAGTGATAAGCATTAAGCATAACAAAGTCGTAGCAACATCTATCTCAGAACATAGTGGATACTAGGGATCAAACCCAAAAAAAACTAACTCGATTACATGATAAATCTCATCCAACCATCACCGTCCAGCAAGCCTATGATGGAATTACTCATGCACGGCGGTGAGCATCATGAAATTGGTGATGGAGGATGGTTGATGATGACGATGGCGACAGATTCCCCTCTCCGGAGCCCTGAAAGGACTCCAGATCAGCCCTCCCGAGAGGTTTTAGGGCTTGGGGGCGGCTCTGTATCTTAAAACGCGATGAATCCTTCTCTCTGGTTTTTTTTCTCCCCGAAACACAATATACAGAGTTGGAGTTGGAGTAGGAGAGGCACTAGGAGGCCCACGAGGTAGGGGGCACGCCCTATGGGGGTAGGCGCGCCCCCACCCTCGTGGACAGGTGGTGGGCCCCCTGGCCTTCATCTTTTGCAGGTATTTTTTATATTTTCCGATAAGTTGCGCCGTGAAGTTTCAGGTCATTCCGAGAACGTTCGTTTCTGCACATAAATAACACCATGGTAATTTTGCTGAAAAGAGCGTCAGTCCGGGTTAGTTCCATTCGAATCATGCAAGTTAGAGTCCAAAACAATGGCAAAAGTGTTTGGAAAAGTAGATACGATGAAGATGGATCAACTCCCCCAAGCTTAAACCTTTGCTTCTCCTCAAGCAATTCAGTTGATAAACTGAAAGTGATAAAGAAAAACTTTTACAAACTCTGTTTGCTCTTGTTTTTGTAAATATGTAAAGCCAGCATTCAAGTTTTTAGCAAAGATTATAACTAACCACATTCACAATAACGCTTAGGTCTTAAGTTTACTCATATCAATGGCATAATCAACTAGCGAGTCATAATAATAAATCTCAGATGACAACACTTTCTCAAAACAATCATAATATGATATAACAAGATGGTATCTCGCTAGCCCTTTCTGAGACCGCAAAACATAAATGCGGAGCACCTTTAAAGACCAAGGACCGACTAGACATTGTAATTCATGGTAAAAGAGATCTAGTCAAGTCATACTCAATGTAAACTAACAGTAATGAATGCAAATGACAGCGGTGCTCTCCAATTGGTGCTTTTTAATAAGAGGATGATGACTCAACATAAAAGTAAATAGATAGGCTCTTTGCAGAGGGAAGCAGGGATTTGTAGAGGTACCCGAGCTCGGTTTTGAAATAGAGGTGAATAATATTTTGAGCGGTATACTTTAATTGTCAACATAACAACCAAGAGATGGCAATATCTTCCATGCTACACACATTATAGGAGGTTCCCAAACAGAATGGTAAAGTTTATACTCCCCCTTCCACCAACAAGCATCAATACATGGTTTGCTCGAAACAACGAGTGTCTCCAACTAACAAGAGTCCCAGGGGGAGTTTTGTTTGCAATTATTTTGATTTAGTTTGCATAAAGCATGGGACTGGGCATCCCGGTGACCAGCCATTTATCTCGTGAGTGAGGAGCGGAGTCCACTCCTCTTGAGAATAACCCGCCTAACATGGAAGATATGGACAGCCCTAGTTGATACATGAGCTATTCGAGCATACAAAACAAGATATTTATTTGAAGGTTTAGAGTTTGGCACATACAAATATACTTGGAACGGCCGGTAGATACCGTATATAGGTAGGTATAGTGGACTCATTTGGAATAACTTTGGGGTTTATGGATTTGGATGCACAAGCAATATTCCCGCTTAGTACAGGTGAAGGCTAGCAAAAGGCTGGGAAGCGACCAGCTAGAGAGCGACAACAGTCATTAACATGCATTAAAATTAATCAACACCGAATGCAAGCATGAGTAGGATATAATCCACCATGAACATAAATATCGGGAAGGCTATGTTGATTTTGTTTCAACTACATGCGTAAACATGTGCCAAGTCGAGTCACTTAAATCATTCAGAGGAGGATACCACCCTATCATACCACATTATAACCATTTTCATAGCATGTTGGCACGCAAGGTAAACCATTATAACTCATAGCTAATCAAGCATGGCATAAGCACTATGATCTCTAGTTGTCATTGCAAACATGTTTATCCATAATAGGCTGAATCAAGAACGATGAACCAATCATATTTACAAAAACAAAAGAGGTCGAGTTCATACCAGCCTTTCTCATCTCATTCAGTTCATCATATATCGTCATGATTGACTTTCACTTGCACGACCGAACGATGTGAATAATAATAATAGTGCATGTGCATTGGACTAAGCTGGAATCTGCAAGCATTCAATACACAGGAGAAGACAAGGCAATATGGGCTCTTTTCTCAGATCAACAATAATGCATATAAGGGCCACTTCAAAATTTTAATTATGATCTTCTTCTATCGACCCCTAAAGTAAAGAAAAGAAATAAGACTATTTACATGGGAAACCTCCCAACAAGCAAAAGAAGAACAGGAAATCTTTTTGGGTTTTCTTTTTAATTACTACTACCAGCATGGAAAGTAAACTAATTAAAAGCTACAACTATTTTTTTGGTTTTTCTTAAGGTTAATCAAACACACAAGAAGAAGGCATAAAAAGGAAAATAAACTAGCACGGATGATACAAGGAAAAAGTATGAGCACCGACATCTAGCAATGAGTGTGTGAACATGAATATAATGTCGGTGGGAAATACATACTCCCCCAAGCTTAGGATTTTGGCCTAAGTTGGTATATGGCCACAGCTGGCCTGGTGGATATCCATAATAATAGTTGGGGTCATACTGCGAAGAAGAAGAAGACTCCGATTGCCACTGTTTGGCAATCATCTCCGGATCCCACTGGTAATTAGACTGTCGTGAAGGATCAACTTGTGGTTCCGGCTCTGGCTCCATGGCTGGTGCAGGGTTCCGGTAGGCATGAATAGCCTCTAACGGAACAAGGTATTGTCCTGCAGATAAATCAAATAAAGAAGGAGCAGGAAGGGTACTATTCTCAGGATGATGTTTACCAAAGAACAATTTGTATTTAAGCTCTCCTTCCCTATTCCTAACAATAAAATCATGTGCCACCATACTTTTATAGTCTAAATAAACACGAGGCAGCACTTTTTCTTCCTTCTCATAATGCCTAATAGGTATGTTAAAATGTGCAGCTAGGCGTGAAGCATAGATGCCTCCAAAGATGGGTCCCTTTGTACGGTTCAGACTTATCACCATATAAACCATGGAGAAAAATAATAATATCAGGAACACTAAGGTTTCCACAGTTTCCACGACCAATTAAACACCGACTAGCAAATAATGCAAAATAGCGCAAAATAGGAAAATGTCTGCTAGTGATTCGTGCATCGGAAACCTTCCTTGTTTCCCCTACAGTGATAGTATCAATGAATCCATCCACATCCTCGCGATGTGGTTCCTCTATCTTGCCCTCGAAAGGGACTAAACAAACCCGACAAAAATCATAAAGTGACATCCTTATGCTCATCATATAAATGAAACTCCACCGTAGGTGGTGATTTCCTAGAATGGAAATGAAAGTTTTGCACAAAGATATTTGTGAGTAAGAGATACTGATCGCGTTGGTCGTGGAGGAAAGCGGTGAGGCCTGCATTCTTAGCCATTTCATAAAAATCTTCATAAATCCCGGCTGCTCTCGAGAAATCATCGGAAGGCCATTCACACGACCGAACCTCCGCTGTGCGAGGCGGATTATACTTAGGCTTTGGTGCCTTTTCCTTCGAGCTTCGGCTCGATGAGCCCCTCAAAAGTCTCTTCATCATTTTCTGACAAATTCCGAATATAGTCATACATGCTTATGGAAAGAACTTGCATGACAGCTTTTGTCCTACCCTCCCGTGGCAGCGGGGTCCTTACGGAAACTAAGGGATATTAAGGCCTCCTTTTAATAGAGTACCGGAACAAAGCATTAACACATAGTGAATACATGAACTCCTCAAACTACGGTCATCACTAGCAAGTATCCCGATTATTGTCACTTCGGGGTTAACGGATCATAACACATAATAGGTGACTATAGACTTGCAAGATAGGATCAAGAACTCTCATATATTGATGAAAACATAATAGGTTCAGATCCTAAATCATGGCACTCGGGCCCTAGTGGCAAGCATTAAGCATAGCAAAGTCATAGCAACATCAATCTCAGAACATAGTGGATACTAGGGATCAAACCCTAACAAAACTAACTCGATTACATGATAAATCTCATCCAACCATCACCATCCAGCAAGCCTACGATGGAATTACTCATGCACGGCGGTGACCATCATGAAATTGGTAATGGAGGATGGTTGATGATGATGATGGCGACGGATTCCCCTCTCCGAAGCCTCGAACGGACTCCAGATCAGCCCTCCCGAGAGGTTTTAGGGCTTGGCGGCGGCTTCGTATCGTAAAACGCGATGACTCCTTCTCTCTGATTTTTTTCTCCCCGAAACACAATATATAGAGTTGGAGTTGGAGTCGGAGAGGCACCAGGGGGCCCACGAGGTAGGGGGCGCGCCCCCCAACCTCGTGGACAGGTGGTGGACCCCATGGCTTTCATCTTTTGCAGGTATTTTTTATATTTTCCAAAAAGTTGCCCCGTGATGTTTCAGGTCATTCCAAGAACGTTTGTTTCTGCGCATAAATAACACCATGGTAATTCTGCTGAAAACAGCGTCAGTCCGGGTTAGTTCCATTCAAATCATGCAAGTTAGAGTCCAAAACAATGGCAAAAGTGTATGTAAAAGTAGATACGACGGAGACGTATCACCCACCTTTCCTAGCAAACCGTTGTTTGGCCATGTTACCGCTTTTGCTCAGCCCCTCTTATAGCGTTGCTAGTTGCAGGTGAAGATGAAGTTTGTTCCATGTTGGAACATGGATATTGTTGGGATGTCATTATTATCTCTTATTTACTTTAATGCACCTATATACTTGGTAAAGGGTGGAAAGCTCGACCTTATGCCTGGTGTTTTGTTCCACTCTTGCCGCCCTAGTTTCCGTTATACCAGTGTTATGTTCCTTGATTTTGCGTTCCTTCCACGGTTGGGTGTTACGGGGACCACTTGACAGTTCGCTTTGAATAAAACACCTCCAGCAAGGCCCAACCTTGGTTTTACCATTTGCCACCTAAGCCTTTTCCCTTAGGTTCCGCAAACTCATGGGTCATCTTTTTTTAAACCCCCGGGCCAGTGCTCCTCTAAGTGTTGGTCCAACCTGTCAGCCACCGGTGGCCACCGGGGGCAACTCTGGGCTGGCCTACCGGAAGTTTGGACTATCCGGTGTGCCCTGAGAACGAGATATGTGCAGCTCCTATCGGGATTTGTTGGCAAATTCTAGCGGCTTTGCTGGTCTTGTTTTACCTTTGTCAAAATGTCTTGTAACCGGGATTCCGAGTCTGATCGAGTCTTCCTGGGGAGAAGGAATTTCCTTCGTTGATTGTGAGAGCTTGTGATGGGCTAAGTTGGGACACCCCTGCAGGGTTTTGAACTTTCGAAAGCCGTGCCCGCGGTTATGGGCTGATGGGAATTTGTTAATATCCAGTTGTAGAGAACTTGACACTTAACTTAATTAAAATGAATCAACCGCGTGTGTAGCCGTGATGGTCTCTTTTCGGCGGAGTCCGGGAAGAGAACACGGTCTCGGGTTATGCTTGAGCGTAAGTGGTTTCAGGATCACTTCTTGATCAATTTTAGCTTCTCGTCCATGCATTGCTTCTCTTCTCGCTCTCTTTTGCGTAAGTTCGCCACCATATATGCTTAGTGCTTTGCTGCAGCTCCACCTCACTACCCTTTCCTACTCGTAAGCTTAAATAGTCTTGATCTCGCGGGTGTGAGATTGCTGAGTCCCCGTGGCTCACAGATACTTCCAAATAGATGCAGGTGCCGATGATGCCAGTGCAGGGGACGCTGCCGAACTCAAGTGGGAGTTCGACGAGGATTCGGGCCGTTACTATCTTTCTTTTCTGGATGATCAGTAGAGGAGCCCAGTTGGGACGATCGGGGATCTAGCATTTGGGGTTGTCTTTCTTTATTTTGGTTCCGTAGTCGGACCTTTGATTGTACCTTGGATGATCTATGACTATTTATGTATTGTGTGAAGTGGCGATTGTAAGCCGACTCTTTTTCTCTTTCTTATTCAGTACATGGGATGTGTAAAGATTACCCCTCTTGCGACATGCCTACCATGCGGCTATGCCTCTAAGTCGTGCCCCCACACGTGGGAGATATAGCCGCATTGTGGGTGTTACACGCAGGCACCACACAGATGATCTTTCTTGCACTTGACGCCCTCAATGCCTACGACATGCTTCTTCGCGAGAGTGTACAAGGTCCTGATGCCAGCATGCCCTAGCCTCCGATGCCAGAGCCAGCACTCTGAAGCTTTTGCTAGAAGACATATTACCAAATGTGGTCCTTGCTTTTACAAGTGTCAGCAAATGTGATGTGACTCTTGTCGGATGGACGTAAGGTTGAGTCCATGAGAAGACTTCTATCACCAGTCATGTGGTTAGTGCATCCACTGTCCATAATCCACCCAGAAGCCTTTAGTACCGTACCCTATAGTGCAGTTAGGGGGATAGGCTTCACCAAGGTAAATGTGAAGCATAGACATTTGACGAACAAGCATATTATCAAAGTTCATATCCTGGTTAGGGCAGATAGGATGATTGTCAAGGAATCCAGGAACGAAATATATAATAAGACCATTTGGACATTTTATCTTGCGTCCCACAAGAGGTTTTAGGTCCCCAACATGAGCATCAGACGCCTTTGATTTTCGGCAGGAGACCTTTCCCTGCAAAAGAGAGTTAATTCTTCTTAACCACCCACATATTTAGGGGTGGCTTAGAAGCAATCAGTCTAAGTGTAGCATCTGAGAACTTTGGCTTTAGAGCCCTAGCAAATAACCTTGTAGGAGGAGAATAATACTCATAAGAATACGCAGAATAGTTCTTGGTTTATGAACATAGCAGTTTGACGAAGCACGCTCATATTCATAAGTCTGAGTATGGTTTCCCTGCAAAACATTGGCGTTAGTGAGCACCCAAAAGTTACCCGAAGTGCAAATTACTACCTCAATTCGATGATGAGGCGTTGTAGCCCGTGCCATCAGCGCACAATGCGGCTGACCGACCACCATGTGGTCGGGAAAAAGCAATAACCGAAGCCGAACACCAGCCCGTTGTCGGTGTTCTGGGAACGGGGTTCCCCAGACTTGCCTACCTGCGGCCTATGGCGTGGCTTTGCTAGCAGGCCTGTACGGCCCATCTTCATCAACAAGGCATTCAAGACCTTCGCGAGGGGCCAAGCCTCATGAGGCGGACGACGCATGAACTCCTCAAGAGCGGCCTCGCTAGGCGGGCTCGTGAGGGGAGGAGAGATCAAGGCACGGCAAACCTCGCGAGGTTCTCCCGACGTGAGCCCTAACGATCGACACCAGGTGGGTGCCAGGCGGGCGCCAGCGCGCACAGTGTCCTAGTTTCCTCTTCGGTGCTAATGGGGCAAGCACATGCACGGAGTACCGAGGCATCAAGCTAAGGTTTCCATATCGGTTCAACGAGACCAAGACCAGCAGGACGGCAAGATGGAGGTCACCATGGAGCCCAAGGCGGCGTCACCACTAGAGCCTTTTGCAGGCGAAGACCACTTTTGTCAGGATAGCTTGTACTAGCTATCCCCCTTCGAATTGGCCATTGTGGGATCCCTTCCTGCTCAATATTTGGGAAGAGGACCAGGGCCTCTATAAATAGGACTAGCCACCACAATAGCTAGGGGGGTGAGATCGAGAGAGACCAGAACAACCACAAGTTCACCGAGCACAAGAACACCTCTCCTCAGGAGATTGTTCTTCCTCTTGTACTGTTCATCCTCGGCCCAAAAGGCAATCCGCCACCACACACTGGAGTAGGGTACTACACCACAATGGTGGCCCGAACCAGTATAAATCTTGTGTCCCTTGTGTTGCGAGTTCGTCGAGTTAGTTCGTAAGATCTTAGCTGAGTTAGGACGTGGATCAGTAGGGGGGATCTTTGCGCGCACCCTAGTGTTTGAACCTTAAGGGTTTTGCCGAAACCCATGATCCGACATTTGGCGCTCCAGGTAGGGGTGCGCCGAAGCTTCCCTTCCGTCGCTCCGCGTCACGTCGCTTCATCGTCTCCATGGCGGACGCACGTCGCGCCCACACCGACCGTCGGGCTGCCCTCGCCACCCGCGTTGCTCAGACGGCCCCTATCGGTGGACCACTGATGACCCACAAGAATAGGGGATCTATCGTAGTCCTTTCGATAAGTAAGAGTGTCGAACCCAACGAGGAGCAGAAGGAAATGATAAGCGGTTTCCAGCAAGGTATTCTCTTCAAGTACTGAAATAAGTGGTAACAGATAGTTTTGTGATAGGACAATTTGTAACGAGCAACAAGTAACAAAAGTAAATAAAGTGCAGCAAGGTTGCCCAATCCTTTTTGTAGCAAAGGACAAGCCTGGACAAACTCTTATATAGATAAAACCGCTCCCGAGGACACATGGGAATATCGTCAAGCTAGTTTTCATCACGTTCATATGATTCGCGTTCCGTACTTTGATAATTTGGTATGTGGGTGGACCGGTGCTTGGGTACTATCCTTACTTGGACAAGCATCCCACTTATGATTAACCTCTATTGCAAGCATCCGCAACTACAACAAAAGTATTAAGGTAAACCTAACCATAGCATTAAACATATGGATCCAAATCAGCCCCTTATGAAGCAACGCATAAACTAGGGTTTAAGTTTCTGTCACTCTGGCAACCCATCATCTACTTATTACTTCCCAATGCCTTCCTCTAGGCCCAAATAATGGTGAAGTGTTATGTAGTCGACGTTCACATAACACCACTAGAGGAGAGACAACATACATCTCATCAAAATATCGAACGAATACCAAATTCACATGACAATTAATAGCAAGACTTCTCCCATGTCCTCAGGAACAAACGTAACTACTCACAAAGCATAATCATGTTCATAATCAGAGGGGTATTAATATGCATATAGGATCTGAACTTATGATCTTCCACCAAATAAACCAACTAGCATCAACTACAAGGAGTAATTAACACTACTAGCAACCTACTAGTACCAACCCCAGACTTGGAGACAAGAATTGGATACAAGATATGAACTAGGGTTTTGAGAGGAGATGGTGCTGGTGAAGATGTTGATGGAGATTGCCCTCTCCCGATGAGAGGAGCATTGGTGATGACTATGGCGATGATTCCCCCCTCCCGGAGGGAAGTTTCCCCGGCAGAACAGCTCTGCCGGAGCCCTAGATTGGTTCTGCCAAGGTTCCGCCTCGTGGCAGCGGAGTTTCGTCCGAGAAGATGGCTTATGATTTTTTCCTCATCGAAAGACTCCATATAGCAGAAGATGGCCATCGGAGGGCCACCAGGGGGCCCACGAGGTAGGGGCGCACCCCCCACCCTCGTGGGCAGGGTGTGGCCTCCCTAGTGAACTTCTTGCGCTCAGTATTTTTTATATATTCTGAAAACATCTTCCGTGAAGTTTCAAGACTTTTGGAGCTATGTAGAATAGGTCTCTCATATTTGCTCCTTTTCCAGCCCAGAATCCCAGCTGCCGGCATTCTCCCTCTTTATGTAAACCTTGTAAAATAAGAGAGAATAGGCATAAGTATTGTGACATAATGTGTAATAACAGCCCATAACGCAATAAATATCGATATAAAAGCATGATGCAAAATGGACGTATCAACTCCCCCAAGCTTAGACCTCGCTTGTCCTCAAGCGAAAGCCGAAATCGAAAAATATGTCCAATTGTTTGGAGATAGAGGTGTCGATAAAAGTAAAATACAGACATGAGGGCATCATGATCATTCTTAGAAAAATAACTTACATAATTCTTGTCATATGATTTCTTATGCTAGAGTAATAATTCAATCACAATTTCAAGTATGAATTGTAAACTTCATTGAAAACTAACAAACTATAATCTCAGTCATTGGAGCAATTGCAATTTATCATAACATAGGAAAGAGTCAATATGTAAGAGCTTTTCGGCAAGTCCACATACTCAACTATCATATAGTCTTTCACAATTGCTAACACTCACGCAATACTTATGGGTATGGAGTTTCAATCGGACACAGAGAAAGATAGGGGCTTATAGTTTTGCCTCCCAATGTTTTACCTCAAGGGTAATGTCAACAATAATAGTTCATGAAAACTCACATCCAATTAGCCATATATACCAGGATCTTTCCAACATACTATGCTTGCCTAAGGATAAAATGTAAAAATGAAGGGTGAAGATCACCATGACTCTTATGCAAGGTAGGAGATAAAAGTAAAAGATAGGCCCTTCGCGGAGGGAAGCAGAGGTTGTCATGCGCTTTTATGGTCGGATGCACAAAATCTTAATGTGAAAGAACGTCACTTTATATTGCCACTTGTGATATGGACCTTTATTATGCAGTCTGTTGCTTTTATTTCTTCCATATCACACGATCGTATAAAGCTTATTTTCTCCCACACTAATAAGCCATACATATTTAGAGAGCAATTTTTATTGCTTGCACCGATGACAACTTACTTGGAGGATCTTACTCAATCCATAGGTAGGTATGGTGGACTCTCATGGCAAAACTGGTTTAAGGGTATTTGGAAGCACAAGTAGTATCTCTACTTGGTGCGATGGATTAGGCTAGCATGAGGGGGAAAGGCAAGCTCAACCATGTTGGATGATCCATGACAATATAATTTATCTCAGATGTAAGAAAACATAACCCATTACATTGTCATCCTTGTCCAACGTCAACTCTTTAGCATGTCATATTTTAATGAGTGCTCACAATCATAAAAGATGTCCAAGATAGTGTATTTATATGTGAAGACCTCTCTTTCTTTATTACTTCCTATTAATTGCAACAATGACCAAAACTATGTTTGTTAACTCTCAATAACTTTTATTCATCATACTTTTTCTATGTGAGCTCATTACTCTCCATAAGATCCATATGATATCTTTGTTTCCTTTTTTATTTATTTCTCTTTTCTTTTATTCCCTTTGGATCATGGCAAAATAATCAAGCCCTTGACTCAACACTAATATTTATTATATATAGCTCTCGGACTCGATTACATAGTGGGACCATAAAGCAAAACTCAAAACTAGATCATGCCATAAACTTTATTCTACTACATCAAGATATTACCAAAAGGATCAAACTAAAAAAGGGTAAAGATAAAAGTGATGGTGATACGATACCAGGGCACTCCCCCAAGCTTGGCAGTTGCCAAGGGGAGTGCCCATACCCATGTGATTATGTCTCTCTTTTCGGGGATGGTGATGTGATATTCTTGGCGATGATGCCCCTCGGGATACGATTCTCCTCCTCGAGATTATTGACTTACTGCTTGAGGTCCATTATTTCCTTTCGGATTTTTCCTGTAACAGCCAAAGCTCCCTGCACCCAAGGGTGCTGCATAGCTGCGGGAGAACCAGTGACACTCTTTTTCATATTCTCATAAGAAAGAAATCTAACATTGGAAGGGATAACCGAGTTTGGAATAGCCGAGCTCTACGGTTCTCCCATTGTGAATCCAGCTCGGAAGCGGGAAGTAACTTCTTGATCATCTTCCATGGCATCTATCCTCTTCAAATCAGCCTCCATGTCTTCCTCCATTACTGGCCCAAAGAGGTCAATATTGTTGTTTGTCATTGATCTCGGTGCCGGATGAGACACCCGGCTCTCCCCGACTGAATCTTGCAAAGACATCTGGCTCTAATCTGCAATAGCAACAACTCGAAACACAAAGAGAGGATAATTGCGTGATACGGGAGTCAAAACCCCCGGGAGATTATTTTTACCGACCAAAATATGTATTGTGCAAGAAAACGGAGTCTGGAGAGCGCACGAGGTGCCCACGAGGTAGGGGGCGCGCCCAGGGGGTAGGGCATGCCCTCCACCCTTGTGGAGGCCTCGTGTCCTTCCTGGACTGCTTCTTATTTTTCTATTTTTCTAAATATTCCAAAACGGAGAAATATTGCCTTAAAAACTATTTTGGAGTCGGTTTACTTACCGTACCACATACCTATTCCTTTACGGAGTCTGAAACGTTCCAGAAAGTGTCCCTTATGTATTCCTCCGGGGTTACGGTTTCAATAACATTGGTTTCAAAATTTATGGGATTACCTGAGATATAATGTTTGATTCTTTGACCGTTCACGACCACTACTAGGGAAAACCCTATACACATAATCTTAGCAGCAACGCGGCTCAAAAAGGAGCGCTGCTGCTAATTAGCAGTAGCGCGGGTGTGGAAAACCCGCTACTGACAAGTGCTTAGCAGTAGCGCGCTCGGCATAACCCGCGCTGCTACAAATATGGACCGACAGTGCCCACCCAACGCCATTTAGCAGCAGCGCGGTGCCGCAAGCCGTGCTACTGCTATAGCTGTAGCAGTAGCACGGTTTTTCTGATGTCGCTCCTGCTAATTTTCAAATCGGGCACACTTTTGGTCCCGGTTAGCAGTAGCACTTGTACCGAAAGCGCGCTGCTGCTACTTTCTTAGCAGCAGCGCGTTTTACGTCCCGCGCTACTGCTAATCCGCACCCACCACCTTTTCCCGCCCTCCCCACCCCTCCTCTCCCTTTCCCCTACCTCTCCCACTCTCACTCTTCTTCTTCCTCAATACTTCTCCCCCATTACTCTCCCTCTTCTACCTACCTTTCTCTCTCTTCATTACTCCTACCTAACTACACCACCTCCATTAATGTATCTCCTTTATCTTTTTCTTTCCCCCTCCACTAGTTGAAGTTGTCTCCTCCCAAATTAGGTAGCTAGGTAGATGTAGTATTTAGTTAAGTGACCTATTTGCCCCCTAACTAGATCTATCTTTGTCAAGAAGAGCTTTGTGAACTTTTGATCTCCCTACATCATCATCTCCACCGTGTGCTCGATCTCGAGATATAGGTGACTAAAATTTCATGCTTTTGCAAAATGGAAATATGTTTATGTGTGTGTGATATGTTTATGGAAATTGTGTGTGTGGCATGAGTTGATGCGAAATTGTGCTTTTGAGTTGCCTACGTTTTGCCGAAATGTTGATTTATTTCCGTTTCGGCGAATTCTGGGCAAACTCTAGATCTATATATGTCCTATTTTTAAGGAAGGTCATGCCAAATTTTTGTATGACTTTGATGCATGCACGCATTTTTATAATCAATTTGTTTATTATTATCGTGCAAAGTTGACGATGGTCAGTGGAATGATGGTGGACAGGTGGTTGTGGTCGGCGGTGCAGGACATGAAAGAAAATATCCGGACAGAGGTTTTATGTCCGTGTCGAAAATGCAAAGGAATAGTTTGGCTCGACCCCCATGACGATGGCCGTGTCGAAGCGCACCTGCTCATGACTGGTTTCATGGATGGCTATACTCGATGGATAATTGAAGATGAGGAATACGATGTTGAGGATGCCGACGGGGCAGGCAATGATGACACGGGGCAAGACGAAGAGATGATCGATAATGGCAGCGGGGAAGAGGCCGTACATGGCGGCGGAGAAGGGGCCAGACATGGCGGCGGAGAGAACGACATGGACTCCACGCAGCAGAGTTCATCGGTACTAAGTTCAATCGTGCGGGACCCTCATGTTCAAGCATTGCTTCGCAAGGAGACGAGTATTGAGAGAGCTGCTTCTAGAGAGGAGGCCAAGCTGGAGCAACTGGTGGTAGACTCGAACACTCCATTATATGATGGTTGCAATCCTGAGGTGACCCGCTTGAGTTTCACGCTCCAACTCCTGAAGACGAAAGCTAAAAACAAATGGACCGACACTAGCCTCGATGAGCATCTCAAGTACCTAAAGGATGTTCTTCGGGTGGGTAATCTATGTCCTAGTAGTGTTGATGAGGCCAAGAAGATCGTGTGCCCTCTTGATCTGCCACACGTTAGATACCGTGCATGCATCAACGATTTCATAATTTATCGGAAGGAGCACACAAAAAAAACAAGCTATCCGGTGTGCAATGCTTCTTGATAAAAGAAGGCCGAGAAGAAATGTCCCCAAAAAGTGGTATGCTACTTACCGATCACTCCCCGTCTCCAGAGGTATTTTGTAGATCCCAAGGAAGCAAAGCTAATGTGCTGGCACGCTGAGAGGAAGAAGCCCGACGATGGAGATGATCCGAAGCTGAGACACATCAAGGATGGAAGTCAGTGGAGAGCATTGAACAACTTCTATCAGTATTGTGAATGTGATGCAACGAACATCGTGCTCGGTGTGTGTACCGATGGCATGAACCCGTTTGGCAACCAGAACACCAACCATAGCACATGGCCCGTGTTTGTATGGATGTACAACCTCCCCCCTGGTTGTGCATGAAATCGAAGTACATTCACATGAGCATGCTTATTCAAGGGCCAAAACAACCAGGAAATAATATTAATTTGTATCTGGGGCTACTTCAAGAGGAGTTAGGCACGTTATGGAAAACACCGGCCAAGACACAGGACGCCAGCAAAGGCGAGTATTTCAACATGAGAGCCGCGCTGATCACGACAGTGCAGGACTATATCGATTACGGATATGTGGCAGGCCAGGTGTGCCATGGATATTGCGGATGCACGCGGTGCATGGATGATACGATGTCTCAGCAGCTAACGTCAAGGAAAGATGGCGGGTCTAGGAAAATCGTGTACATGGGGCATCGAAGATGGCTCGAACAGGACAACCCGTGGAGAAACCGTGGAGATCTATTCAATGGTCATGCTGAGCATCGAGGACCTCCATGTAAGCGGAGCAGTGCCGAAATCGATGAGCTGTTGAAAAACTGGAAGGAGTGCCCTGCGCCGAGAAAGACGATGAGAAAGGCGCCGGAGCCGCTGCTGAAGGAATGGAAGACGAGGTCTGTGTTCTGGGACTTGGAGTACTGGCACAAACTCGATACACCTCATTGCCTTGATCAAATGCATATCTGTAAGAATGTCCTTGAGAGCTCGCTTGCAACACTGATGAACATGCCAGATAAGACCAAGGATGGGCCGAAGGCAAGAAAAGACTTGCAAGATTTGAAAACCAGGGAAGATCTGCACATGCCGCCCCGTAAAATGTCAGATGAGACAGAGACGAAGACAGAGGCATGGGAGAAGAAGGGCAAGAAAATAAAGAAAGCGGATTATTGCCCCCCTTCTTGCTTCACCTTAAGTCAGGCTGAGTTCGATCAATTCTTTAAGTGCCTTACCGGAGTCAAAGTTAGTTCCAGTTACTGTGGCAAGATAAACAGATATCTAGACACGGACAAGAAAAGATTCAGCGGGATGAAGTCCCATGATTGTCATGTGATGATGACGCAGATACTACCTGTTTCCCTTAGAGGGATAATGGACAAGCACGTCCGTAACACGCTTATTGGTCTCTGCAACTTTTTCGATGTCATCTCTCGAAAGTCGATCAGTGTGAAGCAGCTCCGAAGGCTACAGGAAGAGATCGTTGTGATACTGAATGAGCTTGAGATGTACTTCCCGCCCGCGTTCTTTGACGTGATGGTGCATCTGTGTGCCCATATTGTGGATGACATAATAGACCTGGGGTCGTCATTCCTGCACAACATAATGCCGTCTGAGAGGATGAATGGGATCATCAAAGGATTCGTTCGTAACATGTCCTGTCCGGATGGAAGCATCGTCCAGGGATATGTGACACAAGAGTGCATCTCTTTCTGTGAGAATTTTCTATATGGCGCTGACCAGCCGCTTGGTGTTAGTGTTCATTTGCCCATTAACAAGCACGATGGGAGGCTTGAAGGAGAAGGTCACTGCAACGGTCATAGGGAACTGCACGTGGCATACTCAGATCGATGCAGCGACTTTGACAGAGCAAACTTGGTAGTGCTACAACACCTAGACGAGGTAGATCCTTTCGTGGCACTGCACAAAGAAATTATCGCAAAGAAGTATCGTGACCGGGGGGTATGCAGGACGGACGACGAAGTTACTAGAGAGCACAATTCCACTTTCCTGCATTGGTTCAAAGAGCATATTATTGCTAATCCCCCGGAGGAGGGCTCTAAGGACGGATTGCTCATATACGCCTTAGCACATGGCCCCTCGCCCAACCTCGTAACCTATCAGGCATATGATATCAACGGATACACGTTCTACACGGAGGCCAAAGATATGGACAGTGATGACCGGCAGCGACAACGGCGCAACTGAACGATTTTATGGAAGGGTCGAGGAGATCTGGGAGCTTGACTACTTTGGACTACACAACACGACGATATTCCATGTTAGATGGGCTAAGAATGTCGAAAGAGAAAACCGGATTTTCACTACCATGACTATACCCGACGCCAAGAGCGCTACCGTGAACGCTATTGCCAAAAAGGAGACATGGGTACACGCTAATCACGTGACACAATGCTTCTTCATAGCCGACCCATGCAATCCCAGTCGTGTTGTCGTGAGGAGAGGAAAAGGAACATCATTGGAATGGATGGAGTCGCCAACGAGGAAGACTATGATCAGTACGGCAACCCAATGAGGGAAGATGGCGATGATGATGAAGTATACGTCAAAAGAAGAATCAATACTACATTCCCTAAGAAAAATCGTACTCCATGGAAAAGGCAGAGTCACAATGAGGGGCTCAATTATTCTTCGACGAACAAGAAGGGAAAGAAGCTGACTCAAAAACAAAAACGTCAGCGCTGAGGAACCATATGCTATCGGTCAAATGATGTAATATATATATATGTTCCTATTTTGTATATACACTTAGCCATTATTATGCATGGGTCCAATGATGTAATATATATGTTCCTATTTTGTATACATATTTAACCGTCAAATGATGCAATATATATCGGCTTCCCTTCGTTCACTGCTCTCGGGAAATAAAAGTGGGAGAAAATAAAGGAAAAGAAAAAGGAAAACTAGCAGTAGTGATTTCCTTATAAAATAGCTACAGTCAAGCTCGCACTAGCGATTTCCTTATAAAACCGCTACAGCTAGTGAAGGTAGTAGCAGCGCGTTTTATCTAAACTGCTACAGCTAGTGAAAGTAGTAGCAGCGCATTTTATCTAAACCGCTACAGCTAGTGAAGGTAGTAGCAACGCGTTTTGTCTAAACGTGCTACTGCTACGTCCAATTAACCCAAAATTCTCACTCTCCCTGCTTCATCCCGCCTCTTTCCCCCCCAAACCCCACTCTCTCTTCCCCCGTCGCACCGCCGCGCCCCGACGCTCGCCCCCGACCCCGACCAACGCTCGCCCCCGACCCGGCCCTCGCCCCCGACCCCGGCGCTCGCCCCCAACCCCGGCACTCGCCCCCGATCCGTCGGCCCTCGCCTCCCTCCTCTGCTTCCTCCCCTCCCAACCTCGGCTGTCGTCGGGCCTGCCTCCTCGCCCATGCACCCTCTGTAAACCCCCCTCCTCTCTCTCTCTGCTAGCTAGGGTTCGTCGATTAATTTACTTAGGTTTTAGTTAGGGCAGTAGGTTAATTAGGTTATCTATTTAGTTATGAATTTAGCTAGGTTGTAAAATAGGACAGAAATTTAGGGTTAAGCAATTCTAGATAAAAGAAAAGGCAGCATTTAAGCAATTGTACAAGCAAATTTAGGTCGGCTAAATTTATATGCAAATTTGAACTGGACATGTGATATGTGGATATGTCATGTTTTGGACATGTCATGTTTGGAATTTGAACATGTCATTTGGACATGTGATGTTTTGGTTCAATTTTGGTAAATGATCTGAGTGGCCTATGTTACGCCGGAATGTTGATTCATTTCTGTTCCGGTGAATTTCAGGCGCTCAATATGTCCATTTTTTAGCAAAGGTGATGCCGAAATTTGCTGTGAATAAAGGCATGATTTGTGCTACATAGTTGGCATATCGAGTGCTGGCACATAGATTTATTTTTTATGTCATTTCTCATTTATTCATACTTTTAGAAATAAACGAGGACACTTAATCATAGGAAACATGTCGAACAACGAAGAAACTGGGCCTTCTGACCAAGATGCAGACGAGATGGATTATGAGGGTGAACAAGAGTATCTCAACTATTTGACTGCTAAGCAAGGGAAGGTACCGGCGGGGAAGATACCTGCGGGGAAGGTACCGGCACCGATGCCGCTACCGAAAAGAGGAAGCATAAGAAGCAGAGGATACGAAAACCTAACAAACTAGGGATTGGACGACTTGTGATCACAAAGATGGCACCTGGCAAGTTTGAGCCATTAGAGACGGAAGAACCTCGCAAGTGCTATGGGAACCAATTAGGATGCATCCTACGGGAATGCGCGAGCATCAACGATGATGACTTAAGGAGTAAAGAACATTTGACGCAGTTGCTCCTAACAAAGTTGCACAAGAGATTCAAGTTCCCCAACCAGGATGATAACATAGAACAACTGTGGGATGATTTGAAGATGAAAAAGATTAACAATCATGCCATGGGCATGTTTAGCAATGATTTGGCCTCCTGGAAAGGGAGGGTGAGACGATCTATTGAGGCTGACGAACCCCTGTCCAAGATTCTGTAGGAAAATCCGACACTTACGGAAGAGGAGTTCGAAAAGTTCAAGGACACTTGCGCTACCGAGGCAGCCTAGGCTAAGGCTGCGAAATTCAACAGCCTTCGGCAAAGGAACACGGGGAAGCATCACCTCGGAAGCCATGGCTACCTTGGTAAAAGGCCCATATGGGATAAGGAGGACGCGGAACGTGAAGCCGCGGGTCTCCCAGACCCCTTCGCGAAGTTCACCAACCCCTTGGAGCGTGACTTCATCAGGGCACGCTACAAGTGGGACAAGGAGAAAAAGGTTTTTTACACGGACTAGATCATGAGGAAATTGATTAGACTACTGGAGAAGCATCACCAGCTTGCAGCAGAAAGCCCTACTTCTCTGACGAGGCCCAATGATTTTGCTACAGCCGAGGAGAAAAATGAGTTGCTACAGCAGGCAGTCAATGCAGCTATAACTGCCTGCAGAAATGATTTCGCTACTAACTTGGTTATAGCTATCATCAACTGGACGAAGGAAAATCCAGACAAGACGGTACATGATTTCCCGATGCCCAGTTTCGTTGGGAGCAACTCCATGAACGACAACAACACCGCACCATCACTTGCTCATGCAACCGGGCCTCCTCTCGCGGTCGCTCCCACTAATAGCAGCCCGTCCTCAGTCTCTGGCGCGCTAGGTGGGCCTTCTTCTTTGGCTGAGCTCAACGCCGTCACGGTAATTACATGTCGCACCAACATATATATATATATAGAATATTCCATTTTCGTTGCCTTTCGGATGCTTTACACCACAGACATATGTGTTTGCAGGGCGAAGAAACCCCGTGCACCATACTCTACATGATCAAAGGACAGAAGGTGGACGTGGGAAAGGGGATGATAATGAACCCCATGAAACCCATGTTCCACAACCAGCCGATCCCCGCTGGGCACTTCAGGGTTAGCTTGTCCAGTGTGAAATTAGGGCACGGGCATTTGCCTCCTCCGGTATATCCCGTGGGAGAGGACGACGAGACCCCGCCACGGATTGGAAACTACAAGGGTTGGTGCTGCTATGGCCGAAGAATCTTATTCGTCTAGAGCCGGCCGAGAGCACACCAATAACCACACATCAACAAGCATGTGCGGAGACCACCACCCCGCCTACGCAATTACCATCTCCTGTAGTGTCGACTAAGAGCGGCAGACGACGTGATGAAGGGGGTGCAATAGTACTGGCTGATGTAATCAGTCCTGTAGAATAGAGAATGGATGATGAGATGGAGGTCGACCCTATGGGTTTCCTCAATACAAACGCATATGATTGTGACATAGATATGATGAGTCAACCATATGACGAATCAGGCAATCAGCATGCTAATGAGGATATGGATGATATGCCTGGGCAGGAAGGTCGTTGTAAGGATTGCAAAAAGTCTCTCCTCATGAATTCCTCACAGGACACGCCTGAAGATGTCGCCTCAACACAGGCTCAACTAGCCGGGGGTCTTACAGTGCTTAGCCCGGGAACCCTGGGGCAGGGGTTAAGGAAGGGTCTAGAAGGTGTGCCCAAGAAAAAGGAGAGAAAGAGATCGGGGAAGATAACTGCCTCCAAACAAGCCAGAGCACAAAGCAGCCAGACGATGCATTCTGAAGAGCGTGTCCCCGTGAAAGGTGTTGCCATGTTCCATCTCACGGGCGAGCCGATGCTACCGCTGAAACCGCTGGAGGCACTATCAGGGATCTCAGGAGACTGCACCACCATGTGCTGTCGACTGAGAAAAGCCTACTAGCCTCAAAGGATCCAGGATATCTGACATACGCGGCTCGTGTGCCTGAGGGGAAGTGCTACGTTGAGACACGGCCCGCGGAGGTGTTCTTCCTGCGGTTTGACCATATCTTTGAGATGTTTCTGACAAGGCGGCTCGATTTTACAATCATTCGCCTTTTTGCGCTACATATGAGCTCTATCATGAAGAGTGAAGAAGTCTCGCAAATCTGTGTGGCGGATCCATACTACATGCACAAGTCTTTCTTGAGTCTCGGCAACTTTGAGCGTGAAACTGCTAGGGAGTACCTCCAAAACTTCATGGTACAGAATAAGGACCGGGAAATTGTCCTCGTGCCTTATCATCCAAAGTAAGTCAGTTCTGGACAACCCTTTCGTACATTTCAATCATTCCTTCTCTCTCATATGGGGAATAATTTGAGGTGTCTTTTCCCCGCAGCAACGGGTGCGCCGTCCTTATCATTCTTTACCCGCAAGTCTCCCACGCCGTGTATTTTGACCCTTCTAGAGACTACGAGAAAAAAGACTACACCCACATAATGAATATTCTAGATGATGCTCTCCAAGGCTTCAGCATTAGAGGTGGCCACATGCAGATCAGGAAACAAAGGAACAAGAAGATGGGTTTCGCGCATAAAACTAACTTCTCCTGCATCCATGTCCCAAAACCAAGCAAGAAGGATGGATTCTACATCGTCCATCTCATGATTTAGTTGAACACAGATCACCAAAAGCTTCGCATGAGAAGCAGAAATGATGATCATATCCACAAGTGGCTAGAATCTCATGGAGAAGCGGATTATAAACTTAGAGATGACTTCTTCCGCATCCAAAGTGACATTGTGACGGTCATCATGAAAGAAGTCGTCGATGAGAAGGGGATGTTCCACCACGGCCCTATATCGTGAGCTGACGTCCGAACTCGCATAGGCATGCAACGTCTAGACCTCACGCCGTTCAAGAAGCTAGGGTCCATCCTCGATGATATGGAAGGATGGAACTTCTAGTGAGTTATGATGTCGATGATGATGATATGTGTCGGTTGAACTTGTATACTTTTTGTAGCGATGAAACTTTGTGATGTCCACGGTCCCTGCCGAACTTGCGTAACGCTACTTTGTTAGTTTGCATACGATGACCTGCGTACCTCTAGTTAATTAATTTGCATACTGTATGTTGCATCTAGTTGCTAATCCTTTCTTTCTTGATGTTGCTCTAGTATATTTTGTTGCATATATATGATTGTACATCCTCTTCATGAACATGCATCTCTAACATGTACCTAGTTTCTTGATGGCGAGATGGAAGTGCTATGTCGTATACAAAGGGAAGGTTCCGGGGGTGTACAACGAGTGGCATGAGTGTCAGGCGGAAGTGACTGGGTTCTCGGGCGCCAGCCATAAAGGCTTCAAAAGCAGACAAGAAGGAGAAGCTAGTTACTTGAGGTTAACGCTAGTGCAAGAGAGGACTCGTAACCGCCACCTCATGTACTGCATAGTTCCGCTCTCACTCATAGTGATAGCTCTTCTCGCGTATACATTTGTTTAGATGTTTGTTTAGATGGATGATGTTGTAGTTGCAAGTATTCGAGACTTGCATGTATTGCTATTTTCGAGATGATGACAAGATACCACTTTGTGTTGGATGATGATTATGATGAGACTATTTGTATGTATATGCTATGATTACATTTGTGGTCTCGCTGGCATTTTTATGTGTATCATGATGACATTTGTATGTGCTAAAGATTTTTCTATAAAGCCTGTTCAAATACAAAACAAATATGCCAAAAAAACAAAAAAAACTACTAAAATTAGCAGTAGCGAGTGGAGAAAAGTTAGCGGCAGCGCGGTAGTAGCAGTAGCGCGCACGGGAGAAGCGCACTGTAGCTATTAGCAGTAGCGAGCTTCCATTAAGCCCGCTGCTGCTTCACTTGTGTAGCAGTAGCGCCGGTGAGCACGCGCTACTGCTACGTTTTAGCTGTAGCGCCTTATAAGTAGCGCCGGTCTCCGCGCTACTGATACACCTAAAACCCGCGCTTCTGCTAGCCTTTTCCCTAGTAGTGCACCTTCGGATTTGTGCCTTCGAAGTTGTTTATTTTTATGGCACCGGAACGATAGATGTCCTCGATAACGTAAGGACCTTCCCATTTAGTGAGAAGTTTTCATGCCAAAAATCTTAAACAAGAGTTTTATAGCAATACATAATCACCTACATTAATGTAACACCCTCGATGCGACTATATCTCCCACGTGTCGAGGCACGACTTAGAGGCATAATCGCATTGAAGGCATATGTCGCAAGTCAGGCAATCATCACAAACATCCCATGTAATATAGATAAATAAAAGGGATAACATAGTTGGCTTACACTCGCCATGTCAATCAAGTACATAAATAACATACATCATCCAAACACTCATGGCCCGACTACGGCGCCAAAATAAAAGATAACCCAACAAGCGACATGGTCCCGATCACCCCAACTGGGCACCACTACTGATCATCAGGAAAAGAAACATAGTAATGCTGAGAGTCCTCGTCGTACTCCCACTTGAGCTCAAGCGCGCCATCTGGAGCTGATCAGCAGTCCCTGCATCTGGTGTAATAGTAATCAGTGAGCCACAGGGACTCAGCAATCTCGCACCCTCGCGATCAAGACTATTTAAGCTTAATAGGTAGGGTAAGCTAAAAATATGTGGAGCTGCAGCAAGTGACTAGCATATATGGTGGCTAACTAATTCGCAAAAGAGAGCGAGAAGAGGAGGCAAAGTGCGAGCGAGAAACTAGAGAGCAACCTGCGCAAACATTACTCCAACACCATGTCCACTTCCCAGACTCCGCCGAGAAGAGGCCATCACGGTAACACAATCAGGTGATTCATTTTAATTAAGTTAAGGTTCAAGTTATCTACAGCCGGACATTAACAAATTCCCATCTGCCCATAACCGCGGGCACGGCTTTCGAAAGTTCAAATCCCTGCAGGGGGGTCCCAACTTAGCCCATGACAAGCTCTCACGGTCAACGAAGGAATAGACCTCCACCCGAGACATTCCAATCAGACTCGGTATCCCGGTACAACAAGACATTTCGACAGGTTAAAACAAGACCAGCAACACCGCCCGAATGTGCCGACAAATCCCGATAGGAGCTGCACATATCTCGTTCTCAGGGCACACTCAGATGAGAGCTCCATACAACTAAAACCAAACCTCGAGTTTCCCCGAGGGGGCGCTGCACAGGACTCTAGTTCGGACAAACACTCAGAGGAGCACTGGCCCCGGGGGGGGGGGGTCAAAATAAGATGACCCTCGGGCTCCGGAAACCCAAGGGAAAAAGAGGCTAGGTGGCAAATGGTAAAACCAATGTTGGGCATTGCTGGAAAAGCTTTAATCAAGGCGAACTATCAAGGGGTTCCCATTATCACCCAACCGCGTAAGGAACGAAAAATCCGGGAACATAACACCAATATGATGGAAACTAGGGCGGCAAGAGTGGAACAAAACACTAGGCGAGAGGCCGAGCCTTCCACCCTTTACCAAGTATATAGATGCATTAAGATAACATGGAAATATAATGACATCCCAACAAGTAAATAAATGTTCCACCAAGGAACGGTCTCCAATCTTCACCTGCAACTAGCAACGCTATAAGAGGGGCTGAGCAAAGCGGTAACATAGCCAATCAATGGTTTGCTAGGACAATGGTGGGTTAGAGGCTGAACATGGCAATTTGGGAGGCTTGAAAGCAAGTGGTAGGCATCGTAGCATTGGCATAGCAAAAGAGCGAGCAAACTAGCATAGCAAAGATAGTAGTGATTTCGAGGGTATGATCATCTTGCCTGCAAAGTTGTCAGAGTTGACTGGATCCTCGAAAGCAAACTCAATGGGCTCCTCGTTAGCGAACTCGTCTCCCGGCTCTACCAAAAACAAGACAAACAAGCAACAAGAACACAATCAACCACGTGCAAGGATCAAACAAGATGATGCAAACATGGTGTGCTATGCGGGATGCATATGCAAGATATGAGAGGAAATGCATGAACCTGGCCTCAACTTGGAAAACCAAGTGTGCCACTGGAAATATGAGATGAAATCACTTGAAAACGATATAAAGATCACCGGAATCGGAGTTACGGTTTGGAAATGGCAAGCGATTCAAATATGACACCGGTCTGCGATTTACAGCAAGTAGGCATCTAAATGCAATGAGATGAACATGCTACAGCACTCAAACATGGCATCAAAATACATGGCAGGTAAGCATTCAAGATGCTTAACAAAAGTCTAGCACTGAGCTACGGCCAATTCATCCATTAGGAGGTTCAAACAAGCATGGCAAAAACGCAAATGGTAAAGCAGATCTCAGACTTAGTGAAATTAACACTTGTCTGGAATTTCAGATCATATAGCCCTCTTCGGAGCAACCAAACAACATGCTACAGGACCTGAACATGACAAAGTAATACATGGCATGGAGCTACTCAACAAGCTTAACAAAAGTCACTTAGTGACCTTGAGCCAAAAGGGATCACAAAATATACTAACAAGCACACGAACATAGCAAAAACATAATCAGTTTTCAGACTTAGTGAAAACTGGGACATGCTGAAATCATAACTCAAGTAGGCATGTTTACGAGCTCGATGCACTCACCATGGTGCAAGTCATGGCAAGACGAGCATATATCCATTAAGAAGGCACAAAATGCAAGCTAGACATGGCAAGAACAATGGCATAGCATGCACGGATCAACTACAATAACATCGGCAAAATCGCAAACAAGTTGACGATCTGCCCACATTCACAACGAAGCAAAAGTAGAGCTCGATTGACTCAAGCTAGGGTGCTCCATATATGCAAACAAAGACATGGATGGATAGAGCACTACAATATTAACAAAACTCCTTTACTGATCATCCTCAAAAGAGGCACGGATCACTAGGAAACAACAAGAACATATGGCATCATGAACTAAACAATCCCAGGACTTAGTGAAATTACTAAGTCCCTGAAAACAGAATTACCGAGTGCCTCACTTTGCAAGCTTGCACTAGGCACCACACACATCACAAAAATACATGGGTTGCACCTCTGGAAAGATGACAAAACCCTTAACAAAACATATGTAGAACTCATGGGCATAGCATGCACACAATAATCATGGCAAAAAGACAAATGTCTAAGATGAAGTAGCAGATCTGACAATTAACTCAAGTAGCCCTCTTCTAACAGCATTTCGGGCATCAAGATGAACTCTAATAAAAAAGATGCAATGGAATGAAATGATGTACTCTCTGAGACGAACATTTTGATATGCTATATGCATGAATCGGAGCTACGGATGCAAAGATATAGCAGGTCAAAGTAGGCATAAAAGTTAGGGTTAGGAGGGGAAAAAATCAACCCTAACGGATCTAGATCCAGATCCAGCCCTGTAGCAGCACTGTAGATGGCGGTGTGCGCGTGACCCGAGGATGGCCGGCCGGAGTGAGGGGAGTTCTTCGCCGGACTTGAGGGGCGCCGGAGAGGACGTCGGGGCGGAGGCGCTCATGGACGAGGAGGCCGGCTCGGGCGGCGCGCGGCGAGGGGCGAGCCGCGGCGGAGCTCGTCGGCGACCGGGTGGGCGGCAGAGGCAGCGAGGTTCACCGGAAGGCGCGCGGGCGGCGAGGTAGGCGAAGGCGGCGGCGGCACGGTGGATCTGGGCCGTGGGGGCCGGCCTTGGGCTCCCAGGCCGGCGAGGATGTGGGGCGGCGGAGCGGCCAACGGGGCGGCGACACGTGGCGGTGGCGGGGAGGCCAGACAATGTCCGTCGGCAGATATTTGTCCGGCACGGCACGGATCTGGGATTTAGGGTTTCGGGGAGAGGGGATCCGGGATATTTCGAGGGGGACCTATTTATAGGCATAGAGGGAGCTAGGAGAGTCCAAATGAGGTGCGGTTCTCGGCCACGCGATCATGATCGAACGCTCTAGATGATGGAGCGGAGTTTGGTGGGTTTTGGGCCAAATTGGAGGGGTGTTGGGCTGCAACACACACGAGGCCTTTTCGGTCCCTCGGTTAACCGTTGGAGTATTAAACGAAGTCCAAATGATACGAAACTTGACAGCCGGTCTACCGGTAGTAAACCAAGGCCGCTTGGCAAGTCTCGGTCCAATCCGGAAATGTTTAATCCCCACACACGAAAGAAAGCTAGAAATGACCACCGGAGGAGAACGAAGCGCCGGGATGCAAAATGGACAACGGGGAAAATGCTCGAATGCATGAGATGAACACGTATGCAGATGCAATGCACATGATGACATGATATGAGATGCATGACAACGATAACAACACACGGAGACAAAGACCCGAACCCGAGAAAATAAATTAACTAAAAGCTGGAAATGGCAAGAGTTGGATTACATATTGGGAAAGTCATATCCGGGGTGTTACAATTAATCTCACGCTTTTGTATCCTTTTTTTCATGCCATCTTTTAACTTTTTCTTAAATAATTTCGCATTTTCGTAAGCTTGGGTTCTCCATTCATCGAGTGAGCTAATATCAAATAACCTCTTCTCACCAGCAAGTTTAAAATCATAATTGAGCTCTTTAATAGCCCAATATTCCTTGTGTTCTAGTTCGAGAGGTAAGTGACATGCTTTTCCATAAACAATTTTATACGGAGACATACACATAGGATTTTTATATGCAGTTCTATAGGCCCATAATGCATCATCAAGTTTCTTGGACCAATTCTTTCTAGACCTATTGAGAGTCTTTTGCAAAATTAATTTGAGCTCTCTATTACTCAATTCTACTTGACCACTAGACTGAGGGTGATAAGGGGATGCAATTCTATGATTAACATCATACTTAGCAAGCATTTTACGGAAAGCACCATGAATAAAATGTGAACCACCATTTGTCATTAAATATCTAGGGACTCCAAACCTTGGAAAAATAACTTTTTTAAGCATTTTAATAGAGGTGTTATGATCGGCACTACTAGTTGGAATAGCTTCTACCCACTGAGTTACGTAATCAACAGCAACTAAAATATGTGTATATCCATTAGAGGCAGGAAAAGGTCCCATATAATCAAAGCCCCAAACATCAAATGGTTCAATAATGAGTGAATAGTTCATAGGCATTTCTTGACTTCTACTAATATTACCAATTCTTTGACATTCATCACAAGATAAGACAAACTTACGGGCATCCTTGAAGAGAGTAGGCCAATAAAAACCAGATTGCAATACCTTATGTGCAGTTCTATCTCCAGCATGGTGTCCTCCATAAGCTTCGGAGTGACACTTGCATAGAATTTGTTCCTGTTCATGCTCAGGTACACAATGTCTAATAACACCATCTACTCCTTTATAAAGATGTGGGTCATCCCAAAAGTAATGTCTCAAATCATAGAAGAACTTTTTCTTTTGCTGGTATGTGAAACTAGGTGGTATGAATTTGGCAACAATGTAATTAGCATAATCAGCATACCATGGAGCAGTATGAGAAGCATTTATGACATTTAATTGCTCATCAGGAAAGCTATCATCAATAGGTAATGGGTCATCAAGCACATTTTGTAACCTAGACAAGTTGTCTGCAACGGGGTTCTCAGCTCCCTTTCTATCAACAATATGTAAGTCAAATTCTTGTAGCAAGAGAACCCATCTAATAAGTCTAGGTTTAACATCTTTCTTTTCCATAAGATATTTAATAGCAGCATGATCAATGTGAATAGTTACTTTAGAATCAACAATATAAGGTCTGAACTTATCACAAGCAAATACAACTGCTAAGAATTCTTTTTCAGTAGTAGCATAATTTTTTTGGGCATTGTATAGGGTTTTACTAGCATTTTGAATAACGATTAATTTCTTATCAACTCTTTGCCCTAGAACAGCACCTACAGCATAATCACTAGCATCACACATAATTTCAAAGGGTAAATTGCAATCAGCACTACAAAAAAAGGACACATCCGTGACATTTTGGGTCGAACGAATTTTTTTTCTGGCATACATATGACACTTCTATGACGATAATTGTGACAAAACCTGGTATCATCATAGATGTGGTGGGCTCCTACTTCTATGACAAAAAATCCTGACAGAAAATGGGCTTTTCGTCCTGGGCGGGCCGGAGACGCAGCTGCATGACATTCTTTGGGCCGTCCATGATGGAAAAAACCATGGTAGAAGCAAGGGGGAGGAAAATTTCGGGGAGTTCCCGGTTACGGTGGGAGGTCGGGGGCCAAGCGATGCGCGTTTCTCTCATACATGTACATGCGTGTGTGCGAGGTGTTGGCTCTAACTGAACCGAGCGAGGCGTTGGGCTCTAACTAAACCCGAGCGATTGCACTATAGGCTACGCGTTACTGAACCCGAGCGATTGATCGATGGCTGTTAACTAAACCCGATCGAGCGATTCCTTCGCTACTGCTGCTAACTGAAGCCGATCGATTGGATGAACAATGAGCGTTGCGCGGGGGGGTGGATGAACAATGAGCGGTGGCGTTGCCTCTGGATGAACAGGACTCTGTGGTGTGGAGGACTGGATGAACAGTAGACAGTGGAGGGGTGCCCCTGGAGGGGTGGTTGAACAGGACCCCGTGGTGTGGAGGGCTGGATGAACAGTAGACGGTGGAGGGGTGCCCGTGGAGGGGAGGTTGAACAGTAGCCGGTGGAGTAGCGCGCAGTGGAGGCTGGATGAACAGGAGCCCGTGGAGGCTGGAGGAGGTCGATGGTGGAGATGAACAGTATCCCGCGGAGTAACGTTTTGCGGTACGCCACACCCCTCCCGATCAACAGGACCCCTGTTTCGACCGTAGCGCTCCAACACAAGTCTGTTTCCTCCATTTTGTGGTACACACACCCCTCTTGATCAACAGGACCCCCGTTTCGACCGTAGGAGGTCCGTTTCCTCCATTTGCGGTACGCCAGACCCCTCCCGATGAACAGGATCCCGTTTCGAACGTGGCCGGTCGAACACAAGGCCGTTTCCTCCGTTTTGCGGTACACCAGGCCTCGTTTCCATTGCCTGTTCCGTCCAAGCCCTCCCGGTGAACACGACCACGCATTCCATTCCAACCCAGCCGGTTGGCTCCCATGTGTTCCGGTGCCTCCCGATGAACACGACGCATTCCGTTGCCTCCCCATGAACACGACGCATTCCGTTGCCTCCCCATGAACACGATGATGATGCTGTTTCTCCGTTCCGACCCAGCCATGTACACGAGCCCTGGTTGTATGTATGCGCGAGTAGGCGTTCGAGACCCTGCCCGTATGTACGTACGTGGCCGTATTTTCTTTCTTGCACCCTGGCCGATTCACATACGTGTACATGCTACGTGCGCGCCTCTACTACGACACGTACGCGCCTCTACTACGACACGTGTGCGCCTCTACATCGACCAGTATATATGTACGTACACGTTCGACCAGAGTGACAACGCTACGTACGCTTCGACCAGGTGGATCCCGACTGTCAGGCACTTCCTTGCCGGCGAAGATGTAGGTGGTGGGTCCTAGTAGTCAGGGGGGCAAATCGTTCTATTTTTTTGCCGGGATGCATTTCCTTGCGTGCGAAGATGTAGCTGTTGGGTCCCAGCAGTCAGGGGGGAATCGTTTTTTTTTTTTTTTGCCCGGACGCACTTCCTTGTGTGTGAAGATGTAGCTGGTGGGTCCCAGCAGTCAGGGGGCGAATCGTTTTTTTACGCACTTCCTTGCATGCGAAGATGTAGCCGGTGGGTCCCAGCAGTCAGGGGGGCGAATCGTTTTTTTGGACGCACTTCCTTGCGTGCGAAAATGTAGCTGGTGGGTCCCAGCAGTCAGGGGAAATGTTTTTTTGCGAAATACAGTGGCCCGTCCAGTGGGTCCCCCATGTCAGGTGGAGGAATAATTATTTTGCGCGTAATAAGGAGGCACTTCCTTGCTGCGGCCGTGGACCCAGCTGTCAGCCTCTCCACGTACAGTCCACGTCAGATGTAAGCAACTCCTTAACCACGTTGACCACGCCGTGCCGAGAGCACCAGGGCGGTGGACGACGACGAGGCCTAGGAAGGGGACGACGCGGAGCCGGGGAAGACGCAGCAGTGGATGCCCATGCATAGAGGAGTATGAGGGTTCACTCGTTTGGCAGCGGTGTGAGGCTGTCGTCACCGCAGAATAACAGGGGGTGTGGGTGCGTAGAGGGATGTCCTGGCCAGCGGTGGGAGTAGTAGGGGGTGGTGAGGCCTCCGCGGCATCATAGCCGGCCATGGGCGGCAGGAGCAGGCGGCACGACCGGCGCTGCTTTGGGCGGCTGGAGCAAGAAGACCAGAGGTTGAAGAAGCACTACGGCCGTTGGATGGACATCGTACGGTCACTGGAGTTAGAATCGTTCATATATCGACTAAAGTTGACAAAGGCCTCCGTCCCAGTCAACTTAGTAGGCCCACAAGTCAGCCTCCCACCAAGGTGGGTCCCAGCTAGCAGGGGGTATTCATTTTTTGTGCGTAATAAGGATGCACTTCCGGTGGGTCCGAGCTGACAGCAGGGGGGGACGTTTTTTCACGAAATACGGTGGCCCGTCCTGTGGGTCCCAGCAGTCAGGGGGAAACGTTTTTTTCGCAAAATACTGGTGGCCCGTCCGGTGGGTCCTTGCTGTCAGGTGGAGGAATAATTATTTTCTGCAAAATTAGGAGGCACTTCCTTGCAGCTGCCGTGGACCCAGCTGTCAGCCTCTCCATGTACAGTACTCTTCCGATGGAAGTCGGTCGTTGACCACATTGACCACCCCGCGCCGAGAGCACCACGGTGGTGGACGACGGTGAGGCCTAGGAAGGGGACGACGCGGAGCCGGGGAAGACGCGGCAGTGGAAGCCCGTGCGGAGAGGAGTATGAGGGTTCACCGGTTCGGCTGCGGTGTGAGGTTGTCGTCGCCGCAGAATAACAAGGGGTGTGGGTGAGTAGAGGGATGCCCTGGCCAGCGGTGGGAGTAGTAGGGGGCGCTGAGGCCTGCGCGGCAGCATAGCCGGCCACGGGTGGCGGGAGTAGGTGGTCCCGCCGGCGCTGCTTTGGCGGCCGGAGCAAGAAGATCAAAGATTGAAGAAACACGACGGCCGTTGGATTGACATCCAACGGTTACGTCTGCTAGAATCGTTTGTTAACGTATATAATAACTAAATTTTTTTTGCATATGCGTCAACTAAACAGACCCACAAGTCAGACCACTCCCTCTTTTTTTAATAATTTATATATATATCTCATGGCAACTTCTTATGCAATTTATTGCAGTCATTTTTTTGGTTGGCCAGGGCCAATTTCGCATATTTCTGTGGCTTCCAAAGTATTTTTAATACCGAAATGCCGAGCCAGATTTAAAGTACTTTGAAGATATATTTAAATTAGGTTAATGCCCAGCGAAATAGGAATCTAAAAATGTGAAAAAATTCAAAAATTATAAAGTAATTGCCAATTTGTCATCTGTTTTTATATTTACAACCCATTTCATATTACTTTCAAGATTTGCAGGCGTCTTGAAAGAGTTGTTGCAGCCCATCAGGGCGTAGAAAAATTAGTAGGCCTGGATTGGGTATTCTTCAGAAAAAATAAACTGGGCTCATTTTCACAAAAAAAATAGCTGGGCTGGTCGCATGGTGAACATAAAATATAAGCCTGGGCTAGATGGGCCGCAACCCTGTTCAAACCCTACTCCGTCTCAACAATACCAAACAAAAAAATACTGCTCGAGTAGCTACGTCCCAGGTGTCAGCCGATCTTGTGATGTTCCCTTGTCTATTGACTATATACGCTCACAATGTCGTGGGTCCCAGATGTCAGGAAAACACTAGGAGGAAGCATTTTATTTTTCCATACGCTGACGTGGTGGGCCCCTACTGTCATCCTCTCCATGTACTTCTACCGATTCCTGTTGTTTGTTGACCTTGTTGGCAACGCGAGAGGCTGGCGCTGCGGCGAGCGCACCAAAGCGCGCGGAGGACGTCGGCGTTAACGATTTTGGAGACTGTGGGGCGACGATGTGTGCGTTGAGGCGCAGCCAGCCATGGGAGGCAGAAGCAGGTGGACCTGCCGACGCTGGTTTGGTTTTGGCGGCTGGAGGAAGACAGGACTGAAGAAACATGACAGACTGTAAAAGCAGCAGGAGTACTTAACAACCTTAACTGAAACCAGCAGGGGGCACTTAACAACCAAAGCTGAAAGCAGTATGAGTACTTATACAGGTTCAACCATACAAAGCACGCCTCGAACAATACTTCTTTGCCTACAGTTAACCAAGGGTGAGGCCGCCAAGCCCCAGGACAAGGCCCAGGCGCCACCCCGCACATCCACAACCTTCTGAAAGCGGCTTCATCTCGCAACGTGGTCAATAAACAGGATATTCGCTTTAGAGCCATGGAAAAGCATGAACATAATCTTCTGTCCTATTCTCCAAGATGGACGGGCCTTCATTATTTGAGACCACCCATGAATAAGTATATTTTCACCTCCAAGGGGAATTGAGTAGGTCGACATAAACATCATGTTGTGACCAAGCGCAAGTCTGACCCAACCATGATCAGGCATCTATATAGGAACAATAGAACTCAGCAGTTCCTGTTTCAAGAAGATCACAGTTGTAAAACTGTGTATAAGCAATAGTTTATGAACAACATATATAACAAAAAACAGCTCGTACCCTAAGTTTCTCGACACAATTGGACATGTTCAACGAGTGCAGGAGTGGCACACATATCCCATGTAGCCTTCCACCATTGAAATGCCCCACAAGGACCTCAAGATGATCAATAAAGTGTAGGAACTTGTGGATGTCGATCCAGTCAACATCAGTGCCATTAGTAACAGTCGAGTTATTATAGAGTAACAAACGAGCAGACTGCTTAACTCTGAAAAAACCTACACATGCCACCAATTATAAGAAAATATTAGTTAGAAGTAGCATCTTTCTGAGTGATTCGTTGCTACTTCTAAAGTTAAATTGTGATCAGTTAGACGGAATAGGCGGATTATGAAGTAATCGAGGCAATAAGCAAGAACCAGATACAAAACAAACATGGATGAAGAATTGGAACAATGTCGGGGTGGAAGATCGCAGTGAAGATGAGGCCAGGTTCTGCTATTTCCATCAACATTCGTGCGCCAACTTTCAGTCCGTAACACTTGAGAAAGTTTATCCAAGTTCGGCCATAAAAAAGCAGCGATCTTCTTGGTTCATGAACCCAACTCGGAACTTATATCTGTGGCATGTCTTCACTGTGACCATTAAACTAGTGTATTTAGTTATGGCAAGGCCGAGCATCTTGAGTACATGTGTTCTGGCAGAGCAAATAATACACTGTAGGAAAAATAATATGAGAACACAGCATGTTCAAAAAAAACCACCCTCTCGGAAAGAAAAGAGGATTCTAGGAACATAGTGTGCGCATTTCAAAATGTTGTGTTAGGATGAGAAGGAACAAGTGTGGCGTCTCACCGAGGTCGCAGAAACCTATAGGGTACTCGCACTTTGGGCACTACAAATGAAACACACTAGATTCAGTAGGAAGAAAAATGCATCAACGGCGGCGGCTGCCATCCTAGGATTACCTGCTACCAAGGGACTTGGATTTATCGGGGATGGATGAAGAATTCGTACATGGTTCTCCATGAGAAAACCCTATGCAATCGCCGAGAGGGGGTTTCCTCTGAACAAGGAGACGAGGGAGAAGGGGATTCAGGCCCAGTAAAATATTGCCGCTTCGTCCGTCCAGCTTACTGCTAAAGTTGGAAATGGGGGTTGTGATTTGACGGCTCATTGGGCATTACTGTTGCGCTACGACCGGGGTGTGTCTACCATGAAGTTTTGCACTCTAATTTGTGCATATGGCACGTGGACCCCGTTGCCGGTTGCCCCACATATCAGCGAAAGGAAGTAGAAAGACAGGAGTAACTAGTTACACATAAATATATTTTTTGACAGAGAGATACTCCCTCTGTAAAGAAATATACAAATCTTTTATATCACAGGCTCACCTTGCCGAGAAATATACTCCCTCTGCAACGCACGGGCATTATGGGGGTTCAACTTTTTTTATGGGTGTTCAGCTGAGAATATAATACTCAGATAGGCTCACGGTTCTAGACTTTGGGCCGCAGGCCGACCCTACATGTTTGGGGGCCCATGTGTTCTACGTCAGCGCTTTTCATATTGCAAGCGATCGGTACGGCGCTGGTTTTAGATGTTGTCGCAAGGCGAATACACAAAATTGAATAAAGCACGACAACTGTTGGAATGAAATTGAACAACAGTTCCAAACCAGCAATCAGAGTTGCAATTCTATCAACGATACACCATGTGATAAATAATACTGTCGTACTACTTATACACACAGGACACTTGTTTCACCATGCCAGATTATTACATCAAAATCTCTCGGAGGATAGATCAGTTCGGCAGTTGCGCGCTGCTACTGAAGAATTTCAAAGTTGATTTGGACCAGCTCTCCTTGCTGAGAAAGTTCGATTTTTGACATCATCCCCTACCGCAAGATATGATTTAGATTTGAACCTTGACCATCCTTTAGCATCAATCATCATGCGACCATCCTTTGTACTTACGGTATATTGAGCAGGTTCATTCACACCAAGGTTGCGCATGTTAAGAGAAACTTGGCCGCGGTCACCCGGATTGTTGAACGACTCCCTAGTTGCTCCAGGAATTCTCTATTTGCAAACAAGAAGACATACCCAAACAGTTAGATCAACACAGTGAATCATGTGAAACAACATGGAAAGAAAAAAGAACGAAGCACTTGGGCGGCCAATGCTTACCAAGAAGGTGGACATGTCGGTTTTTGTAAGGACTTTGGTATATGAAGTGCAAACTGCAGCCCAGTCTGTTGTCGGTGCAACTGCACGGGCTGGAGTAGATGCAAGTGCAAGTGTTGGTGCAGGTGCCGAAGTCGCTGCTGCTGCCGGAGATGGTGCTCCTTATAGAGCTGGTGATGGTGTCAGAGCAGGTGCGAGTGTTGATGCCCGATCCTCCGGTAGATCAGACTGATCCGCTGACGCGGTCGGTGCCCAATCCTCAGCTGGATCAGACTGAGCTGCTGCCATTGTCAGTGCTAGAGCAACTATCGGTGCTCGATCTATGCGAGACAACGGTGATCGTGTCTGGTCTGCTATGAGCAGCTTTCTAACTTGACTAGGATCTGTGACCGTGATCCAGTTTTTTTTCTTCATTTCTTTTAAACGCGAGAAGGACTAATTGTGGCATTTTTGTTAAACCAAACTGCAGTTCATCATAGGGATTCAGCTTGTACTCAGACAACAGACTGATCCAATTTTTTCCAGTAATATAAGGGATGGACAGTGCCTTCTTTACTGACACGACATAAGAAGTGAAACCTGCAAAAATAGCCATTGTAGAGAAAACCAGACGGTTTATTCTATGATGAATGTCACATGGCAAAACCTGCATCGTAAAATTGCAGGAAAAGAAAGAAAACATGACATTAAATCATAAGATTTAGACAGTAAATCAATAAGATTTACTTGATGTGACACGAGTGAATCCTTACCGGGAAATCACTATGTTGAAGTACTAAACAAAAGATTGATCGTCTAACTACGCGTGGCATGTAGGGGCCCCGCCTACTCCCACAAGAAGGATAGTCTAAAGGTCGTGACAAATCGTATGGACCGAACATCCATGGGACTGGAAATCCTGGTGGGTGCGATAAACCCTGCAATGCATACAGATATTGGAGTGTAACCATAATTGATAAACTGTCCTCACAAAAAATATGATCTGGATACTTCAAAATATACAGACTGAATTGAGTGGACATACATTAACATAGACCGTTCTCAGGACTGACCGCACACCAAAAGAGGTAGTACTAATAAACAATACAGGGTTCACAAACACAAATCAAGTACTGAACAATAGTACTTACTACAGACAAGCAAAGTTGCACTAACTAAACTCTGCAGACTATTTCTTGCCACTGACCTACGGGATGAACCCCGCATAACTGACTAGGCCATGGACTTCGTGTGAGATGTCTACATGCACCATCACCATCTTGTCAACCTTGGAGAACCTAACCGAGTGGTCTTTCCACTCATAAACATGATGATGAAGACATGCCGCATCAGATTTGTTGGGAAGCTTTACAAGAAATACACCATTCGTAATCGAAGGCACAGCTAGGAAATAGTTGTGGTCAAGTATAGCCTCGAGAACACGCCTGACAACAATGCTACAGGAAAACACTAGTTCGGGACACGTGGCGACAAGGACACAGCAGCTGGATAGTTCAGCAGTAGAACTCATCATCAGGTCTTCCAGTTCACACGGCATGACTTTGAGAACTTCATCTCCACCGCGGACCTGGTTCTAATTCAAACAGAAACCATATTTTATTACCACCTCTGTTCAGAAATATAAGATGATTTTCGATATTATACTCCATATATGACTACATATACGCACAGAAATGAGTGAACAAAGACACTAGAACATGTCTTCAAAGGCATGAGAGTAGAGGGATTACATGCAATATCCATAACACAAGTTACTGAGGCAAATATACCCTCTTAAAAGGTAGCATTGATGTTCATAAAGTACTCCCTCCGTCCCAAAATTCTTGTCTTGGATTTCTCTAGATGCGGATTTATCAAGTCACATTTTAGTATTAGATACATCCGTATCTAGACAAATCTAAGATAAGAAATTTGGGACAGAGGGCATAGTTGAAAGTAATCTATAAGAAATCAGTGTCAACCTCTCGCATGTTTTGGTCAAAAGAGGAATTTAGAACCGTCATTTGGCACACTAAAATCACATGCAAGATCACCCAGAAAGTTGTACTACCAGTACTAGTACTACGTGTTAGATGAAAAAACACGATCAAGATCGAGAAAAAGATCGTCAACAAGAGACATTACCTGGACTTGCTTAATGAGGGATCCCGGAGAGGGGGGCTTGGACAGGGTAATGGCTTTGAGCTTGTATGCGGTAGTCTCGGCGGGGTGCTTGCGCTTCTTCGTACCATGAGCCTCGACAGTTTTGGCCAGAGCCATAGACATCACGTCGGCCGGTGCTCCGACGTCCATCCAAGAGAGGAAGCTGAGAGAGAAGAGAGAAAGGAGAAACGAGATGAGGGAGAAGCGAAGCGAGTGGGGGTTTTCTTCAAGAGTGGAAGCTGAGAGAGAAGAGTGAAATGATGGTTGCTTCGTCCGTCCAACTTACTGATGGAAAGGAGGGGGTTTTGTGATTTGATGGCTCATTGGGCATTACTGCGGCGTTCGATCAGGGTAGTCTACCGTCACCCTACTACGGATTAATTTAGTGCATGGCTGGTGGACCCAGATGCTGGCTGTCCCACACGTCGGCGAAAGTGAGTAATTTAGTGCATGGCTGGAGGAGGATCCACATGGTAGAGCGTGTCCACTGTTTTTCTGAAGAAAAAAATGATTACAGCAAGTGTTTCCACTCTTACGACAGAGGAGTGCGAAACACGACAGCCACTTGAACATACACAGTGCTCCTACTACTAGGCATGTGCAGTGTGGTTCATACGTCAGTACTACACAATCTTGTTGCTAGTGTAGTAAGATATGACAATAACAAATGATGTTGTGCGCATGTCAACTACTCTTATATGTAACATAGTACCGCTTTTTCGATTGTCCGGTCGAGAATGAACGTCGAGATCAATGTTAACAGAACTAGGTCCACAACTCACGGAGAGTACGGTGCTACAGTACTCCATGAAACATGAACCATATGAAGCACGAATAGTGTTAGGCAGGGTGTATGAAGGGTGCACTGGATGGGAGCAAAAGTTCCCTGCTCAACCCATTTGTGGGTGTTTGGCAGAGTGCATGAAGGGTGCATGAGTCCACACTAGTAGGTTGACAAAAATACATGAAGAGGAAACAATTATATTGAGATGAGAATGCAACCAAACACACCCACACGCTTTGTGCTACAGTGACTGATCTGCACCGTCTGAGTTTGATCCAACAGTCATGTTGCGCCGAGACATGGACATGCCCATGCAGAGGGCGCCTAAACACCACCGAAGTCCCTCTGCTTCTCGAGACGCACGGTGTTGGTGATGCAGGGTGCAACCGCCCGCAGAGCCCGCTCCCGGTCGACAGGAGCCAGCTCGTCAAGGACGGCGTCCAATGGCACGAATGGATTCCTGTGATGGAGCCCTGAAAGGATTCGCCCGGCAACAGCGACGGCACCCTTCAACCCCTCCTTGTCCAGCTCAGCCCCCACCATCGCGCAGAGACGACTCAGCTCCTCAGAGATATAGGTGAAGAAGGAGACCAGGTCAGGAAGCCGCAGCTCGTTGAAGTCGATCGGGTGGTCGAACGGGTTTAGCCCGACGGCCGGCATCGTTGCGCTAGCACGATGGTAGGCATCGCGCAGCCGCAACACGTGCATGGAAACTTGGTTCACCAAGTGGCTGAGGCGATCCTGGACCTCGTCACGATCGGCCCGCTCGCGCTCCAGCTGGCTCCCCTGACGGCCTATCGTATCTCCTGCTTTCTGCAGCAACACCGCCGACGCCTCGAGCATCTTTATGGTGGACACCTGCCGCTTTTGAAGCTCCGTGAACTCCCGCACATAACGGAGGAGCATGGCACTCCTCTCCTCCTTGAGCTCACAGAGCTCCACGTCCTTGGCCCTGAGCTCCGCATCCTTCGCATGCAGCTCCTGTGTCAGGAACCTCACCTCGGACTCCGTGATCTGCTGCGCCGCCATGGCACCAGGTAGAAGCAACGGGGAGAGGAAGTAAAGGGGGCGAAATGGCTGAAAGGCAATGCAATCTACGGGAAGGCAGAGGGAGCGGGGAATCTTTTGGTTTTCACCGTGGTAAAACACCAGTCGACGACTTCTCACATCAGGGAGCAGTGGGTTTTTACAGGCGGAGTCATCATGACTAATTGCTGCCGTGCCTGCTCCCGTCAATCAAAAAATTAAAAACCCTGCCGCGCCTGTTCCCGTCAATAAAAAAATTAAAAATCATGCCGCACCCAAACACCAGAGCAACGCCGCGGTAGATATTTAAATTTACCTGCCGGCAAGTAGATAAAAAAAGGGGTGAAAAACAAATGTGGCGGCGGCCTAGCTAATCGGTCGAACTAGCCCAACTAGCTAGCCACCATGCTTCACTGATGTACTCGGCGGGAAAGGTGGTCTTTCGTGATTTGACGACGCATTTACTTGCTTCGGTGCTACGACCGAGGAGGACCCAGAAAACGCGCGGTAGGGCATCCCAAGTCAGGAAGAATATATGCGTGCACCACTCTGGAGGACCCCGAAACCGCGCGGTAGGGTGTGCCACATCTCGGCACGGAGGAAAAATGTGTGTGTAAAAATATACTATATCATACGTAGTACCTATGGTTCGACCTCGGGACCCAGCCAGTCGGTCGAAAACACCCCACTAGCCACACAGCTTCATCATGCAAACATGGCACCGAGGATAGATGTGGTTAGCTCCGTCTCGACTAGCCACAACGTCTCTTGATCTAGGCGATTCTTCTATTTTTCCTAGATTTTTTTTAGTTGTAATAAAACCACGGCAAGCTAGCGCCGCTCTTCGTGTGTGCACGTGCAAAGGTTAGATGATGGAGAGAAGAGAGATTGAGACCGCAGACCTGGGACCCACCAGTAAGTGAGACAACGGTCATGCACGTGTTGACAAGGCACTCCCTCTACTCTACTCAACGCAAGTACTGTATAAAATCAAGTTATGGGACAAAGCCAACAACCATTCATTTTTTCAGGCTATCGACTTATGCTTTGTAGTCCAGGTTGCCAGTTCAAATCTCGTCTTTCAGATTTGTTAGTTTTATGTCCAAATTTGATTAATGACAAGTGGGACCCCCGTGTGTTGTTCCGATACTTCAGTGTAGGATGGTTTTTTGAACAAACACTCTGCGTGGTTAGATAAGTAACGGCACGAGTTACACATATTTTGCAAGTTTACGAACAAAAATGAAAGCGGCATAGAATATCACATCCACCCCGTAGCTTAGATACTATGGTGATACGAGTTTTTACACCGTTGGAAGTGAGATCCAATGGCTTCGGTGTAATCTTTGTAATTATGCGCAATTTCCAAACTCTCCAAAGGTTTTTTTGCAAATAAAACATTCAGGCCTCGTGTGTGCCGCTGCATCTTCGATCCAACGGCTCCCCGGTGCTGATATTAGGTGCTCCCCGTACCTTCATTACCCGCTACGGTGATATGAGCATCTAGGTCGTATGATCAGTGATCAGATGGCACATGCGTAGTACTTGTACTTTCTGCGCATTTCCCAAACTCTATCAGCCGTATATTGCAAAAAACATCAAACCTCCTACTGTGGGCCGTTAGATCTCAGTGAACTCGTATCACCATAGAATCTACGGTGCGGGAGCACCTCATACTCTCCCGTGCAAGAAAACATAAGGTGTTATCGCAACTTGGGTGCTATGGTGATACGAGCTTGGAGGTCGTTTGATCTGAGATCCAATGGCATCTGAGCAGTCTTTGTGCTTGTAAGCAGTGGCCGAACTCTTTTGGGGCTTTTCTGCAAAAAACCATTCGAACCACCGAGGAGGTGTTGGGTCACAAATCCAATGCCTCTGAAGAGCTTGTATCACCAAAGCATCTAAGGTGCGGTAGCACATCATATTCTTACATACAGGAGAATATGATGTCCTCCTTCATCTTAGATGTTACGGTGATACGAGCTTCGAGGTCGTTGGATATGGGATCAAAGGGCATCTAAGTAGTTTTTGTACAAATTGTGTGCAATTTTCAAACTCATCAAGGTTTCCTGCAAAAATATTAAGACACATCATGTGAGCTACTATATCTTAGATCTACAAGGTCCAAGCAAATCGTATCGGCATATAGCATCTAAGGTATGGGGGCACATGATATTCTCCCGGGGAGGAGGGGTGGGGGTGCACAACCAATCGGTGCTATGGAGGGTGGGGACAAATATAATCTAAACAACCCTAAACAGAGTTCCACAATTTTATCTAAGGTCAAGGGGTTGACCCCCGACAATCATAGCTCCACCAAGGATGGAAAAAGCGGTAGGCGTAAGCGGGGCGGTTGTCCTTTTCCTAGTGCCTAGGCGGTGCCTAAGCGCCATAGGCGCGGCCTAGGCCGTAATATGGTTTTTACTCGAAGTGTATTTGTGATTATTATATGGGTGTTGATATTAATTTAGGGCATATAAATAAGTTAATTACCGGCTACTAACATTGTAATATAACCTGTTTGGCATATCAGTGCAGTATGTGGCATGATTTCTTGCTTGGGTAGGCAATTCCTTGCTTGCCCTGCCTAGACCTCCATTTATGACCTAGGCGAGGAGTTTGGCCATTGCCTAGCGCCTAGGCGTGCCTAAGCGACTCCTAGACACTGCCTTTTCCAACAGAGGCTCCGCCTAAACACAACATTTGCATGTACTGTAGTACTAGACTTAATATCCATGTTTCAGTTTCATGTTCATTTTAAATATTGAACTAAGGACCATAGATGACTTACATTTTACTCCCTTCGTTCCTAAATAATAGTCTTTTAGAGGCTTCAAATGGACTGGCACATACATATGTATATAGACATATTTTAGAGTCTAGATTCACTCATTTTGCTCCGTATGTAGTCACTTGTTGAACTCTCTAAAAAACTAATATTTAGGAATAGAAGTGAAAGTGCTAGTGATCGACTAGACGGGGGTGAATAGGCGATTTTTATGAAAGTCTTCAAAACATGGAAGTTTCGAAGACAAACGATAGAAATAAACCTATTACCATATAGCGGAAGGTAGACTACGCTAGGCAAACCATAGTCAAGTATTCAATGAAGTGAAAGCATAATGACTAATAGCACCTAGGCAGTAAAGATCAGGTAGGAAGATGTTGTGAAGCCAATCAGAACAAGTAGTCACTCAGTGAAGACAAAAGATAATGCAATCATACAATGACTTCACAAGAACCAACAGTAAGCAAAGGGAAGGGAAGGATGAAACCAGTGACTCGTTGAAGACAATGATTTGTTGGACCAGTTCCAGTTGCTGTGACAGCTGTACGTCTGGTTAGGGAGGCTGAGATTCAACTCAGAAGACATCGTCTTCACCTTATTCCCCTTGAGCTAAGGACACCCAGTCCTCGCCCAATCACTCTGGTAAGTCTTCAAGGTAGACTTCCAAACCTTCACAGACTTCGTTCACCGGCGATCCACAATGACTCTTGGATGCTCAGAACGCGACGCCTAACTGGCTGGAGGATTCACAGTCCTCAAGTGTAATAAGTCTTCAGATCACACAGACAGGAAGACTTAAGTGATGCCTAACACTCTTTGGCTCTGGGTGTTTAGGGCTTTATCCTCGCAAGGAATTCTCTCTCAAAGGCTTCGAGGTGGGTTGCTCTCAAACGACAAAAGCCGTACTCTAACTCTGAGCAGCCAATCGTTTATCGTTGTAGGGGGTGGGCTATTTATAGCCACTAGGCAACCCGACCTGATTTGTCCGAAATGACCCTGGGTCACTAAGGAACTGACACTTGTTCCAACGGTCAGATTTCAAACACACACGGCACCTTTACTTGGACTACAAGCAAAGCTGACTTATCCAACTCTGGACAAGATTTGCTCTCATAGTCTTCACTCGAAGACATAGGATTTTGGTTAAGCATCACTTCAGTCATTCTGACTGGTTCTCTTGGACCCCACTTAATAGTACGGTGGTTCCTATGACTCAACAAAGAAGAAAAAGAACAACGAAAGAACTAAGTCTTCGCGCTCCATAGTCATCATGCGATGTCTTCTCTTGTCATAGTCTTCAATGTGAATGTCTTCACATACCACCTTTGTCTTCAATGTCTTCTTACATTTTTAGGGGTCATCTCTGGTAGGAAAACCGAATCAATGAGGGATTTCTACCTGTGTTATCCTGCAATTCTCACAAACACATTAGTCCCTCAACTAGGTTTGTCGTCAATACTCCAAAACCAACTAGGGGTGGCACTAGATGCACTTACAATCTCCCCCTTTTTGGTGATTGATGACAAACTAGTTGAAGTTTTCAATGGGGAATATAATATGTGAAATTGTAAAGGATAGGGGATTGTCTTCATAAGTTGCAAGGGCTCCCCCTGAAGATGTGCATATAAGTAATTTGCTTTTGGAATGCAAATGCACATGGCAGGTTGTACTTGTGGAGATCCTCTTCAACTTATGATGACAATTCATCATGCATGAAAAGTATGTGAAGATAATGACATGCATAATGAAAAATGGACGTCTCCAAAATGATCTAAGTGCGGAATTTATCGTCGCACATGCGGAATTTATCATCGCATCACAGAATAGCAAATAAGTAGCAGACGACCATCGAGTTTAAGTGTTACAACTCAAAGAACCAAATGTATCAAAACGAGAGTTGTAAACACTATGAAAAATATAAAGAAACTGCCCATATGGACCCGCTTGAAGACTATCAACCTCATATGCTTCTCCCCCTTTTGTCAGTAAGGACCAAAAAGGTTTGAAGACATAGAGCATCTACTCGTTCCCATGAGGAGTAGGTGAAGCAGCAAGGTCGTCGGTGTTGTTAGGCAGTGTAGACGAAGTTGGGGCAGTGTCGATGCATGCAGAAGTAGGGGGCGGTGAAGTAGCATCGTCTTCGTCATCGATCACTCTGGCATTCACAGTTGCCGCGGAGGAAGAGAACTCAGAGTCTTCAAGAGACGGAGTTCGTCGCAGCACAGTCCTTCTTGGAGGTGTGGAGTCAAACTTGAAGCGTTCAGAGAAGCCATCAACTTGAAGATCATCCTTAGAGCACATAAGCATCAGCCCTTTCCATGTACGCCGACAGGTTTCATGGGCAACAAAGGCATTCTTGGTGGCAAGATTATGAATCCTGTTTACGTCCACCAAGAGGCTTTGCATTTGGCGCTTCAGCCAGTCATGATGCCTATCCTGTTTCTGATGAAGGGCAACCAGAAGCTCTCAATCATTGAGAACACGGGATCGCTTCTTGGGCCGTTGGGCAATGGTGCTGACAGTGGCTTCAGTGAGGGCACGGTGAGGTGCACGTGTACTGCCAGCCAGAGGATAAACATGAGAGACTGCTTGAACTCCTTCAATGTTTTGAGAGAAGCTTTGATTCTCAGCATTCTAAAGACTAAGAGGCTCCTTGGCGGGCTCTGGATAGATCGCTTCAACTGACATATCGACATCAGGCAGAAAGATCCGATGATTGCGAGCAGAGGGCTGATAGGTGACAGCTGAGTGTAGTTTGATCAGCCGCATTATCCATGGAGCGTAAAACTTCAAGCCAAAAATGTCAGATCCTGATGCAGCAAGCTGGCGAATAAAGAAGTCTTGTGCATTGAAGCTTTTGCCATGAAGAATATGAAAGACCAACGTCTTCATTGCGCCTTTGAGCTTGGCATGTGGAGAATGTCCTTTGATGGGCCAGAGAGTTTGCCTTGTGGTGTGATAGATGGTACATGGCAGATACTCAAGGTCTTCAACATAGAACACCTTAGGATATTCAGCATCTGGAGGCAAAGGCTTCATCATGCTAAGCATCTGACTCATATTGGGCTCAGGCTTGTGGAAGATGCTTTCCATACCAGCACTGTGAAGCTGACAACCAGGTTCATACAGATCTCCTGGAGTGGGCAGGCCAGTAAGCTCAATGATATCAAAGGCTTTGGCTTCATGATGAACATTGCTTGCCATCCACTCAAGGACCCCCAAGTCTTCGGATCCCTGTTGTAGCCACGGATATGAAGAGTGGCATAGAATTGGAGCAGCAATTCTTCATTCCAGTGCTCCTTATCAGTGATGAACTGCAGCAAGCCTGACTCTCTGAAGCAATCCAGAGCTTCTTCCAAACAGGGCAGTCCAGTTATGGCTTCAGTGTCAAGACACATATGTGGGAAAATGCGACCTTGATTGTACGGAATGCAGGAGTAATAACTGCGCTGCTGATAACTGCAGAACCGATCAGAAGATATTCTTGCCTTGGTGTAGGGGTTCTTGGCGCTATCAAAGAAGGTGTTGTGTGCCCTGAAGCCATTGACATTGAACGATCCGGGTATAGATGCAGTGCCTGGAAACCTGGGCTACCTTGTTATTGGCTTCTGAACCTGAGGCCTGTGCTCAACGTGATTGTCAAACTGAGGACCAGCATCAGGCGGAGGAGTCAGAAAAGGCCATTTGACAGTCACAAGTTGGCCATAGTTGAATGCTTGCTTGATAGTGTGTGGCCTTGGTGGTGGAACAGGAGCAGTGGCATCAACAGAGGCATCAGGCTGCACATCTGTTGCAGTTGCATCATTGGCTTCATTGGCCTCTGGCACATTAGTTGGTGCAGGCTCCACATTTGCTTCAGCCATGACTACGTCATTGGCTTCAATTCTGTTGGTGGTGGCAGCCTCAAGATTCTCAACCTCCACTTGATAAGCTAGAGGGTCGGGCACAGACACGTTCACTTCAGGAACAGCTTCTTCAGAGTTTGGGGTGTAGGGACACGATCTTCTTCTTGTTTCTCATCGGCTGATGCAGCCGGGTTGTCTTCAACACATTTGGCTTCAGACTCAGAGACAGTCACAGTAGGAGTGGCATCTGGAAACACTTGACGAGCAACAGATTGGTGGCGCACTTCTCCTTCTAGAACGCTCGGAAGAGAGACATAAGACCTTTGTCCTTTGCGAAGCCTGCGTAGCACTGGCGACGCCTATGGAGATGGAGTTGGCTGGGCCTCAAAGTCATCATCTTCTTGCACTGATGGGGTTGCTGGGGGAGAGCTCGGAGTGTCTTGTCTCTGTGGGTGATCAGCCCACGATGCATCCTGAGCAGTTGGCGTCAGAGGACGAGCAATGCTGATGAGTTCGCTATGCGTAAGCACAGGAGATGATACTAGTTGGTGCTTGATCTGAGGAAGGACTTCATCATCTTCAACATTGTCATGGTGACCAATGTCTTCAGCAGCGGTGGGGTCAACTGCTGGAATGTCTTCAGCATTAGGAGCCTCTGTGGAAGCAGGCTCATGAACAATCAGTTGAAGCTCATGGTGTTCAGATGCAGGGAGAACCATTGAGATAGGTTCAACAACTAAGGGCTCTGTGGGAGCAGCCCGATCCTTCTTGGTTTTACGCTTCTTCTTAGAGGGAGCGACATCAGAAGCTTCAGGATTTTTCCTTTTACTGGCTTCAGCCTCGGCAGTCCTCGTCTTCTTCAGTTCTGAAGTGGTTGGCCTGACCTTTGGCTTCGAGCCAGTCATGCTGCTTGGGAAGACTATGCGAGGTTCTTCCTGCCTTGAAGGTGCAGATTGGTCAGTTGAGGGCTTCTTCTTCTTTGCAGCCATTCTTGGGTCGATGCCAGGACGACCAAGAGCCTTGCGCTTCTCAGCCTCATTGTAGGCTTGCACACACTTGTCAGCCAGGCTCTTCATGCGTTCACGAGAACCTTGAGCTTCTTCACGCTTTTTGAGAAAGGCTTCCTTGAGCTCGTGCAGCATAATCTTGAAGTTTTCACATCTTGCACGCTGAGCTTGGCCATGTGCTTCTTGAACTGAGCTTTCTCATAGTCGATCTTTTGCTTCAGTTCAACGATGCGCTAGGCTAGAGATAGCTCGGAAGCAATGGCGCCATGGAAGGGGACACTGAGGCCAATTGGAAGTTGCAGATCTTCAAAGCTGAGGTTGGGCGTGTCAAACCACTCATCAATGAAGTTATGGAGGATTGCCACATCAAAGAGAGGCAGATCATTGAAGATCTCTGCTTCTTCCTTGCTCTTGATCAGTTGCTCAAGAGCGTCATCTGCAAGATCTTCATCGCTGGAGAGATCAATAGCGTCATTACGCAGAATAGCAGCAGCAGTTAGTGCCTGATCAGTACTCTTTCTCATCTCAGTCTTCTTGGAGATACATGATAGATCTTCAGACTGCACACTGTCTTCAGGAGGTGCAGTATGTAACATCCCAAATTTTCAATTTGGAATGCTATACACTAGATCATCATGCATACCATAATTTCTTGCATTGGTCGATCCTAGAAATTTCACGCAACTCAAGGACCCTCGGAGAGAGTTGGAGATTTCGTCATTTTCATATTTGAGTTCTTCTCAAATTTTGAAGAAAGGATCATTGGATTTGTCGGAGTTTATTTGCTTTTTATTTGGATAGGAAAAAATGCGTGTTTTCAAAATTTGCATTCTAGGTCCCGAGAAAAGTTCATTTTGTTTGACTCATTTTTAGGAGTCGGGGAAAATTTACTTTGGGAGTTTTGGAGTTCGTTTAGATTTTATTTTCTGTGTTTTCTGCGCGCGAAACCTTTTCAAAAAAATCCCGCAGCGGCTGGGCCAAGGCCCAACCGCAGGCCAGGCCGGCCTCTCCCCTCGCGCGTGCGCGCAGCCGCGCGCCTGGTCGCTAGAGCCGCCGCCGCCCGAGTCCTACTCGGACTCCTCTTTCCTCTCCTCTCCTCTTTTCTTGCCCTCTCCCCCAAGTCTCCTCTCCCCTCACCCATATAAATACCCAAGCACCCCCCCCCCTAAAACCCCACACCAAGCCGCGCCCCTCACCCCGTGCTGCGCCCCAAGCCTTCCCAAGCCGCCGCCGTGCCGCCGCCTACGCCGCCTAGCGTCGCCGCCGCCCCTTGCCCGCGCCGCCGCCGCCCAACCCCGCCGCCGCCGGAACCTCGCCGGAGGTAGCCCCGCGCGGCGCCTCTTCTTTTCCTCGGTTCGGTTTTTCTTCTAAACCGTTCCGATTTTCTTTTTCATTCTTTGTTTCGGTTTTCTTTTCGAAACCCTAGATCGGTTTCGTTTTCTTTTCCGGTTTAGTTGCCTGGAGACCGTTCGCCGGACCGTTCGTCCTAACGAACGTGATCACCGGATTATTCGCCGGTTAACGAACGTCCGTTCGTTTAACCGTTCTTCTTTTTCTTTTCGTCGGATTTATTCCATGACCGCGATCTCAGATCCAATCTTCGTTCTAGTCTATATTCTCGCTCGTTTATCGGAATCAGGTGCTTCAAGTGCCTGGAGTTTCGTTTTGAAACCGCCGTTCTGACTAATCAACTTTAACTAAGTTTTTGCTACTGTAAAACTTGACCTATTTTCAACTTGCTAGAACCGAGTTGTTTTCTTCGCCGTTTGTTTTCCATTGTTTTGTTCGGTTCGTTCTTTCTTTGCAACCGGAGTTCTTAAGTTGAACTATCTGGTTCGATCTCTTGTTCGACTTTTACCTTTGCATTAGATGAGTACTTATTGTATGCTTGTTGTTTGTCTATGATAGATTACCCGGATTGCGCCGCCTGTTACTTCGAATCTCTAGGACTCGCGGATCATCAGCAAGGCAGGTAACACTTTGATCATACCTTTTCTACAACCCAGTTTTATTGCATTAGATCAATCCTCACACATTGCATGATTAGGATCTAATTAAATTGTGGGATGGGAAGTAGATGAGGTAGTACCTATTACCTGTTTATTATGAAACCTTTGGGAGTTACTTCTACGTTTGCTTATTATGCCATGCTATGCTAGTAGACGTGGATTGGGTGAGTGATATCCATGACAGATGTGAGATTGATAATTTTAATGGTTTATCTAAGGTGGCAACTTAAACCCACATCTGGGTGGATTGAGGCACCTGATGTCTATCAGGACTTGCCTATTTTTCTTTGGACCGCCACCCAGGCTCAAAGGGATCATAAGATCTTTCATACTAGAAACTTACGTGTGCAGCCACAAGCCAATATGGGCTCTGGCATAGTTGACTAAGTCGTGCGAACTCTTACAGGGTGGACTAGCAGATGTAGGGGAAAGTAGGTGTACCGGTCTATCCATCGTAAGGTGCTAGCGCTTCTGAAAGACTGTGTCTCGGTCATCCGTTTCTCAAACACCAGTAGTGCGAGAAATCCAACGGAGGCGATCGAGTCTTGTGGGGAAAAGTGCGCAAACCTTTGCAGAGTGTAATAAACTAATCATGATTAGCCGTGTCCCCGGTTATGGACATCTTGAGTATCTAGTACTTGAATATCATGTGAATCTCATCATGTTACTTCTAATTAATATTGTTGGGTTTTAATTGTTCACTTAATTGGGATCGGAATGCTATCAACCATTCTCGATGTTCAACCACCATGATAGTTAAATAAATTTATTCCTTTGAAGTAGGGAAAAACTGGCTTTACGCAAAACAGTAACCATAGAGCTTTCCACCAGCCAAATATGCATATAGTATAGCTGTTTCATTCCATTACTCTCTATGTGTTACCTTGCCAGCATATTCCATGTGCTGACCCGTTTCGGGCTGCAACGTTAATGTTGCAGACTTTTCAGACGACGATTAAGGTGCTTTTAGGTCGTGGTTCTATACTCAGTGATGCTGTTGGAGTTGATGGACCCATTTATCTTCCAAGTCTTCCGCTGTTATCGTTATTAGATGGCCTTAAGCCATATTTATTGTAATAAGTTCTCTTTTGAGACATCGATGTAATAAGTGTGTGATTGCTACTCTGCTATAAATCCTTCGAAGTACTGTGTGGTGTCAGCATTACTGATCCAGGGATGACACCGGAGCACAGAGACTTGATCCATTCGGGTCGGGTCGCTACAGAGATGGTATCAGAGCCCACGCTGACTGTAGGACACGACCACTAAGTTAAAGCCATAGATCACTATTCTCTCCTCATTTTCTAACTCCTCATCTTTTCTATTCTTTAGGATGAAGGACGCGAAGATCAAGTAGGCTCAACCAGATGAAGGCACACCTTTTGGATTTCACTTGAAGGAAGTCACCAAGTACCAAAACATTGGATTACCAAGTTTCACGGGAACCTTCAATGCCACCCTGCCTGAAGAGGAGCGCTGGAAGATTCAAGCTCATGTTCCGGGAAGGACATTCGCGCCAATCACGAAGCCCATAGATAGTATTTTCAATGCACCAACCTGGAGTCTGGGAAAGAGCATGGCAGCCCATATCACCATAGGATGCATTGGAGAAGTTTATCAAGAAGACCTCAAGGACACTATCTACCAGATTTGCGGACGCCGAGATGAACAATGGGAGTTAGTCAGCACCAAGAAGGATAGATCCATTGCAGCATTCATCCAGGAGTTAAACCAGCACATTCAACGCCACGAGAACCAGATGTGCAATGATATGATAGAGTTGAAGAATGCGAAGGCAAGGATCATCGAGCTAGAAGGAGAACTGAAGGCTACACGCAAGGACTACATGGACGAGATCGTAGCTCTAGCAAGACACAACGGCGATCTTAAGCAAGAGATTGAAGAACTCAAGAGGGAGTTAGCATCCAGGGAGGAAGACATGTACGTCGCATGTCCGGACAACTACATCATCAACGACGACACCGATTCGGATCCAAGTGAACCCGACTTTGAAGACGAAGCTGGAGCAGACATCATGGAGTCTTCCACCGGTTCAAATTTCTAGATGACCACCAAATATTAGTAGTATTTTCCCCCATGTATACACTATAGTTTGAGCACTTTCGCGATAGCTAGATCGATTGTAAGCCCTTGTTTGAATTGAATGAAGTGATTTTGTGTGAATTTGCTCATGTGCATTGGGGTAGTGCTTTCTCTTTAGACCTCTCTCTATTCTTATATCTCATCTTTTCTAAACCCTCAGATGCCTCCGAGACGTGACAATGGATTTCCACCGGAGCTCACTCAGTTGATCCAGCAGCAGAATCAATTGATGCAGATGTTAGTTCAGAATCAGCAGAACAACAACAACAACCCACCACCACCACCACCACCTTTTGACCACTTAGCCCGTTTTCTTAGGCTGAATCCGCCGGTGTTTTCTAGTAGCACCGAGCCGATAGTAGCAGACGATTGGCTCCGCAAGATAGGAAGGGAGTTGACCACTGCAAGATGCACGGATGGTGAGAAAGTGAAGTTTGCCGCACATCAGCTTGAAGGACCCGCGGCAGCATGGTGGGAGAATTTCACAGCCACCTTCCCAGTTGACACTGTCACATGGGATCAGTTTCAGCAAGCTTTCCGCACTGCACATGTTTCAGCAGGAGCTATGTCCATGAAGAAGCGTGAGTTTCGCAACTTATGCCAAGGAGGAAGGACAGTTGGCCAGTATGTTGATGATTTCAGCAAGTTAGCATGTTATGCCCCAGATGACGTTGCTACGGATGCAACCAAGCAGGAGAAGTTTCTGGAAGGATTGAATGATGAGTTAAGCATGCAGTTGATGGTAGCAAGTTTCAACAACTACCAGGAGTTGGTAGATCATGCCATCATGATTGAAGGGAAGCAACAGCAGATTGAGAACCGCAAGAGGAAGTATGGACAGGGGAAGTATAACTCTGGAGCCCAGCAGAAGCCCCGTTTTCCCCCTAAATCGGGATTTTAGTTTTAGCATACCCATGGAGGAGGTAGTTCGCACAACCACAATGGCCACAAGAATGGTAATGGGAATGGAGGAAGCAACGGCCAGAATCGAACCACCCCATCAACCCCATCCAAGAGAGATCTGAGTCAAGTCACCTGTTTCAAGTGTTCCAAGACCGGACATTATGCTAATGAATGTCCTGAAAGCCAGAATGGAAATGGCAATGGAAGCTCAGGGAAGAAGCCGAACCCTTTCAATAGGGGACAGGTGAACCATGTTAACGTGGAGGAGGTTGAAGATCAGCCTGATGTAGTAATCGGTAAGTTTTTGGTTAAGTCATTTACCGCACTCATTCTTTTCGATACTGGTGCATCACATTCATATATATCAAGGGGATTTGTGGAAAAATATAGCCTGCCCACTAGGATTCTTAAAACACCTATGCTAGTAAGTTCGCCAGGAGTAGAATACATGGCCAGTCAAGGATGCTTTCAAGTGCCATTAAGCATAGGAAGGCATGTTTTCCCAACAGATTTGATTATTCTGGAATCCCAAAGTCTAGATCTAATTCTCGGTATGGATTGGCTGTCGATGTATGGAGGAAACATCGATTGTGCTAGTAAGTCAATTTTGCTTACAACGCTAGAAGGAAGAAGGATCAAGTATGTATCCCGGCATGTGCCAAATAGGACACAGGTAAATTGCCTAACAGGAGTTGTGCAGGAGGAAGTACCAGTGGTAAAGGATTTTCTAGATGTATTTCCAGAAGAGTTGCCAGGCATGCCACTGGATAGAGACATTGAGTTTTTGATTGAGTTATTGCCAGGTAGAGGCCCAATATCGAAGCGACCATACCAGATGCCAGCAAAGGATTTGGTAGAAATTAAGAATCAGATTAAGGAGTTACTACAGAAAGGTTACATTCGCCCAAGTTCTTCGCCTTGGGGATCACCCGTACTTCTAGTGGAGAAGAAGGATGGATCATTATGGATGGTTGTTGATTACCGTGGATTAAATGAAGTAACCATCAAGAACAAGTACCCACTGCCAATGATTAATGATCTGTTTGATCGTTTGCAAGGAGCTAAAGTGTTTTCCAAGATCGATTTGCGATCAGGGTACCACCAGTTGAAGATCCGAGAGCAGGACATACCTAAGACAGCATTCACCACAAGATATGGACTGTATGAGTATACCGTTATGTCATTTGGATTGACTAACGCACCTGCCTATTTTATGAACCTGATGAACAAAGTGTTTATGGAGTTTTTGGATAAGTTCGTCATAGTGTTCATTGATGATATCCTGGTTTATTCAAAGAATGAAGAAGAGCATAAGGAACATTTGCGTTTTGTTTTGGAGAAACTAAGGGAACATCAGTTATATGCCAAATTTAGCAAATGTGAGTTTTGGTTGAAGGAAGTTGGATTTCTTGGACACGTTATATCCGGAGAAGGGATAGCAGTTGACCCCGCAAAGGTTGAGACCGTAACCGAATGGGAAGCACCAACGACAGTTGGAGAGATCCGGAGTTTTCTTGGACTCGCAGGATACTACCGGAGATTCATTGAGAACTTTTCAAAGATTGCGAAGCCTATGACGGAATTGTTGAAGAAGGATACCAAGTTCAATTGGACTGAGGAGTGTGAGGCTAGTTTCTAGGAGTTGAAGAAATGTTTGGTTACCTCACCAGTGTTGATTTTGCTAGATCAGACCAAGGATTATGAGGTGTATTGCGACGCTTCACGTCAAGGACTTGGAGCAGTGCTTATGCAGGAAGGGAGAGTTGTTTCGTATGCGTCACGACAACTGAAACCTCATGAGTTGAATTACGCCACCCATGATTTGGAGTTAGCAGCCGTAGTGCATGCATTGAAGACATGGAGACATTTCCTCATTGGAAATCATTGTGAGGTGTACACGGATCACAAGAGTTTGAAGTACATTTTCACGCAGAACGAGTTGAATCTCAGACAAAGGAGATGGTTGGAGCTCATCAAGGATTATGACATGAGATTGCATTACCATCCCGGAAAAGCTAATGTAGTAGCAGACGCATTGAGCCGTAAGAGCCATGTAAATACGTTGATGACGGGAGGTATACCCAAGGAGTTAGCAGAAAACCTTCGTGAACTAAGTTTAGAGATAGTTCCAAAAGGCTATGCGGCGGCATTGGAGATTCAGTCAACATTGATGGATAAAATCAGAGAGGCTCAGAAATCTGACAAGGAGATTGCCTCTATAAAGGAGAAACTAAGCAAAGGAAAAGTGAAGGGATTTCGTGAGGATGAGAACGATATCCTATGGTTTGAGGACCGTGTTTATGTGCCAAATGACCCGGAGATCAGGAAGTTGATTTTACAAGAGGCACATGATTCACCCTATTCGATTCACCCAGGAAATACCAAGATGTATTTGGATTTGAAGGAGACATTCTGGTGGACCGGAATGAAGATGGATATTGCAGCATATGTAGCAGTTTGTGACGTATGTCATAGAGTAAAGGCAGAGCATCAGAAGCCAGCCGGATTGTTGCAACCATTGCCGATACCCGAATGGAAGTGGGATAAGATAGGCATGGATTTTATCATAGGACTACCCAGGACGAAGGCAGGATATGACTCGATATGGGTAGTAGTTGATCGTTTGACGAAGGTAGCACATTTCATTCCAGTTAAGACCACTTACACCAGTGCTAAGTTGGCAAAGATATACATGACTAGGATCATTTGTTTGCATGGAGTTCCGAGGAGTATTGTATCAGACAGAGGAACCCAATTTACCTCAAAGTTTTGGAATCAGTTGCATGAAACTTTGGGAACCAGGCTAGAGTTCAGCACCGCTTTTCATCCGCAGACAGATGGACAGACCGAGAGAGTCAATCAGATTTTGGAAGATATGCTGAGAGCTTGTGCACTAGATTATGGATCTAGTTCGTACGATAACTTGCCGTATGCGGAATTTTCTTATAACAACAGTTACCAAACCAGTTTGAAGATGGCACCTTTTGAAGCTTTATACGGAAGGAGGTGCAGGACGCCGTTGTCATGGGACGAAGTTGGAGACCGTCAATTCTTTGGACCAGATTTGATTAAGGAGTCTGAACAGAAAGTTAAGTTGATTCGTGATAGGCTCAAGGTAGCCCAGTCCAGGCAGAAGAGCTACGCAGATTCTAAACGCAAGGAGACAGTTTACGAAATAGGAGACAGTTTACGAAATAGGAGACAGAGTGTATCTCCGAGTAACCCCACTACAAGGAGTTAAGCGCTTTGGAGTTAAGGGAAAATTAGCACCGCGTTTCGTTGGACCGTATAAGATCTTGCAACGTATGGGAGAAGTCGCTTATAAGTTGGAATTACCAGAGGGACTGTCAGGAGTTCATGACGTATTCCATGTTTCTCAGCTGAAGAAATGTCACGCCGAGATGGCGGAGGTACCGTTAAGAGATACAGTGCCGCTTGAAGCGATTCAGTTGAAGGACGACTTAACGTATGAAGAGAAACCAGTCAAGATTCTCGAGTTTGCCAGCCGAGTTACCCGCAGCAAGGTTATCAAGTTTTGCAAAGTTCAGTGGAACCACCACTCAGAGGATGAAGCCACCTGGGAGAGAGAAGAAGATTTGCTCAAGGACCACCCTCACCTATTTTCTAACCAACCCGAATCTCGAGGGCGAGATTCATCTTAAGGGGGGTAGGTTTGTAACATCCCAAATTTTCAATTTGGAATGCTATACACTAGATCATCATGCATACCATAATTTCTTGCATTGGTCGATCCTAGAAATTTCACGCAACTCAAGGACCCTCGGAGAGAGTTGGAGATTTCGTCATTTTCATATTTGAGTTCTTCTCAAATTTTGAAGAAAGGATCATTGGATTTGTCGGAGTTTATTTGCTTTTTATTTGGATAGGAAAAAATGCGTGTTTTCAAAATTTGCATTCTAGGTCCCGAGAAAAGTTCATTTTGTTCGACTCATTTTTAGGAGTCTGGGAAAATTTACTTTGGGAGTTTTGGAGTTCGTTTAGATTTTATTTTCTGTGTTTTTCTGCGTGCGAAACCTTTTTTTAAAAATCCCGCAGCGCCTGGGCCAAGGCCAGGCCGGCCTCTCCCCTCGCGCGCGCGCGTGCAGCCGCGCGCCTGGTCGCTAGCGCCGCCGCCGCCCGAGTCCTACTCGGACTCCTCTTTCCTCTTTCCTCTCCTCTCCTCTTTTCTTGCCCCCTCCCCCAAGTCTCCTCTCCCCTCACCTATATAAATACCCAAGCACCCCCCCTAAAACCCCACACCAAGCCGCGCCCCTCACCCCGCGCCGTGCCCCAAGCCTCCCCAAGCGGCCGCCGCGCCGCCGCCTACGCCGCCTAGCGCCGCCGCCGCCCCTTGCCCGCGCCGCTGACACCTTACTTCGCCGCCGCCGCCCAACCCCGCCGCCCGCCGGAACCCCTCGCCGGAGGTAGCCCCGCGCCGCGCCTCTTCTTTTCCTCGGTTCGGTTTTTCTTCTGAACCGTTCCGATTTTATTTTTCGTTCTTTGTTTCGGTTTCTTTTCCGGTTTAGTTTCCTAGAGACCGTTCGCCGGACCATTCGTCCTAATGAACGTGATCACCGGATTATTCCCCGGTTAACGAACATCCGTTCGTTTAACCGTTCTTCTTTTTCTTTTCATCGGATTTATTCCACGATCGCGATCTCAGATCCGATCTTCGTTCTAGTCTATCTTCTCGCTCGTTTATCGGAATCAGGTGATTCAAGCGCCTGGAGTTTCGTTTCGAAACCGCCGTTCTGACTAATCAACTTTAACTAAGTTTTTGCTACTGTAAAACTTGACCTAGTTTCAACTTGCTAGAACCGAGTTGTTTTCTTCCGCCGTTTGTTTTCCGTTGTTTTGTTCGGTTCGTTCTTTCTTTGCAACTGGAGTTCTTAAGTTGAACTATCTGGTTCGATCTCTTGTTCGAGTTTTACCTATGCATTAGATGAGTACTTATTGTATGCTTGTTGTTTGTCTGCGATAGATTACCCGGATTGCGCCGCCTGTTACTTCGAATCTCTAGGACTCGCGGATCATCAACAAGGCAAGTAACACTTTGATCATACCTTTTCTACAACCCAGTTTTATTGCATTAGATCAATCCTCACACATTGCATGATTAGGATCTAATTAAATTGTGGGATGGGAAGTAGATGAGGTTGTACCTATTACCTGTTTATTATGAAACCTTTGGGAGTTACTTCTATGTTTGCTTATTATGACATGCTATGCTAGTAGACGTGGATTGGGTGAGTGATATCCATGACAGATGTGAGATTGATAATTTTAATGGTTTATCTAAGGTGGCAACTTAAACCCACATCTGGGTGGATTGAGGCACCTGATGTCTATCAGGACTTGCCTATTTTTCTTTGGACCGCCACCCAGGCTCAAAGGGATCATAAGATCTTTCATACTAGAAACTTACGTGTGCAGCCACAAGCCAATATGGGCTCTGGCATAGTTGACTAAGTCGTGCGAACTCTTACAGGGTGGACTAGCAGATGTAGGGGAAAGTAGGTGTACCGGTCTATCCATCGTAAGGTGCTAGCGCTTCTGAAAGACTGTGTCTCGGTCATCCGTTTCTCAAACACCAGTAGTGCGAGAAATCCAACGGAGGCGATCGAGTCTTGTGGGGAAAAGTGCGCAAACCTTTGCAGAGTGTAATAAACTAATCATGATTAGCCGTGTCCCCGGTTATGGACATCTTGAGTATCTAGTACTTGAATATCATGTGAATCTCATCATGTTACTTCTAATTAATATTGTTGGGTTTTAATTGTTCACTTAATTGGGATCGGAATGCTGTCAACCATTCTCGATGTTCAACCGCCATGATAGTTAAATAAATTTATTCCTTTGCAGTAGGGAAAAACTGGCTTTACGCAAAACGGTAACCATGGAGCTTTCCACCAGCCAAATATGCATATAGTATAGCTGTTTCATTCCATTACTCTCTATGTGTTACCTTGCCAGCATATTCCATGTGCTGACCCGTTTCGGGCTGCAACGTTAATGTTGCAGACTTTTCACACGACGATTAAGGTGCTTTTAGGTCGTGGTTCTATACTCAGTGATGCCGTTGGAGTTGATGGACCCATTTATCTTCCAAGTCTTCTGCTGTTATCGTTATTAGATGGCCTTAAGCCATATTTATTGTAATAAGTTCTCTTTTGAGACATTGATGTAATAAGTGTGGGATTGCTACTCTGCTATAAATCCTTTGAAGTACTGTGCGATGTCAGCATTACTGATCCAGGGATGACACCGAAGCATAGAGACTTGATCCATTCGGGTCGGGTCGCTAAACAGTAGCCAGTGGCTTCGCGTGTAAGACCTTTGGTGCAGGAGCAGGCTTTGAAGCTTTAGGCTTCTTCAGTTTCTTTGGCTTCGACGGTGCAGGCGCTTCATCAGATTCAGCGTCATCTGCAGGCTCATCCACGGCTGTCCCTTGAACCATGATATAAGTGATGAGACCTTCCAGGTTGTAGAAGGGCCCAACAAGATTAGGTTCGGCTTCGCTGGTGCCATCGGCACGGGGAGCAGAAGGACCAGGGTTGAAGTCTAGTCCCAATGTCTTCTTGTTTTGCTTAGCCGAGTTCTTGGCAAACTGGAAGTTGCGCTTGAACAGATTGTCGTCACGACACCTTATCAATGATGATGGATCAGCATCTGCAGGCTGTGGTCCACGGACCATGCAGGGATAGAAGCCTTGTTCAATGGCTTCATCTCTGGACCTAGGCTGACGATTTCTGTATAGGATGTCTCCCCATGGTCGCTTGATGGCATTCTTCTCTGCATATTCCTGGGTCACAAACCTGTACTTGAACCATTGCTCAGCCCAGTACCTTCGAATCCATTGGATTCGTGTCTTGCGCTGATTGTAATCCTCTTCTGGGTCTGTCTTGTACAGCTCTAAGAGATCATCAGGCAGATCTCTTGATGTTCCCCCTCGACGCTGTCGGCCACCCTTCCTTGCTGATTTCTCTGTAGCCATGATCTTCAAACTGAATGGCTTCAACGCGTTCAAAGGTTTCAAAGGCTTCCGCTTGCTGGTCAAACAGGAACTGGCTTGGGAGAATTTATATGATGCTGTAAAAATTCTGCAAATGAATGCAGACTATGAGAACCAAGGGATTCTGCCACGGACATGTACCTGTGACAGCATTAAGGTGCGAAGGAAGGGGAAGAGGTCATATGCATTCTTAGAAGATTTTGAAGATAAATCGGTTTAGAAAACATTGACCTCATAGTACGAAGACATTCACTCATAGATAGAGAGTTGGTTCCAGATTTGTACGAATCCACGAATAAGTACAAGTGAGGAATCTAACTACTTTGTGAAGCATAAGTGAACATACTAGGCATATTATGAGATGCAGTGTGAAATAGATCCAACTTGTGTGAACAGAAACTGCTTGTGGTAGAAACTGATGGATCTATAGAATCAAAGGTGCCGTAAAAAGAAGTTTTATTTACCACACAAAGAACTGCTAGACAGAGTGGGAGAGGAGGCCGAGCAGATCGATCATCCATGCCCTAACTTGGCGACGAAGGACTCCTACGGCAACGGCGGAGAAGACGATGTCTGCGGCCTGCGTGAAGACGGCGTCGGTGAGGTCGCGGCAACTAAGCACTTCGTCGCCGGCGTCGTCGAGGGAGAGCGGTGGCGCTAGGGTTTGTGCGAGAGTGGAAGAAAGGATAATGACTGTGGTGATGCGTGTATTTATAGAGACAGGGACGGCACAGTGTTATTACACAGGTGCCCCTGGCGATTCACATCTGAAGGACACGTGGCCATCACACAACATATCGAAGGTTGTTCCACGTTCCCACGCACGCCTGGATTGTCGGGTGGTCGTTCCCACTTCTACGGGTTTCAGGTGAAGGAATTAGCATTGAAAATGGACTTAATGTTTGTCTCCGTATCTTCTGCTGACAAGGGAGCGGAGAAGATATTCGACAGTTTCAATAGAATGCATATGATTTGGAGAGATAGAGTTTGAGATAGAAAGCGTAGAGAGGTTAGGGTCCGATCACATTCACTTAGTTCAAAAGATTCAACAAGAAGACATAGCTATAAGTGAATGCTGTAGAGGACAGAACACTAGTACATATATATATGAGAAAGACAGTCAAATCAACATAGTGAAGATAATCATGAAGACAAGTTGAGATTGAAGCCAAACCCAATGTGAAGACATACCAAACGTAACGCCATGAGTGAAGCACTTCAAACAGAAAAATTTAGTGGTGGTGTTACCCATCGTATAGGAAGTATTAGACTCGGACACGGCGCACAATTATCGTGGCGCTCCGAAGTCAAATTCCACATTAATGTATTCACACTTAGAATGTAAGTCTTCATTGATTGAAGATATACTTTACTTCGTGTGTTGCACATCTAAGTCGTCAATATGCATAAGTGTTAGGATGTGTGCCTGATCACAGGACATTTGAGGATTCCAATATATTTAGCTCACACCGTAACTTGCAAAACCTCTTCTAATCCAAGGGCTTGGTGAAGATATCTGCCAATTGCTCTTCAGTGTTGACATGTATGATATCAATATCTTCCTTCACAACATGATCTCTGAGAAAGTGATGATGAATTTCAACGTGCTTTGTCTTCGAGTGCTGAACTGGGTTGTTGGCCATCTTGATGGCACTTTCGTTGTCGCGGTAGAGTGGCACTTGCTTCAGATGAATGCCATAATCTTTGAGTGTTTGCTTCATCCATAGAAGCTGAGCGCAGCAAGATCCAGCAGCAATGTATTCAGATTCAGTAGTGGAGAGAGATACACAGTTCTGCTTCTTTGAAGACCAACATATAAGTGATCGTCCCAGAAAATGACATGTGCCTGATGTAGACTTGCGAACCACCTTGTCACCAGCATAATCAGCATCCGAGAATCCAACCAGATCAAACTCTGAACCCTTTGGATACCATAATCCTAATGTTGGGGTGTGAGCCAAATATCGAAGAATTCGCTTCACAGCTAAGTGATGCGATTCCTTTGGTGCCGCTTGGAATCGAGCACACATGCAAACACTAAGCATAATATCTGGCCTAGATGCACATAGATAAAGTAAAGAACCAATCATGGAGCAGTATACCTTTTGATCGAACTCTTTACCATTGTCGTCGGGACCCAGATGATGTTTGGCTGGCATTGGAGTCGTGAAGCCTTTGCAGTCTTGCATCCCAAATTTCTTCAGGCAATCTTTGAGCTACTTCTCTTGAGATATGAAGATGCTGTTGCGTTGCTGACGTATTTGAAGACCAAGGAAGAACTTCAGCTCACCCATCATGGACATCTGATATTGCTCTTGCATCATATATCCAAATTCGTCTGTGTATTTCTGATTGGTGCAGCCGAAGATAATGTCATCCACATATATTTGGCACACAAACAGTTCACCATCAGATGTCTTCGTGAAGAGAGTGGGATCGAGGGAACCAGGTTTGAAGCCTTTGCTCTTCAGGAAGTATTTGAGTGTGTCATACCAAGCCCGAGGGGCTTGTTTGAGGCCATACAGCGCCTTGTTGAGCTTGTACACCATGTCAGGATGTTTTGGATCTTCAAAGCCAGGCGGTTGTGCAACATACACTTCTTCGTCAATCTTGCCATTGAGAAAAGCGCTCTTCACATCCATTTGATACAGAAGAATGTTATGATGATTTGCATAGGCCAGCAATATGCGTATGGCTTCAAGTCTAGCCACAGGAGCAAATGTTTCATCGAAGTCAATCCCTTCAACTTGAGTGTACCCTTGAGCAACGAGACGAGCTTTGTTTCTGACAACTTGACCATGCTCATCTCGCTTGTTGCGATATATCCATTTGGTGCCTATTATATTGTGCTTGTGAGGATCAGGACGCTTAACCAGTTCCCATACATTATTTAGCTCAAACTGTTGAACCTCTTCTTGCATAGCTTGAATCCATTCAGGTTCCATGAAGGCTTCTTCAACTTTCTTGGGTTCAGATATTGAGACAAATGCGAAGTGCCCACAGAAATTTGCTAGCTGTGCTGCCCTTGAACGAGTGAGTGGACCTGGTGCATTAATGCTATCAATTATTCTCTCAATATGTACTTCATTTGCGACAAGAGGATGTATAGGACGAAGATTTTTCTCTTGCTGATCATTGTCATCGTTAGAAGGATTGTCTTCAGGCTGAGCATTGTCTTCAGTTTGATCATTGTCTTCAGGTTGATCAGGTGCGGAGATGATAAGTTCCTCTTCAGGCTGAGTTTCAGAAGGTATGATTTCTCCAGTTCCCATAAGTTTGATTGATTCACTGGATGGAACTTCATCTAGCACATTTGGCAGGTGCTCTCTTTGTGAGCCGTTAGTCTCATCGAACCGCACATCCACTGTTTCAACCACTTTATAATGAAAGAGGTTGAAGACTCTGTAGGAGTGCGAATCCTTTCCATATCCAAGCATAAAACCTTCATGTGCTTTTGGTGCAAATTTTCAAGTGTGATGTGGATCCTTGATCCAGCACCTGGCACCAAATACTCTGAAGTAACTGACATTTGGCTTCTTTCCAGTAAGGAGCTCATAGGATGTCTCTTTGAGAAGCTTGTGAAGATAAACACGGTTGATGATATGGCACGCAGTATCAATAGCTTCAGGCCAGAACTTTCTTGGAGTCTTGTATTCATCAAGCATCGTCCGGGCCATCTCAATAAGTGTTCTATTCTTGCGTTCCACGACGCAATTCTGCTGTGGTGTGTACGGAGCTGAGAATTCATGTGTAATGCCCAAAGTATCAAGATAAGTGTCTAGACCAGTGTTCTTGAATTCAGTGCCATTATCACTTTTGATGTGCTTGATCTTGACACCATAGTTGTTCAGGGCTCGATTGGCGAAGCGTCTGAAGACATCCTGCACTTCAGTCTTGTAGAGGATTATATGCACCCAAGTATATCTTTAATAATCATCAACAATGACAAAGCCATAGAGACAAGCAGTAGTAGTAAGAGTTGAGTAATGAGTGGGACCGAAAAGATCCATGCTTCACAGGGTTGAGTCGTTGTCATGATTGTCTTCGAGGGATGATTGGCCCTCGTCATCTTTCCTGCTTCACAGGCACCGGATAAGTGATCCTTCTTGAACTTGACGCCCTTGATGCCTATGACATGCTTCTTCCTTGCAAGGGTGTGGAGGTTCCTCATGCCAACATGCCCTAGCCTCCGATGCCAGAGCCAGCATTTAGAAGCTTTTGCTAAAAGACATACGGCAAGTTGTGGTCCTGCTGAGAAATCTACCATGTACAAATCATCTTTCCGATACCCTTCAAACACTATAGACTTGTCAGATTCCATTAGTACAAGGCAACGATATTTTCCAAACATCACAATCATGTTTAAATCGCAAAGCATTGAAACAGACATTAAGTTGAAACCAAGGGATTCAACAAGCATGACTTTATCCATGTGTTGATCCTTTGAGATTGCAACTCTACCTAGACCCAATACCTTGCTTTTACCAGTGTCAGCAAATGTGATGTGACTTTTGTCAGATGGACGTAGTGTTGAGTCCATAAGAAGGCTTCGCTTGCCAGTCATGTGATTGGTACACCCACTATCAATAATCCATTCTGAAGCAGCTGGTGTCGTACCCTACAGTGCAGTTAGGGGGATAGGCTTCATGAAGAGAATTGTGAAGCAAAAACATTTGGCAAACCAGTGGATTATGAAAGCTTAGATTGAGATTGGGACTGATAGGGCGAGTAGCAAGCGATTCAGGAACAAAGTACATAATAAGACCATTTGGGCATTTGATCTTGCGCCCTACAAGATGTTTAAGGTCCCCAGCAATAGCGTCAGATGATTTTGGTTTTCGGTTGTAGACCTTTCCATGCAAAAGAGAGTTAAGCTTTCTTAGCCACCCACATCTTCAAGAGTGGCTTCGAAGCAATGAGTCTAAGTGCAGCATCTGAGAACTTTGGCTTTGGAGCCCTAGCAAAAAGTCTTGCAGGTGGACAATAGTACTCATAAGAATAAGTAGAATAGTTCTTGGTCTTATGAACATGGCGGTTTGATGAAACGCGCTCATATTCACAGGCCTGAGTACGGTTTCCCTGCAAAACATTTGTGTTAGTGCGACTCAGGTGAGTCCTCTGTCTGTATGAAGCCTTTGGACCGTATGAAGCCTATGGTCTGTGGTTTGTCTTCTTCACCTGTGGTGTCATGATGACATTCACAGGAAGATTCTCCAAACACCTTTTCGGCACCCAGACCTTCTTCATAGGCGGTCCATTCCTGCAGTTAGTACCAATATACCTGGCAAACACTTCACCATTCTGATTCTTAAACAGTTTATAGTTTGCATCAAAGGATTCATCAATAACAATGGGATTAGCACAAGTGAAGCCAGATAGAGTGGATGGATCCGCTGAAGGTTCCTTTGCAGCAACCCATGTGGTTCTGGGGTACTGCTCAGGTTTCCAATAAGAGCCATCAGCATTCATTTTCCTTTCGAACCCAACACCCTCTTTCCTAGGGTTTCGGTTCAGGATCTGCCTTTTGAGGACATCACATAGTGTCTGATGCCCTTTGAGACTTTTGTACATCCTTGTTTCAAGCAATGTCTTCAACCTAGCATTCTCATCAGCAATAGCAGTGGTATCCTCAGCAGAGGGGTTAGTTACCACATCAACAGTTGAAGATATTGCAACAGTAGCAGCAGTAGAACACTCAGCAACAGAAGTAGCATTGTCACGCTCGATGCATTTAAGACATGGTGGTTCAAATCCTTCCTGAGCGGAACTGATCTGTTCGGTGCAAAGTGACTCATTTTCCTTTTGAAGATCTTCATGAGCCGCTCTCAATTTCTCAAGATCTTGCTTCCTTTGAAGATAATCATAGGAATGCTTTTCATGAGTTGTTGAGAGAGTTTCATGACGACTTTCAAGTTCCTCATACTTAACGTGAAGATTTTTTATGTCTTCAATTAAGGACTGAGATTAAGTCATTTCAGCGTCTAACATATCATCGCTTTTGTCAAACAGTTTTTGAATTTGTTCCATAACTTTCTGTTGTTCAGTTGCAATTTTAGCAAGTGTTTTGTAGCTGGGTTTTGAACCACAATCAGAGTCATCTTCACTAGATGTTTGATAGCGAGTAGTGCATGTGTTTACCTTGGCACTGCGTGCCATGAAGCAATAGGTAGGAGCGGAGTAGTCCCTGTCATTTTCATCGAACTCATTGTCATCAGTGTTGAAGATGCACTTGGCAACGTATGTTGTAGCCATACTTGCAACGCCAGAATCAGACTCCTCCTCAGACTCCACCTCTGCCTCCTCAGAAGCGGACTCCTCCTCTGAATCCATTTCCTTGCCAACAAACGCACGTGCCTTGCCAGATGAGCTCTTCTTGTGTGATGAAGACTTTGAGGAAGACTTGGAAGAAGACTTTGAATATTTCGTCTTCTTCTTGTCGTCAGAGTCTTATTCCTTTCTCTTCTTCTTCTTGTTGTTCTCATTGTCCCACTGCGGACACTCAGAGATGTAGTAGCCAGGTTTCTTGCACTTGTGGCATGTTCTCTTCTTGTAGTCATGAGCAAAAGCTTCATCATTACTTGAGCTTGATCGTGAAGACTTTCTGAAGCCTTTCTTCTTCGTGAATTTTTGGAACTTCTTCACAAGCATAGCAAGCTCCATTCCAATGTCTTTAGGATCATCAGAACTGCTATCAGATTCTTCTTCAGATGAGGAGACAGCTTTTGCCTTCAAGGCACGAGTTGGCCCATAGTTGGGACCGTAGATGTCTCTTTTCTCAGAAAGCTAAAACTCATGTGTGTTGAGCCTCTCAAGTATGTCAGACGGATCGAGTGTCCTAAAATCAGGACGTTCTTGAATCATCAGGGCTAGGGTGTCAAACGAGCTGTCAAGTGATCTCGGGAGTGTCTTGAGGACTTCATGCTTGGTGATCTCAGTGGCGCCGAGAGCTTGAAGCTCATTTGTGATGTCAGTGAGTCGATCAAACGTGAGCTGGACGTTCTCATTGTCATTTATCTTGAAGCGGTTCAAGAGGTTGCGAAGGACACTGATTCTCTGATCCCTCTGGGTTGAGACGCCTTCATTGACCTTGGAGAGCCAGTCCCAGACTAGCTTAGATGTTTCCAAAGCACTCACGCGGCCATACTGTCCTTTGGTCAGATGACCACAAATGATGTTCTTGGCAGTGGAGTCCAGTTGAACGAACTTCTTGACATCAGCAGCGGTGACACCTTCACCAGCCTTGGGCACACCATTCTTGACAACATACCATAGGTCGACATCAATGGCTTCAAGATGCATGCACATCTTATTCTTCCAGTAGGGATATTCAGTTTCATCGAATACGGGGCAAGCGGCGGAGACTTTAATTATCCCTGCAGTCGACATAGCTAAAACTCCAGGTGGTTAAACCAAATCACACAGAACAAGGGAGTACCTTGCTCTGATACCAATTGAAAGTGCTAGTGATCGACTAGAGGGGGGGTGAATAGGCGATTTTTATGGAAGTCTTCAAAACATGGAAGTTTCAAAGACAAACGATAGAAATAAACCTATTACCATATAGTGGAAGGTAGACTACGCTAGGAAAACCATAGTCAAGTATTCAATGAAGTGAAAGCATAATGACTAATAGTAGCTAGGCAGTAAAGATCGGGTAGGAAGATGTTGTGAAGCCAATCAGAACAAGTAGTCACTCAGTAAAGACAAAAGAAAATGCAATCATACAATGACTTCACAAGAACCAACAGTAAGCAAAGGGAAGGGAAGGATGAAACCAGTGACTCGTTGAAGACAATGATTTGTTGGACCAGTTCCAGTTGCTGTAACAACTGTACATCTGGTTAGGGAGGCTGAGATTCAACTCAGAAGACCTCGTCTTCACCTTATTCCCCTTGAGCTAAGAACACCCAGTCCTCACCCAATCACTCTGGTAAGTCTTCAAGGTAGACTTCCAAACCTTCACAGCCTTCGTTCATCGGCGATCCACAATGACTCTTGGATGCTCAGAACGCGACGCCTAACCGGCTGGAGGATTCACAGTCCTCAAGTGTAATAAGTCTTCAGATCACACAGACAGGAAGACTTAAGTGATGCCTAACACTCTTTGGCTCTGGGTGTTTAGGGCTTTATCCTCGCAAGGAATTCTCTCTCAAAGGCTTCGAGGTGGGTTGCTCTCAAACGACAAAAGCCGTACTCTAACTCTGAGCAACCAACCGTTTATGGTTGTAGGGGGTGGGCTATTTATAGCCACTAGGCAACCCGACCTGATTTGTCCGAAATGACCCTCAGTCACTAAGGAACTGACACGTGTTCCAACAGTCAGATTTCAAACACACACGGCAACTTTACTTGAGCTACAAGCAAAGCTGACTTATCCAACTCTGGACAAGATTTGCTCTCATAGTCTTCACTCAAAGACATAGGATTTTGGTTAAGCATCACTTCAGTCATTCTGACTGGTTCTCTTGGACCCCACTTAACAGTATGGTGGTTCCTATGACTCAACAAAGAAGAAAAAGAACGACGAAAGAACTAAGTCTTCGCGCTCCATAGTCTTCATGCGATGTCTTCTCTTGTCATAGTCTTCAATGTGAATGTCTTCACATACCACCTTTGTCCTCAATGTCTTCTTACATTTTTAGGGGTCATCTCTGGTAGGAAAACTGAATCAATGAGGGACTTCTACCTGTGTTATCCTGCAATTCTCACAAACACATTAGTCCCTCAACTAGGTTTGTCGTCAATACTCCAAAACCAACTAGGGGTGGCACTAGATGCACTTACAAGAAGGAGTATTTTTGAATTCGTGTCATACATGCGTGGTTTGGAAAAATAGATGCACTATACTTATTGGATTGTTGTTGTGTTCGTGCGTGTGTGTCTGTTTGTCTGTGTGTGTGTGTGGTCATATGCTTGATACATACAAAGTTTTCTCACCTCCATATTGTTCATCTTTTAAATTTGAATTTGCATTGGAAAACTTACTAGGGATACCATGAAATGTGAAATCCATGTTGAGATCACTATATCACAAACTCACTCTAATTCAACAACTCGTCATAAATCAATTACCATGTTGAGATTAGTATTTGCAAGGAAAATACTGGTATTGTAATACACATAGATTCGTTCGGCAATTTAAAAGGTTCCTTTCATATTCTCGAATGGTAGGACCCAACGGCGTACCAGCCAGACCTTGGCTCGTGTTGATCCTAAAAAACCGGGCTTGTGTCCTTCGGTGGCGTGTGTGGTACGCATATTAGGCAACCCCAACCAGTCGAGCCTCAGTGTTTCAAGTCGAAATATCAGGCGGCCAGAATTCCAGCCCTAGGAAATTCCCCTCATGTCCCCGGTCCATAATGACTACCGATGAACAACGGAGGGATGCTTTAGTAACTAGACAACGTTACCTACCATGCCGAGCACGGTTCAATTCCCTCGGTCGCCGCTCGTCAAGGTCACTCGTCAACTGCATTGCCTAGTACTACTACTACACCAGAATGAGCACAGAATTGAGCCCGTTTGTTCATGCCTAGTACTTGAGTTAATATATCAGGCAATGCACTGGTACGGACGGATTATCCTTTTACTCTGCATATATAACTTGTCTGAAGTCTAACTAAGCAAAATATTTGACCAAATCCTTTCTTAAGAAATACAACAGGACAGATGTATGGCTTGAAAATTTATTGCATGATGCAGGTTATGATATTGTTTCGAATCCTGGATCTTAAATTTCAGAAAATCCAAAAGTGAGCATAAATTCTTGAAACTAAGCATGGTCGCGTGATATGGCACAAATATTACTTCGTATGTTTTTTCTTCAATTTGAGACAAGCTGCTTATGACAAGTTGCACAAATGAAGAGCCAAGGTATTTTGGAACAAAGACCTGTCACGTTAAGGCGAACGCTTTCACTATTCAAACCGTGGGCGTTTACGTGCCGCCACGAGTCCTCGATTCTCATCGGCAGGTGCCGTCCGAGCAAGCTTGTGAGTCGACAGGAGGTGTGCGAGCAGACCGCTGCGCCGGCTATCAGGGAGGCGTGCGAGCAGACCGCTATGCAGGCTCACCGAGAGGCGAGCCCTTTGACCAGGCTCGGCTGCCCACCGTCGTCCCAACTGCTCCCACTTTTAATGTCACTGGCGCCGCAGTTTAAAATCAACCCCGCACTACCCGGTATCGCTACAATCCTCTCTCTTCCTCTCCGATTCTCCTATCGTCTACCTCCAACTAGCCTGACCTAAATGTACGCCATACTGCATCACATTGGTCTGCCCTTAGTGTTCCAGTTTCCTGAGGAAGACACCCAACCGGAGTCTCAAGAACATAAGGCGCTTTGGGACGAGCTTGAACTGGCCTTGCGGGAAGACGTCGCGCCTGTCCCCGCTCCCGTTCTGGCTCCCGTCGCCCCGGCTGTGCCAGCGCCCATCCCCGTGCACCTGCCAGCGCATGCGCCTGCGCGTGCATTGACGCGCATGCCCGTGCCGGTGCCCGTGCACCTGTCAGCGCATGCGCCTGCGCGTGCACTGACGTGCACGCCTATGCCGGTGCCCGTGCACACGAATGTCTCCGCCGCGTCGTTGACAGCGCCTGTCCCCGCGCGGGTGCATGTGCCCCCCTCAGTGACATGGATGGCCGCCGTCGACCGCTTCCTTGCACAAACACCAGTCGCCTCCTCCCGCCAGTTGACTTGCTCTGAAGTCCAGAACATTTTGTCCTTCCTTGAAACTAGGCCAACTCCAGGAGTACGCCAACAATGGCGCAAGACGCCGCCGTCGCTGTCGGTCAGCGGCCCGACGACACACAGAGCACTGCAGAGGAGCCTCTTCCCACCGCGAGACGCCCCCGCACCGCCGTGTAATCTAAATTTGCCATGAAAAACGTTCAGATTGCCATGCTTAAAATCCGAATGTTTATCATTTTTGTTTATTTTATATCGATCGTCATATAATTTAAAGTCGGAGTCAGATTGAACGAAATGTATTGTTTGATCGATTGAATGTTCTGCTAGAGCCGTATCAAAGTAAATATAAAACGTCATAAAGCCACATGTATTCCTTGTCATCCAACGACCTAGACTGCTTCAATGTCGAGCGCTCAACACGTTTAGCGTGTAGTTAATTTCATGCCAAAAATAGTGCTAATCACATGACAACACGCAAATAATATCCTAGTAGTTAATATTCGCATGCACTTAATATACTTCCAAATTAACGGGCATTGCACGTACACACTGAATAGTGCTGCTAGTACGTTAAACTGGTGTCGTGACTTGTGAACGCGTCCAGATATGGTCAACGGCAACATCGCCCGCGAGTTCTTCCTGTTGGCCCGTGCGTCTAAACGTAGAAGGGGAGGAGAGAGAGAGCACACATGGAACCCACCAGTAAGTGAAGGCGAATAGTACTAAAAATAATATTACATGTTATCCATTAATTAGGCTGTGGTAATATAAAAACATTATGTGAACAAAGGGGGTACAACAAACATTGCTATTCTACATATGTTGCCTATTGACGTGCAGCTTGAAAGCCCGGTCGCATGTTCGATCCTCGTCCTTTATTTTTTTTAATTTGTATATGGGTCCAAATTTGTTTCATGACACGTGGGCCCCTCGGTGTGTAGTTTGTAGCACTTTAATTTGTGGGTCGAAATTTGTTCCATTCCAAGTGGACTATGGGTGTGTAGTTTTGTAGCTTATTTATAATAATTAAAGAGAACAACATAGTTTTTTCAATAATACCATGGTGCGATGTTGAAGGCGAGAAAGGACGTGCGAGAGAGCGATGACCAAGCTAGAGGGAAATCAACTAGGGGAGTTGCGTGGGTTGCAATGGTGTTTGGAGTAGTTGTGGGCCGAATGCTACGAAAATATAATCTAAGCCAACCGGAACAAATGCCTACACAAATTAATCAAAGGTTGGAGTGCCCCTCGCAATATAAATAGCTCCGGCTTTGCGAGGGATGGAGAGGTAGTAGCTTCAACGCGTGGAAGATACGGTGTGAGAAAGCGAGGTCAATCGAGAGACGTATAGATAGAGAGACAAAGTGAGTGTGGTCCGACATTCATTGAACAAATATATATGCTCTAGAGAAATATTGTCCGATTGAGCTTTTTGGCAAGGGTGAGGGCTGTAAGATAGAGCTTGAGAGATGCTCCAGTCACAGACGTGTAGATATATTTTGTGTGTGGGAGGAAGCAAGGTCAACCGATCACATAGGGTCGCCATGCGATCGAAAGAGTGAGACGGGTTGGAGAGAGAGACCTAGATAGACGATGTGCGTGAGAAAGTATACAATGTGAATAGGTCAAATTGGGCTCAAACATGGTGATATATCATTTTTGTCCGAGAAAGAGCGAGGTCAATCGAGACATGCGAAGAGAGAGAGAGAGAGAGAGAGAGAGAGATTGAGTGAGCATGGCCCACCATGAGGTCGAAAGAGTTGCGGTGGCTTGGATGGACTGACCTAGATAGACAATCTGCGTGAGAGAGTATAGAGTGTGTCGATCGAGGCCTGAACAGGGAGATATATCATTTGTGTGTGAAAGAAAACGAGGTTAAATGAGACTCGGATAAAGAGAGCGAGATTGAGCGAGTGTGGCCCGCCGTGCGGAAGAAAGAGTGAGACAGTCTCGAGGGAGTGACGTAGATATACAACGTGCGTGCGTGCGCACGAGAGGTTAGGGGGGCTAGATAGGCAATGCATGTATTTAGCTCAAGACGGTGAGAGGGAGAGGGGAGAGAGAGAGAGCTTGGCATGGGGTGCAATGGCGGGTGTGTGAGGTAAATACATTTGGTAACGGAGTGGAAAAGGGGGTTGTGTAGTTGAGAGACTTAGAGATCGAAACATGGAGAGAAAGAATGAACGTGTGTTGGAAACTGATAGCTTCCTAAGGTGGTTAGGAGAGGAAGATTGACCGATACAGGAAGTATGTAGAGTTTGTGCGGGGGGGGGGGGGCTAAAAACAACATTTGAATGTACCTAGTACAAGACTTAATATCGATGTTTCAATTCGGTGTACATTGTAAGATTTGAACCGAGGACCAGGCATATGGGTAATTATTTCGAATTCGTGCCATACTATGTTTGGAAAAGTTGACATTGACTCAGTTTGGTGTGTTATTTTGTAGGTCATATGTTTGAATCCATCCAAAAGTTTTCTCACTACCATGGTATTCATCATATACATATGAATTTGTATTAAAAAAGTAGTGTGGATACAGTGAAATGCGAAATTCACATTAGAATTGCAGATCTCTACGTGACACACACTCTAATTCAAATAACTAACTACGTGACACACACTCTAATTCAAATAACTAATTATGTGACACACTCTAATCCATGTTAGCATGGGTACCGTTTTGATTTTTTTCAAATAACTCCTCATTAATTAATTTATAGTACTCCCTCTGTTCACTTTTATAAGACCTTGAAGACATTTCAGACAATGTGCAAAACAGTTCATTTTAAGTTGTCTGAAATGACTTACAAAAGTGAAAGGATGGAGTATCTCGTTTCGAATGACCAATTATTGCAAGGCAAACACGGGCATGGTAATACATACAGATTCGTTTGCAAATGAAAGAAAATTCGTTTGCATTCTCAAATGTAGGCTCACAAGGTAGACCAGGGTCGTGTCGGGGTGGACGCTGCTTCGGTGCCTTAAAGGCAACTGCCTTTGGGTCATAGACATGTGGGCCAGCCACCTGTAGGGCCCTCATGTCATGGACACAAAGGCAGGTGCCTTAAGGCACCGAAGCATAGTCCTATCGGGGCAGTCGTGTGTGTCGGATGGACGCGTAGCACCCAGCCACCCACCCCCTCCCCCCCCAAAAGAAGGACGACGATAATATAAGTTCGCGCTTCCACGTTTCGGATTGAAATATCTGGCGGCCCCAGTTCCAGCCCTGCAAAATCTCCCTTCTCCACTGTCCCCTTCCGTGCCCACATTGCTCAAATCCCTAATTCGCGGCCAACCCTCGAATCGCCCCTCGGCTCGTCTCTTTCCCCACCGTTCCCCACCTCTGTGCTGGACGACGTCGATGAAGATGATGGTCGCGCTTCACCACCGCACCGGAGCTACCTCATCTACGCCCTTGTCCACCGCACCGGGTGGTCCATCGACAATGTCGGCCATCGCAACCGACGTGCCTCACAGACACCGAGTTCCACCGCATCAGGTGCGCTTCACCGACGCCATCTCCCAGCTCACCAGGGCTACTTCACCGAGCACATCATTGCACCTCCGCCCCCCGAGGCCGTTGGGGCTTCACCAACGGTATCGTCCACCACATCGTAGTGCTCCGCTGCCACTCAAGATCTGCATCCGTGCGCGGCCAGCCAACGCCAGCGCATCACCCTCAATGGCTCTGAAGTGACCCCCACTCTAGCTAGGCGAGCATGCCCAAACGCCGGCCTGAACTAGGTATCCACACATCACTCCCTTGTGCACTGTTCCGATGATGTTTGGATATCCTTTCACTGCTCTCTTAGCATACACGCCTATGCAACTCTGAATTTAACTCTTATTTCTTCTGGAGATATCATCTGAAACAAGCAAATCCATTTTTTAGCGAAGCATGACGGCGCTACGGGATCTGGTACACATCCTGCACACCCGTATAACCTTGTAAGTATCTGTCCTCTGGTACAACACAAGGTTGATTCCTGTTATTTGATCAACCATTCGTCGTCTCAAAAATGCAGAGGGGGATGCAAGGAGCACAAGGCATGCACATCCAAGCAAGTGGTAACATGGACTTGTACATGGAACATCCCAAGCGCAAGCAGAGCTGTAGTGAGCCTATACAACGAGCTAGCGTAAGTCTCTACATTTCATTTCATTCGTACTGGCATTCGTGTATGATTTGTGTGCAGTGGCTGATCCACGAATTCAAGTTACCAGGGGTGAACATTTAACTTAAAAAATACGAAGGCACTTGCACTCCGGAAATCAACATAACTTGAGAAATGTGAAGCTACATGCACTTTGAAAACTAGGTAATGATCCAAAGTAGTTCAGATTATAAACACTAAATGATGCAAGCACCAAAAAACACAAAATGCAACATGGTGTACAAGGACTACAAACATGGTCTGTACCTGCTAGAATTATTCGTTCTCTGGCTGAAAATATCGAAGTGTAATTGCACGTATAACCAGTGCGCAAACTGCATATCAATATATCTATCCTGGACAAGTGTGCCAATAGTTTCAAACAACAAATTAGAAAAGTATTTATGCTATGTTGTCATGATACGGGGACTTTCTAGTAGATGGCCTCAACGTTTCCTCAAGCTATGAAAATGCACTATAATTTGCTTGTCATTAATGCCTGCAAATCTCTGTCTCTCTCAACATAGTAGATCATCATTAGACACTAAATCCTTCAATGAGCTTGCAAAATGCTTGCATTAGATCCCTCATTAGACACTATATGTTCATCACCAGGAGCATGTAAAATGTTTGCATCAAATCCTTCATTAGCAGTCTTTTCATTAGACACTTCAAGCGCAAGAACAACATGAGCTTGTATGTTTGCACCGGAAACTTGATTAGATACATAAGATCCAGTCAGTTCAGTATTGATTGGGGGAGTTATAAAATAAGTAGAAATTGGTTTCATTTTTTCATAGATTCCCTACATACAAGCAGTTTTACAACACCGTCAAGTTTAACTATTGGCCAGAAATTGAAGAGTTGAATTAGATATAGTCAGGGATGTGATGTACCTGCTTGTTGCGCATGATACTCTTGCAAGCTGCGACTGTCCGTTTGCGCAAGCTCGATGACATGCCCGTGTTGCCGCCGCTGCCTCCCATGCAGGCTACACCCAGGGTTGGATCTTCATCTTCTTGTCCTTCCGTTCGCTTGAAGCCCGACGACCGCCCTCCAACAAGGGCGCGAGGAAGTGTTGTGTCGGTCTGTCCAGCGGCGGCTAGGTTAGGAGCGAACCAGACTGGAGGCTAGAGCGAATGAATTGGGATTTTTCCTGCTGTAGATCGATATGGGAGGTGCTCGTTTGGGCCGTGAGCCTGCTATAGGGCCTGCCTTGCACTTATGTTATTGGCCCATCCAAATTGAAACATTTTTCTTCATTTTTTACATTGCCTGCTTGTGCGTTGGGACGAACAAAACTAGCGTGGGCCAACCTGGACGACTCAAACTAGGTGCACACTTTCCAGCCACCTGGGGCGGCCGCCCATACCAGCCCCTATGGTGGCGTCGCCCCTTTTGTGTGTATGATTCGATAGTGAAAAATATTCCAGTGGTGCTTTTGATTTACACACAGAATGGTTGAATTGCTTGTTTCTATGAACTGAGTTCGCCAATAATGTGAAGGATGCCGGTCTTTTCATCCTATTGTAGATTGCTTAGATCTCGATATGCCAGAAGTAATCGCATGAAATATACAGTAAAAGCCAGTGTGATGTGTTTGGCTACAACTAGTCTGACTACACGTCCTCATATAACATATCAAGGACGCACCTTCTTACCAGATTAACCATTCGACTTACCCATGCAGTGTGGGAACAAAGAAGTATTGGGACTGCGTGTCCAAGCAATTGATGCCATGGACTCCTTCGTACAACCCTGTAAGCGAAAAAGAAGTTGCAGTGTGCCTGTACAAAGAACTAGCGTAAGTACAGTTACCTACTTCTCGGAATTTTAGTTAGCCACTTATTGCAAAATTGTTCAATTACGTTGCTTGGCTTAATTTAGTTTGCTACTAATTACATAATGGCACGGCCTATTAATCATATTGTAGACTGTGCCTATCTATGTGTTTGATACTTATTGTTAAGAATTACCTGTTTGCCTTAACTTAAATATCTACTTGTTTGTTTAACTACTATGCTGCTGCAACAACGGGTTACAATGATGTTAATAACTACTTTTCAGCATCCAATTGAAACTCTTTAATTCCTTGTTTGTTTAACTGGTTTGCTATTATAACTCCCAGTTGAGATGTTTTGCTAACTTCAACTTTTCTGAATCCAATCGGAACTTTAATGGCAAAATAGGTTAGCCCAAGATCAAAGAGTGAGGTCCGCATGAACGTTGCATCATCCCACAGCAGTGGCACCAGCCCAATCGTGCATTACGAATTGCCAACTATTGATGCTCTAAAGGCTAAACTAGTGGTAGAAAGAGATTATGCTTCTGCACTTAGAGATGAAGTTGACATGTTGAGGAAGCAAACAGCACAATCACAAGCAGTACTGAAGACAACCATTAAATATTTGGTGGATTTCAAAACGAAGCAAGCTGAGACTGACCAGATTGTTAAGGTCCTGAAGGAAAAAAAGGAAATTAAATTCCTACTTGGTAAATCATAGGTGAAATGTTCTTTCCATAGTTGAATAACCTTTGTGTTGTCTGTTCATGTAATCAATCAAACCATCTGTTTTAGAGATCATGTAATAATTGTTTTTTTGGTTTGTAATTTTATTTGAGCACAAGTCTGTATTAATTGATAAGACTCGGAGACATTTCATTTGGATTGCTATGCCAGACCTACAAATATGCCAATCGGGATGAATGTGCATTCAGCAATAGTAGTAGTATAGATGGACCATAAGTCGCACGCATCGGAAAGGGCCAAGTGCTGGCTAAAAAAGGATGTTGTTGTAGCCAAAAAAAAGTACAGCGGCCTGGCTTATGTATGTTAGTTGATATTATTGATCCATATAGTCTATAAGTGTTTATATGTTTGTTAGTTATGTACATTCTTGGTTGATTGACTCGGTATTTGAATCTTGATACATCGCTTGTGTACATATCTAAATGGGAGTACACATTATGCTGCGTGTGACATTTGAGTTGGACATGAAGTGTTCCAAATATTCGAATTCACCTTAAACTGGATTCTAGTTTCTGAATTTGAGTATCGGCATTTGTAAACCATATTCATATATGACAGTGGAATACATCTTTGTCATCCTTTTGAAGATATATAAAAACACATAGAATGATTTACAAAGATTCATATAGGAATACAAAATGGATTCGAATTTAGTTGCCAGGGTAAATGTGGATGCTTATTGTCCCAAAATTCGAAAGAAGCAGCAAAATGTCCACTCCCATGTCGGCTGCCCGAAGCCAAGTGTTTGGGAGATGGAAATTACTGTCTACCCATTACACAGACAATCCATCGGCCTGATTTCCACTGCTCTAAATAGGGGTAGGTTAGTAACTTCAATTAGACGTGACACGACCGCCTCTGAGCCCATTCCGACATGGTGGGTGTCAAACATGGGCAGGAAAACTCATTTGATTCAAGCTCGTCTGAAAGACCTTTGTTTCTCCCTCCATTCCCCATTCATACACGGTGGCGGCAAAACAAACTCGACTCAACCGAAATCGATGTAGGCAAATATTTTCAATAGGGGCAGGTTTGTAACTTCACTCAGATGTGACACAACCACCCTACCTGTCAGCCCCGTTCATACACCGTGGGCGCCAACCATGGGCGCCAACCACTCTCTCCTCGGCCGAAATCGCTCTGGGAAAATATTGGCAAGATGTGAGATTACCGTCCTATCCCCAACTGACGAGACGTCCAAATTTTAAACGGGGGCTAAGTTCATAACTTTCCCATATTTCAGACAGGCGCGTCCCAAAAACATGGTTCCCCATACCTCTCCCTCCATTTTCCCTTTCATACACCGTCCGCGCTAGAACACCCCATCCCCACACCAGCCTCCGTCCTCCACCACATCCATCGCCACCGTCCTCCACCAAGCCGGAGCGCCTACCAAGACCGCGTCGTCCACTGCTAGAGATGGACGTTTCACATCCACAGTGACGGACCAATAGCCTTGCATCGCGTCCTCTCACTTCATCGGCGCCGTCATCCTCTTTGCCGGGGCCGCTCACATGACCTTCTCTTCCACCGCAACGGGACTTATCCCCCGATGCACCCGTCTACCGTCGCAGATCTACTTCAACGCCGCCGATAGCAATCGCACCCCCGATGCCTACACAGCGCCGCAAGAGAGGTGGTACTTCATATCTCCTCAACTTTTTGATCTCAACCAGAAAATAGATCTTAACTTGGTTACTCTACTTACTTTTCAGCTCTTAGAATTTAGTTCTTAGTTCGAAGCAAACAATGGATGCTAAATATCACTTCTCCGGTTTGCAGCTTCAAATCTGCCATGGCACAGCCATAATACGATTTAATTGATCATGCTTAGGGTTTAATTGATCATGTTGGTTCCGTGGTGGTTTCTTTAATAGAAATCGGAGGGGAAACCCTCTTTTGCTAAAAAAATATGCTTAGAGTTTCCCCCTTTTATGATCACTATACGATCAGATTACGTGCTTCGTGTCATAATAACACTGCTCCACCCATCAAGCTAAACAAGCTTAGTTGTTCAAATACGAATATGATATTATTAAAACAGAGTTGTTTAATTGGTCAGCTAAATGTTCCTAAATTAGTTTCGAAAATGCATGTTCGCCGCTCGGGTGTGTATCTCTACGGGGTGCCCATGGTGGGCCGGCCCACCCTGGGATTTTGGGTCGTCCTAGGCCCCGATTCCCCTCTGTTCTGCTGCGCGCTTCCGATCTCTACTCGCCCCCAGCCGCCTGCCTCGCCGGCGACTTGCCGTCCCCGAACGGCATGACTCTAGGAGGAGACGCCGGACTAACAAGAGGCCAGGAGTCGCTCGCCCAACAGCGTCACCGCTGCCCGGGCGCGCCGCCGTGCCTACCTTCTGTGGGGACCCCGACTCATAAGTCATGATCACCGAATGCACGTGTACAGTGATCCCAGAGATCAATGCTCACTGAACACACTAAAGCTGAATAACAAGAGTCTTACATCCATACATATCTCCTTACACAAATTATGACCATTATGGTCAAGTCTTACATAGATAAAGCCACAAGGGTTGAATACCAAATAAACTTAAGAAGCAGAAATCTTCGTCGATAAGTAGAACCCATGCCATCTGCCTTAACCCTACAGGCATTCTGACTGGGAAACGTCCTAGTTCGCATGTTTGTCTCCAAAGAACTCTTCTTCGAACTCCTGTTCTTCCATGCCTGGCCAATTAAATAACAAGTGGCAAGCCAATGAGTACTTTGAATGTACTCGCAAGCAACCCATGTTTTGGCTCAAGATACAACAATGCATGACATAGGTAATTTTTTGCAGAAAGCTAATTTTGTTGCCTTATGACATGTTCAATACTTGGTAAATCATGCATCGTATGAATTCAAGTAACCATAGGGACTGGTTACAGATATCAACATAAGGGAGTGGGCTCCAACCCAACTCATCCATATCAAGTCCTTTGACTTGACCCAAGTAGTTCTTCCCACACACCCTGGTTTGTAAACAAGTGGACTTAGCCCAAGAGCGGTTACCCAACTGTCCTTGACCATGGACATGGCTATTCGAATAGTTTTACACTCTGTAGAGGTTGCACACTTTACCCACAAGATCCAGGGAACTTCCGTGTCATCCACGACCCGCGGTACCTCAAGTACCCGGGGTAAGCACCCGATCACTATCTTTCCCTAGACGACACTAACATAGAGTCTACTCGACTGGTAGTAACCCCTGTGCCCAACATTTCACATCTTAAAATTGTGGAGCATTTCTCCCATATTCATCACATACCACAAGCACGGGGTACCAACGGTGTGTCCGGTGCCCTGCGAAAATAGTCATGGCCGCCCTACCTGGCACGACCCCGTCCCGAGAGAGCACAACAACAACTCTCCCTTCACTAGTAATGCAGGCTCCAAGCTAGTATCGACCTAGGTAATCAATAATGCCCTTTCCCACGTAAGGGTAAAGTGGTTGCGCATGTAAGGTTGGAATAACAGTCGCAACTTAAACCAATCCGTTTTGAAAACAATACACACACTTGGCTCAGTACACCACTTTGTCATTAAGTGGTTACCCAACTCATTATCTCCTTCGGGCATAAGTGGCACCCGACAGGGTTTTCGAAAAGTCTTTTGAAAACAATCTTGCTCCCATCACCATGCATATTCCTGTCCCTTTTTGCGTAGCATCTACTTTAGCATCCTATCTACTCCCACCGGCATAACCCTCATAGGAAGTTAGGGTCATGCATAATGCAAGGATCAACAAGGAAGTAACAGTGGTAACCCATCAAGGTGGTTACCACCTCATCATGATTCCGTTGCAACAATGATATGGTGCTATATGACATGCATAAAAAGGGTTTCTTAGACATGGTCAAAGGGCTGCTTGCCTGGCTCAGCAAAGTCTTCTGGGTCTTCAAAGTCTTCTGGTCCAACTCCTTCGTCAGCAACGCAATCTATCGTCGCAAAATAATAACGATAAAATAAGGCAATAATAAAACAGAAAAAACCAAAGTGCTCCGAAAAATGTCAAGTCATTTTTGTTAAATACTAGGGTTTAAACTAAGAAGGGGAAATTCTTATTTCTGGATTTGGAGCTACAGAGACAGAGTAATGGATTTTCAAACAAGGATTTTATTGCTCAAATTTGAATTTAAATTTGAACAACATAGAAAAGTTGGTTGGGCATGTATAAAAGTTACACCATTAAATAGGTGGGGTTGTTATAGGATTTTAGGAACTGGAATTATTGCATTTGGATTAATATTTAATCATGTGGAATTTTTAGAAAAGTTGGTTGGGCATGTATAAAAGTTACACCATTAAACAGCTGCAGTGCAGCAGGCCCAGAGGGCAAAAGGCCCAGGCGAGCCAACGCGCGTGCGTCAGATTTTCAAACCTCATGGGCGGGGCCCGGGCATCAGCGAGAGAGAGAGAGGGGCGAGGGAGAGGTGAGGATGACAGGTGGGCTCCACCTGGCATCTCTAACCTCGCGACAGAGAGGTCGGCGAGCTCACCGGCGACGCTACAGGGCATGGCAGGTCGAGCGGGTGGCACCGTTGGACTCAGGGGGATGTCACCGTTCGGGTGGTGGTGGAGGTGGTCGCCGGGGTAGCCTGGTTCGCCGGCGACGAGGTCACGCGGCGGAGGTGCTTCGGGCGTCGGTGGTTATGGCCGTTACCGGCTGCAAAAAGAGTGGGGAAGAGAGGGGAAAGGGTCAATGATGCCGTGCGGTCCAGATCGAGAGAGAACGGGGGCGGAGGAGGTCTGTACCGCGTGAACGCCAACGAGCCAAGGTGGCGGAGCTCGAGCTCGATCTCGAGCTCAGGCGACTCTGGAGGCAAAAGGGTGGTGCGGGAGGTTGATTAGGAGTGTGCGGGAGGTTGAACGGCCACTCGATCTTATATAGGCTTGTCGAGGTCCACCATAGGCGCGGCCTACGGGCGTCCGCGGGACCGGCTCGGGTGGCCGTTAGAGAGGAAATGGAGGGCTCGGGGGTGTTTGTGGGAGTGGTTTAGGGTGCCAGGGAGAGAGAGGAGGAGCGGGACGAGCTGTGGGCGGGCCACGGGAGCGGCGCGAGCATCGGCCGAGCAGGGCGGCATTCTGGCGTGAGCTGCCGGAGAGAAAGGAGGGCGCGGGAGCAAGTGGGCGGCCTGCTGGCATGGAGCGGACGTCGAGGGGCATCGACTGGCGCGCAGGGGAGGCTCGAGGCGGTCGGGGGACACGGCGTCAATGGTCGGGTGCTTTGCCAGGCGCTCCAGAGCGCGACTTTGGCCGGCATCCGCGATTTTCCCGCGTCCTCACGCATCCACTTGTGTCTGGTAACTGCAAGGGCGGGGGCAAAAGTTGGGGAGAGCCTTGGATGCTTTGGGAAGCTGAGGGGAGAGAAGGAGGCTGAGAGAGAGGGAGGGATCCACTGTCTAGAGAAGAAAAATGGGGTTCTCCCCGCTTCATCATTGCTTCCTCGTGCAGAAAAGCATACATGTGCTAGAGGGGGACTAGGAGGGGTCGTGGTAGAAAGTTGAGCCTACAGAGACTAGTGGAAGTGGCCAAAAACGGGATTTTGGTAAAGTGGCAGAAGGTGTTTGATGCTGGTTTGGGCAAGTAGATGATTTCCATTTTCCACGATACTCCACAGGGTGAAATGTCACATATAATTTGGGCCTTCCACCATTTTTGTGCACATTTGGGCAAAGTTGCCAATGCAACTTTTGTAAACCCTAGATATTTGCAGAAATGAAATTCTGTGGATCTAGTTGAGCAAATTACTTCCCCTTGATGCACCACTTAGTGTGGTGGCTTCATTTTGTCATGTGAACATGCTCACAAAAGTTGGGGTCAAGGAGAGAAAGTTGGTAGTACAAAGTTGTTCAAATTTGAATCTGGACAAAGATGATTTTGGGGCACTTTTGTGAACCAAAACAGTTTGGATTCAGCTGAAACTTTGAAATGTCATCATATTATGTATATGTGACTTTCTAGAATTTTCTTGGATTTTTATGAAAATATTTCCTGTAGAAATATTTCAAATCCTTCAAATGGGCAGAAATGGTTTTGGGAGGTTTTGTCCAATATTTTGAACATGACCATGTGTTGAAACTCTTATATATGGAAAATATATGTCCACAGAGTTTCCCTGATTTTTGTCAAATATTTTTGGAACAATAAAATAATTTTTCCCTATTAAAGACCATTTCCGGCCTTAAGAAAAAGCTTCTAAATAAAATAGGAAAATAACTTTTAAAATTATATTTTTGTGGTTTATGGGAATCCTATATCTATTAGGTTTTAAATATACTCTTTGAAATATTTTTCATACCCTAAATCAAGTACTTGTAGTGCAAGCCTCAATTTAGGGGTTTTTGGAAAACTAAATTTTGAAAATACTTTTTGGCCAATTTATTTTCGTAAGAAAATACTATATTGCACTATACACATGGCATGATCATTGGGCAGAAGTTTGGGGCAGGGGGTGAAGTATATAAAGTGGAGTAGTTGACTTTAAAGAGCACTTGAAAATCATATAGAGAAAACCAACTCCAAATAAAAGCCAAATAATGCAAAAGTATTTTGTTGGTCCAAATTTTCATGTTTTATTAATGCAAATGACATGTTACAAAATGCAGGGTGTGACAGACCTACCCCCCATACAAGAATCTCGTCCCCGAGATTCCTAAACTAGGCTTTAAAGAGATACGGAAATTCGTATCTAAGGTAGTCTTCACGTTCCCAGGTTGCTTCTGCTTCAGTGTAGTTCCTCCACTGGAACTTGAAGTACTTGATGGTGCGGCTTCAAGTGCATCGCTCAGCCTTGTCCAAAATGCAGATGGGCCTCTCACGGTAGGTCAAATTAGGCTGAAGGTCAATGGCTTTCTGATTGACGTCCTTGTAGAGATCAGGCTTGTCTGGAACTTGGAGACACTTCCGGAGTTGTGACACGTGGAATATGTTGTGCACATCGGATAGTTCAGGTGGCAGTTCCAACTGGTAAGCCACTTCTCCTTGTCATTTAGTGATCTTGATGGGGCTGATGTATCTTGGTGCGAGCTTTCCTTTGACATGGAAGCGATGGGTTCCCTTGAGAGGTGTGACCCGGAGATAGACATGGTCTCCAACTTGGAAGGTCATGTCTCTTCGACGTGAGTCAGCATAGCTCTTCTGTCTTGACTTGGCAGTCTTCAAACGCTCTCTGACAAGCCGGACTTGCTCTTCTGCTTCACGGAGGATATCGGGTCCAAGACTAGTCCTTCTCCCGTCTCTGACCAATTGAGGGGTGTGCGACACTTGCGTCCGTACAACACCTCAAATGGTGCCATCCGGAGGCTTGACTGATAACTGTTGTTGTAGGAGAACTCGGCGAAAGGAAGGCAATCTTCCCACCGAGCTCCATATGCTAAGACACAGGCTCGGAGCATGTCTTCGAGTATCTGATTCACTCGCACTGTTTGACCTTCGGTCCGTGGGTGGAAAGTAGTGCTGAAGGACAAATTGGTCCCCATGGCCTCTTGGAACTTCTTCCAGAACCTTGAGGTAAATTGGGCCCCTCTATCCGACACAATCTCCTTGGGAACACCATGAAGACTTACGATTCGGTTGATGTAGAGACTGGCTAACTGGTTCCCCTTGTGGGTCGTCTTGACAGGAATGAAGTGGGCCACCTTGGTCAAATGGTCAACAATGACCCATATGGAGTCATGCCCCTTGCTTGACCTGGGTAATCCGGTGATGAAGTCCATCCCGACTTTGTCCCACTTCCATTCAGGCACCTTGAGAGGTTGTAACAATCCAGCGGGTCGCTGATGTTCAGCCTTGACTCTCTGGCATACGTCACACTTAGCGACGAAAGCAGCTATCTCTCTCTTCATGCCATGCCACTAGAATCTTTCCTTCAGGTCTTGATACATCTTGGTCCCTCCGGGATGGATGGAATACGGGGTGTCGTGAGCTTCTTGCAAGATCAAGTTCTTGAGCTCAACCTTGTTGGGTACGCAAATGTGATTCCCAAACCACACAATTCCTTGCTCATCTTCTGAGAATCCTAGGGCCTTGCCTTGCTTCATCTTCTTCTTGATGCCTTTGATGCTTACGTGTCCTTTATGTGTTTCCTTAATATCATCCATCAAGGTAGGCCTAACTTTGAGATTGTCCAAGAATCCTGGTACAACCAGTTCCAACCTGAAGCTTTCAACTTCTTCGTACAAGGTGGCTAGCCTTTCCTTAATCATAGCGTTCAAGTAACAAGCCTTTCTGCTTAAGGCATCTCCTACCAAATTAGCCTTCCCAGGGTGGTATTGAACACTAAGGTCATAATCCTTGATCAACTCTAGCCATCTTCTTTGCCTCATGTTCAATTCTTTCTGAGTGAAAATATACTTCGGACTTTTGTGATCTGTGTATATCTCACACCGCTTCCCTAGGAGGTAATGTCGCCATATCTTCAGGGCATGAACCACTGCTGTTAATTCAAGATCATGAGTAGCATAGTTCTCTTCATGAGGACGTAGCTGTCTGGATAGATATGCTACGACTCTGCCTTCTTGCATAAGAACACCTCCAAGTCCAGTTCGCAAGACATCACAATATATCACAAATTCCTTGTGAATATCAGTTGTAGCCAGAACTGGGGCAGTGGTCAATCTCTTCTTCAGCTCCTGGAAGCTCTCTTCGCACCTCGGTGTCCACTCAAACTTCTTGTCCTTCTTCAAGAGTTGGGTCATGGGTCGGGCAATGCTTGAGAATCCTTCAACGAACTTGCGGTAATATCCCGCGAGTCCGAAGAAGCTTCCGACTTCCTTCACATTGTTCGGGGTTTGCCATTCAGTCACGGCTTGAATTTTGGTGGGATCCACTGACAACCCTTCAGCAGTCAATTTATGACCCAAGAATCCAACTTCATGTAACCAAAATTCGCACTTGCTGAACTTGGCGTATAGTTGGTGCTCTCAAAGCTTGTCTAGGACCATCCTCAAGTGTTGCACGTGCTCTTATTCCGTCATCGAGAAGACAAGAATGTCATCAATGAAGACGACGACAAACTTGTCCAAATATTCCATGACGACCTTATTCATGAGATACATGAAGTAAGTTGGGGCATTGGTCAATCCAAAGGACATGATTGTGCACTCATACAGGCCATATCTGGTTACAAATGCCGTTTTCGAAATATCTTGGGGTCTGATTTTCAGCTGGTAGTACCCAGATCTAAGGTCGATCTTCGAGAACACCTTGGCCCCATTGAGTTGATCGAACAGATCTTCAATCTTGGGAAGTGGATACTTGTTCTTGATTGTAACTTCATTGAGGGAGCGATAGTCAATGCACAAGCGGATGGTACCGTCCTTCTTTGTCATAAACAGAACAGGTGATCCCCAAGGGGAGGCACTAGGGAAGATAAATCCCTTCCTCAACTGCTCTTCCAATTGCTTTTTCAACTCTGCTAACTCTTCTGATCCCATTCTATAAGGCTTCTTATATATGGGTCCTGCTCCGGGTATGAGCTCGATGATGAACTCAATATCTCGGTCAGGAGGCATTCCTGATAGCTCATCAGGAAAGACATCGGGGTATTCGCACACTACCGGAACTTGCTCCGATCCAACTTCAGTCAGACAGTTGACTTGGGTGGCTTGAGTAGAGGAGGGGTTGGAGGCAAATTTAACTTCGACTCCTTCGTCATTGGTAACAGTGATAGTTCAGTTGGCACAATCTAACAAGCCTTGGTGCTTGATGAGCCAATCCATTCCTCAGATCACATCCAAGCCTTGCGATCTTAAGATGATAAGGTCTGCTAGGAAGTCTACCCCATTAATGACAATCCCGATTCCTTTACATCCTATCTTGGCTCTCATCTCTGCTCCGGGGGTTTGTACCACCATAGGGTTATTCAGGGGTGTAGGGGGTCATGCCACTTTTTAATGCAAACTTTTGGGTGACAAATGAATGTGTGGCTCCAGAATCAAAAAAGATAGTTGCAGGTGTTGAGTTGACAAGGAACGTACCCAGCACGACGTCCGGGTCTTCCTGGGCTTCTTCTGCAGTGACATGATTCACACGACCCTTGCCATTGTTGGGTGGGTTGCGGGGAGCTTGGTTCCTCGGTGGCATCCCACGGCCTTGGCCTTGGTTCTGCGTATTGGGGCGCGGGGCGTCGGGCTTCTTGTTGGGGCAATACTTGGAGTAGTGTCCTACCTGACCACATCTGAAGCAAGTGACTTGATTGGGGTTGCTGCTCTTGCCGGCATTGTTATTGGGGTTGTTGAAAGCTGGCCTAGGGTTGGCATACTGCTGAGGCTGATAGTTGGTGCGGGGTGCAGGGGCTCTTGGTTGCTGATAGGTTGGCTTGACCGGGGCTGGCTGCCACGGGCGAGGCTTCTGGTTGCTGGAGCTACCCTTGCTAATCATCTTGCGCTTACGAGTATCGTCCAAAGCACGTCGCTTGTCCTCAAGCATGAGTGCCTTGTTCACCAGATCAGGAAAGGTTGGGCAGTCACACATAACAAGCGAGTACTGTAGAGTCTGGTTAAGGCCTTCCATGAAGCGCTCTCTTTTGGCACCATCAGTGCTGACATCTTCAGGAGCATATCTTGACAGGACACTGAACTTCTGCATGTAATCCTTGACAGTACAACTACCTTGCTTCAGGGCTCGGAATTCATGCTTCTTGATGGCCATGATTCCAGAAGGAATGTGGGCCTTGCGGAATTCTGCCTTGAAGTCATTCCAAGTGATGTTTTGCTCAGCATGCATGGCCCTGAATCCATCCCACCAAGCTCTGGCAGTTCCCCCTAGACAGTGAGCAGCATACGCCACCTTCTCCCGGTCCTCGGTGCATCCGACTAGTTCCAGCAGATCCTCAATGGTGCGGACCCAGTCGTCTGCATCCAGGGGTTCAACAGTCTCGATGAAGGTGGGTGGTGCATGCTTCTTGAACTCCGCCAACGTGGAACGTCCATTGCCGTTCCCCCTCGGCTGGCGGTTGACAGCCTGAGCAATCATCTGGAGGGCTGCAGTGTTGGCTTGGCGTTCCTCTCGGAAGGCTTGGAGAAGCTGAGACATGTACATGTTTGGAGGTGGTGGCGGTGGTGGGGCTTGTCCTTGGGTTTGGTCCTGACTGGTTCCTGCTCCGGCAGAACCTCCGGCTTCTTGCTGATGGGTAGAAGTACCAGTACGAGTTACAGCAGGCATCCTGTTGGAGCGGTCAAGGTCTCATGATTGGGATAAAATGAGGGAAAACAGTGTAGATGGGTGCCTAGTAAGGGGGTGGGTGTGACACAATTTTAAGTTAAGCAAGGGCTAGAAGGGCCAAACTCATGCATTAAAACCAAATGGGCGATGTAGTCGTTTACAAGTTCCCGAAGGGAGAGTACGACTTTCATCAAAACAAGTCAAAAGCAAACAGAACACAACATGGTTTCATTCGAACCGTTACATGCACTTGACTTCGCATAAGGGGTAGACGACCTATCCTACCTTAAGGCTTACGGACTGGCCTATCCTAGTCCTGAACGGTGTCTAAGTGGTGGAATGCTCGGTCGTGTATTCTGGCTCCTCTGGGTCTTCCTCCTCATCTTCATCCATCTCAATTTCCTCGTCACTTGAGGGAGTGGGGGAGTGGAGGAGCTGAACACGGCGCTGCTTCGCCGGTGGCATCATGAAGAGGTTTCGATATTCCTTCGCCGTCATACAGTGTGGCCGAGATGATCCCTTGGCATGCGTAGCCTATGGGGGTCGCCCACCTCGATAGGCAACAACAGGCTGTCCAGGGGGTGCACCATCCTTCTTGATCATGCCCGCCTTTATCTGAGCTAGGCGGGGGAGTTCCTTGGTCTCATGGAGTTCCCTCCGAAGCTCCATCGACTCCGAGGCCAGATGTTGTGCTAGGCTGTCAGCATACAAGCCGAAGTAGGTCTGGAAATGGAGGGGAAGCCCCTCGTCCATGGGTGGAGCTAGTGCACTTCTCTCGTCATCACCCTCCTTACGATAAGGCAGGTGATGAGTGGCTGGCTCACTTGCCATCTCTGGTAGAAGATCCCGAAGGCGAGTCAGCGCCTTGAGTGCAGCAGTCTCAATAGCGAGGAGCAGGGTCGCCATCTGGGGTCCTTCAAAGAACCAGCCTGTCGGAGAGTCGTTCGCCCTCACGAGTACCTCCATGTGATACTCCCTCTTGGCACTGCTGATGCAGTGCTCGTGATAGGAGAAGGTGGGGGCTCGAGTGAATTGGCACTTCTTGAGGCTGTCCTCAAGAAGCACGGGAAATCAAGTGGTAAGGAGGTCCTCGAGTACGACGGCCATCTACAAAAGTGGAAGGGGAAGGGTCAATAGAGGAGATCTGACCCCTGTTTGGGATATTTTTAGAAAACGTAGATATATAGGTAGTTTTGTAGATAGTCTCACTCTAACTAACGTCCATGCTAACTAAGGCTTCCTACAGTCAGGATGGCTCTGATACCAGCTCTGTGGGGACCCCTACTCATAAGTCGTGATCACCGAATGCACGTGTACAGTGATCCTAGAGATCAATGCTCACTGAACACACAGAAGCTGAAAAACAAGAGTCTTACATCCATACATATCGCCTTACACAAATTATGACCATTATGGTCAAGTCTTAAATAGATAAAGCCACAAGGGCTGAATACCAAATAAACTTAAGCAGCGGAAATCTTCGTCGATAGGTAGAACCCATGCCATCTGCCTTAACCCTACAGGCATTCTGACTGGGAAACGTCCTAGTTCGCATGTTCATCTCCAAAGAACTCTTCTTCGAACTCCTATTCTTCCATGACTGGCCAATTAAATAACCAGTGGCAAGCCAATGAGTACTTTGAATGTACTCGCAAGCAACCCATGTTTTGGCTCAAGATACAACAATGCATGACATAGGTAAATTTTTGTAGAAAGCTAATTTTGTTGTGTTATGACATGTTCAATAATTGGTAAATCATGTACCGTATGAATTCAAGTAACCATAGTGACTGGTTACAGATATCAACATAAGGGAGTGGGCTCCAACCCAACTCATCCATATCAAATCCTTTGACTTGACCCAAGTAGTTCTTCCCACACACCCTGGTTTGTAAACAAGGGGACGTAGCCCAAGAGCGGTTACCCAACTGTCCTTGACTGTGGACACGGCTATTCGAATAGTTTTACACTCTGCAGAGGTTGGACACTTTACCCACAAGATCTGAGGGACTTCCGTGTCATCCACGACCCGCGGTACCTCAAGTACCTGGGGTAAGCACCCGATCACTATCTTTCCCTAGACGACACTAACATAGAGTCCACTCAATTGGTAGTAACCCCCATGCCCAACATTTCACATCTTAAAATTGTGGAGCCTTGCTCCCATATACACCACATACCACAAGCACAGGGTACCAACAGTGTGTTCGGTGCCCTGTGAAACAGTCATGGCCGCCCTACTTGGCATGACCCCGTCCCGAGAGAGCGCAACAACAACTCTCCCGTCACTAGTAATGCGGGCTCCAAGCTAGTATCGACCTAGGTAATCAATAATGCCCTTTCCCATATAAGGGTAGAGTGGTTGCGCACGTAAGGTTGGAATAACAGTCGCAACTTAAACCAATCCGTTTTGAAAACAACACACACACTTGCCTCGGTACACCACTTCATCATCAAGTGGTTAGCCAACTCATTATCTCCTTAGGGCATAAGTGGCACCCGATAGGGTTTTTGAAAAGTCTTTTGAAAACCATCTTGCTCCCATCACCATGCATATTCCTGTCCCTTTTTGCATAGCATCTACTTTAGCATCCTATCTACTCCCACCGGCATAACCCTCATAGGAAGGTAGGGTCATGCATAATGCAAGTATCAACAAGGAAGTAACAAAGGTAACCCATCAAGGTGGTTACCACCTCATCATGATTCCGTTGCAACAACAATATGGTGCTATATGACATGCATAAAAAGGGTTTCTTGGACATGGTCAAAGAGCTGCTTTCCTGGCTCAGCAAAGTCTTATGGGTCTTCAAAGTCTTCTGGTCCAACTCCTTCGTCGGCAACGCAATCTATCGTCGCAAAATAATAACGACAAAATAAGGCAATAATAAAACAGAAAAACCAAAGTGCTCAGAAAAATGTCAACTCGTTTTTGTTAAATACTAGGGTTAAAACTAGGAAGGGGAAATTTTTATTTCTGGATTTGGAGCTACAAAGACAGAGTAATGGATTTTCAAACAAGGACTTAATTGCTCAAATTTGAATTTAAATTTGAACAGCACAGATAAGTTGGTTGGGCATGTATGAAAGTTACACCATTAAATAGGTGAGATTTTTACAGGATTTTAGGAACTGGAATTATTGTATTTGGATTAATATTTAATCCTATGGAATTTTTGGAAAAGGGTTACAAAAAGAAAAGAAAAAGGGCACTGTGTCCGCTGGGCCAGAACAGCTGCAGTGCAGCAGGCCCAGAGGGGAAAAGGACCAGGCGAGCCAGCGCGCGCGTCAGATTTTCAAACCTGACGGGCGGGGCCCAGGCGTCAGCGAGAGAGAGGGGGCGAGGGAGAGGTGAGGATGACAGGTGGGCTCCACCTGTCATCTCTAACCTCATGACAAAGAGGTCGGCGAGCTCATCGGCGATGCTAGAGGGCACGGCAGGTCAAGCGGGTGGCACCGTTGGACTCAGGGGGATGTCGCCGTTCGGGTGGTGGTGGAGGTGGTCGCCGGGGCAGCCTGGTTCGCCGGCGATGAGGTCACGCGGCGGAGGTGCTTCAGGCGTCGGTGGTTCCGGCCATTACCGAACGCAAAAGGAGTGGGGAAGAGAGGGGAAAGGGTCAGTGATGCCGTGCGGTTCCAGATCGAGAGAGAACGGGGGCGGAGGAGGCCTGTACCGCGCGAACGCCGACGAGCCGAGGCGGCGGAGCTCGAGCTCGATCTCGAGCTCAGGTGGCTCTGGAGGGAAAAGGGTGGTGCAGGAGGTTGATTAGGAGTGTGGGGGAGCGACAGGGAGTGAGAGAGAGAGGCTCGGGGTCGGCTTATATAGGCTGGCCGAGGTCCACCATAGGCGCGGCCTACGGGCGTCCGCGGGACCGCCTCGGGTGGCCGTTAGAGAGGAAATGGAGGGCTCGGGGGTGTTCATGGGAGTGGTTTAGGGTGCCATGGAGAGAGAGGAGGAGCCGGACGAGCTGTGGGCGGGCCACAGGAGCAGCGCGAGCATTGGTCGAGCGGGGCGGCGTTCTGGCGCGGGCTGCAGGAGAGAGAGGAGGGTGCGGGAGCAAGTGGACGGCCTGCTGGCATGGAGTGGACGTTGAGGGGCATCGACTGGCGCGCGGGGGAGGCTCGAGGCGGCCGGGGGACGCGGTGTTAACGGTCGGGTGCTCTGCCAGGCGCTCCAGAGCGCGACTTTGGCCGGCATCCGCGGTTTTCCCGCGTCCTCACGCATCCACTTGTGTCTGGTAACTGCCGGGCACAGGGGCAAAAGCTGGGGAGAGCCTTGGATGCTCTGGAAAGCTGAGGGGGGAGAAGGGGGCTGGGAGAGAGGGAGGAATCCACTGTCTAGAGAAGAAAAATGGGGTTCTCCCCGCTTCATTATTGCTTCCTCGGGCATAAAAGCATACAGGTGCTAGAGGGGGACTAGGAGGGGTCGTGGTAGAAAGTTGAGCCTACGGAGACTAGTGGAAGAGGCCAAAATGGGATTTTGGTAAAGTGGCAGAAGGTGTTTGATGCTGGTTTGGGCAAGTAGATGATTTCCATTTGCCATGATACTCCACAGGGTGAAATGTCACATATAATTAGGGCCTTCCACCAATTTTGAGCTCATTTGGGCAAAATTGCCAATGCAACTTTTTTAAACCCTAGATATTGGCAGAAATAAACTTCTGCAGATCTAGTTGAGCAAATCACTTCCCCTTGATGCACCAATTAGTGTGGTGGCTTCATTTGGTCATGTGAACCTGCTCATAAAAGTTGGGGTCAAGGAGAGAAAGTTGGTAGTACAAAGTTGTTCAAATTTGAATCTGGACAGAGATGGTTTTGGGGCACTTTTGTGAACCAAAACAGTTTGGATTGAGCTGAAACTTTTAAATGTCATCATATTATGTATATGTGACTTTCTAGAATTTTCTTGGATTTTTATGAAAATATTTCCTGTAGAAATATTTAAAATCCTTGAAATGGGCAGAAATGGTTTTGGGAGGTTTTGTCCAATATTTTGAACATGACCATGTGTTGAAACTCTTATATATGGACACTATATGTCCCCAGAGTTTCCCTGATTTTTGTCAAATATTTTTGAAACAATAAAATAATTTTTCCCTATTAAAGACCATTTCTAGCCTTAAGAAAAAGCTTTTAAATAAAATAGGAAAATAACTTTTAAAATTATATTTTTGTGGTTATGGGAATCCTATATCTATTAGGTTTCAAATATACTCTTTGAAATATTTTTCATACCCTAAATCAAGTACTTGTAGTGTAAGCCTAAATTCAGAGGTTTTTGGAAAACTAAATTTTGAAAATACTTTTTAGCCAATTTATTTTCGTAAGAAAATACTATATTGCACTATACACATGGCATGATCATTGGGCAGAAGTTTGGGGCAGGGGGATGAAGTATATAAAGTGGAGTAGTTGACTTTAAAGAGCACTGGAAAATCACAGAGAGAAAACCAACTCCAAATAAAAGCCAAATAATGCAAAAGTTTTTTGTTGGTCCGAATTTTCATGTTTTATTAATGAAAATGACATGTTACAAAATGCAGGGTGTGACACCTTCCCAGTCCGTTCAGGGCTCAGGCGTGCAGCACCCACCAAGCCAACCCGATTTATCTTGAGATACGTCCTCAACACTCAGCAGCCACTCCTCATCACCCATTTTCTAATTGATTCATTACTCATTTGGCAGGACTGTCATTAGGGTTTGTTGTGTGCTCAGTGCTACCTACACTTAATGGTTCAGATGTATTTTGGTAATCTTTAGTACCTCTAAAGTTCACACGGTTTTCAAAATTCCGGCCCTCGGAACAGAAACTAGTCATTTTGGATTGTTGGTCGTAGTGACATTAACCCAGATTATTACTGCAAGCCAGGTTTGTTGACAATTTTACTTGTCTTTCTTACTCATTTGATGTAATATCCAATTATTCACGTCGATTAGTTGCAAACAATAAGTGCTAGACAAACTTTTTCATTCAGATTTTGGACGGTCTCTTACTGCAGTTACAATTCTGCATACTTGTCCTAGTAAGCTCACAAGTAAATGATTGATTCACTACATCTATGCTTGCCTTGTCATATTTGTTGTCAATATTCTTTTAGGGTGGACCACCCTGTTTCTAAATACTGGAACCGTAGACATGGGTGAATAGTATTTCTCTATGTGACCTCTTCCATCATGTATGGGTAACGAACACTGCATTGTATAGAAAGAAAGTGTCATTTCTAGCTTTTACATAGGTTTCGATCTTTTACATGGAATACAATCTGCCTACTTGCTTTGTGTCGCACTACCAACACTCCACCCTTGAAGCTAAACATTACGCCACTCATAATTGCTTAGTTTATTTGTTCAAATACGAATTTCATATGATTCTAATGTTCCTACTTTAGTTTTGAAATGTGTGCCTGCATGTTATAGAGACATAAGGGGTTAGTATTTCTATGTGTGGTCTGGTCAGCACGGTTGGGGAGGTGAACTTTGCATATGTAGGGGTTTATAGGGAGACACTCTCCGAGTTGAATCCGCAATGCATTCCATAGATAATCTGACTACTTTTTATGTTTTCATGAATCTCAGATCTGAATAGCATCATAATGATTATGAGCTCGCGCGCATGAAAAGAATAAAGCAGAACAATGCCATGGCTGTCAAACTTGGCATTAAGGGACTGAAATCAAGTCTCGATGCAATGCAATGCAAACACTCTCCATCTACAGATTCATGCTCAGAATATGATCCTAACAGTGATTCTGAGCTAGGAGGAGACCTAAGTCAATGTAGCTCCCTAGTGGAGGAGCCAGAGGAAGATGCCTTATCTTATTCACCCATCAAGGTACTTGCTCTAACTTTCCAAGGTTACATTGCTCGCACATATCTTGCAACTGATGATTTGCATTGCTTCTACTTTGTTGAACTGCCATTAGCTTAGTTTACACATCATGTATGTGAATACGCCCTGCCTATCCATTTTCAGTACATATTCCATCTGTCATCATACCATATTTATCCATTCAAATGTTGTTCTTGTGTATCAGACGTTCAAAAGGAAGAGGGCGATTGCTGATCGTGGAGGAGCACAAGCAAAGTATTTGGAAAAGGTAGTGGCACCTGATAAATCAAATAGCCCATTAGGTGTAGTTGCAATATCACCTGACTCACAAAATACCCCAACTCTAGCAGACTCTAGCCCTACTACACTGGTCATTTCTGATGCCCCAACTCAGCAGACCCCAACTGCAGTAAATAGTATGATTATGCCAGTTGACATAGCACCAGCTGTAGGACGCAAAACCCCTATTCCAGCAAAGAGTACACCAAATCCAGTGGACAAATCCCTTTTCGAACCAGAGAGAGCCCCAATTGCAGCAAATAGGACCCCTCTTCCATTTCTTCCCAGTTTAGAAGACGAAGCTTATGTTGTTGTCAGGAACTTTGTGCACATCTTTCCTTCATGGAAGATTATACCGCAGACACAGAACAATTTCTAGTCTTCCTCCGCAACTTACGCATAAGTAATGTACTAATGTTATTCATGGTCATTACTGCATATGTTTCTGCGGACAGAAGACACAAGATTTCATTCTTTTAAATAGGCGAGGAGCAATCTGGATTGTGATGACGAGCAAGGGTTGGTTGCGCTTTTCAAGCGCTCGTTGATGAAGTATCGTTCCTACCTGAGGCAAGCGCACTTCGATGGCAAGCCTCTGAACGAAATTTCTATAAAGTCTCCGGTGCTACAATTATCCGACGGTGACTGGAATAATCTTGTTACACATTGGTCTCGGCTGCAGCGTAAGGTACTGTCTATGATATCACATCACAATTTGAACTACATTTCTGCATTTGCCTCAATGTCTCACTTGTACGAAAACTGTTAGCAGAAGAATATTCGTTCTCAAGGGACCATAGAATCTCGCAACTATACTGCACACTGCATTGCTCTTGTGAGTACCTCTTGCCATGTAAGACCATACTTACTTTCATAGATGTTTGATTATGTAGCATCACTGCACATGTTAGCCTCGTAATCGTGCATTTGGTGGACATTATAAGATCCGTATGGACTCTTACATAAATTTAGAATCAACCCAATGCTTTTGAAGAGGTTTAGCTCTGCAGTCCTCTTGTAAGGACTGAACGTGGTCTATCACTGTACTTACATTAATAGCTACTCCCTCTGTCCCATAATATAAGAACATTTTGTACAGTACACCGGTGTTCAAAACACTCTTGTATTATGGGAAGAGGGATTGGTTCATTTTGTAGCATTATGCATCTTATCTCCCTCGCCCACCATTTACTAAAAAAGATCAGATCTATATTTAATCTTACCAACAAGTAGAATACACAGACAATGCCAGTGCAGAAGTGTAGCCCATTGCTCTTGTGAGTACATTTTGTCCTGTAATGCTTGTACTTCCAGGGATTGGTAGTTGATTAGCATTAATCTGCATATTATCTTCATTATCCTCTATCCCTTCCAGTATTATCATATCTATAATTACTCTCTACAAAATGTAGAGACAGGCAATGCTTATGAAGAAGATTCTGTGCTGAAATTCTTGAGTTATCCTTCCCTTGACATGGAGAAGGGCATTATAAAGTCGGTGTTAACTGTTAATGTAAGTCAGTCCTTCTAAAGCATTTATCCTCAACTGCTGTTTAATTTGCTCATACTCCCTATCGTTTACTGCTGTTTAGTTTGCTGTTTCTACCACAATGCATGTTCGTAAGAACCATAAGTTCTAAGTTTTACTTGTAAAACCAAATTCCTTATTCATACCATGCACATTACTTAATACTCCCTATATGTATGCTTGTTTTTGTGGATCTATAATCCAGTGTGTGGTGAAGCAGCCCACGTTTGCACCTTGTCATCTCCTGTTTTATCTTACTGATGTGGCTGATGATATGAACAACATGCCATGCACATTATCCCAAATAGATACAATGATTTTCTTTGCCCTTCATCTATGCTTGTTATGTTGACATGGTAATCTAGTAGTGTGGTGAAGCTCCCCGCATTATGAACAATTCCAAATTATGCTATTTATATTTTGAACTTACTCTTTATTTTCTAATTTGAAATTGGATAGAATTGACAGAACAGTTACCATCTTTGTTTATACACATGCAAAACCTATCATCTCTCTGCTTTGTTTCAGGGTGATATGCCTGATGGCATGCACACGTCTGCTGAAGGCTATGAGACAAACCCAACATATATTGCAGCAAAGAAGGCAAAACATCTTGAAGATAGCGAGACAACCCCAAAGTCTTGTCTTGATGCAGTGTTCAAGTTACTTGAGACTAATAGTCAGACAAGCTCACAGAATTCGTTGTCTGAATCAGTTTGACTTCTTTAGTCCCAAGTTCTAGCAGAAAGGCATTCTGCAACTCAACTTCGACTTGAAGTCCTATCTCTAAGAAAGATTATGGAGAACACCAATGAGAACCTCATCGCTAAACAGCTACACCTGGAAGCTATGACCGACATGCTAGGCCGGTCTCACAGCCTTGCTCAGCAGCTTGCGCAGCTGTTCCCCTGCAAGGCTAACCTTTCTTGAACTGTCTTGGAAGTGGTCTCGGTTCAGTATTATTTTGTTACGCTGCAATGGTGCCCAGTTTTTGTAATCTGCTTCTTCGTTGCGCTTTATGATCACTGGTGACGAACTTCGATGCCCAGTGGATGTAATATACCTTAAATCCTTTATTGTATAGTGTAGGTTTATTCTTAGTTACTATGCCATAATTTCTTTATTGTATAGAGTAGGTTTGTTCTTAATTCCTACTAGTTACTGCCATCATTCGCTATCTGAAAAAAAATCAGATGTAGTCGACCGGACCGAAACATTCGACTCTAACGAGCCAGGTTTTTAGCGGGCCACAATTGGGCAGGCATGCGTCTTTCTTGGGCCTGAATGATTGGGGCCTTCACACATTGCGCCAGGCCCAAACTTACACCGGCCTATATTTTAGTTGGGTCTTTTGTCGACCCACCGCTTAGTTTGGCCCAGGTAGCATTGGGCCATTAACAGGCTGAATATTGTACTGGCCTGTTACGGCCGAGATGAAACCACGGGCCTTTAGCAGGCCAAAATGCATGTTGGGCCTCAATTTTCACTAGTCGTCGACGGGCCTTTAGCAGGCCAAAATGTAGACCGGGCCGTTTTGGGCCCAGTTAGCTCACGGGCTGTTACTAGGCCGAAACATATCTCGGGCCTTAGTTCGCCCACTGATATCATGGGCTTTTAAGAGGCCAAAAGCTTAGCACAGGCATCAACGGGCCGAATTACGCGGCAGGCCTTTAACAGGCCCAAAGTCACGTTGGGCTTAATTGTTGCCACCTTTAGCATGGGCCATTAGTGGGCCCAATGTCCCGTTGGACCATATATGGCCCATGGGCAGCATGGGCCATTCCCAGGCCGAAAGTCACACCGGGCTGAAATGGGCCCATGTCTACATCAGGCCTCTAACAGGCCGAAAGTCACTCGGCTGTAGTTGGGCCCAAATATTTGGCGAACAATTAACGGGGCAGATCTGGCTTCAGGCCGCAAATGGGCCCAAATATTGGGCGAACAATTAACGGGCCAGATCTGCCTTCGGGCCATAAATGGACCGAAATATTGGGCGAACAATTAACGGGCTAGATCTGGCTTCGGGCCATAAATGGGCCTTTATTAAGCAGGTCGTTATTGGGCTGGCCCACTAGTACCTGATTAAGTTCTAAGGGCCTTTGACTGGGTCGGCCTTTTTAACCTATATGGGCCTCTATTGGGCCCAGCCATGTGTCAACGTATCATAGGCATGTCTCCTCCAATGGACGGGCGACATCTGGCCCACTGACGAGCTGACACGTGTTCCCTTCGGCCAATCAGAATTTTACACGTGGAAATTTCCCATTGGTCAGGGTTGTTAACGGGTTATCAGATCCAAAATCTGACCCGATAGCTTAACGGCGTTCCGTTACGGTGGATGCCACATGTCGGTCACCCTTGACGAAAGCACTTCTGTGACGCGTGATTTATCGTCATGGAGGTGGACACTTCCGTGATGATAATTTTGGTAATGTCATGGAACACTTCTACGACAGCATAGGTATGACTATCTTGATTTTGTCATAAAATCGTCATGGATGTACATGCATGACAAAAAATGCGACCTACTGTGACAAACACGTATCATCACGGAAGTGTAATTTTTTTTAGTGCAGGTGGCTGAACAATAGGTGCAGAGATCAATGCTTTCCTAAGTATTTCAAATGCTTCTACACAATCATCATCAAAGACAAATGGCATATCTTTTTGTAATAAATTAGTCAGAGGCCGAGAAATTTTTCAGAAGTCCTTAATGAACCTCCTATAAAATCCGGCGTGACCAAGGAAATTTCTTATACCTTTGATGTCCTTGGGGCATGGCATCTTTTCAATAGCATCAACCTTGGCTTTATCAACTTCAATACCTCTTTCAGAAACTTTATGCCCCAAGACAATACCTTCATTAACCATAAAGTGGCACTTTTCCCAATTCAAGACAAGATTAGTTTCTTCACATCTCTGCAAAACTCGATCAAGGTTGCTCAAGCAATCATCAAAAGAAGATCCATAGACGGAGAAATCGTTCATGAAAACCTCACAAATCTTTTCACAAAAGTCATAGAATATAGCCATCATGCATCTTTGAAAGGTAGCAGGTGCATTACATCAACCAAAAGGCATACGTCTATAAGAAAATGTACCAAAAGGGCAAGTAAAAGTAGTCTTTGATTGATCCTTGGCTGACACAGGTATTTGAGAGAAACCAGAATAACCATCTAGAAAGCAAAAATGTGTATGTTTGGATAATCTTTCTAGCATTTGATCGATAAAAGGTAAGGGGTAATGATCCTTTTTAGTGGCCTTATTTAATTTGCGGAAATCAATTACCATCCTATAACCTGTAATAATTCTTTGAGGAATCAATTCATCTTTATCATTAGGAACGACAGTAATACCTCCCTTCTTAGGGACACAATGGACAGGACTTACCCAATGACTATTAGCAACGGGATAGATTATACCTGCCTCAAGGAGCTTTAGTATTTCCTTTCTTACCACTTCTTTCATTTGAGGATTCAGCCATCGTTGATGATCACGAACTGGTTTAGCATCTTCTTCCAAATTTATTTTATGTTGACATAGAGTGGGGCTAATGCCCTTAAGATCATCAAGAGTATACCCAATAGCAGCACGGTGCTTCTTCAGAGTTTTCAATAATCTCTCTTCCTCATGCTCTAAAAGTTTAGCACTAATAATAACAGGATATATCTTTTTCTCATCAATATAAGCATATTTAAGAGTATCAGGCAACGGTTTAAGCTCAAATACGGGATCACCCTTCGGTGGAGGAGGATCCCCTAGGATTTCAACAGGCAAATTGTGTCTTAGAATAGCTTCCTGTTTAAAGAATACTTCATCTATTTCATTTCTTTCATTCATAAACATATCATTCTCATGGTCTAGCAAATATTGTTCTAAAGGATCACTAGGAGGTACGGCAATAGAAGCAAGACCAATAATTTCATCCTTACTACGTAATTCTTCTTCACGGTGTTGTCTACTAAATTTAGAGAAATTAAATTCATGAGACATATCATATAAACCAATAGTAACAACATCCTTTTTGCAATCTATCTTAGCATTAATAGTGTTTAAGAAGGGTCTACCAAATATAATGGGACAAAAGCTATCTTGTGGGGAACCAAGAACAAGAAAATCAGCAGGATATTTAGTTTTCCCACACAAGACTTCAACATCTCTAACAATTCCCATTGGTGACATAGTATCTCTATTGGCAAGTTTAATTGTGACATCAATATCTTCTAACTCAGCGGGTGCAATGTCATGCATAATTTCTTTGTATAAGTCAAAAGGTATAGCACTAGCACCCATATCACATAAGCCATGATAAAAATTATCTCCTATTTTAACATAAATAACAGGCATGCCTGCCAAATATCTAGGTTTATCTTTAGCACAAGGTTTAGTAATTCTAGTAGTCTCATCACGGAAATGAATAACATGCCCATAGATATTATCAGACAAGAGATATTTAACAATAGCAACATTAGGTTCTACTTTAATTTGCTCAGGAGGTGTATAAGTTCTAATATTGCTTTTACGAACCACAGTTGAAGCTTTAGCATGATCTTTTATCCTAACAGGGAAAGGTGGTTTCTCAACATAAGAAGTAGGAACAGTAGGATCATTATAAGTGATAGTCTTTTCTTCAACTTTAATAGGTACAGCTACTTTTACTTCTATGGGAGGATGATATTTAAACCACTTCTCCCTAGGGAGATCAACATGAGTAGCAAAAGATTCACATAAAGAAGCTACTATCTCAGAGTCAAGTCCATATTTAGTGCTAAATTTACGGAAAACATCGGTATCCATAAAAGACTTAACACAATCAAACTTAGGTGTCATACCTAACTTATTACCTTCGTCGAGGTCCCAATCTTCAGAGTTGCATTTAATTCTTTCCAATAAATCCCATTTGAATTCAATAGTCTTCGTCATAAAAGAGCCAGCACAAGATGTGTCGAGCATGGTGCGATTGTTATCAGAAAGCCGAGCACATAAATTTTGAATAATCATCTCTCTAGAGAGCTCATGATTGGGGCATGAATATAACATTGATTTAAGCCTCCCCCAAGCTTGAGCGATGCTTTCTCCTTCGTGAGGCCAAAAATTATATATATAATTACGATCACGATGAACAAGATGCATAGGATAAAACTTCTGATGAAATTCCAATTTCAATCGTTTGTAGTTCCATGACCACGTATCATCACATAGCCTATACCATGTCAATGCATCTTCCTTCAAAGATAAAGGGAAGACCTTCTTCTTAATAACATCTCCGGGTACACCTGCAAGCTTAAATAATCCACAAACTTCATCCACATATATTAGGTGCTCATCACGATGCGTTGTTCCGTCTCCTGAAGGAATTTCAAAGCAGACATTTTCATTTTCAGTAGGTTCAGTAGGTTCAGTAGGTTGAGGAGCAACTCTTTGCTCTACTGGTCGGGGTGAAGATACCCCGAACAAGCCCCTCAGAGGATTACTTTCCATAGTAACAAGTGACAGTAAATTTCAGCACACTATATAAATTTTTCCTTACCAAATTCCACCTACCATAGTAACAAGTGCTTCACTCCCCGGCAACGGCGCCAGAAAAGAGTCTTGATGACCCACGAGTATAGGGGATCTATCATAGTCATTTCGATAAGTAAGAGTGTCGAACCCAACGAGGAGCAGAAGGAAATGATAAGCGGTTTCCAGCAAGGTATTATCTGCAAGTACTGAAATAAGTGGTAACAGATAGTTTTGTGATAGGACAATTTGTAATGAGCAACAAGTAACAAAAGTAAATAAAGTGCAGCAAGGTGGCCCAATCCTTTTTGTATCAAAGGACAAGCCTGGACAAACTCTTATATAGAGAAAAGCGCTCCCGAGGACACATGGGAATATCGTCAAGCTAGTTTTCATCACATTCATATGATTCGCGTTCAGTACTTTGATAATTTGGTATGTGGATGGACCGGTGCTTGGGTACTGTCCTTACTTGGACAAGCATCCCACTTATGATTAACCTCTATTGCAAGCATCCGCAACTACAACAAAAGTATTAAGGTAAACCTAACCATAGCATGAAACATATGGATCCAAATCAGCTCCATACGAAGCAACGCATAAACTAGGGTTTAAGCTTCTGTCACTCTAGCAACCCATCATCTACTTATTACTTCCCAATGCCTTCCTCTAGGCCCAAATAATGGTGAAGTGTTATGTAGTCGACGTTCACATAACACCACTAGAGGAGAGACAACATACATCTCATCAAAATATCGAACGAATACCAAATTCACATGACTATTAATAGCAAGACTTCTCCCATGTCCTCAGGAACAAACGTAACTACTCACAAAGCATAATCATGTTCATAATCAGAGGGGTATTAATATGCATATAGGATCTGAACATATAATATTCCACCAAATAAACCAACTAGCATCAACTACAAGGACTAATTAACACTACTAGCAACCTACTAGTACCAATCCCGGACTTGGAGACGAGAATTGGATACAAGAGATGAACTAGGATTTTGAGAGGAGATGGTGTTGGTGAAGATGTTGATGGAGATTGCCCTCTCCCGATGAGAGGAGCGTTGGTGATTACGATGGCGATGATTTCCCCCTCCCGGGGGGAAGTTTCCCCGGCAGAACAGCTCTGCCGGAGCCCTAGATTGGTTCCGCCAAGGTTCCGCCTCATGGCAGTGGAGTTTCGTCCGAGAAGATGGCTTATGATTTTTTTTCCTCATCGAAAGACTCCATATGGCAGAAGATGGCCATCAGAGGGCCACCAGGGGGCCCACGAGGTAGGGGGCACGCCCAGGGGGTAGGGCGCGCACCCCACCCTCGTGGGCAGGGTGTGGCCCCCCTGGTGAACTTCTTGCGCTCAGTATTTTTTATATATTCTGAAAACGTCTTCCGTGAAGTTTCAGGACTTCTCGAGCTGTGCAGAATAGGTCTCTACTGTTTGCTCCTTTTCCAGCCTAGAATCCCAGCTGCCGGCATTCTCCCTCTTTATGTAAACCTTGTAAAATAAGAGAGAGTAGGCATAAGTATTGTGACATAATGAGTAATAACAACCCATAATGCAATAAATATCGATATAAAAGCATAATGCAAAATGGACGTATCAGCCACCCCGTCGCTCTCCATCGCCTGCCGCCAACACCGCCACCGGCCCCGCGGGGAACAAGCAACAAGCATCCTTGCTGCACCCCTCGGTGCGATAGGATGGCCGCACCGCCACTCCATCATTGACTCCCGCTGGTTCGTCGTCCCACGCTCGTCGCGTCCCCACGGACGCACGGGCCACGCTCCTCATGGCGCAAGAGCTCCTGCGCTACCGCCTAGTCGACGACCTCTATGGGGACTGGCTTGACCGCATTGCCGAGCTTGTCCGCGGCGGAGGGGACACTCTCTGCCTCGCCCTCTGCCAGCCATGGGCGATGCAGCTCACGAAGCACCTCCACCGCCTCTGCACCAAGACGCTGCCCTAGCGCCAAGGCGCGTGAAGAAAGAAGCTGTCAAGAGGTCCCTCGATCGCAAGAGAATGCTCCGCCACTCCTTGCACCGCCACGCCAGGATCGTTTGCTGCGGCAAAGCCCTGCGCCGCTTGCCTTAGCGGCGCACGGGTGCCCAGACCAAGTTCCACCTCCAAGGCGGGGCCCGGTGACCACGGCCGGCTGCCGCGCCTTCACCCCCGAGCTGCGTAGCATCACCTGGCCAGGCAAGTTCAAGCCAGATCTGCCTCCTCGCTACGACGGCACCCCTGACCCCGCAGAGTTCCTGCAGCTCTACGAGCTAAGCATCGATGCGGCCAACGGTGATGAGAAAGTCATGGCGAACTGGTTTCCCATGGCCCTCAAGGATGGTGCCCGCTCCTGGCTCCTGAACCTGCCTCCAGGCTCGATTTCCTCCTGGGACAAGATGCTCAACCACTTCATCGCCAACTTCCAGGGCACTCACGACCGCCCCCCGGTCGCGGGGGACCTGCGCCGCATCAAGCAACAACTAGGAGAGACCCTCCAGAAGTACATCCAGCGCTTCAACAACGTTCATCTCAAGATCCCCAAGGTGACGGACGAGGCCATCATCTTCGCATTCTCTGATGGCATTCGTGACGTCAAGATGAAGGAGGAGCTCGCCATCCACGAGGAGCTATGCACATCTCTGGAGTTGTTCAACCTAGCGACCAAGTGCGCCAGAGCTAAGGAGGGGCACCTCTCCCTCCTCGGGCTCCCGACTGCGGACCCAGAGGAAAAGAAAGCCAAGGTCAAGGACGGCAAGCGCAAGGGAGCAGCCATTCTCGCGGCGGAACCGGACACCAAGCATGGAAGAGACCAGCCTGAGTCATCCAAGAGCAGCCGACCGTTCTGCGCCTTCCATAACCTTCATACCCACAACACCAGCGACTGTCAAGAGCTCAGAGCCATCCGAGAAGGACGCTTCGATCGACGCTCTGAGCACAGTGACTGGGGCTACGGCCGAGGAGGAGGACATGGTGGCGGACGCTGGGATGACCGTGGCCCGTGCAAGGAGTGGCGCGACCGGCCTCGTGAGGACCGCTGGCAGGATCAGCCTCGCGAGGGCGCCTGGAGGGACCAGCCTCGTGAGAATCGTCCTCAAGGCAACGCTGGCCTTCCTCCACCCAGAAGGAATGACGACCACTATCAAGACGAGGGGGCTGGGGGCTTCCAGGAGCCATGCTCTATCGCCTGCATCTTGGGAGGAGCTCAAGCCCCATCCTCGCAGCGTATCTTCAAACAGTTTGCTCGTGAACTGAAGGCAGTCCTCCCCAATCTCGAGGCCACACGCCCGCTCATATGGTCCAGGTGCCCCATCATGTTCAGTTTGGCAGATCAGCTCAAGTGCGCAGCTACTATAGGCGTCCTCCCAATGCTTTGTTCACCAGTCATCAGCAGCATGCAAGTTACCAAGACCGTCATCAACGGCGGCGCAGGGCTCAATGTCCTGTCCATCGACACATTCGACAACCTCCAAGTGCCATATGACCAGCTTCATCCTACCAAGCCTTTCTCAGGAGTGACCGACGGCTCCACTACCCCGATCGGGCAGGTCCGCCTCCCCGTTACCTTTGAAGAACGCAACAACTACCGCACCGAACTCATCGACTTCAACATCGCCTACATCCACCTGCCATACAACGCCATCCTCGGGTATCCAGCCCTGGCCAAGTTCATGGCGGTGACCCATCATGGCTACAATGTCCTCAAGATGCCGAGAAGCGGTGGAATCATCACAGTCCCGTGCGAGGAAAGAGACGCGGTGTGCTCCCTCGAGCGTGCCTTCCAAGCTGCAGCAATCGACGACCCTGACAGCCAGGGCGAGCGCCCTCCAGAGGCCACCCCCAAGAAGAAGAAACAGTTGCGCCACACGGGGCCTCAGGCATGCGGCGCCTCGTCAGGATTGGCGCCCGCGTCTGGGGCGCCTCCCTCTATCACATAGGAAAGCGCGCCCGGCGCCCCTCTCGGGCAGGGCTTGGGGGGGCTCTCTTCTGGAGGGCCTCATACTTTTCCAACATCACGAGGGAAGCGCTTGGGCACCACTTGGAGGCGTGCCTCACGGCACGTTTCCCTTAGGAGAACACAGGGCAAGGAGTGCCCACCATTCAGGAGTTCATCACCAAGACCACTCAGGAACTACAAGACGCAAGGGCCATGCGCGGTGGCCACTGCTCACCAGGCGCAGCTCCCCATCCAGGCGAGGATGCCGGGCTGCGCGTCTGCATTGACGTCCCAGGGCTCAACCGGGCCGCCTCTCAGGAGCTTTTCTGGCCTTCGCGCGTGGGACGCTATGAGGGCCCACCTCACAGCTACATTCGCATGCCTTTTTGGCCTGCCGAGCGTGGCGACCGCCTATCAGTGCAACCTGCGGAGCATCCTGGCGGCTCAAGAGGCCAGGCACCACGTTGTGCTGACGGACATGAAGACGGTCCTCAAGGAACCACTTGGACCCCCAGAGCCTCCCGAGGCTCAGGGCCCCGGTGGCTCGTGAGGAGTAGCCCCTTCGCGGTATACCTTCAGCTGCCCCAATTCTCCTTCATCAACAGAACCAGGTGACATTTTCCAGGTTCATTCAGCTGGGAGCGCCCCCACGGCAGCATCATTCCCAGGCCGCGTGGGTCCGTCCATGTGGCATGTATCCCTTTTTATGTCTTTAGCTTATCTTGTTGGGGGCGCCCCTCGGCTGCATCATCCCCAAGCCGCTCGGGCCTAACCCAGTGGCATGCATCTTCCCTGCATTTACTTAAGCCTGCCGCTTCCATGCTTAATCTATCTATTACTATCACCTGCTTGATTGTCGCCCACCGTGGGAGCCACGCGCTGGTCGTCTTTCTTCAGGACCCTTCGCGTGAGTAAGTTAAGCACGGCGTCTGTGCTCGGGCCCGTCCCTGCAGAGTCGATAAATCCAGCGGCTGAGCTCTGTCTGGTGGGCCGGCCCCATTCACGTCACCTCCTGGGGCCGTTGGTGCTTATCTTTCTCACGCGATAACCTCAGGAGATTCGTTCAGTGCAGGTTGTCTAACCACCTCGCAGGACCAAGATAGCGAACAAGAACCAAGACCAGGTGCAACCCGCCTTGAGGTAGGGCCTCGTGAGCCCCGTGCTAGCACACGAGTGCCCAGATACACCTCGTCTAGCCCTACCGTGCAAGCCACATGTCAGGGTGGGGCTGTACACGCCCCGGGGGCTCTCCGCAGTAGGGAGTCCCCTCTTACGCACCAGAAGAGAATCAACAATCACCACGGCGACCGATGCCCTTCCTCGCGCTAACTTGCAGGAACCTCTAGAGGGCCACAGCAGGCGGTACCACGGACTCTCCCTCTTCTCTCATGCAATTCGCTTGCGCGTTAAAAGGGGGGCTCCTGAGCATCGCGCCTCATGAGCTCTTACTGGCTCTCTAGATCTCACCCCCTGGCCTTGACCATGGCACGTGACCTGGCATACCAGCGGCAGCTGAACTCACTCGAGGACCGGGACCTGTGGACGCAGAGCACCAAGAAGAACATGGAGGGGAGGGGGAGGCCCGCATGGGCCCGACCTAGCTACACTACGGGGGCCAACGTACGAGTTCAGCATGACTCGAGGAGCCGACCCCGGACAACCAAGATAAGTTCTCGCTCTGGATCCACCAGTCGCTATGGCACGAGACCCTCGCTCACTCCCTTCGCTGCCCTGCTGCGGCAACGTTTTCTTCCTTTCCCATCCTAAGACAGCTGCTTGCGCGCAAAAGGGAACCTCTTGAGCATCGCGCCTCAGGAGCTCTTACTGGACCTCGGGCCGCTCACCTCCTGGCCTTGACCACGGCACGCGACCTGGCATACCAGCGACGGCTGCAGCCTGCCTGGGGACCGGGACCTGTCAACGTAGAGCACCAAGTTGCCACAGGATTGGAAAGGAGAGGCTGAGCCTCCGCTGGATATGCCCACGAAAATCTTCATGTAGTTCCCCGTTTATCATTTTGATATGTTCCTAGAGAAAAACTATGTTGAAAGATGATAGTAGCAATGATGCGGATTGGGTCCGTGATCTGAGGATTATCCTCATTGCTGCACACAAGAATTATGTCCTTGATACACCGCTAGGTGACAGACCTATTGCAGGAGCAGATGCAGACGTTATGAGCGTTTGACAAGCTCGATATGATGACTACTTGATAGTTTAGTGCACCATGCTTTACGGCTTAGAACCGAGACTTCAAAAATGTTTTGAACGCCATGGAGCATATGAGATGTTTCAACAGTTGAAAATGATATTTCAGACTCATGCCCTGTGTTAAGAGGTATGAGACCTTTGACAAGTACTTTGCCTACAAGATGGAGGAGAATAGCTCAGCTAGTGAGCATGTGCTTAGAATGTATGGGTACTACAATCGCTTGAATCAAGTGGGAGTTAATCTTCCAAATAAGATAGTGATTGATAGAGTTCTCTAGTCACTATCACCAAGTTACTAGAACTTCATGATGAACTATAATATGCAAGGGATGACGAAAATGATTCCCAAGCTCTTTGCGATGCTGAAATCAGTGAAGGTAGAAATCAAGAAATAGCATCAAGTGTTGATGGTTAACAAGACCACTAGTTTCAAGAAAAGGGCAAGGGAAAGAAGGGGAACTTCAAAAGGAATGGCAAGCAAGTTGCCACTCCCGTGAAGAAGCCCAAAGCTAGACCTAAGCCTGAAACTGAGTGCTTCTACTTCAAAGGGAATAGTCACTGGAAGTGGAACTACCCCAAATACTTGGCGGATAAGAAGGATGGCAAAGTGAACAAAGGTATATTTGATATACGGGTTATTGATGTGTACTTTACTAGTGTTCATAGTAGCCCCTGGGTATTTGATACCTGTTTAGTTGCTAGGATTAGTAACTCAAAACAGGAGTTGCAGAATGAACAGAGACTAGTTAAGAGCGAAGTGACAATGTGTGTTGGAAGTGATCCCAAGGTTGATACGATCACCATCGCACACTCCCTCTACCTTCGGGATTAGTGTTGATCCTAAAATAAATGTTATTTGGTGTTTGCGTTGAGCATGAATATGGTTGGATCATGTTTATTGCAAATTTGCAATACGGTTATTTATTTAAGTCAAAGAATAATTGTTATTCTGTTTACATGAATAAAACCTTCTATGGTCATACACTCAATATAAATGGTTTATTGAATCTCGATCCTTCTATGGCCAAAAGATGCAAAGTTGATAATGATAGTGCAACATATTTGTGGCACTGCCATTTAGGTCATATTGGTGTAAAGCGCATGAAGAAACTCCATGTGGATGGACTTTTGGAATCACTTGATTATGAATCATTTGATGCTTGTGAACAATGCCTCATGGGCAAGATGACTAAGACTCCGTTCTCCGGAACAATGGAGCGAGCCACTGACTTATTGGAAATAATACATACCGATGTATGAGGTCCGTTGAGTGTTGAGGCTCGCGGCAGGTATCATTATTTTCTAACATTCATAGATGATTTGAGAAGCTATGGGTATATCTACTTAATGGAACACAAGTCTCAAACATTTGAAAAGTTCAAAGAATTTCAAAGTTAAGTGGAGAATCATCGTAACAAGAAAATAAAAGTTTCTACGATCTGATCGCGGAGACAAATATTTGAGTTACGAGTTTGGTCTTCATTTAAAACAATGTGGAATAGTTTCACAACTCACGCCACCTGGAACACCATAGCGTAACGGTGTGTCCGAACGTCGTAACCGTACTTTATTAGATATGGTGCGATCTATGATATCTCTTACTGATTTACCACTATCGTTTTGGGGTTATGCATTAGAGACAGTTGCATTCACGTTAAATAGGGCACTATCTAAATCCGTTGAGACAACACCATATGAACTGTGGTTTGGCAAGAAACCTAAGTTGTCATTTCTTAAAATTTGGGGTTGCGATGCTTATGTGAAAATGTTTCAGCTTGATAAGCTCGAACCCAAATCGAAGAAGTGCGTCTTCATAGGATACCCAAAAGAAATTGTTGGGTACACCTTCTACCACAGATCCGAAGGCAAGATCTTTGTTGCTAAAAATGGGTCCTTTCTAGAGAAGGAGTTTTCTCTCAAAAGAAGTGAGTGGGAGTAAAGTAGAACTTGATGAGGTAATTGTACCTTTTCCCAAACTAGAAAGTAGCTCATCACAGAAGACCGTTCCCGTGATGCCTGCACCAACTAGTGAGGAAGCTAACGATAATGATCATGAAACTTCGGATCAAGTTACTACCGAACCTCGTAGGTCAACCAGAGCACGTTCCGCACTAGAGTGGTACGGTAATCCTGTTCTGGAAGTCATGTTACTAGACCATGACGAACCTACGAACTATGAGGAAGTGATGATGAGCCCAGATTCTGATAAATCGCTTGAGGCCATGAAATTTGAGATAGGATCCATGTATGAGAACAAAGTATGGACATTGATTGACTTGCCCGATGCTCGGCAAGCCACTGAGAATAAATCGATCTTCAAGAGGAAGCCGGATGCTGATAGTAGTGTTACTATCTATAAAACTCGAATTGTCGCAAAAGGTTCTTGACAAGTTCAAGGTGTTGACTACGATGAGATTTTCTCACTCGTATCGATGCTTAAAGTCTGTCTGAATCATGTTAGCAATTGCCGCATTTTATGAAATCTGGCAAATGGATGTCAAAAATGCACTCCTTAATAGATTTATTAAAGAAGAGTTGTATATGATGCAACCAGAAGGTTTTCTCAATCCTAAAGGTGCTAAAAAAGTGTGCAAGCTCCAGCGATCCATCTATGGACTGGTCCAAGCATCTCGGAGTTGGAATATACGCTTTGATAAGTTGATCAAAGCATATAGTTTATACAGACTTACGGTGAAGCCTGTATTTACAAGAAAGTGAATGTGAGCACTACAACCTTTCTGATAAGTATATGTGAATGACATATTCTTGATCGGAAATGATGTAGAATTTTCTGGAAAGCATAAAGGAGTGTTTGAAAGTATTTTTCCAAAGAAATACCTCGGTGAAGCTACTTACATATTGGGCATCAAGATCTATAAAGATTGATCAAGACGCTTGATAAGACTTTTGATGAGTACATACCTTGGTAAGATTTTGAAGGAGTTCAAAATGGATCAGTCAAAGAAGGAGTTCTTTCCTGAGTTGTAAGGTATGAAGTTGAGTAAGACTCAAAACCCGACCACGGCAGAAGATAGAGAGAGAATGAAGTCATTCCCTATGACTCGGCCATAGGTACTATAAAGTATGTCATGCTATATACCAGACCCATTGTATGCCTTGCCATGAGTTTGGCAAAGGGGTACAATAGTGATCCAGGAGTAGATCACTAGACAGCGTTCAAAATTATCCTTAGGGGACTAAGGAAATATTTCTCGATTATGGAGGTGATAAAGAGTTCATCGTAAAGAGTTACGTCGATGCAAGATTTAACACTCATCTAGATGACTCTGAGTGTTAATCTAGATACATATTGAAAGTGGGAGCAATTAGCTAGAGTAGCTCCATGCAGAGCATTGCAGACATAGAAATTTTGCAAAATACATACGGATCTGAATGTGGCAGACCCGTTGACTAAACTTCTCTCACAAGCAAAACATTATCACACCTTAGTGCTCTCTGGGTGTTAATCACATAGCGACATGAACTAGATTATTGACTCTAGTAAACCCGTTGGGTGTTGGTCACATGGCGATGTGAACTATGGGTGTTAATCACATGGCGATGTGAACTAGATTATTGACTCTAGTGCAAGTGGGAGACTGAAGGAAATATGCCCTAGAGGCAATAATAAAGTTGTTATTTTATATTTACTTATATCATGATAAATGTTTATTATTCATGCTAGAATTGTATTAACCGAAAACTTGATACATGTGTGGATACATAGACAAAACACACCGTCCCTAGTAAGCCTCTACTAGACTAGCTTGTTGATCAAAGATGGTTAAGTTTCCTGACCATAGACATGTGTTGTCATTTGAGGAACGGGGTCACATCATTAGGAGAATGATGTGATGGACAAGACCCATCTGTTAGCTTAGCATAATGATCGTTAAGTTTTATTTCTATTGCTTTCTTCATGACTTATACATGTTCATTTGACTATGAGATTATGTAACCCCCGAATACCGGAGGAACACCTTGTGTGCTATCAAACGTCGCAACGTAACTGGGTGATTATAAAGATGCTCTGCAGGTGTCTCCGAAGGTGTTTGTTGGGTTGGCATAGATCGAGATTAGGATTTGTCACTTCGAGTATTGGAGAGGTATCTCTGGGCCCTCTCGGTAATGCACATCGCCATAAGAAGCCTTGCAAGCAAAGTGACTAATGAGTTAGTTGTGGGATGATGTATTATAGAACGAGTAAAGAGACTTGCCGGTAACGAGATTGAACTAGGTATGAAGATACCGACGATCGAATCTTGGACAAGTAACATACCGATGACAAAGGGAATTACGTATGTTGTCATAAGGTTCGACTGATAAAGATCTTTGTAGAATATGTAGGAGCCAATATGGGCATCCAGGTTCCGCTATTGGTTATTGACTAGAGATGTGTCTCAGTCATGTCTACATAGTTCCCGAACCCGTACGGTCCGCACGCTTAACGTTCGTTGATGATATAGTACTATATGAGTTATGTATGTTGGTGACCGAATGTTGTTCGGAGTCCCGGATGAGATCACGGACATAACAAGGAGCTCCGGAATGGTCCGAAGGTAAAGATTGATATATAGGATGATATGGTTCGGCCAAGGGGTGAAGCCCACGGGGCTTTAGGTCGGTGCAAAAGGAGTTTTGCGGAGGCCGGGGGGCCAAACGCCGGAGACCCTGGCGTCTGGCCCTGGGCCAGATGCTGAGGCCCATGGCGTCTGGGCCAGTTGCCAAGGACCGTGGCGTCTAGTCCTGGAAGTCCGAGAAGGACTCTCCTTGCGGGCAAAACCGACTTTGAGGAGGCTTTTACTCGAGGTTTTGACCCCAGGGCTCAACATATAAATAGAGGGGCCTAGAACACATCAAGAATCACCAAGCCGTGTGCCGGCAACCCCGTCCCCTCTAGTTTATCCTCTGTCATAGTTTCTGTTGTGCTTGGCGAAGCCCTGCAGAGATTGTTCTTCACCAACACCGTCGTGCTGCCGGAACTCATCTACTACTTCGCTTGTCTTGCTAGATCAAGAAGGCGAGGACGTCATCGAGCTGAACCTGTGCTGAACGCAGAGGTGTCGTATGTTCGGTACTTGATCGGGATGAATCGTGAAGGTGTATGACTACATCAACCGCATTGATAAACGCTTCCGCTTAACGGTCTATGAGGGTACGTAGACACACTCTCCCCCTCTCATTGATATGCATCTCCTAGATAGATCTTGCATGATCGTAGGATTTTTTTAAAAATTGCATGCTACGTTCCCCAACAACTACTTGGGCAGCTCCGCTCTTGTGTTGCAAGGTATGGATGATCCCATTGTTTTTAAACTATTGCTTGCAGGGAAGCCTTGTGTATAGCTAAAGATCTGCTCCTGAATCAGTTTGTTATTGCCTCAGATGCCAACCAAGTCATCAGAGACATCAATCAAGGAAATCATGGGAAACATAGTGCAATTATTAGTGAAATTAAAGCAAGGTCTACTTCTTTTTCATGCCTTCTCTATTTCGAGGGTCGAGATAGTAATTTAGAAGCTCATAGCTTAGCTAGATTTTCTCTCAATCTAGTTCTTGGGCGTCATCTGTGGTTTGGCTAACCACATAATGTGAACGTTATCCCACTCTCTATGGTATTTGATCAATAAAGTTTAGGCTTTACCCCTAAAAAACTAAAGGAGTGGTTTCCCAAAAAAAACTAGTGAATCTTAAAAAACTAAATAGGGAGTACTCTTTCGACCCCCACAATGGTCACCTGGGTGGGTTGTGGTGCGCTCTCATCCGCCACCACGTGTCACACTCTAGGCGCTCTCTCCGAATTTTTTTATTTTTCTGCATGTGTTTTTGGCATTTTAGAAGTTTTATTTCTGTTTTCAGCTTTTCGGTTTTTCATCGATGTTTCTTAGCTTTGGACAAAAATATTGCGCAAAAAAATGTGTTTTTGCTTATGCGAGAGACACAGTCGTGCCTCTCAGAAACGGAAAAAGACGTGTTTTCTTTTTTTCCTTCCGCGAGAGGCACGAATTTGCTTCCGCGAGAGGCATGGTCGTGCCTCTCGAAAATGAAAAAAATTACGCGTTTTTTCCTTCCGCGAGAGGTACGGGTTTACTTCTGCTAGAGGCCGTGCCTCTCGAAGACGGATGTTTTTTTCTTCCACGAGAGGCATGGATTTGCTTCTGCTAGAGGCCGTGCCTCTCGAAGACGGATGTTTTTTTCCTTCCGCGAGAGGCACGGATTTGGTTCTGCTAGAGGTCGTGCCTCTTAAAGGCGGACGTTTTTTTCCTTCCATGAGAGGCACAGTCGTGCCTCTTTCGGAAAGAAAAAAACATGCTCTCGTTTTGGTTTTTTTTTGAAAAAAATCGTCAAAATCTATCAACATGAGCTCTAATTTTGAAGATCTCGATGCGAGGAATCCAATGGTGAAAATGGTTCGAGATCTATATGCACAGTTTAAAAGATAAAATATTTTGAATAGACAAGTGGCGCACTACATGCGGAGATGGGATTGATTTTTGCAAAAAATGCTCCTTAATTAGTGATTTCGCAAATATGTAGCTCCCCGCAAAAAAAATTACAGGACGGGTCGTTTTACGGGGCATGCGCGGGATGGTTTTACATCTTGCTCCCGTAAAACGGTGGTTATTTTAATGGAAGAGGAGATTTGTGGGTTCTGCTAGAGGTGCTTTGATACTGCCGTTTGATGACGCAATAAAAACGTGTACTGCAAATACTCGATCCACATTAGTAATTCACATAACAAGAAGAGATCCTCACAAGTCACAACCAGCTAAGCATGTAATTTTTTTCCGGGCCTCTACATGATGCATGCAGCCATCTTATTAAAAGTACGCAAAGTAGCACAAAGTCGCAAAAATATTACAGCTCGCAAGTGTAGCGAAGCAAAAGAAAAAAGAAAAGTACATGCTGAAAATCACAACCAGTACGGTAATATGTAGGATAAAGTTCCTAGAGTCCTATCCTGTTATGCGACCGCCATCCGAACTGATTAAATATAGCCCGTGCTACCATCTCCCACTGATTGCACCTAGTAACCAAAGGCTCCCTCGAGTCCATAGGAGTGAGTAAGGACCACGTACGGATCCAAGCGGTAGCTTTGAAGATAACCTGCAAGAAGGTGAAATTGTATTGTCTGTTAAAAATAAAATCATTCCGACAGTTCCATATAGCCCATAGAAGCGCACATATTCCAATCCGAATACGAGCTGCAATAGAATGTTCAACTCCAGCTAACCACGTTCCAAACAATGACTCAATGTCAGCTGGAGGGTTAATGTTGAAGGCTATATGAATCGTTCTCCAAAGCAATTTGACGAGTGGGCATTCAAGGAATAAATGTTGTATTGTTTCATCATGATCACAAAAACAACAACGTGAACTACCTACCCATCGCCTCTTAATTAGGTTGTCCTTGGTGAGTATTACTTGCTTCTGGACAAACCACATAAAATATTTAATACGCAAGGGAACTTTAATCCTCCAGATATGCAACGATCTTGAGATTGGGCCAGAATTAATCAAATCCAAATAAAATGATTTCACCGTAAAAACCTCATTTTTAGCTAGTTTCCATTGCATCGAATCTGGTTGGTCGGAGAGTGGAACATCTATCAATCTCCGAACCAAGTGCATCTAGCTGCCCATCGCTCACCAACTAGCGCCCGTCTGAACTGAATATTCAAGGGGATCATTTGGAAAATTATGCCTACGTACTCCTCCTTACGTTGCACAATGTTATAAAGGGTTGGATATTGGATGGCTAAGGGTGCCTCTCCTAACCACGTATCCTCCCATAATCTTGTTGACATCCCATTGCCAACTGAGAATTTGACCCTACGAAAGAACAAATCCTTCGTCCTCATAAGCCCTTTTCAGAATGGTGAGTCAGTTGGTCTCATGGTAACCTGAGCGGGTGTTTTGGACTGCAAATATTTATTACGCAAAATATGGGCCCACATGCCCTCCGGCTCTGTTTCTAACCTGTAGAGCCATTTACTCATAAGGCATTTGTTTTTGATTTCTAGGTTCTCAATACCAAGACCACCCTGGTCTTTTGGTCGGCAAAGGATATCCCATCACGCGAGTCGGTACTTCTTCTTGGCCTCATCTGACTGCCAGAAGAACCGAGATCTAAAGAAATCAAGACGCTTCTGAACCCCTTTCAGAATTTCGAAGAACGATAATAGGAACATCGACATACTAGTCAAAACCGAATTAATCAGCACTAGCCAACCTCCATAATACATAAGCTTATCCTTCTAGCAGCTCAGCTTTTTCTCAATTCGATCTTTGATACACTTCCATCCTTTATTAGATAACTTATGGTGATGAATCGATATGCCCAAATAACTAAATGGTAAAGAACCTAATTCACACCCGAACAATTGTCTATACGTATCTTGCTCGTCTTTGGCCTTCCCAAAGCATAACAGCTCACTCTTGTGAACGTTTATCTTTAAACCAGACAATTGTTCAAAGATACATAAAATAAGTTTCATATTATGTGCTTTAGCAATGTCATGCTCCATGAATAAGACAGTGTCGTTAGCATATTGTAAGATGGATACTCCTCCATCAACCAGATGAGGAACTAACCCCTCTACTTGGCCATGCTGTTCTACCAATAAGAGTGGCCAACATATCAGCCACTATGTTAAACAACATAGGAGACATGGAATCGCCCTGTCTCAGACCCTTATGTATTTGAAAGTAATGGCCGATATCATCATTAACCTTGATTCCGACACTACCCTTCTGGACTTGAGAACCCACCTGGTTTCGCCAAGCCTCACCGAATCCTTTCATACGCATTGCCTGCTGAAGGAAAGGCCACTTCACTTTATCATATGCCTTCTCAAAATCCACTTTGAAGATAACCCCGTCTAGCTTCTTCGAATGGATTTCATGAAGCGTTTCATGCAAAATGACCACTCCTTCAAGTATGTGTCGCCCTAGCATGAACACTGGCTGGCTAGATTGTACCACAAAATGAGAAATTTGTGTCAATCTATTGGTACCCACCTTTGTGAAAATTTTGAAACTCACATTAAGAAGGCATATGGGCCTGAATTGTTCAATTCGAACTACTTCTTCTTTCTTTGGTAACAACGTAATCAGACTGAAGTTAAGATGAAACAGCTCAAGATGCCCGTTAAAGAAATCATGAAACATAGGCATAAGATCATCCTTAATAATATGCCAACATTTCTTATAGAATTCAGCAGGAAACCCATCTGGTCCTGGAGCTTTATTCGATTTCATTTGCGAAATTGCTTCCAAAACCTCCTGCTCAGTAAAAGGAGCAGAGAGAGTATCATTCTCCTCTACCTGGAGCTGAGGGATATCTCCAACAACAGATTCATCTAGGGTCACCGTGCTTGCTTCCGGATGCCCAAAAAGTTGTTTATAGTAGTTAGAGACATAAGCTTTCAGATTCTCATGCCCCACTATTGTTCCCTCATCCTGTTCAAGCTGTATGATTTTTTTCTTCCTATGTTTACCATTTGTAATCATATGGAAGAATTGTGTATTGTCATCCCCTTGGACAACCTTAAGCACTTTAGCGTGCAATGCCCACTTGAGCTCCTCTTCTCTTAGAAGAGCCCGTAAGCCTTGCTCAGCTTCGAACTTGGAGTTTTGCTCATTCACCGTAAGGAGGTTACTTTCAGATTTTAAATCTAGCGCTTCAATTAATTGAGTGAGTTGTTCTTTTTCTTGTTTGTAAATACCACTTTTGTTTCTGGCCCAACCTCTCAAAAACTGCCTCAAATGTCTGATCTTATTTTTCCATCTCTCAATACTAGTTCTTCCACTAATAGGTTTTTCCCATTCGTGCGCAATGATTTCTAGAAAGTTTTCTTTCTCGTACCATCCTAGTTCGAAAGAAAAGCATTCTTGTTCGCAACATGTGTAGCCTCGTCCGAGTCTACAAGAAGCGGTGTGTGGTCTGAGATCGCTCTCTGCATCGCATGAACCGACACCAAAGGGTATTTTTGTTCCAATCTACACTAGCGAGTACCCTATCCAACTTCTCATAAGTCGGAATGGGCAACGTATTGGCCCATGTAAATTGTCTACCAGTGAGCTCAGTTTCTCTTAAGTTAAGACTCTCGATAATCATGTTAAACATCATAGACCACCCTCCATCAAAATTGTCTTATTATTTTCATCTATCCTTCGAATGATATTAAAGTCGCCATCGACTAGGAGTGGCAAAGTTTCATCTCCACAAATCCGCACTAAGTCAGGAAGAAAATCTGGTTTAAGTTCGGGTTGTGTTGCCCCATATACAGCCACCAGAGACCACCAAAAACCATCCAATTTTGATCTCACCCGAAACTGGACCGTATAATCTCCTCGAACCATGTTAATCACCTCAAGTGTTTCACACTGTACCCCTAGTAAAATCCCACCGGACCTTCCTCTAGAAGGTAAGACATGACAATCAAAATCAATTCCTCCGGACAGAGTTCCAAGGAACTGTGAGGCAAAATTATCTCGTTGTGTTTCCAAAAGCGCAATAAATTCTAAACGCTGCTCTATCCTTGTCTCAGCCAAGAATCTATGTTTAGCCAAGTCAGCTAGACCTCTGCTATTCCAAAAGATTCCTTTCATAAGTCATCATGGAATTTTTTCTTCGGCTTAACCCTAGCACTTCTACGGACCACCGAAGTAGGATAAATTTTACGTTTCCAGGATCGCTTGGGCTTCTCCCCATCACCCTTCATGATCGTAGGGTCAGCGAGACACGAGGCAGTGCCCTCCATCCTTAGAGGTTCTATAGTGTCCATAGTCTCCAAACCATCCTCATCTTCGGCCTCCTCACTAGGCAAGAGATTGTTGCAAATATTTTCAAGGGCTATAATTCCAAGGTTGTTCACATCATCATTACTCATAGGTTTGACTGATGCGAGGTTTCTAATTTTTTCAGAAGCCCGCTCTCCTTCTAAATCTAAAAGGTCATTAACCGATTTCGCTACCTCCTTTTCATTTGAACCCAAGGTTATTCCTAGATCATTTGCCTTATCAATAATTTCATGCTCGGTGAAATGCAAAATTGAACATCTCATATTAAAAGACATACCTATAGTTGCCTCGACATCTCGGAGCAAGACCGCCCTCTTGGCGCGCGCTAGCTGCAGGTCATCAGCATCTGGTTGTCCCTGGATCTGGTGACTGACACACCTGCCAGCCGTGACCAGATCCGAGATCCCACCGAAGGCAACAAGCTCCTTCGTAGTCCTCTCCTGAGGCGTGTGCTCCCCACTCCGACTCCCTACCCTAGCTACCGGTGAAGAAGGGCAAGGCTCGGTTGAGCGGGTAACACCAGCCGAAGAGGTGGTAGAAAGAGACCATGGAGCCACCTACTCAACAGTCTCATTCCCCACCAAACCACCTGTGTGGCGTGGAGACGGCGTCGGAGAAGAGGACCGGGCCACCTGCCCGCGCTCCTGACCCTGCTGGTCGGGCCGTCCCTGCGGTGAGACAGAACGGGCCGCCAACCCGCACCTCTCCTCCGAACGGCAGGGGGCATCGCGGTCGGGCTGGGGTTGCGGGCCTCCTCCCCCACCCACCCACAAGAGGTAGACCGCTGCTCAAGGAATCATGTGACCTGGGATCCACCCTTTGTGACAAAACCTCAGGTGAACCAACAGCAGCAGACATCACTGGCAGTAAGTCGAGCTCCTCTGGATCATCAGCCTCAACTCTGTTACTCCATAACCTGCTAGGCGCAGACCGTGCTCCAAAAGATCCAAACCGAAGTGTGTTCATCGGTGTCGTGGAAGGTGTTGCCTTATCGGCGGCAGAATCCTCCTTATTCTGCGACTCCGGCTCCTTGGCCGGCTCCCGTGGTGTGCTCACCGGCCCCTTGTCCTAATTTCCCGGGGCGCCATCACCCTCAGTCTTATCCATGTCCTGAATCTCATCGCCCTCCTGGGGTATCGGTGTATCCTCAATCTCGAGCTCTAGCACGTATGTGACCTCGGCATGTGTCCACCTGACCTTGTCCAGTACGAACTCCAAGCAGACCACACTGACAAGTAACCTCGCTACTCCATGTGCGTGAGTAAAAGGCATATCAACCTGCTCCGTATTACCAATGAGGGACCCCAAACTCCAAGCGACCAGGAAATGATTAATATATTTGCGAGGTGCACCAAAAAACGAACCCAGACCTTCTCTAACGGTGTGCCCTCGGGCTCCTTCTCTTTCCATTCATCAAATGTTATAGTAATATTGGTACTTTGTACCCTGTACATACCCCACTTAAGAAAATGCATCTGATCCTCCTTAGTAGGGAAATCAACCTTGTAAGTCTGGGTCTCCAACTTGACAAGGTCCCACTGGTGATTACCTGGTACTAAGTCCTGCAACTCTCACACAATCTGTGCCTCTGTCAAAGTCCCATTAGTAACCTTGACAACAGCAGGAAAGGAACTCTCATGCACATGCGTCATAGGTGCCATCTCCGGTGACTCAAAGAACATAAGCTCCTGACAACAAACTTCATAGATAGTGGCCACCGGCTTGGGACCAGAAAGAAGCGGACAGTCACCGGTCACATGCTGCGATCTACAACAGTAATCACATAATTCTATGGTACACTCTGCCACAAAATGTCCCGGCTCGCCACATCAGTAACATGGTAGCTTCTTCTTTGTAATAGCCCACTTGGATAATTTCTCACCATCACGATTATCTAGCACCTTATCAGAACCGCTGTCACCAACCTGAACAACTCCGGTACTCGTCACCGGAACGCTGACCTCTGCCAAGGCCCGGACTGTATCTACAGCCACCTTGGGAAGAGGAGGCGGTTCCGCCTGCACTGAAGCAGCATGCTCGAGTGGCGCCATCGTGCCTGTACCAACCGGCGGTGGAGGAGGCCGCGGTGGTGGTGGACGCCAACCCCTCCTCTCCCGCCCCGAAAAGTATGATGCACTCCCCAGTTATACTTGTTAGTAGGGCCAGTGAAAGTGCAACTATCCCCAGGTGGTTTTGGTAATTCCTAACAACATATAGCTCATTGATCTAACATTATTCCAAGATTAATATTTCAGGAAAAGCTCAATGAATGGCATGGCATGGATGAGGAAAGTGGATCCCTCAAAACTCTAAGGACAAAAAGTTTGGCTCAAGCTTCAAGATCAAGACTCTACATTTTATATTTTAGTGATCCAAGATCACATTGAGTCTATAGGAAAAGCCAATACTATCAAGGAGGGATGAGGTGTTGCTTAATGGCTTGCTTGCTCAAAGTGCTTAGTGATATGCTCCAAAACCCTCAACTACCTTCCCACATCCACATATGACCTAAACCAAAAGTCAAACTCGGCCCCACCGATTCTATCTATCCGGCGCCATCGAGTTTCAAATGTCATACCCACTGCCACAAACCCTAGGCAATTCGGTTTCACCGATAGGGATCTCGGTCTCACCGAGATGGGATTGTAATCTCTCTGTTTCCCTTCATAACGTTTCGGTCTTACCGAGATGAGCGCTCGGTCCCACCGAGATTGCAATGTAAACTCTATGTTTCCCTTTTGTAACATTTTGGTCTCACCGAGATGAGCGAATCGGTCCCACCGAGTTTACCTGACCAACTCTCTAGTTAGCTTATTACCAAAATCAGTCCCACCGAGTTTGTGTAATCGGTCACACCGAGATTATGTTATGCCCTAACCCTAACCATGTCGGTCCTACCGAGTTGCATCTCAGTCCCACCGAAAATCCTAACGGTCACTAGGTTTGCTGAATCGGTCCGACCGAGTTTAACCATTCGGTCCCACTGAGTTTGGCAAATTGTGTGTAACGGTTAGATTTTGTGTGGAGGCTATATATACCCTTCCACCCACTCTTCATTCGTGGAGAGAGCCATCAGAACATACCTACACTTCCAATACACATTTTCTGAGAGAGAACCACCTACACTTGTGTTGAGGTCAAGATATTCCATTCCAACCATATGAATCTTGATCTCTAGCCTTCCCCAAGTTGCTTTCCACTCAAATCTTCTTTCCACCAAATCCAAATCCTGTGAGAGAGTTGAGTGTTGGGGAGACTATCATTTGAAGCACAAGAGCAAGGAGTTCATCATCAACACACCATTTGTTACTTCTTGGAGAGTGGTGTCTCCTAGATTCGCTAGGTGTCACTTGGGAGCCTCCGACAAGATTGTGGAGTTGAACCAAGGAGTTTGTAAGGGCAAGGAGATCGCCTACTTCATGAAGATCTACCGCTAGTGAAGCAAGTCCTTCGTGGGCGACAGCCATGATGGAATAGAGAAGGTTGCTTCTTCATGGACCCTTCGTGGGTGGAGCCCTCCGTGGACTCACGCAACCGTTACCCTCCGTGGGTTGAAGTCTCTATCAACGTGGATGTACGATAGCACCACCTATCGGAACCACGACAAAAACATCCGTGTCTCCAATTGCGTTTGAATCCTCCAAACCCTTCCCTTTACATTCTCGCAAGTTGCATGCTTTACTTTCCGCTGCTCATATACTCTTTTGCATGCTTGCTTGAATTGTGTGAATATTGCTTGACTTGTGCTAAGATAGCTAAAATCTGCCAAGAGCTAAAATTGGAAAAAAAGGCTAGATTTTTATTTGGTCAAGTAGTCTAATCACCCCCCCCCCTCTAGACATACTTTCAATCCTACAAGTGGTATCAGAGCTTTGGTCTCCATTTGCTTTGATTTCCATAGCTTTTGGTGGTCATAGCCTTGGTTTCACAACCTAGGAGAGTATAGCGTCTAGCAAGGGAAACTATCACTGTAGAGGTCCTTACTTTGATAGTACTAATTTTGCTAGTTGGAAGCATAAGATGAAAATGCATATTCTTGGACATAACCCCGCCGTTTGGGCTATTGTGTGTGTTGGCTTGCAAGGTGAATTCTTTGATGGGAAAGAACCGAATCGTGAAGCTACCGCGGATGAGTTGAAGATGCTACATTACAATGCTCAAGCTTGTGATATCCTCTTCAACGGATTGTGCCCCGAAGAATTCAACAAAATCAGCCATCTTGAGAATGCAAAGGAAATTTTGGATACTTTGATTGACATGCATGAAGGTACCGACTCCGTCAAGGAATCCAAGTTGGATGTGCTTCAAAGTCAACTTGACAAGTTCAAAAGGAAGGATGGTGAAGGTGTCGCTAAATGTACTCTAGGCTTGCTCTTATCACAAATGAGATTGCCGGCTTAGGGAGTGAAGAGATGACCGATAGATTCATCATCAAGAAGATCCTAAGAGCCTTGGATGGAAAATATGATACCGTGTGCACATTGATCCAAATGATGCCCAATTACAAAGATCTCAAGCCAACGGAAGTCATCGGAAGAATTTTTGCTCATGAGATGTCACTCAAGGATAAAGAGGAACTTCACAACAAATCAAGTGGTGCTTACAAAGCCTCATGTGAAGCCCCCACATCATCGAGTGACAAACAAACCTTCAATGAAGAATTGAGCTTAATGGTGAAGAACTTCAACAAGTTCTACAAGAGTAGGAGCAAAGAGAGAAGCTCCAAGTCAAGGTCCTACAATGACAAAAGATCTCCTAGTCGAGAGAGAAACTACTACAATTGTGGAAGGCCCGTACACTATTCCAATGAGTGTACGGCCCCCTACAAGAGAAGAGAAGATTCTCCCAGGAGAAGAAGTAGAAGAGAAGAATCACCATCTAGAGAAAGAAGGAGTAGAGATGATCGTTATGAACGAAGACCCTCACGGAGAAGCAAGGATTCGGAAAGAAAGGACAAGTCATCAAGGAGCTACACAAAACAAAGACATCAAGCTCATGTTGGCGAATGGGTATCCGGCTCCGACTGCGACAACCACTCCGAGAGAAGCTATCACTCCGACTCCGAATATACTCAAGATGAAGGTGTTGCCGGTCTAGCACTTGTGACAACCAACTCCTACGACATATTTGACTCACCAAATGAAGGAGTTGGAACATGCTTCACGGCTAAAGGCCCAAAGGTATCATAGCCCGAGTATGTTGATTTCAATAGTGATGAAGATGACTTGTTAGGTGATGATGATTTACTTGTTGACAACTCTAGTGATGAATACTATGATGAAACGTCAATTAATCATGATAATCAAGATAAAACGAATGACAATGATAAGGAGAAGATTGAGTCTCTAACTAAAGAACTAAACACTCTTAAGTTAGCTCATGAAACTATCTTAGGAGATCATCGAGAACTTTTAAGGACTCATGAGAAATTGCGCTTTGAAAAGCTCAACCTTGAGCAAGAGCATGATTTCTTAAAAGCAATCAATGATGATCTTCGCAAGAAAAGTTCTTCTTACATTGCCAAGCGTTTACTCTTATCCACTTACATGCCTCAAGTCAAGTCTAGTAACAAGAACAAGAAAGATTCTTACTCTAGTAGTAACAATAATCATGCTAAATCCAATATTGTTGCTTCTAGTAGTTCTCTTGGTTCCACTAATGATTCTCTTAGCCAAGTTACACTTGAGCAAGAAAATAGCTTATTGAAGGGAATTATAGAGAAAGGTGTTTACAAGAGCCTTGCCGGAAGTAAGCAATTCGAGGAAATTGTACTCAAGCAAGGAAGGCACCGGAAGAATCAAGGTGTTGGTTTTGAATGAAAGTTCAATGCCAATGGAGTTGAGTGGGAAGAAGATCAATACCCCAAGACGAAGTTTGTTCCTCAACAAGAGAAGTATGATCCTACTTCTCTCAAAGGGACACAAGCTCAAGATGATCTTCCACCACAAGACCACAAGCAAAAAGGCAAGGACAAGCTTCAAGAGGAAATTGATGCATTTGAAGAAGCTCCTAAGGCCTTGGTCAAGTGGGTTCCTAAGACTACTTCAAGTTCCACTTCATCAAGTACAACTACAACACCGAGGATTCCCATCAAGGTGGTGTGGATCCCAAAGAAGAAGAACTAGAGAGTTCTTGAGGGTGACTCCGCCAACATACTTCACTCTTATCATCTTGGCAAGAACAAGTGCAATCAACTTCGACATCTTGCACTAGTTCAAGGAGTCACAAACCCTCTTGTTGGTAAGACAAGGGATAAGGTAACCTAAAAGCTTTCATAGACATCATCTTGTGTGTGCATCACTCTATGTCTATGGATATCCTTGTTTGTTCCTTGTGGGACTAACCCGTGTAGGTATTGAAAGTGCAACTCACTCCAATGGATAGCTCCAAATGATCTACATCAACATTGAGCATCCACATCTTCAACATCTACATGAAGTCATCATCGACAAAACCCAAGGTTAGTTCATCCCTCTTAGGGGGGATCTCACATCTAGGGGGAGCTTTACTCTAAGAATTGAGCTAAAGCAACTCTAATGGTGTGAACACAACAATGCTTTATGTAAATGTGGTAACCCCACTTGTGCTTAAACGATGAGTATGACCTATGATCAAATGTTCTCATTTGACTCCTAAGTCAATATACTCATATATAGATGACCTAGTCATCGCAAATTGTTTGATAGATGCTAGAATTGGTTGTGCATGCTTTGCCACATATTTCAATTGCCATTTTATTGTGTGAGCATGTTGATTGCATATTTTACTCATTCGAGGACATCCACTTGTTGTTTTGATTGATTGGTTTTCTTTTCTTTTGCCAAGTGGATGGACAAGAATGCCTAAGAACCCTCTCTAGCTATCTATGCTTTTCTCGTCTCAAACTCTATTCATGCTACATCACAAAATTTGATCAAGTCAGATTCGAACCACTCTGTGTGAGGAGCACTCGGAGTCCCTGATTCATCATAGACTTAAACTTCCAAAACTTCTTTGTGCGTTTTGGTCTGACCGATTCATCCATTTCGGTCATACCGAGATCACTAAGTCGATCTAGGTTTTCAATCTCGGTCCAACCGATTTGAACTTTTCGATCACACCGAGTTGCTGTAACTGTCAACAGTTATGCATATCGGTGCCACCGAATTGTTCCACTCGGTCCCACCGACAGGGTCGGGCTATATATACTCACGGGCAAAATTTTGGAAATTTCTCTGAAACCCCTTCGCCTGCGCATAGCTCGCTCTGCCTCCTGGGTCTCCGGATCGTCCTCCTCGTCGCCAGACGCCTCCTGTTGCTGGTCTCCGCTGCCGTCAACGGAATTCTTCCCCGCCGTTGCCGCCATAGCGAGTTCATCGCTGAACTAGGGTATGGACTCGATCACAGTGCTATCCCTGTTCGATTCATGGCACATTGTGTTCATTATGATTCTTACCATGATTGAAACACTTCTATCCAGTGAAAACACTCCGTAGATTAGAGTTGAATCGAAAATTTAGGGTTAGGTTTCCGCCGAAACCATCTCGGACCCACCGGGTTGCAGAACTCGGTTCCACCGATTCGGCCAAGGCCATTGCACATGTAATTTTCGGTCTGGCCGAGAGTTGCATGTCAGTCCCACCGAAATCTCTAACGGTCACTAGGTTTACTATTTCGGTCCGACCGAGTTTGATTATTCGGTCCCACCGAGATTGGTAAATTGTGTGTAACGGTTGGATTTTGTGTGGAGGCTATAAATACCCCTCCACCTCCTCTTCACTCATGGAGAGAGCCATCAGAACACATACACCATTCCAACTCATATGTTCTGAGAGAGAACCACCTACTCATGTGTTGTGACCAAGATATTCCATTCCAACCATATGAATCTTCATCTCTAGCCTTCCCCAAGTCGCTTTCCACTCAAATCTTCTTTCCACCAGATCCAAATCCTATGAGAGAGAGTTGAGTGTTGGGGGGACTATCATTTGAAGCACAAGAGCAAGGAGTTCATCATCAACACACCATTTGTGACTTCTTGGAGAGTGGTGTCTCCTAGATTGGCTAGGTGTCACTTGGGAGCCTCCGACAAGATTGTGGAGTTGAACCAAGGAGTTTGTAAGGGCAAGGAGATCGCCTACTTCGTGAAGATCTACCGCTAGTGAGGCAAGTCCTTCGTGGGCGATGGCCATGGTGGGATAGACAAGGTTGCTTCTTCGTGGACCCTTCATGGGTAGATCCCTCCATGGACTCGCGCAACCGTTACCCTTCGTGGGTTGAAGTCTCCATCAACGTGGATGTAGGATAGCACCACCTATCCGAACCACGGGAAAAACATCCGTGTCTCCAATTGCGTTTGAATCCTCAAAACCCTTCCCTTTATATTCTTGCAAGTTGCATGCTTTACTTTCCGCTGCCAATATACTCTTTGCATGCTTGCTTGAATTGTGTGATGATTGCTTGACTTGTCCTAAGATAGTTAAAATCTGCGAAGAACTAAAATTGGGAAAAGGTTAAGTTTTTATTTGGTCAAGTAGTCTAATCACCCCCCCTCTAGACATACTTTCGATCCTACACCCGCGCATAGCTCGCTCTGCCTCCAGGGTCTCCGGATCGTCTTCCTCGTCGCCAGTCGCCTCCTGTCGCTGGTCTCCGCCGCCGTCAACGGAATTCCTCCCCGCCGTTGCCGCCGTAGCGAGTTCACCGCCGAACTAGGGTATGGACTCGATCATAGTGCTATCCCCATCCGATTCCTAGCACATTGTGTTCATTATGATTCTTAGCACGATTGAAACGCTTCTATCCAGTCAAAACACTCCGTAGATTAGAGTTGAATCGAAAATTTAGGGTTAGGTTTCCGCCGAAACCATCTCGGACCCACCGGGTTGCAGAACTCGGTTCCACCGATTCGGCCAAGGCCATTGCACATGTGGTTCTCGGTCTGACCGAGAATTGCAAATCGGTGTGACCGAGTTCAGGACTTTGTGAAACCCTAGCAGTCTCGGTGCCACCGAACTGTGACTCGGTCTGACCGAGTTCACTAGTTTAGGTTCCAACAGCTGCTTCCGTATCACCGAGTTTGCAAATCGGTTGATCCGAAATGCTTTCTGTGGAAAACTAAAACTAAGATTTTGACTCATTCTTTTGCAAAAAACTCTGCATTTTGTGATGCTCATCCACTCTCATCTATATCTATTCACAGGGTCTGCTGTCAGTGTTTGCAACATGTCTGACCAGAGTGACAGCCAGAACAGGTCAGAGGAGCAGGTTCACCTGAGTAAGGGCACTAGTCCCTCTAGCAGTTCAGATGATGGTAGCAGGAGCACCCCAAGCAATTTGCCAAAGGCTGCCACTAGAGCAAGCAAGAAGAAAACTTCAGAGTCTGAGGATGAAGACTATGTGGCCACTGAGGATGAGGCCACATCAAAGAAGGAAGTGGTTAAGAAGGAGTACAGCTCGGCTGCAATTAAGCTAGGGATGAAGATCAAAAGGCCAGCAGGAAGACAACCAATGTCTAAGGCCGGAGCATCCTCTCAAGCATCTTTGGAATCTCAACCCAAAGAGTCTGCTGCAGAAGGAAAGAAAAGGAAGGAAAGGGTCAAGAAGACCATGGCCAGAGTGATTGGAAAGGCTTCCATGATGGAAGAAGAAGAGGAAGAAGAGGTTGCTGCACTAGCACCCAAGGCACAGAAGCTTATGGGTGATGCTATCAGGACAGGGGATGCATCATCAAAGCCCAAAGAAGCACCCAAAGCTGCCTCCAAGCCCAAGACTGCACCAAAGAGAAATACCAAAAACATACCAGCTGCTGAGAAGAACAAGGCCCCAGTGCCTGAGACTATTGCTGAAGAAGAAGATGAAGAGCATGTTTTGAGAAAATTGAAGCCAAAAATTCCAGACCACAATGATGCTCATCTTGTGGCTGAGAACATGAAGATCAGGAGAGACTCGGGACTAAGGAAATGGAGAGAGACAGATCCATATGCTACCAGGAGAAGGACTGCTGTTGATTACAGGTTCCACACAAAGGAACAGCAAGATTTCTATGAGATAGTGTTGTTGGACAAGAAGCCTATAGTGTGTGAAATGAGGTGGGTCGACTGGAAGTATATCAAGGAAAATGAGGAACACTATCATGGTGTGTTTGACAGCTTAAGTGCTTATGGAGTTGCAGACTTTGTTGGGCAGAAGCTCACAAAGTGGAATGAGGAGCTCATAATGCAATTCTACTCCACAGCACACTTCTATCCAGATGGCAGGATAGTATGGATGTCTGAAGGTACAAGGTACCACTCAACTATTGAGGAATGGGCAAATCTGATCAATGCTCCTAAGGAAAAAGAAGATGACTTGGATGTCTATGCCAAGAAGAAGATGGATCACAACTCTATGGCAAATATGTACAAGGAGATTCCTGAAGATGATCTTGAGACTCACCAGTTTGGGTCAGTAAAACACTTGCTATCAGGGCTGCCTACAATCAATTGGATCCTTAGGCACACTCTCTTGCCCAAGTCTGGTGATCACAGAATGATCAGAGGCCATGCAATTAACTTGCTACATATATTTGATGTGCCACAAAAGTTCAAGGCCATGAGCCTTATAGTTGAGACTATCAAGAGGACTGCAGCTGACCAGAAAAGAAGTTGTGGATATGCCCCATAGATCCAGGAGTTGATAAACTCAAAGATGGGCAGAAGCACATACTTGTTTGATAAGGAACACTTGCCTATCTATCCTGACTTCAAGGACAACCAAGTTGTGATGAATGAAGATGAACCCTAGTCAGTCCAAGCACAAGCAAAGAAGGAGAAAGCAAAGATGGAGAAGGCTGCCAAGATGCCAACTCAAGAGGAGGCATCTGAGTACTTTTTGAAAAGCAAGCAGGACCAGCATGGTTACTTGATAGCATCATCTCTAAGGATTGAGAAGGGGTTGGCCACCCTAACTCAAAACCAGGAGAGCCTGGAAAGAATCGTGGAACAAAAATTCTATGATTTAGATGTCAAAGTAACTGAGATTCAGTCTGTTGTGGAGCAGCTACAGGATGACATGCACGAGAGGAAGGGCAAGACAACCACTGATGCATTTGCTAGAGTGCCTCGAGCTCAGAGATCTACTGTAGTGCCTGTACCAGATGCTAGAGCCACTTCATCTGCACCAGCTACAGCTTCAGTGCCACCAGCTCCAGCACCTACCCCATCAGCTCCATCTACTTCAACTGAAGCCTTCGTCCTTGGAGTTCTCCAGACATCACCACCTGAAGACCAAGCCTGAGAGACATTCTAGTGCTATGCATTTTCTATGAACTTTTTGGTAACTTGTTGCCAAAGGGGGAGAAAAATGTATATATCATAGGCTTCGAGAGAGGGCGTTGCTTTTTATTCTCTCTTGCTTTGGTGGTTGAACTTTGTTTGTCTTTTGATTGCTTGAGATACTACGCTATTATATGTGAGACATTTATGATCATGTGGTTGATCATAAGCTACACTTATGCTTGTTAGATGATATTATCTTACTTATCCTTATATGATCATTCACTTTGCTTGGTGATGAGTGCATGTATTTAATTCTTATCATTTTGAGCGCTCCACCAAGATGTATGTGACATGGAAGAGTAACCCATGATCCTAACTCATTGTGCATTTGCAGTCCAAAGCAAATCTTAAGATATGGACAAATTTAGGGGGAGCTCTTGCTTTTCACATACTTCTCAAAGCGACAATATCTTTCACTCTTATTATCATTTGTCGAAGCTTTGATCTATATGTTGTCATCAATTACCAAAAAGGGGGAGACTGAAAGTGCAACTATCCCCGGGTGGTTTTGGTAATTCCTAACAACATATAGCTCATTGAGCTAACATTATTCCAAGATTAATATTTCAGGAAAAGCTCAATGAATGGCATGGCGTGGATGAGGAAAGTGGATCCCTCAAAACTCTAAGGACAAAAAGTTTGGCTCAAGCTTCAAGATCAAGACTCTACATTTTATATCTTAGTGATCCAAGATCACATTGAGTCTATAGGAAAAGCCAATACTATCAAGGAGGGATGAGGTGTTGCTTAATGGCTTGCTTGCTCAAAGTGCTTAGTGATATGCTCCAAAACCCTCAACTACCTTCCCACATCCACATATGACCTAAACAAAAAGTCAAACTCGGCCCCACCGATTCTATCTATCCGACGCCACCGAGTTTCAAATGTCATAGCCACTGCCACAAACCCTAGGCAATTCAGTTTCACCGATAGGGATCTCGGTCTCACCGAGATGGGATTGTAATCTCTCTATTTCCCTTCGTAACGTTTCGATCTTACCGAGATGAGCGATCAGTCCCACCGAGATTGCAATGTAAACTCTTTGTTTCCCTTTTGTAACATTTCGGTCTCACCGAGATGAGTGAATCGGTCCCACCGAGTTTACCTGACCAACTCTCTGGTTAGCTTATTACCAAAATCGGTCCCACCGAGTTTGTGTAATCGGTCACACCGAGATTACGTTATGCCCTAACCCTAACCATATCGGTCCTACCGAGTTGCATCTCAGTCCCACCGAAAATCCTAACGGTCACTAGGTTTGCTGAATCGGTCCAACCGAGTTTAACCATTCGGTCCCACCGAGTTTGGCAAATTGTGTGTAACGGTTAGATTCTGTGTGGAGGCTATATATACCCCTCCACCCACTCTTCATTCGTGGAGAGAGCCATCAGAACATACCTACACTTCCAATACACATTTTCTGAGAGAGAACCACCTACACTTGTGTTGAGGTCAAGATATTCCGTTCCAACCATATGAATCTTGATCTCTAGCCTTCCCCAAGTTGCTTTCCACTCAAATCTTCTTTCCACCAAATCCAAATCCTGTGAGAGAGAGTTGAGTGTTGGGGAGACTATCATTTGAAGCATAAGAGCAAGGAGTTCATCATCAACACACCATTTGTTACTTCTTGGAGAGTGGTGTCTCCTAGATTGGCTAGGTGTCACTTGGGAGCCTCCGACAAGATTGTGGAGTTGAACCAAGGAGTTTGTAAGGGCAAGGAGATCGCCTACGTCGTGAAGATCTACCGCTAGTGAGGCAAGTCCTTCGTGGGCGACGGCCATGATGGAATAGACAAGGTTGCTTCTTCGTGGACCCTTCGTGGGTGGAGCCCTCCGTGGACTCGCGCAACCGTTACCCTCCATGGGTTGAAGTCTCCATCAACGTGGATGTACGATAGCACCACCTATCGAAACCACGACAAAAACATTCGTGTCTCCAATTGCGTTTGAATCCTCCAAACCCTTCCCTTTACATTCTTGCAAGTTGCATGCTTTACTTTTGCTGCTCATATACTCTTTTGCATGCTTGCTTGAATTGTGTGAAGATTGCTTGACTTGTGCTAAGATAGCTAAAATCTGCCAAGAACTAAAATTGGGAAAAGGCTAGATTTTTATTTGGTCAAGTAGTCTAATCACCCCCCCCCCTCTAGACATACTTTCGATCCTACAGCCAGCCACCCCTTCGACAAAATTACCGGGAGGTCCTTGAAAACCGCGTCCCGGTCCGCCGCCATTGTACCATCCATAGCCACGTCCACCACCCATCAAAGATCCATGGTGCAAACCCTCGCTGTTGGTGTCAAACCGGCGGATCTCGGGTAGGGGTCCCGAACTGTGCGTCTGGGATCGATGGTAACAGGAGGCATGGGACATGACGTTTACCCAGGTTCGGGCCCTCTTGATAGAGGTAATGCCCTATGTCCTGCTTGATTGATATTGATGATATGAGTATTACAAGAGTTGATCTACCATGAGATTGGAGAGGCTAAACCCTAGAAGCTAGCCTATGGTATGATTGTATGTATATATCTATCGACTAGCCTGGCCTCGGTTTATATAATGCACCAGAGGCCTAGGATAATAAGAGTCCTAGCCGAATATGTCGGCGGGGAGGAGTCCTTGTCTTGATCTACAAGTCTTGTGGAATCTTCCATGTATGCGGCAGCTGTCTGAACTGGCCCATGAGTATACGGCCATGGGGGTCCTCGGCCCAATCTAACAGATCGGGAGACGACGTGATGAGTACCCCCTAGTCCAGGACACCGTCAGTAGCCCCCTGAACCGGTCTTCAAGTTAGGGACGCTCCTTGATTCTTCCGAACTGTTCTTCATCTTCGGGTGTCGGTCTTTAAAACTAGCCCAACAAATCTTCTCATATTCTATCTTGAGGCTCACCGAAATGCATTCGACGAGTTTACACGTCGGGTATCCGAGGAGCCCCTTTAAGTTTCCGACCTTTATCAATGCCTTGTTATTTTTATGCCACACCTCGGGTTTGAAGTTGTTCCCGGGAGGCAGTGTCCTCTTGCGTCCGAGCTCTAACGATGGACTGCATTCGAGGTATCTTTTGCAGCCGAGCACCAATGTCGGACTGCTTCGGAGCTCCAACACCGAAATGTATCCGAGCTCCAACGACGGACTGTGTCCAAGCTCCAACGCCGGACTATATCCAAAATGTCATAGATCATCTTGGTCCAAAAAAGTTGAAGGAGTTTAGCCGAGCTTAATGCTGGAAATGCCCTCTATGGAGCCAGCCACTAGCGCCCGAGCTTTATGCCGAACTGCTTCCGAGGTGGTGCACCACCCCGACTGTGGGCCAATTTTTTGTCAATATTTTTTATTGGTGCAATTTATTCTCTGCCGAGATATATAGCCAGTAGCCCTCAAGGTGTGTATCGGTCTAAAACCCGAGATGCACCTGAAGGATGACGTAAGACCGTTGATCCCAGTAGCCGCTGAGACTCAGGTTGATTTGCAAAATCGGCCTGAGGATCAAGTCCTAGCTCGGCAGAATACTTCGGGGCACAAAAAGTGGCGTGCTCAGTCCTCGAGACTCAGGTTGGGTGCGGCCGACCAACCTGAGCATCAAAATCTCCTCGAAAGCTGTATTGCACCTAAAATTTTCTGCATTGAACATGCAATGCAGTAGCCCCCGAGACACTGGTCGGGTGGCAACACCAGATCAGGGGATCGATGTGCCCTTTTAATATTTTTAAATAATAAGCCCGAAGCCCAGTAGCCCCCGAGCCTTAATGCGGCACGGGTGGCCGAATTAAGGATCGATATCCATAGTAAAATCACAAATTATGTGTAATGACTCTATGTATCATTAATGCTCGGATCTGCATTGTACAAAACTTTGTTGACCGTCCATCGGCTTCCACCTCCTCGGCTAGTAGCCGAGGAGTGTTTGTCCTACTTTATAAAGCCTTTATGAGGGCAAAGATTTACGACAAACAAGGCAATCTGACCACACGGTTTTATAAACAAAGGTACGCAGAGAGATATGTTATATTACTGCTTAACATAAGAAATGTCTTCCCAAGAAAATAGTCCCACTATCGGTTCCTTTCTTTGGGTTGTCATGCTAAGCATGATCATGAAACCTCAGCTCTAATGTAAGAGCAAAATATCGAGGATTTAATTTGGGAGGCCAGTTAATAGCCCCCGGTAGTGCTCGGCGATAGTCGAGGTCAAGCCGTAAACACTTCGGCCATTGTTATGAATGGCCCATCATTTAACACAGTCATCAGATCGCTGGCTAGTTTACGCTTATTGTGACAGTCAGTTTTCGGCTTTCTCCACTGAGGTGCTTAACCATGTGAGCTGGAAGCACAATCACAGTGGTTCTCCCTTTGCACACCTAGCCGAAAAAGGTGGACGTAGGAGGCAAGCACGGGAGCCGGGCAACCCAACTATTGACCGAAGACACAATTCGAAACCGATGCATATATAGCAATATCCGAGAATGTTTTTGCCGAATCTCTAAAGGTGTCCGACGCTGCACTGCGAGACTTGTGCTGAAAACACACAAATAGTTTAAAAGTGCAAAAAGCTTGGAAAACCAAAAAACGTCAATAAAAACATGACGTTCGAACAAGATCAAGTGTTCGGTGCCAATCCTAAAATTGGAAGAGAAAAAAAAGTGCTTCTATCGTGCTTTAACATGACACATCCTATCTCAAGACTTCAAGCGGGTCAGCCTACGGCTTCAACCTCCTATCCCGAAGGCGGAGTACTTCTCATTAGGCCAGTTTAGCAAACTAAACTCTAGCGGCTTTGAGAGAGAAATTAGGCTCCCCGGCTAGTGACCACACGCTCGTGTCGAAAAAAGGAGTGATAAATAATAATAGTAATAAAAACTTTGCAACGACTAAGAAGAAGAACACTTATTATAAAACGGCTCATATAAATTTAAGAGCCCCCAAGTGACTTGGGTAAAAGAATTTTATGTATAATGATTGTATTTACCGAAGTACTAATATCATATCTTTGTTCACCCGAACTTTAAACGTGTCTTAACCGACCGTCGGCTTCTCCCTCTTCGGCCAAGGGCCGAAAAGTGTCATGTACTCCGCCTGTCGAGAGTATCGACAGTGTTTCCGATGACCAGGCAGTCAAGCCATAGGGCTGTAACAGACAAAGCGCGCTCAGGAAACTTATGCTATATTACTAATGAAGTGTAAGAAGCATCTTCAAAGAAAATAGTACCCCCACCGATACCTTTCTTCGGTGCTCATTATTACTATGAGACTTGTGCAATAGATTTTTTTTGTACTCATGAGTTCCGTTGTGTGTCGACCATGATTGAAAACAATAAGAGCACTAGCTTTCGGCTTCACCCAGTCTGAGGTCAGAGCTCGGACGACCCGGTCGTGACAATCGTAGAGGTGCTCCCTTTACTCCCTAGCCGAACAATCGGGAACGTAGGGGTAAGCACAGGAGCCAGGCAACCCAGCTTGCAAATCGCTTAGGTCAATATGGTGCATATTGTGGCGTAATACACGAACAAGGAACGAAGCCGTACAAGTATAATCATATGCAAGAGGAAAAGCTCCATCAAGGGAGCCCCCAAGTAAATAGGGTATTGGAATTTGTGTGTCACAAACAAAGTTTTGACAAGGAGATTCTCTATAAGCAACTCTTTTTTCAAAAAGCTATAATGCTTGGTTGAACCTAACACAAGTTAAAAATTTAAGACTTTGAGCATGAAGGCAACTTAGCTGGTTAATGTGTTCGGTATTGATGATGTGGCCCGAGCTTGATGCGGGACAAGGTTCCATCCCCCAAGCCGGTCCCAAGGTGGCGGAGCAAAGAGCTCAGCACTCCGAAGTGGTGACATAGCATGGTCAATGCAGGCCGGCAGAGTGATGCCGAAGTCCCTGGCATGGGGTAATGAAGTGTTGACTAAGCCCCCCGTCCAGCCGAGGTGACGTGGTATGTCAGTACGCCGAGTTGACGATGCTGCCCAACCCGGATCAGTTTCCTGTGCACAAAAAATAGTGCAAACCGGAGATAGTAGTAATAATAATAATTTAAAAAAATCATTGCATAATAAATAATTTATGCAAAGTGAGTAATAAAAGAAATATGGCCTGGCGCTGAAGTCAATGTCAATGCAAGGCGTTGGCGTGATGCGGTAAAGGCGTGGCAAAGCCTGAATTCACAGGTTGGTCCGAGTTCTGGATGCGGCGTTCGCCGGACCATGTATGAAAACTGACCGAACCATCATGCGACCGTTGTTAATGCAGCCACCAATTGATAGACCTGTGTACATATGATGGACAAACCAGAGTAATGATTCCTTGGGAAAAATGAACCCAAACAAGCAAAAAATACTAGGATTAATAGCACCTGGTTTATTTGTTGTAGCAATCCGAAGAAAGGTGATTCCCAAAATTAGGACTCGATCCGCACACCCATTGCCTGATGGGCGATAAAGCGACGACATGGCGATGCTGGCAAAGGTTGGCTCGCCGAGGCAAAGCCCTTGGTCCAGCTAACGTGATAGAGCTGGTTAGCTAGTGACGCCGAAGTCTCCGGAGTGGGTTGATGAAGAGATGGAGAAGCCCCCGGTCCAGCCGAGATGTCGAAGCCTTGATGTCAGCCGATGAGTCAAAGTAGGTCGGCGTGATGGACACCAGCTTGAAGAAGCAACAGTGTGGCCCTGCCGATGTCGGTCGTGACACGGTCAATGCCGGTTTGATGAAGTGATCGTGCGGCGATGCCGGTATGCCCGCTCCATGTAATCCGTGGGGCGGCGATGTTGGTGATGATTTATCCTTCGTGATGCCGGACTCTTGTTCGGTTTGCCAAGATGATGATCCGAAGAAGTTGAGCTCGGCTCAACAAAGCGACGACGTGTCTAGCGCAGGTCGACAGCCTTGGAGCAATATTGCCGGACTGGTTTGACACCAGCATGATGATGAAGATGACCTCAGGGAAGGCTTAAAAATTTATGAGCACGTGTTTAAAAACAACGCATAATACCTTAGAAAAGAATTCTTCTAAAAAGGTTGTCCAATATCACGTTCATAAAGAAACATGAATTCGGGTCGGATCCATATTCGCGCAGAAAACGGATCCGGAAATTGGTCCACTCATCGGAAGGTTCCCGGAGTTTGAACCGTCGGATCGAGCTGAAATTTGGAGGGGCGGTAGATATGGGAACTACGCAGTAGATGAACGGTTCGATCTTCCAAAGGACCTCCGAGCTGGGCTCTGGAGACCACGGCCTAAACTCATCCAGATTCCCGTCCAGATTTGACAGGGCTCCGGTATATCATAGATTGTCGGAGATTTCTTCATCAGAACTCGACGAAATTTCGCATGGATGTTGTAGACGTAATTCCGCACTATTCCACCAGAGCAATCGTCAAACCGATGCTCGAGGAGGTGGTGACGGCGAATACAAGTTCGCTGTCCATAAAAACAGCACGGCCGCCCGAGGGCAATGTTGACGTTGAGCCCTCGAGCTCCATGGATGACTCCTCTATGATCATGATAGAGATCGGAGTTGATGTTGAAGCAGGCCCCATACAAACATGACGATCGGAGATGGAGCACGGTCCTCGGTCGAGCCAAGGTGACCAGTCGAGCCGGCGACAAAGATGTCGGCGTCGCAGTTGACCTGTGGGCGAGCCATTGATCCTTGTGCCGATCACACAGCGGAACTCTCAATGAAAGCACCAATGTCGGTGTCAAAACCGGCGGATCTCGGATAGGGGGTCCCGAACTGTGTGTCTGGGATCAATGGTAACAAGAAGCAGGGGACAAGATGCTTACCCAGGTTCGGGCCCTCTTGATGGAGGTAATACCCTACGTCCTGCTTAATTGATATTGATGATATGAGTATTACAAGAGTTGATCTACCACGATATTTTAGAGGCTAAACCCTAGAAGCTAGCCTATGGTTATGATTGTTTGTATATATCTATCGACTAGCTTGGCCTTAGTTTATATAATGCACCAGAGGCCTAGGATAACAAGAGTCCTAGCCGAATACGCCGGTGGGGAGGAGTCCTTGTCTTGATCATCAAGTCTTGTGGAATCATCCTTGTATGCGACAGCTGTCTGAACTAGCCCATGAGTATACGGCCATGGGGGTCCTCAGCCCAATCTAACAGATCAGGAGACGACGTGATGAGTACCCCCTAGTCCAGGACACCGTCACTCGTCGTATGCATTGTATCCATCATCACCCCACTAACCATATCGGCTATACTTGTAGCCATCATCACCATATCCCGGAGCATCGCCGGCATAGCCATCCCGTTCCTGACCTCCGCCTCGTCCGGCGACCTACGCACAGCCTCGTCCATTGGCTTGGGCATCGCCCCGCCCGGTGGCATGGGCGCCACCACGCTCAGCAGTTGGGGCGCCACCCCGCCCGACAGCAAGAGCACCGCCCCGCCCCGCCCGGTTCCGTGCCCATCGGTCGGCGACTCCTGCTGTCCAGCGGTGACCCGGCGAGGCGCAGGTGCAGCGGCAGCTGTCGGTGTCAAAACTGACGGATCTCGGGTAGGGGGTCCCGAACTGTGCGTCTAAGGCGGATGGTAACAGGAGGCGGGGGACACTATGTTTACCTAGGTTCGGGCCCTCTTGATGGAGGTAATACCCTACTTCCTGCTTGATTGATCTTGATGATATGAGTATTACAAGAGTTGATCTACCACGAGATCGTAGAGGCTAAACCCTAGAAGCTAGCCTATGATTATGATTGTTCTTGTCCTACGGACTAAACCCTCCGGTTTATATAGACACCGGAGGGGGATAGGGTTACACAGAGTCGGTTACAAGGGAGGAGATCTACATATCCGAATTGCCAAGCTTGCCTTTCACGCAAAGGAGAGTCCCACCCGGACACGGGACAAAGTCTTCAATCTTGTATCTTCATAGTCCAATAGTCCGGCCGAAGGATATAGTCCGGTTGTCCGAGGACCGCCTAATCCAGGACTCCCTCAGTAGCCCCTGAACCAGGCTTCAATGACGATGAGTCCGGCGCGCAGATTGTATTCGGCATTGCAAGGCGGGTTCCTTCTCCGAATACTTTATAGAAGATTTTGAACACAAGGATCGTGTCCGGCTCTGCAAAACAAATTCCACATACCACCGTAGAGAGTATATTATTCCACAAATCTAATCTACTGACAACTTTTTATAACGTGACATCACGCTATGGCCCGGTCATTATTCGAACCATTTTCCCCAACGAGCTACTGCACATATTGTGAGGCGGTTTTCTTGGCACGTCTTGTCAAAGCAGTGTTCCCCTTATCATGGGAGTCTCATCAATACGGGCGTGGGTAACCCAATCATGCTTGTTAATATGACTCCTCGATTTTAGGCAAGTTCCAAACGGGCACGCGGAGGATGCTTGATATTCACCCTCTTTATAAAGGGGCCAAAGCCTGTCCTTTTCTTCTTGCGCTCAATCCTTCCCTTCCCCCACCCCGAGTTCCAGCACCCAAGGCTCAGGCTAAGCGCTTTGGACCTTCAACCATGTCCAGATCCAACCTTCAAGGCCGGTGGATGGCTTCCTCTGTCACAGAGGAGGACAGCAATAAGCTAAGGGAAGCCAGGTATCTGACCACCTAAATCTCGCACAAGCTGCCTGCTCAAGGGCAGGTCATCCCCACTCCCGAACCCAATGAGAGTGTCATATTTGTTTCCCACTTCCTCCGAGGGCCAGGCTTTAGTCTTGATCCCTTTGTTAGAGGGCTTATGTTCTATTACGGGCTCGATTTCCATGATCTAGCCCCGGATTCCATCCTTCACATCCCGTCGTTTATCATCGTGTGTGAGGCCTTCCTCCGTATCACCCCACACTTTGGCTTATGGCTCAAGACCTTCAATGTGAAGCCGAAGATGATCGATGGGTGAGAATGCGGAGGTGCCATAATAAGCAGAGGCGCTAATGCTCCATGGCCAAAGGGTTCCTTCCCGGAGGTGTCCAACTTATGGCAGCGGGAGTGGTTTTACATCACAGCTCCTCGAAGTACTAAGTGGGTAGCTGCCCCCGCCTTTCGTTCGCCCCCCCCCCCCTCCCCGCCACAATTGGCGTCATGGGTCAACAAGGGGTTGGACTAGGGGCCAGTTAATGACGTGCCGACATTGCAAAGTCACATCCGAGATCTCCTCAAGAGGGATGTCAGTCTCATCAAGGTGATGCAAGTTATGCTAGTTCGCCGGGTCCTGCCATGCCAACGTTGATCTCTCCGTATGTGGGAATCCAACCCGGAAGGACCGCGAACTATTCAGCAATTCTTCGGCATGACGCTTGAAGGGATGTATGGATTGTTCTTTGGATCACGAATAAAGTGTCCGGACACCACTGGGGATGCGGGTCTAAACTGCAATCGTCCAGATACCCATGTAAGTAATTCTGCGACCAAACACGTCGTCTTTTCATTTGTCATAACATCATTCTGAAGAAATTGCTCTTGGCCAGGACTGGATAAGAAAGGCGAAGATGATCAAGTGTTCGGCCCCCCTTCTCGAAGGCTCACCGGATCCTGTACTAGCTAGGATGCTTGAGCACGCACTTTATCAAGTGCCATCAGGGGAAGATCAAGGGAGGGATAAAGAAGCCGAAAGCGGGCCTCACACATTACTCATCCCAACCGGGGGAATTAGTATCTCCTCGACGGAGGATAACCGGGGAGAAGAATCTAAAGTTCCCTCTCCCCAAGGAAAGAAGAGGACCGCCTCTAAGGACGTGGAAACGAGGGTTTCCAAATGAGGGAAGAATCTTTCGACATGGGGCCCTGCCCCGGAGGGCATCCTTGTCGCACAGTGCCCGCAAGGGGATCAGCCCTCCACCGAGCTGTAAGTGAACCAAAGTACTTTTGATAAATATATCCTGCTTTATCTCTGAGGACAATAACCGAGACATATGTCTTGCAGTCCGGATCGTAGCCCTTCTCGACAGAGTTCGTCTTCGAGGGATTTTCTTCCGGAGATGATGGAGAGTGAAACGCCTCCCCCTGTCTCCCAGTCTCCTGGGGTGGACGACCCTGAGGTGTCATCACGGAGGATTTCTCCTGGTCCGCCAGGGCCAGAAGGTAACCCTTCGGCCACCCGAAGTCTGGAGTATTCGGCTCCTAAGGAGAGCAGCAGAAAGAGTCTAGGATTGTCCGGTGCACAGCCGGATGTACTGATGGGTCTTCTGGAGCAAACGACTATCTCGGAGGAGCGTCGTACTTTAATGGGTACGGTGGTTGAGAGGATCTCATCCGCCAAAACTGGGTTGCATGAAGCATTTACGAGCCTGCTAAGAGGCTTTGAGGTACGCAAAGTAATATATAAAAAAAATTGATGGTACCGCACACGCTAGGTGTGCTCTATACAGATAGTAGCCCCTGAGACTCCGGTTGCTGTCCAGAGGCGGTAAACAGAGGATCATAGTCCCAGGTAATGACCATGCTGCTCACATGTGCAGGCGGCTGAGGGTCCAGTGGCTGTCCGGACTGGTGAGTTTGCGGAACTGAGGCGGCAGCTTGATATGGCAGATGTGAAAGTGCGTTATATCGACTAGAGGGGGGTGAATAGGCGATTTTTATGAAAATCTTCAAAATGTGAAGGTTATGAAGACAAACAGTACAGATATGCCAATCACTTAAGCAGCGGAAGTTAGATTACACTAGGCAAGCCATGGTCAAGTATTCAATAGAGTGAAAGCACAAGACAAGTAGCTGCAGTGTAATAAGGATCAAGTAGGAAGAAGTTATGAAGCCAAACAAATCATACAGTTATGTTGTGAAGACAGAAGATAAAGCAAGCATGCAATGGCTTCACAGTGTGTAATAGAAAGTAAAAGGAAGTGAAGATGAAACCAGTGACACGCTGAAGACAATGATTTGTTGGACCAGTTCCAGTTGCTGTGACAACTGTACGTCTGGTTGGAGCGGCTAGGTATTTAAACCAAAGGACACACAGTCCCGGACACCCAGTCCTGAACACGCAGCTCAAGACACCCAGTCCTCATCGTTTTCTCCTTGAGCTGAGGTCACACAGACCTCGCCCAATCACTCTGGTAAGTCTTCAAGGTAGACTCCCAAACCTTCACAGACTTCATTCACTGGCAATCCACAATTTCTCTTGGATGCTCAGAATGCGACGCCTAACCGGCTGGAGGATGCACAGTCCTCAAGTGTAATAAGTCTTCAGATCACTCAGACACGAAGACTTAAGTGATGCCCAATTTACTCTGGCTCTGGGTGGTTAGGGCTTTTCTCCTCGCTAGGAATTTTCTCTCAAAGGCTTCAAGGTGGGTTGCTCTCAAATGACAAAAGCCATGCACTGAAATCTGAGCAGCCAACCGTTTATGGTTGTAGGGGTGGACTATTTATAGCCACTGGGCAACCCGACCTGATTTGTCCGAAATGACCCTGGGTCACTAGGGAACTGACACGTGTACCAACGGTCAGATTTCAAACTCACACGGCAACTTTACTTGGGCTACAAGTAAAGCTGACTTGTCCGACTCTGGACAAGATTTGCTCTCATAGTCTTCGCTCGAAGATATAGGTTTTGAATTAGGCATCACTTCAGTCATTCTGACTGGTTCTCTTGGACCCCACTTAACAGTACGGTGGTTCCTATGACTCAACACAAATGAAATAAAACTACGAAGAATCTAAGTCTTCGAGTTCCATAGGCTTCACGTGGTGTCTTCTCTTGTCATAGTCTTCAATGTGAATATCTTCAAATACCACCATTGTCTTCAATGTCTTCGTACATTTTTAGGGGTCATCTCTGGTAGTAAAATCGAATCAATGAGGGACTTCTACCTGTGTTATCCTGCAATTCTCACAAACACATTAGTCCCTCAACTAGGTTTGCCGTCAATACTCCAAAACCAACTAGGGGTGGCACTAGATGCACTTACAATCTCCCCCTTTTTGGTGATTGATGACAAACTAGTTGGAGTTTTCAACGGGGAATATAATTTGTGAAATTGTAAAGGAATTGTCTTCATAAGCTGCAAGGGCTCCCCTGAAGATGTGCATATAAGTAATTTGCTTCTGGAACGCAAATGCACATGGCAGGTTGTACTTATGGAAATCCACTTCAACTTATGATGACAATCCACCGTGCATGTAAAAGTATATGAAGAGAATGACATGCATAATGAAAAATGGACGTCTGCGGAATGATATAAGTGCAGAAATTATTGTCGTACATGCGGAATTTATCTTCGCAAAAACATAGTGGCAAACAAGTAGCAGACGACCATCGAGTTTAAGTGTTACAACTCAAAGAACCAAATGTAGCAAAACGAGAGTTGTAAGCACGAAGCAAAATGTAGCAAAATATAAAGCACCCGCCCATATTGACCCGCTTTAAGATTATATAAACATCATATGTTTCTCCCCCTTTTGTCAGTGATGACCAAAAAGGTTTGAAGACATAGAGTTTTCTACGTGTTCCCAGGCGCAGCAGGGTCGGTGGAGGCGTTTGGTGGTGCTGAAGAGCTTGGTGCAAGGTTGACGCACGCTGAAGGAGGTGGTGGTGATGTAGCGTCGTCTTCTTCCTCGATGATTCTTGCAGTCACCATGGCAGCAGAGGAAGAGAACTCAGAATCTTCAAGTGATGGAGTTCCGCGCAGCACAGCTCTTCTGGGGGGTGTGGAGTCAAACTTGAATCTCTCTCTGAAGCCACCCTCATGAAGATCAGCTTCAGGGCACAGCATTGTGAGGCCTTTCCAGGTGCGGCGACAAGTTTCATGAGCAACGAATGCATTCTTGGTGGCAAGATTTCTGATGCGATTGACATCCACCAAGAGGCTTTTCATCTATCTCTTCAACCAGTCATGATGCCTATCTTGTTTTTGGTGAAGGGCCACAAGAAGCTCTCGGTCATTGAGGGCACGAGCGCGCTTCTTGGGTCGCTGATCAGTTGCGCTGTCAGTGGCTTCAGTGGATGCAGGTGCACGTGTAGTGCCAGCCAACGGGTACACCCTGGAGATGGCTTCAACACCTTCAACGTTCTGTGTGAAGCTCTGGTGTTCTGCATTCTGAAGACTTAAGGGTTGCTTGGCAGGCTCAGGATATACAGCTTCAGCAGAGGTGTCCACATCTGGCAAGAAGATCCGATGGTTGCGGGCTGAGGGCTGATATGAAATCGCAGAATGAAGCTTGATCAGCCGCATAACCCAAGGAGCATAAAACTTCAAGCCAAATAAATCTGAGCCGGATGCCGCAAGCTGGCGTATGAAGAAGTCCTGCGCATTGAAGCATTTGCCATGAAGGATGTAGAATATGAGAGTCTTCATTGCACCCTCAACCTTGGCATGTGGAGAGTGTCCCTTGAGGGGCCAGAGAGTCCGCCTGATGATGTGATATATGGTTCTGGGCAGGTACTCTAAGTCTTCAACGAAGAACTCAGTTGGATAGGGTGCATCGTGGGGCAATGGCTTCATCATTGAAAGCATCTGACTCATATTTGGTTCAGGTCTCTGAAATATGCTTTCAATTGCTTCAGCATGTAATTGGCAGCCTTCTTCGAAGAATTCGCCAGGAGTGGGTAGGCCGGTAAGCTCAATGATATCAAATGCATTGGCTTCGTGATGGACATTGCCGGTCATCCACTCCAGGATCCAAGTCTTCAGATCTCTGTTGTATCCTTTAATGTGGAGGGTGGCATAGAATTGAAGCAGAAGCTCTTCATTCCAGTGCTCTTCATCAGTTACGAACTGCAGCAGACCCACTTGCTTAAAGCAATCCAAAGCTTCCTCCAAACAGGGCAGCCCAGCAATGGCTTCAACATCAAGGCGCTTGTGCGGGAAGATGCGACCTTGGTTGTAGAGGATGCAGGAATAGTAGCTGCGCTGAGGATAGCTCCAGAACCTATGAGATACAATCCTTTCCCTTGAATAGGGGTTCCTGGAGCTGTTGAAGAACGTGTTGTCGGCCTTGAAGCTAGTGATGTTGAAGGAGCCAGGAGCTGATGCAGGACCTAGGAACCTTGGCAGTCGGGGGATTGGCGTCTGGACCTGAGGCCTGTGCTCAACATGATAATCAAATTAAGGACCTGCAGCAGACTCAGGAACAGACGTATCTGGATCAGTAGCTTCATTGTCTTCAGAAGCTTTGGGTGGGGAGGGCGCCACATTGGCTTCGGTGTTGGTTGTGGCAGCCTCAACATTTTCAGCCTCCATTTGTGTAGTTGGAGGGACAGACTCCGGCACGTTCTCCTGGAGAACGGTTTCTTGTTGGAGCGGGGGAGTTGGAGCTTGTGGTACTTCTTCATGCTCTTCGGCTGATGCAGCCGGAATGTCGTCAGCAGAGTCCTGAGGCCTTGGACCTTTGCGAAGCCTGCGAAATGCAGACGACGCCTGTGGAGTTGGAGTGGGCTGGACCTCAGATTCTTCTTCCACTTGTGGGCGATCCGCCCATGATGCATCTTGTGCAATTGGCGTCAGAGGACGACCAATGCTGATGAGTTCGCTTGTCTCAAGCTGAGGAAGGGCTGCATCATCTTGTACATTATCCTGATGACCAATGTCTTCAGCAGCGATGGGGTCGGCTGCTGGAATGTCTTCAGCTTCAGGAGCCTCTGTGGAAGCAGGCTCATGAACTGTGAGTTGGCGTTCTGTGTCAGGATAGATGACAGAGAGGGGTTCAACCATCAAGGGCTCTGTGGGAGCAGCCCGAGCTTTCTTGATCTTGCACTTCTTCTTGTTGGGGTCAGAAGGAGAGGCTTCAGAGTGTGTCCTCTTCCTAGCTTCAGCCTCTGCAGTCCGTGTCTTCTTGAGCTCTGAAGCGGTTGACCGGCCCTTTGGCTTCGAGCCAGTCATAGCAGTGGGGAAGACAATCGGAACAGCTTCTTGCCTTGGTGCCTCTGGTTCAGCCACAGCAGGCTTCTTCTTTTTCTTCGCGGCCATCCTGGGGTCGATGCCGGGACGCCCAAGTGCCTTGCGCTTCTCGGCCTCATTGTAGGCCTGCACACAGCGATCAGCCAGAGTCTTCATTCGCTCCCGCGAACCCTGAGCTTCTGCACGTTTCTTCGGAAAGTTTTCCTTTAACTCGTGCAACATGATCCTGAAGTCCTTGACTTCTTGGACGCTGAGCCTGGCCATATTCTGCTTGAACTGAGCCTTTTCAAAATCAATTTTCTGCTTCAGTTCAACAATGCGCTGGGCAATTGCAAGTTCTGAAGCAATAGCGCCTTGGAAGGCGACGCTGAGGCCAATGGGCAGCTGCAGATCATCGAAGCTGATATTTGGTGTAGCAAACCACTCATCGATGAAGTTGTGGATGATTGCTACATCAAACAGAGGCAGATTGTTGAAGATTTCAGCCTCCTCCTTGCTCTTGATGAGCTGCTCAAGAGCGTCATCTCCAAGATCTTCATCGCTGGATAGATCAATGGTTTCGCTGCGCAGAATGGCAGCAGCTGTGAGCTCTTTGCCTGTGTGTGGCAGAGGCTTCTTTGCTTCCTGGGGCTTGGAGACTCGAGATAAGTCTTCAGACTGCGCACTGGCTTCAGGAGGTGCAGTTGCCAATGGCTTCGCCCTTGAGATTTTGGGTGAAGGGGTCTGCTTTGAAGCTTTTGGCTTCTTTGCCTGCTTTGGCTTCGGTGCAGCAGGCGCTTCATCAGATTCAGAGTCAGCAGGAGGGTCATTGACGGCAGTCCCTTGGACTAAGATGCGGGTGATGAGGCCCTCAAGATTTGCATACAGACCGATGATATTGGGGTCGGCCTCACGTGTGCCATCTGCCCTTGGTGCGGAGGGACCAGGGTTGAAGTCTAAACCCAATTTCTTCTTGTTGTGCTTCGCTGACCTCTGTGCAAACTGGAAGTTGCGCTTGAACAGATTGTCGTCATGACACCAGAGTAGTGACGACGGATGAGCATCAGCAGGCTTCGGTCCTCTGACCATGCATGGATAGAAGCCTTGAGCAATGGCTTCGTCTCTAGACCTGGGCACGAGATTTTTGTATAGTACGTCTCCCCATGGTCTCTTGATGGCGCTTTTCTCAGCATACTCCTTGGTGACGAAGCGGTATTGGAACCATTGCTCCGCCCAATAGCATCAAATCCATTGGATTCGTGTCTTGCGCTGATTGTAATCCTCTTCAGGATCTGTATTGTACAGCTCTAAGAGGTCATCGGGCAGATCTCTTGATGTTTCCCCTCGACGCTTTCTGCCACCCTTCCTTGCTGGTTTTTCTGCAGTCATGAAGCTTAACTTGGAAGGCTTCAAGACGTTCAATGGCTTCAAGGGCTTTCTTTTGCTGGACCAACAGGAACTGGCTTCAGGAGAATTGATGTGACGCTGTAAGAACTCTGCAAATGAATGCAGACTATGAGAACCAAAAGATTCTCCCATGGACATGTACCTGTGACAGCATTAAGGTGCGAGGGAAGGGGAAGAGGTCATATGCATTCTCAGAAGATTTTGAAGATAAATCAGTTTAGAAGATATTGACCTCATCGTGCGAAGACATTCACTTATAGAAAAGAAGTTGGTTCCAGATTTGTACGAACCCATAGATCAGTACAAGCGAGGAATCTAACTACTTCATGAAGCACAAGTGAATATACTAGGCAAGTTATGAGATGCAGACTGAGACAGATCTAACTTGTGTGAATAGAAACTTCTTATGGCAGAAAGTGACCGAACTATAGGATCAAAAGAGGCTGTAAAAAGAGGTTTTATTTACCATACTTGGAACTGCTAGACGGAGTGGGAGATGAGGCCGAGCAGTTCGATCCTCTGTGCCCTAACTTGGCGACGGAAGACACCTACGGCGACGGCGGAGAGAGTGATATCCGCGGTCGGCGTGAAAACGGCGTCGGAGAGGTTGCGGCAGTGAAGCGCTTCGTCGCCGGCGTCGTCGAGAGCTAGCGGTGGCGCTAGGGTTCGTGCGAGGGAGGAAGAAGGAGGAGATAATGACCGCGGTGAGTGTGTATTTATAGTCACAGGGGGCTGCACTGCGCTATTACACAGGTGCCCCTGGTGATTCGCATCTGAACAGCACGTGGCCATCATGCGGAGTCTCGGGGGCAGTTCCACATCCCACGCACGCCTGGATTGTCGGGTGGTCGTTCCTACTTCTTCGGATTTCTTGTGGATGAATGAGCATTGAAAACGATTTTAAAGTTTGTCTCTGTGTCTTCTGCTGACAAGGACGCAGAGAAGACATTCGACAGTTTCAATAGAATGCATATGACTTGGAGAGATAGAATTTGAGATAGAAAGCATGGAGAGATTAGGGTCCGATCACATTCACTTAGTTCAAAAGATTCAAAACAAGAAGACATAGCTATAAGTGAATGCTGTAGAGGACAGAACACTAGTATATATATATATATATATATATATATATATAATCCACGTAGTGAAGATAATCATGAAGACATGTAGAGATTGTAGCCAAACCAAATGTGAAGACATTGCTAGGTAACGCCATGAGTGAAGCACTTCAAAAATAGAACATTTGGTGGTGGCGTTACCCACCGTATAGGAAGTATTAGACTCAGACACGGCGCACAATTATCGTGGCGCTCCGAAGTCAATTTCCACATTAATGTATTCACACTTATAATATATGTCTTCATTGATTGAAGATATACGTTGCTTTGTGTGTTGCACATCTAAGTCATCAATATGCATAAGTGTTAGGATGTGTGCCTGATCACAGGACATTTGAGGATTCCAAGATATTTAGCTCACACCGTAACTTGCAAAATCTCTTCTCATCCAAGGGCTTGGTGAAGATATCTGCCAATTTCTCTTCAGTGTTGACGTGTATGATATCAATATCTTCCTTTGCAACATGATCTCTGAGAAAGTGATGACGAATTTCAATGTGCTTTGTCTTCGAGTGCTGAACTGGGTTGTTGGCGATCTTGATGGCGCTTTCGTTGTCGCAGTAGAGAGGAACTTGCTTCAGTTGAATGCCATAGTCTTTGAGGGTTTGCTTCATCCACAGAAGCTGAGCGCAGCAAGATCCAGCAGCAATGTATTCAGATTCAGCAGTGGAGAGGGATACACAGTTCTGCTTCTTTGAAGACCAACACACAAGTGATCGTCCCAGAAAGTGACATGTGCCTGATGTAGACTTTCGATCAACCTTGTCACCAGCATAATCAGCATCCGAGAATCCAACCAGATCAAACTCTGAGCCCTTTGGATACCACAATCCTAGTGTTGGGGTGTGAGCCAAATATCGAAGAATTCGCTTCACTGCTAAGTGATGCGACTCCTTTGGTGCTGCTTGAAATCGAGCACACATGCAAACACTAAGCATAATATCTGGCCTAGATGCACATAAATAAAGCAAAGAACCAATCATGGAGCGGTATACCTTTTGATCGAACTCTTTACCATTGTCGTCAGGACCCAGATGATGTTTGGTTGGCATTAGTGTTGTGAAGCCTTTACAGTCTTGCATACCGAACTTCTTCAGGCAATCTTTGAGATACTTCTCTTGAGATATGAAGATGCCATTGCGTTGTTGCCGTATCTGAAGACCGAGGAAGAATTTCAGCTCCCCCATCATAGACATCTGATATTGCTCTTGCATCATATATCCGAACTCCTCACTGTACTTCTGATTGGTGCAGCCGAAGATAATGTCATCCACATATATTTGGCACACAAACAGTTCACCATCATATGTCTTCATGAAGAGAGTGGGATCTAGGGAGCCAGGTATGAAGCCTTTGCTCTTCAGGAAGTATTTGAGTGTGTCATACCAGGCCCGAGGGGCTTGTTTGAGGCCATATAGTGCCTTATTGAGCTTGTAAACCATGTCAGGATGTTTTGGATCTTCAAACCCAGGTGGTTGTGCAACATACACTTCTTCTTCAATCTTGCCATTGAGAAAGGCACTCTTCACATCCATTTGATATAAAAGTATGTTATGATGATTTGCATAGGCCAGCAGTATACGGATGGCTTCAAGTCTGGCCACAGGAGCAAATGTTTCATCGAAGTCAATGCCTTCCACTTGAGTATATCCTTGAGCAACGAGACGAGCTTTGTTTCTGACAACTTGACCATGCTCATCTTGCTTGTCGCGGTATATCCATTTGGTGCCTATTATGTTATGCTTCTGTGGATCAGGACGCTTAGCCAATTCCCATACATTGTTCAGCTCAAACTGATGAAGCTCTTCTTGCATTGCTTGAATCCACTCAGGTTCCATAAAAGCTTCTTCAACTTTCTTGGGTTCTATGATTGAAACGAATGCGAAGTGTCCGCAGAAATTTGCCAGTTGAGTTGCCCTTGAACGAGTCAGTGGACCAGGTGCATTGATGCTGTCAATTATTCTGTCAATCTGCACTTCATTGGCAACACGAGGATGTATGGGTCGAAGAATTTGCTCTTGCTGCTCTATGTTGTTGTGGGGAGGAATGTCTTCAGGCTGAGCATTGTCTTCACGTGAATCAGGTGCTGAGATGATAAGTTCTTCTTCAAGATGAGCTTCGGAAGGTATAATTTCTCCAGTTCCCATTAGCTTGATTGATTCACTGGCTGGAACTTCATCTAGCACATCTGGCAGTTGCTCTCTTTGTGAACCATTGGTCTCATCGAACCGCACATCCACTGTTTCAACCACTTTGTAGTGAAAGAGATTGAAGACTCTGTAGGAGTGCGAATCCTTTCCATATCCAAGCATAAAGCCCTCATGTGCTTTTGGTGCAAATTTTGAGGTGTGGTGTGGGTCCTTGATCCAGCATCTTGAGCCAAATACTCTGAAGTAACTGACATTTGGCTTCTTGCCAGTTAGAAGTTCATAAGATGGCTTGTTCAGAAGCTTGTGAAGATAAACACAGTTGATTGTATGGCATGCAGTGTCAATGGCTTCAGGCCAGAATTTTCTTGGAGTCTTGTACTCATCTAGCATTGTTCTGGCCATCTCAATGAGTGTTCTGTTCTTGCGTTCGACGACGCCATTCTGCTGTGGCGTGTACGGAGCTGAGAATTCATGTGTGATGCCCAAGGTATCCAGATATGTATCAAGGCTAGTGTTCTTGAATTCAGTGCCATTGTCACTTCTGATGTGCTTTATCTTGGCGCCATAATTGTTCATAGCTTGATTTGTGAAGCGTCTGAAGACATCCTGCACTTCAGTCTTGTAAAGGACTATGTGCACCCAAGTATATCTAGAGTAATCATCAACAATGGCAAAGCCATAGAGGCAAACAGTAGTGGAAAAAGTTGAGTAGTGAGTGGGACCAAAGAGATCCATGTGAAGCAGTTCGAAGGGTCGAGTAGTGGTCATGATTGTCTTCGAAGGATGTTTTGCCCTTGTCATCTTCACTGCTTCACAGGCACCGCATAAGTGATCTTTCTTGAACTTGACGCCCTCGATGCCTATGACATGCTTCTTCTTCGCAAGGGTGTGGAGGTTCCTCATGCCAGCATGCCCAAGCCTCCGATGCCAAAGCCAGCATTCTGAAGCCTTTGCCAGAAGACATACTGCAAGCTGTGGCCCTGCTGAGAAATCTACCACATACAGATCATCTTTCTGATACCTTTCAAACACTAGAGACTTGTCAGATTCCATTAGTATTAGGCAACGATATTTTCCAAAAATTACAATCATGTTCAAATCGCAAAGCATTGAAACAGACATTAAGTTGAAGCCAAGGGATTCAACAAACATGACTTTATCCATGTGTTGATCCTTTGAGATTGCAACTCTACCTAGACCCAATACCTTACTTTTACCAGTGCCAGCAAATGTGATGTGGCTCTTGTCGGATGGATGTAAGGTTGAGTCCATAAAAATACTTCTTTTGCCAGTCATGTGATTTGTACACCCACTGTCAATAATCCATTCTGAAGACTCTGAAGGCGCTTGTGTCGTACCCTACAGTGCAGTTAGGGGGATAGGCTTCACGAAGAGAATTGTGAAGCAAAAACATTTGACGAACCAGTGGGTTATGAAAACTTAGATCCAGGTTAGGACTAATAGGAAGAGTAGCATGCGTTTCAGGTACAAAATACATAGTGATGCCATTCGGGCATTTGATCTTGTGCCCCACAAGATTTTTAAGGCCCCCAGCAATAGCGTTAGAAGATTTTGGTTTTCTGCTGGAGATCTTTCCCTGCAAAAGAGAGTTAAGCTTTCTTAACCACCCACATCTTCAAGGGTGGCTTAGAAGCAATAAGTCTAAGTGCAGCATCTGAGAATTTTGGCTTTGGAGCCCTAGCAAACAGTCTAGCAGGCGGGCAATAGTACTCACAAGAATAGGCAGAATAGTTCTTGGTCATATGAACATGACGGTTTGAAGAACCGCTCTCATATGCCTGAGCATGGTTTCCCTACAAAATATTTGCGTTAGTGCGACTCAGGTGAGTCCTCTGCCTGTATGAAGCCTTTGGACCATATGAAGCCTTTGGTCTGAGGTTTGTCTTCTTCATGTGAGGTGTCATGAGGACATTCACAGGAAGATTCTCCAGACACGTTTTTGGAACCCAGATCTTCTTCATAGGCGGTCCATTCCTGCAGTTAGTACCAATGTACCTGGCAAATACTTCACCATTCTGATTCTTAAACAGTTTATAGTTTGCATCAAAGGATTCATCAATGATAATAGGATTAGCACAAGTGAAGCTAGATAGATTGGATGGATCTGCTGAGGATTCCTTTGCAGCAACCCATGTGGTTTTGGGGTACTGCTCAGGTTTCCAGTAAGAGCCATCTGCATTAATTTTCCTCACGAACCCAACACCCTCTTTCCTAGGGTTTCGGTTCAGAATCTGCTTCTTGAGGACATCACATAATGTCTGATGTCCTTTGAGACTTTTGTAGATCCTTGCTTCAAGCAATGTCTTCAACCTAGCATTCTCATCAGCAATAGCAGTGGTATCCTCACCAGAGGGGTTAGTTACCACTTCAACAGTTGAAGATATTGCAACAGCAGTAGCAGTGGAACATTCAGCAAGAGAAGCAGCATTATCACGTTCAATGCATTTAAGGCATGGTGGTTCAAATCCTTCCTGAGCGGAACTGATCTGTTCGGCGCGAAGTGACTCGTTTTCCTTTTGAAGATCTTCATGAGCCGCTCTCAATTTCTCAAGATCTTGCTTCCTTTGAAGATAATCATAGGAAAGCTTTTCATGAGTTGTTGAGAGAGTATCATGACGATCTTCAAGTTCTTGATACTTAACATGAAGATTTTTTATGTCTTCAATTAAGGATTCAGATCGAGTCATTTGAGCACCCAACAGATCATCGCTTCTGTCTAACAGTTTTTGAATATGTTCCATGGCTTTCTGTTGTTCAGTGGCAATTTTAGCAAGTGTTTTGTAGCTGGGTTTTGAATCACAATCAGAGTCATCGTCACTGGATGTTTGATAGTGAGTAGTGCGTCTGTTTACCTTGGCACCGCGTGCCATGAAGCAGTAGGTAGGAGTAGAGTCGTCCTTGTCATTTGCATCGGTGTTGGTGATGAAGTCATTGTCTTCAGTGTTGAAGATGGACTTGGCGACGTAGGCTGTAGCCAGACTCGCAATGCCAGAATCAGACTCCTCCTCAGACTCCACCTCTGCCTCCTCAGAAGCGGACTCCTCCTCTGAATCCATTTCCTTGCCAACAAACGCACGAACCTTGCCAGTTGAGCTCTTCTTGTGTGATGAAGGCTTTGAGGAAGACTTGGAAGAAGACTTTGAGTATTTCTTCTTCTTCTTGTCGTCAAAGTCATATTCCTTGCTCTTCTTCTTCTTTCTGCTCTCATTGTCCCACTGTGGACACTCAGAGATGAAGTGTCCAGTTTTCTTGCACTTGTGACATGTTTTCTTCTTGTAGTCATGAGCAGAAGCTTCATCATTCCTTGAGCTTGATCGTGAAGACTTTCTGAAGCCTTTCTTCTTGGTGAATTTCTGGAACTTCTTCACTAGCATTGCAAGTTCTCGTCCAATGTCTTCAGGATCATCAGAACTGCTATCAGATTCTTCTTCAGATGAGGACACAGCTTTTGCCTTCAAGGCACGAGTTCGCCCATAGTTTGGACCGTAGATATCTCTTTTCTCAGAAAGCTGAAACTCATGTGTGTTGAGCCTCTCAAGTATGTCAGACGGATCGAGTGTCTTGAAGTCTGGACGTTCTTGAATCATCAGGGCTAGGATGTCAAACGAACTGTCAAGTGATCTCAGCAGCGTCTTGACGATTTCATGTTTGGTGATCTCAGTGGCGCCGAGGGCTTGAAGCTCATTTGTGATGTCAGTGAGCCGGTCAAATGTGTGCTAGACATTCTCATTATCATTTCGCTTGAAGCGGTTGAAGAGACTGCGAAGAACACTGATTCTCTGATCTCTCTGGGTTGAGATGCCTTCATTGACTTTGGAGAGCCAGTCCCAGACCAGCTTGGATGTCTTCAAGGCACTCACACGGCCATACTGTCCCTTGGTCAGATGACCACAGATGATATTCTTGGCAGTAGAGTCCAGTTGAGTGAACTTCTTGACATCAGCAGCAGTGACACCTTCTCCAGCCTTGGGAACGTCATTTTCGACGACATACCATAGGTCGACATCAATGGCTTCAAGATGCATGCGCATCTTATTCTTCCAATAGGGATATTCAGTTCCATCGAAGACGGGGCACGCAGCGGAGACTTTAATTATCCCTGCAGTCGACATAGCTAAAACTCCAGGTGGTTAAACCGAATCACATAGAACAAGGGAGCACCTTGCTCTGATACCAATTGAAAGTGCGTTATATCGACTAGAGGGGGGTGAATAGGCGATTTTTATGAAAGTCTTCAAAACGTGAAGGTTATGAAGACAAACAGTACAGATATGCCAATCACTTAAGCAGCGGAAGTTAGATTACACTAGGCAAGCCATGGTCAAGTATTCAATAGAGTGAAAGCACAAGACAAGTAGCTGCAGTGTAATAAGGATCAAGTAGGAAGAAGTTATGAAGCCAAACAAATCATACAGTTATGTTGTGAAGACAGAAGATAAAGCAAGCATGCAATGGCTTCACAGTGTGTAACAGAAAGTAAAAGGAAGTGAAGATGAAACCAGTGACACGCTGAAGACAATGATTTGTTGGACCAGTTCCAGTTGCTGTGACAACTGTATGTCTGGTTGGAGCGGCTAGGTATTTAAACCAAAGGACACACAGTCCCGGACACCCAGTCCTGAACACGCAGCTCAGGACACCCAGTCCTCACTGTTTTCTCCTTGAGCTAAGGTCACACAGACCTCGCCTAATCACTCTGGTAAGTCTTCAAGGTAGACTCCCAAACCTTCATAGACTTCGTTCATTGGCAATCCACAATTTCTCTTGGATGCTCAGAACGCGACGCCTAACCGGCTGGAGGATGCACAGTCCTCAAGTGTAATAAGTCTTCAGATCACTCAGACACGAAGACTTAAGTGATGCCCAATTTACTCTGGCTCTGGGTGGTTAGGGCTTTTCTCCTCGCTAGGAATTTTCTCTCAAAGGCTTCGAGGTGGGTTGCTCTCAAACGACAAAAGCCGTGCACTGAAATCTGAGCAGCCAACCGTTTATGGTTGTAGGGGGTGGACTATTTATAGCCACTGGGCAACCCGACCTGATTTGTCCGAAATGACCCTGGGTCACTAGGGAATTGACACGTGTACCAACGGTCAGATTTCAAACTCACACGGCAACTTTACTTGGGCTACAAGTAAAGCTGACTTGTCCGACTCTGGACAAGATTTGCTCTCATAGTCTTCGCTCGAAGATATAGGTTTTGAATTAGGCATCACTTCAGTCATTCTGACTGGTTCTCTTGGACCCCACTTAACAGTACGGTGGTTCCTATGACTCAACACAAATGAAATAAAACTACGAAGAATCTAAGTCTTCGAATTCCATGGGCTTCACGTGGTGTCTTCTCTTGTCATAGTCGTCAATGTGAATATCTTCAAATACCACCATTGTCTTCAATGTCTTCATACATTTTTAGGGGTCATCTCTGGTAGTAAAACCGAATCAATGAGGGACTTCTACCTGTGTTATCCTGCAATTCTCACAAACACATTAGTCCCTCAACTAGGTTTGTTGTCAATACTCCAAAACCAACTAGGGGTGGCACTAGATGCACTTACAAGATGCCTACATCGTGCTTGTGAACAAGCGGCTTGACGAGGCACGGGGTATGTATTGTCCGGTGGCCAACAAATATTAAGAGGAGCATGATGCTAGTATCTATAACATGCTGTGACTGCAGGTGGAGTTGCTACCGTGGAGACCCTTCGGGCAGAGCTTGCCCGAGCCAAGGAACAGGCCAGGAGAAGTGATGCGGCCGCCCTAAAGGCGGCCGAAGAGTTAAGAGCCGAACGGGCTGCTCATCGCCAGAGCGAAGATAAAATAGCCAACATGGCCGTTGAGCTAAAGGATGCCACCGGCCGGTATGAGCTTCTTGAAAAGGAAAGCCAAGCGAAAGCGGCGGACCTAGAGAAAGCCATGGTAGCAGCCGAGGAGACCCGCTCTAAAATCAGAGCGGCGAAGGAGGAGCTTCGTCAAGCCGGAGATATCATGGCTGGGAAGCCCTTTTGTTGCGGACGAAGTTCAGAGATCCGAAGTATGCCCCTCTAGATCAATTATGGAGTGTTGCAGACGCGAATTCGGACTTGGCAATGAGTGATGCTGATGCGACTGCGTTTTTCAAAGATCAAAAAGATCACGAAGTGGAAAAGTTGTTCTGGTCGCAGTTCAGAGCTCCAACGCGTCCGTTGTTGTTAAATGAGCAAATGGCCAAGTGGGCTGAGCTCCATAGGTTGTCCGGGCTTGGCATGAGGTCTGTCGTGGATCATCTTTGGCCGGAAGGACCAAGGACGAATAGTTATTTTGGTTTAGTGCAACGATTCCTTGGTGTTGTACCGCATACCGACGTTGTAAAGAGGTCGGCGTGCATAGAGGGTGCGCGGATGGCTCTTGCCCGTGTTAAGACATACTGGGCAGAGATGGATGCCACCGCTATTGCAACCCGGGGTCCATCCGTAGGTCAGGTCTCGTCCGAGCACTATTTTGAAGAAGTCCTAGAAGGCGCTCGTCTAATAGAGGCTCAGTGCTCGAAAAGTATCATGTTCGAGTGACATGTATCCCAATTTGTAAAAACAATGCTATTTGGCTTATAAAAGGCCGTGTTTATACTTTTGCCTGAAAGTATTATGATGCCTCTTGTGCGGCCGCTTTATGTATGTATATAACCTGAAAGTTTGCAGTCGTCGGCTTCAGCCCCCACGCATATAATGCGGGGGTGTTTAGAAAAGCGCGTATTCACACTTGATCCAACGTCTTGGTCCATTAAGGAGGTGATAGCGCGGCGAGCAAGGCAATCGGACTATATTGCTTTAACACTTTCACTTAGCCATAGGAGTTTGACAATGGGGCTACTATATAGCCCCTGGTACTTCCGCGCTTATCCGAATACGGTGCGCGTACATACATGACCGAGAAACCGGTCCTTCGTTAATGCGGAGGAATCGTGAAGATTCCTCTGAGTCCTCGAGTGGTTGACCGCTCTCGCGCTTTATCATGACAATCAGTTTTCGGCTTTCTTTACTAAGGTGCTCATCCATATGAACCAGGGCACAATCGCAGTAGTTCGCCCGGTGCCACCTTAGCCGATAGAGCGGAACGTAAGGTAGCAAAACACGGGAACCGGGCAAACCCAACTATTGACCAAAGACATGCTTCGGAGCTGATGAATATAAGGCCAAACTCGGGACGCCGAACACTCCCTAAGGTATTCGGTCTTTATAACATATACTGGGCTGAGTAACGCCCTCGATAATAAGCCCTGAATTTCCAGGTACGTGCATTAGTCTGACGTGACGAAATGTCAATAACGCTAGCATCCCTCTTGGTTATGTTGAGTATCCTGAGGGTGTGAAGCAACAAGAGACAGTAAAAAAGGTTTACACGGGGTCTTAATCAAAAAAGAAACCTTTGAACGGGGCCCTGCTGCACGTCTACGCCTGTGTCTTCCTTGTGCCGTATCCTAGAAGGGTGTAGCACGATGATCATCTGTAAGAGAGAAAATCCCAGGTGAAAGTTTTCATGCGGAAAATTGGTTATTCTTAATAAACCATTAAAATTCGATCTAAATAAGGTCAAGCCGAACCTAGTCCTTTTTACATGCAGGAAGCCCCTAGCAACACCTATGGGGGTATATCAATCGACCCAGTCTTAGGTTTATCTGAGCTGTTATAGCTAGTGGTGCGCCAGACTCGTCTAGCCGTGTCCGTGGTCTTGACGACCGATTGTTTATTCTGGTTGGAGAGGTGTAACATCCCAAAATTCTAAATTTTGGAATGTTATATTAAATAGATAGATTTGATTGATTGTCTGAAAGTGAGTGAATTCGAAACTTTTTGAAAGTTAAATGAGAGGGAATAAAAGGACTTTCCCAAACTTTCATTTTGCATTTATGATCTTCATGAATTCAAATTCTTTTCAAAAACAAAACCCTAGAGAGAAGATGACATGACTTCTTCCATTTAAATAAATGAAAAGGGTGTTTGAAAAATATTTGAATTTCATTGGAAAATATTTCCAATTCAAAAACTTTAAGCAACTCAATGATTTTCACGAGAGGAGATAAAATGACTTCTTCAAATTATGAAATATGAGTTGGGAGTTTCAAAGAACTCAAATCTAAAATCCATTTGAAATTATTTTTCAATTTGGGTTATTTGAGTTTTATTCAAATTATTTTTCTCCAAAAATAAAATATATTGACATTAGGGTAACATGATTCCCTACAATAGAAAATTGGAGAAAAATTAATTTGAAATCATTTTGGTATTTTTAAAATGATTTTTGCTGGATTTTAATAGACCAGTAGCACTCTTTGATTTATCTGATTTTGTGAGGATTTTATTTGGCATATTAAAAATGTCCATGTTGTAGAAAATATTTTTCTGAAAATTTTGATATATTATATGCCTATATAATTTTTTATTTATTTTTCTTTTATTATTTTTATTTGTCTGGAAATTTAAAAAAATCCTCCGTCGCCGAACTGGGCCGGCCCAGCCCGATGCCCGCGCTCGTCCCCGAGCTCCGCTCGGAGACCGCCGCTGCCACGACAGCGCCACCGCCGCCGTGTCCGTCGCGGACACCGCGCCCCGCCGCCTTTGCCCTTGCCCCTCCTCCACGCCTCCCAAGGCCTCCCTCCCCCTATAAATCCCGCAGCCCCGCCGCCTCTCCTCTCCTCCTCTCGCATCGCGCCACCGCACCACGCCATCAACCGTTGCCGCCGCTACTCCGCATCGCGCCGGCCGGGACGTCGTTGACCCCACCGCCACCTCCGACCGCCGCTGGCGCCCCAGCGCACCCGTCGCCTCGCGCCGCCTCTTCCCGTACGCCTCTCCGTCTCCTCCGACAACCGGAGCCGCCGCCGGAGCTCGCCGGTCCGATCCGCTCCGCAAACCGCCGGTTTTCTTCGAAAACCGCCGCGAACCGGTATAAACCGACCCCGGTTCTTTTCTTTAGGTTCTGTTTTTTTTTAAAACCTAGACTAGATCTATTTTTTTGTTTTATTAAATAGCGAACGTCCATTGTTTAGACCTTTTAAGCGAACATTCGCCTTTTAGTCTTTTTCTTTTTCTGTAATTTCGGCCAGGGACCTAGATGTGAATACTTTATTTACAGAATAGTCCCTGTACTTCAAACAAGCACAACTTTTTACTCGTTAGTCCAAATTCAACGAAACCAACGCCCACATCTTCGTTATGATCCCCTCTATCCAGATAAACAACTTAAACATGTTTTTGAAAAGTTTAAAATTTGAATTAGATCAGATTTGAATTCAAACTTCGTTTGATCATAACTTGAGTTTCGTAGCTCCGTTTCAGTTGATTCTTTTTGCAAATCGAAGCTCTTGACCTAAACCTTCTGATAAGGCCAAATTCACATAATTTTGGTACTGTTAGAAATTGTTTTATGTTGCAAGAGCTATTTGCTTGGTTTTGATGTTTTCCGAATCGTTTTCTTCGATTTTCTGGTCTTTTGAATGATTGCGTATGTGTGGTTACTATTGCTTGATTACGATAGATTGACCGGAGTGTGACGAGTAGAACTATCAAGAATTTTGAGTGTGAATCATCTTCATCAACATTGCAGGCAAGTTCACACTTTGATCATATCCCTTTCATACCCAGTTTTTATGCATTAGTTTCACCCTCAAACATTGCATGAGTAGGATTGATAACATGTGGGTATTGGGAAGTAGTTGATGAGGTAGAACCTATTACCCTATTACATTCAAACCCTTGGGAGTTACTATTACGTTATGCTTATATTGCCATGCTATCCTCGTAGACGTGGATTGGGTTTGAGAGTATTTCATGACAGATGTGAGAGATCATTGTTAACTAAGGTTTAACTTAAGGTGGCTACTTTAATACACATCTGGGTGGATTGGTTGGGGCACCCTGGGATATACCAGTGGACTTGCCCGGACACCTGGGGATATACCAGTGTTGTCCTAGGAGATCCCGGGGTTACCGTGTGATCATCCTATGGTTCGTCACCCAGGCTCAAAGGGATCATAAGATTATTCATGCTAGAAACTTCCGTGTGCAGCCACAAGCTATTATGGGCTCTAGCATAGTTGACTAAGTCGTGTGAACTCTTACAGTGGTAGACTAGCAGATGTAGGGGTTGTAGGTGGTACGGTCTACCCATCGTAAGGTGCAAACACTTCTGAAAGACTATGTCTCGGTCATCCGTTTCTCAAACACCATGTAGTGTGAGAAATCCAACGGAGGAGATCAAGTCTTGTGGGGAAAAGTGCGCAAACCTCTGCAGAGTGTAATAAACTAATCATGGTTAGTCGTGTCCCGGTTATGGACATCTTGAGTATCTAGTACTTGGGATTATCATGTGAATCTCATCATGTTACTTTAAATTAATTTTGTTGGGTTTAATGATGTTACTTAATTGGGATTGAGAATGCTGTCAACCATTCTCAATGTTCAACAACCACCATGATAGTTAAATAAAATTTATTCCTTTGCAGTAGGGAAAAATTGGCTTTTCGCAAAAACATATAACCATAGAGCTTTTCCACCAGCCATATATGCATGTAGTGATAGCCATTGTTCATCATTCTCTATGGTGTGAATTTGCCAGTACATTCAATGTACTGACCCTTTGTGGCTGCAACGTCTCATGTTGTAGGATTATCTTACGACGAGTAAGTGATACGTTAGGGTTACGATTTCTACACTCAACTTTGCCGTTGGTGTTGATGGGAATCCACAACCTTGTTACTTCCGCTATATTTGGATTGAGGTAATAGTATTTACGTTACTTTTACATGTGATTTACCTCTGTTATAAATCCTCGAGTACTGTGTGTGTCAGCATACCGATCCAGGGATGACACTTAAGCACAGAGACTTAACCCATTCGGGTCGGGTCGCTACAAGAGGGCGTTCAGTGTTCGGCTGCTAGAGCCGCCCCACATTCGTCCGCACATAAGGAACGTTCTATGTTTCCGCTAACTATGATGATGCCACGTGGACCGGGCATCTTAAGCTTAAGATAAGCGTAATGCGGTATTGCATTAAAACGAGCAAAGGCCGTTCTTCCGAGTAGTGCTTGATAGCCGCTTCGGAATGGAGCGATGTCGAAGGTTAACTTCTCACTTTAGAAATTGTAGGGAGAACCGAATACAACCTCTAGTACTAGAGAGCCAGTGCAACGGGCCTCTGGGCCTGGTATTACTCCTTTGGTTGATTCTTGTCGGGTCTATACCCATTTTGCGGACTGTGTCCTGATATATCAGATTAAGACTACTACCGCCGTCCATAAGGACTTGGGTGAGATGGTATCCATCGATTATTGGGTCTAGTACCAAGGCAGCCGATCCTCCGTGTCGGATACTAGTCGGGTGATCCCTGCGATCAAAAGTGATCGTGTAGGCCAACCAAGGGTTGAACTTGGGGGTGACGGGCTCCACGGCGCATACGTCTCGGAGTGCGTGTTTGATCCCCCTCTTCGTTACGTGAATCATGTTCACTGTTTTGACCTCCGATGGGAATTTTTTTCTGTCCCCCAGTGTTCGGCTGGCGAGGCTCATCCTCGTCTTCGCTAGGTGTCTCCTTGTGTTCGGCATTTAGCTTGCCCGACTGCTTGAAGACCCAGCATTCTCTGTTGGTGTGATTTGCCGGTTTGTCGGAGGTGCCATGAATCTGACATAATCTGTCTAGAATCTTGTTTAGGCTGGACGGTCCATCTCTGCTGCCTTTGAATGGCTTTTTTTGTTGACCGGGTTGAGAGCCCCTGAATCCGGCGTTTACCGCCGTGTTGTCTGGGCTGTCTTCATTGTTTCGACGCTTGCTTTTATTGTGTCATGGTTTTCCATTTCCATCCCTGACTTCATATGTGCCTGGGTCGCTGGTGCCGCTACGGGCCAGCTAGCAATCTTCGCCCGCGCAAAAGCGGGTCATAAGGCTTGTTAGGGCTGCCATTGTCCTCGGTTTTTCCTGGCCGAGGTGTCTGGCGAGCCATTCGTCCCGGACACTGTGTTTGAAAGCCGCTAAGGCTTCGGCGTCCGGGCAGTCGACAATTTGATTCTTCTTAGTGAGGAATCTGTTCCAAAGCTTTCGGACTGACTCTCTGGGCTGTTGAATTATATGACTTAAATCGTCTGCATCCGGAGGTCGGACATAGGTCCCTTGAAAATTAGCCCTAAAAGCATCTTCAAGCTCTTCCCAACTTCCAATCGAGTATTCGGGGAGGCTTTTCAGCCAGTGCCAAGCTGGTCCTTCCAACTTGAGGGGCAAGTATTTGATGGCGTGGAGATCATCTCCGTGAGCCATGTGGATATGAAGGATAAAGTCCTCAATCCAGACCCCAGGGTCTGTCGTTCCGTCGTATCCCTTTATGTTCATGGGTTTGAATCCTTCTGGGAATTCGTAATCCAGAACCTCATCGGTGAAGCATAGGGGGTGCGCAGCACCCCTGTATTTGGATGTGTCATGGCATTCTGACGGTTGTAGTGTTCGATTTTGATTCTGCGTCGGAGCGTGCTTCCTAGATCCGTAGATGGACCTAGTCATACCAGCTTTTTGGTGCAAGTCATCACGTAAATCGTGTGTTGTCTTATGTGCGACATCGTTAGCCGCCCTATCGCGGCCACAGGGTGGTCGATCCGGCAGATCGGCCGCTTTATTCTTCGGTTGTATAGGCTCTAAAGCCTCGTCATAGAATTCGGGCAGCAGCTTGCGCTTTGGATAGCTCTTTGTGTGGCTGCTGCCACCGTACTTTTCTTCAGTGTCAAGCACTTTGTTCCATCTACTGTTGAGTGTATTTTGCATGGCCTTAAGCCTTTGCTTCTGCTTCTTCAGACTCCTCGCGATGGCAATAAGCCTTCTATGGAGGTCCTCTTGCTCCAAGTGCCTTTCCGGGATGATGTGTGCATCGTCGTCCGGACTGTTCTCCTCTCCGGAGACAGGTTGGTGAGTTTTACCCTCGGCGTCGCCGTGATCGGACGGCGGCTCCGTACCATGTTCATCGTCCACTGGTTCATCCTACTCTGTCGCTGGGTCCATGTGGTCGTCGTTTGCTTTGGAGTCGACTGGGGTATTATTCTTTCTTGCGTTGTTATCGCTGTTTTTGCCGAGGTGGGATTCAGAGCGGCGCCTACGTCGTCGCTTTGGTTGCTTCTCGAGGGGATTATCCTTCGTTGCATCCTTCCATTCCTCGTCATTGTTTTCTTTGGGTGTATCCACCATGTATATATCGTGTGATGAAGTGGCTGTCCAGCGCCCTGTGGGCGGTGGTTCCTGTTCTTCTCCTACATCGTCGTCCATACCGTCGATGTCTTTGGAGCCGAAATCAAGCATGTCGGTTAAGTCGTCGACAGTGGCTATTAAGTGGGTGGTGGGTGGGGGACGAATTTCTTCGTCGTCCGCTTCCCACTCAAGCCGGACACAGTTCGGCCAAGGGCCTCCTGACAAGGAGAGAGACCTTGATGAATTTAGCACGTCGCCCAAGGGCGAGTGTTGAAAGATATCCGCGGAGGTGAACTCCATGATTGGTGCCCAATCAGATTCGATAGGCACGGACGCAGGCGGTTCGGAGCCCGTGGCCGGGGACGAATCCAAGGATCCGGCAACACAGGTCTTGTAGGAGGTGGAGTCGGTATTCGGCTCTATCACCGTTGAGTGTGCGGCCTCCGTGGCGGGGTCCATCCACCCGTCCTTGGAGGGCGTGATCTGCTCCGGATCAAGGGCCGGAGTTGCCACAGGTGTGATCTCCCGAACACCGTCCGGTGACAGAGCTAAGTCATGATCATCGTGGCTGTGCGGCACACCTGGCACGGGCTCGAATCCGTCGAAGATCAAGTCTCCGCGGATGTCGGCAGTATAGTTTAAGTTTCCAAACCTGACCTGATGGCCAGGGGCGTAACTCTCGATCTGCTCTAGATGGCCAAGCGAGTTGGCCCGTAGTGCGAAGCCGCCGAATACGAAGATCTATCCAGGGAGAAAAACCTCACCCTGGATCGCATCGTTGCCGATAATCGAAGGAGCCATCAAGCCTTATGGTGACGACACAGTGGAACTCTCAATGAAAGCACCAATGTCAGTGTCAAAACCGATGGATCTCGGGTAGGGGGGTCCCGAACTGTGCGTCTAAGGCGGATGGTAACAGGGGGCGGGGGACACTATGTTTACCCAGGTTCGGGCCCTCTCGGTGGAGGTAATACCCTACTTACTGCTTGATTGATCTTGATGATATGAGTATTACAAGAGTTGATCTACCACGAGATCGTAGAGGCTAAACCCTAGAAGCTAGCCTATGATTATGATTGTTCTTGTCCTACGGACTAAACCCTCCGGTTTATATAGACACCGGAGGGGGCTAGGGTTACACAGAGTCGATTACAAGGAAGGAGATCTACATATCCGAATTGCCAAGTTTGCCTTCCACACCAAGGAGAGTCCCACCCGGACATGGGACGAAGTCTTCAATCTTGTATCTTCATAGTCCAACAGTCCGGACGAAGGATATAGTCCGGCTGTCCGAGGACCCCCTAATCCAGGACTCCCTCAGCAGCCCGGCCAGGTGCAGCGACAACCCTAGCAGGTCCCAGGGCCGGGGCCTTGCCCTGCTGCGTGTAACCTCGCCCCGCCATCGAAGGGAGAACTCCACCACTGACCCGTGCCGCGCGTCTCGTCCCTAGCATGGGAAAACCTGGCAGACGGAAAACCCTAGTGTTGGTGTTCGCTCCATGAGGCGGCTCAGGACTCGCTACCTCATGCAGACCGTGCGAGCCTGGCCTGTCAACGTACGTGACTTGGGCCTCCAGCCGGGCCTCTTGCCCAGTCTGAGAGGAACCCACGACCAACGCCGTAGCGGGTCCATCCACTAGGCCTAACACAGAATTCAAGCGATCCCGTCTGGCCGCTCGAACCTCGTTGGCCTCCCTAGCCACCGGCGGCGGCCACTTCGGTGGCGGCAACCGGCTCCTCCTTGAATTCTTCTTCCTCATAACGAGAGTCCATGCATCTAGGATGAAATGAGACAAAGTCAAGGGGGTCCGATTTACCTTCAGGAGCGGCCCTACCCAAGGTTTCACCGTCTGCGTAGATTTCTTCATCTCCCGCTTCTGGTGACCCGGACTCGCTTTCGATGTCGACGGCGCGACCACAAGTCCGGCCGCTTGCGGCATCAGCCGCTCTGTGCCGTCATCTGGCCCCTTTTCATCCCTAGCATGACCGACGTCCTCTTCCTCGTCCTCCTCGCAATCAACTAATATCCAAAAACGTCCTCCGAATCGCTGATCTGATGTCTTGTGCACAGGCGCCGTCGTCAAGTCGATCACCTCGATCTCCTTCCTCTGAACATCATGCATGCAACACAAAACAAGCATGTCGAACTCATCAATCGGAAAACGAAACCCTACCTTGATCTGAACGCCAGCCTCCAAATAATCGCCGTCAAGGATGTCGTTGTCCATATTCCGAAGAGACGTCCACCGCGACGCCGGAGTGTGTTGCAGCCGTCCCCTGATCCATCCGCTGGAAATTCGATCGGAGAAATGGGTCGACCACTGCTCCGCCTATGCCCGGATCACGCCATCTCCATCGAGATCCGGCTCGACCAAAATCGCCTCACTCCCCTCCCCTTCCGGCGATGAGAGAGGCGGCTGAAAGATCCCCGGCGGCGGCAAGGGCAGCCGCGCGTCGAGCGACGGCGGCTGAAAGATCCCCGACGGCAACGACAAGGGCAGCCGCGCGCCGAGCAGCGGCGAGGGCAGTCGCGCGTCGAGCGGCCGTGGGTCGCCGCCCAGGTCGTCGCCCATTGTGCGGCGGCGGTGGGTGCTTGGTTGGATCCTTAGAGATTGGGGGACTTTAAAATTGGAGGATAATTTCACTTCCCCGACCTCTGCACCAACTAGGAATGCATACGGCCTTTTAAATATGAGTACTAAATCTTTTAATCTCGGTTATGCACCGAGCCTAGTCCTCAATACATGCGTGAGTACCAGAAAAGTCAGGTCCTCAAGAATAAATAGGAACGTAAAATCGCCTCCGTGAGGATTCGAACCCAGATGTTGGGTTTGTACATCCACTTTCCCAACGAATTAAGCTAGGTCACTCCCCCAGGAAGCATCTAATGGCTCACTTCTTTTTTGCAAAAGAAGCATGTAATGACTCACTGATATAATGTGTACTTAGAACTTTTTCTATCTGGTCCGCTACTTTAACACTGATATAATGTGTACTTAAAACCATTTTTATCTTGTCCGCTACTTTAACTCGCATGGCAACAAAAGAATTGCCGCTCCCAAGAGCAAAGCTACTCCAGTGAGTCGGCGACGACACAGCATGAGAAGAGACGAACTCCCCTTTATTTTGTCCCACGCAAGCAACCCATATACCAACAGGCAGGCGGCCCAGGCATGCGATCCACTGTACCGGAAGCAAGCGACCGATGATGGAAAAGACTCCTTTTCCATCTCGCTCGCACACAGACAACACACAACAGCGGACGGCCCCTACACACAAGCAGGGGTTGCCCCGACGCAAACACGCACCGGCGTTGCGACTGCAACGCTTTCGATGGCCGGGAAGCATCGGTCCATCCATCCGTGCACGGCGATGCCGTGAGCTCGCTCCCCTTTGTCCCGGGCCGTTCATGAGGAGCACGCACGCACGCACGCCCATCACGTTGGACCCCAATCCAACCCCCCGCCCGCACGTCTTTCCGTGCGCTTCCGTTTTGTTTTACGCTCCTCGGACCGGGATGGCGCCAGTTAACGCATGCTAATCGCCCGGGCGGCCGCTCCGCGCACCGACGAGCCTACCCGCCCAGACACGGCGAGGAGGGCGGGGCCACCGCGTCAGCGCCAGCGACGCCAGGCGGGTCGGGCGCGGGACGCCGGCGGGTTCCGTTAGTTAGCGCACAACGTGTCGGGGGCTCGCGCGCTCGTTTTGCTTAAATAGGCTTCACGTTTCCCACCACCCCGCCACGCCCCCGCGCCCTCGCGCGGTGCTGCTCTGGCGTAGCGGTTCCCCTTTTTACCCGCGCGGCGCGGTGACGGCACGCGCGGGGCCGCGCCCGCGTGGGACCCGCGGGTCGGTGTCGTGTGGGGGCTGGGAAGCGGGTGCGTGAACGCTTCGTGGGGTTTTCTTCCTCGGGTGGGCGCACGGATCACGTGGCGTCACGAGCCCCCCCTGAATCCCCTCCCTCCCTTCCCTTCCCTTCCCTTCCCGTCCGATCACCAGGACACGTGGCGCGCACGTGCTCACGCGGCGCGGGTGAACTAGGAGTACGGCCTACGGTCGGCTTCGGGCTGGCGCTCCGACGCAGAGCCGAGCCGGGACGAGAAACGGATCGGAGCCAGATTGCATAGTGCTCTTTATTTTGTTTTTATATTTTTAAATAAAAGAGTGACCCTAGACGCCGGTCAGCTGGCCCAAATTTTAAACCGACCACGCGCTAGTCGTCAGATTATAGCAACAAAAATAGCCAGTTCTAGCAAAAATTAATGATTGTTCCAGCAAAAAGATTCTCATCGGCAAAACTCTAATGGTTGATTGTAGCAAAAAAAAAACCAATTCCAGCAAAAACGTACGTTGATTCTAGCATAGCCATAGCACCGGTTCCAGCACAAACGCGCGCTAGGTCCAGCACCAAAAAATCGTTGGTTCCAGCTCTTGGGGGTGCCTGTTGTAGCACCACGATGACCGGTTGCATCATCGTGGCCCCGTGGTTGCCATCCTAGCAGAGGTTGTCGCGCGTCTCCAGCAACGGCTCTCGACGTCCAATCGCTCGTCGATCGTTGTCGTGGTGGTTGTAACACGGTGGTGGCCTCCATTTAGCTCCGTCCATCACCGGTCACAGCATCTCCGCACAACAAAGGGCTCGCGGTGCCTGGAATCTTTGCAGCTCCCGGATTTGAGGTTGCAGCTCCTTCCAAAAGGGTGGCTGCGGCTTTTTGGCTAGGTGGGTGCAGCATCTGATGAGTTCGCGGCAAAGACAACGGTGGTATTTGGGGAGGCGTCAGTGGTGGTCACTGGTGCCGCAGGAAGGAGGCGATGGGGGAGGAAAAGACGACGGGTAGCCGAGGCATGAGAGAAGAGATAAGGGCGAGGGAAGGAAATCGGTCGAGTGGGGTTCACTATGGACACGCATCCCGGGAGGGGATTGATTGCGGCGTGAAATAGGAAGGGCCACGGCCAGCGCGAGGTGACCAGCCGAGCTTTCAGCCGGTTGGCCGATTAGAATCGTTTACCTTTTAAAAATAAAATGTTGATATAAATATTAGTGAATATGAATGCGGATCAGATGTTACTAGAATATGGATACATATAGGATGATGCGAGTAACAATGACATATATTAGTAGTTAACAGAAATAAGGCCATGGCTATATGACACAAAATAATCAACTTGCAATGATAGGCATGTGTATACATAAATATTACTATAATGCATAATAAGTCCAAAGGTTAACCATACACAAAGTAAACTTGACAAGTTATTAGGCTTTTATGTTGGATAATTAACACATTTGGGCTAGAGTTGCTTAAATTAGCTCACGGAATTGTATTTGGATATGGATAAATCCACTTCCACATCCATATTTGTGTTAAAATCACGTACCATATTTGTTTTTGTATTTGTAAAATAAACCTGGATATCTTTCATTTCCATTTCCATCATGGTTGGAATGCCAATATGAAAATCAGATATTTCAAATTATCCACTACAACTTTCGACCATAGGTGCACATGATTTCCAATCGCACTTACCACATACTACTTGTTACATCAATTTTCATAGAGCATGCCAAAAGTGTGACATAATTTTACCTAAAAGCCAACGCTTTAAAGTTAGATTTTTAGCTATTTCAAGTGAACGCCCTCGGGTAGGCAGGATCCCGCATCGAATCCTAAAGTGTTCGCTTTCAGGCAACCTTCTAAGCGAACCACAGGCTGATGGCACTAAATGGTTCGTTTAGTATGGCAACCTTCCATGACTATTTGTATTTTTAGAGCATGACAACTTCCACCTTTTTTCTTGACGTAGCGTGAAAATTCCCTTCAGCCAGCATGGCAAACCCCGAGCATGACAATTTTCACAATATTTCTCTTTTTAGGCTAGCAATTCTCTATGCCGCAATCATGGGAGATATGTGAAAATGCATGACAGTTACTCTGCTATAGCATGACAATTTTCTGACAATCTTTTTTGTACACCATATCAATTTTTACTTTATAACATGACACATCCTACAACAACATGACACATCCTACAACAACATGCCACATTTATCTGTTTCCGCATGACAATTGTGGAGCGTTCACTTGGAGTTGTTTTTTTAGCAAATGAAAACGCTCGTTTGTTCCTACTTGGCTTGGGGGAATGATAGTTCACTCGGGTGACTTTGCTGAGGGAATGTCAACGCGTTATTTGGATCCTAATTTGATAAAATTTTCATATTTTTATAGAAGATTGAGAACAACTTACAAGATACTTGTATTGGATGTAGGCATTTAATCATAAGAAAATCACCTCCACCAACACCCTTAAAAAACTTGAGAACCAACATGTTTTTATGGTTAGGAGAGTAGTGGTACTCCCAACCCATCAGGGATCAAACCTAAGGTTTGATGCTTTAATGTCCCATAAAGGTAAAATGTTTTTAGTGGGAGCCAACATTCCCCTCGATAGCGAGGTGTGTGTGTTAGGACTTATGAGTGCATATAATTTTTTTATGTGGTGAGCCAAAAGTGTTAGAGATGATACATTATTCAATGAATACATACCTCACACATGAGGCTATATTAATCGTGTATATGTGAGTTATGCAAATTAAAGCAGGATCATACTTAGTTATCTAGGCCGTTTAGGCTATTCACAAATAACCCTTTAATACCTTCAGTCCTTCATTAAGAAAATCATTTAGTTTATATGTCACCAATGACCCTTTATAAAAGACCCTACAATATCTTAACTTAAAGCTACATTAGTTTATATGTTGCTCACGCATTCAGGTGCCTAGAGCCAAATCAATGCTCACACGGTTAGGAGATTTTATCGTATGCTTAAGCTTGTTTGGTCGAAATGTTGATCATATTTAGCTCACATGATTATCGAAAAACAAGAATATCGAGGAATTAACTACCTACCATCTCAAAGGAATATATTTCACGCTCACTAACATTGATTCCAGCCGAATGAATTCTTCTATTCTACCTACAATGTAGTTTAATTCACAACGGTTTAGCACCTATATAGGACCCGTACTACATCGAACACAACATGACCCAATTGTTTGCACTTCTCATTTTTCCTAAGCATTTTAGACGATCATACTTTGGATTGCAAAAAATGTTTTAAGGAAAAACATAGTGTTTTAGGAAAAATGTATAGGCTCCCACCTAGTGGCCCCAAGAAATGCTACTCCGTAAAACCTTCTAACGGGTAAAAAAGGAGAGCCAACTAGCTACATTCTGAATAGTGATGTTGAAAGATGAGATATATAGCACGCTCATGATATCTCTCAGGATAGTCCAGAGAGCATTTGTGAACTCCCTCATCCTCAACCCTACCTTCCTCTATGGCTAATGACACCCCTAACTCCTTCGCCGCATATTACCACCCCTTTCCCTGACGTTTGTTGCCACCTTACTGAACCACCCACAAATCACCACTATCACACCTTATGACACAAACACAACACAATTACTCGTACTTTTCATTTCTCCTAAGATTTTAAGATGTTAACACTTTGGGTTGTAAAACTAGTTTTTAAGAAAAGTATTGTATATCAGGAAAGCTGCATCCTGCCCACCTAGTGGCTATCGATTGATGAAACTCCGTAGAAACTATCTCAGTGGTAAAATAAGAACCGAGTAGCCACATGTTAAATAGGGATGTCGACAAATCTGATATATAGGACTCACATGCTATCTCACTCGATAGCTTTGGAGCATTCATGAACTTATCCGGTACCCCACCTCCCTCTATTGCTTTTGGCAGCCCCATCGCCTTCACCACCTACTGTCACCTCTTCTTCGTCGCTTGTCGTTGCCTCATGAAAATACCCACAATCTCCATTATCACACCTTCTTTCATCATCCTCATCCTATCCCCACAAACATCACTCGTCGCGCTCTAGGAAATCCACATCTCACAACTTTGCCACATGTCCTCGTCAATTGGTGGTGAACCTTTATTGACTTGATGAATCCTAGCTCTACAACCAACAATGAAGAAGAGCGTTCTCGCCACGGTGAAGATAAACATGCTTGTTGTCCGCCTCTCAACATGGAGAAAAGACGGTGTGGCACAAGGATGCGTTTGGCAATACGAGCGAGTAAGAGCTTTTATTTTGAACATTCATTCTAAAACGAGTATTTGTATGTGCATATTCTCTTACTATCCTTGATGTGTTGACTTTGACCTTATAATTTTGTACAATTTAAAAGAAATTAGTAATTAAACATACACAAAAGTTAATAAATGATTGGGAAAACAAAGTCTTCACTAATATTCAAGTGGGAGATAGGAGATCGTGGTTCATCCACACCTTCCATATGTCTCATGTGATTCATCCACACCTAGTGGAGGAGACAGGGGAGCAACATGATCATACCACCTAACATCAATCATTCACTCCTAATTTGGAGATGAACATTGCATGATTCCCCCCCTCTAACAGCACTCCTCCGGCATGCAAAATTACTAACTCTTGCCTCCGCCACTCTCCACACCTTGTGTCTATTTTTTCCACCCTTCAAAAGTATGACAAGTGGAAGCCCATTTGCAATAAATTAACTTAACCACTTCCACATGAGCTAAGCAACATTAGGTTGAGTAAGGGTAAAACTCTTAAATTCCAATATAATTTTTCAAACAACAAGACATTTCTATTAGTTTTGCTGCAAGCCTTGTTTGCAACCTTGTTGGGGAACGTAGTAATTTCAAAAAAATTCCTATGCACACACAAGATCATGGTGATGCATAGCAACGAGAGGGGAGAGTGTTGTTCACGTACCCTCGTAGACCGAAAGCGGAAGCGTTAGCACAACGCGGTTGATGTAGTCATACGTCTTCACGATCCGACCGATCAAGTACCGAACGTACTGCGCCTCCGAGTTCAGCACACGTTCAGCCCGATGACGTCCCTCGAACTCCGATCCAGCCGAGTGTTGAGGGAGAGTTTTGTCAGCACGACGGAGTGGTGACGATGATGATGTTCTACCGACGCAGGGCTTCGCCTAAGCACCGCTACAGTATTATCGAGGTGGACTATGGTAGAGGGGGCACCGCACACGGCTAAAAGATCAAACGATCAATTGTTGTGTCTATGGGGTGCCCCCTGGCCACGTATATAAAGGAGTGGATGAGGGGAGTCCTACTCTATGGGGTGCCCTCTCTATGGCGCGCCCTAGGGGAGTCCTACTCCCACCGGGAGTAGGATTCCCCTTTTCCTAGTAGAACTAGGAGCCCTTCCAAGTAGTAGGAGTAGGAGAGAAGGAAAGGGAAAAGAGAAGAGAAGGAAGCAAGGGGCACAGCCCTTCCCCCTAGTCCAATTCAGACTAGGCCTTGGGGGCGTGCGGTCTGCCTCTCTCTCTTTCCCCTAAAGCCCAATAAGGCCCATGCACTCCCCGACGAATTCCCGTAACTCTCCAGTACTCCGATAAATACCCGAATCACTCAGAACCTTTCCGATGCCCGAATACAGTTGTCCAATATATCGATCTTTACATCTTGATCATTTCGAGACTTCTCGTCATGTTTCCGACCTCATCCGGGACTCCGAACTACCTTCGGTACATCAAAACACATAAACTCATAAAATAACAGTCATTGAACTTTAAGCGTGCGCACCCTACGGGTTCGAGTACAATGTAGACATGACCGAGACACGTTTCCGTTCAATAACCAATAGAGGAACCTGGATGCTCATATTGGGTCCCACATATTCTACGAAGATCTTTATCGGTCAAACCGCATAACAACATACGTTGTTCCCTTTGTCATCGGTATGTTACTTGCCCGAGATTCGATCGTCGGTATCTCAATACCTAGTTCAATCTCGTTACCGGCAAGTCTCTTTACTCGTTCCGTAATACATCATCCCGCAACTAACTCATTAGTTGCAATGCTTGCAAGGCTTATAGTGATGTGCATTACCGAGTGGGCCCAGAGATACCTCTCCGACAATCGGAGTGACAAATCCTAATCTCGAAATATGCCAACCCAACAAGTACCTTCGGAGACACCTGTAGAGCACCTTTATAATCACCCAGTTACATTGTGACGTTTGGTGGCACACAAAGTGTTCCTCCGGTAAACGGGAGTTGCATAATCTCATAGTCATAGGAACATGTATAAGTCATGAAGAAAGCAATAGCAACAAACTAAACGATCAAGTGCTAAGCTAACGGAATGGGTCAAGTCAATCACATCATTCTCCTAATGATGTGATCCTGCTAATCAAATGACAACTCTGTTGGGGAACGTAGTAATTTCCAAAAATTTCCTACGCACACGCAAGATCATGGTGATGCATAGCAACGAGGGGAGAGTCTGATCTACGTACCCTTGTAGATCTCAACGGAAGCGTTGACACAACATAGAGGAAGTAGTCGTACGTCTTCTTCCCGATCCGACCGATCCAAGCACCGTTACTCCGGCACCTCCGAGTTCTTAGCACACGTACAGCTCGATGACGATCCCCGGGCTCCGATCCAGCAAAGCTTCGGGGAGGAGTTCCGTCAGCACGACGGCGTGGTGACGATCTTGATGTTCTACCGACGCAGGGCTTCGCCTAAGCACTACAACGATATGATCGAGGTGGAATATGGTGGCAGGGGGCACCGCACACGGCTAAGGAATGATCACAATGATCAACTTGTGTCTCTAGAGGTGCCCCCTGCCCCTGTATATAAAGGAGCAAGGGGGGAGAGGTGCGGCCAGCCTTGGGGCGCGCCAGGAGGAGTCCTACTCCTACCGGGAGTAGGACTCCCCCCCCCCAAAATCCTAGTTGGAATAGGATTCATCAAGAGGGAAAGAGAGAGAGGGGGCCGGCCACCTCTCCTAGTCCTAATAGGACTAGGGGAGGGGGGAGGCGCGCGGCCACCTTGGGCTTCCCCCTTCTCCTTTCCACTAAGGCCCGCTATGGCCCATATGATTCCCGGGGGGTTCCGGTAACCTCCCGGTACTCCGGTAAAATCCCGATTTCACCCGGAACACTTCTGATGTCCAAACATAGGCTTCCAATATATCAATCTTTATGTCTCGACCATTTCGAGACTCCTCGTCATGTCCGTGATCACATCCGGGACTCCGAACAACCTTCAGTACATCAAAATGCATAAACTCATAATAACTGTCATCGTAACGTTAAGCGTGCGGACCCTACGGTTTGAGAACAATGTAGACATGACTGAGACAGATCTCTGGTCAATAACCAATAGCGGGACCTGGATGCCCATATTGGTTCCTACATATTCTACGAAGATCTTTATCGGTCAGACCGCATAACAACATACGTTGTTCCCTTTGTCATCGGTATGTTACTTGCCCGAGATTCGATCGTCGGTATCCAATACCTAGTTCAATCTCGTTACCGGCAAGTCTCTTTACTCGTTTCGTAATACATCATCCCGCAACTAACTCATTAGTTGCAATGCTTGCAAGGCTTAAGTGATGTGCATTACCGAGAGGGCCCAGAGATACCTCTCCGACAATCGGAGTGACAAATCCTATTCTCAAAATACGCCAACCCAACATCTACCATTGGAGACACCTGTAGTACTCCTTTATAATCACCCAGTTACGTTGTGACGTTTGGTAGCACCCAAAGTGTTCCTCTGGCAAACGGGAGTTGCATAATCTCATAGTTACAGGAACATGTATAAGTCATGAAGAAAGCAATAGCAACATACTAAACGATCGGGTGCTAAGCTAATGGAATGGGTCATGTCAATCAGATCATTCAACTAATGATGTGACCTCGTTAATCAAATAACAACTCTTTTGCTCATGGTTAGGAAACATAACCATCTTTGATTAACGAGCTAGTCTAGTAGAGGTATACTAGTGACACTCTGTTTGTCTATGTATTCACACATGTATTATGTTTCCGGTTAATACAATTCTAGCATGAATAATAAACATTTATCATGATATAAGGGAATAAATAATAACTTTATTATTGCCTCTAGGGCATATTTCCTTCAGTCTCCCACTTGCACTAGAGTCGATAATCTAGATTACACAGTAATGATTCTAACACCCATGGAGCCTCGGCGCTGATCATGTTTTGCTCGTGGAAGAGGCTTAGTCAACGGGTCTGCAACATTCAGATCCGTATGTATCTTGCAAATCTCTATGTCTCCCACCTGGACTAGATCCCGGATGGAATTGAAGCATCTCTTGATGTGCTTGGTTCTTTTGTGAAATCTGGATTCCTTTGCCAAGGCAATTGCACCAGTATTGTCACAAAAGATTTTCATTGGTCCCGATGCACTAGGTATGACACCTAGATCGGATATGAACTCCTTCATCCAGACTCCTTCGTTCGCTGCTTTCGAAGAAGCTATGTACTCCGCTTCACATGTAGATCCCGCTACGACGCTTTCTTTAGAACTGCACCAACTGACAGCTCCACCGTTTAATGTAAACACGTATCCGGTTTGCGATTTAGAATCGTCCGGATCAGTGTGAAAGCTTGCATCAACGTAACCTCTTACGGTGAGCTCTTTGTCACCTCCATATATGAGAAACATATCCTTAGTCCTTTTCAGGTATTTCAGGATGTTCTTGACCGCTGTCCAGTGATCCACTCTTGGATTACTTTGGTACCTCCCTGCTAAACTTATAGCAAGGCACACATCAGATCTGGTACACAGCATTGCATACATGATAGAGCCTATGGCTGAAGCATAGGGAACATCTTTCATTTTCTCTCTATCTTCTGCAGTGGTCGGGCATTGAGTCTGACTCAACTTCACACCTTGTAACACAGGCAAGAACCCTTTCTTTGCTTGATCCATTTTGAACTTCTTCAAAATCTTGTCAAGGTGTGTGCTTTGTGAAAGTCCAATTAAGCGTCTTGATCTATCTCTATAGATCTTTATGCCTAATATGTAAGTAGCTTCACCGAGGTCTTTCATTGAAAAGCTCTTATTCAAGTATCCCTTTATGCTATCCAGAAATTCTATATCATTTCCAATCAGCAATATGTCATCCACAAATAATATCAGAAATGCTACAGAGCTCCCACTCACTTTCTTGTAAATACAGGCTTCACCGAAAGTCTGTATAAAACCAAATGCTTTGATCACACTATCAAAGCGTTTATTCCAACTCCGAGAGGCTTGCACCAGTCCATAAATGGATCGCTGGAGCTTGCACACTTTGTTAGCTCCCTTTGGATCGACAAAACCTTCCGGTTGCATCATATACAACTCTTCTTCCAGAAATCCATTCAGGAATGCAGTTTTGACATCCATCTGCCATATTTCATAATCATAAAATGCGGCAATTGCTAACATGATTCCGACAGACTTAAGCATCGCTACGGGTGAGAAGGTCTCATCGTAGTCAACCCCTTGAACTTTTCGAAAACCTTTTGCGACAAGTCGAGCTTTGTAGACAGTTACATTACCGTCAGCGTCAGTCTTTTTCTTGAAGATCCATTTATTTTCAATCGCTTGCCGATCATCGGGCAAGTCAACCAAAGTCCATACTTTGTTCTCATACATGGATCCCATCTCAGATTTCATGGCTTCAAGCCACTTTGCGGAATCTGGACTCACCATCGCTTCTTCATAGTTCGTAGGTTCATCATGATCTAGTAGCATGATTTCCAGAACTGGATTACCGTACCACTCTGGTGCGGATCTCACTCTGGTTGATCTACGAGGTTCAGTAGCATCTTGTTCTTAAGTTTCATGATCATGATCATTAACTTCCTCACTTATTGGTGTAGGTGTCGCAGAAACAGTTTTCTGTGATGTACTACTTTCCAACAAGGGAGCAGGTACAGTTACCTCGTCAAGTTCTACTTTCCTCCCACTCACTTCTTTCGAGAGAAACTCCTTCTCTAGAAAGGATCCATTCTTAGCAACGAATGTCTTGCCTTCGGATCTGTGATAGAAGGTGTACCCAACAGTCTCCTTTGGGTATCCTATGAAGACACATTTCTCCGATTTGGGTTCGAGCTTATCAGGTTGAAGATTTTTCACATAAGCATCGCAGCCCCAAACTTTAAGAAACGACAACTTTGGTTTCTTGCCAAACCACAGTTCATAAGGCGTCATCTCAACGGATTTTGATGGTGCCCTATTTAACGTGAATGCGGCCGTCTCTAGAGCGTATCCCCAAAATGATAACGGTAAATTAGTAAGAGACATCATAGATCGCACCATATCTAGTAAAGTACGATTACGACGTTCGGACACACCATTGCACTATGGTGTTCCGGGTGGCGTGAGTTGCGAAACTATTCCACAATTTTTCAAATGTACACCAAACTCGTAACTCAAATATTGTAACGCCCCGAGACCGTTGTGCCAGGTGTCGTGCAGTTATTCGATGTTGTTACGTTGTCATGTGCTTGCGTGTTGCATCATGTCACGTCATCATGTGCATTGCATCATGTCATCATGTCATAATCTTTTGCATCTCAACTAAATAATTCGTATGGATCTTCGATCCATTTAAATGGAGGGAAGGATGACTTCTCTTTATAATATATCCTCCCGATATTAGTGGAGCTATTATAATAATATTCCATTCTTTTGGAATTAACCGGAACACACTTGCAAATGCCCACTCCCTTTCTACTTCAAGTTTGGTCCCCAAACTTTGCCAACATCTCTTTTCCCATTTATCGAGGCTCCTCCTAATTTCTCAACATTTTTGGACTCTTCTAAATCCTAGTCCTTGTGCAAACCTTTTTAATTAAATTCAAATGACTTTGAATTTAATTCTTGCAATCTTGCCCACTTCATTTTTCTCGGAACAAGTGCATTTTTGTGAGTCTGGGAAAATTATTCGCGTGTCCACCTTCTTCCCCTAACCTCCTCTTTCTTTTCTTTCTCTTTAAATCGTTTTCTGCTAAAGAAAATAAGAGAAGGGAGGAGAGAGAAGCCTAGCCAGCCCGCCTGGGCCTCTCCATTCCCGCAGCCCACCTGGGCCTCTCCATCCCGCGGCCTCCTAGGCCCACCTACCCAACCCTAGCCTCGCGCAGCCTTTCTCCCTCTCGATCCCATCCTCCTCCTGGCGCCGCCACACACGCATGAGAGAGGGGGCAGCGCCAGAACCCAGCGCCCGATCCATGGGGTTGTGCTCGATCCCCTCGATCTCCCTCTCCCATCGATCCCTTGCGCCGTCCTCCTCATTCCTTGGAGCCACCTCGCCAGGCCCGCACCCCAATCCCCATCTCCTCTATCCCCATCGCAGCCTCTCCCCCGCGAGCTCCCTCTCTCCCTTTTCCTCCCGTCGCCGTCTTCGAGGGGAGGGAGCTCCCTGCTGTCGCTCCGGCCGGCGGAGTCCAAGCCGCCGTGGAGCCGAGCCTCCTCCTGCCTTGTCCTCGCGTCTCCAAGCCGCCGTCCCGCGCTCTACCTCCTCTGCCCCGAGCTCCAAGCGCCGCCTCCATGGACGAGCTCCACCTCGCCGGGTCCGGCGCCCAGTTCCGCCGGATCTCGTCGCCACCAGCTGCTCCGACGCCTCCCCGAACGCGCCTTTCGGCCTCCCTGCTCCCTGCTCCGGCCACTGCTTCACGGCTAGGCCGACCCTACTCCACCGGCATCCTCCCGACTTGCTCCACCTCCTGGCAGGCAACAACAGCATCCACCTCGCCTGCCTCCTCCCGTCGGGCCTCTCTGCTTGGTGCCGTTCTGCCATCTCTGGCCTCTGCTTCGACCCACCGCGACATCCCCGAGCACCAGCTTTGCTGCAGTGTCTCTTTGCCGTTTCGTGAGCATAGGAGTCACCGTCGCCAAGTTCATCTACGGTGACCATACGGACCGCCAAGTTCAACTACAAACCGTCAAGTACCACGACGACCGTCGAGACCGCCAAGTTATACTACCGATGAACGCTTTAGAACGTCAAGTACCCCTTCGAGTTGACGAGATCGGCAAGTTCGAGGACCCCAAGTACCCCGTCAAAACGTGTTCCTCTACCGTCGTCTCCGGAAACGCCAAGTACCCCTACGCACGAAGACGTCAAGTTCGTTTCGGGATTCATCAAGTACCGCTACCGATATGGCTCGAACGTCTACGAAACGTGTACCACTACCGTCGCAAGTACCACTCCGAACCATGTACGACGACCGTCGCCGAAGACCCGTGAAACGTGAACGTGAACGACTACCGTCGCGAGTACCTCTACGTCGTCATGTACCCCCACTTCCACTACCATCGCGAGAACGACTACTTCCCCTACTTCCCACGACGACCCCGTGTACAACTACTTCCTCGTCGACACGTGTACCCCTACTGCCGAACTCGATCCGTTTTGATGATGCTCGCTTCAAAGGTATAACCGCCGGAACGATGCCCGTGAACGAATGCATGTGTGATGTATGAAATGCTCGTGTTTGCTCCGTGTCGGAGTTGTTCGGTGCACGTTGCCCCTCTTTTGCCTTGCCACCATCTTGTGGGAACCCGGTATCCGGGATCACCCCACCTCTTATCGCGTGTCACGCTCCCGTCACTTTTCCTTTTGCGCCGGTATCTCCGCGAGTTACCGGAACCGATATGTTGCCGTGGCATCATTTTTCGGATTCGTTGCCGTGGCACCCCCTTTTTCCTTCCACCACGATGACAAATGCTTCATTATGCTCTTATCAACATTTTGCATAAATTGCTTTAATCTTGTTCATGTCATCCGCATCATGATAACAACAATTAAAATTGTTTAAATTGATGTTTGGTTAATTTTGCTTAAATGCCATGCTAAAATGATTTTATCCATAACTAAATAACCGTAGCTCCATTTTTAATAAACTTTATATGTAAATGGGGTAGAATTTTTCCTAGTTTATCATGGTGACCTTACTTTGCATGTTAAACAACTCTAAAATTGTGTTTAGGACAGATTAGTACCAAATCAAAAATATGCTATGGGGATTTACCGGAATTGTTGTTCGTTGCTTCCGGCCTCATTTAACCTTGACTAGATAGGTAGTTTTGCTTTGCTTCACCCTCTTGCCATGTTTAATAAAATTTAATATTGTTGAGTACCTAACCGAGAGAGAACTAAATAATTGATGTGGTGTTTTGTCAATATGCATCCCGATGCATATTGAGCTCCACTTAATTTGTAGGATTGTTTGTGCTCTTTGCCATGCCATGCATATTTAAACCGGACATGCATCATACTCGATTGTGCATCATGCCATGTTGATGTCGTGGTTGTTTACTATGTTGTGTGCTTCTTTTCCGGTGATTGCTTCTTCGGGTTGGTTCCGATAACGTCGTGTTGTGAGGACCCGTTCATCTACGTCCGTTTGTCTTCTTCATGGACTCGTTCTTCTTCCTTGCGGGATTTCAGGCAAGATGATCATACCCTCGAAATCACTACTATCTTTGCTATGCTAGATGCTCGCTCTTTTGCTATGCCATTGCTACAATGCCTACCACTTGCTTGTCAGCCTCCCATTTGCCATGTTCAGCCCCTAACCCACCATTGTCCTAGCAAACCGTTGATTGGCTATGTTACCGCTTTGCTCAGCCCCTCTTATAGCGTTGTTAGTTGCAGGTGAAGATTGGAGGCCGTTCCTTGTTGGAACATTTGTTTACTTGTTGGGATATCACTATATATCTTATTTAATTAATGCATCTATATACTTGGTAAAGGGTGGAAGGCTCGGCCTTATGCCTGGTGTTTTGTTCCACTCTTGCCGCCCTAGTTTCCGTCATATCGGTGTTATGTTCCCGGATTTTGCGTCCCTTACGCGGTTGGGCTATAATGGGAACCCCTTGACAGTTCGCCTTAAGTAAAGCTTTGCCAGCAATGCCCAACATTGGTTTTACCATTTGCCACCTAGCCTTTTTCCCTTGGGAGTCGCGCATCCCGAGGGTCATCTTTATTTTAAGCCCCCCCCGGGCCAGTGCTTGTCTAAGCGTTGGTCCAAACTAGAGCCCCTTGCAGCGCCACCTCGGGGAAACTTGAGGGCTGGTTTTAGTTGTACGGATTGCTTATCCGGTGTTGCCCTGAGAACGAGATATGTGCAGCTCCCATCAGGATGTCGGCGCATCGGGCGGTGTTGCTGGTTTAGTTTTACCCTGTCGAAATGTCTTGTTGTACTGGGATACCGAGTCTGATCGGAATATCTCGGGTGGAGGTCTATTCCTTCGTTGACCGTGAGAGCTTGTCATGGGCTAAGTTGGGACACCCTGCAGGGATTGATATTTCGAAAGCCGTGCCCGCGGTTATGGGCAGATGGGAATTTGTTAACGTCCGGTTGTAGAAAACCTGAACTTGACCTTAATTAAAATGAATCAACTGCGTGTGTAACCGTGATGGTCTCTTTCCGGCGGAGTCCGGGAAGTGAACACGGTTGTTGGAGTTATGCTTGACGTAGGTAGTCCAGGATCACTTCTTGATCATATTTTATCGACCGTGCTTCACCCTCTCTTCTCGCTCTCGTTTGCGAATAGGTTAGCCACCATATATGCTAGTCGCTTGCTGCAGCTCCACCTCATACCTTTACCTTACCCATAAGCTTAAATAGTCTTGATCGCGAGGGTGCGAGATTGCTGAGTCCCTGTGGCTCACAGATTACTTCCAAAACCAGTTTGCAGGTGCTGATGAGTCCGTGCAGATGACGCAACCCAGCTCAGGAGGAGCTCGTTGAAGACCTTGTTTATTTGTGTTGTTTCGTTCTAGTTGATCAGTAGTGGAGCCCAGTTGGGGTCGATCGGGGACCTTTGTCACATTTGGGGTTCTTCTTTATTTTGGCTCCATAGTCGGGCCCTGATTGTACTTGGTTGATGTAATGTTTTATTCATGTAATTGTGTGAAGTGGCGAGTGTAAGCCAACTATGTTACCTTTTTCCTTTATTATATTTCATGGGTTGTGTGAAGATTACCTCACTTGTGACATTGCCTTCAATGCGATTATGCCTCTAAGTCGTGCCTCGACACGTGGGAGATATAGTCGCATCAAGGGTGTTACAAATATTCTCCTCCACGATCAGATCGTAGAAACTTTATTTTCTTGTTACGATGATTTTCAACTTCACTCTGAAATTCTTTGAACTTTTCAAATGTTTCAGACTTGTGTTTCATTAAGTAGATATACCCATATCTGCTTAAATCATTCGTGAAGGTGAGAAAATAACGATATCCGCCACAGGCCTCAATATTCATCGGACCACATACATCGGTATGTATGATTTCCAACAAATTTGTTGCTCTCTCCATAGTACCGGAGAACGGTGTTTTAGTCATCTTGCCCATGAGGCACGGTTCGCAAGTACCAAGTGATTCATAATCAAGAGGTTCCAAAAGCCCATCAGTATGGAGTTTCTTCATGCGCTTTACACCGATATGACCTAAACGGCAGTTCCACAAATAAGTTGCACTATCATTATCAACTCTGCATCTTTTGGCTTCAACATTATGAATATGTGTGTTACTACTATCGAGATTCATCAAAAATAGACCACTCTTCAAAGGTGCATGACCATAAAAGATATTACTCATATAAATAGAACAACCATTATTCTCTAATTTAAATGAATAACCGTCTCGCATCAAACAAGATCCAGATATAATGTTCATGCTTAACGCTGGCACCAAATAACAATTATTTAGGTCTAATATTAATCCCGAAGGTAGATGTAGAGGTAGCGTGCCGACCGCGATCACATCGACTTTGGAACCGTTTCCCACGCGCGTCGTCACATCGTCCTTCGCCAGTGTTCGCTTAATCTGTAGTCCCTGTTTCGAGTTGCAAATATTAGCAACAGAACCAGTATCAAATACCCAGGTGCTACTGCGAGCTCTAGTAAGGTACACATCAATAACATGTATATCACATATACCTTTGTTCACCTTGCCATCCTTCTTATCCGCCAAATACTTGGGGCAGTTCCGCTTCCAGTGACCAGTCTGCTTGCAGTAGAAGCACTCAGTTTCAGGCTTAGGTCCAGACTTGGGTTTCTTCTCCTGAGCAGCAACTTGCTTGCCGTTCTTCTTGAAGTTCCCCTTCTTCTTTCCTTTGCCCTTTTTCTTGAAACTAGTGGTCTTGTTAACCATCAACACTTGATACTCCTTTTTGATTTCTACCTCCGCAGCTTTCAGCATTGCGAAGAGCTCGGGAATAGTCTTGTTCATCCCTTGCATATTATAGTTCATCACGAAGCTCTTGTAGCTTGGTGGCAGTGATTGGAGAATTCTGTCAATGACGCAATCATCTGGAAGATTAACTCCCATCTAAATCAAGTGATTGTTATACCCAGACATTTTGAGTATATGCTCACTGACAGAACTATTCTCCTCCATCTTGCAGCTATAGAACTTATTGGAGACTTCATATCTCTCAATCCGGGCATTTGCTTGAAATATTAACTTCAACTCCTGGAACATCTCATATGCTCCATGACGTTCAAAACGTCGTTGAAGTCCCGATTCTAAGCCGTAAAGCATGGCACACTGAACTATCGAGTAGTCATCAGCTTTGCTCTGCCAGACATTCATAACATTTGGTGTTGCTCCAGCAGCAGGCCTGGCACCCAGCGGTGCTTCCAGGACGTAATTCTTCTGAGCAGCAATGAGGATAATCCTCAAGTTACGGACCCAGTCCGTGTAAATGCTACCATGATCTTTCAACTTTGCTTTCTCAAGGAACACATTAAAATTCAACGGAACAACAGCACGAGCCATCTATCTACAATCAACATAAACAAGCAAGATACTATCAGGTACTAAGATAAGTTTAAGTTCAATTAATCAAATTACTTAAGAACTCCCACTTAGATAGACATCCCTCTAATCCTCTAAGTGATTACATGATCCAAATCAACTAAACCATAACTGATCATCACGTGAGATGGAGTAGTTTTCAATGGTGAACATCGTTATGTTGATCATATCTACTATATGATTCACGCTCGACCTTTCGGTCTCCGTGTTCCGAGGCCATATCTGCATATGCTAGGCTCGTCAAGTTTAACTTGAGTATTCTGCGTGTGCAAAACTGGCTTGCACCCGTTGTAGATGGACGTAGAGCTTATCGCACCCGATAATCACGTGGTGTCTGGGCACGACGAACTTTGGCAACGGTGCATACTCAGGGAGAACACTTCTCGATAATTTAGTGAGAGATCATCTTATAATGCTACCGTCAATCAAAGCAAGATAAGATGCATAAAAAGATAAACATCACATGCAATCAATATAAGTGATATGATATGGCCATCATCATCTTGTGCTTGTGATCTCCATCTCCGAAGCACCATCATGATCACCATCGTCACCGGCGCGACACCTTGATCTCCATCGTAGCATCGTTGTCGTCTCGCCAATCTTATGCTTCCACGACTATCACTACCGCTTAGTAATAAAGTAAAGCATTACATCGCGATTGCATTGCATACTATAAAGCGACAACCATATGGCTCCTGTCAGTTGCCGATAACTCGGTTACAAAACATGATCATCTCATACAATAAAATTTAGCATCATGTCTTGACCATATCACATCACAACATGCCCTGCAAAAACAAGTTAGACATCCTCTACTTTGTTGTTGCAAGTTTTACGTGGTTGCTACGGGCTTAAACAAGAACCAATCTCACCTACGCATCAAAACCACAACGATAGTTTGTCAAATAGACTCCGTTTTAACCTTCTCAAGGACCGGGCGTAGCCACACTCGGTTCAACTAAAGTTGGAGAGACAGTCGCCCGCAAGCCATCTATGTGCAAAGCACGTCGAGGGAACCGGTCTCGCGTAAGCGTACGCGTAATGTTGGTCCGGGTCGTCTCGTCCAACAATACCGCTGAACCAAAGTATGACATGCTGGTAGGCAGTATGACTTATATCGCCCACAAATCACTTGTGTTCTACTCATGCAAATAACATCAAACCATAAAACTTGGCTCTGATACCACTGTTGGGGAACGTAGTAATTTCAAAAAATTTCCTACGCACACGCAAGATCATGGTGATGCATAGCAACGAGGGGGAGAGTCTGATCTACGTACCCTTGTAGATCGCAACGGAAGCGTTGACACAACATAGAGGAAGTAGTCGTACGTCTTCTTCCCGATCCGACCGATCCAAGCACCGTTACTCCGGCACCTCCGAGTTCTTAGCACACGTACAGCTCGATGACGATCCCCGGGCTCCGATCCAGCAAAGCTTCGGGGAGGAGTTCCGTCAGCACGACGGCGTGGTGACGATCTTGATGTTCTACCGACGTAGGGCTTCGCCTAAGCACTACAACGATATGATCGAGGTGGAATATGGTGGCAGGAGGCACCGCACACGGCTAAGGAACGATCACAATGATCAACTTGTGTCTCTAGAGGTGCCCCTGCCCCTGTATATAAAGGAGCAAGGGGGGAGAGGTGCGGCCAGCCTTGGGGCGCGCCAGGAGGAGTCCTACTCCTACCGGGAGTAGGACTTCCCCCCCCCCCCCCAAATCCTAGTTGGAATAGGATTCATCAAGAGGGAAAGAGAGAGGGGGGCCGGCCACCTCTCCTAGTCCTAATAGGACTAGGGGAGGGGGGAGGCGCGCGGCCACCTTGGGCTGCCCCCTTCTCCTTTCCACTAAGGCCCACTATGGCCCATATGATTCCCGGGGGGTTCCGGTAACCTCCCGGTACTCCGGTAAAATCCCGATTTCACCCGGAACACTTCCGATGTCCAAACATAGGCTTCCAATATATCAATCTTTATGTCTCGACCATTTTGAGACTCCTCGTCATGTCCGTGATCACATCCGGGACTCTGAACAACCTTCGGTACATCAAAATGCATAAACTCATAATAATTGTCATCGTAACGTTAAGCGTGCGGACCCTACGGTTCGAGAACAATGTAGACATGACTGAGACAGATCTCTGGTCAATAACCAATAGCGGGACCTGGATGCCCATATTGGTTCCTACATATTCTACGAAGATCTTTATCGGTCAGACCACATAACAACATACGTTGTTCCCTTTGTCATCGGTATGTTACTTGCCCGAGATTCGATCGTCGGTATCCAATACCTAGTTCAATCTCGTTACCGGCAAGTCTCTTTACTCGTTTCGTAATACATCATCCTGCAACTAACTCATTAGTTGCAATGCTTGCAAGGCTTAAGTGATGTGCATTACCGAGAGGGCCCAGAGATACCTCTCCGACAATCGGAGTGACAAATCCTATTCTCGAAATACGCCAACCCAACATCTACCATTGGAGACACCTGTAGTACTCCTTTATAATCACCCAGTTACGTTGTGACGTTTGGTAGCACCCAAAGTGTTCCTTTGGCAAACGGGAGTTGCATAATCTCATAGTTACAGGAACATGTATAAGTCATGAAGAAAGCAATAGCAACATACTAAACGATCGGGTGCTAAGCTAATGGAATGGGTCATGTCAATCAGAGCATTCAACTAATGATGTGACCTCGTTAATCAAGTAACAACTCTTTTGCTCATGGTTAGGAAACATAACCATCTTTGATTAACGAGCTAGTCTAGTAGAGGCATACTAGTGACACTCTGTTTGTCTATGTATTCACACATGTATTATGTTTCCGGTTAATACAATTCTAGCATGAATAATAAACATTTATCATGATATAAGGAAATAAATAATAACTTTATTATTGCCTCTAGGGCATATTTCCTTCAAACTCTTGTCTATGGTTAGGAAACATAGCCATCTTTGATCAACGAGCTAGTCAAGTAGAGGCATACTAGTGACACTCTGTTTGTCTATGTATTCACACATGTATTATGTTTTCGGTTAATACAATTCTAGCATGAATAATAAACATTTATCATGATATAAGGAAATAAATAATAACTTTATTATTGCCTCTAGGGCATATTTCCTTCAAACCTCTCCCCCGGGGTCAAAATTACCATATCTATGCAAATAATATGTTTTTATTAACATGGATTCGTAAGACAAGAAAGGAGCCTCTGCATTTTAGTTTATAAAAGAATCAATTTTCAAAAGTGTTTTCAATTATGGATTGCCCTCCAATTTCTCATTCTAGCAAATTTGCTTTTGACCGGGTTATGGTGCATGTGAAACTTGCATAACCATCTTGTTGTACGAACTTGGAGACGCCATATTGATCTAGATGGAATTGAAACCAGTATGATGGTGAACTCTTGTGAATCCTTTTCCCCTTCTCCTATGACCTAGTGACCAAGGTGATGACCAATCTACCTTCTTCCCCTGCGAGATTGCGGGTCCCCTCTCCCCTTTATCTGTTGCTCTGGCGACGGGAGGAGGTGGGGACCCTAGGTTTTTTGCCCACTTATGGTAGAGTGAGAGATACATTTAGATTTCATCTTCAATCGACGGTGGTGACGATGGCATCGCCATGGGCATGGAATAAGTTCACCTTGACTTGTCCTTGTTTTGTTGATCCTTCTTAATATCACCACCAGGTGGAGGATGGTGTGTCATCATATATGGTTTTCCAGGTCTAATTTTTTTTCTTCTGCAGGTTTGCTTCGGCGACGTTGCCTGCTATGTGTATTAGTCCCTCGCCTCCAGTTCTGATTGACAATGGTTGGTCAGTCTATACCTTGTTGAAGAGCGTGTGACATTTGTGTTCCCTAACTTCGTCTACCTGACCTATGGCATTCTACCGGCTTCTCTAGTAGTTTATTTTTTTAGAAATGAAGATTTGCTTACCCCCCCCTTATAAAATATTTGAAATTATAGTTTTGTCCTAAGTCAAACTTCACTAAGTTTGGTCAAGCCTATATAAAAATATAACAACATCTATAAACATCAATACTTCATTAAATTCATTTTGTTCGACATATATTTTGATATTGTAAATCTCAGCAGTTTTTTCTATTCGCTTGGTCAAACGTTAAAAAGTTTGACCTAGGATACAACTAGAACTTTGATTATTTTCGAAGGGGGGGTGAGGGTAGATCGTAAATGTGGGCGTCTTTTGGTCTACATCAAGGTCTTCATTGAAAAAGGCTTTCGCTTGATTTATATATAAAGCATCAACCACCAAGCAAAATCGATACAAACAGCTCCACTACCGTACACAACACACATACCCAAGGCAAGATACAAAGGTGTCGGGCACCCCCACAGTGCTACACCACCCAACGACTACCAAGCAAACTACAGACGAAGAAGAACCGCTTGGAGCTGGCAAGACCGGCGGCATGGGCGATCCACCAAGGAGAGGTGAGACCGACAACGAGGTGCGATGACTCCAAGACGAAGCCTCCAAGAAGGGCACGCCCATGGATAGCCCCCATCGCCCGATCTCGCCAATCAAGTTTTCACCTGGAGCACTAAGAAAGGAGTGGGGACGCCACGATGGAGCCTTCAGAAAGGAAACAACGTCCACGAACGCCACCGCCGCCGGCCAGTACAAGGACTGGGCAAGTGATGTACCCCAGCGCTCACCCTTCGTCAGCCCGCCCACAGCCGAGCTGCACGATCCGCCCACGACCATCGCGCCTCCCACCGCGAGGGTTGCCACCCTGCACCCAGACCACCGCCTATACAAGCTACTTTATAGGCGACAACAAGCTTTGCTCACGGCACGCCGCCGGCGGACGTGAGGAAGAATATTTCAACACCCTCAAGAATTTAATGTATTTTTAATTTCTATATAAGGAAGCGTGTGCTACTTAATACATGCATTTTTTGCCAAGAAAAACCCATCATGCTGGTGAAGGTTCTATAAAAGAATGTTTGATCCACTGAGGATAGCTTAGTATGATCGGTTTATATAAATGATAACAAGACATAATTATTTTGCTAATCATTATAACTAGTATAACGCCCGTGCGTTGCCACGGGCTCTTAAAAATTTATAATCAGTATCTTTCATTTATCATCCCCTCATATTGGATGATTATGGGGTGCTCTAATTAGAAACACAACAATCAAATATTAGGAAATTTCACCGAACGAATAACAACGAATAATACGATATCTGTCAAACGAATAAAATGAGGTCATATTTTTGGTCTGTCATGCACTTCTGTTGAAAAGTGCCTATCCCTTTTAGAATCAACCCACTGTTTGCTCGCACGCAAAAAAAGTACATCTCTAAAGTGGGGAACCGATCAGTGCCAAAAAGAACTCAAACTCCTATCCAATCTCGACTTCGTGCTCTTCCACTTCCATTGATGAAGATGGGACGTCAAGGGTTTCATCATGATGACCTCGAGCAGCCGCCGACATCCCTCCCCACATCTACCCCTACCCCCTGCTGCCGCTTGCACTGTCCTTGCTCCTCGAGGGAGCTAGGGACACAATGTTCTCTAGGATGGGCATGACCAGATCCACGAGGAGGCCACATTCTTCCATGGGAACCCAACCAAGCACACCACCCTCCGCAACCATCCAATCCCAGCCTAACAAAGTCAAGATCCGCCATTGATTCACAAATCAGGCTCGCCGCATCCAGGTTCACTGCAAGTCTGCGACGAGTCTGTAGTCAACATCTTGACTTTGGCTATCCCCACGGAAGAATCATCGGATCCTGCTTACTTTTACCATCACTTCATCTCTTCCCAAGGCAGCGACACCACCCGGCCAATCACCACCACCGCTTGCGGCTTGCCTACATAAAATCATGAGAAATCCCCACGGCGGTGCTGTAAGATCACCTTGGCGACCTCGACTGACCGACTGGTCTAAGATCTAAGCTAGCCGCTCTTTATAGAAACCAATAGAAGTAGGCACGTGACTCAGATTTGTTCTTTGGTGTGCATGCGTTTCTTGCTGCCCACTAGCTCTTGTCTACAACTCGCATATCTCTGTACCAGCTCTTGGTCTACAACTCGCCTATCTCCATGCTCGAGACGACCAAGCTCGATGCGCAAGCCGCATACGTCTGCTAGAGCTATATCCAGGCCCTATGATTTTTGGATCACTGGCACTATGGGTGCCAGGACCGGAGTCGCCCTCATCCACCAAGTGGATCAAGGAGGCCCACCACCTAGACTCTACATCGCAACATTTTGTGTTTTCCTATAAAAAGTAAAGAACCTTCTCTAATAAACGTAAATATAACCTTTTGGTTTTATAGTCTCAACTTTCCTACACTCCAATACCAGAAGGATTTCTTGGTTTTATTTAATGACCTTCTTGAATGTCATTCACTTAGAAAGGTAGTAATGCAATCTGTGATATTAAGGCAAATTATTAGTCATATTAAAGTGCAAAAGGCCCTATAGGAGTCAAAGCATGACTTTTATGGTTATACTGTAATTTGCAAGATCTGAGATTTATGCAAGTGTACAATTAGAGAAGAGCCAATTAAATAGATTTTCACATTCAGAATAGTACGATTAGCAGTAGCACTTCAATTTTTTCATGTTTGACCAGCTTGCTAGGTGGTTATCACTAAGCATGTTGGAACGATGAGCATAACCTAACTTAGTTCAGTACGTGTTGCTGCAAATTAGTTCAGTACGTACGAAGCTGTTGCTAATTTCAATGCCTGGCTGTTGCAAGTTTCTAATGAAAAAGTACACTTTTGTTATCATGGTTGTTTCCTTATAGTGAACAACTTTGATCACCACTTCAGCAGCTACTATCTATAAGAAGACATTAGCTAAGTAGATACAGGCAAAGAAAGCATGTAGGCAAAACCAGAATTAAAAACATCCTTCTCAATGGAGGTCGTGCAGTTCGGAAGACCCTAATGATCGACGAGGGACCCCTCCGATGGTAGCATGGCGTGACAATTGCTGTCAACGACGACACCCAAAGTACCTTGCACAATCCATCGATCCAGTTCGGAACAATCAAGCACATATCTTGCAAAGTGATGTGGATCTGAAGCAGAGGTGGGAAGGTAAAGGCTCAGGTGAGGTGGAATGAGACGTTGATATAGACGTGCACGCATGAGAATAAGGCGGTGCCCAGGATGGATCTCCATTGGAGGAGGCCGGATCCGCTGGGGAGGAGGTCGCTGTAGTACCTGCCATCTGTGCGATGGATCACGGGGCTGGTAGGCAGGGAGAGGGGATAGGAGGGAGAGGGTGGGCTAGAGCGCAGATGGCGGGTGCCCCCGACGACGGCTGGGAAGGATGGTGGAGGAGGTGGATGAGGATGGCAGCGGCGGCGTCTGCGGTTGCGCCTTGTCCGCAGCCGTGCTGGTGGTGGTCGATGCGAGAGCCGGATGGCGTCGGCCAGAATCAGGCAGGGGCGACAAAGATTTAAAGGAGAGAGAGAATGGAGGCGATGAGCGATGGGAGGAAGGGCCACCGGCGATTGGGGTGGCCTCAGATCCGCCCTCCGTGGCCGCCTATTTCATGGGACGAACACCCGTGCTCACCGTCGGGCTCGCCTTCGGCCGCTGCCTCGCCGACATTCACGACGTAAAGCCCCTTCCTCCGATCCCATTTGCCAGGGAGGCAGCGCCATCCTTCATCGCAGAGAACGAGTCCACACTGAGATCCCAACCAGATCGTGATTGCGCCTCCCCAAACCGCAGCGGTACATCCCACTCCATCAACGACCAACCTATATGAGGCGGAGGGTCAGTGTAGGACGCGAGCGCCGTCACCATGGACGTGGGGGACGCCGTAGGTGGGAAGGAGGCGGCGACGGCGTCTGTGTCAGGAAGATCGCATGACGGTGGCGGCATTTACTCGAGGGGATCGAGAGGAGCTGCGTTTGGTGCCGGGTGGGTTCTTTGGTGCGTGTGTGGGGCTGGAGATTGTGATAGGTGATCAGGTGAGGGCGTGCCATATACCTGGATCGATAGCCTTACCATACCTGGTGGTAATTTAAATTTATTACCATATTCGATATTTCCCGAGTTATGGCCTTACCATACCTGGATTGATAGCCTTTGGGGTAATTTAGATTTATTACCATATAATTATCATATTCAAAATTTCCTGAGTTATGACCTTACCATACCTGGATTGATTTATTACTATACGTGGATTAATTATGATTGATTATCATAAATACGTTGGTGCGTGCGTGGGGCTGGAGATTGTGATACGTGATCAGGTGAGGGCGTGCCATACCTGGATCGATAGCCTTACCATACCTGGTGGTAATTTAAATTTATTACCATATTCGATATTTCCCGAGTTATGGCCTTACCATACCTGGATTGATAGCCTTTGGGGTAATTTAAATTTATTACCATATAATTAGCATATTCAAAATTTCCTGAGTTATGACCTTACCATACCTGGATTGATTTATTACTATACGTGGATTATTTATGATTGATTACCATAAATACGTTGGGTATTGCCGGTCAGACGAGAAAAGAGAAAAACCGGTGGGAGGGGCTGGTGGGAGGTGGGACGAAGAAAAACCGGTTGAAAATAAACCGGTTGAAAGTGGGGGGGACTATTCAACCAATTCGTCCATTAAAAGTAGAGATACCATACCTGGATTGATTTATTACTATATGTGGATTAATTATGATTGATTACCATAAATACGTTGGGTATTGCCGGTCAGACGAGAAAAGAGAAAAATCGGTGGGAGGGGCTGGTGGGAGGTGGGACGAAGAAAAACCGGTTGAAAATAAACCGGTTGAAAGTGGGGGGACTATTCAACCAATTCGTCCATTAAAAATAGAAATTAATTCTCTTGTGTGTTTTTAAAAAAAGAACGAAAGCGCGCATAAACCCGTCGGCTACACGCGAGCCGAGCGACGCGAGCACACACGCAGAAGCGAACTCAGCACACTGGGCTCGGCTCGAGATCCCAGTAGAAAAGGAAAGGAGGCAGCCCTCGTCCACCCCCACAATCCCAAGCCGCAGCAGCAGCAGCAGCGGGTCGCCTCCCCTCCCCCGAAATCCCCTCACGCACCAGAGAAAACTACATACACACCACCACCGTCGAATCCCACCACCCGCCTTCCCTCCCTCCCTCCCTCCCCTACGCGCACGCCGCGCCGCGCCCCGCGCCCGGAGACCCGCGGGCCCCATCCTCTCCGCGAGGAAGGAGAGGGCGAGCGAGCGGAGCCTTACCATACCTGGATTGATAGCCTTTGGGGTAATTTAAATTTATTACCATATAATTAGCATATTCAAAATTTCCTGAGTTATGACCTTACCATACCTGGATTGATTTATTACTATACATGGATTAATTATGATTGATTACCATAAATACGTTGGGTATTGCCGGTCAGACGAGAAAAGAGAAAAACCGGTAAGAGGGGCTGGTGGGAGGTGGGACGAAGAAAAACCGGTTGAAAATAAACCGGTTGAAAGTGGGGGTACTATTCAACCAATTCGTCCATTAAAAGTAGAGATTAATTCTCTTGTATGTTTTTAAAAAAAGAACGAAAGCGCGCATAAACCCGTCGGCTACACACGAGCCGAGCGACGCGAGCACACACGCAGAAGCGAACTCAGCACACTGGGCTCGGCTCGAGATCCCAGTAGAAAAGGAAAGGAGGCAGCCCTCGTCCACCCCCACAATCCCAAGCCGCGGGTCGCCTCCCCTCCCCCGAAATCCCCTCGCGCACCAGAGAAAACTACATACACACCACCATCGTCGAATCCCACCACCCGCCTTCCTTCCCTCCCTCCCTCCCCTACGCGCACGCCGCGCCGCACCCCGCGCCCGGAGACCCGCGGGCCCCATCCTCTCCGCGAGGAAGGAGAGGGCGAGCGAGCGGAGCCTTACCATACCTGGATTGATAGCCTTTGGGGTAATTTAAATTTATTACCATATAATTAGCATATTCAAAATTTCCTGAGTTATAACCTTACCATATCTGGATTGATTTATTACTATACGTGGATTAATTATGATTGATTACTATAAATACATTGGGTATTGCCGGTCAGACGAGAAAAGAGAAAAACCGGTAAGAGGGGCTGGTGGGAGGTGGGACGAAGAAAAACCGATTGAAAATAAACCGGTTGAAAGTGGGGTACTATTCAACAAATTCGTTCATTAAAAGTAGAAATTAATTCTCTTGTATGTTTTTAAAAAAAAAAACGAAAGCGCGCATAAACCCGTCGGCTACACGCGAGCCGAGCGACGCGAGCACACACGCAGAAGCGAACTCAGCACACTGGGCTCGGCTCGAGATCCCAGTAGAAAAGGAAAGGAGGCAGCCCTCGTCCACCCCCACAATCCCAAGCCGCGGGTCGCCTCCCCTCCCCCGAAATCCCCTCGCGCACCAGAGAAAACTACATACACACCACCACCGTCGAATCCCACCACCCGCCTTCCCTCCCTCCCCTACGCGCACGCCGCGCCGCGCCCCGCGCCCGGAGACCCGCGGGCCCCATTCCTCTCCGCGAGGAAGGAGAGGGCGAGCGAGCGGAGCCCGCCCCCCCCCCCCCCCCCCCCCCCCCCCCCCCCCCCGGCAGAGGTCGGGGCTAGCTGTTGCCGGCCCGCCCGCGCTGGATTTCGCGTCCCCTCTGCCGATTCGGGCTCGGGATCCCCGGTCCGGTGAGATTCCCCCGCCCGCCCTGCTCCCGAATTCCCTCACTAACAGTAGCAGCTTCCCCCCGTACTGCCCTGTCGCGTCGTGAAATGTTGGGGTGATTGCGATTTCGTGGCCCCGTCGCGTCTGGCGGATGAGCTGAGTTAGGCGGAAAGGTGAGGTGATTTGCCGTGCCGTGGCCGAGAAGAAGGCCTGTTTGTTTAGGCTGGAATCTAGTGTCTGCGATCGGTGCGAGCATATGGCCGTGCCCATGTACATACGATGTCCACAGCTTGTCGTTAGGCACGATTTTGGATTAGAATTCGGTCATGTGTACTCGGGCAACTAAAATAATCTGATGCCATGCCATAGGAATGCCAAGTTTCTATACAGGCAGTAGTAATTTTTTGTCACATGATAAACGTTTCCTGTCACATGATTCCATGCTTTGGCTCATTTACATGTGTACTTATTACACACTGTCGTAGTTTCCTAGTAGTATTGACGATGTAGAGCGTCTCCCCTCACTCCCTGATAAGTTAGACTGATCTGTCATAGATTTGCCCCCCCCCCCCCCCCCCCCCCAAAAAAAAACAGTGGCTGGTTAATTTGGTAAGTGGTGAATCAGAAGGATACCGGTACCAACTACCAGGTCTTTACGAATTTTTGCTTACAGTTTGGGATGCATGTCAGTGTGTGTTTACCTGGAATGGTGGTTCAGAACTTAGTTCTGTTTTGTTTTAAGTTCACCCCTGTAGCCATAAGTGCGGTAAAATTTTATTTCCCCTGTAATCTAAATAGACTTCATTCACCCTGATCAGTTTGGTAGCCAATAGATGCAGCAAAAGATTTATGTATTTAGTGCCTTTTGACTTGACCTATACTTTTTTGAGTAGGTCTTATGGTGATGAAGATGGAGGTTGAGGAGGACGGTGCCAATGGAGGAAATGGTGGGGCATGGACTGAGGAGGACCGAGACCTCAGCACCACTGTGCTAGGAAGAGATGCATTTGCATACTTGACAAAAGGGGGCGGTACCATATCTGAGGGTCTTGTTGCTGCATCGTCACCTGTGGACTTGCAAAATAAACTGCAGGAGCTTATCGAATCAGAGCATCCTGGTGCTGGTTGGAACTACGCCATCTTCTGGCAGCTTTCACGCACAAAGTCTGGTGATCTTGTCCTTGGGTGGGGTGATGGCTCTTGCCGTGAACCCAATGATGCTGAGTTGGCAGCTGCTGCTTCTGCAGGCAATGATGATGCCAAACAGCGGATGCGGAAGCGTGTACTGCAGCGGTTGCACAAAGCATTTGGTGGTGCTGATGAGGAGGATTATGCTCCCACTATTGGTCAGGTGACAGATACAGAAATGTTCTTCCTAGCATCTATGTACTTCGCGTTTCCGCGTCGTGCCGGTGCTCCTGGTCAAGTTTTTGCAGCTGGCCTCCCTCTCTGGGTTCCCAATTCTGAGCGCAATGTATTCCCAGCTAATTACTGTTACCGGGGATACCTTGCAAGCACAGCAGGATTTAGAACTATCTTGCTAGTGCCATTTGAGACTGGTGTGCTTGAGCTGGGTTCGATGCAGCAGGTGGCTGAGAGTTCTGACACTCTCCAGACCATAAAGTCTGTCTTTGCGGGGACAGGTGGCAATAAGGATATAATCCCGAGTCGTGAAGGAAATGGTCACATTGAGAGGTCACCAGGTCTGGCAAAGATTTTTGGCAAGGATTTGAACCTTGGTCGGTCTTCAGCAGGGCCAGTGATTGGGGTATCGAAAGTAGATGAAAGGCCGTGGGAACAGAGGACTGCTGGTGGAGGGAGCTCATTGCTTCCCAATGTCCAGAAAGGATTGCAGAGTTTCACTTGGAGTCAGGCCCGGGGCCTGAATTCTCACCAGCAGAAGTTTGGCAATGGTATACTGATAGTGAGTAATGAAGCTACACACGGCAACAATAGAACCGCGGACAGCTCCACTACAACACAGTTTCAGCTTCAGAAAGCACCTCAGCTCCAGAAACTACCACTTCTTCAGAAACTACCACAGCTAGTGAAGCCACTGCAGATGGTCAACCAGCAACAGCTGCAGCCACAGGCGCCTAGGCAAATAGATTTTAGTGCAGGGACCAGTTCCAAGTCTGGTGTCCTGGTTACAAGAGCAGCTGTTCTTGATGGAGATAGTTCAGAGGTGAATGGCTTGTGTAAAGAGGAAGGGACAACACCTGTCATAGAGGACCGACGGCCAAGGAAGAGGGGAAGAAAGCCTGCGAATGGGAGAGAGGAGCCGCTGAATCATGTTGAGGCTGAGCGTCAAAGGAGGGAGAAGCTCAACCAGCGGTTCTATGCGTTGAGAGCCGTTGTGCCCAACATCTCGAAAATGGACAAGGCTTCCCTGCTGGGCGATGCAATAGCATACATCACTGACCTTCAGAAGAAGCTCAAAGATATGGAGACGGAGAGAGAACGATTTCTTGAGTCTGGTATGGTGGATCCAAGGGAGCGAGCCCCTAGACCAGAGGTTGACATCCAGGTGGTGCAAGACGAGGTTCTGGTTCGAGTTATGTCTCCATTGGAGAACCATCCGGTAAAGAAGGTCTTTGAAGCGTTTGAAGAGGCGGACGTCCGGGTAGGGGAGTCGAAACTCACAGGCAACAATGGAACGGTAGTGCATTCCTTCATCATCAAGTGCCCTGGCTCCGAACAGCAAACAAGGGAGAAAGTGATTGCTGCAATGTCTCGCGCCATGAGCTCGGTGTAGAATCGGTTGAGGGGAGTCGGTGCAGTAGAGGTTGGTTACTCTGCTGGTGGCATACAAGCAGCAGGCAGTCCCTGAAACCTTCCATTCTGTTGATAGAAGTTGTAGGTCGAGACAGCAAGCTGAGATTTCTGACTTAGCAATGCAAGAAAAGCACAAGCTAAACCGCCATTGTTGTAACGGTAGGTTCTTGTGCTCTTTGTAGTTTTGATGTTTTATTGGGAAGAATACCATGCTCTTAGTGTATTGCTTAATTAGTGCGGAACCATAAAAAGTACATGTCGCATGCATGAGCTAGAAAATTACTTTTTTGTAGCCTTTTCTTTGTTCAAATCCTTGAGTGGGCCGGTGGATTAATAACTCTGGGCAATTTTCTGTCATGAACCTTCTGCTTCTGACTTGGATGATCTCGTTGAAACAAACATCCATGTTTGGGTAAACTGATGACGTTGGTCTTGATCTAATTCTATCAACATGCTGTGTACGCTTGTTCTGTAGAAATTCTTTCGATCGTTGGCCAGATTTTGTAACTTTATACTGCTTTTTGTTTCCAGGGGCGAAATTTAGACGAAAGTCATCCACTGATTCTAAGAATTCAAAAAACCAGCAGTACGCTAGTACTAATTCTGTACACACTCTAACCAATATCCGAAATGTTTATTTCAGAGTATGGAGAATAGCTTGATCAGCGTATCTCCAGTAGCTTAATGTCCTACTCGGTAAATGAGTTGTTTGAACGATTTTCTTATCCATATTAACACCTGATGCCAGTTTGTTGCGAAAATTAGAGAAGGATGCAGTATGAAGAAGTGTCTGGATCAAGCGCATGAATACACTCAGCCAATTGTTTCGGTGCCCCCCCCCCCCCCCCCCCCCAGCTTGCGTCCCACAAGGGTCATTTTTTTTTTTGCCCTATGAGCACGCCAAATGGTGCGTCCAGCCGGCACAACATGTCGCGTGCTAGGTGCACACTCTGGATTTTTTTTTCTGTATGATTTTTTGGGTCTCATATGTTTTTTTGGCTTTTAGTCTTTGCCCTGTTTTCCCTATTTTTTTGGAAGTTTTTCTTCTTTTTAAGCAGTGTTTTTCCTCAAGAGGCACAACATATGGTTTTGCGAGAAGCATAGTTATGCTTTCTAAAATGAAAAAACACAACATGTGCTTCCACCTATTAACATGAGTTCTAGTTTCCAAGATCTCGACGTGAGAAATCCAACAGTGAAACCGGTTCGTGATTTGGACAAATGGTTCAAGAGATAAAATATTTTGAAAAAACAAATTAAATAAACTCTCGGTTGCAACATTGTCAACACCAGAGAAAAGGTGAAGTGACCTTTGCAAGGGCCAATTGGTAACCCTTTTTAAGGAAGACCATCATAACTAACTTTATTGAATCAAAGTACAGTTACATCATCCACATGTTTGTTGACGACAAACCTTGAAGGCTCGTCTACCCAAATCTCAAAAAAAATATTACAAAAACTATATTTAGCTAGCTTTTTTTACCTCAAAAAAGACCTCTTTATTCAATACATAATAATGTTACATCATTCACCATGAGAGGTACAATAAAGGGGGGAGGATCATCCATCCAGACCCTACTGGTCTGGAATTTAGCTAACTGGGCCAGTTCATGAGCTACAGAATTTGTTTCCTATTCGCATGCTCATACTTAACCCTAACAAAGTCTGACTCCATAGAAAAACAATCATGATAAATCGCTGCAGCAATACATGTAGGGGGCCTCTCGTTCTTCATAATTTCTATTAATTCACTATTGTCAGAACTCACAACGATTCTACTACAACCCATGGATTCAGCTAAGAACAGGCCGTGTTTGAGCGCCAAAGCTTCAGCCGACAAAACATCTTGAACCATATCCAAACGTGCATTACACGCGGTAGCTAGCTCATGTGTCACGGTATTAGCCGAGCGAAGACAATGTTTGAACTTGAGCTTTCCAACCGATGTCACCATGTCAAAACAGCCCACCATTGAGTTTGCCTAGAACAGATGTTATAACATCCAAAGAATCTGATTTAAGGCTCCTTTGATTCATAGGATTTACAAAGGAATTTTGGAGGATTATAATCCTTAGGAAATTTCCTTATGTTGATTGTTTGATTCATAGGATTGGATCCTATTGGAATTTTTTCTGAGGATATTTTTGGTACTACTTCTCATATAATTTCTAGCATCCACTCAAACCTCTTTGAATGAATCCTTCCTATGATGCAATCAAGCAACCTAGAATCATGTATGATTGAGATGATCATGGCATTCTAATCTTATGTTTTTTCTATCCCCGTGTTTTTAAAATCCTGCGAATCAAAGACGCCCAGCTTCAAAATTACGGATGCCAAGGGAGTTAGCTAAAGCCAATCCATCATGCGTTGCGCTTGCCTCCATAGATGTAACATATTGAAATATACTTACATCGTGCATCAATAAATTGACCTTTTTCATCTCGGATGATCACAATTGTAGTTCCAACATTAGAGAACTTCATGATATACGACATCCACATTCACTTTTATGAATTTAGGGTCCGGTTTGCACCACTTCTGATCTAGGACCCGTATTGTGAGACGTAGACTTGAGAAAATTCCCTGCTATAGACAGGACAAATATAGGCCATCTATAGCTCAGTGGACATGCTTCATTATGTGTTCTTTGACATCTTACCCATCAGAGGTACCAACAACCTACAACCAACACATCTTTAGGATTCAAAGTCGTCATGGTATGTAGATTACTAGTTGGTAGGTTAAGCAACGACTTCAAAACATTGACCTGGAATGATCAATTAGCACATAGGATATCATATGTAGAAGACCCAAACTCCTCCAAAGTTCTCTGGACGTAGCACACTCAAAGATGATGCGCCATATGTCCTCAACGGCAAGATGGCATATAGGGCATACTCCACGAACCAAGATGGCATATTGGGACCTAAAGTTTCCAAACATTCTCTAGGTTGATGGCGAAGCCGAGCTCCCCGGTCTTGCTCCAAATTTGCATGGCTCTCAAATTTGTTTATCCATTCAGCTTGGTAGGCAGTACGAACAGAAAATATACCATTTCTATTTAAGTGCCATGCAATGAAATAAAAAAAGCATCAAAGTTCAGTGGTATTTGCAATATTCTCTGGGTATCAACTGAATTAAACACATCTAGTATGAGTTGTGCATCTCAACAGTGCAAAATACAGATCAATGAGCTCAATTATTTTTGTAAAAAATGTTTTACCCTGTGGAGTAATTACCTTCGTATCTGGGCTTGAGGGGATCCAAGGATTAGACCAAATGTTAACTTTTTTGCCTTGGTATTTCCACCAGCAAATATAACCTTTGGGCTCGAGGGGATAATATATCATTGATCCTCATTAACATCGGATGATCCTCATTAACTTTTTCAGCTCGAGGTTATCTAGACTCGAGGGGATCCAACCCTTTAAATGTTGCATAATCCTGCCCCCAATAATGATTAAAACAGTCACTACGGTCTGCCCCACCATTGTGGGAAGACCTAAATATTCATCAGAAAGGGCTTGGGGTGTAACATTCAAATGTTGGCAAATCTCAACTTTGGAGATAACATTTTTTATAGCTTTTTTTAGGGGTGATAACTGATAACATTAGTATTTCTGGACCGAAGAAGATTTTTTTTTTAGGGGTTGGACCGAAGAAGATGCTCCCATGGCGAGGCTCAGCGTTCCCTGACGCTCTCTGGTGTGTCAGCCATTATTCTGGGCCAATCCTTTTCTCTGGTCACCTCAGCTCGCCCTTTTCTTTTTCTTAGAGAAACCAGGCTAACAGGCCCTACCTCCTCACGGTCCAATTTCAACACCGACCCTCCCGTCGTCCCCCCTTTCCATTTTTCCCTGCGTTCGATCGAACCAGCACTCCTCCAGTCCTCCTCACCCTAATAAAAAAGTACAGCGCCTGCGCCCCTCTCTTCCTCTCTCCCCTACCGACCCCGTTCCCCTCTTCCCCACGAGAGAGATTTTCAAAAACCCTACCTCGCCGCTCCACCCCGTCCCCCCGATCCCCCCCCACCCAAAACCCTAGCCGCCCCAGATCGCGGCGATAATGGAGGTGCCGCCGGAGATGCTCGACACCCTGGCGGGCTGGTTCGCGCAGACGCTCTCCCCCGACGCCGCCGCCCGCCGCGCCGCCGAGCAGAGCCTCGCCGCCGCGGCCGCCACCCCGGGCTTCGCGCTCGCGCTCCTCGGCCTCGCCTCCTCCCCGCGCCACGACCTCCAGGCCCGCCTCGCCGCCTCCGTCCACTTCAAGAACCTCCTCCGCCGCCGCTGGCCCAAGCCCGCCGACGACGCCGACGACGCCGACCACCTCCCGCCCAACGACTGCGTCATCATCAAGACGCACATCCTCCAGCTCCTACTCACCGCCCCGCCGCTCATCCAGTCGCAGCTCTCCGAAGCCCTCGCCGCCGCCGCGGCCTCCGACTTCCCTGCCAGATGGGAGTCGCTCCTCCCGTCCATCGTCTCCTCGCTCGGTAACGCCCTCTCGGCGGGGGACGTCCCCGCCACCAACTCCCTCCTAGCCGCTGCGGTCTCCCTCTTCTCCCGCTTCCGCAACGTCTTCGACAGCAACACCCTCCGCATCGACCTCAAGTACTGCCTAGACACTTTTGCGGCGCCCCTCCTCGAGGTCTTCCTCTCCACCTCTCGCCGCCTCCAGGCCTCTGCAGCCGCCGCAAGCCCACTTGAACTCCGCCCCGTATTTGAGTGCCTTCGTCTGTGCTGCGAGATCTTCTACTCGCTCAACTCTGTGGACCTGCCGGAGTTCTTCGAGGATCACATGCGTGAGTGGATGACAGAGTTCCGTGCATTCCTCACCACCTCCTACCCTCCGCCTGTAGAGGCAGATGGTGCTCCAGATGCGCTCCGAGCTGCTGTCTGTGATAACCTGCAGCTGTACATGGAGAAGTATGAGGAAGAGTTCAGGGCATATTTGAAGGAGTTTGTTGAGGCCGTGTGGGGGCTCCTCATGGCGCCGACAGTCTCGCCGTCCCGTGGTCAGCTTGCTGTGACTGCGATAAGGTTCTTGACAACAGTCGCCGAGAGTGTTCACCATGCTTTGTTCGGGACTCCTGATGCAATGAAACAGATATGTGACAGCGTTGTTGTGCCTAACCTGCGACTGCGGGACGAGGATGAGGAGTTGTTTGAGGGGAACTGGGTGGAATATGTCAGGCGTGATGCAGAGGGAAGTGATACCGATACACTGAGGCGTGCTGCGTGTCGCTTGCTGCGTGGGCTAGCCGCGAACTACCGGGAACAGGTGGCTGTACTTGTATCAGCGCAGGTCCAGCAGATGTTGGCTGCATATGCGGCTGACAGGGCAAACAACTGGAAGGAGAAGGACGCTGCGATATATCTTGTTATTGCTCTTATGCAGAAGCCTGGTGCCACAGGTGGTGGGACACCTGTGGTTGACATGGAGAGCTTCTTTGCATCTGTGATTGTGCCCGAGCTGCAGGCCCCTGATTGGGAATCTGAGCCAATGCTGAAGGCAACAGTCCTCAGGTTCTTGAAGGAGTTCAAGGATCAGATACCCAAAGCCACCGCACTAGCTCTGCTTCCAAGTGTGACAAGGTTCCTGACGCACGAGTCCAATGTTGTCCATTCCTATGCTGCGATCTTTATCGAGAACCTGCTGATCATCAAGGATGTTGTCCAGGTACCAGGGGTCAATGTGGTGACAAGAGCTTCACGCTATGTGGCTACTGATATCAACTCTTTTGCCCAGCAGATTATTCAGAGCCTGTCCAAGGCGTTAGGTTATCCTGATTCTTATGAGAACCCCTATCTGATGAAGTGCCTGATGAGAGTACTTGGGATCGCAACTATCGCTGGCCAAGTTGTTCATGAGATAACCGCTCGTCTTGTGGGCATTCTGATGGAAGTGTGCAATAACCCCAAGAACCCTGACTTTAATCATTACTTGTTTGAAGCTCTGGCAGCAGTGATTGGCAAGGCTGGTGAACAAGACCCAGCATTGGTACCTTTGTTTGAGGCAAGCCTCTTCCCGGTACTCCAGAGGATATTAGTTGAGGACATCTCAGAGTTCTGGCCATATTCTTTTCAGATATTCGCACAGCTTGTCAATTTGAGCCGACCACCTCTCTCGCAGAATTACATGCAGCTGTTTGGTGTCTTGCTCAGCAATGCTACTTGGGATCGACCACCATGTGTTCCTGCCTTGGTTCGCTTGCTGCGAGCATTCCTTCGGAAAATTCCAAATGAGCTTAACCAAGAAGGTAGGCTGCCAAATATCTTAGTGATATTCCGTAGTCTAGTTTCACGCAGCAGCACGGAAGATTCTGCATTCTACATGCTTAACACGCTAGTGGAAAATGTTGGTTTGGACATTATCAATCCACACATAAGTGAGATATGGAGTGCTCTCTTTACTCGCTTACAGACTAGGCAAGCAGTGAAGTTTGTGAATTCTCTTGTGGTGGTCATGTCCTTGGTGTCAGTCAAGTATGGGCCAGGTGTTCTTGTCAGTTCTGTTGATACGATTCAGCCGAATCTCTTCACCACAATTCTTCAGCGTTTTTGGATTCCCAATCTCAAGTTGATCAAAGGTTCTCTTGAAATCAAGCTTACAGCAGTTGCCTCAACAAAGTTGCTTTGTGAGTCCGCGGTGCTGCTGGATGCTGCTGCAGCCCAAACGTGGGGTAAATTGCTTGATAGCATTGTCACACTGTTGTCTAGAACGGAGCAAGATGGAGTACAACAAGAGCAAAATGACGGAGCTGATGCGGTGGATAATCAGAAGACATCAGGTTATTCTGTCTCATTTGTACGCCTTCAGTATGCTGGGAAGAGTGAAGATGATCTGTTGAAAGACATAAATGATCCAAAGCAGTTTCTGGTGACATCCTTGGCCTCACTTTCTGCACAGTCTCCTGGAAGGTTTGGTCCTGTCATTGAGCAGCATGTGGACCCAGCAAACAAAAGTGCTCTTCTTCAGCTTTGTGCTGCCTATAATGCCAACATTGTCTAGGTAAATAACTTGTTCCTTTCCTTTCTTTTTTTCCTTGAGATAGTAATACATTTTCATACATGTCCTAAAAATCTGGAAGATGAAAGTCATTCATTGGTACAAGTTTGTTTGCTGTGTTCCCTCCTTGTCATATAAAACATGCCATTTGCTTAGCAATTATGGATAGAATTGTTGATCTTGTCTTGTATGGTTTGGTTCAAGCACTTGTATTCACGAAGAAAATTTATACGAGCTTGCGGTTTAAATACCCTTGTACGGTTTGGTTTAAGCACTTGTGTTTATGAAAAAAAATACACTAGCTTGCACGTGGTTAAACATTCAGGTCAAAAATACACCTGCTGCATTCCCAATTCCTTCAATTCAGTGTACTAGCGCTTGTAGCATGATAAAACATATTCTGTTTTCAAACTTCTGTGTTCAGTGTTTTAATTTCGAGTGTACTTGACCTGGAAATGGGAGGTATCATGATAGTCATGGTGATATAAACAGATTATTTTTCTAACTTCGTTGTTCTGTGTTTTACTAGTTTCCAGTGAAACTTCTGTCCTCAGCAGTCTATAGCTAGAAGCTGCACATTAGATTTTTCACTCCATTTACATCCTACCAGATAGGAGCAGAGCGGTATATAGTGCCTTTTACTACCGATAAATCACGAGTGGACATGCAGCCACGCGAGGATGATATCTAGGACGTTAATACCTCAGAGATTCGTGCGGTTTGCATACCATAAATTATGTATAATTTCTTCATGCAACTCACAAAGATGGTATTAGGGGCGTATCTCAGAGAACAATAATTGCACCGGACCGACTAGGCTGACAAGAAGAGTTAATCTCTCATTTATTTGGAGCAATGTCCAACGGCAACCTGCACCACCACTCTGCATTTTCTCTTCAACCCATCTCATCCCGTAGCTCCTCACTAATCCTCCTCCCATCCACTATCCAGCGAGCAGCTCCCCGCCCCCCTCATTTTCCTTGCATAGTTCTTACAGTCAGTTCATGTGCTCCACCTCCATACCTTACTGTTCATCAGCTCCTCTATCCCAATAGATCAGCCGAAGGAGGTCGCTCTTTTCCCCTAATCTGCTGTCCAAACATGCGGCCGATGATGAGTGCGGTGTGGTTCAGAACAACATGGCACCTCCATGGCCATGTGAGGGGAGAGGGAGAAGCCCATGGTTGTTAGTCTAGCAGCTAGACATGCATTAACAATGGTCGAGCTAAGCAAACAAAAATCAAATATAATCATAATCACATGAGTCCACAGGCGCATTGAGTGAACTATTAAGACGTTGCACCCCACTCCGGCTGCTCATTTAAATGAACACTTTCTACAACATTCATTAGATCCCCCTCCTGCATCTATGTATCAGTAGTTAAGACATTCATTTCGGCAAGAGGACAAACTGGTATTATGTACATACGTTGTATAGTCGCTCACCTATCTCTATGTATTGCCGCAGTAATCAATTAATCACTATATTAAGTGCGAATCGCATAGCAGCATCCGTCGGTCAGGATAACATCCTCGCGTGGCACCATGTCCCAAAAATTCACGTCCCTTTTACTACTTGCTCTTTAAGCTAGCTGGAACACAACAATGCATGGTCTAACTGGATTTCCTGCAGTAAGATAAGATCATAAGAATCATTCGTTCATATATTCATATGTTCATATATTCATATGTGTTCAGATGCTTCTTTCCAAACAAAGAAAAATGTGTTCAGATGCATGCCTTTAGTTCATGTTATTCATTTCAATTTTTTGGGACAGAAAAGTAGTAATGTAATGCACCTATCTCCAGATGAGATATCAGATAGATGGATTTATGTGTCAGATAGTTCTGTCTGACTATTTGTGGTAATAAGTATTGGTGTTAAGTAGAATCTCCATGTGTGTGGTGATGCTAAGGATAGATTTTAAGGGATCAGGAGGAGTATGCAAAACTTTTCCTGAGAAGGGTTTTGGATGGGTATTGAGCTGTTGACTATTTAACTTATACATGCTTTGTTAATTCATGCTACACCAACAATAGACACGCCCTAGTTTCTGAAGTACTATCTGATAAGATCTTCAAAAAAACCTCGCTTTCATGAAAAGAATGCTGCAGTTATTGCTTAATTAGGAAGAGCAATCCAATTGCTTGCTGGAAGAAATTTTCTACAATAGGTGTTCATCTTTCTTCAGCTGCCATAGTAAAAAATGGAGTACTTCTCTTACCATGACTTAGAAACTTATTTCCCAGTACTGGTTGGTAAAAGTTCGGCTCTTGCAACACCCTCCCGCGACCAGCACAGCCAAAAGCAGATGCTCTATGCCACATTTCTGAGTTCGAATTGGACCATGGAAGCCTTGCATATTTGCCTTTGTTGTTGTCCTGATATTCTCTCTGCTGTCTTCTTTACCTTGCCAAGCTTGCTTGTTCTTTTCCTTGGCTACAATCTTGCAGAGCACGTGAAGAATACACTGCCATTCCTTTATGCGTCTGTTTTTCAAGCTTACAGAAGCCTAAGACTTCATAATACCAATTATTTTATAGCAGAAAATATGTTGTATTTTTGGTTACACGAAGCATGGTTGGGGGGATATGGTTTGTCTGGAACCTGGAACATCAGAAAGCTGTTGAATGTTATGATTTGATCTAGTTTGTTGATCACTTATTTGTTCCAAGCATCTCTTGTTTGCGGTGCCTTGTTTGGAATAACCTGATGTGTTATTTGCTCCAGAACAGTTCCTGTTTGAATTGGTTATATCCGCTTGTGTTGTGGACATGTGATTTGATTGTTTGGTTTTACACGCAAACATAGTTTTTGGTTCTCTAACCTTCATTCTCTGTCAAAACCAAATTTCAGGAGCCAAATGGTGTCGTTCTAAGGAATGCTTGGTTACCAGAGTTTTTTTGTCAGAGGATGATGAGTCTCTTGGTGTCATGTGTCCATGAAGCTGGTTCCTGGTTCGTCCATGTGTAGGTTGATGGTGTGATGGGAAAGAGAAGGTCGCCAAATCAAATCATATAGTAGAAACATGAACTTTGTGGAGAATCTGTCTATTTTGGTTTGAAATTTGTGTGTGTGTGTGGAAGAGTTCTCTTTTTCCCGGTGAGTGTACTGGTACTGGTCCAGAATGTTGTCAACGTTGTCTGTTTGTGTTGTTATTCTCCGTGGGATCTGCTGTAATTCGGCATGGGAAATGGTATATTTGTTGGATGTTATTGGCAGCATCCACTGTTGGTGTAACCCTTTCACGAGTCTCAGTTTTGAAGGTTGCAACTTGCTGCAATGCTGTGTGTCCCTCAGTTGATGATTTGTGTAGCATTGTGGTATGACTTGCGAGGTCCAAATGTTTTTGGATTTTTATGGCCTGTTTATAAAAGCGCGAATCATTCTCTGGTTAGAGCATGCACTAACGGTATGCGTCCATCTCATTAGAGTATCTATCTATTTAACAGATGCTGTATAAAGGGCAAGTGCCCAAATAACTGTTTTTTAGGGCAAATTTTTAGTGCAGCTCCATATTTTTGCCCTCAAGTGCTGCATATTTGCAGCAGTCCAACCGGCTGCCGTGCGCAACCCAACTGCCACCTGGAAGTTTCTTGTCGCCTCTCCCCCGTGATCGTCACCGGCGATATCTCGCCGTTCGACGCCATCGCTGCGTGGCCTAGCCATCAAATCCCACTAGATGGCTGCAACAGACTCGTCGATTTAGGATCTGCTGTTTGCCTCGAATTGCATTGATTCCAGCCATTCGCAGCCCTTCCCCCACCTTTACTGCCGCGGCACCACCAGAACCGAGCCAGACCGCTTTTCCTTTGGAGCTTTTGGCTTTCAGACGACGCTGTGAGGGTGGAGATGCCGAGAAGACCACCCCGAGGCCACTTGTTGCCGGCGCGATGACCAACTGGCCCTAACGAGCAGCCGGTCGGATTTCTCCTCCTTGCGCACTAGGTGTTCGACAAAAATCCTCAAAGGTAAAAGAAATGCGTTACTCGTTTTTTTTTTTGCAATATAGGAGTAGGTTGTAATTGAAAGTATTGTGTTGTAGATGGGTTCGTTCATATCCTTCCCGTGTGATGATTCCTCTCTGAAGAAGAATATGAGATGGACGAAGACGAGGACTTTGCTCTGATTATGATGATGTACATGCATAAGAACAAGAGAGGCATGATGGTTCTGTTGTCGGCAGAGAGGTGATTCGTAGGTTGATGAAAGATGGGCACAATAGACTGGTGCTCAACTATTTTAGTCTCAATCTGATGTATCCAGAGCGATACTTTTGTTGTCGGTTTAGGATGTTTCCGAATTTGTTCCTTCACATTACCAACTACGTGAAGTTATTTGAGCAAAGGAGAATTGCTCCGGAGATTTTGGACGTGGCACTATCCAAAAGGTGATAGCGGCATTATGCATGATGACATAGGGTGTTCAAACAGATTTCTTTGATGATAACTTGGCAATGGGAGAGGACTTTAATCTTTTGTACTCCCTCCATTCCACAATGTAGTGCTTCCTCTATCCCCGTGCTTCAACTTTGACCGTAAATTTAACTACGAAGACCGATTGCAGCGGGAGCAAAAATTATATCAGTGAATTTGTATTCAAAAAAGTTTTCAATTATATAATTTTTTTCTTCTGCCGCAGTTGGTCTCGTTGGTTAAATTTATGATCAAAGTTGGACCTCGGGAAGCGCGGGCACACTATATTTTGGAATGAAAGGAGTATGAAGAAATTTGCAAATGTGGTGATTGAAGTGTTCGAGCCGGAGTATTTGAGAGAACCCAATGCTCAGGACACTCAATTATTTCTGAAGATGAACAAAGCAAGTGAGTTTCCAGGTATACTTGGCAATTGATTGCATGCACTGGAAGTGAAAGAATTGCCCTACAACATGTCCGAGATAGTTTAAAGGACACAAGAAGGATGCCATCATCGTTCTTAAAGCCATGGCCGATCAGGAGACATAAATTTGATATGCATATTTTGGGATGGTTGAATTTTGCAATGACATTAAATTTTAACTCCTCAAATACGAGAAGTTAAAAATACCTAGCGAAGCCTCTATATTCAACTCCTTGTTTTTCCGACTAATTTGTCCATCCTTTATGGCACACATTTCAACAAACTGCACGACATTTCATCAATGATTTGAATGATTCAAATGAACCTTACTATGCAACAAATCAACTACAAATATAGACATAGTTCATCCAGTCGAACAATTCATACGTATTAATCATGCATATACTTTATCAAAAAGTCATCAAATTGAGCAAGTTTATCCAAAAGTCATCAAATAGATCAAGTTCATCCAGTCCCACCCACGCGGGCCACGTCCGCGCCACATCACCCCCTCGTGCAACGCCCCACTCTCCAACGTTCCTCTTCCCACGGCGCCACACGGCCGCACCCGCACCCGACGAATCAGCGAAAACGGTAAACCCCTCCCCCTCCCATTCCGTTCGCAACAAATCCTCCGTTCCATTCCATTCCTCCGGGGATCGCGACGGCGACGCCGCATCATCGGCCGCCGCGGGACCTCCACGGCGACGCCGACGACACCGACCCGCTCGTCCCCCCCTCCCCACGCGTGCAGCAGAAGGTATCTAACCCCTCCCCTCCCGTCCCCTCACCCCTCGATCTCTCTCTCGCGCTCGACGGCGGCCGCGCCATGTGTCCGTGTGTATGCCCACTGCCCGTGCCCAGTCCTTGCCAAATCATTCGGCGCGCCGGTTGGCCTCCGCGGGATCCTTGTCGCACCGAGCTTCTCGCGTGTGACTCAGATAGGCATATCCAAACCCAGCCAGGAGTCAGTAGGGATATGCACGTATGCCCACGATTCGGACCAGAGTGTCAGTGTACTCTATACAGGTGTGTGTAGGTTGATAAGATCGAGTCCAGACAAATTTTATCGAGATTTCTTCAAAATTAAGGCATATTTACTTATACTTTGTCCACTCACAAATATTCCCTCCGTTTTTATTTACTCCGCATATTAGGTTTGTCTAAAGTCACTTTATATACTTTTAACAAGTTTATACAAAAATATATTAAATATACACCACAAAACTAATACCATTGGATTCATCATTGCATATATTTGCACATCATATAAATATGTTCCTGTAAATGTTCATATTGTGTTCTACAAACTTGGTAAAATTTTTATAAACTTTGACTTCAGTCAAAGCTAATATGCGGAGTAAATAAAAAGGGAGAGAGTATAAGATGTTCTAACTTTTTTCTGAATCAGATGTATATAGAGTTATGTACACGTTTTAGTGTGTTTGCTCACTCATTTCAGTCTGTATGTAGTCCATATTGAAATATCCAAAACATCTTGTATTTGTGAATGGAGGGACTACCATCTTACTACTTGTTTCCAGAACCAAGTTTTTTCTTCTATAAGCTAAAGAGCCAAGCCGGACCAGTTATGTTATGGACCTAACAAGCCAGCTGGCCCGAGGCGCAACGCGTAACCTATAATCAGCTCATTTTAGTCTACAGCAAAAAAAGAGAGCATAGTGTGAGTACTTTTAACCGCTCCTACCAAATAGTATGAATTTTTGGCAGTCCATTGGGGAGTTGATGCGCCGTGGTGGAGTTGCGGCTTTGGTTGCCTTGCTTCTATCCTAGTTCCCTCAAATATTTGAAGAAATGAAAGTCTTATTTATATATTTTTTCTTTACATGAGATGAACCCATATGTTATTGCAGGAGGCATAGAGAAGAGGGATCATGGACTTTCAGAGCACTCAGGGCAATTACTGTTTCCAAGAAAATGTTCTGCTGCACGGAGATGGATCAAATGGAGCTGGAAACCCAGCCGATGTCATGTCTAGGGTGGACCTCGAAATTCAATTTGGCTCTGAGAAGTTACTGAATTTAGAGATGCTGGTGATGGAGGTAGCTGACCGAGCAAATGATATTGAACCTCTCATGCTGGACCCTGGGTCACTTTCGACTGAGTCGCTCGAGAATGCTTTCGAATTTGACCTACTGTACGGGATTCTAGATGCAGAAGTCAGGGAGTTGGAGAGGTTAATCAGTTATATTCAAATCGATATTGGAAACATCGAAAAGAAGCTTAATGGGGAAGAGTCAGAGGGCTGGTTGAAGGGTAAGCTACATGCTGCCATGGACTCCTTGAAGCAGATGCAGGAGGTGATAGCCACAATTAGAAGAGAGTTTGCAAACTTTGAAAAAGCCCTAGACCCTTCCCACCGTAAAGCTGGTATGTTCAAGCATTTTAGGCCATATTAGTGTGAGTGTTCACTCTATCCATATCCTGACCATTGCATTTTTACAGGAAATAGTGAAGGTGGTGCATATGAAAATGGACACGTTTCATCTCACACAACTATCCAGGCTGAGGGCCAAAGGAATGTTCTTCAGATGTTAGAACAGTCGATAGCAAATGAATTAGATCTTGAAAAGAAGCTAAGTGATTTGGGGGTTCTCGTGGAAGAGCTGAAAATGGAGCTGCATCATGTTGAACATGGGTCGTATTTCTTGGAGGAATCGGTTGAAGCGATTTCTGAAAGAATGTTTGCAGCAGAAAATGCTTCCGAGTTGTTTCTTGTAACGTCAAAGGAACTTGTTAACAGAATTAATACCATGCAGTACCAACTAAGTGCATCAGGTTGTAGGGAAAGTGATCTTAAAGCAAAGCTAGAACAAAGCTTGGTGCAGTTAAATGCTTTGAATGGCTCACTGGAGATGATGCAAAATGGCGGTGAGGAGAATGCCAGCCAGGATTCCATGCAGAGGCAAAGGCTGTCGACCCCTGAGTTCTTCGCTTTACAGCATAAGGTTCAGAAACTGGAGGAGTGGCTGAGGGAATCTTGCTCCCAATTGCAGTTCGTAACAGTATCGACAGAAGGAAATGAAAAAGAGCAGAATATGTCACCATCTGAGATAAGCAGATTTAGGAATATAATCAATGATATTAAAGATGCTGTTTCCAAAGCAGAAAGTAGAACACAAAAGGCCGAAGCAAGGTGTGCAGAGCTCACTCACACTAATGTACAACTTAATGGGGAGCTAAATCATATGAAGACTCGGGGGTCAGATAAGGCAGGCTTATTGGAAATGGATCTTATGGAGACAGAAGCTCAGTTAGAGCATACAGTGGCATCAGTTGAGGCTATTAGTGAACATCAGAGCATGTTAAAGTCTTCAATCTCTGATATGCAACATGTGATAGAAGATCTGAAGGATAAGTATTTGAAAGCTGAAACCAGGGCTGAGAATGCTGAATCAAAATGTACATTGTTGGCAGATACCAAGTTCGAGCTTAGTGAAGAGATATCATTTCTGAGAGGTCGAGTAGGAGGTCTAGAGAACTCGTTACGCCAAGCTAACCAACTAAAGCTGTCCACTGCAAAAGATATTGGTATTAAAACTAAGACCATCACTGACTTGGTTGCGAAACTTGCATTGGAAAGAGAACGCCTTCATCTGCAGGTATGCACGTTGTTATTATGGAAAGTTTACTTCTACTATTCTCTTTTAATGTGCATGAATGTACTTTGAATGCTGTGAATATACATGTCCGCAAAAAATATGTGCTTTCTGTATGGCATTGTACAGAATAAGCACTAGTTTGGTGTCGAATCAAGATATCATGCGTGGACTGAAATATTGCTTTGCCAGCATACAGCAGTAATTATTGTGGTAGTTCATCTCAAGCAGCTGAAAAACTACATGGTTGATCACGAAGCACGTGTTCGATTACAAGGATACAAATGTGTCCAATGCTTTGACTTGGTAAAGAGACCACGAAGCACGTGTTCGATTACAAGGATACAAATGTGTCCAATGCTTTGACTTGGTAAATAGAACATGATATGATGAGCACTTCTTGAAGGGTAAAATCATTAACTAAAATCCAATAAAGGGATTTATACAAGGACGAACATTATGCATTTATGTTGCATGTCCCAACTTTATGTTGACATCATTTACTTGATACTCCCTCCGTTCCAAAATAAGTGTCTCAACTTTGTACTAACTTTAGTACAAAGTTGTACTAGAGTTGAGACACTTATTTTGGGACGGAGGGAGTATAACCTTTTTACTCTGCATATAAGAATTGTCTGAAGTCAAACTTCATAAAGTTTGACCATATTTGTGTGAAAAAATATCAACATCTACCATGCTAAAGTTATATAATATGAAAACTTAAGTCATGCCGCATCTACTGATATTGATTTCACATTGTGAATGTTGGTATTTTTTTCTATAAAGTTGGTCAAACTTTACGAGGCTTGACTTTAGATAAATCTTATATGCGAACTAAAAAGGACCGGAGGGAGTATCTTACATGTTTTTTAAAAAATTGTCCGTAACCATTCGGGCTCATTTTTTAAGGGAATCATCGGTTTTCCCTCTACTATAGAGTTATAACCTACTTACAATTTTGGTTGGCATCTGTTTATGCAAGCATGTCCGTGGCATAAAGTATATTATATACTCCCTCCGTTCATTTTTATAAGTCGTTTCAGACAACTAAAATTGAGCTGTTTTGTACACTGCCTGAAATGCTACAACGCCTTATAAAAGTGAACAGAGGGAGTAGTATCTTCTTTTTACAGTTTGTAACTCTACAAGTTATCGTGTGGCTTTCCCATCCCTTTGCGTAGCCTTCCCTGGCATCAGACATCGCAATGGACCTAACGTTTATCAATGTTTTTCTTTGGGAATTGTTCCTCGATATTAACCTACTTACAGTTTGGCTTGCTCTGATGTTTATGTATATGAGCTACGATAATTAGTGTATTTTGAACCAGCTCTCTCTCTGATGTCTGTTCTTTACAGATTGTCACGCTAACAAGGAAGAACAGGATGTTGACTCAAAAATGCAAAGAGAATGTCAATGAAGGCACCTTGTTAAGCAAAAAGGTTACTGCTAATGAAGGTGAACTCAGGCCGACTGGTGTAATAGAGGAAGTACTTCTGGATTCTTCATCAATGCAGACAAAGGTCAGTTCTTCTTCGGATGTCTTGCTTTTGTCGTGAAAATCGTAGAAGCAGCAAATTTCTTGGCTTTCCCACTTCTGTTGATATCATGATATGGACAATTGTTTGCATCATGAGAAGGCATTTGTTGTAGGAAATGACTCAAACCCTGAACTTCCTATCCCTGGCTCTTAGACCTTTTTACTCTTTGAACATTTGGCTAATACAGTATGATCAATATGTTGAGCCTCAAACTGTGATACCTGTACCCTTGCCAAAAAAGAAGGGCAAAAGCTGACATATTTCTTGTATGGTTAGGTGAAGGCTGACGCTCTTATTGGAGAGAAGGAAGCTGGGATTACTGCTGTGCTTGATGATGAATCTTGCACTCTTGAGACCGTGCGTTCTATTGAGCCAACACTCCTGAACTGGAAGTACATTTTCGTGGCATTCCTTTTCTTGTTGGCTGCCGCTCTTGTGCACCTACAACTAACGTACCCTGTATTACCAGGTAGTATGTAATAGGTCCCGTCTTGTAATGATGCAGAAATGGCCATCTTATTTCTGTCCCGAATTTGTCGTACGGGTAGCCAATCTTAGTAGTAGCCACCGTCTCAAGTGCTGATCCCGCCGTTACACGAATTATGCAGCAAGCTTTCCGATCTTTATCTGGAGGGGAAGGCATACTGTCTGACTACAGAGTTGAATCTGCGCATCTAATCTTTAGCACTACGGTTTCTTGATCTTTGAATTCTAAACCGATTCATATATGGATACCTCTTCTGATTTTATGTTATAAGTTTTCTTGCTCTCATGTGGATCATCCCTTGTTCATATAGTATCGGAAAAGGAAGGAAACCCCTCTTTTGGTAGGGTTTTGGCTGAATTTGGAGCATTTCTCTTGATTTTGTCCACAAACAAACCCCATCAGCATAGCCGCCCACCTTTGGTGCCACCCTTGTCGGACACTCTGGTGCGCCGACGCCTCCTCTCCCTCACCACTCCATGCGGCACCAGATCACCAGCTGGTGTTGCCACTCTCGTGTCTTGCTGTTCTGAGCCACCACTCTTCCTCCCCTCCTGTAAAATTGACCAGGCCTCCCTCCAGTTGCCTCTCTCCGATCTAGAGTCCAGACCAGGAGTAGTCGAGCAGGAGGACTGGGACGCGAGGCAGTCACCTCCGATTAAACATTTTTAAACTACCGATTGGTGTATTTTTTTAATAGAATACATATTATTTTGTTGCTTAAAAAACTGACAACCGAATTGGTGAACCAGTGGTCAGACCGGTAAAAACCTAAACCGACAACCTTGCCGGTTTGATTTTTTAAACTATGCTACCAAGTACCAACTGATGCACCCCAGAATAATCTGCTTGCAACCCCCACCATAAGCAAATTTTGCTTCGTAGAAAAATGAAATGCCTCAGTCACAAGAAAATGAGATATAGACAGTCAGAGTATATTTTACAATACAATTAAGAAACAATATAGCACTGATTCTGCTTCCCTTATTGAATGTCGCCAGGCCTCACATGCTGAAGAAATTCCACAAAGACAAAACACTACTGATTTACCCGCAGGCAGCAAACTAAAAAATCGCTTTTCAATTTGTTGCACCGTACTTAGAATGATCTGTTCTACATCGCACATGTGTTATTTAACTCTTTGTCGTAAATAAATCGTGGTTCGTTCAAAACTTCAAGCATGATCTACAAGAAACATGAAATGGACGGCATTGGTAATGGTCTTTGTCGCTCTATACAAAAACAGGACAAGCATTTCTATATGCAAGGACAATAATAGCAACTACAGCGGATGTAAACGTATCATAAATAAACCTATTGCACCAATGAATCTTGCTAAAACGAACCTACACCTCCCTTCCTTCCTATAAAACCCGAACAAAACAAAACAAGTCCAACCAACTAAACATGAAAAAAGACCTGCATGCAATAAAAATAAAATTGAAGTATATATTCAAAATATAAATGAGGCTTGCCACGGGCACGGTGTGCGCGCCGCATATTCGGTGCTAGTTTTTACTACATTTGGACCATGACATTCAGTTGTAGCAAAAAATTGCAACTTGCATACTGTAAAGTTGGAGGCCAGGCCACTGAAAGCCGAGGTTTGTCGATGGTTGATGTATGGTCTGTAAGATTTTGAGCCTGCCCCTTTCTTAAAGTCGCGGGATGACTTACATATTTTCGTTAGATATTCCTTGAAGCCACACGGTGCTTGAACCTTGAAGAACTGTATTTTAGATAGATCTTTTTAGGAGATAAATTGTATTTTATACGAAAGGCACTCAGTGCCACACCAACTGTATTTTTGAAGCATGTATGCTAATAGTTGAAGTGGGAATGAGTAATGGTGTGCTGCACGCCTGCACCAGCATGCACTTGCTTCATGTTATTTTGAGATCGTTGTATGGTACTGCCATTTCTCTCGGACTAGAGCCCTGCACTTAGCTTTCCTATGGGTTTGCCCTTCAGTTTGAGGGCTATCTGTGGGAAATCATATGACTCATTTATTTTATAATTACTCATATAGAAACGGGAGCTCAACTCTCCGAGACACTGCCACAACCTCTAAATGTCAGGAGGCATCAAAAACAATGTTCTCGTCATAAAACCATAGGAACGATTCCAAGATACCCGCGTGATCCTAAAAAATAATTCGTGAAATTTAAGGAGAGAAGAGTCAAAACTCTACGTCAGGAGGCCTCACCAGAGCGACGAAGGGACTGAGGAGTAAAAAGAATCCTACTCTCCGATATATATAATCCTAAGACTCAAAACATTTTCTTTTAGACTCAACAACGTCAGCGATTCGATCAAGCAGGGGGCTCCTAAGTCGGGGAAGGCTTTGATTATCAACTTGTAACACCCACAATGCGGCTATATCTCCCACGTGTCAGGGCACGACTTAGAGACATAGCCGCATGGTAGGTTTGTCGCAAGAGGGGCAATCTTCACACAATCCCATGTACTGAATAAGAAAGGGATAAAGAGTTGGCTTACAATCGCCACTTCACATAAATACAAGTTAAATATACATCATCCAAAATACAATCAAGGTCCGACTACGGAACCAAAATAAAAGAAGACAACCCCAAATGCTAGATCCCCGATCGTCTCAACTGGGCTCCACTACCGATCATCAGGAAAAGAAACATAACAACGAACAAGATCTTCATCAAGCTCACACTTGAGCTCAGTTGCGTCATCTGCACTGGTATCATCGGCACCTGCAACTGTTTGGAAGTATCTGTGAGTCACGAGGACTCAGCAATCTCACACCCGCGAGATCAAGACTATTTAAGCTTATGGGTAGGAAAGGGTAGTGAGGTGGAGCTGCAGCAAAGCACTAAGCATATATGGTGGCTGACTTACGCAAAAGAGAGCGAGAATAGAAGCAAAACACGGTCGAGAAGCTAAAAGTGATCAAGAAGTGATCCTGAAACTACTTACGTTCAAGCATAACACAAGAACCGTGTTCACTTCCCGGACTCCACCAAGAAGAGACCGTCACGGCTACACACGCGGTTGATTCATTTTAAATTAAGTTATGTGTCAAGTTCTCTACAACCGGATATTAACAAATTCCCATCTGCCCATAACCGCGGGCACGGCTTTCGAAAGTTCAAACCCCGCAGGGGTGTCCCAACTTAGCCCATCACAAACTCTCACGGTCAACGAAGGATATTCCTTCTCCCAGGAAGACCCGATCAGACTTGGAATCCCGGTTACAAGACATTTCGACAATGGTAAAACAAGACCAGCAAAGCCGCCCGGACGTGCCGACAAATCCCGATAGGAGCTGCACATATCTCGTTCTCAGGGCACACCGGATGAGCCAGACGTCGGGTTGGCATAGACCCTGGTTGCCCAGGGGGCGCCGAACATCGCTCAGGTTGGACCAACACTTAGAGAAGCACTGGCCGGATGGGGGGGGGGGTGCTCCAGAAACCCAAGGGAAAAAGGCTAGGTGAGGCAAATGTAAAACCAAGGTTGGACCTTGCTGGAGGAGTTTTATTCAAAGCGAACTGTCAAGGGGTTCCCATAACACCCAACCGCGTAAGGAACGCAAAATCAAGGAACATAACACCGGTATGACGGAAACTAGGGCGGCAAGAGTGGAACAAAACACCAGGCATAAGGCCGAGCCTTCCACCCTTTACCAAGTATATAGGTGCATTAAAGTAAATAAGATATAATAATGATATCCCAACAATATCCATGTTCCAACATGGAACAAACTTCATTTTCACCTGCAACTAGCAATGCTATAAGAGGGGCTGAGCAGAAGCGGTAACATAGCCAAACAACAGTTTGCTAGGAAGGTGGGTTAGAGGCTTGACATGGCAATATGGGAGGCATGATATAGAAAGTGGTAGGTATCGCGGCATAGCAAAAGAGCGAGCAACTAGCAAGCAAAGATAGAAGTGATTTCGAGGGTATGGTCATCTTGCCTGAGATCCCGCAAGAAAGAAGAACGAGTCAATGAAGAAGACAAACGGACGTAGTCGAACGGATCCTCACAACTCCAGAACGAAATCGAAGCTAACGAGAGAAGCAACCCGGAAAGAAGCAAGCAACATAGTAAACAACCATCACATAAACATGGCATGATGCACAACCAAGTATGATGCATGTACGGTTTAATGATTCATGGCATGGCAAAGCGCACAAACAATGCTACAAATTAAGTGGAGCTCAATATGCATCGGGATGCATATTGACAAAACACCACATTCCATTATTTAGTTCACTCCCGATTAGGTACTCAACAAAATTAAATGTTGGTTAACATGGCAAGAGGTAAAACATGAGTAAAATACACAGCTAGGCATTTTAAATGAGGCCGGAAACATCAAACAACAATTCCGGTAAATCCTCATGTGCATTAGCAATTTAATGCAACAACAAATATAACCATTTTTAAATGTTGTTATCATGATGCGGATGACATATGCAAGTTTATGCAAGTTTTATGAAAATGTTGATAAGAGCATTTTATGAAGCATTAGTCATCGTGGCGGAAACGAAAGGGGTGCCACGGCAACGAATCTGAAAATGGTGCCACGGCAACATATCGGTTCCGGTAGCTCATGGAGATACCGGTGCAAAAGGAAAAGTGACGTGAGCGTGTCATGCAAGATGGTGGGGTGATCCCGGTAACCGGGTTCCCACGGGTTAGCGGCACTGTTCAAGATATCTTCCGATATGCCGATAAATCGGCCGATTTATCGCTTACCGCTGTCAGGCCGATAAGATAAATCGGCCGATAAATCAGCTGATATGGTGATAAATCGGCCGATATGACGATAAACTGGCCGATTTACCTCTTATCATGGGTCAACCGATAAGTTCCTGATAAGCGATATCCCCAACACTGGTTAGCGGCAAACGAGGAGGACCGAGCAAGCAGCGATTCGACCATGGTGCAAACATGGGCATCTCATACAATACATGCATTCGTTCTCGGACGGTCGTTCTCGGCAGTTATTCCTTCGAAGCGTGCGTTTCGAAGAGGATCAGTTCAATGGGATGTCCACGGAAGTAGACGCTCATGGGTCATAGTGGGAAGTAGTCGTACTCGCGAACTGGTCAGATCCACGGTGAGGGTAGTCGTTCACGGCGCGTGTGTCCCGCGGTTCATCGGACAACGGTAGTTGTTCACTGTTCGTAGACGGACTTGACGGGTCCGAGGGCTCCGGCCATCGTGGTACTTGGCGCAACACCGTGTAGTCATACATTTGAAGAGGAACTTGGCCATCCGAAGGTGTACTTGATGAACAACGGTCGTCGTGGTACTCGTTGGTCCACGAAGTCGTTCTCGTAGGTCTTGGCATTTCGTTCGGTACTCGTTCGGGCATCCGTGTGGTCTTGTCGGTGGTGTACTTGGCGAAATTCCACGCAGGCGGTCTTGGCAGGCAACGAGCAGCGACGCGGTGTACCGACGCAACAACGCAGGCGGGTGCTCGAGCAGGACTTGGCGCCGGTCGTCGTCCTGGCGTTCTCGCACGACAAAAGTAGGGGACGGAAGGAAATGCACGGGCAGGAGGAAGGCCATGGCAGAGACAGGCGCTGGGCGCTTGGGGCGCCGGCGGTGGCCTCAGCAAGGAGAAGGGCGCGATGGGGTGGCTTGGAGGTCAAGGAGGCAGGCGGGTTCGCGGGAAGAACTGGCGCGGGAGCTCCTCTCTGGAGCGAGAGCGGGGAGGGAGAGAGTGAAGGAAATATGCCCTAGAGGCAATAATAAAGTTATTATTTATTTCCTTATATCATGATAAAAGTTTATTATTCATGCTAGAATTGTATTAACCAGAAACATAATACATGTGTGAATACATAGACAAACAGAGTGTCACTAGTATGCCTCTACTTGACTAGCTCGTTAATCAAAGATGGTTATGTTTCCTAACAATGGACAAAGAGTTGTCATTTGATTAACGGGATCACATCATTAGTTGAATGATCTGATTGACATGACCCATTTCATTAGCTTAGCACCCGATCGTTTAGTATGTTGCTATTGCTTTCTTCATGACTTATACATGTGTAGGATCGAAAGTATGTCTAGAGGGGGGGGGGGTGATTAGACTACTTGACCAAATAAAAACTTAACCTTTTTCCAATTTTAGTTCTTGGCAGATTTTAGCTATCTTAGGACAAGTCAAGCAATCATCACACAATTCAAGCAAGCATGCAAAGAGTATATTGGCAGCGGAAAGTAAAGCATGCAACTTGCAAGAATATAAAGGGAAGGGTTTTGAGGATTCAAATGCAATTGGAGACACAGATGTTGTTCCCGTGGTTCGGATAGGTGGTGCTATCCTACATCCACATTGATGGAGACTTCAACCCACGAAGGGTAACGGTTGCGCGAGTCCACGGAGGGCTCCACCCACGAAGGGTCCACGAAGAAGCAACCTTGTCTATCCCACCATGGCCATCGCCCACGAAGGACTTGCCTCACTAGCGGTAGATCTTCACGAAGTAGGCGATCTCCTTGCCCTTACAAACTCCTTGGTTCAACTCCACAATCTTGTCGGAGGCTCCCAAGTGACACCTAGCCAATCTAGGAGACACCACTCTCCAAGAAGTAACAAATGGTGTGTTGATGATGAACTCCTTGCTCTTGTGCTTCAAATGATAGTCTCCCCAACACTCAACTCTCTCTCATAGGATTTGGATCTGGTGGAAAGAAGATTTGAGTGGAAAGCGACTTGGGGAAGGCTAGAGATCAAGATTCATATGGTTGGAATGGAATATCTTGGTCTCAACACATGAGTAGGTGGTTCTCTCTCAGAACATATGAGTTGGAATGGTGTATGTGTTCTGATGGCTCTCTCCACGAGTGAAGAGGAGGTGGAGGGGTATTTATAGCCTCCACACAAAATCCAACCGTTACACACAATTTACCAATCTCGGTGGGACCGAATAAACAAACTCGGTCGGACCAAAATAGTAAACCTAGTGACCGTTAGAGATTTCAGTGGGACTGACATGCAACTCGGTAGGACCGATTCGGTTAGGGTTTGGGCATAACGTAATCTCGGTGAGACCGATTGCACAAACTCGGTGAGACCGAGTTTGGCAATAAGCTAACCAGAGAGTTGGTCAGGCAAACTCGGTGGGACCGACTCGCTCTTTCGGTGAGACCGAAAAGTTACAAGAAGGAAACAGAGAGTTTACATTGCAATCTCGGTGGGACCGATTCGCTCTTTCGGTGAGACCGAAAAGTTACGAAAGGGAAACAAAGAGTTTGCAATCCCATCTCGGTGAGACCGAGATCCTTATCGGTAGGACCGAATTGCTAGGGTTTGGCAGTGGCAAATGACAAGTGAAACTCGATGGCGCCGGATTGAAAGAATCGGTATGACCGAGTTTGGCTTAGTGTTTAGGTCATTTGTGGCTATGGAAAAGTGGTTGAGGATTTTGGAGCATATCACCAAGCACATAAAGCAAGAGGCTCATTAAGCAACACCTCATCCCTCCTTGATAGTATTGGCTTTTCCTAAAGACTCAATGTGATCTTGGATCACTAAAATATAAAATGAAGAGTCTTGAACTTTTGAGCTTGAGCCAATTCTTTGTCCTTAGCATTTTGAGGGTTCCACTTTCACATCCATGCCATGCCAATCATTGAGCTTTCCTGAAATAATCATCTTGAAATAGCATTAGCTCAATGAGCTATATGTTGTTATGAATTACCAAAACCACCTAGGGATAGTTGCACTTTCAATCTCCCCCTTTTTGGTAATTGATGACAACATATAGATCAAAGCTTCGACAAATTATAATAATCATGAAATACATCGTCGCTTTGAGAAGTATGTGACAAGTAAGAGCTCCCCCTAAATTTGTGCATATTTAGAATTTGCTTTGGACTGCAAATGCACAAGGAATTAGAGTCATGGGTTACTCTTCCATGTCACATACATCTTGATGGAGCGCTCAAAAATGATAAGAAAGAAGTACATGCACTCATCACCAAGAATAGTGAGTGATCACATAAGATAGATAGAATGATAATATTAAGCAAACATTAAGTGTAGCTTATGATCAAACACATGATCATCGATGTCTCACAGGCATAAGGACGTAGTATCTCACACACAAGCAAATAAAGTTCGAAAAACCACCAAATAAAACAAGAGAGAATAAAAGCAACACTCTCTCTCGAAGCCTATGATCTATACATTTTCTCCCCCTTTGGCAACAAGTTACCAAAAAGTTCCTAGAAAATGCATAGTGCTAAGTCGACGCTTAGGCTTGATCTTCAGGTGGTGGTGGAGTCTGGAGCACTCCAAGGACGAAGCCTTCGGTAGACGTGGTCGGAGTTGAGGTTGAAGTGGACGCTGGAGCTGGTGGAACTGAGGCTATGGCTGGCGAAGACGTGGTAGCTCTGGTGTCAGCAACTGGCATTGCAGACGACCTCGGACCTCGTGGCACCCTGGCAAAAGCATCAGTCGTAGTCCTGCCTCTCCTCTCATTCATGTCATCCTGGAGCTGCTCCACGGCAGTCTGTATCTCTGTCACCTTGATGTACAAATCATAGAACCTCTGTTCCATGATCCTCTCTAAGCTTGCCTCGTTCTGAGTTAGGGTGGCTAGTCCTTGCTCAATCCACAGGGTGGACGCAATCAGGTAACCAAGCTGCTCTTGTTTGGTTTTCAGAAAATATTCAGATGCCTCCTCTTGAGTAGGCATCCTGGCAGCTTTCTCCTTCTTCGCCTTCTCCTTCTTGGCTTGTGCTTGGGCAGATGATGGCTCATTCTCAGTCATGATCACTTGATTATCTTTGAAGTCTGGACGGATGGGCAGGTGTACCTTATCCAACAAGTATTTGCTCGTGCCCATCTTTGAGTTGATGAGCTCCTGAATCTGTGGGGCATACCCACAACTCCTCTTCTGGTCGGCAGCTGCCCTCTTGACTGTTTCCACTATGAGGCTCATGACTTTGAATTTTTGAGGTACATCAAAGATATGTAGCAAGTTGATGGCATGACCTCTGATCATCCTGTGATCTCCAGACTTGGGCAAAAGAGTGTGCCTAAGGATCCAGTTGATCGTAGGCAATCCTGATAGCAAGTGTTTCACAGACCCAAACTGGTGAGTGTCAAGATCATCTGTTGGAATCTCCTTGTACATATTTGCCATAGAGTTGTGATCCATCTTCTTCTTGGAGTAGACGTCTAAGTCATCTTCATTTTCCTCGGGGGCATTGATAAGCTGTGCCCATTCAGCAACTGTGGACTGGTACCTCGTACCTTCTGACATCCAAGTGATCCTCCCATCTGGGTAGAAGTGTGCTGTGGAGTAGAATTGCATGATTAGCTCCTCGTTCCACTTTGTGAGCTTCTGCCCAACAAAGTCTGCAACTCCACACGCACTAAAGCTGTCATACACTCCAGGATAGTGTTCCTCATTTTCCTTCATGTAGGTCCAGTCGACCCATCTCATGTCACATACTATTGGCTTCTTGTCAAGCAAAACTGTCTCATAGAAATCCTGCTGCTCCTTGGTGTGAAACCTGTAGTCTACTACAGTCCTCCTTCTGGTAGCATAGGGATCTGTCTCTCTCCACTTCCTCAGTCCTGAGTCTTTCCTGAGCTTCATATTCTCAGCCACAGGATGAGCATCGTTGTGGTCTGGGATCTTGGGCTTGAGCTTCCTAAGGACATGCTCTTCCTCTTCCTCTGCAGCTTCAGGCACTGGGGCCTTGTTCTTTTCAGTGGCTGGAATGCTTCTTGTGTTTCTCTTTGGTGCACTCTTTGGCTTAGATGCAGCCTTGGGTGCTTCCTTGGGCTTGGATGCAGTTGCCCCTGACCTTATGGCATCTCCCATAAGTTTGGGTGCCTTGGGTGCTGGTGCAGCAACCTCTTCTTCTTCCTCCTCATCTTCCATGATGGAGGCCTTGCCAAGCACTCTGGCTACAGTCTTCTTGACCCTTTCCTTCCTCTTTTTGCCCTCAGCAGCAACCGGCTCTGTGGGTGCAGGCTTCTCAGTTGAAGCTCTAACCTTAGACATGGGCTGCCTGCCTGCTGGCCTTTTGATTTTCAGCCCTGGCTTTGTGCCTTGAGCTGGCTCAACTCCCCTTGATGTGGCCTCTTCCTCTGCCACATAATCTTCATCTTCAGAATCAGAAGTTCTCTTCTTCCTTTGTCTAGTGGCAGCTTTAGGCAGATTGCTGGGGGTGCTCCTGCTGCCATCATCTGAAGAGCTGGAGGGACTAGTGCCCTCACTCATCACCACTTGCTGCTCTGAGAGGTTCTGGCTGTCACTTTGGTCTGACATGATGCAAACTCTAACTGCTGACCCTGTGAATAGATTATAGATGAGATAGAGTGGATGAGCATCACAAAGTGCAGAGATTTTGCAAAAGAGTAATTCAAAAACTTAGTTTTAGTTTCCCACTGAAATCATCTCGGATCTACCGATTTTCAAACTCGGTGACACCGAAGCAGTTTTGGCACCAGAACTAGTGAACTCGGTCAGACCGAGTCACAGTTCGGTGGCACCGAGATTGCTAGGGTTTCACAGAGTTCCAAAATCGGTCACACCGATAAGTAATTCTCGGTCAGACCGAGTTTTACTTGTGCAATGGCATAAGCCAAATCGGTGGGACCGAGTTTTTCAACTCGGTGGGTCCGAGATGGTTTCGGCGGAAACCTAACCCTAAAATTTTCGAATTAAACCTAATCTACGAGTTCATTGACTGGATAGGAGTTTATCAAACGTGGCAAGAATCATGATGATCACAATGTGCTAGGAATCGGATTGGAGAATAGCACAAAGATCGAGTCCATACCCTAGTTCGGTGGAGACTCGCTACGGCGGCAACGGCGGGGCAGAATTCCCGTTGACGGCGACGGAGACCAGTGACTGGAGGCGGCTGGCGGCGAGGAGGACGATCCGGAGACCCAGGAGGCAGAGCGAGCTATGCGCGGGCGAAGAGGTTTCAGAGAAATTTCCAAAATTTTGCCCGTCACTATATATAGCCCGACCCTGTCGGTGTGACTGAGTGGAACAACTCGGTGGCACCGAGGTGCAAAACTGTATACAGTTATTGCAACTCGGTGTGACCGAGTGGTTCAAATCGGTTGCACCGAGATCGAAAACCTAGATCAACTTAATGATCTCGGTAGGACCGAAAGTATGGTATCGGTCAGACTGAGAATCACAAAGAGGTTTTGGAAGTTTAAGTCTATGACGAATCGGGGACTCCGAGCGCTCCTCACACAGAGTGGTCCGAATCTGACTTGATCAAATTTTGTGATGCAACATGAATAGAGTTTGAGATGAGAAAAGCATAGATAGCTAGAGGAGGTTCTTAGGCATTCTTGTCCATCCACTTGGCAAAAGAAGATAAAGCCAAACAATCAAAACAACAAGTGGATGTCCTCCAATGAGTAAAATATGCAACCAACATGCTCACACAATAAGATGGCAAATGAAATATGTGGCAAAGCATGCACAACCAATTCTAGCATCTATCAAGCAATTTGCGATGACTAGGTCATCTATATATGAGTATATTGACTTAGGAGTCAAGTGAGAACACTTGATCGTAGGTCATACTCATCGTTTAAGCTCAAGTGGGGTTACCACTTTTACATAAAGCATTGTTGTATTCACATCTTTAGAGTTGCTTTAGCTCAAGTTTTAGAGTAAAGCTCCCCCTAGATGTGATATCCCCCCTAAGAGGGATGAACTAACCTTGGGTTTTGTCGATGATGACTTCATGTAGATGTTGAAGATGTGGATGCTCAATGTTGATGTAGATCACTTGGAGCTATCCATTTGAGTGAATTGCACTTTCAATACCTACATGGGTTAGTCCCACAAGGAACAAACAAGGATATCCATAGACATAGAGTGATGCATACACAAGATGATGTCCATGAAAACTTTAGGTTACCTTGTCCCTTGTCTTACCAACAAGAGGGTTTGTGACTCCTTGAACTAGTGCATGATGTGGAAGTTGATTGCACTTGTTCTTGCCAAAATGATGAGAGTGAAATATGTTGGCGGAGTCACCCTCAAGAACTCTCTAGTTCTTCTTCTTTTGGATCCACACCATCTTGATGGGAATCCTTGGAGTTGTAGTCGTACTTGATGAAGTGGAACTTGACGTGGTCTTGGGAATCCACTTGACTAAGGTCTTAGGAGCTTCTTCAAATGCATCAATCTTCTCTTGAAGCTTGTCCTTGCCTTTTTGCTTGTAGTCTTGTGGTGGAAGATCATCTTGAGCTTGTGTCCCCTTGAAAGAAGTATCAGACTTCTCTTGTTGAGGAACAAACTTTGTCTTGGGGTATTGATCTTCTTCCCACTCAACTCCATTGGCATTGAGCTTTCGTTCAAAACCAATACCTTGATTCTTCCGGTGCATTCCTTGCTTGCGCACAATTTCCTCGAATTGCTTACTCCCGGCAAGGCTTTTGTACACTCCTTTCTCTATAATCCCCTTCAATAAGCTATTTTCTTGCTCAAGTGTAACTTGGCTAAGAGAATCATTAGTGGAATCAAGAGAACTACTAGAAGCAACAATATTGGATTTAGCATGATCATTGTTACTACTAGAGGAAGAATCTTTCTTGTTCTTGTTACTAGACTTGACTTGAGGCATGTAAGTGGATAATACTAAACGCTTGGCAATGTAAGAAGAACTTTTCTTGCGGAGATCATCATTGATTGCTTTTAAGAACTCATGCTCTTGCTCAAGATTGAGCTTTTCAAAGCGTAATTTCTCATGAGCTCTTAAAAGTTCTCGATGATCTTCGAAGATAGTTTCATGAGCTAATTTAAGAGTGTTTAGTTCTTTAGTTAGAGCCTCAATCTTCTCCTTATCATTGTCATTCGTTTTATCTTGATTAGCATGATTAATTGATGTTTCATCATAGTACTCATCACTAGAGTTGTCAACAAGCAAGTCATCATCACCTAACAAGTCATCTTCATCACTATTAAAATCAACATACTCGGGGTGTGTTACCTTAGGACCTTTGGCCATGAAGCATCTTCCAATTCCTTCATTTGGTGAGTCAAATATGTCGTAGGAGTTGGTTGACACAAGTGCTAGACCGGCAACACCTTCATCTTGAGTATCTTCGGAGTCGGAGTGATAACTTCTCTCGGAGTGGCTGTCAGAGTCGGAGCCGGATACCCATTCACCAACATGAGCTTGATGTCTTCGTTTTGTGTAGCTCCTTGATGATTTTTCCTTCCTTTCCGAATCCTTGCTTATCCATGAGTATCTCCGTTCATAACGATCATCTCTACTCCTTCTCTCTCTTGGTGGTGATTCTTTGCTTCTTCCTTTTGGAGAATCTTCTCTTCTCTTGTAGGGAGCCGTACACTCATTGGAATAGTGTCCAGGTCTTCCACAATTATAACAGTTTCGCTCTCGACTAGAAGATCTTTTGTCATTGTAGGACCTTGACTTGAAGCTTCTATCTTTGCTTCTACTCTTGTAGAACTTGTTGAAGTTCTTCACCATTAAGCTCAATTCTTCATTGAAGTTTTGTTTCTCACTTGATGATGTGGGGACTTCACATGAGGCTTTGTAGGCACCACTTGATTTGTTGTGAAGTTCCTCTTTATCCTTGAGTGACATCTCATGAGCAACAATCCTTCCAATCACTTCTGTTGGTTTGAGATCTTTGTAATTGGGCATCATTTGAATCAATGTGCACACGGTATCATATTTCCCATCCAAGGCTCTTAGGATCTTCTTGATGATGAATCTATCGGTCATCTCTTCACTTCCTAAGCCGGCAATCTCATTTGTGATGAGAGCAAGCCTAGAGTACATTTCGGGGACACCTTCACCATCCTTCATCTTGAACTTGTCAAGTTGACTTTGGAGCACATCCAACTTGGATTCCTTGACGGAGTCGGTACCTTCGTGCATATCAATCAAAGTGTCCCAAATTTCCTTTGCATTCTCAAGACGGCTGATTTTGTTGAATTCTTCAGGGCACAATCCGTTGAAGAGAATATCACAAGCTTGAGCATTGTATTGCAGCATATTCAACTCATCCGCGGTAGCTTCACGGTTTGGTTCTCTCCCATCAAAGAACTCACCTTGCAAACCAACACAAACAATAACCCATACGGCAGGGTTATGTCCAAGAATATGCATTTTCATTTTATGCTTCCAACTAGCAAAATTAGTGCCATCAAAGTAAGGACCTCTACGGTGATAATTTCCCTTGCTAGACGCCATACTCTCCTAGGTTGTGAAACCAAGGCTATGACCACCAAAAGCTATGGAGATCAAGGCAAATGGAGACCAAAGCTCTGATACCACTTGTAGGATCGAAAGTATGTCTAGAGGGGGGGGTGATTAGACTACTTGACCAAATAAAAACTTAACCTTTTCCGAATTTTAGTTCTTGGCAGATTTAGCTATCTTAGGACAAGTCAAGCAATCATCACACAATTCAAGCAAGCATGCAAAGAGTATATTGGCAGCGGAAAGTAAAGCATGCAACTTGCAAGAATATAAAGGGAAGGGTTTTGAGGATTCAAATGCAATTGGAGACACGGATGTTTTTCCCGTGGTTCGGATAGGTGGTGCTATCCTACATCCACGTTGATGGAGACTTCAACCCACGAAGGGTAACGGTTGCGCGAGTCCACGGAGGGCTCCACCCACGAAGGGTCCACGAAGAAGCAACCTTGTCTATCCCACCATGGCCATCGCCCATGAAGGACTTGCCTCACTAGCGGTAGATCTTCATGAAGTAGGCGATCTCCTTGCCCTTACAAACTCCTTGGTTCAACTCCACAATCTTGTCAGAGGTTCCCAAGTGACACCTAGCCAATCTAGGACACACCACTCTCCAAGAAGTAACAAATGGTGTGTTGATGATGAACTCCTTGCTCTTGTGCTTCAAATGATAGTCTCCCCAACACTCAACTCTCTCTCATAGGATTTGGATCTGGTGGAAAGAAGATTTGAGTGGAAAGCGACTTGGGGAAGGCTAGAGATCAAGATTCATATGGTTGGAATGGAATATCTTGGTCTCAACACATGAGTAGGTGGTTCTCTCTCAGAACATATGAGTTGGAATGGTGCATGTGTTCTGATGGCTCTCTCCACGAGTGAAGAGGAGGTGGAGGGGTATTTAGCCTCCACACAAAATCCAACCGTTACACACAATTTACCAATCTCGGTGGGACCGAATAAACAAACTCGGTCGGACCAAAATAGTAAACCTAGTGACCGTTAGAGATTTCGGTGGGACTGACATGCAACTCGGTAGGACCGATTCGGTTAGGGTTTGGGCATAACGTAATCTCGGTGAGACCGATTGCACAAACTCGGTGAGACCGAGTTTGGCAATAAGCTAACCAGAGAGTTGGTCAGGCAAACTCGGTGGGACCGACTCGCTCTTTCGGTGAGACCGAAAAGTTACAAGAAGGAAACAGAGAGTTTACATTGCAATCTCGGTGGGACCGATTCGCTCTTTCGGTGAGACCGAAAAGTTACGAAAGGGAAACAGAGAGTTTGCAACCCCATCTCGGTGAGACCGAGATCCTTATCGGTAGGACCGAATTGCTAGGGTTTGGCAGTGGCAAATGACAAGTGAAACTCGGTGGCGCCGGATTGAAAGAATCGGTATGACCGAGTTTGGCTTAGTGTTTAGGTCATTTGTGGCTATGGAAAAGTGGTTGAGGATTTTGGAGCATATCACCAAGCACATAAAGCAAGAGGCTCATTAAGCAACACCTCATCCCTCCTTGATAGTATTGGCTTTTTCTAAAGACTCAATGTGATCTTGGATCACTAAAATATAAAATGAAGAGTCTTGAACTTTTGAGCTTGAGCCAATTCTTTGTCCTTAGCATTTTGAGGGTTCCACTTTCACATCCATGCCATGCCAATCATTGAGCTTTCCTGAAATAATCATCTTGAAATAGCATTAGCTCAATGAGCTATATGTTGTTATGAATTACCAAAACCACCTAGGGATAGTTGCACTTTCAACATGTTCCTATGACTATGAGATTATGCAACTCCCGTGTGCCGGAGGAACACTTTGTGTGCTACCAAACGTCACAACGTAACTGGGTGATTATAAAGGTGCTCTACAGGTGTCTCCAAAGGTACATGTTGGGTTGGCGTATTTCGAGATTAGGATTTGTCACTCCGATCGTCGGAGAGGTATCTCTAGGCCCTCTCGGTAATGCACATCACTTAAGCCTTGCAAGCATTGCAACTAATGAGTTAGTTGCGGGATGATGTATTACGGAACGAGTAAAGAGACTTGCCGGTAACGAGATTGAACTAGGTATTGGATACCGACGATCGAATCTCGGGCAAGTAACATACCGATGACAAAGGGAACAACGTATGTTGTTATGCGGTTTGACCGATAAAGATCTTCATAGAATATGTAGGAGCCAATATGAGCATCCAGGTTCCGCTATTGGTTATTGACCGAAGACGAGTCTCGGTCATGTCTACATTGTTCTCGAACCCGTAGGGTCCGCACGCTTAAGGTTTCAATGACAGTTATATTATGAGTTTATGAGTTTTGATGTACCGAAGGAGTTCAGAGTCCCGGATGTGATCACGGACATGACGAGGAGTCTCGAAATGGTCGAAACATAAAGATTGATATATTGGAAGCCTATGTTTGGATATCGGAAGTGTTCCGGGTGAAATCGGGATTTTACCGGAGTACCGGGAGGTTACCGGAACCCCCCGGGAGGTATATGGGCCTTAGTGGGCCTTAGTGGAAGAGAGGAGAGGTGGCCAGAGATGGGCCACGCGCCTCTCCCCCCTTGGTCCGAATAGGACAAGGAGAGGGGCCGGCCCCCCTTCCTCCTCTCTCTCCTCTTTGCCCCCTCCATGAATCCTATTCCAACTAGGAAAAGGGGGGGGGGGGAGTCCTACTCCCGGAGAGAGTAGGACTCCTCCTGGCGTGCCTCCTCTTGGCCCCCCCTTGAGCCTTTATATACGGAGACAGGGGCACCCCCTAGAGACACAAGTTGATCCACGTGATCATATTCTTAGCCGTGTGCGGTGCCCCCTTCCACCATAGTCCTCGATAATATTGTAGCAGTGCTTAGGCGAAGCCCTGCGACATTAGTACATCAAGATCGTCACCACGCCGTCGTGCTGACAGAACTCTTCCCCGACACTTTGCTGGATCGGAGTCCGGGGATCGTCATCGAGCTGAATGTGTGCTAGAACTCGGAGGTGCCGTAGTTTCGGTGCTTGATCGGTCGGGCCATGAAGACGTACGACTACATCAATCGCGTTGTCATAACGCTTCTGCTATCGGTCTACGAGGGTACGTAGACAACACTCTCCCCTCTCATTGCTATGCATCACCATGATCTTGCGTGTGCGTAGGATTTTTTTTGAAATTACTACGTTCCCCAACAGAGAGATGGGGAACGGGTGCAGAGCCTCGCTGGACGGAGCTTGCAGGCGGCTGCACGGTCGACGAGGTTGGCAGGGAGGCCTCGCTGGTGGCCGGTCGGCAGTGAGGCAAGCAACAAAGCAGGCGGGAGGCGCGTCCATGGGGAACAACGCGAGAAGGAGGTCGATGAAGGAAGGCCATGGCACCATGGGGGAAGGAGGAGTAGAGGCAGGCTTGTCGGCGGTTGCGCCATGGAGGTGCTGGTCGCCGGCAGGGGCGGTTGGAGGTAGCAGCAAGGTGTGGCGCTACGGGGTGAGGGAGAGAGCGAGAGGAGGGAGGAGCGAGGCGGCGGAGATGGTTGCGGGCGCGGGTGCTAGAGAGAGGGAGATGGGGTTCGGGTGAAGGAGCTCCTCTCCCTCGGCTCGATGAGTGCGGGCGTGTGTGGCGGCGGGGAAGCGGGCAGGCGCGGAAATTTAGGAGGAGGGGTAGGTAGCTGCCCAAAATGGAAGGGGAGGTGGTTTATGTAGGGCAGGTTCTAGGGTTAGGGGGTTTAGGGGGGTTTTCGGAGCCTCCGATCTTGATCCGACGGCTCCGGACGCGAGGAGGGGTAGGTTGGAGCTTGTGGGCTGTGCAGAAGGCCTCGGGCTGAGAGGAGAGAAGAGAGAGGGAGGCCCGGCGTCTGTTTCCGGAGACCGAAAACGTCCGACGTTTGACCGGCTATAATGCCGCTATAGTTTAACGGCTGGGCTATCAAACGAGCTCCGAATGCGATGAAACTTGGCAGGCGGCCTACTGATAACAAAACAACACCACACGCCAACTTTCATCCCATTCCGAGAACATTTTCCGGCCACTTATAAAATAATATTTCAGACGTGCCGCGGGCGCATGCAAGTGTGGACGGGCTCAGAACGGACGACAGAAAGAACTAGGAGACCCGGACGGATGCAAGTTTTGAAAACATGCAGATGAAATGCAGATGATAACATGGCAAAGATGCGACACGCAAGCAAATGACAAGGCAACAACAACGAATAACTGGAAGACACCTGGCGCAACAGTCTCGGGGTGTTACAACACTCCACTACAAGAGGATCTCGTCCCGAGATCTAAGATGGCACCGGAGAAAAAACGGAAGAGGAAGAGAAGAGGTAAAACTAAGTTGCTTCTTTGACGAATGAGTGAAACCAAAGAACGTTGAGCGGTTAAACAATAGAAAGAAAGAATACAACGGAGATGAACAAAATTGTAAACACTCCGTTAGAAAAGAGGAACAAGGAACATTACTAGAACCTTGTAGGTTGAAAGACATAAGAAAAGGGTTGCAATGGACAAGAAGTACATGCAAGCACTCCGGTAGAAACGAGATGTACAAGGAACGATAAGGATCAATTACGACAACACTCCGGTTAAACAAGATAGAGAAGGAATAAGAATGATATAATTTGGACAGCACCCCGACTGTAAATGGAAAGAATTCAACATGAATTTGACAAGATGAGAGGATACTTGATGAGATCAACAACAGACTACGTCCAGAACTATTGAAAGAATGGCACAAGGGGTAAGAAAGATTTCAAACAGCACTCCGGTTGAGAAAAGAGGTAAAACTTGATAAGATGAAAGAACTAGAATGAGAACACAACAATCCGGTTAAATGGATAAGCAAAGGAAAGAGCATGATCTTGGTAAAACGAGATGATAGGACGAAGAGAGCAACATCACCATGCCTCCGGAACAAATGAATGGAAAACTAGATGGTTGGAAAGAAAAGAACGGAGAAGAAGAATGACAACTCTCGCAAATAAAGTTGAAAGAGCATGCTTACAAAGAAAAAGGTTGAACGGAGTTGTTGGATTATCAACAACGAAAGCATAAGCTTGATGTGGGCTAATGGAAAACATCTCGAAATCTTGAGGTGAAATTCTGCCACCAACGAAAAACAATGGATTGGATTGCTATGAACAAGCAGGCGAGAAACTTATCTCACCGGGAGGATAAATGAAGAACTTGGGTTGTTTATAACCACCATAAATAGCAACAGTCCTTAGGGAACGCTTTAGGTGAAATATGACCCAAGATAACTCCAATGAAGAGATTGATGGATTGAAAAGATGTCCTGAATGAACTGAAAATGATGGATTTAAGATATGTCACTCTTGAAAACTTGTGAATCATGAAAAACGAAGGGAAATTATCAACAATGACATAACACCACATCAAATGATAAGGTAGAAAGAATTGCACTTCGGAATGCAAGATGAAGAATGCTTGAACTCCTCAAAACAAGACATGTGTTGAACACCATGTTTAATTTTGAGTATAGCTTGGCAGATCTTAACTCCGAGAGAAATCTTGAAGAACAATTGAAGAGTGAAAAGAATCCTTGATGAACCACCATGTAGCCTCCATGAAGAACTCTGGTAATAAAAGAATGATCAAAAGGAAGTGAAGGATGCAAATAATAAGATTGAAGCCTTGCAATGATTAGTTGGAGCTTCGTGATGATATAATTGAAAGATCTTGGAACTCCGGGAAGAAAAGATGAAACAATTGAAACCGAGAATTTTGATGAACCTCCGGAATAAGGAATTAATCACTTGGATGGAACAATAATAAGAATTACGTTATGCACATCCTTCACCAATTTAGATTGATGGAAAGCAACGGATTTGGCATACTACTTATTTTCGTTGAGAAAGGTTAAGAAAGATATAGCACAATCTTAGGAAGGTCTTCAACAAACCACCGGTAGGATTTGGAAACAACAAATAAATTGATATGAGAACAACGGAAGAGGAATGTTGAATGAACCACCGTAAGAATTGAAAATGAGCGAAGAAAAGATAAGGAAAACACCGAGAAGAATTGGAGAATGAATGAAGATACTTGAGGGAATTTAGATACATGAGTATGAAGAGATCACAAATTGATTAGAGAATATTTGAATGATGCACCGGTAAGATTTTGAGAATGAGAGCTGAAAGCTGAGAATGAATAAACCTGAAATGATGGCCTCCAGAGAATTAGACCGAAAAGACTCCTGAACTGCTCCGGATGGGTGAAAAGAATTCTCACAATCGAAAACAATTATGAGAGGATGGCATCAAGCTAGAACCACGCATCTATGAGAGAACGGATAAGATTTGGAGCTAAAACTCTTCTTCGGTCTTCAAATTTTTAGAATGACGATGAGAACCACCATGACAATTGATGAGACACTCCGAGAGAATCCAAAAACGAAGAGGTTTAGCCAACGATGAAAAGAGTTATAAGATCTTGGAGGAACCATCTGACTGATGATAATTCATTCTTACGTCAAACTTTGAAAGATTTGAGAATAGCTCTGGTAAAATTAGAAGAGTCAGGTAAGATCCTGGAAAAAGACCTGTGGGTTAGGGCCCACTCAAAGAAACACCGTTGAATGATTTGAAAGAGAGATTACCCGGTAGAATTAAATGGCTTGAATGAGTTAACAATCTCGAAAGAGCTTGAACTAATACAGAGTGGAAGCACGAATCTTCAAGATATCTTCAGCACTCCAGAACAAATGAATAGCGAGGAGCGGATGATTAAGAGGTGCACTGGCATGAGAAAGCATTCGAAACGAGGAAACGGGATATGATCAACACCAAAAGCTTGATTTGAATCCACATGAGAAGATAAAAGAAACGAAGAATGGTGAACTTGAAGCTCCGTTAGTATCTTCCTGAGAATCACCGGATAAGAACATTGACGGAAAAGAATGGAGAGACTTCCCATCAATAAAAAGATACTTGAATAAGAAATCTGAGTCCTTGAAGAAAAAGAAAGGGTGGGAGGGCGGGAAAACAAAGGCAACTTGGGACGGATGAAACAAATACTGTTGAGAAGACTTAGAGTTGATCTTGCGAATGTTGAAAATGATCGGATCCACTTGAAGAGAAACACACTGGTTGAAAAAATATTGACATGACAATCTCGATTATCATGAAGGATTAGTATTCACATAGAAATATGAGAACACCGCTTAGGAAAGGTATGGAATCAACACTTGACTTTGAAGCAACTCGAATACCACAACTCAAAACAAAACAAAGGATTGGCTTGCAAAATCAGCTGGAAACAAACATATGATAGATCCCATATCGTATCATGTGTCTGTTGGAAGGAATTCCTACGTGATACTTGAATTCCCACTTATAAACTCCCAAAACTTTAAGGTTATGCAATCAGGTGTTGGGGATACAGGGGAAGCATAATATCTCACCAAAAACTAACAAATCCTACATCCAGCCGTATCCATCCTTCAACACATAACCAAGAAACCTTCAGAAATCATGTACCTCAACCTTCGAAAAGCATCCATTATACGAGTTATGGAAATACTCCCGAACTCCCGCCCCAGTACTGGGTGGCGTCGAGGTTATCTCACCAACAACTGCATAAAAGAGATTTTCGATGTCGGCGAAACTCAGGTATTCCAGAACTGCAACGATAAAATTGTGACGACAACACCTCGGAGCTCAACTCCCCGGGACACTGCCACAACCCCTAAATGTCAGGAGGCACCAAGAACAATGTTCTCGTCACAAAACCATCAGAAAGATTCCAAGATACCCGCGTGATCCTAAAAAAAATTCGTGAAATTTAAGGAGAGAAGAGTCAAAACTCTACGTCAGGAGGCCTCACCAGAGCGATGAAGGGACTGAGGAGTAAAAAGAATCCTACTCTCCGATATATATAATCCTAAGACTCAAAACATTTTCTTCTAAACTCAACAACGTCAGCGATTCGATCAAGCAGGGGGCTCCTAAGTCGGGGAAGGCTCTGATTACCAACTTGTAACACCCACAATGCGGCTATATCTCCCACGTGTCAGGGCACGACCTAGAGGCATAGCCGCATGGTAGGTTTGTCGCAAGAGGGGTAATCTTCGCACAATCCCATGTACTGAATAAGAAAGGGATAAAGAGTTGGCTTACAATCGCCACTTCACACAAATACAAGTTAAACATACATCATCCAAAATACAATCAAGGTCCGACTATGGAACCAAAATAAAAGAAGACAACCCCAAATGCTAGATCCCCGATCGTCCCAACTGGGCTCCACTACTGATCATCAGGAAAAGAAACATAACAACGAACAAGATCTTCATCAAGCTCCCACTTGAGCTCGGTTGCGTCACCTGCACTGGTATCATCGGCACCTGCAACTGCTTGGAAGTATCTGTGAGTCACAAGGACTCAGCAATCTCACACCCGCGAGATCAAGACTATTTAAGCTTATGGGTAGGAAAGGGTAGTGAGGTGGAGCTGCAGCAAAGCACTAAGCATATATGGTGGCTAACTTACGCAAAAGAGAGCGAGAAGAGAAGCAAAGCAAGGTCAAGAAGCTAAAAGTGATCAAGAAGTGATCCTGAAACTACTTAAGTTCAAGCATAACACAAGAACCGTGTTCACTTCCCAGACTCCGCCGAGAAGAGACCATCACGGCTACACACGCGGTTGGTTCATTTTAAATTAATTTATGTGTCAAGTTCTCTACAACCGGATATTAACAAATTCCCATCTACCCATAACTGCGGGCACAGCTTTCGAAAGTTCAAACCCTGTAGGGGTGTCCCAACTTAGCCCATCAGAAGCTCTCACGGTCAACGAAGGATATTCCTTCTGCCAGGAAGACCCGATCAGACTCAGAATGCCGGTTACAAGACATTTCCACAATGGTAAAACAAGACCAGCAAAGCCAGCCGGACGTGCCGACAAATCCCGATAGGAGCTACACATATCTCGTTCTCAGGGCACACCGGATGAGCCAGGCGTTGGGCTGGCATAGACCTTGGTTGCCCAGGGGGCACCCGACATCGCTCAGGTTGGACCAACACTTAGAGAAGCACTGGCCCGGGTGGGGGGGGGGGTTAAAATAAAGATGACCCTCGGGCTCCGGAAACCCAACGGAAAAAGGCTAGGTGAGGCAAATGTAAAACCAAGGTTGGGCCTTGCTGGAGGAGTTTTATTCAAAGTGAACTGTCAAGGGGTTCCCATAACACCCAACCGCGTAAGGAATGCAAAATCAAGGAACATAACACTGGTATGACGGAAACTAGGGCGGCAAGAGTGGAACAAAACACCAGGCATAAGGCCGAGCCTTCCACCCTTTACCAAGTATATAGGTGCATTAAAGTAAATAAGATATAATAATGATATCCCAACAATATCCATGTTCCAACATGGAACAAACTTCATCTTCAACTGCAACTAGCAATGCTATAAGAGGGGCTGAGCAGAAGCGGTAACATAGCCAAACAACGTTTTGCTAGGAAGGTGGGTTAGAGGCTTGACATGGCAATATGGGAGGCATGATATAGCAAGTGGTAGGTATCGCGTCATAGCAAAAGAGCGAGCAACTAGCAAGAAAAGATAGAAGTGATTTCAAGGGTATGGTCATCTTGCCTGAGATCCTACAAGGAAGAAGAACGAGTCCATGAAGAAGACAAACGGACGTAGTCGAACGGATCCTCACACCTCCAGAACGAAACCGAAGCTAACGAGAGAAGCAACCCGGAAAGAAGCAAGCAACATAGTAAACAACCATCACATAAACATGGCATGATGCACAACCAATTATGATGCATGTCCGGTTTAATGATTCATGGCATGGCAAAGTGCACAAACAATACTACAAATTAAGTGGAGCTCAATATGCATCGGGATGCATATTGACAAAACACCACATTCCATTATTTAGTTCGCTCCTGATTAGGTACTCAACAAAATTAAATGTTGGTTAACATGGCAAGTGGTGAAACATGAGTAAAATACACAACTAGGCATTTTAAATGAGGCCGGAAACATCAAACAACAATTCCGGTAAATACTCATGTGCATTAGCAATTTAATGCAACAACAAATATAACCATTTTTAAATGTTGTTATCATGATGCGGATGACATATGCAAGTTTATGCAAGTTTTATGAAAGTGTTGATAAGAGCATTTTATGAAGCATTAGTCATCGTGGCGGAAACGAAAGGGGTGCCACGGCAACGAATCCGAAAATGGTGCCACGACAACATATCGGTTCCGGTAGCTCATGGAGATACCGGTGCAAAAGGAAAAGTGACGTGAGCGTGTCATGCAAGATGGTGGGGTGATCCCGGTAACCGGGTTCCCACGGGTTAGCGGCAAACGAGGAGGACCGAGCAAGCAGCGATTCGACCATGGTGCAAACATGGGCATCTCATACAATACATGCATTTGTTCTCGGACGGTCATTCTCGGCGGTTATACCTTCAAAGCATGCGTTTCGAAGCGGATCGGTTTGATGGGATGTCGACGGAAGTAGACATTCATGGGTCGTAGTGGGAAGTAGTCGTACTCGCGAACTGGTCAGATCCACGGTGAGGGTAGTCGTTCACGGCGCGTGTGTCCCGCGGTTCTTCGGACAACCGTAGTTGTTCACGGTTCATAGACGGACTTGACGGGTCCGAGGGCTCTGGCCATCGTGGTACTTGGCGCAACACCGTGTAGTCGTACATTTGAAGAGGAACTTGGCCATCCGAAGGTGTACTTGGTGAACAACGGTCGTCGTGGTACTCGTCGGTCCACGAAGTCGTTCTCGTAGGTCTTGGCGTTTCGTTCGGTACTTGTTCGGGCATCCGTGTGGTCTTGTCGGTCATGTACTTGGAGAAATTCCATGGAGACGGTCTTGGCAGGCAACGAGCAGCGACGCGGTGTACCGACGTAGCAACGCAGGCGGGTGCTCGAGCAGGACTTGGCGCCGATCGTCGTCCTCGCGTTCTCGCACGACAAAAGCAGGGGATGGAAGGAAAAGCACGGCAAGGAGGAAGGCCATGGTAGAGACAGGCGCTGGGCACTTGGGGCACCGGCGGCAGCCTCAGCAAGGAGAAGGGCGCGACGGGGTGGCCTGGAGGTCAAGGAGGCAGGCGGGTTCGTGGGAAGAACTGGCGCGGGGAGCTCCTCTTTGGAGCGCGAGCGAGGAGGGAGAGAGATGGGGAATGGGCGGGGAGCCTCGCTGGACGGAGCTTGCAGGCGGCTGCGCGGTCGACGAGGTTGGCAGGGAGGCCTCGCTGGTGGTCGGTCAACGGTGAGGCAAGCAACAAAGCAGGCGGGAGGCGTGTCCATGGGGAACGACTTGAAGAGAAGGTCGACGAAGGAAGGCCATGGCACCATGGGGGAAGGAGGAGTAGAGGCAGGCTTGTCGGCGGTGGCGCCATGGAGGTGCTGGTCGCCGGCAGGGGCGGTTGGAGGTAGCAGCGAGGCGTGGCGCTATGGGGTGAGGGAGAGAGCGAGAGAAGGGAGGAGCGAGGCGGCGGAGATGGTTGCGGGCGCGGGTGCTAGAGAGAGGGAGACGGGGTTCGGGCGAAGGAGCTCCTCTCCCTCGGCTCGTTGGGTGCGGGCCTGTGTGGCGGCGGGGAAGTGGGCGGGCGCGGAAATTTAGGAGGAGGGGTAGGTAGCTGCCCAAAATGGAAGGGGAGGTGGTTTATATAGGGCAGGTTCTAGGGTTAGGGGGTTTAGGGGGGTTTTTGGAGCCTCCGATCTCGATCTGACGGCTCCAGACACGAGGAGGGGTAGGTTGGAGCTTGTGGTCTGTGCAAAAGGCCTCGGGCTGAGAGGAGAGAAGAGAGAGGGAGGCCCGACGTCTGTTTCCGGAGACCGAAAACGTCCGACGTTTGACTGGCTATAATGCCGCTATAGTTTAACGGTTGGGCTATCAAACAAGCTCCGAATACGATGAAACTTGGCAGGCGGCCTACTGACAACAAAACAACACCGCACGCCAACTTTCATCCCATCCCGAGAACATTTTCCAGCCACTTATAAAATAATATTTCATACGTGCCGCGGGAGCGTGCAAGTGTGGACAGGCTCAGAACGGACGACGGAAAGAACTGGGAGACCCAGACGCATGCAAGTTTTGAAAACATGCAGATGCAATGCGGATGATGACATGGCAAAGATGCGACACACAAGCAAATGACAAGGCAACAACAACGAATAACTGGAAGACACCTGGCGCAACAGTCTCGGGGCGTTACAAGCATCCATGCACTCGAAGAGAATCGAGCAGCTGTGCAAGCTACTCCATGAGAGAGAAAGGATTGTGGGGTTGGGCCGGTAAAATAAGGAGCCAGATAGTCAGTGCTAAACTCTAAAATGAGGTATATCTTTTAGGAAAATATAACCAATGACGAAGCTAATATGTGTTTTGGGGGAGGGCATGTGCCCCCCCCGGGTTTGTGAAAAAATTGGTTTCAAAACCGTTGCACACGCCACTGATTGTAACTATATTTTTCTAAAGAGATAGGCCTCATTTTAGTCTTCAGCACAAATCCCTCGATTTTACGGGCTCGCCCCTAGCGTTACCCCTACGCAGTTCTAGTCTAATGCCAGTATGATCAATATGCTCAGCCTATGTAAACATCATGTGTACCTCTTAACTGTGATACTTGTACCCTTGACAAAAAAAGACAACAAAAGCTGACATGTATGTATATGGTCAAAGGTGAAGGCAACTACTACTTCCTTTATGGTCTTTGTGAATAATTAATAAAATGCCTGCATGCATCGTCTGGATGTAGCGGCCAGGGGTATATCCTCCTTTTCAAAAAAAATTGCTACTGCCGACACTGTTGTTGGAGAGAGGGAAGCTGGGATCGTTGTTGCGCTGGATGATGAATCTGGCACTCTCGAGGCGGTTCGTTCTATCGATCCAACATTCCTGAACTGGAAGTACATTTCTATGGCATTTCTTGTCATGTTGCCCGCTGCTCTTGTGCATCAACCACTAATGCAATCTGTAGTAAACAGGTACTCCCTCCGTCTCAAAATAAGTGTCTCAAACTTAGTACAATTTTATATTAGAGTTAGTATAAAGTTGAGACACTTATTTTGGGACGGAGGGAGTAGTACGGAATAGGTCATGTCTTGTAATGATGCAGAAATGCCAATCTTATTTCTCTTCAGAATTTTTGGTACGGATAGACAATTTTGGTAGTAGCCGCCGTCTTATCTGGAGTGGAAGGCAGTCTCGAAAAGTCTTATATTTTGAGACGAAGACAGTAGCAACATATTTTCTTGAAGATATCTCTGAACAATGCAGTGACATTCCATAGCTTCAGTACTAGTTTTTTTTCACGAATACGCTCGAGGGCGTATCTTTCCATTGATAGGTAGAAGAAAATACAGGGTTGCAACCTCAATCAACGTACACTAGCAGGCGTTGATGAGGCTACATTGGAGTAGTGGAAGAAGGGGTTGCTCAGCCCCAAAACATCGCGGTCAGGTTACAGGGATGATCGATGTCAATCCTATAGCTCCTGCTCGTCCCCAGTGCCGGGCTCCGTCCTTGATGCTCGTGAGCAGCTGGGCATGGGATGGCTAAGCATTGTTGAAGATGATTGTGTTTCTTTGCTTCCAGATGGCCCAGGCTGTGATGATGGCGAGGGAAGCAAAACCCTTGCGAAGGCAGCTGGGGGCGGCAGCTGAAGGAAATATGCCCTAGAGGCAATGATAAAGTTATTATTTATTTCCTTATTTCATGATAAATGTTTATTATTCATGCTAGAATTGTATTAACCGGAAACATAATACATGTGTGAATACATAGACAAACACAGTGTCACTAGTATGCCTCTACTTGACTAGCTCGTTGAAGAAAGATGGTTGAGTTTCCTAGCCATAGACATGAGTTGTTATTTGTTCAACGGGATCACATCATTAGGAGAATGATGTGATTGACTTGACCCATTTCGTTAGCTTAGCACTTGATCGTTTAAGTTTACTGCTATTGCTTTCTTCATGACTTATACATGTTCCTATGACTATGAGATTGTGCAACCCCCGAATACCGAAGGAACACTTTGTGTGCTACCAAACGTCACAACGTAACTAGGTGATTATAAAGGTGCTCTATAGGTGTCTCCAATGGTGTTCGTGGAGTTGGCATAGATCAAGAATAGGATTTGTCACTCCGATTGTCAGAGAGGTATCTTTGGGCCCTCTCGGTAATGCACATCACTATAAGCCTTGCAAGCAATGCAACTAATGAGTTAGTTGCTGGATGATGCATTACAGAACGAGTAAAGAGAATTGCCGGTAACGAGATTGAACTAGGTATTGAGATACCGACGATCGAATCTCGGACAAGTAACATACCGATGACAAAGGGAACACCGTATGTTGTTATGCGGTTTGACCGATAAAGATCTTTGTAGAATATGTAGGAACCAATATGAGCATCCAGGTTCCGCTATTGGTTATTGACCGGAGACATGTCTCGATCATGTCTACATAGTTCTCGAACCCATAGGGTCCGCACGCTTAAATTTCTATGACGATCGGTATTATGAGTTTTTATGTTTTGATTTACCGAAGGTAGTTCGGAGTCCCGGATATGATCACGGACATGACGAGGAGTCTCGAAATGGTCGAGATGTAAAGCTCGATACATTGGATGACTATGTTCGGACACCGGAAGGGTTCCGGGAGGTTTCAGACATATATCGGAGTACCGGGGGTTACCGGAACCCCCCGGGAAGCTATTGGGCCTTATGGGCCTTAGTGGAGAAGAGATAGGGCAGCCAGGAGGTGGCGCGCGGCCCCCCTTGCCCCAATCCAAATTGGACAAGGGGAAGGGGTGGCGGCCCCCCTCTCCTTCCTTCTCTCCACCTCCTCCTTCCCCCTTCTCCTTCTTGGAATAGGAAAGGGAGGGGGCAAACCTACTTGGAGTAGGATTGCCCCCCTTGGGCATGCCTCTCCCTTGGCCGGCCCTCTCCTCCTCCCTCCTTTATATACGGGGGTAGGGGGGCACCCCAAAGACACAACAATTGATCTGTTGATCTCTTAGCCGTGTGCGGTGCCCCCCTCCACCATAATCCACCTCGGTTATATCGTAGCGGTGCTTAGGCGAAGCCCTACGACGGTAGCTTCATCAACATTGTCACCACGCCGTCGTGCTGACGAAACTCTCCCTCGAGCTCTACTGGATCGTGAGTTCGCGGGACGTCACCGAGCTGAACGTGTGCTGAAGGCGGAGGTGCCGTACGTTCGGTGCCGAGGATCGGTCGATCGTGAAGACGTACCACTACATCAACCATGTTGTTATAACGCTTCCGCTTAACGGTCTATGAGGGTACGTGGACGACACTCTCCCCTCTCGTTGTTATGCATCACCATGATCTTGCGTGTGCGTAGGAAAATTTTGAAATTACTACGTTCCCCAACAGTGGCATCCGAGCCAGGTTTATGCGTAGATGTTATATGCACGAGTAGAACACAAGTGAGTTGTGGGCGATACAAGTCATACTGCTTACCAGCATGTCATACTTTGATTCGGCGGTATTGTTGGATGAAGCAGCCCGGACCAACATTACACGTACGCTTACGCGAGACTGGTTCTACCGACATGCTTTGCATACAGGTGGCTGGCAGGTGTCAGTTTCTCCAACTTTAGTTGAACCGAGTGTGCCTACGTCCGGTCCTTGAGAAGGTTAAAACAACACTAACTTGACAAACTATCGTTGTGGGTTTGATACGTAGGTAAGAACGGTTCTTGCTCAGCCCGTAGCAGCCACGTAAAACTTGCAACAACAAAGTAGAGGACGTCTAACTTGTTTTTACAGGGCATGTTGTGATGTGATATGGTCAAGACATGATGCTATATTTATTGTATGAGATGATCATGTTTTGTAAACGGAGTTATCGACAACTGGCAGGATCCATATGGTTGTCACTTTATTGTATGCAATGCAATTGCTATGTAATTGCTTTACTTTATCACTAAGCGGTAGCGATAGTCGTAGAAGCAATAGTTGGCGAGACGACAACGATGCTACGATGGAGATCAAGGTGTCGCGCCGGTGACGATGGTGATCATGACGGTGCTTTGGAGATGGAGGTCAAAGGCACAAGATGATGATGGCCATATCATATCACTTATATTGATTGCATGTGATGTTTATCCTTTATGCATCTTATTTTGCTTTGTTTGACGGTAGCATTATAAGATGATCTCTCACTAAATTTCAAGGTAAAAAATGTTCTCCCTGAGTATGCACCGTTGCCAAAGTTCGTCGTGCCGAGACATCACGTGATGATCGGGTGTGATAAGCTCAACGTTCATCTACAACGGGTGTAAGATAGTTTTGCACACGTAGAATACTCATGTTAAACTTGACGAGCCTAGCATATGCAGATATGGCCTCGGAACACTGAGACCGAAAGGTCGAGCGTGAATCATATAGTAGATATGATCAACATAGTGATGTTCACCATTGAAAACTACTCCATTTCACATGATGATCGGTTATGGTTTAGTTGATATGGATCACGTGTTCACTTAGATGATTAGAGGGATGTCTATCTAAGTGGGAGTTCTTAAGTAATATGATTAATTGAACTTAAATTTATCATGAACTTAGTACCTGATAGTATTTTGCTTGTCTATGTTATTGTAGATAGATGGCACGTGCTGTTGTTCCGTTGAATTTTAATGCGTTCCTTGAGAAAGCAAAGTTGAAAGATGATGGTAGCACACGGTCTGGGTCCATAACTTGAGGATTATCCTCATTGCTGCACAGAAGAATTACGTCCTGGAAGCACCGCTGGATGCCAAACCCGCTGCAGGAGCAACGCCAGATGTTATGAACGTCTGGCAGAGCAAAGCTGATGACTAGTCAATAGTTCAGTGTGCCATGCTTTACGGCTTAGAACCGGGACTTCAACGATGTTTTGAATGTCATGGAGCATATGAGATGTTCCAGGAGTTGAAGTTAATATTTCAAGCAAATGCCCGTATTGAGAGATATGAAGTCTCCAATAAGTTCTACAGCTGCAAGATGGAGGAGAATAGTTCTGTCAGTGAATATATACTCAGAATGTCTGGATATCATAACCACTTGACTCAGCTGGGAGTTAATCTTCCAGTTGATAGTGTCATTGACAAAGTTCTTCAATCACTGCCACCAAGCTACAAGAGCTTTGTGATGAACTATAATATGCAAGGGATGGATAAGACAATTCCCGAGCTCTTCGCAATGCTAAAGGCTGCGGAGGTAGAAATCAAGAAGGAGCATCAAGTGTTGACGGTCAACAAGACCACCGGTTTCAAGAAAAGGGGTAAAGGAAAGAAGAAAGGGAACTTCAAGAAGAACGGCAAACAAGTTGCTGCTCAAGAGAAGAAACCCAAGTCTGGACCTAATCCTGAGACTGAGTGCTTCTACTGCAAAGGGACTGGTCACTGGAAGCGGAACTGCCCCAAGTATTTGGCGGATAGGAAGGATAGCAAGGTGAACAAATGTATATGTGATATACATGTTATTGATGTGTGCCTTACTAGAGCTCGCAGTAGCACCTGTGTATTTGATACTGGTTCTGTTGCTAATATTTGCAACTCGAAATAGGGACTACAGATTAAGCGAAGACTGGTGGAGCATCTCCCATGACGGAGTAGAGAGGATTCTGTCGTTCCGGATAAGCGTGGGGTTCACCTGCTCGTTAGAATAAGTATAACGCCTCCCATGAAGGTAGATGTCCCGGAGGGCAAGGTCAGAGATAAGGCGGCGGAAGCGATTCATCATGCTGCGATTTACGCGATTGTTACTCTTGTCAGCCATCGAGGCTATCATGTTGAAGTCGCCCCCGATAATCCAAGGTCCTGAAAAGGACGAGTGGAGGTCATGCAGCTTGGCGAGGAACTCAAGATTGCTAGCGTCATCTTGAGGGTTGTAAATGCCCGTGATCCACCACGGGTCGTAGCCCACGGGGGTTGTGACAGTGGCTAAGACGTGATATGTGCCAACGTAGCGGTTGGATAACGCAACCAGATCGGGCTACCACGCGAGAAGGATGCCACCGCGGGTGCCATCAGCGGGGAGGAAGTAGAAGTCCTGGAAGGCCCCTCCTAAAGTTTCTGCGACGATTTGGGGGGTAACATTGGAGAGCTTCGTCTCTTGAAGACAAACTTTGCATGGAGAAGCAGCTGAGATGACAGAACGGACCGCCGTGCGTTTGGCCCCATTGTTAAGACCGCGCATGTTCCAGAAAACAACTTTTCTGTTTTGATACATAGGAAGGATGGGGGCAGGGTACACAACAAGAGTGTTGGTCAGATCTAGACAAAGCGAGAGGGCAGCGGGGCGTGGCTGGATATCATGCCCGGAGGCACCCGCCAACCATAGAAGTCCGCGAAAGCTTGAACGATGTCAGCTGGAAGGGGCTCCTCGAAGATCTTGGTGTACTTCTGAAGGATGGCTGGGGAAACGGGCTCGTCATTCTTAAGCACGCCCAGTCGCCGCAGAAGCACATGCTTGGCCTTGGATTCGGAGTCCAGCCCATGGTCTGCGGCTACGATCCTGCCACTCCGCCTTGGCGTGAAGTTGGAAGGGATGGCACCTCGTTTTCGCCGCTGCACCGGTGTGGCGAGGACGGGTGTCAACGCTGCCCGGATGGAGCTTAGGTAGCTTGTTGTGGCATCTGCAGCGGGCTGGTCAGGAGGTGAAGGGGCGGCGAGACCAGTGTTGGGGGGACGTGGCTCATCCACCGCCACGGAAACGGGCGTGGTAGCATGCACATGCATTGGCTGTGCATGGGCGCCAGGCTACAGGGTGGGGCACCGGTCTGGTTGCGAATCCTCCTCGGGGAGCGGGGAAGCAGGGGAAGGGATGGCCTGCCTCGGATCCACAGCCTGGTCCACGCTGCATGGCCGTGAGGAAAGCGCTGCAGGGCTAGGGCCAGCCTCCACGGGATGCGAGCTGGTATCCCCCATAGCCTCCTCGGGGAAAGCGAGCGCGGGGGCCGACAAGGCTGCAAAAGGCGTGCTAGGCATCGCGCGGGCCACATCTTGACCAGCCGCATGAGCAGGGACAAGGGCAAGCGCTCGTGGGGCATTGGCGGAAGACGCTCCAACAGCCGGCAAGGTGACAACATCAGAGGACTGCAGGTGTAGGGGCGTGCCAGGGGGCGCTGATCGGGATCAGCAGAGACCTGGGTTTGAACGGGCGAGGACCTAGTCGTTGCCAGCGGAGGACCAGGAATACGCTGGTCATCGCACTGATCATCAGGGCCCACCGTGGTTTGGACCGATGCGGCAGGTGGAGCCCGAGACAGCCTTTCCCGAACAGGGGCCCACAGCGCGGCTGCGCCCACCGCGGGGTAGGGGCCTAGGATGCCCTGGAAGGTTCTGGAGCGCTGTAAGGTCCGGCGGCACCACCCACCTCCGGCATCCGTGGATGAGCCGGCGCGGCGGGGTGACGGGTTTCGAGGGCGGCAAGGGAAGTCATGGACGCGCGGCCAAGCTGGCGGCACCGGAGGCTGGTGATCATCATTGCCCGCCTCATTGTGACGCTCGGATAATTAAGCTACAGTAACCCTCTACTAATGATGCCGTGTCACCGCTATCACTATAGTTAATCTCGCGTTAGTTCAAAATCGATTCAAAATTCATATTTGGAATAAAGTCAAACAATAAAAGTTTTCAAATATTAAAACTAAAATGTTCTGAATGTGGCCAATAATCCATAATAATTATTAGTGAGTAAACCACATTTTTATAAAGTAATTAAAGGCAATGAACTAACTACAACAGCAAGAAAAACAATTATTAAATGCGTTTTAGAAATAATAAAATATTAAACTATTTTATTTAATTGCCCAAATCTAATGGGGCGGTAGCATATTTATTTATACTAAAATTTGAAACTAGTTCATTATTTCATAAAAAACCTTAGTAGACAATAATAAAATAAAAAACAAAAAAAGAAACTAAAACAAATGAAAAAAAAACAAAACCAAACAAAATAAAAGAAGAACACCCTACTGGGCTTCGGCCCATCAGGCCGCCTTGCAGGCCCAACCGGCCGCGCCCCCACTCCCCCGAACCCAAACCACCCTCCCCCACTCACTCCCATTCCTCCCGCCATGTTCCACTCCTCTTCCCCTCGATCTGGATCGGGGGGCAGCGACCCCGTCGCCCTCGCGACCCAACGCCGCCGCCGCACACCGACTCGGTCCAGCTTCACCCTCGCCGCTCGACGCCATCGCCGGAGCCACCCCGCCGGATCGCCGCCTCGCCGCCTCGCCGTCCTCTTCGTTGCTGACCTCGTCACCGTCCTCCTCCCCACGGGTCGCCCCCGAGCCCATTGCCATGCCCCTCCTGCTCCCCTGTGAGCCGCCACCTCCCTCCTCCACCCTCTCCTCCTCTATGCGCGCGCCCCGCTGTCCGCCTGCGCACGCGTCGCGCTCGCTCGCCTGCCGTCACCCACGCCTGTAGCCGCCGTCTCCACTCCGCCTGGCAGTGCTTGGCCTCACCTCCTTGGTCGCGCCCCCGCGGGCGCTCGCGTCGCGCGCACCCCCATTCCCCCGTATGCTCCGTGCTTGAGCTCCGAACGGGCTCGCGTCCGCCGTGCCCGTCGCCCTGAGCCCCGCCTCGCCTGCTACCGCCTGCTGCCTCCCTCCGCCGCAGCCTCCCTGCTCCCTTCTCCGTCGCCCACATCTGTCGTGGCCTCGCCCCCACCCACGGCCTCTACTCCGCCGCTCGTTGCACGCCATCCCGTGCCGCTCGCTCGCCCCTGGCACCGCGCGCTTGCGCCATCCGCTGCCTCTGGTGCCCCGGTCGGGCCTCACCCTACCCCTCTCCGGCACCGCCCAGCGCTCCTCCCGCCCCTCCCGCTCCGGCCACTGGCGGCCGGCGTCGCCGCAGCCCTCGCTGGCCGCCGCCTGGGTCTGCCCCGTCCAGCAGCGCCCGATGGGGCGCCCAAGCCCAGTGCACCGCGCTCGTTACCCGCACCCAAACCCGCTAGGCCTCCCCTGGGCCATAGACAGTGGGCCCCCACGTCCAGAATGATTAAAAATGAAAATAAATAAAAAAATAAATAAAATAATTAACTTAATTAATACTGTTTAATTAACCTAATTAGTTAATTAACTTAATTAACTATCGTTAATTAACTAAACAGTCAATGACATGCCGGACCCACACATCAGTTTGACTAAGTCAACGCCCCGTTGACTGCTGATGTCATGATGACGTCAGCAAACACTATTCTAGATAATGTTGATTTAAAATAATTAAATAAATCCTAAAAATGATTTAAATCTTTTAAAATTAATGTAAAATAAACCGTAGATCGGATGAAAAAACTTTGTACATGAAAGTTGCTCAGAACGATGAGGCGAATCCGAATACGCAGCCCGTTCGTCCGCCACACATCCCTAGCATAGCAAACACGTAACTTTTCCCCTCCGGTTTATTAGTCCGAAAACGCAAAACACCGGGGATATTTTCCCGGAGGTTCCCCCCCTTCACTGATATCACCTCCTACTGCGTTAGGGCATACCTAGCACCGTTACTTGTCATGTCATGCATCGATATGCATCTGTTTGCATTGTATTCATTGTTTCTTCCCCCTCTTCTCTCCGGTAGACTACGAGACTGACGCCGCTGCTAGTGCCCCGATCAACTACTGTGTTGATGACCCCTCCTTCTTGCCAGAGCAACCAGGCAAGCCCCCCCTTGATCAACCCGATATCGCCTATTCATTCTCTCTACTACTTGCATTAGAGTAGTGTAGCATGTTACTGCTTTCGGTTAATCCTATTCTGCTGCATATCTTGTCATTGTTGCTACTGTTGTTACCTTTGCCTGCAATCCTAAATGCTTAGTATAGGATGCTAGTATTCCATCAATGACCCTACATTCTTATCCGTCTGCTATGCTATATTATTGGGTCGTGGTCACTTCGGGAGGTGATCATGGGTATATAATTACATACATATTATATGATACATGTGGTGACTAAAGTCGGGTCGGCTCGTAGAGTACTCGCAAGTGATTCCAATGAGGGGCTGAAAGGATAGGTGGTTCCATCCCGGTAGAGGTGGGCCTGGGTTCCCAACGGCCCCCGACTGTTACTTTGTGGCGGAGCGACAGGGCAGGTTGAGACCACCTAGGTGAGAGGTGGGCCTGGCCCTGGTCGGCGTCCGTGGTTACTTCAAAATAACACGCCTAACGAGATCTTGGTATTTGATCTGAGTCTGGCCACTGGCCTATACACACTAACCAACTACGCGGGAACAGTTATGGGCACTCGACGTCGTGGTATCAGCCGAAGCCTTCTTGACGTCAGCGACTGAGCGGCGCGCGCCGGATTGGACTGGCACGCCTGCTCTTGTATTAGGGAGGCTAGGTCTGCTTACCGGCCGCGTTCGCAACATGCAGGTGTGCAATGGGCGATGGGCCCAGACCCCTGTGCCATAGGATTTAGACCGGCGTGCTGACCTCTCTGTTGTGCCTAGGTGGGGCTGTGACGTGTTGATCTTCTGAGGCAGGACATGACCCAGAAAAGTGTGTCCGGTCAAAGGGGATCGAGCATGTTGGGAAATGTGGTGCACCCCTGCAGGGAAGTTTATCTATTCGAATAGTCGTGTTGCTCGGTAAAAGGACGACCCGGAGTTATACCTTGACCTTATGACAACTAGAACCGGATACTTCATAAAACACACCCTTCCAAGTGCCAGATACAACCCGGTGATCGCTCTCTCACAGGGCGATGAGGAGAGGATGGCCGGGTAGGATTATGCTATACGTTGTTACTTGGTGAACTTACCAGCTACTCTCTTCTACATGCTTCAAGATGGAGGTTGCCAGAAGCATAGTCTTCGATAGGCCTAGCTATCCCCCTCTTATTATGGCATTCTGCAGTTCAGTCCACAGATACTACCCATTTCATTGATACCGATGCATATGTAGTGTAGATCCTTGCTTGCGAGTACTTTGGATGAGTACTCACGGTTGCTTTGATACTTCTTTTTTCCCTTTTCCCGGTTATTGCGATCATATGATGGAGTTCAGGATCCAGAGGATGATTTTATGTGGAGTTCAACTTCGAGGAGTAGTTAGGAGGTCCTAGGCAGGAGGCCTTGCCCTTTCGATCGTTGCTACTTTTGTGCTAGCCTTCTTAAGGCAATCTTGTTTAACTTATGTCTGTACTCAGATATTATTGCTTTCGCTGACTCTTATGTATTCGAGCCTTCGAGACCCCTGGCTTGTAATATAAAGCTTGTATTATTTTAATTTGTGTCTAGAGTTGTGTTGTGATATCTTCCCGTGAGTTCTTGATCTTGATCGTACACATTTGCGTGTATGATTAGTGTACGGTCAAATCGGGAACGCCACGACCTTGCCCGGACGGCAGCGAAGGTGGTGGGGAAGGAAAACGATAGTCGGAGGAGTGCCTGACGTGGATCGAGACGGGGAAACGCAGCATGGGGACGACGAACCGGAAAACACGGTCGGCATCCGCATCCACCATCTCATCAGGCTCGCCGAGGAGGAGCTCGGAGGAGCGCGGGATGGTGTCGGGGTTCAGAGTCCAGGCAGAGAGGCGAAACACAGACATGTCACTGCCGTCGACGGTCTCCAGCGTGACGGTGTCGATCTTGCAGAACAGCGAGAGGAGCTGCTGCGCCGAGGCCAGGTCCCAGGCGTGATCCGGGATTCCACGGATCTCAATGTCCACCCTGATGCGCAGAGAGATTGGCTCCACGTCGACGATGCGGCTCCAAGGCTGGAGCAACAGCCGAAAGCGCGGGGCGCGCGTCGAAGTAGCCGCCACCCGAGCACGGTCCTAAGCATCGGGGAAGCAGATGAGGAACTCATCGGGGAGGCGTCGATGGACGGAGAAGGACTGGGGCTCCAGGTTGTAGCGCTCACGCAGAAAGACCGCGACTTCCTCCGCAGCAATGCCGGACCGGTTGCCCGCCACCGTGGCCACCAGGGCGCGCTCCAGAGTTGTCTCCGCGGCGACGTTTCGCATGGAGCGGGGCAGGTAGCAGACCGTAGCAGCAGGGCGAAGGGACGGGTGGACGGACATGAGGGAGGCCTCGCAGGAGGGTGGAGTGGAGCCGGAAGGCAGTGGCGTCGAGGAGGGAGTTTGCGCGGAGGTGGAGGTGGAGAGCACCGTTAGCGGGAGGGAGGGCACCGGCCTGGAAGATGCAGGCCGGCTTGGCCCCGCCACGCTGGAAGCCGAGGAGCCGATGGAGCGTGGGGAGGACGTACGCTGGCGCCTGGCCGCCGACGCGTCGCTTGGGGACGATGGGCGCGGCACAGTGCAGTCACGCGCAATATGCCCAAAGAAATGGCAGCGTCGACAGCAGATGTCACGGCGACACTCAGAGCGGGGGTGGCCACGGCGCAGGTAGTGCGGGCACTCATCAAACGGCGGAGGAGAGGGCCGGCGGCTGGGAGTTTGGGTGCGGCCGGCGCCGTGGCCTGCGGGGGCATGGACGGGGGCGTATGCTCCCTGAGGCGATCTCCCATGGAGCCTCCCCCACTGCGTCCTCCTCCTGCGCCACACGGTACACCTCGGAACGGAGGCGCACGACGACAGGCTGTAAACGGTCGGAGGTCAGGGAGCGGGAGCGGGCGGCACGACGGTCGGAGGGGGGAGGCGGCAGGTCGCAGAGGGCCTGGCGGTAGGAGCCTCCACCAGATCCGGCGGAGGAGGGGCAGGAGTCCAACCAGCGCTGCCCCCCCTATCACGCCTAGCGACGAGAGGGGAAGGGGCGCCCATCAGGCCAAGGGCCGCCGGGGGTCGGCGAGGGAGTTGGGCGCCGGGGCCAGAGTGGCGGCCGGCAAGGGAGGGTTGGCGCCGAGGCCGGAGTGGCCGGCGGCGCGAAGCTAGGGGCGCGGTTCAGCAACCAGTTGGTCAGTCAGCTTTATTTGTGCTTGGAATTAGTTTCTCGCGAATAATGCTTGCCGCTCAGCTTTAGTACTACTCTTTCCGTTCCAAATTACTCATCGCAGAAATGGATGTATCTAGAACTAAAATACATCTAAATACATCCATACCTGCGACAAGTAATTCGGAACGGAGGGAGTAGTTATTTTGCATTTGGTCGACGCATTTGGTCGACGGTACCTGATTTACGTCGATCATTCTTAGTTGAGCACGCAACATGGAGCATATGGTACATCCATTGTGTCACTTCTTCATCACAGGCATACAGACAACCAAAGTCACATATATACAAAGCTACACAGCTTACACGGCGCCGCATTTCGCTTGGTTTTATGGTGATGGCATACTGCATAGAGCATTTTTAATAAGCCTCCACACCAGCAGATCTGCAGTCGACGTCGAACCACACCTCGTTGACACGGCCGACGATGCGGAAGGGGCTGTTGTACTGTGCGATGGAGTAGGCGTTCTTGCTAGGGTGATTCGTGGAGTTCCCCCACGGTGACCGGCTCAAGCTCAAGGCGAGTTTCTCAGCTTCCTCGACGACATTGTGGTCGCGTGCGTAGCCTGAGAAGCTCCTGACGGCGACGCAGTGGCCTGGCCACCTATCTGGATGTAGGTTCAGCTCCGGGAGAGGGACAGGAGGGGAAGCTTGGAACTCTAATGGCAAGTAGAGCCGGACAAAGTAGGCCGAAGAGTGGAGAGGCCCCGCGCCTGGGACGATGCTTGTTAGGATAGGGGTCGTCATTCTGATCCTGGAAGAGTTGAGGTTTGCGCCCATCAGGTATTGGAACAACCTGGCAGAAATCAGTGACGACATTAAAGGTTCAGGGTCACTGAATATGATAATAGGGTTTGGACCAAGTGGGTAAATTCATGAGACAGGAAACTTTCAGAATGGGCAATGGAAAGCAAACTCGAAAGCAAATCCTGGACAAACATCAATATACTTGATTCATGTAACTGAATGTGCACAATGGAGAGCAAATTATGGACAAACATCAATATACTTGATTCATGTAACTAAATGTGCACAATGGAGAGCAAATTATGGACAAACATCAATATACTTGATTCATGTAACTAAATGTGCACATAGTAAATTACCTGGAAGGCTGGAAATTAAAATAACTCCCCCACCAACAAAAGTGTCAAAATAACTTGCAGATTGTAATGCCGTCATAAGTTCACATGCCGCTGTTGAGCAATTACCTCATGCAATGAAATTTTATATTTCACGAGCTAGCAAAGTTGATATATCGCATCAGTTGAACTTTTGCAAGACCTAGGTGGAAACAACACTTGGGATCGATCCGATTATTTGGGCCCTTTGAGTTATCAATTTCACAAATCAAAAGATCCGTTATACATCAAGAATTATTCGCAGATGGAGGCAAAGATCTTAATATCAGTTCCTGGAATTAAGAAATGCCTCTAACGTATGGCTAAATGAAACAGGGCAGTGCAGAATCATTGAATTGTTCGTGTTGATGCAGACTACGGCCCTGGACGGGTAGCAGTAAACATAAAATATGTATTTGGACCTATCACAATTCAGATAGCCTAGTTATTTGGGAGTCTGGTCTGTTTATAAGTGCAGTGTCAAAAACGCTCTTATATTATGGGACGGAGGAAGTACATCAGAGCGGCAAAGTCAGATTATAGATGTACTAACATATCTTGTATCAGGTCAGAAATGGATTATGTTTGTTTAATTTTGCAACGAGAATGGTTAACTCTTGTCTATATTCGAGGTGATTCACAACCGAGGTTCGATCATTCTCATAGAGTAATGGCTGATCCTACATTTCCTTGTGCTACAGATTCTCCTGCCAACTTGCAGAATTGTGCAGGCAACACACTCTACTCAGGATGACATGCTTCTCAACTCACATGTCTCAGCTGAGAAGATGTACTAGCATCCTGATGAAAGGCAAACGGGACAGCGACCCCCTAACTTGCTCATCAATTTCTTCCACAAGTCATCCACTGCTTACCTGATTCCCAAACCTAAACCAAGAATCGACACGCCAACGGAACAAATCGAAGGACGGTAATAATCACAAAAAATAAAAAGAACGCGAGGATTACAAATCGACAGCCCCTAAATCGAAGGATGATAGGATTGCATCTGGTGACAGACTGCGGACCCAGAGGACGGCGTGCTTACAGGAATCGATCAATCAGTCAATCAGGTGATTCCGTGACGATCCAAGCAAGATCGTGGGAGTGGTGAGAAGCGTATCACCTGTGGAAGCCGAGCTTGGTGGCGACGTGGAAAGAGGTGTCGTCGGAGGGGGCGGACATCCAGACGGTGTCGCGGTAGTGCCGCACCTCGAAGTCCGACTCCGCGTGCACCGTCGCGTACTGCGGCGACTCCGAGCCGCGGGCGGCCGGCGAGAGAAGCGCGAGGAGGAGGAGGAGGGGGAGCAAGGGCACCGCCGGATGCTGCCGCTCCATGGTCTTCGCCTCGCCGGCAGCTGCGGCGTCAGTCTTCGCTCTCGCCTTGCCGAGACCAGGGGGAAATCAAGGGGAAACGGGCAGCGGATGCGCACAGTGTACTCCCTCCCAAGACATACCTGGCCAAACGGGCCGGCCCGGCCCGGCACGGCCTGGCCCGGCTGGCCCACCAGGGCACGATTACTAGCGAGCTCCTATAGGCCGCTCGCTGCGGCAAAGTGCTGGCACTTCGCACAGGAGCGGCTAGCGTGGGCCGGCCCATTTACAGTAGCACGCGGCGGCACGTTCCCGAGATGAAAAATCGCGCTAGTGCTGTAGCTCGAACACGAGACTTCAACCAATTGGCCTGCCATGCAAACCACTGCACACACAGACCATCTCATGTTCAATTCGCAGTGCGACAGTTAAAGACGTAGATGACAGAGACTAAACTTAAACATTAATTCGCAAAAAATCCTAAAAACTACCGTCCATTTATTGGGTCAAATCAACGACCTCCTACAACTGAATCTTTCGAAATTATGAATATTTTCTTCAAAAAAAATCGAATTTTCGTACAATTTTTGTAAAACAGGAACATTGTAATGATGTGAACAAATTTGGAAAAAGGGAACATTTCTTGAATTTGTGAACAAAAAATAAAAACGTTTACTTTTTAAAACTTCCAGAACATTTTTTGAATTTGTGAACAAAATTGAAAAACATGAACTATTATTGAATTTGTGAACAAATTAGGAAAGCTGGAACATTTTTTTCAATTCCCAAACATTTTTTGAATCTTGAGAACAAATTTGAAACAGAGAACAATTTTGAAAAATCCCGAACAAATTTGGAAGTGCGAACAATTTTTTAAAGTACGAACATTTTTTGAATTTTAAGAATATATTTTGAAAGGAAGAACAATTTTGAAAAATTCTGAACAAATTTGGAAGCACGAACATTTTTTGAATGTGTGAACAAAAAATTGAAATCCGGTCTGAATTTTGAAAGATTTATACCTTTTTGTGTAACGAGAACATATTTTGAATTTTTAGAACATTTTTTGGAAACACGAGCAAAATTTAAATTTTTCGATTTTTTTTAAAAGATAAGAAAAAGAAAAAGAAATAAAAAAGAAAATCGTAAGTTTTTTGTAAAACCGCGAACAAGTTCTGAGAAAGAAAAATAAACTTGAAAAAGAAAATGAAACAAAAAAGAAAAACGAAAAATATGAATGAGAAACAAGAACGAAAAAAGAGAAATGAAAAAACAATAGAGAGCCGAAAAAGAACCAGAAGAAACGATACAGGAAAAAACCCAGTTCAGGGAACCTTCTAGAGAGTTCCCAAAACCGGTTGGACGCATTATGTATCAGTGGGCCGGCCCAGGTTTGTTGCTCGCTGCGCTGCCCTGTGCGGTAGCCCGACATTTTGCCGCAGCGAGCGGCGAATAGGGATTTCCCGATTACTATACAGGCCGTGCCGTGCCGGCCCGTGTGCTGCGGCCCCAGGCCCAGGCATGTTGGCCCGTTTAGCACGGTGGGCCGCATATTTTCAGCCTGTTATTTTGACGCATTGAGCGTTTTTAGCCTATTTTTACATGTTGGGCCATATATAGATGTATAAAAATAAATAAATAAATAAATAAATGTAATCGGGCCATGCCTTGCCGGCCCGCGTGCCTAGCCTCCAGGCCCAGGCACGGCCCAGGGCGTGCCGCGTGCCGTGCCTGGCCCAAGGCGGGACGTGCCGGCGTGCTCACGGACCGGCCCGAAAAAACGGCCCATTTGGCCAGCTATACTCCAAGATGGAGAAATCGAAACTGTGTTCGGAAGAAATCACTCGGTTTAAAATGATATCCTCTTCTTTTTTGTGTGAAAAGAGATTATAAATTGTGACCCACCACCACATACAATCATGCATGGAAAAATGTTCTCCATCTATCTACTTACCTGTATAAAAGGAAGAGAGGGGACAAATCCAAGCAATTATACTCGTCCATCTACAATATCCGATGGCCCCTAATCCTCCCGTGGTTAACACACCAAGCCACGCATTAAGTCACTAATCCATCTATCATCGCTAACATGCGCTGCCGTTCAAAAAAAACCACTCCCAGTGATGCACGCCCGCACGACCTCTCCCCTCTCCTCCTCATCCCAACGCCCGCACGACCTTCCCCCCCCCCTCCTCCCAACGGATGCCACACCACGAACGGGCCTCCGCACGCCCATCCTCCTCGCGCTGTTCGCCGCCCCGCTGTTCGCCGATGGAGCCGCCCGTCGTGACGCCACGGTAGACGCCGCACCCTACGCCACGGGAGCCGCCGAGCTGCGACACCCTACGCAGCAGGAGCCGCCCGTCACACCCTTCGCCACTGGTCGTCGAGGGAGCTGCCGCCCGTCGCGCCCTTCGCCGAGGGAGCCGCCACCCCGCCATTCCTGTCAACATACTTATCAATTACGAAATCTCCATTACCCAAAAAACAGAACTACAACAACTTTGAGCAATCTGCTGTTTAGTTATCACAATTGCAACTTGCATGAAGCCATATGCTCAACAGAAACAGAGAATCCCACCGCTAAAACTCCAGCATCATAGTAATTTTGTGGGTAAGATTGATCAAATATTTCACAGTATCGTGAGCCGTTTCCATGGTCTGGAATAGTGCTATATTTATCTAGCAACAAAATAGCACTAAAAGTTGAAGGAAGGGTTGCCAACGAGGCAACTAAAGAAGTCTCGCCACCTCGACACCATGGATGTGTATGTGCGTTGTGGTAGAGAAACTGAGGATGCCTTCCATGCAGTTGTTACGTGCCCTCAAGCACATGCTGTATGGGAGGCCATGAGAGATGAATGGCAAATACCTGAACAAGATGAGCTAATCAATACTGGTCCAGAATGAGTGCTTGATCTTCTTGCCAGAGTTAATGAGAGAGTGCGGAGAAATGTGCTAATGATTATCTGGAGGAATTGGTAGACCAGGAACGATCAACAGTGGCGGAGCTTCTCAGGGGCCAACCTGGACCGTTGCCCCCCAGCCCATGAAAATTCTCTGGAATACCGCTTAGTATTTGGCCCATATCTCAAGCAAAATCAGCCCAAACCACATATTCTTTGCCCCCCAGCCCATTGCCCCCCCTAGAATTCAGCCCAAGCTCCGCCAGATCAAGTACATGATAAACCAGTGCCACCTGTACACATAACAAGGTCCTTTCTCTCGAGCTACATGTGTTCGCTAATTCAGGTGCAGAGTAAGGACGGCGGGGACCCTGTGAAAGGAAAAGGTATAATGGAAGGAGCCTACAAGAGCCAGTGAAGGAGAGGTATGCCAGTGCTCGTGCACAATGGCCACCGCCTGCTGTGGGGTGCCTTGCAATCACAGTCGATGGTGCTTACTGTGACAAAGAGAAGAACGCAGGGACAGGTCTAGTGATCCGTGATTCGGCTGGTGATTTGATACTTGCGTCATGCCAATACTTATCTAGGTGCCGGGGTCCTCTAGAAGCAGAACTTATGGCCGCAAAGGAAGGTGTGGAGATGGCGCGTAGATATGCTGCTGGTCCGTTTGTCCTCCAAACATACTATTCAAACCTAATCAAACTGATTAAGGAAACGAAGCCGGACATATCTTGCTTGGGACACCTGATACAAGAGTTGAGAAACTTATTCTTTGAGGAGAGGGAGCTTACTATTATGAAAGTAGATAGAATTCAGAATAGGGTTGCAGATTTTCTAGCTAAATTTTCGCGCTCGGAGCATCAAACCGACTTGTGGTTACAAGATGCCCCCGAAAATCTTCTTTGCCTTTTGGCTATGGATTGTAATCCTATTTACTAATCAATAAAGCTCCCAATCTTCACGCAAAAAATAACACTAAAAGTATACTCTAATAATTACGATTCAGGTTATTCCAGGAATAGCACATGCTCCAGAATGTTAGAATATGTTGTCTAGAGATAGGAAAGGTGTTTAAATTGTAATCTCTTTCTATCTCTTCTTCTGTTCTGATTCTTCTACCGACTTTCTCTGTAAAGATCCTTCGCTCGATCTCTCCCTTGTAAGCCACGGCATACATGATATAAATACAAACAGCGGCCCGAGCAAAGGGTTCAACACTTCCATCTAGTTTTACATGGTAACAAAGCCTCTTCCTCGATAGATTGGATAGAGATCGCATCTAGCTACCCAGGCGACTGCAACTATGTCCACCGTCGCCGCCGCCATGACACCCAGCACCATGGGTGCACTCACCACCACCTTCTTCTCCGCTTTTGCGTCATCATCCACCTCCACCTCCACCAACTCCTTCCTCCGATCGCCGCCGCAAGAGAAGCTGACGAGGGGCAACTTCCTGCTATGAAAGGCCACCGTCCTACCCTAGATCAAGGGCACGCAGATGGAACATCGTCTCGACGCGAAGAGCCCGGCACCGCCGGCTAGCCTCACTATTACCAAGGACGGTGAAGAAGAACAGGTGGTAAACTTTGTGAGATCTCTCTGGTACGCACAGCAGCAACAACTCCAAGGTTACTTGATGAGATCTCTCTCCCGCAACATCCTTGCACGGGTTGCCACGCTCCAGACGCCAGCTGGAGTCTGGCGTGCCATCCACGACATGTTCGCCGCCCAGAGTGAAGCCCAAGCAATCAGCACCCGCATCGAGCTCACAAACCTTCAAAAAGGTAATATGACCATGGATGAGTATCTTGGAAAGATTAAGAGTCTCACCGACAAAGTAGCCTACACCACCGCCACGCTCTCTGATCTAGAGATCGTGTCCATGATCTTGGCCAGGCTGGACATGGATTATAATCCAGTAGTCTCAGCCCTTGCTGCTCGGGTGGAGCCGATCACCGTTCAGGAGCTATACAGCCAGCTCCTGAGCTTTGACGCCCGCCTCAGTCTCCTTCATGGCGCCAACCTTTGCCAATCCTCCGCCAACTCTGTCTCGCGTGGACGCGGCCGTGGGCACGGTCACCACGCACAACGCAGCGGTGGGCATGGGCGCGGCAACAACCAGGGCAACGGCAGCTACAACAACACAGGAGGTGGCGGCTACAACAACACCGGCAACAGATCCGGGGGAGGTGGCTTCAACAACAACACCAACCGCCGCCCCTCCTCCTTCTCATGTGGTCGCCCTCGCTGCCAACTTTGCAAGAAGGCCGACCATGAGGTTATGGACTGCTGGCACCGCTTTGATGAAGACTATGTTCCTGATGCTCGCCATGTTGTTGTGGCTATGCGTGAGCAAGGAGGAGATGGAGTGTGGTATGTTGACTCCGGTGCAACGGATCATGTCACAAGTGAACTAGAGCAACTTGCTCTCCGTGAAAAGTACCATGACAATGATCAAATTCACACCGCAAGCAGTGGAGGTATGGATATTCGACGCACTGGTCAAGCTTTTATTAATTCCCCTACGCTTAAACATGATCTAATCTTAAAAGATGTCCTTCATGTTCCACAAGCTGACAAAAATCTTGCCTCTATGTCTCACCTAGCCACTGATATTGATGTCTTCTTTGAAACTCACCCTCGTTACTTTTTTATAAAGGACCGGGCAACGAGGGAACTTCTACACCACAGTAGATGCATTGGAGGCCTCTACCCCATCACATCCGGAGCACTTAGTCGCAAGCATCGTCAAGTCTACTCCTTCATCAAGCCCTCTTTGGCAAGGTGGCATCAAAGATTAGGACATCCGTCTTCAGTCATAGTTAAACAAGTAGTCAATAAAGGCAATCTTTCTTTGTCACATAGCCCAATTAGTGGTTCAGTTTGTGAAGCTTGTCAATGTGCCAAGAGTCACCAACTTCCCTATCCTAAGTCAAGTAGTGTTTCTCATGCTCCTTGGCTTATTTTCAGTTTCATTGATGACTATAGAAAGTTTACTTAGATTTATTTGCTCAAGTATAAATCTGAAGTTTTTTCTGTATTCCAAGAGTTTCGAAAACTTATGAAAGACACTTTGACAAGAAAATTTTAACAGTCCAAAGTGACTGGGGAGGGGAGTATGAGAAGCTCAACTCCTTCTTTCATAGCATAGGCATTGTACACCGGGAAAGTATGAGGTGCTCCCAGCCTTGGGGTACTCCCGGTGCTCCAATGTCGAAAATATATTTTCAAACGTTTCAAAAAATTATGAAAAAAAATATGAATGTTGATAGGGAATATTACTACAACCCCTAAAAAGTTCAAGTCCAAAATCGAAATGCACATTGAGAAACAAAAAAGACAAATCCATATGTGAATAGTGTCAATGTTGCTTTGGTCTTTTTTTACACTATTTATGCTAGATTTCACATTTTTGTTTATCAATGTGTGTTTTGAGTTTGGACCTAAAAATTTTAGGGATGGTAGGCACATTCCTTATGAAAATTCATATTTTTCTAGAATTTTTGAAATATTCAAAAATGTTTTTATGACATTGGATCACTAGGAGTACCTCAAGGCTGGGAGCACCCGATATTTTCCCATTGAACACCATGTGTCTTGTCCTCATGCTCACCAGCAAAACGGCTCTGCCGAGCGTAAACATCGCCACATTGTTGAAGTTGGTCTCTCTCTACTTGCTCATGCCTCCATGCCTCTCAAATATTGGGATGAAGCCTTTATTACTGCCACATATCTTATTAATTGTTTTCCTAGCAAAGTCATTGGAAATTCTACTCCATTGGAGCGTCTCTATCATAAAAAAACCAGATTACAACTCTCTCAAAAAATTTGGGTGTGATTGTTATCCCAATCTTCGTCCATACAATCGTCATAGACTTGAGTTTCGTTCTACTCAATGTGTTTTTCTTGGCTATAGTAATCTCCATAAAGGGTACAAGTGCCTAGAGATTGCAACTAGCGTATTTATATTTCCAAAGATGTTGTTTTTGATGAAACTCTTTTTCCTTTTGCCAAACTTCATCCGAATGCAGGAGCCCTTCTCCGTGCTGAAATAGCTCTTCTTCCAGATCACGGGAGTGAATTAAATAAAACTGACCATGTGCAAAATTCCATAGAAAATTGTAATTCTGCAGATTTTGGCCATCATTTTATGTGTGCAAATCTGGACAAAATGGGCACAGGATCCAATACTGATGTGGTTGGCAGCAGCGCTCGATCCCATGACGATTCCCGCGTCAGTCCCGCTGTCTCTGTCGGCGCGCGATCCCAGGAGGATCGCCTTTCCTTGCATGCATCCAGTCGCGCGGGGGTGGTCGACCGAGTTGAGCCCGCCTGTTCAGACGCGCGGTTAGCTGAGCTAGCCAGCAAAGGCGTGCGCGTGGCCGACAACCCCATAGGGTGGAGCCCGCTAGCCTTGGCGCGGGCGGGAAATCATCACCGCACGCCACATGTCCGCAGATCAAGGCAGCTCCCAACAGCAGAACACCTGAGGTGTCGGAGCTGGCAGGTTCGGCATCTTCCTTGGATCTAGAGCCTGGATCTTCTGTGGCAATCTCTGCGCCTATTGCATCAGGATCTTTTGTGCCTCCATCAGCGGCTCCTCATCAAGCTTCTTGTCGGCACACCAGGTCACAGTCAGGTATTGTAAAAGATAAAGAATATTGTACGGTATGGTATGGCAAAATCAAACGTGCCTTTGTTAGTAGTGTTGGAGAACCAACTCATTTGAATGATGCTCTAGCTCATAAGGAATGGAAGGAGGCTATGGATAATGAATATGATGCACTCATGAAAAATAAAACTTGGCATCTAGTACCATCAAGGAAAGGTAGCAATGTTATAGATTGTAAATGGGTATACAAGATAAAGAGAAAATCTGATGGAAGTATAGACAGATACAAGGCTATACTAGTTGCCAAAGGGTTTAAGCAGGGGTTTGGTATTGATTATGAAGATACATTTAGTCATGTTGTTAAGGCAGCTACTATTCAACTTGTATTGTCTATTGCTATTTCCAGAGGTTGGAGTTTACATCATCTAGATGTTCAGAACGCGTTTCATCATGGTGTTCTTGAGGAAGAAGTGTTCATGCGGCAGCCACCTAGATATGAGGATCAAAGCACACCTCATTATGTCTATAAGTTGGATAAAGCTTTGTATGGTTTGAAACAAGCCCCAAGAGCTTGGTATCAAGATCGAGCATGCAGTTACAAACAACTTGGGTTTACACCATCTAAAGCAGATACCTTCTTTTATGATAAAGAAAATATAACTATATTTGTCCTTGTTTATGTTGATGATATAATTTTTGTTATTTCAAGTTCAGATGCTACCACTTGTTTGCTTAAAGATCTAAAATTGGAGTTTGCTCTCAAAGACTTGGGTGATCTTCACTACTTTCTTGGCATAGAGGTCAAGCAGGTCAAGGATAGTTTACTTCTCACACAGGAAAAATACACTGCTGATATACTCAGGAGAGTAGGAATGGAACATTGCAAACCTGTGAGTACACCAATTTCAACTTCTAAAAAACCTACAATTGAAAGTGGAGAAGCACTCGGATCAAAGGATGCAACTAATTACAGAAGTGTTGTGGGTGCTTTACAATATTTGACTCTTACACATCCTGATATTTCCTACTCTGTGAATAAGGTATTGAAGGAAATATGCCCTAGAGGCAATAATAAAGTTGCTATTTATATTTCCTTATATCATGATAAATGTTTATTATTCATGCTAGAATCGTATTAACCGGAAACTTAGTACATGTGTGAATACATAGACAAACAACGTGTCCCTAGTTTGCCTCTACTTGACTAGCTCGTTAATCAAAGATGGTTAAGTTTCCTAACCATAGACATGTGTTGTCATTTGATGAACGTGATCACATCATTAGAGAATGATGTGATGGACATGACCCATCTGTTAGCTTAGCATAAATGACCGTTTAGTTTTATTGCTATTGCTTTCATCATGACTTATACATGTTCCTCTGACTATGACATTATGCAACTCCCGAATACCGGATGAACACCTTGTGTGTTATCAAACATCACAACGTAACTGGGTGGTTATAAAGATGCTCTATAGGTGTCTCCGATGGCGTTTGTTGAGTTGACATAGATTGAGATTAGGATTTGTCACTCCGTGTATCGGAGAGGTATCTCTGGGCCCTCTCGGTAATGCTCATCACTATAAGCCTTGCTAGCAATGTGACTAATGAGTTAGTTGCAGGATGATGCATTACGGAACGAGTAAAGAGACTTGTCGGTAACGAGATTGAACTAGGTATGATTATACCGACGATTGAATCTCGGGCAAGTAACATACCGATGACAAAGGGAACAATGTATGTTGTTATGTGGTTTGACCGATAAAGATCTTCGCAGAATATGTAGGAGCCAATATGAGCATCCAGGTTCCGCTATTGGTTATTGGCCGGAGATGTGTCTCGGTCATGTCTACATAGTTCTTGAACCCATAGGGTCCGCATGCTTAATGTTTGATGACGATTTGTATTATGAGTTATGTGATTTGATGTACCGAAGTTTGTTCCGAGTCCCGGATGAGATCACAGACATGACGAGGAGTCTCGAAATGATCGAGAGGTAAAGATTCATATATTGGAAGGCTATATTCAAACACCGGAAGTGTTCCAGGTCACCAGATGGGGTTCCGGGCAAACCCCGGCAAAGATGTGGGCTTAATGGGCCAAGTAACGGAACACACCAGCCCACAAGGGGCTGGTGCGCCCCCTATAGGGCCAACCACGTGGGGAGAAAGGAAAAGGAGAGGAGGAAAAGGAAACTATGAAGTAGGACTCCTACTTCCTTCCCCTCCCCCCTCCTAACTTTCCCCCTTGTCCAAATATGGTAAGGGGGCCCGAATTGGACTAGGGGCCCAAGTAGGATTCCTCCTACTTGGGCGCGCACTAGGCTGCCTCCCTCCCTCTCCCTCCTTTATATACGTGGGGAGGACACCCCTAGAACACACATCAACTGTTTCTAGCTGTGTGCGGCGCCCCCCTCCACAGTTAACACCTCGGTCATATCGTCGTAGTGCTTAGGCGAAGCCCTGCGCCGGTAACATCATCATCACCATCACCACGCCGTCGTGCTGATGAAACTCTCCCTCGGCCTCAACTGGATCAAGAGTTCATGGGACGTCACCGAGCTAAACGTGTGCAGATCGCGGAGGTGCCGTGCGTTTGGTACTTGGATCGCGAAGACGTTCGACTGCATCAACCACGTTACTAAATGCTTCCGCTTTCGGTCTATGAGGGTACGTGGACACACTCTCCCTCTTGTTGCTATGCTTCTCCTAGATAGATCTTGCGTGATCGTAGGATTTTTTTTTGAAATACTACGTTCCCCAACAGTGGCATCCGAGCCAGGTCTATGCGTAGATGTTATATGCACGAGTAGAACACAAAGAGCTATGGGCGATAATAGTCATACTGCTTACCAGCAACGTCTTACTTTAATTTTGCGGTATTGTTGGATGAAGTGGTCCGGACAGACATCACATGACCACGTTCATGAGACTGGTTCTACTGACGTGCTTTGCACATAGGTGGCTGGCGGGTGTCTGTTTCTCCAACTTTAGTTGAATCGAGTTTGACTACGCCCGGTCCTTGTTGAATGTTAAAATAACACACTTAATGAAAAATCATTGTGGTTTTGATGCGTAGGTAAGGACGGTTCTTTCTAGAAGCCCGTAGCAGCCACGTAAAACTTGCAACAACAAAGTAGAGGACGTCTAACTTGTTTTTGCAGGGCATGTTGTGATGTGATATGGTCAAGACGTGATGAGATATAAATTGTTGTATGAGATGATCATGTTTTGTTAAAGTTATCGACAACTGGCAGGAGCCTTATGGTTGTCTCTTTATTCCATAAGATGCAAGCACCATATAATTGCTTTACTTTATGGCTATGTGATAGAAATAGTTGCAAAAGAAATAGTTGGCGAGATGACCATGTGACGACATGTTGATAAAGATCAATATGATGGAGATCATGGTGTCATGCCGGTGACGATGGAGATCATGACGGTACTTTGGAGATGGAGATCAAAGGCACAAAATGATGATGGCCATATTATGTCACATATTTTGATTGCATGTGATGTTTATCTTTTATGCATCTTATTTTGCCTAGTATAGCGATAGCATTATAAGATGGTCTCTCACTAAATTTCAAGGTATAAGTATTCTCCCTGAGTATGCACCATTGCTACAGTTCATCATGTCGAGACACCACGTGATGATCGGGTTTGATAAGCTCTATGTTCAGATACAACGGGTGCAAGCCAGTTTTGCACACGCAGAATACTCGGGTTAAACTTGACGAGCCTAGCATATGCAGATATGGCGTCGGAACACTGAGACTGAAAGGTCGAGCATGAATCTATAGTAGATACGATCAACATAGTGATGTTCACCATTGAAAGCTACCCCATCTCACGTGATGATCGTACATGGTTTAGTTCATTTGGATCACGTGATCACTTAGATGACAAGAGGGATGTCTATCTAAGTGGGAGTTCTTAAGTAATATGATTAATTGAACTTTAATTTATCATGAACTTAGTCCTGATAGTATTTGCATATCTATGTTGTAGATCAATAGCTTGCGATGTAGCTCCCCGTTTATTTTGATATGTTCCTAGAGAAAAATGAGTTGAAAGATGATAGTAGAAATTATGTGTACTGGGTCCGTGATCTAAGGATTATCCTCATTGCTGCATAGAATAATTATGTCCTTGATGCACCGCTAGGTGACGGACCTATTGCAGGAGCAGATGCAGATGTTATGAACGTTTGGCAAGCTCGGTATGCTGACTACTTGATAGTTTAGTGCGCCATGCTTTACGGCTTAGAACCGGGACTTCAAAAATGTTTTGAACGCCACAGAGCATACAAGATGTTCCAAGAGTTGAAATTAGTATTTCAGACTCATGCCCGAGTCGAGAGGTATGAGACCTCTGACAAGTACTTTGCCTACAAGATGGAGGAGAATAGCTAAACTAGTGAGCATGTGCTCAGAATGTCTGAGTACTACAATCACTTGAATCAAGTGGGAGTTAATCTTCCGGATAAGATAATGATTGATAGAGTTCTCTAGTCACTATCATCAAGTTACTCGAACTTCGTGATGAACTATAATATGCAAGGGATGACGAAAATGATTCCAGAGCTCTTCGCGATGATAAAATTAGCGAAGGTAGAAATTAAGAAAGAGCACCAAGTGTTGATGGTTAACAAGACCACTAGTTTCAAGAAAAGGGGCAAAGGAAAAGAAAGGGAACTTCAAGAAAGAATGGCAAGCAAGTTGCCACTCCCGTGACGAAACCCAAAGCTAGACCTAAGCCTGAAACTGAGTGCTTCTACTGCAAAGGGAATGGTCATTGGAAGCGGAACTACCCCAAATACTTGGTGGATAAGAAGGATGGCAAAGTGAACAAAGGTATATTTGATATACATGTTATTGATGTGTATTTTACTAGTGTTTATACCCATCGGTATAAACACTAGATGGGGTTCGGTCATGTCTACATAGTTCTCGAACCCGTAGGGTCCGCACGCTTAACATTCGATGACGATTTGTATTATGAGTTATGTGATTTGATGTACCGAAGTTTGTTCAGAGTCCCGGATGAGATCACGGACATGCCGAGGAGTCTCGAAATGATCGAGAGGTAAAGATTCATATATTGTAAGGCTATATTCGAACACCGGAAGTGTTCTGGGTCACCGGATGGGGTTCCGGGCAAACCCCGACAAAGATATGGGCTTAATGGGCCAAGTAACGGAACATACCAGCCCACAAGGGGCTGGTGCGCCCCCTATAGGGCCAGCCACGTCGGGAGAAAGGAAAAGGAGAGAAGGAAAAGGAAAGTATGAATTAGGACTCCTACTTCCTTCCCCTCCCCCTCCTTCCTTTCCCCCTTGTCCAAATATTATGGTAAGGGGGGCGAAATGGACTAGGGGCCCAAGTAGGATTCCTCCTACTTGGGCGTGCCCTAGGCTGCCTCCCTCCCTCTCTCTCCTTTATATACATGGGGAGGGCACCCCTAGAACACACATCAGTTGTTCCTAGCCATGTGCGGCGCCCCCCTCCACAGTTAACACCTCGGTCATATCGTCATAGTGCTTAGGCGAAGCCCTGCGCTGGTAACATCATCATCACCGTCACCACACCGTCGTGCTAATGAAACTCTCCCACAGCCTCAACTGGATCAAGAGTTTGAGGGACATCACCGAGCTAAACGTGTGCAGATTGCGGAGGTGCCGTGCATTCGGTACTTGGACCGGTTGGATCGCGAAGACGTTTGACTACATCAATCGCGTTACTAAACGCTTCCGCTTTCGGTCTACGAGGGTACGTGGACACACTCTCCCCGCTCGTTGCTATGCTTCTCCTAGACAGATCTTTCATGATCGTAGATTTTTTTTTGAAATACTACGTTCCCCAACAGGTATGTCAATATTTACATGCACCTAGGACAACTCACTGGACTATAGTCAAGAGAATTTTGAGGTATCTTAAGTTTTCAGAAGGACTTGGACTTCAGGTTACCAAGTCTCCATCTCTACTTGTTACTGCATATTCTGACGCAGACTGGGCAGGGTGTGCTGATGATAGAAGATCTACAGGTGGTTTTGTTGTGTTTCTCGGAACTAATCTTGTGTCGTGGAGTGCAAGAAAACAAGCTATTGTCTCAAGATCAAATACAGAAGGTGAATATAAAGCTTTGGCAAGTGCTACATCTGAAGTAATATGGATACAGACGTTACTCTATGAGCTTGGAATCAAGGCTCCACGGGCTGCTAGATTATGGTGTGATAATATTGGTGCAACCTATCTTTCAGCTAATCGTGTTTTCCATGCACGCATGAAACACATTGAAGTTGATTTCCATTTTGTCAGATAAAGAGTAGCTCGAAAGCTACTTGTTCAGTTTATGCCTACTGGAGAACAACTTGCTGATGGCTTCGCAAAACCTCTCATTATGAGGAGGTTGGATGAGTTTAAGTTCAATCTCAACCTTGCGAAAGTTTCTTGAGGTTTAGATTGCGGGGGAGTGTTAGAATATGTTGTGTAGAGATAGGAAAGGTGTTTAAATTGTAATCTCTTTCTATCTCTTCTTCTGTTCTGATTCTTGTACTGACTTTCTCTGTAACGATCCTTCTATCTATCTCTCCCATGTAAGCCACGGCATACATGATATAAGTACAAACAACGGCTCGAGCAAAGGGTTCAACGCTTCCATCTAGTTTTACACAGAAGTCAACATCATGAGCATTGATTAACTACAACACATAAATGGCTACAAGCCTATTCCCACCATTATAAGTTTCCTCCCCTTGCTCAATCATCTCACTCGACTCCGCGGGGCCAGTCGCTTCATCTTCGTTCTGATTAAGGGTTAGCATTTATAATTGAGATTGATTTGAAGAGACCACAGGGAAAGATCACCTGTAGTTGGTTCCGTGTTCTGATAGATATACGCACTTAGTCTTCAGGTTGACTCATCCAAAAATCTAATTACATCACCAGTCAACTAAATTTTGCAACTAGAATTCACATGTGTATGTTGAAGTTGGGGGATTATATTCGACATTTCATTTTTATCCCAACACTGGATTGAAGTGGTGGTTTACAAAGGATTTTTAGTGGGGCACAAGTGTAGATTGATACAAAAGCATGCTAAATAGTGAGGTAGTACCATGCTAGAATTACTTGGCTGCATGTTTTCGTTTCTTTGATGTAATGTAATCATTGTTGTTCCTATTATCAGTGAATTTTCTAGAACAATGGGTAAGTAGCTACCAACTATGAATAGAATAAGTCTAAAAAGAAAGCTATTCCAGAAAAGGATGAGAAGAGCCCCAAGGATCTAAACTGTAATATACTAACCTGCATCAGGTCATAATATGTACGGACCGTGATGTCTACTACGCAACTTTATTCTTGTAGACACGTTTTGGGCCTCCGAGCGCAGAGTTTTGTAGGACAGTAGCAATTTTCCCTCAAGTGGATAACCTAAGGTTTATCAATCCGTGAGAGGTGTAGGATGAAGATGGTCTCTCTCAAATGACCCTGCAACCAAATACAAGCAATCTCTTGTGTCCCCAACACACCCAATACAATGGCAAATTGTATAGGTGCACTAGTTTGGCGAAGAGATGGTGATGCAAGTGCAATATGGATAGTAGAAATATATTTTTATAATATAAATAAATAAAAACAGCAAGGTAGCAAATAGTAAATGGGCACAAAAACGGCATTGCAATGCTTAAAAATGAGGCCTAGGGTCCATACTTCCGCTAGTGCAATCTCTCAACGGTGCTAACATAGTTGGATCATATGATTATCCCTCAAAGTGTAGCGAAGAATCACTCTCGAGTTCCTATTAGCGGAGAACAAAAGATAGGATTTTTTTGTAGGGTAAGAGGCCACCTCAAAGCTATTCTTTTTGTTCGATCTATTCTAGAGTTCGTACTAAAATAACACAAAGCTATTGTTTCTATTCGATCTATCCTAGAGTTCGTACTAGAATATCACCAAAGAAAATTCATATTCATAATACTCAATCTACACAAAGAACTACAAGAGCGCCCCAAGATTTCTACCGGAGAAACAAGGACAAGAACGTGCATCAACCCCTCTGCATAGATTACCCCAATGTCACCGTGGGAATCCGCAAGTTGAGTGCCAAAACATATGTCAAGTGAATCAATATGATACCCCATTGTCACCACGAGTATTCAATTGCAAGACATATATCAAGTGTTCTCAAATCCATAAAATTATTCAATCCGATAACCACGAAATCTCAAAGGGGAAAACTCAATTCATCACAACAAGATAGAGAGGGGAAAATAACCATATGATTTGACTATATTAACAAAGCCCGCGATACATCAAGATCGTAACATCTCAAGAACATGAGAGAGAGAGAGAGAGATTAAACACATAGCTACTTGTACAAACCCTCAGCCCCGAGGGTGGACTACTCCCTCCTCATCGTGGTGGCCGTCGGGATGATGAAGATGTCCATCGGAGATGATTCCCCCCTCCAGCAGGGTGCCGGGACGAGTCTAGATTGGTTTTCAGTGGCTACGAAGCCCTGTGGTCTGATCTAGGTTAACCCCAAAGGGCTTCGGAATATTTGGGAATTTATAGTGCAAAGAGGGGCTGCGGGAGTCCATCGAGGTGGGCACAACCCACCTGGGCGCGCCAGGGGGCCCTGGCGCTCCCTGGTGGGTTGTGCCCCCCTCGGGGCACCCCCCGATGCAGCTCTGGCCCAATGGGTTCCTTCTGGTCCAAAAAAATCTTCGTAAAGTTTTGCTGTGTTTGGACTCCGTTTGATATTGATTTTCTGCGATGTAAAAAACAAGCAAAAAAACAACAACTGGCACTGGGCACTGGGTCAATAGGTTAGTCCCAAAAATTATATAAAGTTGCTATAAAATGATTGTAAAACATCCAAGAATGATAATATAATGGCATGAATACTTCATAAATTATAGATACGTTGGAGACGTATTAGCATCCCCAAGCTTAATTCCTACTCGTCCTCGAGTAGGTAAATGATAAAAGAAATAATTTATGAAGTGTGAATGCTAGCAAAGTGCACAAGTTTGATCAATGATAATTTCAATCACTTTTCCTAGCATCATAACATCAAATTTTTCTTATGAAACTTCTCATGTTATAGTGGCAACCAATTCACATGTTAGATTCAAACAATGGATTCTCTTGAAACCCAACAACCTATGTTCTTAGTCACCAAGCAATTGCAATTCAACTTATTCAACGAAGTTTAAGTAAGAGCTCCACATACTCAACCATCATATAGTCTTCTATGATTGCTAACACTCACCTTGTACACATGAGCAAAATGTTTCAACCGGACACATAGAAAGATAGGGGCTTATAATTTCGCCTCCCAACGTATTCACCTCAAGGGTGATGTCAACAATAATAACTTATGCTACTCATATCCAGCTGGATATATGTGCCTAGATCTTTCCTCAACACATGATGCTTGCCAAAAGAAAAAGTAAAAACTAATAGAGAGAAGAACTTTGACTCTTTGCATAAAAGTAAATACATAAAAGTAAAAGATAGGTCCTTCGCAGAGGGAAGTAGGGATTTGTAGAGGTGCCAGAGCTCAAAGCGAAAATTAGAGATAAAAATATTTTGAGAGGTGTATCCATCCCACCAATGAAAATGACTTAGAGTTCCCAATACTTTCCATGCTTAGATATATCATAGGCGGTTCCCAAAAAGAAAATAAAGTTTATTCCTTTTTCCACCATACTTTCACTTTCCATGGCTAACCGTATCCACGGGTGCCCTCCATACCAACACTTTCCAAGGAATTTATTATTTGACAACATAAAGTAAATTCAATTTTTTTGCATTTCGAGACTGGGCATCCCTAATACCTTTGCCTTACTCTCGTGCAAGGACAAGTGATTAAACACTTATCTTGAGAATAACACATCTAGCATGGAAAATATTAGCCACCCCTCACCGCTCCACAAGCAAAACAAACACACAAAAGAGAAGTTTATTTTGAAAATTAGAGATGGCACATGCAAATTTGCTTAGAACAGCAAAAGAATGCCACATATAGGTAGATATAGTGGACTCATGAAAATCAAATTTGGGTTTAAAGGTTTTTGGGTGCACAAGTAGTATCTCTACTTGGTGTGGAATTTTTGGCTAGCAAAGATGGGGGCAAGCGCCACATGTTGAAGGATCTATGACAATATAACTTCTATGTGAATATGAACAAACATAAACCATTACATTGTCTTCCTTGTCCAACGTCAACAATTTTGGCATATAATATTTTGATGGGGGCTCACAATCACAAAAGATTTCCATGATAGTGTATTTGCATGTGAAAGTTCTCTTCCTTATACTAATTATTTGTGAATTGCTTGTATGACCAATATTGTGATTGTCAAGCCTCAAAAGATTTCACTTTCTAAACCCAATGTGAAGCTACCACTAGGCATGATATGATTTCAACTTCATGATATTCAATTTATTCATAGGATATAAGTGAAGCACATGAGTAAATGACATAGAAAAGAGCTTCGTTGACGGGATGTGAATGCCGCTTACTTGGCCTCCCTGGCAACTATTTGAGGACTCTATTTTATTCAAAAACTTTCAGATCTAAGAATTTTATTAAAACAACAAGCAAAACAAAACAAAATGACATTTCTGCAATAGCACACATCATGTGAAGAAGCAAAAAATTAGGCTCAACCGATACTAACCTATAATTGTTGAAGAAAAAGGTGGGATGCCTACCGGGGCATCCCCAAGCTTAGATGCTTGATACTTCTTGAAATATTATCTTGGGATGCCTTGGGCATCCCCAAGCTTGAGCTTTTGTGTCTCCTTAATTCCTCTCATATCACGGTTTTCCTAAATCTCAAAAGCTTCATCCACACAAAACTCAACAAGAACTCGTGAGAATAGTTAGTATAAACCAATGCAAAAACCTTACCATTATCTACTGTAGAAAATCACTAAAATTATTATTCAACATTGCATACTAAATGCCTCTGTATATTTAATACTCCTATCCTAAAATAGGATCATTAAACAAGCAAACATATGCAAACAATGCAAACATAACAACAATCTGCCAAAGCAATACAGTCTGTAAAGAATACAAGAGTATTAATACTTATTCAACTCCAAACATTATGAAAATTTACCACACTGTAGAAAAGTTATAATATATCATTTTGCAAAAAGTTTCAACATTTTATCACATTCTGACTTTTCTAGGGAATTTTTGCAACAACGGTAAACTTTCCGTTTTCAAACAGCAACAAGTATATTTGCAAAATAAGCATGGCAAAGGCTATCATTGCCACTTTTATTGAAATAAAAGATGCAAAACATTATTATAAATAACAGAAAGCAAATCCTAACAAATAAATTGATGCTCCAAGCAAAACACATATCATGTGACGAATGAAAACATAGCTCCAAGTGAGGTTACCGATAATGTTGACGATGAAAGAGGGGATGCCTTCCGGGGCATCCCCAAGCTTGGTTGCTTGGATCTTCCTTGAATATTTCCTTGGGGGTGCCTTGGGAATTCCCAATCTTAGGTTCTTGTCACTCCTTATTCTCCTCATATCGATATCTCACCCAAAACTTGAAAACTTCAATCACACAAAACTTAACGGAACTTTGTGAGATAGGTTAGTATGATAAAGAGCAAATCATTCCACTTTTTGTGCTGCCAAAGACAAGATTCATAATTGTTCTCACACAATGCCTACTGTAACATATCATTTCTACAATTTATATTGAGCAATATAAGCCATGGAAATTAGAAAACAAGCAAACTATGCATTGAAAACAGAATCTGTCAAAAACAGAACAGTCCGTAGTAATCTATACTCAAACCATACTTATACTACTCCAAAAATTCTGAAAAATTATTAAAACCTGAGAAATTTGTCTATTAATCTTCTGCAAAAGGAATTAGAGTTTTATCAAGTTACTGTTAGAAATGAGAATTGTTTTCCTGAGCGCAAAAGTTTCTATTTTTCAGCAAGATCAAATCAACTATCACCGTAAGCCATCCCAAAGGTCTTACTTGGCACTTTATTGAAACAAAAGCAATAAAACATGATTAATACAGTAGCATAATCATGTGAACACACAAAAACAGTAGGTAAAAGTGTTGGGTTGTCTCCCAACAAGCGCTTTTCTTTAATGCCTTTTAGCTAGGCATGATGATTTCAATGATGCTCGCATAAAAGATAAGGATTGAAACATGAAAAGGAGCATCATGAAGCATATGACTAGCACATTTAAGCCTAACCCACTTCCTATGCATAGGGATTTTGTGAGGAAACAATTCATGGAAGCAAGAATCAACTAGCATAGGAAGGCAAAACAAGTGCAACTTCAAAACTTTCAACACATAGAGAGGAAACTTGATATTATTGAGATACGTAGAGGCATGTGTTCCTCTCTCATAATAATTTTCGATAGCATCATGAATGAATTAAACAAAATAGCTATCACATAAAGCATTCTTTTCATTATGCATAAGCATAGAAATTTTATTACTCTCCACATAAGCAAAATTATTCTCATGTATAGTAGTGGGAGCAAACTCAACAAAATAACTATCATGGGATTGAAAATAAGAATCACGATGACAAGTTTCATGCTTATAATTATTCTCTATAACATATATGTCATCACCATAATCATCAAACATAGCAACTTTGTTGTCACAATCAATTGAAACCTCTTCCAAAATAGTGGATTTCATCACTAAATAAAGTCATGACCTCTCCAAATCCACTTTCATCAATATAATCATCATAAATAGGAGGCGTGCTATCATTATAACAAATTTGCACATCAAATCTTGGGGGACTAAAAATATCATCTTCATCAAACATAGCATCTCCAAGCTTATGGCTTTGCATATCATTAGCATCATGGATATTCAAAGAATTCATACTAACAACATTGCAATCACGCTCATCATTTATACAAAACATTCTATTGAATTCTTCTTCTATCAATTGAGAACAATTTTCTTTTTCGTCATTTTCACGAAAGATATTATAAAGATGATCAATAGTATGATGTAACCTCAATTCCATTTTTAGTTTTCTTTTATAAACCAAACTAGTGATAAAAGAAACTAAAAGATTCGATTACAAGATCTAAAGATATACCTTCAAGCACTCACCTCCCCGGCAACGGCGCCAGAAAAGACCTTGATGTCTACTACGCAACTTCATTCTTGTAGACACGTGTTGGGCCTCCAAACGCAGAGTTTTGTAGGACAGTAGCAATTTTCTCTCAAGTGGATGACCTAAGGTTTATCAATCCGTGAGAGGTGTAGGATGAAGATGGTCTCTCTCAAACGACCCTGCAACCAAATACAAGCAATCTCTTGTGTCCCCAACACACGCAATACAATGGCAAATTGTATAGGTGCACTAGTTCGGCGAAGAGATGGTGATACAAGTGCAATATGGATAGTAGAAATATATTTTTATAATCTGAATAAATAAAAACAGCAAGGTAGCAAATAGTAAATGGGCACAAAAACGGCATTGCAATGCTTAAAAATGAGGCCTAGGGTCCGTACTTCCACTAGTGCAATATCTCAACGGTGCTAACATAGTTGGATCATATGATTATCCCTCAAAGTGTAGCGAAGAATCACTCCCGAGTTCCTATTAGCGGAGAACAAAAGATAGGATTTTTTTGTAGGGTAAGAGGCCACCTCAAAGCTATTCTTTTCGTTCGATCTATTCTAGAGTTCATACTAAAATAACACAAAGCTATTGTTTCTATTCGATCTATCCTAGAGTTCGTACTAGAATATCACCAAAGAAAATTCATATTCATAATACTCAATCTACACAAAAACTACAAGAGCGCCCCAAGATTTCTACCGGAGAAACAAGGACAAGAACGTGCATCAACCCCTCTGCATAGATTACCCCAATGTCACCATGGGAATCCGCAAGTTGAGTGCCAAAACATATATCAAGTGAATCAATATGATACCCCATTGTCACCATGGGTATTCAATTGCAAGACATATATCAAGTGTTCTCAAATCCATAAATTCAATCCGATAACCACGAAATCTCAAAGGGGAAAAATCAATTCATCACAACAAGATAGAGAGGGGAAAACACCATATGATCTGACTATATTAACAAAGCCCGTGATACATCAAGATCGTAACATCTCAAGAACACAAGAGAGAGAGAGAGAGAGAGAGAGAGAGAGATTAAACACATAGCTACTAGTACAAACCCTCAGCCCTGAGGGTGGACTACTCCCTCCTCGTCATGGTGGCCGCCGAGATGATGACGATGGCCACCGGAGATGATTCCCCCCTCCGGCAGGGTGCCGGGTCTAGATTGCTTTTCGGTGGCTACGGAGCCCTGCGGCGGCGGAACTTCTGATCTAGGTTAACCCCGAAGGGTTTCGGAATATTTGGGAATTTATAGTGCAAAGAGGGGGTGCGGGAGGCCACCGAGATGGGCACAACCCACCTGGGTGCCCCAGGGGGCCCTAGCGCGCCCTGGTGGGTTGTGCCCCCCTCGGGGCACCCCCAGGTGCAGCTCTGGCCCAATGGGTTCCTTCTGGTCCAAAATAATCTCCGTAAAGTTTCGAGGTGTTTGGACTCCGTTTGATATTGATTTTCTGCGATGTAAAAAAAGCAACAATAACAACTGGCACTAGGCACTGGGTCAATAGGTTAGTCCCAAAAAATGATATAAAGTTGCTATAAAATGATTGTAAAACATCCAAGAATGATAATATAACGGCATGAATACTTCATAAATTATAGATACATTAGAGACGTATCATACCACAATCCAGCCAAAGCCTTATTTCAAGTATCTTTGTCTTAATTTTTGCTACCTACAAGGGTCACTTACATCGAAGCTTGGGTATGCTGATATGTGCCTACAAGTTATAAGATAAGGTAAGTCTGGGAGAGTTTAGCCAGTCTATATATATCTTTTCTCGCAATATGCACTTAGTATGTCATTTTCCCGATGATGTATTGCATCTTTTTTGTTCATGAAAATGATAGAATATGATAGGCATAGCCCTTCCAAAAATTGTGATAGTCAGTTGACTCTTCATAAAAGTAGAGACTGTTGAAAAATTTACCTGGTCTTCCATTTCTATTTTTTGAGAAGATGGTCCTAGAGATGTTAGTTTTATTTGAAATGCTTGACACCGAGCCCCTCTACATTTAGAAAAGTTTTCATTTTAGTTTACTAAATAGTTTTTCTTGCTTGAACTATATCAAGGGAGCAAGTGCAACAACCCAGAAGCTTATGATATTGCTATTGTGGACATACCCGGAAGCTTGCATTAATCCAGAAGCGATCTTCACTTGAGCTACAAGTGAGGTATATTGAGCCTATTGACGCATAGTGACATAAAGATAGAAGAATTGGTTGCACTTTGTCATTATTACTTGTTTCTACAAGTAGCTCTCTAGACCTGGTTCATGTAATGAGTAGTCTGTCTATGGTTTGTTGGACATGATTATTTACTTTGAGATCCACATCTTAAAGAAAAATCTCTGTCCACCAATAACATTGATATTGCTAATTTCTTCCATTTTCATTGATTTCACTAATTTTTGTATGCCATGTTAATGAATACAGAAGTCATGATCATCTGAGACTACCTTTGACTATGGTGATGAGCAAATTCATCCCCTTCAATGCAAAATATAAAATCCATCTGAGCCATCATTGCTACCAGCTTCCTGAACGATTGGTCATCTGATTTGCTTCTCTATCAGTTGGTTTACGGTGCTGCTGAGGAGCTTTCATGATTTTGTGATATTCGTCAGAAGTAGATCAGGTGCAATACTTTGGTTTCAAATGACCCTTCCAAATTTACCGTTAGTTATTCATTACTTTGGTTTCGTACTGCTGATCCCTGCACTGGTCAATGTTCCTTAATCTGAAATTCTGAGTCTACATACTCTCATTCTATTGTTGGGAAAAGATCGGGGCATCTGCTCCTTCATCTATTTTGTTTAACATTTCTGCTGCTGAAACGCAGATGGCAAGCATAATCCAGATGCATTTCTGCTGATTTAAGTAAGTTGTCTATTCTATGTGTTGCACTACGTGGCTATGTGCACATAAATCATCAAGGAGCAGGCTTCAATGAAGAGTGATCCAGAACTAACATACATTTGTGAACATTGTGCAGTTCTTGATGAATTATGGACTTGACTGAATGGGTTCCCCCTATTCCAAATTTCTTTTTAAGTATTTGACAGTTATCTTCAGTGTCCAAATGAAAGTACTCCCTTCGTCCCATAATATAATATCTTATTACACTCATTTTGCTCACAAATTGGATGTAATAAGATCTTGTATTATGGGACAGAGGGAGTACAATCGATTGACATTCTGTGTATATTTGTACTTACCGTTGCTGGATGAAAATTTGGACATACATAGATAGCTCCAGACGTAGCCTAAATGCTTTTTTACTCCTCATATAATCATTGTTGTGAATCCTTGTGCCTGGATATCTCTAAATGATTTTTTGCAACACCTCATGTCCTACAGGAATGATGTTCTAACCTATATGTGTAAATTTATCTAAATGTTGCAAGTGAATTAGAATATAGACATGCTTCCATCCATGCAGCAAGGCCAACATACATAATAAATAAATTTTGCCTATATGTGTAAACTAAACTTTTTTAGGAAATGGCAAGAGCACTGCCTTTTATTTAGCATGCCAGTAATATTATAGCTCTGGGGATAATATTCTTGCACACTTTAGAGGCCATTTGATAGACTGGGAGGACAGGTAAATTTACATATGACAGTAGAGTTCTCTTCACCAAGTATATGTTAATAGTTGTCTCAATGGCATGGCTTTGGGATCGAGATCGACCTTGCTAACATTATTGATCAATTGTCAATAGCTTGTTGAAAATATCCACTTGTTTGTAATGTAAGGATCTTATGTAATCTTAAGGTTTGCAGCTAATAGAGAAACCCAATCCAAGTAAAAGTTTTCAACCCAATACAAGTAAAAGTTTTCAGTGTTGCTTAATTGTGTGAGTGATTAACACTTTCTGGTTGTGCTGAATTTCACTCCTACATATTTTTATTGACAAATTTTATATTCCTTTATTCAAATGTGGCACAAGATAGATCACATCTATCACAGCGTATTGGAGATCCATGCCCCATGGTGTTCAATAAAACCATACTCACCAGATATTGTTGCCCCAAGGTTACTGGCAAAGTAGTACCAATCTTGATGATTTGTCTAGGTAGGCCACCATACACTAATAGGGAAAACCTTCTACACAGAACTTTAGCAATAGCGCTGGATAAAATGGGGCGCGACTGCTACTTAGTAGTAGCGCGTGGCAATAGAAGGTGCTACTACTATGTACATAGCAGTAGCGCGGCCATGGCAAAGAGCGCTACTACTAAAATTACCCCACCGTTGCCGCCAGGCTAAGTGTAGTAGTAGCGCTTTCCCATGAAACGCACTACTGCTAGGTAGTTTAGCAGTAGCTCTTTCTCCTAAACCGCGCTACTGCTAATCCAGCCTTATCCCCCCACGCGCCCGCCTGTTTACTCACTCTCCATTGTCGCGGTCGTCCTCCTCCCGCCATCGCCGCATTGCTGCCGGCGTCGCCGCCATCCTTCGACCTTGGTAAGCCTCCTCCTTCTCCTCCCTCCTCTAGCTGCCCCTCCTTCCTTCTCCGCCCCACTCCTTCCTCCCCCGCCCCACTCCTCCCTCCTCTAGCTGCCTCTCCTCCTCCCCTCGTCCCTTCCCTGCTCCTCCCTCCTCTAGCCGCCCCTCCTCCTCCATCAACAACACCTCCTCCCTCCACAACCCCTACTCCCTCCCCCTCCTCCATCCACAACCCTTCCTCCCTCCATAGATTTAGTTGATAGTATAGATAGGTAGAATATAGGTTTTTTTAATAGTATAGATAGGTAGAATTTTGTAGAATGTACATAGAATGTAAGGGCTAATAGTACTAGTTTATTTATAGTAAGTGTTTAACAGAACTAGTTTATTTAGTAAGTGGTTAATAGAACTAGTTTATTCAGTAATTACTTAATAGAACTAGTTTATTTAGAAAGTGTTTAATAGAACTAGTTTAGAGAGAGAGACCTATATTGGCAAATTTAGTTATGTTAGGATTATATATAAGACATTTTGAAATGTTTTTGTTCATATTTTCAACCATTGAAATGCAATGACCAACAAGTTTGAATGCAAATAGGATATGTGCTTGCCCAAGTGGCCATGTTTGCAGGGAACACCTCCGAGTGGCCTATGTTTTGCCGAAGTGTTGATTAATTTCTGCTCCGACAAATTTCAAGCGCTCGATATGTCCTTTTTTAGCAAAGGTCATGCCGGATTTTTCCGTAAATTTTGGCATGACTTGTGCTAGAATATGTAGGAAATATCGAGTGGCCCGGATTTTCTAGAAAGATAATTAAACGAGATTTCGAGTTGAATAATAATGATCTTATTTAGGTTTTGTAGTACATATATTTAATTTTAGAAGTTTAATCTTTGAATTATGATGTTCTAGAAGGAAATGTCGTCTGACGACAATAATCTCGCGGAGTGCGACTGGTGCGGCGATGACCGGGGTCTGTGCAACAGGACTCACCTGGTAGAATGTTGGCGCTTCAGTATTAAACTCCGAGAGACCTTCGATGTTGAAACGGTACGCAACAAGACAAGTGTTTTTTTAATTAAGCACGACTTCTGCTTCTTCAACGTGTAATTTTTGTCTTTTACAATTTGACTAGCTTATCCCATGCCATGCAAGACGCTATGTCTTGGAGAGGATGGATTTTGAAGATCATGAAAGTATGGAAACAAAGATAGTTCACCTAAGGACCCATCATGGTATAGATTTTGATGTAAATCTATACAATTCTGAGAGCGTATACCATTTTGGTTGCCCGAATTGGGAAGCACTTTGCAAGATGTATGATTTTCATGAGGGTATGCTTGTCACCTTGGATCTTGGTGATCCTGACATCGACGAAGATAATCTGGACATTTGGGTCCTTGTTGATACGCTTCCAATTCTACCGCTATGTAAGTTTCTCAAACATAGTTATTAAGTAATTTATATTGTTTATTTCAAAATAGTTGACAGCTTATTTCCATTGATAGCTTATTTTCATTCTTCAAAGAATGTATCGAAGATGGTAGACAGAACCTACTACACTGATGGTGTGGAATTAACTTATCGGGAGAAAGACCATCTTATCTCATTTATTATTGATGTTGAGAATTACAATATCAATTATCAAACTCCTGGACATTATGGTCAATACGTGCCACTAGTGCACGTGTTGAACTACGGTAACATCTATGGAGATGGCATGGTAATTTTTTTACTATTACGACGTCCGTGCATCTTTTGCATAAAATCTTCTAAAGCTAAACTACATTGCTAACTACGATGTTATTACTATGTTTTTCAACAGAAAATCCCGAAGAATTGTGTGCCTCATCTCATGCTTCCAAAAGGTCACCTTGATGTTATTAGCTTACGGTCAGGTCTGCCTAGGCTTCACTATTGTTCATACCGGATTTCTAAAACCGATGAAGACATGACAATCATGTTGGGGAACACACTATTTCAAAAAAATTCCTACGATCAGGCAAGATCTATCAAGGAGATGCATAGAAACGAGAGGGAAGAGTGTGTCTACATACCCTCGTAGACCGAAAGTGGAAGCGTTAAGTAACGCGGTTGATGTAGTCGAACGTCTTCGCGATCCAACCGATCAAGTACCAAATGCACGGCACCTCCGCGATCTGCACACGTTCAGCTCGGTGATGTCGCTCAAACTCTAGATCCAGCTGAGGCCGAGGGAGAGTTTCGTCAGCATGACGGTGTGTTGACGGTGATGATGAAGTTACCGACGCAGGGCTTCGCCTAAGCACTACGACAATATGACCGAGGTGGAAATCTGTGGAGCGGGGTACCGCACATGGCTAAGAAATCAACTTGTATGTCTATGGGGTGCCCCTCCCCCGTATATAAAGGAGTGGAGGAGGGGGTCGGTCGGCCTCAAGGGGTGCGCCCCAAGGGGGGGGGGAATCCTACTCCTACTAGGAGTGGGTTCCCCCCTTTCCTAGTCCAACTAGGAGGGGAAGGAAAGAGGAAGAAGGAGAGAAGGAAAGGGGGGCCGGACCCCTCCCCAATTTGGATTGGGCTTGGGGGGCGCACCCCTTTACTTGGCCGCCTCCTCCTCTCTTCCACTAAAGCCCATGAAGCCACATTAACCATCCGGGGGTTCCGGTAACCTCCCGGTACTCCGGAAAATGCCCGAACCTATCCGAAACCTTTCCGGTGTCCAAACATAACCTTCCAATATATAAATCTTTATGTCTTGACCATTTCGAGACTCCTCGTCATGTCCGTGATCACTTCCGAGACTCCAAACAACCTTCGGTACATCAAATCACATAACTCACAATACATATCATCATCGAACGTTAGGCGTGCGGACCCTACGAGTTCGAGAACTATGTAGACATGGCCGAGACTCATCTCCGGTCAATAACCAATAGCGGAACCTGGATGCTCATGTTGGTTCCTACATATTCTACGAAGATCTTTATCGGTCAAACCGCATAACAACATACGTTGTTCCCTTTGTCATCGGTATGTTACTTGCCCGAGATTCGATCGTCGGTATCATCATACCTAGTTCAATCTCGTCACTGGCAAGTCTCTTTACTCGTTCCGTAATGCATCATCCCGTAACTAACTCATTATTCACATTGCTTTCAAGGCTCATAGTGATGTGTATTACCGAGAGGGCCCAGAGATACCTCTCCGACAATCGGAGTGACAAATCCTAATCTTGATCTATGCCAACTCAACAAACACCATCGGAGACACCTGTAGAGCATCTTTATAATCACCCAGTTACGTTGTGATGTTTGATATCACACTAAGTGTTCCTCCGGTATTCAGGAGTTGCATAATCTCATAGTCATAGGAACATGTATAAGTTATGGAGAAAGCAATAGCAATAAACTAAACGATCATAGTGCTAAGCTAACGGATGGGTCTAGTCCATCACATCATTCTCTAATGATGTGATCCCGTTCATCAAATGACACCACATGTCTATGGCTAGGAAACTTAACCATCTTTGATTAACGAGCTAGTCTAGTAGAGGCATACTAGGGACACTTTGTTTGTCTATGTATTCACACATGTACTAAGTTTCCGGTTAATACAATTCTAGCATGAATAATAAACATTTATCATGCTATAAGGAAATATAAATAACAACTTTATTATTTCCTCTAGGGCATATTTCCTTCAGTCTCCCACTTGCACTAGAGTCAATAATCTAGATTACACAGTAATGATTCTAACACCCATGGAGTCTTGGTGCTGATCATGTTTTTCTCGCGAGAGAGGCTTAGTCAACGGGTCTGCAACATTCAGATCCGTATGTATCTTGCAAATCTCTATGTCTCCTTCCTTGACTTGACCGCGGATGGAATTGAAGCATCTCTTGATGTGATTGGTTCTCTTGTGAAATCTGGATTCCTTTGCCAAGGCAATTGCACCAGTATTGTCACAAAAGATTTTCATTGGACCCGATGCACTAGGTATTACACCTAGATCGGATATGAACTCCTTCATCGAGACTCCTTCATTTGCTGCTTCCGAAGCAACTATGTATTCCACTTCACACATAGATCCCGCCACAACGCTCTACTTAGAACTGCACCAACTGACAGCTCCACCATTTAATAAAAATATGTATCCGGTTTGTGACTTAGAGTCATCCGGATCAGTGTCAAAGCTCGCATTGACGTAACCGTTTACGACGAGTTCTGTCACCTCCACAAACGAGAAACATATCCTTAGTCCTTTTCAGGTATTACAGGATGTTCTTGACCGCTGTCCAGTGATCCACTCCTGGATTACTTTGGTACCTCCCTGCTAAACAAATAGCAAGGCACACATCAGGTCTGGTACACGGCATCGCATACATGATAGAATCTATGGCTGAGGCATAGGGAATGACTTTCATTTTCTCTCTGTCTTCTGTGGTGGTCGGTCATTGAGTCTGACTCAACTTCACACCTTGTAACACAGGCAAGAACCCTTTCTTTGCTTGATCCATTTTGAACTTCTTCAAAACTTTATCAAGGTATGTGCTTTGTGAAAGTCCAATTAAGCATCTTGATCTATCTCTATAGATCTTGATGCGCAATATATAAGCAGCTTCACCGAGGTCTTTCATTGAAAAATTCTTATTCAAGTATCCTTTTATGCTATTCAGAAATTCAGTATCATTTCTGATCAACAATATGTCATCCGCATATAATATCGGAAATTCTACAAAGCTCCCACTCACTTTCATGTAAATACAGGCTTCTCCAAAAGTCTGTATAAAACCATATGCTTTGATCACACTATCAAAGCATATATTCCAACTCCGAGATGCTTGCACCACTCCATAAATGGATTGCTAGAGCTTACACACTTTGTTAGCACCTTTTGGATCGACAAAACCTTCTGGTTGCATCATATACAACTATTCTTTAAGATATCCATTAAGGAATGCAGTTTTGACATCCATTTGCCAAATTTCATAATCATAAAATGTGGCAATTGCTAACATGATTCGGACGGACTTAGGCATCGCTACGGGTGAGAAGGTCTTATCGTAGTCAACTCCTTGAACTTGTCGAAAACCTTTCGCAACAAGTCGAGCTTTGTAGACAGTAACATTACCGTCAGTGTCAGCCTTCTCTTGAAGATCCATTTATTCTCTATGGCTTGCCAATCATTGGGCAAATCAACCAAGGTCCACACTTTGTTCTCATACATGGATCCCATCTCAGATTTCATGGCCTCAAGCCATTTTGCGGAATCTGGGCTCATCATCGCTTCCTCATAGTTCGCAGGTCTGTCATGGTCAAGTAACATGACTTCCAGAATAGGATTACCGTACCACTCTGGTGCGGATCTTACTCTGGTTGACCTACGAGCTTCGGTAGTAACTTGATCAGAAGTTTCATGATCATCATCATCAGCTTCCTCATTAATTGGTGTAGGAATCACTGGAACTAATTTCTGTGATGAACTACTTTGCAATAAAGGAGAAGGTACAGTTACCTAATCAAGTTCTACTTTCCTCCCACTCACTTCTTTTGAGAGAAACTCCTTCTCTAGAAAGGATCCATTCTTAGCAACGAATATCTTGCCTTCGGATCTGTGATAGAAGGTGTACCCAACAGTCTCCTTTGGGTATCCTATGAAGACACATTTCTCCGATTTGGGTTTGAGCTTATCAGGTTGAAACTTTTTCACATAAGCATCGCAGCCCCAAACTTTAAGAAACGACAACTTGGGTTTCTTGCCAAACCATAGTTCATATGGTGTTGTTTCAACGGATTTTGATGGTGCCCTATCTAACGTGAATGCAGCCGTCTCAAAAGCATAACCCCAAAACAATAGCGGTAAATCAGTAAGAGACATCATAGATCGCACCATATCTAATAAAGTGCGATTACGACGTTCAGACACACCATTACGCTATGGTGTTCCAGGTGGCGTGAGTTGCGAAACTATTCCGCATTGTTTCAAATGAAGATTAAACTCATAACTCAAATATTCACCTCCACGATCAGATCATAGAAACTTAATTTTCTTGTTACGATGATTTTTCACTTCACTCTGAAATTCTTTGAACTTTTCAAATGTTTTCAAACTTATGTTTCATCAAGTACATACCCATATCTGCTCAAATCATCTGTGAAGGTCATAAAATAACGATACCCGAGACAAGCATCAACACTCATCGGACCGCATACATCAGTATGTATTATTTCCAATAAGTCTGTTGCTCGTTCCATTGTTTCGGAGAATGGAGTCATAGTCATCTTCCCATGAGGCATGGTTTGCAAGCATCAAGTGATTCCAAAAGCCCATCAGCATGGAAATTCTTCATTCGCTTTACACCAATATGACTTAAACGGCAGTGCCTCAAATAAGTTGTGTTCGCACTCGAACACGTCACCATGTACCCTCGACGCCGGGGGTGATGCACCGCAACTCACGTCGAAGGAGACCCGGCCGGAAGCGCGGTACGCAAGCAATCCAGCGGGTGCTTTTGAGGACCCGAAACCCCACACGCCCGGGAGGGACCCCGTCAGGGCGCGCGGCGGCTATGGGCTGCCCTAGGTCGACCTGATCGCTCCTAGGGCCTCGAGGTTCGCCGCCCTGCAACAAGAAGAACAGACGAAGAATGAGGAAGAAGAAGAACTAGGGTTAAGGAGAAAAGATAAAAGATAAAAAGTGGTAGATGATTTGATCGATTGTGTGTTGTTCAATCGGCCGTCACCCCTTAGGTATATAAGAGGCGGCTGGACTTCCCGTGCAAGGAAAAGGCTTGGATTCACGTCCAAAACCCTAGTCAAATTCGGATTGGTTTTGTCTGAACTTTCCAAAACTGTTCGGTTTAAACTGGTTGCACCTTGCGGGTCCTTTTTGTGGTGGTAAACGATCTCGGATGGAAACGAGCCCAAAAGCAATCTTGACCGTTTCGACGAGACGAACAACTTTTATTTTGAACATTTTTTGATTTGAGGCCATCTTCTGGTCCAAAAGGGTCACGCAGAACACCTTTTCACTAGCGCTACCCATCAGACCTATCTCTGGTGGGGCGCGCCACATCTCGCCTCATGATAGGGCTGCACTTCGATAGCTCTAACTTTTGCATACGAACTCGTATTGGGATGATTTTTATATCAAAATCGACCGTTTCGACGATACTAAGACAATTTGTGTTAATCATTTTTCCATATGAGGACATCTTAATTGTGTTTCAAGCCATTCTTTAATCTGGTGTCAACATGAGCATCTCTGAAGTTGTCATAAGTTTTGCATCCGAACTCCATGTTAGACCATCTTCATATTCGTCTTGATCTTCTCGAAGAGAGCCATCTCATAGTGACTTTCAATAGTAAGTTTGAATTACTCTTGACATAGCTTCAAGCCACTCTTTATAAACGTGCCACTTTTGAGCGTCAACACATGCCCCCCTGTTTTTCGGCAAAGCTAGCATGCCGAAAAATAACTTGTACCAAGTTTGTTCTAAGGATGATGTCAACAATCCATCGGCCATTTATATGTCCTTAGGACGATAAGTATATATCGACCATGTCTTATGTGAACTTTCTGATGCAAACTTGGGTGAAACCTTCTCAGCTTCATTAACAATCCGGTGATAAAGTATCATAGATATGTATCTCAAGGTCAACCTCCGAACCATATTGTTCACCCTTTTACTAGGATTTTGTAGATAATCAACAACACTTTCTCCAATCCTTACTTTCACCTGCTTAAAAATTTCATTAGTGGCCGAAGCTATGGACTTTGGTTCGGCCTTACCTATATTGACGAGACTAAGCATCGGCTATTGAGAGAAATGCAATACAACATGATTAACATAGTAGCCGAAAGTTTGCTGTGCCAATTCTTTCGAATTGTCATGTCTAAATATATGAACAATTTTAAAGCAAACCAAGGTAAATTTTGCATCTAGACATACCCCAAGATAAACTATGAGTGATTCGTCAAAACATTGATAAACCCTGAATATTTGTTTCACTACTCATAACGAATCACCGAAAGCCTTAGTATGTATAGCACCTATAGCAAGTAAAAGACTCAATCGGAATAATAATGCATATTCGGCTTTCATTAATCGTGCATAAAAATATTCTAAGAGGCATGGGGCTTAAAAAACAGTACCATAAAGAAATATATAAACAACACCAACACTTTGGCCATTGCTATGAATTGAACCATCAAAACATAATCTCCATAGGACTAGAAAGACAAGGCTAATATCAACATTATGCATGTCATTAATCCGATGTTTAGTAATAAAATCAGTTATGATTTGGCCTCTCATAGATCTCAGAGATGCATAAGCCAAATCATATCCAAACAAAGTATAGGCCCACTAGCCAATTCTGCAACTATGAATTGGCCTATGCAGCATATATTCAATGACATCGGTCACTATGTCCCAACTCCATTCAATCATAATATAGGCATACATATAAATTTCCATGAGCACGTACCTTGTCTCGCTCTCCAATCGAACTAAGGACGATTTTTGAATACTACACCGGCCATGTATTGACATATTATTAGGACGATAGATAAATATCGGCCATTACCATGTAAACTTCATTCAAAACACATACAGCTGAAATAAACAAATGAATTGACATATCAAGTATTTCGGCCCTTTGGATCAACAACAAACTTGTAGCTAATCAAATGTATAGTGACTTGGTAATACCCTTTCATGACGTAAGAAATTATATTGCATCCATGTATTAAAATAAGCCCACTGAGGGTTACCAATCATACCTGATGACGAATTCCATGGCATAGGCGTTAATGGCATAGTTGAAGAATATGGATAATGTGTAGACCAAAGATGTTGAAACTTTCGGCTTGGTCCTTCATAGTTTTCACTCCTTTCCTTCTTCACCTTTGCCGCACTTCTTGTAATGGAAGCTTGCACATAATTCTTATTTTGAGCACTTCCTTTGGGAACCCATGCCATGTTCCTTTCTTCAAGTTCTTGTGCACTAAGTTTTTGTAATTTCTTCTTTTGCCAATACGATAAGCTGAGTAGGCATCTCGGCTGTGATTCTGTTTTGACCAATGGCAATTCCTTTTTGGCCTTGTGCACTCTCAACTTCTTTTCTTCAGATTTGGCACTTCGACTCTCAATAATTGGTTGCTTTGTCTCATTGTCTTTAGTAGCCAATGTCAACACATTAATTGGCTCTTTTTCATTTGAGATCAAATCTGAAGTTGCACTCTTACGACCATCTCTTTTAACACGGTAAACTTGCTTGACCACCTCTTTCTTCTTCCTTGAGCTCTGCACCGATTCCTTATGATTGAAACGGTCTTTAACATGTGATTGTTCAAATGTTGATCTTCTTGGAGCTGCATAATATTGGTGAGATGGTCTAAAATAAGATGGAGAATGTGCCCTTGTATCATACCTGTCCCATGAGGAATATGGATCTATATGAGCATAGGGAGGCATCCACGGCATTGGCATTGGTGGCCCAAAATAAGGATATGAATATGTTGCATTAAAATTCTCACTTTGCCAATACCGATCCTCATATTTGCGCCTTGGGGATGATCTTGGTTTCTTTGCATGATTTGGCCGATAAGCATTCTTCTCTTCAATCTTCTTTTGATATTTATCCAATAGTTCAGCGAAGGTGATTTTTGATCTCTTACACTTGCGCTTATTTTGGCCTTTGTTTTCTTTTGGTTTGCTTTCATCGATCATTGGATTTTCTTGCTGCCCCCCAGTCCTTGGCATCTCCATTGTAGCTTCGATGGAATTCTCGCCCTTAAGATTATGTTCATTATGCTCTTCAACAACCTCTTTACTTGAAATCTTGATCCCATCACCTGCAGTTTTTACCTTCTCTTTAAATGGATCGGCTTGAAGCAGCCGATGCAAAAACTTTTTGCCATCGGGACCAATCGGAATAGACTGGTCATCTCTTGTTATTTCAACAAACTTCAATCGTCCTTTTTCAATGGCTGATCTAACTATTTGACGAAACATGTTGCAATCCTCAAAATTATGCTTGGACGAATCATGCAACTTACAATACATTCGTCCTTGGATTCATGGCTTAACATGGTGATCAAGAATTGTAATGTAATTATTTTTCAGCAACAAATCAAATATTTGATCACACATGCTTGAATTGAAGGTATACTTCTTGTTTTCTAGCCGACCGTGTTGTGAGAACGGCTTTGGAGTTAAGCAAACGAATGGTTCAGATTTTGCACCACCCCATTCGGCTATGCATTGTGTTTTGCACTCTATCTCCGATGTCTTTGGATAAGAAAGTATACTGGCATCGGTTTGCTTAGAATGTTTTAACCTTGGCTTTAAATTTCTGAAACGAAAATAGCTAGAACATACATGTCTCAATTGAGACCAAGTGTAAGCCAAGTAAGAAGTAAGCATAGCTACCCAATTAGATATGAGCTTTAGATAAAGCAATGGGGAAAGCCTTGGCTGCAATAATTTTTCGCAATCGGTCTTTCTGAATGGTGCAATATGTTGACCGATATGCTTTGTGACAATCTGATTGCTAACAGATAAATTACCCTTCTTCATTGGTCTCTCAATATTTCTTATGAAGATTTTTCTAATATATGCATCAACAACTAAGTCATGACCAAATCTGAAAACAGGTAAATTAATTACTAGACATACCTCTTCAAATATGTTGGGAGACCATGATGGTGGTGTGACTTGAAGAATATCTTGCTCCGCCTTCGGATAGCTCCCCAGCGCCTTGTCATCATCTTTCTCTCGATTTCGTGCATTATTAGTTTGAAGAACTTCGTCCACCAAACTTTCTTCGGCCACCTGTTCTTGTTCTTGAAGCTCATCAATTTCTATGGCACGAAACTCATAGGGCCGGAAGTAGGTTCCATTAACTTCAGAAAAATCAAGTATGGCTGTCTTGCTATACTTTCCATGCCCTTTCTCAACAATGTTTGCCTCTTTGGATTTGATGGATTCGGAATATATACTACTTGATTTGACTTTTTCAAACGAAGAACTTTTAGTTTCTGAATCATCATTATTTTCACTGGTTATATCAATTGGCGAGGATTCTTTTCTTTGAGCTAATTCCCTATCAACTTTCTCTTGGCGAAGTACTTGCACCCTATCACACAAAGCTTTAACCCCCCTCTCAATTTGAGTCCGCTCTAGTGTATTTTGCCCCCCAATGCTTTTAGGATCTTTCGGTAATGAACTGTTAGTGTTGCTGAAATTTGGCAACTGTGTAGGGGGTGTATAGTACGTTGCGGTACTAGGTGGAGGTGTATGCACTTCTGTATAATGATATGCTCTCTCGCCAATTCTATCGATTGATGAAGTTTCATCTTCTTGCAAAACTCTAGCCTTTATTGCAGCATAATCAGGAAACAACCCCTTTTCATATTGTTCAAGGCAAAGAGCACTAATCCTCTTGTTTTGTGCCAAGCTCTTTTTTAATGCAGCCACAACCGCTTTTGGAAGAGATTGCTCCGCAATACTTTCAGATTCTTTCGGCAATGATTTGCGAGTGTTGCCGAAATTCTCAAATTGCGTAGAGTATGCATCATATGCTATAGTATTTGATGACGGCACATGTGTTCCTGTAAAATTTTTAATTATTCAGCTATGACCATGAAGATGCGGGGCCGAATCATGAACATCTACAGTTGCATACGGTGCTGAAAAATTACTAACATGAGGTGTAGCATATGATGGTTGAGAGTAACTGGCCGAATAGCTAGTAGTAGCATGGCCAATTCTCCCATCCATCGGCAAGGTTGGATTCACATATTGCAAATTAGTTGCCGATGAATAAAAAGGTGAAACACTTTCTTGTATGCTATTGGAAATTTTAAAATGAGGTGTTTCAAATTCATTAACCAAACCCATCATGTTGTTCATCGGCATATGGATTTGTGGGGTTGCCGGCGCATGGGAGTTTGGATACATATGTTGTACGTTACTAAAATCATAAGAATTTAAAGCATGAAGATTGTTTTGCATCGGCCCTTGCGCATAATTAGATGCATGATTGATAAAACTAGGGCTAGCCGATACATTATGCTCATTAGGTGATCCAGCAACAACATATGGATTATTTGCATCTACAAAGGGGAATTGGGTATTCATATTACCTTTGTAGATTGCAGCAACTTAATGACGATCTCTTCGTAGCAAGAACGGGCTGGAGACCGTTCAAAGCTTCGTCCCCAGCGGAGTCGCCAAAAAGTGTGTTCGCACTCGAACACGTCACAGTGTACCCTCGACACCGGGGGTGATGCACCGCAACTCACGTCGAAGGAGACCCGGCCGGAAGCGCGGTACGCAAGCAATCCAGCGGGTGCTTTTGAGGACCCGAAACCCCACATGCCCGGGAGGGACCCCGTCAGGGCGCGCGGTGGCTATGGGCTGCCCTAGGTTGACCTGATCGCCCCTAGGGCCTCGAGGTTCGTCACCCTGCAACAAGAAGAACAGACGAAGAACGAGGAAGAAGAGGAACTAGGGTTAAGGAGAAAAGATAAAAGATAAAAAGTGGTAGATGATTTGATCGATTGTGTGTTGTTCAATCGGCCGTCACCCCTTAGGTATATAAGAGGCGGCTGGACTTCCCGTGCAAGGAAAAGGCTTGGATTCACATCCAAAACCCTAGTCAAATTCGGATTGGTTTTGTCCGAACTTTCCAAAACTGTTCGGTTTAAACTGGCTGCACCTTGCGGGTCCTTTTTGTGGTGGTAAAAGATCTCGGATGGAAACGAGCCCAAAATCAATCTTGAACGTTTCGACGAGACGAACAACTTTCATGTTGAACGTTTTTTGAGTTGAGGCCATCTTCTGGGCCAAAACGGTCACGCAGAATACCTGTTCGCTCGCGCTACCCATCAGACCTATGTGTGGTGGGGCGCGCCACATCTCGCCTCGTGATAGAGTTGCACTTCGATAGCTCTAACTTTTGCATATGAACTTGTATTGGGACGATTTGTATATCAAAATCGACCGTTTTGACGAGACTAAGACAATTTGTGTTGATCATTTTTCCATATGAGGACATCTTAATTGGGTTTCAAGCCATTCTTTAATCTGGTGTCAACATGAGCATCTCTGAAGTTGTCATAAGTTTTGCATCCGAACTCCATTTTAGACCATCTTCATATTCATCTTGATCTTCTCGAAGAGAGCCATCTCATAGTGACTTTCAATAGTAAGTTGGAATTACTCTTGACATAGCTTCAAGCCACTCTTTATAAACGTGCCACTTTTGAGCGTCAACAAGTTGCACTATCATAATTAAACTTATATCTTTTGGCTTCAATACTATGAATATGTGTATCACTACTATCAAGATTTAGTAAAAATAGACCACTCATCAAGGGTGCATGACCATAAAAGATACTACTCATATAAATAGAACAATATTATTCTCTGATTTAAATGAATAGCCATCTCGCATCAAACAAGATCCAGATATAATGTTCAAGCTTAACGCTGACACCAAATAACAATTATTCAGGTCTAAAACTAATCCTGAGGGTAGATGTAGAGGTAGCGTGCCGACGGGGATCACATAGACTTTGGAACCATTTCCCACGCGCATCGTCACCTTATCCTTAGCCAATCTTCGCTTAATCCGTAGCCCCTATTTCGAGTTGCAAATATTAGCAACAGAACCAATATCAAATACCCAGGCGCTACTGCGAGCATTAGTAAGGTACACATCAATAACATGTATATCAAATATACCTTTCACTTTGCCATTCTTCTTATCCGCCAAATACTTGGGGAAGTTCTGCTTCCAGTGACTAGTCCCTTTGCAGTAGAAGCACTCAGTCTCAGGCTTAGGTCCAGACTTGGTCTTCTTCACTTGAGCAGCAACTTGCTTGTCGTTCTTTTTGAAGTTCCCCTTCTTCCCTTTGCCCTTCTTCCTGAAACTAGTGGTCTTGTTTACCATCAACACTTGATGCTCCTTCTTGATTTCTACCTCTGCAGCTTTTAGCATCGCGAAGAGGTCGGGAATTCTCTTATCCATCCCTTGCATGTTATAGTTCATCACAAAGCTTTTGTAGCTTGGTGGCAGTGATTGAAGAACTCTGTCAATGACACTATCATCAGGAAGATTAACTCCCAGTTGAGTCAATTGGTTGTGGTGCCCAGACATTCTGAGTATATGTTCATTGACAGAACTATTCTCCTCCATCTTACAGCTATAAAACTTATTGGAGACTTCATATCTCTCAATCTGGGCATTTGCTTGAAATATTAACTTCAACTCCTGGAACATCTCATATGCTCCATGACGTTCAAAACATCGTTGAAGTCCCGATTCTAAGCCGTATAGCATGGTACGGTGAACTATCGAGTGGTCATCAGCTTTGCTCTGCCAGACGTTCATAACATCTGGTGTTGCTCCTGTAGTGGGCTTTGCACCTAGCGGTGCTTCCAGGACGTAATTCTTCTATGCACCAATGAGGATAATCCTCAAGTTACTGACCCAGTCTGTGTAGTTGCTGCCATCATCTTTCAACTTAGCTTTCTCTAGGAACACATTAAAATTCAACGGAACAACAACACGGGCCATTTATCTACAACAACATAGACATGCAAAATACTATCAGGTACTAAGTTCATGATAAATTAAAGTTCAATTAATCATATTACTTAAGAACTCCCACTTAGATAGACATCCCTCTAGTCATCTAAATGATCACGTGATCCATATCAACTAAACCATGTCCGATCATCACGTGAGATGGAGTAGTTTTCAATGGTGATCATCACTATGTTGATCATATCTACTATATCATTCACACTCGACCTTTCGGTCTTAGTGTTCCGAGGCCATATCTACTTATGCTAGGCTCGTCAAGTTTAACCCGAGTAGTCTGCTTGTGCAAAACTGGCTTGCATCTGTTGTATTTGAACGTAGAGCTTATCACACCCGATCATCACGTGGTTTCTTGGCATGACGAACTATAGCAACAGTGCATATTCAGGGAGAACACTTATACCTTGAAATTTAGTGAGAGATTATCTTATAATGCTACCAACGTACTAAGAAAAATAAGATGCATAAAGGATAAACATCACATGCAATCAATATAAGTGATATGATATGGCCATCATCATCTTGTGCCTTTGATCTCCATCTTCAAAGCACCGTCATGATCACCATCCTCACCGGCTTGACACCTTAATCTCCATCGTAGCATCGTTGTCATCTCGCTGATACGTCTCTAACGTATCTATAATTTTTTATTGTTCCATGCTATTATATTATCTGTTTTGGATGTTTAATGGGCTTTGTTATGCAATTTTATAGTATTTTTGGGACTAACCTACTAACCAAAGGCCCAATGCAAATTGTTGTTTTTTTTCCTATTTTAGTGTTTCGCAAAAAGGAATACCAAACGGAATCCAAACGGAATGAAACCTTCGGAGGAGTTATTTTTGGAACAAACGCAATCTAGGAGACTTGGAGTGGAGGTCAGGGAATCAACGAGGCGGCCACGAGGTAGGAGGGCGCGCCCAGGGGGTAGGCGCGCCCCCACCCTCGTGGGCCCCTCGTGGCTCCACCGACGTACTTCTTTCGCCTATATATACTCATATACCTTGAAAACATCCGAGAGCACTATGAAACCCTATTTCCACCACTACAACCTTCTATACCCATGAGATCCCATCTTGGGGCCTTTTCTGGCGCTCCACCGGAGGGGGAATCGATCACGGAGGGCTTCTGAATCAACACCATAGCCTCTCTGATGATGTGTGAGTAGTTTACCATAGACCTTCCGCTCCATAGTTATTAGCTAGATGGCTTCTTCTCTCTCTTTGGATCTCAATACAAAGTTCTCCTCGATTCTCTTGGAGATCTATTCGATGTAATTCTTTTTGTGGTGTGTTTGTCGAGATCCGATGAATTGTGGGTTTATGATCAAGATTATCTATGAACAATATTTGATTCTTCTCTGAATTCTTTTATGCATGATTTAATATATTTGCAAGTCTCTTCAAATTATCAGTTTGGTTTGGCCTACTAGATTGATCTTTCATGCAATGGCAGACGTGCCTAGCTTTGGGTTCAATCTTGTGGTGTCCTTTCCTAGTGACAGCAGGGGCAGCAAGGCACGTATTGTATTGTTGCCATCGAGGATAAAAAGATGGGGTTTATATCATATTGCTTGAGTTTATCCCTCTACATCATGTCATCTTGCCTAATGCGTTACTCTGTTCTTATGAACTTAATACTCTAGATGCATGCTGGATAGCGGTTGATGTGTGGAGTAATAGTAGTAGATGCAGAATTGTTTCGCTCTACTTGTCGCGGACGTGATGCCTATATACATGATCATGCCTAGATATTCTCATAACTATGTGCTTTTCTATCAATTGCTCGACAATAATTTGTTCACCCACCGTAGAATTTGCTATCTTGAGAGAAGCCACTAGTGAAACCTATGGCCCCGGGTCTATCTACCATCATACTATTTTCCTATCTACTTGCTATTTCTGCCGCCTTTTATTTTGCAATCTTTATTTTCCAATCAATACAACGAAAATACCAAAAATATTTATCTTATTATCTTTATCAGATCTCACTTTTGCAAGTGGCCGTGAAGGGATTGACAACCCCTTTATCGCGTTGGTTGCAAGGTTCTTATTTGTTTGTGCAGGTACGAGGGACTTGCGTGTAGTCTCCTACTGAATTGATACCTTGGTTCTCAAAAACTGAGGGAAATACTTACGCTACTTTGCTACATCACCCTTTCCTCTTCAAGGGAAAACCAACACATGCTCAAGAGGTAGCAAGAAGGATTTCTGGCGCCGTTGTCGGGGAGGCTTACACCAAGTCAAGTCAAGATTTGATCTCCCGCCAACGTGCGGATTTCTGGTGCCGTTGCTGGGGAGATCTACACACAAGTCAAGACATACCAAGTACCCATCACAAACCCTTGTCCCTCGCATTACATTATTTGCCGTTCGCCTCTCGTTTTCCTCTCCCCCACTTCACCTTTGCCTTTTCTTTGCCTTCTTCCCGTATGTATCTTTGTTTGTGTTTCCATGTGCCTTCTATTTGCTTGCATCTTTGCTTGCTAAAAATCTATTGATATGGCACTTAAAGTGTTCTACTTGGATCATCTTCGATCCTTATGCGCTCACGCTGAAACCCCAACTAGTCTAGTTGATGGGAAATCTTTAGATGAGCATGCTCATTTTGTGCGTCACTGTTTGTCTGAAAAAGGGAGACTCTTATGGGATCAAATAAACAGATTGATGTGTTATGCTTGGAATCTTTGTGAAATTCATGATTTTACTTGTTGCTCTAAGAACCCTAAAAAACACCTCCCCTACCTATGTGAGTTTAATGATAATGAAATCTTACCTTCTTATGTAAAGGGTGTTTATAGTTACTACAATATCAAACAAACTGAAGATTTTTTTGCTTTTAAGGGTGCTTATGAAGTTTCTTCTTTGATTGAAAAGTATGATATTGCTCTCTACGAATCTGAAAATTTTGACATACTTAAATATTGCTATGAAAACTATGCTCGTAATGTCTATGTCAAAGAATTTATTGAAAGAATGACCGTTGCTTGGGAATAAAATAATGATATGTATGAATCTATAGATAATTATGATTCTGATGATTTGATTGAAATATCCCTTGATGAACATGATGCTTGCTATTCTTGTGGCCATGATGCCAATATTTATGAAGATGAGTTTGCTATAGTTCCTTATGTTAAACATGAGATCATTGCTATTGCACCCATACTTGATAGTTCCTTCGATGAAAAGCATGATTGTAATGATGTTATTAGAAATTCTCTTAATGAAAATTGTGTTAATGATATGCAAAACCTCAAGCTTGGGGCTACTAGTTTTTCTATGACTACTATTTGTTGCAATGATCATGATTGGGGTGATTCTTCTTATGATCCTGAAAATTTATTTAAGCCCCATGAGGAATATGATATTGATAATAATGTTTGCAATAATATTGAAAGTGGGTTTGTAAGAGTGTCAAATTTAGATCCCACAATTTTGGAGAATGTTCAATCTTATGAAGTTTTTGATAAAAGTGGGTTTGGAGAGGTCATGACTTTAGTTAATGTCAATCCCACTATTTTGGAAGAGTGTCAACTTTGCATACATGTGGATCGTGCTAAGAATATGTTTTGTGATAGCTATATTGTTGAATTTACTTGTGACCCTACGTGTAATTACTATGATAGAGGAAAATATGGTTGTAGAAATTTTCATGTTACTAAATTACCTCTTGTTATGTTGAGATTGCTATTGTTTCTTTCCGCTTCCTTGCATATGCTAGTTTTTGCTTGCCTTGATAATTTGTTTGCCTATAAGATGCCTATGCATAGGAAGTATGTTAGACTTAGATGTGTTTGTCACGTGTTTTATGATTCTCTCTTTGTGCTTCAATTCTTGTCTTTCATGTGAGCATCATTGAAATCTCTATGCCTAGCTAGGGGCGTTAAATGATAGCGCTTGTTGGGAGGCAACCCAATTTTATTTTTGTTTCTTGCTTTTTGTTCCTGTTTAGTAATAAGTAATTCATCTAGCTTCTGTTTAGATGTGGTTTTATGTTTTTAATTAGTGTTTGTGCCAAGTAGAACCTTTGGGAAGACTTGGGGGAAGTCTTTGCGATCTTGCTGTAAAAAACAGAAACTTTAGCGCTCACGAGATTAGCTGCCATTTTTTACTGGAGAGTGCGATTAGGTTGATTATTATTGCAGATGATTAATATACAAATTCCTCACGTCCAACAATTTATTTCAGAATTTTTGGGGTTACAGAAGTATTCGAAACCTACAGATTACTACAGACTGTTATGTTTTTGACAGATTCTGTTTTTCGTGTGTTGTTTGCTTATTTTGATGAATCTATGGCTAGTATCGGGGGGTATGAACCATAGAGAAGTTGGAATAAAGTAGGTTTAACACCAATATAAATAAAGAATGAGTTCATTACAGTACCTTGAAGTGGTGGTTTGTTTTCTTATACTAACGGAGCTCATGAGATTTTCTGTTGAGTTTTGTGTTGTGGAGTTTTCAAGTTTTGGGTAAAGATTTGATGGATTTTGGAATAAGGAGTGGCAAGATCCTAAGCTTGGGGATGCCCATGGCACCCCAAGGTAAAATTCAAGTACAACCAAAAGCCTAAGCTTGGGATGCCCTGGAAGGCATCCCCTCTTTCGTCTTCGTCCATCGGTAACTTTACTTGAGACTATATTTTTATTCACCACATGATATGTGTTTTGCTTGGAGCGTCTTGTATGATTTGAGTCTTTGCTTGTTAGTTTACCACAATCATCCTTTATGTACACACCTTTTGGAGAGACACACATGAATCGGAATTTATTAGAATACTCTATGTGCTTCATTTATATCTTTTGAGCTAGATAATTTTGCTCTAGTGCTTCACTTATATCTTTTTAAGAGCACGGTGGTGGTTTTATTTTATAGAAATAATTGATCTCTCATGCTTCACTTATATTATTTTGAGAGTCTTATAGACCAGCATGGTAATTTTCTTTGGCTATAAAATTAGTCCTAATGTGATGAACATCCAAGTTGGGTATAATAAAAACTATCATATAAAGTGCATCGAATGCTATGAGAAGTTTGATTCTTTATGATTGTTTTGAGATATGAAGATGGTGATATTAGAGTCATGCTAGTTGAGTAGTTGTGAATTTGAGAAATACTTGTTCGAAAGTTTGTGATTCTCGTAGCATGCACGTATGGTGAACCGTTATGTGATGAAGTCGGAGCATGATTTATTTATTGATTGTCTTCCTTATGAGTGGTGGTCGGGGACAAGCGATGGTCTTTTCCTACCAATCTATACCCCTAGGAGCATGCACTTAGTACTTTGTTTTGATAACTAATAGATTTTTGCAATAAGTATGTGAGTTCTTTACGACTAATGTTGAGTCCATGGATTATACGCACTCTCACCCTTCCACCATTGCTAGCCTCTCTAATACCGTGCACCTTTCGCCGGTATCATACACCCACCATATACCTTCCTCAAAACAGCCACCATACCTACCTATTATGGCATTTCCTTAGCCATCCCGAGATATATTGCCATGCAACTTACCAACGTTCTGTTTGTTGTGACACGTTACATCATTGTCATATTGCTTTGCATGATCATGTAGTTGGCATCGTATTTGTGGCAAAGCCACCTTTATAATTCTTTCATACATGTCACTCTTTATTCATTGCATATCCCAGTACACCGCTGGAGGCATTCACATAGAGTCATATTTTGTTCTAGTATCGAGTTGTAATTTTTGAGTTGTAAGTAAATAAAAGTGTGATGATCATCATTATTAGTGCATTGTCCCAAGTGAGGAAAGAATGATGGAGACTATGATTCCCCCACAAGTCGGGATGAGACTCCGGACAAAAAGAAAAAAAAGAGAAAAGAAAAAAGGCCATAAAAAGGAAAAGGCCCAAAAAAAGAGAAATGGGAGCAAAAGAGAGAAGGGACAATGTTACTATCCTTTTACCACACTTGTGCTTCAAAGTAGCACTATGATCTTCATGATAGAGAGTCTCCTATGTTGTCACTTTCATATGCTAGTGGGAATTTTACATTATAGAACTTGGCTTGTATATTCCAATGACAGGCTTCCTCAAAATGCCCTAGGTCTTCGTGAGCAAGCGAGTTGGATGCACACCTACTTAGTTTTTTTGTTGAGCTTTCATACACTTATATCTCTAGTGCATCCGTTGCATGGCAATCCCTACTCACTCACATTGATATCTATTGATGGGCATCTCCATAGCCCGTTGATACGCCTAGTTGATGTGAGACTATCTTATCCTTTTTGTCTTCTCCACAACCACCATTTTATTCCACATATAGTGCTATGTCCATGGCTCATGCTCATATATTGCGTGAAGATTGAAAAAGTTTGAGAACATCAAAAGTATGAAACAATTTCTTGGCTTGTCATCGGGGTTGTGCATGATTAAATACTTTGTGTGATGAAGGTAGAGCTTAGCCAGACTATATGATTTTGTAGGGATAACTTTCTTTGGCCATGTTATTTTGAGAAGACATGACTGCTTTGTTAGTATGCTTGAAGTGTTATTATTTTTATGTCAATATTAAACTTTTGTCTTGAATCTTTTGGATCTGAACATTCATGCCACAATAAAGAAAATTACATTGAGAATTATGCTAGGTAGCATTCCACATCAAAAATTCTGTTTTTATCATTTACCTACTCGAGGACGAGCACGAATTAAGCTTGGGGATGCTTGATACGTCTCCAACGTATCTATAATTTTTGATTGTTCCATGCTATTATATTATCTATTTTGGATGTTTAATGGGCTTTGTTATGCACTTTTATATTATCTTTGGGACTAACCTACTAACCAAAGGCCCAGTGCAAATTGCTGTTTTTTTGCCTATTTTAGTGTTTCGCAGAAAAGGAATACCAAACGGAATCCAAATGGAATGAAACCTTCGAGAGAGTTATTTTTGGAACAAACGCAATCTAGGAGACTTGGAGTGGACATCAAGGAAGCAACAAGGCGGCCACGAGGTAGGAAGGCGCGTCCCCACCCTTGTGGGCCCCGCATGGCTCCACCGACCTACTTCTTTCGCCTATATATACTCATATACCCCGAAAACATCCGAGAGCACCATGAAACCCTATTTCCACCGCCGCAACCTTATGTACCCGTGAGATCCCATCTTGGGGCCTTTTCCGGCGCTCCGCCGAAGGGGGAATCGATCACGGAGTGCTTCGACATCAACACCATAGCCTCTCCTATGATGTGTGAGTAGTTTACCACAGACCTTCGGGTCCATAGTTATTAGCTAGATGGCTTCTTCTCTCTCTTTGGATCTCAATACAAAGTTCTCCTTGATTCTCTTGGAGATTTATTCGATGTAATTCTTTTTGCGGTGTGTTTGTCGAGATCCGATGAATTGTGGGTTTATGATCAAGAATATCTATGAACAATATTTGATTCTTCTCCGAATTCTTTTATGCATGATTTAATATCTTTGCATGTCTCTTCGAATTGTTAGTTTGGTTTGGCCTACTAGATTGATCTTTCATGCAATGGGAGAAGTGCTTAGCTTTGGGTTCAATCTTGCGGTGTCCTTTCCCAGTGACAACAGGGGCAGCAAGGCATGTATTGTATTGTTGCCATCGAGGATAAAAAGATGGGGTTTATATCATATTGCTTGAGTTTATCCCTCTACATCATGTCATCTTGCCTAATGTGTTACTCTGTTCTTATGAACTTAATACTCTAGATGCATGCTAGATAGCGGTCGATGTGTGGAGTAATAGTAGTAGATGCAGAATCGTTTCGGTCTACTTGTCGTGGACGTGATGCCTACATACATGATCATGACTAGATATTCTCATAACTATGTGCTTTTCTATCAATTTCTCGACAGTAATTTGTTCACCCACCGTAGAATTTGCTATCTTGAGAGAAGCCACTAGTGAAACCTATGGCCCCGGGTCTATCTTCCATTATACTATTTTCCTATCTACTTGCTATTTATGCCGGCTTTTATTTCACAATCTATACAACGAAAATACCAAAAATATTTATCATATTATCTTTATCAGATCTAACTTTTGCAAGTGGTCGTGAAGGGATTGACAACCCCTTTATCGCGTTGGTTGCAAGGTTCTTATTTGTTTGTGCAGGTACAAGGGACTTGCGTGTAGTCTCCTACTGGATTGATACCTTGGTTCTCAAAAACTGAGGGAAATACTTGCGCTACTTTGCTGCATCAGCCTTTCCTCTTTAAGGGAAAACCAACGCATGCTCAAGAGGTAGCACTCGCCAACTATTGCTTCCACGACTAGCGCTACCGCTTAGTGATAAAGTAAAGCAATTACATGGCAATTGCAATTCATACAATAAAGCGACACCATACGGCTCCTGCCAGTTGCCGATAGCTGTGTTACAAAACATGATCATCTCATACAACAATTTATATAATCATGTCTTGACCATATCACATCATAACATGCCCTGCAAAAACAAGTTAGACGTCCTCTAGTTTGATGTTGCAAGTTTTACGTGGCTACTACGGGCTTAGCAAGAACCGTTCTTACCTACGCATCAAAACCACAATGTGGTATAGTGATTGCTTTTTGATCTTCAGAAAGAACCATGTTCATTGAATCCGATTCAACTAAAGTTGGAGAAATAGACACCCGCCAGCCACCTGTGTGCAAAGCACGTCAGTAGAACCAGTCTCATGAACGCGGTCATGTAATGTCGGTCCGGGCCGCTTCATCCAATAATATCGCTGAATCAAGAAACAACTAGGGATGGCAAGCAATATGTATATACCCACGCCCACAACTCCTTTGTGTTCTACTCATGCATATAACATCTACGCATAGACCTGGCTCGGATGCCACTATTGGGGAACATAGTATTTCAAAAAAATTGTATGATCAGGCAAGATCTATCTAGGAGATGGATAACAACGAGAGGGGAGAGTGTGTTTATTCGTACCCTCGTAGACCGAAAGCGGAAGCGTTAAGTAACACAGTTGATGTAGTAGAATGTCTTCGCGATCCAACTGATCAAGTACCGAACGCACGACACCTCCGTGATATGCACACGTTCAGCTCGGTGACATCCCTCGAACTCTAGATCCAGCTGAGGCTGAGGGAGAGTTTCGTTAGCATGATGGTGTGTTGACGGTGATGATGAAGTTACCGACGCAGGGCTTCGCCTAAGCACTACGACAATATGACTGAGGTGGAAATCTGTGGAGGGGGGCACCGCACACGACTAAGAAATCAACTTGTGTGTCTATGGGGTGCCCCCTCCCCCGTATATAAAGGAGTGGAGGAGGGGGTCGGCCGGCCTCAAGGGGTGCGCCCCAAGGGGGGAATCCTACTCCTACTAGGAGTAGGTTCCGCCCTTTCCTAGTCCAACTAGGAGGGGAAGGAAAGAGGAAGAAGGATAGAAGGAAAGGGGGGCCGGGCCCCTCCCCAATTCGGATTGGGCTTGGGGGCGCGCCCCTCCACTTGGCCGCCTCATCCTCTCTTCCACTAAAGCCCATGAAGGCCCATTAACCCTTCGGGGGGTTCCGTTAACCTCCCGGTACTCGGAAAAATGCTCGAACTTATACGAAACCTTTCCGGTGTCCAAACATAACCTTCCAATATATCAGTCTTTATGTCTCGACCATTTCGAGACTCCTCGTCATGTCCGTGATCACTTCCAGGGCTCTGAACAACCTTCGGTACATCAAATCACATAACTCACAATATATATCGTCATCGAACATTAGGCATGCGGACCCTACCGGTTCGAGAACTATGTAGACATGGCCGAGACTCATCTCAGTCAATAACCAATAGCGGAACCTGGATGCTCATATTGGTTCCTACATGTTCTACGAAGATCTTTATCGTTCAAACCGCATAACAACTTACGGTGTTCCCTTTGTCATCGGTATGTTACCTGCCCGAGATTCGATCGTCGGTATCATCATACCTAGTTAAATCTCGTCACCGGCAAGTCTCTTTACTCGTTCCATAATGCATCATCCCGTAACTAACTCATTAGTCACATTGCTTGCAAGGCTCATAGTGATGTGTATTACCGAGAAGGCCCAGAGATACTTCTCCAACAATCGGAGTGACAAATCCTAATCTCGATCTATGCCAACTCAACAAACACAATCGGAGACACCTGTAGAGCATCTTTATAATCACCCAGTTACGTTGTGACATTTGATAGCACACTAAGTGTTCCTCCGGTATTCGGGAGTTGCATAATCTCATAGTCATAGGAACATGTATAAGTTATGGAGAAAGCAATAGCAATAAACTAAACGATCATAGTGCTAAGCTAACGGATGGGTCTAGTCCATCACATCATTCTCTAATGATGTGATCACGTTCATCAAATGGCAACACATTTCTATGGCTAGGAAACTTAACCATCTTTGATTAACGAGCTAGTGTAGTAGAGGCATACTAGGGACACTCTGTTTGTCTATGTATTCACACATGTACTAAGTTTCCGGTTAATACAATTCTAGCATGAATAATAAACATTTATCATGATATAAGGAAATATAAATAACAACTTTATTATTGCCTCTAGGGCATATTTCCTTCAAACCAAAGCATGGAAAAAATGTATGGACAATCGTACGGAGCTACATGGAACCAACATTGTGCGAAGCACAAGAATTGGAGACATGATAGTCTCCATTCTCCATAATGGAGAGTCAGGCCCTATCTTGTTTTATGCCATTTTACCTTAGAGAGGGTAGTAGGTCCTATGAGAGAGGAGTAGGTCCTAGGTACAATGTGTTATTATGTTCTACAATGTGTTAGAGTTGATGATGAGGAGGAGGACGAGTTGTGATTATGACTAGTGACCAAGTTGTTATATGATGTCTCATGGATGAAAATGATGATCATGAGGAGTTGTTATGTCACAATGATGTATTATGATGATGAGTTATTAATCATATGATGATGATGATGATGAGTTATTATATCATTGGGTGAAAGAACCGCAGATTAGTTTCAAGTGGATGGATCCTAAGTGATTAGTCACTTAGGATCCATCCACTTGAAACTAATCCACAGTTCTTTCACCCAGTGATTTAATAACTCATTATGGTGTAAAAACAATCTCTAAATTGCTACTGCATGAAAACGTGTATAATGATGTATAAATACGACATAAAATAAAAAGAAATAGAATACGGAATAATAGTAGTAGCGCGGGCAGAGAGACGCGCTACTAGTAATTACCAGTAGCGCATTTTTCAAGAAGCGCTACTACTAAGTAGCTATAGCAATAGCGCGGGTAAACCAACGCCATTGCTAACCTTTAGCCGTAGCGTCGTAGTAGTAGCGCGGTCACCTGCGCTACTGCTAGGCCAAAAACCAGCGATACTGCTAGGCTTTTCCCTAATAGTGATATGCTTGAGGAGGAAATATTAACCGTGTTGTATCTCAGGTGGCATGACTTTTTTTGTAAAGGACAGAGTGAGTTTCTTTTTTTCTTTTTCCCCAATGAGCATGTTGATCCTTGTGGACAACTGGACATGGCATATCTCCTTGCCTTTTCATTATGTACGAGTTCATTTAAGCTTATATTATTTTTGTACTCATGTTACTTATGATGATATTAAGGATATGGTAATGTGCATTTTAACCCACTGGCATATATATGCTTCTAGACACATTGATTTAATCAAAAGGACCGATGTGTTTTATGTTACATTGTTTCATCAATGGGACTTAGAGAGAGAAAAAGGTGTAAACGTATGTATACGTAGCTCATTGGTATTCATAAGTTTGAAGAATTACCAACTACAGCTCAAAGAGAATGAAGCTGTGAATTTAAATTCCTTGACTTTGTACATAAATACTTAGGTACATCACAAAGTAATTTTTCTTAATTATACTAGATTTTTTGAAACTTAACTTGAATTGCAAATTTGTTGGTAATAATTTTGGCTACTACGATTGAATTGTTTTCTATATACGTGAATTTTCACATGCAAGCTTACTAGTTCTATTATGTTCTACTTATATCCAATAGATAGTCTCCATAAGTCATTTATATTTTGAATTTTGGTTCAGGTGTTATTAATCTAAATATTTATATTTCACACAATCAAATCTCATTGAAATACATTGTAACTGATTTCTGTGGCAACGTGTAGGGTATCATCTAGTTAACTAAAAAATGGTGAACATAAAGTTGCATGGTACATGGTACACTATAAATATAGAACAAAACAATTGTATTTTAACATGTCATGGTTGTATAATTTAAGTCACTGTGATGACAAAAAAATTGTTGCCATGGCAACAAGTTCTAGGTTTTTATGAGAATGGTTCAAACTTAAAATGTTAAAAAGCAAAAGAAAATTACCATGGTCAAAATAATAAAATTTGCGTGACATTAAAAATAAAAATGCCATGCTCTTAAAAATAAAATGTCCATGCTCTATATTTTTTATCATAACATGCAATCACACATGAAAAATTGGCATGCCATTTTTATTGTCCGAACATGGTACAATCATAGATATCCACATACACAACATACACTCATCTTTTTGAACCCACGTACACACACTCTAGCCGTATGAGCACCTTCGAAATACTAAGCCGGTATCTGAAATAAATGCAGGAATATGCGAGCACCTATGCCAAGTCTAGGACTTGAACCCTGGCGAGCGGGTTCCATCACAAGAATCTAACCATCTGAGCGTACATTTTCCTGATATCGATAAAAATTGCCATGCTTTATATACAAGAAATCGATTGTCAAAAAAAGGTTGCAAAAATATGAAATTTAGAAAGGTTATTTCCAAGAGTAATGGCAACTAGATAAAAAAAAACCCAACTCAAATTACTATTATGCCATGACAACTATATAAAAACACATCTAAAATTACTATTATGCCATGGTAACTAGGAAAATAAATACAACTAAAATTATTATTGTGCCATGGCAACTACATACAATATATATATTACCATGGAAATTTTAAATTGCCAGCCTAGAAAAAACTAACACCAACAAACTAACCATGGAGCAAAAACATCTTAATCTGCCATCCTAGTGACACAAAACTAAAATTGCCATGGCAACTTTTGCATTGGCACAAAAAATGCCATCAGCGAAATTAACCACGGACCAAAACATCTTAATTTTCCGCCCTAGTGACACAAAACTAAATTTGGCATGGCTATTTTAGTGACACCGAAGATGTCCTTCAAAAAATTTAACATGGCCAATGCATCTTATTTTGCCATTATAGCGGCACAAATTTTATTTTATTTTGCCATGGCAACTTTTTCAATGACAGAAGTTGCGATCTGCGATTTTAACCATGGACCAAAAACATCTTAGTTTGCTATCCCACTGTCACAAAACTAATCGTGCACAAAAAACATAAATTGAGAGGCTGATGAGAAAAAAGAAAAACATGGGCAAGCATCAAGCAAAGTTGTCATGATATAAAGCATAAAATTGCCATGATAGAAAGCATGCAATTCCCATGATATAGTGCATAGCAAATTCACATACCAAGCAAAAGCACACACAATTTGCATAAAAACGAAAAGGCTATAAAACACAAGTTGGTGACCTAATGACACACATTTAGCCATGAAAACTAATATGAGTTGTCATTATGTTATTACATGAGTTGGCGCGTCCTCATAGCCCAACATAGTTGACATTTGGCATAAAACAACCCCATTTTCATCCAAGAAGTTGAATCACGTACAATACAATTTTCTTCACATTTAGAAATATGAAAATCAACACAAATTTGTTGAACTGATGTAAACAGGAAACACAATGAACACGCAAAAACCAGAAAATGATTGCCATGGCCATAAAACAATGAGCATGCAATAATAGGAAGCACAAACACATAGGAAGAAGAGGGAAGGGAGGGAACAAGTAGGGGTAGAAGAACCTAAGGGATGAGCATGACGCGGTGAGCTGCGTGGCGAGCTGCTGGGCGCAATGGCTCAATAACAGAAGCTCCATGCGACGACCGGAGGTGGACATGGCAAGTTGTTGGGTGCAGCGGCTCAAGGCCGAGGCATAGGTCGCCAGCATTGGCGTCAGTCTCTTATAGGGAGATGGCTGTTGCAAGGCACGATGGTGCAACAGACGAACTCAAGCGCGCCCATCCGTGGTAGTTCGGGCAACGCCCATGCTGCGAACCACCAGTACTCCTCCCCCTTCGTGCTCTGCCTCCTCAAGCAGTGCCACATCATCCCCTAGTGTCCGCCATTGCTCCCCCCTCCGTGTGCACCCTTTAGCTCCACCTCCTTCGAGACAACAGGTCGGGGAATTGGTCCGTTGGCCACCGTCACACCAGGAGCTCCAGCCCGAGCTGCGGCGAGGAGTCGTCGATGACCACCATAAGGACAACAAGGACATGGGACTTGGGTTCGGGAGCGAGAAGAGCAAGGGAGAAATAAAGAAGGGGAAGCAGGAGAGAAGGTGCTCACTGTTCACGTGGGTCATGGATGCAACGAACTCCTACACAAAATGACATGGCAACCACCTGAAGGAAATATGCCCTAGAGGCAATAATAAAGTTGTTATTTATATTTCCGTATACCATGATAAATGTTTATTATTCATGCTAGAATTGTATCAATGGGAAACTTGATACATGTGTGGATACATAGGCAAAACACAGTGTCCCTAGTAAGCCTCTACTTGACTAGCTCGTTAATCAAAGATGGTTAAGTTTCCTGACCATAGACATGTGTTGTCATTTGATGAACGGGATCACATCATTAGAGAATGATGTGATGGACAAGACCCATCTGTTAGCTTATCATTTAGTTTTATTGCTATTGCTTTCTTCATGACTTATACATATTCCTCTGACTATGAGATTATGCAACTCCCGAATACCGCAGGAACACTTTGTGTGCTATCAAATGTCACAACGTAACTGGGTGATTATAAAAATGCTCTACAAGTGTCTCCGATGGTGCTTGTTGAGTTAGCATAGATCGAGATTAGGATTTGTCACTCCGAGTATCGAAGAGGTATCTCTGGGCCCTCTCGGTAATGCACATCACTATAAGCCTTGCAAGCAATGTGACTAATGAGTTAGTTCCGGGATGATGCATTACGGAACGAGTAAAGAGACTTGCCGGTAACGAGATTGAACTAGGTATGGAGATACCGACGATCGAATCTTAGGCAAGTAACAGACCGATGACAAAGGGAATAACGTATGTTGTCATAACGGTTTGACCGATAAATATCTTCGTAGAATATGTGGGAACCTATATGAGCATCCAGGTTTCGCTATTGGTTATTGACCGGAGAGGTGTCTCGGTCATGTCTACATAGTTCTCGAACTCGTAGGGTCCTCACGCTTAATGTTCGATGATGATTTGTATTTATGAGTTATGTTTTTGGTGACCGAAGTTTGTTCAGAATCCATAATGAGATCACAGACATGACGAGGAGTCTTGAAATGGTCGAGAGGTAAAGATTGATATATTGGAAGGTAGTATTCGAACACCGGAAGGGTTTCGGAGTGTATCGGGTACATACCGGAGTACCGGATGGGTTACCGGAACCCTCCAGGGAAAGATATGGGCCATATGGGCCATAGGAGGGAGGCTAACCAGCCCACAAGGGGCCGGTGCGCCCCCCACAAGGGAGGAGGCCGAATTGGACTAGGGAAGGGGGCGCCACCCCCCTTTCCTTCTCCTTCCCCTTTTCCCCCTCCAGTAGAAGGGAAAAAAGGGGGGCGAATCCTACTAGGACCAGAGTCCTAGTAGGACTCCCCTCTCCTTGGCGCACCCCTTGTGGTCGTCCTCCTCCCCTCCTCCTTTATATACGGGCGCAGGGGGACCCCAAAGCACATCAATTGTTCTCTTAGCCATGTGCGGTGCCCCCCTCCACAGTTTACTCCTCCGGTCACAGTGTCGTAGTGTTTAGGCAAAGCCCTATGCGGATCACATCACCATCACCGTCACAATGCCGTCATGCTAACGAAACTCTCCCTCAACCCTCTATCGGATCAAGAGTTCGAGGGACGTCAATGAGCTGAACATGTGCTAAACTCGGAGGTGTCGTACGTTCGGTACTTGATCGGTTGGATCGCGAAGACGTTCGACTACATCAACCGCGTTAACCTAACGCTTACACTTTCGGTCTACGAGTGTACATGGACACACTCTCCTGTCTCATTGCTATGCTTCTCCTAGATAGATATTGCATGATCATAGGAATTTTTTTTGAATTACTACGTTCCCCAACTATGGCATTAGAGCCAGGTCTATGCATAGATGATATATGCATGAGTAGAACACAAAGAGTTGTGGGCGATAATAGTCATACTACTTACCACCAACGTCTTACTTTGATTCGGCGATATTGTTGGATGAAGCGGCCCGGACCGACATTACATGACCGCGTTCATGAGACTGGTTCTACCGACGTGCTTCGCACACAGGTGGCTGGCGGGTGTCTGTTTCTCCAACTTTAGTTGAATCGAGTTTGACTATGGCCGGTCCTTGTTGAAGGTTAAAACAACACACTTGACGAAAAATCGTTGTGGTTTTGATGTGTAGGTAAGAACGGTTATTGCTAGAAGCCCGTAGCAGCCACGTAAAAGTTGCAACAACAAAGTAGAGGACGTCTAACTTGTTTTTGTAGGGCATGTTGTGATGTGATATGGTCAAGACGTGATGAGATATAAATTGTTGTATGAGATGATCATGTTTTGTTAAAGTTATCGGCAACTGGCAGGAGCCTTATGGTTGTCTCTTTATTGCATAAGATGCAAGCGCCATATAATTGCTTTACTTTATCGCTATGCGATAGCAATAGTTGCAGAAGCAATAGTTGGCGAGACGACCATGTGACGACATGTTGATAGAGATCAAGATGATGGAGATCATGGTGTCATGCCGGTGACGATGGAAATCATGACGATACTTTAGAGATGGAGATCAAAGGCACAAGATGATGATGGCCATATCATGTCACATATTTTGATTGCATGTGATGTTTATATTTTATGCATCTTATTTTGCTTAGTACGACGGTAGCATTATGAGATGATCCCTTACTAAAATTTCAAGGTATAAGTGTTCTCCCTGAGTGTGCACCATTGCGACAGTTCTTCGTGCTGAGACACCACATGATGATCAGGTGTGATAAGCTCTACATTCACATACAATGGGTGCAAGCCAGTTTTGCACACGCAAAATACTCGGTTAAACTTGACGAGCCTAGCATATGCAGATATGGCCTCAGAACACTGAGACCAAAAGGTCCAACGTGAATCATATAGTAGATATGATCAACATAGTAATGTTCACCATTGAAAACTACTCCATCTCACGTGATGATCAGACATGGTTTAGTTGATATGGATCACGTGATCATTTAGATGACTAGAGGGATGTCTATCTAAGTGGGAATTCTTAAAGTAATATGATTAATTGAACTTAAATTTATCATGAACTTAGTCTTGATAGTATTTACATATCTATGTTGTAGATCAATAGCTCGCGTATAGCTCCCCTGTTTTATTTTTGATATGTTCCTAGAGAAAACTAAGTTGAAAGATGATAGTAGCAATGATGCGGACTAGGTCCGTGATCTGAGGATTATCCTCATTGCTGCACATAAGAATTATGTCCATAATGCAATGCTAGGTGACAGACCTATTGCAGGAGCAGATACAGACATTGTGAACGTTTGGCGAGCTCGATATGATGACTACTTGATAGTTTAGTGCACCATGATTTATGGCTTAAAACCAGGACTTCAAAAACATTTTGAACGCCATGGAGCACATGAGATGTTCCAAGAGTTGAAATTAGTATTTCAGACTCATGCCCATGTCGAGAGGTATGAGACCTTTGACAGTAATTTTCCTACAAGATGGAGGAGCATAGCTCAACCAGTGAGCATGTTCTCAGATTGTCTGGGTACTACAATTTCTTGAATCAAGTGGGAGTTAATCTTCCAGATAAGATAGTGATTGACAAAGTCCTCTAGTCACTATCACCAAGTTACTAGAACTTCGTGATGAACTATAATATGCAAGGGATGAACAAGACAATTCCCGAGATCTTCGCAATGCTAAAGGCTGCGAAGGTAGAAATCAAGAAAGAGCATCAAGTGTTGATGGTTAACGAGACCACTAGTTTCAAGAAAAAGGGCAAAGGGGAGAAGGGGAACTTCAAGAAGAATAGCAAGCAACTTGCTGCTCCCGGGAAGAAGCCCAAGTCAGGACCTAAGCCTGAAACTGAGTGCTTCTACTACAAAGGAAATGGTCACTGGAAGCGGAACTGCCCAAAACATTTGTCGGATAAGAAGAATGGCAAAGTGAACAAAGGTATATTTGATATACAGATTATTGATGCGTACTTTACTAGTGTTCATAGTAACCTCTAGGTATTTGATACCAGTTCAGTTGCTAAGATTAGTAACTCGAAATAGGAATTACAAAATGAACAGAGACTAGTTGAGGGCAAAATGACGATGTGTGTTGGAAGATATTCCAAGGTTGATAAGATCACCATCACATACTCCCTCTACCTTCGGGATTAGTGTTGAACCTAAATAAATGTTATTTGGTATTTTCTTTGAGCATGAATATGATTGGATCATGTTTATTGCAACATTTAAGTTAGATTTGTTCTATTTACATGAATAATACCTTCTATGGTCATACACCCAATATTAATGGTTTATTGAATCTCGATCGTAGTGAGACACATATTCGTAATATTGAAGCCAAAAGATGCAAAGTTAATAATGATAGTGCAACTTATTTGTGGCACTATCGTTGTAACGCCCCGAGACCGATGTGCCAGGTGTCGTCCAGTTATTCGCTGTTGTTGCCTTGTCTTTGCTTGCGTGTTGCATCTTCTCATGTCATCATGTGCATTGCATCATCATGTTTTAAAACTTGCATCCGTCCGGGTTCCCCCAGTCCGTCCGTTGTTCATTCTGAGCCCAGACACACTTGCACGCGCCCGCGGCATGTCCGGTATATTATTTTATAAGTGGCCGGGAAATGTTCTCGGAATGAGTTGAGAGTTGGCGTGCGGTCTTATTTTAGTGTAGGTAGACCGCCTGTCAAATTTCATCGCGTTCGGAGTTCGTTTGATGCCCCAACGTATAACTATAGCGGCAGTATAGCCAGTCTAACGTCGGACGTTTTCGGTCTCCGGAAACCGTGCCGGGCTGCATCTCTCTCCTCTTCTCTCAAACCAACCTGCTCTTCACAATCCGTCAGGCCCTACCTAACCTCTCTCGTCAGCCCGCGGCCCTCCTCGCGCGCGCGTCCGAAAATTGTCCCCGACCCGACCCGAGCAGTCGTCACCGTTGTGTCCGGATCATCCCCAAACGTCTACAAAACATCTCCGTTTTGTTAATTGGACTCCCTAGCTATTTTATCCACGATCGTCCGATTGCGATCGTAGGGTCGAGATAGCCCCTGACCTAATCCGTGATGTATATTTATAGTCCACCCCTAGTCTAATTTCAGACCAAATCCCTAAATTCTAGGGATCCTCCCAGCCGCCGCCGCCGCACTCATTCCCCAACCTCGGGATCTCCTCCCGATCCACCTGCGCCTCTCCTTCCACGCCCAGCCACTACTCTTCTTCGATCCAGATCCTTCCCGTGCTTCTCCTCCTCGCCTCATCGTCCGGCGCCGCCGCCAGGGACCGAACCAGCCAGCAAGATAAGCATCTGCCGCGCACCCCTACTCCTTTCTTCTACCCTCCTGCTTCGTCTCTCTCCCTCCTCTGCTCTAACCCCATCTCTCTCTTCCTCTGCATCTTCTCGCAGGAACCGGAAGGAGCAAGGCATGGCCTCCACACCTGGCAGGAGCACACCCAGGAGCACCAACCGGCGCCACCATCGTCGGAGATGGACTCCCGCCGCCCAGATCCGCCCGTTTCCCCGTCGTCCACCGGCCTCCCCTTCCTTCTCAGGAGCTGCATCGCCCTTATGCCGTAGCTGCCTTGGACGAGCGCCCTCGCCTGGGCGTGTTCATCCCTGCCGCTGCTGTGCCTCTGCTTTGTGCCATGCCAAGCTGCTGTCGCCTGCCTCGTCGTCAAGTGGCTGCTGCTGCATCCTCTCCGTCCCGCTCGTCTCGCACCTCCTCTGCATCGATCCGAGCCGCTCCAACGCCCGCTGCGACGACTGGATCTTTGCCGCTCCAGGCCGCCGCACCTGTAGTCCGCCGCCGTCGCCAAGTCCCTTGCCTCGCCGCCGCTTTGCCCCGCTCGCCGGAGTTCGACTCCCAGCCGCCGCGCCCCTGGTTCCTCTGCGTCGAAGACGAACTGGCCGAGCCCGTTGACCCACGCGTGTACCGCAGCCACGCCTCGATCCCAAACCGGCCCAGCGTAGCGCCCCTGCCGGCCTACCCCCTCCTCCTCAAACGGGCCGAAGCCCACTGGGTGAGCCACCCGCAGCGCCCCCTCCTCTATTTTTTTCCTCACTGTTGGGCTTACCCAGTGCACTGTTCAGATTCGGCCCGTGATGTTTTTTTTCAGCGTCTACGAATTTGTCCAATTATTCCTGAGAGAGCAGTTTTTTACAGAATAGCCCCTAAACTTCATGCATATAATAACTTAATAACCGTGCACCATATTAAAATGATTTATATACGAAACTTGCTCAGAATTTTGTGTCGATTAATAATATCCAACTTCCATCCATGTTTAAAATGTTTAAAATGATGTTTGCTTAAAATTGCTCCTATGCCATGCTAATATGGTTTAATTCATAACTAAATAACCGTAACTCTGATTTTAATAAACTTTATATGTAAATGGGGTAGAATTTTGCCTAGTTTATCATGGTGACCTTACTTTGCATGTTAAACAACTCTAAAATTATGTTTAGGGCAGAACAGTACCAAATCTAAAATATGCTATGGGGATTTACCGGAATTGTTGTTCGTTGCTTCCGGCCTCATTTAACCTTGACTAGATAGGTAGTTTTCATTTGCTTCACCCCTTGCCATGTTAATCAACATTTAATATTGTTGGGTACATAAACGAGAGAGAACTAAATAATTGATGTGGTGTTCCGTCAATATGCAACCCGTTGCATATTGAGCTCCACTTAATTTGTAGGATTGCTTGTGCACTTTGCCATGCCATGCATACTTAAACCGGACATGCATCATACTCGATTGTGCATCATGCCATGTTGATGTGTTGGTTGTTTACTATGTTGTGTGCTTCTTTTCCGGTGTTGCTTCTTCGGGTTGGTTCCGGTAACGTCGAGCTTGTGAGGATCCGTTCAACTTCGTTCGTTTGTCTTCTTCATGGACTCGTTCTTCTTCCTTGCGGGATTTCAGGCAAGATGATCATACCCTCGAAATCACTACTATCTTTGCTATGCTAGTTTGCTCGCTCTTTCGCTATGCCAATGCTACGATGCCTACCACTTGCTTGTCAGCCTCCCAAATTGCCATGTTCAGCCTCTAACCCACCATGTCCTAGCAAACCGTTGATTGGCTATGTTACCGCTTTGCTCAGCCCCTCTTATAGCATTGTTAGTTGCAGGTGAAGATTGAAGTTGTTCCTTGTTGGAATATGGAGATGTTGTTCCTTGTTGGAACATGTTTTACTTGTTGGGATATCACTATATATCGTATTTATTTAATGCATCTATATACTTGGTGTAAAGGGTGGAAGGCTCGGCCTTATGCCTGGTGTTTTGTTCCACTCTTGCCGCCCTAGTTTCCGTCATATCGGTGTTATGTTCCCGGATTTTGCGTCCCTTACGCGGTTGGGCTATAATGGGAACCCCTTGACAGTTCGCCTTAAGTAAAGCTTTTCCAGCAATGCCCAACGTTGGTTTTACCATTTGCCACCTAGCCTTTTTCCCTTGGGAGTCGCGCATCCCGAGGGTCATCTTATTTTAACCCCCCCGGGCCAGTGCTTGTCTAAGTGTTGGTCCGAACTGAGTAGACTGCGGGGCCACCTCGGGGAAACTTGAGGGCTGGTTTTACTCGTAGGATGTCTCATCCGGTGTTGCCCTGAGAACGAGATATGTGCAGCTCCCATCAGGATGTCGGCGCATTGGGCGGTGTTGCTGGTTTAGTTTTACCCTGTCGAAATGTCTTGTTGTACCGGGATACCGAGTCTGATCGGAACGTCTCGGGTGGAGGTCTATTCCTTCGTTGACCGTGAGAGCTTGTCATGGGCTAAGTTGGGACACCCTGCAGGGATTTGAACTTTCGAAAGCCGTGCCCGCGGTTATGGGCAGATGGGAATTTGTTAACGTCCGGTTGTAGAAAACCTGAAGTCGACCTTAATTAAAATGAATCAACCGCGTGTGTAACCGTGATGGTCTCTTTCCGGCGGAGTCCGGGAAGTGAACACGGTTGTTGGAGTTATGCTTGACGTAGGTAGTCCAGGATCACTTCTTGATCATACTTTTATCGACCATGCTTTGCCTTCTCTTCTCGCTCTCATTTGCGTATGTTAGCCACCATATATGCTAGTCGCTTGCTGCAGCTCCACCTCATACCTTTACCTTACCCATAAGCTTAAATAGTCTTGATCGCGAGGGTGCGAGATTGCTGAGTCCCCGTGGCTCACAGATACTTCCAAAACCAGTTTGCAGGTGCCAATGAGTCTGTGCAGATGACACAACCAAGCTCAGGAGGAGCTCGTTGAAGATCTTGTCCTTTATGTTGTTTCATTCTAGTTGATCAGTAGTGGAGCCCAGTTGGGGTCGATCGGGGACCTTTGTCGCATTTGGGGTTCTCCTTTTATTTTGGTTCCGTAGTCGGACCATGAGTGTATTTGATTGATGCAATGTTTATTCATGTAATTGTGTGAAGTGGCGATTGTAAGCCAACTATGTATCTTTTTCCCCTATTGTATTACATGGGTTGTGTGAAGATTACCTCACTTGCGACATTGCCTTCAATGCGATTATGCCTCTAAGTCGTGCCTCGACACGTGGGAGATATAGTCGCATCGAGGGTGTTATAAGTTGGTATCAGAGCCTTCCCCGACCTTAGGGGCCCCATTGCTTGATCGTTTTTAGAGGCCGAGTTGTGTCTAGAAAAATGTTTTGAGTCTTCTAGGAATTATATATATCGGAGAGTTTAGGAATTATTTTTACTTCCCAGTCCCTTCATCGCTCTGGTAAGGCATCCTGACGTAGAGTTTTGACTCTTCTCTTCTCAAATTTCACTAAAGTTTTTTTTAGGATCACGCGGGTATCTTGGAATCGTTCCGATGGTTTTATGATGAGAACATTGTCTTGGTGCCTCCTGTCAGGGGTTTAGTGGAAGTGTCCCGGGGAGTTGAGCTCTGAGGTGTTGTCATCATAATTTTATCGTTGCAATTTTGGAATACCTGAGTTTAGTACGCCGACATCGAAAATCTCTTTTATGCAGTTCGTTGGTGAGATAACCTCGACGCCACCCAGTACTGGGGCGGGAGTTCGGGAGTATTGCCATAACTTGTATAACGGATGCTTTTCGAAGGTTGAGGTAGACGATTTCCGAAGGTTTCTTGGTTATGTGTTGAAGGATGGATACAGCTGGATGTAGGATTTGCTAGTTTGGGTGAGATATTATGCTTCCCCTGTATCCCCAACACCTGATTGCATAACCGGAAAGTTTCGGGAGTTTCATAGGTGGGAATTCAAGTAGCTCTTAGGATATCTTTCCGACAGGTGTATGATATGAAATTAGGGTTCGACGTCTAGTGGTTCGCCTATTCATGGTCGATTTTACAGTGGTCTCGTTGTGTCTTAAAGAGTCCTTGGCTATGCCGACTCGGGGACGCTTCGTATGTCATGTGCACTGCCTTGTACATGATGGTGCTGTACGATCGAGCCCGTGTAGGCCCCACCACGAAAACTTCGAGCGAAATCTCTATCATATGTTTGTTCTAGCTTATTCCGCAAGCCAATCCTTTGTTTTTGTTTTGAGTTGTGGTATTCGAGTTGCTTCAATGTCAAATGTTGATTCCATACCTTCCCCAAATGGTGTTCTCATATTCCTATGTGAATACTAATCCTTCTTGATCATCAAGATTGTTTTGTCAATCCTTTTTCAACCGGTGTGCTTCCCTTCTAGTGGATCCGACGATTTCAACTTCCGCAAGATCAATTATCACTTCTTCTCAACGGTGTTTGTTTCATCCGTCTCCAAGTTGCCTTTGTTTTTCCCACCCACCCTCCCTTTGTTTTTCTCCAAGGACTCAGATTTCTTAATCAAGTATCCTTTTATTCTTGAGAAGTCTCTCCATTCTTTTCCGTCAATATTCTTATCCAGTGATTCTCATGAAGATTCTAACGGACCCTCAAGTTCATCATTGTTCGTTCTCTTTCTTCTCCGGTGGTTTCAAGTCAAGCTTTGTTGATCATATCTTTTCCTCTTTTTAATACCTTCTCATACCGGTGCACCTCTCAATCATCTACTCCTTGCTATTCATTTGTTTCGGAGTGCCGAAGATGTCTCAGAAGATTCCTGTTTCCACTCTGCTTTCGTTCAAGCTATTTCGAGGATGTTATCTCTTTCAAGCCATTTAATTTCAACCGGTGCAATCTCTCTTTGTAATCGTTCAACGGTGTTTCTTTTCAGTGGGCCCTAACCCACAGGTCTTTTCCCAGGATCTTACCTGACTCTCCTATTTTCCCGGAGCTATCCTAAATTCTTTTCTAAAGTTTGACGTAAGAATGATTTATCTTCAGTCAAATGTCTTTGTCCAAGATCTTTCTAATTCTGTTCATCATGGGTTCAACCTTTATAATTTTCCATCCTGGAGTATCTTGACAAATTCATGGTGGTGCTTCTCATCGTCATTCTCAGATTTTGGAAGATCGAAGAAGAGTTTCTCTTTAATCTTGCTCCATCCTCTTCAAGATTCATGATTATAGCGTGTGGCCATCCTCTCATAATTGTTTTCGATTGTCAGAATTCTTTTCACCCATCCGGAGTAATTCCAGAGTCTTCTCAGTCTGTTCATCCGGAGTCCATCATCTCAGGATTATTCATTCCAGCTTTCAGCTATCATTCTCCAATTTTACCGGTGCTTCGTTCAAGTGATCTCTAATCGGCTCGTGATCTCTTCGTTCTTAGGTATCTAAATCCTCTCAAGTATCTCCGTACATTTCATAATTATTCCCGATGTTCCTTTATTTTTCCTTCATTCGTTTTCAATTCTTACTGGTGGCTCGCTCAAGATTTCTATTCCTTTGTTATTGTATTGATTCAGTCGTTATTTCTATCCTACCGGTGGTTCGTTCAATATTTTCCCAAGTTGGCGCTATATCTATCTTAATCCTTTCTACGAGAATAAGTAGTATGCCAAATCCGTTGTTGGTCATCAATTTAATTGGTGAAGGATAATCATAATGTAATTATTATTCTTGTTTCATCCAAATGGTTAATTCCCTATTCCGGAGGCTCATCAAATTCCTGTTTCCATTTGTTCATCTTTCTTTACCGGAGTGCCAAGTTTTCTCTTTATCTCGTTGCTAAGCTTCATCTAATCATTGCAAGGCTTCAACCTTACTCTTCTCATCTTCCTTTCCGTTTGATCATTCTTTTGTTACCGGAGTTCTTCATGGAGGTTCTACATAATGGTTCATCTAGGATTTAATTCCTTCTCGAAGTGTTCATCGAGATTCTTTTCTAAGGAACTTAAGCTTTCATCATCTTCCTTTCCGGAGTGCGTTTCTGTCTATCGTATCTTTGGAGGTGATGTTATGTCATTCTTGATAATTTGAGTTCATGTTTCATGATTCACATGTTGGTCAAGAATGAGATATTTCAAATCCATCAATCTCGTCATTGGAGTTATCTTGGGTTATATTTCACCTTAAGCCTTCCCTAAGGATTGTTGCTATCTATGGTGTTTATAAATGACCCAAGTTCTTCTTTTATCCTCCCGGTGAAATAAGTTTCTCGTCTCTTTGTTCTTATCAATCCAATTCTTTTCCCGTGAGTGGCAGGTTTTTCATCTCTTAATTTGAGTTGTATTCCATAAGACCATATCAAGCTTATTATTTTCATTGTTGGTTTTCCAACAACTCCATTCAACCCTTCTCATGAAGATGCCTTTTCAAGCCCTTTTGTAGCAGAAGTTGGTTTTTTCTTCTTCTACATTCTCTTGTCTCAGTTATCCTTGTCCTATTCTTTCTCCCGGAGGTCTATTGTGTTGTCGCTTTCTTCAACCATCATCTCGCTTCACCAAAGATCATGTTCTTTTCTTGGCTTATCCATTTAACCGGAGTTTTGGGTCCTTTTGCTCAAGCTCTTTCATTTTATCAAGTTTTTCTTCTCTTTTAAACTGGAGTGCTGTCTGAGATCTTTCTTACCCCTTGTTCCATTCATTCAATAGTTCCGGTGGCAATGTGTTGTGATTTCATCAAGTATCTTCTCATCTTATCAAGACCTTATTCAATTCCTTTTCTTTTAACCGGAGTGCTGCCCGAATTTTGGTTTCTCCTTGATCTCCTTCCTTAATCGGAGTGTTTTTCTATATATATCTTCCCTTCAACCTCAAGGTTTCGCAATGCTCTTTGTCCCTAGTTTCTAACAGAGTGTTTTCGACTTTGTTCACCTTCGTTGTATTCTTTTCTCGAATTTGTTCAACCTCGCAAGGTTCTTTGGTTTCACTCGACTGTCAAAGAAGCAACTTAGTTTTTACCTTCTCTCTTCCTCTTCCGTTTCCCTCCGGTGCCATTCTAGATCTCGGGACAAGATCCTCTCGTAGTGGTGGAGTGTTGTAACGCCCCGAGACCGATGTGCCATGTGTCGTCCAGTTATTCGCTGTTGTTGCCTTGTCTTTGCTTGCGTGTTGCATCTTATCATGTCATCATGTGCATTGCATCATCATGTTTTAAAACTTGCATCCGTCCGGGTTCCCCCAGTCCGTCCGTTGTTTGTTCTGAGCCCAGACACACTTGCACGCGCCCGCGGCATGTCCGGTATATTATTTTATAAGTGGCCGGGAAATGTTCTCGGAATGAGTTGAGAGTTGCCGTGCGGTCTTATTTTAGTGTAGGTAGACCGCCTGTCAAATTTCATCGCGTTCGGAGTTCGTTTGATGCCCCAACGTATAACTATAGCGGCAGTATAGCCAGTCTAACGTCGGACGTTTTCGGTCTCCGGAAACCGTGCCGGGCTGCATCTCTCTCCTCTTCTCTCAAACCAACCTGCTCTTCACAATCCGTCAGGCCCTACCTAACCTCTCTCGTCAGCCCGCGGCCCTCCTCGCGCGCGCGTCCGAAAATTGTCCCGGACCCGACCCGAGCAGTCGTCACCGTTGTGTCCGGATCATCCCCAAACGTCTACAAAACATCTCCTTTTGTTAATTGGACTCCCTAGCTATTTTATCCGCGATCGTCCGATTGCGATCATAGGGTCGAGATAGCCCCTGACCTAATCCGTGATGTATATTTATAGTCCACCCCTAGTCTAATTTCAGACCAAATCCCTAAATTCTAGGGATCCTCCCAGCCGCCGCCGCCGCACTCATTCCCCAACCTCGGGATCTCCTCCCGATCCACCTGCGCCTCTCCTTCCATGCCCAGCCACTACTCTTCCTCGATCCAGATCCTTCCCGTGCTTCTCCTCCTCGCCTCGTCGTCCGGCGCCGCCGCCAGGGACCAAACCAGCCAGCAAGATAAGCATCTGCCGCGCACCCCTCCTCCTTTCTTCTACCCTCCTGCTTCGTCTCTCTCCCTCCTCTGCTCTAACCTCATCTCTCTCTTCCTCTGCATCTTCTCGCAGGAACCGGAAGGAGCAAGGCATGGCCTCCACACCAGGCAGGAGCACACCCAGGAGCACCAACCAGCGCCACCATCGTCGGAGATGGACTCCCGCCGCCCAGATCCGCCCGTTTCCCCGTCGTCCACCGGCCTCCCCTTCCTTCTCAGGAGCTGCATCGCCCTTGTGCCGTAGCTGCCTTGGACGAGCGCCCTCGCCTGGGCGTGTTCGTCCCTGCCACTGCTGTGCCTCTGCTTTGTGCCATGCCAAGCTGCTGTCGCCTGCCTCGTCGTCAAGTGGCCGCTGCTGCATCCTCTCCATCCCGCTCGTCTCGCACCTCCTCTGCATCGATCCGAGCCGCTCCAACGCCCGCTGCGACGACTGGATCTTTGCCGCTCCAGGCCGCCACACCTGTAGTCCGCCGCCGTCGCCAAGTCCCTTGCCTCGCCGCCCCTTTGCCCCGCTCGCCGGAGTTCGACTGCCAGCCGCCGCGCCCCTGGTTCCTCTGCGCCGAATACGAACTAGCCGAGCCCGTTGACCCACGCGTGTACCGCAGCCACGCCTCGATCCCAAACCGGCCCAGCGTAGCGCCCCTGCCGGCCTACCCCCTCCTCCTCAAACGGGCCGAAGCCCACTGGGTGAGCCACCCGCAGCGCCCCCTCCTCTATTTTTTTCCTCACTGTTGGGCTTGCCCAGTGCACTGTTCAGATTCGGCCCGTGATGTTTTTTCAGCGTCTGCGAATTTGTCCAATTATTCCTGAGACAGCAGTTTTTACAGAATAGCCCCTAAACTTCATGCATATAATAACTTAATAACCGTGCACCATATTAAAATGATTTATCTACGAAACTTGCTCAGAATTTTGTGTAGATTAATAATATCCAACTTCCATCCATGTTTAAAATGTTTAAAATGATGTTTGCTTAAAATTGCTCCTATGCCATGCTAATATGGTTTAATTCATAACTAAATAACCGTAACTCCGATTTTAATAAACTTTATATGTAAATGGGGTAGAATTTTGCCTAGTTTATCATGGTGACCTTACTTTGCATGTTAAAAAACTCTAAAATTATGTTTAGGGCAGAACAGTACCAAATCTAAAATATGCTATGGGGATTTACTGGAATTGTTGTTCGTTGCTTCCGGCCTCATTTAACCTTGACTAGATAGGTAGTTTTCATTTGCTTCACCCCTTGCCATGTTAATCAACATTTAATATTGTTGGGTACATAAACGAGAGAGAACTAAATAATTGATGTGGTGTTCCGTCAATATGCAACCCGTTGCATATTGAGCTCCACTTAATTTGTAGGATTGCTTGTGCACTTTGCCATGCCATGCATACTTAAACCGGACATGCATCATACTCGATTGTGCATCATGCCATGTTGATGTGTTGGTTGTTTACTATGTTGTGTGCTTCTTTTCTGGTGTTGCTTCTTCGGGTTGGTTCCGGTAACGTCAAGCTTGTGAGGATCCGTTCAACTTCGTTCGTTTGTCTTCTTCATGGACTCGTTCTTCTTCCTTGCGGGATTTCAGGCAAGATGATCATACCCTCGAAATCACTACTATCTTTGGTATGCTAGTTTGCTCGCTCTTTCGCTATGCCAATGCTACGATGCCTACCACTTGCTTGTCAGCCTCCCAAATTGCCATGTTCAGCCTCTAACCCACCATGTCCTAGCAAACCGTTGATTGGCTATGTTATCGCTTTGCTCAGCCCCTCTTATAGCGTTGTTAGTTGCAGGTGAAGATTGAAGTTGTTCCTTGTTGGAATATGGAGATGTTGTTCCTTGTTGGAACATGTTTTACTTGTTGGGATATCACTATATATCGTATTTATTTAATGCATCTATATACTTGGTAAAGGGTGGAAGGCTCGGCCTTATGCCTGGTGTTTTGTTCCACTCTTGCCGCCCTAGTTTCCGTCATATCGGTGTTATGTTCCCGGATTTTGCGTCCCTTACGCGGTTGGGCTATAATGGGAACCCCTTGACAGTTCGCCTTAAGTAAAGCTTTTCCAGCAATGCCCAATGTTGGTTTTACCATTTGCCACCTAGCCTTTTTCCCTTGGGAGTCGCGCATCCCGAGGGTCATCTTATTTTAACCCCCCCGGGCCAGTGCTTGTCTAAGTGTTGGTCCGAACTGAGTAGACTGCGGGGCCACCTCGGGGAAACTTGAGGGCTGGTTTTACTCGTAGGATGTCTCATCCGGTGTTGCCCTGAGAACGAGATATGTGCAGCTCCCATCAGGATGTCGGCGCATCGGGCGGTGTTGCTGGTTTAGTTTTACCCTATCGAAATGTCTTGTTGTACCGGGATACCGAGTCTGATCGGAACGTCTCGGGTGGAGGTCTATTCCTTCGTTGACCATGAGAGCTTGTCATGGGCTAAGTTGGGACACCCTGCAGGGATTTGAACTTTCGAAAGCCGTGCCCGCGGTTATGGGCAGATGGGAATTTGTTAACGTCCGGTTGTAGAAAACCTGAAGTCGACCTTAATTAAAATGAATCAACCGCGTGTGTAACCGTGATGGTCTCTTTCCGGCGGAGTCCGGGAAGTGAACACGGTTGTTGGAGTTATGCTTGACGTAGGTAGTCCAGGATCACTTCTTGATCATACTTTTATCGACCGTGCTTTGCCTTCTCTTCTCGCTCTCATTTGCGTATGTTAGCCACCATATATGCTAGTCGCTTGCTGCAGCTCCACCTCATACCTTTACCTTACCCATAAGCTTAAATAGTCTTGATCACGAGGGTGCGAGATTGCTGAGTCCCCGTGGCTCACAGATACTTCCAAAACCAGTTTGCAGGTGCCGATGAGTCCGTGCAGATGACGCAACCAAGCTCAGGAGGAGCTCGTTGAAGACCTTGTCCTTTATGTTGTTTCGTTCTAGTTGATCACTAGTGGAGCCCAGTTGGGGTCGATCGGGGACCTTTGTCGCATTTGGGGTTCTTCTTTTATTTTGTTTCCGTAGTCGAACCATGAGTGTATTTGATTGATGTAATGTTTATTCATGTAATTGTGTGAAGTGGCGATTGTAAGCCAACTATGTATCTTTTTCCCCTATTGTATTACATGGGTTGTGTGAAGATTACCTCACTTGCGACATTGCCTTCAATGCGATTATGCCTCTAAGTCGTGCCTCGACACGTGGGAGATATAGTCGCATCGAGGGTGTTATAATTGTTTAGGTCATATTGGTGTAAAGCGCATGAAGAAACTCCATGCTAATGGCCTTTTGGAATCACTTGATTATGACTCACTTGATACTTGCGAACCATACCTCATGGGCAAGATGACTAAAACTCCGTTCTTCGGAACAATGGAGCGAGCCACTGACTTATTGGAAATAATACATACTGATGTATGCGGTCCGATGAGTGTTGAGGCTCGCGACGGGTATCGTTATTTTCTGACCTTCAAATGATCTGAGCAGATATGGGTATATTACTTAATGAAAAATAAGTTTGAAATATTTGAAAAGTTCAAAGAATTTCAGAGTGAAGTGGAAAATCATCATAACAAGAAAATAAAGTTTCTACGATCTGATCACGGAGGCGAATATTTGATTTACGAGTTTGGTCTTCATTTGAAACAATGTGGAATAGTTTCGCAACTCATGCCACCTGGAACACCATGGCGTAATGGTGTGTCCGAACTTCGTAACTGTACCTTATTAGATATGGTGTGATCTATGATGTCTCTTACCGATTTACCACTATTGTTTTGGGGTTATGCATTAGAGACAAATGCATTCACGTTTAATAGGGAACCGTCTAAATCCGTTGAGATGACACCGTATGAACTATGGTTTGGCAAGAAACCAAAGCTGTCGTTTCTTAAAGTTTGGGGTTGCGATGCTTATGTGAAAAGGTTTCAACCTGATAAGCTTGAACCCAAATTGAAGAAGTGCGTCTTCATAGGATACCCAAAAGAAACTGTTGGGTATGCCTTCTATCACAGATCCGAAGGCAAGATCTTTGTTGCTAAGAATGGATCTTTTCTAGAGAAGGAGTTTCTCTTGAAAGAAGTGAGTGGGAGGAAAAGTAAAACTTGATAAGATAATTGTACCTTCTCCCGAATTAGAAAGTAGTTCATCACAACAATCAATTCCAGTTATTCCTACACCAATTAGTGAGGAAGTTAATGATGATGATCATGAAATTTTAGATCAAGTTACTACCGAACCTCGTAGGTCAACCAGAGTATGTTCCGCACTAGAGTGCACTACAAAAAAATACACTTCCGTGATGATACGTGTTTGTCATAGTAGGTCGCGTTTTCTGTCATGCATGTACATCCATGACGATTTTATGACAGAATCAAGATAGTCATACCTGTGCTATCGTAGAAGTGTTCCATGACATTACCAAAATTATCATCACGGAAGTGTCCACTTCCATGACGATAAATTGCGCGTCACAGAAGTGCTTTCGTCAAGGGTGACCGACATGTGGCATCCACTGTAACGGAATGCCGTTAAGCTACCAGGTCGGGTTTTGGATCCGATAACCCGTTAACAACCCCGACCAATGGGGATTTTCCACGTGTAAAATCATCATTGGCTGGAGGAAACATGTGTCGGCTCATCGCTGGGACAGATGTCATCCACCCATTGCACAGAAGGCGCCTATGATACGTCGACACGTGGCACGGCCCAACAGAGGCCCATTCCTGTGAAAAGGCCGGCCCGTTTGACTTGGTCAAAAGGTGGCGGGCCGGCCCGTGGAAAGCCTATTAACGGCCTATTCGCATATTGCCCATTTATAGCCCGCTAACCCAAGGCCCATTACGCCCTATTCGAATTAGGCCCAGTAGCGTCATCTGGGCCATCCAATATGATTCTAGCCCGTTTTCACTTCTGGCCCATGTATGGCCCATGACGTCTTTCGGCCCATATGAGGCCCTATGTAACTCTTGGCCTATTAACGGCCCGTGGTGAAACTGGCCCGTAATGAACAGTGTATCACTTTACACCCATTAACGGCCCGTGGTGAAACTGGCCCGTAAAGAACAGTGTATCACTTTATACCCATTAACGGCCCGTTATTCCGTTGGGCCGTTTCCAGCCCATGTTATCTTTCGGCATTCTCAGAGCCCATTTATTCTTGCGATATTTTCCAGCATTCTTTTACTTATGGCCCATTACTGTCATTTTCTGCTTGTGGGCCAAATTCAGCCCGTGGTTACAATCGGCCCGTTTGTGGTCCGTTAATACGTTGGGCCGTTTTCATAGCGTCATCAAATACGGCCTATTAACGATGGCTCGTTATGGTCGGCCCATGAACGGACGATTCCAACTCTAGCCCGTTTGCGGCCAAAATGCGGTCTGTTTGGCCCATGTTTGGCCAATCGATTACGGCCCGTATAAGGCCCATTGATGATACGGCCCTTAGAAGGCCCATTGTTTCTACGGCCCGTAGAAGGCCCATTGTTTCTACGGCCCGTAGAAGGCCCACTGTTTCTACGGCCCGTAGAAGGCCCACTGTTTCTACGGCCCGTAGAAGGCCCATTGTTTATACGGCCCGTAGAAGGCCCACTGTTTCTACGGCCCACTGTTTCTACGGCCCGTAGGAGGCCCAGTGTCACTACAGTAAATATTAGCCCATGGTTATTGTGGCCTAGTTTTTAAAAATAGGTTATTGCGGCCACTAGCAAACCGCAGAAAAAGAACTGCACTGACTACAAGCAAACAAATAAACAAGACAACAACGAAATAAATAAACAAGCAACTTACACTAGGCTCTCATGGCTATTACACATATTACATCCACTGGGCATCAAAGTTCGCCACCAGTGCAAATATAGGGAACACAGCAGCATATAAACGCTGCAGCAAAACAAGTCCAGAACTGAAACCACTTCAGAAGAGCTCAAGAAACAATATCCTGGGTACCTATAATGCTGGCAAGATGCTTAGCAAGCTTATTAACTTTCTCTTGTTTAGCGCTTAAGTCCTTCAGCGCTTGTTGTTGCACCAGAAAGTATGCATCTAAATTCTATAGGGACTTCCTTAGTCCTTCGGCTTCCTATCGCATAACATCTGATCAATGTCTTTCGACTTGAAGTTGAGACTCAAGAAGCCGAACTGATTTAGGCAACGAGTTCGAAGAGCTGGTGCCAGCAATGGTAGCCAGTAACTCGAACACTAAATCAAGACAAGACTTTGGGGTTGTCTCAGTGTCTTCAATATAGTTTTTATCAGCTTTCTTGGACACCAACAGGGATGTCTCACTATCTTGAACCTTATCTGCATTACTTCCTTTACCATTTCATAACAGGGTACTCTTCTCCAATATTTTATCCGCGTTCTAAAAGAGAAACAAACAAACACATCTCAGGTTTACAATGTAGTATATGAAACTCATTTTGGTAAACCAGTTCAGTAGTAAGGTGGACAGGATAACAACATGAAACAAACATATATCTATGTAGTATGGTCACTGTATGCTCTATATCATTCTACTTTATGTTGCCAAATCAAGATAGATACAGTTCGAATCATATCTATTTAAGACAAAGCAGCATAGACAGAATATAAGTGTGGGAAACTACACGGCAATAACAACACTTGCAATGTGCATGGCATGAGAACATAACTGTTTATTCAATTGAAACTGAAATCAACATAGAGCAAGTTACAACAACAAACAGCCAAACACATTGAAGAAACGGGTTTAAAACATACCTGTTGCGCCATTGGAGTTTCAATTGCATCCTTCAAATTTGAAATTAGTTGGTATCAGTGAATACAGTGATGCAAGAGCAAAGTAGTATGAACCATAGCTACGGAACCTGACCTGAGAACAATTCTTCTTCTGCTTTAAGCGTTGACTTCGGGTTCGGAGTGGTGGTCCTCGTGATTTGGGCACTGCAGTTGTGTTGGGGATATAGCTATCAGTTATGACCCGCCCAGGAGGGGCCGGGTCAGCCCCAATGGCGGGTTACACAAGAAGCCCAGTAAACATTCAAGATGATAGTTTATTAAATATTATAGAAGGCCCAAAGGCCCGGAGGCGGCTTAAGGCCCGGTATTATAAACCACCGTATGTAAGGAAAGGCGTGCAATGGATAGTAGGGAAGAAAACAGGGCATGAAATAATTCACATTTATGTTGTCTAAGCAAACAGAATAGCAGGACATAATTTCACATATATGATGGCTAATTAAACAGGATAGCATGACACAATTTCACATGTATGATGGCTAACTAAACAGGATAGAATGACATACTTCAAAATATGATGACTATGTAAACAGGATGACATGATATAACTATACGATGTGTCTATTAAAGTGGTTGGCATGCCATAAATCACAAACATGCCGTCGATGGAAACATGATGACATGATATAATTCACGGATAGAATGACATAATTTAAAATATGATGACTATGTAAACAGGATGAGATGATATAACTATATTATGTCTTTAGAAAATGGGTTGGCATGCCATAATTCAGATACATGCTGTCTATATAAACATCATGGCATGACATAATTCAAATATATGATTTACATACTAAGGAAGTGAGCAGAGGGCAATCGCATATATGATGTGTCAACTAAGGAGATGGCATTCAATATTCTGTATATGATGTAAAAACTAAGCATTGCAATACAACATATGCATTATATGAGTAATATAACCATGCCAAGTTTGAGCATACACCTCAGGGGGATAATAGGACTGGTCATCTGCCTCTGAATCCTCCTATGAAGAGCTATCTGTAACCAGCAAGATATCTGCTTCAGCAGGTAGCATTGTCTGCTCTGAAGACCTTGTTTTCACTCCAGATTTCTCCATCACCAATTCAAATGGCTGATGCATAGGAAGAGCAGTTGAATATACAAACATTGTCGACAAAAGCAATGAGAAATACAAAAAAGGACGACATGATATAATTCACATATATGACGCTTGGCTAAACAGCATGGCATTGCATAATTCACATATATAATGCCTTGCAATAAGATAGCATTGCATAATTCACATATATAATGTCTTGCAACAAGATGGCATTGCATAATTCACATATATGGTAATTAGACACTAAATAGGTGGCATTCACACAAAGCATGTCTAAACTAAGCAAATGACATAGCAATGCAAGATACCATACGCACGATATGAGCAACATAACCCTGCCAAGTTAGGGCATGCACCTCGGGGGGGATATGACTGGTCATCTGTCTCTGAATCCTCCTCTGAGGAGCTATCAGTAACCAGCAAGACATGCGCTTCGTCAGATAGCATTGTCTACTCTGAAGACCTTGTTTCCACTCCAGATTTTTCCATGACCGTGCCGAATGGCTGATGCACAGGAAGAGTAATTGAATGTACTAAAATTGTTGACAAATTTAACACGTAATAAAAAAATGATGGCATGATATAATTCACATATAAGATGACTGGCTAACCAGGGTGGCATTGCAAAATTCACATATATGATGCCTGGCTAGACAAGATGGCATTGCATGATTCACATATATGATAAAGAAACTAAACAGATGGCATTGACACAAAGCATGTCTAAACTAAGCAGATGACATCTTTAATGTATACAGTAAGCAATGCAAGGCATCATATGCATGATATTACCAACATCAGCATGCCAAGTTAGAGTGAAGACCTCATGGGGTAAATAGGAGTGGTCTTCTCCTTCTAAATCCCCCTCAGAATAGTTATCTTCCTCTTGATTATGATCCGAAATGGGTGGAGGGGGGCTGCCTTTGCGCCCACCATGGAATGACGTCTGGATGAAATTATATTGCCATGCAAGGCTCGTCTCTTTTGCTCTACATGATCAGTTCCATTGTGTACAATAACTGGCATGCATAGGAATAAAACATAGTGAGATTATGTAAGGAGTGCATGCACAAATCCAGAGTGATGGTAGCAAACTGTGGATAGACCCAAAACCAATGATAGCAGGCAGATAATAGCTTTAGTTGAAAATATAGATAATGGCTCCTTTAATGTTTGTTTGCACCCAACATGAAACTCATAGTAGACACCGGAGATTAACTAGATAGTAGACAGATAGTACTGATTGCTGCCCCAATATGTACCACACAACCATTTAAAAACTCAAGTTTCAGCATTAGTTTGGACCTGACTCGGAGTCTAATAGGTGAACATGATGATAATGTAGCATGTCATAATATTAAGCGACGCATAACGTAAGCAGACACGGAAGAGTGTGACCTCTCTTGCGGACCCGTGTAGTCCTCAAGGTCATCTGCTCAGTTGATGATGGTAATGCAGTTGCCGTGGCTGTCGGCAGCGGGGAAGAAGATCTGAGGTGGCGAAAGACAGTCTGGAGAGCGGATCCCTGCTGTGGTGAACCCTTCCGTCATTGGAGCAACTGAGCTGGGGTGGAACACAGCGCCGCAGGAGCAGGACAAACCACACAAGGTTTTCTTTGACACATATCTGTAACAGAAGTAATTGAGTAAGGGCTTGTTTGAATTTGAGGATTCTAACATTGCAGGGATAGGAAATAGACAGGAATAGGATATGAATGCACGTGCAAAACAAAGAATTTAAAAACACAGGATTTCTGCCAATCTGGGTGTTTGATTCACAACAATTGGAAGATCACAGGATGCAAAAAAGCATGGTGAGATTAAGTCAAACCATAAGAAAATGTACAGTTATAATGCTATTATGCTACTATCTCTTAGTCTTGTGCTTGATGAATAGGAATATGAAAAGGAGGAGAAGTGGAAATTAGAATTCCTATGGTTTTTCTTTCAAGGAGACACTAAAGTAACAAATCCTACAGTTTTCCTTTGCTCCATTCCTTTGCACCAAATTCATGAAAAGTAGTACCATAGGAAACTTTCCATTTCCGATGTTTTTCATTCACTTTTCCTTTCAAGCACTGGCGATTCTAGTAGGCAGGCTTGAGCAAGGAAAATCCTACACTAAAAAATGTTTTTGTGCTACTTCTATTACTTTGGACCCAGGCCACTGCCATACTAGCTCAACTCCCAGGCCCATCACAAATGCACAGCTAAACGCGCAGAGATAAATAATGATGGTGTTCAAGAGAGTCCATCACGGATAGCTAAGTTGCCTGGTACCTCACTGCTTGTCATATAGTAGGATAAAATAATCATATTTCCCATTACTATGAGTGCTCAGTGGACAATATATATAACATGTAGAGTAAAAAAGATATGCAACAAGTGTACAACGTCTTTGGTGAAGCCATGTCGATCTCAGCGTGATTGGGTTGGCCGGTGAGGATGCTCCGGTTGACTTGGCTGTCGGAGGAGGGGAAGAAGATCTTAGGCGTCTGGAGATGGAGCCCGAGGTACTGCTTCGCTGTGATGGAGGGTTTCGTCGTTGGAGTAGCTCCGGTGAGTTGTACGACGCCGAGGCTGAAGTAGGACAAGAGAGACAACAAACAACGTTAACCTGAGTGGAATTCTAATGGCATCTCCAATACATGACGTAAAATACATAACCACAAAGTGCTAGATGTAAAATACATCAGCCGCTCATCTTTGAACTTAACTGTCGAAACTGAATTTAACTGTCAAAACTGAACTTAACTGTCGAAAGTGAACTTAACTATCGAAACTGAATTTTGCTGTCAAAACTGAACGCACTAGCAAGGTGAGGCTACACGTCGGTCAACTGACTTTTTCATCTCTAGTCAGTCGATTTTGCAGTCGTTGGATACGAAATCAAGGGCCTGTGGTTCATCTTCAACCTCCACCCCCCTGAGCCGCCAGCCACCACCGGCCAAACAGCAGCCCCCCGCCACCCGCGGCCAGCGGTGCGCCGCCTCGCTCGCCTCGAAAACACTCCCCACCACCGGTTCGCCACCGCCCCGGCCATCCCTCTAGCCCCCTCCCCCCCCCCCCCCCCCGTGCCGAGCTTTTTCTCCAGCGATCCCCACGGCACCGCCCCGCCAACGACCCGCCACTGCCGGTGACCACCGTCCCCATCCTGAACCCTAAGATAGATAGTGGGGTACCTCTCCGGCGAGCCCCCCTCCCCACTGCGGCTGGTTCTTCCTTCACCCTAGTGAGCCCCCCCCCCCCACCCCCTAAAAATCGACTGACCCAAAAGTCGATTCAGTCGACTGAAGTGTAGCTAAATCGGAGCAGCATCGCAAGCAAGAGCAAGAGCGAGAGCAACAGCGCGAGCAAGAGCAGACCAGGCAGGGGACCGAGAGCAAGAGCAAAGCAGTCGAGGGAGCGACACCGTGGAGGAAGTGGCCGGCGACGCTGACGTGGATGGAGTCGCGCCATGTCGGCTTGGGACCAAGCGCCGACAGCACTGTGAGATCGAATCAAGAAGAAAATGCGGCGATTAGTGTACAACCTCTATGGTGGCGCCGATTAGGCCGCGGCTTCATCCGAGGAAATGGTGATGATGATGCTCTTCCGGTGGTGTAGGTGAAGACGGCGGTGTGGGAATGGAGGTGGCACGAAAGACGAGGGGAACGTCGGGGCAGCTCCTTGGAGGTGGAGGACGGGGTGGCTGAACCGGTGGGACGATGAGATCGACGACGGATCCTCATCTAGTATGGTGGATGAAGGACGTCGAGGTGTTGCTGTGGACGACGTTGTCGGGGAAGAGGCTCCGGCTGGGTGGCAGACGGAGCAGGGTGTGGGGTTTCATCGCGGGTTTTCGCGACCTCGGTGTACGAATGGGTGGGCGGATGGGATGGTAGTGGGGAACTATGGCTTAGAGACGCGCTTGTCCGAAATGTGGGGTAAGTTACGAAAGTACCCCCACCGATTTGAGGCGGTTCTTTTGGTTCAAGGGTACCACGGGCATTTCGCGTGTCGGGATTTCACAGGAGGTGGGAGTTTTCGCGCGCGTTGTAATTTCGGAATAGCAAGGCGCAGGTTGAGATGGAGGGAGTTGTCGGAGCACAACGAGACAAAGATATATCTTAAATATTTCGGGCTAACAAGGCACGGGTTAAAGAGGCGGGAGTTTCGCAGCACGATAGACAGAGATGCTAGCTTGAATTTGTGGCATAAGAAGGCACGGCTTGAAATTTCGGAAGAACAAGCTTAACGTGTACCCAAAAAAAGACAATTTGCACCTCAACACGCACAACACACACACAAACACCATTTAGACTAGAGTAAGGTACACGTGCATTGCACGCATGAGATTTGGCAACCAAATTATGAATAAATACCACATTATAGCATGCAATCTTTGAGTCATATATGCATGATGTAGATGTTTGTTTAATTCTTATAGTTCATTTCATTCAAAATCATCTAGTTTTTATAAGAAAGCTAATCTATTTTAAGATTCATGGAATTGTGTGTCGTAAGACATAAAGTAAAAACAAATAATGGCAAATCATGTAGAAAAACATTTGGGAAATTTTGATATGGAAGATTCTAGAACAAATAAGAAGTGCTTGTGTTTTGATGTTTGTGCATTATGCTTAAGTTCAACCATGGAGTCTTCTAGATTATACATGTGGCGAAATCTGGTGGAATCTAGATGATATCCAACGGCCAGTGGTGCTCAAATTTGCCATCTTTGGACCATCGGATTCGCCTCATCCAACGACCATCTTTCAAAGTTAAAGTTACCCGCACACAATATAAAAAATATTAAATATAATATATATAGGGGTATAGATATAGATATGTGATGCAAAAGCCGCCCATCATCTCCAATTAGAATAGTGTGTCCATGCACGGATGCGACGTGGCCAAATGATGTCTGCCATCGGTATCTCAAATTCAAATCAGTCTGACCTTGTTCAATGTGTATACATTACAACATGCTCATTTCCAAACCACACCGTGCAGATCTCCGTTATATTCATGCATGCATGGGTTTCAAACATTAGGATCTCTTATTCAAATATTTGAATTCAACTTTACATTGATTATGACCTCACCTATTCTTTTACACCCACACAGTAGTCTTCTCTTTATAATTGTACCACTAACTTTCTCTCATGCATGCATGCACACACACTACCAGACGGCATTATTCATCGCAAGCATGCAATCTTTTTCTTCAGGTCGGTCTCCCATGAAGGCACACACCCACACACATCCCCCTCTCCATCATATCGGGCATTCTTTATCTCTCACGTGTGCATGCGCAACGATCGATGTTCCTCTATGTATGTGTGTGTATATAGCTAGGTCTTTCATAGTTTTCCACACAAACCGATCAATCGATATATCCAGTGAGGTCTCACCCTCTTTCCCACGTCCACATCGATCAATCTATACCTCTCTATATAGGATTAACATATATAGCTAATACACCCACATTAATTATATATCCAACGTCCCCCTCTCATCATCCATGCCTTCCGCTTCATCTCTCAGACGCGTGCACAATGGCGAAGACAGGGGGCAGTAAGGGCCCTGCCCCCCTCCCCCCCTAACATCACTACATATAGAGGCTAATATGAATGTGATCATTAGACAATTGCTGCTAAAAATGGTTTAAGTTCATGAATTGACCCTCCTCGTAAAGGATTAGCAATGCTTGGCCCCCTAGCTCATTTATTTTTCATGGCTCCGCCACTGCGCCCAACAGCGCTCGTGTTCGCCCCCTCTCTCTCTAAATATCGATCTCGCACTTGTGCATTCCTTCATAGTCTCCCTCCACTCGGCCCCTCGCACCATATTCTAGCTCCCCACCGGATTTTGCCACATGTACAATCTAGCAGACTCCATGGTTGAACTTAAGCATAATGCACAAACCTCAAAACAATAGTGGTTCTCTTTTGTTCTAGAATCTTCCGTATCATAACTGCCCAAACTTTTTTTCTAGTTGAATTGCCATTATTTGTTTTTACTTTATGCTTTACAACGCACAATTCCATGAATCATAAAATAGATTAAGGGCTTCTTTGATTCAAAGGATTCTCAAAGGAATTTTGGAGGATTCTAATCATTAGGAATTTTTCCTATCTTGGTTGTTTGATTCGTAGGATTGTAAACCATAGGAATTTTTGCATATGATTCATTTGCACTAGATTTCATAGGAAACATCCCATCCACTCAAACCTCTTTGAAAGAATTCTGTGTTTTTTCTATGCACAATCAAACACTCGTACAATCCTGTAGGATTCAAGACGACATTCCACTATAATCCCATGTTTTTCCTATTCCCGCGTTCTTAGCTTTTTTATAAAAACTAATTGATTTTGAATGAGATGAACTATAAGAATTAAACGAAGGGCTACATCAGGCATATATGACTCAGAGCTTACATGCTATAGTGTGGTATTTATTCATAATTTGGTTGCAAAATCTGATGCGTGCAATGCACGTGTACCTTACTAGTACTTCGAGTATGTGCAAAACACGTAAATTAGAATACCAATGACACACTACATAGTGTCTCTCTTACAGTTCATGAAGCCACGTGGCACATGTGGAGGCGTTGTCGTGACCTCCTTGCGTGGATTGATCACAGTGACGTGTTGTTGGTTCCAGAAGAATGTACTCGTCCTCCCTGAGCCATACTGGCGGTACATGCACGAAGCGAAGATATGCATGCACGCCATGCACGCACCCATTCCCTCGCACGCACACGCGGGTACACGGGCGGGTGCAATTTTGTACCAAGATCCACACCATGTGATAATTTGACGCGTGTAAAGTCGTTCACTTCATTGATGGTCAATTAATACAGCGCATGCAAATTGAGTGGGCGTGAGGGCGGAAGAAAGACATTATTACTCTATTGCGCGGATGCGAGTAGTTAAATCGTGGGTTGCTAGTAGTACTTCCATTGGTCTCCTTCGTATTTTGTGCCAATTTTTGATAGTAACATAATATTTACGCATTTGAGCAGTGTAGTACTTGAAATTTATGTACCGCTAAACTCATCGGGAGCCATTTCGGGCCTCGAAACCAAAACCATCAATTAATCTTTACCTTGTTCCCATCACATTCGAAAGCCTTCTCACACCTAGTAGTACGTACCAAACCTGAACGTGTTCCCACTATGCAGGTATTAGTACTAGTGCTAGTACTTAGGTTGTAGAAAGGGAAACTACCTAACCGAAAATTACTCTACCTTTCCTCCTCATAAGTGCTTCTTCTTCGTCCGTCGTTGCCATGGCCGCTGAGCAGAGCTCTAGGTCGAGAACTACTCGTAACAAGGGAGCGGCAACCAAGGCTGCGGAAAAAAAGAGGGCTCACCGCCATGTAGAGACCTCAAAAGATCTCTCACGGGCAGGCGATGGCTCCCAGGAGCGCCCTAGCCGCGGAGCTGGAGTCGTTATCCCTCGATGGCATGCCCGATCAGCTCAATAAGCACGTCAATAAGCAGAAGGAGTTCATCCAAGGCTTGATGGAGTTGCTGAAAGAGAGCCTCGACGACATGCCCGCTGAGCTCAATCAATAGGGGGAGTTGACCACCGGCTTGGTGATGCTGCTAAAGAAGAGCATTGCCTCGGAGAAGAAGGCGACCGGCGAAATCCTGCGACTTCAGGAGGACAAGGCAAAGCTCTGCCATGAGATCGACCTGTTGAAGGAGAAGAACGCCGGCTGGAAGAAGCTGCATGAGAATAGTAGTTCCTCGATGAAGATGCTGCAGGCCCTCATCATGGAACAGAAGGAGGAGTTGGCGAAGCTCCGCATCGAGCACCCGGCTGCTGTGAAGGTACGTAATGCGGCCGTGGAACAAATGATGAAGGCTCGCGTCGAGAAATCCCGCGTCATGGACAGAATGAAGAAGATGGCGGAGGAGACGCGCAAGGAGATGGAGGTCGTGGAGGCGATGAGGAAGCAGTTACGACTCTGTGGCGAATTAGATCATTTGGGGTGATAATCTTCCTTCTTCTTTTGCTCCTGTGTTTCATCTTTTGCTTCGGGTGTTTCGCCGCACGTGTCATGTTCTCTGCGAGGCATGAATAGAACAATGGTTTTTTTAGGGAATGAATAGAACAATGCTAACAATGAGATGACTAGCAAATTAGATCATTTTTATCGCCATATGGCACTGGGCTGCCGTGTTTCGTGCTCCTCCGTCGCGGTACTACTCCAGTGGAAAACTTGAGTATACCGCACGGTTCTTTGCTCCTCCTCGATCAGGTCGTCGGCGCATTTATATGAGCAGTCAAATCACAAGGCCCCGCCTTCCAGCAGTAATGAGCCGTCAAATCACAAAGTCCCTCGCCTCTCGTGAAACCGACCAAGCTAGACTGCCCCGCTCTCTAGCCTTTTAAAAAATGTATACTTTTGTACAACAGTAGTATCGATGGATTGCGCCATGGAGCAAAACTTGAAATTTAAAAAAATGTGGTACATATAAAGAGTGCTCGTCGCCAAATTATGCATATAGTACTATTAAAAAGGCTAGTCACAATAATGGTGTCCAGCACAACCCACCCCTCAAATAAAACTAAGAGGGTGCTTGCATACGTTTTAGTCCCATGACTAAAAGTAGTGGGACTAAAACATGCTAGCCTCACCCATGCTTGGATCCAAATACTAAAAAGGCTAAAATCAAGTTAATGAGCATTTATTATCCTCCAAACCCTCCAATCCAGAACTCGCCTGTGTTAAAGGAGAGGGGTTAAATGAGTAGAGAGAGGACTAATCCACATTTTAGTAGGGGTACCCTGACTAAAAATTTTTAGTCTGAAGACTAGTTTTAGCCCCTCTTTAGTCAGGGGTGCTTGGAACTTTAGCCTCTTAAAGGGACTATCTTTAGTCAGACTAAAATAAGTCCCTTGGATCCAAGCACCCTCTAAGCATCCTGGAATTCTTTTAAAAAACTAAGCACCCTGAAATTCTTTGACAACTAAACTGTTGGCTATATGATGTTGGCCATATATATTGTACGTATATAATGTGAAGAAACGAGTGGTAGTACTATACCAACTAAAAGATGAAATGTAAGAAATACTAGTATCTACGTACTGAAGAGTTAAAGTAACTAGAAGAAACATAACATAGTTCTGCTGGGGGCTCAGCACAACACACCCCTCAAATTAAACTAAGCACACCTAAAATTAAACTATGCAACTAATCCGGTAGACACTGCATTAGAAGTTTAGAACCACCATGAGCAACGACACTGCCACCTTACTCGGAGTGCTCGTCCACATCCTCGACTTCGTCCTTGTCCCTCCCCCTCTTGGCTGATACTTCTTTGCTTGAACCGCACACTTGGTTGTTGCTCTTCATCCAACCCTTGTAGATATTGGAACAAAGGTAGCCATCCATTGCAGCGTAGTGGATGTGGTCTATATCTAGTATATTCTGCTGCCATGCATGACGATGAAACTTGTAATGAGGTTTCTCCAGTTTACGGTACAAAGGATGAACCATGGCTCCTGCCAGGGTCAGCATTGAAGGCTGACGAGAGGGCACCAGCCGATTCTTCTGGAGGTCGAAGGGGTTGCCTACAACGAGGCCTATCCGACCCAGGACTTCTTTGTCGTTCTTAAAGTCTACAGTAACGAATTTCACCGTTTTGTCCTTGAGGAAGTTCTTAAAATCCTGGCACTCAACGTCGGCATGGCATATGTGGTAGACCAAGCAAATGTTATGTACGCAAACCTGGATCACGGCGGGCTTCTTCCTCTCTTAGTCCTTTAGACCCTTCTCTGGTCCCAGGACTGTGGTGTACTCAACATCTAGCCCAGCGACCCACTCATCATCTGAGTTTTCGAACATGCGTCTGAAGCGAGAAAGGCATCCTTTCACCGTCGCGGAAGAACGGGTGTAGATGACGTCGAACTCATCGCCGGTGATGGTTCTAACCTTCTACTCACCACCGATCGTGGAGATTTGGGACGCCATGGATTTGGGAGGAGGGTTAGGATTAGTGGAACTGCCGTAATGTGAATGGACGGGACGACTAGGAGCGAACCGCCGTAGTATTGAAGGATGTGCGGGGACGGGTAGGAGCGAACTGCCAGCGTGTGGACGGTAGGGTAGTGGCTTTCCATTCTCCCATGATACGTCCGAGAGCCCTTGGATCTAAGATCGAACGGTTGCATGGTGTGATTCTAGACCTATGGGTGAATATCCTATCCTGGAGTGTTATTCTGCAAATTTTCAACAACTTAGCATGCGACCGTTTGATCTCAGATCCAAGGGCTGCCAGCAGCCCGTATCATGGTCGCGCCTACCATGAACGTCGTGTCGCTCGTGCGGTCGCGCCCTTGGAGATTTAACGCGGTGTGTTAGGCTATCTGATGTTGGCATGTCATACATAGTCATCACTTAGTCACTCATACTACAATAAGGTTGGCTATAAGGTTGGCTATAAGTGTATTTTTTTACTCCTCTCTATCTCTTTCTTCGTAATGGAGGTGGTCAGGAATCGGGAGACTCACGCCGGTCGTAGTGCCGCAGTTAAAATGATAATGGCAAGTCAAATCACGGGGCCCCACCTGTCCAGCAGTAACTCGCTGTCAAATCACACAGCCCTACGTTTGCAGCAGCCTACTCCCTCGTCTTCTCGCGTCTCTATCGAACCGACTAGGCGGAACTGCCCCACCGCCTACCGCGCAGGAAAAGCCCGCCCTCGACTTTTAAATAGTATACAGTATACTAATTTTGTATCCATGGATTGTGCCCGTGCCATGGAGCAAAGCGTCTAGAAAATGGCGGTACACATGTACGGAGTATACAGCACGCCCGTCGCGTTCACGTCGCACCCCAGACGGTCGGTCGGTCTGGCACGCTGCTCTCCGAATGGAGCGCGCGGTAGCGATTTAGGATTGGATGAGAGGGTCAGCGCGCTGTGACTGGATCAAAATCAAAATCAATTTACCCTTCAATTAAGAAAGCGACCCCACATTAACTAGTCTCCCTTTTATTCTGGGTCATAATTGACCATGATTTTCGCACATAAAATATATGTTATACGTTGCAAAAATAATATAATTTGAAAGTACATTCAGATACGAACCAAACGATACAATTTTTGGTGACATGCATTCACATTTTGCTTGTCAAATACAATATGTGGTCAAACTTTGAACCAAAATACGCAAAACAACAAAAAAATACTTCCAAGACCAGCGCCGCTCTCCGCTCTTCTCCTCTTAAACCACCGCCGCTCCTCTCCTGTTCCAATCTAAATGCAGCGCCGCCCCTCTCCTCTTCCATTTCAAAACCACCGCCACTCCTCTACTGTTCTAATCCAAAACCAGCGCTGTTCCTCTCCTCTTCCATTCAAAAACCACTGCCGGCGAGTGAAGGTGCTGTGGAGAAGTAGATCGATGGAGGAGTACAACCGATACGTGAGGATCACAGACAACGACCCTGTGAAGCTAGCTAGGATGTTGGAGATACAGTCTTGGTTTGACAACAAGCACCAACTAGTGGCGATGGCGACATCCATGGCCAAATATCTGCAACAGAGCAAAAAGGCGGCGATACTCCCGGAAGGAGTCGCGTCGGAGTACATAGAGCTGCTCCTCTGGGCCATGGAGCAAACAGATTCACTGAATCCGATCATGAGGGAGCGGTGGTGGGAGTATCGATCCCAGATGGAGCATCCACCGGAGATTGAAGGATCGAGCATCTACAGGGTGCCGTTTGTGAGGGTGTCCTGCCAGAGCGAGCCGGTGGAGTCTTCGTCGACCGAACCCAACTGCAAGAGGAGAAAAGTAGTTGGCCCGGTGACGCTTCCCCGCCATCTTCTCCCTCACCGTTCACATCATCTCACGGGGCGGCTGTCTGCCGCCGAGGAATAGGAGGGGGCTGCCCCCCAGCCCAATAGTCGGACAGGTTGTGAATTGTCAGGAGGAGCTTAGGGTTGTCAGTATTTGCAGGTTGTGAATTGTGTTTTGTGTTGTGTATTTTGAGAGTACTTTTAGATATGAATGTCTTTTGAATTTCAGATTTGCAGTATTGAGCATATGAAGTATTTTATGAATTATAGAGATCTATTTTTAGCACTTAAAAAATGTAGTTTCATAGGAGTATAAAAGTGCAGACAATGTGATTCTCACAGAAGAAACTGCAAGTTTCAGTTTCAGATAAGAAACTGCAAGTTCAGTTTCAGATAAGAAACTACAACTTTCAGAGGCAGAGCATTTATATTAACACGGCCTTTTCAAACAGGGTTAACATCATGTTGGAAGTTTTATTCATGGTCAAAAATGGAACTACCAGCCAGTTAACATCATGCTGATCAACATTCATGCATAGCACATCTTCATATGATGCACAGTCAAAATGCCCACACAATGTCGAGTGTGCGAAACACAGACAAAACAAGGGATGAAGTTTTGGCAAGTGTTGGACGTGGTTTTGGGCTGCCCCATCTAGGCTTTCATTTTTAACATGCGCAGCCCACGACCTCGGATGGGAGGTCCATAGGCCTGTTTGTATTTTCTTAGGGCCGTCATGTATCGACCGGCCTATGGACCTCCCATCCGAGGTTTTATTTTTGGCAGCCCAATTTATGTTTTTTTTAAGAAAACGCAGAGGTCTGTTCTATTTTTCTATATAAGAATAGGAACGCCAGGTCCAACTTATGTTTCCCTTCTAACTATATTATATATATTTAAATTATTTTATATGTTATTATATATTATTTTTATTGTCATCATATATTTAACAGATACTTACATATGTAAGAAAACAATACCCCACATCTTATTAACTTATAAAAATAATTTCTTAACAAATAAAATCCTGAATTGTTTTGGCACGAAAATCCTAGTGATTGTGTACAAAAGCTTGGTAAGATTTAAGGACGAATGTAATAATATCACTTATTATTTAAATATATTTATAACAAAATGCTCAGCCCCTTTTTATTTTTTGATAACATTGCTGGCCCAACCCAACATTATAATTAGAATCAGCCCAGCAAAATCATGTATTTCGAGAAAGTGCAGATGGCGTGTAATTTTTTAGGAAATAAAATAAATGGGCCGCATGGATGCTACATTATTTGTTCACCCAGCCCAGCTAATTGCTGTAATTCAAAAAAAGATCAAATTGACTGTAAATTCTACCGCGCAAAAAAAACTGTAAATTCTGAAAAAATGGGTTGAATACGTGCCACATTTTTGGAGGGTGAAATGTGGACCAATAGATCGAAGCCAACGCAAGTCGTTGTTAGTTTAGCCAACAAATGATTCTGACATGTTAGCCATTGGATTTACATCCAATGACCGGCATCCATCTTCAATCTCTCGTCTTCTTCCTCCAGCGCCGCCGGGACCACCTCCCGCTTCCTGCTGCTAGCAGCTCTGCTTAGCACGCTTCGCTATGAAGCGCTACTCCACTGTTGGCCAGGCCAGGCCATCCCTCCACCCCTCCACACCACCTGTTCTTCTCCACCAACTACCGAACCACACCGCACTAGAACCAGTTAACCCTCGTACACCTCTCCGTCTGCGACTCTACTCCCGCTTCTTCCCATCTCCGGCTCGTTGTTGTCCGGGGCCTCGCCGTCGTCCACCACCTTGGATGCGCTCGGCGCGGCATGGTCAATGTGGTCAATGAACGACACCATCGGAAGTAGACTGTGCATGGAGAGGCTGACAGCTGGGTCCATGGCCGCACACAAGGAAATGCCTCCTTATTACGCGCAAAATAATGATTCCTCCACCTGACATCTAGGACCCACCGGAAGGGCAACTGTATTTCGCGAAAATAATGTGCCCCCCGCTGACATGTCGGACCCACCAGCTATCTTCGCACGCAAGGATGTGCCTCCTTATTACGCACAAAAAATGAATATTCCCCTTGCCAGCTGGAACCCAGCATAGTGGGAGGCTGACTTGTGGGCCTACCAAGTTGACGGGGACGGAGGGCTTTGTCAACTTAGTCAATATGAACGATTCTAGCTCCTGTTACCGTACGATGTTCATCCAACGGCCGTAGTGCTTCTTCAACCTCTGGTCTTCTTGCTCCAGCCGCCCAAACCAGCGTCGGTCGTGCCGCGTGCTCCTGCCTCCCGTGGCCGACTATGATGCCGCGGAAGCCTCACCACCCCCTACTACTCCCACCACAGGCCAGGCCATCCCTCTACTCACCCACACCCCCTGTTATTCTGCGGCGACAGCAGCCTCACACCGCAACCGAACCAGTGAACCCTCGTACTCCTCTTCGCGTGGACATCCACTGCTGCGTCTTCCCGGCTCCGAGTCGTCCCCTTCCTAGTCCTCGCCGTCGTCCACCGCCATGGTGCTCTCGGCGTGGCATGGTCAACATGGTCAAGGAACGACTTCCATCGGACGTGGACTATACATGCAGAGGCTGACAGCTGGGTCCACGACCACAGCAAGGAAGTGCCTCCTTATTACGCGCAAAATAATGATTCCTCCACCTGACAGCGGGGACCCATCGGACAGGCCACCGTATTTCGCGAAAAAATGTTTCCCCCTGACTGCTGGGACCCACCAGCTACATCTTCGCACGCAAGGAAGTGCGTCCGGGCAAAAAAACTATTCGCCCCCCTGACTGCTGGGACCCACCAGCTACATCTTTGCACGCAAGGAAGTGCGTCCGGGCAAAAAAACTATTCACCCCCCTGACTGCTGGGACCCACCAGGTACATCTTCGCACACAAGGAAGTGCGTCTGGGCAAAAAAAAATGATCCGCCCCCCTGACTGCTGGGACCCACCAGCTACATCTTCGCACGCAAGGAAGTGCCTGACAGTCGGGACCCACCTGGTCGAAGCGTACATAGCGTTGTCATTCTGGTCACGAACGTGTACGTACATATATACTGGTGGATGTAGAGGCGCGCACATGTCATAGTAGAGGTGCGTATGTGTCGTAGTAGAGGCGTGCACGTGTCGCAGTAGAGGCACGTATGTGTCGTAGTAGAGGCGCGCACGTAGCATGTACACGTACGTACAGCGGCCAGGGTGCAAGAAAGAAAATACGACCACATATGTGTGCATACGGGTGGGATCTCGAACGCCTACTCGTGCATACATACGGCCAGGGCTCGTGTACATGGCTGGGTCGGAATGGAGAAACATCGTCGTCGTCGTGTTCATGGGGAGGCAACGGAATGTGTCGTGTTCATGGGGAGGCAACGGAATTCGTCGTGTTCATCGGGAGGCAATGGAACGCGTGGGAGCCAACCGGCTGGGTCGGAACGGAATGTGTGGTCGTGTTCATCGGGAGGGCTTGGACGGAACAGGCGATGGAAACGAGGCATGGCGTACTACACAACGGAGTAAACGGACCTCCTACGTTCAGAACAGGGTCCTGTTGATCGGGAGGGGTCTGGCGTACCGCAAAACGGAGGAAACGGACCTCCTATGGTCAAAACGGGGTCCTGTTGATCGGGAGGGGTGTGGCGTACTGCAAAACGGACGAAATGGACCTCCTATGGTGGAAACGGGGGTCATGTTGATCGGGAGGGGTGTGGCGTACCGCAAAACGGACGAAACGGACTTGTGTTGGAGCGCTACAGTCGAAACGGGGGTCCTGTTCATCGGGAGGGGTGTGGCGTACCGCAAAACAGGACTCCATGGGATACTATTCATCTCCATCGTCGACCTCCTCCAGCCTCCACGGGCTACCGTCAACCTCCTCCAGCCTCCACGGGCTCCTGTTCATCCAGCCTCCACCGCGCGCTACTCCACCGGCTACTGTTCAACCACCCCTCCACGGGCACCCCTCCGCCATCTACTGTTCATCCAGCCCTCCACACCATGGAGTCCTGTTCAACCACCCCTCCATGGGCACCCCTCCACCATCTACTGTTCATCCAGCCCTCCACCACACCACAGGGTCCTGTTCATCCAGAGGCAACGCCACCGCTCACTGTTCATCCAACCCCCCCACTGCAACGCTCACTGTTCATCCCAGAGGCAGCATCGATCGGCTTCAGTTAGCAGCAGAAGCAAAGGAATCGCTCGATCGGGTTCAGTTAACAGCCATCGATCGCTCGGGTTCAGCAATGCGTAGCCTGCAGTGCAATCGCTCGGGTTCAGTTAGAGCCAACGCCTCGCACACACGCGCGTAAGTGTACGAGAGAAACGCACATCGCTCGGCCCCCGACCTCCCACCGTAACCAGGAACTCCCCAAAATTTTCCTCCCCCTCGCTTCTACCATGGTTTTTTCCGTCATGGACGGCCCAACGAATGTCATGTAGCTGTGTCTCCGGCCCGCCCAGGACGAAAAGCCCATTTTCTGTCATGATTTTTTGTCATAGAAGTAGGAGCCCACCACATCTATGATGATACGGGTTTTGTCACTATTATCATCATAGAAGTGTCATATGTATGACAGAAAAAAATTCGTTCGGCCCAACATGTCACGGATGTGTCTTTTTTTGTAGTGGTGGTACGGTAATCCTGTTCTGGAAGTCATGTTACTAGACCATGACGAACCTACGAACTATGACGAAGCGATGATGAGCCCAGATTCCGCGAAATGGCTTGGGCCCTTAAAATCTGAGATGGGATCCATGTATGAGAACAAAGTGTGGACTATGGTTGACTTGCCCGATGATCGGCGAGCCAGAGAGAATAAATGGGTCTTCAATAGGAAGATGGACGCTATGGTAAGTGTTACTATCTACAAAGCTTGACTTGTTGCGAAAGGTTTTGGACAAGTTCAAGGTGTTGACTATGATGAGATTTTCTCACCTCGTAGTGATGCTTAAGTCTGTCCAAATCATGTTAGCAATTGCCGCATTTTATGATTATGAAATTTGACAAATGGATGTCAAAATTGTATTCCTTAATGGATTTATTAGAGAAGAGTTGTATATGATGCAACCAGAAGGTTTTCTCAAATCCTAAAGGTGCTAACAAAGTGTGCAAGCTCCAGTGATCCATCTATGGAGTGGTGCAAGCATCTCGGAGTTGGAATATGTGAATCCTAGTAGTGTATGCTTTGATGAGTTGATCAAAGCATATAGTTTTATACAGACCTGCGGTGAAGCCTGTATTTACAAGAAAGTGAGTGGGAGCACTATAGCCTTTCTGATAGGTATATGTGAATGACATGTTGTTGATTGAAAATTGTTGGGGATATAACTATTGGGTATGACCCGCCGAGGAGGGTCCGGGTTATACCAACGACGGTTCATCAAGACAAAGCCCGTGAAGATGTTGAAGATGGTGGTTCATGAAGCCGACTTGCTAAGGGCTCGAAGCCCAAAGGCGACTTACGGCCCATAGGTGTAAACTGCCATATATGTATGACTTGGATCGTAAGGCAAGTATAATTAGTCACCGAGCCAGACACATTGATGATGAGTCGGCCGGGACTCTGTGAGTCACCGGGCGTCAACCTGTGTATATAAAGGGACGATCCGGCGACGGCTTAGGACAATAAACAAGAGAGATCGGAAGCTAGGTTAAGCGTATTCGCTCCCTGGTAATCGAAACCCAATCAATACCACCTCAACTGGAGTAGGCGTTTACCTTCATAGAAAGGGGCCGAACCAGTATAAACTAATGTGTCATTTGTCCTGTTTCACCCCTTCAAGCTAACCTAGTTGCGATGGCGCCACGACTAAGTCCTTCCGCTAGAACATCTGTCGTGACAATTCCATGATAGTTGGCACCCACCGTGGGGCTAGCGCACGGTGGTTACGAGTTCTTGAAGGGCAGCTTCGAAGCGATCAAGGGATATGTTGTGGGCCAGATGACCAAGAGTCGTCGCGGTAAGCTCTACATCGACGACGCAGGCTGGGGCCCCGAGGCCGGCTCAATCGAGTACGGGTACCGGGTCCCCTTCGGTGGAATCCACGTCTTCATTGGCAAGGTCGGTGAACTGGGCCCTGAGCGGACATCTGCACCGACATCATCGAGACGGCTTAGCATGCACGGCCTGCCCGGGTTCAACCCGCCATGAACCGTGCCTTGGTTGGTTTTATCCATGGGGCAAAATTGAGGATGGATCTGTATCTAGCGGTGAGGCTGCCATCTATTCTGATGGTGGATCGTCCATAGGCGAGACCAACTCATTGTATCAACTTCAAGACGGCCTGCTTTGGGGCTATTCCAATGGTGATAGTATTCCGGACCCTTGTGAGCTGCCGAACAGAGTTGCGGTTTTCATGGCTGGTACACAACCGGTGCTCGGTTCATCAACCGCCGCGGCCGTGACCTCTAGCTCAATGGCCACGGCGGCCGCGACTGGTGCTGGTGGCTCTGCGCGCCCGCCGGCTCAAGTTCTCACCGAGTTGTTGGAGGCACTAGCAACTTTGATGGGGGTGGAGGTAACCCCGGACAACCAAGATCAGCTAAGTTGCAAGATGAGATCGCTCAAGCTAAGGAAGACTTGGCGGCTGAGAACACCATGATGGCTACAGAATGGGTCGTTTTGGACGCACAGGCGCAACGAATCCAAGCCGGCTCCTTCCGGCTCGCGTTGGATCAGAATGCTTCAAATTAGGTCATGAGAAGGAGACACCGGAGTCATCTACCCCTGGTTTATGAGCCAAGAAACCTCTTTAACACGCCTGGAGCAGGGACCAGTGACCCGTCGGTGGTAAACTGGACGGCTGAAGCGCCTGGGGGTGGAGCGTCGGTTCAGCCACGAGTTATGGGCTCTCCACGTGTGAACAATTCCCCGCCTCAACATGTTCTGACGTCATCGGGTCATTATTCCAACCCTTTGCACAATATGATTGCTGCAGCAACATGATTGGCGGCTCTACCATTTGAAGGCGAGTCTCCGACGGTGGTTGAAACGCGGAGGGCCAGAGAACTTCTTCAGACAACATTGGATCAGCAAGCGGCTTATTTCTTATAGTCGTGAGCGGATTCACTCAACCCCTCGTCCAAGCCGGAGTTACAGCAGGCACATTGACTCACCAGCGGTTTCAAGTGCTGAACAACGCTGTAACCAGCCCCATGGACATGACTCGACACGCGATGATACCAATGCCCAGGCTTTGGTGGATCAGGGCAGGGTGCGTCGGGAGGCCGAGCTGGCGGCTCAGCAAGCGGCTCACCGACAGTCTCTGGTTTACCCGACAACCTCAATGGAAACAGGCGTGACCCCTAAGACCTTGGGTGTGCCCTATTTAGTGTCGGCTCTGCGTAACAAGCGTTTGCCCAAGGACTTCAAGGGTCCTCGCAAGGTGCCTAATTGCACAGCAGATCAACCTCCTGAAGCTTGGGTTGAAAGTTATGAGATGGCTATGGAGATGCTGGATGTTAGTGAGGCTGCGTGTGCTAAGTATTTCACCATGATGTTAGAAGGGCCGGCTCGTACTTGGTTGAAGGGACTGCCCGCCAACTCTATCAGGTCGTGGGCGGAGCTGAAGGCCCGATTTATTCCAAACTTTAAAGATACGTGCAAGCAGCCTATGTCGATCGTGGATTTGATTTCTTGTGTCCAAGGTGAAGGCGAGTCAACAACCAGCTCGGTGCGTCGGGTCTCAACTATCATACACTCCTCAGATAATATCAACGTCGGCTCAACAGTTTTAATGTTGGAGAAAAAATTGTCATTTCCTCCCTCTTAAACAGAAGCTTGGGCGACTTAAGCACCATTGCGGTGACATGGGGGAGCTCATGGCAGCCCTTGTCAAGTATGCTGACTCTGATAGTACCAAGGACCCCGTGTCGGATGACGAAAATACGGGCAAGGGAAAGAAGAGTAGCGGCATGAAGGGACATCAGTATAACCCGGCCAGTCAGGGTGGTAACGGTAAGCGCGGAGCTGATGGAAATTTAGACTTTGTGGCCAACACTATGCTACCTCTTGAGCATGCGTTGGTTTTCCTTGAAGAGGAAACGGTGATGCAGCAAATCAGCGTAAGTATTTCCCTTAGTTTTTGAGAACCAAGGTATCAATTCAGTAGGAGACCACGCGTGAGTCACCTCATACCTACACAAACAAATAAGAACCTCGCAACCACGCGATAAAGGGGTTGTCAATCCCTTCACGGCCACTTGCAAGAGTGAGATAGAGATAATAATAATAAGATAAATATTTTTGGTATTTTTATGATATAAGTTGAAAGTAAAGATTGCAAATAAAATAGATCGGAAACTTGTATGATGGAAAATAGACCCGGGGGCCATAGGTTTCACTAGAGGCTTCTCTCAAGATAGCATAAGTATTACGATGGGTGAACAAATTACTGTCGAGCAATTGATAGAATTGAACATAGTTATGAGAATATCTAGGTATGATCATGTATATAGGCATCACGTCCGTGACAAGTAGACCGACTCCTGCCTGCATCTACTACTATTACTCCACACATCGACCGCTATCCAGCATGCATCTAGAGTATTAAGTTCATAAGAACAGAGTAACGCTTTAAGCAAGATGACATGATGTAGGGGGATAAACTCATGCAATATGATATAAAGCCCATCTTTTTATCCTTGATGGCAACAATACAATATGTGCCGTTTGCCGTACTGTCACTGGGATCGAGCACCGCAAGATTGAACCCAAAGCTAAGCACTTCTTCCATTGCAAGAAAGATCAATCTAGTAGGCCAAACCAAACTGATAATTCGAAGAGACTTGCAAAGATAACCAATCATACATAAAAGAATTCAGAGAAGATTCAAATATTGTACATAGATAGTCTTGATCATAAACCCACAATTCATCGGATCTCGACAAACACACCGCAAAAGAAGATTACATCGAATAGATCTCCAAGAGAATTGAGGAGAACTTTGTATTGAGATCCAAAGAGAGAGAAGAAGCCATCTAGCTAATAACTATGGACCCGAAGGTCTGAGGTAAACTACTCACACATCATCGGAGGGGCCATGGAGTTGATGTAGAGGCCCTCCGTGATCAATGCCCGCTCCGGCGGAGCTCCAGAAAAGGCCCCAAGATGGTATCTCTTGGGTACAGAAGGTTGCGGCGGTGGAAATAGGGTTTCGTGGTGCTCCTGGATGTTTTCAGGGTACGTAGGTATATATAGAAGGAAGAAGTAGGTCGGTGGAGCCACGAGGGGGGAGGGCGCGCCCCCTGCCTCATGGCCTCCTCGTTGGTTGCTTGATGTCCACTCCAAGTCCTCTGGATCACATTTGTTCCAAAAATCACGCTCTCGAAGGTTTCATACCGTTTGGACTCCGTTTGATATTCCTTTTCTGTGAAACACTAAAATAGGCAAAAAAACAGCAATTTGGGCTGGGCCTCCGGTTAATAGGTTAGTCCCAAAAATAATATAAAAGTGTATAAATAAGCCCATTAAACATCCAAAATGGAATATATAATAGCATGGAACAATCAAAAATTATAGATACGTTGGAGATGTATCAAGCATCCCCAAGCTTAATTCCTGCTCATCCTCGAGTAGGTAAATGATAAAAACAGAACTTTTGATGTGGAATGCTTTCTAGAATATTCTTCAATGTATTTTTTCTATTGTGGCATGAATGTTCAGATCCGAAAGATTCAAGATAAAAGTTTATTGTTGACATAAAAAATAGTAATACTCCAAGTATGCTAATCAAGCAATTATGTCTTATCAAAATACCATAGCCAAAGAAAACTTATCCCTACAAAGTCATATAGTTTGGCCATGCTTCATTTTCGTTACACAAAATGCTCTCATCATGCACAACCCCGATGACAAGCCAAGCAATTGTTTCATACTTAGCCTTTTGAAACCCTTTCAGCTTTTACGCAATATATGAGCACGAGCCATGGACATAGCACTATGGGTGGAATAGGATATGATGATTGAGGTTGTGTGAGAAGACAAAAAGGGAGAAAGTCTCACATTGACGCAACTAATCAATGGGCTATGGAGATGCCTACCGATTGATGTCAATGCAAGGAGTAGGGATTGCCATGCAACGGATGCACTAGAGCTATAAATATATGAAAGCTCATCAAAGAGACTAAGTGGGTGTGCATCCAAATCGCTTGCTCATGAAGACCTAGGGCAATTTGAGGAAGCCCATCATTGGAATATACAAGCCAAGTTCTATAATGAAAAATTCCCACTAGTATATGAAAGTGACAACATAGGAGACTCTCTATCATGAAGATCATGGGGCTACTTTGAAGCACAAGTGTGTACAAAGGATAGTAACATTGTCCCTTCTCTCTTTTTCTCTCTCCTTTTTTTATTTGGGCCTTTTTTCTTTTGGCCTCTTTTCTCTTCTTTTTTTAATTTTTCATTTGGAGTCTCATCCCGACTTGTGGGGGAATCATAGTCTCCATCATCCTTTCCTCACTGGGACAATGCTCTAATAATGATGATCATCACACTTCTTTTTACTTACAACTCAAGAATTACAACTCAATACTTAGAACAAAATATGACTATGTGAATGCCTCCGGCGGTGTACCGGGATATGCAATGAATCAAGAGTGACATGTATGGAAAATTATGAACGGTGGCTTCGCCACAAATACGATGTCAACTACATGATCATGCATGCAATATGACAATGATGAAGCGTATCATAACAAACAGAATGGTGGAAAGTTGCATGGCAATATATCTCGGAATGGCTATGGAAATGCCATAATAGGTAGGTATGGTGGCTGTTTTGAGGAAGATATAAGGAGGCTTATGTGTGATAGAGCGTATCATATCACGGGGTTTGGATGCACCGGCGAAGTTTGCACCAACTCTCAAGGTGAGAAAGGGCAATGCACGATACCAAAGAGGCTAGCAATGATGGAAGGGTGAGAGTGCATATAATCCATGGACTCAACATTAGTCATAAAGAACTCACGTACTTATTGCAAAAATCTAAAAGTCATCAAAACCAAGCACTACGCGCATGCTCCTAGGGGGATAGATTGGTAGGAAAAGACCATCGCTCGTCCCCGACCGCCACTCATAAGGAAAGCAATCAAAGAACACCCCATGCTTCAAATTTGTCACATAATGTTTACCATGCATGCATGCTACGGGACTTGCCAACTTCAACACAAGTATTCATCAATTTCACAATTACTCAACTAGCACACCTCTAATATTACCACCTTTATATCTCAAAACAATCTATCAAGCATCCAACTTCTCTTAGCATTTAAAATTTATAACCAAAGTGAATTACCATGCTGTTCTAAAGGACTCTCAAAATGATATAAGTGAATCATGAGAGATCAATTATTTCTATAAAATAGAACCACCGCCGTGCTCTAAAAGATATAAGCGAAGCACTAGAGCAAAAATTATCCAACTCAAAAGATATAAGTGAAGCACATAGAGTATTCTAATAAATTCCAATTCATGTGTGTCTCTCCCAAAAGGTGTGTAAAGCAAGGATGATTCTGGTAAACTAAAAAGCAAAGAATCAAATCATACGCTCCAAGCAAAACACATATCATGTGGCGAATAAAAATATAGCTCCAAGTAAAGTTACCGATGGACGAAGACAAAAGAGAGCATGCCTTCCGGGGCATACCCAAGCTTAGGCTTTTGGTTGTCCTTGGATTTTACCTTGGGGTGCCTTGGGCATCCCCAAGCTTAGGCTCTTGCCACTCCTTGTTCCATAATCCATCAAATCTTTACCCAAAACTTGAAAACTTCACAACACAAAACTTAAAAGAAAATCTTTGTGAGCTCCGTTAGTAAAAGAAAACAAACCACCACTTCAAGGTACTATAATTAACTCATTCTTTATTTATATTGGTGTTAAACCTACTGTATTCCAACTTTTCTATGGTTCATAAACTCTATTACTAGCCATAGATTCATCAAAATAAGCAAACAACACATGAAAAACAGAATCTGTCAAAAACAGAACAGTCTGTAGTAATCTGTAGGTTTTGAATACTTTTGGAACCCCAAAAATTCTGAAATAAATTGCTGGACGTGAGGAATTTATCTATTAATCATCTGCAAAAAGAATTAACTAAATATCACTCTCCAGTAAAAAAATGGCAGCAATTCTTGTGGGCGCTAAAGTTTCTGTTTTCTACAGCAAGATCAAAAAGACTTTCCCCAAGTCTTCCCAACGGTTATACTTGGCACAAACACTAATGAAACACAAAAACACAACCAAAACAGAGGCTAGATAAAATATTTATTACTAAACATGAACAAAAATCAAGGAATAAAAATGAAATTGGGTTGCCTCCCAACAAGCGTTATCGTTTAACGCCCCTAGCTAGGCATAAAAGCAAGATAGATCTAGGTATTGCCATCTTTGGTAGGTAATACATAAGTGGCTATTATAATATATTCATATAGTAATTTAATTTTATTTCTAGGGAAGTGTTTCGTGCCTTTCCTTAACGGAAATCGAATCTAATTTTCCCTTCCTTCATATCAATAATTGCACCAATCGTTCTAAGGAAAGGTCTACCAAGAATAATAGGACATGAAGGATTGCAATCTATATCAAGAACAATGAAATCTACGGGCACATACTTCCTATTTGCAACAATAAGAACATCATTAATTTTTCCCATAGGTTTCTTAATGGTGGAATCCGCAAGGTGCAAGTTTAAAGAACAATCATCAAATTCACGGAAACCTATCAAATCACACAAAGTTTTTGGGATCGTGGAAACACTAGCACCCAAATCACACAAAGCATAGCATTCATGATCTTTAATTTTTATTTTTATTGTAGGTTCCCACTCATCATAAAGTTTTCTAGGGATAGAAACTTCCAACTCAAGTTTTTATTCATAAGATTGCATCAAAGCATCAACGATATGTTTAGTAAAAGCTTTATTTTGACTATAAGCATGAGGAGAATTTAGCACGGATTGCAACAAGGAAATACAATCTATCAAAGAGCAATTATCATAATTAAATTCCTTGAAATCAAACATAGTGGGTTCGTTGCTATCTAAAGTTTTAACCTCTTCAATCCCACTTTTACCAATTTTTGCATCAAGATCTAAAAACTCTGAATCATTGGGACGCCTTCTAACTAAAGTTGACTCATCTCCAGTCCCATCATTATCAAGATTCATATTGCAAAACAAAGATTTAATAGGGAACACATCAATAACTTTTAGATCTTCATCATTATTATCATGGAAACTAGAAGAACACGCTTTCACAAAGCAATCTTTTTTAGCACGCATCCTAGCGGTTCTTCCTTTGCACTCATCAATGGAAATTCTCATAGATTTGAGAGACTCATTGATATCATGCATAGGTGGAATAGATCTAAGTTTCAAAGAATCAACATTAAGAGAAATTCTATCCACGTTCCTAGCCAACTCATCAATCTTAGGCATTTTTTCTTCAATCAAAGCATTGAAACTCTTTTGCGAACTAATAAATTCTATAATATTAGATTCAAAATCAGAGGGCATCTTATTATAATTTCCATAAGAATTGTTGTAGGAATTACCATAATTATTAGAGGAATTACTAGGAAACGGCCTAGGATTAAAATTACCTCTATACGCGTTATTACCAAAATTGTTCCTACCAACAAAATTCACATCCATAGATTCATTATTATTCTCAATCAAAGTAGACAAAGGCATATCATTGGGATCAGTAGGAGTACTCTTATTAGCAAACAATTTCATAAGTTCATCCATCTTTCCACTCAAAACATTAATATCTTCAATTGCATGCACCTTTTTACTAGTAGATCTTTCAGTTTGCCATTGAGAATAATTAACCATAATATTATCTAGGAGTTTGGTAGCTTCTCCTAAAGTGATTTCCATAAAAGTGCCTCCCGCGGCCGAATCTAGAAGATTTCTAGAAGCAACATTCAATCCGACATAAAATTTATGTATAATCATCCATAAATTCAAACCATGTGTAGGGCAATTGTGTATCATTAATTTCATCATCTCCCAAGATTGTGCAACATGCTCATGATCAAGTTGCTTAAAATTCATAATATCGTTTCTAAGAGAGATGATCTTAGCGGGAGGAAAATACCTAGAGATAAAAACATCTTTGCACTTATTCCATGAATCAATACTATTTTTAGGCAAAGACGAAAACCAAGCTGTAGCACGATCTCTAAGCGAAAAATGGAAATAGCTTAAGTTTAACAATATCATTATTCACATCTTTCTTCTTTTGCATACCACACAAATCAACAAAGTTGTTCAGATGGGTAGCGGCATCTTCACTAGGAAGGCCAGAAAATGGATCTTTCATGACAAGATTCAGCAAAGCAGTATTAATCTCACAAGATTCAGCATCGGTAAGAGGAGCAATGGGAGTGCTAATAAAATCATTATTGTTGGTATTAGCAAAGTCACACAATTTAGTATTATCTTGAGCCATCGTGACAAGCAAGCAATCCAACACACAAGCGAGGAAAAAGCGAACGAAAAAAGAGGGTGAAAGGAAAAGAGGGCGAATAAAATGGCAAGGGTGAAGTGGGGGAGAGGAAAACGGGAGGCAAATGGCAAATAATGTAATGCGAAGGATAAGAGTTTGTGATGGGTACTTAGTATGTCTTTGACTTGGCGTAGATCTCCCCGGCAACGGTGCCAGAAATCCTTATTGCTACCTCTTGAGCATGTGTTGGTTTTCCCTTGAAGAGGAAAGGGTGATGCAGCAAAGCAACGTAAGTATTTTCCTTAGTTTTTGAGAACCAAGGTATCGATCCAGTAGGAGACCATGCGCGAGTCACCTCGTACCTACACAAACAAATAAGAACTTTGCAACCAACGCGATAAAGGGGTTGTCAATCCCTTCACGGCCACTTGCAAGAGTGAGATAGAGATAATAATAATAAGATAAATATTTTTGGTATTTTTATGATATAAGTTGAAAGTAAAGATTGCAAAATAAAATAGATTGGAAACTTGTATGATGGAAAATAGACCCGGGGGCCATAGGTTTCACTAGAGGCTTCTCTCAAGATAGCATAAGTATTACGGTGGGTGAACAAATTACTGTCAAGCAATTGATAGAATTGAGCATAGTTATGAGAATATCTAGGTATGATCATGTATATAGGCATCACGTCCGTGACAAGTAGACCGACTCCTACCTGCATCTACTACTATTACTCCACACATCGACCGCTATCCAGCATGCATCTAGAGTATTAAGTTCATAAGAACGGAGTAACGCTTTAAGAAAGATGACATGATGTAGAGGGATAAACTCATGCAATATGATATAAACCCCGTCTTTTTATCCTCGATGGCAACAATACAATACGTGTCGTTTCCCCTACTATCACTGGGATCGAGCACCGCAAGATTGAACCCAAAGCTAAGCACTTCTCCCATTGCAAGAAAGATCAATCTAGTAGGCCAAACCAAACTGATAATTCGAAGAGACTTGCAAAGATAACCAATCATACATAAAAGAATTCAGAGAAGATTCAAATATTTTTCATAGTTAGTCTTGATCATAAACCCACAATTCATCGGATCTTGACAAACACACCGCAAAAGAAGATTATATCGAATAGATCTCCAAGAGAATCGAGGAGAACTTTGTATTGAGATCCAAAGAGAGAGAAGAAGTCATCTAGCTAATAACTATGGACGCGAAGGTGTGAGGTAAACTACTCACACAACATCGGAGGGGCCATGGAGTTGATGTAGAGGCCCTCCGTGATCAATGCCCCCTCCGGCGGAGCTCCAGAAAAGGCCCCAAGATGGGATCTCTTGGGTATAAAAGGTTGTGGCGGTGGAAATAGGGTTTCGTGGTGCTCCTGGATGTTTTCAGGGTACGTAGGTATATATAGGAGGAAGAAGTAGGTCAGTGGAGCCACGAGGGGCCCATGAGGGGGAGGGCGCGCCTAGGGGGTAGGCACGCCCCCTGCCTCGTGGCCTCCTCGTTGGTTGCTTGACGTCCACTCCAAGTCCTCTGGATCATGTTTGTTCCAAAAATCACGCTCCCGAAGGTTTCATTCCGTTTGGACTCCATTTTATATTCCTTTTCTGCGAAACACTGAAATAGGCAAAAAAACAGCAATTTGGGCTGGGCCTCCGGTTAATAGGTTAGTCCCAAAAATAATATAAAAGTGTATAAATAAGCCCATTAAACATCCAAAGCAGAATATATGATAGCATGGAACAATCCAAAATTATAGATACGTTGAAGACGTATCACACTGGTGCGTGGAATAATTACCAGCATCGTAAGAGGAGGTCGGCTCAGTCTAGAGGGGGAGAACTAGACCCTGAGGCAATAATGAAGCAGCCGTGTCCGAGGCACGAAACATAGGAGAGGCCATCTAAATATTTGTGGAAGGATTGTTTTTATCATGAAGGAGTTCAAGAATTCCCATCTTTTCCAGAATAACCATGGCCCGAATGGCAGCTCAGGATCCGGTTCTCATGGTCCGGATCATGGAGGTGGTGGTTCAAATTCTGATTTTCAAGGCCAAGGCAATCAGGGTGGTTACAATCAACAAAATAATCAGGGGAATCAGCAGCAATCCGACTACCAGAGTAACCCGAAGCAATTGAATAGTGGGCAGTACCATGTTTTCACCACGAGTTTATGTAAGCAGGATTAGAAGCTCCATAAAAGGGTAGTGAACGTCGTTAAGCCAGTGGTGCCCTGTTACTTGTGATGGTCTAAACACCCTATTCTCTGGAGTCGTGAGGACCACCCGCCCCGGGTTGATAATCCGGGTCATTTGGTGCTGGTGGTGGCACCTCATGTTGGAGGATACAAGTTCACTAAGGTACTCATGGATGGAGGCAGCAGCATTAATATCCTTTATTATGAAACCTTTCGTCGCATGGGATTGACAGACAAAAATCTTAAGCCGGCGAACACTATTTTTCACGGTGTGGTGCCTGGTAAGTCGGCATATCCAGTGGGTAAAATATCTTTGGAGGTTGCCCTTTGGAGATGAGTACGATTCTAGATCTGAGACGTTGACCTTTGAAGTGGTTAAGATCAAAAGCCCTTATCGTGCTCTGTTTGGGCGGCCGACTTATGCTAAATTCATGGCAAGGCCTTGTTATATTTATTTGCAGCTAAAGATGCTGGGTCACAAGGGCACCATCACAGTGCATGGGAGTCGCAAGATAGCCTTGGAGTGTGAAGAGGGCGACACTGCTTATGCTGAGTCTGTTTGCGCCACAAAGGAGCAGAAATTTTATAAAGATAATGTTGACCCGGCAGATATGACGTCCTTGAAGAATCCAACCACAGAGCATGATCCTTTATTGAAGTTTAAGTCGGTAGAAAACACTAACCTAGTTGACTTTGTTCCTGGCGACTCATCTAAGCAGTTCAGCATCAGTGCTAATCTGGATCCAAAATAGGAAAGCACGCTCATCGAGGTCATCCATGAGAACCGGGACATCTATGCATGGAAGCCTTCAGATATGCCAGGTGTCCTGAGGGAACTCGCTGAGCACACTCTCAATATTGATCGAAAGTTTAAACCGGTCAAGCAATTCCTTCACCATTTCAATGAAGAGAGGCGTAAGGCTATTGGTGAGGAGGTAGCCCGGCTCTTGGCAGCTGGGTTCATTGTCGAAGTTTTTCATCCTGAATGGTTGGCTAATCCGGTGCTAGTACTTAAGAAAAACGGCACCTGGCGCACGTGTGTTGATTATACGGACTTAAACAAGGCTTGTCCGGCTGATCCCTTCGCTCTCCCCCATATTGATCAGATTGTTGATGCTATGGCGGGTTGTGAGTGTCTGAGTTTTTTGGATGCTTATTCTGGTTATCATCAGATAGAGATGGCAGTTAAGGACTAGGAGAAGACAACCTTTATTACACTCTTTGGAGCCTTCTGTTACATATCGATGCCTTTTGGGCTCAAGAGTGCCCAGGCGACTTACCAACGGTGTGTTCAAAATTGCCTCCATGATCAAATTGGGTGCAATGTTCATGCTTATGTGGATGATATTATGGTGAAGTCTAGGAAGAAGGAGACCCTGATAAATGATTTTCAATGTTTCGGAATGAGGTATTGAAGCTAACCCGAAGAAGATAAAGGCTATCACCTCCCTGGCTAAGCCGGCGTGTATCAATGATGTTCAACGTTTGGCGGGTCGTATTGCAGCTTTAAGCCGGTTCATAAGCCGGTTAGGTGAGAAGGCCATCCCTCTTTATCATATGATGAAGAAGACATATCATTTTGTTTGGAGTGGTGTTGCTGATCAGGCATTTGAGGCCTTGAAGAAACAATTGGCTAAACCGCCGGTTCTTGCTGCTCCCATTGATAAGGAGCCTTTATTGTTATATGTGGCTGCCAATAGCGAGCCGTCAGTGTAGCCATTGTGGTGGAAAGGAAGGAATCAGGCAAGGAGCATCCGGTTCAGCGGTCGGTTTACTACATTAGTGAGGTGCTTATTGAGTCCAAGCAGAGGTATCCACATTGGCAGAAGCTTGTATATGGGGTGTTCATGGCTAGCCGGAAGCTCAAGCAGTACTTTCTAGGTCATCCCATCACTATGGTTAGTTCTGCTCCCCTAGGAGATATTATTCAAAATAGAGAAGGCACAGGTCGGGTAGCCAAGTGGGCCATTGAGCTTGGACCTCATAGTTTGAAGTATATGCCTCACACAGCCATCAAGTCTCAAGCACTTGTGGATTTTATCAATGATTGGACAGAGTTGCAGATGCCTGAGGAGAAGCTGGATAGCACATATTGGACTATTCACTTTGATGGATCTAGGCAGTTGGAGGGCTCGGGGGCTGGAGTTGTCTTGACTTCCCCACGAGGTGATAAATTTTCTTACGTTCTCTAGTTGATGTTCCCTTGTACTGACAATGCAACTGAGTATGAGGCCTTGCTTCACGGTCTTCGGATTGCCAAAGAGATGAACTTAAGTCGGGTGAGGTGTTTTGGCGACTCAGATCTGGTGGCTCAACAAGTTTCTGGTACTTGGGATTCCAAGGATCCACTCATGGCGGCTTATCGCCGAGAGATTGATGCTATCGCTGGCCATTTCAAAGGTTATCAAGTGGAACATGTTGATCGCAGAAAAAATGAGGCGACTGATGCTTTGAGCCGGTTAGGGTCCCAGCGTAAGCCAGTGCCACCTAACACTTTCCTGGATATTCTGCATAAACCTTCAGTCAAATTACATACAGAGGAGGATTTGGCTATTCCTGACCCGGAAGCACAACTGGTGGCAGCTCTTCATGTTATTCTTGATTGGACAGTTCCATACTTGGCCTATATGACCCGGGGCGAGTTACCTGAGGATGAAACTTTGGCCAGGCAGATAACCCGATGGTCTAAGTCAATGACTATTGTCCATGGAGAGTTGCATCGTCGTGGTGTCGTAGGGGCATTTCAACATTGTGTTTCTCCTGAAGAAGGCTATGAGATTCTGCAAGAGATTCATGAAGGAGAGTGTGGTCATCATGCCGGTTCTAAGTCTCTCGTAGCCAAGGCTTTCCGTCATGGGTTTTATTGGCTGACGGCTCATGCTGATGCTGAGGATTTAGTCATTAAATGTGATGGTTGTCAGAAATTTGCGTGTCGAGCTCATGTGTCGGCTCAAGAATTGAGGATGATTCTAATTGCTTGGTCGTTTGCAGTCTGGGGGATTGATATGGTTGGGACTTTCAAAAGGTCCAAGGACAAAAAGACCCACCTCCTGGTGGCGGTTGACAAATTTACAAAGTGTGTTGAAGTAGAGCCGGCTAGCAAGTGTGACGTAGCGATGGCTGTCAGCGTCCTGGGAACGGGGGTCCCCAGACCTGCCTACCTGCGGCCCATGATGTGGCTCCGTCACTGGCCCCATACGGCCCATCTTCATTGGCAAAACACTCAAGACCCTCGCGAGGGACCAAGCCTCGCGAGGCGGACAACGCAAGACCTCCTCGGGGGCGGCCTCACCAGGCTGGCTCACGAGGGGCGGAGAGATCAAGGCAAGGGGCGCCTCGCGAGATTCCTGTGACGCAAGCCATGACGACCTAGGCCAGGCGGGCACCAGGCGGGCGCCAGCGCGTGTAGTGTCCTCGTTTCCTCTTTGGTGCTAAAGAGGCAAGCGAAGGCGCGGAGTCCCGAGGCGTCAAGCAAAGGTTTCCATATCGGTGCAACAAGACCAAGACCGGCAGGACGGCAGGACGGCAGGACGGAGGTCACCATGGAGCCCAAGACGGCGTCATCACTAGAGCCTTTGGCGGGCAAATAGCATCTTTTGTCAGGATAGCTTGTACTAGCTGTCCTCCTTCAAATTGGCCGTTGTGGGATCCCTTCCCGCCTAATATTTGGGAAGAGGACCCAGGCTTCTATATATATGACTAGCCACCATCATAGGGGGAGGATCTCATCTTGGACCGGATCCACTCCACCAAGGCACAAACTCGCCAAGCACAAGAGCACCTCTCCTCAGGAGGCTGTTCTTCCCTTGTAACTGTTCATCCTCAGCCCAAGAGGCAATCCACCACACCACATTGGAGTAGGGTATTACACCACATTGGTGGCCAGTATAAATCTTGTGTCCCTTTGTTCTACGAGTTCGATGTGCTGAGCCTTGAGATCGCGGTGAGGGTGAGTGCGTGGGGGAGGAGAGATCTTCATGTGCAACCCAATGTTCAAACCTCAAGGGTTTGCCAGAACTCGCAATTTGACATTTGGTGTGCTATGTAGGGTGCGCCGAAGCCTCTCTTCCATCAGCAGACCCGCCAACACTCTGCAACGTCGATGTCTGGCGACCTAAGGGCCAACGCCAATCGCTGGGCAGCCTGGCCAGCCCGGGCGGTGTTGCCCGCCCAAGAAGACCTCAACTCCGCGCTCTAGGTGACACGCGCACCGCCAAACACCGTGGGGCGCGGGCGGCGTGGCCTGACGCCTTCCACCCTTACCCTGCGGCGCGCGTGGGCCGCCATAAGGGCCTCAAGTTACGCTGCGGCGAAGGCGCCGCACTCCCGACGGGAACAAGCGAACATGAGGGCCGCTATCACAGTGGCGTGGGAGCTACTACGATGTCGGCTGATGGAGAGCGGCCGGGATGCATTGCTGGAGCGTGTTGCCGAGCAGTTGGACGCCGCAACCAGGGGTACGCCGCCTTTCTGCTCCTTGCTTACGCCTCAGGCTGCAGCCGGATCGCACGGTGGGCCTCATTGCGCCCGCGTGCCCCCAGGCACACTAGGAGGTTTTGTCGGCACCGGTGCTACCAGCGGCGCCGGACACCCAACCACACATGTGCCTCCCCCAATGGGCGCAGGCGTAAGCATCACCACCCACGGTCCCGGCAGGATGCCACCTTACCATCCTGGCGCGCCGAGCCAAGCGACATGGAGCAAGGGGCACCTCAGCGAGGTTTTTGGGGCGGCGGCTCCGGAGGCCTATGTGCCCCGCATGATGGACCAGGAGTACATACTGGAAGACGACCCCCGGTTCGTTCCTCGAGCCGGGTTGGGAAGAGGAGACGCTGGAAGCTGAGGCCTTCCAAGAACCACCCGGGAGCCTTGTCGACCACGCCGGCGACAACAGGTACAGGGTACCACTAATCTCTCAGGAGCAGGCTTACGCTGACCATGGGTCGCAAGTGAATCAGGTCACAGCGGTGGACGACGGCCCCAGCACGGCAGCCCCCCCCCCTCACCAAGGGAAGTGCATTGGGGCTGCGGGGAGGAGGAGGGAGCGAGGCCCCTCCCCGCATCATATGGAGCAAGGCGTCGCCCGGAGGTAGGTCCTCTGCCGGGGAGGCACTGGCGAGCCTTCCCCCTGGCAGAGGGCCCGTGGTCGCCGAGGGCACCGCTAGCGTCCCCTTTGCCCCTTGGTATCGTCCTGTTTTCTGGACGCCCCAACGGTGGTCGAGGGAGGCACAAGGCGGGGCCCTCGCCTGGCGATATGAAGTAAGGCTCACGCCTATGAAGGTATCTGCTCCTGACACTCTCACATAACAATGAGTGGGGTTGTACACGCCCCGGAGTCTCCGGAGTGCCGCCCTCGGGCCTCGGGGGCTCCCGCCCACGTCCTAGAGGAAGCACCATGCTCCGCGCTGGCCGTCGACACTGTCCCCCAATGACTATGCTCATGGCCTATGAAAGCACTTAGCTCCGCGCTGGTGAGAAGACTCAAAGACAAGAAGACTAGCTAGGTGCCAGACGCGGCCATTTGCTTTTGACCTCTTTTCTGTAGCTCAGACTCGCAGCTTTTGATCTCGAATTTGAAGTTGCATTTTCCATTGGCAATAGTGGGGGGCATCCTTTTCCGTTCATGTTGATTTCATGAGTTTCTGGATTCGTGTTTTGTTTGAGGTTCGCGTCCGCTACCTCCCCCCTTCCGAGCTCCTCGCGAGCCGGGGCTGGCGGCGGCGTACGCACATGTTGCGTGCACACCTTGCCATCACTGGCACTCACTTCTCGCGAGACCCTCTCGGGTGGACCAGCGGACCTCTCAGGGAAACCAAACCTCGCGAGCTCGTGAGGGGCTCCTCTCAGAAGGAACGCACGTTCACAATAGCCAAACCAGTTTGAAGCTCGGCTAAACCAAAGTAAGTTACGGCATCAAGCCCGCAAGGAGAGTCGCGAGCACCCAAAAGCAAGCTTTAAGCCTAGCCTGAGGAATAAAGTAGTAGTCTATTTACATAAGGGGTTTCCCCTCCCCAAAATGCTCTTACATCGTGAGGGGTCGTGCCCAAGCTTTTGTGTGCAGGTTCAAAATAAAGGAGCAAGGGCCCAGCCGGACATATCGCTCGCCTCACCCCTCGAATCGCTTCCGGACAGGCTGCTGGCGTCGTTGCTGTCGCTGTCTACACCGCCATCAGCCGCACTGCCATCAGCCACACCGCCATCAGCCGCGCTGCCATCAACTACGTCACCCTCATCCGTCGCGACCACCACCGCATCGTCATTAGAAGCAAAGACCCTAACCAGAGCGTCCACATTATCATCCACCTAGTGCGCGAGGTTGCTCCGGATGACCGCGGGCACTAGGGCAATGGTGGCGGCAAAATCAAAGTCAGGGTAGGTGTTCAGGAGATAGCTGAAGACGCAGGAGAATGCGCGCCGGAGAAGGCCTCGGCTCTTTTCGTTCCCAAGCTCGCGAGCCCTCTCAGCACGGCTCTCCAAGCGCGTCACAACACTAGTGAAGAAGCGAAGATGGCTGGCGTAATCCTCGGCATGGGGATGAGGGGCATGCTCATTGCATATGGTACCAAGCGCCTAGTTGGCCTTCATCCTGAGGTCCCGAAGCATGGGGCGTGCTCGCACAGTAGCGTCTGCCGGTGCAGTGCCTCCTCCTTGCTTTGCTGCGCGAGGGACTCGGCGCGGGCAACCCGCTGTTGAAGGGAGAGCAGCTCGGCACAGGCGGAAGCTAGCTCGGCCTGCACCGAGATCAGGGCGGCTGCGGCGGCTTTCTCGCGTTGTTCCGCCTCAGCCAGCCCTGACCTGAGGGCAGCGGTCCTGCCCACACCTTCAGCTTCCACGAGCTTCAGCTTCAGGTTGTACCTGCTGGCAAGATCCGCGCGAGCCTCGGCCACCTGTGGTCGACCTCCTCCTGGGCCCTGGCCTCGCGCGCACCGACAACAACCTCTACTTGGGCGACTTGGCGCTCCCTCGTCTCCAACCGCTCGAGCTCAAGGTCGCGCTCTGTGTCCTCCAGCAACAGTGCTTCCTCGCGCCTCAAGATCCCCTCCTCGTCGGACGGGGTGCCCTTCATCAACGCCAGGGCAACTCTGCGCGCCTCCACCTGCTGCTCCAGGAAGGCGTTCAAGGCCTGGAGCTCCCGCCTTGGTATGTCTCCAACGTATCTATAATATTTCATTGCTCCATGCTATATTATCTACTGTTTTGGGCAATATTGGGCTTTATTATCCACTTTTATATTATTTTTGGGACTAACCTATTAACCGGAGGCCCAGCCCAGATTTGCTGTTTTATGCCTATTTCAGTGTTTCGAAAAAAAGGAATATCAAACGGAGTCGAAACGGAACGAAATCAACTGGCGAAGTTATTTTTGGAAGGAAAGCCACCCAATGGACTTGGACTCCACGTCAGGAGATATGGGAGGTGCTCACGAGGGTGGGGGGCGCCCCCCTAGGGCGCGCCCCCTGCCTCGTGGGGCCCCCGTAGCTCCTTCGACGTACCCCCTGCACCCATATATACCTACGTAACCTAAAACTTCCAGAACAGACAATAGATAGGGATTTCCGCCGCCAGAAGCCTCCGTAGCCACCGAAAACCAATCTAGACCCATTCCGGCACCCTGCCGGAGGGGGCAATCCCTCTTCGGTGGCCATCTTCATCATCCCGGTGCTCTCCATGACGAGGAGGGAGTAGTTCTCCCTCGGGGCTGAGGGTATGTACCAGTAGCTATGTGTTTGATCTCTCTCTCTCTCGTGTTCTTGAGATGATACGATCTTGATGTATCGCGAGCTTTGCTATTATAGTTGGATACTATGTTTCTCCTCCCCCTCTTCTCTCTTGTAATGAATTGAGTTTCCCCTTTGAAGTAATCTTATCGAATTGAGTCTTTAAAGATGTGAGAACACTTGATGTATGTCTTGCCGTGGATATCTGTGGTGACAATGGGATATCACGTGATTCACTTGATGTATGTTTTGGTGATCAACTTGCGGGTTCCGCCCATGAACCTATGCATAGGGGTTGGCACACGTTTTCGTCGTGATTCTCCAGTAGAACTTTGGGGCACTCTTTGAGGTCCTTTGTGTTGGTTGAATAGATGAATATGAGAATGTGTGATGCATATCGTATAATCATACCCACGGATACTTGAGGTGACATTGGAGTATCTAGGTGACATTAGGGTTTTGGTTGATTTGTATCTTAAGGTGTTATTCTAGTACAAACTCTAGGGCTGTTTGTGCACTTATAGGAATAGCCCAACGGAATGATAGGAAAGAATAACTTTGAGGTGGTTTCGTACCCTACCATAATCTCTTCGTTCGTTCTCCGCTATTAGTGACTTTGGAGTGACTCTTTGTTGCATGTTGAGGGATAGTTATGTGATCCAATTATGCTAGTATTGTTGAGGGAACTTACACTAGCAAAAGTATGAACCCTAGGCCTTGTTTCCACACATTGCAATACCGTTTACGCTCACTTTTATCACTTGTTACCTTGTTGTTTTTATAATTTCAGATTACAAAAACTATTATCTACTATCCATATACCACTTGTGTCACCATCTCTTCGCCGAACTAGTGCACCTATACAATTTACCATTGTATTGGGTGTGTTGGGGACACAAGAGACTCTTTGTTATTTGGTTGCAGGGTTGCTCGAGAGAGACCATCTTCATCCTACGCCTCCTACGGATTGATAAACCTTAGGTCATCCACTTGAGGGAAATTTGCTACTGTCCTACAAACCTCTGCACTTGGAGGCCCAACAACGTCTACAAGAAGAAGGTTGTGTAGTAGACATCAAGCTCTTTTCTGGCGCCGTTGCCGGGGAGGTTAGTGCTTGAAGGTATATCTTTAGATCTTGCAATCGAGTCTTTTAGTTTCTTGTTTTATCACTAGTTTAGTTTATAAAAGAAAATTACAAAAAAAATGGAATTAAGTTTGTCTCATACGCTTCACCTTTTTAATATCTTTCATGAGTATGATGGAAAGGATAATTGTGCTCAAGTGCTAGAAGAAGAAATCTATAAAATGTTTGGCACTAAATATTTGAATGATGAGGATGTTTGCAATGTTGTTAGTATGAATTCCTTGAATATCCACGATGCTAATGATATGCAAAGCCACAAGCTTGGGGAAGCTATGTTTGATGAAGATGATATTTTTTGTCCCCCGAGCTTTGATGAGCAAATTTATTATGATGAAAGCATGCCTCCTATCTATGATGATTATTGTGATGACTTGTATGCTATAAAGTATAATGATATCCATGAAACTTGTCATCATGATTTTAGTTTTCAATTGGATTATGCCTCACATGATAGTTATTTTGTTGAGTTTGCTCCCACTATTATTCATGAGAAGAATTTTGCTTATGTGGAGAGTAATAAAATTTCTATGCTTGTAGATCATGAAAAGAATGCTTTAGGTGCTGGTTATATTGGAGCTATATTTTTATTCGCCACATGATATGTGTTTTGCTTGGAGCGTCAATTTATTTTGTTAGGATTTGCATGCTGTTATTTAGAACAATGTTTTGCATCTTTTATTTCAATAAAAGTGGCATTGATAGCCTTTACTATGCTTATTTTAAAAGTCCACATGTTGTTGTTTGAAAACAGCAAGTTTACCGCTGTTGCAATAATTCCCTAGAAAATTCAGAATGTGATAAAATGTTGAAACCTTTTGCATATTAAGATCTGATAAATTTACTACAGTGGGAATTTTCTTTCATAATTTTTGGAGCTAGGTAAGTATGGATGTTGCTGCATTCTTTACAGACTATCCTGTTTAGGCAGATTGCTGTTATGTTTGCATTGTTTGCATATGTTTGCTTCTTTAATGATTCTATTTGTGGATAGGACTATTAAATATGTAGAGGCATTTAGTATGCAATGTTGAATAATAATTTTAGTGAATTGCTACAGTAGAGTATGATAAAGTTTTGTCAATGGTTTATACTAACTTTATCTCACGAGTCCTTATTGAGTTTTGTGTGGATAAAGCTTTTGAGATTTAGGGACACCGTGATATGAGAGGAATTAAGGAGACACAAAAGCTCAAGCTTGGGGATGCCCAAGGCATCCCAAGATAATATTTCAAGAAGTCTCAAGCGTCTAGCATGGTAATTTGCTTAAAATCCTAATATGCTAGGTATTCAAGAATAATAAAATTCCCTTATGAGTGTGTTGAATACTAAGAGAAGTTTGATACTTGATGATTGTTTTGAGATATGAGGATGGTAATATTAGAGTCATGCTAGTTGAGTAGTTGTGAATTTGAGAAATACTTGTGTTGAAGTTTGTGATTCCTGTAGCATGCACGTATGGTGAACCGTTATATGATGAAGTCGGAGCATGATTTATTTATTGATTGCCTTCCTTATGAGTGGCGGTCAGGGACGAGCGATGGTCTTTTCCTACCAATCTATCCCCCTAGGAGCATGCGCGTAGTACTTTGTTTCGATAACTAATAGATTTTTGCAATAAGTATGTGAGTTCTTTATGACTAATGTTGAGTCCATGGATTATACGCACTCTCACCCTTCCACCTTTGCTAGCCTCTCTAATACCGCGCATCTTTCGCCGGTATCATACACCCACCATATACCTTCCTCAAAACAGCCACCATACCTACCTATTATGGCATTTCCATAGCCATTCCGAGATATATTGCCATGCAACTTTCCACCATCTAGTTCATCATGACATATTCATCATTATCATATTGCTTAGCATGATCATGTAGTTGACATAGTATTTGTGGCAAAGCCACCGTTCATAATTCTTTCATACTTGTCACTCTTAATTCATTGCATATCTCGGTACACTGCCAGAGGCATTCATATAGAGTCATACTTTGTTTTAGAATCGAGTTGTAATCATTGAGTTGTAAATAAATATAAGTGTGATGATCATCATTCAATAGAGCATTGTCCCCCCAAAAAGAAGTCCAAATAAAAAAAAGAGAAAGGCCCAAAAAAATAAAAAAATAAAAGGGGCAATGCTACTATCTTTTTTTCCACACTTGTGCTTCAAAGTAGCACCATGATATAGCGAGTCTCATATATTGTGCTTCAAATTAGCACCATGTTCTTCATATAGAGAGTCTCATATGTTCTCACTTTCATATACTAGTGGGAATTTTACATTATAGAACTTGGCTTGTATATTCCAATGATGGGCTTCCTCAAATTGCCCTAGGTCTTCGTGAGCAAGCAGGTTGGATGCACACACACTAGTTTCTTTTATTGAGCTTTCATACATTTATAGCTCTAGTGCATCCGTTGCATGGCAATCCCTACTCACTCACATTGATATCTATTGATGGGCATCTCCATAGCCCGTCGCTACGCCTAGTTGATGTGAGACTATCTTCCCCATTTTTGTCTTCTCCACAACCACCACTCTATTCCACCTATAGTGCTATATCCATGGCTCACGCTCATGTATTGCGTGAAGATTGAAAAAGTTTGAGAACATCAAAAGTATGAAACAATTGCTTGGCTTGTCATCGGGGTTGTGCATGATTTAAATATGTTGTGTGGTGAAGATGGAGCATAGCAAGACTATATGATTTTGTAGGGATAGCTTTCTTTGGCCATGTTATTTTGAGAAGACATGATTGCTTTGTTAGTATGCTTGAAGTATTATTATTCTTATGTCAATATGAACTTTTGTCTTGAATCTTTCAGATCTGAATATTCATATCACATGTAAGAAGAATTACATTGAAATTATGCCAAGTAGCACTCTGCATCAAAAATCCTGTTTTTATCATTTACCTACTCGAGGACGAGCAGGAATTAAGCTTGGGGATGCTTGATATGTCTCCAACGTATCTATAATCTTTGATTGCTCCATGCTATATTATCTACTATTTTGGGCAATATTGGGCTTTATTATCCACTTTTATATTATTTTTGGGACTAACCTATTAACCGGAGGCCCAGCCCAGATTTGTTGTTTTATGCCTATTTCAGTGTTTCGAAGAAAAGGAATATCAAACGGAGTCGAAACGGAACGAAATCAACTGGAGAAGTTATTTTTGGAAGGAAATCCACCCAATGGACTTGGACTCCACGACAGGAGATACGGGAGGTGCTCACGAGGGTGGGGGGCGCCCCCCTAGGGTGCGCCCCTGCCTCGTGGGGCCCTCGTAGCTCCTCCGACGTACCCCCTGCACCCATATATACCTACGTAACCTAAAACTTCCAGAACAGACAATAGATCGGGAGTTCCGCCGCCAGAAGCCTCCGTAGACACCGAAAACCAATCTAGACACGTTCCGGCACCCTGCTGGAGGGGGCAATCCCTCTCCGGTGGCCATCTTCATCATCCCGGTGCTCTCCATGACGAGGAGGGAGTAGTTCTCCCTCGGGGCTGAGGGTATGTACCCGTAGCTATGTGTTTGATCTCTCTCTCTCTCTCTCGTGTTCTTGAGGTGGTACGATCTTGATGTATCGCGAGCTTTGCTATTATATTTGGATCCTATGATGTTTCTTCCCCCCCCCTCTACTCTCTTGTAATGAATTGAGTTTCCCCTTTGAAGTTATCTTATCGGATTGAGTCTTTAAATATTTGAGAACACTTGATGTATGTCTTGCCGTGGATATCTGTGGTGACAATGGGATATCACGTGATTCACTTGATGTATGTTTTGGTGATCAACTTGCGGGTTCCGCCCATGAACCTATGCATAGGGGTTGGCACACGTTTTCGTCGTGATTCTCCGGTAGAACTTTGGGGCACTCTTTGAGGTCCTTTGTGTTGGTTGAATAGATGAATCTGAGATTGTGTGATGCATATCGTATAATCATACCCACGGATACTTGAGGTGACATTGGAGTATCTAGGTGACATTAGGGTTTTGGTTGATTTGTATCTTAAGGTGTTATTCTAGTACGAACTCTAGGGTTGTTTGTCACACTTATAGGAATAGCCCAACGGATTGATTGGAAAGAATAACTTTGAGGTGGTTTCGTACCCTACCATAATCTCTTTGTTCGTTCTCCGCTATTAGTGACTTTGGAGTGACTATTTGTTACATGTTGAGGGATAGTTATGTGATCCAATTATGCTAGTATTGTTGAGGGAACTTACACTAGCGAAAGTATGAACCCTAGGCCTTGTTTCCACACATTGGAATACCGTTTACGCTCACTTTTATCACTTGTTACCTTGCTGTTTTTATAATTTCAGATTACAAAAACTATTATCTACTATCCATATACCACTTGTGTCACCATCTCTTCGCCGAACTAGTGCACCTATACAATTTACCATTGTATTGGGTGTGTTGGGGACACAAGAGACTCTTTGTTATTTGGTTGCAGGGTTGCTCGAGAGAGACCATCTTCATCCTACGCCTCCTATGGATTGATAAACCTTAGGTCATCCACTTGAGGGAAATTTGCTACGGTCCTACAAACCTCTGCACTTGGAGGCCCAACAACGTCTACAAGAAGAAGGTTGTGTAGTAGACATCAAGCTCTTTTCTGGCGCCGTTGCCGGGGAGGTTAGTGCTTGAAGGTATATCTTTAGATCTTGCAATCGAGTCTTTTAGTTTCTTGTTTTATCACTAGTTTAGTTTATAAAAGAAAATTACAAAAAAATGGAATTAAGTTTGTCTCATACGCTTCACCTTTTTAATATCTTTCATGAGTATGATGGAAAGGATAATTGTGCTCAAGTGCTAGAAGAAGAAATCTATAAAATGTTTGGCACTAAATATTTGAATGATGAGGATGTTTGCAATGTTGTTAGTATGAATTCCTTGAATATCCACGATGCTAATGATATGCAAAGCCACAAGCTTGGGGAAGCTATGTTTGATGAAGATGATGTTTTTTGTCCCCCAAGCTTTGATGAGCAAATTTATTATGATGAAAGCATGCCTCCTATCTATGATGATGATTGTGATGACTTGTATGCTATAAAGAATAATGATATCCATGAAACTTGTCATCATGATTTTAGTTTTCAATTGGATTATGCCTCACATGATAGTTATTTTGTTGAGTTTGCTCCCACTATTATTCATGAGAAGAATTTTGCTTATGTGGAGAGTAATAAAATTTCTATGCTTGTAGATCATGAAAAGAATGCTTTAGGTGCTGGTTATATTGTTGAATTCATTCATGATGCTACTGAAAATTATTATGAGGGAGGAATATGTACTTGTAGGAATTGCAATAATATCAAGTTTCCTCTCTATGTGCTTAAAGTTTCGAAGTTATGCTTGTTTTGCCTTCCTATACTAGTTGATTATTTCTCCCATAAGTTGTTTGCTCACAAAATCCCTATGCATAGGAAGTGGGTTAGACTTAAATGTGCTAGTCATATTCTTCATGATGCTCTCTTTATGTTTTAATTCTTATCTTTTATGTGAGCATCATTGAAATCATCATGCCTAGCTAGAGGCGTTAAACGATAGCGCTTGTTGGGAGGCAACCCAACTTTATTTTTAGTTCCTTGCTTTTTGTTCCGGATTAGTAATAAATAATTCATCTAGCCTCTGCTTAGATGTGGTTTTATGCTTTTAATTAGTGTTTGTGCCAAGTAGAACCTTTGGGAAGACTTGGGGAGAGTCTTGTTGATCATGCTGTAAAAAACAGAAACTTTAGCGCTCACGAGAATTGCTGACATTTTTATTTGGAGAGTGCTATTTAGTTAATTCTTTTTGCAGATGATTAATAGATAAATTACTCAGGTCCAGAAATTTATTTGAGAATTTTATGAGTTTCAGAAGTATACTTTTGATCCAGATTACTACAGACTGTTCTGTTTTTGACAGAATCTGTTTTTCATGTGTTGTTTACTCATTTTGATGAATCTATGGCTAGTAAAAGAGTTTATAAACCATAGAGAAGTTGGAATACAGTAGGTTTAACATCAATATAAATAAATAATGAGTTCATTACAGTACCTTGAAGTGGTGTTTTGCTTTCTTATACTAACGGAGCTTACGAGTTTTCTGTTAAGTTTTGTGTTGTGAAGTTTTCAAGTTTTGGGTAAGGATTCGATGGACTATGGAATAAGGAGTCGCAAGAGCCTAAGCTTGGGGATGCCCAATGCACCCCAAGGTAATATTCAAGGACAACCAAGAGCCCAAGCTTGGGGATGCCCCGGAAGGCATCCCCTCTTTCGTCTACTTCCATCGGTAACTTTACTTGGAGCTATATTTTTATTCGCCACATGATATGTGTTTTGCTTGGAGCGTCAATTTATTTTGTTAGGATTTGCATGCTGTTATTTAGAACAATGTTTTGCATCTTTTATTTCAATAAAAGTGGCATTGATAGCCTTTACTATGCCTATTTTAAAAGTCCACATGTTGCTGTTTGAAAACAGAAAGTTTACCGCTGTTGCAATAATTCCCTAGAAAATTCAGAATGTGATCAAATGTTGAAACCTTTTGCATATTAAGATCTGATAAATTTAATACAGTGGGAATTTTCTTTCATAATTTTTGGAGCTAGGTAAGTATGGATGTTGCTGCATTCTTTACAGACTATCCTGTTTAGGCAGATTGCTGTTATGTTTGCATTGTTTGCATATGTTTGCTTCTTTAATGATTCTATTCGAGGATAGGACTATTAAATATGCAGAGGCATTTAGTATGCAATGTTGAGTAATAATTTTAGTGAATTGCTACAGTAGAGTATGATAAAGTTTTGTCAATGGTTTATACTAACTTATCTCACGAGTCCTTGTTGAGTTTTGTGTGGATGAAGCTTTTGAGATTTAGGGCCGTGATATGAGAGGAATTAAGGAGACACAAAAGCTCAAGCTTGGGGATGCCCAAGGCATCCCAAGATAATATTTCAAGAAGTCTCAAGCGTCTAAGCTTGGGGATGCCCCGGTTGGTATCCCACCTTTCTTCTTCAACAACTATCGGTTAGTATCGGTTGATCCTAAGTTTTTGCTTCTTCACATGATGTTTGCTATTCTTAGATGTCATTTTATTTTGCTTTGCTTGCTGTTTAAATAGAATACCAAGATCTGAAATTATTTAATGTTAGGGAGTCTTCACATAGTTGCATAATTATTTGACTACTCATTGATCTTCACTTATATCTTTCGGAGTAGTTTGTCATTTGCTCTAGTGCTTCACTTATATCTTTTAGAGCATGGTGGTAGTTTTATTTTGAAGAAATAGATGAACTCTCATGCTTCACTTAGATTATTTTGAGAGTCTTAATAGCATGGTAATTTGCTTAAAATCCTAATATGCTAGGTATTCAAGAATAATAAAATTCTCTTATGAGTGTGTTGAATACTAAGAGAAGTTTGATACTTGATGATTGTTTTGAGATATGAGGATGGTAATATTAGAGTCATGCTAGTTGAGTAGTTGTGAATTTGATAAATACTTGTGTTGAAGTTTGTGATTCCCGTAGCATGCACGTATGGTGAACCGTTATGTGATGAAGTCAGAGCATGATTTATTTATTGATTGCCTTCCTTATGAGTGGCGGTCGGGGACGAGCGATGGTCTTTTACTACCAATCTATTGAAGGAAATATGCCCTAGAGGCAATAATAAAGTTATTATTTATTTCCTTCTATCATGATAAATGTTTATTATTCATGCTAGAATTGTATTAACCGGAAACATAATACATGTGTGAATACATAGACAAACTTAGTGTCACTAGTATGCCTCTACTTGACTAGCTCGTTAATCAAAGATGGTTATGTTTCCTAACCATGAACAAAGTGTTGTTATTTGATTAACGAGGTCACATCATTAGTTGAATGATCTGATTGACATGACCCATTCCATTAGCTTAGCACCCGATCGTTTAGTATGTTGCTATTGCTTTCTTCATGACTTATACATGTTCCTATGACTATGAGATTATGCAACTCCCGTTTACCGGAGGAACACTTTGTGTGCTACCAAACGTCACAACGTAACTGGGTGATTATAAAGGTGCTCTACATGTGTCTCCAAAGGTAGATGTTGGGTTGGCGTATTTCGAGATTAGGATTTGTCACTCTGATTGTCGGAGAGGTATCTCTGGGCCCTCTCGGTAATGCACATCACATAAGCCTTGCAAGCATTACAACTAATGAGTTAGTTGAGAGATGATGTATTACGGAACGAGTAAAGAGACTTGCCGGTAACGAGATTGAACTAGGTATTGGATACCGACGATCGAATCTCGGGCAAGTAACATACCGATGACAAAGGGAACAACGTATGTTGTTATGCGGTCTGACCGATAAAGATCTTCGTAGAATATGTAGGAGCCAATATGGGCATCCAGGTCCCGCTATTGGTTATTGACCGGAGACGTGTCTCGGTCATGTCTACATTGTTCTCGAACCGTAGGGTCCGCACGCTTAAGGTTTCGATGACAAGTTATATTATGAGTTTATGAGTTTTGATGTACCAAAGGAGTTCGGAGTCCTGGATGAGATCGGGGACATGACGAGGAGTCTCGAAATGGTCGAGACGTAAAGATCGATATATTGAATGACTATATTCGGACATCGGTAAGGTTCCGAGTGATTCGGGTATTTTTCGGAGTACCGGGTAGTTACGGGAGAAGCAATGGGCCTTGATGGGCTTTAGTGGAAAGAGGAGAAAGGGCCAAGGGGCTGCTGCGCCCCCCCTCCCCTCTAGTCCGAATTGGACTAGGGAAAAGGGGGCCGGCCACCTTTCCTTCTCCTCCACTTCCTTCTCCCTTCCTCCCCTCTTGGTGGACTCCTACTAGGACTTGGAATCCTAGTAGGACTCCACATCCTGGCCGCACCAAGCCTTGGCCGGCCTCCTCCTCCTCCATCCTTTATATACTGAGGCAAGGGGCACCCCATAGACACACAAGTTGATCATTGTGATCGTTCCTTAGCCGTGTGCGGTGCCCCCTGCCACCATATTCCACCTCGATCATATCGTTGTAGTGCTTAGGCGAAGCCCTGCGTCGGTAGAACATCAAGATCGTCACCACGCCGTCGTGCTGACGGAACTCCTCCCCGAAGCTTTGCTGGATCGGAGCCCGGGGATCATCATCGAGTTGTACGTGTGCTAAGAACTCGGAGGTGCCGGAGTAACGGTGCTTGGATCGGTCGGATTGGGAAGAAGACGTACGACTACTTCCTCTACGTTGTGTCAATGCTTCCGTTGCGATCTACAAGGGTACGTAGATCAGACTCTCCCCCTCGTTGCTATGCATCACCATGATCTTGCGTGTGCGTAGGAAAATTTTGAAATTACTACGTTCCCAACAGTGGTATCAGAGCCTAGGTTTTATGGTTTGATGTTATATGCACGAGTAGAACACAAGTGAGTTGTGGGCGATATAAGTCATACTGCCTACCAGCATGTCATACTTTGGTTCGGCGATATTGTTGGATGAAGCGGCCCGGACCGACATTACGCGTACGCTTACGCGATACCGGTTCTCCCGACGTGCTTTGCACAAAGGTGGCTTGCGGGTGACTGTTTCTCCAACTTTAGTTGAACCAAGTGTGGCTACGCCCGGTCCTTGCGAAGGTTAAAACGGAGTCAAATTGACAAACTATCGTTCTGGTTTTGATGCGTAGGTGAGATTGGTTCTTGCTTAAGCCCGTAGCAGCCATGTAAAACTTGCAACAACAAAGTAGAGGATGTCTAACTTGTTTTTGCAGGGCATGTTGTGATGTGATATGGTCAAGACATGATGCTAAATTTTATTGTATGAGATGATCATGTTTTGTAACCGAGTTATCGGTAACTGGCAGGAACCATATGGTTATCGCTTTATTGTATGCAATGCAATCGCGATGTAATGCTTTACTTTATTACTAAGCGGTAGTGATAGTCGTGGAAGCATAAGATTGGCGAGACGACAACGATGCTACGATGGTGATCAAGGTGTCGCGCCGGTGACGATGGTGATCATGACGGTGCTTCGGAGATGGAGATCACAAGCACAAGATGATGATGGCCATACCATATCACTTATATTGATTGCATGTGATGTTTATCTTTTTATGCATCTTATCTTGCTTTGATTGATGGTAGCATTATAAGATGATCTCTCACTAAATTATCAAGAAGTGTTCTACCTGAGTATGCACCGTTGCCAAAGTTCGTCGTGCCCAGACACCACGTGATGATCGGGTGTGATAAGCTCTACGTCCATCTACAACGGGTGCAAGCCAGTTTTGCACACGCAGAATACTCAGGTTAAACTTGACGAGCCTAGCATATGCAGATATGGCCTCGGAACACGGAGACCAAAAGGTCGAGCGTGAATCATATAGTAGATATGATCAACATAACGATGTTCACCATTGAAAACTACTCCATCTCACGTGATGATCGGTTATGGTTTAGTTGATTTGGATCACATAATCACTTAGAGGATTAGAGGGATGTCTATCTAAGTGGGAGTTCTTAAGTAATTTGATTAATTGAACTTAAACTTATCATGAACTTAGTACCTGATAGTATCTTGCTTGTTTATGTTGATTGTAGATAGATGGCTCGTGCTGTTGTTCCGTTGAATTTTAATGCGTTCCTTGAGAAAGCAAAGTTGAAAGATGATGGTAGCAATTACACGGACTGGGTCCGTAACTTGAGGATTATCCTCATTGCTGCTCAGAAGAATTACGTCCTGGAAGCACCGCTGGGTGCCAAGCCTGCTGCTGGAGCAACACCAGATGTTATGAATGTCTGGCAGAGCAAAGCTGATGACTACTCGATAGTTCAGTGTGCCATGCTTTACGGCTTAGAATCGGGACTTCAACGACGTTTTGAACGTCATGGAGCATATGAGATGTTCCAGGAGTTGAAGTTAATATTTCAAGCAAATGCCCGGATTGAGAGATATGAAGTCTCCAATAAGTTCTATAGCTGCAAGATGGAGGAGAACAGTTCTGTCAGTGAGCATATACTCAAAATGTCTGGGTATAACAATCACTTGATTCAGATGGGAGTTAATCTTCCAGATGATTGCGTCATTGACAGAATTCTCCAATCACTGCCACCAAGCTACAAGAGTTTCATGATGAACTATAATATGCAAGGGATGAACAAGACTATTCCCGAGCTCTTCGCAATGCTGAAAGCTGCGGAGGTAGAAATCAAAAAGGAGTATCAAGTGTTGATGGTTAACAAGACCACTAGTTTCAAGAAAAAGGGCAAAGGGAAGAAGAAGGGGAACTTCAAGAAGAACGGCAAGCAAGTTGCTGCTCAGGAGAAGAAACCCAAGTCTGGACCTAAGCCTGAAACTGAGTGCTTCTACTGCAAGCAGACTGGTCACTGGAAGCGGAACTGCCCCAAGTATTTGGTGGATAAGAAGGATGGCAAGGTGAACAAAGGTATATGTGATATACATGTTATTGATGTGTACCTTACTAGAGCTCGCAGTAGCACCTGGGTATTTGATACTGGTTCTGTTGCTAATATTTGCAACTCGAAACAGGGACTACGGATTAAGCGAACACTGGCGAAGGACGAGGTGACGATGCGCGTGGGAAACGGTTCCAAAGTCGATGTGATCGCGGTCGGACGCTACCTCTACATCTACCTTCGGGATTAATATTAGACCTAAATAATTGTTATTTGGTGCCAGCGTTAAGCATGAACATTATATCTGGATCTTGTTTGATGCGAGACGGTTATTCATTTAAATTAGAGAATAATGGTTGTTCTATTTATATGAGTAATATCTTTTATGGTCATGCACCTTTGAAGAGTGGTCTATTTTTGATGAATCTCGATAGTGTAACACACATATTCATAATGTTGAAGCCAAAAGATGCAGAGTTGATAATGATAGTGCAACTTATTTGTGGCACTACCGTTTAGGTCATATCAGTGTAAAGCGCATGAAGAAACTCCATACTGATGGGCTTTTGGAACCTCTTGATTATGAATCACTTGGTACTTGCGAACCGTGCCTCATGGGCAAGATGACTAAAACACCGTTCTCCGGTACTATGGAGAGAGCAACAAATTTATTGGAAATCATACATACCGATGTATGTGGTCCGATGAATATTGAGGCTCGTGGCGGATATCGTTATTTTCTCACCTTCACAGATGATTTAAGCAGATATGGGTATATCTACTTAATGAAACACAAGTCTGAAACATTTGAAAAGTTCAAAGAATTTCAGAGTGAAGTTGAAAATCATCATAACAAGAAAATAAAGTTTCTACGATCTCATCGTGGAGGAGAATATTTGAGTTACGAGTTTGGTGTACATTTGAAAAATTGTGGAATAGTTTCGCAACTCATGCCACCCGGAACACCACAGCGCAATGGTGTGTCCGAACATCGTAATCGTACTTTACTAGATATGGTGTGATCTATGATGTCTCTTACTGATTTACCGCTATCGTTTTGGGGATACGCTCTAGAGACGGCCGCATTCACGTTAAATAGGGCACCATCAAAATCCGTTGAGACGACGCCTTATGAACTGTGGTTTGGTAAGAAACCAAAGTTGTCGTTTCTTAAAGTTTGGGGCTGCGATGCTTATGTGAAAAAGCTTCAACCTGATAAGCTCGAACCCAAATCGGAGAAATGTGTCTTCATAGGATACCCAAAGGAGACTGTTGGGTACACCTTCTATCACAGATCCGAAGGCAAGACATTCGTTGCTAAGAATGGATCCTTTCTAGAGAAGGAGTTTCTCTCGAAAGAAGTGAGTGAGAGGAAAGTAGAACTTGACGAGGTAACTGTACCTGCTCCCTTGTTGGAAAGTAGTACATCACAGAAAACTGTTTCTGCGACACCTACACCAATAAGTGAGGAAGTTAATGATCATGATCATGAAACTTCAGAACAAGATGCTACTGAACCTCGTAGATCAACCAGAGTGAGATCCGCACCAGAGTGGTATGGTAATCCAGTTCTGGAAATCATGCTACTAGATCATGATGAACCTACGAACTATGAAGAAGCGATGGTGAGCCCAGATTCCGCAAAGTGGCTTGAAGCCATGAAATCTGAGATGGGATCCATGTATGAGAACAATGTATGGACTTTGGTTGACTTGCCCGATTATCGGCAAGCGATTGAAAATAAATGGATCTTCAAGAAAAAGACTGACGCTGACGGTAATGTAACTGTCTACAAAGCTCGACTTGTCGCAAAAGGTTTTCGACAAGTTCAAGGGGTTGACTACGATGAGACCTTCTCACCCGTAGCGATGCTTAAGTCTGTCAGAATCATGAGCAATTGCCGCATTTTATGATTATGAAATATGGCAGATGGATGTCAAAAACTGCATTCCTGAATGGATTTCTGGAAGAAGAGTTGTATATGATGCAACCGGAAGGTTTTGTCGATCCAAAGGGAGCTAACAAAGTGTGCAAGCTCCAGTGATCCATTTATGGACTGGTGCAAGCCTCTCGGAGTTGGAATAAACGCTTTGATAGTGTGATTAAAGAATTTGGTTTTATACAGACTTTCGGTGAAGCCTGTATTTACAAGAAAGTGAGTGGGAGCTCTGTAGCATTTATGATATTATATGTGCATGACATATTGCTGATTGGAAATGATATAGAATTTCTGGATAGCATAAAGGGATATTTGAATAAGAGTTTTCCAATGAAAGACCTCGGTGAAGCTGCTTACATATTAGGCATAAAGATCTATAGAGATAGATCAAGACGCTTAATTGGACTTTCACAAAGCACATACCTTGACAAGATTTTGAAGAAGTTCAAAATGGATCAAGCAAAGAAAGGGTTCTTGCCAGTGTTACAAGGTGTGAATTTGAGTAAGACTCAAAGACCGACCACGGCAGAAGATAGAAAGAGAACGAAAGTCATTCCCTATGCCTCAGTCATAGGTTCTATAAAGTATGCCATGCTGTGTACCAGATCTATTGTATACCCTACACTGATTTTGGCAAGGGAGTACAATAGTGATCTAGGAGTAGATCACTGGACAGCGGTCAAAATTATCCTTAGTGGAATAAGGATATGTTTCTCGATTATGGAAGTGAAAAAAGGTTCGTCGTAAAGGGTTACGCCGATGCAAGTTTTGACACTAATCTAGATGACTCTAAGTCTCGATCTAGATACATATTGAAAGTGGGAGCAATTAGCTAGAGTAGCTCCATATAGAGCATTGTTGATATAGATATTTGCAAAATACTTACGGATCTGAATATCACAGACCCGGTGACTAAAATTATCTCACAAGCAAAACATGATCACACCTTAGTACTCTTTGGGTGTTAATCACATAGTGATGTGAACTAGATTACTGACTCTAGTAAACCCTTTGGGTGTTGGTCACATATCGATCTGGACTATGGGTGTTAATCACATGGTGATGTGAACTATTGCTGTTAAATCACATGGCGATGTGAACTAGATTATTGACTCTAGCGCAAATGGGAGACTGAAGGAAATATACCCTAGAGGCAATAACAAAGTTATTATTTATTTCCTTATATCATGATAAATGTTTATTATTCATGCTAGAATTGTATTAACCGGAAACATAATACATGTGTGAATACATAGACAAACTTAGTGTCACTAGTATGCCTCTACTTGACTAGCTCGTTAATCAAAGATGGTTATGTTTCCTAACCATGAACAAAGTGTTGTTATTTGATTAACGAGGTCACATCATTAGTTGAATGATCTGATTGACATGACCCATTCCATTAGCTTAGCACCCGATCGTTTAGTATGTTGCTATTGCTTTCTTCATGACTTATACATGTTCCTATGACTATGAGATTATGCAACTCCCGTTTACCGGAGGAACACTTTGTGTGCTACCAAACGTCACAACGTAACTCGGTGATTATAAAGGTGCTCTATAGGTGTCTCCAAAGGTAGATGTTGGGTTGGCGTATTTCGAGATTAGGATTTGTCACTCTGATTGTCGGAGAGGTATCTCTGGGCCCTCTCGGTAATGCACATCACATAAGCCTTGCAAGCATTACAACTAATGAGTTAGTTGAGAGATGATGTATTACGGAACGAGTAAAGAGACTTGCCAGTAACGAGATTGAACTAGGTATTGGATACAGACGATCGAATCTCGGGCAAGTAACATACCGATGACAAAGGGAACAACGTATGTTGTTATGCGGTCTAACCGATAAAGATCTTCGTAGAATATGTAGGAGCCAATATGGGCATCCAGGTCCCGCTATTGGTTATTGACTGGAGACGTGTCTCAGTTATGTCTACATTGTTCTCGAACCGTAGGGTCCGCACGCTTAAGGTTTCGATGACAAGTTATATTATGAGTTTATGAGTTTTGATGTACCAAAGGAGTTCGGAGTCCTGGATGAGATCGGGGACATGACGAGGAGTCTCGAAATGGTCGAGACGTAAAGATCGATATATTGAATGACTATATTCGGACATCGGTAAGGTTCCGAGTGATTCGGGTATTTTTCGGAGTACCGGGTAGTTACGGGAGAAGCAATGGGCCTTGATGGGCTTTAGTGGAAAGAGGAGAAAGGGCCAAGGGGCTGCTGCGCCCCCCCTCCCCTCTAGTCCGAATTGGACTAGGGAAAAGGGGGCCGGCCACCTTTCCTTCTCCTCCACTTCCTTCTCCCTTCCTCCCCTCTTGGTGGACTCCTACTAGGACTTGGAATCCTAGTAGGACTCCACATCCTGGCCGCACCAAGCCTTGGCCGGCCTCCTCCTCCTCCATCCTTTATATACTGAGGCAAGGGGCACCCCATAGACACACAAGTTGATCATTGTGATCGTTCCTTAGCCGTGTGCGGTGCCCCCTGCCACCATATTCCACCTCGATCATATCGTTGTAGTGCTTAGGCGAAGCCCTGCGTCGGTAGAACATCAAGATCGTCACCACGCCATCGTGCTGACGGAACTCCTCCCCGAAGCTTTGCTGGATCGGAGCCCGGGGATCATCATCGAGTTGTACGTGTGCTAAGAACTCGGAGGTGCCGGAGTAACAGTGCTTGGATCGGTCGGATTGGGAAGAAGACGTACGACTACTTCCTCTACGTTGTGTCAATGCTTCCGTTGCGATCTACAAGGGTACGTAGATCAGACTCTCCCCCTCGTTGCTATGCATCACCATGATCTTGCGTGTGCGTAGGAAAATTTTGAAATTACTACGTTCCCCAATGTCTATCCCCCTAGGAGCATGTGCGTGGTACTTTGTTTCGATAACTAATAGATTTTTGCAATAAGTATATGAGTTCTTTATGACTAATGTTGAGTCCATGGATTATACGCACTGTCACCCTTCCACCTTTGCTAGCCTCTCTAATACCGCGCATCTTTCGCCGGTATCATACACCCACCATATACCTTCCTGAAAACAGCCACCATACCTACCTATTATGGCATTTCCATAGCCATTCCGAGATATATTGCCATGCAACTTTCCACCATCTAGTTCATCATGACATATTCATCATTGTCATATTGCTTAGCATGATCATGTAGTTGACATAGTATTTGTGGCAAAGCCACCGTTCATAATTCTTTCATACTTGTCACTCTTGATTCATTGCATATCTCAGTACACCGCCGGAGGCATTCATATAGAGTCATACTTTGTTTTAGAATCGAGTTGTAATCATTGAGTTGTAAATAAATAGAAGTGTGATGATCATCATTCAATAGAGCATTGTCCCCCCAAAAAGAAGGCCAAATAAAAAAAGAGAAAGGCCCAAAAAAATAAAAAGGGGCAATGCTACTATCTTTTTTTCCACACTTGTGCTTCAAAGTAGCACCATGATATAGCGAGTATCATATATTGTGCTTCAAAGTAGCACCATGTTCTTCATATAGAGAGTCTCATATGTTCTCACTTTCATATACTAGTGGGAATTTTACATTATAGAACTTGGCTTGTATATTCCAATGATGGGCTTCCTCAAATTGCCCTAGGTCTTCGTGAGCAAGCAGGTTGGATGCACACACACTAGTTTCTTCTGTTGAGCTTTCATACATTTATAGCTCTAGTGCATCCGTTGCATGGCAATCCCTACTCACTCACATTGATATCTATTGATGGGCATCCCCATAGCCCGTCGCTACGCCTAGTTGATGTGAGACTATCTTCCCCCTTTTTGTCTTCTCCACAACCACCACTCTATTCCACCTATAGTGCTATATCCATGGCTCACGCTCATGTAATGCGTGAAGATTGAAAAAGTTTGAGAACATCAAAAGTATGAAACAATTGCTTGGCTTGTCATCGGGGTTGTGCATGATTTAAATATGTTGTGTGGTGAAGATGGAGCATAGCCAGACTATATGATTTTGTAGGGATAGCTTTCTTTGGCCATGTTATTTTGAGAAGACATGATTGCTTTGTTAGTATGCTTGAAGTATTACTATTCTTATGTCAATATGAACTTTTGTCTTTAATCTTTCGGATCTGAATATTCATATCACAAGTAAGAAGAATTACATTGAAATTATGCCAAGTAGCACTCCGCATCAAAAATTCTATTTTTAGCATTTACCTACTCGAGGACGAGCAGGAATTAAGCTTGGGGATGCTTGATATGTCTCCAACGTATCTATAATTTTTGATTGCTCCATGCTATATTATCTACTGTTTTGGGTAATATTGGGCTTTATTATCCACTTTTATATTATTTTTGGGACTAACATATTAACCGGAGGCCCAGCCCACATTTGTTGTTTTATGCCTATTTCAGTGTTTCGAAGAAAAGGAATATCAAACGGAGTCAAAACGGAACGAAATCAACTGGAGAAGTTATTTTTGGAAGGAAATCCACCCACTGGACTTGGACTCCACGACAGGAGATACGGGAGGTGCTCACGAGGGTGGGCCCCCCCTAGGGTGCGCCCCCTGCCTCGTGGGGCCCCCGTAGCTCCTCCGACGTACCCCCTCCACCCATATATACCTACGTAACCTAAAACTTCCATAACAGACAATAGATCGGGAGTTCCACCGCCAGAAGCCTCCGTAGACACCGAAAACCAATCTAGACATGTTCCGGCACCCTGCTGGAGGGGGCAATCCCTCTCTGGTGGCCATCTTCATCATCCCAGTGCTCTCCATGACGAGGAGGGAGTAGTTCTCCCTCGGGGCTGAGGGTATGTACCCGTAGCTATGTGTTTGATCTCTCTCTCTCTCTCTCTCTCTCTCTCTCTCGTGTTCTTGAGGTGGTACGATCTTGATGTATCGCGAGCTTTGCTATTATATTTGGATCCTATGATGTTTCTTCCCCCCTCTACTCTCTTGTAATGAATTGAGTTTCCCCTTTGATGTTATCTTATCGGATTGAGTCTTTAAAGATTTGAGAACACTTGATGTATGTCTTGCCGTGGATATCTGTGGTGATAATGGGATATCACGTGATTCACTTGATGTATGTTTTGGTGATCAACTTGCGGGTTCCGCCCATGAACCTATGCATAGGGGTTGGCACATGTTTTCGTCGTGATTCTCCGGTAGAACTTTGGGGCACTCTTTGAGGTCCTTTGTGTTGGTTGAATAGATGAATCTGAGATTGTGTGATGCATATCGTATAATCATACCCACGGATACTTGAGGTGACATTGGAGTATCTAGGTGACATTAGGGTTTTGGTTGATTTGTATCTTAAGGTGTTATTCTAGTACGAACTCTAGGGTTGTTTGTCACACTTATAGGAATAGCCCAACGGATTGATTGGAAAGAATAACTTTGAGGTGGTTTCGTACCCTACCATAATCTCTTCGTTCGTTCTCTGCTATTAGTGACTTTGGAGTGACTATTTGTTGCATGTTGAGGGATAGTTATGTGATCCAATTATGCTAGTATTGTTGAGGGAACTTACACTAGCGAAAGTATGAACCCTAGGCCTTGTTTCCACACATTGCAATACCGTTTACGCTCACTTTTATCATTTGTTACCTTACTGTTTTTATAATTTCAGATTACAAAAACTATTATCTACTATCCATATACCACTTGTGTCACCATCTCTTCGCCGAACTAGTGCACCTATACAATTTACCATTGTATTGGGTGTGTTGGGGACACAAGAGACTCTTTGTTATTTGGTTGCAGGGTTGCTCGAGAGAGACCATCTTCATCCTACGCCTCCTACGGATTGATAAACCTTAGGTCATCCACTTGAGGGAAATTTGCTACTGTCCTACAAACCTCTGCACTTGGAGGCCCAACAACGTCTACAAGAAGAAGGTTGTGTAGTAGACATCACGCCTGCACTCCTCAGCGGCCGCGCGGCGATTGTCCGCCTCCCTGGCCTCCTCCAAGGCTTGGGCGCTGGCCTCTCGCGAGGTTGCCAGGGATGCCTCGGCCTTCGCATCGGCGTGCTCGCGCTGGAGGCGCCCGAGGTTGATAGCCACCTTCAGGCGATGCCACTCCTCCACCAGCCGAAGGCCTTCGGCTTCAAGGCGAGCATCGACGTCCGCGAGTTCTCCGCCGAGTCGGCTCATCGCACCCATTGCCTCCTGAAAGAGCTCTTGGCGGACGACACTCCGCTCGTGCGCAAGCTTAAGCACGCAACCAGGTCCGTCCCCCATAGCGGGGGTGGCCGACGGGATCCGAAGCGGCTCACCCCCCTTCAGTGGGGGGCTAGGGGATGGCTCCTCCCGGCTCACCGACCGGGCTTCAGCAGGGGCCCGGATGGCTTAAGGCCCGCTGCTCAAAGAAGAAGCCAGGATCGAAGTCATCCAGCCACCGTCCATAACCAGAGGAGGAGCCCTTGGCACACTTGCCGCACCCTAGGCGAGGCCACGAAGGAGAGACGACAAAGGCGTGGGCTCAAGGCACCAAGCCAGCATGTTTGCCTCTCCAGTTGACCTCGCGCCCGGTGCGGCATGCTGGCTTGGGGCGCTCAAGGCTAGCAGGGGATTCGAGGCAGGAGGAGGTTGCTTCCCCGGAGACTTCGTGGCCTTAGTAGAAGGGGCCCTGAGGAGCCACTGTCGGGAGGGGAAGCAACACTCGAGAAATCACAAAGATAAGGTACTCACTCTTCTATGGCGATATACTTCCTCTGCTTCAACGGCCGGAAGGCATCACTGCTGCAGCTTGGAGACCCTTTCCTCTTGCGGAGCGCATCGAAGTCCAGACGGAGCCGACTGAAGCGTTGGACGCGGCAACCAACACAGGGCACGGTTGGTGAGGTCCCGAGGAGACGACCTCGGGAGTGCTGGGCTGAGGAGAGCCCTCGGGCACCGCCTCATGATGGCCCGCTGAGACCTCGGAAGCTTTGGCCTCAGGAGCAGTGGATTGCGTCGCCCCCTCAGCTGTCACCCCAAGGCAAGAGTCACAGGCTCCCAGGGATGGCACCTTGGGAGCCTCGAGCAGCGTCGACGCCTCATCACCCGCGCCTCTGGCCTCCAGCGGTGCTCGCCCCCCTGCGTCCACTCTTGGGGCAAGTTCGGCGCTGGCGGCAGGGAGGGGGACCATGGAAACAGGGTTCTCACGGGGCCCTTCAAGGCCAACTAGACGCAGCCCCCATTCATCAAAGGGGGCCCTCTGCCTCGCGAACTCCACCCTGTTTGAGCAATAGTACAAAAGACAGCCCTCCTACGGCATGTCAGCTGGCGAGGGGTCACCCGTCAAGACCTCGAGCACCGTTCTTCGTGCCTCAAGTGGAAGCCCCACTTCCTGAAGCCTCCTGTGATCCTGACCGCCGGACAGGGCCCACATCGGTCGGGAATGGCGTTGGAGGGGGGTGACGCGGCGTCGGAGGAACTCCTTCATCACCATGGGCGCAGTCATGCTGAGATCTTTCAGCCTCTTCAACCGGAGCCATACGAAGGCAAGGCGGGAGTCTGTGAGCTTCTCGTGGCCCCAGCCGGAGCTGGGAACGGCAGGCACTGAGGGGGGCGAGAGCAAGGGGCTGAGCACACTGACGTCCACATACACCCACCGTGCCCGAAACTCGCTTGTGGATGGTGGAAGCTCAAAATCAATCCCCAAGCCAGCCGTCGTGGCCACGTCCTGGAAGCTCAAGCATCCCGAGCACTGCCGAGGGCTAGTCAGGTGCAGCGAGAAGAAATGGCGCAGTAGGGCCACGGTAAGGGGGAATGCCCACCATGGCCTCGCAGACGAAAGCAAAGACAGCAAGAAGGGAGACTGATTGGGGATCCAGGTGCAACATATGGATCTGATAGTGGGAGAGCACGGTGTTGAAGAAGGCAGAGAAAGGAGGAACCAGCCCAGCCCACAAGGCGTCGATGAAGAATGGGACCTCGGTGGCTGTCCTGTCGACGGAGACCTGAGATGTGGGCCAGGCCGCCGTCCTCCCCCATTCGTTGGAGTCAGCGGCTGGCACAGGGCGAACCTTGTCCATGGCTTCTTGGTTGAGCACCAGTGACCAGCCGACAGCGGGTTCAACGGCCGGGGGTGGCCCGGCTGAAGACTGAGACTTCTTCTTTTCCTTCTCCGTTCATCGGGGTGCCATGGCAATGAGGAGGGCTGAGCTCGGACAGATTGGAAGAGGAGGTTATTGTTTCAAAAAGGCAAGAGAGTTGGAGGGGTGCGTCACCAGCAATGAGGGGATAATTGTGTAAGTCACGATGGCCGCCTAGCCAGGCGGATATCAAGGCTGCATGGGGATGCAGAGACGCCCACGTCCAATTGACCGCCACGCGTCAAACAAGGTCGTAGGCTGTTGGGGCCCACGGCGCTTCGCACTTGCCCTTTGGCTTAGCCAAGCCAAGTCCAAGCGCGCCTTGGGCCCGGGGGCTACTGTCGGCGTCCTGGGAACGGGGGTCCCCAGACCTGCCTGCGACCCACGACATGGCTCCATCAGCGGCGCAGTACGACCCATCTTCACCGGCAAAACACTCAAGACCCTCGCGAGGGGCCAAGCCTCACGAGGTGGATGACGCAAGACCTCCTCGGGGGCGGCCTCACCAGGCTGGCTTGTGAGGGGCGGAGATATCAAGGCAAGGGGCGCCTCGCGAGGTTCCTGTGATGCAAGCCATGATGACTTAGGCCAGGCGGGCACCAGGCGGGCGCCAGCGCGTGTAGTGTCCTCATTTCCTCTTTGGTGCTAAAGAGGCAAGCGAAGGCGCGGAGTCCCGAGGCGCCAAGCAAAGGTTTCCATATCGGTGCAACAAGATCAAGACCGGCAGAATGGCAGGACGGAGGTCACCGTGGAGCCCAAGATGGCGTCATCACCAGAGCCTTTGGTAGGCGAAGACCATCTTTTGTCAGGGTAACTTGTACTAGCTATCCCCCTTCAAATTGGCCGTCGTGGGATCCCTTCCTGCCTAATATTTGGGAAGAGGACCCGGGCCTCTATATATATGACTGGCCACCATCATAGGGGGAGGATCTCATCTTGGACTGGATCCACTCCACCAAGGCACAAACTCGCCAAGCACAAGAGCACCTCTCCTCGGGAGGCTGTTCTTCCCTTGTAACTATTCATACTTAGCCCAAGAGGCAATCCATCACACCACACTGGAGTAGGGTATTACACCACATTGGTGGTCTGAACCAGTATAAATCTTGTGTCCCTTTGTTCTGCGAGTTCGACGCGCTGAGCCTTGAGATCGCGATGAGGGTGAGTGCGTGGGGGAGGAGAGATCTTCGTGTGCACCCCAGTGTTCGAACCTCGAGGGTTTGCCGGAACCCGCAATCCGACAACGGTAGTTCAATTCATCAAAAAGGTGATCTTCCGGTTTGGTTTTCCCCATAGCATCATAACTGATAATGGAACTAATTTGTCCAAGGGTGCTATGAAAGAGTTTTGTCAGCGAGAACATATTTGACTTGACGTATCATTAGTGGCTCACCCCCAATCTAATGGTCAAGCTGGAAGAGCCAATCAAGAGATTCTGCAAGGTATCAAGCCCCGGCTTATGGCCCCTTTGCAAAGGACGCCAGGTTGTTGGGTGGAGGAGTTACCCTCAGTGTTATGGAGTATCAATACTACCCCCAACAGATCTACGGGTTACATGCCTTTCTTCATGGTTTATGGAGTAGAGGCGGTTCTCCCTAGTGACATCCGTCACGATTCACCCCGTGTGGCGGCTTATGTGGAAGTTGATAATGAAAAAGCACACCAGGACGCACTTGACCTGTTGGATGAGGAGCATGACCTTGCGGCGGCTCGTTCGGCGATTTACCAGCAAGATATGCGCTGTTATCACAACCGTCGGGTTAAAACCAGAACCTTTCAAGAAGGTGACTTGGTGCTCCGGTTTATCCAGGATCAGACTGATATGCATAAGCTATCCCCACATTGGGAAGGGCCTTTTGTGTCAGCAAGAATCTGAACAATGGGTCATACTGTCTTATTGATGTTCGAGACCACAAGGACTCACGCACATCGGAGGAGGAGACCCGTCGGCCGTGGAATATCGCTCATCTTCGGTCTTATTATACTTGAGCCACCGGCTCTTGTGATGTACATATTTTGACGATGTATATATTATAATGAAAATAATAAAGCCGACATCCCTGATAATTCAGGGCTCTGTCATTTCATTTCTTCGAAACCGAGTCTTTATTATCATTTCATATAAAATGCTTGATGCCCAAAGTTACAGGGACCAAAGAGAGTTTGATGCATAGCACAGCTCAAACATAGGTACCCGTTGAGCACAGCTCAGAAACATATCACTTGGGGGCTTCCTGTTCATGAACATAGTTGTATTTACCCTTTTGATTGGTTTGGACGCCAGGTGTATTCACCAAAAATCTGGGTTATCTAGCCTATATCCAAGATGCTCTTCGACCAGGTAATCCCGGATGACCCGCCCTATTCTTAACAAGTCAATCTCTTAAATGAGACCCTAAACTTGTCAAGGTTAAAACATTGATTGGGTCATGAAAGAGCCGGCTTACGGAACGCAAGGAGAAGCTCAGGCTGATAAGCCGCCTTCCTTGAAACTTGGTTAAACCGACCTGTTTTGCATGATGCTATTCCAACCCCGCATACTCTCGATAAGTCAATCTTTTAAAGACCCTGAACTTATCCAGGTTAAAATGTCGATTGGGTTATGTGAGAGCCGGCTCATAGAAAGCATGGATACTCCAGCGGCCATCATGCTAGTTTCATTGAAGAAGATATTTTGGCTCGGCGGCCTATGAAAGCCTCGTGTTTTTGCATTTTTTATTTATTTTGGATTTGGATCACCTCTTTTACTTACCATATGGTTTTTACAAGTCGGGCCAAGCAGCCCTAATTATGTCTCATATTTGGGATATTACCCCCTACCCTGGTTATGGACTTTTATGGTCACCAGCGGAATTATACTGGGCATCATGACCCGCCCTGCGGTAAACCGCCAGGGCGCTTATGATTTGTTTGTGTGCACGAAAAAAGGGATAAACAATTGATCTACATGATGATATCATAAACATAAGTTGCATAGCCTCAATTGGCAGATCAGCAGTATCATGCAGAATAAAACATGCACGATGGCATGGCAGATCAAGAGTTTCACTAGCCTATTACAAGGCATCTGGTGGCCCAATAAGAATAAATGTTTTGAAAATGTCAACACAATAAAGTACTTTGCTTGATAAGTCGGCTCATGATTGTTGGCGGGTTGAAGCCTTCGGGTCATCTTGTGCTTCTTCTTCATCTTCAGCTCCTTGATTATCCATCAGCTGGAAGTCAGGCGTAGCCCAGTCGATACCGGTCAATGCTCTAAACACAGCCTCATCATCAATAAGGTTTGATGGATTAATGTCAGGAGCGAAGGTATGCTTACAAATTGGCGGGATGAGATCTATCTCCTGATGAATTGGCGCTTTCACCTTCTTATTATCAGTGTCATAAGCCGCCTGATGTTGTGATAGCTTGGTTTCTTCAGCTAGCCGGATTACCAATGGGCGCATTGTTCTTACTATATCTGCAAAATCATCTGCACTGAAGGGCGTCCCGCTTCTTTTACACTTGGGCAACCATTGGCCAGATCCTCCGGGTCAAGATCTTCTTGCCATGCTTTAGGACAGCTTAGGGCAGTTAAAGCACCGACTCTGGCAGAGGCTCGTTTCAGCTCTTCAATCCTTTTGGGCACTACTAACAATCTTTCCAATGTCTCCTTGATAAGAGTAGGCGACTATTTTTATGAAGAGCAACAGCAATGGTCCGTTGAGCACCAGCATATAGTTGTTCTACCAGAGTGTAGACAGCCTTCAACCGGACACGCATGTTTGAGACCAAATTGACGCTTCGAGAGCATGTATCAATTCATTTATTAAACCGACACAGTTTATAGTAGATTCATTGGGATAAATGGAATCAGGGTTAATACTTACCAAAGATAGCTAGTGACATGTTAGTAATTTGCTGCTTTAATCCGGACAGTTCATCAGTCACCGGCTTAAGAGCGGCTTCAGTTTCTTCTGCTCTTTTCAGAAGAGCCGCCTTTTCAGTCTCCTAGCTATCTTTGTCAGCACTGAAGGTCTACTTTAGCTGCTCAATGTTTTCCAAAGAAATCCTCAATTCTGATTGGGCCTTGGATGTTTCAAATTGTTGAGTCTTTATGTTGGCCTTCAGATCATTAAGCTGCGAGTCCTTCTCAGTCAATTCAGCCTGTGGCATAAGCACACACAGACAAGATTACGATCATGATTACCCTTTGAAAGTTCCAAGCACAATATAAGTATTATCCTTGGCACTTGGGGGCTAATGCATATTGCTCTTTTTGAAGACAAAATTTTCAAAGTCCCAAGCACAATACAAGTATTATCCTTGGCACTTGGGGGCTAATGTCTATTGCTTTATTCCAAGAAAAATTTATGACCCAGACAAATGAGGTAATCCGGTTTATAAAAACTACAGATTGGGGTTGTTAATTTTAAAACAGGATGATTAATCCCAACTTATTCATCACTGAGTAAGCTGTCCCTTGGGGGCTACAGTTGCAATATTAATTCTTGTTACTTAAAGTCTCGGTTTAACATATTTGTTAAGCCGACCCTTGGGGCTACACACGCAAAGTTGAAGTGTTGATATTACAAGTCCCGGTTCTTATTGAAAGTATAAACCGGCCCTTGGGGGCTACTGGATTTGATCTATGCAAATATTGAAGTTTTACAGTACATTCTATTCTATCATGTCCAATAAACTTGGCGGCTAAGGGAAGTATATTCATATATAAAGGAGTGGCAGTGTTTACCTCATACCGCTCCTTCATCATGTTTACTAAGCCGACTTCAAAGTCGCGGCTGGTATACACGCGGTTCAAATAACCAGAATGAAGGTCTTGGGTGCTGAAATGGGCATAGCTCTCCAAATCTACCTTCCACTTGCCTCTATCTTCAACAGAAATTTCTTCCTTGGCGTTGTGCCTGGATAAGACAGTAGGATGACCCGAGTTGTGAAACCATGCCCAGTGATGGTAACATCATCATCCTTTTCTTCTGCCGGCTTAACAGGACTGGCCATTTTGATGGGGCTTGGCAGATCAGTGATGGATGGGTTAACATTCATCTTATCAATGTCAACATTGTGGTCTTCTGGTGGCGGATCATCAATAACATCTTCTGCAGTTGGATGAGAAGAATCGGGTTGTTGTTTCTCCGGTTTAGATGGATTGGCATCGTCGACCGGCTTATTCAGCTTGGCCTTCTTGCTGGGTTTGGCCTGGCCCCTGAAAATAAGAAGTGTAAAGAGGTCAGTGCGATGATCAGGTATAAGGTCTAAATAATTGAACATATTATTACCCAGGTACAGTCTTGAAGGCTGGGATTTGAGTTCCCGTTGACTCGCCAGAGGAGGAATGAGAAGTCCCCTGATAGTTTGAATCAGACGGGTTAAGAAGTTGTCAGAAATAACCCACCTTGGGATAAAGTATATCAGAAATATGTAAGACCTTTGGGCGACGTTTGCGAGCCGACGTGTTTGGTAAGCCGGAGGAAGTAATTACACCACCACTATGCCGGGTGGTGCGGCGAGCTTCGTGTTGCTGTTTCTTCAAAAGAAAGTTGGGATCCAAGTGAGCTAGAGGATGAGAAAAGCTTACTTTACGGCTTGCTTGTCGGGTTTTCTGTGTTGGCAGAGGCTCTGGGCCGGAGGAAAGAATAATTACCTCTGCGTCGCCTGCACGGCTGGCTTCTGCGTTGTCCTGATAACAATTGGCGGCAATGAGATGTATAAAAAAAGAGCCAAGTGAATCAAGTTCTACCTCTGATTCATCATCATCAGCGTCATCATCAATATTTAAGCCGGCCGTCTCGGCGGTTTTCTTCTTGGCAGGTCTTTTGGTGACCTTGGTTTTTGTACGAGCCGGCTTAACCGGCTTATCTTGCAGTTTCTTCTTCCAAAATGGAGAGTCGGCCTGTTAAGGTCAAAAAGGTCATGAGTGGGTGTAATTATTGAAAACACTGATGCAGAGAAAGATGTGCAAAATTACGGCTGGCGGCTTGTTGAAGGTGATAAGATGACTAAGTCCTGTCTTGCTGCATTCTTTTAAAGGCTCGTTCAACAATTTCTTGGTGGCTTCATTGATTTCTGCATCGGACAGTTGGATGTCACAGTGGCGCTGGGGATCTTTCACATTGCCAGTGTATTCATGCATTAAGCCGGGGCGACGGCTTAATGGCAAGATACTCCAGGACACCAGCACCAGACAAGGTCGACGCCAGTTAAACCATTGGCCATAAGGGCTCTGAGATTTGAAAATGATGGTGCATATTTGGCCCGCTCCTTCGCACTAAGCAGTAAGGGGAGTGGGTGTGTGTTGCTAAGCTAGTGATCGCGGTAACCCGGTAAGGGATTTTCGTTGGCTGGAGATGTGTCTTGACAATAGAACCAAGTCTGGTTCCAATCTTTGGGGTGACTTAGCGGTTTAGCATAGGGAAAGCTGACGTCTTTCCTCTTTTGAATTGAAACCCCACCAGCTTCAGTTTGGGCCCATCAACAAATTCAGTCTGGCGATTTAAATAGTAAAACTCTCTGAATAAATCAATTGTGGGCTCCTCTTGAAGATAAGTTTCGCAGAACACTTGGAAATTGCAAATGTTGGACACGAAGTTGGGTCCGATATCTTGAGGATGAAGTTGGAGGAAATGAAGCACATCACGGAAGAACTTTGAGCTGGGTGGGCTGAACCCCCTACTCAGGTGATCAGCAAAAACAATCACTTCTCCGTCCTTGGGTTTAGGAGGAAATTCTTCACCAGGGACCCTCCAGTGAGTGACTTCTTTTTTGGCTAAAGCACCAGTTGCAACATAGTTGTTCAAGTCTTCCTCAGTAACCCGGGATTGGACCCAGTTACAAGCAGAATATGTCTTAGCCATTATCGATGAGCTAAAAGAAAGATTGTGCCGGTTCAAGATTATATGGTCAAGTCGGCTCACGAGTTAAACAGTGAATAACAGTAATTAAGCATGCATAGGTATTAAGCCAGAGATTGACATTGAAGCTATAAAGAGGAGCTATTGTCAACTTAAGAGGGGACTAATGGTATCTGGCGGGTTACTATTTCTGTGTTAGCCCACACAATTGTTGATTTACAGATCTAAGAAAGGGAAAATTACTCAGTGTTGGAAAAACATGTTTCACAGATTGATATCATAATTTTGGATCTACGACGTGTCAGATAATGGAAAAAATCTAGACCTAAGTTGCAGTGCCTGAGCAGTTCATATGTCCATATCAGTTTTTTTTATGCAAAAGGAGATGACCTAATAATGAAAATAAAGCGTTACGGCTACCACCGCGCAGGAGAGGTACCAAGTTCGATCAAAAATAAGTGCTACAGCGAAGAACGAAGATGAACTTCGACGAACTCATGGAAACACTAATGTGATCTATGGGAAAAGAAAGAAGGATAACTCACCAGAGTTGTTGAACAGCGGAGGCGCGCAGACGAATTCTGGTCAGATCAGGTCGATGCAGCGGCCGTGGTTGACGCAGAGGCAAAGGTCGATGGCAGCGGCGGAGCTCGAGTGCTGAGACGATGCGAGGGTGGAAGATAGACGAAGAGGCAAGGGGGAAAGTGAAAGGGACCCCTGGCCCTATTTATAAGACGAAAGGATAAGTGACATGCGCGGGAATCGAGGAGGTTAAAAAATGGATATGTGACGGCGCGGACGCCTCGATTTTTGGAAGTTCATTAAAAGAGAAGATATATTAAGATTTGAGATTTATGTAATATTAATGACAGGTGATGTCATGGCGGGTTACCACGATCTTAGAAGATGACGTCATGGCGGGTTACAGGATCTCGCAAGAATAAATGAAGAAGGATTTTCCTAAGTGTTGAAGATTGACATGAACAAGTTCAAATCAACCTGGGGCCTAATGTTGGGGATATAACTATTGGGTATGACCCGCCGAGGAGGGGCCGGGTTATACCAATGACGGTTCATCAAGACAAAGCCCGTGAGGATGTTGAAGATGGCGGTTCATGAAGCAGACTTGCTAAGGGTCCAGATGTTGGGGAACGTAGTAATTTCAAAAAAAAAATTCCTACGCACACGCAAGATCATGGTGATGCACAGCAACGAGAGGGGAGAGTGTTGTCTACGTACCCTCGTAGACCGGAAGCGGAAGCATTATAACAACGCGGTTGATGTAGTCGTACGTCTTCATGGCCCGACCGATCAAGCACCGAAACTACGGCACCTCCGAGTTTTTGCACACGTTCAGCTCGATGACGATCCGCGGACTCCGATCCAGCAAAGTGTCGGGGATGAGTTCCGTCAGCACGACGGCATGGTGACGATCTTGATGTTCTACCATCGCAGGGCTTCGCCTAAGCACCGCTACAATATTATCAAGGATTATGGTGGAGGGGGGCACCGCACACGGCTAAGAGATCAATGATCAATTGTTGTGTCTCTGGGGTGCCCCCTGCCCCCGTATATAAAGGAGTGGAGGAGGGGGCCGGCCAAGGAGGGTGGCGCGCCCAAGGGGGGGAGTCCAACTCCCACCGGGAGTAGGACTCCCCCTTTTCCTATTAGGAGTAGGAGAGGTAAGGAAGAGGAAGGAGGGAGGAAGGAAAGGGGGGGTCGGCCCCCCTACCAATTCGGATTGGGCTTGGGGGGCACCCCCTCCCTTGCTCCTTTCCCCTCCTTTCCACTAAGGCCCAATAAGGCCCATATACCTCCAATACTTCGAAAAATACCCGACTCACTCGGAACCTTTCCGATGTCCGAATATAGTCGTCCAATATATCGATCTTTATGTCTCGACCATTTCGAGACTCCTCGTTATGTCTCTGATCTGATCCGGGACTCTGAACTCCTTCGGTACATCAAAACTCATAAACTCATAATATAACTGTCATCGAAACCTTAAGCGTGCGGACCCTACGGGTTCGAGAACAATGTACACATGACCGAGACACGTCTCCGGTCAATAATCAATAGCGGAACCTGGATGCTCATATTGGCTCCCACATATTCTACAAAGATCTTTATCGGTCACACCGCATAACAACATACGTTGTTCCCTTTGTCATCGGTATGTTACTTGCCCGAGATTCGATCGTCGGTATCTCAATACCTAGTTCAATCTCGTTACCGGCAAGTCTCTTTACTCGTTCCATAATACATCATCTCGCAACTAACTCATTAGTTGCATTGCTTGCCAGGCTTAAGTGATGTGCATTACCGAGAGGGCCCAGAGATACCTCTTCGACAATCGGAGTGACAAATCCTAATCTCGAAATACACCAACCCAACATGTACCTTTGGAGACACCTGTAGAGCACCTTTATAATCACCCAGTTACATTGTGACGTTTGGTAGCACACAAAGTGTTCCTCCGGCAAACAGGAGTTGCATAATCTCATAGTCACAGGAACATGCATAAGTCATGAAGAAAGCAATAACAACATACTAAACGATCGGGTGCTAAGCTAATGGAATGGGTCATGTCAATCACATCATTCTCCTAATGATGTGATCCCGTTAATCAAATGACAACACATGTCTATGGTTAGGAAACATAACCATCTTCGATTAACGAGCTAGTCAAGTAGAGGCATACTAGTGACACTCTGTTTGTCTATGTATTCACACATGTATTATGTTTCCGGTTAATACAATTCTAGCATGAATAATAAACAGTTATCATGATATAAGGAAATAAATAATAACTTTATTATTGCCTCTAGGGCATATTTCCTTCAGTCTCCCATTTGCACTAGAGTCAATAATCTAGTTCACATCGCCATGTGATTTAATACCAATAGTTCACATCACCATGTGATTAACACCCATAGTTCACATCAACATGTGACCAACACCCAAAGGGTTTACTAGAGTCAATAATCTAGTTCACATTGCTATGTGATTAACACCCAAAGAGTACTAAGGTGTGATCATGTTTTGCTTGTGAGAGAAGTTTAGTCAACGGGTCTGCCACATTCAGATCCGTACGTATTTTGCAAATTTCTATGTCAACAATGCTCTGCACGGAGCTACTCTAGCTAATTGCTCCCACTTTCAATATGTATCCAGATTGAGACTTAGAGTCATCTAGATCAGTGTCAAAACTTGTATCGACGTAACCCTTTACGACGAACCTTTTGTCACCTCCATAATCGAGAAACATATCCTTATTCCACTAAGGATAATTTTGACCGCTGTCCAGTGATCTACTCCTAGATCACTATTGTACTCCCTTGCTAAACACAGTGTAGGGTATACAATAGATCTGGTACACAGCATGTCATACTTTATAGAACCTATGGCTGAGGCATAGGGAATGACTTTCATTCTCTCTCTATCTTCTGCCGTGGTCGGGTTTTGAGTCTTACTCAACTTCACACCTTGTAACACAGGCAAGAACTCCTTCTTTGACTGTTCCATTTTGAACTACTTCAAAATCTTGTCAAGGTATGTACTCACTGAAAAACTTATCAAGCGTCTTGATCTATCTCTATAGATCTTGATGCTCAATATGTAAGCAGCTTCACCGAGGTCTTTCTTTGAAAAACTCCTTTCAAACATTCCTTTATGCTTTGTAGAATAATTCTACATTATCTCCGATCAACAATATGTCATTCACATATACTTATCAGAAATGTTGTAGTGCTCCCACTCACTTTCTTGTAAATACAGGCTTCACCGCAAGTCTGTATAAAACTATATGCTTTGATTAACTTATCAAAGCATATATTCCAACTCCGAGATGCTTGCACCAGTCCATAGATGGATCGCTGGAGCTTGCATATTTTGTTAGCACCTTTAGGATTGACAAAACCTTCTGGTTGCATCATATACAACTCTTCTTTAATAAATCCATTAAGGAATGCAGTTTTGTTTATCCATTTGCCAGATTTCATAAAATGCGGCAATTGCTAACATGATTTGGACAGACTTAAGCATAGATACGAGTGAGAAAGTCTCATTGTAGTCAATACCTTGAACTTGTCGAAAACCTTTTGCAACAATTCTAGCTTTGTAGATAGTAACACTACTATCAACGTCTGTCTTCCTCTTGAAGATCCATTTAATCTCAATGGCTCGCCGATCATTGGGCAAGTCAATCAAAGTCCATACTTTGTTCTCATACATGGATCTCATATCAGATTTCATGGCCTCAAGCCATTTTGCGGAATCTGGGCTCATCATCGCTTCCTCATAGTTCGTAGGCTCGTCATGGTCAAGTAACATGACCTCCAGAACAGGATTACCGTACCACTCTGGTGCGGATCTTACTCTGGTTTACCTACGAGGTTTGGTAGTAACTTGATCTAAAGTTACATGATCATCATCATTAGCTTCCTCACTAATTGGTGTAGTAGTCACAGGAACAGATTTTTGTGATGAATTACTTTCCAATAAGGGAGCAGGTACAGTTACCTCATCAAGTTCTATTTTCCTCCCACTCACTTCTTTCGAGAGAAACTCCTTCTCTAGAAAGGATCCATTCTCAGCAATGAATATCTTGCCTTTGGATCTGTGATAGAAGGTGTACCCAACATTTTCTTTTGGGTATCTTATGAAGATGCACTTCTCCGATTTGGGTTTGAGCTTATCAGGTTGAAACTTTTTCACATAAGCATTGCAACCTCAAACTTTCAGAAACGACAGCTTAGGTTTCTTGCCAAACCATAGTTCATACGGTGTCGTCTCAACGGAATTAGATGGTGCCCTATTTAATGTGAATGTAGCTGTCTCTAATGCATAACCACAAAATTATAGTGGTAAATCGGTAAGAGACATCATTGATCGCACCATATCTAATAAAGTACGATTACGATGTTCGGACACACCATTACACTGTGGTGTTCCAGGTGGCGTGAGTAGTGAAACTATTTCACATTGTTTTAACTGAAGGCCAAACTCGTAACTCAAATATTTTACTTCTGCGATCATATCGTAGAAACTTTTATTTTTGTTACGATGATTCTCCACATCACTCTGATATTCTTTGAACTTTTCAAATGTTTCAGACTTGTGTTTCATCAAGTAGATATACTCATATCTGCTCAAATCATCTGTGAAGATCAGAAAATAATGATACCTGCCGCGAGCCTCAATATTCATCGGACCACATACATCAGTACGTATGATTTCCAACAAATTTGTTGCTCGCTCCATTGTTCCGGAGAACGGAGTCTTAGTCATCTTGCCCATGAGGCATGGTTAGCAAGCATCAACTGATTCATAATTAGGTGATTCCAAAAGCCCATCAGCATGGATTTTCTTCATGCGCTTTACACCAATATGACCTAAATGGCAGTGCCACAAATAAGTTGCACTATTATTATTAACTTTGCATCTTTTGGTTTCAATATTATGAATATGTGTATCACTACAATCGAGATCCAATGAACCATTTTCATTGGGTGTGTAACCATATAAGGTTTTATTCATGTAAACAGAACAACAATTTATTCTCTTACTTAAATGAATAACTGTATTGCAATAAACATGATCAACTCATATTCATGCTCAACGCAAACACCAAATAACACTTATTTAGGTTCAACACTAATCCCGAAAGTATAGGGAGTGTGTGATGATGATCATATCAATCTTGGAACCACTTCCAACACACATTGTCACTTCACCCTTAACTAGTCTCTGTTCATTCAGCAACTCCCGTTTCAAGTTACTACTCTTAGCAACTGAACCAGTATCAAATACCAAGGGATTTCTATGAACACTAGTAAAATACACATCAATAATCTGTATATCAAATATACCTTTGTTCACTTTGCCATCCTTCTTATCCGCCAAATACTTGGGGTAGTTCCGCTTCCAATGACCAGTCCCTTTGGAGTAGAAGCACTCAGTTTCAGGCTTAGGTCCAGACTTGGGTTTTTCACCTGAGCAGCAACTTGCTTGCCGTTCTTCTTGAAGTTCCCCTTTCTTCCCTTTGTCCCTTTACTTGAAACTAGTGGTTTTGTTTACCATCAACACTTGATGCTTTTCTTGATTTCTACCTTCGTCGATTTCAGCATCGCGAAGAGCTTGGGAATCGTTTCCGTTATCCCTTGCATATTATAGTTCATCACGAAGTTCTACTAACTTGGTGATGGTGACTAGAGAATTCTGTCAATCACTATTTTATCTGGAAGATTAACTCCCACTTGATTCAAGCGATTGTAGTACCTAGATAATCTGAGCACATGCTCACTGCTTGAGCTATTCTCCTCCATCTTTTAGCTATAGAACTTGTTGGAGACTTCATATCTCTGAACTCGGGTATTTTCTTGAAATATTAACTTCAACTCTTGGAACATCTCATATGTTCCATGACGTTCAAAACGTCTTTGAAGTCCCGATTCTAAGCCGTTAAGCATGGTGCACTAAACTATCAAGTAGTCATCATATTGAGCTAGCCAAACGTTCAGACGTCTGCATCTGCTCCTGCAATAGGTCTGTCACCTAGCGGTGCATCAAGGACATAATTCTTCTGTGCAACAATGAGGATAATCCTCAGATCACGAATCCAATCCGCATCATTGCTACTAACATTTTTCAACTTAGTTTTCTCTAGGAACATATAAAAATTAAACGGGGAGCAACATCGCGAGCTATTGATCTACAACATAGATATTCTAATACTACCAGGACTAAGTTCATGATAAATTAAAGTTCAATTAATCATATTACTTAAGAACTCCCACTTAGATAGACATCCCTCTAATCATCTAAGTGATCACGTGATCCAAATCAACTAAACCATAACCGATCATCACGTGAAATGGAATAGCTTTCAATGGTGAACATCATTATGTTGATCATATCTACTATATGATTCACGCTTGACCTTTCAGTCTCAGTGTTCCGAGGCCATATCTGCATATGCTAGGCTCGCCAAGTTTAACCTAAGTATTCTGCGTGTGCAAAACTGGCTTGCACCTGTTGTAGATGGACGTAGAGCTTATCACACCCGATCATCACGTGGTGTCTGGGCACGACGAACTTTGGCAATGGTGCATACTCAGGGAGAACACTTTTATCTTGAAATTTAGTGAGAGATCATCTTACAATGCTACCGTCATAACTAAGCAAAGTAAGATGTATAAAAGATAAACATCACATGCAATCAAAATATGTGACATGATATGGCCATCATCATCTTGTGACTTTGATCTCTATCTCCAAAGCATCGTCATGATCTCCATCGTCACCAGCATGACACCATGATCTCCATCATCTTGATCTATATAAATGTGTCATCACATGGTCGTCTCGCCAACTATTGCCCTTGCAACTATTGCTATCGCATAGCGATAAAGTAAAGCAATTATTTGGCACTTGCATCTTATGCAATAAAGAGACAACCATAAGGCTTCTGCCAATTGCCGATGACTTCAACAAAACATGATCATCTCATACAACAACTTATATCTCATCACGTCTTGACCATATCACATCACAACATGCCCTGCAAAAACAAGTTAGACGTCCTCTACTTTGTTGTTGCAAGTTTTACGTGGCTGCTACGGGCTGAGCAAGAACCGTTCTTACCTACGCATCAAAACCACAATGATAGTTTGTCAAGTTGGTGTTGTTTTAACCTTCGCAAGGACCGGGCGTAGCCACACTCGGTTCAACTAAAGTTGGAGAAACTGACACCCGCCAGCCACCTGTGTGCAAAGCACGTCGGTAGAACCAGTCTCGCGTAAGCGTACGCATAATGTCGGTCCGGGCCGCTTCATCCAACAATACCGCCGAACCAAAGTATGACATGCTGGTAAGCAGTATGACTTATATCACCCACAACTCACTTGTGTTCTACTCGTGCATAACATCAACGCATAAAACCTAGGCTCGGATGCCACTGTTGGGGAACGTAGTAATTTCAAAAAAATTCCTACACACATGTAAGATCATGGCGATGCACAGCAACGAGAGGGGAGAGTGTTGTCTACGTACCCTCATAGACCGGAAGCGGAAGCGTCATAACAACGTGGTTGATGTAGTCGTATGTCTTCACGGCCCGACCGATCAAGCACCGAAACTACGGCACCTCCGAGTTTTTGCACACGTTCAGCTCGATGACGATCCCCGGACTCCGATCCAGCAAAGTGTTGGGGATGAGTTCCGTCAGCACGATGGCATGATGACGATCTTGATGTTCTACCGTCGCAGGGCTTCGCCTAAGCACCGCTACAATATTATCAAGGATTATGGTGGAGGGGGGCACCGCACACGGCTAAGAGATCAATGATCAATTGTTGTGTCTCTGGGGTGCCCCCTGCCCCGTATATAAAGGAGTGGAGGAGGGGGGCGGCCAAGGAGGGTGGCGCGCCCAAGGGGGGGAGTCCAACTCCCACCAAGAGTAGGACTCCCCCTTTTCCTATTAGGAGTAGGAGAGGGAAGGAAGAGGAAGGAGGGATGAAGGAAAGGGGGACACCTGTAGAGCACCTTTGGAGATACCTATAGAGCACCTTTATAATCACCCAGTTATGTTGTGACGTTTGGTAGCACACAAAGTGTTCCTCCGGCAAACGGGAGTTGCATAATCTCATAGTCACAGGAACATGTATAAGTCATGAAGAAAGCAATAGCAGCATACTAAACGATCGGGTGCTAAGCTAATGGAGTGGGTCATGTCAATCACATCATTCTCCTAATGATGTGATCCCGTTAATCAAATGACAACACATGTCTATGGTTAGGAAACATAACCATCTTCTATTAACGAGCTAGTCAAGTAGAGGCATACTAGTGACACTCTGTTTGTCTATGTATTCACACATGTATTATGTTTCCGGTTAATACAATTCTAGCATGAATAATAAACATTTATCATGATATAAGGAAATAAATAATAACTTTATTATTGCCTCTAGGGCATATTTCCTTCACCGGAGCCCAAAGGCGACTTAAGGCCCATAGGTGTAAACCGCCATATATGTATGACATGGGTGGTAAGGCAATTATAATTAGTAACTGAGCCGGACACATTGATGATGAGCCGGCCGAGACTCTGTGAGTCGCCGGGCGTCAACCTGTGTATATAAAGGGACGACCCGACGACGGCTTAGGACAAGAAACAAGAGAGATCGAAAGCTAGGTTAAGCGTATTCGCTCCCTGGTAATCGAAATCCAATCAATACCACCTCAACTGGAGTAGGCTTTTGCCTTCATAGCAAGGGGCCGAACCAGTATAAACTCATGTGTCCTTTGTCCCGTTTAACCCCTTCAACCTAACCTAGTTGCGATGGCTCCATGACTAAGTCCTTCTGCTAGGACATCTGCCGTGACAATTCCATGACAGAAATAATGTAGAATTTTCTGGAAAGTATAAAGGAGTGTTTGAAAGGAGTTTTTCAAAGAAAGACCTCGGTGAAGCTACTTACATATTGGGCATCAAGATCTATAAAGATAGATCAAGACGCTTGATAAGACTTTTGATGAGTACATACCTTGATAAGATTTTGAAGGAGTTCAAAATGGATCAGTCAAAGAAGGAGTTCTTGCCTGAGTTGTAAAGTATGAAGTTGAGTAAGACTCAAAACCCGACCACAGCAGAAGATAGAGAGAGAATAAAATTCATTCCTTATGCCTCAGCCATAGGTTCTATAAAGTATGCCATGCTGTATACTAGACCTATTGTGTACCTTGCCATGAGTTTAGCAAAGGGGTACAATAGTGATCCAAGAGTAGATCACTGGACAACGATAAAAATTATCCTTAGAGGACTAAGGAAATATTTCTCGATTATGGAGGTGATAAAGAGTTCATCGTAAAGAGTTATGTCGATGCAAGCTCTAACACTGATCTGGATGACTCTGAGTATCAATCTGGATACATATTAAAAGTGGGAGCAATAAGCTAGAGTAGCTCCATGCAGAGCATTGTAGACATAGAATTTTGCAAAATACATACAAATCTGAATGTGGCAGACCCGTTGACTAAACTTCTCTCACAAGCAAAACATGATCACTCCTTAGTACTCTTTGGGTGTTAATACATGGCGATGTGAACTAGATTATTGACTCTAGTAAACCCTTTGGGTGTTGGTCACATGGTGATGTGAACTATTAGTGTTAAATCACATGGCGATGTGAACTAGATTATTGACTCTAGTGCAAGTGGGAAACTGAAGGAAATATGCCCTAGAGGCAATAATAAAGTTGTTATTTATATTTCCTTATATCATGATAAATGTTTATTATTCATGCTAGAATTGTATTAACCGGAAACTTGATACATGTGTGGATACGTAGACAAAACACAGTGTCCCTAGTAAGCCTCTACTTGACTAGCTCGTTAATCAACGATGGTTAAGTTTCCTGACCATAGACATGTGTTGTCATTTGATGAACGGGGTCACATCATTAGAGAATGATGTGATGGACAAGACCCATCCATTAGCTTAGCATTATGATCGTTTAGTTTATTGCTATTGCTTTCTTCATGACTTATACATATTCCTCTGACTATGAGATTATGCAACTCCCAAATACCGGAGGAACACTCTGTGTGCCATCAAACGTCACAACATAACTGGATGATTATAAAGATGCTCTACAGGTGTCTCCGATGGTGTTTGTTGAGTTGGCATAGATCGAGATTAGGATTTGTCACTCCGAGTATCGGAGAGGTATCTCTGGGCCCTCTCGGTAATGCACATCACTACAAGCCTTGCAAGCAATGTGACTAATGAGTTAGTTGCGGGATGATGCATTAAGGAACGAGTAAAGAGACTTGCCGGTAATGAGATTGAACTAGGTATGGAGATACTGACGATCAAATCTCAAGCAAGTAACATACCGATGACAAAGGGAATAACGTATGTTGTCATAACGGTTTGACCGATAAAGATCTTTGTAAAATATGTGGGAACCAATATGAGCATCCAGGTTCCGCTATTGGTTATTGACCGTAGAGGTGTCTCAGTCATGTCTACATAGTTCTCAAACCCGTAGGGTCCGCACGATTAATGTTTGATGACGATTTGTATTTATGAGTTATGTGTCTTGGTGACCGAAGTTTGTTCAGAATCCAGGATGAGATCACGGACATGACGAGGAGTCTCGAAATGGTCGAGAGGTAAAGATTGATATATTGGAAGGTAGTATTCGGACACCGGAAGGGTTCCAGAGTGTATCGGGTACATACCGAAGTACCGGAGGGGTTACCGGAACCCCTGGGGAAAGATATGGGCCATATGGGCCATATGAGCCATAGGAAGGAGGCTAACCAGCCCACAAAGGGCTGGTGTGCCCCCCATAAGGGAGGAAGCCGAATTGGACTAGGGAAGGGAGCGCCATCCCCCTTTCCTTCTCCTACTCCTCATTCCCCTTTCCCCCCTTCGGTAGAAGGAAAAGAAAAAAGGGGGGGGGAGGGAATCTTACTAGGACTGGAGTCCTAGTAGGACTCCCCTCTCCTTGGCGCGCCCCTTGTGGCCGGCCTCCTCCCCTCCTCCTTTATATACGGGGGCAGGGGGGCACTCCAAAGCACATCAATTATTCTCTTAGCCGTGTGCGGTGCCTCCTCCACAGTTTACTCTTCCGGTCATAGTGTCGTAGTGCTTAGGCGAAGCCCTGCGCGGATCATATCATCATCCCCGTCATCATGCTGTCATGCTGACGAAACTCTCCCTCGACCCTCTGCTGGATCAAGAGTTAGATGGACGTCATCGAGCTGAACGTGTGCTGAACTCGGAGGTGCCGTACGTTCGGTACTTGATCGGTTGGATCACGAAGACGTTCAACTGCATCAACCGCGTTAACATAAGCTTCCGCTTTCGGTCTACGAGGGTACATGGACACACTCTCCTGTCTCATTGTTATGCTTTTCCTAGATAGATCTTGCGTGATCGTAGGAATTTTTTTGAATTACTACGTTCCCCAACACCACCCTTGCTTCAAGATCTCTGTTGACCGTCCGACGACCATGGAGACGTTCAGAGATTACAAAATAATTGACATGAGCGAGATAACATTTTCCTAATAAAATTTCTATTACTTTCTTCGTCCGAAATTACTTATTGTGAAAATGAAAAAAAATATATATTTATAACTAAAATACGTCTAGATACATTTATTTCTCGACAACAATTATGGACGAAAGACTATTTTTATATTTTTTCCCCGCTTCAATAGATAGATGTAGATCTACTCGGCCAAAATCCCCCCAAGCTTCATTTCCTCCCCAAACCAAGCAGCGCCTACTTGTCTCCCTCCTCGAATCTCTCCCTCCCACGCTGATCTCAATCTGCCCGTCCCTCCACGGGCCCGCGCCGCCTCCCTCCCTCCATCCCCGCCGCATCGCCGGCGGCCTCAGCTTCGCACGCTCCGATGGTGCCGAGGTGGGTTTTCTTTCTCCTGGAAGAGCCCCCCCGCACGCTCCGCCAGGAATGCCGTGGCTTCTCCTCCTCCCAGAAGAGGCTCCCGCGCGCTCCGCCCAGCGCCGGGACGCCGTCTCCGCACACGCTTAATTACGCTATTTGCCCTCTACGTTTCTCAACCCGCGAAAACCCTAATTCCTCCTCAGTTATCTTTCCGCGCTGCTCGTGTGCACAAGCACTGGCCGCATTCGGGTTTTTTTTCTTTTTTGAGTCCCGCTTGTTCCCTGTTCCTTTGCAGATTGGTCTCTTGCTAGTGCTGGCGGCTCAACCTGCAGACCGCGGCACCGCCATGGAGGCTCCGCTGACGGTGCAGATTGTCGAGTTCAACACCAAGGTGCGCCTTTCTGGGTCCTCCATTTTCCCCGGTTCATTTTGGGTTTTCGTGCAGTGCTGTGAGGCTGTTGCTCTACATGTTTGGTGTTGGTGGATGTGCTTTGCAGGTGATGCAGGAGGAGCTGAAGAAGCTGGGGCTCAAGGTCAACCACCATGAGGCCAACATCACGTTCCTCAAGTCTGAGATCTATGCTATCGAAGAGTCGATTGCTGACCTGACAAGTAAGATTTTGTGTGTTTGCCACCCCGGCTTTATGCACTCTAGGTTACGCTGTTCTTATCTGAGAATGCAGCATGTGGATACCATCTGGCAGACCACGAAACATGTTAATTACGTTGTGGTGTGTTAGTCAACCATTAAGTTGTGGAAGTCCTTGGCAGTGAAGCTCTGTCATTTATGGAACTTTATTTGCCAATATTCCTATGTGGCTCTGTTTCGAACCACGTTATCAATATCTTGTTGTTTGAAATCATTTAAAGTGAAATCGACAATGTTCAGACTTGAATGACCATCTCTGTGTGTGCTGAATCCTGAATTGGATTGTCCATGAAAAAGCTAATAAGATGATATGCAGTACTTTACTTATAGGGCACATGTCCTGCAAAATTAATATTATTTTCAAAGGCTGAAAATGCTGTGCTAAAAGCACACGTGCAATCATACAAAAGGCTAAAGAAATATTTAATACCATGAGGGGCTCGTTGTACATCCATGCAATTTTTTGAATTTTAATTCACTGTATTGTGTGAGATGCACTTCTTTTTTGCTATGAACAGTGCACCTCACAATCTGAATCGAGTTTGAACTTGGAATTTTGTATCCGCGCACATCAGAAGTTTGTATGAACTTATATGTGTGTATTTGGTTTGAACAACATTTGTGCACTTAGCTATCATTCACTACAACACGGCTGTTGAAAGAAGGCGTATTGGCTAGGGTGTTTCTCTAAACGCCTCAAAATTGTGCTTAAGGAGGTGTTTTGGAGAATTCGCCTTAAATCATCTCTAGCTTAAGGTGTTTTTGCAAACATTTGTGCACTTAGCTATCATTCACTACAACACGGCTGTTGAAAGAAGGCGTATTGGCTAGGGTGTTTCTCTAAACGCCTCAAAATTGTGCTTAAGGAGGTGTTTTGGAGAATTCGCCTTAAATCACCTCTAGCTTAAGGTGTTTTTGCAAACCTCCTTGGATTGTGTGCAACTTTGGAGGCATTTTTACAAATTGTCTCGGATTGTATGCAGCTTTGGAGGTGTTTCCTAAAAAACCTGTAAGCGGTAGAGATTTTGAGGCGATTCTCAAAAACACCTGATTGATTGGGGGTTTCTCAAAAATCGTCTCCAATCGCTGTGATGTTTCCTATTGCGGGGCATGTCCATGTATATATGTATAATTTATGACAAAGGGCATGCTTTGTTACATAATCACAATATATTCGCTGGTCTAGTGGTAGTGTGCTTACAATGGTTTGCAGCCGGTCCTGTGCTCGAGTCTTGCGTGCGTTGGAATGTTGCAGGCATATTTTTTACCTGTGCGAGGTTCTGTCTTTTAGTACCATACTGCTTAGCGAACAAGAGATTGCCGTATAAAAGGAGGAAACGTGGTCTCCGATTCAGAAATCAGAGCTACTGGTTAATGGGCTTAGGGGCCAGTCGCGCGATTGAATATTTCCGCCCGGTATATATGCGCCATGATACAGACGTTGAGGCCTGGCCGGAAAATAGAAAGCTGACGTTGATTCTTTTCTCTCAGTTTGGGGATTCGGTTGAGAAGTTTAGCAGTGCTTTAGGAAAACGCCCTAAAACGCCAGCAGATTCAAGGCATTATTGGGGAATGCCTTGATTGACCTTCCCCTTCGCTACCATCTACATTCTACAGCATTGTAATATCAGCCGCGTTGTAGTGTCTAGGACTAGCCAATATTTCATGCTCATTTTCAAATTAGAATATGTTAGCACCATGGTCTGTGCATTGCATCGGATCGTGGATTTGTTTGGAAAAAAAAGGTGGCTGTGCTATATTAGTATCATAATGTGTAGGTAATACATGTCATTTTATACACAAAATGTTAAGAGTTGTTCAATACTTCTCTTAATTTATTATTCCTATTTAGATGCTAAACCTCAGAACCTTGTCAGTTACACTTGGAAAGGCTGCTGTAATTGCAAAGAATGGTACATCAGTTGTCCTATACCTTTTCAATCTGTTGCTGAACCTGAAACTTTTATCAGTTAAACGTGGAAAGAAGGTTGTAGCTTCAAGTAATGGTACATCAGTTCAAGAAGCTGAACAGCGTACAATTGAAAGCATATGTAATCAGGACAAGACAGCAGCTTCGCTTATATGCCAGCTCAAGAAACGTCATTCCGCACAAATATCAACAATGCCAATGATGAAAGATATCCTTGGTGTTGTGGCTACCTTAGGAAAAACAAATGATGATAATCTAAGCAGGTTAATTTTCACCTTGTTTTGAATTGAATTTAGCTCCTCTATTGGTGCTAATTTACTTCACATGATATGTTTGTTTGCTTACGTTTGCTGGTATCTTTTTGTTTCTGTAAATTTGTGACAGCCTACTCTCAGAGTACTTGGGAATAGACAATATGCTTGGTCTCGTTTGCAAGACTTATGATGGCATAAAGAGTCTTGAAACATATGGCACAGAAGGCAACATTGATAAGAAAAGTGGTATTCATGGACTGGGTGGCTCAATTGGAAAGATTCTGCATGGGAGGTTTACCGTGTTTTGTCTTGAAAACATAAGGTGCCATTCTAACTATTGAATTTCCTTTTTCTCTCTTGGACTCGACCATATGAGCACGTAAATACTGTGCACTATTACACCCTGCAGGCCATTTTCTGGAGAAGTTGTGATTGATGATCCACAAAGATATCTTATGCTGCGTAAACCAAGGTTGCCTAACGGGGAGTCTCCTCCTGGTTTTCTTGGTTTCGCAGTAAATATGATACTTATGGACCAGGCATACTTGAGTTGTCTCACACCCCATGGCCATGGTCTTAGGGAGACTTTGTTTTACAGTTTGTTTTCTCATTTACAAGTTTATAAGACTACAGCTGATCTACGGCGTGCTATTCCCTTCATAAATGATGGTGCGGTTTCTCTAGATGGTGGTATATTGAGGCCTAATGGTTCATTCTGCCTTGGTGATAGGTACTCAAATATGCAATTTATACCTTTACATCTAACTTTGATGATGGATGATACAGTGTTTGAGTTTTTGCCTGTTTTAGTTTTCTTTTCGTTGAGTTTTGCTTGCTTGTACTCTTGTGCCATCTTGGTACTTTCTTCTAATGCAAAATGACACGCACTTGGGTGCGTAATCGAGAAAAACATGTTTTGCAGATTGTCCTGATTACCATGTATTTTCACGTGCAGCCATTTCACGGCTTGTAAAAGCATATATTTAATAAAATCAGGATTATGTTTCACAAGCTCAATTTACCACAAGTGTTCCAGCTAAAATGAAACAATAACATTCATTCCAGTAAGAGCTATACGTTACGCAAAACTTTTAAGCATCTGCAGTCAATTTGCCTTATTATTTATTTATAATCCCTATGAAAGGAACATTGTAAGTTTTATTTATTATCGAAAGAGTAATCCACTTCTACATTTTTTATCTTTGGGATTTATGTACTCAAAGCTGTTCACTCGCACTAATAAGATACACAGTATTGATTTTTTGTATTAAAATTTATGTCATCACTTTTTTCTTGATGAATAAAGATGACCTTTGTAGGAAAGATGTAGAAGTGAAATTTACTGTAGCTTTAAGCTCTGGGGATTCAAACACACCTGGAAGTATCACTGAAATGGAAGAGCAAGTCAAACTGAAGAACTGGGAGAAGGAAAGGCTTGTCGAGGATATAAAAAGGGAGGAAGATTTGTTAAAGCAAGTTAAGGACTCATTCAGCAATCAAAAGCAACAGCTTCTGGACTATATCACTCAATCACCAGCGTCAAAGGTGCATTCACAATATCGATCTATTCTCTCTGAAACTTCAGCTACTTAATAAGTCATAGCGGTACAATGCAATATTTTCGTATATACTACTATTAGCTTCCCTATCACGAACTGGTGGTCTTTTTCTGAGATTTGATCGATATAAAAAGGGGTCTGTTTGACACTTTTTCCTGATCTACAAGTGACAGACCAATAGCATTACCAATTTCAACCTTGACATGCTGTGCCAGTAATCTATTGGTTTCAACGTGATATTGATGGAGTATCTTAGACTTCCAAATTACTCCCTCCGTTCCTAAATATAAGTCTTTTTAGAGATCTACAAGTGGGGTCTGTTTGACACTTTTTCCTGATCTACAAGTGACAGACCAATAGCATTACCAATTTCAACCTTGACATGCTGCGCCAGTTATCTATTGGTTTCAACGTGATATTGATGGAGTATCTTAGACTTCCAAATTACTCCCTCCGTTCCTAAATATAAGTCTTTTTAGAGATTCCAATAAGGGACTACATACGGAGCAAAATGAGTGACTCTGCACTGTAAAATATGTCTATATACATCCGTATGTAGTCCATAGTGGAATCTCTAAAGACTTATATTTAGGAACGGAGGGAGTACGTGATAGCATGGTTAGAGGATACGGATAGTCTGATAGGCTTTGGTTCCTGTGTTTATGAGGTTTAATCATTGTTTTGGAGAATACAAACATGCTTGATTCTCCCGTAGTTGAATGCTTTATCTATGCTGATGTTTATTAGCTCTGGTCGGTTTGGCAAAGATGAAATTTTAAGGTGCTGCACATTAGTGTGACAAACTCCGAAAGAAGCAGCAGTTAGGCGGCAAATCATCATTGATCAGTTTTACATACTTCCCATGTCTACTGATACCAAGATACCTTTTTCTCTAAAAAAAAGGGAAATACTTCAATTGTCTCATGTAGTATGTCGCAAGAGCTTCAAGAGATTTATACATTTCTCTTCATTTATACATCCCCAATTTACTGATGCTCTTTCCTTTCAACAGAGGGTGCAGGGTTCACCAACCATTCGCTCACCTGCAACTCCGGGAAGTAATCCATTTGCAGCAACTCCCGGGCGTAACCCGTTTACATCAACTCCTGGAAGTCACCCGTTTGCTACAACTCCGGGAGGCAACCCATTTGCAGCTACTACTCCTGGAGGTCACCTGATTGCAGCAACTCCTGGAAGTCACCCGATCGCAGCAACTCCTGGAAATATTTCGTTTGCAGTCAAGCCTCCCCACATGCGCTGACAGCGTAAATGTCCGCATGCGATTTCCTTTTGCTGGGAGTTTGTCATGCTCTGGTTCTATCCATACGTAACCAACTGCATTTTGCGAAGTTCTTAACGCTAGATTCTAGTGCACAGTAGGGATGCGAAAAGTTAGTACATAACCACCGACTTTTGTTCATAAGTTGGGGCCTGTCTCTGGTCACTTATTTTGTTACTAGTCCTTTTGTGTATCTCGTCGAAAGAGAAGATACGGTGATAGAAGAGTCCCCACCTAACCAAATTCAAGAGAAGGTTTGACAGCAACATTGAAATGCCAGTCTGGTTTCAGCATTAGCTGATCTGTTTCACTTGTGAACCTTCCTGCTGGAAGCAGGCAGGAGGAGCTTTTTGTTTCTTCCCGTCATGCTTGTAGGAAACATGATGTAACAAATCGGCTTATTGTCAGCGAAGCAGCAAGCATATACTCCCTCTGTTCCTAAATATAAGTCTTTTGAGAGATTTCAATATGGATTACATACAGATGTATATAAACATAGTTTAGAGTGTAGATTCACTCATTTTGCATCGTCTGTAGTCCATATTGGAATCTATAGAAAGACTTATACTCCCTCTGTTCCAAATTAGTTGACTTGAATTTGTCTAAATACAGATGTATCTATACTTTTTTAGTCTCTAGATACATCAGTGTCAACATAAATATGAGTCCAGTAATTTGGAATGGGGGGAGTATTTAGGGAACGGAGGGAGTATAAGTCAGAAGTGACCATTGTTGACACCTCCTGGCTGTATTTGCTCATCTGGTGGTTACATGGCCATTGTTTTGGCTGTTATGTGAATGAATCTCTGTCATCGAGCAGTGGAAACTCAAAAAGGCAAATTTCCTGGAACTGTTTTGCCGCTATTAGATTTGGCAAGCAAGATGTAAACATTAGCACCAGGTAGAAGAGTGGAGTACATTTGCCGTCGATGCGGAGCTACGTACAAAACTTCAATATTGGAATTGATTCAGCAGGCAACGCTGCTCGAATAATCTGACCTAGCTAGACAACGTCAAGACTGAAACAAAATCAAAGAGGTTTGGACGTCCTTCTCCAGCACATGGCCAAGTGAGATAAGATGAGATAAGCTCTTGAGCTACACAAGATGGCCAGCTGCACTACAGTTCCTTGAGCTATTACACAACATGGCCAAGTGCACTGCAGTTCCTTGAGGTGGATCATTTGTCACTGCAAGTAGCAAATCCAAGTGAGATGAGATCTGCTCTTGAGTTACACAAGATTTTGATGACAGGTTATCGGGCGTACCTTTTCTTCTTGTCGGAGGCGACTTTCCGTCCCTTGCCGGCTATGACGTCGTCCATGCTCTGGCCGTAGCGCCGGTACCGGCCACCGGAGGCGACGAAGCCGGGGCACGGCCGGTAGGCCTTGATCGGCCACCACCCAAACAAGGGGACGGCGGCTATGCCGCCCATGATCCGCCCTTCGCTGTTGCAGCCCCTCTCTGTTTCCTCACGACCGCACCCTTTGCACCCCCTGTGTACAGTTAGAAAGAACACGTTATGTCTGTTTAAAACCGGAAGCAGGCTATATAAATCCAACTGATTTTTTTTCAAGTAGTCTAAATTTGCTGCGGCAGATTGCTATAGAGGTTAGGAGCTCGAAAGACTCATTTTAGCAGAAGTTGACAACAATAGGCTGTGGTCTCAGTCAATAAACGTACTGTCACAATAGGCTGTGGTCTCAGTCAATAAACGTACTGTCACAGTGGCAAAAATAAATCAAAATATCATAACAAATAAGGTTCCACCGAGACTTGAACTCGGGTTACTGGATTCAGAGTCCAATGTCCTAACCACTAGACTATGGAACCATTTGTTGATGAGAAGTTGAACATAATTGTAATTAAACAAAACGTTCATGCTTACATAGTGACACACTGACATGATCAATAAAATCGTCATCTATCTTTCCGACAGTTACATGCTCGGTAAATTTGAGACAGTAATTCACTAGACCTGGAACAGCAGCCCGTACCTGAAGTTGGGGTCATCCTTGTAGTCGTATCTGACGGCCGCCGGAGCAGGGGCAGGGGACGTCGCCTCTGCTGCTGCTGCTGCTCCCTCTTGATCTTTGGTCACAACGGAGGAAGCAGAGGACGAGGAGCTACCAGATGAGCTGCAGGCAAGATTGCCTCTGGCTCTAGCTGGCGCGTGCTTCCTCTGCAGCAGAGTCGACGCAGGCGCCAAAGGAGGAGAAGGGGAGGGGGAGTGGTTGGTCGAGAGGAAGACGGCGCTGTGAAGAGGAGGAGAAGGGAGCCAGAGGGAGGCCGCCATTTTTCAGGGGTGGGCGCGCTCGTGCCACGCTCCCTCCCTGAGCCTCGCTTCTTTTCCCCTGGAGATGCGGCCAGGGGAGGAGGGAGAAATGGAGGAGAAAACTGGGGTGGGGGACGTGGGAAAAGATTGGAGGATGAACTTGCGGCCACGTAGACGTCGTCAGGAGGCCGTGTTTCGGTTGGAGATAATGCGTGGTGAGTGCTGCTCCTACGATTTTATTGGTTCTTTTTATCTCATCTCTGAACCGGTTCGTTTACAGATTTGTTTCGCAGATGGGAAAAGGGACTGGTTATCTGAAAAAGATTATCGCTGTCTGAACATGTGAGAAGTTACTCGAGGAAGTTACTCCCTCCAATTCTTTTTACTTCGTATATTAGATTTGGTCAAAGTCAAATTGCACAAAGTTTGATCAAATTTATATAAAAATATATGAACATCTACAATACTAAAATTATATAGTATGAACATACATTTCATGGTGTATATGATAATATTGATTTCATATTGTCAATGTTTATATTTTTTTAATATAAAATAAGTTAAATTCTACAAAGCTTGACTTTGACCAAACCTTATATGCAAACTAAAAAGAAATAAAGGAAGTACTGTACATGACAAAAATGAGGTTCTACCGAGACTTGAACTCGGGTTACTGGATTCAGAGTCCAATGTCCTAACCGCTAGACCATAGAACCTTTTGTGAACTGCAGACCTGACATTAGATTTATATCTTATTGATCTACTCGATTTTTCAGCACCGAACGAAACTGCACAAAGCAAAAAATGTTAATTTACGATGTTTTGCGATAAGAATAGGTGTATAGACGCGCACACACTGACGCCAAATGCATTTCAAGCCGTTCGACAGCTTCTCGCCAAGCCTGAATTTCTACAAATTTTCAAAGGATAGTTAGTGCGATTTTTATTTAGTGTTTGCTTAGCTCAAATGGTAGGAAAGATGACTATAATTTAGTGTTGTGTGTGTGATGCGGGTCATGCTCGAATTGTTTTCCTTTGGCCGGTTACTATTCTTCCCGTTGATGATGCCTTTTCTTTGAGTCATCTCCCGTACTCCCTCCTTCCATCTATATAAGGCCTAATGCGTTTTTTGAGACTAACTTTGACCAAATGTTAGAGCAATAATATATGACATGTAACTTAAATAAAGCACGCCGTCAAATTCGTAAGTGAAAGGAGCTTTCAATGATATAATTTTCATATTATGCATGTCATGTACTATTAATCTTGTCAATAGTCAAGAGCGGTCTTGAAAAACGCATTAGGCCTTATATAGATGGAAGGAGGGAGTACATGAATCATGTGTGTATGTGTTGTACTACCTCCGTCCCAAATTGTAAGATATTTTCGTAGCTAGGCTATGGTTACTGCAAATGTAGAGGGCCAAATAATTGATGATGATATGAAGAACAACTTCATGCTTATTTCAGTGTGTGAAGCCATGAGAGTCTTTAGCCTCTGGGTGCAACTACCTTGAAGATGGTAGTTCAGACTATATTCTACCAATATATATAACGATCTAGCAATATGATTAGCGATGCATGAGTGTGACATTGTTGTTGGAAATCGAAGGCGTAACTTGATCATATGAGTTAGGACAAACAATTACAACATTGATCCTGGGACTGCTATCAAGGTTTAGTGCAAACGCCTACAATCCCAATGCATGACCATGGGCGCTCCGCTATTGATGACCCACAGGTATATGAGATCAATTATAGCATTTTCGATAAGTAAGAGTGTCGAACCCAATAAGAAACAGAAGGAAATGACAAGTGGTTTTCAGCAAGGTAATGTCTGCAAGTGTTAAAATTGTAAGTAACAGAGTAGTTTGATAGAAAAATAATTTGTAACGAGCAAGTAACGATAATAGTAACAAAAGTGTAGTAAGGTAGCCCAATCCTTTTGAGGTAAAGGACATGCCAAAACAGTCTCTTATAATAAGTAAAGCGTTCTTGAGGGTACACGGGAATTTCATCTAGTCACTTTCATTATGTTGGTTCGATTTGTGTTCACTACTTTGATAATTTGATATATGGGTGGACCGGTGCTTAAGTGTTGTTCTTACTTGAACAAACCTCCTACTTATGATTAACCCACACGCAAGCATCTGCAACTACGAGAAAAATATTAAGAATAAATTTTAACCATAGCATTAAACTTTTGGATCCAATCGGCCCCTTACGGAATATCGCATAAACTAGGGTTTAAGCTTCTGTCATTCTCGCAACCCATCATTTAATTAATACTCCACAATGCATTCCCTTAGGCCCAAATATGGTGAAGTGTCATGTAGTCGACGTTCACATGACACCACTAAGGGAATCACAACATACATACTATCAAAATATTGAACACATATCAAGTTCACATGATTACTTGCAACAAGATTTCTCCTGTGACCTCAAGAACAAAAGTAACTACTCACAAGTGATAAACATGCTCAAGATCAGAGGGGTATTAAATAGCATATTGGATCTGAACATATAATCTTCCACCAAAATAAACCATATAGTAATCAACTACAAGATGTAATCAACACTACTAGTCACCCACAAGCACCAATTTATAGTTTCGGTACAAAGATTGAACTAGGGTTTGAGATGAGATGGTGCTGTTGAAGATGTTGATGGAGATTGCCCTCCCCAAGATGGGAGAGTTGTTGGTGATGATGATGACGATGATTTCCCCCTCCGGGAGGAAAGTTCCCCCGGCGGAATCGCTCCGCCGGAGGGCAAAAGTGCTCCCCCAAGTTCCGCCTTGAGACGGCGACGCTCCGTCCCAAAAGTTCTCTCCTTATTTTTTCTAGGCCAAAATGACTTATATACCAGAAGATGGGCACCGGAGGTGGGCTGGACCGAGCACAAACCACCAGGGCGCGCCTGGGGGGCCAGGCGCACCCTGATGTCTTGTTCTCACCAGGTGCCCCCCTCCGGTGGTTATTTGCTCCAGTATTTCTTATTTATTCCATAAAAATTCCACGTGAAGTTTCGGCTTATTTGAAGTTGTGCAGAATAGGTGGCCTGGCATAGCTTTTCCAGGTCCAGATTTCCAGCTGCCGGAATTCTCCCTCTTTGTGTGAACCTTGCAAATTATGAGAAAAAGGCATTATAATTACTCCAAGAAGCATTATTATGCATTAAAACATTATAAATAACAGTAGGTAAACATGATGCAAAATGGACGTATCAAGTCCCCCAAGCTTAGACCTCGTTTGTCGTCAAGCAAAAACCGAAATCGAAAAACATGTCCACATGCTTAGAGAGAGAGAGAGAGAGAGAGAGAGAGAGAGGTGTCGATAAAAACAAAATACAGACATAGAAGCATCATGTAAATTATTATAACAACAACAAACTTAAACATAAAACTTTTATCATAAAGCTTTTATCATGGACTTCTCATGAATAAGTAACAATTCATCACACTATTGAAGTATAAAGCATAAACTCTATTGGAAACCAACAAACTATGTTCTCAGTCAACTTTGCAACTATAATTCATCATCTTTTCAGGAAGGGTCACGTATCGGAGCCTTTAGGCAAGTCCACATACTCAACCATCTTATAGTCTTCTATGATTGCTAACACTCGCCGCATACACATGAGCAAAACGTTTCAACCGGACACATAGAAAGATAGGGGATCATAGTTTCGCCTCCCAACGCACTCACCTCGAGGGTGATGTCAACAATAATAACTCATGCTACCCACATCCAACTGGATATATGTGCCTAGATCTTTCCTCACCACATGATGCTTGCCAAAAGAGAAAATAAAAAGGAATAGAGAGAAAAACTTTGACTCTTTGCATAAAAGTAAATACATGAAAGTAAAAGATAGGCCCTTCGCAGAGGGAAGCAGAGGCTGCCATGCTTTTTTGTTTGTATGCTCAACCCCTTAGCTCAAAAGAACGTCACGTTATATTACCCCTTATGATAGCAACCTTTATTATGCAGTCTGCCGCTTTTATTCTTTGCTATCACAAGTTCGCACAACGCTCAATTTTCTCTTACGCTAAATGATCTAACACTTTTAGAAGCAATTTTTATTGCCTTATTGCATCAATGCCAACTTACTTGAAGGATCTTACTCAATCCTTAGGTAGGTATGGCAGACTCCTGAAAATAAGATTTGGGTTTAGGGGTTTTTGGATGCACACCGATGACAACTTACTTGAAGGATCTTACTTAGTCCTTAGGTAGGTATGGCGGACTCTTGAAAATAAGATTTGGGTTTAAGGATTTTTGGATGCACAAGTAGTATCTCTACTTGGTGCGGAATTTTTGGCTAGCAAAGATGGGGTCAAGCACCACATGTTGAAGGATCTATGACAATATAACTTCTATGTGAATGTGAACAACCATAAATCATTACGTTGTCTTCTTTGTCCAACGTCAAAATTTTGGCATATAATATTTTGATGGGGGCTCACAATCACAAAAGATTTCCAAGATAGTGTATTTGCATGTGAATATTCTCTTCCCTTATTAATTCTTTCATGAATTGCATCATTGACCAATCTATGTTTGTCAATCTACAATAAAATTTTCTACTTATATTTTTCCTTATGTGGTGTTATTACCTACCATAAGATTAGCATATGATCTTTTTCATTTATTTCCTTTCTTTTTATTGCAACATGAAAGTAAAGAAAGCAAAACTCAAACTAAACTTTATTATACATCTCTCACATGATTACAAGTATAGATCACTAAGCAAACTCTCAAAAAGAAAGGATCGAACTAAACTTTTATTCATCTAAAGCAAAAGATAATTATGGATTGAACTAACATAAGTAAAGGCAAAAGATAGTGGAGGTGATACGATACCGGGGCACCTCCCCCAAGCTTGGCGTAAGCCAAGAGGAGTGCCCATACCCGATACTCAATTTTCTTTTAGTGATGAAGAAGGTGGTGGTGGTGATGAAGTAGCGATCTTGGCCTTCATGATCAAGAGATTCTCCAATCTACGAACGACGCTCCGGAGGAAGGTGATGTGCTCTTGTAACAAAATATTTTCACGAATGAGATATTTATTTTGCACACGAACCGTTTCAATCACCCGAAAGGCTTCAATCTCCGTGGGGGTAAGATAATCATAGTAGGGTTTAAGGATATCTTCTTCTTCCTCCTCAGCAGGCTGGGCTTGCTCAACCACCGGCACTTGGTTTCCAATGGCCTCCTTGCTCTTGCTCCCTTTGAGAGGTTCTTTGGGCCCCTCTCTCTTCAGCTCGATCTTCGTCAACCAAGCGTCCTCTTCTACGTTGTTGGTGGAGGGAGAAGACATGAGGCATGGCTTGACATATCTGACCGAAAACAACAAGAAAATAAAATAGAAGATTTCTCCAAGATATGGTGGCCAATAGGTTCGGGGGGTATATAAAGATTTTTTATCTTGGGAAACAAGCAAACAGAAGAAAAACGGAGTCCGGAAGGTACCCGAGGTGGGCACAATCCACCTGGGCGTGCCCCGATGTCTTGTGCCCACCAGGGCGACCTTCTTGGTTGTTTCTTATTTTCCTAATTTTTTTATATTCCAAAATAGACAAAAAATATATTTGCAGATTTTTCAGAGTCCGTTTACTTACCGTATCACGTACCTCCTCTTTTTCACGATTCTCGAGCATTCCAGACGGTTTCTTTTATGTGTTTTTCCGGTGTCATAGTTTGGATAATATTGCTTTCAACATTAATGGGCATACCTGAGATATAATGTTTTATTGGTTGCCCATTAACAACCTTCGGGTTAGTGCCTTCGACATTATTTATTTTGATAGCTCCAGACCGATAAACTTCCTTGATAACATAGGGTCCTTCCCATTTGGAGGAGTTTTCCTGCAAAGAATCTGAAATGAGAGTTGTACAAAAGAACATATTCTACAACTTTGAACTCACGCTTTTGGATTCTTTGCCATCTTTTAACTTTTTCCTTAAATAACTTGGCATTTTCATAAGCTTGGGTTCTCCATTCATCTAATGAGCTGATATCAAATAATCTCTTTTCACTGGCAAGTTTAAAATCATAGTTGAGTTCTTTAATTGCCCAATATGCTTTATGTTCTAACTCAAGAGGCAAATGACAAGCTTTTCCATAAACCATCTTATAAGGAGACATACCCATATGATTTTTATATGATGTTCTATAAGCCCAAAGTGCATCATCTAATTTCTTAGACCAATTCTTCTGGTACCTATTGACAGTATTTTGAAAAATTAATTTTATTTCTCTATTGCTAAGTTCAACTTGACCACTAGACTGAGGATGATAGGGTGATGCAATTCTATGGTTAACATCATACTTGACACGCATTTTACGGAAGGCACCATGAATAAAGTGTGAACCACCATCAGTCATTAAATATCTAGGGACTCCAAACCTTGGGAAAATAACTTCTTTAAGCATTTTAATAGAGGTGTTGTGATCATCACTACTAGTTGGAATAACTTCTACCCACTTAGTAGCATAATCAACAGCAACCAAAATATGAGTATACCCATTAGAGGAAGGAGATGGTCCCATGTAATCAAATCCCCAAACATCAAATGGTTCAACAACAAGTGAATAATTCATAGGCATTTCTTGATGTTTACCGATATTACCTATTCTTTGACATTCATCACAAGATAAGACAAACTTACGAGCATCCTTGAAGAGAGTAGGCCAATAAAACCTAGATTGCAATACCTTGTGAGTATGATGTAGGGTAGAACCCTAATGGCCCGATCTTTCACGAAAGGAGCGGATCTCGCGAAGAACACGAGGAACACGAGGGGGAAAATGAGGGAAATCATGAGGGGAAACACGAGAGAATCACTCAACCAACAAGAAATAGTCACACATGTGCTAGATCCTCGAAACACAAAGAGATACACGATCCAAATCCAACAAAGGACGATACATAGGGAACCGGTTCTTCTCCGTGAGGAGGTCTTGAATCCACAAGGGGATCTTCCCGTAAAGGGGTCTTGAATCCAAGGTGGATCTTCTCCGAAGAGGGGCCGCGGTCTCTCTCAAGGAGTAGATCCGATATGGATGAGCGAAGCTCTATCTCTCAAATGAGCTATCACAAAGCTACCCTAGAAAGGAGGAGGTGGAGGAGTATATATAGTCTAGGTCCACAAAGGGGTAAGTGAGGGGCGAAAGGGTACATGGGCTTTGGCCCGAGTGTCTGCGCGCAGGCAGGGCCGGAAGTTCCGGGGACGGCTAGAAGGTCCGGGCGTCGGAGGTTCCGGGCGAAGGTCCCAGTAGGGTCCGGGCTATCCAGAGAGTTGGCACACTCTCGGACGGCTTCGGTGCAGCAGGGCCGGAAGCTCCGGGATGGCCGGAAGTTCCGGGCAGCGGCCGGAAGTTCCGGGCTTTCCAGAAGCTTTTCCAGGCTTCTTCTTCCTTCTCTTCCACGCTTCCCTCGCGGATGGTGTAGGTGATCCTTGGCGCTTGCACTCCTCCTCGTCATCCGTGAAGCTCCGACAATACCTATGCATGCACGATGGAGGGTCAAGTAGTATACCATCCTCGAAGGGGTCAAGTGAGCACGTGTAAAGGAGAGGATTCACCTTTATGTATGTGAAGTAGATGTTGCACGTGTCACTTGCCGAATGAACTCTTGACATGGTGATGTCCATAGGATGCTCCGCATCATCTCCTCCCCCTTGGGAAAGATCCGACCTTGGATCGAAATCCAAATCACCATGGGAAAGAGATGGCGCGCCGTGTAGTAGTGGTCGATCACCAAGTTCTCGTCATCTTGAAGCTTGAAATGGGCATTCTCCAATGTCGCATTGTCTCGTGATTCCTTCAAAAGGAGCAAGGAGAACAAAAACTTGGAAAAATAAATGCGGTTAGCATTAGTGCAAAACCAAGCATTCAAGAGGTGATTCACCCAACAAGTGTTGTCATCAAGCATAGCATATGGTGTGACAAAGGATTGTGACATGGCATGCAAGCACATAAATTAAGCACAAAGAAGGACATCATGGAAACAAGCATGTGAATGTGAGGTAGTGATGCAAATATGTGTGACAAGAGAAGAAGCATCTACCTCAAGTTCATAGTAAGCATTCACAAATTGCTCAATGAAAGGTCTATGGTAGGCATAGGAATCATTCACAACACCAAATAAAATGAAGTGTCTAAACACATGTGTCAAGTGCAAGACAATCCAAGCATAACGTGAATTGGGTGTAGTGAATATCGTGTGGCACTCAACACAATAGAAAGAGCAATTGTCCATCATGTGTGAGGCAATCAAGTCAAGGATAGTAATCGAGTCGTGCAAGCTAGTAGTGCGAAGATGCAACATACTAGAGGAAATCATGGCAATCATGTCATGTGAGCAAATAATAAGCATAGGCAATGCACATGACATATTGCAAGCGCGAACACAAAGCAAGATCATAGTATAATCATAGGCATGGGGCACAAAGCAAATATGGCAATAACAAGTTATATCTCCACCAAGCTTGCAAATACACATACAAGTAGTAGAATCAATCATCATGTGTAATGCAAAGCATGGGTCACGAATGCATGGCAAAAGCATAGTAATGAGCATAACATGCAAAGTGAACATGGCAAGATGGGCATAGAATATTTAGTGGACAATAACCCATAGCCAAGTGAGGGTCATGTAGAAGAAATGTGCGAAGACTTCGTGTGAAGAGAGCGGTGGGGAAATGCAATCCATGGGATCCCAAGTCATCATTGCTCTCTAGAGCTCGTTTTGTCAACTCGTGGGATTGCGAGGTTGACAGGAATTCATGGGTACCTACACAAAAGAGACACAAACCAAAGAAATTGTGCGTGTGGTAGATGTACACATCATCCATCATGATGTGTATGTGCACGTGTGAGTTAGCACAAGATAAGCATTCGTCAAAGAAATTTGATGCATGGTATAAGAACATGTCATCCATCATGAAAGAATAGTTATTGTGTATGACATGATGGGGATGCAAATTGTGCATACAAGTATTGGGATCATGCAATGGATGTGAGTGATCAAAATCTCCTAAAATGTATGAGGAAACTATGGGGGTCTCCTCATGAGCAATAATGGAAACATCATATGGAGAAAATGGACAATATCCAAAACAATGCATATCCGAAGCTAGGTGGTCATGGCATGGCATATGAGATAAATGATGCAAAGGGAGCATATCAATATCATCACACGAGAAACAAATGCCAATAACCATGGGCTTGTCATCTATGCCATAAGTGCAAATTGGGTTAATGTGAATGGCATATGCATAGTCACTATGAAGAGATTGCAAATATGACATATGATTGATCTCATGCATAGCATATGACAAGTCAAGCGGATTGGCAAACATGATGTGACCGAGAGAATTAGCCCAAGAAATCCTATGTAACATGACATCACAACTAATAGACTCCACATGGCAATCATCATACTCATCATAAATGGGTAAATCATCGCATGGGGAAATCATACTAGCATGAAGCATGTCAATAGGGGGATCAACATCATGCAAGCAATCAATGTCATGAATGTCCACTAGTGGGACTAGAGCATCACCTTCACCTATGTTACCTTGTTCATTCCACTCAAGTGGTGTAGGTGAGGTGGGAAAGACCAAATGGTGGTCATCATAATCAACTTGATGGAACCATGTGGGGGTGCATCATATTCCACCATGGCCATCGTCTTGTCCAAAGGTAGGACGTAGTCGTCGTGAATCAGCGCGTCATCATATATGGGACCTAGCACCAAATGAGAAGACACAATAGAGGTAGAGGTCAAGTCGTTAGTGTTAAAAGTGGCCTCACATGACCTATCAACTATCTCACTCTCTCTATGTGGTGGTTCACTCACTCCCTCAAAATAGGTGCACTCAAACTCACATATGGCGGAGTCACTCATCTCACTCAAGAGGTGGGGGTTGTGGCTCTCCTCACATGGGAATAGTGGAAACACATCATACATGGGGCTAGTGGTGAAATCACTCTCACTCTCAATATGGTGGCTAAAGTCACTCAAGTCATCACATGTCGCCGTGGTCGAAGGGAAAATCCCATGCTCAACCGTCTCGTAGTTGTCGTCGTGGATGAAGGCCGAAGATGGCACAACATCACTCTCGCCGTGGATGAAGGCCGAAGATGGCACATCATCACTCTCGCCTCCTAAGATGGAAGCATCATCCTTGCTCGCCACCTTGTCGCTCGCCTTCAAAGCTTGGTCCTTGAGGGTCTCCGTAGTCGTACTCGTCGCCTCACCGTCTTGAAAAAGAGTCATGGAGGACTCGGCATCATCAATGCCACAAAGAGGGATGGCTTCGAACTTGGGAGTAGCATCTTGGAGCTCGTCGGGCTTGGACATCGTGGTGGTACTAGCCTCATGCTCGTTCTCATGGAGCTTAGTCGTCGCGAAGTGAGCTTGGGGTAGAGAAACTTTGGCCTTCATGAGTTCTTGTTCCGCCTTGAGAGCACCAATGTAGTTGTCGTCGAGGGACTTGTAGTTCTCGAGGAAGATCGTCTTGGAGATGTCGTTGTGCAATCCCATCATGAAGTGGAACTTCATCGGAATGGGGTCGTCCACGCCGGCTCGTCGCAAGGCAATCTTCATCTCCTTGAAGTACTCGTCGATGGACCTGGATCCTTGGATGGTGTTCTCCAATTGGCGTTGAAGTTGTTCCGTGTAGGTTGGAAGCACAAACTCTCGCCACAAAGCTCTCTTCGTCTTGGGCCAACTCATGTCGTAGCTCTCCGAAGGTGTGTGAAGCCACCATGTGGACGCGTAGTCGTGGAAGTTCCTTGTGGCGCACTTCACTTGATCTTCGGGAGGGACTTGATGTAGCTTGAGGTAGTCGTCCATCAAACGCTCCCACTCGAGATACTCCTCGGGTTCTTGAGTCCCATAGAAAGGAATCATGTGGTCGATGTCGAGGTCGTAGTAGCTCGTGGAAGTCGCGGACTTGAGCTTGGGGAGGTTCTCTTGAGCATAGTCTTGAGGTGCTTGTTGGCGAAGATGCCATATATCCGAAGGCGAAGATGCCTTGAAGTCGCTTGACGAAGATGCCAAAGTGGTTGGTGTAGCCGTAGCTCCGTCTTGGTGGTGCTTGTCTCGCGGTCTTCTCTTGTGGTCATGAAGTTTGGACTTGGCGTGAAGTAGGGCTTGTTGCGACTTGTAGGTAGGCGCATCTCGAGCATCTTCATGATGATGTTGTCGTTGTTGTGCTTTAGCTCGATGTAGATGTCGTTCGTCGTCGTCGTGCACATGTTGCTTGGAGGTGACTTGCCCTTCCTGACGAGGTGGATCACAAACGTGATGGTGGTCGCCATGGAGATGTGGACGAGGACGACTTGCGCTTGCATCATTTTTGCGCTCCGAAGACTTGTGACTTGAACATCGCTGCCTTGAGGATGATGAAGGGGAAGAATGGTTGATCAACAAGGTCCGAATCTCCTCCATCCTTGCATCTTGCTCCACCTTTTGTGCAGAAAGCTTGTTGTTGCTGTAGTTGTACACTCCACCGTTGTTGTGGAAGACCAGAGATGAAATGCCTTGCCTATCCATCACAAGATTCGAGCCAATATGAGTGGAGAAAGAGAAGAACGAATACCAAATGTACCTTGACCGAAGTTGAAAGTGGATCAATGATCACTCCAATGTGGACAAGGAAATAGCACAATTGGTACCAATTCTTGTCGGTTTCTCACACCTACACAAATAAGGCTTATGGTGGAGCTCGGTGAGGATAGTGGCACAAATATTTTTATGCAAAATGTTAGCAAGAGTCAATAATGTTGAAAGAGATTCACAAATTCGCAAGTGAAACAAGTAGACCAATAGCAATATGTGGCACATAGAAACACACACACACGAATAGATAAATGGGGTCGTGCAACCAAGGAATAAGCTCAAAATGTGGAATCCACAGAAAATGCTCTTGTTGCAAAACTCTAGAGAGACGCTAGCACGATTGCTCAATAGGCGGATACGACACTTGTGCACAACCTGTAGGAGACAAAAATGCAACGACTTCTATCCCAAGTATGCTATGTATATATGGTTCCCGGTGTTATGATCCAAGATGATCTTATATGACAATGTGGTATGATGCTATGGCACTTGCTTACAAGCTTCTTTGCTCTTTCTCTTTTGCTTAAAACTTTACTCTTTTTTTGTATGGCCACTTTTGCAGAATGCACAAACCAAGATAGCTATTTTGTATATGCGGGAACAAACTTGAGGCACACGAGATGATATGATAACAAGATGATACCTATGGTATGGTATGTATGCAATGGGAGGTGTAGCTCGATGATCACTAATGTGCACAAGTAACATTGCCGGCAATACTCAAATGGCTAGTCTCGATAGGCAAGTGACGCAAAATGGGCTAGGGGTTATCAATGCAATGGCAAGGGAATATACAATGGAGGGATACCATGATACCAAGATGATATGGAGGTTAACGTCCTTGTCGATGATGAGTGGCGGTGATCTTGATGGAGATACCAAGATGATGGAGACTCGTCCCTAAGTAGCCGAAACACCTTAGGAAATGGAAAAACCACGAACTCAAAATCTCAAATGTCAAAATGGTGGTAGCGGGATGCGGAGGTGGTGTTGCGGAAGCTCAATGGGATTGCGACAATGCAATGATGGGTTATGCGAGTAGGCAATGCGGAAGTGGAGGGTTATTGGGTTATGTGAGTCGGAGTTGGAAGCACGGTCCCTAAGTAGCCGAAACACCTTAGGAGACACAACTCACAACACAAACAAAATTGGGTTAGGTTGGGATGGAAGAAGTGTATGGTTGGTAAGCCTATGCGGAAGTTATGGTGGTGGTGGTAGTTGATGAAGAAGCAACCGTCCCTAAGTATCCTAGACACCTTAGGAGACTCAAATCACTCCTCAAGCAACCATATATGCGACAGGGAACAAAATTGGTTAGGTTGCGGAAGTCGATGGTGGTGTAGTGGATGATGTGGTGGAAGGCCTAGGCAAAGATGCCAAAATTCCAAAAATTTGATGGTGTCAAAAGGTGGTGAAACCAAGGTGAGGTCCTTGGGCACGTCGATAGCTTCTAAACAAGCCAAAGAACACTCAAATCGGAGTTCGGAGTGAAAAGTTGTGATGAAAACGGTGAAGAAGGCTGATGCTGAAATTCGGTGTAATGTTTCGGGTTAGGCCGGAAGTTCCAGACGTAGGGCCGGAAGTTCCAGGCTCCGGAAGTTCCGGGGGGTTGCCGGAAGTTCTGGGGGTTGCGGAAAAAGTCTCGGGGAAGCCGGGGGATTTTGGGTAAACTCTCTGTTTAGCCCGGAAGTTCCGGGGTAAGGACGGAAGTTCCGGGGGACGGAAGTTCCGGGGGAGTCCGGAAGTTCCGGGGGTCGTGGAATTTCTTCCGGGATGAACCCTAAATTCCAGATCTGAGAATGGGGGCGGAAAAACTTGATTTCTAAGGTCAAAATTGGGAAGATTTTGTGGATAGAAATGGGGGAAAAGAAGGGGAAATGCTAGATCCACTTGAAACCAAGCAAATCCATGGATCAAAATCAACAAAACATCATCAAACCAACAAATCACAAAAAAATTGGGGCTATTTTTGGTGGGGATTTTCAAAATTGGGGAAGAACACAACAAAATTAGGCTAGAAAACGAAGAGGGGAGGCTCCGAAATCATGATCAACGTGGCTCTAGATACCAAGATGATGCAGGGTAGAACCCTAGTGGCCCGATCTTTCACGAAAGGAGCGGATCCCGCGAAGAACACGAGGAACACGAGGGGGAAAACGAGGGAAATCACGAGGGGAAACACGAGAGAATCACTCAACCAACAAGAAATAGTCACACATGTGCTAGATCCTCGAAACACAAAGAGATACACGATCGAAATCCAACAAAGGACGATACATAGGGTAACCGGTTCTTCTCTGTGAGGAGGTCTTGAATCCACAAGGGGATCTTCCCGTAAAGGGGTCTTGAATCCAAGGTGGATCTTCTCTGAAGAGGGGCTGCGGTCTCTCTCAAGGAGTAGATCCGATATGGATGAGCAAAGCTCTATCTCTCAAATGAGCTATCACAACGCTACCCTAGAAAGGAGGAAGTGGAGGAGTATATATAGTCTAGGTCCACGAAGGGGTAAGTGAGGGGCGAAAGGGTACATGGGCTTCGGCCCGGGTGTCTGCGCGCAGGCAGGGCTGGAAGGTCCGGGCACCGGAGGTTCCGGGCGAAGGTCCGGGCTATCCAGAGAGTTGGCACACTCTCGGACGGCTTCGGTGCAGCAGCGCCGGAAGCTCCGGGATGGCCGGAGGTTCCGGTGGCCGGAAGTTCCGGGCAGCGGCCGGAAGTTCCGGGCTTTCCAGAAGCTTGTCCAGGCTTCTTCTTCCTTCTCTTCCACGCTTCCCTCGTGGATGGTGTAGGTGATCCTTGGCACTTGCACTCCTCCTCGTCATCCGTGAAGCTCCGACAATATCTATGCATGCACGATGGAGGGTCAAGTAGTATACCATCCTCGAAGGGGTCAAGTGAGCACGTGTAAAGGAGAGGATTCACCTTTATGTATGTGAAGTAGATGTTGCACGTGTCACTTGCCGAATGAACTCTTGACATGGTGATGTCCATAGGATGCTCCGCATCAGAGTAGTTCTGTCTCCCGCACGATGTCCTCCATAAGCTTCAGAGTGACATTTCTGTAGGATTTTTCCCTGTTCATGCTCAGGTACACAACATCTAATAATACCATCTACTCCTTCTTTATAAAGATGTGGGTCATCCGAAAAGTAATGTCTTAAATCATAGAAGATTTTTTTTTGTTTTGTTGGTATGTGAAACTAGGTGGTAAATATTTATCAACAATGTAATTAGCATAGTTAGCATACCAATGAGTGTTATGAGAAACATTTATTGCAGCTAACTGCTCATCAGAAAAACTATTATCAATAGGTAGTGGGTCATCAAGAATATTTTCAAGCCTAGACAAGTTATCAGCCCGGGGTTCTCTGCTCCTTTTCTATCAGTGATATGCAAATCAAATTCTTGTAGAAAGAGAACCCATCGAATAAGTCTAGGTTTGGCATCTTTCTTTTCCATAAGATATTTTATAGAAGCATGATCGGTGTGAACAATAACTTTAGAGTCAACAATGTAAGATCTAAACTTATCACAAGCAAACACCACTGCTAGAAATTCTTTTTCAGTAGTAGCATAATTTCGTTGTGCACTGTCTAGAGTTTTACTAGCATAATGAATAACATTTAGTTTGTTATCAACTCTTTGTCCTAGAACAACACGAACAACATAATCACTAGCATCACACATAGTTTCAAAAGGCAAGTTCCAATCAGGTGGTTGAACAATAGGTGCAGAAATTAAGGCTTTCTTGAGTGTTTCGAAGGCTTCTAAACAATCATTATAAAAAACAAAAGGAATATCCTTTTGCAAAAGATTTGTAAGAGGCCTAGAAATTTTAGTAAATTCTTTGATAAATCTCCTATAGAAACCAGCATAACCAAGGAAACTACGGATACCTTTGATATCTTTAGGACATGGCATTTTCTCAATTTCATCAACCTTAGCTTTGTCCACCTCAGTACCTCTTTCAGAAATTTTATGGCCCAAAACAATACCTTCGTTAACCATAAAGTGGCACTTCTCCCAATTCAAGACAAGATTTGTTTGCTCACATCTCTGCAAAACTCGATCAAGATTGCATAAACAATCATCAAAAGACTTCCCATAAACGAAAAAGTCATCCATGAAAACCTGAACAATCTTTTCACAAAAGTCAGAGAATATAGCAGTCATACATCTTTGAAAGGTAGCAGGTGCATTGCATAAACCAAAAGGCATACATCTATAAGCATAAGTTCCAAAAGGACAAGTAAACGTGGTAGGTTGAGAAACATGTATTTGTGAAAAACTAGAATATCCATCAAGGAAGCAAAAATGTGTGTGCTTAGATAATATTTCTAGCATTTGATCAATAAAAGGCAGAGGGTAATGATATTTTCTAGTTGCTTGGTTTAATTTTCTAAAATTAATTACCATTCTATAGCCTGTAACAATTTTTTGTGGAATAAACTCATTCTTATCATTAGGAACAACAGTAATACCTCCCTTCTTAGGGACACAATGAACATGACTTGCCCATCTACTATCAACTATAGGATAGATTATACCTGCTTCCAGAAGTTTTAATATTTCTGTTCTTACCACTTCTATCATCTTCGGATTTAACCGACGTTGGTGAACAACAACGGGTTTAGCATCAGGTTCCATGTTAATCTTGTGCTGACATAGAGTGGGACTAATGCCCTTAAGATCATCAAGAGTATATCCAATAGCAGCTCGGTGCTTCCTTAGCACTTTCAATAATCTTTCTTCTTCATGTTCTGAAAGGTTAGCACTAATAATAACAAGATATATCTTCTTCTCATCAAGATAAGCATCTTTCAAAGTGTCTGGAAATTGTTTTAATTCAAACACAGGATCACCTTTAGGTGGAGGAGGACCTCCTAGAGTTTCAATAGGCAAATTGTGTTTCACCAGAGGACGCTGTTCAAAGAAAATCTTATCTATTTCGTTTCTTTCATGCATATGCAAATCATTTTCATGGTCTAGCAAATATTGTTCTAAAGGATCAATAGGAGGTACAACAATAGAAGCAAGACCAATTATTTCATCCTTACCAGGCAATTCTTTTTATGTGGTTTTCTACTAAACTTGGAAAAATTAAACTCATGAGGCTCATCACCAAAGCTGACACCGACAGTTTGTTTCTCACAATCTATTTTAGCATTAACGGTGTTCAAGAAAGGTCTACCAAAGATAATGGGACAAAAGTCATCTTGTGGGGAACCAAGAACAAGAAAAGCAGTAGGATATTTTTTCCCCACACAAGACTTCAACGTCTTTAACAATCCCAATTGGTGATATAGTATCTCTATTGGCAAGTTTAGTAACATCTATCTCTTCTATTTCAGCGGGTGCTATGTCATTCATAATTTCTTGATATAAGGTAAACGGAATAGCACTCACGCTAGCACCTATGTCACATAAACCATGATAACAATGATCTCCTATTTTAACTGAGACAACATGAATTCCAACAACGGGTTTGGCAATTGCTATGTTTATCCTTTTATCCTTTTTATTAGGCTTGGCAATTCTAGCAGCTTCATCACAGAAGTAAATAGCATGCCCATCTATATTTTCTTCCAGGAGATCTTTAACCATAGCAACACTGTTCTACCTTGATTTGTTCAGCTGGCTTAGGTATTTTAATATAACTTTTGTTGACCACAGTTGAAACTTTAGCATGTTCCTTCATCCTAATAGGGAAAGGTGGTTTCTCAATATAAGCAGTAGGAACAACTGGATCAACATTATAAATAATAGTTTCATCTTTAGCTATTACCGGTTCTTTATTTTCTTCTATAGGTGGGTGATATTTAAACCACTTATCTTTAGGGAGATCAACAAGAGTAGAAAAAGATTCACAAAAGGTGGCTACTATCTCAAAGTCGAGTCCATATTTAGTGCTAAACTTTTGAAAAGCATCGGTATTCATAAAAGATTTAACACAATCACACTTAAGCTTAATACCCGACTCTTTACCTTCATCGAGTTCCCAATCTTCAGAGTTGCGTTTAATTCTTTCCAAGAGATCCTACCAGAATTCAATAATCTTCTTCATAAAAGAACCAACACAAGAAGTATCAAGCATGGATCGATCATTACGAGAAAGCCGAGCATAAAAATTCTGGATAATAATTTCTGTTGAGAGCTCATGATTAGGGCATGAATATAACATTGACTTAAGTCTCCCCCAAGCTAGAGCGATACTTTCTCCTTTACGAGGACAAAAATTATATATATAATTCCGATCACAATGAACTAGGATGCATAGGATAATTTTTTGGTGAAACTCCAAGCAATCGATTCCAATTCCAAGATCCAATATCATCGCATAGCCTATACCATGCCAATGCTTTTCCCTTCAAAGATAAAAGGAAAACCTTCTTCTTAACTCCATCTCCGGGTAAACCTACAAGCTTAAATAATCCACAAGTTTCTTCCACATATATTAAGTGCATATCAGGATGTTCGGTTCCATCTCCTGCATAAGGATTAGCTAGCAGTTGTTCTATCATACCCGAAGGAATTTCATATTCAATATTTTCAGTAGGTGCAGTGGGTTGAGGGGTAAATAATTGTGGTTCCGATCGAGGTGAAGATACCACGAACAAACCCCTCAAAGGATTGTTCTCCATAGTAACAAGTGACAATAAATTTCAGCACGTAGTAATAATTTTTCCTTACCAATTTCCACTTACCAAGAGCGCTTCACTCCCCGACAACGGCGCCAGAAAATAGCCTTGATGACCCACAAGTATATGGGATCAATTGTAGCCTTTTAGATAAGTAAGAGTGTCGAACCCAACGAGGAGCAGAAGGAAATGAAAAGTGGTTTTCATCAAGGTACACTACAAAAAAAAGACACACCCGTGACATTTAGGGTCGGACGAATTTTTTTCCTGTCATGCTTATGAAACTTCTATGACGATAATTGTGACAAAACCCGGTATCATCATAGATGTGGTGGGCTCCTACTTCTATGACAAAAAATCATGACAGGAAATGGGCTTTTCGTCCTGGGCGGGCCGGAGACACAGCTGAATGACATTCTTTGGGCCGTCCATGACGGAAAAAACCATGGTAGAGGCGAGGGTGAGGAAAATATCGGAGAGTTCCCGGTTACGGTGGGTGGTCGGGGGCCGAGCGATGAGTTTTTCTCTCGTACACATACGCGCGTGGGTGCGAGGTGTTGGGCTCTAACTAAACCCGAGCGAGGCATTCGCCTACTGAACCCAAGTGATTACACTGCAGGCTACGCGTTACTGAACTCGAGCGATCGATCGATCTGACTGTTAACTGACCCGATCAAGCGATTCCTTCGCTACTGTTGCTAACTGAAGCCGATTGAACCTGCTGCCTCTTGATGAACAGTGGGTGTTGTTGGCGGTTGGATGAACAGTTCCCGGTGGGGGGGTTGGATGAACAGGACCTCGTGGTAGTAGAGGCCGTTGCCGCTGGATGAATAGGACCGCGATCGAGCCGGTTGGGGGTGGATGTACAAGACCCCGTGGAGGGCTGGATGAACAGGACCCCGTGGAGGGCAGGTTGAATAGTAGCCGGTGGAGGGCTGGATGAACAGTAGCCCATTGAGGGGTGGTTGAATAGGACCATGTGGAGAGGGTTGGTCGAACTGTAGCCGGTGGAGGAGCGGTGGAGGCTGGATGAACAGGAGCCCATGGATGAACAGTAGTTGGTGGAGGCAGGAGGGAGACGTCATGGATGAACAGTAGCTGGTGGAGGCTGGAGGAGGTCGACGGTGGATGAACAGTAGCCCGTGGACACTGGAGAAGGTCGACGGTGGAGATGAACAGTAGCCCGTGGAGTCCCGTTTTATGGTACGCCACACCCCTCCCGATGAATAAGACCCCCGTTTCGACCGTAGCGCTCCAACACAACTCCATCTCCTCTGTTTTGTGGTACGCCACACCCCTCCCGATCAATAGGACCCCGTTTCGACCGTAGGAGGTCGAAGAGAAGTCTATTTCCTCCGTTTTGCGGTACGCCACACCCCTCCCGGTGAACATGATCCTGTTTCGACCATAGGCCGTCGAACACAAGACCATTTCCTCCGTTCTGCGGTACACATGCCTCGTTTTGATTAGCTATTCTGTCCAAGCCGGTTGGCTCCTGATGAACAACACGCATTTTGTTGCCTCCCGATGAACACGACAACGTAGTTTCTCCGTTCCGACCCAGCCGGTTGGCTGCCGATGAACAGGACACCGTCGCTGCCTCTCCATGTACTCGAGTTGTGGCCGCACGTATGCATGAGTAGGCGTTCGAGACCCCACATGTATGTACGTACATGGCCGTATTTACTTTCTTGCACCCTGGCTGTATGTACGTGTACATGCTACGTGCGCACCTCTAATACGACACGTGCCCTTCCTTACTCGGCCATGATTCATCGTTGCAGCCTACAGACAGACCGATCGACCAGTATGTACGTACACATTCGCGACCAGAATGACAACGCTATGTATGCTTCGACCAGGTGGGTCCCGACTATCAGGGAGGATAATGAGGCACTTCCTTGCATGCGAAGATGTAGCTGGTGGGTCCCAGCAGTCAGGGGGAAATGTTTTTTTCACGAAATATGGTGGCCCGTCCGATGGGTCCCTGCTGTCAGGTGGAGGAATCATTATTTTGCACGTAATAAGGAGACACTTCCTTGCTGCAGCCGTGGACCCAGCTGTCAGCCTCTCCACATATTACTACTGCAGGATACTACTAACGCGACACTACGATCAGAGACCCTTTGCCGAAACTGTGTGCGATGCAATAATCACAAACGGTGGTGTAAAAAACCCGTCAAAAAGGTGCAAAACGTTTGCAATGGCGGAGTCATCAAACACGGTTCAGATTTTAGTTGCGTGTGCGATGCAGGACACATAGTTACTCCATTCAAACTGTCCGCGATGAGGCAGAACAGCAGAAACGAGCAGCCATAACAATGTGTGTGCGATGTAGGACACACAGTTAATCCATTCGAACTGTTTGCGATGAGGTAGAACAACAGAAACGGGCAGCCATATCAATGTGTGTGCGATATATGACATACGGTTAACTCGGATGAACTGTTTTCGATTAGGGAACACAAGAAATGGTTTAACTTAACAAGATGTGTGTGATATGCAGCATACAGTTCACATGGATGAACTGTTTGCGATGAGCCAAAAGAACACAAACGAGTCATGTAAACAAGATGTGTGTGATACATGGCAAACAACTGACTCGGATGAACTGTTTGCGATGAGAAATTACAACACAGACAGTCAATGCAGTTACTTCGTGTGCAATTCTGTGTGTACGAAAAACTTTGGAAAATGCAAACTAGTTGCTTGCGGTGGCAGAGTATCACACACGATGCGTCTGCGAGTACTCATGTGCGATGATTAGTATGTTACACATACGTTTCCTTATGTTAACATGTGTGTGAATTTGCAATATGGACAGTTAATATGCAAATGCCTTCTGGTCGTCGGGCACACGCTTAAACTCAATGAACTGTGTATGATAGTAATACTTTCCATGAAAATTTATGAACTTGGGTAACAATATTTGAGTAACATATATATAGTGGTTACACTATTCGACAAAAGGAGGATCTTCATAACACGGTTTTGACAACCATATGGCCCACATCTACATACTTAACATAGTAACAACTATAACATTTTAAGAGGCTAAGGGCCAACAACCATATGGTCCATATCTACATACTTAACATATATAGTAACAGCTAGCACATTTTAAGAGGCTGAGGGCCAACAACCACAACTATCCACTGGAAGCAGCTTGATCACGGCGACTTGGCATCTCGTCAATGAAAAGGAAGAGCCCTCCTGTGCCTTGGTAGATCATGAGTAGAACAGTGTTGCCAATTTTCCAATACGGATGCATTGCCACGAGAAGCGAGAACTTGTTAATTTGAATGGTTCCATTTCTGCAGGAAATGGAGTACCTTGCAATCACTTTGGCATTATTAGCAGGCACAAGTGTAATTCGACCACGCCGGGAAATCGATCCAGGAACTGCTACAGGGGGCAATTTCTGTTGACATGTAGAATAAAAAACAATTGCAACGTATTGTTGAAGATATATATAGTTTATGAGCATCAACATTAAAATAAGACTTTTTACCAGCGTTTTGTGCACACAATTGGTCTTGTTCAATGTGTGCACCATAGGTCTAATTAATCCCATCCAAAATCCAGCATTCATACACTGTGCTATCTCTGTCAGATTATCAACAAAGTTTATGACATGCTTCAAGTCCTTCCAGTGAAATTTGGTACGCTTAGTAACATAGAGATCATTCACTATGCATCCAACATATCTTGCTTAAAAGGTGGAAAGGTATTATCTATTCAGAACATGGCAGAAGAATATATAGTGCGCATAAATTGGTAAATATAATTTGTTACTGCCTAGGAACAGAGTCAGAATATGATATCACAATTGGTTGCTTAAATAGTGATCAATTGGTTGCTTAAATAGTAATATGACAACTAGGAGAAAGTTGAAAGGACACTAACCTCGATCAGACTTTGATCGGCTGATGACATTGGGGAAGTAAACATCCATGTTAATTAGAGCAGGCTGTGGTGCACGCACTAGAATTTTATTGCCAGCTTTCAGTTCATAACACTTAGACATTTTTCTCCAAAGGTCCGCATTAAAATAGGAGCGACCATCTTTATCAAGTTTTACGCTAACCGTCATTGTAAATCCATGCTGCGTTGTCAATATGACATCCTAGGAGTCATCAGCAAAGTAAAGCCCAAGATTTCCTTCTACTCCTGTTCTTGCAAAGCAAGGGATGTACTGCTTGAAATGAAAATTAAGATCGTAAGATATATTGAAATAACAGAGCAAGATGCAAATATGGGAGTAACTGATAGAACAGATCCATATATATAGATGAAAGCAAAGTACAAAAATATAGAATTAAAAATAGATAATTAATGTAACAAAGATTTGATGCAAATATATAGATAATGTAGCAAAAGACGGTATATGTTCACAAATTTAGGCCATGCCAAACGTGGTAGGTTGAGATTGAACACACCGAGTGCTCCCTGAAGTCATCCGGAATGGTGAGATAGAACTTCTTTCCGACTGGCCATGACTACAGTTGCCCGATTTGTGCTCGCACTGTGGACACATGAATGAACACCCACAAATCAGCTAGAACAAAAATGATCCCATGGCGATCTCCACCGGTTGATTAACAACGGCGGACGGACTACGATAAGAGATGAGTGAATATTTCACTAATTAAGTTGATTACCTTCTCCATGAGAAAAATTCCCGGCCCAATCCCGCAGAAAACCCCAGTCGACCAGAGTCTAGAATGTCGGTGGAGATAGGCGGCGAAAAGCGGTGGAGGTAAAATCCGGTGCCGTTTGGAGCACGACCTACGCCCGCCGCCAACAGCCGACGAGCTTAGGGTGCAGAGTTGTGGAGGAGTCCGCGGCGAGTGAGTGGGGACGAAGTGGGTGAGGGTTTTCTTTTCCTTTTGCATGTGTGAGTGAACACACACGGTTCGCAGAGGCGACGGAGATGAATCGTGTGCGATAGTAAATCACCGAGATTGAATGGGAATCCAAATTTCCTTTGTCCTTCATCCATGAGTTTTTTTTTTCTACGATGAACGTAAACCCTACTAACCACCGTGTTCAAATTTGACACTTTTCCGAGTTCATTTACAATATTTAGGGGATTCTATGCATTTTGTAGGCATTAGCGCACGTAATTCCAATTCAAATAATCGGTGCATGAAAGGGTGCACAAGAACGGTCTGGAAAAACCATACTCGTGGTATTTAGTAATTTCTCAAGCATTTTACAAGGAATGGGCAGATATTTAAATGGAATGCATGGCAATAGTCAACCACAAACGCGTCATTTACTGGATTATCAACTATTGAACAATGAAATATGTGCTTGAAAAACATGACGGCTGGCACGGTGCCATGGTATGGCCTCACCGTGCCCTGGTTAAAAGCTAAGAAGGTTTGATTTATGTCGTCATGCATGCCCTTCATAAATCAAACCATCACCGAGGAAGGTCAATGCTTTCGAGAGGGAAATCACCAAGATTGAAGGGGTATCCAAATTTCCGTCCTAGTTTGTCATTCAGTTTTTTCCCAACAATCAACATACCACCTCAAATGCAACATGTTCAAATTTGAAATTTTTCTGAACTCCTTTACCATATTTAGGGGATTATGTGCATTTTCCAGGCATTAATTATGCACATAATTCAAATTCGAACAATCGGTGCATGAAAAGGTGCACAAGAACGGTCTGGAAAACCATGCTCGTGCTATTTAGTACATTCTCATGCCTTTTACAAGGAATGGGCAGATATTTCAAGGAAATGTGTGGCAATAGTCAACCATAAATGCGCAATTTACTGGGTTAACAACTATACAAAAATGAAATACATGCTTGGAAAAACATGACGCCTAGTGTGGTGCCATGGTATGACCTCACCATGCACTGGTAAAAATGTCGTCATGCACGCCTTTCATAAAACGGGCCATCACCGAGGAAGTTTGATGGTTTCGAGGGGGAAATCACCAAGATTGAAGGGGGATCCAAATTTCCTTTGTCCTTTGTCCACAAGTTTTTTTCTATGATGAACATACAACCCGCTGTAGGACCTTGAAGCGGGTGTGTCTAGAGGGGGGGTGAATAGACACTTCATGCCAAAGTTGCAATTTTTTAAGCTTTTTCGGTTTGAGTGGAGTTTAAGCATAATTTCAGCACTCACAATACATATCAAGCAAGTATGCAAAGTGTATATAGGCAGCGGAAAGTAAAGCATGCAACTTGCAAGAATGTAAAGGGAAGGGTTTGGAGAATTCAAACGCAATCGGAGACACGGATGTTTTTCCCGTGGTTCGGATAGGTGGTGCTATCCTACATCCACGTTGATGGAGACTTCAACCCACGAAGGGTAACGGTTGCACGAGTCCACGGAGGGCTCCACCCACGAAGGGTCCACAAAGAAGCAACCTTGTCTATCCCACCATGGCCATCGCCCACGAAGGACTTGCCTCACTAGCGGTAGATCTTCACGAAGTAGGCGATCTCCTTGCCCTTACAAACTCCTTGGTTCAACTCCACAATCTTGTCGGAGGCTCCCAAGTAACACCTAGCCAATCTAGGAGACACTACTCTCCAAGAAGTAACAAATGGTGTGTTGATGATGAAGTCCTTGCTCTTGTGCTTCAAATGACAGTCTCCCCAACACTCAACTCTCTCTCATAGGATTTGGATCTGGTGGAAAGAAGATTTGAGTGGAAAGCAACTTGGGGAAGGCTAGAGATCAAGATTCATATGGTTGGAATGGAATGTCTTGGTCTCAACACATGAGTAGGTGGTTCTCTCTCAGAACATATGAGTTGGAATGGTGTATGTGTTCTGATGGCTCTCTCAACGAGTGAAGAGGAGGTGGAGGGGTATTTATAGCCTCCACACAAAATCCAACCGTTACACACAATTTACCAATCTCGGTGGGACCGAATCAGAAAACTCGGTCGGACCAAAATAGTAAATCTAGTGACCGTTAGGAATTTCGATGGGACCGATTGGAACAACTCGGTGGGACCGATGTGCTAGGGTTAGGGAAAATCCAAAACTCGGTTTGACCGATTACTCAAACTCGATGGGACCGATTTGGGTAATAAGCGAAACAGAGAGTTGGCCAAGCAAACTCGGTGGGACCGATTGCGTATCTCGGTTGGACCGAAGATATTGCAACAGGTAACAGAGAGTTTGCAAGCCCATCTCGGTGATACCGAGATCCCATTGGTGAGACCGAATTGCTAGGGTTTGGCAGTGGCAAATGACAAGTGAAACTCGGTGGCGCCGGATAGATAGAATCGGTATGACCGAGTTTGGCTTAGGGTTTAGGTCATTTGTGGATATGGGAAAGTAGCTGAGGATTTTGGAGCATATCATTAAGCACTTGAGCAAGAGGCTCATTAAGCAACACCTCATCCCTCCTTGATAGTATTGGCTTTTCCTATGGACTCAATGTGATCTTGGATCACTAAAATGTAAAATGAAGAGTCTTGAACTTCAAGCTTTAGCTAATCCTTTGTCCTTAGTGTCTTGGAGACCTTCCCACACCCTTTAGTCCATGCCACTCCATTGTTGAACTTATCTGAAACATACTAGATGAAAACGTTAGTCCAACAAGAGATATGTTGTCATCAATTATCAAAACCACCTAGGGAGCACTTGTGCTTTCAATCTCCCCCTTTTTGGTAATTGATGGCAACATACATCAAAGCTTTAGATAAAGATACAAAAAATAGTAAGTAAAGCTTTGGAAGGACATGTAACAAACATGGGCTCCCCCTACATGTATGCAATCATGTGAATATAAAATATAGAAGCATGTGAGAGCATAATCATGACAGAGTAGGCAATGTGTTACATGTATCTTGGCCATATGCATCAGAGCAAAAGATTATTAAGGAAAATACCTTCATGCTCATGAGTCCTTCTTGCAAACAGTATGTACATAGGCAAGAATTCCTCATACTCATGATTTTGATTCATACAATTACCTTGTAGTCTTAAGTTGGCTTAGGATGGAATGAACCTGCACAAACAAGGTTAGATAACACAGGTACATCCACTAGCCAGAGTAAACAAAAGAAACCACAAGAATACCAAGACTGGGATGACATGTAGAGAGTAAGTACTAGGTACTACATTGAATTCAACATGTCCCCAAGAATAAAGATATGCAATGAATTTGACTGATTTCTTTCCCATGGGTGTCTTGCTCCCCCTGAATCTTTCTTGGGATATTGGGAGAAGATAGGGAACAGAAAATCAGAGCTGAAAGATACAAATGAATATGTCTTTCCCCCTAAAAAGACATGTGACATCTCTCCTCTTGAACATCAAGCATCTGGGATCCTTGAGTATTGTCTCTCCCCCTAGAGATCTCTTTCTCCCCCTTAATACATTATCTGGGACGTCTGGGATCCTTGAGACTTTCTCTCCCCCTTTAGTACTTTGATGTGATCTCTCTCTCCCCGAAGATAGGCTTTGATGTGATCTCTCTCTCCCCCTTTGACATCAATTTCCAAGAAGGTTTTTCTAGAATCCGTCGAATAGGGTTGGTCCTTGAGACTCAGCATAAAGCAAAGAATAAAATTGAGACAAGATTCATTGAGTGAAGCTGGATCAGAAGAGATATAGATCAAGTGGCAAACTGTTTTTCTGATTGCAAAGTCGGTGGCACCGAGTGGCATATTTCGGTGGTACCAAAAAGATTCGGTTGGACCGAAAATTGCAAGTCGGTGAAACCGAGTTTTCAAAAAAAACACTTGTCAGCTCAGCTCACTAGACATGTAGGAGCTCACAAAGATTTGCAATGAATTACCTGAAGGATTTGCAAGGAATTAAAATACAGAAAATGCAGAACAAAAGCAAAGAGAAAAAGGAAGAAACCAAAAAAAACTTCATCTAGAGTTGAGCGGTGACATAGTCACCTATGTTAGAGTATATTGACTTAGGAGTCAAGTGAAAACACTTGATCATAGGTCATACTCATCGTTTAAGCTCAAAATGGGGTTACCATTTTTCGTTTAAGCATCTTGATGTATTCACATCTTGTTGAGTTGCTTTGACTTCATGTCTTGGAGTAAAGCTTCTCTAAGATGGAATAACATACCTTGGGTGGTGGTGTGGTTCTTACTCATGTAGTTGAACTTGTGGGGGTGCTCAAGGTTGATGTAGCTCATCAAGAGTTGGGAGCACCACTTGGAGTGTGAGTTCACCTACCTACATGGATTAGTTCTTGCAAGGAAGAGCACTTGTGTATCCAAAAATGACAATCATGAAGCTCAACATAGAATTTGTCAAAGGATATGTTTGAATAGTTCTGTGCTTCCTTGTCTTCAACCATCATTGTGTAGAGTCTTGGTGATGTAAAGATTGCTCAAGATGTGAGTGAGTCGCAATCTCATGAAATTTGATTCAACCAAGCACCTACATGGGTTAGACAACATGCAAGGTACAAATATATCCAAGACATAAGATAGTCATCATAAGAGATATATCATGGATTAGTCATAAGCTCATGTCTTGCATGTATCCAATGGAGTTCCTACTCCAAGTTCGAAGCATCAATGATGTTCAATTCTCCTCTCAACCTGCAAAACACTTTCTCATCAAGCGGTTTAGTGAATATATCTGCTAATTGCTTATCAGTGCGAACATGCTTAAGATTTATGTCGCCCTTAGCAACATGATCTCGAATGAAATGATGACGAACTTCAATATGCTTAGTTCGAGAATGTTGTATAGGATTATGACCAATTTTGATAGCACTTTCATTGTCACAAAGCAGTGGAACATGTTTCACATAGATCCTATAATCTTTAAGAGTTTGGGTCATCCAAAGTAATTGAGCACAACATGAACCAGCGGCAATGTATTCCGCTTCGGCGGTGGATAAGGATACTGAGTTTTGTTTCTTGGAAGACCAAGACACAAGGGATCTACCAAGAAATTGACAAGTACCCGAAGTTGACTTTCTATCAACCTTGTCTCCGGCATAATCCGAGTCGGAATAGCCAACAAGATCAAAAGAAGACCTCTTAGGGTACCAAATGCCAAAATTTGGTGTATGAATTAAGTACCTAACTATCCTTTTCACAGCCTTAAGATGACATTCTTTAGGGGCAGCTTGATATCTTGCACACATGCACACACTTAGCATAATATCGGGACGTGAAGCACATAGGTATAACAATGAACCAATCATAGAGCGATAAACCTTTTGATCAACCGGTTCACCATCTTTGGTCAAATCATTATGTCCACTAGTAGGCATGGGTGTAGACACACCTTTGCATTCTTGCATATTGAACTTCTTGAATAAGTCCTTGGTGTACTTTGTTTGAGAGACAAATGTACATTCCTTAGTTTGCTTGATTTGCAAACCGAGAAAGAATTTGAGTTCACTCATCATAGACATCTCAAACTTTTCTGACATTAGTTTTCCAAACTTTTCACTAAAGAGAGGGTTAGTTGAACCAAATATGATATCATCAACATAAATTTGGCATACAAATAGTTCTCCATTAACCCTTTTAGTAAAAAGAGTAGAATCAAGTTTACCAATTTCAAAACCACTTGCAATAAGGAACTTGGTCAAGCATTTATACCATGCTCTAGGAGCTTGTTTAAGACCATAAAGAGCTTTGTGAAGTTTGTAAACATGATTAGGTTTCTTAGGATTTACAAAGCCGGGAGGTTGTTTGACATAAAATTCCTCCTCTATTTCACCATTTAGAAAAGCACTTTTAATGTCCATTTGGTACAAGGTGATGTTATGGTGATTAGCATAGGCAAGTAAGATGCGAATGGACTCAAGTCTAGCAACGGGAGCATATGTCTCACCATAGTCCATACCTTCAACTTGTGTGTACCCTTGGGCAACGAGACGTGCTTTGTTGTGAACCACTTGTCCATCTTCATCTTGCTTGTTGCGAAACACCCATTTGGTACCAATGATGTTGTGGTTGTCGTCGGGCTTCTCAACCAATGTCCAAACTTGGTTTCTCTCAAAGTTGTGTAGCTCTTCATGCATGGCGTTTATCCAATCCGGATCTTCCAATGCTTCTTCAACCTTCATAGGTTCAATGCTAGAGATGAATGAATAGTTTTCACAAAAGTTAGCTAAACGAGTTTTTGAGCGAGTGATTCTCCCGGTTTGTATATCATTGAAGATTTGCTCGACGGGATGATCTTTGGCAATTCTTGCTCGAACTCGTGAGAGCTTTTGCTTGGGTCTTCGTCGAACATTTTCTTCATCTTGTTCTTCTTCTTGGCATTCTTCATTGTTGACGTTGTCATTGTCTTGTTGTGGTGGAGAAGGAGGTTGTTGATGTTCGTCTTGATGCATTTCCTTGTCTTCTCCATCTTGGTGTGTCCCACTTGTGGATGCTTCCGTATCAATTCTTGGTTCACCTTATTGTGAAGTAGAAGCCTCCACTTGAATGGATGAAGTACTCTCCTTCACCTCCGTTGGATGAACTTTGCCTATGGGCAGGTCTTGGATTGCTTCTGAAGGGTCTTTGTCTCCTACATCAATTGGCAATTGCTCTACTTGCGAGCCATTAGATTCATCAAACTTCACATCTACCGTCTCTTCAACCTTTCGGGTGAAATTGTTGTAGACACGGTAAGTGTGAGAGTTTGAGCCATAACCAAGTAGGAAACCTTCATGAGATTTAGGAGCAAACTTTGAACGACGATGCTTATCAAGAATGTAGGACTTTGAGCCGAATACTCGAAAGTATCCAACTTGGGGTTTGTTACCGGTGAGGAGCTCGTATGCCGTCTTGCCGAGTAGCTTGTGAAGATACAAGCGATTTGTTGCGTGACAAGCTGTCTCAACCGCTTCTGCCCAAAAGTGCTTCGGCGTCTTGTATTCATCAAGCATTGTTCTTGCCATTTCGATGAGCGTCCGGTTCTTCCTCTCAACAACTCCATTTTGTTGAGGTGTGTACGTAGCCGAGAACTCGTGTGAAATCCCTTCTTCGTCAAGAAAGGTGTCCACATTTACGTTCTTGAACTCCGTTCCGTTGTCACTCCGAACCTTCTTGATCTTCACGTCAAACTGATTTTGGGCCTTCCTAGCGAAGTTTTTGAAGATCTTCTGGACCTGCGACTTGTCATTAAGAAAGAACACCCACGTAAATCTTGAAAAATCATCAACTATAACTAGACCAAAAGAATTTCCACCGAGACTCTTGTAGGCGTTGGGACCAAAAAGATCCATATGAAGTAGCTCGAGTGGCCTCCTTGTGGTCATGATGTTCTTCACGGGATGTCTTCCTCCAACCTGTTTACCTGCTTGACAAGCACTGCAAAGTCTAGCCTTATCAAATATGACATCGTTAACTCCAAGGATATGATTTCCTTTAATAAGCTTGTCAAGATTTCTCATGCCAACGTGACCTAGTCGTCTATGCCACAACCAACCTTTCGAGGATTTAGCAATAAAGCAAGTTTTAGGTTGTGCCTTTTTAGAGAAGTCGACAATGTAAAGGTCACCTCTACGCATACCGGTAAAGACCATTTTATGATTGTCTCGACGAAACACTTGGCAATCTACCTCAGTAAATAGGACATTTAAACCGAAATCAGCAAGTCTAGATACTGAAAGTAAGTTGTAGCCGAGAGATTCAACGAGCGTGACATTTTGAATGGAACTATCATGTGAGATGGCCACCTTACCAAGGCCAACTACTTTACCCTTTGAATTATCACCAAAGGTGACATATTTTCGAGGGCCGTCATTTTCAGCAAGCTCACGGAACATCTCCTCATCTCCGCTCATATGATCAGTACATCCACTATCAAGAACCCATTCCTTTCCTCCTGATTCATATCCCCGAAGATTTGCCGTAAGACCAAAGTGTCTCATTGCATCATCAAGATTGAAGTCACTATCATCATCATCATCATCATCATCATCATCATAGTATCCATGTTCACCATGATCTTGTGACTCATCATTTCCTAGAGAGGGTAATTCATTAGATAAATGATCATCAAAATGGCCACTTTTATGAATTCTTATAGCTTTGAATACAATATCACTAATGATTCCAACATCTCCCTTAGCTCGCTTGAGATTGGCAAGCTCAAGTAGACAATCACCAAAGTTAGGATCACTAGAGTTCATCTTACTCAAGGCAATAGATTTATGGAGAATTTTATCCAATTTTTTTAAGGAATGGTCGGGAAATCGTTCCTCAAGAAATTTCCATATAGTATAAGCACAATTAAGAGTAGGCAAACTAGCAATCAAGTTTTTGGGCAATCCTCTAATGATGAGCTCAATAGTTCTAAGATTGCGAATCATGTCAATATCTTCATCTAGGGTAGGATGCAAAGGATCAATGTGAGGTGCACAAGGGCTAGCAATATACTTGTTCAAATGATATTGGTTGAAGATTACAAGCATCTCATTTTTCCACTCATGAAAATATTCTCCATCAAGAATAGGCACTCTATGTCTAAGACTCCCTAAAGTAGACACATCCATCTTCCTCCAATGGTGATTAAACCAAGGCAATGGAGACCAAAGCTCTGATACCACTTGTAGGACCTTGAAGTGGGTGTGTCTAGAGGGGGGTGAATAGACACTTCATGCCAAAGTTGCAATTTTTTAAGCTTTTTCGGTTTGAGTGGAGTTTAAGCATAATTTCAGCACTCACAATACATATCAAGCAAGTATGCAAAGTGTATATAGGCAGCGGAAAGTAAAGCATGCAACTTGCAAGAATGTAAAGGGAAGGGTTTGGAGAATTCAAACGCAATCGGAGACACGGATGTTTTTCCCGTGGTTCGGATAGGTGGTGCTATCCTACATCCACGTTGATGGAGACTTCAACCCACGAAGGGTAACGGTTGTGCGAGTCCACGGAGGGCTCCACCCACGAAGGGTCCACGAAGAAGCAACCTTGTCTATCCCACCATGGCCATCGCCCAGGAAGGACTTGCCTCACTAGCGGTAGATCTTCATGAAGTAGGCGATCTCCTTGCCCTTACAAACTCCTTGGTTCAACTCCACAATCTTGTCGGAGGCTCCCAAGTAACACCTAGCCAATCTAGGAGACACCACTCTCCAAGAAGTAACAAATGGTGTGTTGATGATGAAGTCCTTGCTCTTGTGCTTCAAATGATAGTCTCCCCAACACTCAACTCTCTCTCATAGGATTTGGATCTGGTGGAAAGAAGATTTGAGTGGAAAGCAACTTGGGGAAGGCTAGAGATCAAGATTCATATGGTAGGAATGGAATATCTTGGTCTCAACACATGTGTGTGAATTTGCAATATGGACAGTTAATATGCAAATGCCTTCTGGTCGTCGGGCACACGCTTAAACTCAATGAACTGTGTATGATAGTAATACTTTCCATGAAAATTTATGAACTTGGGTAACAATATTTGAGTAACATATATATAGTGGTTACACTATTCGACAAAAGGAGGATCTTCATAACACGGTTTTGACAACCATATGGCCCACATCTACATACTTAACATAGTAACAACTATAACATTTTAAGAGGCTAAGGGCCAACAACCATATGGTCCATATCTACATACTTAACATATATAGTAACAGCTAGCACATTTTAAGAGGCTGAGGGCCAACAACCACAACTATCCACTGGAAGCAGCTTGATCACGGCGACTTGGCATCTCGTCAATGAAAAGGAAGAGCCCTCCTGTGCCTTGGTAGATCATGAGTAGAACAGTGTCGCCAATTTTCCAATACGGATGCATTGCCACGAGAAGCGAGAACTTGTTAATTTGAATGGTTCCATTTCTGCAGGAAATGGAGTACCTTGCAATCACTTTGGCATTATTAGCAGGCACAAGTGTAATTCGACCACGCCGGGAAATCGATCCAGGAACTGCTACAGGGGGCAATTTCTGTTGACATGTAGAATAAAAAACAATTGCAACGTATTGTTGAAGATATATATAGTTTATGAGCATCAACATTAAAATAAGACTTTTTACCAGCGTTTTGTGCACACAATTGGTCTTGTTCAATGTGTGCACCATAGGTCTAATTAATCCCATCCAAAATCCAGCATTCATACACTGTGCTATCTCTGTCAGATTATCAACAAAGTTTATGACATGCTTCAAGTCCTTCCAGTGAAATTTGGTACGCTTAGTAACATAGAGATCATTCACTATGCATCCAACATATCTTGCTTAAAAGGTGGAAAGGTATTATTTATTCAGAACATGGCAGAAGAATATATAGTGCGCATAAATTGGTAAATATAATTTGTTACTGCCTAGGAACAGAGTCAGAATATGATATCACAATTGGTTGCTTAAATAGTGATCAATTGGTTGCTTAAATAGTAATATGACAACTAGGAGAAAGTTGAAAGGACACTAACCTCGATCAGACTTTGATCGGCTGATGACATTGGGGAAGTAAACATCCATGTTAATTAGAGCAGGCTGTGGTGCACGCACTAGAATTTTATTGCCAGCTTTCAGTTCATAACACTTAGACATTTTTCTCCAAAGGTCCGCATTAAAATAGGAGCGACCATCTTTATCAAGTTTTACGCTAACCGTCATTGTAAATCCATGCTGCGTTGTCAATATGACATCCTAGGAGTCATCAGCAAAGTAAAGCCCAAGATTTCCTTCTACTCCTGTTCTTGCAAAGCAAGGGATGTACTGCTTGAAATGAAAATTAAGATCGTAAGATATATTGAAATAACAGAGCAAGATGCAAATATGGGAGTAACTGCTAGAACAGATCCATATATATAGATGAAAGCAAAGTACAAAAATATAGAATTAAAAATAGATAATTAATGTAACAAAGATTTGATGCAAATATATAGATAATGTAGCAAAAGACGGTATATGTTCACAAATTTAGGCCATGCCGAACATGGTAGGTTGAGATTGAACACACCGAGTGCTCCCTGAAGTCATCCGGAATGGTGAGATAGAACTTCTTTCCGACTGGCCATGACTACAGTTGCCCGATTTGTGCTCGCACTGTGGACACATGAATGAACACCCACAAATCAGCTAGAACAAAAATGATTCCATGGCGATTTCCATCGGTTTATTAACAACGGCGGACGGACTACGATAAGAGATGAGTGAATATTTCACTAATTAAGTTGATTACCTTCTCCATGAGAAAAATTCCCGGCCCAATCCCGCAGAAAACCCCAGTCGACCAGAGTCTAGAATGTCGGTGGAGATAGGCGGCGAAAAGCGGTGGAGGTAAAATCCGGTGCCGTTTGGAGCACGACCTACGCCCGCTGCCAACAGCCGACGAGCTTAGGGTGCAGAGTTGTGGAGGAGTCCGCGGCGAGTGAGTGGGGACGAAGTGGGTGAGGGTTTTCTTTTCCTTCTGCATGTGTGAGTGAACACACATGGTTCGCAGAGGTGACGGAGATGAATCGTGTGCGATAGTAAATCACCGAGATTGAATGGGAATCCAAATTTCCTTTGTCCTTCATCCATGAGTTTTTTTTTCTACGATGAACGTAAACCCTACTAACCACCGTGTTCAAATTTGACACTTTTCCGAGTTCATTTACAATATTTAGGGGATTCTATGCATTTTGTAGGCATTAGCGCACGTAATTCAAATTCAAATAATCGATGCATGAAAGGGTGCACAAGAACGGTCTGGAAAAAACATACTCGTGGTATTTAGTAATTTCTCAAGCATTTTACAAGGAATGGGCAGATATTTAAATGGAATGCATGGCAATAGTCAACCACAAACGCGTCATTTACTGGATTATCAACTATTGAACAATGAAATATGTGCTTGAAAAACATGACGGCTGGCACGGTGCCATGGTATGGCCTCACCGTGCCCTGGTTAAAAGCTAAGAAGGTTTGATTTATGTCGTCATGCATGCCCTTCATAAATCAAACCATCACCGAGGAAGGTCAATGCTTTCGAGAGGGAAATCACCAAGATTGAAGGGGTATCCAAATTTCCGTCCTAGTTTGTCATTCAGTTTTTTCCCAACAATCAACATACCGCCTCAAATGCAACATGTTCAAATTTGAAATTTTTCTGAACTCCTTTACCATATTTAGGGGATTATGTGCATTTTCCAGGCATTAATTATGCACATAATTCAAATTCGAACAATCGGTGCATGAAAAGGTGCACAAGAACGGTCTGGAAAACCATGCTCGTGCTATTTAGTACATTCTCATGCCTTTTACAAGGAATGGGCAGATATTTCAAGGAAATGTGTGGCAATAGTCAACCATAAATGCGCCATTTACTGGGTTAACAACTATACAAAAATGAAATACATGCTTGGAAAAACATGACGCCTCGTGTGGTGCCATGGTATGACCTCACCATGCACTGGTAAAAATGTCGTCATGCACGCCTTTCATAAAACGGGCCATCACCGAGGAAGTTTGATGGTTTCGAGGGGGAAATCACCAAGATTGAAGGGGGATCCAAATTTCCTTTGTCCTTTGTCCACAAGTTTTTTTCTATGATGAACATACAACACGCTGTAGGACCTTGAAGCGGGTGTGTCTAGAGGGGGGGTGAATAGACACTTCATGCCAAAGTTGCAATTTTTTAAGCTTTTTCGGTTTGAGTGGAGTTTAAGCATAATTTCAGCACTCACAATACATATCAAGCAAGTATGCAAAGTGTATATAGGCAGCGGAAAGTAAAGCATGCAACTTGCAAGAATGTAAAGGGAAGGGTTTGGAGAATTCAAACGCAATCGGAGACACGGATGTTTTTCCCGTGGTTCGGATAGGTGGTGCTATCCTACATCCACGTTGATGGAGACTTCAACCCATGAAGGGTAACGGTTGCACGAGTCCACGGAGGGCTCCACCCACGAAGGGTCCACAAAGAAGCAACCTTGTCTATCCCACCATGGCCATCGCCCACGAAGGACTTGCCTCACTAGCGGTAGATCTTCACGAAGTAGGCGATCTCCTTGCCCTTACAAACTCCTTGGTTCAACTTCACAATCTTGTCGGAGGCTCCCAAGTAACACCTAGCCAATCTAGGAGACACCACTCTCCAAGAAGTAACAAATGGTGTGTTGATGATGAAGTCCTTGCTCTTGTGCTTCAAATGACAGTCTCCCCAACACTCAACTCTCTCTCATAGGATTTGGATCTGGTGGAAAGAAGATTTGAGTGGAAAGCAACTTGGGGAAGGCTAGAGTTCAAGATTCATATGGTTGGAATGGAATGTCTTGGTCTCAACACATGAGTAGGTGGTTCTCTCTCAGAACATATGAGTTGGAATGGTGTATGTGTTCTGATGGCTCTCTCAACGAGTGAAGAGGAGGTGGAGGGGTATTTATAGCCTCCACACAAAATCCAACCGTTACACACAATTTACCAATCTCGGTGGGACCGAATCAGAAAACTCGGTCGGACCGAAATAGTAAACCTAGTGACCGTTAGGAATTTTGGTGGGACCGATTGGAACAACTTGGTGGGACCGATGTGCTAGGGTTAGGGAAAATCCAAAACTCGGTTTGACCGATTACTCAAACTCGGTGGGACTGATTTGGGTAATAAGCGAAACAGAGAGTTGGCCAAGCAAACTCGGTGGGACCGATTGCGTATCTCGGTTGGACCGAAGATATTGCAATAGGTAACAGAGAGTTTGCAAGCCCATCTCGGTGATACCGAGATCCCATCGGTGAGACCGAATTGCTAGGGTTTGGCAGTGGCAAATGAGAAGTGAAACTCGGTGGCGCCGGATAGATAGAATCGGTATGACCGAGTTTGGCTTAGGGTTTAGGTCATTTGTGGATATGGGAAAGTAGCTGAGGATTTTGGAGCATATCATTAAGCACTTGAGCAAGAGGCTCATTAAGCAACACCTCATCCCTCCTTGATAGTATTGGCTTTTCCTATGGACTCAATGTGATCTTGGATCACTAAAATGTAAAATGAAGAGTCTTGAACTTCAAGCTTTAGCTAATCCTTTGTCCTTAGTGTCTTGGAGACCTTCCCACACCCTTTAGTCCATGCCACTCCATTGTTGAACTTATCTGAAACACACTAGATGAAAACATTAGTCCAACAAGAGATATGTTGTCATCAATTATCAAAACCACCTAGGGAGCACTTGTGCTTTCACCCGCAAATCACCGTGTTCAAATTTGGCACTTTTCCAGGTTCATTTGCCATATTTAGGGAATTATGTGCATTTCCTAGGCATTAATGCACATAATTCAAGTTCAAACAATCGGTGCATGAAAGGGTCCACAAGAGCGGCCTAGAAAACCATGCATGCTCGTGGCATTTAGTAAATTCTCATGCCTTTTACAAGGAATAATGGATAAGTATTTCGATGAAATGTGTGGCAATAGTCAACCACAAATGTTTGTTTGTTGGGTTTTCAACTATAGAAAAAATGAAATAAATGCTTAAAAAATATGACGCCTGGCATGGTGCCATGGTATGAACGCACCATGCCTTGGTAAAAATTTAAGAAGGTTTGGCTTATGTCGTCATGCACGCCCTTCATAAATCGAACCATCACCGAGGAAGTTCCATGCTTTCGAGAGGGAAATCTTCAAGATTGAAGGGGAATACAAATTTCCGTCCTAGTTTGTCATTCAGTTTTTTTCCAATGATCAACATACCGCCTCAAATGCGAAGTGTTCAAATTTGACATTTTCCTGGGCTCATTTACCATATTTAGGGGATTATGTGCATTTTCTAGACATTAATGGACATAATTCAAATTTGAACAATAGGTGCATGAAAAGGTGCACAAGAATGGTCTGGAAAACCATGCACGTGTTATTTAGTACATTCTCATGCTTTTTACAAGGAATGGACAGATAGTTCAAGGAAATGTGTGGCAATAGTCAACCATAAATGCGTCGTTTGCTCGGTTAACAACTATACAAAAAATGAAACACATGGTTGGAAAACATGACGCCTGACATGGTGCGATGGTATGGCCTCAACATGCCCTGGTAAAAATTGGAGAATGTTTTCCTTATGTCGTGATGCGCGCCTTTCATAAATCGAACCATCACCAAGGAAGTTTCATGGTTTCGAGGGGGAAATCACCAAGATTGAAGGGGGGGGGTCCAAATTTCCTTTGTCCTTTGTCCATGAGTTTTTTTCTATGATGAACATACAACCTACAAATCACCGTGTTCAAATTTGGCACTTTTCTGGGTTCATTTTCCATATTTAGGGGATTATGTGCATTTCCTAGGCATTAATGTGCATAATTCAAGTTCAAACAATCGATGGATCAAAGGGTCCACAAGAACGGCCTAGAAAACTATGCTCGTGCCATTTAGTAAATTCTCATGCCTTTTACAAGGAATGGACAGATATTTCGATGAAATGTGTGGCAATAGTCAACCACAAATGTTTGTTTGTTGGGGTTTCAACTATAGAAAAAATTAAATAAATGCTTAAAAAACATGACGCCTGGCATGGTGCCATGGTATGACCTCACCATGCCCTGGTAAAAATTTGAGAAGGTTTGGATTATGTCGTCATGCACGCCCTTCATAAATCGAACCATCACCGAGGAAGTTCCATGCTTTCGAGAGGGAAATCCGCAAGATTGAAGGGGAATCCAAATTTTCTTCGTTCTTTGCCCTGGAGTTTTTTCCATGACGAACATACACCCCGCAAATCACCTCGTTCAAATTTGGCATTTCCAGGCTCATTTACTATATTTAGGGGTTTAGGTGCATTTTCTAGGCATTTAGCGCATATAAATCCAATCCAGCTACAGGTGCATGGGTGTGATGTGAGGGACGTGGATTGCCGTTCGATCGCGACGCATCCTACGGTGCACACGCGCGATCCACGTGGCTGGGGTTCCTCCCAATCATAACGCAACACACAATAGGCTTAGTGCACACTATTTTCGGAAGCGGCGGAGATGAACCGTGTGCGATAATGAATGAGCAAAATTGTAAGGGAAGCCAAATTCTGTTGTAGTTTGTTGTTGAGCTCTTCAATACCACTGCACTATACGACTGCCCGGCCCCTCCATCCCAGAGCTCTCTCCAGGCGTCGTCCATGGCACCGCGATGCACAGTAACTGGTAAGAAAGCGATGGCATCCCGCCGCGCCATGTTCCTCGCCGCCCGCAACCACACACATGGTAAGGAAGCGATGACATCTCGCCGCGCCGAGTTCATCGCCGCCGGCAGCCACACAGTTACATGGGCGGACTTTGAGGCTGCCATGGCCGAATGGGTGGTGGATCTAGAGGCGGCCAAAGCCGCACAGAAGGAGCAGAAAAGGCATAAAGCAGTCAGCAAAAGAGAGTCCCGCCGCCGCAAGAAAAAAGAGGCCGCACGCTGTGGCGAGGAGAGCTTGCCGGAGATCGAAGCACGGTGGGCTGCCATCTACAAGGCTGGGAAGGAGAACGCCGACGTCTGGCCAGTAGGCCCAGATGGCAGCATGCGAGAAGTAGTTTAAGTTTGTAGTATTAGAGCAAATTACCAGTAGTACTTTAATTTAGTTTGCATGTATTAACGTACAATGTCGGTAAGAGCATCCTTTGAGGGCTTTGAGCGTTGATTAGCATGTGTGCCCGTGTGCATTTTTTTGCGTTAACCATTAGAAGATCACAAAACACACAGTTTCTATGCCATACCCGTCTGCGTTTTTTGTGTGTTAATGACCCATAAGTCAGTTACCTGTGTGATGTTTCCTAATAAGCCAGGCGTACCATTGACCGAAAAAATCAAGTACACATGTACATTTTTTGGAGACGGGATCCGCCAATTTTTTTTCTCGCACATGAGTATTTTACGCGCTTCGTCTGTGTTGTGTGTTTCCCCTGTCCAAGTTTCAAGTTTCGCACCAAAATTTTCATTAGGTGCGCGATTTTAGAATTTATTCCTCCAACCACATCCCCTTCCCCTCAGTATCCCTCCCCTCGCTCGCGCCTCCCCCTACCGGCATCTCAAACCACCACCGTCGCAACCACAACTTCAACCACATCAACGTTCTGCTCGGATCCAGTCAGGTAACATACCGATCTCTATCCAGTCCCCAACCTGATTGCTTAAATGGCGCATGCGAAACATCCTCATGTCTCCAAATCCCCCCGCCAGGAGCTGATGGCAGTCCATGGCGCGATGGCCGCTGTGCATGTTGACCAGGAGGAACACCTCGCCTCCGCCGCCGCCGCCGACATGGTGCAGGCTCTGGCCCAGATGAAGTCCCCCAGCGACTACCCCCAGAACTTAACATGTAAGATCTTACCAGCTAAATCTTACCAATACCACTTGCAATGGCTATGATTTGTACGGTTGATGTATTAAGCATGTTCGCGCCTTGTTTATTTCAGTACTGCACATTGCGTGATGTTCAAATATTACCGTGTCCAACTCAATTTCACCAATACCAGCAATAAACTTACAATACATGACTCATGATATCACTAGAGATGCTGCCCATTTGCTATTTTTAGTGGATGCTAACCCTGTTGTACTTAACATGCCTGTCCATGTACTTACGCAGGGTCATAACGGCCGATACTTTTGTTTGCCGTCGACGTGAGCTGCATCCCATGTCTTACAATATTTCACATAATTTGTGCAATTGCAGTTTAACTTCTACCATTTACTGGTTTCCTATAGGTACACATGTCAGTGGCACTAATCCATGCTTCGAACTGGAGGAACAACTCACCTCCACCGTCGCTGACTTTGGGCGAGCTCTGGCCAAGATGAAGTGCCCCAGCAACTACCTCTCAGGACTTACCAAGTATGTACTCTCCAGTTCATTCTTACCAATACCAGTTACAATTAATGGCTATGTTCTGTACGGTCGATGTATTAAGCATGTTCTAGTAAACATGCCTAACACATTTTTGCTACATTCCCTACCTTTTTATAGACATCTGGGGCATTCTCCGCTCTGGCAGCACCTGCCTTGTGATGTTTAACTATGCCAATTGCATTTTTATTAGTATCAGTTTCAATGTCTATTAAGCCTGTTGCAATTAACAGTTGAATCCATTTTTAATCAGTTGTATTTCAATGGCTACAAACTTACAAAACATGACTTAGGATGCTGTTAAGCCTGTTGCAATTAACATTTGTATCCATTTTTTAATCTGTCCATTTGCTACCATGCTACTCTCCGCAATGAAGATATACGAGAGATGCTGCCCATTTGCTATTTTTGGTGGATGCTAACCCTGTTGTAATTAACATGCTTGTCCATGTACTTACGCAGGGTCATAACGGCCGATGTTGTTGTTTTCCGTTGAGGTTAGCTGCATCCCATGTCTTACAGTATTTCACATCATTTGTGCAATTGCAGTTTAACTTCTACCATTTACTGGTTGCCTATAGGTACACATGTCAGTGGCACTGATCCACTTTGACCCGGAGGAACAACTCGCCTCCGCCGGTGCTGACTTTGGGCGGGCTCTGGCCAAGATGAAGTGCCCGAGCAACTACCTCTCAGGACTTACCAAGTATGTACCCACCAGTTCAATCTTACCAATATCAGTTGCAATTAATGGCTATGTTTTGTACTGTCGATGTATTAAGCATGTTGTAGTAAACATGCTAACATGTTTTAGCTATTTTCCCTACCTTTTTATAGACAACTGGGCCATTATCTGCTCTGGCAGCACCTGCCCTGTGATGTTTAACTCTGCCAATTGCATTTTTATCAGTACCGGTTTTAGTGGCCATTAAGCCTGTTGCAATTAACAATTGTATCCATTTTTAAAGAGCTATATTTCAATGGCTACAAACTTATAAAACATGAATTAGGATGTTGTTAAGCCTGTTGCAATTAACAGTTGTATCCATTTTTAATCCATCCCTTTGCTATTGTGCTACTCTTTCGAAATGAAGATATCACTACAGATGCTACCATTTTATTACCATTTGCTATTTTTGGTGGATGTTAACCCTGTTGTAGTTGACATTGGTTTTCCATGTACTTACACAGGGCTACAATGGCGATGCTATTGTTTGCCGTCGAGGTTAGCTGTATCCCATGTCTTATACACCATCTATTCCTAAATATAAGTATTTTTAGAGATTCCAATATAGACTACATAAGGAGCAAAATGAGTGAATCTAGATTATAATCTAAACTATATCTATAATTCTATATACATCAATATGTAGTTCATATTGAAATCTAATTTTTTTATACTTAGGAACATAGGTAGTTGTATTTTACATTGTTTGTGCAATCTCAGTTTAGCTTCTAACATTTACTGGTTGCTTGCAGGTACATATATGAGCGGTACTGATCCACGCTTTGATCCCTTTTTGTGTATGGGGCAATTATATATTCATGAACAAGCGTCAAGTGAGGAAACTAAGAAAGATTGTTAGGCGAAAGAAACGGGTGATTGGAATTAAGCTCTTTATTTACACTTTGTCGAAGACAACAGTGAACTTTAGGATGGTAAGTAATGTGTTGCCTTTTCCCCTGCCCACAACAAGTTACTCTATTAGACCTCAGTATCTAATATTTTTCTCTTTTCAGTGGTTTCCAAAGCTATTTACTGATGATTACCTTGCAAACTACATGACCGGAGTGGAGGCAACTAAGGTTAAAGTATATAATTCATGCTACCATGACAATGCTCTAGAAGTCTTCCTGAAGGCGGTGAAGGATGGGCGGGCGATCGTCACAAGGAGTTGGACAAAAGTGGTTCGTGCCTATGGCATGTAGGAAGGCACCTTATGGGCATTCCGCTTCTTCAACACCATCGGCAGTCAAAATGATTTACACTTGTCTCTTCACCTTTACCGCCTTTAAATATTGTGGTTCATCATAGTTAATTGCTGCCTAATCCTATAATTACTGAACATATTGTACTGACAATTTTATTTATGGATTCATTGTTGAACCATTGTGCTGAGCATTTGAACTGCACGTTTCATATTTCAAAATTTCCAATTAGAATAATAAATTACAGGCAAAAATAAAAAGAGAACAAACGGTGATGGAACTTTGCAAACGGTTCTGGCAGTAAAAGCGCTTGTGATGGAAAGCCCAATGCCACATAGTTTTCTACATCAAATCATGTGTGATGTAGTTAATGAAAGCAAATAGTTAACCAAGGCAGAGCATGTGTGATAGTTACACCTTTCACACACAAGCGTATACATAAAACTGTGTGGGATGTACATACAAACAGAATCGTTTTCCCTGGATTGACTGTGTGGGATGTACATAAGAACAGAAACGTATTCCTTGGATTGACTATGTGTAATATACAAACGAACGGAAATGTTTTTCTGGGATTCGCCGTGTGGGGTGTACATACCTACGGAAATGAGTTTCTCGAATTACCGTGTGGGATGTACATACCTACGGAAATGATTGGGTTTCGATGCCTCGCCCGATTGCACATGGCTCCAGCCTGGGTCCTAGGAGGGCCTATCCCCGACAATTTTTGGGTCGTGTGGGAAAGACACCCTATCACACACACTCACTTGGCGACGGTTTCAAATGCCGCCGCGGAAATGGATTAAAAACCGTTTGTTTAGGACCGACACGTACCAGTGTACAGTACTCTTCCGATGGAAGTCGTTCCTTGACCACATTGACCACGCCGCACCGAGAGCACCAAGGCGGTGGACGACGGCAAGGCCTAGGAAGGGGACGACGCGGAGCCAGGGAAGACACAGCAGTGGATGACCACGCAGAGAGGAGTACGAGGGTTCACTGGTTTAGCTGCGGTGTGAGGCTGCCGTCACCGCAGAATAACAAGGGGTGTGGGTGAGTAGAGGGATGACTTAGACAGCAGAGGGAGTAGTAGGGGCCGGTGAGGCCTCCGCGGCAGCACAGCCGACCACGGGAGGTAGGAGTAGGCAACACGACCGACGCTGGTTTGAGCGACTGGAGCAAGAAGACCAGAGGTTGATCGTACGGTCACTGGAGCTTGAATATATTGACTAAGTTGACAAAGCCCTCTGTCCGCGTTAGTAGGCCCACAAGTTAGCCTTCAACTATGGTGGGTCCCAGCTAGCAGGGGTATTCTTTTTTTTGTGCGTAATAAGGAGGCACTTCCTTGCGTGCGAAGATATAGCTGGTGGGTCCGACCTGTCAGCTGGAGGAACATTTTTTCGCAAAATACAAAGGCCCTTTTGGTGGCTCCCAGCTGTCAGGTGGAGGAATCATTATTTTACGCGTAATAAGGAGGCATTTCCTTGCATGCGGCCGTGGACCCAGCGGTCAGCCTCTCCGCGTATAGTCCACTTTCGATGGATGTCGTTTGTTGACCACGTTGACCATGCCACGCCGAGAGCACCAGGGTGGTGGACGATGGCGAGGCCTAGGAAGGGAACGACACAGAGCCAGGGAAGACTCGGCAGTTGTTTCCCACAGGGAGGGGAGTATGAGGGTTTACTGATTTGTCTGTCGTCGTCGTCGAAGAATAACAGCTGGTGTCGGTGAGTAGAGGGATGGCTAGGCCAGCGATGGGAGTATGATGGGGCGGTGAGGCCTGCGCGGCAGCACAGCCGGCTGCGGGAGGAGGGAGCAAACAGTCCCGCTGGCGCTTGTTTGAGCGGCTGGAGTCGGAAGAGCAGAGATTGAAGAAGCACGACGACCGTTGGATGGACATCCAACAATCACTTCTCTCGTGTGTAGACTAAGTTGACACGGCGTTGTGTGTGCGTCAACCTTTTTTTAGGAAAGCATACACGTCAACCTATATGTAGGCGCACAAGTCAGCCTCAAATTTGTGGAAAACAGCATACAACCCATCTGCCATTATTTCTAATAATTTATAGCCCATTTGCTAATTCTTAAGGATTTTTTGGAGCCCATCTTCTTTTTGTTAGTATTACAAACCATATCGTGGCCACAGTTAAAAATTATACGAAATTTTGCATATTTCGGTGCGGTCAACTGTTTTTAATCCCGAAATTACGAGTCCCATTCGAACTATTTCAAAAAATAATTTATATAAATATAAAATCCAAATAATTTTCCACACATAAAAATCAATGGAATTTAAAATCTTGTAATGAAAAAAAATGAAACTAATTCCCAGTTTGATGTGTTTAAAAAATGTACAGCCCATTTCTCATTACTGATGGCCCATTTTCTGGGCAAACAGAATAAAACTCTCCTCGTCTTGGAAGATTTGCAGCCCAGCAGGGCTGACAAAGCAAGTAGGCCTCGTTTGAGTATTTCTTTAAAAAAGTAGAACTGGCTAGCCATTTTTAGCAAGAAAAAAACACAACTCGGCTCATGATGTGGTAAACATAAATAAAACCATGGCTAGACGGGCCACAACCCCCGCACAGCCCCGCCGTTACCCTGATCCATCGCTAAAACTAGTATAAATAACAACTGCTTGTTCCTCAAAAAAGTAAATAACAACTGCACAAGCTGCTGGGTCCATGGTGTCAGCCGCTCATTGTGTAATTCTCTCATTTATTGACTAAGTTGACAATGGCATGAGCCCCAGATGTCCAACCATTAGGAGGAACCATTTTTGGGGCTTGTAATAATGAGGCACTTGCTTGCGTACTGCTATGACGCTGGTGGGTCCCTACTATCATCCTCTCCATGTACAATCATCTCCTTGTTCCTCTCAGTTGTTGACGACGTGGACAACGCAAGAGGGCGGTGCACCGCGCACAGCGAGCGAACCAAGGCGGAGGACGACAACGAGGCCTCAGACAGAACGAACAGGAGCCGTGGAAGATGCGTCGGTCTAGTCACAGGCGGAGGGGAGTACGAGGGTTGACTGGTTCGGGTGCGGGTGCGTGTTGGGGCTGACATCGCCAGAGAATAACAGGACGTGTGGGGGAATAGAGGGAGGGACTGGCCAACATTGGAGGGGACGGTAGGGCGGCGGAGGCGCAGCCAACCATGGGAGGCAGGAGCAGGCGGATCTGACAAGGTGGTTTGGTTTGGGCGGCTGGAGGAAGAAGACAAGAGATAAAAGATACACGAGAGATGTTGGATGTTAATCCAACGACTGGTAGGCAGGATCGTTTGTTGACTAGCCAGTAAGTCGACACCACCTTGGATAGGCTATTTCCTCGTGGGTCCCAAATGTTAGAATCCAAATATGTCACGGTCATGCAACTTTTCTTATGAAAATTTACAGCCCATTTGGTGTGCTTGTTCAAAATAAGTTTGTGGGTGCTGGTGGGGGCTAATCACTTGGCTTCTGTAATGCGCAGTAAGCTCAAGCAACCGGCGAGAGTGATGTTATTTCCCTTGGTTGGGATTTGTTACAATATTTCACTCTAAATTAAATGAATGGCAAGCCATTTGCCTTGTTTCAAAGAAAATATGACAGTCACAACCGAGTTGAAAAGGGCAAGAACATCTAACTCTAGCTTACAAACTGTACAAAGCACGAGGTTTAATTGTTCATAAGGTTTAGACAAAACCCATATTGAAAAGGGCAACAACATCTAACTCCAGCACTATTTTCGGCAGTCACAGTCAAATGGACCGGTCAGGTCCATAGAATGAACATCCTGGGTCATAAAATTTATTGGATTATGACCACAAATGTTGTAAATAGAAGCCCAACACGTTCAGAAGCTCTTTTGTCCACCTGAAACTCCTTTTATTGCTCTTTGACATACCCATCCATCAAAACCATGCTACTGATAAACTTAAGCCTGATGGACAATAGTAACCTCACATTCAGTAGGAAGAATGTGACAAATCTAGTGTTTGCATGGTTGGCTACATATCGTTCTAGCATTATTGTCTTCAATCGAATGCCATGAGAAGTGAGAAAATCTCGGTGCTTAAGAATCCATCGATTGGTTATAAATTTCTTACCCCGTCCTTTAGCCTAAATAGACATGAAGATTGAAAACAGTTAAGGTCTAAAAAAGATTGTTGAAAGAGCAACATCTGAATGGTTAATTCTAGTACACTATATGCAGGCTTCCAATGTGCGTGAAATTATCACCTTTATATACAACTTCTCCAGACATGGAAAGCATTGCAGCAAGCCAATAATCTTGTGCAGATCAAAACTATTCATTTGGATATATAAGATCTTGGTAGAATCCAGCACCATTGATAGGCTATCCATGGAGAAACTCTTCATTGAGCATAGAACATAATATTAGTATAAAATGTGTACTCCAAGATGATATATAACTTATGCGCAGAAATTGAAAATGCAGCTTATGGTTACAAGTGTAGATGATAATATAAAGTACCTGAAGAACTGTGGAGCCAAACACCATCTTGAAATGAGCACAAAGATCATGTATTACACCCAAAAGGTCTCTAGTTTAGGCGCAGAGAGGACGGTTATTTGCGACGGTGAATAACTAGAATCAAGGATCAACCTTTGAAGTGAAGGGGCATCTTGGATGATGAGCTGCCTTCCATCAAAAGAATTTCCAATTCTTACAAGGTTAGGTGACTTTATTTGGATACAACTGATTCTAGCTGTGAAAACAAGCACCAAGCACTCCAGGGTAGGGCAACTCGAGTGGATGATGTTGTGCAATGAGGCCTTCGATATACGAACCCGCACAAGTGAAAGTTTTTTGAGAAATGGGAGTCGAAGGTTTAGTACCAGATTGTCTGGTAGGTAGCACATCGCAAAGGTGGTGGTGTGGAGAGAGGAGTAAAACCGCGAGATGGACATCGGTGCTGAGTGCACAAGTACATGGCGTTCGGTATCTGGTAGGTGATTTCCTGGGGAATAGTAGAACTCAAGCAGCTGTAATTCTGTGAATTCAGGGGATTTTAGCCAGGCGTCCACCATGTAGGGCATGGTATGCTTGCTCAGGTAGTATGACAGTATGCAGAGGCTTTGAATGGAGCCCTGGTGGTAGGAGATGATGGCTCTGGGGAGTTCAAAATCATTGAAGAGAGATAGATGATGACAGTCAAGATTAAGGGTCACGGCGCACCATAGAGGGCGCCACCGAATTGAGAGGACTTGGGTGCAGCAGCAATCCTTGGTGGGGAGAAGCGAGATGATCTCCCCAAGGATGGCGTCCGAGAGATCGCTGATGCGGTCCACCCGAGATTCTACGGGTTCCTGGGATCCGCTGGGGGCGGGCTTGCCGCTTCTCCCCGCGCGGTTGGGTGCAGGATCTAGAACAGGCATCGCCGCTGGCGGGAGCCTCATCTTCTTGGTGCTGGGGTCAGCCGACTCCATTTACCTTGAGGGCGCCGCGTCGAGCTCACGGATTTGAGCAGAGTAACGAATGACGAGCCTAGTTGTAGTGCGAGTGAAGAAGAAGGGGAGATGGGGTTTTTCTGTAGTAGTGAGGAAGAAGGGGAGTTGGGGTTTTCTGTAGGAGTGAGGTGAGGAATTTGGGGGTACGAGTGGAGCGAGTTGACGTGAGGTGGGTGGGAGTTAGGAGGAAGAACAACACCCAAGTTTTTTGGGGGGCGGTGTGCTGGGTGTGGGTAGCGCCTCTCATTAAGTAAATATATGGGCTTTTGAATTGATTTTATTATTTACTAGGGTGGATGGGCTGTTTTGTCTTGGGCCCAGAGAAACAATTACTACTAGTACAGTGGAGACACTCTACAGCTACCCATAAAAACAATTACTACTAGTACAGTGGATACACTACCGCTTCTGGCTCCTCCGAGGTCATCGAAACATCTCCCTCTACCGAATGCCATTTTACTTTTGTTCACCGACATGTGGGCCATGCAGCGTGCGAGCCCAAATGCCATCCACCAAATTAGAAGGCAGTATGCAGGCGGAGAGTGGCAGTAATGAGCCGTCGTATCAAAAAGCCCCACCTCCCCGCAGTCTAAGTTTGACGGACGAAGCAACCATCATTTCACTCTTCGCTGAATCCCCTTCTCCCTCACCATCTTCAAGAAAGCCAACACTCGCATCTGCCACTGTTCTTCTCTCCCAACGAAGGGAAGGTAAGCGGATCCGTGATGTTGGTATATTTTCGTTCAGAGAAAAAAAAGAACTTTTGCAAAGCAGTAACCGATCCTAAATCTCTTTTTTTTGTTTCATTGTCATTGCGATTGTGTTTTCCTTTCAGTGGTCTCCTAGTATTCATCAGTTTCATGATGGGCCAAGGAGAACCAGGCAAAGATCTGCCGATATTGGAGCAGACGCGAGAGGCTGATCCCCACGAGACAGAGATCTCCAAGAAGATGGAGGCAGCCACCGAGCCGACCCCAGATACGCTCACGACCACTAGAGAGATGGTCAACGCCCCGTTTGAGGTTATAGCCCCCATGGCCCTGCAGGAGCAGTTTTCCCCCTTCGAGGATGTGTCCCCCCCGTTGAGCTGCCCAAGGTGATTTTCTTCTTTGCCAATCTCAATTGTGGTTTTTCATCTAAGTATGTGGTGATGAATACTGCAAAATTTTATTAGCTTTGATGCCATGCTATACACAGTGGTTTAAATAACTTGTGTTTCTTATACTGGAAAGTAATTCAGAATTTGTTTCTGTTACAATTAGAGCCCTGATGCAGACAAGGATTGTGTGGTTGTACATGTCACTCACTATGAGGCGCATGACTTGAATATACGCACTAGGAAAATAGAGTTCTTAGGCTGTTGGATCCTGGAAGCCATTTGCGCTTATACCAATGTCGAGTTGTATTCCAGCCTCACTATTGTCAGGCGTGTTGTCCAGGGTGTACTGAAGCACAAGAAGTTCAAAGCTACTCCTTCGTTTGTGAGGCATACTGTTCTTGTCAAGCTTATGTGGGAAGATGATGTGACATGCCTCCACAAACAAGTTTATGAGTGGCAAGGCCACAAGGTTATCTTCAGGAAGGTTCACAGGATTGAGCTGCTGCCGGACGTCCTCGATGATGTTCATGGAAAGGTCCGTCTTGTGCCCAACCCAAATTAGATCGAGGCATGAAATAGTTGCCCCAGCTAGTGTTTAATAGTAGTTTGGATTGTGTCTAATTATCTGAACCTTGCCTATTATCGAGCCCTCTGGGATAGTACTCTGTTTGAATCCGTCTATGGGAACTGCTGCTACTTTTGTGTGCCCATGAATCATGTGAGAACCATCGTAATTGTTGTTGAAATAGATGCGTCCTCACTAGTTTTTTCATGAATATGGCATGCTAAGACATGAGTTGTCAAGGTTTATCATACAAGCAGTGTGTGTTTGATGAAATAGAGTACTCGTTCAAGAATTGTGCGCCGACGTATACATAGGGTACATAAGGCTGGTTAAGTACTTGTAAACACTGTTGGTGCTACCCCCTTGTAAGTAGTTGTGCAAAACACGTCACATTGGCTCAGCTCGCTTCAACACTAGGCTATCGACCAGGTAACAATCAATAATCTTCTGTCTGACATATAAGCAACTACATATCTTGTTACAGTGGTTCATGCAATTAATTGAGGCCACAATGTAAATTACAAACATTCACATGCTAGTCTAGCGTTCATGTGGAACACTCACATTAAACTCGGCTTAATAAAAAACTTGAAAAGCATAAGTTAAGGAATTTTATACATCTCAATGATTCATAGAACATAACAAACATATACTAGTTCATAGCAAAAGACAAAGTTGTGAGAAGGTTTACAAATCAAGAAAAATCAAGCAAGGCTTCTCTAAGCAAAGGGCCTCCCTAGGCAGGCTTTAATTTCCTGGAGCTCACTCCGGTTTTTTCTTGTTGACACCATCCTAGGTTTGGTTCTCTCATTCTAGAATAACCAATTATAATTGTGTTCTCAGCTGGAATGCCGAACTGAACCATGTAGTGTACTGACCATCTGAAATTCTTATGCATTCCACTAAATTTAAGCACCGCTATTTGTAGAAATAAGCAGACCACAATGCCTCTTGTCTGCGCACTTGTCCCAAAAACCTCCATGCAGCCGTGCCAGCTAGTCCTCGGTCCATGGATGAACTGGTAGAAAGTGCATTCCAGACTAGGATGCAGTTGTTTTCACTCGTCCCTGCACTGCAATCAGGAAGTAAAACATACGAATCAACTTCTTTTAGATTACGTTGGTCATTCTACCTAGTTACTACCAATGTAGGAATACCTGGAAGACAGGTGGTTAGAGGACGACAGCTAGGAATAGCCATCTCATTTTGTGCAATTCTACTAAAACTGAGGTGTGTACTTTTGATTGCGCAGATAGAAATTATATGGAGACAGACATCCCTGTTTTCGCAAATACGAAATACGGTTATTTAAACAGTGGCAGTTATTTGCAGTGGCATATGATTAACAACATCATCTATTGTGTTATAATTGGCACTACATTAACAGTATGAAAGTGCCCTTAAGTAAGTAGCATCACATCACATCAACACTGCCATTAGATTAACATGCAGAACAATAGCATTAGTATTACTGTCATGAGAGTAGCACATGGTCAGTAAATGTGCAATCAAATTTGTGCAGTTCCACTGGGATGAAGCAATGTTAGAGGTGTGGGATTTAAGTGTAACTGCAAAAACACAATTCATAGGAAATAAAGCAAGACAGAAGCACTTCATAAAATGGTGGTGGCATTGCTTCAATTTATCGACGACACTAGAACATTACTTATAGTGACGTTAGGTGGCATTGCTTAATGCTTCATGTGATTTTACATTAACGGTAGTGATATGGGCGTAGGGACAGCATGCGCATAAAGTGATGAGGTAGATTTGGTTGCCGAGAGCAGCAAACACTCAGGCAACATGTCTGCATTTGTCCCATTTTTATCTACTCGGCGACATTTTCCTATGTGAGCACATGAAATCTAGTCCTGCTCGTTCTCATTTGCATTGTCCCCCAACACCCCTCACTTTCTTTCCTTTTTCGACCAAGAGATAGGTCCACTTCCCCCACCCTTCCCCATCCGCCATGCTTTCTTTGCCATTTCAACCAAGAGATAGGTTGGGTAGTTAGTGTCTACTACTTTCCCCCATTTCCTCTTAGAACCAAGTCCTAGATTCATGCTACAGCTTTCCCACTTTCTTCCCTGTTTAAACTAACTCTTATATTCGACTGTATGAACTAGCTTTACCTCTAATAATAGTAAAATTCTAGATGGATTTGGAACAACTGACGAAAGTAGAAAAAGATCCACACACAGCCACGTGGGGAGCTGGGGCAGTAGAGCAAGGCAGGTTTCGAAGGAATATATACCTGAGGGTCGTCAACATGTGGCAAAGACGACGTCGAGAGGCCGCATCTTGGCCACAATACTATAGGGAGGAAGAAGGGGTCGGAGGCCCTCCCGAGCCAGCGCTGTCTCAGAGAGAACGACACGGCCGCCGATCGGGATGTGCAGCCAGCCGTTGGTCTCCTCCCTCGCCGCCGACGATAGCGTGAACGATGCACCTACACTCCTGCCCCGGTCGAGGTGGTCCGGCCGGATTTGTGACCTGCCGTGAGCAGAGAGAGTGTGGCCACCTATGTCTTGCTTAGATCTGGAGAGCATGAGAGAGTGAAAGAGAGGAACCCTTGTAAAGCAAGCGCTAAGGCTCCTGCTTATATATATATATATATATATATAGTGGAGTGATTTTGTTGTACCAGCTTCAAAAAATGCGCTCCTACATGTACCTGTGAGTGGGTGTGAGAGAACTAGTGCATGTGTGCACCGCTTCTCTTTGTGAGAGTACAATATAATATGCCCAAAGAACGTTCGCCACAAGAGTAATAGTATAAGTATGTGACATGTGAGTTAAAATAAAAGGTGCGCGACGTCTTTTGTTTTTTAGAAGTTCTGAGGGTAGGGTGTGAAGAGCACATATGTGTGTGACGTCTACCTACGGATAGACAGTGGGTGCGAGAGGACTCGGGAGAGTCATGACTCGTGAGGGTGCATGTGTGCGTGGGAGAGAGGGGGCGCGTATCAATGCAATGCATGTGTCCGTAAATCATATCTGACAAACGTTCGCCACAAGCCGTTTCTTGACAAACACCGTAAGAACCGTTAGATCGGCATCCGATGGTGTCAGTTTTGCCATGTCATTTAACAAAATAGGCACTCCTCTGATACACAAATCTTCCACGTGAGTGTCAGCAACTGACGTATGCTCCTCCCTCCATTCCAAAATGCAGTGCATATAGCTTTATTGAAATTCGAACCTCGCAAACTTCTACAGAGTTTTTGTGTACCAAAATGAACATATATAATACCCACTATATATATCATTTCATTCAGCTTCGAGAGGTAACTGTAAAGATGGAGGACGAGTGTACAAAGAAAGACCGTCATATGACCTACGACAATTTCAACAATCCTTTGGTGTGGAGGAATATCATAGGAACTCTGTATGATATGATTTTTATAGGATTTTTTTCCTTTAGATCCAATTGGTTCATAGGAACAGATTCATATACTCCACATTTCAAAGGAAAATAACCATGATATCATTTTTATAGCTTTAGAGCCACTTGGTTCATATGAATGGATTCCTATACTCACACAATTTCAAAGGAAAATAAACATTAGCGTATATTCAATAGAAAAGTTCCTATGATGTGAACCAAATGACATCTCTTTTCTAATCCCTCCTCATAGGAATTGAGATACATGTCATCTCTAGATTCAATAGAAACGTTCCTATGATGTGAACCAAATGACATCTCTTTTCCAATCCCTACTCATAGGAATTGAGATACATGTCATCTCTTTCCCTACAACTTTCGTGTATACATCTTCTATTCCTAAATAGCTAGTACAACCCACTAGTAGCTTTTTTCCTGGACATGCAACTATGGCACAAGAACACATCATGCATGCAAGTCAGAAATCACATTATTTTTGTTCTCTATGCATGCAAGCACCACATCATCAATTCATGCATGTTACTCATAAGTTATTTCTTGCATTAAATTTTGTATTGACAATGTATGTGTTGGTCACGTGCACACATGTGTAGTTCACATTCACATTTTTGTTAGAAATGTCATTCTTTTAACTGCAATTCATTTTTTCTCTTCGTACTCCCTCCGTCTAGGTGTGTAAGTCATCTTCCGAAAACCAAATAATCGCAAAACACTTAGGCACGGTACATTAACTCCCTCCTTGTTTCTATGTTTCGTGACACATCAACCAATAAGAGATGTGGGCTGTGCATGCTTTCAATGGCTTGAGACTTTCAAACATGACATGCACGTGGTTAATTCATTGCATGCAATGCTATTAACTAGCAAAAAACCTAAGATGATTTATACACCTAGACGGAGGGGGTATTACATTTTCATTTTAAGCATAAATTCACTTCCCATTAGTTATAGATGTTTTTGGAGGAACTTTTATGCATTATTTTGAGTAGAAAATTTCATGCGGTCACGAGTATATCAAAATGCAGGGCCCCTACATCATTGCCTTTCGGTCGAACCTACGTCCACAATTTTTTGTACGTATATCTCCACTGTTCCCCGAACCCAAAATTCTGCCTCATTCCCGTGTAACCAAGCGGCCCACACATATTAAGGCGTCGACTCGAACACAATCCCTCTCCCATTTACTATGCCGTGGCCCCGCATGCCGTAGTACTCCTACAAACCCTACCACCGCATGCATCATCAGTTTTCTTCAAGAGGACGAGGGGGAAGCGGATTTGTAGTGTAGGCGGTTCAAAAAAAGATTTGTAGTGGAGGCTCCTACCCTAGGGTGCCCTAGGTAGCTTCTGCACGCACCATTGGTTTTCTCTTTTCTTTATGCTCTTGTGCCCTAGAGTGAAATGATGGTTGCTTTGTCCGTCCAGCTTACTGCGGGAAAGGTGGGGCTTTGTGATTTGACCTCTCATCGCTCATTTACTACTACTGCAGTGCTACGACCGGGGTGCCTCCAAGTCAAACCGATGCTCCAAACTGTAATTTGGTGCATCACACGTGGAACAAGACGGTGGATGAGCCACATGTCGGCCAAAGGGGTCCTGTTAAGTGTGTCGCCATTTTGTGTGCGGAGTGATCCTGCTTGAGTTGCTACGCCAACACGACAGGAGCAACCTACCACTTGGTTTTGCTCCATGGTGAATCCCGACTATATTGATCTAAAAAGATACTACGCCCTCCATCTCGGGTGTGCACGTAGTTCTAGGTCATCCATTTGACTGGAGTAACGAAATATGAGATACTATGTCACAAAAAGTATATCATTGGATTCTTAAGCAGATGTAGCTTTCTAAACATATATTGTTCATCACATATATAGCCAATTAAATTCTCAACCTAGAACGACGTGCATGCCCTGTAAACCGATACGGAGGAAGTAGTCAAAATGAGGTTATTTTACCGAGCGGTGGGCGGGGTAGCATCGCTTGTCATGCAGTCCCACGTGTCATGATGTACCAAGGCGATGCGCGTCCCTCTTGAGGCAGAACAATGGCAGAAGCAATACGTGGTTTTCTTGAAGGAGATGACGGCGAAGCGGATTCAGCGAAGTGTGAAATAATGGTTGCTTCGTCCGTCTGGGAAGGTGCGGCATTGTGATTTGACATCTCATTGCCCATTACTACTACTGGGCGGCACGACTGGGGTGCGTCCCCCTGCTCTTCTGCACTGTTATTTGGTGCATGCCACGTCGATCCGGTTGCTATATGTCCCACATGTCGGCGAGAGGAAGTACAAAATTCATGAAAGCGAGCGTCGACGGAGCAGTACAAGACACGGCTTGGTTTTTGCTGCTTCGCGCGATCCATCGATACAAACCCAGACTAAAAAAGGCGAGGGTGGGGCTTTTCCCACGCGGCAGGCACGGGAGTTTGGCATAGTCTGTTCGAGGCAACAAGGCAGGAAGGGAAACAAGCAAATAAAGGTTGAGTGACTTAGTTTTGGGAAAATCTGATTTTACGGAGTACGTACCCACTATGGAGGTAGTACTACTTACTACTCCCTCCTTTCCGGTTTATAGGGCTCATCTAAAAAAATCGTTTTTCTGTTTTATAAGTCTCAATTCTACTAGTAGTACCATCACATGTTTGGATTTCGAGGTGCATTAAATCACCCGATGCAAGCAGTGTCAAGAGAAAACTCACCAATGCATGTAGAAGTTCATGTAAATTTAGTGGTCATGCATGCATTCGTTGTAATTAATGCATTGGTAAACATAACTTCTTGAGAAAAATGAGCGTACTAATTACTTGTGCAAACTACTAAATTAATAAAGGAAATATGCCCTAGAGGCAATAAGAAAGTTATTATTTATTTCCTTATATCATGATAAATGTTTATTATTCATGCTAGAATTATATTAACCGGAAACATAATACATGTGTGAATACATAGACAAACAGAGTGTCACTAGTATGCATCTACTTGACTAGCTCATTGATCGAAGATGGTTATGTTTCTTAACCATAGACATGAGTTGTCATTTGATTAACGGGATCGCATCATTAGGAGAATGATGTGATTGACTTGACCCATTCCGTTAGCTTAGCACTTGATCGTTTAGTTTGTTGCTATTGCTTTCTTCATAACTTATACATGTTCCTATGACTATGAGATTATGCAACTCCCGTTTACCGGAGGAACACTTTGTGTGTTACCAAATGTCACAACGTAACTGGGTGATTATAAAGGTGCTCTACAGGTGTCTCCGAAGGTACTTGTTGGGTTGGCGTATTTCGAGATTAGGATTTGTCACTCCGATTGTCGGAGAGGTATCTCTGGGCCAACTCGGTAATGCACATCACTTAAGCCTTGCAAGCATTGCAACTAATAAGTTAGTCGCGGGATGATGTATTACGGAACGAGTAAAGAGACTTGCCGGTAACGAGATTGAACTAGGTATTGAGATACCGACGATCGAATCTCGGGCAAGTAACATACCGATGACAAAGGGAACAACATATGTTGTTATGCGGTCTAACCGATAAAGATCTTTGCAGAATATGTAGGAGCCAATATGAGCATCCAGGTTCCTCTATTGGTTATTGATTGGAGACGTGTCTCGGTCATGTCTACATAGTTCTCGAACCCATAGGGTCCGCACGCTTAAAGTTCGGTGACGACCGTAATTAGGGTTTTTGTGTTTTGATGTACCGAAGGTTGTTCGGAGTCCCGGATATGATCACGGACATGACGAGGAGTCTCGAAATGGTCGAGACATAAAGATTGATATATTGGAATCCTATATTTGGATATCGGAATCGTTCCGGGTGAAATCGGGATTTTACCGAAGTACCGGGGGGTTACCGGAACCCCCCGGGGGTTAATGGGCCTACATGGGCCCTAAGGGAGAAGAGGAGGGCCGGCCAGGGCAAGCCGCACGCCCCCTCCCCCTAGTCCGAATAGGACAAGGAAGGGGGGGGGGGCGGCACCCCCCTTTCCTCTTTCCCCCTCCCCCTTTCCTTCTCAAACAAGGCAAGAGGGGGGAGTCCTACTCCCGGTGGGAGTAGGACTCCTCCAGGCGCACCCCTAGGGGCCGGCCGCACCTCCCCCCTCCCTCCTTTATATACGGGGGCAAGGGGGCACCCCATGACACACAAGTTGATCTTCGTGATCGTTCCTTAGCCGTGTGCGGTGCCCCCTTCCACCATATTCCACCTCGGTCATATCGTAGCGGTGCTTAGGCGAAGCCCTGCGTCGGTAGAACATCATCACCATCATCACGCCGTCGTGCTGACGAAACTCTCCCTCAACACTTGGCTGGATCGGAGCTCGAGGGACATCACCGAGTTGAATGTGTGCAGAACTCGGAGGTGCCGTACGTTCGGTACTTGGATCGGTCGGATCGGGAAGACGTACGACTACTTCCTCTATGCTGTGTCAACGCTTCCGTTGCCGGTCTACGAGGGTACGTAGACAACACTCTCCCCTCTTGTTGCTATACATCACCATGATCTTGCGTGTGCGTAGGAATTTGTTTGAAATTACTACGTTCCCCAACAATTAATTCCACCACTCATTGTCTACCTTGGTTGGAGAGATTTTGAAATTGAGCCATAAACTGGAAAGGAGGGTGTAGTAACATAGCCTAGGGTAGCTTGCTGCACCACGGATCCAAGGAAATTGCCGTAGTACTACTCCTACTACTAAAAGACATATTTCAAACAATATGATAATCTCTCTAACCAAGGTAGGGACAAGGATTAAATGGAGGGAGTAGTAAAATTTTCTCCTCATCCTACGAGCCACCGCGCGCATGGGCGAGGGAGCGGGCGTAGGCGTAGTAAGCAAGCTTCTCCTCGTCCCGCGACTCTGCAAGCCACCGCGCTCGTGGGCGAGGGAGACGGCATACTAAGCAAGCTTCTCCTCGTTCTGCGAGTTGACGGGACACATCAAAAGTAATACGTACTCTAAGGTAGGCCTCACATGGTTTGCCTCTTATCAAATGAAAAAAACTGAGCATGTGAGATGGTGAACGGAGGGAGTACGATACCATTAGTACTGCAATTCTTTTGGAAGGTTTGTGGTAGTCACTCCCATTCACATGTTCACATTTCAAGCTTCAATAAAAACGTTGCACGCAAGGATTAAGAGAAACCTTGGCAATGCATGTACTCCCTCAATCCATATAGGGTATAAAATGCATTTTGGAGGCTAACTTTGACCACATGTTAAAACAATAATATGACATCCAACTTACACAAATCTTACCATCAAATTCATACGTGGTCATTATACTCCTAACACATGCATGTATTGCAATTAGTACATAGATACAGTAGTAAACACTCACTATCTAGTAGTACTAGTAGTACTCTACACTACTACTGCTATGAGGCGTTCCAACTGTATCCTGGGATCCCGGCAGAAGACCGCGGACACCGATTATTCCTTCATATTTAAATTTGTTTTCACACAGCGAAATATCTCTATCTGTACTCTCTACTCTTATAAAAAACCGAGTTGGTGATGATGGTGTGCCTGCCATCCTGTAATATAGACCGTCCGATCTATATCTGACGGATAGAAAGCAAACTATGACAATTTTACAAAAGATACCCGCACCTCTCTCCACATTTTTACAGATAAGTCCTCGCCTTGTTCATCCTTATCTCCCACAACCTCATTGCCGAGCAATTAAAAAAGGAAGTCTCTGGAACAATCTGGCATGGTGGCCGCTACCGGCGTCGTAGTAAATAATTGAGTGAGGCACCTTATGTTACACTCCACTGTGACTAGTCTTATGGGAAAAGCTGGGGAAGAGACGACTTATTTTTTAAGCCGCCAAAAGAACTGGCCCTAGGAGTAGTAGCTAGGGATACTAGGAGTAATAGCTAGGTTTCGAATGTGCGAGATGAACCGGAGAAAGTAAATGCAGGGAGATGAAATGCAAAAAAGACAGAGGGATGTGATGATTGCTTGTCCGTTTATTTTACCAGGTCACTTATTACTAGGAGTGGTGGGGTTTTGTGATATGATGGCTTTACTGCCGCGCCACGAGCGGGGTGAGACTCCCGTGTAGCGCCGCCCTCTACACTAGTACTACCTCTGTTGTGGTTTATTAGTCCCCCATTGAATTTGACTGAAGATTTAACTGACAAAATGTTAGTGTATGTCAACAAAAACTATATCGTTGGATTTGTATTTGAACATAGTTTTCAATGATATAATTTTTGGTGACACGCATGAGCATTTATCATACTATATATAATGTTAGTTAAATTTGTGGTCGTACTAATATATAGTAAGGTGCCCGTCTGTTGCACGGAACAGTGAAATGCATTGATCAGGGAGTTGTTTATTTTGACAAAGGATGTGGGGGTCATCTCATGTGTAACGAGTATCGATAGGTTTCTTCGGATATTATTTCTTCTCTAGAGCTCACAAACATCCGTGTGAAATAGTTAAAAAGTATCTTTTGCAAACAAAAGTGTTCAACCTGCATCCAAAACTTGTGAAGAAATAACACTTATTGTGCTTTGCAAGAAATGATCTTTAAGAATTAGTTTTTGAGTATCGATGGTTATACATGTTGGCTACAGATGACCTATCACTTTCTTATAGTCAACAGTTGGCTATACTACTAAGTATTAACCATGCTCTTATACACGTAGACGGGGGGATTAAATCAGGATGACTTGGAAGGGGGCAGAGGAGATGTAAGAAATGGTTCATCATAAGTCTTTCACTAGTATTGTAGTAAAAGTTCTCAGTTAATCTCATAAATGGCAAGCGAAAACTCTAATGGAGCAAAAGCATACATGGAAGATTCTAGATTAAACCATAAATAGATACACTTTTATTCAAGAGCGATACTCTAATAGAGCAAGATTATGCATGGAAGGTTCTATATTATATAAATAAGAAGTATCCACATGCTTAGACATCGGATTACATTGAGCGAAGACTAATGATCAACATTTAACTTGGTAATGCATATGTCCAGGTGTACCTCCTTGGAGTCCCCGTGCACCATCTTGGGGGGGGGGATCATACCATGCATCTTCCATGTCCACATCGGCGGGAACGGAGCAGCTCAGCAGAGTCCAAGTCAACGTGATGGAGGTGGTGTGGGCGCCGACGTACCTCTGAGGAGCAGTAACAGCGAGCACGCACCCGTACAATGGCCTCGTGTCAGCGTCAGCGGTGTTGCCCCTGACGCACACTACAGAGACGGGGCGGCGGCCTGTGCGGGCCTCGCCGGTGTCCATGATCAAGAGGAAGATGCTGCCGTCCTCCTCCAAACTAGCAGGCGGCGGTGATCCTCCAGCGACTCTGGCACGGAGAATGGGTAGCACGTCTCGTACTTGATGTTCACTGCCATGGGCCAGTAGTGATCGACAGACGGTTGCGTGAGGTGATGCACGAGGCCCGCCGGCGAGCCCCAAAATGGCTGCGTGCACCCATAGTAGTAGCAGGGCACGTGCGCGCATCTGGAACAATGCTTCGCCAGCGAGTGCTAGTCGACGTACCTCTCGCAGCCGAAAATCTTGTAGACGCAGGGCACCTTGGAGGCATCGACCAAGCTGTCCATGAAATGGGAGTGGCTGTAGGGGATGTTGCGCCAGTTCAATATATGAGCAAGTTACTACGAGATTTCAGCCGAATAAGCACAAAATAAGTCATGATGGCTATAACAGAGATTAAACTAATCATGTGGACTAGCATAGTAGATGAACAGATCGAATCTAGGACACAAACTAGAAACATGAATTCTACCACGATTTCGAACAGGAAGGACAGAAACACATATGGTGCAACGGGAGTAGCACTGTTGGCGTTGAGGTTGTCTCCCATGTCGTTGAGGAAGAGGTTGCCGAGGTCAGGCAAGAAGTCATCGTCGGTGAAGTTGTCACTGCCAACATTTGTGTGAGTGCGCTCCCCAAATTCCAACAGCGCCCACTAAATGGAGCACATGAGGGAGTGGCTATAGGGGACGTTGCGGCCGCTAAATGGAGTGCCGGAGTAGCACACGAAGCAGTAGATGGTGCTCCTCCCTAGTATCTATCTCAGCCAAGCGTGCAGCGAGCAGGGCCCTCGACTCTGACGTACGACACCGTGTCGTTCTTCCACTAACGTGTGGCTCTTTGGGTACCTGGCCTGCATGTTAGTGACCCAACGCAGGAAGCACACGACAGAGGAGCTTTTGGTGGGCCAGGGTGGTCAGAAGCGGGCATTTCATAAACTGATGATTGTTCATTGAGTGTGACTTCATCTATTTCATGTAGATAAGCCTACTATATAATGTAAGAGAATTTTAAAATTTTCATATATACGTTGATAGCCCGTTCAATGTTCTGCTTATCACGGATAAGATTGATTAATAGTCGTAATAATCCATGTCGTTAACAAAGGGTGCATGCATGTATAGGTTGAGCGTGTGTCTTGCGTCGTGTGCTGTGTGCATGCAGGCGTGCAAGTGTTGCGTGCGTGCATGTGTACGTTCAAGTGTTGCATGCATGTGTGCGTGCGTGTGTTCGTGAGTGCATGTGTACGCGTCAGTGTTGCATGCCTGCATGCGTGTGTGTGTTCGTGAGTGCATGTGTACGTGTCAGTGTTGCACGCCTGTATGTGTGCGTGTGTTCATGCGAGTGTTGCGTGCGTGCATGTGTACGTGCCGGGTGGGGCTACATGTCGGTCGACTGACTTTTTCATCTCTGGTCAGTCGATTTTCCAGCCGTTGGATACGAAATCAAGGGCCTGTAGTTCATCTTCAACCTCCACCCCTTGAGCCGCCAGCCCCCACCGGCCAAACCGTCGGCCCCCACCACCTCGCTACCCCGCTCGCCCCAAAACCACTCCCCACCGCCGGTCCGCCGCCGCCCTGACCATCCCTCTAGCCCCCCCTGCGCCGAGATTTTTCTCCGACGATCCCCACGCCACCGCCCAATCACCGCGCCCCCACCGCCAGCGACTGCCAACCAGAGGTCTCGCGACTTCGAATCCCCACTGACTAGTAATTTATTACCATTTCTGTCTTTCATATACATGTTGATGGATGGGCCCTATGGTAATGTGCGCCGCTGATTGTGGACTATTTGACTGGTCAATTGATCATGTCATCAACAAATTACGGAGCTGTATGGTGAGCCACTAACCGTATGATCACCATAAAATGTATTTTATTAACACAGTACAAACTCAAACTACCATTTCTTTCTTTCATATATGCGTTGACAGGTGGGCCCCGCGGTTACCCCCGCCGATGGTGCAACAGTAGTTGCGCCACACAGAATGTTTGACTGGTCAATTGATCATGTCATCAACAAAATACGGAGTTGTACGTGTGAGCCAGTGACCATACAACCACGACATGTATTTTTTTAACACGATACAAATGCAAGCGCTCATATATACGCGCAAACACTCACCTCTATAAGCGCACACATGCAGACCCTACCCCTATGAGCACCTTCGAGAGAGTGAGCCAGCATATGATCTTGAGATTTTACGAAGTCACCATAGGTGCCTCGTAGTCGAGGGGAACGTCTCCTCCCACTAAACGCACACCACCGGAAAATATTGAAATTAATCCAGGATAAATGCGAGCACCAGGACTTTAACCCTGGTGGGCTCAGGAAACCACTGTCCTCCTACCATCCAACCACAGGTTGGTTAGCACCAAAAAATGTATGTGGTGACCGTGATGAGCTTATTCTGAAGTCCAGTGACCATATCATGCTTTCTCTTCAAATACAATGACCGTAAGTGTCTTCAACAAAATATGGAGCACGCATCAAATACAATGTCTGTCAGTGTCATCAACGAAATACGGAGATGTATCATGAGCTACATACCATATGATCACCACGACTATGTATACGGTGCCCATAATGAGCATATTCTGAAGTCCAGTGACCGTATAGTGCTTTTGCTTGAAATACAGTGACCATCACGAGTGAATGTGTCAGGGGCATGCATACTTTTAGAGGGTCGAGAGATAGTTTGCGTGAGTACGTGAAAGTGGTGTAGAAAGAGGGGGTGTCTGGTGGAGACAAGTTGAGATATGCCCTTCGTTTCTCTTTCCCGTGACTAATATTTTAGGAGAAAATATAAACATTCACAATGCAGAGCAAATATTTTTGGATGCACCATGCAATTAACTTTCATCTATATCATTGTACTATTGTATATGCTTATTTTCTTAGTGGCCGATTACATGTGTGGTGTGGTGGGCACATCATTTCTAGTTGTGGTGGGTCAACATGAGGACTCATGGGTCGGTTCCGTCCTGCGCCACATATATTGGACCGAGACGCATTATACGAAGACCCATGTGGAGGACTCGGCGTACAAGACGAAGCTACCAGAGTCGTGGAGGACTCTATCCCCACTGATGATAAGCCGACTATATATGATTTGTAACCCTAGGCCCCGAGTATGTTATAGAAGCCCGGGGCTGGTTCGTCGATAGTATATAGACACACACAATGCTTAGTATTCATGTGTACTTTGTACACACCCATATCAACAATATACAGTACCAGGAGTAGGCTGATGCGTCCATTTTGCATCATGCTTTTATATTGATATTTAATGCGTTATGGGCTGTTATTACACGTTATATCACAATACTTATGCCTTTTCTCTCTTATTTTGTAAGGTTTACATGAAGAGGGAGAATGACGATAGCTGGAATTCTGGACTTGAAAAGGAGCAAATATTAGAGACCTATTCTACATAACTCCAAAAGTCGTAAAACTTCACGGAGCTTATTTTTGGAATACAAAAAATATTAGGCGAACAAAGTACTAGAGGGAGGGGGGGGCACAAGCCAGCCACAAGGGTGGAGGGCGCGCCCCCGACCTTGTGGGCCCCCTGGCAGGCCTCTGGTGCCCATCTTTGGATATATGGTGTGTTTTGACCTGGAAAAAATCGGAAGGAAGCTTTCGGGACGAAGCGTCACTGTCTCGAGGTGGAATCTGGGCAGAACCAATCTAGGGCTCCGGCGGAGCTGTTCTGCTGGGGAAACATCCCTCAGGGAGGGGGAAATCGTCGCCATCATCATCACCAACGATCCTCTCATCAAGAGGGGGTCAATCTCCATCAACATCTTCACCAGCACCATCTCCTCTCACACCCTAGTTCATCTCTTGTATTCGATCTTGGTCCCAAAACCTCAGATTGGTATCTGTGGGTTGCTAGTAGTCTCTTGTATTCACATGATTGTCCTTGTAGTTGATGCTAGTTGGTTTATCCGGTGGAAGATTATATTTTCAGATCCTTAATGATATTAATACTGCTCTGATCTCGATCATAAATATGCTTTGCGAGTAGTTACATTTGTTCCTAAGGACATGGGAGAAGTCTTGTTATAAGTAATCATGTGAATTTGGTATTCGTTCGATATTTTGATGAGATGTATGTTGTCTCTCCTCTAGTGGTGTTATGTGAACGTCGACTACATGACACTTCACCATTAATTGGGCCTAGGGGAAGGCATTGGGAAGTAACAAGTAGATGATGGATTGCTAGAGTGACAAAAGCTTAAACCCTAGTTTATGCGTTGCTTCGTAAGGGGCTGATTTGAATTCATATGTTTCATGCTATGGTTAGGTTTACCTTATTTCTTTTTTCGTAGTTGCGGATGCTTGTGAGAGGGGTTAATCATAAGTGGGAGGCTTGTCCAAGGAAGGGCAGCACCCAAGCATCAGTCCACCCACATATCAAATTATCAAAGTAACGAACGCGAATCATATGAGCATGACGAAAACTAGCTTGACAGTAATTCCCATGTGTCCTCGGGAGCGTTTTGCTTTATATAAGAGTTTGTCCAGGCTTGTCCTTTGCTACAAAAAGTATTGGGACACCTTTCTGCACCTTAGTTACTTTATTTACTTGTTACTCGTTATGATTTATCTTATCACAAAACTATCTATTACCGACAATTTCAGTGCCTGCAGAGAATACCTTGCTGAAAACCACTTGTCATTTCCTTCTGCTTCTCGTTGGGTTCGACACTCTTACTTATCAAAAGGACTATGATAGATCCCCTATACTTGTGGGTCATTAAGACACTTTTCTGGCGCCATTGCCGGGGAGTGAAGCGCCTTTGGTGAGTGGAATTTGGTAAGGAAACATTTATATAGTGTGCCGAAATTTACCGTCACTTGTTACTATGGAAAATAATCCTTTGAGGGGCTTGTTCAATGTATCTTCACCTCGACCGGAACCACAATTAGTTGCTCCTCAACCTACTGCACCTACTAAAAATATTCATTATGAAATTCCTTCGGGTATGATAGAAAAATTGCTAGCTAATCCTTATGCAGGAGATGGAACATTACATCCCGATATGCACCTTGATACATCTCCAACGTATCTATATTTTATGAAGTATTCATGCTGTTATTTTATCATTCTTGGGTGTTTTACAATCATTTTATAGCAACTTTATATCATTTTTTTGGACTAACCTATTGACCCAGTGCCCAGTGCTAGTTGCTATTTTTTGCTTGTTTTTTACATCGCAGAAAATCAATATCAAACGGAGTCCAAACACTGCGAAACTTTACAAAGATTTTTTGGGACTAGAAGGAACCCAATGGGCCAGAGCTGCACCTGGGGGTGCCCCGAGGGGGGCACAACCCACCAGGGCGCGCCAGGGCCCCCTGGCGCGCCCAGCTGGGTTGTGCCCACCTCGGTGACCTCCCGCACCCTGTCTGCCCCTTGGCATGCCCTGGTGGGTTGTGCCCACCTCGGTGGCCTCCTGCACCCCCTCTTTGCACTATAAATTCCCAAATATTCCGAAACCCTTTGGGGTTGACCTAGATCAGAAGTTTCGCCACCGCAGGGTCCGTAGCCGCCGAAAACCAATCTAGACCGGTTCCGGCATCCTGCCGGAGGGGGGAATCATCTTCGAACGTCGGTGGGAATGACATCTATGGGATCACTGGGATCCCTTCTACGGTTGGCGGGCGCGGGGTTGTGCAAAGAGCGGGTCTAGTAACTAGCACAAAGATCGTTTACCCAGGTTCGGCCGCAAGGATGCGTAATACCCTATTCCTACTTTGGTGTATATTTGAGTGTTCTTGAGCTTTCAAACTAGCTGCAGTGCGTGCAGTCCAAAAGATCCGAATCCTTCTCCAGTACGCCACGGGCCTCCTTTTATTGTCAAAAAGGGGTCGCCACAGTGGCACACAAGAGGTGGAAAGGTAAATAGTGTACAAGCTTATCGCCTGTCATTACGAGACAAGGCACATTAAATGCGCCCCTTATGTGTCCCGTTGCTTTATTGGGGACGGTAACGAAGCCCGTCCCGTCCGTCGCCGTTCCGCCTCGTCCCGACACGCGTCCAGGCCAACAAGGCATGCAGTGCCACGTAAGCTGGCAGGCTCCTGAGATGGCATGGTGGTAGGGTCTTCACGAAGATCTGCATGCCACCACGCAGGTGGTTGACTAGCTGGATTAGCATCCACGTACTGCCACATGGGTACTAGCCTCAGTTGGTGGGTTGGCTGCTGAGCTGGGGCGATGACGGGGCGACAAGGTCTTGTCGCAGTCCCGCGTATATTCCCGGCAAGGGTCTTGCCGGGGTCTTGTGGTCGCCTTCGGCAAGAGTCTTGCCAGGGCCATGCAAGTGTTTTCGGCAAGGAGCCTTGTCGGGGCCTCGGGGGCATCCTCGGCAAGGGGGCTTGCGATTGTCTTGTCTTCTGGTCATCGTCTAGTCTTGTGGGCTCTTTGTCTCCACAAAGATTTGTATGTCACCATGGAGGTGCCTCCTGAGCCTTGGTTCCAATGTGGTTGATGGCGTTGGAACCCTTGGGCTCAAGGGTGGCGCACTCTGCTGGCGTTGGGCAAGTTGCCACGGCAAGGCTCTCGCCGGGGCTGCGGAGGCCGCCCCTACAAGGGTCTTGCCGGGGGAGTCCACCTCGCCCTCTTCCTCTTTGTGTCTCTGGTCTTGGTGTTGTTCTGGTTGTCTTGTGCTTTTGCTTCCTCTGCACCGCTAGGTATGGCCGCAGGCGCGACTCTAATTGCCCACGCACAAGTAAAGGGGTATAAAAGAGAGCCTCTAGTTTTGTGCACCGACAGGATCCCCCGGGCCTAGGCCATACATATGCGCGACGCATTGTTGGGCTAGGCCCAAAACGATGCGCAGGCATGCGGGGCCAAGTTTTACTGCTGTAACTTTCTCGCCCGTCGCACTTCCCCACGACCTGCGTCGAATGCGCAACGCGCGGGTCACGCGTGACGTGGGGGTCATGCGTGGGGCGATTGTTGCCCTCATGCGTCACATCGCAGTGAATGGTAAAGAGGCGGCCCGCGCCTTCCCCATAAGAAAAAGGAGAAACTGCGGGCGCACTGCTCATTTATCCTCCGCGTCTCTCCAATTTTGGAACCGCCGCCCCCTTCTTCTTCCTCATGCGAAAAAGCCGAAACTCCCGCCTCCAGCCGCCGCCGCCGCACCCCCATTGCCCCCAATGTCCCACTGCCCCAGATTCTTCACCTCTTTCCCGGCCGCCATGGCACCCAAAACCTGTAAGGGTAAGGGAGTGGCCAAGGACGCCGAGGAGAAGGAGATGCCGGAGAGCGAGTCAGCGGCGCTTCAGACGCAACTTGCTGTCTTCCCCTCGACGGTTGACACGGTCCACCTCAGGGAAAATTTCAAGCCTCTATGGGTGGTGAAGACGACGGGGCATCCGGCTACGCACATCATCCCCGCTGATTTTGCCAAGGCCGACCCAAATCGGTATCCTTTCTTCGTTGACTACTTCTCCTGCGGGCTTTGCCCCCCTTTCTCTGAGTTTTTCAACAATGTCATGCACACCTTCGGCTTACACCTTCTTGATTTCACGCAGAATGCCGTGGTGTGTATGGCCCTCTTTGCCCACCTCTGCGAGGGCTTTGCCGGAATGCTTCCCAGCACGATGCTTTTCCGCCACTATTTCTTTCCCCGCATCCAGGCGGCGGTGTGCCATCTCTAGCTGCGTCACCTGGATCCCACAGACCCAGGAGAAGGGCACATATCTAGAGGGTACCTAGAAGGAGAGGTGGGAGGAGTGGCGAGGCCAGTGGCTATGGATCAAGGAGGAGGACCCACAGGAGTTTTGCCAAGTTCGTCAGAGCCCGCCAGTCCGCCGTAAGGACTGGAGCAACGCCGCCGCCGATGACAAGAAGCTCGGGATTGCTACCACTAGGATCCATCGCCTCACTATGGCCGGGCTCACCCTTGAGATGATTGGGGCCGACTTCATCCTCCGCCGCATCGGCCCACTGCATAACAAGGGGAGGCCGGCCTGGCTCTTCGGGAACGCGGCCGATGTCATGAGGCTTCGCTCCGGCTTGAAGCACAACTTCTTGGTGATGGGGCACGCTCATCCTTGTCAGCAGATTTTCCATATCGATGTGGGTGGTGACGGCAGGGCTGAGAGAGTCGTCAAGGCCGCGAAGGCCGACAAGGTCGTCAATGGGCCTCTGTTCGGGTTGCCGGCAGGAGTGGTCCCGCTGAGCAACAACTCTCGCCAAGCTGACATCATCGCCATGATGCTGGACTTCAAGGCGCACGGCCTTGACCCAAGGTGGGCCGAGCCAGAGGAGGAGCGAGTGCAGGAGTTCTTCGACAACCTGTCGGAGAGGTATGTCCGCGATGAGCCACTTCTTATCAAGGACACCACCAAGGAGAAGCTAGACTACATCGCTGCCAGGGCGGCGGAGGCGGCGCTTGCCAGGGAAGCTGGCAGCGCCGGCCATGTGGAGAACGAGGCCAAGGTGGGCCATGGAGGAGGAGCTTGCCAGATTGGCAGAGCCTGCTGGGGAGGCCAGCAGCGCCGCACCGGGGCCCCTCTCATTGAAGATGTGGTCGAGGAGTCGACCGAGGAAGAGGCTCGGTCTGACATCCCTCCGGCAACAGGGAGAAAGCGTGTCCTGTGGCGGGCCAGCTCTGGTGAGCCGGTCTAGCCTGGCAGGACCAGGCAGCGACAAGAGGCCCAGGGGGAGTCCATGCGCCTGATGAGGGCCGCGACAACGAGGAAGGTGGTGAAGGCCATGGTGGTGAAGAAGAAAGCGACTGCCTCTTCTTCGTCCAAGCATCGCTGGACTCCATCCCCTTCCCCTCCTCCCGCCGACGTCGACACAGATGTCGTCTTTGATCTTGGGTCTCTCAGCCCAAGGAGGAAGAGGAAGGCAGCGGAAGAGGAGGTGGAGGATGAGTAAGCATCCTGCCTTTCATCATCTTCGTTCCTTCAGACCGCGCTGGTTTCCTTGACTTGTTTTTACTCTTGCAGGGATATGGAGACGCTGGCCCAGAGAGTGGCGAAGAGGGCCAGGGCCTCGACGGGCGGCCAGCCCCCGGCGGGCACCTCGAGTACGCCGCTGGTGGTGGAGAGCAGCCCGAATAGTAGCCCCCGGCGTGCGTTCACCACTCGCTCCCCATCAACATGTGTTGGGGTACGATCCCCTGGCGCTGACCTTGCCGTGGTTGCAGGAGGAGGACGGTAGCAGGAGGAGCCATTGAGGGCACCCCCAACATGCCGTCCCCATCGACCACGCCGCCCCAAGAGGCGTCCCCGGCAAGGGTGCCAAGCACCGAGCCCATGTGCACGGAGGAGGAGGAGGCGAACCCGGGCGCCGATGGCTCCGTGCCGACACCAAATATCGGCGAGGAGGGGGCCACTTCTTCCCAGCCTGGCGCGGGTGAGTTAATTGCCCTCTGTCCCTGTTCTTGCTTTTTTCTTTTCAAACCTTGGTCTTGGCTTCACCTCATTCCCCGCCTCGATATCCAGACCCTTCCCCGGCGGACCGGGAGGACATTGACACCGTCATTGAGGAGGTCGCCAGGGAGGCCGAGGCTTCCAAGATCGCCGCCGTGGAGGCCGTCAAGGGTGCTGCTGAGGATGCCGCCAAGGGGCCGGCCGGGGAGACCGGCAGGGCTGCTGCCAAGGAGGCCGACAAGGGGCTTGCCGGGGAGGCCGGCAAGGCCGCTACCGAGGAGGGGGTGGTTGATGACCAACCTTCGTCCTCCACTGCCTCTGGCTCAGGCAAGTACCTAAAGGTGAGCGACGACCTGTTTTTCCACCTCCCAGGAAAGGCGAGCACCAGGGTGCCCACCGAGGGGGAGGTGTTTAATGACGAGGTGCTCACCGCCGCCGGGCTTGAGGTTGTTGACGAACCGAGCACCGGTGGTGGCGGTTCCTAGGAAGAGCGACTCCTCCAGGCCATGAGTGTCAACTTCCAGAAGCTCCCGGCGCTTCACCGTGCCCGTCTGGACAAGACCAAGTCCAGGATGGTGGCGGTGGACAAGGCGAAGGCGAATCTCGAGGAGCGCGTCGCCGAGACGCAACCTTGGTTCCACCAGGCCTGTGAGGAACTGAAGTCCGCCCAAGATCTGCTGGCCGAGCGCAAGCAGGAGCTTGTCCTGAAGTAGGCCGACGTCGAGAAGGCCCAGGAGGTGGCAAAAGCACAGACCGCCAAGGACGAGGCCGCTTGGCTCCAGCATCAGGCCGTGTTGAACTCCCAGGAGGAGGACCTTGCCGCTCGCGAGGAGAAGCTCGCCCTGACACTCCGCGACAAGGATGAGGAGGTCGAGAACCTTGTCGTGCAGCAGACTCGGGAGCTGGAGCAGAGGCACGAGGAGGCACTCAATGCTCAGGCCCAGGTCCAGGCCGGCAAGGTGAACGAGCTGGAGCTGGAGCGGGACGGGCTGAAGAAGTAGGTCCTGGAGCTGACGGAGGAGAGGGATGTGGCCAAAGGTGCTTTGGTTGACGCACATGCCATAGTCCTCGGTAAGGCCGAGCTGCTCTTTGAGGCCAATGACTCCATCAAGGATCTGAAGCTGAAGCTGGAGGGCCTCGAGGGAACGCTTTCGGAGGTCAGGGCCCGGGAGGAGACCCTGACAAAAGATCTGGAGGTCGAGAGGCAGCTGCGGAGGAATGACGCCGCCAACCACGCGGATTTTGTGACGGGCGAAAACCTCTGGATCAGTCGCCTCACCGAGATTGCCGGCAGGATCACCATGCAGCTGGCTACCATGGGGATGCCGAACATGAGGTACGCCCCGGAGAGCCGAATGCGAGTCCCAATGCCAAACTAACCCTGTTCTTCGAGGGTGTTCTTGCAGCTCTGGAGCAATTCCGCTCCAGTAGAGCGACCTCCCTGGCCAATGAGGCCCGTAAGCTTTGCCGAGGTGTCCTGACCAAGGTCCTCACCAGGGTGGCGTACTAGAACCCCAACCTCGACTTCGAGGCCGTGCTGGAGAGCTTGCTGGAGGATGTGGACCTCGCGGTGCTTGAAGAGCGTATGTATCGAGCCCATCATCAGCCGCGTCGACGGAGTTCAGAGGATAGAGGGCCAGCGCCGGGACTAGGCACCCCGTTTCTCATCGCCGCTGCAGGTTCATGACTAAGACAATTTTTATCTTTAGTTAGAACCACAACAATAATTGATGTAATATAACTCTGCAGTACCCTGAAACGATGCATGTTATTTTCCTGTTCAATCATTCTTTGTATGTACACCCTACACTCAACTGGATAGGCTTGCCGGCACGCGAACCCAGGCTGCAGCGTTTCGAGGACGGATCCTCACAACCAGCCGGGTGTGCCTGCGGCCACCTTGCCGTTCTCGACGCGACCGCTTGAACTATTGAGCAGACTCGAAACATAACAAGGGCATTGCCAATAGCGGAAGGCCCCCATCGCGTGCAGGCTTTTCATACTAAGAGCAGGATCTTTGAGGAAAACAACCTTATACATAAAAGAATTACTCAAAGTTTCGAATGACTTAGCTTTTCTGTCGCCACGCGAGCGTTTACTGCATCCACAAATGATGCCGCTCGTTCGGTCGTCTTCTTCCTCGGGGCGACGACCACGACGAAACCGCTGCACCAACTAGACCAGATTTTCACAACTGCGCCCCTACCCGGCGCACCAGAGATGTCAGTGGGAACGACACCTATGGGATCACTGGGATCCCTTCTACGGTTGGCAGGCGCGGGGTTGTGCAAAGAGCGGGTCTAGTAGCCAGAACAAAGATCATTGACCCAGGTTCGGGCCGCAAGGATGCGTAATACCCTAATCCTGCTTTGGTGTATATTTGAGTGTTCTTGAGCTTTCGAACTAGTTGCAGTGCGTGCGTAGTCCAAAAGATCCGAATCCTTCTCCAGTACGCCTCGGGCCTCCTTTTATAGTCAAAAGGGGTCACCACAGTGGCACACAGGAGGTGGAAAGGTGAATAGTGTACAAGCTTATCGCCTATCATTATGGGACAAGGCGCATTAAATGCACCCCTTAGGTGTCCCGTTTCTTTATTGGGGATGGTAATGAAGCCCACCCCGTCCGTCACCGTTCCGCCTCGCCCTGACATGCGTCCAGGCCAACGAGGCATGCAACGCCACGTAAGCTGGCAGGCTGCTGAGATGGCATGGTGGCAGGGTCTTCACGAAGATCTGCATGCCACCACGCAGGTGCTTGACTAGCTAGATTAGCATCCACGTACTGCCACGTGGGTACTAGCCTCAGTTGGTTGGTTGGCCGCTGTGCTGGGGCGGTGACAGGGCGGCAAGGTCTTATCGCGGTCCCGCGTATATTCCCGGCAAGGGTCTTTCTGTGGTCTTGTGGTCACCCTCGGCAGGAGTCTTGCCAGGGCCATGCGAGTGTTTTTGGCAAGGAGGCTTGTCGGGGCCTCGGGGGCATCCTCGGCAAGGGGGCTTGCGATTGTCTTGTCTTCTGGTCATCGTCTAGCCATGTGGGCTCTTTGTCTCCAAAAATATTTGTATGTCACCATGGAGGTGCCTCCCAAGCCTTGGTTCCAATGTGGTTGATGGCGTTGGAACCCTTGGGCTCAAGGGTGGTGCGCTCTGCTGGCGTTGGGCAAGTTACCCCGGCAAGGCTCTCAGCAGGGCTGCGGAGGCTATCCCGGCAAGGGTTTTGCCGGGGGAGTCCACCTCGCCCTCTTGCTCTTTGTGTCTCTGGTCTTGGCATTGTTCTGGTTGTCTTGTGCTTTTGCTTCCTCTGCCCTGCTAGGTATGGCCGCTGGCGCGACTCTAACTGCCTGCGCACAAGTAAAGGGGGTATAAAAGAGAGCCCCTACTTTTGTGCACCGACACTGATGGCCATCTTCATCATCCCGGTGGCCATCACGATGAGGAGGGACTAGTCCACCCTCGGGGCTGAGGGTTTGTACCAGTAGCTGTGTGTTTTTGCTCTCTCTCTCTCTCTCTCTCGTGATCTATATCATGGGCTTTGTTAGCATAGATGGATCATATGATGTTTCTCCCCTCTATACTCTCGTTGTGATGAATTGAATCTTTACCCTTTGAAGTTTTGTCTTGTAGGATTGAATATTCAGAGATGAGAACACATGATATATGTCTTGAGGTATGAATACTTGAGGTGACAATTGGGGTATCTTATTTATTTAGTTGATATATGTTATGGCCTTCAACTCGTAGATTCCCGCGGTGATATTGGGGTAATCTATGCATAGGGGTTGATGCACGTTTTTCTCCGACGGGAACTTGTGGGTCTCTTTATAGTTCTTTGTGTGGATTGAGTATTATGAATATGAATATGCTTTGGTGTTACTCTAGTATGAACTCTAGGATAGATCGAACATAAACAATAGCTTTGTGTTATTTTAGTACGAAATCTTGAATAGATCGATCGAAAAGAATAGCTTTGAGGTGGCTTCGCACCCTACAAACAATTCCTACCTTTTGTTCTCCTCTAATAGGAACTCGGGAGTGATTCTTTGCTATACTTTGAGAGATACTCATATGATCCAACTATGTTAGCACTGTTGAGAGATTGCACTAGCGAAAGTGCGGACCCTAGGCCTTGTTTTTAAGCATTGAAACACCATTTTTGTGCCCATTTACTATTTGCTACCTTGCTGTTTTTATTTATTCATATTATGAAAATATATTTATACCATCAATATTACACTTTTATCACCATCTCTTCGCCGAACTAGTGCACCTATACAATTTGCCATTGTATTGGGTGTGTTGAGGACACTAGAGATTTCTTGTATTTGGTTGCATGGTCATTTGAGAGAGACCATCTTCATCCTACACATCTCACAGATTGATAAACCTTAGGTCATCCACTTGAGGGAAAATTGCTACTGTCCTACAAAACTCCGCGCTTGGAGGCCCAACACGTGTCTACAAGAATAAAGTTGCGTAGTAGACATCACACCTAATCTATGTGGATGAAGTCTGTGGATTATTTGAGCTTGCAGGTATGCCCGAGGATGTTGTCAAGAATAAGGTCTTCCCTTTATATTTGAAGGGAAAGGCATTGACATGGTATAGGCTATTGGATGATATTGGATCATGAAACTACAACGGATTGAAATTGGAATTTCATCAGAAGTTTTATCCTATGCATCTGGTTCATCGTGATCAGAATTATATGTATAATTTTTGGCCTCATGAAGGAGAAAGTATCACTAAAGCTTGGGGGAGGCTTAATTCAATGTTATATTCATGCCCCAATAATGATCTCTCAAGAAACTATTATTCAAAACTTTTATGCTCGACTTTCTCATAATGATCGATCCATGCTCGATACTTCTTGTACTGGTTCCTATATGAAGAAGGATATTGAATTCAAATGGGATTTATTGGAAAGAATTAAATGCAACTCTGAAGATTGGGAACTCGAGAAGGCAAAGAGTCAGGTATAAACCTTAAGTTTGATTGTGTTAAATCTTTTATGGATACCGATGCTTTTCGTGATTTTAGCACTAAATATGGACTTGACTCCGAGATAGTAGCTTCTTTCTGTGAATCTTTTGCTACTCATGTTGATCTCCCTAAGGAGAAGTGGTCTAAATATAATCCTCCCATTGAAGTTAAAGTAGTTGAACCTATTAAAGTTGAAGAAGAAACTATTACTTATAATGTTGAACCTATTGTTCCTACTGCTTATATTGAGAAACCACCTTTTCCTGTTAGAATAAAGGATCATGCTAAAGCTTCAACTGTGGTTCGTAATAGTTATACTAGAACACCTACACCCCCTGAACAAATTAAAGTTGAACCTAGTATTACTATGGTTAAAGATCTCTTGGTTGATATTATTGAAGGGCATGTTATTTATTTCTGTGATGAAGCTCCTAGAATTTCTAAACCTGATACCAAAGATAACCATAGACCTGTGGTTGGCATGCATGTTGTTTCTGTTAAAATTGGAGATCATTGTTATCATGGCTTATGTGATGTGGGTGCTAGTGTGAGTGAAATTCCTTATTCCTTATATAAAGAGATTATGAATGATATTGCACCTGCTGAGATAGAAGATATTGATGTTACTATTAAGCTTGCTAATAGAGATACTATATCACCAATTGGGGTTGTTAGAGATGTTGAAGTCTTGTGTGGGAAGATCAAATATCCTACTTGTAGCGACCCGACCTTAGACGATCAAGTCTCTGTGTATCTGTGCCATCCCTGGATCTGTATGCTGGCACACGCAGTACATCAATGTATATATCAAAGTGCAATCACATGTATAAATAACGTAAAACTGATATATACCTCGTAAGTCTCAACAGAAACAAACAATCGGGTGTGGAGTCCCATCAACGCCATCGGCAAGTGGAGTGTAGATCGTAACTCTATACCGTACTCTTACTCGTTGGAAGTAAAAAATATCTGCAACATGAGATGTTGCAGCCGTGTAGGTCAGTACATTGAATGTACCGGCAAGATCACTGAAGGAAAACAGATGATAAACTATACTATATGCACTATGGCTTTGTGGCTCTGTATCTGAGTTTTGTTTGCATAAAAGCTGGTTTTATTTTCCCCACATCAAAGGAATATTAGGAGTCTATACTACGGATTTTTCTATCGTGACATGGTTCCGCCAACCGATGTCTCATAGCCCAAAATCATCATAAGTTGCCCAAAATTAAGTTATCAGTCCGGTGTTGAGAGTTCCGAGATAGATCCAAGTCCAAATGCTCAAATTGTCCGTAACCGGGGACACGACTAATCGATAAGGTTTTAACCCTCTGCAGAGGTTTGTACACTTTACCCGCAAGATTCGATCCCTCTTTTTACGTTCTTGCACTTCAGGGTGTTTGAGAATAAGATGACCGAAACATGGTCTTCCGAAGAGTTCCCCAGACCACTGTCCGGTGCTCATCCAATCCTACCGTAGTTCTACATCTGCTAGCATCGTCCCAGCCAGAGTCACCACTAAGGTCAACCAAGCCAGAGCCCATAGTGACTTGCTGTTGCACAGGTAAGCTTCCGGTCATGAAGTATTCTTTCGTCTCTTTGAGTCTGGGTGAAGCTTTCCGCAAGATGTCATGGCGCCTCTCCATGCATCCCGGCCATCCACTGGTTTCTCCAGGGTGACCGTCAACCGTCCTTCACCCAGTAGTGTGTATTGAATTCTTGTCTCGAGTCTCGAAATCTTGAGGTCTTGAGGTCATGAGGATGCAGTCCTTGCCGATGTCATCACGAAGTTGTCGTCATTGACGTAGAGTCCTCCATTTTCACACCACTCCCAAGCACTCATTCCAACCCCGTCTACTATAGCGTAGCATTAAAATAAATAACGTCCCGGGCTTGGTAACTGGGAGATGGGTTCCTACCTCATGCATTCTACTCAACTACAAGATCCAATAACACTACTGGAGGGACTATGTAGGGTGATACTAAATGCAATAAAACATAGGTATGAATAACATGGTCAAAGTGAACTTGCCTGGTATTACTTGATGAAGATAATAACGCCCTCGACAACTTTGATAAACTATCCGTCACTCCGAGAAAATCTATAGTCAAACATTGTATTCACATAAGCAACAATTCTAGCAATCAATTATGTCAATCAAAATAGCAATCAAAAAGCAATAAAGAAAACAATATTGAAGTCAAAGAAAACCAAATAGAATTCCAAAGAAACCATCAAGAAAACAAGTGAGAAACCAACTCACACAATAACAGTCAATACTCTCATAACAACACTAAATTACTCTAATAACTTTTCTACAACAAAGAAAATATAATTCTAATGCAACAACAGAAAAATAATTTACTAAATTATTAACTAGCAAATAGAACTAATATAAAAAACTACTATAACTATCTAATTAACACTAGAAAAACTATAACAACTAACAAAACACTAAGACAATAATAAACAATACTAAAATAATTATGAAAACTAATTTACTTCTAAATATAGACTCAATGACAACATATATTGAAGTGGCAAAAAGAATTACTTTTGAAACTAATAAAACTATTTTTATCAACTATCACTATGAACTAAACAAACAAATACTAAAACATTAGCTAAACGCTAATAAATAACTACAAAAATTTATCTACTATAGTCTAACAGAAACATATGACAACATATAAAAATTTACGGAAAGAGTTAACTAAAAATAATTAAATACACTAATTATATGACTAAAACAACTACATAAGCAAAACAGTACTATTTTCGCAATAAACCTAATTTAAACTAAACAAAAAATAAACCTATATATGCTACTAGATATATAAAACAATAACAAAACAATAGCAAAAATAATCAATCAAAAATATTTTATAAAACTCAAGATACGGCCAAATAAGTGATTTGAACAAATTTCATCAAATTCAAATTTAAACTACTAAAATTTAAATCTAATTGCACTAACAAAAACTTCAAGAAATTTAGAATCTAATGCAAAAAGAATCACTCAATTTGGATAAACAACTAAAAGATATAAGAAAATATAAAATTGAAAGTATTTCTGCTTTTAAAATAGAAACGAAAATAAACTAAAAAAAACCGGCAGGTACTACGCGTCGGGCTGCTATTGGGCCTAAGCAGTGGGCGATCTGAGCTAATGAACGCTCGGCCGTAACTTAACAAAACCGTGACTGTGCGGCTAAAGCAGAAAACCGGAGGAGGCCCAGTTCGATCTGAACCATTCTAAACCGTAAATGAAACCGCATAAAAACCATTCTAATACATAAAACCTACCTATTCATTTGCATCTAATCTAAGCCGTATAATGAAGATCTAACGGCGGGGAGGGTCACCAGAGCTTACAACGGTGGTGGTCGCCGGCGATGCGGCTCGGACGTCATTGTCGGTGGCACTCCGGTTGGTTTCGGGCTCGCGCGAGCGCACAGGGAGGTGCAGACGTGCGAGGGGGTTACAGTGGTGACCTCAAGTGGCTGCTAGGTGGTCGGGGTGGTGAGGTAAGGCAACAATGGTGCGGCGGCGGCGCTCGGATCCGGTGAGAAGTTGAGGGGCAGGCGACAGTTATTAGTGTGGGGAAAGGAGGGAAACGGGTCGAGGGGGAGAGTATATATAGGGGGGCGATTCTTGGAGGAGGGGGTGAGTTAGGGAGAGGATCTCGAGGATCACGGGATTCGGCGGCGCGGCCGGTGCGATCTGGCTCGGGCGGGGCTTGCGGAGGAAGATGATGACTCAGGCCCCGCTGCCAGCGAGTGCGGGAACGAGGGAGAGGTGCGGGCGACCGGTGGGGAGGGGTTTCGGGCGCGTGCTCGGGCTGGACCGCTGCGGGCCGCAGCGGAGGGAGAGAGAGATGGGCCTCGGGCTGGGCACTGCTGGCTTCGGCCATTTTTTTAAATAAGCACAGACAAGAAAATAAAGGAAAAAACAATAAGACTTTTATATAGACATATTATATACCAAAATTTTCAGAAACATAAATCCTAAAACATGAACATACTTTCATGTACAAATAAAGTACACAAAAATTCACAAAAGTCAAACAATGCTGTTGTTGCAATATACTACAATAAAACTCATTTTTAAAATAACAGAATTATTTCAACTTTATTTTTCTCCAGTTTTATACTGTAGGGAATCATTTTACCCTAATTTCCATATATTTTAGTTTTGGAGAAAAATAATTTGAATAAAACCAACTAACTCCAAATTGAATGTGGGTTTCAAAATACCTTCAAAGGGACTTTAATTTGATTCCTTTAAATTTCCAACTCATATTTTGTATAATTTGAAGAATTCATTTTTATCTTCTCATGAAAATCATTGAGTTGCATAAAGTTTGTGAATTTGAAATATTTTCAGATGGAATTAAAATCTTTTCAAAACCCTTATCATTTCTTTAAATGGAAGAAGTCATATCATCTTCACTCTAGAGTTTTGTGATGAAATGAAATTGAATTCATGGAGATCATAAATGCAAGGTGAAAGTTTGGAAAGTCATTTCATTTCCTCTTATTCAACTTTCAAAAAGTTTCAAATTTCACTCAAGCAACCACACCACAATCAAACAAACAATCAAAACTATTTATTTAATATAACATTCCAAAATTTAGAATTTTGGGATGTTACACTACTGATTTTCTTGTTCTTGGTTCCCCACAAGATAATTTTTGTCCCATTATATTTGGCAGACCTTTCTTGAATACTATTAATGCTAAGATAGACTGCGAGAAAGATATTGTTACTGTTGGTTTGGGGGACATGTCATGATTTTAATTTCTGTAAATTTCGTAGACAACCCCATGACAAATAATTGCCTAGTAAGGATGAAATTATTGGTCTTGCTTCTATTGCCATGCCTCCTAATGATCCTTTAGAACAGTATTGCTAGACCATGAAAATGATATGTTTATGAAAGAAAGAAGGGAAATAGATGAAGTATTCTTTAATCAAGGACCTATTTTGAAACACAATTTGCCTGTTGAAATTCTTGGGGATCCTCCTCCACCCAAGGGTGATCCCGTGTTTGAGCTTAAACAATTACCTGATACTCTGAAATATGCCTATCTTGATGAAAAGAAGATATATCCTATTATTATTAGTGCATACTTTCAAAGCATGAAGAAAAGAAATTATTGAAAACTCTAAAGAAGCATGTGCCGCATTGGATACACTCTTGATGATCTTAAGGGCATTAGTCCCACCCTATGTCAGCACAAAATGAAATTGGAGAAAGATGCTAAACCAGTTGTTGATCACCAACGACGGTTAAATCCTAAGATGAAAGAAGTGGTATGAAATGAAATACTAAAGCTTCTAGAGGCAGGTATAATTTATCCTATTGTTGATAGTCAATGGGTAAGCCCTGTTCATTGTGTCCCTAGGAAGGGAGGTATTACTGTTGTTCCTAATGTTAAGAATGAATTGATTCCACAAAGAATTGTTACAGGATATAGAATGGTAACTGATTTTCGCAAATTAAATAAAGCTACTAGAAAAGATCATTACCCTCTACCTTTTATCGATCAAATGCTAGAAAGACTATCCAAACATACCCATTTTTTGCTTTCTAGATGGTTATTCTGGTTTCTCTCAAATACCTGTGTCAAAAGAGGATCAAGAGAAGACCACTTTTACTTGCCCTTTCGGTACCTTTGCTTATAGACGTATGCCTTTTGGTTTATGCAATGCACCTGCTACCTTTCAAAGATGTATGCCTGCTATATTCTTTGACTTTTGTGAAAAGATTGTTGAGGTTTTCATGGATGATTTCTCCGTTTACGTAACTTCTTTTGATGATTTCTTAAGCAACCTTGACTGAGTTTTGTAGAGATGTGAAGAAACTAATCTTGTCTTGAATTGGGAAAAGTGCCGCTTTATGATAAATGATGGTATTGTCCTAGGGCATAAATTTTCGGAAAGAGGTATTGAAGTTGATAAAGCTAAAGTAGATGCTATTGAAAACATGCTGTGTCCTAAAGATATTAAAGGTATAAGAAGTTTCCTTGGTCATGCTGGTTTCTATAGGAGGTTTATTAAAGACTTCTCTAAATTTTCTAGGCATCTCACTTATCTCTTACAAAATATGTCCCTTTTGTTTTTGATGATGATTGTGTAGAAGCATTTGAAATACTTAAGAAAGCCTTGATTTCTGCACCTATTGTTCAACCACTTGATTGGAATTTACCCTTTGAAATAATGTGTGATACTAGTGATTATGCTGTTGGTGCTGTTCTAGGACAAAGAGTTGATAAGAAATTAAATGTTATTCAGTATGCTAGTAAAACTCTAGATAGTGCCCAGAGAAATTATGCTACCACTGAAAAAGAATTTTTAGCAGTTGTATTTGCATGTGATAAGTTCAGACCTTATATTGTTGATTCCAAAGTAACTGTTCACGCTGATCATGCTCCTATTAAATATCTTATGGAAAAGAAAGATGCCAAACCTATACTTATTAGATGGGTTTTAGTTCTCTTGCTACAAGAATTTGATTTGCATATTATTGATAGAAAGGGAGCTGAGAACCCCGTTGTAGATGACTTGTCTGGGTTAGAAAATGTTCTTGATGACCCACTGCCTATTGATGATAGTTTTCCTGATGAACAATTAAATGTCATAAATGCTTCTCATAATACTCCTTGTTATGCTTATTATGCTAATTATATGGTTGCTAAATTTATGCCACCTAGTTTCACATACCAGCAAAAGAAAAAGTTTTTCTATGATTTGAGACATTACTTCTGGGATGACCCACACCTTTATAAAGGAGTAGATGATGTTATTAGACGTTGTGTACCTGAGCATGAACTGGAACAGATCCTATGCAAGTGCCACTCCGAGTCTTGTAGAGGACACCACGCTGGAGATAGAACTACACATAAGGTATTGCAATCCGGTTTCTATTGGCCCACTCTCTTTAAAGATGCTCGTAAGCTTGTATTATCTTGTGATGAATGCCAGAGAATTGGTAATATTAGTAGATGTCAGGATATGCCTATGAACTATTCACTTGTTATCGAACCATTTGATGTTTGGGGCTTTGATTATATGGGACCTTTTCCTTCCTCTAATGGGTATACACATATTTTAGTTGCTATTGATTACATTACTAAATGGGTAGAAGCTATTCCAGCTAGTAGTGCTGATCATAACACCTCTATTAAGATGCTTAAAGAAGTTATTTTTCTGAGGTTTGGAGTCCCTAGATATTTAATGACTGATGGTGGTTCACATTTTATTCATGGTGCTTTCCGTAAAATGCTTGCTAAATATGATGTCTACCATAGAATTGCATCTCCATATCATCCTCAGTCTAGTGGTCAAGTAGAATTGAGTAATAGAGAGCTTAAATTAATTTTGCAAAAGACTGTTAATAGATCTAGGAAGAATTGTGAAAGGATCGAGAAGAGGTGTCTAGAGGGGGTGGTTAGACCCTCAACAAAGAAAAGTAGCAGTTTTCAATTTCTTTAAGTTAAGATGGAGTTTTAGCACAAGTTTAAACATTCACAATACATTTCAAGCAAGCATGGCAAGAGTATATGAGCAGCGGAAAGTAAAGCATGCAAGTTGCAAGAAAGTAAAGGGATGGGATTGGAGTGTGCAAACGCAATTGGAGACACATAGATTTTTTGCGTGGTTCCGATAGGTGGTGCTATCGTACATCCACGTTGATGTAGACTTCAACCCACGAAGGGTAACAGCTGCGCAAGTCCACGGAGGGCTCCACCCATGAAGGGTCCACAAAGAAGCAACCTTGTCTATCCCATCATGGCCATCGCCCATGAAGGACTTGCCTCACTTGGGTAGATCTTCATGAAGTAGGCGATCTCCTTGCCTTTAGAAACTCCTTGGTTCAACTCCACAATCTTGACGGAGGCTCCCAAGTGACACCTAACCAATCTAGGAGACACCACTCTCCAAAAGGTAATAGATGGTATGTTGATGATGAACTCTGAGGGAGTCCTGGATTACGGGTTCTCCGGACAGCCGGATTATATCCTTTGGCCGGACTGTTGGACTATGAAGATACAAGATTGAGGACTTCGTCCCTTGTCCGGATGGGACTCTACTTGGCGTGGAAGGCAAGCTGGGCAATATGGATATGTAGATCTCCTCCTTTGTAACCGACCTTGTGTAACCCTAGCTGAGGGAGTCCTGGATTAGGGGGTCTCCGGACAGCCAGACTATATCCTTTGGCCGGACTGTTGGACTATGAAGATAAAAGATTGAAGACTTCGTCCTGTGTCCGGATGGGACTGTACTTAGCGTGGAAGGCAAGCTAGGCAATACGGATATGTATATTTCCTCCTTTGTAACCGACCTTGTGTAACCCTAGCCTCCTCCGGTGTCTATATAAACCGGAGGGTTTTACTCCGTAGGACAACATACAATCATACCATAGGCTAGCTTCTAGGGTTTAGCCTCTCCGATCTCGTGGTAGATCAACTCTTGTACTACTCATATTATCAAGAATAATCAAGCAGGATGCAGGGTTTTACCTCCATCAAGAGGGCCCGAACCTGGGTAAAACATCGTGTCCCCTGCCTCATGTTACCATCCGTCTTAGACACACAGTTTGGGACTCCCTACCTGAGATCCGCCGGTTTTGACACCGACATTGGTGCTTTCATTGAGAGTTCCTCTGTGTCGTCGCCGTTAGGCTTGATGGCTCCTTCGATCATCGATAGCGATGCAGTCCAGGGTGAGACTTTTCTCCCCGGACAGATCTTTGTATTCGGCGGCTTCGCACTGCGGGCCAACTCACTTGGCCATCTGGAACAGATCAAGAGTTATGCCCCTGGCCACCAGGTCAGGTTTGGAAGCTTAAACTACACGGCCGACATCTGCAGAGACTTGATCTTCGACGGATTCGAGCCCTTGCCGAGTGCACCGCACGGTCACGATGAGCATGATTTAGCTCTGCCATCGGACAGTGTTCAGGAGACCGCACCGGCAACCGCTCCGACCTTCAATTCGGAGCCAATTGCGCCATCCATGGACGGGTGGATAGACCCCGCCACGGAGGCCCTATTCTCAGCAGCGATCGAGCCGAGTATCGACCTTACCCTTCACGGGATCCGTGACGCCGAACTACCGGGTTCTTCCCCGGCCACGGACTCCAAACCGCCTGTGCCCGTTCCTACCGAATCCGACTGGGCGCCGATCATGGAGTTCACCTCCGCGGATATCTTTCAGCACTCGCCCATCGGCGACATACTAAACTCATTAAGGTCCCTCTCCCTGTCAGGAGAGTCTTGGCCGAACTATGTTCGGCAGGATTGGGATGAGGATGACGAAGAAATTCGCCGCCCACCCACCACCCACTTAGTAGCCACTGTCGACAATTTGACCGACATGCTCGACTTTGACTCCGAAGACATCGACGGCATGGACAACAATGTGGGAGACGAAGAGGAACCACTACCCACAGGGCACTGGACAACCACCTCATCATATGATATATACATGGTGGACACACCCAAAGAAGGCAATGGCGACGAGACAGCGGAGGATGACCCCTCCAAGAAGCAACCCAAGCGCCGGCATCAGCGGCACCGCTCTAAGTCTCGCTAAAGCAAAAGTGGTGACACTGGCACAGGAGATAATAGCACTCCGGACAGTGCTGAAGATGACAACAATCCCCTCCAGCAAGATTTAGAGCAGGAGGACGGAGAAGCCAGCCCTCCCGAGAGAGTGACAGATTGAGAGGCGGAGGATGATAATTACATGCCTTCCTCCGAAGACGAGGGAAGCCTCGACGATGATGAATTTGTCGTGCCAGAGGATCCCGCCGAACAAGAGCGCTTCAAGCGCAGGCTTATAGCCATGGCAAATAGCCTTAAGAAAAAGCAGCAGCAGCTTCAAGCTGATCAAGATCTGCTAGCTGACAGATGGACTGAAGTCCTTGCGGTCGAGGAATATGAACTCGAGCCCCCCTCCAAGAGTTACCCAAAGCGCAGGTTGCTACCCCGACTAGAGGAGGAAGCATTAAAACCTACATCTCCAGCATATGACGAGGCTGATCGGCCACCTCGTGGCCGCGACAGAGAGGCATTCCAGCCAAAAAATCAGCCCGCACCCCGACGCCACTCAAATAAAAACGACAAGGCACGGGGATACATGCTAGACCTGTGAGACGTATTGGAGGACAAAGCAAAACACGCAAGATCGATCTACGGATCATGAGGGCGCGCCACTACACGAGACGATAACCGTCACGCCGGATACAGTAAAAGTAAATCCGGCCGAGCCGAACACAGCGGACAAGAATCATTTGAGCTGCGTCGCGACATAGCCCACTACAGAGGCACCGCACACCCCATTTGCTTCACAGACGAAGTAATGGATCACCAAATCCCAGAGGGTTTCAGACCCGTAAATATCGAATCATACGGCGGCACAACAGATCCTGCGGTGTGGATAGAGGACTTCCTCCTGCACATCCACATGGCCCACGGTGTTGATCTACACGCCATCAAAGACCTCCCACTTAAGCTCAAAGGACCAGCTCGGCATTGGCTCAACAGCCTGCCAGCAGAATCCATTGGCTATTGGAAAGATCTGGAAGCCGCATTCCTCGACAACTTCCAGGGCACTTATGTGCGACCACCAGATGCCGATGACTTGAGCCACATAATTCAGCAGCCAGAGGAGTCGACCATGCAATTCTGGACACGGTTCCTGACAAAGAAAAATCAAATTGTCGACTGTCCGGATGCAGAGGCCCTAGCAGCTTTTAAGCAAAACATCCGCGACGAGTGGCTCGCCCGGCACCTTGGCCAGGAAAAGCCGAAATCTATGGCAGCCCTCACGACACTCATGACCCGCTTTTGCGTGGGACAGGACAGCTGGCTGGCTCGCTGCAATAACATATCAAAGAACCGTGGTACTTCAGATACCAAGGATAGCAATGGCAGGTCACGTCGCAACAAACATAAGCGCCGCGTTAATAGCGACAATACCGAGGATACGACAGTCAATGCCGGATTCAAAGGCTCTAAACCCGATCAGCGGAAAAATTCATTCAAAAGAAGCACTCCGGGCCCGTCCAGTTTGGACCGTATACTCGATCGCTCATGCCAAATACATGGCAGCCCCGACAAGCCAGCCAATCACACCAACTGGGAATGTTGGGTGTTCAAGCAGGCCGGCAAGTTAAACGCCGAAAACAAAGACAAGGGGCTACATAGCGATGACGAGGAGGAGCCCCGGCAGCCAAACACCGGAGGACAGAAGAGGTTCCCCCCACAAGTGCGGACGGTGAACATGATATACGCAACCCACATCCACAAGAGGGAGCGGAAGCGTGTGTTAAGGGACATATATGCATTGGAGCCAGTCGCCACAAAGTTCAACCCATGGTCCTCCTGTCCGATCACCTTCGATCGCAGGGACCACCCCACTAGTATCTATCATGGCGGATTTTCCGCACTGATCCTAGACCCAATCATTGACAGATTTCACCTCACTTGAGTCCTTATGGATGGTGGCAGCAACCTGAACCTGCTTTATCAGGACACAGTGCACAAAATGGGTATAGACCCCTCAAGGATCAAACCCACAAAAACGACCTTCAAAGGCGTCATACCAGGTGTAGAGGACCATTGCACAGGCTCAGTCACACTGGAAGTGGTCTTCGGATCCCCGGATAACTTCCGAAGCGAGGAGTTAATCTTCGATATAGTCCCGTTCTGTAGTGGCTATCATGCACTGCTCGGGCAAACCACATTTGCAAGATTCAACGCGGTACTGCGCTATGCATATCTCAAGCTCAAGATGCCAGGACCTCGGGGGGGTCATCACAGTCAATGGAAACACAGAGCGCTCTCTCCGCATGGAGGAGCACACTGCGGCCCTCGCAACAGAAGCGCAAAGCAGCCTCTTAAGGCAATCCACCAGTTCGGCGATTAAAGACCCGGACACCTTCAAGCGCGCCCGTAGTAATTGAAAAAAAGACCGCCTGGCACGTTCTGAGCTTGCATAGCAATGCGGCCCCCACCACAGTACCAGCCAAACAGTGAAATCTGTGCCACGCGTACATAATTACGCATAGAAAATACCATGGGCACAGGTGGGGAGGGGGGCATGACTACGGCACACCCCAAGACGCGGCTCAACCACACTAGGGGCTTCCCGCTTTGTTAATTTTCTGTCTTTCAGGACTTTAATCTCTGGAAACCCCGCCCGGCAGTACGATTGTTGGACACACGATGCAACAACCAATGAGGCAAAAGCTACGTCGCACCACGGAACTCCCAGGTGGTCTCTTATAACGAGTGAAATACCTGCTTTAAATACCATTCCTCAGCTTGCCCTTGGAGGGACATGTCAAATAGTGCTACTTTTTTGCTTATCGCACTACTTGTATCATTCTGCTTGGACGCACCTTTTTGAATAAACAATGCATAGCACTAGACTATTACCGCATTCTCTATTCTTATTTTTTATATATATGTTCATTCATGACATTCAGCACCCGTACACTCTGGTACGGCCAATACGCCAGGGGCTTAAGCATGCCCCATAATATGGCGTGAGAAGTCCGAACACTTTCGACAGCGCGGCACCCTGAACTTATAGCATTATATGCATCAGCTCTGAATCATGTCTTGGGTCAATAATTGGGTTTGCCTGGCTCCCATGTTTTGGTACCTTACGTTCCGCTATATCGGCTAAGGTAGCACTGGGAGAACTACTGCGATTGTGCCCCGGTTCAGCTAGGCTAAGCACCTCAGTAGAGAAAGCTAAAACTGACTGTCATGATAAGGCGAGAGCCGGTCACTGTTCGAGAGGTCTCGTGTCCCTAAAGACTTATGCTGCTTAGAGCGAGGAGTCGGCTTTGTCCGGCTTAAGGTGTGTATAGCGCCCCGAATTCGGCCTTCCGAATACTAGGGGCTTCGCCAAAATTTAAAATTGTAGAATTCTATGGCTAAGTGAGAGTGATAAAGCATTATAGTCTGATTGCCTTGTACGTTGAGCTGAGAACCTCCCTCGAAGGACCCAATAATGGGAAAAAGAGTAATCAAATTTATCCCGAACACCCCAGCACTCGTGGCATGGGGTAGAAGCCGATGACTGGCCATCTCTTAGATTTGATAAACAGCCGCACAGAAGGCAATATTTTAAATTCAAACAAGCGTTGCATAGCGCATATGAACAAGTATTCATAATACAGGATCAAACGAGCAAGTTCATTAAAAAATTTCATCGTTCACACACTCGTCCACCACAAGACGGGCACCCTTCAGGACACCCTCATAATAGATCTCAGGGTGGCGATGCTCCTTGCCCTGCGGCGGCCCCTCCTTCACCAGCTTCTCGGCGTCCATCTTGGCCTAGTGCACCTTCGCACGGGCAAAGGCCCGGCGTGCACCCTCGATGCAGACGGGCCACTTTATGGCCTCCAGCCGTGGGCAGGCATCTACAAGCCGCCTCACCAGGCCAAAGTAGCTGTTGGGAAGGGAGTCGCCAGGCCACATCCGGACTATAAAGCCCCTCATGGCCTGTTCGGCCGCCTTGTGCAGCTCGACCAGTTGCTTCAGCTGGTCGCTCATAGGCATCGGGTGTTCGGTCCCAGTATACTAAGACTAGAACAACTTCTCCATCAAGCTTCCCTCCTCGGCCTGGTAATACTTCGCGGCATCCGACACACTGCGGGGCAAATCTTTGAATGCTCCTAGAGAGCTCCGGACTCGGGTAAGTAACAAGTAATTTACTTTCACATGCTTGCTTTGCATATTGAATGCCTTACCCGCCGCTATCTTCCTCATCGCCTCAATTTCCTGGAGGGCCTTTTGGGCCTCAGCCTTGGCATGCTTTGTGCTCTCGAGGGCTGCAGCAAGCTCGGACTCTCGCGTCTTCGAGTCAAGCTCCAAAGCCTCTTGCTTCTTCATGAGAGCCTGGAGCTCTTGCTACACCTCGCCCACCCATGCCTCTTGTTTTTCCCGCTTGGTGCGCTCCTTGGCCGCTTTGTTTTCGGCCTTGCACAGCTCTTGCTTCAGGGTCGCCACTTCGGTCGTGGCCCCTGCCACATTCATGATGATCCTGTCAGTTCGCAACCACATTTTCTTTTTTATAGACAAGGTATTACTTACCTTTGTTCTCCTCGAGCTGCCTCTTGGCAAGCTCGAGCTCTTTCTCGGACCACTCGAAGTTCTGCTTCAGTGCGTCGACCTCCGCAGTCAGTGCGGCAGAGGTTAGCAGCGAAGCCTACATATGCATACAGACATACTTATATTAGACTCCTGCCGATATTTTTTGATCCTCTATTCGGCTTTTCTTTGTGAACACCAAACAGAGCATCAGGGGCTACTTTCTATGCGGTAACATTTTTTCTATATTTCAAATACTTACCTCAAAGCCTGTTAGAAGGCAGGTACAAGCTTCAGTCAGTCCGCTCTTGGCGGACTAAACCTTCTTGATCAACGCACTCATAATAGTGCGGTGCTCTTCGTCGATGGAAGCGTCGTGAAGCGCTCCCAGCAGTTCGTCCGGTGCCTCTGGATGGACAGAGGTCACCGGCACGGACAGCTTGCCCCTCTTGGAAGGGGGCCGCCTGCTCGAGTCCGGATTCACTGGAGATTCCGGCGCAGTGTCCGGCCGCGGGCCGAACTCGGAGCCCCTGGGAGCCTTGCTCCCTTTGCTCCTGGAGTCCAGAAGGTCACCTTGAGGCGCCTCCGGGACTGTCTCCCCCAGCTCGGTGCCCCTTGAGACAGTACCTCAGCATTGTCCGTAGGGCAAGGAGAGGTGGCGGTTGGAAGTGTATCACTATCCATGTCCGACAAGTCCAAGGAACTGTCCGACGATGATACATCGATACGGGCTTGGGGCGGACTGCATGATCATAATCGACGTTAGGAGAAGCAGTGCAACAAAGGTATGCTATGAGTTACTCTGGTATCCGAATACTTACAACTTCGCCAGGGGCTTGGCCCTGAGCAGCCACTCGTCTTCGCCATCGGCGGCGAAGGTGGAACAATCCGGAAGGAGAGTCCTTCCCTTCTTGGACCCTTCGGCCGCCCCGGTTGGGGCGGCCTTCCTTTTCTTGTCTCCCCTGGCTGGAGGGGGAGAGTCTTCGTCTTCCTTCTCCTCATTTTCACGTGAGAAGTGCACCTCGGAGTTATCGAACGATGAGTCCAACACCACCTGGCGCCAGGAACTCTTTCGGGTCCCCTTGGCCTTCTTGGTCTTCTCCGGCACCTCATAAGGAGCTGGAGTCTGCAACTCCGTTAGGAGAGCGTCTGCGGGGTCTTCGGGCAGAGGGGCCAGACAGTTAATCAGCTCCGATGTCTCTACCCAATCCTATCAAAGGCATGGGAGCTCAGACCCCACACATGTTTAAAGTATGGGAAATAAATACCCTATGTACAGAACTTACCGAATGGGCAGGGCGCTCCGCGCTTAGAGCGCAGTCCTCGGTGAGAGAAGGAGGGACCTCGGCGCCTTTGAATAGCACCTTCCATACGTCCTTATGCGTCATGTCAAAGAGCTCGTGTAGAGTCTGGTGATGGGCCGGGTCGAACTCCCATAAGTTGAAAGCCCGTTGTTGACACGGGAGGATCTGGCGGAAGAGCATGACCTCGACTATGTTGACAAGCTTAAGTTTCTTACTTGTCATGTTCCAGATACATTTCTGGAGTCCGTCCAGCTCCACCGAAGAACTCCAAGACAGGCCCTTCTCCTTCCAGGAAGTGAGCCGCGTGGGGATTCAGGATCGAAACTCGGGTGCCACCACCCAGTTGGTGTCGCGCGGCTCGGTGATGTAGAACCACCCCGATTGCCACCCCTTCATGGTCTCCACGAAGGAGCCCTCGAGCCATGTAACGTTGGGCATTTTGCCCACCATGGCTCCGCCGCATTCCGTTTGTTGGCCGCCTACTACCCTCAGCATGATGTTGAAGGTCTTCAACCATAGGCCGAAGTGGGGCCGGATGCGGAGGAAAGCCTTGCACACGACGATGAAAGCCGAGATGTTGAGGATGAAATTCGGGGCCAGATCATGAAAATCTAGCCCATAATAGAACATGAGGCCGCGGGCGAATGGATGGAGGGGAAACCCCAGTCCACGGACGAAGTGGGGGAGGAAAACCACCCATTCGTGAGGTTCCGGGGTAGAGACGATCTGCCCCGCGGCGGGCAGCCGGTGCGCGGTATCCGCGGCTAAGTATCCGGCTCCATGTAACTTTTTGATGTGCCCCTCCGTGACGGAGGAGGCCATCCACTTACCTCCCGCTCCGGACATGTTTGGAGAGAGTTGAGGAGAAGGATGTGGACTTGGGCGCTGGAGCTCGAGTGTGTGAGAATGGATGAGCAAGGAGGAAGAAGGCGTGGGTAGAAAAAGGTGAGATCTTATCCCTTTATAAGGGCGGGCTAGATTATGCACCCCCACTAGCTTGGTAAAACTCGCTTACCCCCCAAGTGCCGTAATTGATGGCGTGGTTGGGTTACCCACGTCCATATTGATGAGCATCCCGCAATACGGGGAACATGATCTCCGCTTTGACAAGACGTGTCAAGAAACGCCTCGCGTTATGTGCGGGGCTGGTTAAAGAAAAATGGTTCAAATAATTACCGGGCCATGGCGCGATGTCATGCTGCCGAAACGTGTCAGCAGATTAGATTTGTGGAAATATCATTCTCTCTACGGTGGTATGTGGAACTTATTTTGCAGGGTCGGACACTATCCTTGTATTCAAACTCTTCCATGGTGTATTCGGCGGAGGAACCCGCCTTGCAATGCCGAAGACAACACTGCGCAGCGGACTCATCGTCATTGAAGCCTGGTTCAAGGGCTACTAAGGGAGTCCTGGATTAGGGGGTCTCCGGACAGCCGGACTATATCCTTTGGCCGGACTGTTGGACTATGAAGATACAAGATTGAAGACTTCGTCCCGTGTCCCGTGGGACTCTACTTGGCGTGGAAGGCAAGCTAGGCAATACGGATTTGTATATTTCCTCCTTTGTAACCGACCTTGTGTAACCCTAGCCCCCTCCGGTGTCTATATAAACTGGAGGGTTTTAGTCCGTAGGACAACATACAATCATACCATAGGCTAGCTTCTAGGGTTTAGCCTCTCCGATCTCGTGGTAGATCAACTCTTGTACTACTCATATTATCAAGAATAATCAAGCAGAACATAGGGTTTTACCTCCATCAAGAGGGCCCGAACCTAGGTAAAACATCGTGTCCCCTGCCTCTTGTTACCATCCGCCTTAGACGCACAGTTCGGGACCCCCTACCCGAGATCCGCCAGTTTTGACACCGACACTAGCCTCCTCCGGTGTCTATATAAACCAGAGGGTTTTAGTCCATAGGACAACATACAATCATACCATAGGCTAGCTTCTAGGGTTTAGCCTCTTCGATCTCGTGGTAGATCAACTCTTGTACTACTCATATTATCAAGAATAATCAAGCAGGACGTAGGGTTTTACCTCCATCAAGAGGGCCCAAACCTGGGTAAAACATCGTGTCCCCTGCCTCCTATTACCATCCGCCTTAGACGCATAGTTCGGGACCCCTACTCGAGATCCACCGGTTTTGACACCGACATTGGTGCTTTCATTGAGAGTTCCTCTGTGTCGTCATCGTTAGGCTTCATGGCTCCTTCGATCATCGATAGCGATGTAGTCCAGGGTGAGACTTTTCTCCCCGGACAGATCTTTGTATTCGGAGGCTTCACACTGCGGGCCAACTCGCTTGGCCCTCTGGAGCAGATCGAGAGCTACGCCCCTGGCCGCTAGGTTAGGTTTGGAAGCTTAAACTACACGGACGACATCCGCGGAGACTTGATCTTCGATGGATTCGAGCCCCTACCGAGTGCGCCGCACGGTCACGATGAGCATGATTTAGCTCTGCCGTCGGACAGTGTTCAGGAGACCGCACCGGCAACCGCTTCGACCCTCAATTTGGAGCCAATTGCGCCATCCACGGACGGGTGGATAGACCCCGCCACGGAGGCCGTACTCTCAGCGGCATCAAGCCGAGTATCGACCTTACCCTTCACGGGAGCCGTGACGCCGAACTACCGGATTCTTCCCCGGCCACGGACTCCGAACCACCTGCGCCCCTGCCTATTGAATCTGACTGGGTGCTGATCATGGAGTTCACCTCCGCGGATATCTTTCAGCACTCACCCTTTGGAGACATACTAAACTCATTAAGGTCTCTCTCCCCTTCAGGAGAGTCCTGGCCGAACTGTGTTCGGCAGGATTGGGATGCGGATGACGAAGAAATTTGCCGCCCACCCACCACCCACTTAGTAGCCATTGTCGACAATTTGACCGACATCCTCGAATTCGACTCCGAAGACATTGATGGTATAGACGACGATGCGGGAGACGAAGAGGAACCACTGCCCACAGGGCACTGGACATCCACCTCATCATATGATATATACATGGTGGACACACCCAAAGAAGGTAATGGCGACGAGACAGCGGAGGATGACCCCTCCAAGAAGCAACCCAAGCGCCGACGTCAGTGGCGCCACTCTAAGTCTCGCCAAAGCAAAAGCGGTGACACCAGCACAGGAGATGACAGCACTCCGGACAGTGCCGAAGACGACAACAATCCCCTCGAGCAAGATTTAGAGCAGGATGATGGAGAAGCCAGCCCTCCCGAGAGAGCGGCAGATGGAGAGGCGGAGGACGATAATTACATGCCTCCCTCCGAAGACGAGGCAAGCCTCAATGATGACGAATTTGTCGTACGAGAGGATCCCGCCGAACAAGAGCGTTTCAAGAGCCGGCTTATAGCCACAGCAAATAGCCTTAAGAAAAAGAAGCAGCAGCTTCATGCTGATCAAGATTTGCTAGCTGACAGATGGACTGAAGTCCTTGTGGCCAAGGAATATGAACTCGAGCCCCCCTCCAAGAGTTACCCAAAGTGCAGGTTGCTACCCCGACTAGAGGAGGAAGCATTAAAACCTACATCTCCAGCATATGACGCGGCTGATCGGCCACCTCGTGGCCGCGACAGAGAGGCATTTCAACCAAAAACTTAGCCCGCACCCCAACGCCACTCAAATAAAAATGACAAGGCACGGGGAACATGCTAGACCTGCGAGACGTATTGGAGGACAAAGCAAAACATGCAAGATCGATCTACGGATCATGAGGGCGCGCCACTACGCGAGACGATAACCGTCACGCCGGATATAGTAAAATTAAATCTGGCCGGGCCGAACATAGCGGACAAGAATCATTCGAGCTGCGTCACGACATAGCCCACTACAGAGGCGCCGCACACCCCATATGCTTCACAGACGAAGTAATGGAACACCAAATCCCAGAGGGTTCCAAACCCGTAAATATCGAATCATACGACGGCACAACAGATCTTGCGGTATGGATCGAGGACTTCCTCCTGCACATCCACATGGCCCGCGGTAACGATCTACACGCCATCAAATACCTCCCCCTCAAGCTCAAAGGACCAGCTCGGCATTGGCTCAACAGCCTGCCAGCAGAATCCATTGGCTATTGGGAAGATCTGGAAGCCGCATTCCTCGACAACTTCCAGGGCACTTATGCGCGACCACCAGATGCCGATGACTTGAGCCACATAATTCAACAGCCAGAGGAATCGGCCAGGAAATTCTGGACACGGTTCCTAACAAAGAAAAATCAAATCACTGACTATCCGGATGCAGAGGCCCTAGCAGCTTTTAAGCACAACATCTGCGACGAGTGGCTCGCCTGACACCTTGGCCAGGAAAAGCTGAAATCTATGGCAGACCTCACGACACTCATGACCCGCTTTTGCGCAGGAGAAGACAGCTAGCTGGCTCGCATCAATAACATATCAAAGAACCACGGTACTTTAGATACCAAGGATAGCAATGGCAGGTCATGTCGCAACAAACATAACCACCACGTCAATAGCGACAATACTGTGGATACGACAGTCAGTGCCGGATTCAGAGGCTCTAAACCTGGTCAGTGGAAAAAGCCATTCAAAAGAAGCACTCCGAGCCCGTCCAGTTTGGACCGTATACTCGATCGCTCATGCCAAATACATGGCACCCCTGACAAGCCAGCCAACCACACCAACAGGGAATGTTGGGTGTTCAAGCAGGCCGGCAAGTTAAACGCCGAAAACAAAGATAAGGGGCTACATAGCGATGACGAGGAAGAGCCCCGGCAGCCGAACACCGGAGGACAGAAGAGGTTCCCCCCACAAGTGCGGACGGTGAACATGATATTCGCAACCCACATCCCTAAGAGGGAGCGGAAGCGTGCGTTATGGGATATATATGCATTGGAGCCCGTCGCCCCAAAGTTCAACCCATGGTCCCCCTGTCCGATCACCTTCGATCGCAGGGACCATCCCACTAGTATCCGTCATGGCGGATTCGCCGCACTGGTCCTAGACCCAATCATCGACAGATTTAACCTCACTCGAGTCCATATGGACGGTGGCAGCAGCCTGAACCTGCTTTATCAGGACACAGTGTGCAAAATGGGTATAGACCCCTCAAGGATCAAACCCACAAAAACAACCTTCAAAGGCATCATACCAGGTGTAGAGGCCCACTGTACAGGCTCAGTCACACTGGAAGTGGTCTTTGGATCCCCGGATAACTTCCAAAGCAAGGAGTTAATCTTCAATATAGTCCCGTTCTGCAGTGGCTATCATGCACTGCTCGGGCGAACCGCATTTGCGTGATTCAATGCGGCACCGCACTATGCATATCTCAAGCTCAAAATGCCAGGACCTCGGGGGGGGGGGGGGGGGGGGTCATCACAGTCAATGGAAACATAGAGCGCTCTCTCCGCATGGAGGAGCACACAGCGGCTCTCGCAGCAGAAGCGCAAAGCAGCCTCTTAAGGCAATCCACAAGTTCGGCGATTAAAGACCCGGACACCTTCAAGCGCGCCCGGAGTAATCGGCAACAAGACCACCTGGCACATTCCAAGCTCGCATAGCAATGCGCCCCCACCCCAGTCACAGCCAAACGGCGAAATCCATGCCACATGTGCATAATTATGCATTGAAAATACCATGGGCACAGGTGGGGAGGGGGGCACGACTACGGCATGCCCCAAGACGCGGCTCAACCGCACTAGGGGCTTCCCGCTTTGTTATTTTTCTCTCTTTCAGGACTTCAATCTCTGGAAACCCCGTCCGGCAGTACGATTGCTGGACACACGATGCAACAACCAAGAAGGCAGAAAGCTACGTCGCACCACGGAACTCCCAGGTGGTCTCTGATAACGAGTGAAAGACCTGCTTTAAATACCATTCCTCAACTTGCCCTTGGAGGGGACATGTCAAATAGTCCTACTTTTTGCTTATAGCACTACTTGTGTCATTCTGCTTCGACACACCTTTTTGAATAAACAATGCATAGCACTAGACTATTACCGCATTCTCTATTCTTTTTTTATATGTTCATTCATGACATTCAGCACCCGTATACTCTGGTACGGCCAATATGCCAGGGGCTTAAGAATACCCCATAATACGGCGTGAGAAGTCCGAACACTTTCGATAGTGCGGCACCCCGAACTTATAGCATTATATGCATCAACTCCGAATCATGTCTTATGTCAATAGTTGGGTTTGCCCGGCTCGCATGTTTTGGTACCTTACGTTCCGCTATATCGGCTAAGGTAGCACTGGGAGAACTACTGCAATTGTGCCCCGGTTTAGCTGGGCTAAGCACCTCAGTAGAGAAAGCTAAAACTGACTGTCATGATAAGGCGAGAGCCGGTCGCTGTTCGAGAGGTCTCGAGTCCCTAAAGACTTATGCCGCTTAGAGCAAGGAGTCGGCTTTGTCCGGCTTAAGGCGTGTATAGCGCCCCAAATTCGACCTTCCAAATACTAGGGGCTTCGCCAAAATTTAAAATTGTAGAATTCTATGTCTAAGTGAGAGTGATAAAGCATTGTAGTCCGATTGCCTTGTTCGTTGAGCTGAGCACCTCCCTCGAAGGTCCCAACAATGGGAAAAAGAGTGCTCAGATTTATCCTGAACACCCCAGCACTCGTGGCATGGGGGCAGAAGCCGACGACTGGCCATCTCTCAGATTTGATAAACAGCCGCACAGAATGCAGTATTTTAAATTCAAACAAGCGTTGCATAGCGCATATGAACAAGTTTTCATAATACAGGATCACACGAGCAAGTTCATTCAAAAATTACATCCTTCGTACACTCGTCCGCCACAAGACGGGCACCCTTCAGGACACCCTCATAATACATTTCGGGGTGGCGATGATCCTCGCCCTGCGGTGGCCCCTCCTTCACCAACTTCTCGGCGTCCATCTTGGCCCAGTGCACCTTCGCACGGGCGAAAGCCCGGCGGGCAACTTCGATACAGACGGACCGCTTGATGACTTCCAGCCGTGGGCAGGCATCCACAAGCCGCCTCACTAGGCCGAAGTAGTTATTGGGAAGGGAGTCGCCAGGCCACATCCGGACTATAAAGCCCCTCATGGCCTGTTCGGCCGCCTTGTGCAGCTCAACCAGTTGCTTCAGCTGGTCGCTCATAGGCATCGGGTGTTCGGTCCCAGTATACTGAGACCAGAACAACTTCTCCTCGAGCTTCCCTCCTCAGCCTGGTAAAACTTCACGACATCCGACACGCTGCAGGGCAAATATGCGAATGCTCCTGGAGAGCTCCAGACTCGGGTAAGTAACAAGTAATTTACTTTCACATGCTCGCTTTGCATATTGAATGCCTTACCCGCCGCTATCTTCCTCATCGCCTCAATTTCCTGGAGGGCCTTTTGGGCTTCAGCCTTGGCATGCTTTGTGCTCTCGAGGGCCGCGGCAAGCTCGGACTCTTGCGTCTTCGAGTCAAGCTCCAAAGCCTCGTGCTTCTTCACAAGAGCCTGGAGCTCTTGCTGCGCCTCGCCCACCCGCGCCTCTTGTTTTTCCCGCTCGGTGCGCTCCTTGGCCGCTTTTTTTCGGCCTCGGACATCGCTTGCTTCAGGGTTGCCACTTCGGTCATGGCCCCTGGCACATTCATGATGATCCTGTCAGTTCGCAACCACATTTTCTTTTTTATATAGACAAGGTATTTCTTACCTTCGTTCTCCTCGAGCTGCCTCTTGGCAAGCCCGAGCTCTTTCTCGGACCGCTCGAAGTTCTGCTTCAGTGTGGCGACCTCCGCAGTCAGTGCGGCAGAGGTCAGCAGCGAAGCCTGCATACGCATACAGACATAGTTATATTAGACTCCTGCCGATATTTTTTGATCCTCTATTCGGCTTTTATTTGTGAACACCAAACAGAGCATCGGGGGCTACTATCTATGTGGTAATATTTTTCTTATATTTTAAATACTTACCTCAAAGCCTGTTAGAAGGCTGGTACAGGCTTCAGTCAGTCCGCTCTTGGCGGACTGAACCTTCTTTATCACCGCACTCATAATAGTGCGGTGCTCTTCGTCGATGGAAGCGCCGCGAAGCGCTCCCAGCAGTTTGTCCGGTGCCTCTGGATGGACAGAGGTCACCAGCACAGATGGCTTGCCCCTCTTGGAAGGGGGCCACCTGCCCGAGTTCGGAACCACTGGAGGTTCTGGCACGGTGTACGGCTGCGGGCTGAACTTGGAGCCCTTGGGAGCCTTGCTCCCTTGGCTCCTGGAGTCCGGAAGGTCGCCTTGAGGCGCCTCCAGGACTGTGTCCCCCCGGCTCGGTGCCCCTTGAGACAATACCTCGGCATTGTCCGTAGGGCAAGGAGAGGTGGCGGTTGGAAGTGTATCACTATCCATGTCCGACGAGTCCAAGGAACCGTCCGACGATGATACGTCGATACGGGCTTGGGGCGGACTGCATTATCATATTCGTCGTTAGGAGAAGCAGTGCAACAAAAGTATGCTATGAGTTACTATGGTATACGAATACTTACGACTTCGCCAGGGGCTTGGCCCTGAGCAGCCACTCGTCTTCGCCGTCGGCGGTGGTGGTGGAATAGTCCGGAAGGAGAGTCCTTCCCTTTTTGGACCCTTCGGCCTCCCCGGTTGGGGCGGCCTTCCTTTTCTTTTCTCCCCCGGCTGGAGGGGGAGATTCTTCGTCTTCCTTCTCCTCGTTTTCACGGGAGAAGTGCGCTTCGGAGTTATCAGACGATGAGTCTGTCGGCGTTCTGGGAACGGGGGTCCCCAGACTTGCCTGCCTGCAGCCTGCGGCGTGGCTCAAGTGGGGGCCCAGCGTGGCCAGTCTTCATCAACACGAGGCTCAAGACCCTCGCGAGGCGGACGACATGGCGCATCCTGAGGCACAGCCTCGTCAGGCTGGCTCGCGAGGAGGCGGAGAGTTCAAGGCGGGGTACCTCGCGAGGTGCCCATGACGCAAGCCATGACGACACGGGGCACCAGGCGGGTGCCAGCGCGCGCAGCGTCCCTCTTTCCTCTTTGGTGCAAAGGGGCAAGTGTATCCGCGGAGTACCGAGGCATCAGGCAAAGGTTGCCACTTCGGTGCAACGAGACCAAGACTAGGAGGACTACGAGACGGAGGTCACCATGGAGCCCAGCGCGGCGTCATCACCAGAGCCTTTGGCAGGTGAAGACTGCTTTTGTCAGGATAGATGTACTCGCTGTCCCCCTTTAAATTAGCCCGCCATTATTGGATCCCTTCCCGCTCAATATTTGGGGAGAGGACCAGGGCCTCTATAAATAGGACTAGCCACCCACATAACTAGGGGTTCGGTTCGATTCGGTTCGGGTTCGAGTGGGTTGGTTCGTTCGGTTCGCAAGTAGAGAGAGAGAGAGGGAGGGTGACTGAACTCCTCATAGCAGTTCATCACCACAGCCAAGAACAGACCCTCGCGAGGCTGTTCTTCCTTGTATTGTTCATCCACACCAGCCCCAGGAGGCAATCCATCCACCACACACTGGAGTAGGGTATTACACCACATCGGTGGCCCGAACCAGTATAAATCTTGTGTCTTTCGTGCAGCTCTTTTAGTAGTTTAGATCCCATCAAGGCGGAGAGGTTGAAGGCGAGATTTCCGCGCGCACCCAGTGTTCGAACCTTAAGGGTCTGCCGGAACCTGAAATCTGACATTTGGCGCGCCAGGTAGGGGTGCGCCGGAATTCGTCTTCCACCGCTCCGCTCTCCTCCGACCGTCGCATCCATGTCTGACGCTCGTCGGGCCAGCGCCAAGCTCCGGGCCGCCATCGCTTCCCGCATCGCCTAGATGGCCCCTGTCATTGGGCGTCCTCGTCGTTCCCCGTCGCCCGCCGTCAACGCCGCCACCGGCCCGGCGGGGGGCGAGCAGCAGGCATCGTCTCAGCACCCGTCCGTGCGGCAAGACGGCCGCATCGCCACTCCGTCACTCGCACCAGCTGGCTCTTCGTCCCACGCGCTCCGCGCACCCTTGGAGGCTCGAGCTGCGCTCCTCGCGGCAAACGAGCTCCTGCGCCACCGTCCCGTCGACGACGTCTACGAAGAATGGCTCGACCGCGTCGCCGAGCTTGTCCGCGCCGCAGGGGGCTCTTCCACGCCGTCCGCCCCTCTGCGCCGCACTCTGCCCCGCGCGGGCAACGAAGCTCCAGAGGCGCACCAGCCACCTCCCCTCCAAGAAGATGCCGTGGCTCCAAGGCGACTGGCCCCTGGGCGGAACCCGCTCCGCTAGGCGCCATCGCAACAAGAGCGAAGCTGCCAAGAAATCCCTTGCCCACAGGGGGCTGCCCGGGCGCTCCCTGCTCCGGCACGCCGCGACCCTGCTCCAGCTCCGGCACGCCAAGATCCCGCCCTGCTCCTAGCTGCAGCGTGTGGGGACCCTCAAGACCAAGCTCTCCACCAACCAAGGCCTTTCATGGCCACTGCAGGCTGCCACGCCTACACCACTGAGCTGCGCAGCGTCGTGTGGCCCGGCAAGTTCAAGCCCGACCTGCCCCCTCGCTACGACGGCACAACCGATCCCATAGAGTTCCTCCAGCTCTATGAGCTGGGCATCAAGGCTACCGGCGGGGATGAAAAGGTCATGGCGAACTGGTTCCCCATGGCGCTCAAGGAAGGAGCTCGAACCTGGCTCCTGAATCTGGCTCCAGGCACGATCTCCTCCTGGGACCAGACGCGCGCCCGCTTCATCGCCAACTTCCAAGGTACTCGCGACCGGCCGCCCGCCGTGAGCGACATGCGCTGCATCAAGCAACAACCCGGAGAGACCCTGCAAAAGTACATCCAGCGCTTCAACAGCGCGCGCCTCAAGATCCCCAGGGTGTCAGAGGATGCCATCATCTCCGCCTTCTCTGACGGTGTGCGTGTTGTCAAGATGAAGGAGGAGCTGGCGATGCACGAAGACCTCTGCACCTCTCTGGAGCTGTTCAACTTGGCGAACAAGTGCGCCAGGGCTGAGGAGGGACGTCTCTCCCTCCTCGAGCTGCCTGCCGCGGACCCAGAAGAGAAGAAGCCCAAGGCCAAGGACGTGAAGCGCAAGGGGGTTGCCGTGCTCGCAGCCGAACCAGACACCAAGCGGGGCAAGGATCTGCCCGAACCCTCCAGAGGCAGCCGGTACTGTGTGTACCATGACCTCCACACCCACAACACCAACGAATGTCAAGAGCTCCGCGCCGTGCGAGAAGGAAGGATCGGCCGTCGCCCTGACTGTGCTGACCGGGGCTACGGCCGGGGAGGAGGAAGAAACCCAGGGCGCTGGGAAGACCGCGGCCCGCGCCAGGGGTGGCGTGACCAGCCTCGCGAGGACCGTTGGCGGGACCTGCCTTGCGAGGGGGACTGGAGAGACCAGCCTCGTGAGGACCGCCCTCATGGCAACGCAGGCCTACTTCCGCTGCCGCCTCCACCAAGAAGGAACGAAGACCGCCATCAAGACGAGGGGGCTGGGGGCTTCCAGGAGCCGCGCGCGATCGCCTGCATCCTGGGTGGAGCTCAAGCCCCAGCCTCCCAACGTATCTTCAAGCAGTTTGCCCACGAAGTGAATGCAGTTCTCCCCAAGCTCGAAGCAACGCGCCCCCTCAGGTGGTCGGTGTGCCCCATCACGTTCAGCTCGGCAGACCAGCTCAAGTGCGTGGCCACTGCAGGAGTCCTCCCGATGCTCTGCTCCCCGGTCATCAGCAACGTGCAGGTCACCAAGACCCTCATCGATGGCGGGGCAGGGCTCAACGTCCTGTCCGTGGAAACATTCAACAACCTCCAAGTGCCCTATGACCAGCTTCAGCCAACCAAGCCTTCCTCCGAGATCACCGACGGTTCCACAGTCCCGATTGGGCAAGTCCGCCTCCCTGTCACCTTCGGAGCCCGCAACAACTACCGCACCGAGCTCATCGACTTCGACGTCGCCCACTTCCGCCTGCCGTACAACGCCATCCTCGGGTACCCAACGCTGGCCAAGTTCATGGCCGTGACCCACCACGGCTACAACGTCCTCAAGATGCCAGGAAGTGGCGTCGTCATCAGGGTGCCCTATGAAGAGAGAGATGCAGTGTGTTCCCTGGAGCGAGCCTTTCAGGCTGCATTGCTAGAAGACCCAGATTGCGGAAGCAGGAGGCTTCCTGAGACCACCCCCAAGAAGAAGAAGACGTCGTCAGGCTCAGCCCCTCAGGAGGCAGGCCCCTCAGGGCCCGTGCCCCCTTAGGAGGGCCCTCCATCCATCGCATAGGAAAGCGCGCCCAGCGCCCTCCTTAGGCAGGGCTCGGGGGCTCTCACCTGGAGGGCCACCGACCTAGCCAGGGTCGCGAGGGAGGCGCTTGGGCACCATGTGGAGGCGTGCTTCGCAGCACGTTTCCCTCGAGAGGTAGCCAGGCGAGGAAGATCAGACCAGCAAGAGTTCGTTGACGAGGCCATTCAAGAGCTACAGGAGACAAGGACCATGAGAGGTTGCCGCCGCTTGCCAGCCGTGGCCCCACATCCAGGCAAGGATGGTGGGCTGCGTGTCTGCGTCGACGTACCAGGGCTCAATCAGATCGCCACAACGGAGCGCCTCTAGCCCTCGCAAGTGAGGCGCTGCGGAGGTCCACCCCATAGCTATGTTCGCATGCCTTACTGCCTGCCGAGCATGGCTGCGGCGTACCAGCGCCTCATGAGGGGCATCGTGGAGGCTCAGGAAGACAGGCGTTCCGCAGCCTTGGCGGAGATGGAGGAAGCTCATGAGGAGTCACCAGCGCCTCCGGAGCCTCCCGAGGCCCCGGGGCCTGGGGGCTCGTGAGGATCAGCTTCTGCAGCCCGTCAAGTCTGCTGCACCAACGCCACTACGCCGACGACATCCTCAGGTGACATCTTTCAAGTTCCGTCCTCAGCTGGGAGCACCCTCCCAGGGTTGCATCACTCCCAGGCCGCGTGGGTCCGTCCCCGCGGCATGTATCTGCATTTACCTTTCCGTTGTTAGTTTGCCTTGTTGGGGGCGCCCCTCGGGCTGCATCATCCCCAAGCCGTTCGGGCCAGACCCAGCGGCGTGTATCCCCCTAGCGTTTATTTCCAACTATGCATTGCCTATCACGCTTAGCTGCATGGTGCCCGTACGCGGCATCTTCTCTTCCCATGTCGGTCACTTGCACGTTAAAGGGGGGGTGCCTGAGCATCACGACTCAGGGCTCTTACTGGCTCTCCAGCCCTCACCCTCTGGGCTTGTCCACGGCATCGCGACCTGGCATACCAGCGACGGCTGAGACAAGCTCGAGGGCCGGGACCTGAGGACGTAGAGTACCGGCATCTAACCAAATTTTGCAGGGACACATCTCAAGATACGGCCCAGTGCCGGGCGCAAACCGCCCAGAGGTAGGGCCTCGGGAGTCCCGCGCTGGCTCACGGGTGCCCAGATACGCCTCGCCTACCTCAACCAGCAAGCTCTTGAGTGACTAACGATCGACTAATGGCCGCCATGGCAACGCCATCTTCTTTCTGTGATGACCCTGCAGGATCCCTGGAGGGAACCACGCAAGCCGAGGCCCTCACGAGGTTTCCTTCACCCTCGCTCGCGCGAACCGCTTGCACATTAAAGGGGGGGTGCCTGAGCATCGCGACTCAGGGCTCTTACTGGCTCTCCAGCCCTCACCCTCTGGCCTTGTCCACGGCATCACGACCTGGCATACCAGCGACGGCTGAGACAAGCTCGAGGGCCGGGACCCGAGGATGTAGAGCGGAAAGGGGAGCAGAGGCGGGGAAGAAGGGGCCTCGCGAGGACCTTGCCGAGCGTTTCCGCTCCTATCCACGCACGGACCCAACGGCACACCTGGAACGGCCCCTGATCCTCAAGATAAGTTACCACCCACGGCACTGGCTGCTGCAGCACTACCCCCGCACCTAAAGCAACTCCGTACTAGCGATGTTGCTTCCCTTTCTCACTAAGTGATGGCTGCTTGGGCGCCAAAGGGGACCTCCTGAGCATCGCGACTCAGGGGCTCTTACCGGACCTCGGGTCGCTCACCTCCTGGCCTTGACCACGGCATCGCGACCTGGCATACCAGCGACGGCTGACGCCGCCTTGGGACTGGGACCTGTCGGCGTAGAGCACCAAGCCCTCGTGAGGTGCGAAAGGGAAGGCTGAACTATAACGGAGTTAGCAGCTCGCTCGGATCCACGTCAAAAGGTCATACATATTAACAAACAGGACTACAGACACCTTACAAGCCCCCACGGGGCGCATTCTGATTCCTCGCAGGGAGCGGATCCTAAGGGACGCTAACTACATGAGCTACTGTGGGAGACGCCATCATCAACAGTGGGCCGTCAGGCACCGGCGCCAACTCCATCTAGATCAGGGTTGGCGACGGCCTGACGCGTCCGCCCTGCTCCTGGAGCGGCGACGACTCGGGGGCTCGTAGCTGTCGTCGCTCGTCTCCGGAGTCGCGAAGCCTTCGCTGGAGCCGCTGGACCCTCGGGCGCCACTGCCAAGGGGGCGGTCGACGGGCCTAGCCCTCACCAGGGCGAGGTCCTGGCCGCCTCTCCCGCGGCAGCACTCCCGCCGGCGCCCGATCGCGTCGAAGACCTTGAAGAACATCACCGCCGCACCGTCATACTCCAGGTGGACCGTGAAGACGCCTCTTTCCCTGCAGACCCGGGCGATCTCCCTCCAGCCGCGGGACATGTAGACCGCGCCCGGGGCAGCGACGACGACCTCGGCCTCGGTCGCGGGGGCGTCGCAGTCGGCGTGCTGCAGCTGGAGCTCCAGAGCCCCCCCTGGAAGAACCATGGAGGCAAAGAAGGGAGGAAGGCGGATCCAGGACTGAAGAGGAGTGACGACGTGGAGCACGAACTCATGGGAGGAGCCCTCGGCATGGACTCCAGGAGGAACCACCCACGCCTTCATAACCCGACGGCGCCGACGACGGTGCTGACCGTGGGCATCAGCATCAACACCTCCGGGGCCCTTGACGTGGGTGTACAAAGGCAGCGGGAACCCCGGCGGAGCCCGCTCGCCCCAGGGTCTCGCCACCACCGGATGGTCCTCATCATCCCGGCTGCAATGGGCGAGTCGCTTCTTCGGCGGGAGAGGGTCTGGCCCTTCTCAAGGAGCCTTTCCCTTCTCCGCTGCAGAGAATCGGCGAATCGGAGCCATCACACCAAGACGGAGCAAGAACTAAGGCGAAGGAGAGAGCAAGAGGAGATGGACTGGACGGGCACGAGTGGTGCCGTACTTATAGCCGGCGAAGGCCAACCGCCGGTCTCCACGATCACAGGTAATCATAACACGTTCTGCATGCAGGGACTTGTCCAACTCGCACGATCGCCAAGGCGTCATGGGGAAGCGGAGGCACCCATGTCCAATCAACCGCCACGCGGCGTCTGAGGCCGCAGGCTGTTGGGGCCCGCGGCGCTTCGCCCTTGCCCTTTCACCTCTCGGCACGGCCAAGTCCATGCGCACCTTGGGCCCGGGGGCTACTGTCGGCATTCTGGGAACGGGGGTCCCCAGACTTGCCTGCCTGCGGCCTGCGGCGTGGCTCAAGTGGGGGCCCAGCGTGGCCCATCTTCATCAACACGAGGCTCAAGACCCTCGCGAGGGGCCAAGCCTCGCGAGGCGGACGACACGGCGCATCCTCAGGCACAGCCTCGTCAGGCTGGCTCGCGAGGAGGCGGAGAGTTCAAGGCGGGGTACCTCGCGAGGTGCCCATGACGCAAGCCATGACGACACGGGGCACCAGGCGGGTGCCAGCGCGTGCAGCGTCCCTCTTTCCTCTTTGGTGCAAAGGGGCAAGCGTATCCGCGGAGTACTGAGGCATCAGGCAAAGGTTGCCACTTTGGTGCAACGAGACCAAGACTAGGAGGACTACGAGACGGAGGTCACCATGGAGCCCAGCGCGGCCTCATCACCAGAGCCTTTGGCAGGTGAAGACTGCTTTTGTCAGGATAGATGTACTCGCTGTCCCCCTTTAAATTAGCCCGCCATTGTTGGATCCCTTCCCGCTCAATATTTGGGGAGAGGACCAGGGCCTCTATAAATAGGACTAGCCACCCACATAACTAGGGGTTCGGTTCGGTTCGGTTCGGGTTCGAGCGGGACAGAGTCAGATACCATCTGGCGCCGGGAACTCTTTCGGGTTCCCTTGGCCTTCTTGGTCTTCTCCGGCACCTCATAAGGAGCCGGAGTCCGCATCTCCATCAGGAGAGCGTCTGCGGGGTCTTCAGGCAGAGGGGCCGGACAGTTAATCTACTTCGATGTCTCCACCCAGTCCTGTGAAAGGCATGGGAGCTTAGACCCCGCACATGTTTAAGCTATGGGAAATAAATACCCTATGTACAAAACTTACCGAATGCGCAGGGCGCTTCGCGCTTAGCCTGCGGTCCTCGGTAAGAGAAGGAGGGACCTTGGCGCCTTTGAACAGCACCTTCTAGACGTCCTTATGCGTCGTGTCAAAGAGCTCACGTAGAGTCTGGTGCTGGGCCGGGTCGAACTCCCATAAGTTGAAAGCCCGTTGTTGAAACGGGAGGATCCGGCGGAAGAGCATGACCTGGACTATGTTGACAAGTTTAAGTTTCTTGCTTGTCATGTTCCGGATACACTTCCGGAGTCCGTCCAGCTCCACCGAAGAGCCCCAAGACAGGCCCTTCTCCTTCCAGGAAGTGAGCCGTGTGGGGATTCCGGATCGAAACTCGAGGGCCGCCACCCAGTTGGTGTCACGCGGCTCGGTGATGTAGAACCACCCCGATTGCCACCCCTTTACGGTCTCCACGAAGGAGCCCTCGAGCCATGTAACGTTGGGCATTTTGCCCACCATGGCTCCGCCGCATTCTGCTTGTTGGCCGCCTACTACCTTCGGCTTGATATTGAAGGTCTTCAGCCACAGGCCGAAGTGGGGCCGGATGCGGAGGAAAGCCTCGCACACGATGATAAACGCCGAGATGTTGAGGATGAAATTCGGGGCCAGATCATGAAAGTCCATCCCGTAATAGAACATGAGGCCGCAGACGAATGGATGGAGGGGAAACCCCAGTCCGTGGACGAAGTGGGGGAGGAAAACCACCCTTTCGTGAGGTTCCAGGGTAGGGACGATCTGCCCCGCGGATGGCAGCCGGTGCATGATATCCGCGGCTAAGTATCCGGCTCCACGTAACTTTTTGATGTGTCCCTCCATGATGGAGGAGTCCATCCACTTGCCTCCCGCTCCAGACATGTTTGGAGAGAGTTGGGGAAAAGGATGTGGACTTGGGCGCTGGAGCTCGAGTGGGCGAGAATGGATGAGCAGGGAGGAAGAAGGCGTGGGTAGAAAAAGGTGAGATCTTATCCCTTTATAAGGGCGGACTAAACTATGCGCCCCCACTAGCCTGGTAAAACTCGCTTATCCCCCAAGCGCCGTAATTTATGGCGCGGTTGGGTTACCCACGTCCGTATTGATGAGAATCCCGTAATAAGGGGAACACGATCTCTGCTTTGACAAGACGTGTCAAGAAACCGCCTCGAGTTATGTGCCGGGCTGGTTAAAGAAAAACGGTTCAAATAATTACCGGGCCGTGGCGTGATGTGATGCTGCCAAAACGTGTCAGCTGATTAGATTTGTGGAAATATTATTCTCTCTACGGTGGTATGTGGAACTTATTTTGCAGGGTCAGACACTATCCTTGTATTCAAATTCTTCCGTGGTGTATTCGGAGGAGGAACCCGCCTTGCAATGCCGAAGATAACACTGCGCGCCGGACTCATTGTCATTGAAGCCTGGTTCAGGGGCTACTGAGGGAGTCCTGGATTATGGGGTCTCCGGACAGCCAGATTATATCCTTTGGCCGGACTGTTGGACTATGAAGATACTAGATTGAAGACTTTGTCTCGTGTCCGGATGGGACTCTACTTGGCGTCGAAGGCAAGCTGGGCAATACGGATATGTATATCTCCTCCTTTGTAACCGACCTTGTGTAACCCTAGCCCCCTCCGGTGTCTATATAAACCGGAGGGCTTTAGTCTGTAGGACAGCATACAATCATACCATAGGCTAAGTTCTAGGGTTTAGCCTCTTCGATCTCGTGGTAGATCAACTCTTGTACTACTCATATTATCAAGAATAATCAAGCAGAACGTAGGATTTTACCTCCATCAAGAGGGCCCGAACCTGGGTAAAACATCGTGTCCCCGGCCTCCTGTTACCATCCGCCTTAGACACATAGTTCAGGACCCCCTACCCGAGATCCGCCGGTTTTGACACTGACAAACTCCTTGCTCTTGTGCTTCAAATGATAGTCTCCCCAACACTCAACTCTCTCTCACAGATTTGGATATGGTGGAAAGATGATTTGAGTGGAAAGAAACTTGGGGAAGGCTAGAGATCAATATTTTAGTGGTTGGAATGGAAGGTCTTGGTCTCAACACATGAGTAGGTGGTTCTCTCTCAGAAAATGAATGTTAGAAGTGTAGGCATGTTCTGATGGCTCTCTCCACGAATGGAGGAAGGGTGGAGGGGTATATATAGCCTCCACACAAAATCTAGCCATTACACACATTTTACCAAACTCGGTGGGACCGAATTGTGAAACTCGAGCAGACCGATATGGTTCAAAATGTGAACGTTAGAGTTTTCGGTGGGACCGATATGATCAACTCGATGGGACCGATGTGCTAGGTTTAGGGTAAAACCTCAACTCGATTTGATCGATTGCACAAATTTGGTTGGACCAATTTTGGTAATAAGAAAACAGAGGGTTGGTCAGGCAAACTTGGTGGGACCGACTGCATATCTCGGTGTGACCGAAATGATTGCAACAGGCAACAGAGAGTTTGTAAGCCCATCTCGGTGAGACCAGATCCCATCAATGAGATCGAACTGATTAGGTTTTCTGGCAGTGGCTATGTCAAGTGAACTCAGTGGCACCGAATAGATCAAATCGGTGGGGGCGAGTTTGACTTTTGGTTTGGGACATATGTGGAAATGAGAAAGTGGTTGATGGCTTTGGAGCATATCACTAAGCACTTTGAGCAAGCAAGCCATTAAGCAACACCTCATGCTCTTTTAATAGTATTGGCTTTCCTGTGGACTCAATGTGATCTTGGATCACTAAAATAGAGATGAAGAGCCTTGAGCTTTTGCCAATCTTCTATCCTTAGCTTCTTGAAGGGGTTCCACATCCTCTTGTCCATGCACGCCTTTGTTGAACTTTCTGAAATATGCTTGATAAAAATATTAGTCCAACAAAAGATATGTTCTCATTTATTACCAAAATCACCCAGGGAGCACTTGTGCTTTCAATCTCCCCTTTTTTGGTAATTGATGACAAGATACATCAAAGCTCTAGATAAAGGTATAAGGAATAGCTAGTAAAGCTTTGGAAAGACATGTAACATGCATATGTTCCCCCTACATGTATGCAATCAGGTGAATATGAATATAAGAGCATGTGAATGCATGACCATGACAGAGCAAGCAACGAGTTACATGTATCTTGGCTATATGCATCAGAGCAAATGATGTAGATATAAGAAATGTACCTTCATGTTCATGAGTCCTTCTTGCAAACAATATGTACATCAGCAAGAGATCATGATGCACATGGGAGTGATGCATAGAGTTACCCTATGGTCTTGAGCTAGCTTTGGAAGAGATGATCCTGAGAAAACAAGGTTAGATAACATAGGAACATCTACTAGACAGAGCAAGCAGGAAATCACAAGAGTACCAAGATTGGGATGACATGTAATGAGTGAGTACTTAGTACTCTATTTGGATATAGACATGTCCCCAAAGAGTAAAGATATGCAATGAATTTGAAGATTTCCTTCCCTTAAATGTCTTTCTCCCCCTGAATCTTAAATTGGATAATGGGAGAAGATGGGGCAAAAGAAAATCAGAGAAAAAACAATCATAACAAACGTAACGCATACTAACATGTCTTTCCCCTCTTGAAGACATGTGACTTCTCTCCTCTATGGATAATAAGCATCTAGAGAAGCTTAAGGTGTGCATTCTCTCTCATGTGATAATCTTTGATGTGCTCTCTCTCCCCCCTTTGACATCAATTTCCAAGAAGGGATCTTCTGGGGCATGAGTCAAGTAGGTTTGGTCCTTGAGTCACATTGCAAAGCATCATGTAATCTAAGATGCTGTTAGTTGAAGAATCATTGAGTGGAGCTGGAACAAATATGCAGGATGCAAATGGAAAGGTGTTTTATCAGTATTGAAATCAATAACACCGAGTTTTTCTTTGGTGGCACCGAGTTGTTTTTGGTTTAGCCGAAGAAACAAACCGGTGAGGCCGAATTCAGCACAGAGAGAACACAATTGTCATCTCAGCTCACTAGGCAAATAAGATATCACAAAGATTAGTAGGGAATTTACTGAAGGATGCTGGGAATGTAGAACATAACAAAGAAAAAGAAAAGAAATCTAGATGAAGTGAAGCGGAAACAAACAAGCAAGAGACAAATGCAAGAACTGAGTAAAACACTAGAGAACTTCATCTAGAATTGGTCAGCGACAAAGTCACCTATGTTAGAGTATATTGACTGAGGAGTCAAGTGAGAACACTTGATCGTAGGTCATACTCATCGTTTAAGCTCAAAATGGGGTTACCATTTTTCGTTTAAGAATTTTGATGTATTCACATCTTGTTGAGTTGCTTTGACCCATGACTTGGGGTAAAACTTCTCTAAGATGGAATGACATACCTTGGGTGGTGGTGTTGAGCTTGATCATGTAGTTGAACGTGTGTAGGATGCTTAAGGTTGATGTAGCTCATCAATGGTTGGGAGCACCGCTTGTAGTTTTGAGTTCATCTACCTACATGGGTTAGTCCTGCAAGGAAGAGAACTTGTGTATCCAAAGTGACAACCATCAAATATGATACCAAAAGAAATTTGATATAAAGGGATCGTCAAAGGATATTGAAAGGATCCATGCTTCCTTGTCTTCAACCACCATATTGTAGAGACTTGGTGATGTAGATATTTCTCAAGATGTGAGTGAGTTGCAATCTCATAGATTTGGAGTCATCCAAGTGCCTACAGGGGTTAGATAGCATGCAAGGGTACAAGTAGATCCAAGACATATGATCATCATCATAAGAGAAATATCAAGGATTAGTTAAAGGCTCATTCCTTGCATGTATCCAAATGGAGTTTCTACTCCAAGTTTGAGGCATCAATGATGTTCAATTTACCTCTCAAACGACAAAATACTTTCTCATCAAGCGGTTTGGTGAATATATCCGCCAATTGCTTATCAGTACAAACATGCTTAAGATCAATGTCTCCTTTAGCAACATGGCCTCGAATGAAATGATGACGAACTTCAATATGCTTAGTTCGAGAATGTTGCACGGGATTGTGAACAATCTTAATAGAACTTTCATTATCACAAAACAATGGAACATGTTTCACATATATGCCATAATCTTTAAGAGTTTGGGTCATCCAAAGTAATTGAGCACAACATGAACCGGCGACAATATATTCCGCTTCGACGGTGGATAAGGATACCGAGTTTTGTTTCTTGGAGGACCATGACACAAGAGATCTACCAAGAAATTAACAAGTACCCGAAGTGGACTCTCTATCAACCTTGTCTTCGGCATAGTCCGAATCGGAGTAGCCAACAAGATCAAAAGAAGAACTCTTAGGATACCAAATGCCAAATTTTGGTCTATGAATTAAGTATCTCACTATACTTTTCACAGCCTTAAGATGACATTCCTTAGGGCCGCTTGATATTGTGCACACATGCACACACTTAGCATAATATCGAGACAGGAGGCACATAGATATAACAATGAGCCAATCATAGAGCGGTAAACCTTTTGGTCAACCAGTTTGCCGTCCTTAGTCAAGTCAAGATGTCCACTAGTAGGCATGGGTGTATTCATACCTTTGCATTCTTGCATGTTGAACTTCTTGAATAAGTCCTTGGTATACTTTGTTTGGGAAACAAAGTTACCCTCGTTAGTTTGCTTGATTTGCAACCCAAGAAAGAACTTGAGTTCAATCATCATAGACATCTCAAACTTCTCCGACATTAGCTTTCCAAACTTTTCACTAAAATGAGGGTTAGTCGAACCAAATATGATATCATCAACATAAATTTGGCACACAAATAATTCACCATTAACCCTTTTAGTAAAAAGAGTGGAATCAATTTTTCCAATCTCAAAGCCTTTTTCAATAAGGAACTTGGTCAAGCATTTATACCATGCTCTAGGAGCTTGTTTAAGACCATAAAGAGCTTTGTGAATTTTGTAAACATGGTCGGGTTTCTTAGGATTAACAAAGCCGAGAGGTTGCTTAACATAAACTTCCTCCTCAATTTCACCATTTAGAAAAGCACTTTTAATGTCCATTTGGTACAACGTGATATCATGATGATTAGCATAAGCAAGTAAGATGCATATGGACTCAAGTCTAGCAACGGGGGCATATGTCTCACCGTAGTCCATACCTTCGACTTGAGTGTAGCCTTGAGTGACGAGACGAGCCTTGTTGCGTACAACTTGTCCATCTTCATCTTGCTTATTCTGAAACACCCATTTGGTACCGATGATGTTGTGGTTGTTGTCGGGCTTCTCAACCAATGTCCACACTTGGTTCCTCTCAAAGTTGTGTAGCTCTTCATGCATGGCATTTATCCAATCCGGATCTTCTAATGCTTCTTCAACATTCATAGGTTCAATGCTAGAGATGAATGAATAATGTTCACGAAAATTAGCCAAATGAGTTTTAGAGCAAGTTATTCTCCTGGTTTGGATATCATTGAAGATTTTTTTCAACGGGATGGTCGCTTAAGACTCTTTCTCTAACTCATGAGAGCTTTTGTTTGGGTCGGGGTGGAACATCTTCTTCATCACCTTGTTCTTCCTCTTGGCCTTCTTCATTGTTGGTGATGTTGTTCTCTTGTGGAGGTGGAGAAGGAGGTTGATGAGGTTCATCTTGGTGTACTTCCTCGTTTTCTCCATCTTGGCGTGTCCCACTTGTGGATGCCTCCGAGTCAACTCTTGGTTCACCTTGTCGTGAGGTAGAAGCTTCCACTTGGATGGATGAGGTGATCTCCTTCACCTTCGTTTGGCGTACCTTGCCAACAGACAAGTCTTGGATTGCTTCCGAAGGGTCTTTGTCTCCTACATCAATTGGAAATTGCTCTACTTGCGAGCCGTTAGATTCATCAAACTTCACATCTACCGTCTCTTCAACCTTTCAGGTGAAATTGTTGTAGACACGGTAAGTGTGAGAGTTTGAGCCATAACCAAGTAGGAAACCCTCATGAGATTTAGGAGCAAATTTAGAACGATGATGCTTATCAAGAATATAGCACTTTGAGCCGAATACTCAAAAGTATCCAACTTGGGGGTTTGTTACCGGTGAGAAGCTCGTATGCCGTCTTGCCGAGTAGCTTGTGAAGATATAGACGATTTGTTGCATGAGAAGCTGTCTCAACCACTTCCGCCCAAAAGTGTTTTGGCGTCTTGTACTCATCAAGCATCGTTCTCGGCATCTCAATAAGAGTCCGGTTCTTCCTCTCAACAACTCCATTTTGTTGAGGCTTGTACGTAGCCAAGAACTCGTGTGAGATCCCTTCTTCGTCAAGAAAGGTATCCACATTTGCGTTCTTGAACTCCGTTCCGTTGTTGCTGCGAACCTTCTTGATCTTCAGTTCAAATTGATTTTGGGCCTTCCTAGTGAAGTTCTTGAAGATCTTTTGGACCTGCGATTTATCATCAAGAAAGAACACCCACGTAAATCTTGAAAAATCATCGACTGTGACTAAACCAAACGAGTTTCCACCGAGACTTTTATAGGCGTTTGGACCAAAGAGATCCATATGAAGTAGCTTGAGCAGTCTTCTCGCGGTCATGATGTTCTTCATGGGGTGGCTTCCTCCAACCTGTTTTCCTGCTTGATAAGCACTACACAATCTATCCTTGTCAAATATAAGATCTTTCACTCCAAGGATATGATCACCTTTAATAATCTTATCAAGATTTTGCATGCCCACATGCCCTAACCTTCTATGCCACAACCAACCTTTAGAGGATTAACAATTAAGCAAGTTCTAGGTTGAGCTTTTTAGTGAAATCAACAATGTATAGATCACCTCTATGTATACCGGTGAAGACCATATTATGATTATCTCTTCGAAACACTTGGCAATCTACTTCAGTAAATAGGACTTTGAAACCAAAGTCAGCTAGTCTAGATACGGAAAGTAAATTATAGCCAAGAGATTCAACGAGCATAACATTTTGTATGGACCTATCATGTGAGATGGCCACCTTACCAAGACCAACCACCTTAACCTTTGAGTTCTCACCAAAAGTGATATATTTTCCAGGGCCGTCATTTTTAGCAAGCTCACGAAACATATCCTTGTCTCCGGTCATGTGATTGGTACATACACTATCAAGAACCCATTCCTTTCCTCCAGCCATGTAGCTACGAAGATTATCCATAAGAACAAAACGTTGCATAGACTCATCAAGATCAAAGTCACTATCATCATCCTCGTCATAGTATCCATGTTCAACATCGTCTTGTGATTGATCAATTCCTAGAGAGAGTGATTCATTAGATAAGTGATCATCACAATGTTCATCTTTATGAATTCTAATGACTTCGGAAATGATGTTGCTAATGATTCCAACATCTCCTTTGGCACGCATAAGGTCACGAAGCTCAAATAGACAATCACCAAACTTAGGATCACTAGGATTCATCTCACTTAAAGCAACTGATTTATGAAGAATCACATCTAGATTTTGCAAGGAATAGTTTGGAAATCGTTCCTCAAGAAATCTCCATATGGTGTAAGCACAATCAAGAGTAGGCAAGCAAACAATCAAATTTCTAGGCAAACCTCTAGTAATAAGATTGACAATTCTAAGGTTGTGGATCATGTTAGGAGACTCATTGGAATATGATGCAAAGGATCAACAAGGGGTGCACAGGGGCTAGTAATGTACTTGTTCAAGTGATATTCATTGAAAATCTCAAGCATCTCATTTTTCCAATCATGAAAGAACTCTCCATCAAGTATAGGCACTCTATGTCTAAAACTCCCAAATGTAGACTCATCCATCTTCCTCCAATGGTGATTAAACCAAAGCAATGGAGAGCAATGCTCTGATACCAATTGAAAGGATCAAGAAGAGGTGTCTAGAGGGGGGGTGATTAGACCCTCAACAAAGAAAAGTAGCAGTTTTTAATTTCTTTAAGTTAATAGGCAGTGGAGTTTTAGCACAAGTTTAAACATTCACAATACATTTCAAGCAAACATGGCAAGAGTATATGAGCAGTGGAAAGTAAAGCATGCAAGTTGCAAGAAAGTAAAGGGATGGGATTGGAGTGTGCAAACGTAATTGGAGACACAGAGATTTTTGGCGTGGTTCCGATAGGTGGTGCTATCGTACATCCACGTTGATGGAGACTTCAATCCACGAAGGGTAATGGTTGCACGAGTCCACGAAGGGCTTCACCCACGAAGGGTCCATGAAGAAGCAACCTCGTCTATCCCATCATGGCCATCGACCACGAAGGACTTGCCTCACTTGGGTAGATCTTCACGAAGTAGGCGATCTCCTTGCCCTTACAAACTCCTTGGTTCAACTCCACAATCTTGACGGAGGCTCCCAAGTGACACCTAACCAATCTAGGAGACACCGCGCTCCAAAAGTAATAGATGGTGTGTTGATGATGAAGTCCTTGCTCTTGTGCTTCAAATGATAGTCTCCCCAACACTCAACTCTCTCTCACAGATTTGAATATGGTGGAAAGATGATTTGAGTGGAAAGCAACTAGGGGAAGGCTAGACATCAAGATTCTAGTGGTTTGAATGGAGTGTCTTGGTCTCAACACATGAGTAGGTGGTTCTCTCTCAGAAAATGAATGCTGGAAGTGTAGGCACATTCTGATGGCTCTCTCCACGAATGGAGGAAGGGTGGAGGGGTATATATAGCCTCCACACAAAATCTAGCCGTTACACACATTTTACCAAACTCGATGGGACCAAATAGTGAAACTCGGCCAGACCAATATGGTTCAAAATGTGAACGTTAGACTTTTTGGTGGGACCGATATGATTATCTCGGTGGGACCAATGTGCTAGGTTAGGGTAAAACCTCAACTCGGTTTGACCGATTACAGAAATTCGGTGGGACCAATTTTGGTAATAAGCAAACAGAGGGTTGGTCAGGCAAACTCGGTGGGACCAACTACATATCTCGATGTGATCGAAGTGATTGCAACAGGAAACAGAGAGTTTGCAAGCCCATCTTGGTGAGACCGAGATCCCATCGGTGAGACCAAACTGATTAGGGTTTCTGGAAGTGGCTATGCCAAGTGAACTCGGTGGCGCCGGATAGATCAAATCATTGGGGCCGAGTTTGACTTTTGGTTTGGGACATATGTGGAAATGATAAAGTGCTTGAGGCCTTTGGAGCATATCACTAAGCACTTTGAGCAAGCAAGCCATTAAGCAACTCCTCATCCCCTTTTAATAGTATTGGCTTTCCTATGGACTCAATGTGATCTTGGATCACTAAAATAGAGATGGAGAGCCTTGAACTTTTGCCAATCTTCTATCCTTAGCTTCTTGAAGGGGTTCCACATCCTCTTGTCCATGCCACACCTATGTTGAACTTTCTGAAATATGCTAGATAAAAATATTAGTCCAACAAAAGATATGTTGTCATTAATTACCAAAATCACCCAGGGAGCACTTGTGCTTTCAAATTGGTCTAAGAAACTTGATGATGCATTATGGGCTTATAGAACTGCTTATAAGAATCCTATCGGTATGTCTCCGTATAAAATGGTTTATGGAAAAGTATGTCACTTGCCTCTTGAACTAGAACATAAGGCATATTGGGCTATTAAAGAGCTCAATTATGATTTCAAACTTGCTGGTGAGAAGAGATTATTTGACATTAGCTCAGTTGATGAATGGAGAACCCAAGCCTATGAGAATGCCAAGTTGTTTAAAGAAAAAGTTAAAATATGGCATGACAAAAGGAGACAAAAGCATGAGTTTAATGTAGGTGATCATGTTTTGCTATACAACTCTCGTTTAAGATTTTTTGAAGGAAAGCTTCTCTCCAAATGGGAAGGTCCTTACATTATCGAGGAGGTCTATCGTTCCGGTGCAATAAAGATCAACAACGCCGAAGGCACAAATCTGAAGGTGTTAAATGGTCAAATAATCAAACATTATATCTCAGGTACTCCCATAAATGTCGAGACCAATATAATTAATACCGTAACACGGGAGGAGTACATAAGGGATACTTTCCAGAACGTTTCAGACTCCAAAAAGGAATAGGTATGTGGTACGGTAAGTAAACAGACTCCAAAATGTTTCCAATGATAATTTTTCTCCGTTTTGGAATATTTAAAAAAATTAGGAAAATTAAAAGTAGTCTGAAAGAGACACGAGGCCACCATAAGGGTGGAGGGCGCGCCCCCCGTCCTTGTGGCCACCGCGTGTTCCTTTCGGTCTCCGTTTTCCTGCACAATACTCCTTATGGTCGGTAAAAACTCATTATATAGTCTCCGAAAGGTTTTGACCACCGTACCACGACAAAATCTTTTGTTTTCGTTTTGAGTTGTTTATGCAGCAGATTTGGAGCAAGATGTCTTTGCAAGAGTCAGTCGGGGAGATCCGGGTATCTCACCCGGCACCAGGCCCAAGAGCATACAGTGATGCTAACCACTTTGGGCCAGCAACTCAGGAAGATATGGAGGCTGACTTGAAAAAGTGGATGCCATGGAGGAGGATCAAGAAGTTACCTCTCATCTCCAAACCAAATTCATGTTGGAGGAACTTCAGAGCTCAGCAATACCAAATTTGGTTATTCCTCCTAATGCTAGATTTCTCTCTTATGAAAATATGAAAAGAGTGTTGCTTTTTCTCCCGCAGCAAGGAAACATCCATGGGTGGATGGATCTCTAGCCGTCACGGGTAAACTTCGCAATGAAGTAATGGATCTTAAGGAGCAAATTAATAAGCTTGAGGAAGAGAATTGTATCCTAAGGGGCATCATCGCCAAGAATATCACATCACCACCTCCGAAGAAAGAGATCTAAATACATGGGTATGGGCACTCCCCTTGGCAAGTGCCAAGCTTGGAGGAGTGCCCCGGTATCGTATCACCATCACAGCTTTATCTTTATCATTTTTCTTCGTCCGATCCTTTTGGTTACATCTTTATCTAGTAGAATAAAGTTATAGTATGATCTAGCTTTGAATTTTGCTTTATGTTCTCTCTATGTAATCGAGTCCGTGAGATATACAATAAAGAGTAGTTTTGAGTTAATGGCTTTACTTTATTGCTATGATCTTGAGGGAGTTAATTAAAAGGAAAGAATAAAAAGAAATAAGGAGGTTCATATATTGATCTTATGGAGAGTAATGAGTTCACATATAAAGAGTATGATGAATAAAAGTTGTTGAGAGTTGACAAACATAGTTTTCGTCATTGTTGCAATTAATAGGAAGTAATGAAGAAAGAGAGGCTTTACATATAAATATACTATCTTGGACATCTTTTGTAATTGCGAGCACTCATTAAAATATGACATGCTAAAAAGTTGATGTTGAACAAGGAAGACAACATAATAGGTTATGTTTTCTTATATCCGAATAGAAGTTATATTGTCATGGATCATCCACCATGTTGAGCTTGCCTTTCCATCTCATGCTAGCTAAATTCTTTGCACCAAGTAGAGATACTACTTGTGCTTCCAAACATCCCTAAACCCAGTTTTGCCATAAGAGTCCACCGTACCTACCTATGGATTGAGTAAGATCCTTCAAGTAAGTTGTCATCGGTGCAAGCAATAAAAATTGCTCTCTAAATATGTATGATCTATTAGTGCGAAGACAATAAGCTTTATACGAACTTGTGATATGGAAGAAATAAAAGCAACAGACTGCATAATAAAGGTCCTTATCACAACCGGCAACATAAAGTGACATTCTTTTGCATTAAGATTTTGTGCATCCAACCATAAAAGCGCATGACAACCCCTGCTTCCCTCTGCGAAGGGCCTATCTTTTACTTTTATCATCTACCCTTATATAAGAGTCATGGTGATCATCACCTTTCCTTTTTATACCTTTTCCTATGGCAAGCACTATATGTTGGAGAGATCCGGATATATATATATATCCCCTCGGATGTAGGTTTTCATAAAGTATTATTGTTGACATTACCCTTGAGGTAAAAAGTTGGGAGGCGAAACTATAAGCCCCTATCTTTCTCTATGTCCGGCTGGAGCTTTGAACCCATAAGTATTGCGTTAGTGTTAGCAATTGTGAAAGACTAAATGATAGTTGAGTATGTGGACTTGCTGAAAAGCTCTTTAATTGACTCTTTCTGATGTTATGATAAATTGCAATTGCTTCAATGACTGAGATCATAGTTTATTAGTTTTCAATGAATTTTCTGATTCATACTCTATCCTGTGAATGAATTGTTACTTTAGCATAAGAAATTATATGGCATTATATGTTACTGTTCTAAAGATGATCATGATGCCCTCATGTCTGCATTTTATTTTATCGATATCCGCTTTTGCTTGAGGACAAGCGAGGTCTAAGCTTGGGGGAGCTGATACGTCCATTTTGCATCATGCTTTTATATTGGTATTTAATGCGTTATGGGATATTATTACATGTTATATCGCAATACTTATGCCTTTTCTCTCTTATTTTAGAAGGTTTACATGAAGAGGGAGAATGCCAGCAGCTGGAATTCTGGATTGGAAAAGGAGAAAATATTAGAGATCTATTCAGCACAACTCCCAAAGTCTTGAAACTTCACGGAGCTTATTTTTGGAAGATATAAAAAATATTGGGCGAAGAAAGTACCAGAGGGGGCCACCAGCCAGCCACATGGGTGGAGGGCGTGCCCTACCCCCTAGGCACGCCCCCCGACCTTGTGGGCCCCCTGGCAGGCCTCCGGTGCCCATCTTTCGCTATATTGTGTGTTTGGACCTGGAAAAATCATAAGGAAGCTTTCGGGATGAAGCGCCGCCGCCATGAGGCGGAACCTAGGCAGAACCAATCTAGGGCTCCGGCGGAGCTATTCTGCCGGGGAAACACCCCTCTAGGTGGGGGAAATCGTCACCATCGTCATCACCAATGATCCTCTCATCGAGAGGGGGGTCAATCTCCAGCAACATCTTCACCAGCACCATCTCCTCTCAAACCCTAGTTCATCTCTTGTATTCGATCTTGGTCCCAAAACCTTAGATTGGTACCTATGGGTTGCTAGTATTGTTGATTAATCCTTGTAGTTGATGCTAGTTGGTTTATCCGATGGAAGATTATATTTTCAGATCCTTAATGATAATTAATACTCCTCTGATCTTGATCATAAATATGTTTTGCGAGTAGTTACGTTTGTTCCTGAGGACATGGGAGAAGTCTTGTTATAAGTAATCATGTGAATTTGGTATTCGTTCGATATTTTGATGAGATGTATGTTGTCTCTCCTCTAGTGGTGTTATCTGAACGTCGACTACATGACAATTCACCATCATTTGGAGGTAGGGGAAGGCATTGGGAAGTAATAAGTAGATGACGCGTTGCTAGAGTGACAGAATCTTAAACCCTAGTTTATGTGTTGCTTCATAAGGGGCTGATTTGGATCCATATGTTTCATGCTATGGTTAGGTTTACCTTAATTATTTTTTGGTAGTTGCGGATGCTTGCGAGAGGGGTTAATCATAAGTGGGAGGATTTTCCAAGGAAGGGCAGTACCCAACCACCGGTCCACCCACATATCAAATTATCGAAGTAACGAACGCGAATCATATGAGCATGATGAAAACTAGCTTGACAATAATTCCCATGTGTCCTCGGGAGCGCTTTGCTTTATATAAGATTTTGTCCATGCTTGTCCTTTGTTACAAAAAGGATTGGGCCACCTTGCTGCACCTTAGTTACTTTCTTTACTTGTTAACCGTTACGATTTATCTTATCACAGAACTATCTGTTACCAATAATTTCAGTGCTTGTAGAGAATACCTTGCTGAAAACCACTTGTCATTTCCTTCTGCTCCTCGTTGGGTTCGACACTCTTACTTATCGAAGGGACTACAATAGATCCCCTATACTTGCAGGTCATCATAGGCTTTTTCCTCAACTGCAAGGGCCCAGACTTGGGTAAAACTTTGCCTCGTACTACCATCTAGCCTAATAGTCAGGGTGAAAGGATCGAGAAGAGGTGTCTAGAGGGGGGGGGTGATTAGACACTAAGTGCCAAAAGTTGCACTTTTTAGTAATCTTAAGTTTAAGTGGAGTTTAAGCACAAGTTTAACAAACACAATACATATCAAGCAAGCATGCAATGAGTATATGAGCAACGAAAAGTAAAGCATGCAACTTACAAGAATGTAAAGAGAAGGGTTTGGAGTATTCAAACGCAATTGGAGACACGGATGTTTTTGTCGTGGTTCCGATAGGTGGTGCTATCGTACATCCACGTTGATGGATACTTCAACCCACGGAGGGTAACGGTTGCGCGAGTCCACGGAGGGCTCCACCCATGAAGGGTCCACGAAGAAGCAACCTTGTCTATTACATCACGGCCGTCGCCCACGAAGGACTTGCCTCACTAGCGGTAGATCTTCACGAAGTAGGCGATCTCCTTGCCCTTACAAACTCCTTGGTTCAACTCCACAATCTTGTTGGAGGCTCCCAAGTGAAAACCTAGCCAATCTAGGAGACACCACTCTCCAAGAAGTAACAAATGGTGTGTTGATGATGAACTCCTTGCTCTTGTGCTTCAAATGATAGTCTCCCCAACACTCAACTCTCTCTCACATGATTTGGATTTGGTGGAAAGAAGATTTGAGTGCAAAGCAACTTGGGGAAGGCTAGAGATCAAGATTCATATGGTTGGAATGGAATATCTTGACCTCAACACAAGTGTAGGTGGTTCTCTCTCAGAAAATGTGTATTGGAAGTGTAGGTATGTTCTGATGGCTCTCTCTATGAATGAAGAGTGGGTGGAGGGGTATATATAGCCTCCACACAAAATCTAACCGTTACACACAATTTGCCAAACTCGGTGGGACCGAATGGTTAAACTCGGTCGGACCGATTTAGCAAACCTAGTGACCGTTAGGATTTTCGGTGGGACTGAGATGCAACTCGGTAGGACCGATATGGTTAGGGTTAGGGCATAACGTAATCTCGGTGTGACCGATTACACAAACTCGGTGGGACCTATTTTGGTAATAAGCTAACCAGAGAGTTGGTAAGGCAAACTCGGTGAGACCGATTACACAAACTCGGCGGGACCGATTTTGCTAATAAGCTAACGAGAGGGTTTGCATTGTAATCTCGGTAGTACCGATTGCTCAAACTCGGTGAGACCGATTTTGGTAATGGACATACACAGAGAGATTACACTCCCATCTCGGTGAGACCGAGATCCCTATCGGTGAAACCGATTTGCTAGGGTTTGTGGCAGTGGCTATGACATCTGAAACTCGGTGGCGCTGGATAGATAGAATCGGTGGGGCCGAGTTTGACTTTTGATTTAGGTCATATGTGGATGTGGGAAGGTAGTTGAGGGTTTTGGAGCATATCACTAAGCACTTTGAGCAAGCAAGCCATTAAGCAACACCTCATCCCCTCTTGATACTATTGGCTTTTCCTATAGACTCAATGTGATCTTGGATCACTAAAATAGAAAATGTAGAGTCTTAATCTTGAAGCTTGAGCCAATCGTTTGTCCTTAGCATCTTGAATGGGTTCCACATCCTCTAGTCCATGCCACTCCATTGTTGAACTTATCTGAAACATACTAGGTAAAAGTGTTAGTCCAACAAGAGATATGTTGACATTAATTACCAAAACCACCCTGGGAGCACTTGTGCTTTCAATCTCCCCCTTTTTGGTAATTGATGACAACATACATCAAAGCTTTAGATAAAGATATAGAGAATATCAAGTAAAGCTTTGGAAAGACATGTAACATGCATAGGCTCCCCCTACATGTATGCAATCATGTGAATATTGAATATAGGAGCATGTGAATGCGTAAACATGACAGAGTAAGCAATGTGTTACATGTATCTTGGCTATATGCATCAGAGCAAATGATGTGAATGTGAGAAATGTACCTTCATGCTCATGAGTCCTTCTTGCAAACAGTATGTACATCAGCAAGAACTTCTCATTCACATGACTGTGATGCATATACTTACCTTGTGGTCTTGAGTTGGCTTAGGATGGGATGAACTTGCGCAAACAAGGTTAAATAACATAGATACACCTACTGACTAGAGCAAGCAAGAGAAACCACAAGAGAACCAAGACTGGGATGACATGTAGAGTGAGTACTAAGTACCACATTGGATATAGACATGTCCCCAAAGGTAAAGATATGCAATAAAATCAAATATTTCCTTCCCTTAGATGTCTTGCTCCCCCTGAATCTGCATGGGATATTGGGAGAAGATAGGGAACAGAAAATTAGAGCAATAAAAAAAGAAACAACAGAGCTTGAGCTAAAGCAAGCAACCAAACATGTCCTTCCCCTCTTAAAGACATGTGACATCTCTCCTCTTGAACACCAAGCATCTGGGGTCTTCGATGATATTACTTTCTCCTAGTTGAGAAACTCTCTCCCCTTGAGTATTCTCTCTTTCTCCCCCTATAGGAAGGATTAAGCTTTGATGTGATCTCTCTCTCCCCCTTTGACATCAATTTCCAAGAAGGGCTATTCTGGACATGTGATACAAATGGGTTGGTCCTTGAGTCACAAAGCAAAGCAGCATGTCTAATATGATGCTGGTAGAGGACAAGAATCATTGAGTGAGCTGGAGCAAACAGAAATTAGGAATAAGTGGCAAGTTGGTTTTCCTGTGATGAAATCGGTGACTCCGAGTTGTGTGCTTTGGTTGCACCGAAAGATTTTAGCGGGCCGAAGAGAACAAACTGGTGTGACCGAGTTCATTAGAGTGAAACCACTTGTCACCTTAGCTCACTAGACAAGTAAGATCTCACAAGGATATGCAAGGAATTTACTGAAAGATTTGCAATGAATTGGATGCAGAATATGCAGAACAAAAAGGAAAGAAAAGAAACTAAAAGTTCTAGATGAAGTTTTTTTTTGAAAAAGGGGAAAAATATGCAAATGCAAAAGCACGGAGAGACACAAGAGAACTTCATCTAGAGATGGTCGGCGACAAAGTCACCTATGTTAGAGTATATTGACTTAGGAGTCAAGTGAGAGCACTTGATCATAGGTCATACTCATCGTTTAAGCTCAAAATGGGGTTACCATTTTTCGTTTAAGCCTTTTGATGTATTCACATCTTGTCGAGTTGCTTCGACTCATGACTTGGAGTAAAGCTTCTCTAAGATGGAATAACATACCTTGGGTGGTGGTGTTGATCTTGCTCATGTAGTTGAACTTGTGTGGGTTGCTCAAGGTTGATGTAGTTCATCAAGGGTTGGGAGCACCACTTGGAGTTTGAGTTCATCTACCTACATGGGTTAGCTTTGCAAGGAAGAGCACTTGTGTATCCAAAATGACAATCATGAGACTCAACATAGAATTTGCCAAAGGATATGTTTGAATGGTTTCGTGCTTCCTTGTCTTCAACCACCATTGTGTAGAGACTTGGTGATGTAGAGATTGCTCAAGATGTGAGTGAGTTGCAATCTCATAGATTTAGATTCAACCAAGTACCTACACGGGTTAGATAACATGCAAGGTGCAAATATATCCAAGACATATGAATATCATCATAAGAGAAATATCGAGGACTAGTCATAGGCTCATGCCCTGCATGTATCAAATGGAGTTCCTACTCCAAGTTTGAAGCATCAATGATGTTCAATTCACCTCTCAACCTGCAAAACACTTTCTCATCAAGTGGTTTAGTGAATATATCCGCCAATTGCTTATCAGTGCGAACGTGCTTAAGGTTAATGTCCCCTTTTGCAACATGATCTCGAATGAAATGATGACGAACTTCAATATGCTTAGTTCGAGAATGTTGCGCGGGATTGTGAGCAATCTTAATAGCACTTTCATTGTCACATAGAAATGGAACATGTTTCACATATATCCCATAATCTTTAAGAGTTTGGGTCATCCAAAGTAATTGAGCACAACATGAACCAGTGGTAATGTATTCCGCTTCGGCGGTGGATAAGGATACCGAGTTTTGTTTCTTGGAAGACCAAGACACAAGAGATCTACCAAGGAATTGACAAGTACCCGAAGTGGATTTTCTATCAACCTTATCTCCGGCATAGTCCGAACCAGAGTAGCCAACAAGATCAACAGAGGACCTCTTAGGATACCAAATGCCAAAATTTGGTGTATGGATTAGGTATCTCACTATCCTTTTCACAGCCTCAAGATGACACTCTTTAGGAGCAGCTTGATATCGTGCACACATGCACACACTTAGCATAATATCGGGATGAGAGGCACATAGATATAACAATGAACCAATCACAGAATGATAAACCTTTTGATCAACCGGTTCACCATCTTTGGTCAAATCAAGATGTCCACTAGTAGGCATGGGTGTAGTCATACCTTTGCATTCTTGCATATTGAACTTCTTGAATAAGTCCTTGGTGTACTTCGTTTGAGAGACAAAGGTACCTTCCTTAGTTTGTTTGATTTGCAAACCGAGAAAGAATTTGACTTCACTCATCATAGACATCTCAAACTTCTCCGACATTAGCTTTCCAAACTTCTCACTAAAATGAGGGTTAGTTGAACCAAATATGATATCATCAACATAAATTTGGCACACAAATAGTTCTCCATTAACCCTTTTAGTAAAAAGAGTAGAATCAATTTTACCAATTTCAAAGCCTTTTTCAATAAGGAACTTGGTCAAGCATTTATACCATGCTCTAGGAGCTTGTTTAAGACCATAAAGGGCTTTGTGAAGTTTGTAAACATGATTAGGTTTCTTAGGATTGATGAAGCCGGGAGGTTGCTTAACATAAACTTCCTCCTTGATTTTTCCATTTAGAAAAGCACTTTTAATGTCCATTTGGTACAAGGTGATATCATGGTGATTAGCATAAGCAAGTAAGATGCGAATGGACTCAAGTCTAGCAACGGGAGCATATGTCTCACCATAGTCCATACCTTCCAATTGTGTGTAGCCTTGGGCAACGAGACGTGCTTTGTTTTGAACCACTTGTCCATCTTCATCTTGCTTGTTGCGAAATACCCATTTGGTACCAATGATGTTGTGGTTGTTGTCGGGCTTCTCGACCAATGTCCACACTTGATTTCTCTCAAAGTTGTGTAGCTCTTCATGCATAGCGTTTACCAGTCCGGATCCTCCAATGCTTCTTCAACCTTCATAGGTTCAATGCTAGAGATGAATGAGTAATGTTCACAAAAGTTAGCTAAACGAGTTTTAGAGCGAGTGATTCTCCCGGTTTGGATATCATTGTAGATTTTCTCGACGGGATGATCCTTAGCAATTCTTGCTCGAACTCATGAAAGCTTTTGCTTGGGTTGGGGTGGAACATCCTCTTCATCTTGTGCTTCTTCTTGGCCTTCTTCATTGTTGACGTTGTCGTTCTCTTGTCGTGGTGGAGAAGGAGGTTGTTGATGTTCATCTTGGTGCGCTTCCTCATTTTCTTCATCTTGGCGTGTCCCACTTGTGGATGCTTCCGTATCAACTCTTGGTTCACCTTGTCGTGAGGTAGAAGCTTCCATTTGGACGGACGAGGTACTCTCCTTCACTTCCGTTGGACGAATCTTGCCAATGGACAAGTCTTGAATTGCTTCCGAAGGGTCTTTATCTCCTACATCAATTGGCAATTGCTCTACTTGCGAGCCGTTAGATTCATCAAACTTCACAATTACCGTCTCTTCAACCTTTCGGGTGAAATTGTTGTAGACACGGTAAGCGTGAGAGTTTGAGCCATAACCAAGTAGGAAACCTTCATGAGATTTAGGGGCAAATTTGGAACGACGATGCTTATCAAGAATGTAGCACTTTGAACCGAATACTCGAAAGTATCCAACTTGGGGTTTGTTACCGGTGAGGAGCTCGTATGCCGTCTTATCGAGTAGCTTGTGAAGATACAAGATATTTTTTGCATGACAAGCTGTCTCAACCGCTTCCGCCCAAAAATGCTTTGGTGTTTTGTACTCATCAAGCATCGTTCTTGCCATCTCGATAAGAGTCCGGTTCTTCCTTTCAACAACTCCATTTTGTTGAGGTGTGTACGTAGCCGAGAACTCATGTGAAATCCCTTCCTCGTCAAGAAAGGTGTCCACATTTGCGTTCTTGAACTCCGTTCCGTTGTCGCTCCGAACCTTCTTGATCTTCACGTCAAACTGATTTTGGGCCTTCCTAGCGAAGTTTTTGAAGATCTTTTGGACCTGCAATTTGTCATCAAGAAAGAACACCCACGTAAATCTTGAAAAATCATCAACTATGACTAGACCAAATGAGTTACCACCGAGACTCTTGTAGGCATTTGGACCAAAGAGATCCATGTGAAGTAGCTCGAGTGGTCTTCTTGTGGTCATGATGTTCTTTGCGCGGTGACTTCCTCCAACTTGTTTCCCTGATTGACAAGCACTACAAAGTCTATCCTTGTCAAATATGACATCTTTTATTCCAAGGATATGATCATCTTTAATAAGCTTATCAAGATTTCGCATACCAACATGACCTAGTCTTCTATGCCACAACCAGCCTTTAGAAGATTTGGTAATTAAGCAAGTTCTAGGTTGAGCCTTTTTAGTGAAATCAACAATGTAAAGATCTCCTCTACGTATACCGCTAAAGACCATTTTATGATTATCTCTATGAAACACTTGGCAGTCTACTTCAGTAAATAGGACATTGAAACCGAAATCAGCAAGTCTAGATACTGAAAGTAAGTTGTAGCAAAGAGATTCAACGAGCATGACATTTTGTATGGAGCTATCATGTGAGATGGCCACCTTACCAAGGCCAACCACCTTACCCTTTGAATTATCACCAAACGTGACATACTTTCGAGGGCTGTCGTTTTCAGCAAGCTCACGGAACATATCTTTATCTCCGGTCATATGATCAGTACGTCCACTATCAAGGACCCATTCCTTTCCTCCAGCCATGTAGCCGCGAAGATTTGCCATAAGACCAAAATGCCTCATTGCATCATCAAGATCATAGTCACTATCATCATCTTCATCATAGTATCCATGTTCAACATCTTCTTGTGATTGATCAATTCCTACAGAGGGTAATTCATTAGATAAATGATCATCACAATGTTTACCTTTATGAATTCTAATAGCTCTGGAAATGATATTGCTAATGATTCCAACATCTCCTTTGGCACTCGTAAGCTCAAATAAGCAGTCACCAAATTTGGGATCATTGGAACTCATCTTAATCAAAGCAATAGACTTATGGAGGATTTCATTAGATCTTTCAAGGAGTAATTAGGAAAGAGTTCCTCAAGAAATTTCCATATGGTGTAGGCACACTTAAGAGTCGGCAAACATCCAATCAAGTTTCTAGGCAAGCCTCTAGTGATAAGATAAACAGTTCTAAGATTGCGAATCATGTCAATACCTTCATCTAGGGTAGGGTGCAAAGGATCAACATGAGGTGCACAAGGGCTAGTAATGTACTTGTTCAAATGATATTCATTGAAAATCTCAAGCATTTCATCTTTCCACTCATGAAAATATTCTCCATCAAGAATAGGCACTCTATGTCTAAGACTCCCCAAAGTAGACACATCCATCTTCCTCCAATGGTGTTTAAACCAAGGCAATGGAGGCCAAAGCTCTGATACCAATTAAAAGGATCGAGAAGAGGTGTCTAGAGGGGGGGGGGGTGATTAGACACTAAGTGCCAAAAGTTGCAGTTTTTAATATTCTTAAGTTTAAGTGGAGTTTAAGCACAAGTTTAACAAACACAATACATGTCAAGCAAGCATGCAATGAGTATATGAGTAGCAGAAAGTAAAGCATGCAACTTGCAAGAATGTAAAGAGAAGGGTTTGGAGTATTCAAACGCAACTGGAGACACAGATGTTTTTGTCGTGGTTCCGATAGGTGGTGCTATCGTACATCCACGTTGATGGAGACTTCAACCCACGGAGGGTAACGGTTGCGCGAGTCCACAGAGGGCTCCACCCACGAAGGGTCCACGAAGAAGAAACCTTGTCTATTCCATCATGGCCGTTGCCCACGAAGGACTTGCCTCACTAGCGGTAGATCTTCACAAAGTAGGCGATCTCCTTGCCCTTACAAACTCCTTGGTTCAACTCCACAATCTTGTTGGAGGCCCCCAAGTGACACCTAGCCAATCTAGGAGACACCACTCTCCAAGAAGTAACAAATGGTGTGTTCATGATGAACTCCTTGCTCTTGTGCTTCAAATGATAGTCTCCCCAACACTCAACTCTCTCTCACAGGATTTGGATTCGGTGGAAAGAAGATTTGAGTGGAAAGCAACTTGGGGAAGGCTAGAGATCAAGATTCATATGGTTGGAATGGAATATCTGGACCTCAACACAAGTGTAGGTGGTTCTCTCTCAGAAAATGTGTATTGGAAGTGTAGGTATGTTCTGATGGCTCTCTCTACGAATGAAGAGTGGGTGGAGGGGTATATATAGCCTCCACACAAAATCTAACCGTTACACACAATTTGCCAAACTTGGTGGGACCGAATGGTTAAACTCGGTCGGACTGATTCAGCAAACCTAGTGACCGTTAGGATTTTCGGTGGGACCGAGATGCAACTCGGTAGGACCGATATGGTTAGGGTTAGGGCATAACATAATCTCGGTGTGACCGATTACACAAACTTGGTGGGACCGATTTTGGTAATAAGCTAATCCAGAGAGTTGGTTAGGCAAACTCGGTGAGACCGATTACACAAACTTGGTGGGACTGATTTTGGAAATAAGCTAATGAGAGGGTTTGCATTGTAATCTTGGTAGTACCGATTGCTCAAACTCGGTGAGACCGATTTTGGTAATGGACATACACATAGAGATTACAATCCCATCTCGGTGAGACCGAGATCCCTATCGGTGAAACCGATTTTCTAGGGTTTGTGGCAGTGGCTATGACATCTAAAACTTGGTGGCGCCGGATAGACAGAATCGGTGGGGCCGAGTTTGACTTTTGATTTAGGTCATATGTGGATGTGGGAAGGTAGTTGAGGGTTTGGAGGATATCACTAAGCACTTTGAGCAAGCAAGCCATTAAGCAACACCTCATCCCCTCTTGATACTATTGGCTTTTCCTATAGACTCAATGTGATCTTGGATCACTAAAATAGAAAATGTAGAGTCTTGATCTTGAAGCTTGAGCCAATCCTTTGTCCTTAGCATCTTCAAGGGGTTCCACATCCTCTAGTCCATGCCACTCCATTGTTGAACTTATCTGAAACATACTAGGTAAAAGTGTTAGTCCAACAAGAGATATGTTAACATTAATTACCAAAACCACCCAGGGAGCACTTGTGCTTTCACAGGGATATCCTACCGAATGATCTGATGGAATCATGTCTGCCAACTACTAAGAGAGAGGTGTGTCTGGGGGGATGTGTGTGAGAGAGTCCTAAAGATAATGTGCATGCGGGAGGCATGTGGGCACATATATGTGCGTATAGAGGGCTAGTAGAGACCATCCGTGTGTATATATGCATGTGAGAGAATTAGTGTTTTCCAACTAAGATTAGTGAAAAGAGTGGTACATAGTAGTCAGAAAGAGAGAGGGAGATATATAGAGAATGTGTGCGTGAGACACCCTGACACCCCGCGAGAGATTGTGAGCATGTGTGAGAGAGAAATGCCGATGTATATAAAGTGTGTGCACTTATGCGTCAGATAGAGAGATATATAGCACGTGTGTGAGAACAGGCCGAGGCATAGTGCATCTACATGTAAAAGGTGGTTCTACGCATTAAATTAAAATATAAATGGCATTATTATTTTTGGATGAGATCATGAATTTTGCAATTTTCGTATGAACGAAAATCGGTCTATCAGACACCCATACTCTATTGAATTCTAGCATGTGCATGTATTTATTTCATATTATCGTTACATAGAGTGAGAGCGGTTTGAAATACAGACAATGCATTTCTTTTGCAATTCATATATAAACAGTAATTAGGGCACTCCATGTTGTTAGTGTGAGTCACTTTATACATTTGTCACTTACATGGATACATTCCAAACTGCTAGCTATGAATTAGAATACATGTTGAATTCAACGTAAAGGGGGTTTCGAAGATTCAAATTCATAGGAAATGCATTCATCTATTTCAATCTGAGACAATGGCATTTGTAAATCAGATCTAAGAGGGGGCACCAATCTTTGTTGTGCGTTTGAACATGCTATATATTCATACGCATGTCTAACTATTTTTTTTGCAACTAAGGAGATTATATCTGGAACCATGCATGAACTGAGGTAAGTTGCATATTTCTTAATATATACTCGTGTACAATGTATATTCAAATGTACCCCCTCCATTCCAAAGTAATCGTAGTTTTAAGATTTTAAAGAGTCAAGATTTGTAAAGTTTGACAAATCGTGAAAGTTCAATTCAAGAGAACCGAAAATGTTAATGCTTCTGCTCCAAGTATTGAACGAAGCGCCAAATAAGCCTCTGGTCACCCGAAACCGCGCGAGACTAATGTTTGGTGCTAGGAAATTACCGTCCTGACTCTGGCCCATGTAGCCTATTGGCTCGTTGTCCAAAGGTCTAAACTGGGGTAGGTTTGTAACTTCACCAAGACGCCAGTCTCAACCGCCTCCGAGAAACATTCATACGCCATTGGCGCCTAAACACCCATGCGCTCGATCAAAATCTATCCCGCCCACCATTTGGGACACCTGGGATTACTGTCCTACCCCCAACCCGCAATATGTCTGAAATTTTAGATAGGCACAAAGTTTGTAACTTTCCCCAAATTTCAAACAAGCGCGTCCCAAACCAAAACATTGTTCCCCCTTAGTTCCCCCTCCCTCCGTTTTCCCATTCATACTCCGTGGACACCAAAATGCCCTCCCCATCGGCCGCGAAACCCCAGCCTCCTCAATCCTCCACCCCATCGCGCCCAATCCACCACCACCCTCCTCCATCACACCGGAGCCGGTACCCCGACGTCGTCGTCCAACGCAACAGCAACCGCAACCGCAACGCCCTCAAGCACTTAGCAGCTGAAGCCGAGGCAGACTTGCCTCCACGACGCCGACGCCGACGTGCGCCATACCAGAACCACTTCGACCATGCCGTCCTGCGCCTCACCGCTGCCGCTCCACTGTCGCAACCGTCCACCACACCGGAGCTGTTCCCGCTACGCTGTTGTTCGACACCTTGGATCTGGTCCCCGCCGCCGACAGACGACCACCGCACCACACTCAAGAACTTAGCCATGGGTTCGTCCAAGGCTCCACCGTCCTCCACAACTTCTCGTTTCCAGCGAACCACAAGAAGATCGTTGGAAAAACACAAGGAGGACACAACACTGCCAGCAGAAAGAGGTACTCCTCTTCCCTTATTCGTGCAAATCTTAAAGGAAATATGCCCTAGAGGCAATAATAAAGTTATTATGTATTTCCTTATTTCATGATAAATGTTTATTGTTCATGCTAGAATTGTATTAACCGGAAACATAATACATGTGTCAATACATAGACAAACAGAGTGTCACTAGTATGCCTCTACTTGACTAGCTCGTTAATCAAAGATGGTTATGTTTCCTAACCATGGACAAAGAGTTGTTATTTGATTAACAGGATCACATCATTAGATGAATGATCTGATTGACATGACCCATTCCATTAGCTTAGCACCCGATCGTTTAGTATGTTGATATTGCTTTCTTCATGACTTATACATGTTCCTATGACTATGAGATTATGCAACTCCCGTTTGCCAGAGGAACACTTTGTGTGCTACCAAACGTCACAACGTAACTGGGTGATTATGAAGGAGCTCTACAGGTGTCTCCAAAGGTAGATGTTGGGTTGGCGTATTTCAAGATTAGGATTTGTCACTCCGATTGTCGGAGAGGTATCTGTGGGCCCTCTCGGTAATGCACATCACATAAGCCTTGCAAGCATTGCAACTAATGAGTTAGTTGCAGGATGATGTGTCACAGAACGAGTAAAGAGACTTGCCAGTAACAAGATTGAACTAGGTATTGGATACCGACGATCGAATCTCGGGCAAGTAACATACCGATGACAAAGGGAACACCGTATGTTGTTATGCGGTCTGACCGATAAAGATCTTCGTAGAATATGTAGGAGCCAATATGAGCATCCAGGTTCCGCTATTGGTTATTGACCGGAGATGTGTCTCAGTCATGTCTACATTATTCTCGAACCGTAGGGTCCGCACGCTTAACGTTACGATGGCAATTATTATGAGTTTATGCATTTTGATGTACCGAAGTTAGTTTGGAGTCCTGGATGTGATCACGGACATAACAAGGAGTCTCGAAATGGTCGAGACATAAAGATTGATATATTGGAAGCCTATATTTGGACATCGGAAGTGTTCCGGGTGAAATCGGGATTTTTCCGGAGTACCGGGAGGTTACCGGAACCCCCCGGGAGCCATATGGGCCTTGATGGGCTTTAGTGGAAAGGAGAAAGGGGCAGCCCAAGGTGGCGCCGCGCCTCCCCCCTCCCCTAGTCCTATTAGGACAAGGAGAGGTGGCCGGCCCCCTCTCTCTCTTTCCCCCTTGGGGAATCCTATTCCAACTAGGATTGGGGGGGGGGAGTCCTACTCCCGGTAGGAGTAGGACTCCTCCTGCGCCCTCCTCCTGGCCAGCCGCCCCCTCCCACTTGGCTCCTTTATATACGGAGGCAGGGGGGCACCCTAGACACACAGGTTGATCATTGAGATTGTTCCTTAGCCGTGTGCGGTGCCTCCTGCCACCATATTCCACCTCGATCATATTGTAGCAGTGCTTAGGCGAAGCCCTGCGATGGTAGAACATCAAGATCGTCACCACGCCGTTATGCTGACGGAACTCCTCCCCGACGCTTTGCTGGATCGGAGCCCGGGGATCGTCATCGAGCTGTACATGTGCTAAGAACTCGGAGGTGCCGGAGTAACGGTGCTTGGATCGGTCGGATCAGGAAGACGTATGACTACTTCCTCTATGTTGCGTCAACGCTTCCGCTGTTGATCTACAAGGGTACATAGATCACACTCTCCTCTCTTGTTGCTATGCATCACCATGATCTTGCGTGTGCGTAGGATTTTTTTTGAAATTACTACGTTACCCAACAGTGGCATCCGAGCCTAGGTTTTATATGTTGATGTTATATGCACGAGTAGAACACAAGTGAGTTGTGGGCGATATAAGTCATACTGCTTACCAGCATGTCATACTTTGGTTCGGCGGTATTGTTGGACGAAGCGGCCCGGAACGACATTACGCGTATGCTTACGCGAGACCGGTTCTCCTGACGTGTTTTGCACATAGCTGGCTTGCGGGTGACAGTTTCTCCAACTTTAGTTGAACCGAGTGTGGCTACACCCGGTCCTTGCGAAGGTTAAAACGGAGTCTATTTGACAAACTATCGTTGTGGTTTTGATGCGTAGGTAAGATTGGTTCTTCCTTAAGCCCGTAGCAGCCACGTAAAACTTGCAACAACAAAGTAGAGGACGTCTAACTTGTTTTTGCAGGGCATGTTGTGATGTGATATGGTCAAAACATGATGCTAAATTTTATTGTATGAGATGATCATGTTTTGTAACTGAGTTATCGGCAACTGGCAGGAGCCATATGGTTGTCGCTTTATTGTATGCAATGCAATTGCGCTGTAATGCTTTACTTTATCACTAAGCGGTAGCGATAGTCGTGGAAGCATAAGATTGGCGAGACGACAACGATGCTACGATGGAGATCAAGGTGTCGCGCCGGTGACGATGGTGATCATGACGGTGCTTCGGAGATGGAGATCACAGGCACAAGATGATGATGGCCATATCATATCACTTATATTGATCACATGTGATGTTTATCTTTTATGCATCTTATCTTGCTTTGATTGACGATAGCATTATAAGATGATCTCTCACTAAATTTCAAGATAAAAGTGTTCTCCCTGAGTATGCACCGTTGCCAAAGTTCGTCATGCCCAGACACCACATGATGATCGGGTGTGATAAGCTCTACGTCCATCTACAACGGGTGCAAGACAGTTTTGCACACACGGAATACTCAGGTTAAACTCGACGAGCCTAGCATATGCAGATATGGCCTCGGAACACTGCAGACCAAAAGGTCGAGCGTGAATCATATAGTAGATATGATCAACATAGTGATGTTCACCATTGAAAACTACTCCATCTCACGTGATGATCGGACATGGTTTAGTTGATTTGGATCACGTGATCACTTAGATGATTAGAGGGATGTCTATCTAAGTGGGAGTTCTTAAGTAATATGATTAATTAAACTTTAATTTATCATGAACTTAGTCCTAGTAGTATTTTGCAAATTATGTTGTAGATCAATAGCTCGCGTTGTTGCTTCCTTGTGTTTATTTTGATATGTTCCTAGAGAAAATTGTGTTGAAAGATGTTAGTAGCAATGATGCGGATTAGATCCGTGATCTGTGATTAGCACAGAAGAATGATGTCCTTGATGCACCGCTAGGTGACAGACCTATTGCAGGAGCAGATGCAGACGTTATGAACGTTTGGCTAGCTCAATATGATAACTACTTGATAGTTTAGTGCACCATGCTTAACGGCTTAGAATCGGGACTTCAATGATGTTTTGAACGTCATGGAGCATATGAGATGTTCCAGGAGTTGAAGTTAATATTTCAAGCAAATGCCCGGATTGAGAGATATGAAGTCTCCAATAAGTTCTATAGCTGTAAGATGGAGGAGAACAGTTCTGTCAGTGAGCATATACTCAAAATGTCTGGGTATAATAATCACTTGATTCAGATGGGAGTTAATCTTCCAGATGATTGCGTCATTGACAGAATTCTCCAATCACTGCCACCAAGCTACAAGAGCTTCGTGATGAACTATAATATGCAAGGGATGAACAAGACTATTGCCGAGCTCTTCGCAATGCGAAAAGCTGCGGAGGTAGAAATCAAAAAGGAGCATCAAGTGTTGATGGTCAGTAAGACCACTAGTTTCAAGAAAAAGGGTAAAGGGAAGAAGAAGGGGAACTTCAAGAAGAACGGCAAGCAAGTTGCTGCTCAAGAGAAGAAACCCAAGTCTGGACCTAAGCCTGAAACTGAGTGCTTCTACTGCAAGCAGACTGGTCACTGGAAGCGGAACTGCCCCAAGTATTTGGCGGATAAGAAGGATGGCAAGGTGAACAAAGGTATATGTGATATACATGTTATTGATGTGTACCTTACTAGAGCTCGCAGTAGCACCTGGGTATTTGATACTGGTTCTGTTGCTAATATTTGCAACTCGAAATAGGGACTACGGATTAAGCGAACACTGGCGAAGGACGAGGTGACGATGCGCGTGGGAAACGGTTCCAAAGTCGATGTGATCGTGGTCGGCACGCTACCTCTACATCTACCTTCAGGATTAATATTACACCTAAATAATTGTTATTTGGTGCCAACGTTGAGCATGAACATTATATCTGGATCTTGTTTGATGGGAGACGGTTATTCATTTAAATCAGAGAATAATGGTTGTTCTATTTATATGAGTAACATCTTTTATGGTCATGCACCTTTGCAGAGTGGTCTATTTTTGATGAATCTCGATAGTAGTAACACACATATTCATAATGTTGAAGCCAAAAGATGCAGAGTTGATAATGATAGTGCAACTTATTTGTGGCACTGCCGTTTAGGTCATATCAGAATAAAGCGCATGAAGAAACTCCATATTGATGGACTTTTGGAACCACTTGATTACGAATCACTTGGTACTTGCGAACCGTGCCTCATGGGCAAGATGACTAAAGCACCGTTCTCCGGTACTATGGAGAGAGCAACAGATTTGTTGGAAATCATACATACCGATGTATGTGGTCCGAGGAATATTGAGGCTCGTGGCGGATATCTTTATTTTCTCACTTTCACAGATGATTTAAGCAGATATGGGTATATCTACTTAATGAAACATAAGTCTAAAACATTTGAAAAGTTCAAAGAATTTCAGAGTGAAGTTGAAAATCATCGTAACAAGAAAATAAAGTTTCTACGATCTGATCGTGGAGGAGAATATTTGAGTTACGAGTTTGGTATACATTTGAAAAATTGTGGAATAGTTTCGCAACTCACGCCACCCGGAACACCACAGCGTAATGGTGTGTCCGAACGTCGTAATCGTACTTTACTAGATATGGTGCGATCTATGATGTCTCTTACTGATTTACCGCTATCGTTTTGGGGTTATGCTTTAGAGACAGCCGCATTCACGTTAAATAGGGCACCATCAAAATCCGTTGAGACGACACCTTATGAACTATGGTTTGGCAAGAAACCAAAGTTGTCGTTTCTTAAAGTTTGGGGCTGCGATGCTTATGTGAAAAAGCTTCAACCTGATAAGCTCGAACCCAAATCGGAGAAATGTGTCTTCATAGGATACCCAAAGGAGACTGTTGGGCACACCTTCTATCACAGATCCGAAGGCAAGACATTCATTGCTAAGAATGGATCGTTTCTAGAGAAGGAGTTTCTCTCGAAAGAAGTGAGTGGGAGGAAAGTAGAACTTGACGAGGTAATTGTACCTGCTCCCTTATTGGAAAGTACTACATCACAGAAAACTGTTTCTGCGACACCTATACCAATTAGTGAGGAAGCTAATGATGATGATCATGAAACTTCAGGACAAGATACTACTAAACCTCGTAGATCAACCAGAGTGAGATCCGCACCAGAGTGGTACGGTAATCCTGTTCTGGAAATCATGCTGCTAGATCATGATGAACCTACAAACTATGAAGAAGCGATGGTGAGCCCAGATTCCGCAAAGTGGCTTGAAGCCATGAAATCTGAGATGGGATCCATGTATGAGAACAAAGTATCGACTTTGGTTGACTTGCCCGATGATCGGCAAGCAATTGAGAATAAATGGATCTTCAAGAAGAAGACTGACACTGATGGTAATGTCACTGTCTATAAAGCTCGACTTGTCGCAAAAGGTTTTCGACAAGTTCAAGGGGTTGACTACGATGAGACCTTGACACCCGTAGCGATGCTTAAGTCTGTCCGAATCATGTTAGCAATTGCCGCATTTTATGATTATGAAATTTGGCAGATGGATGTCAAAACTGCATTCCTGAATGGATTTCTGGAAGAAGAGTTGTATATGATGCAACCGGAAGGTTTTGTCGATCCAAAGGGAGCTCACAAAGTGTGCAAGCTCCAGCGATCCATTTATGGACTGGTGCAAGCCTCTCGGAGTTGGAATAAACGCTTTGACAGTGTGATCAAAGCATTTGGTTTTATACAGACTTTCGGAGAAGTCTGTATTTACAAGAAAGTGAGTGGGAGCACTACAGCATTTCTGATAAGTATATGTGAATGACATATTGTTGATCGGAAATAATGTAGAATTATTCTGTAAAGCATAAAGGAGTGTTTGAAAGGAGTTTTTCAAAGAAAGACTTCGGCGAAGCTGCTTACATATTGAGCTTCAAGATCTATAGAGATAGATCAAGACGCTTGATAAGTTTTTTCAATGTGTACATACCTTGACAAGATTTTGAAGTAGTTCAAAATGGAGCAGTCAAAGAAAGAGTTCTTGCCTGTATTACAAGGTGTGAAGTTGAGTAAGACTCAAAGCCCGACCACGGCAGAAGATAGAAATAGAATGAAAGTCATTCCCTATGCCTTGGCCATAGGTTCTATAAAGTATGTCATGCTGTGTACCAGATCTATTGTATACCCTGCACTGATTTGGCAAGGGAGTACAATAGTGATCTAGGAGTAGATCACCGGACAGCGGTCAGAATTATCCTTAGTGAAATAAGGATATGTTTCTCGATTATGGACGTGACAAAAAGGTTCATCGTAAAGGGTTACGTCGATGCAAGTTTTTGACACTGATCCAGATGATTCTAAGTCTCAATCTGGATACATATTGAAAGTGGGAGCAATTAGCTAGAGTAGCTCTGTGCAGAGCATTGTAGACATAGAATTTTGCAAAATACATACGGATCTGAATTTGGCAGGCCAGTTGACTAAATTTCTCTCACAAGCAAAACATGTTCACTCTTTGGGTGTTAATCACATAGCGATGTGAACTAGATTATTGAATCTAGTAAACCCTTTGGGTGTTAGTCACATGGAGATGTGAATCAATCACATAAAGATGTGAACTATTGGTGTTAATCACATAGCGATGTGAACTAGATTATTGACTATAGTGCAAGTGGGAGACTGAAGGAAATATGCCCTAGAGGCAATAATAAAGCTATTATTTATTTCCTTATTTCATGATAAATGTTTATTGTTCATGCCAGAATTGTATTAACTGGAAACATAATACATGTGTGAATACATAGACAAACAGAGTGTCACTAGTATGCCTCTACTTGACAAGCTCGTTAATCAAAGATGGTTATGTTTCCTAACCATGGACAAAGAGTTATTATTTGATTAACGGGATCACATCATTAGATGAATGATCTGATTGACATGACCCATTCCATTAGCTTAGCACCCGATCGTTTAGTATGTTGCTATTGCTTTCTTCATGACTTATACATGTTCCTATGACTATGAGATTATGCAACTCCAGTTTGCTGGAGGAACACTTTGTGTGCTACCAAACGTCACAACATAACTGGGTGATTATAAAGGAGCTCTACAAGTGTCTCCAAAGGTAGATGTTGGGTTGGCGTATTTCGAGATTAGGATTTGTCACTCCGATTGTCGGAGAGGTATCTCTGGGCCCTCTCGGTAATGCACATCACATAAGCCTTGCAAGCATTGCAACTAATGAGTTAGTTGCAGGATGATGTATCATAGAACGAGTAAAGAGACTTGCCAGTAACAAGATTGAACTAGGTATTGGATACCGACGATCGAATCTCGGGCAAGTAACATACCGATGACAAAGGGAACAACGTATGTTGTTATGCGGTCTGACCGATAAAGATCTTCGTAGAATATGTAGGAGCCAATATGAGCATCCAGGTTCCGCTATTGGTTATTGACCGGAGATGTGTCTCAGTCATGTCTACATTATTCTCGAACCGTAGGGTCCGCACGCTTAACGTTACGATGACAGTTATTATGAGTTTATGCATTTTGATGTACCGAAGTTAGTTCGGAGTCCCGGATGTGATCACGGACATAATGAGGAGTCTCTAAATGGTCGAGACATAAAGATTGATATATTGGAAGCCTATATTTGGACATCGGAAGTGTTCCGGGTGAAATCGGGATTTTACCGGAGTACCGGGAGGTTACAGGAACCTCCCGGGAGCCATATGGGCCTTGATGGGCTTTAGTGGAAAGGAGAAAGGGGCAGCCCAAAGTGGTCGCGCACCTTCCCCCTCCCCTAGTCCTATTAGGACAAGGAGAGGTGGCGGGCCCCCCTCTCTCTCTTTCCCCCTTGGGGAATCCTATTCCAACTAGGATTGGGGGGGGAGTCCTACTCTCGGTAGGAGTAGGACTCCTCCTGCGCCCTCCTCCTGGCCGGCCGCCCCCTCCCACTTGGCTCCTTTATATACGGAGGCAGGGGGCACCCTAGACACACAAGTTGATCATTGAGATCGTTCCTTAGCCGTGTGTGGTGCCCCCTGCCACCATATTCCACTTCGATCATATTGTAGCAGTGCTTAGGCGAAGCCCTACGACGGTAGAACATCAAGATCGTCACCATGCCGTCGTGCTGACGAAACTCCTCCCCGACGCTTTGCTGGATCGGAGCCCGGGGATCGTCATCGAGCTGTACGTGTGCTAAGAACTCGGAGGTGCTGGAGTAACGGTGCTTGGATCGGTCGGATCGGGAAGACGTACGACTACTTCCTCTATGTTGCGTCAACGCTTCCGCTGTTGATCTACAAGGGTACGTAGATCACACTCTGCTCTCTCGTTGCTATGCATCACCATGATCTTGCGTGTGCGTAGGAATTTTTTTTGAAATTACTACATTCCCCAACAAATCTTACGTCTCTGCTCACACCGTATTCATCCCACGAAAGAAACTAGCTGAGCGCTTCTTAATGCATCTTCTTCCTGATACTAAATGCACAAGGTTTCCTCCCATTTACTATTTCACCTTGGCTAGATGTCAGTAGCCTACCTGCATTTAAATTCAGGGTCAGTTGATTCACAATTAAAAGAAGCAGCACCCGGCGCGCGGAGCTCCTAGTCCGCCTATTCGTTGGGGAAGCGGCGCATGGGTGTCTATCATAGGGGTGTGGGCATAGGAGCTGCTTGCGCCCGATCTGGAGGTAGGTGGGGCTTGAAGGGATGGCCGGGGGGCGGTGCCAAGCACGGTGGTGCGGTGAGGTCAAGGGGAGGGCGGAAGCAGGGGACAGGGCCAATGGTCGCTGGCGTTTCGAGGAAGATCGTCAAGACTGACTGGCTGGAGGTAGATGAAGGCGATCTGCCTGTTCTTTGTACATCGGACGGTGCAGAAATGGACTGACCTATTTGTTTTCAGTCGACTGTTATTTTCATAGGACCACACTGATACGTCCATTTTGCATCATGCTTTTATATCGATATTTATTGCATTATGGGCTGTTATTACACATTATGTCACAGTACTTAAGCCTATTCTCTCTTATTTTACAAGGTTTACATGAAGAGGGAGAATGCCGGCAGCTGGAATTCTAGGCTAGAAAAGGAGCAAATATTAGAGACCTATTCTACACAGCTCCAAAATTCCTAAAACTCCACGAGAGTCATTTTCAGAATATATAAGAAATATTGGGAGAAGGAAGCACTAGAGGGGGGCCACCCACCATCCACCAGGGTGGGGGCGCGCCCTACCCCCTGGGCGCGCAGCCCTGCCTCGTGGGCCCCCTGGCAGGCCTCCAGTGCTCATCTTCTTCTATATGAGGTCTTTCGTCCAGGAAAAAATCATAAGCCAGCTCACGGGACGAAACTCCGCCGCCACGAGGCGGAACCTTGGCAGAACCAATCTAGGGCTCCGATGGAGGTGTTCTGCCGGGGGAACATCCCTTTGGGAGGGGAAAATCATCACCATCATCATCACCATCGATCCTCTCATCGGGAGGGGGTGAATCTCCATCAACATCTTCACCAACACCATCTCATCTCAAACCCTAGTTCATCTCTTGTATCCAATCTTTGTCCCAAAGCCTCAGATTGGTACCTGTGGGTTGCTAGTAGTGTTGATTACTCCTTGTTGTTGATGCTAGTTGGTTTACTGGGTGGAAGATCATATGTTCATATCCTTTATGCATATTAATACTCCTCTGATTATGAACATGAATATGCTTTGTGAGTAGTTACGTTTGTTCCTGAGGACATGGGAGAAGTCTTGCTATAAGTAGTCATGTGAATTTGGTATTCGCTCGATATTTTGATGAGATGTATGTTGTCTTTCCTCTACTGGTGTCATGTGAACGTCAACTACATGACACTTCACCATTGTTTGGGCCTAGGGGAAGGCATTGAGAAGTAATAAGTAGATGATGGGTTGCTAGAGTGACAGAAGCTTAAACCCTAGTTTATGAGTTGCTTCGTAAGGTGCTGATTTGGATCCATATGTTTCATGCTATGGTTAGGTTTACCTTAATACTTCTTTTGTAGTTGCGGATGCTTGCAAGAGGGGTTAATCATAAGTGGTATGCTTGTCGGGCAGTACCCAAGCACCGGTCTACCCATATATCAAATTATCAAAGTACCGAACGTGAATCATATGAGCGTGATGAAAACTAGCTTGACGATAATTCCCATGTGTCCTTGGGAGCGTTTTCCTTTATATAAGAGTTTGTCCAAGCTTGTCCTTTGCTACAAAAAGGATTGGCCATCTTGCTGCACCTTATTTACTTTTGTTATTTGTTACCCGTTGCAAATTACCTTATCACAAAACTATCTATTACCGATAATTTTAGTGCTTGCAGAGAATACCTTACTGAAAACTACATATCATTTCCTTCTGCTCCTCGTTGGGTTTGACACTCTTACTTATCGAAAGGAGTATGATAGATCCCCTACACTTGTGGGTCATCAAGAATCTTTTCTGGCGCCATTGTCGGGGTGTGAAGCGCCTTTGTAAGGTGGAATTTGGTAAGGAAAAAATTTATATAGTGTGCTGAAATTTACTGTCACTTGTTACTATGGAACATAATCCTTTGAGGGGCTTGTTCGGGGTATCTTCACCCCGACCAGTAGAGCAAAGAGTTTGTACTCAACCTCCTGAAGCTACTGAAAATGTTTGCTTTGAAATTCCTTCGGGTATGATAGAGAAACTGCTAGCTAATCCCTTCATAGGTGATGGAACTTTACATCCCGATCTGCACCTAATCTATGTGGATGAAGTTTGTGGATTATTTAACCTTGCAGGTATTCCCGAGGATGTTATCAAGAAGAAGGTCTTCCCTTTATCCTTGAAGGGAAGGGCATTGACATGGTCTACGCTATGTGATGATATGGGATCAGGGAACTACAACTGATTGAAATTGGAATTTAATTAGAATTTTTATCCTATGCATATTGTTCATCGTGATCGTAATTATATATATAATTTTTGGCCTCGCGAAGGAGAAAGCATCGCTCAAGCTTGGGGGAGGCTTAAGTCAATGTTATATTCATGCCCCAATCATGAGCTCTCAAGAGAAATTATTATTCAAAAATTTTATGCTCGGCTTTCTCTCAATAATCGCTCCATGCTCGATACACTACAAAAAAATACACTTCCGTGATGATACGTGTTTGTCATAGTAGGTCGCTTTTTTTTCATGCATGTACATCCATGACGACTTTATGACAGAATCAAGATGGTCATACCTATGCTGTCGTAGAAGTGTTCCATGACATTACCAAAATTATCATCATGGACGTGTGCACTTCCATGACGATAAATCGCGCGTCACAGAAGTGCTTTCGTCAAGGGTGATCGACACGTGGCATTAACCGTAACGGAACGCCGTTAAGCTATCGGGTCGGGTTTTGGATCCGATAACCCGTTAACAGCCCCGACCAATGGGGATTTTCCACATGTAAAATCATCATTGGCTGGAGGAAACACGTGTCGGCTCATCGTTGGGACAGATGTCATCCACTCATTGGACAGAAGGCGCCTATGATACGTCGACACGTGGCACGGCCCAACAGAGGTCCATTCCTGTGAAAAGGCCGACCCGTTTGACTTGGTCAAAAGGTGGCGGGCCAGCCCATGGAAAGCCTGTTAACGGCTTGTTCACATATAGCCCATTTACAGCCCGCGAACGCAAGGCCCGTTACGCCCTATCCGAATTAGGCCCAGTAGTGTCATCTGGGCCATCCAATATGATTCGAGCCCATTTTCACTTCTGGCCCATGTATGGCCCATGACGTCTTTCGGCCCATATGAGGCCCTATGTAACTCTTGGCCTATTAACGGCCCGTGGTGAAACTGGCCCGTAATGAACAGTGTATCACTTTACACCCGTTAACGGCCCGTGGTGAAACTGGCCCGTAATGAACAGTGTATCACTTTATACCCATTAACGACCCGTTATTCCGTTGGGCTGTTTCCATCCCATGTTATCTTTCGGCCTTCTTAGAGCCCATTTCTTCTTGGGCTCATTTCCAGCATTCGTTTACTTACGGCCCGTTACTGTCATTTTCTGCTTGTGGCCAAATTCAGCCCGTGGTTAGAGTCGGCCCGTTTGTGGTCCGTTAATACGTTGGGCCGTTTTCATAACGTCATCAAATACGGCCTATTAACGATGGCCCGTTATGGTCAGCCCATGAACGGACGATTCCAACTCTAGCCCGTTTACGGCCATAATGCGGCCTATTATTGGCCCATGTTTGGCCAATCGATCATACGGCCCGTATAAGGCCCATTGATGATACGGCCCGTAGACGGCCCATTGTTTCTATGGCCCGTAGAAGGCCCATTGTTTCTACGGCCCGTAGAAGGCCTACTGTTTCTACAGCCCGTAGAAGGCCTACTGTTTCTACGGCCCGTAGGAGGCCCAGTGTCACTACAGTAAATATTAGCCCATGGTTATTGTGGCCTAGTTTTAAAAAAATAGGTTATTGCAGCCACTAGCAAACCACGGAAAAAGAACTGCACTGACTATAAGCAAACAAATAAACAAGACAACAAGGAAATAAATAAGCAAGCAACTTATGCCAGGCTATCATGGCTATTACACATACTACATCCATTGGGCATCAAAGTTCGCCACCAGTGCAAATATAGGGAACAAAGCAGCATATTAAAGCCGCAACAAAACAAGTCCAGAACTGAAACCACTTCAGAAGAGTTCAAGAAACAATATCCTGGGTACCCATAATGCTGGCAAGATGCTTAGCAAGCTTATTAACTTTCTCTTGTTTGGCGCTTAAATCCTCCAGCGCTTGCTGTTGCACAAGAAAGTACGCATCTGAATCCTGCAGGGATTTCCTCAGTCCTTCGGCTTCTTGCCGCAGCACAGATCACTGATGCCTTTCAGCTTGTAGATGAGACTGAAGAAGCCGAAGTGATTCAGGCAGCGAGTTAGAAGAGCTTGTGCCAGTGGTACTGCCCCGTAACTCGAACACTACATGAACGCAGGACTGTGGGGTTTTCTCACAGTCTACAAGATCATTTTTATCACCTTTCTTAGAGACCAACAGGGTTGTCTCACTATCTTGAACCTTATCTACTATCGGATTTCGGGTTCCGGCAGACCCTTGAGGTTCGAACACTAGGGTGCGCACGGAGATTTCGCCTCCTACCTACCTGCACCCCTCCGCCTTGCCAGGATCTAAACTATGGAAAGAACAACACAAGAGACACAGGGTTTATACTAGTTCGGGCCACCGTTGTGGTGTAATACCCTACTCCAGTGTGTGGTGTGGTGGATTGCCTCTTGGGCTGATGATGATGAACAATACAAGGAAGAACAGCCTCGCTAGGGTCTGTTCTTGGCTGGGGCGATGAACTGCTGGGAGGAGTTCAGTCACCTTCCTCTCTCTCTCTCTCTGGCTGCTTCTCGGCAAAACTCTCCCTTTCTTTGGTGGGTGACTGGTCCTATTTATAGAGGCCCTGGTCCTCTTCCCAAATATCGAGCGGGAAGGGAGCCAACAATGGCGGGCTAATTTGAAAGGGGACGGCCGGTACCAGCTATCCTGACAAAAGTAGTCTTCGCCTGCACAAAGCTCTGGCGGTGACGCCGTCTTGGGCTCCACGGTGACCTCCGTCTCGTAGTCCTCCTGGTCTTGGTCTCGTTGCACTGAAATGGCAACCTTTGCCTGATGCCTCGGTACTCCGCGGCTGCGCTTGCCCCCTTTGCACCAAAGAGGAAAGGAGGACACTACGCGGGCTGGCACCCGCCTGGCGCCCTGAGTCGTCATGGCTTGCGTCACGGGCACCTCGTGAGGTACCCCGCCTTGATCTCTCCACCTCCTCGTGAGCCAGCCTGATGAGGCTGTGCCTAAGGAAGCTCCGCGTCATCCGCCCCGCGAGGCTTGTCCCCTCGCGAGGGTCTTGGGTCTGTGTTGGTGAAGATGGGCCGTGCTGGGCCTCCCTTTGAGCCACGCCGCAGGCAGGCAAGTCTGGGGACCCCCGTTCCCAGAACGTCGACAGTAGCCCCCGGGCCCAAGGCGCGCCCGGACTTGGCCGTGCTGGGAGGCGAAAGGGCAAGAGCGAAGCGCCGCGGGCCCTAACAGTCTACGGCCTTGGGCGCCGCATGGCGGTTGACTGGACGTGGGCGCCTTATCAACCGCGCGAGTTGATAAAGGAGTGGCATCTGCCTAGGGATTGCTTCTTGCTTTCCCCGGTTGCTGCTCAGATCCCCTTTCTTGCACCTCTCCTTCCTTCCTCCGAAATTTCCAGATCTACTCTGACCGTGCGACCTAGGAAGCCATGGCGCCTCGTCAGCCCCTGGCCGTAGCTTGGTACTCGTCTGCCCTGGACTCGCCGAACGTGTCGGAGGTGAGCCTTGCCCGGTTGCGCCGGATGGCGTCGTCGTGGGGCATCGATGGGGCGAAGGTGTTCAAGGACGGCTACGCCACCCCTGAGGGTCAGGGGAGCACCTTCTATCCGTTTTTCGTAAGTGCCATTGCCGCTGGCCTGGTGCCTCCCTTCTCCGATTTCTTCTTCTCTGTCCTCCGCCATTATAAGCTACAGGCTCTGCATCTCCATCCCAACTCCGTCCTTCTCCTAGCAATCTTTGCTTATTATTGCGAGGCCCACGTTGGGGTGCAGCCCTCAGTGGCCTTGCTGCACCACTACTTCTACCTCCGGACCTCTCGCGGTCCTGCTTCCGCGTGCGCGAGCTTCATCGCGTACGGTGGCGCCATTGCCATCTCAAACCCTGGGAAAAGGATTGAGGGCTTCAGGAGCAAGTGGATCTTGGTGGATGCTGGGCGCATCCACCCTCGGCTGATCTTGCCCACGGAGAAGCCCACGAGCTCCAGCGATTGGGGTCGAGCAGAGCTCGCGGATCCCCGCGCGAAGATGGTGTTGGAGAAGATGGACGTGGATCTGAGGCCGGCCAACATGGCGGCGGCGAAGGTGACCGGCACGTCGCTGCTGAGAGAGTTCCTGGAGCACCAGCTGGCTCCGCTTCGGCAGTACTCACTCCCGATGTGGAAGCCCCGCCCGAGCCCCACAGCCTTGGCCAACGGAGATCTGGCTGCGGTCCTCCAATCTCTGTTTGGGGGCGATGTGGCAAGGTTGGAGGGTGCTTCTACGCCCTTGTTCCTCCACGACGACTAGGAACGGGTAGTGAAGTCCATGCCCGCCTTCAACGGGGATGGGCCCGTGCCCCTGGAAGCTCCCGAGGAACCGGTGGACGTGCCCTCGATGACTCCAGCGAAGAGGAGGAAGGAGGGGACAGGGAAAGAGGGCCTGACTCCGAGGCGACTGACGGGGAGTCGAGGGCTCCCCTCCCCCGGTGCAGGTCCCGCATTCTCCGCCTTTCTCCGAGGGATGACGATGAGGATGACGACGAGTAGGACGGCGGGAGCTCGCCCCCGATCCCGAAGAGGGACAGGACCGGGCTGATCTCCCGCGGGTCTGCCCCGGCCCCGAGGCGGACCGCAGACGCACCTTCCGCTTCCAAGCTTCCCGAGGTTGACCCTTCCAGCCGGCTTTCAGGCTTCAAATTTGGCCGGAGGCCGCTTGAGCTCACTGGCAACGACTCGTAAGCATTTGGTCCTTGTCTTTATTTCTCTCTCTGCTTCTGAGGCTTGACGTCCGCATCTCTTGGTTAGGCTGGCGCCCGCAGCAAAGAAGTCAAAGGGGGCTCCTGAGGTTCCATCCGTGGCGGCGCCTCTGCCCGTGAAGGACGATGACTGCGATGCACAGGCTTCTCCTGCCTGGTCGTCCTCGCGAGGCCTGGCTGAGCCGTATGGGGCGAGCTCAGCCCCCACGGCCCAAGTGGCTCTTCAGGTGTCCTTGCCTGTCGCCGCCACCAAAGCCGTTGAGGTGCGGCAGACTCCGCCTCAGGATGCTGTGGCCGCGCTGCCGCCTTCTCCTCCTACTCCACCAGCTGCTCTCTCTCCGACTCCTTCTGCCGTTCTAGATCATGCTGTTGCTAAGCTGGACCGACTGCGGCAGGATCTTCTCGGCGCCGACCCTCGCTTGGTGGCCGGGCGCTTGGAGCTGGCTTCTGGATGGGTTCGCTCCGACGCTTCGATTCGAGCGGCGCTGGTCCAGTCCTCGATGGCTTGCGATGAGGAAAAGCAGGCCGTCCTTGAGGCGAAGGCTGCTCGTGATGCAGCCCTGGGGGAGGTGGTCGACGTCCGTGGTCGCCGCAAGGTGCTGGAGGACGAGCTGCAAGGCCTGCGGGATCCGCTCGCGAAAGAGGTCCGCCTTCGCCAAGAGCAGGAAGAAGGCGTGAAGGCTCGCGAGGCGGCCGTCGAGGGCCGGGAGGCCAAGCTCAGGAAGCGTCGCGACCGCCTAGGCACGCTGGAGCAGGAGCTGGGGGCGAGGAAGGCCGAGCTGGATGACAAGGCCCTGGTTCTTGCCGAGGACCGCGTGGCCTTCACGGAGTTGGAGGCGAAGGCTCGCTCCTCGCTGAGGACGCTTTACGACAGCGGCCTGGAGAGCCCGCTGGCTGGCGCCGAGGACGGCCCTGCCAAGCTGCTTCCCTTCCTGGTTCGTGCTCTTGAAGATGTCGCCCTTGGCCTTGGCCCCACGGCCCAGGCCGTGGCGCGTGTCCTGCCTTCTGCAGCGCTGACGCGGGTCCTCACCCACATCTACCTTCCGATCCTGGCGTCGACCTCGACAGCCTGCTGGAGCCAGCAAGTGGCGAGCGTGCCGCTGCTGCTGCCGAGGCCGTGAAGGGTCGCGCGGAGGCTCTGCTGGGGAAGTTCAGGGCCTTCAGCACCAAGCCGGAGCAAAGCGCTGCCGACCCCGCTGCTCCGTGAGGCGAACCCACTCCGCGCTGCTCCCCTGCCGACAAGTGACTCCGTCGTGGCTCCTGTCCTGCCTTTAATTCCTGCACATGTATCATGCCTCGGGGAGGCGTTTAAACTTGCATTTGGTATTGGGATAACAGTGTGGACTGTAATATTTGCTTTTGAATTCCTTGAAATTTGGGCCTTTCCTTCCTACTTGCTTATGTTCTATGCCGGCAGAGCCCGGCCCCGCGCATGCCTCACCCAGTGTTGGTCCCGACCGGAAACCAGGACGGGGCCAAGGAGTGAGGAGCCACGTGACAAGTTAGGCTCCTGAGTCGCGATGCTTAGGAGTCCCCCTTGGTGCATGAACAGCAAGTAGGGAGGTGTGATGCGGGTGGATCTACCGTTCTACGTCTGCAGAGCCCGGCCGCGCGCGTGCCTCACCCAGCGTTGGTCCCGACCGGAAACCAGGACAGGGCCACGGAGTGAGGGGCTACGTGACCAGTTAGGCTCCTGAGTCGCGATGCTCAGGAGTCCCCCTTGACGCTCAAACGGCCTTTGTACCTTGGCTCCGCTCGGGGAGAGACGCGCGATGAACCAGGCCTGGGGGGACCTGGCTGGGCGGCGTGCGTCTGGGTGTGACCCAGGCGCAGCCCCTGTGCCCAGCCCCCTCGCGCAGCACTCCCGAGGGGAGGCGTTACCATGAGGCTAGACACTGAGCTCTGGGCTCCTTGAGGTTGATGCGGCCCAGGGGCCACCCTTAGTTGTTTATCACCAGCGTGGAGCATAGCGCTTCCGTATGTGTACGGGCATAGCCGCTCCTCGGCAGTGTCGTCAGCCAGCGCGGAGCATGGTGCTTCCACTGGTACGTGGGAGGGGGCCCCCTCCGGGAGGAGCCCCCGGGGCGTGTATAGCCCCGCACTGACACGTGGCTGGCACGGTAGGGCCTGGCGAGGTGTATCTGGGCACCCGTGAGCCAGCGCGGGACTCACGGGGCCCTACCTCTAGGTTGGTTGCGCCTAGCACTGGGCCTTATCTTGTGATGTGTCCCTGCAAATTTGGTTAGATGCCTGCACTCTACGTCCTCGGGTCCCGGCCCTCGAGCTGGTCTCAGCCGTCGCTGGTATGCCAGGTCGTGATGCCGTGGTCAAGGCCAGAGGGTGAGGGCTAGAGAGCCAGTAAGAGCCCTGAGTCGTGATGCTCAGGTACCCCCCCCCCTTTAACGTGCAAGTGGTTGGCATGGAGGAGAAGAGGTGCCGTGGACCGGCATCAAATAATAAAGCATGGTGGTTCTAATGCATAACCAGAAATAAACGCAAATGGGATACGTGCCGCTGGGCCTGGCCCGAGCGGCTTGGGGATGATGCAGCCCGAGTGGCGCCCCCAACAAGGTAAGCTAACAACATGGAATAGAAGGGATACACACCGCAGGGACGGACCCATGCGGCCTGGGAATAATGCAGCCCTGGGGGCGCTCCCAGCTGGAAGTGAAACTTGAAAGATGTCACCTGATGATGTTGAGGACGAAGGGGTGTTGGTGTAGCCGACTCAGTGGGCTGCGGAAACCGATCCTCATGAGCCCCCAGGCCCAGGGGCCTCGGGAGGCTCCGGAGGCGCTGGCGGCTCCTCGCGGACCATCTCCATCTCCGCCAGGGCTGCGGAACGCCTGGCCTCTCGTGCCTCCGTGATGCCTCTCATGAGGCGCTGGTACGTGTTAGCCGTGCTCGGCAAGCCGTAAGGCATGCGAACGTAGCTGTGGGGCGGACCTCCGCAGCGCCCCACTCACGAGGGCCAGAGGCGCTCCAGGGAGGCGACTCGGTTGAGCCCTGGTATGTCGATGCAGACGCGCAGCCCACCATCCTCGCCTGGATGGGGAGCCACTGCTAGTAGGCGGCGGCCGCCTTTCATGACTCTTGACTCCTATAGGTCCTGAATGGCCTTGCTGACGGACTCCTGAGGGTCTGGCTTTCCTTGCCTTGCTCCTTCTTGAGGGAAACGTGCTTCAAAACACGCTTCCATGTGGTGCCCAAGCGCCTCCCTCGTGACCCTAGCTAGGTCGGTGGCCCTCCAGGGGATCGCCCTCGAGCCCTGCCCGAGGAGGGCGCCAGGCGCGCTTTCCTATGCGATGGAAAGAGGTTCACCCTGGGCAGGCACGGGCCCAGAGGGGCCTGCCTCCTGAGTGGTCGGGCCGGACGATGTCTTCTTCTTCTTAGGGGCGGTCTCGGGAGGCCTCCTGCTTCCACGATCCGGGTCTTCTAGTGACGCGGCCTGAAAGGCTCGTTCCAGGGAACACACCGCGTCCTTCTCTTCACAGGGCACCGTGATGACTGCGCCACTTCCTGGCATCTTGAGGACGTTGTAGCCGTGGTGAGTTATGACCATGAACTTGGCCAGCGCTGGGTACACAAGGATGGCGTTGTACGGCAGGTGAATGTGAGCGACGTCGAAGTCGATGAGCTCGGTGCGGTAGTTGTCGCGTGCCCCGAAGGTGACAGGGAGGCAGACCTTCCCAATCGGGACCGTGGAGCCGTCGGTGATATCGGAGAAAGGCTTGGTTGGCTGAAGCTGGCTGTAGGGCACTTGGAGGTTGTTGAATGTCTCCACGGACAGGACGTTGAGCCCTGCCCCGCCATTGATGAGGGTCTTGGTGACCACCACGTTGCTGACGATTAGGGAACAAAGCATCGTGAGGACTCTGGCTGTAGCCGCACACTTGAGCTGATCTGCTGAGCTGAACATGATGGCGCACGCCGACCACCTGAGAGGGCGCGTGGCTTCGAGCCTGGGGAGGACTGCGTTCACTTCGCGGGCGAACTGCTTGAAGATGCGCTGAGAGGCTGGGGCTTGTGCCCCGCCCAGGATGCAGGTGATCGCGCGTGGCTCCTAGAAGCCCCCAGCCCCCTCGTCCTGGTGGCGGTCCTCGTTTCTCCTTGGCTGCGGCGGTAGCGGTGGGAGGCCTGCGTTGCCTGGCGGGCGATCCTCGCGAGGCTGATCCCTCCAGTCTCCCTCGCGAGGCTGATCCCTCCAGCCTCCCTCATGAGGCGGGTCTTCCCAGCAATCCTCGCGAGGTTGATCGCGCCACCCTTGGCGTGGGCCACGATCTTCCAAGCGTCCTGCGTTCCTTCCTCCTCCTCGACCGTAGCCCCGGTCACCGTGGTCGGGGCGACGGCCGATCCTTCCTTCTCGCACGGCTCGGAGTTCTTGACATTCGTTGGTGTTGTGGGTGTGGAGGTCGTGGTACACACAGTACCGGCTGCCCTTGCAAGGTTCGGGCTGATCTCTGCCCCGCTTGGTGTCTGGTTCTGCCGCGAGCACGGCAGCCCCCTTGCGCTTCACATCCTTGGCCTTGGGCTTATTCTCTTCTGGGTCTGCGGCAGGCAACTCGAGGAGGGAGAGACGCCCTTCCTCGGCCCTGGTGCACTTGGTTGCCAGGTTGAACAGCTCCAAGGAAGTGCACAGGTCTTCATGCATCGCCAGCTCCTCCTTCATCTTGACGTCGCGCACGCCGCCGGAGAAGGCCGAGATGATGGCCTCTTCAGTCACCTTGGGAATCTTGAGGCGTGCCTTGTTGAAGCGCCGGATGTACTTCTGCAGGGTCTCCCCGGACTGTTGCTTCATGCGGCGCATGTCGCTCACGGCGGGTGGCCGGTCGCGAGTGCCTTGGAAGTTTGCGATGAAGCGGGTGCGCATCTCTTCCCAGGAGGAGATTGTGCCTGGAGCCAGGTTCAGGAGCCAGGTGTGGGCCCCGTCCTTGAGCGCCATGGGGAACTAGTTCACCATGACCTTCTCGTCTCTGTTGGCAGCTTCGATGCCCAGCTCGTAGAGCTGGAGGAACTCCGCAGGGTCGGCCGTGCCATCGTAGCGAGGAGGCAGGTCTGGCTTGAACTTGTCGGGCCACGCGACACTGCGTAGTTCGGTGGTGAAGGCGCGGCAGCCTACTGTGGCCACGGGAGGCCCTGGGTGACGGAGAGCTTGGTCTTGCATGTCCCCACGCGCTGCAGCTGAGAGCAACGCGGGGTCTTGACGCGCGGGAGCAGGAGGATGGTCGCGACGCGCTGGAGCAGGGAGCGCCCGGGCAGCTTCTTGCGGGCGAGGGACTTCTTGGCAGCTCTGTTCTTGCCGTGCTAGCACCTGACGTAGCGGGTTCCGCCCAGGGGCCACGCGCCTTGGAGCCATGGCGCCTTCTTGAGGAGGAGGCGGCCGGGGCGCCGCCGGAGCCTCGTCGCCCGCGCGGGGCGGGGTGCGGTGCAGCGGAACGGACGGCGCAGGAGAGCCCCCTGCGGCGCGGACGAGCTCGACGATGCGGTCGAGCCATTCTTTGTAGACGTTGTCGACGGGACGGTAGCGCAGGAGCTCGTTTGCCATGATGAGTGCAGCCGGAGCCTCCATGGGCGCGTGGAGCGCGCGGGACGAAGATCCAGCTGGGGTGAGCGAGGGAGTTGCGGTGCGGCCGTCTTGCCGCACGGACGGATGCTGGGACGATGCTTGCTGCTCGTCCCCCGCCGGGCCGGTGGCGGTGTTGACGGCAGGTGACTGGGAATGGCGAGGACGCCCGCCGACAGGGGCCGTCTAGGCGACGCGGGAAGCGAGCATGGCCCGACACTCGGCGCAGGCCCGACGAGCGTCAGACATGGGCGCGATGGTCGGAGGAGAACGGGGTGGTGGAAGAAGAATTCCGGTGCACCCCTACCTGGCGCGCCAAATGTCGGATTTCGGGTTCCGGCAGACCCTTGAGGTTCGAACACTAGGGTGCGCGCGGAGATTTCGCCTCCTACCTACCTGCACCCCTCCGCCTTGCTAGGATCTAAACTATGGAAAGAACAACACAAGAGACACAGGGTTTATACTAGTTCGGGCCACCGTTGTGGTGTAATACCCTACTCCAGTGTGTGCTGTTGTGGATTGCCTCTTGGGCTGATGATGATGAACGATACAAGGAAGAACAGCCTCGCGAGGGTCTGTTCTTGGCTGGGGCGATGAACTCCTGGGAGGAGTTCAGTCACCTTCCTCTCTCTCTCTCTCTGGCTGCTTCTCGGCAAAACTCTCCCTTTCTTCGGTGGGTGGCTGGTCCTATTTATAGAGGACCTGGTCCTCTTCCCAAATATTGAGCGGGAAGGGAGCCAACAATGGCGGGCTAATTTGAAAGGGGACAGCCGGTACCAGCTATCCTGACAAAAGTTGTCTTCGCCTGCACAAAGCTCTGGCGGTGACGCCGTCTTGGGCTCCACGGTGACCTCCATCTCGTAGTCCTCCTGGTCTTGGTCTCGTTGCACTGAAATGGCAACCTTTTCCTGATGCCTCGGTACTCCGCGGCTGCGCTTGCCCCCTTTGTGCCAAAGAGGAAAGGAGGACACTACGCGGGCTGGCACCCGCCTGGCGCCCTGAGTCGTCATGGCTTGCGTCACGGGCACCTCGTGAGGTACCCCGCCTTGATCTCTCTGCCTCCTCGTGAGCCAGCCTGATGAGGCCGTGCCTGAGGAAGCTCCGCGTCGTCCACCCCGGGAGGCTTGGCCCCTCGCGAGGGTCTTGGGTCTGTGTTGGTGAAGATGGGCCGTGCTGGGCCCCCCTTTGAGCCACGCCGCATGCAGGCAAGTCTGGGGACCCCTGTTCCCAGAACGCCGACATCTACATTACTTTCTCTACCATTGCATAGTGGGGTGCTCTTCTCCAATATTCTGTTTGCATACTACAAGAGAAACATGCAGACACATCACAGGTTTAGCTTGTAGTATACGAAACTCATTTTGGCAAACTGGTTCAGTAGTAAGGTGGACATGATAACAACATGAAACAAACATATATCTATGTACTATGGTCACTGTATTGTCCATATCATTCTAGTTTATGTTCCCTAATCAAGATAGAGACGCAGTTCAACTCATATATTTTTAAGACACAGCAGCATAGACAGAATATAAGTGTCAGAAACTACACAACATTGGCAGCACTTGTAATGTGCATCACATGAGAACATAACTGTTTATACAACTTAAACTGAAATCAACATAGAGCAAGAAGTTAGAACGGCAATCCAGTTAAAGAAATAGGTTTAAAACATACCTGTTGCGCCTTTGGAGTTTCAGTTGGATCCTTCAAATTCGAAAGTAGTTGGTATGAGTAAATACAGTGATGCAACAGCAAAGGAGTATGGACCATAGCTACGGAATCTGACCTGAGAACAATTGCTCTTATGCTTTAAACGTGGAGTTTGGGTTAGCTGTGGTGGTCTTCATGCTTTGGGCACTGCAGTAGCTTTACAAACTGCTCGTGTGGGGGTACTCTGTGGTGGACATGGTGCTTTGTCAACTATAAGTGGGTTACTATCCGTTGGGGTTGCGGTTAGATGGGTTGTAGCTGGTTCTCTGCCCAACGATGTAAGTGTGCAATCTGGAAGAGTCTCGATTATGTGTGGTGGGGCTAGTTTGTGGGCCAGTACAACCATGGTTCTATCTGCATCGACGGGTAGCATTGTCTTTTGTGAAGAACGGGTTTTTTCTCTCTTAGATACTGCCATCACCCCCTCCAATTCAAATGGCTGATAAACAAGAAAAGAAATTGAACGTACAAACATTGTATGATAGACAGATGTGGTAATTCACATATATGTTGTCTAACCAAACAGGACAGCATGACACAATTTCACATATATGATGCCTAACTAAATAGGATAGCACGACACAGTTTCAGATATATGATGGATAACTTAACATGATATAATGCCATAATTCAACATATGATGAGTACCTAAACAAGATGACATGATAAAACTATATCATGTCTTTCTAAAATAGGTTGGGATGAAATAATTCACATACATGTTGTCTAAGTATACAGGATGGCATGATATAATTGACAGAATTGATTCATATACTAAGCAGCTGGCACTCGCATGTATGATCTCGAAACTAAGCAGATAGAATTCAATATTGTGCATATGATGTCTATACTAAGCAATGCAAGATACCATATGCATCATATGAGAAATATAAACATTGCAACTTAGAGCATACACCTCAGGTGGGATATAGGACTGGTCATCTGTCTCTGAATCCTCCTCTGAGGAGCTCCTTGTAACCATCGAGATATATGCTTCAACAGGTACCATTGCCTGCTCTGAAGACCTTGTTTTCACTCCAGATTTTTCCATAACCGGCTCAAATGGCTGATACACATGAAGAGTAGTTCAATATACACAGATTGTCGACAAATGGAATATGTAATGAAAAAAAAGATGGCATGAGATAATTCACATATATGATGCCTGGCTCCATGGCGGTGCATAATTCACATATATGATAACTGGCTGAAAAACATGGCATTGCATAATTCACATATCTAATTTAGAAAGCAAACATGAGACATTCACACAAAGCATGTCTAATCTAAGCAGATGGCATGGCAATGCAAGACAACATATGCATGATATGAGCAATATAACCTAGCCAAGTTAGAGCATGCACCTCGGGGGGGGGGGATATGACTGGTCATCTCTCTTTGAATCCTCCTCTAAGGAGCTATCTGTAACTAGCAAGAAATCTGCATCAACAGGTAGCACTGACTGCTCAGAAGACCTTGTTTTCGCTCCAGATTTTCCCATGACTGACTCAAACGGCTGATGCATAGGAAGAGTAGATGAATGTATAAACATTGTTGACAAATGGAATACATTATGGAAAAAAATATGGCACAATATAATTCACGTATACGATGACTAGCTAGATAGGATGGCATTGCATGATTCACGTATGTGATGCCTGGCTAAAGAAGATGGCATTGCATAATTCCCATATACTCCCTCCGTTCCTAAATATTTGTCTTTTTAGAGATTTCAAATGGACTACCACATACGGATGTATATAGACATATTTTAGAGTGTAGATTCACTCATTTTGTTCCGTATGTAGTCACTTGTTGAAATCTCTAAAAAGAAAAATATTTAGGAATGGTGGGAGTATGATATAGAAACCAAACAGGTGGCATTCACACAAAGCAAATCTAAACTAAGCTGATGACATATAAGATGTATAATGTAAGAAATGCAAGGCGCCATATGCATGATATGACCAACATCAACATGCCAGGTTAGAGCAAACACCTCAGGTGGTAAATAGGTGTGGTCGGCTCCTTCTGAATCTCCATCTAAACAGTTATCTTCCTCTGGAATACAATCTGGAAATGCAGGAGGGGGGCACTTCGCCCACCATGGAGCGGCGTCTGCATGACATTATATTCGCACGCAACGGTCTTCTCTTTTTCTCTACATGTTCAGTATGATTGTGTACAATATCTGACATGCATAATAAAAAAAATAATTAGATTTTGTAAGGCCTAAGGGGTGCATGCAAAAATCAAGAATGATGTTAGCAAACGAGTGGATGGATCCAAAACTAATGATAGCAGGTAGATTATAGCTTCAGTTTAAAAAGATAGACAATGGATCATCTATTGTTTATTGCCCACCCAACATGAACCACATAGAAGACCCTAGATGAACCAGATAGTAGACAGATACTATTCGTTGCTGGCTCGATATGAGACCCATGGGTAATTCAAAACTCAAGATTGAACGATAAAGTAGAGGTAATAATAACCGATGTATAACGTAAGCAAACACGAAAGACTGCGACCTCTCTTCCGGAATTGTGTAGTCCTCAGGTTCATCTGCTCAGTCGATGATGGTAATGCAGTTGGCGTGGATGCCGGCAACAGGGAAGATGATCTGAGGTGGCAAAAGGAAGTCTGCAGGGGGGATCTCTACTGCAGTGAACGCTTCTGTCGATGGTGCACCTCAGGTGGGATGGATGACGACACGACAGGAGCAGGACATAACACACAGAGTTTTCTTTGACGCCTATCTGAAAATGAAGTAAATATGTAAGGGCTCCTTAGAATTGGAGGATTCTATAAACGCAGGGACAGGAAAAACACAGGAATCGGATAGGAATGCACGTGCAAAACAGAGCATTTGGAAACATAGGATTTTAGTCAACCTGGGTGTTTGGCTCACATGAATTGGAAGAACAGAGGGATGGAGAAACAAAGTGATGCGACGAGTGTACAACCTCTTTGGCATAGCCTTGTGGACCTCAACATCATTGGGTTGGACGTGGAGGATGGTGATGATGCTGGTGTGACTGTCGGAGGCGGGGAAGAAGATCCGAGGCCTCTGGAAACGGCACCGAGGGTACTGCTCCGCTATGATGGATGGTTCCGTCGTTGGATCAGCTCCGCTAAGGTGTACGGCGACGAGGCTGAAGCATGACAGGACAGACAACATTAACCTGAAGTGGGACCCTAATATCATCTGCAATAGATGATGTAAAATACATCACCAAAAAGGGCTAGATGTAAAACGCGTCAGCCGCGCCACGGCCGCTCCAACAGATGCTGTAAGTACTGTTCACTCTGAACTTAACTGAAGAAAACGAACTTCACAGTCGAAACTAAATTTTACTATCGAAACTGATTGAACTAGTAACAGAGCATTGCAATAGATGTTTAGGGCGTTCGAGCACTAGTAGCAGAGAAGCAGTGATCTAAATCAGCAGACGCTTGAGCAGGGAACGCACTAGCAGAGAGCAAGTCATGCAGTAGCACTGGGAGCGAGTGCTAAAGCAGCAACTCCTGTAGCTGCCGGAGGTTGTGCAGCAGCAGCAGCGCAAGCGAGAGCAAGAGGAGAGCAGCAGCACGAACGAAAGCAGGAGCAGTGCAGCAGCGCGACCGACAACAAGAACAGAGCCGCATCGCGAGCGAGAGCCGGAGCAGCTGCAGCTAGTGCCGTTGTGGAAGTCGCCGCCGAGGAAGCAATGACATGGGGGAGAGACGCCGTGGATGATGTGGCCGGCGACGGCGCCGTCGATGGAGACCCGCCTGGTCTGCTCGGTATCAAGCACCGGAAGCCCCGTGAGATCGAGTAAAAGATAAAATGCAGCGGTGAGTGCAGAACCTCCTTGGTGGCACCGAGTTGGCCTCGGCTTCATCGGAGGAATTGGTGAGGGTGCTGCGGTTCTAGTGGGGAAGGTCAAAACGGCGCTGTGGGGATTGAGGTGGCGCGATAGACGAGGCGAACATCGGGGCAGCTCCTTGGAGGTGGAGGACGGGGCGACTGATACGGCGGGACGACGAGATCGACAACCGATCCTCATCCGGTGCGGTGGATGAGGGACGGCGAGCTGTTGCGGTGGACGATGTAGTCGGGGACGAGTCTCCTGCTGGGCAGCGGTCGGGAGGCCGACGGAGGAGCATGGGGTTTCGCGGGTTTTGGCGGCCTCAGTGTACGAATGGGGGCGAAGGGGGAGGGGGGAGCCAAGCTTAGGGATGTGCTTGTCCGAAATGTAGGGTAAGTTACCAGTGTACCCCCACCGGTTTTGACACCGCGACATGGAGCTATTTCCGGCTGAGGAGTAGAAGGGGGATTTCGCGTGTCTGGGCTGCGGGAGCGATTTCGGTTGAGGAGGGAGTTCTCGCGCGCGTCCAAATTTCCAGATAACAAGGCGCGGCGCGGGTTGAAGAAGCGAGAGTTTCAAAGCAGGTGAGACAAAAGATACTCGAGCTTGTAAATTTCGGGATAACAAGGTGCGGATTCCTTTTCGGCAGAACAAACTTAATGTGTAAAAAAACAATTCATACAAGACACAAGAGGGTCATGTCCCCTTTTACTATATAGCACATATGCCCGTGCGTTGCAACGGGAGATTTTTTTTTTGCAAGAAGCATTGAGAGAGGTAATTGATGTGTCCATCAAAATGGTCTCTTCAGCGGTGGGGCGACATAGCAAGGAGTTGCGGTGTTCCCGCGGGTCATGTTTGGCCCGCGAGGTCTTCATAGTGGTGGGGTTGGTCGGTGTGGTGGGCACCACTCAACACGCACCTTTTTTCCCTCCGGGTCCACCTCCGTGTTTAGGTTATGGTTGCCTCCTCATTTGGTGGATGCACGGTGACCTTTGGGGCATAGTTGTTTCGACCACACTCTCCTACGATGGTGTAATCGGATGGATTAATAATTTAGTGAATCCCATTTCATTGCCATAATTAGCTCATAACCAGGTAGTCTCTGCTTTACCATGGTTTATTTTCTTTAATTATTTTAGCGCTTACTTGCCTACATTTTTTTAGTCAGAGCAAAAGCAACATATTCTCTTTTATTGGCATGTGCCTATAATTTCTTTTAATTATAGCCAACCAACATATTCTCTTTTATCATCGAATGGCAAGTGGAATGCACAACAGTTCGTGTCTGGGTTAGGCCACTGGCAGTTACCAAAATGGCGTGTGTTTGTAAGACACGAATACAAATTCAAAACAACTGCTAACTTGAAATATTAGACTCATGACCTCAATATCTCAAACACGTGCTGATAGCCATTCGAACAAACAGGTCCTGCTAAAAAATGGCCAAAATGAATGTTTAAGAACATAATGTAGCGTAACATTCAAAACATCTTCGAAATATGAACAATTTTTTAAATCCTAATTCTTTTTCTACAAAATGCGAGCATTGTTTTTGAAAATTTCATTAAATTTGGAAAAATATGAAGAAAACTTGAAATGGTTTTTTAAAATTCACAAACATGTTTTGAAAATATGAACCTCCTTTTAGAAAACATTTTTTTATTTTGTAAAAATGGAAACATGTTTTGAACATTGAAAACAATTTTTAAACGTGTTTTTCAAACACAAACAATACTTTAAATTTGTGAACACTTCAATAAACATGAATATTTTTCGAATTTGGATCATTTTCTAAAATACAATTTATTTTGAAAATTTCAAACAATATTGGAAAATGTAAACACTCTTTTAAAAATTTGAACATTTTTTTAGTTTTGAAAAAAAGGAATGAGTATAAAAAAATTTAAAGATCCAAATATATTTCAAAATTGGAGCAAAATTTTGAATTCTACTGATTTTATGAAAATTAAAAAAAATGGAATTCTGAAAAAATGAAAAATATAATTTATAAAAAAAGAAAAAGAAAATAAACTTGGACAAGAAAATATAAAAAGAAGGATAAAAATAACAGAAACAGAATAGATAAAAAACGAAAACGGGCGGACCAAATTTTGGCGCCATGTGTGGAATTCTGACTATTTGCCGCCCTATGCGGTAAATAATGTTTTTTCAGATGAACGGGCAGGAAACAAACGGGCTTGCTTTCCTGGGCCGAAGCATGCGCGGCCCATGTATAAATTTCGAAACAAAACTATTTTTCTTTTCTAACAGATGGACCCACAATAATTTAGTACCACCTTGGATAGAACAAAAAAAATCGTTGGTGAATGGATATTTTTTTTTGGAGAAACGCACCTTGCTTTATTAGTAGGTATAGATTGCTATCGATGCCATTGAAAAAACTACAAGAAAAATGTAAAAAATCGGGAGAACAAGATTACCCTGCACAGTACCAAATCGATTCGCACTTCCCTCAACAACAACAAAAAACAAATCAATTCCCACCAAAGAAAGAGTAATGTCCCTTTTTATATGATTACAGATGCCATGATCTCGAATTTCAATTTTTGAATCCACGTTATGTTGAATTCGAATATATCTTTAGGTGAACTTGTGTTTATAATTGATGTAGTCGTACATTTTGACCTTCCATCATATATGAACATTTTACTCCACCATGTGAACATATATATTGTCGTCTACCATATGGACTAAATTTGAATCAATTTTCCTTATTTGAATATGATTATTATCAAGTTATACAATAATTTAAATATTATCTTGATAACAAAAAACATACATATAGCAGTAATCATATTTCACTATGAACTACATGTACCATACGCTCTCCAATTCAAATATTTGTATTCATTTTATGTTGAATTCAAATCATAGTACATTATTGGTCTAGGTAGCGAGATGTTTGGGATAATCTAAACCCTGTTTTCATACGTAAAATTTTTGGCTGAATTGGGACAAGTTTTGGTATAAGCCTCTTGCAAAACCGGAGATTCTCTCAACAAGCCTTGTGGTTCCGAGAGGGAACGTGTCACCTTTGTGTGCGAAACGATATATGTTGCCCCCCTGATTTTATTTACAGAGGCAACATAGAACTATATGAGTGCCCTATTAATTTTGGAATTATTTTGGGTTCATTTGGCCTTTTTATACATTAATTGAGTTTCTGGACTTTTAATGTGCATAATCTAAATATGAATTGCATGCACATGCTCCGATGCACCAAAGTGGGTTGAAAAATCACATGTGTGTCCTTGGTTGAATTTCTAGGTCCCATGGAAGAAATGAGAATGAAATTCAAACATCTGGGCGTCATGACTCGGCCGAGAACATCGAGAAACTTTGATTTTAAATTCATGTAAATCCAAAACTCGCCTGGAAATCATGAAACTTGGCATGGTGTCATGTCATGGCACTAACATGTTGTGGTAAAAAATTGGGCCGATTTGGAAGCTCGTGGTTCTAAGAGGGAACGTGCCACCTTTGAGTGTGAAATGATATACGCTGCCCCCCCCCCCTTGAGTTTCTTAACAAAGGCAACATAGAACTACATTAGTGCCCTGTTAAATTTTGGAATTATTCCGGGTTCGTTTGTCGTTTTTATACATTAATTGAGTTTCTGGTCATTTAATGTGCATAAGTCAAATTTGAACTACAATCACATGCTCTCGTGCACCATAGTTGGTTGAAAAATCACATTTGTGTCCTCGGGTGAATTTCTAGGTCCCATCCAAGAAATGAGAATAAAATTAAAACATCTGGGCATCGTGGCTCGGCCAAGAACATTGAGAAAGTTGGTTTTAAAATTCTTGTAAATCCAAAACACGTCTAAAAATCATGAAACTTTGCATGGATGTCATGTCATGGTACTACCATGTTGTGGTAAAAAAATTGCCGAATAGGAACAGATTTTGGTATAAGCTTTTGCAAACCGAAGCTTCTCTCAAGAAGGCTCGTGGTTCTGAGAGGGAACGTGCCACCTTTGAGTGTGAAACGATATACGTTGTCCCCCTTGAGTTTATTTACAAAGGCAACATAGAACTACATGAGTACCCTGTTAAATTTTGGAATTATTCCGGCTTCGTTTGGCCTTATTTACACATTAATTGAGTTTTTGGTCATTTAATGTGCATAATTCAAATTTGAACTACAAGCACATGCTCCCGTGCACCAAAGTTGGTTGAAAAATCACATTTTTGTCCTGGGGTGAATTTCTACTCCCTTCTTCCATCTATATAGGTCCTAATGCGTTTTTCGAGGCTAACTTTGACCAAACGTTAGAGCAATAATATATGACATGCAACTTACACAAAGCATACCTTCAATTTTGTATGTCAAAGGAGCTTCCAATAATATAATTTTCATATTATACATCTCATGTGCTATTAATCTTGTCAATACTCAAAGGCTGTCTTGAAAAACACATTAGGCCCTATATAGATGGAAGGAGGGAGTAGGTCCCATGCAAAAAATGAGAATAAAATTCAAACATCCGGGCATCATGGCTCGGTCGAGAACATTGAGAAACTTGGTTTTAAAATCATGAAACTTGGCATGGTGTCATGTCATGGTAGTACCATGCCGTGGTAAAAAAATTGGCCGAATAGGAACAAATTTTGGTATAAGCTTCTTGCAAATTGGAGCTTCTCTCAAGAAGGCTCATGGTTCTGGGAGGAAATGTATCACCTTTGTGTGCATAATTCAAATTTGAAATACAAGCACATGTTCCAGTGCACCAAAGTTGGTTGAAAAATCACATGTGTGTCCTCGGGTAAATTTCTAGGTTCCATGCAAGAAATGAGAATGAAATTCAAAATTCTGGGCGTCGTGGCTGGGTTGGAAACATTGAGAAACTTAGTTTTTTAATTCCTGTAAATCGAAAACATGCATGAAAATAATGAAACTTGGCTTGGTGCCATGACATGGCACCAACATGCTGAGGTAAATTTGCAGTCCGATTTGCGAAGGCGCACACATTAACAATCAACAAAGTCATTTTGGAACAAGTGCTGTCACGTTACAATCGGAAACACAAGTATTATTGAAACCGTGGGCGTTCTACTTACTAGTACCATTTATGTGCCGCCACGCGTCCCCATTTTTTATTAGCTAGGAGGCGCCGTGTAGGGTAGCTATTTGAGTACGAGAGGCGTGCGATCAAACCCCTGCGCGTGCTTATTGGGAGGAGAGCCCTTTGACCTCCATCTGCCGTCCACCTCTCTCCCAAGGTCTCCATTAATGGCGCCCGAGCTTCTGTTTAATGGCGTGGCTATGTCTCACTCGACCGAGATTTAAGAGAGAAAAAGAAAATCTGAAAGCACAGATCTTGATGTAAGATCCGACGGACCTATATAGCATCTACTGCGACTTATAGCAATACTAATGAATATATGAGGACAATTAATTTTTTTTGTTGATCAAAGAAGGGCTTGCCCCTTCCAATTTTCATTACTGAAAACCACCACAATTCACAAGAAGTTCAACACAACTCCAGCCTAACACAAAGGACTAAAAGCTACTAGATTGAAATCGCAACATCCCAAGAGGCCAACAAAGGCCAAACATCCGTGCTAGAACCCAACATTTCACAACTGACGACACAATCCACATCCTAAACCGATTATTACATCAAAAGAAACCAGGAAACTAGTCTCCACGGCGAGCGGCGATGAGCTCTTTCGTGTCCTCAAGACACTGCTTGAGAACATCCACGGATTCCTCCACCAGCCTTTGGCGCTTGTTGTGGAGCATGTCATTCTCGTCCATAAGTTTCTTGACGATGACGCCAGTCCTCTTCAACAAGGCACTGGTCTCCTCCTGCTGGTCTGCACTTCGGACGATCTTCTCCCTCAGCAGGTCGCGCTCGGCCCGGAGCCTCTCATTGCCCTCCCTTAGTTGCCGGATGACGCTGGTAGCCTGTTCAAACGAGGCTTTCATGTTGTCCTACAACCACGCCTAGCCGGAGATCTGATCCATCTGGCTATGGATGATCGCATGCATGCGCCTGTAACAGTCGTCGCCTGCCCGCGAGAAATTTTCCCAGGCCGCCGTGGCGCGGTGAGACATCTCTGCTGCTTCCGCGATGCGGCCGGACTAGTCTGCTGCATGGACGGTGCGGCAGGACCTCTGTGCTGCTTCAGTGGCGTGGCGGGACCTCTGTGCTGCTACTTCCGCGAGGCGGGAGATGTCGGTTGCTCTCGCAGCGAGGCGGGACATCTCTCGTGCTTCCGTTTCCATGCTCGCCTCTCCCTGGTGGCAATCTCTCGACCCAAAACTCACGCTGGCCATGGCAGACGCAAGGGAAGGATGCTGAATGACTTGTTTGTTTTTGTGGATGAGGAGTTGAGGAGGAATGTTCAGTCATCTTGGCATACTAGTATTTATAAATGAGTACTAATACGCTCCTAAGTGGGAAACCATTTAGGTTGTGATCGGTGTGAACAGGTTTGCAATTCAATATAGCATGGAGTAATTTGGAAGTGACGAGACGCAAGCTCAAAATTTATTGACGGTTCTAGTTTCGAAGTGCGGCACTATTCCCAGATGGATTACTTCTTTTTCTACTCCCTCCTTTCAGGTTTTATAGGGCTTATCTCAAAATTTTAGTTTTTCCATTTTATAAGGATCAATTTGGTTGTTCCCCAATACATGTTCAAAACCCAAGGTGCATTAAATCATTGCATGCAAGTATTAAGATAAAATTGACCAATGCATGTACTTTATGCATGCATGCATTGCAATTAATGCATTGATAAACAAATTTTTTTGAGAAAAACAAGAGCATTAATTAGGTGCTTTTGCAAACTACCAAAAATATTCCACCACTCACCATCTTGGTTGGTGAGATTTTTGAATTAAGCCCTATAAACCAGAAAGGAGGGAGTTCTACTGTGTACGTGCAATAACTGGCACCATCGTATACATATCTTACGGTTAATGGGGCGTTTGGTAGGAATAGCCGCGTGGCGAGCTCTTGGCTAGTATTTTTTCAGACGCATTAAACCTATCTCTCGGGACTTCTCGCACGCACCATCGTGCCACCCACAAAAACTTATACTCTGAGTTTAGTAGTATGTTATACAGGAAGAGAAGAGGTGCATGCATGCACTCGTCCTCTCACACACGTGTCTGTTTTTTCTCGAAAAGGAGGATGATGACCCCCGGCCTCTGCATCTGGGAGTCACACACACAAATTATTGAAATATATCGAATGTAGTGCTTTCATGTGTCGCGTCAACTCGTACATCAACGAGAAGTTTGATTATCCTCTCCCTTGCAGACTTAATTGCACCTGCCTTTGGCTGTATGACAGGTTGGCCACACACCTGTAGGGCCCACCTGTCATACACGCAAAGGCAGGAGCGTCCCTCCCTCGCCCATGAGCGTAGTGGCTGGCAAGACTAGGAGAAGCTTTCGCTACACGCTCTCCCTCCCGCACGCGATGGACATGCAGCAGTTCAATCGGTGTCAGATGGCCATAAGCGTACTGTAGTACTCCTCCAGTGTAGTAGTATTCCATCATTGTTCGACTTCCTGAAGGGGCGAAGAGCCAAGCGCAGCCCGGACGCTCGTGTGGCAGTTTCATGTGTAGAGTAGTCTAGGATAGCGTGTACCGTGCCTATAAGCTTAAAATCGTTGGGGTCGGCTCCATGCTATGTGGCCGTCTCGAAGTTTAAAAAAAATTAAAATAGTCTTCTGGCCCTACCCGAAAACTGTCGCGCGTACTGCCCGGGAAAAGCCCCGCCCTCAACTTTTAACTATGCGAAAATAGTTCGAGCTTGTTCATTCTATATAAATACAGTACTTAATGTATGTTTATTCACCCGTGGGGTTGTTCAATGAATGGAGGGGCGGGGAGCACAGGTGAACAATACTGTAGTACTACTAGTAGTAAGTAGGAGTGGTACAATAGTCACCTTAAATAGGGAGTTTCTTTTCTTTAATGCCATGTACACAAACTGAAACGCTTGTTGTGGAGACAAAAAAGATAATCACTCCACTATATATGGACACATGGGCCTGAGCGCTTGCTTTACTAGGGTTGCTCTCTTCATTCTCTCGTCCTCTCTAGATATAAACAAGATAGCGGTAGCGACATTTTCTCTCTGCTCACCGCTGGTCATAGATCCGGCCGGATCCCTTCGGCCGGTGTGTGTAGAGGACTAAAAGGTGCATCGTTCACGCGATCATCGCCGCCGAGGGAGGAAACCCACAGCTGCTGGAGGGGCCCGATCCTCTGCCCGTGCCGTTCTCTCCGACACATGGCCGGCTCGGGAGGTCCTCCGACCCTTCTTCCTCCCTGTCGTATTCTCCACAGATCCGACCTGCCGCCGCCGACATCCCGGCGACCCTCGGGTATAAGTTCTTCGAAAGCGGCCTTGCTCTACTGCCCCAGCTCCCCACGTGTCTGCATGTGCATCTTTTTTTACTCCCATCAGCTCTTCCAAAGCCACCTAAATTTTTAGTATTATTCACTGTTAAAGATATCTTCCGATATGCCGATAAATCAGCCGATTTATCGCTTACCGCTGTCAGGCCGATAAGATAAATCGGCCGATAAATCAGATGATATGGTGATAAATCGTCCGATATGATGATAAACTGGCCGATTTACCTCTTATCATGGGTCAACCGATAAGTTCCTGATAAGCGATATCCCCAACACTGGTATTATTAGAGGTAAAGCTACTTCATGCATTCGAATCTAGGGCTTTGTTCAAACAACGAAGAAAGGGGGGAAAGTTGTAGCATGAATCTAGGACTTGATTCAAAGAGGAAATAATATGGTGAAAGTAGTAGAGACCGGATACCCAACCGGTCTCTTGGTTGAAAAGGGAAATAATGGGAAAACGCAGTACAAACTGGATAAGGAACATATCTATTATTGGTTGAAAAAGGGATAGAAAGTGGCGGCTGGTGGACAAGTCAACAGAGTATGTCCAGGATTAGATTTGCTGCCATCTGTAGGATCGAAAGTATGTCTAGAGGGGGGGGTGATTAGACTACTTGACCAATTAAAAATCTATCATTTTCCCAATTTTAGTCTTTGGCAGATTTTGGCTATCTTAGCACAAGTCAAGCAATCTTAACACAATTCAAGCAAGCATGCAAAGAGTCTATGAGCAGCGGAAAGTAAAGCATGCAACTTGCAAGAATGTAAAGGGAAGGGTTTGGAGAATTCAAACACAATTGGAGACACGGATGTTTTTGTCGTGGTTTCGATAGGTGGTGCTATCGCACATCCACGTTGATGGAGACTTCAACCCACGAAGGGTAACGGTTGCGCGAGTACACGGAGGGCTCCACCCACGAAGGGTCCACGAAGAAGCAACCTTGTCTATCCCATCATGGCCATCGCCCACAAAGGACTTGCCTCACTAGTGGTAGATCTTCACGAAGTAGGCGATCTCCTTGCCCTTACAAACTCCTTGGTTCAACTCCACAATCTTGTCGGAGGCTCCCAAGTGACACCTAGTCAGTCTAGGAGACACCACTCTCCAAGAAGTAACAAATGGTGTGTTGATGATGAACTCCTTGCTCTTGTGCTTCAAATGATATTCTCCCCAATAGTCAACTCTCTCTCACAGGATATGGATTTGGTGGAAAGAAGATTTGAGTGGAAAGCAACTTGGGGAAGGCTAGAGATCAAGATTCATATGGTGGGAATGGAATATCTTGGCCTCAACACATGAGTAGGTGGTTCTCTCCCAGAAAATGTGTATTGGAAGTGTAGGTATGCACTGATGGCTCTCTCCTTGAATGAAGAGTGGGTGGAGGGGTATATATAGCGTCCACACAAAAACTAACCGTTACACACAATTTACCAATCTCGGTGAGACCGAATTGAGAAACTCGGTCGGACTGATTTAGCAAACCTAGTGACCATTAGGATTTTCGGTGGGACTGAGATGCAACTCGGTAGGACCGATATGGTTAGGGTTAGGGCATAACGTAATCTCGGTGTGACCGATTACACAAACTCGGTGGGACCGATTTTGGTAATAAGCTAATCCAGAGAGTTGGTCAGGTAAACTCGGTGGGACCGATTTGCTCATTTCGGTGGGACCGAAATTTTACAAAAGGTAAACAGAGAGTTTACATTGCAATCTCGGTGGGACTGATCGCTCATCTCGGTAGGACCGAAACATTACGAAGGGAAACAGAGAGATTACAACCCCATCTCGGTGTGACCGAGATCCCTATCAGTGAGACTGATTTGCCTAGGGTTTGTGGCAGTGGCTATGACATCTGAACTCGGTGGCGCTAGATAGAAAGAATCGGTGGGGCTGAGTTTGACTTTTGGTTTAGGTCATATGTGGATGTGGGAAGGTAGTTGAGGGTTTTGGAGCATATCACTAAGCACTATGAAGCAAGAATCTCATCAAGCAACACCTCACCCCTCCTTGATAGTATTGGATTTTCCTATAGACTCAATGTTATCTTGGATCACTAAAATACAAAATGTAGAGTCTTGAGCTTTGAGCTTGAACCAATCTTTTTGTCCTTAGTATTTTGAGGGGTCCACTTTCCTCATCCATGCCATGCCATTCATTGAGCTTTTCCTGAAATATTAATCTTGGAATAATGTTAGCTCAATGAGCTATATGTTGTTAGGAATTACCAAAACCACCCAGGGATAGTTGCACTTTCAATCTCCCCTTAGCGGTCCTGAGGGGCCTCAAGACCAGGACGTTCAAGAAGAAGCTGGAGGCCTGCAGCAGAGGTTGGTACGACGAGCTTCAGTCCGTGTTGTGGTCCATCCGCACAACCGCGACCAAGCCGACTGGAGAGACCCCGTTCTTCCTGGTCTACGGAGCCGAAGCGGTCCTCCCTCACGAGGTCAGACATTGCTCCACACGGGTCCTGGCGTTTGACGAGGCGCAGCAGGACGCCATGCGGGGGATGGACCTCGTGCTGGGGGAGGAACGTCACCGAGAAGCCGCGCTGCGAGCGGCGAGGTACCAAAAAGCACTGCGACGATATCACTGCCGCAACATCCGCCTCAGAACTCTCGAGGTAGGAGATCTCGTGCTCAGGCGGGTTCTCTCCAAGGAGGGGCTGCACAAGCTCTCTCCCATGTGGGAGGGCCCGTTCAAGGTTGTTCATGTTTCCAGGCCCGGCTCCGCGTGCTTGGAGACTCGGGAGGGGTTGCCGGTCCAGAACGCATGGAACATCCAGCACCTCCGGAGGTTCTACCCCTAAAAAGGCCCAGAGCCTGTGAAGAAGGCGAATGCATGTGAAGATTATTGTTTTTGGAAAAGTCCCAGAGCCTGTGAAGAAGGCGAATGCCTATGAAGATTATCCTTTTTGGAAAAGGCCCAGTGCCTGTGAAGAAGGGGAATGCCTGTGAAGATTATCCTTTTTGGAAAAGGCCCAGAGCCTGTGAAGATTATCCTTTTTGGAAAAGGCCCAGAGCCTGTGAAGAAGGCGAATGCCTGTGAAGATTATCCTTTTTGGAAAAGGCCCAGAGCCTGTGAAGAAGGCGAATGCCTGTGAAGATTATCCTTTTTGGAAAAGGCCCAGAGCCTGTGAAGAAGGCGAATGCCTGTGAAGATTATCCTTTTTGGAAAAGGCCCAGAGCCTGTGAAGAAGGAGAATGCCTGTGAAGCTGTCGCGTTTTGGAAAAGGCCCAGAGCCTGTGAAGAAGGCGAATGCCTGTGAAGCTGTCGCGTTTTGGAAAGGGCCCGGAGCCTGTGAAGAGGGCAAATGCCCGTGAAGCCTGCTTCCCCCAAGAAAGGCCCGGAGCCTGTGAAGAAGGTCAACGCCTATGAAGCTCGCCGCCCGTGACACTCTCACGTAATAATGAGTTGGGGCTGTACACGCCCCAGAATCTCAGGAGCGCCGGCCTCAGGCCCTGGGGCTCCCTCCCACGCCTAGTGGCAGCACTTAGCTCCGCGCTGGTGAGAAGACGTTGAAGACTAGATTAGGTGCCGAACGCGGCTTTTTCATTTGCTTTCCCCAGTTGGCTTGTTCATTCTCATTTGAAGTTTTATTGAAGCTGTTGCCGTCTTTGGCTTGTGGTTCTTCGACTTTTCACTCTCCTGCCTTGATTTCTCTGATGCAAGGCCTCGCGAGGGGGGAAGCCGAGCGCCCTCGCGAGTGTTCCTGTCCTAGTCGTTCAAAGGTTTCGCGACCTGGGTCCATTACAGGAGCACCCCTCCACTCCGTGCCCCACGGGCACCGCGACACAAACACAGGGCCTGGGTCAATCGCCCCCACGACTGGGGCCGGGAACTATCCACGAGCAGGCACGTAGCCGGAAGGCACGATAACTGAAGCAAAGCGATGATTAACAGCAATAACCCAAACACGGCCCCGCGGGGCTCCACGCTACTGTATTTTTACGTAGGAAAAAGGAAAAGAAAGAACAAATCAGGCACAGCTCGCCTCACACCGGCCTGCAGGGAAGACTCGAGCTGCCTCCGGGGCTTAGGCAGACTCCCTCTCGCGCTTCACCAAGGCGCGACGACGGGCAGACACGCTACCACCTCCCAAGCAGGTACAACGGCGTGGAGGCTGACCGCGGCCACCGCTAGAAGAGTCGCCGCCTGAAGAAGAACCGCTGAAGCTTGGGGAACCCTGTGCGCCGCCAATCACGCGAGCGCTGTCCTCTCCGTCATCGCCGGGGCTGGGTTCCCGGCCGCGGTCGTCGTCCTCAGGGCAGCACCCTGCGCGGCGACCATCTTCCCCAAACACCCTCACGTAGAGGGTGGCATCGCCGTCAAACTTGAAGTGCAGGGTGCACCAACGGCTCAGGCCATGCGCGCGGGGAAACGTCTGCCAACCGCGGGTCAAGGCCAGGCTCCCGGCTGCGGAGACCTCCAGTGAAGCCCATGAGGCTCGGCTGCAATAGCCGTCTGCCTGAAGCCAGAGGCCGCCCGGGGCGCCGCCCGGGAGCTCGCCGAGGAGGAAGCGAGGAAGTTGAAGCCGGGTGCTAGTCGGCTCCGCCGACCACACAACGAACTCCGGCAGCACCTCTGCAGCGCGAAAGCGCGGCCTAGGGGAATGCGTGACCGAAGCGCGCCCCCCGGCCGTAGCAGTCCGCCCGTCACCGTGCTGGAAATCGTCTCCACGGCCGCGGGGAACTGCCATGGTGGCCACAGGATGTTTGCGAGGGCGCCCTCGGCCGCGCTTGGGCGGGGGAGAGGCAGGCTCAACCTGCCGAGTCTTCCCCTTCTCTGCGGCTGAGTACCTCCTCGACGGGGCCATGAAGAAGAAGGAGAAGCAAGGGGGGATGAACTGGAAGGGTGCGCGCTGATCCGTACTTATAGCCGGCGAGGGCCAACCGTCGGCCCCCACGATTGCAGGTAATCATGACCCGCTTTGCATGCAGGGACTTGTCCAATCCGTGCAGTTGCCGAGGCGCCGTGGGGAAGTGGAGACGCCCACGTCCAATCAACCGCCTCGTGGCGCCCAAGGCCACAGCTTGTTAGGGCCCGCGGCGCTTCGCCCTTGCCCTTTCGCCTCCCTGCACGGCCAAGTCCGGGCGCGCCTTGGGCCCGGGGGCTACTGTCGGCGTTCTGGGAACAGGGGTCCCCAGACTTGCCTGCCTGCGGCCTGCGGCGTGGCTCAAAAAGGGGGCCCAGCATGGCCCATCTTCATCCACACAGACCCAAGACCCTCGCGAGGGGCCAAGCCTCATGGGACGGATGACACGCAGCTTCCTCAGGCACGGCCTCATCAGGCTGGCTCACGAGGAGGCGGAGAGATCAAGGCGGGGTACCTCACGAGGTGCCCGTGACGCAAGCCATGACGACCAAGGGTGCCAGGCGGGCGCCAGCCCGCGCAGTGTCCTCCTTTCCTCTTTGGTGCAAAGGGAGCAAGCGTTGGCGAGAGCATCAAGCAAAGGCACCCGTTTTGGTAAAACAAGACCAAGACCAGTCCAACGGCAGGGAGGAAGTCATTGTGGAGCCCAAGCCAGCGTCACCACCAGAGCCTTTGGCAGGCAAGGACCAACTTTAGTCAGGATAAGTGTACCAGATGTTCCCCTTCAAAATGGCCAATTGTTGGCGCCCTTCCCGCTCAATATTTGGGAAGAGGCCCAGGGCCTTTGCCTATAAATAGGACTAGCCACCCACAGGGTAGAGGGATCGAAATCGGAGAGAGAATCGAGAAGAGAGAGAGAGAGAGAGAGAGAGAAGGGCCTCAGCCAAGAACAGACCCTCGCGAGGCTGTTCTTCCTTGTATTGCTCATCATCGTCAGCCCAAGAGGCAATCCACCACACCACACACTGGAGTAGGGTATTACACCACAACGGTGGCCCGAACCAGTATAAACCATTTGTCTCTTGTGTTGTTCTTTCCATAGCTTAGATCTTAGCGAGGCGGAGGGGTGCAGGTAGGTAGAAGGCGAAATCTCCATGCGCACCCCAGTGTTCGAACCTCAAGGGTCTACCAGAACCGCGAAATCCGACATTCACAAAGTCCTGAACTCGGTCACATCAATTTTCAATTCTCGGTCAGACCAAGAATCACATGTGCAATGGCCTGAGCCGAATCGGTGGTGCCGAGTTCCACAACTCGGTTGGTCCGAGATGGTTTCGGCGGAAACCTAACCCTAAATTTTCAAATCATCTCTAATCTACGGAGAGTTTTTGTCATACCCTAGCTAGATTATGCATTAGAGTGTGCATCATGTTTACATTCATCAGAAATTGAAATGGGGAAAGCAGAACCCCCAGCACCCCCCCTGAAATCAATTAGGGTTTACTAAAAATAAATTCAATGAACCTGAAATGCCCTTCAAATATGTTCACCCTCTTTGCCTTGGGTTAGAACCCTTGGGAAAAATGGTGCATATAATTTTAGGTCAACAAAAGGGGCATTGACTTAATTCATAAATATTTGAATTTGGGCATTTAAATACTATTAAATAATTCAAATGCTCAAATAATGTTGGAACTATTTTTGGGACACTGAAATATTTCAGTAAGAGTCCATAAATATTTTCAGGATTTTATAAAATGATTTAGTATTTAAACTAAATCAAAACAGAATAACAAAAATAGAAAAACAGAATAAAATTAGAAGAGAGAGAGAGAGTAGGCCAGTGGGCCACTTACCTGGCCCAGCGCCAGGCCACCAGCGGCCCAGCCCACCAGGCCGTTGCCAGTCGTCCCCTAGCTCCTGCCAGGAGGACGAAGGGCGTGTGCCCGCGGTGCGCCAGCACGCGTGCGGCCACCGACGGCCACCTCCTGCTTCGGCCGCCTCCCCGACGTCGCTATGGACGCCACGCACCCCCCTGGCCCTCTCATTCCCCCTCCCCGTGCTCATCCCCTCCTCTGCTGTCTCTCCCGTGCAACCGCCATGAGCCCGAGAGCGCCAACGAGAACCACCACGGCCACCGCCTCCCCCTCACTTCCCTGACCAGCTTAGAGGCTCCGCCTCGACCCCGTCTTCCTCCTCACCGAACCACGCCCCGCCGGAAGCCCTGCATCGCCGAATTCAAGCTCTTCTTCAAGCTTCGGCACCGACGATCGCCGCCGTCGATTCGCTTGCTCCAGTGCCTCCCCGAGCTTGCCGAGGCCACCGCTGCACCCGCTGTGAGCTCCTGTGTCGTTTCCCCCTCTCCCCTGGCTCGTTTTCTTCCTCTAACACCGATGCCCGTCGGAACCGAGAGCTCTTCGCCGCCGGCCATGCCGCCACCGTGACCACAGCCGTGCAAGCTCGCAACCGAGCGCGCCATCGTGCTCAGCACGTTCCCAGGAGTCGACCGCGACCACCCGCGACTCCTGCCGTTCCCTACAACGCTGATCCGCTCAACTCCCGAACTCCGGCCGCCGCGCAAGTTGTCGCCGCCGTCGTTTTAGGCCACTAGGGCTGCTGCTGTGTGCACAGATGGATGCGGGCGAGTCCCAGCTCCGCGTAGATGCCCTCCGCTGGCCATTTGGTCGCCGGAGGAGGATTTCCGAGCCTCTCCGCCGTCTCTGGCCTTGCCGGCGACGAGCCGGGGTCAACTCCGGCGTGTTTTGACCCCGGGTCGGCTGGGTTGACCCCCCCCCCCCCCTGACTCACTGACGTGTGGGCCCAGGCGCCTGCTTAATTACTGTTAGTTAATTAGAGTTAATAAAAATTAGCTAATTAGTGAGCCACTGACATGCGGGCCCCGCCCAGCTAACCAAGTTAGTTAGGGTTAACTAACTTAGTTAGTTGATTGTGTCACTGACCAGTGGACCCCACTGGTCAGGTTTGACCTGGAGGCGCCAGTTGACCTGCTGACATCAGGGTGATGTCATGCTGACGCAATAACTCTTTTTCTGGATTTAATTTTATATAGAAAATTCCAGAAAATTGCCTAAACTTCAAAAATTCATAGAAATTCAACCATAACTCCAAATGAGACAAATTATATATGAAAAATTATCAGAAAAATTCAAGGAATCCATCTGTACCATTTTCATGCATGTTTGAACAATGCTTGTCCTCTGTTTTGGACAAAACAAATAAAGGGCATTTAAATAATCATATATGGGGTTGGAATTTGAATCTTGTACTCAAACCAACTCCATTTAAATCATAGCTAGTTGCATAAGCTCAAGACACATCCATATTGCCATGTCATAGCATGCATCATATTGTTGCATATCGTCATGTGTTGATTGTGCTCGGTTGTGTTCTTCGTGGTAGGTTCTGCCTCCGAGGATATTCACGAGTATCCAACTGAAGGGCAGTATCCCGTTACCACTCCATCAGGCAAGCAACCATTGATCATTCCGATACAACCCATGTTCTCGCTCCTGCTCTTGTTTACTGCATTAAGACAACACGATTCAAACTGCTGTGTGCTACGGTAGTTGAACCCTTATCCTCTGCATGACCTGTCATTGCCACAGTAACTAGATGAAACCCACTAGCATGTGTAGGAGTTGATTGAGCCATGTTTTGTGATTCCTACCTTGCTATGCCTGCTATGCTTAGAGTTGTGTCAGGTCTGGTTCATCTGGGGGATGGGCTAGAGTGAAATGCTTGTGCCAGTAATATGTGGGATGTGTTGAACATGTTTTGGTAAAGGTATCGATGAGAGGCCATGTAGGAGTACATGGTGGGTTGTTTCATTGAAGCCGTCCCTAAGAACTGAGTTCTATATGCGTGAATTAAGATTCAGCTACTACCACACATTGGGCCCTGAAATATGACCCCGCTCGACTTACCGACCCCTCTCGCCTCAGTCCAGGAGTTGCAACTAGTTTCTGGTGTTTGTAGGATATGTGTTGGCGGCCGTGCGTAGCGCTGACCCTAGGGGTGGGCTATGTTGCGGTAGATACACCGTGGCACGGTGTACCGAGTCACCCGTTTGGTGTCTCGGGAACCCTGTTCACATCGTTCGGGGCCGTTGAGGACACCCCGGCCGGATTTCCTTGCGGATGGAACCTGAATAGGCGATGACCCTGGACTAGAGACTTGTGAGGTTAGTCAGGTCGTGGTCTACACCCACGTCGGTTTTCGCTTGAAGTCTGCCGAGCACATTTCGTGTGCAAACGCTAAGTGGTGGAAACATGTGTGACGAAGTACACCCCTGCAGGGTATAAAACTATTCGAATAGCCGTGTCCGCGGTAAAGGACTACTTGGTTGCATATACAGTTCATAGACAAGTTAATGGATACTACTAAAAGACTCAAGATAAGTGTGAGTACCGAGGATGGCCCCCTCGCAGGATACGAGGGAGGATCCACGGTGGAGTATTGTGATGGTGAGTAGTGGACTCGTGTGCGAAAACTATTTTGCTAAAAGATTCCGTAGGATAGCTTAGCCAAGAGTCAAAGCTGGCTTGCTGCATAAACCCCACCACCTTCTTGAGAATGAGCATGTACAGTAGGTTCTGATGTAAGACTTGCTGAGTACCTTTGTACTCATGTTTGCTTATTTATTGTTTTCAGACGACAACACTGCCCCCTCCGATGGGTTTTACGTAGACCTTGACGTCGACGAGTGACTAGCCACCCAGGTGGTGATCCAGGCCATGGAGGGCCCTATGTAGATAGACAGGCTTCGAGAAGCCTTCTTTCTTTCTAGAGTCTGTACTCAGACTAGTTGCTTCCGCATGTGCTTGTATGACTGTATGACTTGAGTGTCGGGTCATGTGACCCCTACCTGTATGGATATGTTATGTATGGCTCCCTAGAGCCTTTAAATAAAGTACCTGAGTTGTAGAGTTTTGTTGTGATGCCATGTTGTATGTACTCATATCGAGCATATTGTATGTATGATTGAAATGCTTGGTATGAGTGGGATCCGACAATCTAGTTGTTTGTCCTTCGCAGCCTTTCTTATGGGGAAATGTAGTCTAGTGCTCCTCGAGCCATAGTAGTCCGCTACAGCCCGGTTCACCGGAGTCCTGCTAGCCCAGCACTACTGTTCAGGACACTTGACTGGCCGGCATGTGTTTCACTTCGTCCCTATGTCTGTCCCTTCGGGGAAATGTCACGCAGTGATCTCCGGAGTCCTGTCTAGCCTGCTACAGCCCGGGATCCCCCGGAGTCCTGTTAGCCCAGTGCTACAGCCCGGAATCACTCGTTGATGACCGACATGTTCGTTGTGATTCATGTATGCCTGTCTCCATAGGTCTGTGCCGCTTTGGGTTCACGACTAGCCATGTCGGCCCGGGTTCTCGGTCATATGGATGCTAGCGACATTGTCATATACGCGAGCCAAAAGGCGCAAACGGTCCCGGGCCATGGTAAGGCGACACCCGTGGGATACCGTGCGTGAGGCCGCAAAGTGATATGAGGTGTTACCGGCTAGATCGATGTGGCTTAGAATCGGGGTCCTGACAGCGTTGGTATCAGAGCCGGACTGCCTGTAGGTTCGTTCAGCCAAACTGGTCGATGTCAAGTCTAGAAATGCTTTAGTTATATGTAAGGGAATTGATTGTGGGAGGGAACGTAAGGTTCTTTAACTCCTTTAACCTATGCTTCTGATCTGAGTCATTCTCTTCTCATTCAACGTGGGTTAAGGACTAGGCTCTCTTCTTCTATCAGGTTCACGTGTTACTAATCCGTAGTAGCTCATAGGATTATTGCTACGAGTTTCAGTCCAGTTTCTACTATTTTAGTACGTTGCTATTTGAATTAGAACCTTGATATGATGCTGTTGAGCGGTATTGTGAACTGTTGTGGATGTCTCAAATCTTTTTCTGAGCATTTACAGCCGTTATGCTGCCCAATTTTCCCTAGGAATTCTGATGTCTTTGTCTTGTGGTTGTGCTTTCAGATGGCCAACTAGTCTCAAAATCAAGTGGTTCGCCTGACCAGGTGCCTCGACGTGCCCGGTCATACTGCTATGTTGGTCCGGGTCATGATCGAGACAGGATACCGTTGGTATCCCGAATACACTCTTGAAGAGCAGTTCCGCGACTTTAATCATAGCCAGTATTTATGCACCGTCAGGATATTTCCTTCCTATCCTGGATCTACCGAGCCCCTTCACTGTTCCTATGGACTCGGAGTTACCATTGAGATGGCTGTGCAGGATGCTGCCTATTCCATGATGACCATCTTGCGAGTCCAGACTGGCCTGCTTCGGAACACTGACTTCCGTTACATGCCAGCTTCACTTCCGGGAGCGCAGGGGTATCTTCAGGCTATCTATGCTGACTCCACTCAGGAGGACTCATTAACTCGTACCACCGCTGAGATGCTCGAAGATAAGGACCGAGAGAATCGGGCCTTGAGGCTGGAGCTCTTTAATACCCGTGCTGATCATTGGGCCACATTGACTCGGTTTGCACCCGCGGTGCAAGCGGGATGTATGGATACCAGGGATCTGTATCCTGTGAGAGCAGCTCTGCCAGACATGGTGGATTGGCGTGATGTGGGAGGCATCACCCCACCCCTTGGTCCCCGCAGGCCACCGTTTGTTGGTCCAAGACCTTATCCTAGCCCCTATGGTCCACAGGCTCCTCAGGACCGTCTGTTTCCGGATGATCACGTTGAACTTCCAGGCTATGGAGGTGACTTCTATGAGGACTACTACGGAGCTATCTGAGTTAGTAGTAGTACCACTAGTATTGTAGTAGTTGTATCTCCACTGTCCTGTGTGACTTGTGGAATACGACTTGGTGTGTAATCGATTTCGGAGGTGTAGACAAATAATGTATAGGGACTCGGAATGCCTCCGATGAGATGTAACGTCTACCTTCATAGTTGTACTGTAGCATGGGCTTGTACTAAACTATGTATGACGAGTATGACCGTTGGTGTATATATGGCAGTTTTATATTACCATGGCATACGAATGAGCATCTCTGCATTCCGCGTTATCCTTTACATTCTGCACTTCCCTGTTAAGTTTGAGCCATCCTTGTCTAAACCGTTGTCTTGTTTTCCTCCTAGGATGGTCAACACCCGCGGCAACCCTGCTGCCCCGGAGCAGGGGGAAGCCAATGCAGCTAGAGGTGAAAATTTGCCTCATCCGCCTTCCCTGGCCGAAGTGATGCTGGAGGCGGAAAGGAACAAGCGTGAGACCAACCGCCTACTGGAGCGGATTGAGCAGAACACTACACGCCACCCACGAAATGACTTGGTGTCAATCAACGACTTTATCAAGCTGTACCCACCAAAGTTTAACCATTCCGTCGAGCCCCTCGACACGGATGATTGGCTTCGCAGCATCACCCACAAGCTACGTTCTGCCAACGTAGCTGAAGCCGACAAGGTTACCTATGCTGCTTATCATCTTGAGGGCCCCGCTAGCCATTGGTGGGAAAACTACGAAGCTATGCGCCCGGTCGGCCAAATCACTACCTGGGCTGAGTTCAGCGAGGCTTTCCGTGAGCATCACATTCCGGAAGGTCTCATGGATCGCAAGAGGGAGGAGTTCTGCAACTTCACCCAAGGAAGGCTGACTGTGGATGCATATAGCCAAGAATTTGGGAACCTGGCACGCTATGCTCCTGAAGAGGTTTCTACTGATGCCAAGAAGCAGGCAAGGTTCCGTAAGGGACTTAGCCCTGAGCTTCGCCGCGATCTCCGTCTGCATGAGTGCACATCCTTCCAGAAGCTGGTCAATAAAGCTATCAGTGCTGAGACAGGCCAGACTGATTATGACGCTTCACGCAAGCACTCCCGTGATTTTGGGTCTTCATCCGGCTCTGGAGCTCAGAAGCGCCGGGTGTGGATTCCAAGCACCGCACTGCCACCCAGATTCACCCCGAGGCCATCCTTTGAGGCGCCTCGTCCCAACCAGCAATTTGCACCGCCCAAGCCCTATGGTGGCCCCGCTGCTAATGTTGCTCCACGCCCCACTGTGGTAACATGCTTCAAGTGTGGAGAACCGGGTCACTATAGTCGAGAGTGTCCCCAGAACAACCCCAATCAAGCTGGAAAGTCCGTTGTCCGTGGTAAGCCCGCGGGAAAGACTTTCTACGCCAAGCCGGCCACTACTGCACGTGGCCATGTCAACTATGTTTCAACCGAAGAGGCTCATGAGGATCCCAACGTCGTCCTTGGTACGCTCCTTGTTAACTGCCATCCGGCATCTGTTCTTTTCGATACTGGAGCATCTCATTCATTCATATTCGAGAATTATGCTCGGTTGCATAACACGACATTCTGTGACATGCCCACTTCCATGGTAATTCAAACTCCGGGTTCCAAGTGGCAAACTTCTAGGGTAAGCCATGGGAACGAAATTCTTGTCGATAGGCTTGTTTTCCTTGCATCTTTAATAGCTCTCAAGTCCTCCGACATAAACATCATCTTGGGTATGGACTGGATGTCGGCTCATTATGCCAAGATCGATTGTGCCACTAGAACCGTTCAACTTACTCATCCCTCGGGCAAGACAGTTAATGTCTTAACTCGAGTGGCCAAGCGCCAACTTTACTCTCTCAATGCCAACCCTCTTCCAGACCTTGAGGACGTTCCGGTAGTCCGAGACTTCCCGGATGTGTTTCCGGAAGAACTGCCAGGTGTTCCACCTGACCGGGATGTCGAGTTTGTGATAGACCTTGTTCCAGGAACCGTTCCAATTGCTAGAAGACCCTACAAGATGGCACCCTTAGAACTAGCCGAGCTTAAGAACCAACTTGATGAGTCCTTGAACAAAGGGTTCATCCGTCCTAGCTCCTCTCCTTGGGCTTGCCCCGTCCTCTTCGTCAAGAAGAAGGATGGAACGGATCGAATGGTTGTGGATTACCGACCTGTCAATCTGGTCACCATCAAGAACAAATACCCGCTTCCCAGGATCAACGACCTGTATGATCAGCTCGCTGGATCCTTAGTCTTCTCCAAGATGGATTTGAGGCTGGGCTACCATCAAATCAAAATCAGAAACGGGGACATTCCCAAAACGGCCTTTGTTACTCGTTATGGCCAATACGAGTACACCGTCATGTCCTTCGGTTTAACCAATGCCCCGGCCACTTTCTCCCGGTTAATGAACTCGGTTTTCATGGAGTACTTGGACAAATTCGTCGTAGTATACCTCGATGACATACTCATCTACTCCAAGAATGAAGAGGAACATGCCGAACATCTAAGGCTGGTATTAATGAAACTTCGAGAGCACCGCCTTTATGCCAAATTCTCCAAGTGTGAATTTTGGTTGTCAGAAGTGACCTATCTAGGCCATGTAATCTCTGGTAAGGGTATTGCTGTCAATCCCGAGCGAGTTCAAGCCGTCCTTGATTGGACTCCACCTGAAATGGTCAAGCAAGTTCGGAGTTTCCTTGGCCTAGCGAGCTATTGCCGCCGCTTCGTCGAGAATTTCTCCAAGGTTGCTAAACCTCTAACTGAACTCCTCAAGAAAGATAAAAAGTTCGACTGGACTCCACAGTGCGAGTTTAGTTTTCAGGAACTGAAAAGACGCCTGACATCTGCTCCCGTACTAGTACCACCAGATTTCTCCAAGGACTTTATTATCTATTGCGACGCCTCGCGACAAGGACTAGGTTGCATACTCATGCAAGATCGTCAGGTAATTGCCTATGCTTCACGGCAATTACACCCACATGAGGAAAATTATCCCACACATGATCTAGAGCTTGCAGCTGTAGTCCATGCACTCAAAACCTGGCGACATTACCTTCTCGGTAATCGTTGCGAGATCTTCACCGATCACCAAAGCTTGAAATATATCTTCACCCAACAAGATTTGAATCTCAGGCAAAGACGTTGGGTCGAGTTGATCTCGGATTATGACTTAGGAATAACTTACACCCCTGGCAAGGCCAATGTCATGGCCGATGCACTAAGTCGTAAGTCCTACTGTAACAACCTGATGTTACAACAAGGTCAACCACTTCTCCATGAGGAATTTCGCAAGCTTAATCTTCACATTGTTCCTCAAGGATTCTTGTCTACTCTGGTGGCGAAACCTACCCTTATGGATCAAATCATAGCTGCCCAAAAGCGTGATAAGGGCATATCCCGGATTAAGGAAAACATTGCTAGCGGAGTAGCTAAATGTTTTTCCATGGATGAGCAAGGTGCTGTTTTCTTTGAGAACCGCCTGGTGGTTCCCAAGAACCAACATCTACGCCAGATGATCCTTAAGGAAGCTCATGAATCCCCTCTCACCATTCATCCCGGTAGTACTAAAATGTATCAAGACCTACGCCAGAGGTTTTGGTGGACTCGTATGAAGAGAGAAATCGCTCAATACATTGCTAATTGCGACGTTTGTCGTCGTGTTAAAGCAGAGCATCAACGGCCTGCTGGCACCCTTCAACCTTTGGCTATTCCTGAATGGAAATGGGACAAAATCAGTATGGATTTCATCACTGGGTTTCCCAGGACCAAGAGGGGGAATAATGCCATCTTCGTCGTGATCGACCGTCTTTCCGAAGTAGCCCATTTTCTACCTGTTCGTGAGAGTATCACCGCTAGCCAGCTAGCTGACTTATACATCTCCCGAATAGTGCCTCTTCATGGTGTCCCATTGGAAATTAACTCAGACCGTGGAAGTCTCTTCACCTCTCGATTTTGGGAAAGTTTCCAAAATGCTATGGGAACTCACCTCTCCTTTAGCACCGCCTTCCATCCTCAATCAAGTGGTCAAGTAGAGCGAGTAAATCAAATTCTGGAAGATATGCTCCGAGCTTCTGTTATCTCGTTCGGAATGAGTTGGGAGAAATGCCTTCCATTCGCGGAGTTTGCTTATAACAATAGCTATCAAGCTAGTTTGGGCAAGGCTCCCTTCGAAGTTCTCTATGGACGAAAATGTCGAACGCCTCTTAACTGGTCAGAAACCGGGGAAAGACAACTCTTTGGCCCGGATATGATTCAGGAAGCAGAAGAGCAGGTTCGCGTTATTCGTGAGAAATTGAAAACAGCCCAATCTCGCCAAAAGAGTCAATACGATCGTAAGCATAAGCCTATGACATTTGAAATTGACGAGAAAGCTTACCTTCGGGTTACCCCGTTAAAGGGAACCCATCGCTTCGATATCAAAGGCAAATTGGCTCCTCGTTACATTGGACCCTTTCGCATTCTTGCCAAACGAGGAGAAGTTGCCTACCAATTGGAACTACCTCCGCATCTTTCCAGAGTTCACGATGTCTTCCACGTTTTGCAACTCAGGCGTTGCTTCGCGGATCCTATCCGTGGAGTGGACCACGAAACGCTTGATTTACAAGATAACCTTTCTTATCGGGAATACCCCGTTTGTATCCTTGATCAAGCCGAGCGTACCACTCGACGTCATAATATCAAGTTTCTCAAGGTTCAATGGTCACACCATTCCGAGGAAGAAGCCACTTGGGAAAGGGAGGATCGTCTTCGACTCGAGTACCCCGCCTTCTTCCCAGATGATCCTAAATCTCGGGACGAGATTCTATTGAGTGGGGGTGAGTTGTCACACCCTAGCTAGATTATGCATTAGAGTGTGCATCATGTTTACATTCATCAGAAATTGAAATGGGGAAAGCAGAACCCCCAGCACCCCCCCTGAAATCAACTAGGGTTTACTAAAAATAAATTCAATGAACCTGAAATGCCCTTCAAATATGTTCACCCTCTTTGCCTTGGGTTAGAACCCTTGGGAAAAATGGTGCATATAATTTTAGGTCAACAAAAGGGGCATTGACTTAATTCATAAATATTTGAATTTGAGCATTTAAATACTATTAAATAATTCAAATGCTCAAATAATGTTGGAACTATTTTTGGGCCACTGAAATATTTCAGTAAGAGTCCATAAATATTTTCAGGATTTTATAAAATGATTTAGTATTTAAACTAAATCAAAACAGAATAACAAAAATAGAAAAACAGAATAAAATTAGAAGAGAGAGAGAGAGTAGGCCAGTGGGCCACTTACCTGGCCCAGCGCCAGGCCACCAGCGGCCCAGCCCACCAGGCCGTTGCCAGTCGTCCCCTAGCTCCTGCCAGGAGGACGAAGGGCGTGTGCCCGCGGTGCGCGAGCACGCGCGCGGCCACCGACGGCCACCTCCTGCTTCGGCCGCCTCCCCGACGTCGCTATGGACGCCACGCACCCCCCTGGCCCTCTCATTCCCCCTCCCCGTGCTCATCCCCTCCTCTGCTCTCTCTCCCGCGCAACCGCCATGAGCCCGAGAGCGCCGACGAGAACCACCACGGCCACCGCCTCCCCCTCGCTTCCCTGACCAGCTTAGAGGCTCCGCCTCGACCCCGTCTTCCTCCTCACCGAACCACGCCCCGCCGGAAGCCCTGCATCGCCGAATTCAAGCTCTTCTTCAAGCTTTGGCACCGACGATCGCCGCCGTCGATTCGCTTGCTCCAGTGCCTCCCCGAGCTTGCCGAGGCCACCGCTGCACCTGCCGTGAGCTCCTGTGTCGTTTCCCCCTCTCCCCTGGCTCATTTTCTTCCTCTAACACCGATGCCCGTCGGAACCGAGAGCTCTTCGCCGCCGGCCATGCCGCCACCGTGACCATAGCCATGCAAGCTCGCAACCGAGCGCGCCATCGTGCTCAGCACGTTCCCAGGAGTCGACCGCGACCACCCGCGACTCCTGCCGTTCCCTACAACGCCGATCCGCTCAACTCCCGAACTCCGGCCGCCGCGCAAGTTGTCGCCGCCGTCGTTTTAGGCCACTAGGGCTGCTGCTGTGTGCACAGATGGATGCGGGCGAGTCCCAGCTCCGCGTAGATGCCCTCCGCTGGCCATTTGGTCGCCGGAGGAGGATTTCCGAGCCCCTCCGCCGTCTCTGGCCTTGCCGGCGACGAGCCGGGGTCAACTCCGGCGTGTTTTGACCCCGGGTCGGCTGGGTTGACCCCCCCTGACTCACTGACGTGTGGGCCCAGGTGCCTGCTTAATTACTGTTAGTTAATTAGAGTTAATAAAAATTAGCTAATTAGTGAGCCACTGACATGCGGGCCCCGCCCGGCTAACCAAGTTAGTTAGGGTTAACTAACTTAGTTAGTTGATTGTGTCACTGACCAGTGGACCCCACTGGTCAGGTTTGACCTGGAGGCGCCAGTTGACCTGCTGACATCAGGGTGATGTCATGCTGACGCAATAACTCTTTTTCTGGATTTAATTTTATATAGAAAATTCTAGAAAATTGCCTAAACTTCAAAAATTCATAGAAATTCAACCATAACTCCAAATGAGACAAATTATATATGAAAAATTATCAGAAAAATTCAAGGAATCCATCTGTACCATTTTCATGCATGTTTGAACAATGCTTGTCCTCTGTTTTGGACAAAACAAATAAAGGGCATTTAAATAATCATATATGGGGTTGGAATTTGAATCTTGTACTCAAACCAACTCCATTTAAATCATAGCTAGTTGCATAAGCTCAAGACACATCCATATTGCCATGTCATAGCATGCATCATATTGTTGCATATCGTCATGTGTTGATTGTGCTCGGTTGTGTTCTTCGTGGTAGGTTCTGCCTCCGAGGATATTCACGAGTATCCAACTGAAGGGCAGTATCCCGTTACCACTCCATCAGGCAAGCAACCATTGATCATTCCGATACAACCCATGTTCTCGCTCCTGCTCTTGTTTACTGCATTAAGACAACACGATTCAAACTGCTGTGTGCTACGGTAGTTGAACCCTTATCCTCTGCATGACCTGTCATTGCCACAGTAACTAGATGAAACCCACTAGCATGTGTAGGAGTTGATTGAGCCATGTTTTGTGATTCCTACCTTGCTATGCCTGCTATGCTTAGAGTTGTGTCAGGTCTGGTTCATCTGGGGGATGGGCTAGAGTGAAATGCTTGTGCCAGTAATATGTGGGATGTGTTGAACATGTTTTGGTAAAGGTATCGATGAGAGGCCATGTAGGAGTACATGGTGGGTTGTTTCATTGAAGCCGTCCCTAAGAACTGAGTTCTGTATGCGTGAATTAAGATTCAGCTACTACCACACATTGGGCCCTGAAATATGACCCCGCTCGACTTACCGACCCCTCTCGCCTCAGTCCAGGAGTTGCAACTAGTTTCTGGTGTTTGTAGGATATGTGTTGGCGGCCGTGCGTAGCGCTGACCCTAGGGGTGGGCTATGTTGCGGTAGATACACCGTGGCACGGTGTACCGAGTCACCCGTTTGGTGTCTCGGGAACCCTGTTCACATCGTTCGGGGCCGTTGAGGACACCCCGGCCGGATTTCCTTGCGGATGGAACCTGAATAGGCGATGACCCTGGACTAGAGACTTGTGAGGTTAGTCAGGTCGTGGTCTACACCCACGTCGGTTTTCGCTTGAAGTCTGCCGAGCACATTTCGTGTGCAGACGCTAAGTGGTGGAAACATGTGTGACGAAGTACACCCCTGCAGGGTATAAAACTATTCGAATAGCCGTGTCCGCGGTAAAGGACTACTTGGTTGCATATACAGTTCATAGACAAGTTAATGGATACTACTAAAAGACTCAAGATAAGTGTGAGTATCGAGGATGGCCCCCTCGCAGGATACGAGGGAGGATCCACGGTGGAGTATTGTGATGGTGAGTAGTGGACTCGTGTGCGAAAACTATTTTGCTAAAAGATTCCGTAGGATAGCTTAGCCAAGAGTCAAAGCTGGCTTGCTGCATAAACCCCACCACCTTCTTGAGAATGAGCATGTATAGTAGGTTCTGATGTATGACTTGCTGAGTACCTTTGTACTCATGTTTGCTTATTTATTGTTTTCAGACGACAACACTGCCCCCTCCGATGGGTTTTACGTAGACCTTGACGTCGATGAGTGACTAGCCACCCAGGTGGTGATCCAGGCCATGGAGGGCCCTATGTAGATAGACAGGCTTCGAGAAGCCTTCTTTCTTTCTAGAGTCTGTACTCAGACTAGTTGCTTCCGCATGTGCTTGTATGACTGTATGACTTGAGTGTCGGGTCATGTGACCCCTACCTGTATGGATATGTTATGTATGGCTCCCTAGAGCCTTTAAATAAAGTACCTGAGTTGTAGAGTTTTGTTGTGATGCCATGTTGTATGTACTCATATCGAGCATATTGTATGTATGATTGAAATGCTTGGTATGAGTGGTATCCGACAATCTAGTTGTTTGTCCTTCGCAGCCTTTCTTATGGGGAAATGTAGTCTAGTGCTCCTCGAGCCATAGTAGTCCGCTACAGCCCGGTTCACCGGAGTCCTGCTAGCCCAGCACTACTGTTCAGGACACTTGACTGGCCGGCATGTGTTTCACTTCGTCCCTATGTCTGTCCCTTCGGGGAAATGTCACGCGGTGATCTCCGGAGTCCTGTCTAGCCTGCTACAGCCCGGGATCCCCCGGAGTCCTGTTAGCCCAGTGCTACAGCCCGGAATCACTCGTTGATGACCGACATGTTCGTTGTGATTCATGTATGCCTGTCTCCATAGGTCTGTGCCGCTTTGGGTTCACGACTAGCCATGTCGGCCCGGGTTCTCGGTCATATGGATGCTAGCGACATTGTCATATACGCGAGCCAAAAGGCGCAAACGGTCCCGGGCTATGGTAAGGCGACACCCGTGGGATACCGTGCGTGAGGCCACAAAGTGATATGAGGTGTTACCGGCTAGATCGATGTGGCTTAGAATCGGGGTTCGCAAAGTTTCGCTCTCGACTAGAAGATCTTTTGACATTGTAGGACCTTGACTTGGAGCTTCTCTCTTTGCTTCTACTCTTGTAGAATTTTTTGAAGTTCTTCACCATTAAGCTCAATTCTTCATTGAAGGTTTGTTTCTCACTTGATGATGTGGGGGCTTCGCATGAGGCTTTGTAAGCACCACTTGATTTGTTGTGAAGTTCCTCCTTATCCTTGAGTGACATCTCATGAGCAGCAATTCTTCCAATGACTTCCGTTGGCTTGGGATCTTTGTAACTGGGCATCATTTGAATCAATGTGCACACGGTATCATATTTTCCATCCAGGGCTCTTAGGATCTTCTTGATGATGAATCTGTCGGTCATCTCTTCACTTCCTAAGCCGGCAATCTCATTTGTGATAAGAGCAAGCCTAGAGTACATTTCAGCGACACCTTCACCATCCTTCATTTTGAACTTGTCAAGTTCACTTTGATGCACATCCAACTTGGATTCCTTAACGGAGTCGGTACCTTCATGCATGTCAATCAAAGTATTCCAAATTTCCTTTGCATTCTCAAGATGGCTGATTTTGTTGAATTCTTCGGGGCACAATCCATTGAAGACGATATCACAAGCTTGAGCGTTGTATTGCAGCATTTTCAACTCTTCCGCGGTGGCTTCACGATTCAGTTCTCTCCCATCAAAGAATTCACCTTGCAAGCCAATACACACAATAGCCCAAACGGCGGGGTTATGTCCAAGAATATGCATTTTCATCTTATGCTTCCAACTAGCAAAATTAGTACCATCAAAGTAAGGACCTCTACGGTGATAATTTCCATCGCTAGACGCCATACTCTCCTAGGTTGTGAACCAAGGCTATGACCACCAAAAGCTATGGAAATCAAAGCAAATGGAGACCAAAGCTCTGATACCACTTGTAGGATCGAAAGTATGTCTAGAGGGGGGTGATTAGACTACTTGGCCAATTAAAAATCTATCATTTTCCCAATTTTAGTCTTTGGCAGATTTTAGCTATCTTAGCACAAGTCAAGCAATCTTAACACAATTCAAGCAAGCATGCAAAGAGTCTATGAGAAGCGGAAAGTAAAGCATGCAACTTGCAAGAATGTAAAGGGAAGGGTTTGGATAATTCAAACACAATTGGAGACACGGATGTTTTTGTTGTGGTTTCGATAGGTGCTGCTACCGTACATCCACGTTGATGGAGACTTCAACCCACGAAGGGTAACGGTTGCGCGAGTCCACGGAGGGCTCCACCCACGAAGGGTCCACGAAGAAGCAACCTTGTCTATCCCATCATGGCAATCGCCACGAAGGACTTGCCTCACTAGCGGTAGATCTTCACGAAGTAGGCGATCTCCTTGCCCTTACAAACTCCTTGGTTCAACTCCACAATCTTGTTGGAGGCTCCCAAGTGACACCTAGCCAATCAAGGAGACACCACTCTCCAAGAAGTAACAAATGGTGTGTTGATGATGAACTCCTTGCTCTTGTGCTTCAAATGATAGTCTCCCCAACACTCAACTCTCTCTCACAGGATATGGATTTGGCGGAAAGAATATTTGAGTGGAAAGCAACTTGGGGAAGGCTAGAGATCAAGATTCATATGGTGGGAATGGAATATCTTGGCCTCAACACATGAGTAGGTGGTTCTCTCTTAGAAAATGTGTATTGGAAGTGTAGGTATGTTCTGATGGCTCTCTCCTCGAATGAAGAGTGGGTGGAGGGGTATATATAGCGTCCACACAAAAACTAACTGTTACACACAATTTACCAATCTCGGTGAGACCGAATTGAGAAACTCGGTCGGACCGATTTAGCAAACCTAGTGACCGTTAGGATTTTCGGTGGGACTGAGATGCAACTCAGTAGGACCGATATGGTTAGGGTTAGGGCATAACGTAATCGGTGTGACCAATTACACAAACTCGGTGGGACCGATTTTGGTAATAAGCTAATCCAGAGAGTTGGTCAGGTAAACTCGGTGGGACCGATTTGCTCATTTCGGTGGGACCGAAATGTTACAAAAGGGAAACAGAGAGTTTACATTGCAATCTCGGTGGGACTGATCGCTCATCTCGGTAGGACCGAAACGTTATGAAGGGAAACAGAGAGATTACAACCCCATCTCGGTGTGACCGAGATCCCTATCGGTGAGACCGATTTGCCTAGGGTTTGTGGCAGTGGCTATGACATCTGAACTCGGTGGCGCCGGATAGAAAGAATCGGTGGGGCCGAGTTTGACTTTTGGTTTAGGTCATGTGTGGATGTGGGAAGGTAGTTGAGGGTTTTGGAGCATATCACTAAGCACTATGAAGCAAGAACCTCATCAAGTAACACCTCATCCCTCCTTGATAGTATTGGCTTTTCCTATAGACTCAATGTGATCTTGGATCACTAAAATATAAAATGTAGAGTCTTGAGCTTTGAGCTTGAGCCAATCTTTTTGTCCTTAGTATTTTCAGGGGTCCACTTTCCTCATCCATGCCATGCCATTCATTGAGCTTTTCCTGAAATATTAATCTTGGAATAATGTTAGCTCAATGAGCTATATGTTGTTAGGAATTACCAAAACCACCCAGGGATAGTTGCACTTTTACCATCACATAGTAAAAGGTCTCCAGGATTAGATTTGCTGCCCTCACATAGTAAAAGGTCTCCAGGATTAGATTTGCTGCCCTCACATAGTACAAGGTCTCCAGGATTAGATTTGCTGCCCTCACATAGTACAATGGCACTCCTGCTGTTTTCCCCAGTATGATAAGTAAGTTGCTCCTTTACGCTGCTGAGTGTCCTGGTGTCCCCACGGTCCCATGCCCTTAAACCAACTCTTTAGTTGCTGTTGATTTGCGGTGTCTAGTAAACAAGCAATGCCACCATTAAAGCAATCCCATATTTGAGGAATCTCATTGTTGATCGTAATGCTTCTGGTAACATGAAGCATTGCTGACATTTTAAAATTTCTACTATCCTTGCGTGATTGCCATGAACATAATTAAGATGCTTCTTTTCATTTTGTATATGTTTCGTATATTCTTATTGACCAGCAACTGTTTACTTTCTATCTTTTTGTGTAGATAGGGATATCCATTTCACCTTGTTGCTATTGTGACCTTTTGGTGAACTGCACAAAACACTTTTTTTGTAGTGAGTGTCTTGTGGAGTTCAACTAAAATGTCACGTGGGCAACATCTCTCAATTTTGGTGGAACTGCACAAAATGGTGATTGGAGTTTCCAAAATCTCCGTCAAGTTCTGCTGGTAATCTTGTGCAACATTTGATTAGCCTTTGCAAGATGGAGCCGTCACTGTCACCACAATGGCACTTTATTTTAGTGGAACTGCACAAAAGGATAAGAACATTATAGTTGCACCTTACATGAGACGGACAACCAACCTTAATGTTCCTCAATTTTAGTGCAACTACTAAAGAAGAACCTGCCAACTCACAAGAGCAAGTACTTCTTGCTAGCTGAATGATGCAATCTTTGCTTCATTTCAGGTGAACTGCAGAAAAAGGCGCATGAATTGAATCATGGAACTCCAGGCAGACCTCATCCAAGTGGAGCTGGAGGTTGAGTTCAAGGATGCCACTATTAAAGCGAAATCATGCTCTCCTGTCTCCTTGTTTGTGCTGTGCAAACATGCTGTGCAAACAGGAATACTCAACTACAGATGTTGTGACGGTCAAGAGCATTCGCCAAGTTCTTCGATTGTATGACATGGCTAGCCAAGATGGATTTAATCCCGATATTCACTTTATCAAAAGGCTCTAATGGGTTGGTTCTGAATCTTGCAATCTGGGAATCAGTGAGATGTGTAGGCATATTTGTTGTATTTATTATTTGAATCTTATTTGTTGGTTCTGAATCTTGCAAGTTGGGAATCAATGCGATGTGTAGGCATCTTTGTTGTACTTATTATTTGGATCTTATTTGTTGGTTCTGAATCTTGCAAGCTGGGAAACACAGCATGATGATGCAGAGGACAACAACCATAACAAACAGTTCAAACTTGGTAGTATTATCTTTGTGAAAGTGCGACAAATGTGTTGATCGTGTGCGTCCTGAGAATAATAATTCTAATTGTTGTGCATGTTGATCCTGTGGCACTGATAGAACGAGCGAATGCATTGCTTGTTTTAACTATAAATTTCTATTAAAGCTAATTAAATTTAAGTAAAGTGACCACTAACTCCTATCATTACAGTACCAATACACACCCGCTCGTGAACCGACATGTGGCCGAGGGTGCATCTTCTGCCGGGCGTGCAGCGGACGAGGGAGGGGTAGTAACTGTTGTCACCTATACACACTCAGCTTACTGTTGAATCCAGTTCCCCAAGAGCTGAAAAACGAACTGTTGTCGCCACCTACACACTCGTTCACTCGAAGAGACTCCAATGGCGATCCGAGGGGTGAGCCTGCTGGATATGGACTTCAGCAAGGAGTTCCCCTTTGAGTTTGCCGTTCAGTCCTATGGATGCACCAAGTTCAATGTGATGTACACCAACAATACGGACTCGGTGAAGCTCTGCCTCGCCTCAGTCCTATGGCTGCACCAGGTTTTGGAGCATTCGCCCGTTTCATCGGCAGCGCCGACTTCACCTTCGCTACGGTGGAGAGAAGGAATAACGCGACGATTCGGCCATCTGGTGCAACAAGCTTGTCGACATCCAAAATTAATACAAGATCATCAGCAACGGGCAGGAGAAGGACTCCATGGTTGACCTCGCTGAGACCATCATCAACCCCTGATACGCCAACATGAAAGAAGACGACCTGAACACGTGGGAGGTACCTCTGAATCTAGCCTACATAACCTACGCGACCAAGGACGCATACGCATGCTACGACATGTACAGGCAGATCTTGGACATGAGGGTGTGTCTGCTTCCCGTAACCGACGAGTACACGGACAGCCGCAGCATCATGATCAAGCATGCCAGGAAGGTCTAGATATTGTACTTTATCTGTTTATAAGCACCTTTATCATCTGAGTGTTTCATGCATTAGCCTATGTGTTGTAATTATCTGTTTTGTCCGAAATATTTCTTTTAAGAACCCATTAACCTGATTGCTTTTTGGTGGCTATTTGCTTATGTATGTAAACTAGTTCACTTGTCCGTAAAAAAACTAGTTCACTTGGCTGCCGTGCTTTGAATCTCCTTCCTCCCAACATATTCCCCTCCTCAGGTGGACCCAGCAGGTCTCTGAAATTTCTCCCACTTTCTTTTTCGATGTAAAACGAGTTTTCTCCCCATACTTTCCCATAGAACCAACTCAACTGTCCCACGTCTAGCCTAAAAAATAATAATACCCCACGTACTATTAAATCATAAAATTAAAATGATATTTTATTTTGTAAGTTGAAAGTTCTTACAAAATAATAATAATAATTGTTTATATATAACTTGGCAAGTTAACTCGTAGTGATTGCGTACATAAGCTTGCAAAGATTTTACTGACGTGCAATCATGTGTTTATGTTTTTATAACATTTCTCCGTCTAGCCCAACATGATATTTTCACCCAGCCCAGCAAGTCTGCGGATTTCGAGAAAAATGCAAATGGGATTTAAACGGTCTGCATAGATGCTACATCATTGTTTCACCCAGCCCACCAAATGGACGAAAAAACAAATGGACTGGCTGACATGTGGGCCCGTAGGTCGAAGCCTAAGAAGGCATTGGATTTACATCCAACGGCCGGCATTCTTCTTCAATCTCTCGTCTTCTTCCCCCAGCGCTGTCGGAACCGCCATAGTGGGTGGCTGACTTGTGGGTTTACTAAGTTGACGAGGATGGAGGGCTTTGTCAACTTAGTCAATATGAACAATTCTAGCTCAAGTGACTGTATGATGTCCATCCAACAGCCATAGTGCTTCTTCAACCTCTGGTCTTCTTGCTCCAGGCGCCCAAAGCAGCACCGGTCGTGCCGCGTGCTCCTGCCTCTCGTGGCCGGCTGTGATGCCGCGGAGGCCTCACCGCCCCCTACTACTCCCACCGCTGGCCTAGGGTATCCCTCTACTCACCCACACCCCATGTTATTCTGCGGCGATGGCAGCCTCACGCCGCAACCGAACCAGTGAACCCTCGTACTCCTCTCCGCGTGGGCATCCATTGCCGCGTCTTCCCCGGCTCCGTGTCGTCCCCTTCCTAGGCCTCGCCGTCGTCCACCGCCTTGGTGCTCTCGGCGCGGCGTGGTCAATGTGGTCAACGACCGACTTCCATCGGAAGAGTACTGTACGTGGAGAGGCTGACAGCTGGGTCCACGGCCACAGCCCAGTTTTTTTTGTGATTTGCCAAGTAAGTCGCTTTGTCAGGCCTGTTGGGCTGCAAATCTTTCAAGACGAGGAGAGCTTCATTCAGCTGGCCGAGAAAATGGCCTATCAGTAATGAGAAATGGGTTGTACATTTTTAAAACACATCAAACCGGCAATTAGTTTCAAATATCTTTTTTTCATTTCGAGATTTTAAATTACATTAATTTTTATGCGTGGAGAATTTGTTGGATTTTATATTGATATACATTTATTTTTTAAATCAGTTTGAATGTGTGTCGAAATTTTGGGATTAAAAATAGTTCGGACCGCGCCGAAATATGCAAAATTTCATATAATTTTTTAACCGTGGCCACAATATGGGTTGTAATGCTAACAAAAAGAATATGGGCTCCAAAAAAACCTTAAGAATTAGCAAATGGGCTGTAAATTATTAGAAATAATGGCAGATGGGTTGTATGTTTTTTTCCACAGATTTGAGGCTTTCCTATAAAAAAGGTTGAGGCACAAGCAGTGACTATTGGATGTCCATCGAACGGCCGCCGTGCTTCTTCAATCTCCGCTCTTCCTGCCCCAGCCGCTCAAACAAGCGCCGGCGGGACTACCTGCTCCCTCCTCCCCGTGGCCGGCTATGCTGCCGCGCAGGCCTCATCGCCCCACTGTACTCCCATCGCTGGCCTAGCCATCCCTCTACTCACCCACACCTGCTATTATTCTCCGGCGACGGCAGACGAACCAGTAAACCCTCGTACAGTCGTACTCCCCTCCGCGTGGGAAACAACAGCCGAGTCTTCCCTGCCTCCGTGTCATTCCCTTCCTAGGCATCGCCGTCGTCCACCGCCCTGGTGCTCTTGGCGCGGCCTGGTCAACATGGTCAACGACCGACATGCATCTAAAGTGGACTGTACGTGGAGAGGCCGACAGCTGGGTCCACGGCCGCACACAAGGAAATGCCTACTTATTACGCGCAAAACAATGATTCCTCCACCTGACATCAGGGACCCACCGAAAGGGCCTCTGTATTTCGCGAAAAAATGTTACCGCTGCTGACAGCTCGGACCCACCAGCTATATCTTCGCACGCAAGGAAGTGCCTCCTTATTACGCACAAAAAATGAATACTCCACCTATTAGCTGGGACCCAGTATAGTGGCAGGCTGACTTGTGGGCCTACTAAGTTGACAGGGATGGAGGGCTTTGTCAACTTAGTCAATATGCACGATTCTAGCTCCAGTGACCGTACGATGTCCATCCAACGGCCGTAGTGCTTCTTCAACCTCTGGTCTTCTTGCTCTAGCCGCCCAAACCAACACCGGTCGTGCCATGTGCTCCTGCCTCCCGTGGCCGGCTGCGATGCGGCGGAGGCCTCACCGCCCCCTACTACTCCCACCGCTGGCTAGGCCATCCCTCTACTCACCCACACCCCTTTTATTCTGCGGCGACGGCAGCCTCACACCGCAGCGAACCAGTGAACCCTCATACTCCTCTACGTGTGGCATCCACTGCCGCGTCTTCCCCGGCTCCACGTCGTCCCCTTCCTAGGCCTCGCCGTCGTCCACTGCCCTGGTGCTCTCGGCGCGGCGTGGTCAACGTGGTCAAGGAACGACTTCCATCGGACATGGACTGTACGTGGAGAGGCTGACAGCTGGGTCCATGGCCGCAGCAAGGAAGTGCCTCCTTATTACATGCAAAATAATTATTCCTCCACCTGACAGCGGGGACCCACCGGACGGGCCACCGTATTTTGTGAAAAAAACGTTTGCCCCTGACTGCTGGGACCCACCAGCTACATCTTCGCATGCAAGGAAGTGCATCCGGGCAAAAAAATTATTCGCCCCCCTGACTGATGGGACCCACCAGCTACATCTTCACAGGCAAGGAAGTGCCTGACAGTTGGGACCCACCTGGTCAAAGCGTACGTAGCATTGTCATTCTGGTCACGAACGTGTACGTACATATATTCTGGTGGATGTAGAGGCACGCACGTGTTGTAGTAGAGGCGTGTACGTGTCGTAGTAGAGGCCCACACATAGCATGTACACGTACGTACAGCGGCCAGGGTGCAAGAAAGAAAATACGGCCACGTATGTGTACATACGGGTGGGGTCTCGAATGCCTACTCGCGCATACGTATGGCCAGGGCTCTAGTACATCGCTGGGTCGGAACGGAGAAACAACATCGTCGTCGTGTTCATGGGGAGGCAACGGAATGTGTCGTGTTCATGGGGAGGCAACGGAATGCATCGTGTTCATCGGGAGGCAATGGAACGCGTGGGAGCCAACCGGCTGGGTCAGAATGGAATGCGTGGTCGTGTTCATTGGGAGGGCTTGGACAGAACAGGCGATGGAAACGAGGCATGGCGTACCGCAAAGTGGAGGAAACAGACCTCCTACGTTCGGAACGGGGTCCTGTTGATCGGGAGGTGTCGTGGTTTTGTCACGGCAAATGTCCTAGAGAAAGGACTTAGCCGTGGAGCCATCGCGACAGGTTAGCTTGAAGGGGTTAAAGCGGACACAGGGACGCAAGAGAGTTTATACTAGTTCGGCCCCTTCAATGAAGGTAAAAGCCTATGTCTAGTTGTGATGGAATTGATGGGGTTTCGATGACTAGGGAGCAAACAAGCTTCGCCTATGTCTCGAGTTGTTGTCTGTCCTCCCTGAACTGTCGCCGGGTCGTCCCCTTATATACACGGGTGACACCCGTCGGTTCACAGAGTCCCAACACCGGTCGATATTCATATCCGGGTTGGTCTCTCCTTATTCCTAGCTTACAATACAAGTTTATATACAAATTCCGGTTTACAACTACAAGTCTTGAACCGGCTACGGGCCTTAGGCCCTCATCTGCCTTCCTAGGCTTTATCACTTCTGGAGCTACTGGTGAAGTTGATCCGGCCCAGATAGGCCGGTTTACGCCCAGTAGTAATATCACCAACATTAGGCCCCGGATTGATTTGAACAGGTTCATGTCAATCCTTTAACAAAAACTTCATCTTCAACGTCTTCTCTTAAACTGGTAGACCGCCATGATGTCATTTTTTCTGATTATTGTAAACCGGAGTGACGTCACCTGTCATAACGAAGACATCCATTATGCTTCTTTGTTTAATATATCTGCAGAAATCGAGGCGACAGCTCCGTTTTGTGGCCCCTTGATTGTCGCGCCTGACTCATGTTTGCCTTATAAATAGGACCGAAGGGTCATTTCCTTTCTCTTTCCCTTCTTCCCCTTCTGCTTCATCTTCATCGCGTCGCCAGCCTCGGAGCTCCGCTGCCGCCGTCAACCTCTGCACCAACCTTGGCCGCTGCATCAACCTGAACGCACCAGAGCGCCGCGACAACCTTCCGTGTCTTCCTTAACTCTGGTAAATCTTCTGCTCTTCTCAACTCAGATCTGTTCTAGGGTTTCATGTTCTTGTAGTGTTCATCACCTGTTCGTGCTCATACCCCAACTCTGGATGCACCTGCGAACCTCTGCTTTGTATAACGGTAGCTGTTAGTTATCCGCTTTTAGTTTCATGCCCTAGAACATAGATCTCACATATATTTGTGCCCATTGACTCAATGCTGTTCTGCCTTGAGTTTCTGAATATTTTTCTTATTTCTGAACTTGCTTTAGATCCAACGATGTAAAGAAATCATGTGAAATCTGTTTCTGCATACTTATCCATCCTCCATCTCAGCGGTCTCCATGCGTAGGCGGTTTAACCTTATAGGAAAAATTTACCAACCCGGTATATATCATTAGTCCCCTAGTTGAACCGCCAGATGTTGTTGCTTCATAAGCTCCGCTTTAGATAGATATGCCCCCGGTTTAACATTACGCATACCAATGTACCTTGATCAATGCATTTTTGAACCGGGATCTTCTACCTTGTAGATTTCCTCATGGCCAAGCAAGTATATGAGTGCAATTGGGTTCCTTCTCGCATCACAGAGGCTGAACTTGACGATCTCATCCTGATTGGCACTTTAGGCAGCAAAGATACCATCCATTGGAGGGCTCCTGGCAAAGAATGCCCTCCCACACCTCAAGAAGGAGAGGTCGTTGTTTTCGTAGATCACCTAGCCCGGGGCTTTAAGCCGCCCGGTTCTAAATTTTACCGGGATGTTTTAGCCGATTTCCAACTCCATCCACAAGAAACTGGCCCCAACTCTGTTACAAATATGTGTCACTTCCAAGTGCTCTGTGAGGTGTTCTTTCAAGAGGAGCCCAAAGTGGAATTGTTTAGAGATCTTTTCCAACCGCCGTACTGAGTTTACTGATGGCTCTAATACAGAGTTGGGTGGCGTGGAGATTCAGAAAAGGAAAGAGGTGACATACCCTCATGCTGAACTGCACAGCCACCCCAAAGAGTGGAATCAGACATGGTTCTACTGCAAAGACACCTCCCCTGCTGGTGAGAATCCCTTACCTGGCTTTCGTCCGGAGCGGCTCAGCAATACACACCCTTTTCCTCAAAGATTGACTGCCCAGGAGAGAAGCAAATATGCTCCTCAACTGTCAAAGCTTAGAGCCTTTATGCCCAACGGTTTAACAGGGGTTGATCTCGCTCGCTGTTGGATATCATGGAGCATACTGCCCCTTAGTCGGCGCTCCAGTTTGATGTGCGAGTATACTGACAGTGTTGATGACCCACTGCGACATTCCAAAATTCAGCTTTCCGATGAAGAAATCACAGAGGCTGTGAATAAGATGCTAAATGAATTGGAACACGTCTGCACTAGAACCGGCTTGCTTCCCTTCTGTGCCACCAACAAACCACCAGCTGTAAGATTTTGATTTTTCTCTTTGCTGAATCTGTTGTTGATATGTCTGGTCATTGTTTAATATCAGTGTCTGTGCAATCAGGGCAATGATCTGTTTTGGAGCAAGAAACTGCCGCAGGAGAAACCAGAAAAACCAGACAAACCGGAGAAAGCAACTCGGTAAAAGACTAAAGCCGTGAAGAAGACTGCCCACAGGAAAAGAAACACTGCATCTTCTAATCCGGCCCCTGATGATGATGTGGGTAATCCGGACTTTGAGGTAGAACTTGACTTACTTGGTTTATTTTTCATACGTCATATTGATGATGATACTTGTCAGGATGATGCCGAAGCCAGCCACGCGGATGTTGCAGAGGTAATTATTCTCTCTTCCGATTCAGAAACCTTGCCTTCACAAAAAATCCGTCAGGCAAATCGGAAAGTTAAATTTTCTCATCCTCTTCCTTATTTGGATCCTAAATTTCTTATGAAGACCCAACAACACGAAGCCTGTCGTACAACCCGGCACAGCGGCCAGGTAGTTACCTCCGCCGGTTTACTGAACAGTCCGGTTCGGAAACGCCATTCAGAGGTCTCTAATTTGCTTATCAGTGCTTGTCCTGAAGCAGGCTGCTTTCGTCAACCTCTTAATCCATCTAACTCCGATTACCAGGTTACCTCCCACTCATCTTCTGGCGAGTCATCGGCGACTCAGCTCCCACCGCTCAAAACGGTGCTTGGGTAAGCTATACTTATTGTGATATTTGTAGTATATCACCTTAGAACATATGCTGTATTTGATTTTGTTATTCTTCTCACGGCCAAACCTCGGCCAAGCAAGAAGGCCCGCCTGGACAAAGCGGCCGAAGAAGATGTCGTTCTTGAACCAGGCAAGACACCTAATGTTGAAGCGGCTATTCCTGAGGATATGCCCAATGATCCACCGCAACAAGACGACGATCTTATTGCTGAAGAGAGACCTACTAATGCCTCAGGTCCTGTCAGTCAACCCATAGGTTCCGTCCGGATTGAAAGCTCCACCGGTCCAGCCAAACCTACTGACAAGCCAACAGCCCCAGTGCAAATCGGCGGTACCCAAGATGATGAGGTTGTCATTACTGGCACTGGCCACACTAAGCCAAGCAATCCTGTCGCTTTGTCCAAACATTCTAGCAAAGAAGAACTTGCTGCCTTTGGTAAATGCAAGTGGAACGCTGATCTGACGACTTTCTGCTCTGAACGCCCAAGATATCCATTCCGGCTACCTGAACCGGTTGTATACCAGTCGCGACTATGAAGCCGATCTGGTTAATATGATGAAAGATAAATATGAGGTAACTTCCATATGCTCCTTCCTGCTTGTATGCTTCAATTCTTGCTAATTCTCCTAGCCCCAAGGGCTGGTTTGTAATCTTCTTTCAAACTGGGACTTACTAATGTAAATCTTAATGCTTTGAAATTCGCTGATGTAGCCCCCAAGGGCCGGTTCAACTTAGCATAGTTAAACCGGTACTTTAAGTAATTGAAATTGCTGCATCAGAATATATATACGAGCAAATAGCCATTAGCCCCCAAGTGCCAAGTTGAATACTTGTATTGATCTTGGGACTTTGTAAGCAATTGAAAGATGAAGATCAAATATGCATTAGCCCCCAAGTGCCAAGTGCATAACTTGTTATGTGGTTGGTACTTCCATCCTTGTACCGTTTTGTTGAAGCATATAACTGTCTGCATGCAGGCTGAGCTGAAGACGAAAGAAAGCCAAACCGCCGACCTCCAAGAAAACCTGAAAACCCAACAAGCTGAAACCTCCAAAGCAAAAGAGGTGTCAGCCAGCGCTTTAAGCGCCATGGAGCAGCTTAAGGAGAGCTTTAAGAAGAAGCAGGCGGATTGGGCCACTGAAAAGTCCACTTTAATCAAGCGAGCAGAGGACGCCGAGGCCGCACTCAAACCGGTGGCAGATGAATTGACCATCATAAATCGGCACGTGCATACTATGACTACTGCCATCTTTGGTAAGCCATTTTGACTTCTGAATTGATTTTGCCTTCTTACAGAGCTGCCGGTTTAACCCTTATGATATTTCAGGGACACGCACTGGTCGCTTGGGTTCAGATGTAAGGAAAAAATTGAAAGCCGTCTACATGTTGGTCGAACAGCTGTATACTGGTGCGCAGCGGATCATCTGTACCGCATCTCACAACAAACCGGCGCCTACTTTGATTCAAGATACCCTGATGAAGCTGTCGGTGCTTCCCGCCCGGGTTGAAGAGCTGAAGAAATCTGCTGCTCGAACCGGTGCGATCAATGCCTTAATGCGGGCAAAAGCCTGGGTGCCGGATTTTGATCCTATTGAAGTGGCTCAGGGCTATCCCAGCTTGAAAGAAGATGGGTTAGAATTTAGTGAAGCGGATCAGCGAGCCATAAACCGGGAGGTGCGTCCGCTAGATTGTCAACTCGTTGAAGAAGCAGACTTGTCTCGTTATCAAGCTCAATATGATAATCAGAACAAGCGAATAGCTGCCCCAGTTCATGAATCGGAAAATCTTATCCCTCCAATCCGTAAGCACACTTATGCTCCCGATATTCACCAGTCATTGCTGATCCACGATGAAGCTATTTTTCAAGCATTAATGGGAATCGACTGGACAACTGTTGATTTCCAGCCACTGGGTAGAGAAATGGAGGCTGAAGCGGCGCAGGATGATCCACAACCATCGGGCCAGGCTGGTGATCGGGCTTGAACCGGAAGCCAGTTTTGAAACTGCCTCTTCGTTGCAAAAAACTATGATATTATTATGGGCACCGTGTTGCCTTGTAATAGACTAGCTGATGCTTTTGATGTTGATATGCCTTCGTGCATAATTTATTTTTCCTGTGATGATGAACTTTCCAAAGCGTTTTTCTGCAATAAAAAACTCTTCAAGCGCCACCGCGGTTGTACCGTCTGGCGGAATATGATGTCTGCATATATGAAGTCAAAACATCAAAAAATTCTTAAGTATATGAGAAATTTTTTGCGATACATAATACCTGCCATCGTTGAGCATGAAGTTGGCTTGGCCAATCTTGAAGCGGAGTTTTGCAAACCCACACTGTTGGAGGAGATAATAGCTCCTGTATATATATGACGTCGGTTTATCAGGTAAACCTTGCCGGGTTATAATAAACTCTGTGTTACTCCATAAGAGGATGTTAACAACAAGGATCAAACCGGGCAAATAGTCTCCAGATTGACGTGAACTGTGTTCTGTCAATCGATTGATTAAAAAACTTTGCCGGTTTAAAAAACGTAATAAAAAGCAAAAAAAACCCTTCAAAGAAAAGTATAAAGAAAATGCAAAAAAGGTTTATTTAAGCTGATCAGATGGTGTTACCATGGCCGAACACGACCAAGCTCCCGTTAGGTGTAACTATGGTTCTAGTCAGCCAGGTCCCCAAATGAAACTGTGGCATTTATGCCGATCAAGTGGCATGGTCATGGTTCGGGTTCGACCAAGCCCCCAAGTGATTCGGTGGCGTTAGGTCGACCAAGAGGCATGACTGGTTCAGACGTGACCAAGTCCCCAAGTGATCTGGTGGCTTTCGCCTATCAAGAGGCATGGTATTGGTTCGGACACGACCAATCCTCCAAGTGATATGATGCTTTTGTAAAGCTAACTCAAGGGGTAAACCGGAGGCCACTTTAGAGCAACTCCGTATAACCTCACATGATGTAAAAGAACAGATACCCCGCTTTAGCTAAGGCTCCGGTTTATTATATTTAATCATAATATATACATTGTCGTAATATGTACATAAGTATAGCCAATGGCTCAAGTATAGTAAGGCCGAAGATGAGCTATGTTCCACAGCCTATTGGTCTCCTCCTCTGATGTGTGTGAGTCTTTATGCTCTTGAATATCGATCAGATAGTACGACCCATTGTGTAGATTCTTGCTGACCACAAAAGGCCCCTCCCAAGGTGGGGATAGCTTATGCATATCAGTCTGATCTTGGATGAGCCGAAGCACCAAATCTCCTTCCTGAAAGGTTCTGGTTCTGACTCGGCGACTGTGATAACGACGAAGATCCTGCTGGTAAATCGCCGATCGGGCGGCTGCGACGTTACGCTCTTCGTCCAACTGGTCCAAAGCATCTTGCCGTGCTGTCTTGTTGTCCGCTTCAATGTAAGCCGTCACACAAGGTGAATCATGACGGATATCACTGGGGAGAACCGCATCCGCTCCATAAACCATGAAGAACGGTGTGTATCCTGTTGATCTGTTGGGTGTTGTATTGATGCTCCATAAAACAGATGGTAATTCTTCTACCCAACAACCCGGCATTCTCTGCAAAGGAACCATGAGCCGGGGCTTAATGCCTCTCAAGATCTCTTGATTAGCTCTTTCTGCTTGACCATTGGACTGTGGATGCTGTAAGTGCATCTAGTGCCAACCCTAGTTGGTTTTGGAGTATTGACGACAAACCTAGTTGAGGGACTAATGTGTTTGTGAGAATTGCAGGATAACACAGGTAGAAGTCCCTCATTGATTCGGTTTCACTACCAGAGATGACCCCTAAAAATGTACGAAGACATTGAAGACAATGGTGGTTTATGAAGATATTCATATTGAAGACAATGACATGTGAAGACTCCCTATGAAGCTTATGGAACTCGAAGACTTAGATCCTTCGTAGTTTTACTTCATTTATGTTGTGTCATAGGAACCATCATACTGTTAAGTGGGGTCCAAGAGAACCAGTCAGAATGACTGAAGTGATGCCTAATTCAAATCCTATGTCTTCGAGCGAAGACTATGAGAGAAAATCTTGTCCAGAGTCAGACAAGTCAGCTTTACTTATAGCCCAAGTAAAGTTGCCGTGTGAGTTTGAAATCTGACCATTGGTACACATGTCAGTTCCTTAGTGACCCAGGGTCATTTCGGACAAATCAGGTTGGGTTGCCAAGTGTCTATAAATAGTCCACCCCCTAACAACCATAAACGGTTGGCTGCTCAGATTTCAGTGCACGGCTTTTGTCGTTTGAGAGCAACCCACCTCGAAGCCTTTGAGAGAAAATTCCTAGCGAGGAGAAAAGCCCTAACCACCCAGAGCCAGAGTAAATTGGGCATCACTTAAGTCTTCTTGTCTGAGTGATCTGAAGACTTATTACACTTGAGGACTGTGCATCCTCCAGCCGGTTAGGCGTCGCGTTCTGAGCATCCAAGAGAAATTGTGGATTGCCGGTGAACAAAGTCTGTGAAGGTTTAGGAGTCTACCTTGAAGACTTACCAGAGTGATTGGGCGAGGTCTGTGTGACCTTAGCTCAAGGAGAAAATGGTGAGGACTGGGTGTCCTGAGCTGCGTGTTTAGGACTGGGTGTCCGGGACTGTGTGTCCTTTGGTTTAAATACCTAGCCGCTCCAACCAGACGTACAGTTGTCACAACAACTGGAACTGGTCCAACAAATCATTGTCTTCAGCGTGTCACTGTTTCATCTTCACCTCCTTTTACTTACCGTTACACATTGTGAAGCCATTGCATGCTTGCTTTATCTTCTGTCTTCACAACTTAACTGTACGATTTGTTTGGCTTCATAACTTCTTCCAACCTGATCCTTATTACACTGAAGCTGTTTGTCACTGTGCTTTCACTATATTGAATACTTGACCATGGCTTGCCTTGTGTAATCTAACTTCCGCTGCATAGCGATAGGCTTGTCTATTCTGTTTGTCTTCATAACTTCCACGTTTTGAAGACTTTCATAAAAATCGCCTATTCACCCCCCCTCTAGTCGATATAACGCACTTTTAATTGGTATCAGAGCAAGGTGCTCCCTTGTTCTGTATGATTCAGTTTAACCACCTGGAGTTTTAGCTATGTCGACTGCAGGGATAATTAAAGTCTCCGCTGCGTGCCCCGTCTTCGATGGAACTGAATATCCCTACTGGAAGAATAAGATGCGCATGCATCTTGAAGCCATTGACGTCGACCTATGGTATGTCGTCGAAAACGGCGTTCCCAAGGCTGGAGAAGGTGTCACTGCTGCTGATGTCAAGAAGTTCACTCAACTGGACTCTACTACCAAGAATATCATCTGTGGTCATCTGACCAAGGGACAGTACGGCCGTGTAAGTGCCTTGAAGACATCCAAGCTGGACTGGGACTGGCTCTCCAAAGTCAATGAAGGCATCTCAACCCAGAGAGATCAGAGAATCAGTGTTCTTCGCAATCTCTTCAACCGCTTCAAGCGAAATGACAATGAGAATGTCCAGCACACATTTGACCGGCTCACTGACATCACAAATGAGCTTCAAGCCCTCGGCGCCACTGAGATCACCAAACATGAAATCGTCAAGATGCTGCTGAGATCACTTGACAGTTCGTTTGACATCCTAGCCCTGATGATTCAAGAACGTCCAGATTTCAAGACACTCGATCCGTCTGACATACTTGAGAGGCTCAACACACATGAGTTTCAGCTTTCTGAGAAAATAGATATCTACGGTCCAAACTATGGGCGAACTCGTGCCTTGAAGGCAAAAGCTGTGTCCTCATCTGAAGAAGAATCTGACAGCAGTTCTGATGATCCTGAAGACATTGGACGGGAACTTGCAATGCTAGTGAAGAAGTTCCAGAAATTCACCAAGAAGAAAGGCTTCAGAAAGTCTTCACGATCAAGCTCAAGGAATGATGAAGCTTCTGCTCATGACTACAAGAAGAAAACATGTCACAAGTGCAAGAAAACTGGACACTTCATCTCTGAGTGTCCATAGTGGGACAATGAGAGCAGAAAGAAGAAGAAGAGCAAGGAATATGACTCCGACGACAAGAAGAAGAAATACTCAAAGTCGTCATCCAAGTCTTCCTCAAAGTCTTCGTCACACAAGAAGAGCTCAACTGGCAAGGCTCGTGCGTTTGTTGGCAAGGAAATGGATTCAGAGGAGGAATCCGCTTCTGAGGAGGCAGAGGTGGAGTCTGAGGAGGAGTCTGATTCTGGCATTGCGAGTCTGGCTACAGCATACGTCGTCAAGTCCATCTTCAACACTGAAGACAATGACCTCATCACCAACACCGATGCAAATGACAAGGACGACTCCACTCCTACCTACTGCTTCATGGCCCGTGGTGCCAAGGTAACCAAACGCACCACTCACTATCAAACATCCAGTGACGATGACTCTGATTGTGATTCAAAACCTAGCTACAAAACACTTGCTAAAATTGCAACTGAACAACAAAAGGCTATGGAACATATTCGAAAAATGTTAGACAGAAGCGATGATCTGTTGGGTGCTGAAATGACTCGTTCTAAATCCTTAATTGAAGACATAAAAAATCTTCATGTTAAGTATCAGGAACTTGAAGATCGTCTTGAGACTCTCTCAACTACTCATGAAAAGCTTTCCTATGATTATCTTCAAAAGAAGCAAGATCTTGAGAAGTTTGAGAGCGGATCATGAAGATCTTCAAAAGGAAAACGAGTCACTTCGAGCCGAACAGATCGGTTCCGCTCAGGAAGGATTTGAACCACCATGCCTTAAATGCATTGAGCGTGATAGTGCTACCTCTGTTGCTGAATGTTCCACTGCTACTGCTGTTGCAATATCTTCAACTGTTGAAGTGGTAACTAACCCCTCTGCTGAGGATACCACTACTATTGCTGATGAGAATGCTAGGTTGAAGACATTGCTTGAAACAGGGATGTACAAAAGTCTCAAAGGACATCGGACATTATGTGATGTCCTCACGAAGTAGATTCTGAACCGAAACCCTAGGAAAGAGGGTGTTGGGTTCGTGAGGAAAATTAATGCAGATGGCTCTTACTAGAAACCTGAGCAGTACCCCAAAACCACATGGGTTGCTGCAAAGGAATCCTCAGCAGATCCATCCAATCTATCTGGCTTCACTTGTGCTAATCCTATTATCATTGATGAATCCTTTGATGCAAACTATAAACTGTTTAAGAATCAGAATGGTGAAGTATTTGCCAAGTACATTGGTACTAACTGCAGGAATGGACCGCCTATGAAGAAGATCTGGGTTCCAAAAACGTGTCTGGAGAATCTTCCTGTGAATGTCCTCATGACACCTCACATGAAGAAGACAAACCTCAGACCAAAGGCTTCATATGGTCCAAAGGCTTCATACAGGCAGAGGACTCACCTGAGTCGCACTAACGCAAATGTTTTGCAAGGAAACCATGCTCAGGCATATGAGAGCGGTTCTTCAAACCATCATGTTCATATGACCAAGAACTATTCTGCCTATTCTTATGAGTACTATTGCCCGCCTGCTAGACTGTTTGCTAGGGCTCCAAAGCCAAAATTCTCAGATGCTGCACTTAGACTTATTGCTTCTAAGCCACCCTTGAAGATGTGGGTGGTTAAGAAAGCTTAACTCTCTTTTGCAGGGAAAGGTCTCTAGCAGAAAACCAAAATCTTCTGACGCTATTGCTGGGGACCTTAAAAATCTTGTGGGGCGCAAGATCAAATGCCCGAATGGCATCACTATGTATTTCGTACCTGAATCGCATGCTACTCTCCCTATTAGTCCTAACCTGGATCTAAGTTTTCATAACCCACTGGTTCGTCAAATGTTTTTGCTTCACAATACTCTTTGTGAAGCCTATCCCCCTAACTGCACTGTAGGGTACGACACCAGCGTCTTCAGAGTCTTCATAATGGATTATTGACAGTGGGTGTACAAATCACATGACTGGCAAAAGAAGCCTCTTTATGGACTCAACCTTATGTCCATCCGACAAGAGTCACATCACATTTGCTGACACTGGTAAAAGTAAGGTATTGGGTCTAGGTAGAGTTGCAATTTCAAAGGATCAACACATGGATAAATTCATGCTTGTTGAATCCCTTGGCTTCAACTTAATGTCTGTCTCAATGCTTTGCGATTTGAATATGGACGTAATATTTGGAAAATATCGTTGCCTGGTACTAATGGAATCTGACAAGTCTCTAGTGTTTGAAGGGTATCGGAAAGATGATCTGTATGTGGTAGATTTCTCAGCAGGGCCACAACTTGCAGTGTGCCTTTTGGCAAAGGCTTCAGAATGCTGGCTTTGGCATCGGAGGCTTGGACATGCTGGCATGAGGAATCTTCACACCCTTGCAAAGAAGAAGCATGTCATAGGCATCGAGGGCGTCAAGTTCAAGAAAGATCACTTATGCGGTGCCTGTGAAGCAGGGAAGATGACAAGAGCAAAACATCCTTCGAAGACAATCATGACCACTACTCGACCCTTCGAATTGCTTCATATGGATCTTTTTGGTCCCACTCACTACTCAACCTTTTCCACTACTGCTTGTCTCTATGGCTTCGTAATTGTTGATGATTATTCTAGATATACTTGGGTGCACATAATCCTTTTCAAGACTGAAGTGCAGGATGTCTTCAGACGCTTCGCAAATCGAGCCATGAACAATTATGGTGCCAAGATAAAGCACATCAGAAGTGACAATGGCACTGAATTCAAGAACACTGGCCTTGACACATATCTTGATACCTTGGGCATCACACATGAATTCTCAGCTCCGTACACACCACAACAGAATGGCGTCGTCGAACGCAAGAACAGACACTCATTGAGATGGCCAGAACAATGCTAGACGAGTACAAGACTCCAAGAAAATTCTGGCCTGAAGCCATTGACACTGCATGCCATACAATCAACCGTGTTTATCTTCACAAGTTTCTGAACAAGACATCTTATGAACTTCTAACTGGCAAGAAGCCAAATGTCAGTTACTTCAGAGTATTTGGCTCAAGATGCTGGATCAAGGACCCACACCACACCTCAAAATTTGCACCAAAAGCACATGAGGGCTTTATGCTTGGATATGGAAAGGATTCGCACTCCTACAGAGTCTTCAATCTCTTTCACTACAAATTGGTTGAAACAGTGGATGTGCGGTTTGATGAGACCAATGGTTCACAAAGAGAGCAACTGCCAGATGTGCTAGATGAAGTTCCAGCCAGTGAATCAATCAAGCTAATGGGAACTGGAGAAATTATACCTTCTGAAGCTCATCCTGAAGAAGAACTTATCATCTCAGCACCTGATCCACATGAAGACAATGCTCAGCCTGAAGACATTCCTCCCCACGACAACATAGATCAGCAAGAGCAAAGTCTTCGACCCATACATCCTCGTGTTGCCAATGAAGTACAGATTGACAGAATAATTGACAGCATCAATGCACCTGGTCCACTGCTCGTTCAAGGGCAACTCAACTGGCAAATTTCTGTGGACACTGCGCATTCGTTTCAATCATAGAACCCAAGAAAGTTGAAGAAGCTTTTATGGAACCTGAGTGGATTCAAGCAATGCAAGAAGAGCTTCATCAGTTTGAGCTGAACAATGTATGGGAATTGGTTAAGCGTCCTGATCCACGGAAGCATAACATAATAGGCACCAAATGGATATACCTCAACAAGCAAGATGAGCATGGTAAAGTTGTCAGAAACAAAGCTCGTCTCGTTGCTCAAGGATATACTCAAGTGGAAGGCATTGACTTCAATGAAACATTTGCTCCTGTGGCCAGACTTGAAGCCATCCGTATACTGCTGGCCTATGCAAATCATCATAACATACTTTTATATCAAATGGATGTGAAGAGTGCCTTTCTCAATGGCAAGATTGAAGAAGTGTATGTTGCGCAACTACCTGGGTTTGAAGATCCAAAACATCCTGACATGGTTTACAAGCTCAATAAGGCACTATATGGCCTCAAACAAGCCCCTCGGGCCTGGTATGACACACTCAAATACTTCCTGAAGAGCAAAGGCTTCATACCTGGCTCCCTAGATCCCACTCTCTTCACGAAGACATATGATGGTGAACTGTTTGTGTGCCAAATATATGTGGATGACATTATCTTCGGCTGCACCAATCAGAAGTAAGTGAGGAGTTCGGATATATGATGCAAGAGCAATATCAGATGTTGATGGGGGAGCTGAAATTCTTCCTCGGTCTTTAGATACGGCAACAACGCAATGGCATCTTCATATCTCAAGAGAAGTATCTCAAAGATTGCCTGAAGAAGTTCGGTATGCAAGACCGCAAAGGTTTCACAACACCAATGCTAGCCAAACATCATCTAGGTCCTGACGACAATGGTAAAGAGTTCGATCAAAAGGTATACCGCTCCATGATTGGTTCTTTGCTTTATTTATGTGCATCTAGGCCAGATATTATGCTTAGTGTTTGCATGTGTGCTCGATTCCAAGTGGCACCAAAGGAGTCGCATCACTTAGCAGTGAAGCGAATTCTTTGATATTTGGCTCACACCCCAACTCTAGGGTTATGGTATCCAAACGGCTCAGAGTTTGATCTGGTTGGATTCTCGGATGCTGATTACGCTGGTGACAAGGTTGATCGGAAGTCCACGTCAGGCACATGTCACTTTCTGGGCCGATCACTTGTATGTTGGTCTTCAAAGAAGCAGAACTGTGTATCTCTCTCCACTGCTGAATCCGAATACATTGCTGCTGGATCCTGCTGCGCTCAGCTTCTATGGATGAAGCAAACCCTCAAGGATTATGGCACTCATCTGAAGCAAGTGCCACTTTACTGCGACAACGAAAGCGCCATCAAGATCGCCAACAACCAAGTTCAGCACTCGAAGACAAAGCACATTGAAATTCGTCATCATTTTCTCAGAGATCATGTTGCAAAGGAAGATATTGATATCATACACGTCAACACTGAAGAGCAATTGGCAGATATCTTCACCAAGCCCTTGGATGAGAAGAGATTTTGCAAGTTACGATGTGAGCTAAATATCTTGGAATCCTCAAATGTCCTATGATCAGGCACACATCCTAACACTTATGCATGTTGATGACTTAGATGTGCAACACACGAAGTAACGTATATCTTCAATCAATGAAGACATACATTCTAAGTGTGAATACATTAACATGGAATTTGACTTCGGAGCGCCACGATAATTGTGCGCCGTGTCTAAGTCTAATACTTCCTATACGGTGGGTAACGCCACCACCAAACGTTCTATTTGAAGTGTTTCACTCATGGCGTTACCTCGCAATGTCTTCACATTTGGTTTGGCTTCAATCAATTTGTCTTCATGATTATCTTCACTGCGTTAATTATATAGATATATATATATATATATATATGTACTGGTGTTCTGTCCTCTACAGCATTCACTTATAGCTATGTCTTCTTGTTTGAATCTTTTGAACTAAGTGAATGTGATCGGACCCTAACCTCTCCATGCTTCCTACCTCAAACTCTATCTCTCCAAGTCGTATGCATTCTATTGAAACTGTCGAATGTCTTCACTGCATCCTTGTCAGCAAAAGACACAGAGACAAACTTTAAAACTGTTTTCAATGCTTTTTCATCAACATGAATCCGGAGAAGTAGGAACGACACCCGACAATCAAGGCGTGCGTGGGATGTGGAACTTCCCCCAAAATACCGCATGATGGCCATGTGCTGCTCAGCTGCGAATCGCTAGGGGCACCTGAGTAATAGTGCAGTGCCGCCTCTATCCCTATAAATACACGATTCACTGCAGTCATTATCTCTTCTTCCACCCTCGCACGAACCCTAGCGCCACCGCTAGCTCTCGACGACGCCGGCAACGAAGCGCTTCACTGTCGCAACCTCTCCGACGCCGTTTTCACGCCGACCGCGGACATCACTCTCTCCGCCGTCGCCGTAGGTGTCTTCCGTCTCCAAGTTAGGGCACGGAGGATCGAACTGCTCGGCCTCATATCCCACTCCGTCTAGCAGTTCCAAGTGTGGTAAATAAAACCTCTTTTTACAGCCTCTTTTGATCCTATAGTTCGGTCACTTTCTGCCATAAGAAGTTTTCATTCAAACAAGTTAGAACTGTCTCAGTCTGCATCTCATAACTTGCCTAGTATATTCACTTGTGCTTCATGAAGTAGTTAGATTCCTCACTTGTACTGATCTATGGGTTCGTACAAATCTGGAACCAACTTCTTTTCTATAAGTGAATGTCTTCGCATGATGAGGTCAATATCTTCTAAACTGATTTATCTTCAAAATCTTCTGAGAATGCATATGACCTCTTCCCCTTCCCTTGCACCTTAATGCTGTCACAGGTACATGTCTGTGGGAGAATCTTTTTGTTCTCATAGTCTGCATTCATTTGTAGAGTTCTTACAGCGTCACATCAATTCTCCTGAAGCCAGTTCCTGTTGGTCCAGCAAAAGAAAACCTTTGAAGCCTTTGAACATCTTGAAGCCTTCCAAGTTAAGATTCATGGCTTCAGAAACAGCAGCCAGGAAGGGAGGCAGACAGAGACGTGGTGAAACGTCCAAAGATCTGCCTGATGAATTGGCAGAAATGTACAAAACTGATCCTGAAGAGAGCTATGGTCAGCGCAAGACACGAATCCAATGGATTCGAAGATATTGGGCAGAGCAGTGGTTCCAATACCGCTTCGTCACTCAGGAATATGCAGAAAAGTGCGCCATCAAGAGACCGTGGGGAGACGTATTGTAACACCCTCGATGTGACTATATCTCCCACGTGTCGAGGCACGACTTAGAGGCATAATCGCATTGAAGGCAATGTCGCAAGTGAGGTAGTCTTCACACAACCCATGTAATACAATAGGGGAAAAAGTTACATAGTTGGCTTACAATCGCCACTTCACACAGTTACATGAATAAACATTACATCAATCAAATGCACTCATGGTCCGACTACGGAACCAAAATAAAAGAAGAACCCCAAATGCGACAAAGGTCCCCGATCGACCCCAACTGGGCTCCACTATTGATCTACTAGAACGAAACAACACAAATAAACAAGGTCTTTAACGAGCTCCTCCTGAGCTAGGTTGCGTCATCTGCACGGACTCATCGGCACCTGCAAGCTGGTTTTGGAAGTATCTGTGAGCCACAGGGACTCAGCAATCTCGCACCCTCGCGATCAAGACTATTTAAGCTTATGGGTAAGGTAAAGGTATGAGGTGGAGCTGCAGCAAGCGACAAGCATATATGGTGGCTAACATACTCAAATGAGAGCGAGAAGAGAAGGTAAAGCACGGTCGATAACAGTATGATCAAGAAGTGATCCTAGACTACCTATGTCAAGCATAACTCCAACAACCGTGTTCACTTCCCGGACTCCGCCGGAAAGAGACCATCACGGTTACACACGCGGTTGATTCATTTTAATTAAGGTCAACTTCAGGTTTTCTACAACCGGACGTTAACAAATTCCCATCTGCCCATAACCGCGGGCACGACTTTCGAAAGTTCAAATCCCTGCAGGGGTGTCCCAACTTAGCCCATAACAAGCTCTCACGGTCAACGAAGGAATAGACCTCCACCCAGGACTCACCGATCAGACTCGGTATCCCAGTACAACAAGACATTTCGACAGGGTAAAACTAAACCAGCAACACCGCCCGATGCGCCGACATCCTGATGGGAGCTGCACATATCTCGTTCTCAGGGCAACACCGGATGAACACTACGTACAGCTAAAACCAGCCCTCAAGTTTCCCCGAGGTGGCGCCGCAAGTGGCTCTAGTTTGGACCAACGCTTAGACAAGCACTGGCCCGGGGGGGTTAAAATAAAGATGACCCTCGGGATGCGCGACTCCCAAGGGAAAAAGGCTAGGTGGCAAATGGTAAAACCAATGTTGGGCATTGCTGGCAAAGCTTTACTTAAGGCGAACTGTCAAGGGGTTCCCATTATAGCCCAACCGCGTAAGGGACGCAAAATCCGGGAACATAACACCGATATGACGGAAACTAGGGCGGCAAGAGTGGAACAAAACACCAGGCATAAGGCCGAGCCTTCCACCCTTTACCAAGTATATAGATGCATTAATTAAATAAGGTATATGGTGATATCCCAACAAGTAAATAAATGTTCCAACAAGGAACGGTCTCCATGTTCCAACAAGGAACAAACTTCGATCTTCACCTGCAACTAACAACGCTATAAGAGGGGCTGAGCAAAGCAGTAACATAGCCAATCAACGGTTTTCTAGGACATGGTGGGTTAGAGGTTTGACATGGCAATTGGGAGGCTGACAAGCAAGTGGTAGGCATCGTAGCAATGGCATAGCAAAAGAGCGAGCAAACTAGCATAGCAAAGATAGTAGTGATTTCGAGGGTATGATCATCTTGCCTGAAATCCCGCAAGGAAGAAGAACGAGTCCATGAAGAAGACAAACGAACGGAGACGAACGGGTCCTCACAACACGACGTTACCGGAATCAACCCGAAGAAGCAATCACCGGAAAAGAAGCACACAACATAGTAAACAACCAACACATCAACATGGCATGATGCAAAAACGAGTATGATGCATGTCCGGTTTAAAGAGGCATGGCATGGCATGGCAAAGTGCACAAACAACACTACAAGTTAAGTGGAGCTCAATATGCAACGAGGTGCATATTGACGGAACACCATGTCAATTATTTAGTTCTCTCCTGTTTATGTACCCAACAATATTAAATGTTGATTAACATGGAAGCAAACGAAAACTACCTATCTAGTCAAGTTTAAATGAGGCCGGAACAACAAAACAACAAGTCCGGAAAATCCCCATGTGCAAATATTAGGTTTGGTCCTGATCTGTCCTAAACACAATTTTAGAGTTGTTTAACATGCAAAGTAAGGTCACCATGTTAAACTAGGCAAAATTCTACCCCATTTACATATAAAGTTTATTTAATTCGGAGTTACGGTTATTTAGTTATGAATTAATTCATTTTAGCATGGCATAGGGGCAAATTAATGCAAACAACATTTTAAACATTTCAAACATAGGTGAAAGTTGGATATTATTAATCTACACAAAATTCTGAGCAAGTTTCATATATAAATCATTTTAATCCGATGCACGGTTGTGAAGTTATTATATGCATGAAGTCTAGGGACTAATCTGCAAAACTGACGTCTCAGGATAATTGACAAAATCGCAGGCAGGAAAAAAAAACATGACACGGGCCGAAACTGCAGGCTGGCCCAACAGGTAAGGAAAAGAAGGAGAGGAGGGTCCTGCGGGTGCTGCTCACCCTGGGCTGCGGCCCGGTCGGAGGGAGAGGCAGGCCGAGGCGGCGCGCTGGGCCTCGCATCGGCCCATGCGGGGAGGAGGCAGAAGTAGGCCGAGGCTTATGCGGATCTGGAGCTGGGCTGGATCTGTGCCTGGCGCTGTGCCGGGGAAGGGAAGCTGGGCCTGGTACGGAGGCTGGCCCAGGCGAGCGAGGCCTTCGTGCTCCCGCCCGAGCACGCGGCCATGGCGGCGACAGGCGGTACAGGGGTGCCGGCGGGACGGCTGGAAGGCGCGGGGGGGCGGGACGGCCGGGAACGGACGGATCCGGGCATGGGGAGGCCGGATCCGGTGTCAGGGGTGGCCGGCGGCGCTCGGGGAGACTCCAGAGGTGACGAAGGACGTCCTGCGGGGCGGTGGCGGCTTGAACGAGGTCCGGCGAGCGACGATGGAGGTAGCGAGGCGGCGAGAGGAGGCGGGCGGTTGCGCTGGGCGGCGGGGAGCAGCGGGCGAGTGGGATCGGCGGCGCGCGGCGACCGGGCCGGGCGGGTCCGAGATGGGCTCCGCGGGCCGGCGGCGAAGTGGGGCGTCACGGTGCCAAGTGGCGCGCGCGGGTTGGACGAGGGCGGTGGCCGGCTGAGGTGTCGGCCTCTGATAGGCTGGAGTGAGGTGGCGCGCGGGTTGGACGTGTCCGGCGCGCCGCGGACGCGTCCGGATGCGCGGTGGGGAAGAAGACTAGGGTTTGATCCGGGATTTCAGGGAGAAGGCTATATTTATAGGTAGAGGGAGCTAGGAGAGTCCAAATGAGGTGCGGTTTGCGGCCACGCGATCGTGATCGAACGACCGAGATGATGGAGCAGAGTTAGGTGGGTTTTGGGCAACTTTGGGAGGGTGTTGGGCTGCAACACACACGAGGCCTTCTCGGTCCCTCGGTTAACCATTGGAGTATCAAACGAAGTCCAAATGACCCGAAACTTGACAGGCGGTCTACCGTTAGTAAACCAAGGCCGCTTGGCAAGTCTCGGTCCAACCCGGAAATGTTTAACCCCCACACACAAGAGGAAGGTAGAAATGACCACCGGAGGAGAACGAAGCGCCGGATTGCAAAACGGACAACGGGGAAAATGCTCAGATGCATGAGACGAATACGTATGCAAATGCAATGCACGTGATGACATGATATGAGATGCATGACACGCAGCCAATGACAACGCAACAACAACGAGTAACTGCACGACACCTGGCACATCGGTCTCGGGGCATTACAACACTCCACCACTACGAGAGGATCTCGTCCCGAGATCTAGAATGGCACCGGAGGGAAAATGGGAAGAGAAAGAGAAGGGGTAAAACTAAGTTGCTTCCTTGACAAACGAGTGAAACCAAAGAACCTTGCGAGGTTGAACAAATTCGAGAAAAGAATACAATGAAGGTGAACAAAGTCGAAAACACCCTGTTAGAAACAAGGAACGAGGAAGAACAAATTCAGGCAGCACTCCGGTTGGAAAGAAAAAGAATTGAATAAGGTCGTGATAAGATGAGAAGATACTTGATAAAATCACAACACACTGCCACCGAAACTATTGAATGAATGGAACAAGGGGTAAGAAAGATCTCAGACTGCACTCCGGTTGAGAATGGAGTCAAAATTTGATAAGATGAGAGAATTGGCATGAAAACACAACACTCCGGTTGAGAAAGGGATGCAAGACTTGATAAGGCAAAAAGAACTTGAGCAGAATGGCACCACACTCCGGTTAAACAAAATAGAGAAGGAAAAAAGACTGATATAATTTGGACAGCTCTTTGACTGTAAATGGAAGAAATTGAACATGATCTTGACAAACCGAGATGAGGAGTGAAAAGAGCAACATCACTAGACCTCCGGGAGAAAGAATATAAGTTGGATCTTGGAAAAGGAATGAATTGAGAGGAAAAAGACATCTTCTACCACAATAGAATTTGAAAAGCATCTTTAGGAGAGGGGTTGAACGGAGTTGTTGGGAAAACCACCAACGAAAAGAATAAGGTTGATATGGTCTTATGGAATACATCTCAAATTATGAGGTGACAACCTGCCACTCACGGGAAAAGAATTGGATTGATAGGAACAAGGAGACGAGAAGGCTATATCACTGGGAGGATAAATGAAAACTTGGATCATATATTAACACCATGTGAAACATGAACTCAAATTATCAAGAATGATGTAAAACCACCTCCAAAGATACGATAGACAGAAATGCACTCCGGAAAAGGAAGATGATGAAAGCTTGAGTTCCTTAGCAAAGAATCTTGATGAACACTTCGAGAGGGAATTAAATCCCTTATGAACCATCAAGTAGAGCCTCCATGAAGAACTCCGGTAAACAAAAGAAAGATCCAAAATAATTGAATGATGAAAAGAATAAGATTGAAGCCTCGTAATGATTTAGATAGAGATCTCCGTGATAATATAATTGAAAAGAGGTTGGACTCCGGAAAAAAGAAGATGAAACAAAAGAAATCAAGAATTTAATCGTCGAGAACAAACTCCGGGAGAAAAGATTAACATATGGATGAAACAAGAATAAGAATTACATTATGCTTATCCTTCACCAATTTAATTGATGACAAACAATGGATTTGGCATATTACTTATTCTCGTAACAATGATTAAGAGAGATATAGCGCAAACTTGAGAAGGTCTTCAACGATCCACCGGTAGAATTAGAACAATGAATGAATTGATAAGATAACGAAAGAAGAGGAATCTTGCATGAACCACCGTAAGATTTGAAAATGAACAGAGTAAGATAAAGAAACACCGGGAAGAATTATAAAATGAACGAAGATGCTTGAGAAAATTTAGTTACATGAGAACGAAGAGATCAAGAACTGATTAGAGAATCCTTGATTTAAACACCGGTATGATTTAGAGTAAGAGAGCTGAAAGCTGAGAATGAACAAATTCTGAGATGATGGACTCCGGATGAACAAACTGAGAAGACTCTTGAATTACTTCGGATGGTTGAAAAAAATTCTCACGTTGAAAACAATTACGAGAGGATGGCAACAAGCTAGAATCACGAATCTTGAAGAGAATGGAGCAAGATTAAAGAGAGACTCTTCTTCGGTCTTCAAATGACGACGAGAAACACCAACAATAATTGTAGAGGCACTCCGGAATGAAGAATAGAAGGTTGATCCAACGATGAAAGAATTTAGCCGATCTTGGGGAAAGACATTTGACTGATGACAATTCATTCTTACGTCAAACTTTAGAAAAGAATTTGAAAAGCTCCGGAAAAATAAGAAGAGTCAGGTAAGATCTTGGGATAAGACCTGTGGGTTAGGGCCCACTCAAAAGAGAACACCGTTGAAATGATTACTTGAAAAGGAGAATGCACCGGTTGAATTAAATGACTTGAATGAGATACCAATCTCGAAAGAATTTGAACGAATGTAGAGTGGAAACACGAATCTTCGAGATATCTTGAGCACTCCAGAATAAATGAATAGCGAGAAATTAATTATTAAGAGGTGCACCGGTATGAGAAAGCATTGAAATGAGGAAAAGGATATGATCCACAAAGTTTGACTTGGATCCACCGAAGAAGAAAAACGAGTGAAGAGTGACGAACTTGAAGCTTCGTTAGAATCTTCTTGAGAATCACCGAATAAGGTTATTGACGGAGAAGGAATGGAGAGGCTTCCCATCAATAAAATGATACTTGATTAAGACATCCGAATCCTTGAAGAAAAAGGGTGGGTGGGCGGGAAAAACAAAGGCAACTTGGAGACGGATGGAACAAATACCGTTGAGAAGAAGTGATAATTGATCTTGCAAATGTTAAGGTGAACGGATCCACTTAAGGAGAGACACACCGGTAGGAAAGGATTGGAAAGACAATCTTGATGATCAAGAAGTATTACTATTCACATAGGAATATGAGAACACCATTTGGGGAAGGTATGGAATCAACATTTGACTTCGAAGCAACTCGGATACCACAACTCAAAACAAAAACAAAGGGTTGGCTTGCAGAATAAGCCGGAGCAAACATATGATAGAGATTTCGGCCGAAGTTTTCGTGGTGGGACCGACACGGGCTCGATCGTACAGCACCATCATGTACAAGACAGTGCACATGACATACGAAGCGTCCCCGAGTCAGCATAGCCAAGGACTCTTTAAGACACAACGAGACCACTGTAAAATCGACCCTGAATAGGCGAACCACTAGACGTCGAACCCCAATTTCATATCATACATCTGTCGGAAAGATATCCTAAGAGCTACTTGAATTCCCACCTATGAAACTCCCGAAATTTTCCGGTTATGCAATCAGGTGTTGGGGATACAGGGGAAGCATAATATCTCACCCAAACTAGCAAATCCTACATCCAGCTGTATCCATCCTTCAACACATAACCAAGAAACCTTCGGAAATCATCTACCTCAACCTTCGAAAAGCATCCGTTATACAAGTTATGGCGATACTCCCAAACTCCCGCCCCAGTACTGGGTGGCGTCGAGGTTATCTCACCAACGAACTGCATAAAAGAGATTTTCGATGTCGGCGAACATATCTCAAGTATACCAGAATTGCAACGATAAAATTACGATGACAACACCTCAGAGCTCAACTCCCCGGGACACTTCCACTAAACCCCTGACAGGAGGCACCAAGACAGTATTCTCATCATAAGCCATCGGAACAAAACCAAGATACTCGCGTGATCCTAAATTTTTTTTAGTGAAATTTGAGAAGAGAAGAGTCAAAACTCTACGTCAGGATGCCTTACCAGAGCGATGAGGAGACTGGGAAGTAAAAAGAATTCCTAAGCTCTCTGATATATAATTCCCAAGGACTCAAAACATTTTTCTAGACACAACTCGGCTGCTAACAACGATCAAGCAATGGGGGCTCCTAAGGTCGGGGAAGGCTCTGATTACCAACTTGTAACACCCTCGATGCGACTATATCTCCCACGTGTCGAGGCACGACTTAGAGGCATAATCGCATTGAAGGCAATGTCGCAAGTGAGGTAGTCTTCACACAACCCATGTAATACAATAGGGGAAAAAGTTACATAGTTGGCTTACAATCGCCACTTCACACAGTTACATGAATAAACATTACATCAATCAAATGCACTCACGGTCCGACTACGGAACCAAAATAAAAGAAGAACCCCAAATGCGATAAAGGTCCCCGATCGACCCCAACTGGGCTCCACTACTGATCTACTAGAACGAAACAACACAAATAAACAAGGTCTTCAACGAGCTCCTCCTGAGCTGGGTTGCGTCATCGGCACGGACTCATCGGCACCTGCAAGCTGGTTTTGGAAGTATCTGTGAGCCACAGGGACTCAGCAATCTCGCACCCTCGCGATCAAGACTATTTAAGCTTATGGGTAAGGTAAAGGTATGAGGTGGAGCTGCAGCAAGCGACTAGCATATATGGTGGCTAACATACGCAAATGAGAGCGAGAAGAGAAGGCAAAGCACGGTCGATAACAGTATGATCAAGAAGTGATCCTAGACTACCTACGTCAAGCATAACTCCAACAACCGTGTTCACTTCCCGGACTCCGCCGGAAAGAGACCATCACGGTTACACACGCGGTTGATTCATTTTAATTAAGGTCAACTTCAGGTTTTCTACAACCGGACGTTAACAAATTCCCATCTGCCCATAACCGCGGGCACGACTTTCGAAAGTTCAAATCCCTGCAGGGGTGTCCCAACTTAGCCCATAACAAGCTCTCACGATCAACAAAGGAATAGACCTCCACCCAGGACTCACCGATCAGACTTGGTATCCCAGTACAACAAGACATTTCGACAGGGTAAAACTAAACCAGCAACACCGCCCGATGCGCCGACATCCTGATGGGAGCTGCACATATCTCGTTCTCAGGGCAACACCGGATGAACACTACGTACAGCTAAAACCAGCCCTCAAGTTTCCCCGAGGTGGCGCCGCAAGTGGCTCTAGTTTGGACCAATGCTTAGACAAGCACTGGCCCGGGGGGGTTAAAATAAAGATGACCCTCGGGATGCGCGACTCCCAAGGGAAAAAGGCTAGGTGGCAAATGGTAAAACCAATGTTGGGCATTGCTGGCAAAGCTTTACTTAAGGCGAACTGTCAAGGGGTTCCCATTATAGCCCAACCGCATAAGGGACGCAAAATCCGGGAACATAACACCGATATGACGGAAACTAGGGCGGCAAGAGTGGAACAAAACACCAGGCATAAGGCCGAGCCTTCCACCCTTTACCAAGGATATAGATGCATTAATTAAATAAGGTATATGGTGATATCCCAACAAGTAAATAAATGTTCCAATAAGGAACGGTCTCCATGTTCCAACACGGAACAAACTTCGATCTTCACCTGCAACTAACAACGCTATAAGAGGGGCTGAGCAAAGCAGTAACATAGCCAATCAACGGTTTGCTAGGACATGGTGGGTTAGAAGTTTGACATGGCAATTGGGAGGCTGACAAGCAAGTGGTAGGCATCGTAGCAATGGCATAGCAAAAGAGCGAGCAAACTAGCATAGCAAAGATAGTAGTGATTTCGAGGGTATGATCATCTTGCCTGAAATCCCGCAAGGAAGAAGAATGAGTCCATGAAGAAGACAAACGAACGGAGACGGACGGGTCCTCACAACATGACGTTAACGGAATCAACCCGAAGAAGCAATCACCGGAAAAGAAGCACACAACATAGTAAACAACCAACACATCAACATGGCACGATGCACAAACGAGTATGATGCATGTCCGGTTTAAAGAGGCATGGCATGGCATGGCAAAGTGCACAAACAACACTACAAGTTAAGTGGAGCTCAATATGCAACGAGGTGCATATTGACGGAACACCACGTCAATTATTTAGTTCTCTCCCGTTTATGTACCCGACAATATTAAATGTTGATTAACATGGCAAGAGGTGAAGCAAACGAAAACTACCTATCTAGTCAAGTTTAAATGAGGCCGGAACAACAAAACAACAAGTCCGGAAAATCCACATGTGCAAATATTAGGTTTGGTCCTGATCTGTCCTAAACACAATCTTAGAGTTGTTTGACATGCAAAGTAAGGTCACCATGTTAAACTAGGCAAAATTCTACCTCATTTACATATAAAGTTTATTTAATTCGGAGTTACGGTTATTTAGTTATGAATTAATTCATTTTAGCATGGCATAGGGGCAAATTAATGCAAACAACATTTTAAACATTTCAAACATAGGTGAAAGTTGGATATTATTAATCTACACAAAATTCTGAGCAAGTTTCATATATAAATCATTTTAATCCGATGCACGGTTGTGAAGTTATTATATGCATGAAGTCTAGGGACTAATCTGCAAAACTGACGTCTCAGGATAATTGACAAAATCGCAGGCAGGAAAAAAAAACATGACACGGGCCGAAACTGCAGGCTGGCCCAACAGGTAAGGAAAAAAAGGAAAGGAGGGTGCTGCGGGTGCTGCTCACCCTGGGCTGCGGCCCGGTCGGAGGGAGAGGCAGGCCGAGGCGGCGCGCTGGGCCTCGCATCGGCCCATGCGGGGAGGAGGCAGAAGCAGGCCGAGGCTTACGCGGATCTGGAGCTGGGCTGGATCTGTGCCTGGCGCTGTGCCGGGGAAGGGGAGCTGGGCCTGGTACGGAGGCTGGCCCAGGCGAGCGAGGCCTTCGTGCTCCCGCCCGAGCACGCGGCCATGGCGGCGACAGGCGGCGCAGGGGCGCCGGCGGGACGGCTGGAAGGCGCGGGGGGGCCGGGACGGCCGGGAATAGACGGATCCGGGCACGGGGAGGCCGGATCCGGTGTCAGGGGTGGCCGGCGGCGCTCGGGGAGACTCCAGAGGTGACGAACGACGTCCTGCGGGGCGGTGGCGGCTTAAACGAGGTCCGGCGAGTGACGATGGAGGTAGCGAGGCGGCGAGAGGAGGCGGGCGGTGGCGCTGGGCGGCGGGGAGCAGCGGGCGAGTGGGATCGGCGGCGCGCGGCGACCGGGCCGGGCGGGTCCGCGATGGGCTCCGCGGGCCGGCGGCGAAGTGGGGCGTCACGGTGCCAAGTGCCGCGCGCGGGTTGGACGAGGGCGGTGGCCGGCTGAGGTGTCGGCCTCTGATAGGCTGGAGTGAGGTGGCGCGCGGGTTGGACGTGTCCGGTGCGCCGCGGACGCGTCCGGATGCGCGGTGGGGAAGAAGACTAGGGTTTGATCCGGGATTTCGGGGAGGAGGCTATATTTATAGGTAGAGGGAGCTAGGAGAGTCCAAATGAGGTGCGGTTTGCGGCCACGCGATCGTGATCGAAGGACCGAGATGATGGAGCAGAGTTAGGTGGGTTTTGGGCCACTTTGGGAGGGTGTTGGGCTGCAACACACACGAGGCCTTCTCGGTCCCTCAGTTAACCGTTGGAGTATCAAACGAAGTCCAAATGACCCGAAACTTGACAGGCGGTCTACCGGTAGTAAACCAAGGCCACTTGGCAAGTCTCGGTCCAATCCGGAAATGTTTAACCCCCACACACAAGAGGAAGGTAGAAATGACCACCGGAGGAGAACGAAGCGCCGGATTGCAAAACGGACAACGGGGAAAATGCTCGGATGCATGAGACGTATACGTATGCAAATGCAATGCACGTGATGACATGATATGAGATGCATGACACGCACGCAATGACAATGGAACAACAACGAGTAACTGCACGACACCTGGCACATCGGTCTCGGGGCGTTACACGTATTATATAAAAATCTCGTACCCCGGTCCAGAGACGAAGCCATTGCTCAAGGCTTCTATCCATGCATGGTCAGAGGACCACAGCCAGCTGAAGCACATCCGTCATCGCTTCTCTGGTGTCGCGATGACAATCTGTTCAAGCGCAACTTCCAATTTGCTCAGAACTCTGCGAAGAAAAACAAGAAGAAGCTGGGGTTGGACTTCAACCCTGGTCCCTCTGAACCAAGGGCGGATGGCACATGCGACGCCGATTCCAATATCATTGGGCCGTATGCCAATCTTGCAGGCCTCATCACTCGCATTCTAGTCCAAGGGACTGGCGTGAACGACCCTCCAGCAGACACTGAGTCTGATGACGCTCCTGCTGCACCGAAGCCGAAGCAGACGAAGAAGCCAAAAGCTTCAAAGCCAGCCGCTTCTCCCAAAATCTCCAGAGCGAAGCCATTGGCAACTGCACCTCCTGAAGCCAGTGTGCAGAAGCCTCAGCCACACACAGGCAAAGAGCTCACAGCTGCTGCCATTCTGCGCTGCGAAACCATTGATCTTTCAAGCGATGAAGATCTTGGAGATGATGCTCTTGAGCAGCTCATCAAGAGCAAGGAGGAGGCTGAAATCTTCAACAATCTGCCTCTGTTTGATGTCGCCATCATCCACAACTTCATCGATGAATGGTTTACCTCACCGGATATCAGCTTCGATGATCTGCAGCTGCCCATTGGCCTCAGCGTCGCCTTCCAAGGCGCTATTGCTTCAGAACTTGCAATTGCCCGCGCATTGTTGAACTGAAGCAGAAAATTGATTTTGAAAAGGCTCAGTTCAAGCAGAATATGGCCACGCTCAGCGTCCAAGAAGTCAAGGACTTCAAAATTATGTTGCACGAGTTAAAGGAAAACTTTCTGAAGAAACATGCAGAAGCTCAGGGTTCGCGGGAGCGAATGAAGACTCTGGTTGATCGTTGTGTGCAGGCCTACAATGAGGCCGAGAAGCGCAAGGCACTTGGGCGTCCCGGCATCGACCCTAGGATGGCCGCGAAGAAAAAGAAGAAGCTTGCTGTGGCTGAACCAGAGGCACCAAGGCAAGAAGCTATTCCGATTGTCTTCCCCACTGCTACGACTGGCTCGAAGCCAAAGAACCGGTCAACCGCTTCAGAGCTCAAGAAGACATGGACACCCGAAGCTGAAGCAAGGAAGAGGAAACACTCTGAAGCCTCTCCTTTTGACCCCACCATCAAAGCGCAAGACCAAGAAATCTCGGGCTGCTCCCACAGAGCCCTTGATAGTCGAACCCCTCTCCGTCCGCTATCCTGACGAAGATTGTCAGTTGACAGTGCATGAGCCTGCTTTCACAGAGGCTCCGCATGCTGAAGACATTCCAGCAGCCGACCCCAACTCTGCTGAAGACATTGGTCTCCAAGACAATGTACAAGGTGATACAACCCTTCCTCAGCTTGAGACAAGCGAACTGATCAGCATTGGTCGTCCATTGACACCAATCACACAAGATGCATCGTGGGCAGATCGCCCACAGGAGGAAGATAATGAGCCCCAGCCCACTGCAACTCCACCGGCGTCGCCTACATTCCGTAGGCTTCGCAAAGGGCCAAGGGCTCAGGCTGCTGACAACGTTCCGGCTGCATCCGCCAAAGATATTGAAGAAGAACCTCAAGCTCCACCTCCCCCGCACCAACAAGAAGCAGTTTTCCAGGAGAACGTACCTGAATCCGTCCCTCTCACTACACGTGTTGAGGCAGAATATGTTGAGGCTGCCACAACCAACACTGAAGCAATTGTGGAGCCCTTCCCAACAACAGCTTCAAGAGACATTGAAGCTACTGCACCTGAACCTTCTGTGCCTGAGTCTGCTGCCGGTCCACAATTCAACTATCATGTTGCGCACAGGCCCCAGGTCCAGAAGCCGATCCCAGGACTGCCAAGGTTCCCAGGTCCTGCATCAGCTCCTGGCTCCTTCAACATCAATAGCTTCAGGGCAGATAATACGTTCTTCAACAGCTCCACGAACCCTTATTCAAGGGAACAGATTGTATCAGATAGGTTCTGGAGCTACCACAACGCAGCTATTATTCATGCATCCTATACAACCAAGGCCGCATCTTTCCTCACCAGCGCCTTGAGGTTGAAGCTGTTGCTGGTCTGCCTGGTCTGGAAGAAGCACTGGATTGCTTCAAGCAAGTGGGTCTACTGCCGTTTATCACCGATGAAGAGCACTGGAATGAAGAGCTTCTGCTCCAGTTCTATGCCACCCTGCATATCAAAGGCTATAACAGAGATCCGAAGACTTGGGTCCTGGAGTGGATGATCGGCAATGTCCATCATGAAGCTAATGCATTCGATATCATTGAGCTTACCGGCCTACCCACTCCTGGCGAACTCTTCGAAGAAGGCTGCCAACTCCATGCTGAAGCAATTGCGAGCATATTCCAGCGGCCTGAGCCAAATATGAGTCAGATGCTCTCAATGATGAAGCCATTGCCTCATGCTGCACCTTATCCAACTGAGTTCTTCGTTGAAGACTTAGAGTACCTGCCCAGAACCATATATCACATCGTCAGGCGGACTCTATGGCCCATTAAGGGGCACTCTCCATATGCCAAGGTTGAAGGTGCAATGAAGACTCTCATCTTCTGTATCCTGCATGGCAAATGCTTCAACGCACAGGATCTCTTTATACGCCAACTTGCAGCGTCTGGCTCAGATCTCTTTGGTTTGAAGTTTTATGCTCCTTGGGTTATGAGGCTGATCAAGCTTCACTCTGCTATCTCCTATCAGCCCTCAGCCCGCAACCATAGGATCTTCTTACCCAATGTGGACACCTCTGTTGTAGCAATATATCCTGAGCCTGCCAAGCAACCATTAAGTCTTCAGAATGCAGAACACCAGAGCTTCACTCAGAATGATGAAGGTGTTGAAGCCATCTCAAGAGTGTATCCAATGGCTGGCACCACACGTGCCCCTGCATCAACTGAAGCCACTGACAGCACAGCTGCACCGAGACCCAAGAAACGCGCTCGTGCACTCAATGACCGAGAACTTCTTGTGGCTCTTCACCAAAAGCAAGATAGGCATCACGACTGGCTCAAGAGGCAGATGAGAAGTGTCATGCAAGACGTCAATCGCATCAGAAATCTGGCCACCAAGAATGCATTCGTCACACACGAAACCTGTCGCCGCACTTGGCTCACCATGATGTGCACTGAAGCTGAACTTCAAGAGGATGGCTTCAGAGAGAGATTCAAGTTTGACTCCACACCCCCTAGAAGAGCTGTGCTGCGCGGAACTCCATCCCTTGAAAATTCTGAGTTCTCTTCCTCTGCTGCCACCGTGACTGCAAGAATCATTGAGGAAGAAGACGACGCTACATCACCACCACCTCCTTCAGCGCGCGTCAACCCTGCACCAAGCTCTTTAGCACCACCAAACGCCTCCACCGACCCTGCTGCGCCTGGGAACGCGTAGAAAATTCTATGTCTTCACACCTTTTTGGTCATCACTGACAAAAGGGGGAGAAGCATATGATGTTTATAGTCTTCAAGCGGGTCAATATGGGCGGGTGCTTTATATTTTGCTACATTTTGCTTCGTGCTTACAACTCTCGTTTTGCTACATTTGGTTCTTTGAGTTGTAACACTTAAACTTGATGGTCGTCTGCTACTTGTTTGCCACTATGTTTTTGCGAAGATAAATTCCGCATGTACGACGATAATTTCCACACTTATATCATTTCGCAGACGCCCATTTTTCATCATGCATGTCATTCTCTTCATATACTTTTACATGCATGGTGGATTGTCATCATAAGTTGAAGTGGATTTCCACAAGTACAACCCGCCATGTGCATTTGCGTTCCAGAAGCAAATTACTTATATGCACATCTTCAGGGGGAGCCCTTGCAGCTTATGAAGACAATTCCTTTACAATTTCACAAATTATATTCCCCGTTGAAAACTTCAACTAGTTTGTCATCAATCACCAAAAAGGGGGAGATTGTAAGTGCATCTAGTGCCACCCCTAGTTGGTTTTGGAGTATTGACGACAAACCTAGTTGAGGGACTAATGTGTTTGTGAGAATTGCAGGATAACACAGGTAGAAGTCCCTCATTGATTCGGTTTCACTACCAGAGATGACCCCTAAAAATGTACGAAGACATTGAAGACAATGGTGGTTTATGAAGATATTCATATTGAAGACAATGACATGTGAAGACTAACTATGAAGCTTATGGAACTCGAAGACTTAGATCCTTCGTAGTTTTACTTCATTTATGTTGTGTCATAGGAACCACCGTACTATTAAGTGGGGTCCAAGAGAACCAGTCAGAATGACTGAAGTGATGCCTAATTCAAATCCTATGTCTTCGAGCGAAGACTATGAGAGAAAATCTTGTCCAGAGTCAGACAAGTCAGCTTTACTTGTAGCCCAAGTAAAGTTGCCGTGTGAGTTCGAAATCCGACCGTTGGTACATGTGTCAGTTCCTTAGTGACCCAGGGTCATTTCGGACAAATCAGGTCGGGTTGCCAAGTGGCTATAAATAGTCCACCCCCTACAACCATAAACGGTTGGCTGCTCAGATTTCAGTGCACGCCTTTTGTCGTTTGAGAGCAACCCACCTCGAAGCCTTTGAGAGAAAATTCCTAGCGAGGAGAAAATCCCTAACCACCCAGAGCCAGAGTAAATTGGGCATCACTTAAGTCTTCTTGTCTGAGTGATCTGAAGACTTATTACACTTGAGGACCTTGCATCCTCCGGCCGGTTAGGCGTCGCGTTCTGAGCATCCAAGAGAAATTGTGGATTGCCGGTGAACGAAGTCTATGAAGGTTTGGGAGTCTACCTTGAAGACTTACCAGAGTGATTGGGCGAGGTCTGTGTGACCTTAGCTCAAGGAGAAAACGGTGAGGACTGGGTGTCCTGAGCTGCGTGTTCAGGACTGGGTGTCCAGGACTGTGTGTCCTTTGGTTTAAATACCTAGCCGCTCCAACCAGACGTACAGTTGTCACAGCAACTGGAACTGGTCCAACAAATCATTGTCTTCAGCGTGTCACTGGTTTCATCTTCACCTCCTTTTACTTACCGTTACACTTTGTGAAGCCATTGCATGCTTGCTTTATCTTCTGTCTTCACAACTTAACTGTACGATTTGTTTGGCCTCATAACTTCTTCCAACCTGATCCTTATTACACTGAAGCTGTTTGTCACTGTGCTTTCACTATATTGAATACTTGACCATGGCTTGCCTTGTGTAATCTAACTTCCGCTGCATAGCGATAGGCTTGTCTATTCTGTTTGTCTTCATAACTTCCATGTTTTGAAGACTTTCATAAAAATCGCCTATTCACCCCCCCCCCCTCTAGTCGATATAACGCACTTTCAGATGCGCCACTGATGAAACATCGAGCCGGATGTGTTCCCATTCGCAGAACTCTTTCATAGCACCTTTGGACAAATTGGTACCATTATCTGTGATAATACTGTGCGGAAAGCCAAACCGGAAAATCACCTTTTTGATGAACTGAACCACCGTGGCCGCATCACACTTGCTAACAGGTTCTGCCTCCACCCACTTTGTAAACTTGTCAACCGCCACCAGGAGGTGGGTCTTCTTATCTTTGGACCTTTTGAAGGGCCCAACCATATCCAGCCCCCAAGTCGCAAACGGCCAAGTAATTGGAATCATTCTCAATTCTTGAGCCGGTACATGAGCACGTCTTGAAAACCTTTGGCAACCATCACATCGTCTGACCAGATCCTCCGCATCAGCATGAGCACTTAACCAATAGAAGCCATGGCGAAACGCTTTAGCCACCAGAGACTTTGAACCGGCATGGTGACCACAATATCCTTAATGGATCTCACGCAAAATTTCACGGCCTTCTTCAGGAGACACACAGCTTTGAAAAGCTCCTGACACACTGCAATGATGTAACTCACCATTGATAATAGCCATGGACTTGGATCGCCGGATTATCTGCCGGGCCAGAATCTCATCCTCTAGCAACTCGCCCCGGTTCTTGTACGCCAGGTAAGGAAGCATCCAATCCGGAATAACATGAATAGCTGCCACCAACAGAGCCTCCGGATCAGGAATAGCCAAATCCTCTTCACCTGGGATCTTGACCGATGGGTTGTGCAGCACATCCAGAAAAACATTGGGCGGGACCGGTTTGCGCTGAGAGCCCAGCCGGCTTAAAGCGTCCGCCGCTTCATTTTTTCGCCGGTCCACGTGGTCCACCTCATAGCCTTTGAAATAACCTGCAACAGCCTCCACTTCACGATGATATGCTGCCATAAGTGGGTCTTTGGAGTCCCAAGTGCCAGACACTTGCTGAGCCACAAGGTCTGAGTCACCGAAGCACTTAACTCGACTTAGATTCATCTCCTTAGCCATCCGGAGACCATGGAGCAAGGCTTCATACTCAGCTGCATTGTTAGTACAAGGGAACATTAAGCGGAGAACATAACAAAACTTATCACCTCGTGGGGAAGTTAATACGACTCCAGACCCCGAGCCTTCCAACTGCCTGGATCCGTCAAAATGGACGGTCCAATATGTGTGATCCGGCTTTTCTTCAGGTGCTTGCATTTCCGTCCAATCATTGATGAAATCAACAAGTGCTTGAGACTTAACCGCTGTCCGAGGCACATACTTCAAACCGTACGGCCCTAGCTCTATAGCCCACTTTGCAATCCGGCCAGTTGCTTCCCGGTTCTGGATGATATCTCCCAAAGGAGCAGAACTGACCATCGTAATTGGGTGCCCTTGGAAGTATTGTTTAAGCTTCCGGCTTGCCATAAAAACTCCATACACCAGCTTCTGCCAATGTGGATACCTTTGCTTGGACTCGATTAGTACCTGCTGATATAATAGACCGGACGTTGAACCGGATGCTCCTTACCTGCCTCCTTTCGTTCCACCACAATGGCCACGCTGACCGCCCAAGCATTGGCAGCAACATATAGCAGCAACGGCTCCTTGTAAATGGGAGCGGCGAGCACCGACGGATTGGCCAATTGCCGCTTTAAGTCCTCAAACGCTTCATCAGCGGCAGAACTCCAGACAAATTGATCCTTCTTTTTCAACATCTGATACAAAGGGATTGCCTTCTCACCAAGACGACTGATAAACCGGCTTAATGCCGCAATCTGGCCGGCCAGTCGTTGAACATCATTGATACACTTTGGTTTAGCCAGGGAGGTGATGGCCGTAATCTTCTCCAGATTAGCCTCAATTCCCCTGTTGGACACCAGAAAACCCAATAACTTGCCCGCCGGTACACCGAAAACACACTTGTCCGGATTAAGCATCATCTTGTATGTCCTCAGGTTATCAAAAGTTTCCTTCAAATTGTCAATCAAAGTCTCCTTCTCCCTAGACTTAACCACGATATCATCCACGTAAGCATGTACATTATGGCCAATCTGCTTGTGAAGACAATTTTGTACACACCGTTGATAAGTTGCCTGGGCACTCTTGAGCCCGAAGGGCATAGACACATAGCAGAAGGCTCCAAAGGGAGTTATAAACACCGTCTTCTCCTGGTCCTTAACTGGCATTTTGATCTGATGATAGCCATAATATGCATCCAAAAAGCTTAAACGCTCACAACCCGCCGTAGCATCAATAATTTGATCAATACGGGGGAGGGCAAAAGGATCTGCTGGACAAGCTTTATTAAGATCTATGTAATCCACACACATGCGCGAGGTGCCGTTTTTCTTGAGGACCAGTACCGGATTGGCAAGCCACTCAGGGTGAAAAACTTCAACAATAAAACCAGCCGCTAAGAGCCTGGCTACTTCGTTAAACCGGTGGAGGAACTATTTCACCAGTTTATATTTAGGATCCACATTAAGGGTGTGCTCAGCGAGTTGCCTCGGTACACCTGGCATGTCAGAGGGCTTCCATGCAAAAATGTGCCGATTCTCACGGATGAACTCGATGAGCGCTTTTTCCTATTTCGGATCCAAGTTGGCACTGATGCTGAACTACTTGGACGAATCGCCAGGTATGAAGTCAACAAGCTTAGTTTCTGCTGCCGATTTGAACTTCAAGGCCGGATCATGCTCCGTAGTTGGCTTTTTCAATGGAGTCATGTCCGCCGGATCAACATTGTCCTTATAGTACTTTAACTCCTCAGTGGCACAAACCGACTCTGCATAAGCCGCATCTCCTTCCTCGCACTCCAAAGCGATTTTGCGGCTTCCGTGAACCATTATTGTCCCCCTGTGACCCGGCATCTTGAGCTGCAAATACACATAACAAGGCCGTGCCATAAATTTGGCGTAAGCCGGTCGCCCAAACAGAGCATGATATGGACTCTGGATTTTCACCACTTCAAACGTCAATGTCTCTGACCTGGAATCATGGTCATCCCCAAAGGCCACTTCTAGAGCTATCTTACCAACGGGATACGCTGATCTGCTAGGCACTACACCGTGGAATACTGTATTAGACGGTTTGAGATTCTTATCTGTTAGTCCCATACGGCGGAAGGTCTCGTAGTACAAGATGTTAATGCTGCTCCCTCCATCCATGAGCACCTTGGTGAACTTATAACCTCCCACCTGAGGCACCACCACCAGAGCCAATTGACCCGGATTATCGACCTGGGGAGGATGATCTTCTCTGCTCCATATGATGGGCTGCTCAGACCAACGTAGATAACGGGGTATGGCCGGTTCAACAGAGTTGACCGCCCGCCTCTGAACCTTCTGGTCTCGCTTGTCCAGGCTAGTGGTGAAGACATGGTACTGCCCACTACTCAGCTGCTTTGGGTTGCTCTGGTAACCTGACTGTTGCTGCTGTTGGTTGTAACCACCCTGGTTGTTCTGACTATTTTGACCATTATGTCCGCCTGGATTACCATTGAATCCTGAACCGGAACTTCCTCCACCGTAACCCGGCCCGGATCCTGAGCCACCGCCAGATTCGTGATCATACCGGAAATTATTAGAATTCTTGAACTCCTGCATAGTAAAGCAATCTATCCAAAGGTGGTTTGCTGGCACCTCCTTCGTCCGATGTTTTGGACATGGCTGGTTTAACAGGTAGTTTAGGCGGTTTGGGTTAGGGTTGGGTGCTCCATTACGATTTTTCGGTCTACCCTTGCGTCACTGGCCATTGTCCTGTGCGTTGGTATTAGCCACAAAGTCCATGTTACCATCCGCTTTACGCTTGCCTCCACCACCATTGCCTGCCTTGTGATGCTGCTGACCTTTGGAACTGCTGTTCTTCTTCCCTTTCCCTGTCTTGTCATCATCAGATTTGGGATCCTTGGTACTATCAGAATCAGCATATTTCACCAAAGCGGCCATGAGGGTCCCCATGTCGGTGCAATGACGCTTCATCCGTCCCAACTTTAGCTTCAGGGGCCCAAACCGGCAGTTGCCTTCTAGGGTTAATACTGCGGTGTCAGCGTTGATGCGGTCTGAGGAATGCAACACTTGTGAAACCCGGCGCACCCAATGAGTCGTTGATTCTCCTTCCTCCTGGACGCATGCAGCTAAGTCTACTATCGACATAGGCTATTTACAGGTATCCTTGAAATTGCTGATAAACCGAGCTTGTAACTGGGCCCATGAACTGATAGAATTAGCCAGCAAGCTTTTTAACCAAGTACGGGCCATTCCTTCGAGCATCATGGTGAAGTATTTCGCACATGTCGCGTCATCCACATCAAGCATCTCCATGGCCATCTCATAGCTCTCCACCCATGTCTCTGGAGGCTAATCCGCCGTGTAATTCGGTACCTTGCGCGGGGCTTTGAAATCCTTGGGCAGGCGCACGTTGCGTAAGGCGGGGATAAGGCAAGGCACCCCCAAAGAACTAGAAGTAACACCAGGTTCAGTCGAGGTGGTTGGACGAACTGGCGTGAGCTGCCGAGCCTGATGCTGTGCGGCTAACTCGGCCTCCCTGCGCGCGCGGGCCCGGTCCACCACTCCCTGAGCGTTATCAGCACCACCTGCCAGGTTGTTGTCACGGGGTGCTCCCCGTTGTTCGTTACTCGACACTGCCGGTTCATCCATGTGTCTGCTATAGCTCCGGCTTGGACGGGGGGTCGAGTGGATCCGGTCGCGGCTGTACGAGTACGCTTCCTGTTGGGCCAAAGCTGTCCTCAGAAGCTCCTTGACCCGTCGCGTCTCTACTGCATGCGGCGAGTCACCTTCAATTGGAATGGCCTCCAGCCGTGCAGCAGCGGCAACAAGATTGTCCATTGGGTTGGAGTAGTGACCCGGAGGTGTTAAAGCAGCCTGAGGTATGATGGTGTTTTGACGAGGCGGGTCCATCTGACGAGGCTGAACCGGTGCACCGGTCCCAGGGGCTTCTGCCCGGTTTCCCTCCAGCAGATTGCCGGCTCTTGGTCCTGGAGTGTTGAAAAGGTCTCTAGCCTTGAAAACCGGAGGTAAACGGGATCGGTGCTTCCTCCTCATGACTTCATGCGACGCGCTCTGGTCCAACATAAGGCGGTAGGCCTGTGCATCTAAAGCGGCCCGCTCTGCGGCCATCCTGGCATCCTCGGCCACCAGATCTGTCTTGGCCTGGGTGATCTGTTCCTTTACCTTTGCAATCTCCGTGTTGTGAACATCCTGATCTGGTGGATTAACCTCCGCCACAAGCACAGCCAATGCATCAAATAGTTCTGATACAACCTGAGCCAGCGGGCGCACAGGGCCTCCAGCCCCGGCAACCGTCGCTGCTGGTGAACCAGAGATCATTGCCGCAGCTGTCGAAGAATGAAGCGCCGCTTGTGTTCCGGCCATGAATATTCCAACCCGATTGGGAAGATCAGAGGGGTCCGGAATACTGTCGCCATCGGAACAGCTCCCAATCTAGCCATCTTGTAGTTGATAAAGAGATTCGGTTTCTCTGGTTGAAGACTCGTCACCGGAACAAACAACGGTCGCACCACGAAATTCCGATCCGTCCTCATAACCTCCTCCATGGATGACTCCCACGAAGGCACGCTTCACGGCCGGTTTAACCCGGGCAGATCGCGCACGCTGAGCCGTCTCGACGAGGTCGGTGCAGATGTCTGGCTCAGGGCCTAGTTCACCGATCTTGCCAATGAAAACATGAATGCCGCCAAAGGGGACCCGGTACCCGTACTCAATTGAGCCGGCCTCGGGGCTCCAGCCTGCATCGTCGATGTAAAGCTTGCCGCGACGACTCTTAGTCATCCGGCCTACGGCGTAGCCCTCAAGTCCTTCAAAGCGGCCCTCCAAGAACCGGAAACCATCGTGCGATAGCCCCACGGTGGGCGCCAAATGCCGTGGTTTTGTCATGGCAGATGTCCTAGAGAAACGACTTAGTCGTGGTGCCATCGCGACAGGTTAGCTTGAAGGGGTTAAAGCGGACACAGGGACGCAAGATAGTTTATACTAGTTCGGCCCCTTCAATGAAGGTAAAAGCCTACGTCTAGTTGTGATGGAATTGATGGGGTTTCGATGACTAGGGAGCAAACAAGCTTCGCCTATGTCTCGAGTTGTTGTCTGTCCTCCCTGAACCGTCGCCGGGTCGTCCCCTTATATACACGGGTGACACCCGTCGGTTCACAGAGTCCCAACACCGGTTGATATTCGTATCCGGGTTGGTCTCTCCTTATTCCTAGCTTACAATACAAGTTTATATACAAATTCCGATTTACAACTACAAGTCTTGAACCGGTTACGGGCCTTAGGCCCTCATCTGCCTTCTTGGGCTTTTATCACTTCTAGAGCTACTGGTGAAGCTGATCCGGCCCAGATAGGCCGGTTTACGCCCAGTAGTAATATCCCCAAGAGGAGGGGTGTGGCGTACAGCAAAACGGAGGAAACGGACCTCCTGCGGTCGAAACAGGGGTCCTGTTGATCAGGAGGGGTGTGGCGTACCGCAAAACGGACGAAACGGACCTCCTACGGTCGAAACGGGGGTCCTGTTGACCGGGAGGGGTGTGGCGTACCGCAAAACGGACGAAACGGACCTCCTACGGTCGAAACAGGGGTCCTGTTCATTGGGAGGGGTGTGGCGTAGCACAAAACGGGACTCCATGGGATACTGTTCATCTCCACCGTCGACCTCCTCCAGCCTCCACGGGCTCCTGTTCATCCAGCCTGCACCGCGTGCTACTCCAGCGGCTACTGTTCAACCACCCCTCCACGGGCACCCCTCCACCGTCTACTGTTCATCTAGCCCTCCACACCACGGGGTCCTGTTCAACCACCCCTCCATGGGCACCCCTCCACCGTCTACTGTTCATCCAGCCCTCCACCACACCACGGGGTCCTGTTCATCCACAGGCAATGCCACCGCTCACTGTTCATCCAACGCCCCCTCTGCAACACTCACTATTCATCCAATCGATTGGCTTCAGTTAGCAGCAGTAGCGAAGGAATAGCTCGATCGGGTTCAGTTAACAGTCATCGATCGATCGCTCGGGTTCAGTAACGCGTAGCCTGCAGTGCAATCGCTCGTGTTCAGTTAGAGCCCAACGCCTCGCTCGGGTTCAGTTAGAGCCAACGCCTCGCACACATGCGCGTACATGTATGAGAGGAACGCGCATCGCTCGGCCCCTGACCTCCCACCGTAACCGGGAACTCCCCGAAATTTTCCTCCCCCTCGCTTCTACCACGGTTTTTTTCGTCATGGACGGCCCAAAGAATGTCAAGCAGCTGCGTCTCCGGCCCGCCCAGGACGAAAAGCCCATTTTCTGTCATGATTTTTGTCATAGAAGTAGGAGCCCACCACATCTATGATGATACCGGGTTTTGTCACAATTATCGTCATAGAAGTGTCATATGTATGACAAAAAAAATTCGTTCAGTCCAAAATGTCACGGATGTGTCTTTTTTTGTAGTGATACTTCTTGTACTGGTTCTTTCATGATGAAGACTATTGAACTCAAATGGGATTTATTAGAAAGAATTAAACGCAACTATGGAGATTGGGATCTCGACGAAGGTAAGGAGTCAGGTATAACCCCAAAGTTTGATTGTGTTAAGTCTTTTATGCATACCGATGCCTTTGTGAATTTAGCACTAAATATGGACTTGACTCTGAGATAGTAGCTTCTTTCTGTGAATCCTTTGCTGCTCATGTTGATCTCCCTAAGGAGAAGTGGTTTAAATATAATCCTCCCATTGAAGTAAAAGTAGTTGCACCTATTAAAGTTGAAGAAAATACTATCAATTATAATGTTGATCATGTTGTTCCTACCGCTTATATTGAGAAACCACCTTTCCCTGTTAGAATAAAGGATCATGCTAAAGCTTCAACTGTGGTTCATAAGAGTAATACTAGAACACCTACACCCTCTGAGCAAACTAAAGTTGAACCTAGTATTGCTATGGTTAAAGATCTCTTGGCCGATAATATTGATGGGCATGTTATTTACTTCTGTGATGAAGCTGCTAGAATTGCTAGACCCGATACTAAAAATAAACATACACCTGTTGTAGGCATGCCTGTTATTTCTGTGAAAATAGGAGACCATTGCTATCATGGCTTATGTGACATGGGTGCTAGTGCAATTGCAATACCTCATTCCTTAGAGACCATTGCTATCATGATATTGTACCTGCTGAGATAGAGGAAATTGATGTTACAATTAAGCTTGCCAATAGAGACACTATTTCACTAGTTGGGATTGTTAGAGATGTTGAAGTCTTGTGTGGGAAGGTTAAATATCCTACTGATTTCTTGTTCTTGGTTCCCCACAAGATAACTTTTGTCCCATTATATTTGGTAGACCCTTCTTGAATATTGTTAATGCTGGGATAGATTGCAAAAAGGATGTTGTTACTATTGGTTTGGGGGATATGTCTCATGAGTTTAATTTTGCTAAATTTCGTAGACAACCCCATGACAAAGAATTGCCTAGTAAAGATGAAATTATTGGTCTTGCTTCTATTGCCGTGCCTCCTAATGATCCTTTAGAACAATATTTGCTCGACCATGAGAATGATATGTTTATGAATGAAAGAAGGGAAATAGATGAAGTATTCTTTAAATAGGTACCTATTTTGAAACACATCTTGCCTGTTGAAATTCTAGGGGATCCTCCTCCACCCAAGGGTGATCCCGTGTTTGAGCTTAAACCATTACCTGATACTCTTAAATATGCTTATCTTGATGAGAAAGAGATATATCCTGTTATTATTAGTGCTAACCTTTCAAAGCATGAAGAAATGAAACTATTGAAAACTCTGAAGAAGCATCGTGCTGCTATTGGATATACTCTTGATGATCTTAAGGGCATTAGTCCAACTCTATGCCAGCACAAAATAAAATTGGAGAAAGACGCGAAATCGGTTGGATGAAAGAAGTGGTAAGAAAATAAATACGAGAGCTTATGGAGGCAGGTATAATTTATCCCGTTGCTGATAGTCAGTGGGTAAGTCCTGTCCATTGTGTCCCTAAGAAGGGAGGTATTATTGTTGTTCCTAATGATAAAGATGAATTGATCCCACAAAGAATTGTTACAGGTTATAGAATGGTAATTGATTTCCGCAAATTAAATAAAGCTACTAAAAAGGATCATTACCCTTTACCTTTTATTGATCAAATGCTAGAAAGATTATCCAAACATACACATTTTTGCTTTCTAGATGGTTATTCTAGTTTCTCTCAAATACCTGTATCAAAAGAGGATCAAGAAAAGAAAACTTTCACTTGCCCTTTTGGTACCTTTGCTTATAGACATATGCCTTTTGGTTTATGCAATGCACCTGCTACCTTTTAAAGATGTATGACTGCTATATTCTCTGACTTTTGTAAAAAGATTGTTGACGTTTTCATGGATGATTTCTCCGTATATGTAACTTCTTTTGATGATTGCTTAAGCAACCTTGATCGAGTTTTGCAGAGATGTGAAGAAACTAATCTTGTCTTGAATTGGGAGAAGTGCCACTTTATGGTTAATGAAGGTATTGTCTTGGGGCATAAAATTTCCGAAAGAGGTATTGAAGTTGATAAAGCTAAAGTTGACGCTATTGAAATGATGTCGTGCCCTACGGACATCAAAGGTATAAGAAGTTTCCTTGGTCATGATGGTTTCTATAGGAGGTTCATTAAAGAATTCTCTAAAATTTCCAGGCCTCTGACTAATCTCTTACAAAAAGATGTTCCCTTTGTCTTTGATAATGATTGGGCAGAAGCATTTGAAATACTTAAGAAAGCTTCGATTTCTGCACCTATTGTTCAACCTCCTGATTGGAATTTACCCTTTGAAATTATGTGTGATGCTAGTGATTATGTTGTAGGTGCTGTGTTAGGACAAAGAGTTGATAAGAAATTAAATGTTATCCAATATTCTTGTAAAACTCTAAACAGTGCCCAAAGAAATTATGCTATTACTAAAAAAGAATTTTTAGCAGTTGTATTTGCTTGTGATAAGTTCAGACCTTATATTGTTGATTCTAAAGTAACTGTTCACACTGATCATGCTGCTATTAAATATCTTTTGGAAAAGAAAGATGCTAAACCTAGACTTGTTAGATGGGTTCTCTTACTACAAGAATTTGATTTGCATATTATTTATAAAACGGGAGCTGAGAACCCCGTTGCAGACAACTTGTCTAGGTTAGAGAATGTTCTTGATGTCCCACTACCTATTGATTATAGCTTTCCTGATGAACAACTAGTTGTCATAAATGCTTCTCGTACTGCTCCATGGTATGCTGATTATGCTAATTAGATTGTTGCTAAATTTATACCACCTAGTTTCACATACCAACAAAAGAAAAAGTTTTTCTATGATTTAAGACATTACTTGTGGGATGACCCACACCTTTATAAAGAAGGAGTAGATGGTGTCATTAGATGTTGTGTACCTGAGCATGAACAGGAACATATCCTACGCAAGTGTCATTCCGAGGCTTATGGAGGACACCATGTTGGAGATAGAACAGCATATAAGGTATTGCAATACGGTTTCTATTGGCCTACTCTCTTCAAAGATGCCCATAAGTTTGTCTTGTCTTGTGATGAATGTCAAAGAATTTGTAATATTAGTAGACGTCAAGAAATGCATATGAATTATTCACTTGTTAATGAACCATTTGATGTTTCGGGCTTTGATTATATGGGACCATTTCCTTCCTCTAATGGGTATACACATATTTTAGTTGCTGTTGATTATGTTATGAAGTGGGTAGAAGCTATTCCAACTAGTAGTGCTGATCCTAGCAGCTCTATTCAGATGCTTTAAAGAAGTTATTTTTCTGAGGTTTGGAGTCCCTAGATACTTGATGACTGATGGTGGTTCACATTTCATTCATGGTGCTTTTCGTAAAATGCTTGCTAAGTATGATGTTAACCATAGAATTGCATCTCCATATCATCCATAGTCTAGTGGTCAAGTAGAATTGAGTAGTAGAGAGCTTAAATTAATTTTGCAAAAGACCGTTATCAGATCTAGAAAGAATTGGTCCAAGAAACTTGATGATGCATTATGGGCTAATAGAACTGCGTATAAGAATCCTATGGGCATGTCTCAGTATAAAATGGTTTATGGAAAAGCATGTCACTTACCTCTTGAACTAGAACATAAGGCATATTGGGCCATTAAAGAGCTCAATTATGATTTCAAACTTGCCGATGAGAAGAGGCTTTTTGACATTAGCTCACTTGATGAATGGAGAATACAGGCCTATGAGAATGCCAAACTGTTTAAAGAAAAAGTTAAAAGATGGCATGACAAAAGGAAACAAAAGCGTGAGTTTAATGTAGGTGATTATGTATTGCTATACAACTCTCGTTTAAGATTTTTTGTAGGAAAACTCCTCTCTAAATGGGAAGGTCCTTACGTCATCGAGGAGGTCTATCTTTCCGGTGCCATAAAAATCAACAACTTCGAAGGCACAAATCCGAGGGTGGTGAACGGTCAAAGAATCAAACATTATATCTCAGGTAATCCCATAAATGTTGAAACTGATGTTATTGAAATAGTAACCCGAGAGGAATACATGAAGGACACTTTCTAGAACGTTTCAGACTCCGAAAAGGAATAGGTATGAGGTACGGTAAGTAAACCGACTCCAAAACAGTTCTAATAGCAATTTTTCTCCATTTTGGAATATTTAAGAAAATAGGAAAATAAGAAGTAGTCCGGGAAGGACACGAGGCGTCCACGAGGGTGGAGGGCGCGCCCCCTGCCTCGTGGGCACCTCGTGTGCTCTCTGAACTCCGTTTTCTTGCACGATACTTCTTTTGGTCGGTAAAAATTCATTATATAATCTCCTGAAGGTTTTGACCACCGTATCACTCAAATATCTTCTATCTTTGTTTCGAGCTGTTTTTCTGACAGATCTAGATCGCCATGACGTCTTCAAGTGCCCCCAAGGACAAGTTCTTCGAGAAGGTCATCAACCCCTACCTCGCGGAGGTGTTGCAACACCCTCAAACCATTGAGATGCGTGAGGGGTTACTACACATCCGCGATGTTGAGGGACCAAGGAGGACCGGAAGCATGGAGACAAGACTCGAAGCAATGCAGCAACAAGTTTTCAAGTGCCAGGAGATGGTGGAACATGGAATCGACACCAAACACATAATGATCACGGAGTTCACCAACACCACCAAGCTAGATGCCAGGAACATCGGGGGGATCATCTTCAAGCATCACGAGAAAATCGAGCATCTCCAAGCCCAGATCTATGACCCGTAAAACTAAAACTGTGAGTATGAATATAGATTCAAGAGGATGGGTTTGGCTGCAGATTCGAGGATCCCGGAGACTCGATCATCCTTATATGATGGTGAGCCTATGCCTTGGAAGATGGATGGCAAGCCTACATCATCAACAACTCCATCATCACCACCTCTGAGGAAGGAGACATAAACACATGGGTATGGGCACTCCCCTTGGCAGCTGCCAAGCTTGGGGGAGTTCCCCGGTATCGTATCACCGTCACACTTTTATCTTTACAATTTTTCTTAGTTCGATCCTTTTGGTAATATCTTGATCTAGTAGAATAAAGTTTTAGTATGATCTAGTTTTGAGTTTTTTTTATGATCCTTCTATGTAATCGAGTCCATGAGCATATGGATCTTATGGAGAGTAATGACTTCACATATAAAGAGTGTGATGAATAAAAGTTGTTGAGAGTTGACAAACATAGTTTTGGTCATCATTGCAATTAATAGGAAGTAATAAAGAAAGAGAGGTTTTCACATATAAATATACTATCTTGGACATCTTTTATGATTGTGAGTACTCATTAAAATATGACATGCTAAAGAGTTGACGTTGGACAAGGAAGACAACGTAATGGGTTATGTTTTCTTACATCCGAAATAAATTATATTGTCATGGATCATCCAACATGTCGAGCTTGCCTTTCCCTCTCATGCTAGCCAAATTCTTTGCACCAAGTAGAGATACTACTTGTGCTTCCAAATATCCTTAAACCTAGTTTTGCCATGAGAGTCCACCATATCTACCTATGGATTGAGTAAGATCCTTCAAGTAAGTTGTCATTGTTGCAAGCAATAAAAATTGCTCTCTAAATATGTATGATTTATTAGTGTTGAGAAAATAAGCTTTATACGATCTTGTGATGTGGAAGAAATAAAAGCGACGGAGTGCATACTAAAGGTCTATATCACAAGTGGCAATATAAAGTGGCGTTCTTTCGCATTAAGATTTTGTGCATCCAGCCATAAAAGCACATGACAACCTCTGCTGCCCTCTGCGAAGGGCCTATCTTTTATTCTTGTCTTATACTTCATACAAGAGTCATGGTGATATTCACCTTTCCCTTTTACATTTTATCCTTTGGCAAGCACAATGTGTTGGAAAGATCCTGATATGTATAGCTAGTTGGATGTGAGTTTGCATGAACTATTATTGTTTACATTACCCTTGAGGTAAAAGGTTGGGACGTAAAACTATAAGCCCCTATCTTTCTCTGTGTCCGACTAAAACTTCATACCATAAATATTGCATGAGTCTTAGCAATTGTGAAAGACTAGATGATAGTTGAGTATGTGGACTTGCTGAAAATCTCTTATATTGACTCTTTTTGATGTTATGATAAATTGCGATTGTTTCAATGACTGAGATTATAGTTTGTTAGTTTTCAATGAAGTTTCTGATTCATACTTGAAATTGCGAACGAATTGTTACTTTAGCATAAGAAGTCATATGACAATATAAGAATGATCATGATGCCCTCATGTCCGTATTTTATTTTATCGACACCTCTATCTCTAAACATGTGGACATATTTTCCGATATTGGCTTCCGCTTGAGGACAAGTGAGGTCTAAGCTTGGGGGAGTTGATACGTCCATTTTGCATCATGCTTTTATATCGATATTTATTGCATTATGGGCTATTATTACACATTATGTCACAATACTTATGTTATTCTATCTTATTTTACAAGGTTTACATGAAGAAGGAGAATGCCGGCAGCTGGAATTCTGGGCTGGAAAAGGAGCAAATATTATAGGCCTATTCTGCACAGCTCCAAAAGTCCTGAAACTCCACAGGAGTCATTTTCAGAATATAAAAAAAATATTGGGCGAAGGAAGCACCAGAGGGGGGCCACCCACCATCCACGAGGGTGGGGGCGCGCCCCCTGCCTCGTGGGCCCCCTTGCAAGCCTCCGGTGCTCATCTTCTTCTATATGAGGTCTTTCGTCTGAAAAAAATCATAAGCAAGCTCACGGGACAAAACTCCGCTCCCATGAGGCGGAACCTTGGCGGAACCAATCTAGGGCTCCGGCGGAGCTGTTCTGCCAGGGGAACATCCCTCCGGGAGGGGGAAATCATCACCATCGATCCTCTCATCATGAGGGGGTCAATCTCCATCAACATCTTCACCATCACCATCTCATCTCAAACCGTAGTTCATCTCTTGTATCCAATCTTTATCCCAAAGCCTCAGATTGGTACATGTGGGTTACTAGTAGTGTTGATTACTCCTTGTAGTTGATGCTAGTTGGTTTACTGGGTGGAATATCATATGTTCAGATCCTTTATGCATATTATTACCCTCTGATTATGAACATGAATATGTTTTGTGAGTAGTTACGTTTGTTCCTGAGGACATGGGAGAAGTCTTGCTATAAGTAGTCATGTGAATTTGGTATTCGTTTGATATTTTGATGAGATGTATGTTGTCTCTCCTCTAGTGGTGTCATGTGAACATTGACTACATGCCACTTCACCATTGTTTGGGCCTAGGGGAAGGCATTGGGAAGTAATAAGTAGATGATGGGTTGCTAGAGCGACAGAAGCTTAAACCCTAGTTTATGAGTTGCTTCGTAAGGGGCTGATTTGGATCCATATGTTTCATGCTATGGTTAGGTTTACCTTAATACTTCTTTTGTAGTTGCGGATGCTTGCAAGAGGGGTTAATCATAAGTTGGATGCTTGTCCAAGGAAGGGCAGTAGCCAAGCACCGGTCCACCCACATATCAAATTATCAAAGTACCAAACGCGAATCTGTCAGGACCCCGATCCTAGGTCACACCGATCTAGCATGTAACACATCATATCACTTTGTGGCCTCACGCACGGTATTCCCACGGGTGCCACCTTACCTGGCCCGGGACCGTTTGCGCCTTTTGGCTCACGTATATGATGGTGTCGCTAGCATCCATATGACAGAGAACCCGGGCCGACATGGCTAGTCGTGAACCCAAGCGGCACTAACCCATGGGGACAGGCATACATGAATCAACCTCGAGCATGTCGGTCAACAGCGTGTGAATCCGGGCTGTAGCACTAGGCTAACAGGACTCCGGTAACCCGGGCTGTAGCAGGCTAGGCAGGACTCCGAATGTCACCACGTGACATTTCCCCGAAGGGACAGACACAGGAACGAAGAGAAACACATGCCGGCCAGTCAAGTGTCCTGAGCAGTAGTGCTGGGCTAACAGGACTCCGGTGAACTGGGCTGTAGCGGACTACTATCGCTCAGAAAGCACTAGACTACATTTCCCCATATGATAGGCTGCCAAGGATAAACAACTAGATTGTCGGATCCCACTCATACCAAGCATTTCAATCATACACACAATATGCCCGATATGAGCAAATACAACATGGCATCACAACAAGACTCTACGACTCAAGTATTTATTCATTAGGCTCCGAGGAGCGAGATATTACAAACAAGGGTCTCAAGACCCAACATTCATAGCATACAATGCAAAGCACATGCGGAAGCTTAACATGTCTGAGTACAGACATCTATAAATGAAAAAGGCTAAGAAGCCTGACTATCTACCAGATCCTGTCGAGGGCACAAGATCGTAGCTGAGGTATCAAGCTAAACGTCGAAGTCCATGCGGAACTACTAGCGAGACTGGAGTCTCTCTGCAAAACATAAATTAAGCAAACGTGAGTACAAATGTACCCAGCAAGACTTACATCAGAACTAACTACATATGCATCGGTATCAACAAAGGGGGTGGTGGAGTTTAACTGCAGCAAGCCAGCTTTGACTCAGTGGCTAACCTGAACTACGACTGCAAGTAACTCTTTTGAGGTGGCGCACACGAGTCCACAAATTCACCATACCAATACACCACTATGGATCCGCTCCCGTCTCCCTACGAGAACACCATCCATAGCACTCACGCTTATCTTGCGCATTTTAGAGTATCCACTTTCACTTGTCTATGAACTATGCAAGGGGTCCAAGTTTCCATATCTGAGGAATCCGGCTATTCGAATAGATAATGATAACCCTGCAGGGGTGTACTTCTTCACACACGCTCTCGCCACTTATCGCCCTGTACACGTCATGTACCTCGGCAACCTTCAAGCGGAAGCCGGGCGAGGGTGTCGGCCATGACCTGACTAACCAACAAGTCTCTAGTCCAGGTTTATCGCCTATTCGGGTTCCATCCGCAAGGAGATCCGGCCGGGGTGTCGCTCACGCTCCCAAACGATGTGTACAGGGTTCCCAAGCCCACCATCCGGGTGCCACTTGGTACACCGGGCCACTGTGCCTAGTCTGTCCCAAGCCCACCTGTACCTGGTGCCACTTGGTAGACTACTAACACTAACTACAAACACCAGAAACTAGTTGCAACTCCTGGACAGAGATCAGGTTGATTAATAAGTCGAGAGGGGCACTTAAGCATTCCAATGCGTGGTAGTAGCTTTTCATGGATCACAAACATAGAACTCAGTTCCTGAGGACGGCTGCGATGAGACAACCCACCATGTACTCCTACATGGCCTCTCACCGCTACCTTTACCAAATTGTGTTCACACACTTATCTCACACACCGTAGGACATGTTCAACACCATTCCAATTCATCCCCGATGAATCAGACCTGACCCAACTCTAAGCAGTAGCAGGCATGACAACAAGCATGAATGAGTAGGCACGTCAGGGCTCAAACAATTCCTACTCATGCTAGTGGGTTTCATCTATTTACTGTGGCAATGACAGGTCATGCAGAGGAAAGGGGTTCAACTACCGCAGCATGTAACAGTTGAATCGATGTTGTCCTAATGCAGTAAAAGAGAGCAGGAGCGAGAGAGTGGGATTGTATCGGAATGAACAAGGGGGTTTTGCTTGCCTGGCACTTCTGAAGATAATATAGCTCTTCATCGGTGTCATCGATCACATCGTCGGAAACATCGTCGACTGAGAGGGGACGGTTACCGGCAAACAGAGAAGGACACAATAAATGCAATGCAACAATATGATGCATGATCATGACATGGCAATATGCTGTGATTTGAGCTAATGCATCTAGCTATGATTTAAATGAAGTTGGTTTGAATACATGGTTCAAATTCCAACTCCATATACGATTATTTAAATGCCCTTTATTTGTTTTGTCCAAAACAGAGGACAAACGTTGTTCAAACATGCATGAAAATGGTACAGATGGATTCCTTGAATTTTTTCTGATAATTTTTCATATATAAATTATTTCGTTTGGAGTTACGGTTGATTTTTTGTGAATTTTAGAAGTTTTGGGCATTTTCTGGAATTTCCTGTAAAAGAATAAATCCAGTAAATGAATTATTGCATCAGCATAGCGTCAGGGTGATGTCAGCAGGTCAACGGGGCGCCTCCAGGTCAAACCTGACCAGTGGGGTCCACTGGTCAGTGACTGGGGCTGGTTAGTGACACTGTCAGGTGGGTCCGGTCAACGCCCACGTCAGCAAAGTCAGCATGACATGTGGGGACAGTCAACTGACACGTCAGCACAGTCAATGCTGACGCGTGGGTCCAGGGTAATTAGATTAAACTTAATCTAGTTTAGTTAGCCAGTTAGTTAGGATGTGGGGCCCGGCTGTCAGTTTCACCGGAGGTTAATTAATACCGCAATTAGCTGCTAATGGCTGTGCCACGTCGGCACAGCCGGAGTTAGCCGCCGGCAAGGTCAGTGACGGCGGAACGGCTCGGGTTTCTCCCACGGGCGACCAAACCCGCGGCGGAGGGCATCTACGCGTTGCTGGAGAACGCGCGCATCCAACGGTGCAAGCGGCACCTGCTGGGGCGGCCGGAAACAACGACGGCGTCGAGGTCAGCGGCGACCGGAGCTCGGACGTCGACGAAACCGACGATGCAGCGCGCGGAGAAGCTAGCAGTTAGTACCTACGGGCTCTACAAGAACTCGCAAGGCCAACGGGCATATGCACGGGACCATTTGGTCACCGGTGCCTCGTCGCCGGCGAGCTCGGGCGGCGTTGCAGTTCGGTCATCAAGGGGGCGACGGCTACGGCGATCAAATGAAGCGGGGAAGAGGGGGAAACGGTGGCGGAGCTCATAGAGGTGCCATAGGGATGGTTAGCGGGCTCGGGGACGTCCTGCGTCCGGCGGATCGACGACGATGGTGGCCGGAGCCCGAGATGGAAGACGACGGCGATAGCGACATTGCTGGCCTCCCGGGGTCGCGTGCTTTGGCGTGCGGCTCTACAGAGTCGAGGCGGAGCTCGTGGGGGCGCTGGCTGGGCGTGGGGATGCTGGTGGCCACGACAACGACGACGAGTGGCGACGAGCTTTGTTCGGTGGTGCGCGCGAGAGGGGAGCAGAGGAGGGGATGGGATCCGGGGGAGAGAGGAGAGGTGCAGGGGGGCGAGGGGGAGTGCGTGGCACTCGGGGCTGGCTCCAGAAGCGGCGAAAGCAGGAGGTGGCACGGGCGCGTGTGTGCGCACGGTGAGCACACGCTCGGCGTCCTTCTGGAGCGGTGGAGACGACGACTGGCAGCGCCAGTCAGCTGGGCCAGTGCAGATGGGCCGCCAGGTAAGTGGCCCAGGTGAGATTCTATCCTTTCTACTTCTTTCTGTTTTTGTTTTCTATTTTCTGTCTTTGTTTTTGGATTTAGTAAATACTAAACCACTTTATAAAATCCTGAAATAGATTGTGGGCACATACTGGATTATTCCCAACAGCCCTCAACCACTTTTCAGAATTATTAGAGCATTTAAAATATTTATAGAATTTAAATGCCCCAATTCAAATACAATATGAGTTTATTCAAAAATCCATAAATGGCCAAGAAATATGCTCATCATTTTTGGCAGAGGTTTTCACCTTTATCAAAAATCATGAACATTTCCAAAGGCATTTTGGGTTCATTGAAGATTATTTTAAGTTGAACCTATTTGATTTGATCTGGCGCTAGGGTTTGAACAATCCCCATTTCAAGTTTAAAAGAAATTTAGACATGATGCAGCAACCAAGCTAGTCCAAGTGCATGGCAAGGCTAGGGATGTTACAGAATCATATGAGCGTGATGAAAACTAGCTTGACGATAATTCCCATGTGTCCTCGGGAGCGTTTTCCTTTATATAAGAGTTTGTCCAGGCTTGTCCTTTGCTACAAAAAGGATTGGGCCATCTTGCTGCACCTTATTTACTTTTGTTACTTGTTACCCGTTACAAATTACCTTATCACAAAACTATCTGTTACCCATAATTTTAGTGCTTGCAGAGAATACCTTACTGAAAACTGCTTATCATTTCCTTCTGCTCCTCGTCAGGTTTGACACTCTTACTTATCGAAAGGACTATGATAGATCCCCTACACTTGTGGATCATCACACACCTTATGGTGTGCTGGAGGAGCATCTGCATTTCCCAGCCATCCCTGTGTTCATATTTCAAAATCCTAGAATCTTGTAATTTCGTGTGCCATGCATGTTGTAGAGCTATCATATGTCTTCCGCATTTATTTCCCACCGACCTGCTATCTGCTAGTACTTTTACACTGTACTACTTGTGCACACACTTCACCCATACTCACACTATTGTTTTTTATGCATGTGGATTTCAGACTCTGACGCAGTGTTGATGAATACACAAAAGAAAAGACAGAAGTTGCTCCAGTGTAATTCGAAGATAAGCACTAAGCGTTTCAGCGCTCTAAAGGGTGTAGTGTCAGCAGATGGAGATAGTAAACGTAGCTCTGTAGTTGATGATATCAATTTCCACACGCAACCATCCCAGGTGCTTGTTTTAACTTCGCACTTGCAAATGTGGTTGCATGTTGCATATGGTGTCTAGCTTGTATTGCTTCCAATTTTGTTAAATTGCATCTGCTTACTTTACACATTATACCTTTGATAATGACATGCCTTCCTATTTTTGATACATACTACATATGTCTATTAACCATGTTCGTACATCAAACTAATGCTCTTTTGTATCCCTCATCAATCACTTATGATGAGACAGTCACCCCAGTGGGTTACTGTGAGAGGCACTACTCGTTTAAATAGTGCAGTGTCATCCTTCTCACATGATTCTCAAGAAACAGCAAGGCTAAATGAAGATAGTCAATGTAGCTCTCTAGTTGATGACCGCAATTCCCCTACACCAGCAACACAGGTGCTTGCTCTTACTTCGCAGTGTGATATGTGGTTGCATGTTGCATATGGTGTCTACCTTGTAATGCTTCTAATTAGGGTAAATTGCATCTTCTTAGTTAACACATTATACCTGTGAATATGACATGCCTTCCTGTTTTTGGTACATACTACGTCTTTCTATTAACCATGTTCTTATATCAAACTACTTTTCTTGTGTATCCCTCATCAATCACTTCTGACGAGACACCTTCAAGTTGACAGTGTAATATTGGTTGCATCTTGCATACCATTTCAAACATGTACTGCCTCTAATTTGTTGAAGTGCCACTTATAATGAGACACATCTAACTTGGTAGAGTGATTTTGGTTGGATCTTTCGTATGGTGTCTAGATTGCATTGCTTCCAATTTGTTGAAATGCCTTCCGCTTAGCGTTTTTCGTACATATTCCATCGTCCTACAATGTGGTAACCATACATAAAAGTTGTGTTCGTCATTATCATGCATCAACGAATTTGGAAGTGCGAATTTGATTCCTTTTTCTTGTGTGTTTACTTGACAAGGAAAAATCTAAAAGGACGAAGGCACGTAATGATGGTGGTCCTCTGGAGCAACCGAAACAAATGATCTCTACAGATTCTCCTACTCCTCCTACTGCAGTGCAAGTTCCAAATCTCATCTCCCCTACTCCACAACCCCATGTGCTTGCTCTAACATGGCTGTGTGATATCTGGTTGCATGTTGCATACGGTGTCTAGCTTGTAATGCTTCTAATTAGGGTAAATTGCATCTACTTAGTTTACACATTATACCTGTGAATATACATGCCTTCCTATTTTTGGTACATACTACATCTATCTGTTAACCATGTTCTTACATGAAACTACCTCTCTTCTATATCTTGCATCAATCACTTACGATGAGACACCTTTATTCGTTGCATATTGCATATTATTTCTAGCCTGTCGCCATGTATTGCTCCTAATTTGGTCAAATACATTTATGAGGCCACCCTTTTAATTTGGCAGAGTGATAACGGTTTCATCTTTCATATGGTTTCTAGCTTGCATTGCTTCTAACTAGTTGAAACACCTTGTGCCTAGTTTACACTTTATACATCATACATGTCAATATGTCATGTTGTCCTATTTTTCATACATATTCCATCCTCCTATCATGCGGCTGCCTTACATGAAAGTAGTGTTCGTTAGTATCATGCATCAATGAGTTCTGAAGAGCAAATTTTATTCCTTTTTCTTGTGGGTTTGACTTGACAAGGCAAAATCAAAAAAGAGTAAGGAAGGCGATGATGGTGGTCCTCTGCAGCAACATAAATGGAGCATCTGTATGGATTCTCCTCGTATTGCTAGTGCATTACAAGTGCCAAGTCTCCGCTCCCCTACTCCACCATCCGAAGTTGTCGGCGTTCTAGGGGTCCCCAGAGTTGCCTGCATGCGGCCCGCAGCGTGGCTCCACCAGCGGCCTTGTACGGCCCATCTCCACCAGCAAACATTCAAGACCCTCGTGAGGGGCCAAGCCTCACGAGGTGGACGATGCAAGACCTCCGCGGGGGTGGCCTCACCAGGATGGCTCGCGAGGGGTGGAGAGATCAAGGCAATGGGCGCCTCATGAGGTTTCTATGATGCAAGCCATGACGACTAGAGCCAGGCGGGCGCCAGCGCGTGCAGTCTCCTCGTTTCCTATTTGGTGCTAAAGGGGCAAGCGCAGACGGGGAGTCCTAAGGCATCAGGCAAAGGTTTCCATATCGGTGCAACAAAACCAAGACCAGCAGGACGGCAGGACAGAGGTCACCGAGGAGCCCATGACGGCGTCTGTCGGTGTCAAAACCGGCGGATCTCGAGCAGGGGGTCCCGAACTGTGCGTCTAAGGCGGATGGTAACAGGAGGCAGGGGACACGAAGTTTTACCCAGGTTCGGGCCCTCTTGATGGAGGTAAAACCCTACGTCCTGCTTGATTTATTCTTGATGATATGGGTATTACAAGAGTTGATCTACCACGAGACCGAAGAGGCTAAACCCTAGAAGCTAGCCTATGGTATGATTGTTTTTTGTCCTACGGACTAAAACCCTCTGGTTTATATAGACACCGGAGAGGGTTAGGGTTACACAAGGTCAGTTACAAAGCAGGAGATATACATATCCGTATTGCCTAGCTTGCCTTCCACGCCAAGTAGAGTACCATCCGGACATGAGACGAAGTCTTCAATCTTGTATCTTCATAGTCTAACAGTCCGGCCAAAGGATATAGTCCGGCTGTCCGGAGACCCCCTAATCCAGGACTCCCTCAGTAGCCCCTGAACCAGGCTTCAATGATGATGAGTCCGGTGCGCAATATTGTCTTCGGCATTGCAAGGTGGGTTCCTCCTCCGAATACACCACGAAAGAATTTGAATACAAGGATAGTGTCCGACCCTACAAAATAAGTTCCGCATACCACCGTGGAGAGAATAATATTTCCACAAATCTAATCTGTTGACTTGTTTTGGCAACATGACATTAAGCCATGGCCCGGCGATTATTCGAACCGTTTCCTTTAACTAGCCCCGCAGCATTTAACAGTTGAATCGTTGTTGTCCTAATGCAGTAAAAGAGAGCAGGAGCGAGAGGGTGGGATTGTATCGGAATGAACAAGGGGGTTTTGCTTGCCTGGCACTTCTAAAGATAATATAGCTCTTCATCGGTGTCATTGAACTCATCGTCGGAACCACGTCTATCGAGAGGGGACAAATACCGGCAACACAGAAAGAACACAATCAATGCAATGCACAATATGATGCATGATCATGACATGCCAACATGCTGTGATTTGAGCTAATGCAACTAGCAACATGTTAAATGGAGTTGGTTTGAACCCTAGGTTCAAATTCAAACTCCATATGTGAGGGTTTAGATGCCATTTATATGATTTGGCCTAAACAGCAGCCATAAATTGTTCTAACATGCATGAAAATGGTATAGATGGATAGATTGGATTTTTCTGATCATTTTTCATATATAATTTATTTCATTTGGAGTTACGGTTGATTTTCTATGATTTTTAGAAGTTTAGGAAATTTTCTGGATTTTCTGAATTATTTTAAATCCAGAAAATTATTAACTGCGTCAGCATTGCATCACTGTGACTTAGCAGGTCAACTGCGGCTGACCAGGTCAAACCTGACCAGTGGGGTCCACTGGTCAGTCACACAGTGCTGTCTGGGTCACTCACAGGTGGGGTTAGGTCAACAGCCATGTCAGCACTGACATGTGGGGTCGGTCAACGTGTGACGTGGCCGGGTCAAACTAACTTGTAGGGCCCGTGTGGTTAGTTTAATCTAAACAAAATCTAAACCAGAGTTAATTAGGCAGCGGGGCCCACATGTCTGTAAGTCTGTGGGTCATTAGCTTAGTGCTAATTAGTTGTTAGGTCGGCGTTTAGCCGCCGGCGCCGAGCAGAGGAGGCGGCGAGGCTCGGGTTTCGCCTACAGACTACGGCTTGAGCCATAGTTGGTCTCTACGGCTAGCTGGAGCTCGCGCGCATCTATCGGTGGCAGTGGGAGAGCCGAGGTGGCTGGAGTTGAGCACGGTGTCGACCTCGGCGGCGGCCGGAGTTCGGGTTAGTTTGGGCTCGGCACTAGGGTGCTCGGGAGGATGAGCTAGTGGGAGCGGCGTGCTCCTGGGAAGGCACCGAGCGTGTTGACGCGCTCAGGCGAGAGCTGTGGTGGCTAAAAAGATGGCGGCATCATGGCCGGCGGCGACGAGCTTCGGCTTCGGTTGAAACGGCGGCTACGGTGATCGAGAGGCAAGGGGAAGAGGGGCAACGATGATGGAGCTCGCAGCGGTTGCAGAGGGCGTCGAAGCGGGCTCGGGGAAGGCCAGATGGCGACGTACGGGCGCCGGTGATCTCGGGCACTTGCGGTTGAAAACGGCGGCAATGAGGTCGAAGTAGGGCGTCCCCAGCTGCATGGCTTGACGAAGACGAAGAAGGCGACGGGGCGGAGCTCTAGGACACAGCAGCGAGGCGAGGGGAGCACGGTGGGCACGGCTATGGCGAGCAGCGGCGACGAACCCGTTCGGTGGGTGGGAGAGAGAGGTCCAGGGAAGGGGGGAACGCTCGAGAGCGAGAGAGAGGGAGAGCCAGGGGTACGTGGCGACGCCAGAGGCGTCCAGGCCGTCGAGGGGGCAAGCAAGCAGGGTGGAGGTGGCGCGCGTGTGCGTGCGTGCGTTGGGCACACGCCCTCGTCCTCCTGGCAGAGGAGGAAGATGACAGGGGGGCTGCTGGGCTGGGCCAGCCAGCTGGGCCGGCTTCTCTCCTGGGCCAGGTAAGCCAGGTGAGGTTCCTTTCTCTCTCTCCTTTATGTTTTTCTTTTAATTTGTTTCTGTTCTGTGTTTGGAAATAGTAGAAATACTATTCCATTTAGGAAAAACCTAAAGATATTCAGAGGCATATTTGAAAATATTCTCAACGGCCTAAAAATACCTTCAAGGTTATTTGGGCATTTTAAAATATTTATAGGATTTAAATTGCCCAAATGCAAATACTTATGGCTTGGTGCAAAAATCCAGAATAGCCTCCAAAAATATGAAACCATTTTTGGCAGAGGGTTTAGCCAGGACCAAAGATGGTGAACATTTATGAAGGGCATTTTGGGTTCATTGAAATTCCAATTGTTGGAACCTAGTATTTCAAAGGGGGTGTTGGGGTTTATTAGTTCCCATTTAAAGTTTAAGAAAAAAATTTAGACATGATGCACACATGACGCTATCCTAGTGCAAACCAGAACTAGGGATGTGAAAACTCACCCCTACTAAACAAGAATCTCGTCCCGATATTGAAGACGTGAGGTAAGAAGACAGAGGGGCACAAGACCAACACAATCTTCACGATCTAGGTTGCACCTCATAAGGTTGTTGATTCGTTGCATACGTTGATCTTGACGTCCTCGCTTTTGAAATCTTCATCCAGGCGATGACGACAGAAAGAAACTATACTAGGATTGATCTTCTCGAAGATCGAGCTATACAAGATCAACTCGCGGAATGAGATGTTGAAACATCTCGAGTTGAGACACAAAACACATCGAGAGGGATGGAAGAACAACGACGTGGTTTGATTTGGTGGGCAACAATTCCACGCTTAGAAAGATGGTGGATGGTGTCAAGGTGGCGAGGAAATAATTGACATGATCCCATAACGGGGCACCTTGGGAAAGGTGACTCGTTGGACTGTTCCCTTAAGTGGCAAAAAGAATTACTTTTGATCCATAGATGATTGAAACTCTTCATACCATCTTAAGGCAATTAATTGATCATTTGAAAGAGCTCGAAGAAATGGCATACTCGGACTAGGATGGATGATGTGGACTACCTTGTTGAAGACAACACAATGGATGACTTTGCTTATCATTGGAAATGGATGGGACCCATGGTAGGACCACTTCTGAAGATGATCCTGAACAACAATTGTTGAGAAGGGCAGTCCAAGGGAGATTGACACAAGGCAGTGCAACCTGGGAACAAAATGCAAATGTCGGGAATGTTCCAACCATCATATCTGCCTGAGATTCAGATCTGGTTAGAAGCAGGATACTTCAGACTCACATGTCTGAAAAGAAGAGTTTCAACACAAGTCGATGAGATAACATTGTGAGACTCTCGGGATATGAACTACGATAGCAAGCTCCAAAACATGAGCAGGTTTTGCTACACACCTGTGAACACACTGTCCTAGACAAGCGTGACCACGTGGCGATCTTATAATAAAACACTACCGAGTTCAGGTGGGGAACCATAATCGAGGATATTGAGGTCCTTGCATAAGGCATGCTCTTAAGAAGGACCTTCCTTTCCTTGAACAAATCAATCAGTGGCTTGGTGTGCTAGGGGATACATATGGAATGAAGATGATCAGTCTATCAGACCATAGAATACTTCGCACATGCATGACTGACTTGGGATGATTCCAGAGGAAGCAAAACAAACTTTCTCGAATTCATGGCGGCAACTTACATCAAATGCACGTGAATCAAAGGAAGTCACTTCTTTCATCCAAACATATACTTCATGAATGGGGCATGAAGAAAATGCTTACATAGGTTTTCCAACACTAGCTGTATGTTCAACACAAATCATGGAGGAGACAAAATGCTGCTGATGGGCTCAACAGTAACTCATCAGAATTTCCATATCACTGGACTTCCACCATTATGTGAACAATGTGATAGTATTGGTCAGACCAAAGGATGTAATGGTGTATGCTCGAGGTGTCAACCACGAGTAAGACAACATTACGAATATCGTTGGTACTGATTTGATTTGAGAATAGCCCACACTCAAATCAAAGTTTTGACAAGACAACACATCCAACAACCGATCACAAGGAACAATCACTGAAGATATCATCTTTCTTCAACTAACACACAAACACAAGGATATCCCTTTGGAATGAACTAAGTTGGGCTAGCTTTTATCTTCCAACTCTCCAAGTTGTTGTTTAGCTTAACCAACTAGCTCAGGGGTATCCAACACGGATTCTTGGAGAAAGAGTGGTTTATTGGTAAACCAACTTGATCATGAACTCACCATATCGGTCAAGGGATGAACTGGTGATACTTCCGTGAAGATATCCGGAAAATCATGAACCACCGATATGACTCTAAGCTCGAGAACAATCTTGCTTTTCAGGGCAAGACGATATGATCGAAAGAGTGAGGGATTGACACAATCCCAACTCATGGATCGAAGAGTGCACCAGAAATAAGGACTAGGTAGCACAATCAATCTTAGAATGATGATTCAATAACCGGCACACTAAGAACAAAATTATTATCCTTTAACTACCAAGCAACGGAGTTGCTAGGAGTATTTATTTCACACATCACGATTCACTTGTTGGCATTCCGGTTACAATAACACAGAACTGAGGAATGAACAATGATGACAAGAAGTATTGCTGCGTCAAGAATTCATAAGAGGTGGTGCAATTCTCATGACAATCCTGACATAAAGATGGCAATACCCAAGGTAGAATAGAAGAAAAGCGGGGTTGCATTTTGATCTGTGGAATACAACCGCTTTTGACCCAATCCTGGATATGGATGAGGTATTGGAGTTTGTTTCTCCTAGTCATTCTGCAATAGAATGGCTCGACGGACCACAAAGATAATAGACATCGATATCACAAATGCTCAACTACCCCTATCTATCAATTGATAGACGAGGGCCAGAAAATAACTAAAGAGGGACAACCTAAAGAACATATGATTTTCTGAGTTATGGGTGCATAGATTAGCATGTCGAACATGTTCAACATAATTCTTCCGGATAACCCATGCAGAAAGGTAGAACTAGCAGAGTCACAACATAGAATCAAGAACTCGTCAAGAGCACTCTAGTCGTGATCTTTCGGTTCCGCGAGGAACTTCTGCCATAAGCAGTTCATGATATTTGGAAGAAGGATATACCATGAACCTCGAGGACTATCGCAAAGATTACTAATATCCTAAAGGTACGAGCAACACTATCAACACGAGGTAAGTAGAGTGGATCTTGGGTCAAGAACCCAGGAATAGAATACCTACTAACTAATGGCATCACGGGATGCTTTTGAGAATGGTGGCCAGAATCATCACACCGGGAACACAAAACCTGGTAGATTACCAGGTGACTCCCTAAAACACCTAGGGTCATAATAATAGCTCCGACATATATGTCAAGGCAATAAATTACCTCAACGCACCGGTTAGTGTGCTTATTCTGAGCATAAAGGACATCGGGAATGGAAAGAAAGGATTTGCAAATGCATCAGACTATTTAGAGACCTGGGATGACTCGGACAGCATAATGGTTGTAAATGCTCAAAAAGATTTGAGACATCCTGCAAAATGGTGGCATAACCACTCAACATCACAATATCAAGATTCTGAGATGAACTGTCATCACACAGAGGTAGTAGGAACTGAACTGGGGCTTGAATCCATCAATCCTATAAGTCTCTATCATAGTAACTCATCATCCTGATAGATAGATGAGAAGGCCTAGTTCTTAATCCCCGTAGAAGAGAAGAGGATGACTCAGATCAAAAGGGCATAAGGTAAAGGAGTAAAAAGAGCCTTACGTTCCCTTCCACAATCAATTCCCTTACATAACTAAAGCATTTCTAGACACAACTTTGACCGGTTTGGCTTGGTAATCCTACAGGCAGTCAGGCTCTGATACCAAAGCTGTCAGGACCCCGATCCTAAGTCACACCGATCTAGCATGTAACACTTCATATCACTTTGCGGCCTCACGCACGGTATTCCCACGGGTGCCACCTTACCTGGCCCGGGACCGTTTGCGCCTTTTGGCTCATGTATATGATAGTGTCGCTAGCATCCATATGACAGAGAACCCGGGCCGACATGACTAGTCATGAACCCAAAGTGGCACTAACTTACGGGGACAGGCATACATGAAACAACATCGAACATGTCAGTCATCAGCGTGTGAATCCGGGCTGTAGCAACTGCGCTAACAGGACTCTGGGAAACCGGGCTGTAGCAGGCTAGCAGGACTCCGTAAGTCACCGCGTGACATTTCCTCGAAGGGACAGACACAGGAACGAAGTGAATCACATGCCCGTCAGTCTAAGTGTTCTGGAGCAGTAGTACTGGGCTAGCAGGACTCCGGTAAACCGGGCTGTAGCAGACTACCAAGGCTCAGTGGAAGCACCAGACTACATTTCCCCATAAGAGAGGCTACCAAGGATAAACAACTAGGTTGTCGGATCCCACACATACCAAGCATTTCAAATCATACACACAATATGCTCGATATGTGTAAATACAACATGGCATCACAACAAGACTCTACGACTCAAAGTATTTATTCATTAGGCTCTGAGGAGCCAAGCATTACAAACATGGGTCTCATGACCCCAACATATAGAGCATACAAGCAACAAGCACATGCGGAAGCTTAACATGTCTGAGTACAGACATCTACAAATGAAAAAGACTGAGAAGCCTGACTATCTACCAGATCCTGCCGAGGGCACAAGATCGTAGCTGAGGTATCAAGCTAAACGTCGAAGTCCACACGGAACTACTAGCGAGACTGACGTCTCTCTGCAAAACAAAAAATAGGCAAACATGAGTACAAATGTACCCAGCAAGACTTACATCAGAACTATCTACATATGCATCAGTATCAATAAAGGGGGTGGTGGAGTTTAACTGCAGCAAGCCAGCTTTCACTCGGTGGCTATCCTGAACTACGACTGCAAGTAACTCTTTTGAGGTGGCGCACACGAGTCCACATATTCACCATGCAATACACCACTATGGAGAACGCCATCCATAGCACTCACGCTTATCTTGCGCATTTTAGAGTATCCACTTTCACTTGTCTATGAACGGTTATAGGCAACCCAGAAGTCCTTTACCGCGGACACGGCTATTCGAATAGATCATTTATAACCCTGTAGGGGTGTACTTCTTCACACATGCTCTCGCCACTTACCACCACGTACACATCGTGTATCTCGGCAACCTTCAAGCGGAAGCCTGGCGAGGGAGTCGGCCACGACCTGACTAACCACACAAGTCTCTAGTCCAGGTTTATCGCCTATTCGGGTTCCATCCGCGTGGAGATCTGGCAGGAGTTTCGCTCACAGCCCCAAACGATCTGTGCGGGGTGAAGGAAATATGCCCTAGAGGCAATAATAAAGCTATTATTTATTTCCTTATATCATGATAAATGTTTATTATTCATGCTAGAATTATAATAACCAGAAACATAATACATGTGTGAATACATAGACAAATAGAGTGTCACTAGTATGCCTCTACTTGACTAGCTCGTTGATCAAAGATGGCTATGTTTCCTAACCATAGACATGAGTTGTCATTTGATTAACGGGATCACATATTTAGGAGAATGATGTGATTGACTTGACCCATTCCGTTAGCATAGCACTTGATCGTTTAGTTTGTTGCTATTGCTTTCTTCACGACTTATACATGTTCCTATGACTATGAGACTATGCAACTCCCGTTTACCGGAGGAACACTTTGTGTGCCACCAAACGTCACAACGTAATTGGGTGATTATAAAGGTGCGCTACAGGTGTCTCCGAAGGTACTTGTTGGGTTGGCGTATTTCGAGATTAGGATTTGTCACTTTGATTGTCGGAGAGGTATCTCTGGGCCCTCTCGGTAATGCACATCACATAAGCCTTGCAAGCATTGCAACTAATAAGTTAGCTGCATGATGATGTATTACGGAACGAGTAAAGAGACTTGCCGATAACGAGATTGAACTAGGTATTGAGATACCGACGATCGAATCTCGGGCAAGTAACATACCATGACAAAGGGAACAACGTATGTTGTTATGCGATCTGGCCGATAAAGATCTTCGTAGAATATCTGGGAGCCAATATGAGCATCCAGGTTCCGCTATTGGTTATTGACCGGAGACATGTCTCGGTCATGTCTACATTGTTCTCGAACCCGTAGGGTCCGCACGCTTAAGGTTTCGATGATAGTTATATTATGAGTTTATGATTTTTGATGTACCGAAGGAGTTCGGAGTCCCGGATGAGATCGGGGACATGACGAGGAGTCTCGAAATGGTCGAGACATAAAGATCGATATATTGGATGGCTATATTCGGACACTGGAAGTGTTTCGGGTGATTTCGGAGAAAACCGGAGTGCCGGAAGGGTTACCGGAACCCCCCGGGGAAGTTTTGGGCCTTAGTGGGCCTGAGGGGAGAGAGAGGGCAGCAGCCCAGGAGGTGGCACGCCCCCTCCCATGGGGAGTCCAAATTGGACTAGGGGAGGGGGGCGCGGCCCCTCTTTCCCTCTCCCTCTCCCTCTCTTCCCTTCCCCCTTCTCTCTTCCTAGTTGGACTAGGAAAGGGGAGTCCTACTCCTACTAGGAGGAGGACTCCCCCCCTCCTTGGCGTGCCCCAAGGGCCGGCCGGCCTCTCCCCCTTGCTCCTTTATATACAGGGGCAGGGGGGCACCTCTAGACACACAAGTTGATCTTCGTGATCGTTCTCTTAGCCGCGTGCGGTGCCCCCCTCCACCATAATCCTCGATAATATTGTAGCGGTGCTTAGGCGAAGCCCTGCGACGGTAGAACATCAAGATCATCACCACGCCATCGTGCTGACGGAACTCTTCCCCGACACTTTGTTGGATCGGAGTCCGGGGATCGTCATCGAGCTGAATGTGTGCTAGAACTCGGAGGTGCCGTAGTTTCGGTGCTTGATCGGTCGGGCCGTGAAGATGTACGACTACATCAACCGTGTTGTGCTAACGCTTACGCTTCCGGTCTACGAGGGTACATAGACAACACTCTCCCCTCTCATTGCTATGCATCACCATGATCTTGCGTGTGCGTAGGAATTTTTTTGAAATTACTACGTTCTCCTACAATGGCATCTGAGCCTAGGTTTTATGCGTTGATGTTGTGCACGAGTAGAACACAAGTGAGTTGTGGGCGATATAAGTCCTACTGCTTACCAGCATGTCATACTTTGGTTCGGTGGTATTGTTGGATGAAGCAGCCCGGACCGACATTACGCGTACGCTTACGCGAGACTGGTTCTACCGACGTGCTTTGCACATAGGTGGCTGGCGGGTGTCAGTTTCTCCAACTTTAGTTGAACCGAGTGTGGCTACGCCCGGTCCTTGCGAAGGTTAAAATAGCACCAACTTGACAAACTATCGTTGTGGTTTTGATGCGTAGGTAAGAACGGTTCTTGCTCAGCCCGTAGCAGCCACGTAAAACTTGCAACTACAAAGTAGAGGATGTCTAACTTGTTTTTGCAGGGCATGTTGTGATGTGATATGGTCAAGACGTGATGAGATATAAGTTGTTGTATAAGATGATCATGTTTTGTTGAAGTTATCGGCAACTGGCAGAAGCCTTATGGTTGTCTCTTTATTGCATAAGATGCAAGCGCCAAATAATTGCTTTACTTTATCGCTATGCGATAGCAATAGTTGCAAGAGTAGTAGTTGGCGAGACGACCATGTGACGACACATTGATATAGATCAAGATGATGGAGATCATGGTGTCATGCCGGTGAGGATGGAAATCATGACGATACTTTGGAGATGGAGATCAAAGGCACAAGATGATGATGGCCATATCATGTCACATATTTTGATTGCATGTGATGTTTATCTTTTATACATCTTATTTTGCTTAGTTCGATGGTAGCTTTATAAGATGATCTCTCACTAATTATCAAGGTACAAGTGTTCTCCCTGAGTATGCACCGTTGCGAAAGTTCTTCATGCTGAGACACCACGTGATGATCGGGTGTGATAGGCTCTACGTTCAAATACAAGGGGTGCAAAACAGTTGCACACGCGGAATACTCAGGTTAAACTTGACGAGCCTAGCATATAACAGATATGGCCTCGGAACATGGAGACCGAAAGTTCGAGCGTGAATCATATAGTAGATATGATCAACATAGTGATGTTCACCAATGAAACTGCTCCATCTCACGTGATGATCGGACATGGTTTAGTTGATTTGGATCACGTGATCACTTAGAGGATTAGAGGGATGTCTATCTAAGTGGGAGTTCTTAAGTAATATGATTAATTGAACTTAAATTTATCATGAATTTAGTCCTGGTAGTATTTTGCAAATTATGTTGTAGATCAATAGCTCGCGTTGTTGCTTCCCTGTGTTTATTTTGATATGTTCCTAGAGAAAATTGTGTTGAAAGATGTTAGTAGCAATGATGCGGATTGGATCCGTGATCTGAGGTTTATCCTCATTGCTGCACAGAAGAATTATGTCCTTGATGCACCGCTAGGTGACAGACCTATTGCAGGAGCAGATGCAGACGTTATGAACGTTTGGCTAGCTCAATATGATGACTACTTGATAGTTTAGTGCACCATGCTTAACAGCTTAGAATCGGGACTTCAAAGATGTTTTGAACGTCATGGACCATATGAGATGTTCCAGGAGTTGAAGTTAATATTTCAAGCAAATACCCGAGTTGAGAGATATGAAGTCTCCAACAAGTTCTATAGCTAAAAGATGGAGGAGAATAGCTCAAGGAGTGAGCATGCGCTCAGATTGTCTGGGTACTACAATCGCTTGAATCAAGTGGGAGTTAATCTTCCAGATAAAATAGTGATTGACAGAATTCTCTAGTCACCATCACCAAGTTAGTAGAACTTCGTGGTGAACTATGATATGCAAGGGATAACGGAAACGATTCCCAAGCTCTTCGTAATGCTGAAATCAACGAAGGTAGAAATCAAGAAAAATATCAAGTGTTGATGGTAGACAAGACCACTAGTTTCAAGAAAAGGGCAAAGGGAAGAAGGGGAACTTCAAGAAGAACGGCAAGCAAGTTGATGCTCAAGTGAAGAAGCCCAAGTCTGGTCCTAAGCCTGAAACTAAGTGCTTCTACTGCAAAGGGACTGGTCACTGGAAGCGGAACTGCCCCAAGTATTTGGCGGATAAGAAGGATGGCAAAGTGAACAAAGGTATATTTGATATACAGATTATTGATGTGTATTTTACTAGTGTTCGTAGAAACCCCTCGGTATTTGATAATGATTCAGTTGCTAAGAGTAGTAACTCGAAACGGGAGTTGTAGAATGAACATAGACTAGTTAAGGGTGAAGTGACGATGTGTGTTGGAAGTGGTTCCAAGATTGATATGATCATCATCGCACACTCCCTATACTTTTGGGATTAGAGTTGAACCTAAATAAGTGTTATTTGGTGTTTGTGTTGAGCATGAATATGATTTGCTCATGTTTATTGCAGTACGGTTATTCATTTAAGTAAGAGAATAAATTGTTGTTCTCTTTACATGAATAAAACCTTATATGGTTACACACCCAATGCTGATGGACTTTTGGAATCACTTGATTATGAATCAGTTGATGCTTGCGAACCATGCCTCATGGGCAAGATGACTAAGAGTCCGTTCTCCAGAACAATGCAGCAAGCAACAGATTTCTTGGGAATCATGCATACTGATGTATGTGGTCCGATGAATATTGAAGCTCGCGGCAGGTATCATTATTTTCTGATCTTCATAGATGATTTGAGCAGATATGAGTATATCTACTTGATGAAACACAAGGCTGAAACATTTGAAAAGTTCAAAGAATTTCAAAGTGAAGTGGAGAATCATCATAACAAAATAAAAGTTTCTACGATATGATCGCAGAAGTAAAATATTTGAGTTACGAGTTTGGCCTTCAGTTAAAACAATGTGAAATAGTTTCACTACTCACGCCACCTGGAACACCACAGTGTAATGGTGTGTCCGAACGTCGTAACCGTGCTTCATTAGATATGGTGCGATCTATGACGTCTCTTACTGATTTACCGCTATCGTTTTGGGGTTATGCATTAGAGACATCTACATTCACGTTAAATAGGGCAACATCTAAATCCGTTGAGACGACACCGTATGAACTATGGTTTGGCAAGAAACCTAAGCTGTCGTTTCTTAAAGTTTGAGGTTGCAATGCTTATGTGAAAAAGTTTCAACCTGATAAGCTCAAACCCAAATCGGAGAAGTGCGTCTTCATAGGATACCCAAAAGAAAATGCTGGGTACACCTTCTGTCACAGATCTGAAGGAAAGATATTCGTTGCTGAGAATGGATCCTTTCTAGAGAAGGAGTTTCTCTCGAAAGAAGTGAGTGGGAGGAAAGTAGAACTTGATGAGGTAACTATACCTGCTCCCTTATTGGAAAGTAGTTCATCATAGAAATCTGTTCCTGTGACTACTACACCGATTAGTGAGGAAGCTAATGATGATGATCATGTAACTTCAGATCAAGTTACTACCGAACCTCGTAGGTAAACCAAAGTGAGATCCGCACCAGAGTGGTACGGTACTCCTGTTCTGGAGGTCATGTTACTTGAACATGACGAGCCTACGAACTATGAGGAAGTGATGATGAGCCCAGATTTCATGAAATGGCTTGAGGCCATGAAATCTGAGATGAGATCCATGTATGAGAACAAAGTATGCACTTTGATTGACTTGCCCAATGATCGGCGAGCCATTGAGATTAAATGGATCTTCAAGAGGAAGACGGACGCTGATAGTAGTGTTACTATCTACATGTTGGGGAACGTTGCAGAAAACAAAAATTTTCCTACGGTTTCACCAAGATCCATCTATGAGTTCATCTAGCAACGAGTGATCGGATGCATCTACATACCTTGTAGATTGTGAGCGGAAGCGTTCAAAGAACGTGGATGAGGGAGTCGTACTCGACGTGATCCAAATCACCGGAGATCCTAGCACCGAACGGACGGCACCTCCGCGTTCAACACACGTACAGTTAGCGTGATGTCTCCTCCTTCTTGATCCAGCAAGGGGGAAGGAGAGGTTGAGGAAGATCGCTCCAGCAGCAGCACGACAGCGTGGTGATGATGGAGAAGCAGCACTCCGGCAGGGCTTCGCCGAGCTCTACGGAGGAGGAGAGGTGTAGCAGGGGAGAGGGGGCGCCAAGACTCAAGGGTGCGGCTGCCCCTCCCTCCCCTCCCTTTATATAGGCCCCCAAGGGGGGCGCCGGCCCTGGAGATCCCATCTCCCAAGGGGGCGGCGGCCAGGGGGGTTGGAGTGCCCCCCAAGGCAAGTGGGCGCCCCCCCCACCCTAGGGTTTCAACCCTAGGTGCAAGGGGTTGGGCCAAGGGGGCGCACCAGCCCACTAAGGGCTGGTTCCCCCTCCCACTTCAGCCCATGGGGCCCTCCGAGATGGGTGGCCCCACCCGGTGGACCCCCGGGACCCTTCCGGTGGTCCCGGTACAATACCGGTGACCCTGAAACTTGTCCCGATGGCCGAAATAGCACTTCCTATATATAATTCTTTACCTACGGACCATTCCGGAACTCCTCATGACGTCCGAGATATCAGCCGGGACTCCGAACAACTTTTGGGTTACTGCATATTCATATCCCTACAACCCTAGCTCACCGAACCTTAAGTGTGTAGACCCTACAGGTTCGGGAGACATGTAGACATGACCGAGATTGCTCTCCGGTCAATAACCAACAACGGGATCTAGATACCCATGTTGGCTCCCACATGCTCCTCGATGATCTCATCGGATGAACCACGATGTCGAGGATTCAAGCAACCCCGTATACAATTCCCTTTGTCAATCGGTACGTTACTTGCCCGAGATTCGATCATCGGTATCCCAATACCTCGTTCAATCTCGTTACCGGCAAGTCACTTTACTCGTACCATAATGCATGATCCCGTGACCAGACACTTGGTCACTTTGAGCTCATTGTGATGATGCATTACCGAGTGGGCCCAGAGATACCTCTCCGTCATACGGAGTGACAAATCCCAGTCTTGATCCGTGTCAACCCAACAGACACTTTCGGAGATACCCATAGTATACCTTTATAGTCACCCAGTTACGTTGTGATGTTTGGTACACCCAAAGCACTCCTACGGTATTCGGGAGTTACACGATCTCATGGTCTAAGGAAAGGATACTTTGTCGGCGTTCTGGGAACGGGGGTCCCCAGACTTGCCTGCCTGCGGCCTGCGGCGTGGCTCAAGTGGGGGCCCAGCGCGGCCCATCTTCATCAACATGAGGCTCAAGACCCTCGCGAAGGGCCAAGCCTCGCGAGGCGGACGACACGGTGCATCCTCAGGCACAGCCTCATCAGGTTGGCTCGCAAGGAGGCAGAGAGTTCAAGGCGGGGTACCTCGCGAGGTGCCTATGACGCAAGCCATGATGACACGGGGCACCAGGCGGGTGCCAGCGCGCGCAGCGTCCCTCTTTCCTCTTTGGTGCAAAGGGAGCAAGCGTATCATCGGAGTACCGAGGCATCAGGCAAAGGTTGCCACTTTGGTGCAACGAGACCAAGGCCAGGAGGACTACGAGACGGAGGTCACCATGGAGCCCAGCGCGGCGTCATCCCCAGAGCCTTTGGCAGGCAAAGACTGCTTTTGTCAGGATAGATGTACTCGCTGTCCCCCTTCAAATTAGCCCACCATTGTTGGATCCCTTCCCGCTCAATATTTGGGGAGAGGACCGGGGCCTCTATAAATAGGACTAGCCACCCACATAGCAAGGGGTTCGGTTTTTGGGGGTTTTGGGGTTGGTTCATTTGGTTCACAAGTAGAGAGAGAGAGAAAGAGGGTGACTGAACTCTTCACAACAGTTCATCACCTCAGCCAAGAATAGACCCTCGCGAGGCTGTTCTTCCTTGTTTTGTTCATCCTCACCAGCCCCAGGAGGCAATCCATCCACCACACACTGGAGTAGGGTATTACACCACATCGGTGGCCCGAACCAGTATAAATCTTGTGTCTTTCGTGCAGTTCTTTTAGTAGTTTAGATCCCATTGAGACGGAGAGGTTGAAGGTGAGATTTCCGCGTGCACCCCAGTGTTCGAACCTCAAGGGTCTGCCGGAACCCGAAATCCGACATACTTGACATTGGAAAAACTCTAGCAAACGAACTATACGATCTTGTGCTATGTTTAGGATTGGGTCTTGTCCATCACATCATTCTCCTAATGATGTGATCTCGTTATCAATGACATCCAATGTCCATAGTCAGGAAACCATGACTATCTGTTGATCAACGAGCTAGTCAACTAGAGGCTTACTAGGGACATGTTGGTGTCTATTTATTCACACATGTATTACGATTTCCGGATAACACAATTATAGCATGAATAAAAGACAATTATCATGAACAAGGAAATATAATAATAATGCTTTTATTATTGCCTCTAGCGCATATTTCCAACACTACAAAGCTAGAATTGTCGCAAAAAGTTTTTCGACAAGTTCAAGGTGTTGACTACGATGAGAGTTTCTCACTCATATTTATGCTTAACTCTGTCCGAATCATGTTAGCAATTGCCGCATTTTATGAAATCTGGCAAATGGATAAACAAAACTGCATTCCTTAATGGATTTATTAAAGAAGAGTTGTATATGATGCAACCAGAAGGTTTTGTCAATCCTAAAGGTACTAACAAAATATGCAAGCTCCGGCGATCCATCTATGGACTGTTGCAAGCATCTCAGAGTTGGAATATACGCTTTGATAAGTTGATCAAAGCATATAGTTTTATACATACTTGTGGTGAAGCCTGTATTTACAAGAAAGTGAGTGGGAGCACTACAGCATTTCTGATAAGTATATGTGAAAGACATATTGTTGATTGGAGATAATGTAAAATTATTCTGCAAAGCATAAAGGAATATTTGAAAGGAGTTTTTCAAAGAAAGACCTCGGTGAAGCTGCTTACATATTGAGCATCAAGATCTATAGAGATAGATCAAGATGCTTGATAAGTTTTTCAATGAGTACATACCTTGACAAGATTTTGAAGTAGTTCAAAATGGAACAGTCAAAGAAGAAGTTCTTGCCTGTGTTACAAGGTGTGAAGTTGAGTAAGACTCAAAACCCGACCACGGCAGAAGATAGAGAGAGAATGAAAGTCATTCCCTATGCCTTAGCCATAGGTTCTATAAAGTATGCCATGCTGTGTACCAGACCTATTGTATACCCTGCCCTGAGTTTGGCAAGGGAGTACAATAGTGATCTAGGAGTAGATCACTGGACATTGGTCAAAATTATCATTAGTGGAGTAAGGATATGTTTCTCGATTATGGAGGTGACAAAAGGCTCGTCGTAAAGGGTTACGTTGATGCAAGTTTTGACACTGATCCAGATGACTCTAAGTCTCAATCTGGATACATACTGAAAGTGGGAGAAATTAGCTAGACTAGCTCCATGCAGAGCATTGTTGACATAGAAATTTGCAAAATACTTACAGATCTGAATGTGGCAGACCCGTTGACTAAACTTCTCTCACAAGCAAAACATGATCACACCTCAGTACTCTTTGGGTGTTAATCACATAGCAATGTGAACTAGATTATTGACTCTAGTAAACCCCTTGGGTGTTGTTCACATGTCGATGTGAACTATGGGTGTTAATCACATCGTGATGTGAACTATTGATGTTAAATCACATGGCGATGTGAACTAGATTATTGACTCCAGTGCAAGTGGGAGACTGAAGGAAATATGCCCTAGAGGCAATAATAAAGCTATTATTTATTTCCTTATATCATGATAAATGTTTATTATTCAAGCTAGAATTGTACTAACCGGAAACATAATACATGTGTGAATACATAGACAAACAGATTGTCACTAGTATGCCTCTACTTGACTAGCTTGTTGATCGAAGATGGTTATGTTTCCTAACCATAGACATGAGTTGTCATTTGATTAACGGGATCACATCATTAGGAGAATGATGTGATTGACTTGACCCATTCCGTTAGCATAGCACTTGATCGTTTAGTTTGTTGCTATTGCTTTCTTCATGACTTATACATGTTCCTATGACTATGAGATTATGCAACTCCCGTTTACTGGAGGAACACTTTGTGTGCCACCAAACATCACAACTTAACTGGGTGATTATAAAGGTGCTCTATAGGTGTCTCTGAAGGTACTTGTTGGGTTGGCGTATTTCGAAATTAGGATTTGTCACTCCGATTATCGGAGAGGTATCTCTGGGCCCTCTCGGTAATGCACATCACATAAGCCTTGCAAGCATTGCAACTAATAAGTTAGCTGCAGGATGATGTATTACGGAACGAGTAAAGAGACTTTCCGGTAACGAGATTGAACTAGGTATTGTGATACGGACGATCGAATCTCGGGCAAGTAACATACCATGACAAAGGGAACAACGTATGTTGTTATGCGGTCTAACCGATAAAGATCTTCGTAGAATATGTGGGAGCCAATATGAGCATCCAGGTTCCGCTATTGGTTATTGACCGGAGACGTGTCTCGGTCATGTCTACATTGTTCTCGAACCCGTAGGGTCCGCACGCTTAAGGTTTCGATGATAGTTATATTATGAGTTTATGAGTTTTGATGTACCGAAGTAGTTCGGAGTCCCGGATGAGATCGGGGACATGACGAGGAGTCTCGAAATGGTCGAGACATAAAGATCGATATATTGGACGGCTATATTCGGACACTGGAAGTGTTTCGGGTGATTTCGGAGAAAACCGGAGTGCCGGAAGGGTTACCGGAACCCCCGGGGGAGTATTGGGCCTTAGTGGGCCTGAGGGGAGAGAGAGAGAGGGCAGCAGCGCAGGAGGTGGCGCGCCCCCTCCCATGGGGAGTCCGAATTGGACTAGGGGAGGGGGCGCGGCCCCTCTTTCCCTCTCCCTCTCCCTCTCTTTCCTTCCCCCTTCTCTCTTCGTAGCTGGACTAGGAAAGGGGAGTCCTAATCCTACTAGGAGGAGGACTCCCCCCTCCTTGGCGCGCCCCAAGGGCCGGCCGCCCTCTCCCCCTTGCTCCTTTATATACAAGGGCAGGGGGCACCTCTAGACACACAAGTTGATCTTCGTGATCGTTCTCTTAGCCGTGTGCGGTGCCCCCCTCCACCATAATCCTCGATAATATTGTAGTGGTGCTTAGGCGAAGCCCTGCGACGGTAGAACATCAAGATCATCACCACACTGTCGTGCTGACGGAACTCTTCCCCGACACTTTGCTGGATCGGAGTCCGGGGATCGTCATCGAGCTAAACCTGTGCTAGAACTCGGAGGTGCCGTAGTTTCGGTGCTTGATCGGTCGGGCCGTGAAGACGTACGACTACATCAACCGCGTTGTGCTAACGCTTCCGATTCCGGTCTACGAGGGTACATAGACAACACTCTCCCCTCTTGTTGCTATGCATCACCATGATCTTGCGTGTGTGTAGGAATTTTTTTGAAATTACTATGTTCTCCTACACAGGGTTCCCAAGACCCCAAACGTGCACCCGGTACACCGTGCCACGGTGTATCTACCGCATCATAGCCCACCCCTAGGGTCAATGCTACGCACGGCCGCCAACACATATCCTATAAACACCAGAAACTAGTTGCAACTCCTGGACAGAGGACTAGGGCAGTTAATAAGTCGAGAGGGTCAATTAAGGATCCCAATGAGTGTTAGTAGTTGTTCATGGATCACAAACACAGAACTCAATTCCTTAGGACAGTTTCAATGAGACAACCCAGCATGTACTCCTACATGGCCTCTCACCGCTACCTTTACCAAATCGTGTTCACACACTTAGCTCACACACAGTAGGACATGTTCATCGCCATTCCAATTCATCCACGATGAATCAGACCTGACTCAACTCTAAGCAGTAGCAGGCATGACAAACAAGCATGAATGAGTAGGCACATCAGGTCTCAAACAACTCCTACTCATGCTAGTGGGTTTCATCTATTTACTGTGGCAATGACAGGTCATGTAGAGGAAAGGGTTCAACTACCGCAGCATTTAACTATTGAATCGTTGTTGTCCTAATGCAGTAAAAGAGAGCAGGAGCGAGAGGGTGGGATTGTATCGGAATGGACAAGGTGGTTTTGCTTGCCTGGCACTTCTGAAGATAATATAGCTCTTCATCGGTGTCATCGAACTCATCGTCGGAACCACGTCTATCAAGAGGGGACAAATACCGACAACATAGAAAGAACACAGTCAATGCGATGCACAATATGATGCATGATCATGACATGCGAACATGCTGTGATATGAGCTAATGCAGCTAGCAACATGTTAAATGGAGTTGGTTTGAACCCTAGGTTCAAATTCAAACTCCATATGTGAGGGTTTAGATGCCATTTATATGATTTGGCCTAAACAGCAGCCATAAGTTGTTCTAACATGCATGAAAATGGTACATATGGATAGAATGGATTTTTCTAATCATTTTTCATGTATATTTTATTTCATTTGGAGTTATGATTGATTTTCTATGATTTTAGAAGTTTAGGCGATTTTCTGGATTTTCTGAATTATTTTAAATCCAGAAAATTATTAACTGCATCAGCATTGCGTCACTGTGACATCAGTAGGTCAACTGCGGCTGACCAGGTCAAACCTGACCAGTGGGGTCCACTAGTCAGTCACACAGTGCTGTCTGCGTCACTAACAGGTGGGGTCAGGTCAACAGCCATGTCAGCAAGTCAGCACTAACGTGTGGGGTCGGTCAACATGTGATGTGGCCAGGTCAAACTGACCTGTAGGGCCCGTGTGGTTAGTTTAATCTAAACAAAAGCTAAACTAGAGTTAATTAGGCAGCGGGGCCCACATGTGTGTAAGTCTGTGGGTCATTAGCTTAGTGTTAATTAGTTGTTAGGCCGGCGTTTAGCCGCCGGCGACGAGCAGAGGCGGCGGAGAGGCTCGGGTTTCGCTTATAGAGAGCGGTTTGAGCCGCGGTTGGTCTGTATGGCTAGCTAGAGCTCGCGCGCATCTATCGTCGATAGTGGGAGGGCGCGAGGAGGCCGGAGTTGAGCACGGCGTCGACCTCGGCGGCCGCCGGAGTTTGGGTTAGTTTGGGCTCGACGTTAGGGTGCTCGGAAGGAGGAGCTGGTGGGAGCGGCGTGCTCCTGGGAAGGCACCGAGCGCGTTGACGCGCTCAGGCGCGAGTTGTGTTGGCTAAAATGACGGCGGCATCATGGCCGGCGGCGATGAGCTTCAGCTTCGGTCGAAACGGCGGCTACGGTGATCGAGAGGCAAGGGGAAGAGGGGCAACAACGATGGAGCTCACAGCGGTTGTAGAGGGCGTCGAAGCGGGCTCGGGGAAGGCCAGACGACGACGTACGGGCGCCGGCGATCTCGGGCGCTCGCGGTTGAAAACGGCGGCAACGAGGTCGAAGTAGGGCGTCCCCAGCTGCGTGGCTTGACGAAGACGAAGAAGGCGACGGGGCGGAGCTCTAGGACACAGTAGCGAGGCGAGGGGAGCACGGTGGGCACGGCTATGGCGAGCGGTGGCGACGAACCCGTTCGGTGGGTGGGAGAGAGAGGTCCAGGGAAGGGGGGACACTCGAGAGCGAGAGAGAGGGAGCCAGGGGTGCGTGGCGACGCCAGAGGCGTCCAGGACGTCGAGGGGGCAAGCAAGCTGGGTGGAGGTGGCGCGCGTGTGCGTGTGTGCATCGGGCACACGCCCTCGTCCTCCTGGCAGAGCAAGAAGATGATAGGGGGAGGCTGCTGGGCTGGGCCAGCCAGCTGGGCCGGCTTCTCTCCTGGGCCAGGTAAGCCAGGTGAGGTTCCTTTCTCTCTCTCCTTTCTGTTTTTCTTTTAATTTGTTTCTGTTCTGCGTTTTGAAATAGTAGAAATACTATTCCATTTAGGAAAAACCTGAAAATATTCAGAGGCATATTTGAAAATATTCTCAACAGCCAAAAAATACCTTCAAGATTATTTGGGCATTTTAAAATATTTATAGGATTTAAATTGCCCAAATGCAAATACTTATGGCTTGGTGCAAAAATCCAGAATAGCCTCCAAAAATATGAAACCATTTTTGGCAGAGGGTTCAGCCAGGACCAAAGATGGTGAACATTTATGAAGGGCATTTTGGGTTCCTTGAAATTCCAATTGTTGGAACCTAGTATTTCAAAGAGGGTGTTGGGGTTTACTAGTCCCCATTTCAAGTTTAAGAAAAAAATTAGACATGGTGCACACATGACGCTATCCTAGTTCAAACCAGAACTAGGGATGTGACACCGGCGACAAACGAGCAACAAGCCTCTTCACTGCACCCCTCTGTGCGGCGAGATGGTCACACCGTCATGCCATCGCTGACTCCGGCCGTCTCACGCTCGCCGCGCCCGCACGGACGCACAGGTCGCGCTGCTCATGGCGCGCGAGCTCCTGTGCTACCACCCGGTCCACGACCTCTACGTGGACTGGTTGGACTGCATCGCCAAGCTCGTCAGCGCTGTGGGGGGCTCTCCTGCACCATCCCTCTCGCTGCCTCGCCTGCCCCCGGCTGTGGGCGATGTGGCTCACGGAGCGTCTCCGCCCCCTCAGCACCAAGATGGTGCCCTCGCACCGAGGCGCGCGGCTCATGGAGCGCCTCAGCCTCCCCCGCGTCAAGACGGCGTCCTCGCTCCAAGATGCGCGGCCCAACGGCGTGATCCGCCGCGCCGTGTGCCCGCGCATGAAGAAAGAAGTTGCGAGGAGGTTCCCCATCCACAAGAAGATGCTCCACCGCTTCTAGCACCATCACGTCAGGACCGCTTGCTGTGGCAAGGCCATGTGCCACTTGCCATGGCAGCACAGGGACGCCAAGGTCAAGCTCCGCCTCCACGACGGGCCCCGGTGGCCACAGCGAGCAGCCGCGCCTTCATTACTGAGCTGCGTAGCATCGTCTGGCCGGGAAAGTTCTAGCAGGATCTGCCTCCTCGCTACGACGGCACCCCTGACCCTATCGAGTTTCTACAGCTCTACTAGCTGAGAATCGAAGCGGCCAATGATACGTCTCCGTCGTATCTACTTTTCCAAACACTTTTGCCCTTGTTTTGGACTCTAACTTGCATGATTTGAATGGAACTAACCCGGACTGACACTGTTTTCAGCAGAATTGCCATGGTGTTATTTATGTGCAGAGACAAAAGTTCTCGGAATGACCTGAAACTCCACGGAGCGTATTTTTGGAAATAATAAAAAATACTGGCAAAAGATTAAGGCCAGGGGGCCCACACCCTAGCCACGAGGGTGGGGGCGCACCTGCCCCCTCGGCGCGCCCCCTACCTCGTGGGCCCCCTGGAGCTCCTCCGACCTCAACTCCAACTCTATATATTCACTTTCGAGGAGAAAAAAATCAGAGAGAATGATTCATTGCGTTTTGCGATACGGAGCCGCCGCCAAGCCCTAAAACCTCTCGGGAGGGCTGATCTGGAGTCCATCCGGGGCTCCAGAGAGGGGAATCCGTCGCCATCGTCATCATCAACCATCCTCCATCACCAATTTCATGATGCTCACCGCTATGCGTGAGTAATTCCATCGTAGGCTTGCTGGACGGTGATGGGTTGGATGAGATTTATCATGTAATCGAGTTAGTTTTGTTAGGTTTTGATCCCTAGTATCCACTATGTTCTGAGATTGATGTTGCTATGACTTTGCTATGCTTAATGCTTGTCACTAGGGCCCGAGTGCCATGATTTCAGATCTGAACCTATTATGTTTTCATCAATATATGAGAGTTCTTGATCCTATCTTGCACGTCTATAGTCACCTAATATGTGTTATGATCCTGCAACCCCGAAGTGACAATAATCGGGACCACTCCCGGTGATGACCGTAGTTTGAGGAGTTCATGTATTCACTATGTGTTAATGCTTTGGTCTGGTACTCTATTAAAAGGAGGCCCTAATATCCTTAGTTTCCGCTAGGACCCCACTGCCACAGGAGGGTAGGACAAAAGATGTCATGCAAGTTCTTTTCCATAAGCACGTATGACTATATTCGGAATACATGCCTACATTACATTGATGAATTGGAGCTAGTTCTATGTCACCCTAGGTTATGACTGTTACATGATGAACCGCATCCGGCATAATTCTCTATCACCGATCCATTGCCTACGAGCTTTCCATATATTGTTCTTCGCTTATTTACTTTTCCATTGCTATTGTTATCATCACTATAAAATACCAAAAACATTACTTTTTCTACCGTTACCTTTTGCTACCGTTACCACTACTATCATAATACTTTGCTACTAAATACTTTGCTGCAGATATTAAGTTTCCAGGTGTGGTTGAATTGACAACTCAGCTGCTAATACTTGAGAATATTCTTTGGCTCCCCTTGTGTCGAATCAACAAATTAGGGTTGAATACTCTACCCTCGAAAACTGTTGCGATCCCCTATACTTGTGGGTTATCGAGACTATTTTCTGGCGCCGTTGCCGGGGAGCATAGCTCTATTCTTTGAGTCACTTGGGATTTATATCTACTTATCATTATGAAGAACTTGAAATATCCAAGAACCAAGATTTATCCCTCAAGTACGAGGGGAGGTAAGGAACTTCCATCTAGCTCTGCACTTGATTCACCTTCTATTTTGAGTAAGCTTGTGACACCTAAACCTGCTTCTGCTATTCATTCTGATATGTCGCATGTTATTGATGTTGCCACTTTTGCTATGCATGATACTTGTGATGAAACTACATCTATGCTTGATACTACTATGCCACTTGGTGAATTTCTTGATGAACAACTTGCTAGGGTTAGAGAGAATGAAATTATTGAAACTGATAATATTGATGAAAGTGATGTTAAAGATTCCCCCCCCCCCTAATAAATATGAATTGCCTCTTGTTCCTGAGTGTTGTGTTATGGATGAAGAAGCTACTAGAGCTATCTTAGCTTGCAATGATAGATATGATCTAAAGAGGTTATTAGCTAAATGGAAGCAGCAATCCCTTAATGCGAGAATGAAACCTGACCCTGCTTTTGCTACTTCACCTATCTGTGTTACTGATAAGGATTATGAATTCTCTGTTTGATCCTGATATAATTACTTTGGTTGAATCTGATCCTTTTTATGGCTATGAATCTGAAACTGTTGTGGCACATCTTACTAAATTAAATGATATAGCCACCATGTTCACTAATGATGAGAGAACTTTCTACTTTTATATCCTTAAAATATTTCCGTTCTCATTAATGGGTGATGCTAAGATATGGTTTAATTCTCTTGATCCTCGTTGTGTGCGTAGTCCCTAGGATATGATTTATTACTTCTCTGCTAAATATTTCCCTGCTCATAAGAAACAAGCTGCTTTAAGGGATATATATAATTTTGTGCAAATTGAAGAAGAGAATCTCCCACAAGCTTGGGGGAGGCTTCTCCAATTACTTAATGCTTTTCCTGATCATCCTCTTAAGAAAAATGAAATACTTGATATCTTTTATAATGGACTAACCGATGCCTCTAGAGATTACCTGGATAGTTTTGTTGGTTCTATTTTCAGGGAAAGAACGCCAGATGAAGCTGAAATTATATTGAATAATATGTTGACAAATGAAAATAATTGGACACTTCCTGACCCAACTCCTGAGCCGATTCCTAAACCAACTCCGAAGAAGAGAGGTGTTCTATTTCTTAGTCCTGAAGATATGCAAGAGGCAAAGAAATCCATGAAAGAAAAGGGTATTAAAGCTGAAGATGTTAAGAATTTACCTCCTATTGAAGAAATACATGGTCTTAATTTACCGCCTGCCGAAGAAATGCATAATTTTAATCCATCTCCTATTGAAGAAATACATGGTCTTGATAACCCGACACAGGTAGTAAAGGTAAATTCTCTATATATATATGATAAAGCTGAATCCCATTTACTAAGTTTGCTAGCCCATGCTTAGATGAGTTTGATAAATTTATGGTTAAGCAAGAAGACTTCAATGCTTATTTTGGTAGAGAATTAAAACACAGTGCTGATATGCTTGAACACTTGGGTGATTATATGGCTAATGTCAAAGGTGAACTTAAACTTATTAGTAAACATGCTTCTATGGTTACCACTCAAGTAGAACAAGTACTTAAAGCTCAAAATGATTTGCTCAATGAATTGAATAGTAAGAATAATGATTTTGCTGTCAGAGTGGCTACTAAAACTGGTAAAATGACTCAGGGACCTTTGTATCCTGAAGCCCACCCTAAGAGAATTGAGCAAGATTCTCAGAGAAATAATATAGATGCACCTAGTCCTTCTAAAAGGAAGAAAAAGAAAAATGATAGGACTTTGCATGCTTCTGGTGAACCTATTGCTGAAACACCTGAGAATCCAAATGATATTTCTATTTCTGATGCTGAAACACAATCTGGTAATGAACATGAAACTAGTGATAATATTAATGATAATGTTCATGTTGATGCTCAACCTAGCAATGATAATGATATAGAAATTGAACCTATTGTTGATTTTGATAACCCACAATCAAAGAATTAACGTTATGATAAGAAAGACTTTGTTGCTAGGAAACACGGTAAGGAAAGAGGGCCTTGGGTTCGGAAACCCATGCCTTTTCCTCCCAAACTTTCCAAGAAAAAGGATGACGAGGATTTTGAGCGCTTTGCTGAAATGATTAGACCTATCTTTTTGCGTATGCGATTAACTGATATGCTCAAAAAGAACCCTTATGCTAAGTATATGAAAGATATTGTTACTAATAAAAGAAAGATACTGGAAGCTGAAATTTCCACCATGCTTGCTAATTACACTTTCAAAAGGAGGAATACCAAAGAAACTTGGAGATCCAGGAGTACCCACTATACCATGCTCCATTAAAAGAAATTATGTTAAAACTGCTTTATGTGATCTTGGAGCCGGTGTTAGTGTTATGCCTCTCTGTTTATATCGTAGACTTGATTTGAATAAGTTGACACCTACTGAAATATCTTTGCAAATGGCTGATAAATCAACTGCTATACCTGTCGGTATTTGTGAGGATGTGCGTGTTGTGGTTGCAAACGTTACTATTTTAACGGACTTTGTTATTCTTGATATTCCCAAGGACGATAGTATGTCTATTATTCTTGGAAGACCCTTTTTGAATACTGCAGGGGCTGTTATTGGTTGCAACAAAGGCAATGTCACTTTTCATGTTAATGGTAATGAGCACACGGTACACTTTCCGAGGAAACAACCTCAAGTCCACAGTATCAATTCTATTGGAAAAATTCCATCGATTATTTTTGGAGGTTTTGAATTTCCCCTACCTACTATCAAGAAGAAATATGATATTCTTATTGTTGGGGATGTGCATATCCCCGTTGAGGTAACCTAGTGTTATTCGAAAATTCTCCGGTTCCATGTTATTCGGAATGGGTTTGTTAACAAGACTTGATCAACCTTGTTAATGGATTCCTTTTGATGATCATGAGATGGATGAATTTAGAAAACATAACTCTCTGTTATTTATATTAAATAAAATAAAATAGTATTTTCTGTCTGTTATCTGAATTATCCGTGCAATATAAAAATACCCAGAAAATAAACTCCAAATGCCCTGAAATTTAAATATGTTTTTTTCTGGAATATTTGAGAATATTTGGCACTCAGAACACAGCAGGGGGCATCCACGTGGCCACGAGGGTGGATAGCGCACCCTACCCCCCTGGGCGCGCCCCCCTGTCTCGTGGGCCCACAGTGGCCCTCCTCCACTTATTCCTGCACCCACACACTCCTTCTTCCTCCCACAAACACCATTATCCAACTCAAGCACGAGTTCTAGCTCATTTTGCTGCGATTTTCAATCTCCTTGCTCAAAACACCTCTCACAAAACTGCTTGGGGGATTGTTCCTTGGTATGTGACTCCTCCATTGGTCCAATTAGTTTTTGTTCTAGTGCTTTATTCATTGCATATTTTTGCTGCTTAGGTGACCCTGTTCTTGAGCTTGCATGTCAAATTTATGTGGTTCCAAGTAGTTTTGATGCATGATATAGGCTCTAGGCACTTGTAGGAGTAGTTGCTATCAATATTATTGAGTTTGGTTCACTTTTATTTGAAGTTACTAAAAATTTCAGAAATTTTTCAGAGGAGGAAATATGTTTAGGAAAATGTACCAATGTGGTTCTTCAAGGAAACAAGAACCCAGGCTTGCAATGCGTGATGCTGATGATGAGCCACCAAGGGACGCTCCAGTGCGGCCTTGTGAATGGCCTTCAGAGGACTTCATGGATCGTGCGGGGATTAAGGAAGAATTTAACGAATATTTGCGTAATGCTGATCTTGTGAGCTTCGAGGAAGAGAAATGCCGTCAGTACCACTATCTCACTAGTTCCTTTGTGAGGAGGTTTGAATTTTCATCTTCACGTAATTCTCAAGCTGTCCTGTTTGATCTTTATGAAAATTCTTACACTATGGACTTAGAGGACTTTACCACTTCTTGCAAACTTCCACAATGGGGTAGTACTAGTGAACCTCGCAAATCTGAATTTAGAGATTTTCTTGGTAGTATAACTGTGGGGAAATCTAGAGATATAGCACAAGCTACCATAGGGAGCATTCACTTTCCGGCTATACATTATTTTTCTCTCTTCATAGGTAGATGCATTAATGGTAAAGATGAAGCATGTCACATGTGTGTCCCTGACCTCGGTATTCTTAGGAGTGCTGTGTTAGGAGATAAATCTTATAATTTGGGAGCCATTGTTGCACGTAGGTTGCATCTTAATAGATTTAATGAAGATTTCTTTGGTGGAATTTATGCAACCCGCATAGCTAATTTTCTTGGTATAACCATACATGAGGATGATATTGAGTTGCCTCCTGCTTATTTGGATTATGAGGCTATGGTTCGTCATCAGTTTGTTGAGAGGAACGATCAGTTCCTCCAGTACTGACTAATCTTTGACAGACGACGCACCTATCACGCCGCTCTCCCTGCTTCTACTTTCTTTGACTTTCAGGCAAAAGGGGGATATTCTATAACCAGAGAGGAGGCGGAAGAGTATAAGAGGAGAGCTGAGATAGCTCGCCTCCAAGCTGCAGCCCACGATGCAATGACGGATGCATCTCAGTACGACCCCAACTACAACGTTGGATATCCACCAGGCCATCCGTGGCATTAGACCAACTTAGGCCAAAAGCCTAAGCTTGGGGGAGTACGTATTTCTCGCCGACATTACATTCATGTTCACACACTCATTGCTAGATGCCGGTGCTCATACTTTTTCATTGTAATATCCATGCTAGTTTATTTTCTCTTTTTATGCTTTCTTCTTGTGTGTTTAATAAACCTTAAGAAAAACCAAAAAATTAGTTGTAGCTTTTAGCTAGTTTTAATTTCCATGCTTGTAGTAGTAATTAAAAAGAAAACCCAAAAATATTTCTTGTTCTTCTTTTGCTTGTTGGGAGCTTTACCGTGTATATAGTTTTATTTCTTTTCTTTTCTTTGGGGGTCGATAGGGGAAGAACTTAATTAAATTGTTGAAGTGGCTCTTATATGCATTATTGTTGATCTGGCAAAAGAGCCCATATTGCCTTGTCTTCTCCTGTTTATTGAATGCTTGCAGATTCTAGCTTAGTCCAATGCACGTGCACTATTATTATTATCCACATCGTTCGGTCGTGCAAGTGAAAGGCAATTATGATGATATATGATGGACTGACTGAGATGAGAAAAGCTGGTATGAACTCGACCTCTCTTGTTTTTGTAAATATGATTAGTTCATCGTTCCTGATTCAGCCTATTATGAATAAACATGTTTGCAATGACAACTAGAGATCATAGTTTCTTGTGCCATGCTTAATTAGCTAGGAGCTTATGATGGTTTACCTTGCGTGCCAACATGCTATTAAAATGGTTGTGATGTGGTATGATAGGGTGGTATCCTCTTTTGAACGATTCGAGTGGCTTGAGTTGGCACATGTTCATGCATGTAGTTGAAACAAAATCAACATAGCCTCTACGATATTTATGTTCATGGTGCATTATATCCTACTCATGCTTGCATTCGGTGTTGATTAATTTTAATGCATGTTCATGACTGTTGTCGCTCTCTAGTTGGTCGCTTCCCAGTATTTTTCTAGCCTTCACCTGTACTAAGCAGGAATACTGCTTGTGCATCCAATCCCATAAACCCCAAAGTTGTTCCATATGAGTCCACCATACCTACCTATATACGGTATCTACCTGCCGTTCCAAGTAAATTTGTATGTGCCAAACTCTAAATCTTCAAATAAATATCCTGTTTTTATGCTTGAATAGCTCATGTATCAACTAGGGATGTCTGTATCTTCCATGTTAGGCGGTTTATTCTCAAGAGGAGTGGACTCTGCTCCCCACTCACGAGAAAATGGCTGGTCACCGGGATGCCCATTCCCATGCTTTATGCAAATCAAATCAAAATAACTGCAAACAAAACCCCCCTGGGACTCTTGTTAGTTGGAGGCACTCGTTATTTCGAGCAAGCCATGGATTGATCCTTGTTGGTGGAGGGGGAGTATAAACTTTGCCATTCTGTTTGGGAACCGCCTATAATGTGTGTAGCATGGAAGATATCGCCATCTCTTGGTTGTCATGTTGACAATGAAAGTATACCGCTCAAAATATTATTCATCTCTATTTCAAAACCGAGCTCTGGCACCTCTATAATTCCCTGCTTCCCTCTGCGAAGGGCCTATCTATTTACTTTTATGTCGAGTCTCATCCTCTTATTAAAAAGCACTAGTTGGAGAGCACCACTGTCATTTGCATTCATTACTGTTAGTTTACATTGAGTATGACTTGACTGGATCTCTTTTACCATGAATTAAATGTCTAGTCAGCCCTTGATCTTTAAAGGTGCTCTGCATTTATGTTTTGCAGTCTCAGAAAGGGCTAGCGAGATACCATCCTTCTATATCATATTATGATTGTTTTGAGAAAGTGTTGTCATCCGAGATTTATTATTATTGCTCGCTAGTTGATTATGCCATTGATATGAGTAAACATGAGACCTAAGCGTTATTGTAAATATGGTTAGCTCATAATATTTGCTGAAAACTTGAATGTTGGCTTTACATATTTACAACAACAAGAGCAAACAGAGTTTGTAAAAGTTTTTCTTTATCACTTTCAGTTTATCAACTGAATTGCTTGAGGACAAGCAAAGGTTTAAGCTTGGGGGACTTGATACGTCTCCGTCGTATCTACTTTTCCAAACACTTTTTCCCTTGTTTTGGACTCTAACTTGCATGATTTGAATGGAACTAACCCGGACTGGCGCTGTTTTTAGCAGAATTGCCATGGTGTTATTTATGTGCAGAAACAAAAGTTCTCGGAATGACCTAAAACTCCACGGAGCGTCTTTTTGGAAATAATAAAAAATACTGGCAAAAGATCAAGGCCAGGGGGCCCACACCCTAGCCACGAGGGTGGGGGCGCACCTCCCTACCTCGTGGCCCCCCTGGAGCTCCTCCGACCTCAACTCCAACTCTATATATTCACTTTCGGGGAGAAAAAAATCAGAGAGAAGGATTCGTCAGGTTTTACGATACGGAGCCGCCGCCAAGCCCTAAAACCTCTCGGGAGGGCTGATCTGGAGTTTGTTCGGGGCTCCGGAGAGGGCAATCCGTCGCCATCGTCATCATCAACCATCCTCCATCACCAATGTCATGATGCTCACCGCCGCGCGTGAGTAATTCCATCGTAGGCTTGCTGGACGGTGATGGGTTGGATGAGATTTATCATGCAATCGAGTTAGTTTTGTTATGGTTTGATCCCTAGTATCCACTATGTTCTGAGAGTGATGTTGCTATGACTTTGCTATGCTTAATGCTTGTCACTAGGGCCCGAGTGCCATGATTTCAGATCTGAACCTATTATGCTTTCATCAATATATGAGAGTTCTTGATCCTATCTTGCAAGTCTATAGTCACCTACTATGTGTTATGATCCAGCAATCCCGAAGTTACAATAATCGGGACCACTCCCGGTGATGACCGTAGTTTGAGGAGTTCATGTATTCACTATGTGTTAATGCTTTGGCCCGGTACACTATTAAAAGGAGGCCTTAATATCCCTTAGTTTCTGCTAGGACCCCGCTGCCATGGGAGGGTAGGACAAAAGATGTCATGCAAGTTCTTTTCCATAAGCACGTATGACTATATTCGGAATACATGCCTACATTACATTGATGAATTGGAGCTAGTTCTGTGTCACCCTAGGTTATGGCTGTTACATGATGAACCGCATCCGGCATAATTCTCTATCACCGATCCATTGCCTACGAGCTTTCCATATATTGTTCTTCGCTTATTTACTTTTCCGTTGCTATTGTTATCATCACTACAAAATACCAAAAATATTACTTTTGCTACCGTTACCTTTTGCTACCGTTACCACTACTATCATATTACTCTGCTACTAAATACTTTGCTGCAGATATTAAGTTTCTAGGTGTGGTTGAATTGACAACTCAGCTGCTAATACTTGAGAATATTCTTTGGCTCCCCTTGTGTCGAATCAACAAATTTGGGTTGAATACTCTACCCTCGAAAACTGTTGCGATCCCCTATACTTGTGGGTTATTTTTTTGACTGTACACAGTAGGGCAAAACCCCACTGCAATTTTTTATTAATTAAAAAACAGAGAAAAACAAAGGTATCACTATACAAAAGGCTTGAGATAAGCCAAAGAGAAAAAAGAAAAGCTATGGTCTAGGATTACAGTACAAGATTGTCAAGCCAGGAACAATAAACTCCAGCATAACTCTCCTTAATTCTAAATCTTAGAAGATTTAGTTCCTCCAGGAGAATAGCTTTCCACCTCTGAATGCTAGGTTGAACTGCTTGGAAGATCAAGTTGTTGCTTGAGATCCAGATAGCCCAGGAAGCAAGGATGATTATCTCCATGAAAAAAGGTACATGTAACTTCTGCTTGAGATCAAGAAAAGCTTCTAGAATTGAAGCATCTGGCTGTCTTGAAGCGCAAATCAATTCCCAACATTGAGCTGCAAAAGGGCAGGTCCAGAAAAGATGGTGAAGAGTTTCTTCCTGTGGGCAATTGTTGACAGCACAATTGTAATTGGGCAAATGGAAAGTTTTTCTTCTCAAAAGGTTTCTGGTATTGAGCCTGTCATGCAGCAATCTCCAAAAAAACACCTTATGTTTTGGTTGACAAGAGGAATTCCAGATCCAGTTCAACTACTGTGGCACAATTTTTACTCCCATCATAACTTTATATGCCTTAGCCACTGAGAAGTGTTCATTTCCCCAAATATAGCTCCAACTATTAGTGCAATCTAGTGTATCAGATGCCCTGAGGTCAATACAAATCTCTTCCATAGCCTCAAATTCCTGGAAAGCTTGCACAGTCAGGGGAAGGTGGAATAAATCCTCTAAATATTCTACTTGGAGAATGCTGTGGACAGTAGTATTCTTGTTTTTCGCAAAAGAGAATAAATGAGGGAACATGTCTTGTAGACAAGTAGTGTGCCACAGATCAGTCCAAAAGAAGGCACTCTTGCCATCACCTATGTTGCATCTGGCTAAAGACTTGTAGTTATCAATAAGCTTAAGGTTTGCCTTCCACCAAAAGGATCCAATCCAGTTATTACCAGGTAGTGTATCATTGTTGTAATATGATTCCCATATCAGGTTTACCTAGGGGGTATTGTGTCTGTTATAGAACTTGTGCAGATTCTTAAGCAGAGCCTTATTTTGGATGAAGATATCCATGACACCCAATCCTCCTTGATTTTTGGGTCTACACACAGTGCTCCATGCCACCATGGCAGGTCTGTGGTCCTCCAGATCAGGGCCTCTCCACAGGCAGTGTCTCAAGTACTTTATGGCCTGGGTTTTGATTGTGACAGGCACATCAAGGCATCCCATGAGGTAGATCAACAAAGAATTGAGGACAGATTTCACCAACAACAATCTTCCAGCCATTGTCATAAATGAGGACAAACCCATAAGTTTCTTTTGCAGTCTTGTGACAAGAGGGAAACATTGCTCAACAGTAGGCTTATGAAGACCTAAAGGTGTTCCCAAATATTGAATTGGAAAAGACTCCATCTTGCAATGAAAAGTATTTACCAAAATCTCCATCTTCTCTTCTGGCACATTTATTGAAATCATACTGGATTTATTATAGTTTACTTTAAGTCCAGTGGCATTTGCAAAAGTATTGAGGAGGGCTTTAAGACAATGAAGTTGCTTTACATCTGCTTGTAGAATAACCAGGGTGTCATCAGCATACTGGACAATTGGGAAATCAGGACATGACTGCACTTGCAAGGGGGCAGATAACAATCCCATGTGCATTGCCTTGTTGAGAACTGACTGAAGGAGATCAGCAGCAAGCACAAACAGAAGAGGGGAAAGGGGGTCTCCCTGTCTCACACCTCTAAGGCAGTAAAACTTTTTTCCAGGGACACCATTAAGCAAGATAGCAGATGAGGCAGAAGTTAAGAGCATTTTGATCCAAGAAATCCATCTGTCCCCAAAACCTTTGGCCTTTAAAATATCCAACATTACCTGATGCTCAATTGTGTCAAAAGCCTTTTCAAAGTCCAATTTAAGCACAATAATCTCATCTTTAGATTTGTGACATTGGTGAAGGTATTCATATGCCCAGCCCAAACAATCATGTATTGATCTTTCTTTCAGAAAACCATACTGGTTAGTATGAACCAACTTAAGGATCACTTTCTGCAACCTGTTAGCCAGCAGTTTAGTGATAATCTTCAGGCAGCAATTTAGGAGGGATATTGGTCTAAAATCATTTGCTGTCAATGGAGTACTTCCCTTAGGAATGAGAGTAATGTATGAAGTATTTATGCTCTCAAGAGAAATTTGCCCTGAATGAAAGTCATAAATGAATCTGAGCACATCTCCCTTGATAATGTCCCAGCAGGTCCTAAGAAATTCATTATTAAAACCATCTGGGCCTGGTGATTTGTCTGTTGGAAGATTTTTGACCACATCATCAATTTCCTCTTCAGTAAAAGGCAGTTCAAGATTAGCAAAGATATCTGAGTGTTGTCTCTGCCCAAACAAGGAAACCAAGTCAAAATGCATTGATGTTTTTTGGGATGTGCCCATTCTCTTTTTGTAAGTGTCTAGAAGGATTGCAGCTTTCCCAGCATGGTCAGATATCTCAACTTGGTCATCATTTTGTAGATCAGCATTGTGGTTATGTCTGTAGTTAATTGAGGCTTTAGTGTGAAAAAACTTTGTGTTCTCATCTCCAAACTTCACTCCTTTGATTTTTCCTCTTTGTTTCCAATAAATCTTCTGGTTCTTCAAAAGAATAAGCAGATGCTCTTTAATATATCCCTGCAATTCCATTCATGGGTATCTAACTCTCTAAATTCTTCAAAGAGGTCCCACATGAAAATGAGCTCATTCATCTTTGCAATTTGAGTTTTCAGACAGGATAAGGTTTTTGCCCACAGCTTCAAAGCTCTTCTTAAGTTTTTAAACTTAGCATTTAAGGTTTTGACAGCATCAAGATTGCCCACTGGGATATTCCATGCATTTGCCACTATCTGTTTAAAATTAGAATGTTGGAGCCAGTAGTTTTCAAATATGAAGACTTTTGCCTTTGGAATAGAAGTACCAACTTTAATTACACATGGCAGATGATCTGAAATAGGTTTTGCAAGGGGTAGCACCATTGTGTTTGGGAAGTTAGTCATCCAGGAGGCAGAAGTGAAAAACCAATCCAATTTGACCAACAGAGGATCATGCTGCATATTGCTCCAACTAAACTTTCTGCCATGCAAAGGTAATTCAATTAAACCTTGATTGCTTATAGCCTCATTAAACAAAAGCATATCATTGACATCTCCCCCAGGTCTGTTCCTATCTGATGGTGCTCTCATAAGATTGAAATCTCCCATTAAGATCCAGTCAACAGTATCAGGCATGTGAATATTTGAGAACCAGTTAATAAACTCAATTTTGTCTTGTGGATCACAGGGCCCATAAATGTTAGAGATAATCCATGACTGGTTAGAGAGTAGACTGGTAAACTGTACAGAAAGTGAAAACCTGTTTTGTGCAATAACCTCTCCAAAGAATTGAGCGCCATTCCAAACCACAAGGAGACCCCCAGAAGCTCCCACAGAAGGTAAGAATGCAAATTTATTAAGTCTGGAAGGGCAAAAAAAATTTAAGTAAGCTGTGTCAAAATTTTCCCTCTTGGTTTCTTGAAGACATAAGATGTTGCAGTCACTCTCATTAATTTTTTGCCTCAGGGCCAACCATTTTTCCTCAGAATTTATACCTCTAATGTTCCAGTTGAGAATATTCCAGCTTCTGTTTGTGTTATTCATGGAAACACCTAATTTTTTTGCACCAGAGATCAAGTACCAGCACTTGATCTTGCATACATAAAGGAGGTTTAAGCAAAATCCAGATCCACAGCCAGACACATAACCAGTAGTGCAACCACTCATACAGCAAAGAGGTATTAATAGGATAACATACCACCAGATCTATAGAGTTCATAAGGTTCCAATATCTAGGTCTTACATCAATCAAAAGCAGCATCAAACTAGGAATGAAGGCACAAACACACACCCTCCCAACAGTATTCCAATAAAAGGCCCTAAACATTATGAATGGTTGGAGGTGTGTTCTTCTCCTTTGGCCAAGGGCACCTTGTCCAAATCAACCTCTTGCCTTCTCTTGGGCTTCTTGGCCAGCTTGTCCACCAGCTCCCCCTCAGCAACCTTACAGAAAGAGGCAGTGAGGTTTTTAACAACTGATTTTTGTATGGTGGGAGGGACAGCATTGCAAGGCAGGCAATTATTATTAGAGCAGGAGTTTCTCTTGAAGCCAGCATTATCATTCTTAATTATATCACTTCTCCTTACCTCTGTTTCCACTAGTGGAGTCTTTCCACTTCTTCTCTTGCTCAGATTATCTTGACCAAAAGGCTGCAACAAGGCCTGGGACTCCTCATCCTGCATATTGACTGCCCCACCAATATTTTCTTTTCCCTTTCCCTCATCCTCCATGGCCTAACAAATTGGAGCATGAGAGGTGGGACACTTGTCAGGTATATGAAACAAAAAAGCTTGATCCATATTTTCCACAGCAGTGAACAGTTCCCACATTCCAGATTTTAGCATATTAACAGTCCAATCAAACTTGTCAGGGGACAGAAGCAAGTGAACAATGAAATTGAACCAACTTACAGGAATGCTGACTGAGAAAGAGCTCCTGTTTCCCAAAGAGTGGTCCTTAAATTGATGTTTCCACAGGTGCATGCCTTCTTCAGAGACAGAAGAGGCATTAGAAGCAGCAGCAGCCATCTGAATACGTTTTAAACCAAGGAGAGAAGGTGCCATGCTAAAATGCTCATTAATTTGCGTAGCCCAATTACCTGGTAACCCAGACTGAAGGTCCTCAATGTTCTCCACTAACTGCAGGCTTCCCCTGGTAGTATTGACATGCTCAGGACTGCTAGCCACAACTTCAGATGAAGGTCCAGCTGTAAGGTTAGCTTGACCAATTGATGACACAGGTGGATCAGAGCCCAATGGAGCCTCCAGTGCAACTTCCAACATTACAGGTTGTGCAAGATCCAAATGAGAAGGAGCAGGAACACCATCAGTATTATGAGCTCCATCATTGTTGGGAGAAACAAGTTGCATTTGCTCTGCAGCAACCTGAACTTGATCAGGCAAAACAGCATCAACTAATGCAGCAATCTGGATGTTCTCTTGCAATAGAGGAGGTTCCTCATCATCTGACTGATAGGCTTGGATGATGTTCTGCAGACCATTAGTAATCAACAAGACAGGGGGAGGGATAGCAAGCATTGCCTCCCTTGGAAGAAAAACCTCCACTACAACAAGGGCCATAATCATATTTGAATTGTCACCCTCAGAGAAAGACATATCAGAAGATAAGCTGCTGTTACTTGGTGCAGGGTGCAACTCTTCTCCATCTGCCCAAGCCAATTCATCCTGCTGCACAGCATCCAAGAGATTCTCAAGGGCATCATTCTGCTCATCCTATTGAAACTCTTCCCAGTTATCCCAGTTCTCTGCAACCTGAGCATCCATAGCATTATTGTTGGCAGCATCATCATGAAAAATATGAGCCTGCTCAGCATCTTCGGGGAGAGGGTGTGGATCCACATTGGCAGGAGGAATAGGGTCCTCATCTGCAGGACCTCCACCAAGAAGCTCACTTGCCAGCACTTCAATGGAGGAGGACCAGCCATCTTCCTCAAATTCATCTCCTTCAGACCAGCGCATACTTTTAGGAATGATATCTAGGTTCATAACTCGGGCCTTGACCACAATACGGCCCATATGATCATCCTCCTTGTCCCAGGAAATCATGCGGCCAAACTTACTGACAGCACAAGCTAAATCTTCAGTATTGCGGAAGTCAAAAGGAACTCCCGTCAGAAGCAACCAGACAGTTCGATTGAAATGAACCCTCATGTGGTTTCTTCCCTCATCATGCTTGACAAAGGTAATGAACGCGTCCCCAAATTCATGAGGACTATCTAGCACCAATTTATCCCTGTCTCTAACCCTTGTGAGCCAGACATATGCCTCGCTGAATGGGCAACGCTGGACGTCCCTCAATCCTAACTGCCTATGCTCAACAATAAATTCTTCAAGAACATCTCTTACATTGTTGAATGGAGCATTCGCAGGGAGCGGATGGATGGTCGCAATCGCCCAATCTTCATGACGACGAGGATGCTGCGGCAGCACCACCCGAGCCACACCATTGCGGCCAGGGACTTGCTGAATGTCGAAGCCATGGGGCACAAAAGGACGCGGATCAATCGGGATATTGGCCATCTGAGCTGCAGCGCTCGCCGGCACAGACAAGCTCAGGGTGGAGGTGGCGGAATTCAGGTAGTGTGCTGAAATAGAGGCGCGGAGCATAGAAGTTGAGGAGGCAAGAGTAGGACAAGGCTGGAAATTAGAAAAGATCCCAAACATAGCTCGCGAAAAGAGGAAACTCGCGAAGGGTCGCGGGCCGGGCCAATGGACTTGAACCAATCTTGAACCGCATCTTGGTCCCAGGCCTCCTTAGGTGGGCCGGGGAAGGTCGCAAACCTGAGGGAAGAGTAGAGCCCAGGAAGGCGAGTGTCACGACACTCCTGAGCAAAGTGGCCCAACTTGCCACACGCGTAGCACTGAACCGAAGCATTTGAGCGACCCAAATTCCCGCCCACAGCAGTCGCTGCGTGATCCTCTCCTGAGGTAGTAATAGTGGGCATTGAGGGCACATTAAAGCCTGTGACCACATTATTGCTGGTGGTCGGAATATCCGCTAATCGAGCAAAAACTGACTGCCGGGGTTGCTCGCCGGAGACTCTGCCGTCGACAGCACGGGGACGCGATCCATTGACAACTCTAGTCCGGGAAGCCTCATCCTCACGGTAGTAGAGTTGTTCTTCACGTAACCAATTAGGTCCACCAGAACCCCAAAGATTGAACACTAACTCAAAATCCTTCTCAACTATCCGGCCATGGTTATAGATCTCAAAACCCACTGTTTTGAGGCAACAGAAAATTTGAACGTTCTGTCTTTGAGATGAAGCACACGGAAACCTTGAGGATAACCACCAAAACATGATTGCAATGTGATGCTAACCGTGTGCCAGTCCAACCGAAAACGAGCAAGACAGAAGGAAACCACCAAAGAGAATTCACGTTAACGAAAACCAGGCAAAAACACTACAGGGTGACCAAACTTTTGCCTCATGGATAGCTGGAAATCTTTACCTCGAGCAAAGTTGAGAGAAGGAGGATCCATGGCCATCCTAGGAGCAACATTTCCCGTAAAGTAACCGGAGAAGAAGGGCGGCAAGCACCCTCAGGGTGACAAGTGGCAGAGGGGAGGTGGCCCCCGGCGCCGGAGTGGCAGCTGGAGGGAGGGGAGGTGGCCGCCGGGGCCGGAGTGACCACCGGCGGTGGTCGCCTAAAGAGAGCCTAGAGAGAGAGCCCTCTGTTTTGCTTGCCTAACGAACCTCTTGATTACTTGTGGGTTATCAGCCAACGGCGACAAAAAGGCCATGGCGAACTGGTTTCCCATGGTTCTCAAGGACGGCAAACGCTCATAGCTCCTAAACCTACCCCCAGGCTCGATTTCCTCCTGGGAGGAGATGCGCAACTACCTCATCGCTAACTTCCAGTGCATTCCACCACAAAAAAATACACTCCGTGATGATACGTGTTTGTCATAGTAGGTCGCATTTTTTGTCATGCATGTACATCCATGACAAATTTATGACAGAATCAAGATAGTCATACCTGTGCTGTCGTAGAAGTGTTCCATGACATTACCAAAATTATCATCGCGGAAGTGTCCACTTCCATGACGATAAATCGCGCGTCACAGAAGTGCTTTCGTCAAGGGTGACCGACACGTGGCATCCACCGTAACGGAACGTCGTTAAGCTATCGGGTCGGGTTTTGGATCCGATAACCCATTAACAGCCCCGACCAATGGGGATTTTCCACGTGTAAAATCATCATTGGCTAGAGGAAACACGTGTCGTCTCATCGTTGGGACAGATGTCATCCACTCATTGGGCAGGAGGCGCCTATGATAGGTCAACATGTGGCACGGCCCAACAATGGCCCATTCCGGTGAAAAGGTCGGCCTAGTAAAAATTAACAGGCCGGCCCATATAAGGCCTACTTGTGTCAGGTCCATTTAAGCCCACGGCCCATATGAGATGTGCTAATTCGGCCCGTTAAAGATTTGACACCATTGCAGCCCATCGTCAATTCAAGCCCGTTAACAACCCGCTATATATTTGGGCTCAATATCGGCCCGATGAGATTTCGGCCTGTTAACGGCCCATTTAATGGATGGGCCAATTTTCAGGATGTACATCTTTCAGCCTTTTAGCGACCCATTTAAATGTTGGGCTAATTTCCGGCCCGGTGTGTCTTTCAGCCTATTGACAGCCCATAAATCTGATGGGCCATTTGTAGTCGGACCTGAGTTTCGGCCTTTTAGCGGCCCATTTAAGTGTTGGGCCAACTGCTGGCCCAGTGTCACTTTCAGCCTGTTGACGGCCCATAAATCAGTTGGGCCAATTGTAGTTGGACCTGAGTTTTGGCCTTCTAGCAACCCATTTAAGTGTTGGGCCAAATCCTGGCCCTGTGTGCCTTTCGGCCTGTTAACGGACCATAAATGAGTTGGGCCATTTGTAGACGGACCTTAGTTTTGGCCTCTTAACGGCCCATGCCCTTCACGGTCCAATACCAGCCCGGTTTCTCTTTCGGCCTGCTAAAGGCCCACAACACAGTTGGGCCATTTACTATACGACCTGACTTTCGGCCTCTTAGCGGCCCATGCTCTTCATGGTCCAATACAAGCCCGCTGTCTCTTTCGGCCTGCTAAAGGCCTACAGTATAGTTGGGCCATATGTAGCCCAAACTTAGTAACGGCCTGCTAAAGGCCTACAGTATAGTTGGGCCATATGTAGCCCAAACTTAGTAACAGTCTGTTAACGGCCCTGAAATAAATTGGGGCCACTTGTTGCCCACTTTGATGTTGGCCTGTTAACGACCCGGGAGGTAAGAGGGCCGACCATTAACTTTCGGCCTAGTAACGGCCCATTAACTTAATGGGCCCACTAAAGTCCGTTCATGTCTTTAGGCCAAATTAGATAATTTGAGCCCATTACGATGAGCAAAGGTACGGCATATAGGGAATAACATTGCACATCCAGAATATATTACAAGAAATTACATCCATTGGGCAATCAAAGATTGATGCCAGTGCAAATAAATGAGCAGAACATAACCATCTACAATGTCACAATCTGCAGCCTCAGCACAGATGACGCCCATAAGCATGTGGGCAAGTTATTGCTGCTTTGCCACACTGTCTCTGAAAACATTGATCAGTTGTTGTGTCGCACGACTCTGCACCTCTGATTCATCCACCATTTCCATCATTGCTTTAGCCATTAATTGGTTCACAAACATACATTTATTCCGTTGCATTTGAGCCAGAGGATACTGAACAGATTCAGATGGCGATTTTGGCAGGCTTGTATTATTGATAGTGGAGAGTGTCTTGACCACTGCATCATAACATAAATTAGGACGGGAACCAAACTGATTAACCATGAGTTATTGCCATATTACCTGGCCTATATTTACTGGAAAGAAACAATGGGGTTGCCTTGCTGTTTTCAGAGTTTGTCTTCTTATCTTCAGCAGCCTGCACAAAATTAACACACTAGCATTGCTATCATTGGCCAAGTCAAATAATAGGAAAGCAACATTGACACAACGAACGTTTGGGCAACTATCATCAGCCAGGTAAGGTAATACGAAAGCAACATTGACACAATGAATGAATGGGCAACCAGAGAAGCACTACAATTCAGTAATGTGCGTGATATGAGATAGCACATTCATGCAGCTCAGTACCCAAAACTACCAGGCAGTTTTCCTTACAAAAATCAACATTGACGCCTTTAACATTTTGCTACAACTAATTTTAGATCAGATAAAGGTTAGATTCACGCCGATTAACAAAATACATGTTGATGTAAAAATATAGTGATATACAACATGTACTTACATCAGCACTGGAGCACAGAGAATTCCCGCAAGATATTTTCCTCGAATACAATCCCAATGGAGGAAGCCTTGTATCGTTTAACCTTATTTTCTAAAAGAGAGACGGGTAAGAAACATGTAGAAAATATGATCAGAATGCTATAAAATTTCATGATACGAGGATACGCACACGCTTCTTAGAATGGAGTTGACATTCTTTTGCTGGACTGGAGCGGACTAGTTCTTTGGCCACTGGAATCTGCTTATTATCAGTGGGACTTGAGTTTCTCTGTGCTGCAGCAGTATCTATGAAAAATGGAGTTGGTTTATTATCTCCTGGCGTTTGGATCTTTTGCAAAGACCTGATTTGTAACCCTTCAGATTCTAACATAGTCGTCTTCCCCTTGCATGCCTTATATAGAAGAATAGTGATTCAGTTATAAAACATGCTACAGTAGAGATGGTATAGGTACTGAAGAATAGAAAGGCATGACATCTTGACATGTATTCACTCCATCCGGAAATAAATGGATGGGTCTAGGCGTATTTTAGTTCTAGATACATCCAGTTTTATCCATTTCTGCGACATTTAATCTGGACGGGGGGAGTATGATGTAAGAGCTAGGGATACGACAGGACAACACTATAAAAAAACACTGAAGAACCCACTGCAGAACCAAAGTATTCAAACCCACTGATATGAGATAGTGCACTCATGCAGCTCAGGATGCAAAACTACCAGGCAGTTTTCCTTGCAAAAATCAACATTGTGGCATTTAATCATACATTTTGCTACAACTAAATTTAGATCAGATAAAGGTTGGATTCATGCCAATTAACAAAATACATGCTGATGTAAAAATATAGTGATATACAACAGGTAATTACATCTACATTGGAGCACAGACAATTCCTACAAGAATCTTTCCTCATAAATGATACCATTGCAGAAAATCTTCTATCTGTTAAGCTTATTTTCTAAAAGAGAGATGGGTAAGAAACATGTAGAGAATATGATCAGCATGCTATAAAATTTCATGATGCAAGGATACGCACACGCTTCATAGAATTGAGTTGACATATTTTTGCTGGACTAGAGCGGACTAGTTCTTTGGCCACTGGAATCTGCTTATTATCAGTAGGAGTTGGGTTTCTCTATGCTGGAGCAGTATCTATAAAAGTTGGAGTTGGTTTATTATCTCCGGGCGTTTGGATCTTTTGCAAAGGCCTTGTTTGTAACCCTTCAGATTCTAACATAGTCGTCTTCCCCTTGCATGCCTTGTATAGAAGAATGGTGCTTTAATTATAAAACATGCGGCAGCAGAGAGATGGAATAGGTACTAAAGAATAGAAAGGCATGACATATTGACATGTATTCCCTCCATCCGGAAAAAAATGGATGGGTCTAGGCGTATTTTAGTTCTAGATACATCCTTTTTTATCCATTTCGGCAACATTTAATCTGGACGGAGGGAGTATGGTGTAAGAGCTAGGGATACGACAAGACAACACAACAAAAAAACACTAGTTGAATGTAAAACTATATGCTAGCGGAATACGTACAGAAATAACTAAGGCAACATACACGTGTATGATTGGGAAAATGAGATGGCATTGCAATAGAGCACTAGAACAGCACTTCAATGTAAAAAACATGGTATGGTAGATAGATGAAGTACATATTGATGAATAACAATGCATAAGATATTCAGAAGCATGATGTCCAAATTAAGCAGATGGCATTGCGATAGAGTAGAATGACAGTACTTGAATTTGAAAACATGTTATCATGAATGGAATAGGTACTGAAATACAGGAAGGCGTGACATATTTACATGCATGATCAGCATGCTAAGCACATGACATTGCAACAGAGTAGATACACTCCAGGACATTATATGCATGTTGTACCCATATCACAGGCCAAGTTAGAGCAAGGACCTTGTGGGGTGAAGAGGATTCATCATCTTTCTGCAAGTCTTCTGAAGAACTGCCTTTACATATTCCATCATATTGGGTATCATTGACATCAAGTTTATTGGCCTTTACATTGCTCCGTGAGGTTCTTGTGGATATATCAGTGTGTGCAATTATATCTGACATGCATGGAAGACAACTAGTAGTTAGATTTATGTAATGAGTGCCTGTAGGAGACGACATAAATAGTAGGACCGGGGTTAACTAGCAGCAACAGGTCTCATAAACTAAAGGGAGAACACAGATGAAAGCTACAGAATATGTATCGTTTGTACTCGAGATTAACTAGATGGCACACAAAAGTATTAAAGAACAACATAGGAAATACTAGAAGTGGTATAATACTATAATCACCAGCCTGTGGGATAGCATTGGCTGATGGATGATAACTATGGAATAGTGTTACCTAAAGAACAAGTATCTTAGCTGAACTATGGAACAGCGTTAACTCCTCAACAAGACCCTTAAGAGACCAGCATGAATATACAGTGAAATGTGATTATCTATTTTCCATGCTTAGATGAATAACAAAGCCATAAATGTTGCACACAAGTAAGATGAGGGTACAACCTATCTGGCTGCCATCCATAGAATGAGCATCATGTGCTGACTTGTTGATGGCCCTGTAGTTGTTGTGGCTATGCATGTCAGTCACACGCATTCGATGCAGGGAACTGTTGAGTGGTGACTATAGCTCCCTTCTGGTGTATGTTTCCCTTGTTGGAGCAGCTGCGGTGAGTCGGAAGACGGTGTGTCTGAAGATGCAGATAACGCATAATGTTAAGAACGACATATCTCTTTGATCTAAAGAAATACACTAAGAGATCAACAGCAAGGTACGCGAGTGGTCACACGTCTGTTGACTGAAGACTAAATTGGGGTCACAAGATTTTATTTTATTTTGGTACTGTTCGATCTACGTCGGATGGCTGGCCGTCTTGTGCCTCCCGGCTGACACTGTTCGGAATCTTCCCCGAAGAGCCAGCGACCAACGGCAGAGCAGCCTGCCTCCGCCGTCCGTGGCCCCGGCCAAAACCCCGCTCCCCGCCCCACCGCACTGCCGTGGTTGCGCCGCCCCGGGGCCAATCCACAAAGACTCCCCGTCATCCAGATCCGGCGGCGGTAGTACCTTCAACCCACGCAACTCTAAAAGATAGCCATCTAAGCGCTGCTTCCGCGGCGAACTTGCGGCCCCGCACCCTTATGTTAGACACCAGCCAACCGGCAGCCTAGGAGCTCCGCCGCCTCGAGGGGTGCTGCTTCCCATTGCAAATCGATTGGCCCAGAATAAAAATGCAGACAACTGACGCCTAAATAAAGTGATTTGAGATGAGGGTGCGACCTATCTGGCGGCATGGTGAAGTAGGCAGGTCCAACTGCCGAGTCGGTGAGGCCGGCGCGGTTGCGGTGGCGACCGGCGGTAGGGAAAGAGCGATGTCGCGACGGTCGACGGCTATGCCGGAGCAGCGCTAGGACTCTGGACGGATCCGAAGTTGGAGCCGCTCCGGCAGGGTGAACAACGGCGGGGGTGAATCGGCTCCGGTACGGTTCACGCGGCCGTCGTCAAGGCAGCACCAGCAGCACGGAGTAAGAGGCACAGGGCCCAGTGCATGACGGCAAATGGACAGCGTCTCCGGCATTAGGGAGGAGGGCGACTGTGAAATTGGTGCGGTGGGGGCGCCATGGAGGTGGGGCTGAGGTTTCGCAGCTCAGGAGAAGGGAGCTTCCCGGGGAGAAGGTAATTTGGCACCCACGAGGTATGTGAGGGGAGTGGAACCATGTCTTACGGACGCATTTGTCTAAAATGTGAGGGGGAGTTACAGTTCTACCCTTGCCTATAGGCTTCTCAGCTTGGGTCTATGTACTGAGGGTCGGGGATAGTAGAGTAACTTTGCTTCTCTGGGCGGGAGCGATTTCGGGCGAGGAGGGCGTGTTTTGAACTATAGTGGGTGCGAGCGATTTCGGGAAAGGAGAGCGTGTTTTGAAATAGTGGGCGCGAGCTATCTCTGGCGACGAGAGCGTGTTTTGCCGACCATGGTTTATGAATTATTCGGCACATGTCATTTCGGCCGAGGAGAAGGCGCGCTTGGATGAAGTTACGAACCTACCCTCGATGTACAACAGGCCAATTGATGCGTGTCCCAGATAGGACGGTAATTTCGCGTCTCCCATTTATTTGCTCGGGCGAATTCCACCGAGCAGAGAGGATGTTTAACGGTTTGTTCAAATTTGGGAGAACGAGCATCCACGTCTACCTTACCAAGTCGATTCGGATCAAATTTTGAAATATTAGCTTGACACTTCTTTTTTAGATGGAGAGATGATGCTAGGGAGTAATGTGTTTTTACATGCTCGTTGCTAGCGATTTACTATATGACAAATAGTTGACCCACTCAAAAACGCGAATCAAACCCAAAATGAAATATCTCGATTCAATGAAATAGCTTCAGTAGGTCAAAATAGTGAACTAAATCCAAAATTGAACACCTCAATCGAGTAGCATGTTGTACAGTATTATAGTACTCCATGAACATGTTGAAAGTCAAATTAATGAACTTGTTTGATATACGCATATATCAGTTCATGTGTGGATTGCAGACAACATGTTCTCCAATTTAAATATTTGAATGCAAGTTTATACCGAAACATGGTTTATATCAGTCTTTGATGCATAAAACGCGACCTTCACCTCTCCTGGACTCCTGTTCTCTCTCTCTCTCTCTCACCGACAATCTTCAATTCTGTCGCACGCATCCGACACGAAAACCTTGTTTGTCCCTCTCCGTTTCTCTCCATCTCTCTCTCTCTCTCTAGTTGTGTGTGGGGGGGGTCTTTCTAGTTCGCATGCATATATACACCATCTATAGGTCTCTCTCGCACACTATGTATGATACTCTAGCTAGTCCAAGCTAGATATCTTGGGTGCACTCATCGTACGCACACAGATTCCTTGGCTCTTTGCCTGTAACTCTCTCACGCACCATTCTGTCGTCTCGGAGCTCTTCCCCCCATCACTCAAACTCTCCATCCACCTGGGTCACACATACACATGCATATCTCACTCGCACTCGATAGTCCCATCTAAAACTCTGTCTCTCCCCCTCGTTCTCTCTCCATCTCACACGCGCGCACACACAATCTCATGCCCAACTAGCCAAGTATGATGGTCTCTCACTCAATTGTAGGCACACGCAGTCCCCCCTATATGTATATGACTAGCTAATCTTAGTCTCCATCACAAACATGTGCATGGTCTATCTCGATTTCTCTCGGGGCATCTTTCTATCACGCACGCACTCCCTCGATATCCCACCCATATAGTCCCCTCACGATCTCGACGGGATCTCTCTATCACAAACACACCCTCTCTCCCTCCCCATGCGTCCATGCCATCCATGTGTCCCTCTCGACCTTTGTTCCTTGTTGGCCACACCTCTATTGGACATCTGCTACAGGGGTGTCTCTCTCCGTTGCAAACAATCACACACTAGCTATCTTCGTGTATCTCCTCGCCTCGCTTTTCCATCTCGGAGATGCATGCGTGATATGTTCACATAAGAAACGAAAAAACACACACTCTCTCTCTCAAATTTATCGTTTGTTGTCACTTTCTCTTTCACACACATACTCTTTTTGCACACTTACTCATTCTCCTTCACACGCACTTGATCTGTCTCGACTGAGGCACACTCCTCGGTCCATAGCATATAGATTTATTGAAAAGTCAAACATCACAAAGTTTGACCATGTACGTGGAGAAAAAGAATTACATCTAGTATGGCAAACATATACCATTAGATTCACCATGAGATGTAGTTTAGTATGATGTATCTTTGGTATTGTAGATATAAATAACATTTGCGTAAACCTGATCAAAGTTTCCAAAGTTTGACTTCTAAAAAATTTGCATGCACTGCATTATCGAGCGGATGGAATATCTCTTTCCCCCTCTCAGCTATCTGACGCACCACTCAGCCTTATTGGGGCTCCTCAATCTCTCTCAAACTTTATTGGTCAGTTTGGTTCGTGACCTGACCCTCATGCCTTGATGACTGGTACTGCCTGGTGTGGACGTGAGATGAAAAATATTTTTGCCTGGCCAGGCTTGTGTGGTGCTGAAGCGTTTGGTTCATGCCTGGGCCAGGCAAAGCATCAACGTCCCATCAATCAATCCATGCATCAATTATTTAATACTAATATCCATCCATGTTGCTGTTAGCCTCGTGGCCACACGACCAGGCACGACCAGGCGTTCGAAATCGGTCGCCTGGGCCAGGCTACTTGCAGTGTCTGGAGTTCAGCCAGGCTAATTAAAGTGCAAGGGATCCCAGGACAGGTGGGCTTTCTTTTTCATAGGGTAGCAACCAAACAAGCGTGCATGAAATCCAGCCACAACCCCAGGACAGGCAAAAGATGCTCAGGATGCAAGCCAAACTGGCCTTATATCTCCCTGGTTCACACATACACATGTCTCGCTCGCGCTATACATATAGACCCATCCAACACTCTCCGCCCTTGTTCTCTCTCCATGTGACACACACACCCCTAAGTACCATAATCCCTCAATCCATCATAGGCGCAAGCACTCCCCCCCCTCCTAAGTATGATTATCTCTTACTAGCCATCAGGAACACACGTATTGTCTCCTTCCATCCATACATCTATCTCGATATCTCTCGGGGCATCTTCTATCACGCACACACCTTGTCACTCGATCTCCCACCCATGTAGTCCCATCACGATCTCCAGGGGATCTCTCTATGACAAACATACACTCTCTCCTCCCCATGTCTGCATTTTCTCCGTACGTCTCTCTCGACCTCTCTCCCTTGTTTGTCAGAGCCCTCTTGGCCACGTGCTAGGGGTCTTGCTCTCTCGGTTCCAAACAACCACACACTATCTCCTCACCTTGCCTCCGTTGTTGAAGATGCGTGTGTGATATGTTTGCATAAGACATGCATGCTTTTTCTCTACTTTTATCGTGTGTTGTCCATGTCTCTTTTACACATGCACACACACTTTTTTCACTCTCTCTCTCTCTTTAGGGACTCTGTCATGTCCATAAGCATATGGATGTTTTGAAAAGTCAAACCTCAGAAACGTTTGACCAGGTACATGTGGAGAAAAACATTTACATCTGGAACGATCATTAGATTCATCACAACATGTACTTACTTCATACTATCATTTATCTTTGGTATTGTAGATATAAGTAATTTCTTTATAACCTTGGTCAAAGTTTCAAAAGTTTGACTTAAAAAATGTTGGAACTACATTCTCGAACGGAGGGAGTAGCTCTTTCTCTCTCTCTCTCTCTCTCTCTCTCTCTCTCTCTGCTATCTCTCACAGGCCTCCCCTCTCACTCGAACTCTCTATACCGACATTTACATCTGGAACGATCATTAGATTCATCACAACATGTACTTACTTCATACTATCATTTATCTTTGGTATTCTAGATATAAGTAATTTCTTTATAATCTTGGTCAAAGTTTCAAAAGTTTGACTTAAAAAAATGTTGGAACTACATTCTCGAACGGAGGGAGTAGCTCTTTCTCTCTCTCTCTCTGCTATCTCTCACGGGCCTCCCCTATCACTCGAACTCTCTATACCGACGGATTATACGCTCACTGTGTCAGCGTATAGCTTCGTATATTATTTAGTTGACCGGTCAACCAATCCACATGCTGCCTTGTCAGCTCGTGTTCTGTATCTTTGTGTGCTGGCCATGTGGCAGTGGGTGAAAATAAGTAAACTAGAGGCCCATCTGACACGCGGTGAAGTAAACAAAGTTGAAACCACTCGGGGTAGCACCCCGCACGCTAGTAAGTTGAAACCAAATTCCGATGACAAGTGTAGTGTTCAAAACTGCATCTACGCACTGCACCGAAAGAAATGTTTTTAGTATTTTTTTTCTCACATGATCACCTGCATCGTTTTTATGCTGTACTACTATAGTAGCCTAGGCTAGTCATAGTGGAAAGTAACTTAGACTACTCCAGTAACTCTATGGTTACCCTAGGAGCAAGTACTACCTTCGTCCTGGTTTACTCTTCCAATTTTATAGTATCAAAATTTGACCATAGATTTAACTGACAAAATGTTAATGCATGTCACTAAGAACTATATCGTTGGATTCGTATTTGAACATAATTTCAAATGGTGTAATTTTTAGTGACATGCATTGGCATTTTCTTAGGTAAATCTATGGTCAAAATTTTATACTAAATACGAGGTAGTATTACAAAAGTGGGCTATGTAGGCCAAAACATGTGCCAAATTCACTTGTGATGCATTTGGCATCGATGCCCCTCCATTGCTCACCTGGTGTCCCAATCTGGACCACCTACTTTTCTCCGGCGCCAAATTAACTCACGCAATGAAAAAACACTGCGTTGGAGAGAGAGAGGACTGAGGCAATAAAAACACTTGTTTGGGAGAGTGAGAGGCTGGTGTAGTTGGTTTGGTTGATTTGTTTATACATGTGGGTCTATGTGCACAGCGGTGCCAACTCTCTCACATCGCGAGAGCGGTGCCAAAATCTTTTGATTTGACATCGATGCGTGTTATGTGGCATACTTTTGCGGAATATGGCATCGGCCACATAGTGGAAGGCACCAAATGCCCAAGCTCTTCACGTGCTCCTAGTTAGATGAGAGGAAACATAAAGAGAGAGGGAGAGAGAGAGTGTGTGTGTGTGTGTGTGTGTGTGTGAAAAAATATCACTAGCCAGCCAACCCTATCGTATGAGCGAATGATATTGGTACCTCTTGATGACACGGCAATCTTATGCAGCCAGCTACTCTAATATGTTCTCTTCTTTTGCAGATAAAAAAGACCCTAAAGTGAAAAATGTGCTGCACTATAACAATCTCATCGAATGCCTTGATCTCCATCTTATAGAAATTGATTTGATCAACTATCGAGGCAGCACATCTGAGATTAAATTGGCCAGGTTCTTTGTTCTGGAGGCAAGTGTGCTCAAGGTAATGAGGTTTGGCGTTCTCTGGCGCAACAATGAATGGCATACTGATCACCGCAAGCGTCTAAGTCTAAATGACAAAGTCTCCGCAGAAGCTGAATTTATTTTTGAAACATCAAGTGGCCAGAGACTCGAAAACTTATTTGCCCATTAGTGACTTGTCAGGGCGGTGGATTTTAGTTTGTACAATAATGCTGCATCCACCTAAAGTAACGAAAGTTCTTACGTAAACTTCCTAGTAATTCCCTCTTCGTAGGTGCAGCATTACTCCTAACATTTGTAATATCAGTTTGAAACTTGTAATATTGTCGTGTCCTATTCCTGCGTTTTCAAAATCCTACGAATCAAACAGGTCCTGAGTTGGTGATGATGTTGTGCCTCCCATCTTTCACCAATAGCCATCGGATCTAGATCTGACGCATACAAACCAAGCTTCTCCATTTTTGCAAAAAGATGCCCGCACTTTTTCCCTATTTACAAACAACTCCTTGTCCCTCACAATCAGCCTCATCTCCTCCCCACCCCCAATCTTGGTGTTCCGTGCAATGCACGGGCATCTACGCATGGGAAATTGTGTTGAACAGGGCTAGTTGTAAGCAGGCTAGCTCTACAGCCATGATGATAGTGACTGCACACGGTGAGGGTGACTATGGTATGCCGAACACAGCGCCTATACTCAGGTGTCATCTCCGGTGCAGGGTCTTGTCACTTCCCTGTGAGGAGCAGCACGTAATAATTTGACCAACGGGTAGTACAGTGCTAGTACTCCTACTACTACATTGGTAGTACTACTACTAGTACTAGTAGCACCACCGTCTGGATTTAGGAGTACTACCACGTCCATCTGGATTTTAGTATTTGACTAGCAATATCTAGTAATGCATGTCACCAAAAATGTACTACTCCCTCTGTAAATAAATACATGGTGTTTTATACCTATCGGCGAGAGAACTTAATGTTTTTTGCTACTCCTAACTAGAGTACTAATAGGATTACATGCAATGAAATAAACACTGCATGTCATGTTTGGTAGTCTCAAGTCATTGAAAGCATGCACGGCCCATATCTCTCATTGGTAGATATGTCACGAAATAAGAAACAAGGAGGGAGTTAATGCACCGTGCCTAAGTATTTTGGGATTATTTGGTTTTCGTAAGGTGACTTACACAACATTTTTTTTACATGCATTAACATTTTATTAGTTAAATCAAAGGTCAAAACTTGGCGCAAAATGCAAAGGGGACCAATAAACCAGTAAACATCAAACTTCTCTCGTTTGGCCACAACTAGAGGTCCGATGAGATGACTATACTGCACCGGCACGGAGGGGGACGCAGCTTCATTGACTTACGGCAACTGCCTTTGGGTGAATGACACGTGGCCCCAGGGGGTGGCTAGCCCACCTATCATACAGCCAAAGGCAGGTGCAGTAGAGGGCCGAGGAGTAGTACGAAATCCTACGCACCTACACACGCTAACCAAGGGCTGAGTGATCACTCGAATCGCAAGATCAGTTGACTAGAAGCTACGCTAGACCCATGGAGGCGATGAGCGCGAGCATCAGCCGGCTGTGCCAGATGGTCCATGACGCCAGCCTGCGGCCCGACACCGAGGAACGTCTCCAGGTAGTATTGCTTGAGGCTGCCAGGGCGAGGGGCCGCTTGGATGACAGCTTCGTCTCCTTGTTCGACGAGGTCCTCGTCGGTTTCCTCGACATGTTCACCGTCGTCAAGAAGCTTGCGGACGACTTTGACGTAAGCCTCCAGCCGACGCGCCCAGGCTCTGTGATGCCCGCCACCCTCAACGGCCACTATGGTAACAACCTCTTCGACGCACTGGTGGCCCTACGACTGCCCACCGTTGCACCAGAGAATGTCCACCTTGAGGTCGCGCTCGCCGCGCAGCGCCTGGTGCAGCAAGACACCATCGACATAATCACCCACGTCTACGTGCAAATCGTCCATAAGGACTACTACATGCAAGAGGAGGACAATAGGACGTTGACCTGCTTGGAGCGCAAGGCAACCTTGGACGGCATTGTTCAGAAGCACGTTGAGCTCGCCACCAACGCCGCTGCTCCTCACACGTCGGTTGGTAACCCGGCGCACTAGGGCGCGAGGATGTCATTGAACGTTGATGGATCCGTATGTATTTTTATCTTTCCGTCAAATCCATGTAGTAGTATATGATACTACAGTAATTATCTTACCTTTCGCATCAACTTCATAATTTTTGTACGTACTCCATGCATGAACGGCGCCAGAACCAAACTTCTCATTACTCTAGGCAAAATTGTTATTTTCTATCTATCGGTCGCACCATGGAGCAGAACCAAATTTTACAAGTTACGACTTCAAAAGGAAAAGCCTGTCGTGTTTGCGTCGCACCCCCACACGGTTGGTCCGGCACGCCGCTCAAGCGGGAATGCATGCGGTGTTGCATTTTCACTTACAAGTGGGACCGTAGTTGAGCAAACCGACTATCAGCAAACCCCCACCCCGCCCACCGCGTGATGGCTGAGAAAATAGGAGGGAGAAGAGATGGTTGTAGCATGGACTCCAAGAAAATTGGTGTCGGATGGGACTCGTGTGGGTGGCGTGTGCCGTACTGCTAGACATGAATGCTAGTTATGGCCCATGCCACCCCACTATATCGAGCCTATATCGAGGTACGTAGAACAAATTTCCTGCAGTCCGTGCTTAGCCCTTCTCTATCTCTCTTCTCAGCCAGCCAGCGGACGCGCGGAGCCCATCGTCTATTTGCTCACATGCGGCCCCACATGTCAGTGAAAACGCAAGAGGACCCACTGAACCTGCACATCTTTCACCTCGACGTGCTGGTGATGAAAAACAAATCCAATAAAGATCTTCGGTGGCCGCTTTTGGAGTTACTCAAGTGTAGTAATATTCTATTTACAGTTTAACCCAAGATGCACATCTCGTGGCTTCAACTACCACTCTATTTTCTTTCATGACACGACCTGGATGCTGGATGTCCCATGTGTCGGCAAAAGGAGGAAGAACCCTACCAAATCTTCGGTTCTGCTCTCGGATTAGACTAGTTGTGCTAACTTAAAAAAAATTATTGTGTACTCCCTCCGTTCCAAAATACTTGACTTCCATTTGTCCAAAAATGGATGTACCTATATACTAAGACATGTCTAGATACATATATATATTGACAAATAGAAGGCATGTATTGTGCAACGGAGGGAGTAGAATGGATGCAAGTTTTTGTATTGGGAAGAAGAGTACATCCATATATTGATAGAGCGCAATTTAGTAGATGTTCTATCACTTTTAGCTAGCACAGACGCAAGATCGAGCCTCCGCAGATAAACAATGAGTGCATCGAAAAGGCACTAATCCAACTTACAGGAGTAGTAAAATGTATCGTTGGAGTTCGTGTAAAACGGAGGTGCGTTTGGGGTCGTGTGTTGGAGTTGGCCTTACAAGTGGGACCGCAGTTAAGGAAACCGACTATCGGCAAACCCCCACCTCGCCCGTCGCGCGATGGCTGAAGTTAGAGAAGCGACAAGGTTGAAGAGATTGCTCTAGCACGGACTCCAAGAAATAATATGGTGTCAGATGGATTTCATGGTGGTGGCGTGTGCCGTACTCCTGGACATGAATGCTTGTTCTAGCCCATGCCACCCTACTACTCCTACTACTTACTCCTACTATATAGTACTAGTATCGAGGATTCGAGGTGCTGGTTACGTACGGCGAACACATTAACATATGGCTACAGTAAAAACACCCGCCCGACGCGCGAAGCATGTGAAGCTAGTACAAATAGTGTACTACTATTGTTGATTGGCCTCATCCGATAACCTGTTGCAATGCACGTACAATTATGTATTCGGAAAATATTTTTTTGCCTCGTCGCACCACTCACTCAGAGAAGCGACTCGAAAGCCGTTCATAAATTTAGTAAGTTTATCACAGGCATATCATTTTATTACATACAATAGGTCATCAACCCACATCGACAACGAGGATACATTATAAATACTAAAGTTTTCACCACACAACAAATAACAAGCAATGAAATGAACTTCAACTCAACCATTCCTCGGTGTTGGAAACGCTTGCTTTGAACCACAAGTGATTCTCTGGGATGGGCCATCGATTGTCGATCTGGAAACCAATGCAGGACTGATCATCCAGGCTGAAGCGGCCTACTATATCAGTACCAGGGTAGGGAACCACCCAAATGTCCGAGGTATAAACACAGTTGCTTCTTATAAATGGTACTATTAATGTTGTGTCGACAGCAGTTGGATCACCTTTCACCATCATCGGATAGTTTTGTCCAAGGAAGAGCGAGTTTTCTCCAAGACTATCAATTCTGTACCAGGGAGAAGGAGTTGGCACTAGCACACTAGTATCCATCCCGAATACCATGCAACGGGTGTTGGAATAGGTCCGGAGAGTGCGACCATGGGAGACTACACCTGCTTCCTTAGTAGTAACATCATCAGTGGGTTGTATACTCACAAGAAGAGGTGATCCATCGAAATTAGTTGCTAGGCGCCACTGAGTATTGCTACGTCTAGAGCATGCGTTGGTTTTCCCCGAAGAGGAAGGGATGATGCAACAGAGTAGCGTAAGTATTTCCCTCAGTTTTTGAGAACCAAGGTATCAATCCAGTAGGAGCCCACGCTCAAGTCCCTCGTACCTGCACAAAGCGATAGCTACTCGCAACCAACGCGATTAGGGGTTGTCAAGCCCTTCACGGTCACTTACGAGAGTGAGATCTGATAGATATAATATTTTTTGGTATTTTTGGTATAAAGATGCAAAGTAAAAAGTAAAGGCAAAGTAAAAAATCAAAGCAAGATTAAAGTAATGGAGATTGATATGATGAGAATAGACCCAGGGGCCATAGGTTTCACTAGTGGCTTCTCTCAAGAGCATAAGTGTGACGCCCGGATAGTTACGCTACAGTAACCCTCCGCTGATGATGCCACGTCACCTCGATTACTGTGGCTAATCTCGCATTAGTTCGAAACCGATTTGAATTCAATTTAAAAATCAGGCAAACAAAAAAAGTTTTCAAAAATTAAAACTAAAATGTTCGGGTTGTGTCAAATAAATCTTAAGTACATATGGTGGAGGAATCAACCTTTTTATAAAATGCTTAAATGGACTATATGGATTTAAACAGTAGCAAAACGAAACAATTAATTAAATGCTTTTAAAATGATAAACGATTACAACTATTATATTTTAGGTGCCAAGTTAATTGTGGCAGTGGTATAATCACTATTACTAATTTAGGGATCATTTTAATATTGAGTAAAAACTACTAAAAAGAAAGTAAAATAAAAACAGAAAAGAAAAGGTACAAATAAAAAAAACCCTCTTCCCCTAGGATGTTCAGCCCAACCGGCATCCAGGCCACCAGGCCCAGCCCGCCAGTTGCCCATCTTCAACCCCTGTTCATCAGGGGAGTACTGGCCGTTGCTCGTTCGTCCATGGACGGATTGTCCACGCGCCGTGCATCCATGGCTCTTTGACGGTCTATAAAACCCCCCTCGACGCGTTGACGAACCCTAGCTCTCCCTTCTCCCTCTCTACTGTGTCCTGCCTCCCTCCTCAGATCCCCCTCCTTCCTGATCTCCGCCATGGATGCGTCGTCGGCGTAGCCGCCACCGATGGCCTCCTCGCTGCCAGAGACCGCGCCAGGGGCACCGTCTTCGTCGCCTACTTTGACTACATGGGCGAGATCGAGCCGGAAGCCACCGGGACGCCCGCTGCTTCCCCGTCCTCAACCTCCATCCGTCTCGGTCGCCGCCGCCGTCGCCAACACCGGCCACCTCTGCTGCTCCTAACCCACTCGACGGGCCTCCTTGTGCCTGCTCGGTGAGCACATCCTCTCCCCTCCCGTTCTTGCGCCGTAGGTCGCCGTCCCCGAGCTCGTCCGAGCTGCCGCGTACGCGTACGTGCGTGCGTGCTTGACTGCTTCTATGCACTTGCGCCGGCCTCGCCGTGGTCTAGTGCTACTTCGCCTGCTACTGCTCCAACGCCGCCCCGTACGGCGCTCGCCGACCCGCCACACGCGCGTCACCACGCCCACCAGCCCTGCCTTTGATCGTGCCCGTAGTCGCCGCGACCGTGCCGCCTGCGCCCAACGCCCCTGGCCTCCGGTGCTGCTCACGCCGAGGCTTGCTGCTCGCCTGTTGCTGCTTCGCGCCGTGGCCACTGCCGCTGTCGCACGCGCGCGCCCGCAGCCTCTCCCCTGCTTTGCTGCTGCTCGCCGCCGCTGCCTAGCGCCCGCATCGCGCCGCTACACTCTGCTGCTGCTCCGCTGCAGTAACATTCAGTTACTGTAGCGGTAGCTAGCTTTTGTGCTGCTACGCCGTTTAGCTATCTGAACAGCCCATAAACAATAGCTAATCAAGTGCTAAAATGAGTAAAAATAATATGTGTGGGAAGTACACTTGACAAACTTCAGTTTACCCCACTGGACCAAATTTATCTGATGCATGGATTAAATCCTACAAAAATCACAAAATGCAATATTCTCTTAGCCCTAGCATTGTGTGTGCGTGAAGTGTGGCCGCGTCCACTTCTGCTGCTACTGCGCTACAGTAACTGAATGTTACTGTAGGGGTAGCTAGCTTTGTACTGCTGCTGCTTATTGACTAGCCTTTTTTGCATCAACAAAATAGACAGCAAATCACTTTGAAAATAAATAGAAATGATGGGAATAGTTTGTACACGTGACCAACTCCATTTCATCTCACTGGAACAAGTCTGTTAGGTGCATGGATTAATTGCTACAAAAATGACAAAGTGAATCTTCTGTTAACAAAGAAAACTGAATAAACAGATTACTAACTAGACTAGTTTGGGGCTGTATTTGGACTAGCTAAGTGCACTGTTCATGCCATCAGATGGCATGTATTGGTAGTAATCTTGGAGTAGAGTAAATCATCTATAGGAATCATCCCCAGAAGAGCTATGAATAACCCATTATAGCCCTCACAAATTGGCTAGTCAATAAACAGATTCTAAGACTTGGTAGAAATTCCGAAATTCTAGAAAACATTTTAAACTTTAGAAATTCATAGAAAATAAACCGTAGCTCGGATCGGAAAACTTTATATATGAAAGTTGCTCAGAACGACGAGACGAATCCGGATACGCAGCCCGTTCGTACGTCACACGCCCCTAGCATAGCGAACATGCAACTTTCCCCCTCCGATTCATTTTTTCGAAAACACGAAACACCGGGGATATTTTCTCGGATGTTTCCCCCCTTCACCGGTATCACCTCATACGGCGTTAGGTCACCCCTAGCACAACGTAATGCCGCATCTTGCTTTTGTTACATTGATTGCTCTGTTATTTATTGTGTTCCCCCTCCGTTACTTCTTTCCGGTAGACCCCGAGATTGCCGGAGACCCCCAGTACGACTATGGTGTTGATGACCCCTCTCTCTTGCCAGAGCAACCAGGCAAGCCCCCCCCCCCTTGATCACCAGATATCGTCTACTCTCTTCTATACTGCTTGCATTAGAGTAGTGTAGAATGATAGTGCTTTCCGTTATTCCTATCCTGATGCATAGCCTGTCCTTGTTATTACTGTTGTTACCTTTACCTGCAATCCTACATGCCTAGTATAGGATGCTAGTGTTCCATCAGTGGCCCTACACTCTTGTCCGTCTGCCATGCTATACTACTGGGTCGTGATCACTGCGGGAGGTGATCACGGGCATATACTATATACTTTACACGGTTACATTACCTGTGGTACTGTTCGGAGATGGGGGCTGAAGGGGCAGGTGGCTCCATCCCGATAGAGGTGGGCCTGGGTTCCCGACGGCCCCCGACTGTTACTTTGTGGCGAAGCGACAGGGCAGGTTCCGACCACCTAGGAGAGAGGTGGGCCTGGCCCTGTTTGGCGTTCGCGGATACTTAACACGCTTAACAAGATCTGGGTATTTGATCTGAGTCTGGCCATTTGGTCTATACGCACTAACCATCTACGCGGGAGTAGTTATGGGTATCCCGACGTCGTGGTATCAGCCGAAGCCTTCGTGACGTCAGTGACTGAGTGGCGCGCGCCGGATTGGACTGGAAAGCCACTAGGCTAGGTCTGCTTCCGACCGCGTACGCAACGTGCAGGTGTGCAAAGGGCGATGGGCCCAGACCCCTGCGCCATAGGATTTAGACCGGCGTGCTGACCTCTCTGTTGTGCCTAGGTAGGGCTGCGACGTGTTGATCTTCCGAGCCCGGGCATGACCCAGAAAAGTGTGTCCGGCCAAATGGGATTGAGCGTGTTGGGGTATGTGGTGCACCCCTGCAGGGAAGTTTATCTATTCGAATAGCCGTGTCCCTCGGTAAAAGGACGACCCGGAGTTGTATCTTGACCTTATGACAACTAGAACCGGATACTTAATAAAACACACCCTTCCAAGTACCAGATGCAACCGGTGATCGCTCTCTCACAGGGCGACGAGGAGAGGATCATCGGGTAGGTTTATGCTATACGATGCCACTTGGAGGACTTCAGTCTACTCTCTTCTACATGTTGCAAGACGGAGGCTGCCAGAAGCGTAGTCTTCGACATGATTAGTTATCCCCCTCTTATTCTGGTATTCTGCAGTTCAGTCCAGTGATATGGCCCTTTACACCTATACCCATGCATATGTAGTGTAGCTTCTTGCTTGCGAGTACTTTGGATGAGTACTCACGGTTGCTTTCTCCCTCTTTTCCCCCTATCCCTTCTACCTGGTTGTCGCAACGAGATGTTGGAGCCCAGGATCCAGACACCACCGTCGACGACGACTCCTACTACACCGGAGGTGCCTACTACTACGTGCTGCCCGCTGACGACGACCAAGAGTAGTTTAGGAGGATCCCAGGCAGGAGGCCTGCGCCTCTTTCGACCTGTATCCTAGTTTGTGCTAGCCTTCTTAAGGCAACTTGTTTAACTTATGTCTGTACTCAAATATTGTTGCTTCCGCTGACTTGTCTATGATCGAGCTCTTGTATTCGAGCCCTCGAGGCCCCTGGCTTGTAATATGATGCTTGTATGACTTATTTTATTTGTAGAGTTGTGTTGTGATATCTTCCCGTGAGTCCCTGATCTTGATCGTACACATTTGTGTGTATGATTAGTGTACGGTCAAGACGGGGGTGTCACAAGTTGGTATCAGAGCCGACTGCCTGTAGGAATCCCCCTTCCACACTCCTTGGCCGAAGTCGAGTCTAGACATTACAAAACTTTTACTAACATGGCTGTGCGACTTACGGGCCCACGTCGCCATTTGGGTGGTATTAGGATCTTTTATTCCTCGCCTTTACTCTAGGACCCTGATCTCTCTTCTATTCGGGTTAAATGGTTTTGCTAACTCTAACTCTAGGTTCTCGTAAATACTTTCTCCCGGAGAGCCCCTTCATTCCAGATGATGGCCTGCTTCACCAGAAGATTCCGAAGATACTCTTTGCTATTCCTCTTGAGACTTTGTGCCCATCACTTTTGCTATTCCCGACCACCGATAAATCCTTAGGGATAACTACTTACACTTGCCATTCATACGATCATCCCCCATTGATCTTGTTATTACAAGATACCCCGAGGTCTTCTCTATTGTTCCGAGAATACTTTGTGCCTACTGCCTAGCAGTTCCTTGCCACATGAATACCCCTTCAATTAAATCCTCGCACTTGTCGAGTATCCACTCATCCCCAGTTGTTCATGTGTTTCACAATGGTCTTCGAAATACTATTCGATCCTCCAAAAATCCTTAGTAGCTTATTGCTCTGCAATACTTGCCTGCTTGCATTATGGATGCTTTCCATATGTCTGGCAATATTCGTTAGTATCCTTAGGCATCGTCTTTTTGATCCTATTGATTCAACATGAGTGCGAATGCACGCAATCATCAGTTGATCCTTTTAAATTATCTTTCCGGCTCAGACGTTATTTTAAAACATGAGCTGGATCTCGACCAATCAAATTGCTGTCGATTGTACCCTTAAGGCTATTCAACTTATCCATCCCTGATCAGAGCATTGCTTCTGATCCCTTGTCTTGGAATTGATAATTCCTTTGCATTTGAGCCTTGAATTAGTCGGTTGTTTCTAAAGTCTGTGTAACATCCCTAGCCTTGCCATGCACTTGGACTAGCTTGGTTGCTGCATCATGTCTAAATTTCTTTTAAACTTGAAATGGGGATTGTTCAAACCCTAGCACCAGATCAAATCAAATAGGTTCAACTTAAAATAATCTTCAATGAACCCAAAATGCCTTTGGAAATGTTCATGATTTTTGATAAAGGTGAAAACCTCTGCCAAAAATGATGAGCATATTTCTTGGCCATTTATGGATTTTTGAATAAACTCATATTGTATTTGAATTGGGGCATTTAAATTCTATAAATATTTTAAATGCTCTAATACTTCTGAAAACAATTGGGGGCTTTTGGAAATAATTCAAATAGTGCCCACAATTTTTGTCAGGATTTTACAAAATGAGTTAGTATTTTTACTAATTCAAAACAGATCAAAAAAATAGAAAACAGAAGAAAAATTAAAAAGAATAGAAGACCTACCTGGCGCTTACCTACAGCCGAGCGGCCCAGCTATGCTGCCCAGCCCACCTGGCCCATGCCAGTCATCACCTACCTCTGCCAGTAGGCAGAGGAGGGAGACAGCGCATGCGCGCCCGCGGCGCCACGCACCTCCCTGCTCGCCTGCCTCACCGGGCGCCTCGAAGCCCTCCTCAATGCCACGCGACCCCTGCACCTCTCCCTTTTTCTCCCTCGAGCGCCCTCCCTCCTCTGTCTCTCTCGCGCGCGTCCGCCCGAACGCGTCCGTCGCCACCGACGCCGTTCGCCGCGGCCACAGCCACCGCCTCGTCTCCCCGATGCCTCCCAAAGCTCCGCCTCGACCTACCCTTCCTCCTCACCGCTCCAAGTGACGCCGGGAGCCCTGCAGTGACGCCATCGCCATCGTCTTCACCGACGGGCACCGACGATCGCCGGCCCCGATTCTCCGTCTCCAGGTCGTCCCCGAGCCCGCTGGCCTTCTCTGCCGCATCCTTGTGAGCTCCTATACCTCCCCCCCGTGCTCGCCCCCTCTGTTCCGTCCTCTAACCGCAGCCCCGCCATGGCCGAGCAATCGCCGCCGCCGCCGCGAAGCTCGCCGTCGCTAGCCGCCCCGCCTGACCAAGCCAAGCATGGAGTCGTGCTCTGGGCTTCTCCAGGAACCCGTAGCGCGCCTCATGGTCGTCCGCTTGGCACCGTGGCCTCGCACCCGTGCAACCCGTAGTTGCGCCGCCGCCAAAACTCGTCGCCGGCGAGATTCCGGCCGCCCCGCGACCCCCTGCCTGGCCCGTTGGATGCGCCCGAGCAAGGGCTTCTCCCTGATGCCTTCTGCATGACAAACCGCAGCCCCTAGCATGTTTCCGGCGATCTTCCGCCGCGATTGAGATCGCCGGCGGCCAAACTCCGGCGTGCCGACGTGGCTGTCATTAGGACTAACCTCCCCACCTAATTAACCACCTCACTGCCACTGACAGCCGGACCCCACCGAATTATTTAGACCCCTAACAAAATTAGTTAGACTTAAATTAATCCCGATGGACCCACGCGTCAGAGTTGACTTTGCTGACGCGGCAGTTGACTGGTCCCACATGTCATCCACCCAAACTGCCCTGTTACACTGACCCGTGGGTCCCAGCTGTCAGGTTTGACTCTGGGCGACCGTGTTGACCAGCTGACGTCATAGTGATGCAGTGCTGACGCAGTAACTCCTTTTTCTGGATTTATTCTTATTTAGAAAATTCCAGAAAATGTCTAAAACTTCTAAAAATCATAGAAATTCAACCGTAACTCCAAATGAGATAAATTATATATGTAAAATTATCAGAAAAATTCAAGGAATCCATCTGTACCATTTTCATGCATGTTTGAACAATGTTTGTCCTCTGTTTTGGACAAAACAAATAAAGGGCATTTAAATAATCACATATGGGGTTGGAATTTGAATCTTGCACTCAAACCAACTTCATTTAAATCATAGCTAGTTGCATTAGCTCAAACCACAGCATATTGACATGTCATGATCATGCATCATATTGTGCATTGCATTGATTGTGTTTCTTTCTCCTGTTGCCGGTATTTGTCCCCTCTCGATAGACGTTGTACCGACGATGTGATCGTTGACACTGATGAAGACCCAATGATATCTTCAGAAGTGCCAGGCAAGCAAAACCCCCTTGTTCATTCCGATACAATCCCCCTCTCTCGCTCCTGCTCTCTTTTACTGCATTAGGACAACAACGATTCATCTGTTACTTGTTGCGGTAGTTGAACCCCTTATCCTCTGCATGACCTGTCATTGCCACAGTAAATAGATGAAACCCACTAGCATGAGTAGGAGTTGTTTGAGCCCTGATGTGCCTACTCATTCATGTCTGTTTGTCATGCCTGCTACTGCTTAGAGTTGAGTCAGGTCTGATTCATCGGGGATGAATCGGAGGTGTGTAAACATGTACTACTGTTGAGAGCTAAGTGTGTGAACATGATTTGGTAAAGGTAGCGGTGAGAGGCCATGTAGGAGTACATGGTGGGTTGTCTCATTGCAGCCGTCCTCAGGAACTGAGTTCTGTGTCTGTGATCCATGAACAGTTACTACCACGCATTGGGCCCGAAACCAATGGCCCCTCTCGGATTCTTAATCACCCTAGTACTCTGTCCAGGAGTTGCAACTAGTTTCTGGTGTTTGTAGGATATGTGTTGGCGGCCGTGCGTAGCGCTGACCCTAGGGGTGGGCTATGTTGCGGTAGATACACTGTGGCACGGTGTACCGGGCGCCCGTTTGGTGTCTCGGGAACCCTGCACACATCGTTTGGGGCTGTGAGTGAAACTCCGGCCGGATCTCCTCGCGGATGGAACCCGAATAGGCGATAAACCTGGACTAGAGACTTAAGTGTTTAGGTAGGGCGTGGCCGACACCCTCGCCCGGTTTCCGCTTGAAGGTTGCCGAGGTACATGACGTGTACAGGGCTATAAGTGGTGAGAGCGTGTGTGAAGAAGTACACCCCTGCAGGGTTATCATTATCTATTCGAATAGCCGGATTCCTCGGATATGGAAACTTGGACCCCTTGCATAGTTCATAGACAAGTGAAAGTGGATACTCTAAAACTCGCAAGATAAGTGTGAGTGCTATGGATGGCCTTCTCGTAGGGAGACGAGAGCGGATCCATAGTGGTGTATTGATTGGTGAATGTGTGGACTCGTGTGCGCCACCTCAAAAGAGTTGCTTGCAATCGTAGTTCAGAATAGCCACCGAGTCAAAGCTGGCTTGCTGCAGTTAAACTCCACCACCCCCTTTTGTTGATACCGATGCATATGTAGCTAGTTCTGATGTAAGTCTTGCTGAGTACCTTTGTACTCACATTTGCTTAATTTATGTTTTGCAGAGAGACTTCAGTCTCGCTAGTAGTTCCGCGTGGACTTCGACATTTAGCTTGATACCTCAGCTACAATCTTGTGCCCTCGACAGGATTTGGTAGATAGTCAGGCTTCTTAGCCTTTTTCATTTATAGATGTCTGTACTCAGACATGTTAAGCTTCCGAATGTGTTTGATTTGTATGCTATGATTGTTGGGTCATGAGACCCATGCTTGTAATATCTGGCTCTTCGGAGCCTAATGAATTAATACTTGAGTTGTAGAGTTATGTTGTGATGCCATGTGTATTCACACATATCGAGCATATTGTGTGTATGATTGAAATGCTTGGTATGTGTGGGATCCGACTATCTAGTTGTTTATCCTTGGCAGCCTATCATATGAGGAAATGTAGTCTAGTGCTTCTGAGCGATAGTAGTCCGCTACAGCCCGGATCACCGGAGTCCTGCTAGCCCAGCACTACTGTTCGGGACACTTGACTGGCCGGCATGTGTTTCACTTCGTTCCTATGTCTGTCCCTTCGGGGAAATGTCACGCGGTGACATCCGGAGTCCTGCCTAGCCTGCTACAGCCCGGGTTACCGGAGTCCTGTTAGCCCAGTGCTACAGCCCGGATTCACACGCTGTTGACCGACATGCTCGAGGTTGATTCATGTATGCCTGTCCCCATGGGGTAGTGCCGCTTTGGGTTCACGACTAGCCATGTCGGCCCGGGTTCTTTGTCATATGGATGCTAGCGACACTATCATATACGTGAGCCAAAAGGCGCAAACGGTCCCGGGCCAGGTAAGGTGGCACCCATGGAAATACCGTGCGTGAGGCCACAAAGTGATATGATGTGTTACATGCTAGATCGGTGTGACCTAGGATCGGGGTCCCGACAGTCTGATCTCCTTGCATTGTTTCTCCCTCTGGTTGAGTACCGATGCTCGCACCAGATCCCTTGAGGACCACCAAATCATTTGCTGGATTTTATCCGACAGCGTCCTTCATATTCAATAAGTCTGTGAGCCTTTCCTCGGATACATAATACCTTTGGTAAATTGTATCCTCTGCTTTCTCAAACATGCTCTACTATCGAGCTTGTGTTATTTATTCTTGAAATTTGTGGTATATACTCCTAAGATGCCCTGATGGGTTGAACCTATGCCTTCTCTAAACTGCGTGAACTCGAAAGTTTTCACGAGCCATACACTTCTGGTATTTTGCCAAATAAAATTTCAACACTACAACTTCTTCGAAAGTGAGAAGTGAATGAAAGGTTATGCATTGGAGAAGTGGGAGTCGACCTTGAACTTTGTGTTCATGCCCATGGACACGATGTAGATCTTATCGTTAAAGCTTCTCTTAAATTAAATTATTCCTTTGGTATAAGTTCATCTTATATCTGGGATCTGACCTTTTGCAATTGTGGTTCCGACCATGTTCTCCTTTAAATACCATTTCGCGTGCAAGTTTAAGCGCTTGTCTTCTGTAGAGCAATACCCCAGTCCAACCTCTACTTTGACCTGTCATCGAGTATTACCCCCCTCTGGTATCTCGAGATTATCATGGAACTGCATAACTTCTTATGAGTTCTTCTTCAAGTATTATTTGACTTCCGATGCATCATCATTTGATTTGATGTCATCGCCAACCGATTACATCTTCATGAAATCTCTCAACAAATGTGTCGTGGTCATCATCAACATCCTGAGCTCTTCCAAGATATATATCGAATTCTTGATGAGAAATACCATCCTCGCCCCTCAATGGTCCGTGTTATCACCGACCACTTTATTGGCTTCCGTTCAACACAAACTTATTCGTGTTTTGTGTTATACCTTGAGATCCTTGCTATCCAGCATTTGTTCTTCTTTACCTTGGGATGTTACCACCTTTTATGTCAAGAATGTCGTGGTAATTTTACCACCTCTTGAGAATTCTTGATATAGTAATATCTCTCGCCTTTTGCATTCATTTCTTGGTCTCCGTGTTGTTTCTAACCGGAATACCGACAAATGGTCTATGATGTGCAAATTCTAAACTTCTAACAACCCCGTTGCTTTGAAGTTATTGGTCTACAGTTTCCTTCTAAGTCTATTGCTTATTGAATCATCATTCGAACATTGATCGTGCTACCTAGTCCAGATTCCTGGGTGCACCCTTCTATCATTGTTCAGTTGTGTATGTTCCCCTCGAGCATACATCATTATATCATTTGATCCGACAAATGATATTTCCTTGTTCACATAATTGTGGAAATCAATCCTTTGAAAATCTCGATGATTTGTTGCTGAGCCTATCAGCCACCTCCTCATCCTCTCCTTGATTAAATGATGAACTCATGATTCGGAACTTGCTTCCATAGTACATTTCCCGAGAATTTTGCAACTCCATCTCATCTAATTGTGTTGCCCCCTTTCCTTCTCGGGCATCATGAGTCTGAGTTATCCTGACACCAATCAGATCTGAATCCTGGTCAGATATGATGGTTGGAACATATATCCAAGAGTTATAGCGTTGGTCTTATATGACCCGGTAAGGTGAGGTCATGCCTAGCACACCTGGTTGGAGGACCTATTGCAAGACTTATTCTATGAGTTGTTCCTGATGGATCCTTTGTGTATCCAAAGTTTGAACTTTGCTTAAAAACCTTGTCAATGCTATCTCGAAGCATGTATGTGGTACTCCGATCTTCAAAAGGAACATTTGAAGCACAATGCTGCATTTTCTTCATCAGTTATCCTAACACCGTTGTTTGGGTAATGTCATGAAATTTCTCTCCTGTTACCAAAATGGTTTTCTACAATTATATCCTATCATGGATATCATGCTCTGCTTGTTCTTGGGCAGGATATACCCCTGAAATATCTGATAATCATATTTTACTTTCCATTATTTGGTTTAACCTTTCTGGTGATCATTATGGTCTAAGCAGTATTAATTCCCTGCTTATGTAAACCCCTCGGTGTACAAGTCTGTCAGTAAGACCCTGTTACTATTGTTGATGACATTCCGGTAACCACCGATGGACGAGAACTTTGCCTATTGTTCCGCCTCGTTTCAACGAGCGGGAAAAAGATTCTCTTCGTCCCTCGCCCTTGGTACCGACGTTGTTGCTGACATATAACTGACATGCCTTGCTATCATGACCATGCAAGATGTCACCACTCCTCCTACTTTTATCCCACATGATGGGCCCATAACCCACAGTTCCACAGGATCGAAACCTGACTCTCCTGTACACCACCTGTTCCCAAGGTTGTTCCTCGCGCTTGACTTCATATGTAATTCACGAACCACCTGCCTAGTGCTCTATTCTGGTATCAGACGCAATACTTACTCTCGCTGCTCTGAACCCCTTTCTCACTCTGGTTCGGACTCGAGCAGCTATCTATCCGCTTGGAACCTCTTGTTGTACCTTCGTACCTTACTCTCGATGTATTTTATATGTTCAACTCGAGAGATAATCTTACGCTCATTCATGGGTTAACCCCCAGATTGTTTCCCTCATAAGCATTCTGTCATAGCCGAGCTGCCCCTTACCTATTCGTAAGTACGTTGGAGTTCCCGAGAAAAGGACGACATCACCATGATGACCTGAAGCAGAGAAATGAAGACGTTAATGTAATGGATCGACCTCTTCAAGAATAGCAACCAACACTGAGAAGATTCGTTAGCATTTCGTAACCAGACCTTTCCCCCTTAGTCCCCCTCTTAAATCTCGGGACGAGATTTCTTATAGTGGAGGAGAATTGTGACGCCCGGATAGTTACGCTACAGTAACCCTCCGCTGATGATGCCACGTCACCTCGATTACTGTGGCTAATCTCGCATTAGTTCGAAACCGATTTGAATTCAATTTAAAAATTAGGCAAACAACAAAAGTTTTCAAAAATTAAAACTAAAATGTTCGGGTTGTGTCAAATAAATCTTAAGTACATATGGTGGAGGAATCAACCTTTTATAAAATGCTTAAATGGACTATATGGATTTAAACAGTAGCAAAACGAAACAATTAATTAAATGCTTTTAAAATGATAAACGATTACAACTATTATATTTTAGGTGCCAAGTTAATTGTGGCAGTGGTATAATCACTATTACTAATTTAGGGATCATTTTAATATGAGTAAAAACTACTAAAAAGAAAGTAAAATAAAAACAGAAAAGAAAAGGTACAAATAAAAAAAAACCTCTTCCCCTAGGATGTTCAGCCCAACCGGCATCCAGGCCACCAGGCCCAGCCCGCCAGCTGCCCATCTTCAACCCCTGTTCATCAGGGGAGTGCTGGCCGTTGCTCGTTCGTCCATGGACGGATTGTCCACGCGCCGTGCATCCATGGCTCTTTGACGGTCTATAAAACCCCCCTCGACGCGTTGACGAACCCTAGCTCTCCCTTCTCCCTCTCTACTGTGTCCTGCCTCCCTCCTCAGATCCCCCTCCTTCCTGATCTCCGCCATGGATGCGTCGTCGGCGTAGCCGCCACCGATGGCCTCCTCGCTGCCAGAGACCGCGCCAGGGGCACCGTCTTCGTCGCCTACTTTGACTACATGGGCGAGATCGAGCCGGAAGCCACCGGGACGCCCGCTGCTTCCCCGTCCTCAACCTCCATCCGTCTCGGTCGCCGCCGCCGTCGCCAACACCGGCCACCTCTGCTGCTCCTAACCCACTCGACGGGCCTCCTTGTGCCTGCTCGGTGAGCACATCCTCTCCCCTCCCGTTCTTGCGCCGTAGGTCGCCGTCCCCGAGCTCGTCCGAGCTGCCGCGTACGCGTACGTGCGTGCGTGCTTGACTGCTTCTATGCACGTGCGCCGGCCTCGCCGTGGTCTAGTGCTACTTCGCCTGCTACTGCTCCAACGCCGCCCCGTACGGTGCTCACCGACCCGCCACACGCGCGTCACCACGCCCACCAGCCCTGCCTTTGATCGTGCCCGTAGTCGCCGCGACCGTGCCGCCCGCGCCCAACGCCCCTGGCCTCCGCTGCTGCTCACGCCGCGGCTTGCTGCTCGCCTGTTGCTGCTTCGCGCCGTGGCCACTACCGCTGTCGCACGCGCGCGCCCGCAGCCTCTCCCCTGCTTTGCTGTTGCTCGCCGCCGCTGCCTAGCGCCCGCATCGCGCCGCTACACTCTGCTGCTGCTCTGCTGCAGTAACATTCAGTTACTGTAGCGGTAGCTAGCTTTTGTGCTGCTACGCCGTTTAGCTATCTGAACAGCCCATAAACAATAGCTAATCAAGTGCTAAAATGAGTAAAAATAATATGTGTGGGAAGTACACTTGACAAACTTCAGTTTACCCCACTGGACCAAATTTATCTGATGCATGGATTAAATCCTACAAAAATCACAAAATGCAATATTCTCTTAGCCCTAGCATTGTGTGTGCGTGCAGTGTGGCCGCGTCCACTTCTGCTGCTACTGCGCTACAGTAACTGAATGTTACTGTAGGGGTAGCTAGCTTTGTACTGCTGCTGCTTATTGACTAGCCTTTTTTGCATCAACAAAATAGACAGCAAATCACTTTGAAAATAAATAGAAATGATGGGAATAGTTTGTACACGTGACCAACTCCATTTCATCTCACTGGAACAAGTCTGTTAGGTGCATGGATTAATTGCTACAAAAATGACAAAGTGAATCTTCTGTTAACAAAGAAAACTGAATAAACAGATTACTAACTAGACTAGTTTGGGGCTGTATTTGGACTAGCTAAGTGCACTGTTCATGCCATCAGATGGCATGTATTGGTAGTAATCTTGGAGTAGAGTAAATCATCTATAGGAATCATCCCCAGAAGAGCTATGAATAACCCATTATAGCCCTCACAAATTGGCTAGTCAATAAACAGATTCTAAGACTTGGTAGAAATTCCGAAATTCTAGAAAACATTTTAAACTTTAGAAATTCATAGAAAATAAACCATAGCTCGGATCGGAAAACTTTATATATGAAAGTTGCTCAGAACGATGAGACGAATCCGGATACGCAGCCCGTTCGTACGTCACACGCCCCTAGCATAGCGAACATGCAACTTTCCCCCTCCGATTCATTTTTTCGAAAACACGAAACACCGGGGATATTTTCTCGGATGTTTCCCCCCTTCACCGGTATCACCTCATACGGCGTTAGGTCACCCCTAGCACAACGTAATGCCGCATCTTGCTTTTGTTACATTGATTGCTCTGTTATTTATTGTGTTCCCCCTCCGTTACTTCTTTCCGGTAGACCCCGAGATTGCCGGAGACCCCCAGTACGACTATGGTGTTGATGACCCCTCTCTCTTGCCAGAGCAACCAGGCAAGCCCCCCCCCCCCTTGATCACCAGATATCGTCTACTCTCTTCTATACTGCTTGCATTAGAGTAGTGTAGAATGATAGTGCTTTCCGTTATTCCTATCCTGATGCATAGCCTGTCCTTGTTATTACTGTTGTTACCTTTACCTGCAATCCTACATGCCTAGTATAGGATGCTAGTGTTCCATCAGTGGCCCTACACTCTTGTCCGTCTGCCATGCTATACTACTGGGTCGTGATCACTGCGGGAGGTGATCACGGGCATATACTATATACTTTACACGGTTACATTACCTGTGGTACTGTTCGGAGATGGGGGCTGAAGGGGCAGGTGGCTCCATCCCGATAGAGGTGGGCCTGGGTTCCCGACGGCCCCCGACTGTTACTTTGTGGCGAAGCGACAGGGCAGGTTCCGACCACCTAGGAGAGAGGTGGGCCTGGCCCTGTTCGGCGTTCGCGGATACTTAACACGCTTAACGAGATCTGGGTATTTGATCTGAGTCTGGCCATTTGGTCTATACGCACTAACCATCTACGCGGGAGTAGTTATGGGTATCCCGACGTCGTGGTATCAGCCGAAGCCTTCGTGACGTCAGCGACTGAGTGGCGCGCGCCGGATTGGACTGGAAAGCCACTAGGCTAGGTCTGCTTCCGAGCGCGTACGCAACGTGCAGGTGTGCAAAGGGCGATGGGCCCAGACCCCTGCGCCATAGGATTTAGACCGGCGTGCTGACCTCTCTATTGTGCCTAGGTAGGGCTGCGACGTGTTGATCTTCCGAGGCCGGGCATGACCCAGAAAAGTTTGTCCGGCCAAATGGGATCGAGCGTGTTGGGGTATGTGGTGCACCCCTGCAGGGAAGTTTATCTATTCGAATAGTCGTGTCCCTCGGTAAAAGGACGACCCGGAGTTGTATCTTGACCTTATGACAACTAGAACCGGATACTTAATAAAACACACCCTTCCAAGTACCAGATGCAACCGGTGATCGCTCTCTCACAGGGCGACGAGGAGAGGATCATCAGGTAGGTTTATGCTATACGATGCTACTTGGAGGACTTCAGTCTACTCTCTTCTACATGTTGCAAGACGGAGGCTGCCAGAAGCGTAGTCTTCGACATGATTAGTTATCCCCCTCTTATTCTGGTATTCTGCAGTTCAGTCCAGTGATATGGCCCTTTACACCTATACCCATGCATATGTAATGTAGCTTCTTGCTTGCGAGTACTTTGGATGAGTACTCACGGTTGCTTTCTCCCTCTTTTCCCCCTATCCCTTCTACCTGGTTGTCGCAACCAGATGTTGGAGCCCAGGATCTAGACGCCACCGTCGATGACGACTCCTACTACACCGGAGGTGCCTACTACTACGTGCTGCCCGCTGACGACGACCAGGAGTAGTTTAGGAGGATCCCAGGCAGGAGGCCTGCGCCTCTTTCGACCTGTATCCCAGTTTGTGCTAGCCTTCTTAAGGCAACTTGTTTAACTTATGTCTGTACTCAAATATTGTTGCTTCCGCTGACTCGTCTATGATCGAGCTCTTGTATTCGAGCCCTCGAGGCCCCTGGCTTGTAATATGATGCTTGTATGACTTATTTTATTTGTAGAGTTGTGTTGTGATATCTTCCCGTGAGTCCCCGATCTTGATCGTACACGTTTGCGTGTATGATTAGTGTACGGTCAAGACGGGGGCGTCACAATAAGTATTCTACGGTGGGTGAACAAATTACTGTTGAGCAATTGATAGAATTGAGCACAATTATGAGAATATCTAGGCATGATCATGTATATAGGCATCACGTCCGTGACAAGTAGATCGAAATGATTCTGCATCTACTACTATTACTCCACTCATCGACCGCTATCCAGCATGCATCTAGAGTATTAAGTTAAAAACAGAGTAACGCCTTAAGCAAGATGACATGATGTAGAGAGATAAATTCATGCAATATGAAATAAACCCCATCTTGTTATCCTCGATGGCAATGATACAATACGTGCCTTGCTTCCCCTTCTGTCACTGGGTAAGGACACTGCAAGATCGAACCCAAAGCTAAGCACTTCTCCCATGGCAAGAACTACCAATCTAGTTAGCCAAACCAAATGGATAATTCGAAGAGACTTGCAAAGATAACCAATCATACATAAAAGAATTCAGAGAAGATTCAAATATTATTCATAGATAGACTTGATCATAAACCCACAATTCATCGGTCTCAACAAACACACCGCAAAAAGAAGATTACATCGAATAGATCTCAACAAGAGAGGGGGAGAACTTTGTATTGAGATTCAAAGAGAGAGAAGAAGCCATCTAGCTACTAACTATGGACCCGAAGGTCTGAGGTAAACTACTCACACTTCATCGGAGGGGCTAGGATCATGTAGTAGCCCTCCGTGATGACGGCCCTCTTCCGACGAAGCTCCGGAACAGGCCCCAAGATGGGATCTCGTGGATACAGAAAGTTGCAGCGGTGGAATTAGGTTTTTGGCTCCTGTTCTGATCGTTTGGGGGTACGTGTGTATATATAGGAGGAAGGAGTACGTCGGTGGAGCACCGAGGGGCCCACGAGGCAGGGCGGGCATGCCCCCCACCTCGTGACCTCCTCTTTGATCCCTTGTAGTAGGGTCCAAGTCTCCTGGATCATGTTCGGTGAGAAAATCACGTTCCCAAAGATTTTATTCGTTTGGACTCCGTTTGATATTCTGTTTATCTGAAACACTGAAATAGGCAAAAAAACAGCAATTCTGGGCTGGGCCTCCGGTTAATAGGTTAGTCCCAAAAATAATATAAAAGTGGAAAATAAAGCCCAATATAGTCCAAAACAACAGATAATATAGCATGGAGCAATCAAAAATTATAGATACGTTGGAGACATATCAGGCATCCCCAAGCTTAATTCCTGCTCGTCCTCGAGTAGGTAAATGATAAAAAGAGAATTTTTGATGCGGAGTGCTACTTGGCATAATTTCAATGCAAATCTTCTTAATTGTGGTATGAATATTCAGATTAGAAAGATTCAAGACAAAAGTTTATATTGACATAGAAAATAATAATACTTCAAGCATACTAACAAAGCAATTATGTCTTCTCAAAATAACATGGCCAAAGAAAGTTATCCCTACAAAATCATATAGTCTAGCTATGCTCCATCTTCCCTACACAAAGTATTTAAATCATGCACAACCCCGATGACAAGCCAAGCAATTGTTTCATACTCTAACTTTTTCAAAACTTTTTCAATCTTCACGCAATACATGAGCGTGAGCCATGTATATAGCACTATAGGTGGAATAGAATGGTGGTTGTGGAGAAGACAAAAAGGAGAAGATAGTCTCACATCAACTAGGCGTATCAACGGGCTATGGAGATGCCCATCAATAGATATCAATGTGAGTGAGTAGGGATTGCCATGCAACAGATGCACTAGAGCTATAAATGTATGAAAGCTCAACAAAAGAAACTTGTGGATGTGCATCCAACTTGCTTGCTCACGAAGACCTAGGGCAATTTGAGGAAGCCCATCATTGGAATATACAAGCCAAGTTCTATAACGTAAAATTCCCACTAGTATATGAAAGTGACAACATATGAGACTCTCTATATGAAGAACATGGTGCTACTTTGAAGCACAATATATGAGACTCGCTATATCATGGTGCTACTTTGAAGCACAAGTGTGGAAAAAAGGATAGTAGCATTGCCCCTTTTTTATTTTTATTTTTTTGGGCCTTCTTTTTTTCTTTGGCCTTTCTCTTTTTTTGGGACAATGCTCTATTGAATGATGATCATCACACTTCTATTTATTTACAACTCAATGATTACAACTCGATACTAAAACAAAGCATGACTCTATATGAATGCCTCCGGGGGTGTACCGGGATATGCAATGAATCAAGAGTGACAAGTATGAAAGAATTATGAATGGTGGCTTTGCCACAAATACTATGTCAACTTCATGATCATGCTAAGCAATATGACAATGATGGATGTGTCATGATGAACTAGATGGTGGAAAGTTGCATGGCAATATATCTCGGAATGGCTATGGAAATGCCATAATAGGTAGGTATGGTGGCTGTTTTGAGGAAGGTATGTGGTAGGTGTATGATACCGGCGAAAGTTGCGCGGTATTAGAGAGGCTAGCAAGGGTGGAAGGGTGGGAGTGCGTATGATCCATGGACTCAACATTAGTCATAAAGAACTCATATACTTATTGCAAAAATCTAGAAGTTTTCAAAGCAAAGTATTACGCGCATGCTCCTAGGGGGATAGATTGGTAGGAAAAGACCATCGCTCGTCCCCGACCGCCACTCATAAGGAAGACAATCAATAAATAAATCATGCTCCGACTTCATCACATAACGGTTCACCATACGTGCATGCTACGGGAATCACAAACTTCAACACAAGTATTCTTTAAATTCACAACTACTCAACTAGCATGACTTTAATATTATCACCTCCATATCTCAAAACAATTATCATGCTTCAATCTTTTCTTAGTATTCAACACACTCAAAAGAAAGTTTTACAAATCTTGAATACCAAGCATATTATTATTAAGCAAATTACCATGCTATTAAGAGACTCTCAAATTAATTTAAGTGAAGCATGAGAGATCAATAATTCTTTAAAACGAATCCACCATCATGCTCTAAAAGATTTAAGTGAAGCACATAAAGCAAAAATTATCTAGCTCAAAGGATATAAGTGAAGCACATAGAGCAAAACTACCTAGCTCAAAAGATATAAGTGAAGCACATAGAGCAAAATTACCTAGATCAAAAGATATAAGTGAAGCACATAGAGCAAAATTACCTAGCTCAAAAGATATAAGTGAAGCACATAGAGTATTCTATCAAATTTTAATTCATGTATGGATCTCTCAAAAGGTGTGTACAGCAAGGATGATTGTGGCATACTAACAAACAAAGACACAAATAATAAAAGATGCTCCAAGAAAAACACATATCATGTTGGTGAATAAAAATATAGCTCCAAGTAAATTATCGATGGAAGTGGACGAAAAGAGGGGATGCATTTTGGGGCATCCCCAAGCTTTGACTTTTTGGTGTCCTTGGATTATCTTGGGGGTGCCATGGGCATCCCCAAGCTCTGACTTTTTGGTGTCCTTGGATTATCTTGGGGGTCCCATGGGCATCCCCAAGCTTAGGCTCTTGCCACTCCTTGTTCCATGATCCATCAAAAGAATTCACCCAAAACTTGAAAACTTCACAACACAAAACTCAAAATAGAAAACTCGTGAGCTCCGTTAGCGAAAGAAAACAAAAGACCACTTCAAGGTACTGTAATGAAATCATTATTTATTTATATTGGTGTTAAACCTAATGTATTCCAACTTCTCTATGGATTATAAACTATTTTACTAGCCATAGATTCATCGAAATAAGCAAACAACACACGAAAAACAGAATCTGTCAAAAACAGAACAGTCTGTAGTAATCTGTAGCTAGCGCAAGATCTGGAACCCCAAAAATTATAAAATAAATTTCTGGACGTGAGTAATTTATCTATTAATCATCTGCAAAAAGAATTAACTAAATATCACTCTTCAAATAAAAAGACAACAGTTCTCGTGAGCGCTAAAGTTTCTGTTTTTTACAGCAAGTTCAACAAGACTTTCCCCAAGTCTTCCCAACAGTTCTACTTGGCGCCCCCCACCCTCGTGACCTCCTTTTTGATCCCTTGCAGTAGGGTCCAAGTCTCCTGGATCACGTTCGGTGAGAAAATCACGTTCCCGAAGATTTTATTCCGTTTGGACTCCGTTTGATATTTTGTTTATCCGAAACACTGAAATAGGCAAAAAAAACAGCAATTCTGGGCTGGGCCTCCGGTTAATAGGTTAGTCCCAAAAATAATATAAAAGTGGAAAATAAAGCCCAATATAGTCCAAAACAGTAGATAATATAGCATGGAGCAATCAAAAATTATAGATGCGTTGGAGACGTATCAAGTATATGGGTTCTGCTCGTCCTCATGCTCGTGATCATCACCATCGTCATCTCCCCCTTGGTTATAAAATTTTTCAAGTATAGATGGTGGGATGTTCACAGGACCTTGGAAACACAAGAAGAAGGTTAATTAGTAAAGGGAAACTTGCTAACCCGCATGCATGTGGATGAAACAATTATAATTATGGTGGAAGACAAACGTACCGAAACTACGAGGATCCCATGCAAAAACAGTGCCACGAGTGGTGGCAGCAAACACAAGGCCCTCGTATTGAATTGCATCGCAGTACTCATCCGTGTACAGAAATTGATTTTTGAGCAATATCCATCGAGTCGAACCACGAAGGACGGCAACAAGCTTGTCGAAGATAGCAACAACTTGATAGTTGTTGTAATTCCAAGAGCGGTTGGGAACTCGACAAATTGCTATCTTCCATAGAAGACAGTCACCATGATCGTATTTGAACATGCGTACAATACCGGTGTGCTCAACCTCTGGGCAGTCTGCTAAGATTTTTGGAAGTGGAACCCGGTCATGAGTGTACACATTCACAAGTTCCCACTCGCAGTTGGACCCAATGTAAACAACCCAATCTCCATTGCGCCCGCCCAAGCCTTGCCCTCAAGCGATGGCATCTTAACATCATACGTATCATTATCAAGCGGCATCAACTGGCACAGGGCGAGGCCTCCGTCGTGCCGGCGCCAGTCATCAGGGTCACGGCGAAGAAGATAGGGGAGCTCAAACCGCTCCTTGACTCTTGGGTTCTTTGTAATGATGTTATTAGTTGAGTCAAGAATGGGCTTGAACGAACCTGCCATGCTAGCCGAGGTGATGATGTCGCACCGATCAATGAGTTCCTCCACCACGTCATCTTTTAGATCGGGGCAAGAATAACGGGGTCGTTTCCGGCCTGTTCCCTCCATGGAGAAGACGATCGAACAATGGCAGAAGAAAGGGTGAAGGGCTGAAGGAAAATGGAGGAGGGAGAGGAAGAGTGTGCGACAGCAGTTCCAAATCGAGAGGGAAAGGCGAAGAGTCGGTGGACGGTTGCGAGTTTGCCACGGTTCACGAAGAGGCGCCCCGGCCTACACGTCCGTTCGGAAATACTCCTACTACTCGTCGTCGTCTCACTGATATGTTGGAACGGGACCACATGTCAACGAAACATGGTGTGTAATTTCTCGTGCAAAATGCGATCTGGCTGCGTTGGCCCGAGGTGCCGCATTAGTTATCGACCTTTATTTTTTTAATGGCGTGCCGATCAGTTTTGAAGCACGACTAACTGGTACTGTATGCAGAGAAAATATAAACTACTCTACCAGTACTCCACCTCCAGTACTAGTAGTATAAAAAAGATATATGGGCTGGAGCTTGAGAGCTTTCTTGCTAAGGGCTGCCCACTTGCTTCTCACACTACCACCCTCTCTCCAGATCTAAAAAAGACGGCCCCTCTCTCCCTCCTCACCGGTGGTCACAGATCCACCGGGGAAGAAAAGGACGTGCAGCGTTGACGCACTCGTCGTCGGCGAGCGAGGTCACGCACTGACGATAAGGCCGTCCTCTCAGACCTAGTGCCCGCGCGGGATGGCCTCTGTCCCCAAGCTTGTTGTCGTAGTGTGTGCGGAGGACGGCGACCACGAGCGAAGCCACTTCCCACCGACCCTCAGGTATGCTACCTCTTTTCAAACCATAACCTTGTTCTATTGTCCCATCTGCCACGTCGTTGCATGTGGATCTTTTTCCACTCCACCATCTTCCCAATTTGCTATCCTCTGCTCTGCTGGCCACGCAGACGAAAACCATAATTTGCACTATTAAAGGAAACCCTACTTCATGCAGACTAATCCATGTATGGGTTTAATAAGGAAAGGAAGGGAGACTGTACTGTCCAAGAGAGTAGGCATCGAACCCACATCTAGGTTGAAAAGGGGAAAATCAGTAGCTAAGGAACGAGTCTCGTGTCTCTTGGTTGAAGAAGGGTAGAAAGCCATGACAACGCAATAGAGAATGACCAGGTCGATCGGTTTGTTGTCCTCGCATAGGAAAAAGGTGGCTAAAGAGAACAAAAATGGGACGTAATCCACATATGCTGCCTGGATATTTGTTGCTCTGGGAAACCATACCTCCCTCACCACTCTGCGTCCGTGGAGGTACATCGTACTAGTGCGCCCACTGTCCGAATGGGTCTCCCATGCTCTTATTGCCACTTTTTTTGCTATTAGTATAACGCCAGTAGTCAAGTCAAGCAATGCTACTGCTAAAGTGGTGCCACATTTAACTAATGCCGCTCTCAGTCTAATGCCACCCATAAATTTAAGCAATGCCATTTAATGTCACTGGATTATTTCAGGGTTAGCTGTTGATTGTGGATGTATTAAAGATTTTTCATCTAAGGCATTCTAATGCTGTTGCACAGCCAGTATACCAACGATGAAACTTGTTACTACCTTTAGATTTTTGCACTGTTAATGCTTATAGATTACATACCTCACTTTCATGAGATAAGTTAATTTTTTTGTACAGTGTCACCAAAATGCCAAGGCGCTGATGTCATTTTATTTTGGTTAAACTGCATAGACAATTATGAAGACAAGAGGAAAGGTCAAGAGTGGGCACCTCCTCCGGCTGTTCTCTTGAGGAGGTCTATATGTTTGTCTCTAATGCATGTCGACTACATACCTGACATCATGATGTAATGTTAAGTCATTTCCTTTTGTACAGTGTCACTGAATTGTCAAGGCGGTGATGGCATTTTATTTTAGTAGAACTGCACAAAATTTGCTTAAAAGAAGAGGAAAGGTCAGGAATGGCTCACTTTTCTAGAAAAAACTATGTATGCCTTCCTGACATCAGACGCTGTTGCTTTATTTATTCCTTCAAACAGGTGGTTAGAAACAGTCTTGCTACCTTTTCCCATTAAGAAATTGGAACGCTTATATTTTGTGAGTCTATGCTTCAACTAGTGCCACTTTTAGAGTAATCACACTTTCAGTATCTATGCAAATAGGGATGCTCAATTTTAGTGGAACTGCACAAAAATTCCAACTGGTTCAGCATTAGGAGCATGTTTTTTTCCAAACCTTTATATCCAATTGGTGGCACTATGAGCTGTTCATTATGAAGGTACATGGTTTGCTACTATCTGGCTACTCTTTTTGTACTGTCATTAGATAGTAATACTAGTGGTTTGCATGTGAATTTATTGGCAGGGTGGACCTACATTGGAGGTGCAGGACAGGATTCAATGATTGGATGGTCAATTTCGGTTGTATCGATTTCACCTCTTCCATCACTGCGAACATGGATATCCTTGGTCTGATGAAGAATAGGCGCTATATTTCTGCTCTGAACCAGCAAATCAATTCAGTATGAAATTGTCCAGGGCAAAACATAATTGTATCAGATTGTCCAGTGCAGAACATGACAGATGCTAAGCGGAAGAGACATGTTTAAACCGAAAATACAAGGTGTGGTATATGTTTACTAGCTGCTTGATATTTGTGCAGACAGAGATGTCTGCCTGTTGCTATTTGGCAAACAAACAAAGTGACCACAATTTTGGTTGAACTGCACAAGAGAATAGTATAGTCACTGCATGCAGTGCCATTTGAAAATAGACACAGAAAGATTGGATAGTCACTTCATGGACTTCAGAAAAGTAGTACTGTACTACTTATTGGCCAACACTAGGTGCTTCATTGCTTTGGTCTGATTATACAATGGGCATCATTTTGCCTAAGTTAAAGTTTGTATTCCGAAAATAGTCTCGCCGTGTGATCGAGAGAAGACCAAATCATATTGCAGTGGATGTTCCTCCATCATGTGTGGTTCATTCTCATGGTTCCAGCTGTTGGTGAAACCACTTACGTTTGCAAGAGGAATTGTAGACTTCACAAACAAACTTGTCTTTCAGTCTGTACTGAATGTTGGCCAAGAGAAGCATCCATGTTAGTAGGAAGAACAGATGTTTTTTTCAAGTCTTTGCTTTTCGAGCTACATATTTGTATATGATCTGTGAATCATTAAGATGCATTAACATGTTGATCTTATGTATGGGAATCGTACTAGTTAGTTTTAGTTGCGACGCAAGATCCGAAGTGGCTGATCTTTGCTTTTGGAGCTACATATTTGTATATGATCTGTGAATCATTGAGATGGATTAACAGTTACTTATTTATGTTTGCTTAGTGTTTAGAAGTTACTGATCGATCACTAGCTAGCCTACAAATGCGTTCCTGGCAGTTTTATTTGCGACGCAAGATGCGAAGTGGCAGTTTTTTGAATAAAAATGCCTACCTCTGAAGAAATTGACAGGATACACTATCGATCCTACATGGATAAAAATGCCTACCTCTGAAGAAACTGACAAGCTACACTATCGATCCTACACGGATAAATAGCGGATCACGCACGTACTACCGCCTTTCCGGTTTGCAGGGCTCAATTCAAGAAATGACCTACTCGATCCTACACGAATAAATAGCGGATCACACACGTACTAGTACCTCCTTTCCGGTTTGCAGGGCTTAATTCAAACCTCTCACCAACCAAGGTACTCCCTCCATCCGGGATTTATTAGTCCCGTGAGCAAAGTACCAAGACCAAGGCATGGCAATAATTAACGGCATGCAGAAGTTTAAGCCTAATTAATTCCAGCGATTTAAGTGGCTGCATGCGTGCCCTCGGCTGCGACTCGTTGCATGCTGCTTCGCATACTGCCTGTGAGCGATTCTGAGTGCCTGCATGCCGCCGGCCGTAATTAAGGCAGCTAACTGATGCAAAAAAAGATACACTTTAAATCCGTGGAATCATTATTGACAAGGAAGGAGATGATTCGAGTGCACTCATTTGACCTCCATGCCAGCGTGCGACCCAGACGGGACGGGACGGCAAAGTCATAATTTCAGTTTCTCTAGTTTTCCACGGCAAGCTGGCGCGCTAAGCCATTATGCATTGAATTCCGATGACCATCGCGCTACCTTCCGCCTATAAGTACTATTTCTCGGCCTTCTCAGGTGCCACCGTGACCCAACTCGCCATATCCTCATAAGCCCCCACCGGCCCGACGTCGCTCGCCACGTCCGCCATGCCCCCGCCCGTCCGCGGTAGGCGACGCCGGAGGCGGTCACCGCCGGAACTAGTGTTCGGGTTTTCATCGGAAGGCAGACGGAGGGAGGAGGCATTCTATCTGTCTTTAGATGGCAATGCGGAGATCAAGGAGTTGTTGGAGCGCGACCGCATGGTGGCGGAGCAGGAGTTGTTGGAGTGCGACCGCCTGGCGGAGGACCAGCGTATCGCCGATTTGCGCCGCCAGCGGGACATGGAGCAGCAGCGCACCGACGCTCTGAGGCGCGAGCAGAGCGCCCGCAACTGGGCCGACTACGTGGAGGCCGGCGCCCGACAAATAGCCCAGGAGGCTGTCGGGCACGCACGCATTCGCGACGCAGATTTTTACTACCAGCTCGTCAAGTGAGTTTCCCGCTTGGAAGTCGAAGCTTCGGTGGACCACGCCGGCATGGAAAGGGCCAACGCGCGCGAGCAACGCGCCCTATCACACCTCTGGAAAGTCCGAGGCGAGGCAGAGGACGCCGGTGCCGGCGTTTAGCATGGACAACAGATGGCGGCCGGCATCGTCTAGTTAGCTAAGAGTAAGTTAGTACTTGTACGCTACTAGAGTGTTAGTGGGAGTAGATAGTTAACTTGGCTATGATGGTTGTCAACGTGGAAGTTCGGTACTCTATATGTGGATCAGACCTGTTACTTTGCTCTGAATGTTGAACTTTCTGTTTGAGCGTATGGAATGGGCTGTTATTTTTTTTAAATGGGTTGTATTTGTCCTCCACGGTTTAGAGGCTGACTTGTGGGCCTAGCAAGTTGACGCGTACACAATCAGGAGATGATTGTACGTGGAGAGGATGACAGCAGGGACCCGCCAAGGTCATGGCAGTACGCAAGCAAGTGCCTCCTTATTTCAAGCCAATAAAAAATGGCTCCTCCTAGTGGATTTCTGACATCTGGGTCCCATGCCATTGTCAACGTAGTCAATAAATGAGAGAATTGCACAACGAGCGGCTGACACCAGGGACCCAACAGCGTTTTGGGTTAATTTGATAAATGCCACTCCAAATCTGGTGTATCCGAGAAATGCCATTGCAATTTCCAAACTTTGAAAAATGCCATTTCATGCCATTTCTAGTGGCATTTTTCGAAGTCTGGAGTGGCGTTGTTCAAAGTTTGTAAACTGCAGTGGCGTTTTTCAAAGTTCGCAAAAATTGCAGTGGCATTTTTCAAAGTTTGGAAATTGCAGTGGCATTTTTATGAATCGCCATAATTGGAGTGGAATTTATCTAATTTGTTTTTGAGACGAAAGCAGGGTGTCAACTGGGCTGTGCGGGACACTCTGGCCTGTCTAGACAGCCTTTTCTTTTATGTTTACCACAGACCAGCCAGTAGTTTTTTCTTTCTAAAAATGGCTAGCCCAGTTCTTTTGTGATTTGTCAAGTAAGTCGCTTTATCAGGCCTGTTGGGCTGCAAATCTTTCATGACGAGGAGAGCTTCATTCGGTTGGTCGAGAAAATGGCCTATCAGTAATGAGAAATGGGATGTACATTTTTAAAACACATTAAACCGGCAATTATTTTCAAATATCTTTTTTCATTTCGAGATTTTAAATTGCATTGATTTTTATGCGTGGACAATTTATTGGATTTTATATTGATATACATTTATTTTTAAAATCAGTTTGAATGTGACTCGAAATTTCGGGATTAAAAATAGTTCAGACCGCACGGACATATGCAAAATTTCATATAATTTTTTAACCGTGGCCACAATATGGGCTGTAATGCTAGCATAAAGAATATGGGCTCCAAAAAACCCATAAGAATTAGCAAATGGGCTGTAAATTATTTGAAATAATGGCAGATGGGTTGTATGCTGTTTTCCACAGATTTGAGGCTTTCCACAGATGGCCTGTATACTGTTGGATGTCCATCCAACGGCCGTCGTGCTTCTTCAATCTCTGGTCTTCCTACTCCAGCCGCTCAAACAAGCGCCGGCGAGACTGCCTGCTCCCTCCTCCCCGCAGCCGGCTGTGCTACCGCGCAGGCCTCACCGCCACACCGTACTCCCATCGCTTGCCTAGCCATTCCTCTACTCACCCACACCTGTTGTTATTCTCCGGTGACGGGAGACGATCCAGTAAACCCTCGTACAGTCGTACTCCCCTCCGCGTGGGAAACAAAAACAACGGCCGAGTCTTCCCTGCCTCTGTGTCGTTCCCTTCCTAGGCCTCGCCGTTGTCCACCGCCCTGGTGCTCTCAGCATGGTGTGGTCAGCATGGTCAACTACCAACATGCATTTGAAGTGGACTGTACGTGGAGATGCTGACAGCTGGGTCCACGGCCGCACGCAAGGAAATGCCTCCTTATTACACGCAAAATAATGATTTCCTCCACCTGACATCTGGGACCCACCGAAACGGCCTCTGTATTTCGCGAAAAAAACGTTACCGCCGCAGACAGCTCGGACCCACCAGCTATATCTTCACATGCAAGGAAGTGCCTCCTTATTACACATAGAAAATGAATACTCCCCTGCTAGCTGGGACCCAGTATAGTGGGCCTACTAAGTTGATGGGGACGAAGTGCTTTGTCAACTTAGTCAATATGCACGATTCTAGCTCGACTGACCATACGATGTCCATCCAACGGCCGTAGTGCTTCTTCAACCTCTAGTCTTCTTGCCCCAGCCGCCCAAAGCAGCGCCGGTCGTGCCGCCTGCTCCTGCCTCCCATGGCCGGCTGTGCTGCCGGGGAGGCCTCACCACCCCCATACTACTCCCACCGCTGGCCAGGCCATCCCTCCACTCCACTCACCCACACCCCATGTTATTCTGCGGCGACGGCAGCGCAGCCGAACCAGTGAACCCTCGTACTCCTCTCCGCGTGGGCATCCACTGCCGCGTCTTCCCCGGCTCCACGTCGTCCCCTTCCTAGGCCTCGCTATCGTCCACTGCCGTGGTGCTGTCGGCGCAACGTGGTCAATGTGGTCAACGACCGAATTCCATCGGAAGAATACTGTACGTGGAGAGGCTGACAGCTGGGTCCACGGCAGCCGCAAGGAAGTGCCTCCTTATTACGCGGAAAATAATTATTCCTCCACCTAAAAGCAAGGACCCACCGGACGCCCACCAGTATATCGCGAAAAAACGTTTACCCCTGACTGCTGGGACCCACCCGACGGGCCGCCGTATTTCGCGAAAAAAATGTTCCCCCTGCTGTCAGCTCGGACCCACCAGAAGTGCCTCCTCATTACGCACAAAAAAATGAATACCTCCTGCTAGCTGGGACCCACCTTGGTGGGAAGCTGACTTGTGGGCCTACTAAGTTGACGGGGATGGAGGGCTTTGTCAACTTAGTCAATATGCATGATTCTAGCTCCAGTGACTGTACGATGTCCATCCAACGGCCGTAGTGCTTCTTCAACCTCTGGTCTTCTTGCTCCAGCCGCCCAAACCAGCGCCGGTCGTGCCTCGTGCTCCTGCCTCCCATGGCTGGCTGCGATGCGGCGGAGGCCTCACCGCCCCCTACTACTCCCACCACTGGCCAGGCCATCCCTCCACTCACCCACACCCCCTGTTATTCTGCAGCGATGGCAGCCTCACACCGCAGCGAACCAGTGAACCCTCGTACTCCTCTACGCGTGGCCATCCACTGCCGCGTCTTCCCCGGCACCGCATCGTCCCCTTCCTAGGCCTCGCCGTCGTCCACCGCCCTGGTGCTCTCGGCGCGGCGTGGTCAACATGGTCAAGGAACGGCTTCCATCGGACATGGATTGTACGTGGAGAGGCTGACAGCTGGGTCCACGGCCGAAGCAAGGAAGTGCCTCCTTATTACGTGCAAAATAATTATTCCTCCACCTGACAGCGGGGACCCACCGGACGGGCCACCATATTTCGTGAAAAAAACGTTTGCCCCTGACTGCTGGGACCCACCAGCTACATCTTCACATGCAAGGAAGTGCCTGACAGTCGGGACCCGCCTGGTCGAAGCGTACGTAGCGTTGTCATTCTGGTCACGAACGTGTACATACATATATACTGGTGGATGTAGAAGCGCACACGTGTCGTAGTAGAGGCACGCACGTAGCATGTACATGTACGTACAATGGCCAGGGTGCAAGAAAGAAAATACGGCCATGTATGTGTACATACGGGTGGGGTCTCGAACGCCTACTCGCGCATACGTACGGCCAGGGCTCGTGTACATGGCTGGGTCGGAACGGAGAAACAGCATCGTCCTTGTGTTCATGGGGAGGCAATGGGATGCGTCATGTTCATTGGGAGGGATTGGACGGAATAGGCGATGGAAACAAGGCATGGCGTACCGCAGAACGGAGGAAACGGCCTTGTGTTCGACCGGCCACGTTTGAAACGGGATCATGTTCATCGGGAGGGGTCTGACGTACCACAAAACGGAGGAAACGGACCTCCTACGGTCGAAACGGGGGTCCTGTTCATCGGGAGGGGTGTGGCGTACCGCAAAACGGAGGGAATGGACTTGTGTTGGAGCGCTACGGTCAAAATGGGGGTCCTGTTCATCGGGAGGGGTGTGGCGTACCGCAAAACGGGACTCCATGGGATATAGTTCATCTCCACCGTCGACCCCCTCCAGCCTCCACGAGCTACTGTTCATCCACCGTCGACCTCCTCCAGCCTCCACCTGCGACTGTTCATCCACGGGCTCCTGTTCATCCAGCCTCCACCGCGCGCTACTCCACCGGCTACTGTTCAACCAGCCCTCTCCACGGGCTCCTGTTCAACCACCCCTCCACGGGCTAATGTTCATCCTACCCTCCACCGTCTACTGTTCATCCTGCCCTCCACGGGGTGGTCCTGTTCATCCAGCCCTCCACGGGGTCCTGTTCATCCAGCCCCAACCGGCTCGATCGATCGGGGTCATATTCATCTAGAGGCAACACCACGGGGTCCTGTTCATCCACCCCCACTAGGAACTGTTCATCCAACCCCCCCCCCCCCCCCCCCCCCCCGCAACGCTCACTGTTCATCCAGAGGCAGCATCGATCGGCTTCAGTTAGCAGCAGTAGCGAAGGAATCGCTCGATCGGGTTCAGTTAACAGCCATCGATCAATCGCTCGGGTTCAGTAACGCGTAGCCTGCAGTGCAATCGCTCGGGTTCAGTTAGAGCCCAACGCCTCGCTCGGGTTCAGTTAGAGCCAACGCCTCGCACACACGCGCGTATGTGTGCGAGAGAAGAGCGCATCGCTCGGCCCCAGACCTCCCACCGTAACCGAGAACTCCCCGAAATTTTCCTCCTCCTCGCTTCTACCATGGTTTTTTCCGTCAAGGATGGCCCAAAGAATGTCATGCAGCTGCGTCTCCGGCCCGCCCAGGACGAAAAGCCCATTTTCTGTCATGATTTTTTGTCATAGAAGTAGGAGCCCACCACATCTATGATGATACCGGGTTTTGTCATATCGTCATAGAAGTGTCATATGTATGATAGAAAAAAAATTCGTTCGGCCCAAAATGTCATGGATGTGTCTTTTTTTTGTAGTGCTCGCGACCGCCCCCCGGTCACGGGTGACCTGCCTCGTATCAAACAACAGCCGGGAGAAACCCTGCAGAAGTACATCCAGCGCTTCAATAACGCGTGTATCAAGATCCCCAAGGTGACGGATGAGGCCATCATCTCAGCGTTCTCTGACGGCGTCCGCGATGTCAAGCCCGCCATCCATGAGGAGCTATGCATGACCTTGGAGTTGTTCAACATAGCAACCAAGTGTGCAAGGGCTGAGGAGGGGCGTCTCTCCCTCCTCGAGCTCCTTGCTGTGGATCAAGAGGAGAAGAAGGCCAAGGTCAAGGACAAGAAGCGCAGGGAGTGGTCGTACTCGCAGCAGAACCGGACACTAAGCGCGGCCGAGATCTTCCTGAGTGGTCCAAGGGCGAACGTATGTGGCACCCCGGCTCAGAGAAAACCGGAACGCCCCGTATTCCAGCCCAGAGATCAAGGTGAAGTCTTCTGGAATACGGCACTGCTTAGCATAGAACAAACCAGCTCTCTATTACAACACGAATATGATTACAAGGGTTCTGAGATTACAATGAATAACATCGGCACGACAACACTATGCCAACCACGGTTGCCCTATACAAGCAGCATAATACTTGAAGCAGCGGAACAACTACTGGCAGCAAAACAACGAACGGCGATGATGGACTCCAATCCGCAGGGACTCTGGCTGGAACGTTTATCCTAGCTCGCGAACACAGGAACAATACCAAACAAGCAAGCAATCCAGGCACGACCTGCAAGCTGGCATGACACACCAGGTTAGTACATTGAATGTACTTGCAAGCTCACAATAAACCGGAAGCATTCAAGACAAACAACAGCATGACAATTACAGGTTAAGCAGGAATTGATATGAGATCATCAGAATAACATGGCATTAACAACATGACATCCAAAGTAATACTTCCAAAATAATACCAGATACCATCATGAAAATAACCATAATAGCCACTAAGAATCCAAAGACAATATGAACCTGATACAGCTAGAACAATATGAGCATAGCATGAACATATAAATCTGACGATACTAGCATGCAACATGATGACACTATATGCACCAATTATTCTGCTCGGGTTATCTCATAACCATCACGCGCATCACTTACCCACCTCGGACATTACACGATCATCTCAGGATCAAATCAAGCTTGGTTTAAACAATACTGTAGTAATCATTAAATGACCACAAGGAGCTTGATCTTTACCCATGATTCTCGCACAACATCACGAATATCCAACAACTCGGTATCCTCGATACCACAGTGATCATTCCGGCGATCACAACCATGACCAACACTTGGTCTCAAACCGTGATCCTTATGGCGATCACAACCACTTATCTCATCATCAAACCGGGGTTGTCATTAATCAAGTTATTATTAATACTGTTGCCTCACGGTGGGACCGACACGAACTGGGCCCTTATCCGCGGGCGCGGCTATCAATAGATTTAATATACACTCTGCAGAGGTAGCACACTGTACCCACACCACGGAACCCATGGCCTCGCACTCCCATTCGGGTGGAACAACGGCGTTCCGACAAAACCGATCTATTGTCATGACACTCTCCCGGCCACTCCGACCCACTCCCAACTGGGCTAGTCCTGGGTGGCCCTGTGTCTACCAAAGACACCCCACCACCGTCGTGGTCAAACTCCCTCACGGGGAAAACTCCCTCATGGGGACCGGATCCATAAAAACAACGGGCACACAAGGTTATGTCTGCTTACTGGGCCAGGGTACGCACGCCCATAACCTTCCCTCATGGGAGGGACCGACGAGATGCACGACAATAGACCCAGTTAGGACCCCCCCCATAAGGTAAGCGTGGTTGCACTGGTCAGTTTCGATCTGGCGGCACCATGACTCAGCCAACAGTTGTTCAAGTTCAATTAAATCCGGTTAAACTAGAATGCAATATGCTGAGCCATGATAAAATAACATGATGCATTTACAAAGCATGAGCATTATATCAACATAAGCACAGGATGCAACACAACTGTCCATCATATCAACTATGAAATAATCTCAAACTGAACATGGCATAATGACGAGCATAAATATTACAAGTGCAACACTACTCATAGTATAACATAACATGACCATTATCATCAACCATAAATAACATGCAAGAACTCATCAATAATATTACCAAGTAACACTTAAACTACTAACAGCAACGGAACAATGCCTATTAACAGTACTCGGTAACCGACGTTAGTCATGCACCAAAGAGCATGACCAACCCAACATGTACTACTATCAAGCATGGCAATATGAAAGTAATACTAACAACTAGCAGGGCATGATAACTAGGTGCATAATAACATAGCAAACAAGTAAGCACTAACCCAGAAACATTACCGAAACAACGATAACCATCTTTTAAACAAAAAATCATTTAATAAATATTCAAGTTGAAAACCATGGCTACTGCATGACTATCATGCAAGTGGGTATTGTGGCTTGCCTGGGGTGACGGAGACTCCGGGAAGAAGTGCGGTGAAGTCGCGGAACGAAACGTCGGACGGTACGTACTCGGAGGGGGCAGATTAGAGGCGAGGGCAAAATGGTCATTTTCACTGTGAAACGACCTAGTGAAAATGCTTCCAAAAGATAAAGCTCGACAATACGAAGAAGTAAGCGTTGGTTTCACCTTAATCGGAGTTACGGTTGCGGAGTAATGAGGTGTAGAAGATCAGGGACCAATCTGTGAATAAACTTCAGCAAACAGGCCCTTGGGAGAAAACTGAACGTGCCTTCGGGCCGAATACGTTTTCTGAAAAGGGAAAGGTATTTTCAGCCGCACAAGAAGAGAACACGCTTCCCTGACGGGAAAATGTATTTCGTGTAAAACAGGAGCTTAATACGCTTTCATAAAGTGTAAACGCATTTCAAGAAAACGTCTCCACTTAAAAACAACTGGGCCCGGGCTTGTGCCACTTACCGGTGGGGTCCACGGCTAGGGGGAGGGGCTGAGCGATCGTCGTCTTCCTCCTCCCGTGCCTCTGTTCCTCTCGTGGAATAGAGCAGAGGGCAGGGGAGGGAAGCGGCGAGGGGGCCAGCCGGCCCAGGCCACCTCCGGACAAGGGGAGGGCACGGGCGGCTACGGCGGGGCCTTCCGCGCCCGTTCAGAGGGGAAACGGCCCCCGAGGAGGCGTGGGGAGGAGGGGAGGCCGCGGCGACGGAGGAGGACAGAAGCGGCGTGGGTTGCGGGGTTGCTGGCGATGCGGGCCGTCCCGGACGATGGAGAGGGGTTGGGGAGGCTCACCGTGGAGAGGAGGAGCTTTTGGACGTGGAGGGGAGGCGATAGGAGGCTCGGGTTCGTCGGAAACAAGATGAACTCCGGCGAGGTCACGGTGGCCGAAGAAGAAAACGACGAGGAGAGGCACTCTGGTGGGGGAGGAGGAACGGGGAGAGGCTGGTGAGGTGCGGAGGGGTTCGGGGGTCCTTATATAGGCGCGGGGGAGGGCTCTAGAGCCTCACGGGCAAGCTCACGACAAGCTCTAATGGAGGTCAGCAGCCCGACGCGGCACGAGCATGGCGTTTGCGACGCATTTAAGGAGAACCACGACGAGGCATAGATTCAGGTCGATGCAGTCGATCACGGGGAAGCTCCAGGACACGAACTGAGGTCGAGACGAGGAGGGAGGCGACGAGCATAGTGGCCGGAACCAGCCAGAGCACGCCTCTAGCCATGACGCCAGCGTGATCACCACGCGCACTGGCGCAAGAGGCGCTCTTTGGCGTGGCCAACCATGTCCAGTGGATGGACCCTGGTGCCCTTAGTCCAAATGAAGAAATAAACCGGTACAGGGGAAAATAAGAGATTTGCACTTAGCTCCAAAAGTAATTCAGTAACAAGGTGTTTGTAACTTGATGTGGTTAAACCAGCAGAGTAACAAGGTAAAGAGTTTGTCTGGAGATTATCTCACACTAAGTTGATGCTGATAACCAAAAATTATATTAAGAGGAGGAGTTTAGATGGTGGTTGCAGTAGAAAGTGCAAACTGGCCAGAATTGGGGATTTGGATGATGCACTCACATACTGGATCTCTGTGCGCTGAAATTTGGCAGAGTGGGGTTTTATGATGATATGAAGCTTCTGTAAAAATTTCATGCCATTTGGAAATACCAAAGTGGCACTTGCTTCACAAAGCTTTATTCTGGACAGAAACTTGGGAAAATTACACAGGGTAATTGGATCAACCAATTGAGGTAAAACTTGTCGGCAGTAGTTTATATAGGTAGAATCTTGTCCTGGTAAAGTTTCAGATCAATTTAAGCAATAAAAAATATGGTTGCTTCACAAACTGAAAATCTGACCAGAAACTAAGATTTGGAGCTGGGCTCACATAGATGAGTTACATGAGCTCCTATTTGGTGGGGAGTCATTATGTGACCCTATGAAATACCCTGCAAAATTTCAACTCATTTGGATATGCCTAGAATATAGCTCCTTCACAAAGTTCCTTTCTGGACAGAAACTTTGGAAAATTGCTGAAAAATATTTACTTGGAAAATTGAGCTGAATTTTGGCATGAGCCAATGATATGGACAGTAAAACATGTCCAAGAACTTTGGGGCCAACCAAGCAAATATAAATAGCACTTCCTTTGCAAAGTGCCATTTAGGGCAGAATAGGAAAAGAATTATTGGAGGATTATTTTTGAACATGGCAATGAAATATTTTGCCATATTTGAGGAATATGTGAACCAGAAAATTTATGAGAATTATTTGGGAATTTTAGGAGTGGCAAAGATATAGGTTTCTTCACAACCTAGGGTTTTAAGGGTTATTCCTTTATCAAAAAAGGGATATTCCCAACAAAAGAAACTTGGGATAGGTCAAGGATGGAAATGACATGATCTTGGGATGATGAAGAGGGTGACAAGCCACTATAAAACCTAGCAAGACATGATCTTCCCAAGTTTCAGAACCTCATAGCCATGGAAAAACAAATCAAAACAGGAAATCCCAGAAAATCAAAGGAGAAAGAAAAGGGCAAAAATCCAGGCTGTTACAAACCTTCCACCCTTAAATAAATATCGTCCTCGAGATTTGGTTGCTCAGGGTTAAATAATCTTTCTGACTTGAAGAAACCGTTTCCTACTCAGGTTTCTTTTATTCCTAATATTTCCACTGAATTGGATTTGACTGATTGTCTTGATCTGGGGTGGTTTGCTTCACTGGATCTGACATTCTGTCAGGACGTACCTCGGGTATCCCTCAAAATTTTCTTTGGCTGAGCTAGCATCCAAAATATTGTTTTTACAGACATACTTGTCCTTCTTGATATTGATCCATGCTGAAAATGTTATTCTAGTATCGAGTACTGAGAACATTCCACGGAGTTGGGGCATATATCTTCCCGTGGAGCAACGAATCCCTTTTATCCAGGCATCGGATTCCTTGAATATAGATATGCCTTCTGGTTCCAAAATAGTGGTGTGGATCATATCTATTTTTGCTAACGGATGTTGACATCTTGCACGAGTTCCTGGCTTCACAGTCTTGAATATCCAGGTTGTTCCAAAGGTTTGACTGTCACTTGTCGCGACTGATAGAGAAAAAATGCACCATCTCCTAATGATAAGATTTGCAGACTTAACTGCCAGTGAGCTTGTCGAAGAATCCCATTTACCCAGGCTATTCCTTTCATTGTTTCCCCTATGCGAGAGATAACGGTCCTCAATGTATATGTTTTCACACGGATTCTTCATTGTTGCCAGTATCTCTCTGGGAACAACAGTCTGTGCAAAGTTCCATCGCGGGTGTGGAGGTTAATATATTGAGCTGTCCAGTACCACAATGGAGTGTACTTCTTGGGTGGATCTTTGCTTGGGTTTGCCATGGAATAAGACGGTCTTGGGCATCCACATTTTTCACCTAATAACCGGCATACATTGGTCCGGTTCAGTTTTGAGCCTCGGTATACTTATCCGGCTCACGTGTGGTTATACAGATCTCAATCCTATTGTGGATTATGCTGGACAGTGACAAGGTTAATAATGTCACCTTGTGAGGCTGATTTTTATAATCACTGCAAGATTATGGTCTCAATGTGGTCTTTCCTTCAAGACTTGTTGATTATGGCATCACCCACTGTTTTTGTTTCGTAAATAACCAGTGGGGTTGTCGGATGTGTACCCTGAATTCTTCCTTGGGAGACTTGCATGGACTTGGTAGCATACTGAATGAACTAATATCTGATTCTCAAGGCATACCTTTGTTCTGAGTAATTTTTGTTTCAGGCCAAACTGTTGCAGATCTGCCACTTGGAAAACACTTCCATATGCTGACAATTCATAATTTAATGTCTTGTATTAGTGCCATACAGAAGAATACTGGGAAGCTTGCGTTGGAAGCCATCGGGATACCGTGCTGAGGAAGACTGGATGGCTTATGCTCGAAGCCTTCAGTGGATATCTTATTGAGGAAATCGGGGTACCGTTCCTTATAAGCTTCCCCCCTTAAAGACTTGCTAGGGAAGACTCAGTACCTTTTGCCATAAGCTTTTGCAGTATTTTATCGGCAAGACTGAATATCTTGCATAGGAATCCATTCATACCCCATCGATGCAGACTGGGAACCTTATCTTTGTACACTTCGTCAATACATTGTGGAGAAGGATGGGACTGATTTTCTTGGTGATGGGAATGACATATATTTGTTAGTCCGGCAGCTGATTATTGATATAACAAGAATTGTCTGACTGTCCTTACCGAATTCACCATGCAATTGGACTGACTTCTGGGTGTAGAAATACTTAAATTTTGACTTGTGTCAAATTCAATCATTGTGCATAGCCCATACCTTTGACTTGAAATGCACTGTCAATCCAATTTTGTTCTCTTGCTGATTTAATCTTTGCTGTGATAAAGTGTATCTCCAACAGGTACTTGTTGCTGAAAGTCTGATCAAAATAAAATTTGTATCCGGACGGATGTCTGCAATACAATGTTGTCGGCTGAAAACCTCATTGATTTTAACTGACTTCCTTGGTGTATATCTGTACTACTTACGGCTCCTTCTGATTCGGTGTCGGTCGAGGAAAAATTTCCATAAGGGGGTAACATCGAGGATTCAAAACAAAGAAGCACGAGAAAACAATTTATTGCAACAAAGCACATAGCAAACAAGATACAAAGCTACTCCACACAGACACACACAAGCATGATACTACAGGGGATGCACAAGCGCTACACGAAGGACTACATCCTACGCTTGAGCAAACGCTCGCGAACTAACGAGGAAGCTAATTAAGGGAGTAGCGAGTGGAACCGCTGACTCTGAAACTCCGGATGGACGTGGCAGAGGAGTTGGAGAAGTTGGCGGAGACTGAGGTAAAGCGACACCAAGCAATCTCCTGGTCTGAATGGCGTCTCGGACTAACTCAGAAATAAGAAGACACTCGGCTGTCATGTAACGAAACATGGCTAGGATAGTCGGGTCATCTTGAGGGTTGACGGAGGGAAATTGGATTCGCCTAGGATTCTCGGCGATGGTGGGATAATATTGGTAAGCACGGTTCTCCTGCACCATGCTCTCTTGGTGACGAAGACCGGTGACTCCTGCCATTGCGGCGAGCTGAACGGCGCGCTCAGGAGTAGCGCTGTAACCACCGTGGAAACTGTAGGTGCGCTTACCGACAGGAATCGGGGCTGACAGGTGAACATGAGCAACATATTCCCGAATTCTTCCTCCAGCAGAAAACTGGAATACTTGATAATGAGGTGGATCTCCGAGGGGATAAATACTACGCCTCATGTCGCCAAGGAGGGCAGCAAAGCTGAGAGGCGCGGGAGTGGGACTGAACTCAATAGCAACATCACCGGAAGCTAAGGGAAGAGCACTGAACTCATGGAAGTTGACCACCATCTACGAATGAAACAAGGGTTAATGGTAACCGCAATAAGACTATATGCAGCAAGCAAATGCAACAGGCAAGGGCAACAACCAGACCCTATGCTACCGTTTTCTAACGTTCCAGCGGACTAGGACGCTCTACAACCAGACCTGCTCTGATACCAAGCGCTGTGGCACCCCGGCTCAGAGAAAACCAGAACGCCCCGTATTCCAGCCCAGAGACCGAGGTGAAGTCTTGTGGAATACGTCACTGCTTAGCATAGAACAAACCAGCTCTCTATTACAACACGAATATGATTACAAGGGTTCCGAGATTACAATGAATAACATCGACACGGCGACACTATGCCAACCACGGTTGCCCTATACAAGCAGCATAATACTTGAAGCAGCGAAACAACGAACGGTGATGATGGACTCCAATCCGCAGGGACTCTGGCTGGAACGCTTATCCTAGCTCGTGAACACAAGAACAACACCAAACAAGCAAGCAATCCAGGCACGACCTGCAAGCTGGCATGACACGCCAGGTCAGTACATTGAATGTACTTGCAAGCTCACAATAAACCAGAAGCATTCAAGACAAACAACAGCATGACAATTACAGGTTAAGCAGGAATTGATATGAGATCATCAGAATAACATGGCATTAACAACATGACATCCAAAGTAATACTTCCAAAATAATACCAGATACCATCATGAAAATAACCGTAATAGCCACTAAGAATCCAAAGACAATATGAACCTGATACAGCTAGACCAATATGAGCATAGCATGAACGTATAAATCTCACGATACTAGCATCCAACATGATGACACTATATGCACCAATTATTCTGCTCGGGTTATCTCGTAACCATCACGCGCATCACTTACTCACCTCGGACATTACACGATCATCTCAGGATTAAATCAAGCTTGGTTTAAAAAATACCGTAGTAATCATTAAATGACCACAAGGAGCTTGATCTTTACCCATGATTCTCGCACAACATCACGAATATCCAACAACTCGGTATCCTCGATACCACAGTGATCATTCCGGCGATCACAACCATGACCAACACTTGGTCTCAAACCGTGATCCTTACGGTGATCACAGCCACTTATCTCATCATCAAACTGGGGTTGTCATTAATCAAGTTATTATTAGTACTGTTGACTCACCGTGGGACCGACACGAACTGGGCCCTTATCCGCGGGCGCGGCTATCGATAGATTTAATATACACTCTATAGAGGTAGCACACTGTACCCACACCACAGAACCCATGGCCTCGTACTCCCATTCGGGTGGACCAACGGCGTTCCGACAAAACCGATCTATTGTCATGACACTCTCCCGGCCACTCCGACCCACTCCCAACTGGGCTAGTCCTGGGTGGCCCCGTGTCTACCAAAGACACCCCACCACCGTCGTGGTCAAACTCTCTCACGGGGAAAACTCCCTCATGGGGACCGGATCCATAAAAACAATGGGCACACAAGGTTATGTCTGCTTACCGGGCCAGGGTATGCACGCCCATAACATTCCCTCACGGGAGGCACCGGCGAGGTGCACGACAATAGACCCAGTTAGGACCCCCCATAAGGTAAGCGTGGTTGCACTGGTCAGTTTCGATCTGGCGGCACCATGACTCAGCCAATAGTTGTTTAAGTTCAATTAAATCCAGTTAAACTTGAATGCAATATGCTGAGCCATGATAAAATAACATGGTGCATTTACAAAGCATGAGCATGATATCAACATAAGCACAGGATGCAACACATCTGTCCATCATATCAACTATGACATAATCTCAAACTGAACATGGCATAATGACGAGCATAAACATTACAAGTGCAACACTACTCATAGTATAACATAACATGACCATTATCATCAACCATAAATAACATGCAAGAACTCATCAATAATATTACCAAGTAACACTTAACCAACTAACAACAACGGAACAATGCCTATTAACAGTACTCGGTAACCGACGTTAGTCATGCACCGAAGAGCATGACCAACCCAACATGTACTACTATCAAGCATGGCAATATGAAAGTAATACTAACAACTAGCAGGGCATGATAACTAGGTGCATAATAACATAGCAAACAAGTAAGCACTAATGCAGAAACATTACCGAAACAACGATAACCATCTTTTAAACAAGCAATCATTTAATAAATATTCAAGTTGAAAACCATGGCTACTGCATGACTATCATGCAAGTGGGTATTGTGGCTTGCCTGGGGTGACGGAGACTCCAGGAAGAAGTGCGGTGAAGCCGCGAAACGAAACGTCGGACGGTGCATACTCGGAGGGGGAGATTAGAGGCAAGGGAAAAATGGTCATTTGCACTGTGAAACCACCTAGTAAAAATGCTGCCAAAAGATAGAGCTCGACGATACGAAGAAGTGAGCGTTGGTTTCACCTTAATCGGAGTTACGGTTGCGGAGTTATGAGGTGTAGAAGATCAGGGACCAATCTGTGAATAAACTTCAGCAAACAGGCCCTTGGGAGAAAACTGAACGTGCCTTCGGCCGTAATACGTTTTCTGAAAAGGGAAACATATTTTAGGCCGCAGAAGAAGAGAATAGGCTTCCCTGAAGGGAACACGTTTTATGGATAAAAGAGGAGGGAAATATGCTTTCATAAAGTGAAAACGCATTTCAAGAAAACGTCTCCACTTAAAAACAACTGGGCTCGGGCTTGTGCCACTTACCGGTGGGGTCCACGGTCAGGGGGAGGGGCCGAGCGATTGTCGTCTTCCTCCTCCAGTGCCTCTGCTCCTCTCGTGGAACAGAGCAGAGGGCAGGGGAGGGAAGCGGCGAGAGGGCCGGCCGGCCCAGGCCACCTCCGGCCAAGGGGAGGGCACGGGCGGCTACGGCGGGGCCTGCCACGCCCGTTCCGAGGGTAAACGACCCCCGAGGTGGTGCGGGGAGGAGGAGAGGCCGCGGCGACGGAGGAGGACAGAAGCGGCGTGGGTTGCGGGGTCGCTGGCGATGCGGGCCGTCCCCGACGATGGAGAGGGGTTGTGGAGGCTCGCGGTGGAGAGGAGGAGCTTGTGGACGTGGAGGGGAGGCGAGAGGAGGCTCGAGTTTGTCGGAAACAAGACGAACTCTGGCGAGGTCACGGTGGCCGGAGAAGAAAACGACGAGGAGAGGCACTCTGGTGGGGGAGGAGGAACGGGGAGAGGCTGGTGAGGTGCGGAGGGGTTCGGGGGTCCTTATATAGGCACGGGGGAGGGCTCTAGAGCCTCACGGGAAAGCTCACGACAAGCTCTAATGGAGGTCACCAGCCCGACGTGGCACGGGCATGGCGTTTGCGACGCATTTAAGGCTAACCATGACGAGGAATCGATGCAGGGCGATGCAGTCAATCACGGGGAAGCTCCAGTACATGAATTGAGGTCGAGACGAGGAGGTAGGAGACGATCATAGTGGCCGGAACCAGCCAGAGCACGCCTGCAGCCATGACGCCAGCGTGATCACCATGTGCACTGGCGCAAGCAGCGCTCTTTGGCGAGGCCAACTATGTCCAGTGGATGGAACCTGGTGCCCTGAGTCCAAGTGAAGAAATAAATCGGTCCAGGGGCAAAGAAGAGATCTGCACTTAGCTCCAAAACTAATTCAGTAACATGGTGTTTGTAAGTTGTTGTGGTTAAACCAGCAGGATAACAAGGTAAAGAGTTTGTCTGGAGATTATCACACACTAAGTGGATGCTGATCACCAAAAATAAGATTAAGAGGAGGAGTTTAGATGGTGGTTGCAGTAGAAAGTGCAAAACTGGCCAGAATTGGGGATTTGGATGATGCACTCACATACTGGATCTCTGTGCTCTCAAATTTGGCCGAGAGGGGTTTTATGATGATATGAAGCTTCTGTAAAAATTTCATGCCATTTGGAAATACCAAAGTGGCACTTTCTTCACAAAGCTTCATTCTAGACAGAAACTTGGAAAAATTACACAGGGTAATTGGATCAACCAATTGAGGTAAAACTTGTTGGGAGTAGTTTACATAGGTAGAAGCTTGTCCTAGTAAAGTTTAAGCTAAACTTAAACAATATAAAATATGGTTCTTCACAAACTGAAAATCTGACCAGAAACAAAGATTTGGAGCTGGGCTCACATAGATGAGTTACATGAGCTCATATTTGGTGGGGAGTCATTATTTGACCCTAGGAAAGACCATGCAAAATTACAACTCATTTTGATATTCCTAGAATATAGCTCCTTCACAAGGTTTCTTCTTGGACAGAAACTTTGGAAAATTGCTGAAAAATATTTACTAGGCAAATTGAACAGAATTTTGGCATGAGCCAATTATATGGACAGGAAAAGATGTCCAAGAAGTTTGGGGTCAATCAAGAAAATATAAAATAGCACTTCCTTGGCAAAGTGCCATTTAGGGCAGAATAGGAAAAGAATTATTGGAGGATTATTTTTGAACATGGCAATGAAATATTTTGCCATATTTGAGTAAGATGTGACCCAAAAAATTTATGAGAATTATTTGGGGATTTTAGGAGTGACAGAGATATAGGTTTCTTCACAACCTAGGGTTTTAAGGGTTATTCCCTTATCAGAAAAGGAATATTCCTAACAAAAGAAACTTGGGATATGTCGTGGGTTTGTCATGGTAGTTGTCCTTGTGAAAGGACTTAGTCGTGAGGCCATCGCAACGGGTTAGCTTAAAGGGGTTAAACCGGACAAGGGGACACGGGGAGTTTATACTAGTTCGGCCCCTTCGATGAAGGTAAAAGCCTATGTCTAGTTGTGATTGGTATTGCTAGGGTTTCGAAGGCCAGGGAGCGAATCTGCTTTGACTGGCTCTCGAGCTGTTGTGTGTTGTCCCTAAACCGCTGCCGGGTCGTCCCTTTATATACATAGGTTGACGCCTGCCGGTTTACAGAGTCCCGAAGATGGATCATAAACGTGTCTGGTTCGGTCTCTATACTTCCTATCTTACAATGCAAGTTACATAATAAAGTCGGTTTACATCTATAGGCTTAAACTTGCCTTTGGGACTTGGGCCTTCATAAAGCGCCATCATTCTTACGTCTTCATGGGCTTCTAATCTTCATAAAGTTAATCCGGCTACTCCTGGCCGGTTTACGTCTAGTAGTAATATCCCCAACATTAGGCCCCAGATTGGTTTGAACTTGTTCATGTCAATCTTCAACACTTAGAAAAATTCCTCCCTTTGCACCTTCGCATAGATCTTGTAAACCGTCGTGACGTCATCTTCCAGATTTGTAGTAAACCAATGTGACGTCACCTGTTCATTAAAGCCTAAGATACCCTTTATTAATGAGCATCCAACAATCGAGGCAACAACCTTGTCATATATCCATTTTTTGGGCTCCTCGATTCTCGCGCTTGTCGCTTATCTCTTTGCCTTATAAATAGGGCTGAGGATCCCTTTCCTTTTCCTCATGTTACCTCTTCGTCTCTTCTTCCTCCTCGCGACGCCTCTGCACCCGAGCGTCGCCGCCGTCGTCGAGCTTCGCCTCCGCCTCATCGTCGGCCGCTGCAGCAACCTGACTGAACCAGAAAAACGCGGCGCACCTCCTCTACTTCAACAACTTCGGTAAATCTTCCCCTTTTTCCTCTGTAGATCCACTTAGGGTTCACATGGGTTCATGGCGTTATTCTCTTGTTCTTCGTCAGTCCATACACAGCAGACCTCAAACTTGATGCGCTCGGTGCGGTAGCTATAGTAATCCTTATTTTGGCTATCAAACCAAGCCTTATACGCATAAAAACCGATCTGGACCTTTGTGAACTGCTCCAGGACCAACTTTTTTAGGTCTAAATCTTTTTCTTTTCCTGACTTGTGGTAGATCCAAAATGCCCATGTGTTCCTGTGAAACCTGTTTTACCTTACTTAGCCCTTTTCGCCTTAGATTTGTATCCTCTTTACCATGTAGGCGGTTTACCCTTGTAAAAACAATCTATCTCATACCATTAGTCCCCTAGTAAACCGGCAAACCTCCTTTACATTGATTGTAATAGTCCGGTTTAACAACACATGTATGACCTTGTCATTCATTATTGTATTAGTCTCCGGTTTATGCAATTTCCCATATTTGTATATCTTTATTCTACTACATCTTGCGTACCATCATGAATGATTTGTAAACCGGCATTTCTTTTTCAGCTTTTCGCTTCACAATGGCCAAACAGTTTGCCACTTGCAACTGGGCTCCTTCCCGGATCACCAAAGAACAGTTGAACGGAATGGTCAGTATCGGCACCTTGCCCAAGAAAATAGAAATTCGGTGGTGAGTTCCAGGAACAAAGAATCCTCCTACCCCAAGGCAGGGTGAGGTAGTGGTCTTTGTCGACCACATAGGCCGTGGTTTCAAACCGCTCGGGTCGAAGTTTTTCCGAGATGTTCTTGCCAGTTTCCAACTCCATCCTCAGGATATCGGACCCAACTCGGTGTTAATATATGCAACTTCCAAGTCTTCTGTGAAGTGTATTTACAAGAAGAACCAACTGCTGAGCTGTTTCGGGACTTTTTCATCTGAACCGGTGTACAGAATTTGTAAATGGTCCCAACACTGAACTTGGTGGTGTCTCTATTCAAAAGCGGAAAGAAGTTGAATTCCCTCATGCCAAACTGCACAGTCACCCTAAGGAATGGAACCAGACTTGGTTCTATTGCATAGATACCTCTCCTGAAGATGAGAACCCTCTTCCAGGCTACCGTGAGCACTGGCTTTCCAACACTCATCCAATGCCGCAACGTTTAAGCTCTGTAGAACATGCCAAATATGCCCCTCAACTCGCCAAGCTCCGGGCCTTCATGGCCAACGGTTTAACATGCGTTGATTTTGTGCGTTGCTGGATATCTTGGAGCGTCTTGCCACTAAGCCGCCGCCCCGGTTTAATGTGTGAGTATACCGGTGAAGTAGAAGACCCCCAACGCCACATCAACATTCAGATAACCGATGAAGAGGTCACTGAAGGTGTTAAGAAAATTTTGAATGAACCGGAATCAGTTTGTCGCCAAACCGGCTTGAACCCCTTCTATACTCAAAATAAACCGCCTACTGTAAGCACTATGCTTCCTTTTATCTTTGGTATCTTTAAATTGTTCAACTTGTAAACTGCCTTCTGTTTGTGTATGAACAGGGTGATGATCCCTTCTGGAAGCGGAAATCCGCAGATAAAGCGGCAAAGCCAGCTGCAGATAAAGCGGTGAAGCCATCCTGTCCCAAGGTCAAAGCCATCAAGCGTACCTCAAAGTAGAAAACGGCTGACCGGATCAACATGGAACTTGATGAAGATGCAGATGATCCGGAAGTTGAGGTAGAACTTGACTCACTTGGCTCCCTTTTCATGCACCTCATTAACAATGATCTTTATCAGGAGGACGTAGAAGGCAGCCAGGCTAATGATGTCGAGGTAATTACCCTTTCCTCCGGTTCAGACTCTATGCCAACACAAAAAACCCGTCAAGCAGTCCAGAAAGTAAGCTTTTCTCATCCTCTTGCTTACTTGGATCCAACATTTATTTTGAAGACGCGGCAGCATGAAGCTCGCCGAACAACCTGGCACAGTGGCCAATAGGTCACTTCAGCCGGTTTACCTGATACCCCGGTTCAGAAGCGCCGATCTGAGGTCTCTCCCACTTCTGACAATTCTTATCCCAAGGCAGGTTATTTTAGACAACCTCTTAATCCATCCAATTAAATTATCAGGTGACACCTCCCTCGTCCTCTGGCGAATCAACAACTCCCTCCTCTTAAAACTGTAGCTGGGTAAGCATTCAAACCCTTTCTTCAAATGCATTGCAAATCTTGAATAAGATGCTAAACCTCTTTTAATTTTGTTTTGCAGAGCCAAAGGAAGACCCAGCAAGAAAGCTCGGGTCAACAATCCGTCAGAAGACCAGGCGGTTTTTGAAGAAGAGCAAATAGGCGAAACAGACCAAACTCGTGAACCGGAGGGTCCTCATCCTGAAGCTACCTTTGATGAACCGCCCCTTCAAGACCAGAATATTGGTGAACAACCAGAAGCTGATCCTGCTGTGCCTGACACTGAACTGGCAGCTCCAAACCGGGCTAGTCCATTGAGAGGCACTGATTGTAAGTGCATCTAGTGCCACCCCTAGTTGGTTTTGGAGTATCGATGACAAACCTAGTTGAGGGACTAATGTGTTTGTGAGAATTGCAGGATAACACAGGTAGAAGTCCCTCATTGATTCAGTTTTCCTACCAGAGATGGCCCCTAAAAATGTATGAAGACATTGAAGTCAAAGGTGGTATGTGAAGACATTCACATTGAAGACTATGACAAGAGAAGACATTGCATGAAGACTATGGAGCTCGAAGACTTAAATCTTTCGTAGTTATTTTTCTTCTTTGTTGAGTCATAGGAACCACCGTACTATCAAGTGGGGTCCAAGAGAACCAGTCAGAATGACTGAAGTGATGTTTAACCAAAATCCTATGTCTTCGAGTGAAGACTATGAGAGCGAATCTTGTCCAGAGTTGGACAAGTCAGCTTTTCTTGTAGCCCAAGTAAAGTTGCCGTGTGTGTTTGAAATCTGACCGTTGGAACGCATGTCAGTTCCTTAGTGACCCAGGGTCATTTCGGACAAATCAGGTCGGGTTGCCTAGTGGCTATAAATAGCCCACCCCTACAACCATAAATGGTTGGCTGCTCAGAGTTAAAGTACGACTGTTTTCGTTTGAGAGCAACCCACCTCGAAGCCTTTGAGAGAGAATTCCTTGCGAGGATAAAGTCCTAACCACCCAGAGCCAAAGAGTGTTAGGCATCACTTAAGTCGTCCTGTCTGTGTGATCTGAAGACTTATTACACTTGAGGACTGTGAATCCTCCAACCGGTTAGGCGCTGCGTTCTGAGCATCCAAGAGTCATTATGGATCGCCGGTGAACAAAGTCTGTGAAGGTTTGGGAGTCTACCTTGAAGACTTACCAGAGTGATTGGGCGAGGTCTGCGTGACCTTAGCTCAAGGGGAATATGGTGAGGACTAAGGGTTCTGAGCTGCGTGTTCAGGACTGGGTGTCTGGGACTGTGTGTCCTCAGGTTTAAATACCTAGCCGCCCTAACCAGATGTACAGTTGTCACAGCAACTGGAACTGGTCCAACAAATCATTGTCTTCAACGAGTCACTGGTTTCATCCTTCCCTTCCCTTTACTTACTATTGGTCCTTGTGAAGTCATTGCATGATTGCATTATCTTTTGTCTTCACTGAGTGACTGCTTGTTCTGATTGGCTTCACAATATCTTCCTACCTGATCCTTACTGCCTAGCTGCTATTAGTCACTGTGCTTTCACTTCTTTGGTTACTTGACTAAGGTTGCCTAGTGTAGTCTACCTTCTGCTGCGTGGTAATAGGTTTACTTCTATCATTTGTCTTCGAAACTTCCATGTTTTGAAGACTTTCTTAAAAATCGCCTATTCACCCCCCCCCTCTAGTCGATCACTAGCACTTTCAATTGGTATCAGAGCAAGGTACTCCCTTGTTCTGTGTGATTCGGTTTAACCACCTGGAGTTTTAGCTATGTCGACTGCAGGGATAATTAAAGTCTCCGCTGCGTGCCCCGTCTTCGATGGAACTGAATATCCCTACTGGAAGAATAAGATGCGCATGCATCTTGAAGCCATTGATGTCGACCTATGGTATGTCGTCAAGAACGGCGTTCCCAAGGCTGGAGAAGGTGTCACTGCTGTGATGTCAAGAAGTTCATTCAACTTGACTCTACTGCCAAGAATATCATCTGTGGTCATCTGACCAAAGGACAGTATGGCCGTGTCAGTGCGTTGGAGACTTCCAAGCTAGTCTGGGACTGGCTCTCCAAGGTCAACGAAGGCTTCTCCACCCAGAGAGATCAGAGAATCAGTGTCCTTCGCAACCTCTTCAACCGCTTCAAGAGAAATGACAATGAGAATGTCCAGCTCACGTTTGATCGACTCTCTGACATCACAAATGAGCTTCAAGCCCTCGGCGCCACTGAGATCACCAAGCATGAAGTCGTCAAGACACTTTTGAGATCACTTGACAGTTCGTTTGACACCCTAGCCCTGATGATTCAAGAACGCCCTGATTTCAAGACACTCGATCCGTCTGACATACTTGAGAGGCTCAACACACACGAGTTTCAGCTTTCTGAGAAAAGAGACATCTATGGTCCCAGCTATTGGCGAACTCGTGCCTTGAAGGCAAAAGCTGTCTCCTTATCCGAAGAAGAATCTGACAGCAGTTCTGATGATCCTAAAGACATTGGAAAGGAGCTTGCTATGCTTGTGAACAAGTTCCAAAAATTCAGCAAGAAGAAAGGGTTCAGAAAGTCTTCACGATCAAGCTCAAGGAATGATGAAGCTTCTGCTCATGACTACAAGAAGAGAACATGTCACAAGTGCAAGAAACCCGGCCACTACATCTCTGAGTGTCCACAGTGGGACAATGAGAACAACAACAAGAAGAAGAGCAAGGAGTATGACTCTGACGACAAGAAGAAGAAGAAATACTCAAAGTCTTCTTCCAAGTCTTCATCACACAAGAAGAGCTCATCTGGCAAGGCACGTACGTTTGTTGGCAAGGAAATGGATTCTGAGGAGGAGTCTGCTTCTGAGGAGGCGGAGGTGGAGTCTGAGGAGGAGTCCAATTCTGGCGTTGCGAGTCTAGCTACAGCATACGTTGCCAAGTCCATCTTCAGCACTGAAGACAATGACTTTGTCACCGACACCAATGCAAATGATAAGGACTACTCCACTCCTTCCTACTGCTTCATGGCACGTGGTGCCAAGGTAAACACATGCACTACTCACTATCAAACATCCAGTGACGATGAATCTGATTGTGATTCCAAACCTAGCTACAAAACACTTTCTAAAATTGCAATTGAACAACAGAAAGCTATGGAACACATTCAAAAACTGTTAGACAAAAGCGATGATCTGTTAGACGCTGAAATGACTCGATCTCAGTCCTGAATCGAAGACATAAAAAATCTTCACGTTAAGTATGAGGAACTTGAAAGTCGTCATGAAACGCTCTCAACAACTCATGAAAGGCTGTTCTATGATTATCTTCAAAGGAAGCAAGACCTTGAGAAATTGAGAGCGGCTCATGAAGATCTTCAAAAGGAAAACGAGTCACTTCGCGCCAAACAGATCAGTTCAGCTCAGGAAGGATTTGAACCACCATGTCTTAAATGCATTGAGCATGATAATGCTACTTCTGTTGCTGAATGTTCTACTGGTGCTACTATTGCAATATCTTCACCTGCTGATGTGGTAACTAACCCCTCTACTAAGGATACCACTGCTATTGCTGATGAGAATGCTAGCTTGAAGACACTGCTTGAAACAGGGATGTACAAAAGTCTCAGAGGGCTTCAGACACTATGTGATGTCCTCAAAAGACAGATCCTGAACCGAAACCCTAGGAAAGAGGGTGTTGGGTTCGAAAGGAAAATGAATGCCGATGGCTCTTACTGGAAACCTGAGCAGTACCCCAAAACCACATGGGTTGCTGCAAAGGAACCTTCAGCGGATCCATCCACCCTATCTGGCTTTACTTGTGCTAATCCCATTGTTATTGATGAATCCTTTGATGCAAACTACAAACTGTATAAGAATCAGAATGGTGAAGTGTTTGCCAGGTATATTGGTACTAACTGCAGGAATGGACCGCCTATGAAGAAGATCTGGGTGCCGAAAAGGTGTTTGGAGAATCTTCCTGTGAATGTCATCATGACACCACAGGTGAAGAAGACAAACCCCAAACCACAGGCTTCATACGGTCCAAAGGCTTCATACAGATAGAGGACTCACCGGAGTCGCACTAACGCAAATGTTTTGCAGGGAAGCCATACTCAGGCCTATGAATATGAGTGCGGTTCATCAAACCACCATGTTCATAAGACCAAGAACTATTCTGCTTATTCCTATGAGTACTATTGTCCACCCGCTAGACTTTTTGCTAGGGCTCCAAAGCCAAAGTTCTCAGATGCTGCACTTAGACTCATTGCTTCAAAGCCACCCTTGAAGATGTGGGTGGCTAAGAAAGCTTAACTCTCTTTTGCAGGGAAAGGTCTCCAGCAGAAAACCAAAATCGTCTGACGCTATTGCTGGGGACCTTAAACATCTTGTAGGGCGCAAGATCAAATGCCCAAATGGTCTTATTATGTACTTTGTTCCTGAATCGCTTGCTACTCGCCCTATCAGTCCAAATCTCGATTTAAGATTTCATAACCCACTGGTTCGTCAAATGTTTTTGCTTCACAACTCTCTTCGCGAAGTCTATCCCCCTAACTGCACTGTAGGGTACGACACCAGCTGCTTCAGAATGGATTATTGATAGTGGGTGTACCAATCACATGACTGGCAAGCAAAGCCTTCTTATGGACTCAACCTTACGCCCATCCAACAAAAGTCACATCACATTTGCCGACACTGGTAAAAGTAAGGTATTGGGTCTAGGTAGAGTTGCAATCTCAAAGGATCAACACATGGATAAAGTCATGCTTGTTGAATCCCTTGGTTTCAACTTAATGTCCGTCTCAATGCTTTGCGATTTAAACATGATTGTGATGTTTGGAAAATATCGTTGCCTTGTTCTAATGGAATCTGACAAGTCTCTAGTGTTTGAAGGGTATCGGAAAGATGATTTGTACGTGGTAGATTTCTCAGCAGGACCACAGCTAGCCGTATGTCTTCTAGCAAAAGCTTCAGAATGCTGGCTCTGGCATCAGAGGCTAGGGCATGCTGGCATGAGGAACCTGCACACCCTTGCAAAGAAGAAGCATGTCATAGGCATCGAGGGCGTCAAGTTCAAGAAAGATCACTTATGCGGTGCCTGTGAAGCAGGAAAGATGACGAGGGCCAAGCATCCCTCGAAGACAATCATGACAACGACTCGACCCTTCGAACTGCTCCACATGGATCTTTTCGGTCCCACTCATTACTCAACTTTACTACTACTGCTTGTCTCTATGGCTTTGTCATTGTTGATGATTATTCTAGATATACTTGGGTGCATATAATCCTCTACAAGACTGAAGTGCAGGATGTCTTCAGACGCTTCGCCAATCGAGCAATGAACAACTATGGCGCCAAGATAAAACACATCAGAAGTGACAATGGCACTGAATTCAAGAACACTGGCCTGGATACATATCTTGATACTTTGGGCATCACACATGAGTTCTCAGCTCCATACACGCCACAGCAGAATGGCGTCGTCGAACGCAAGAACAGAACACTTATTGAGATGGCCCGAACGATGCTTGATGAATACAAGACTCCAAGAAAGTTCTGGCCTGAAGCCATTGATACTGCATGCCATACAATCAACCATGTTTATCTTCACAAGCTTCTGAACAAGACATCCTATGAGCTCCTTACTGGCAAGAAGCCAAATGTCAGTTACTTTAGAGTATTTGGCGCCAGGTGCTGGATCAAGGATCCACATCACACTTCAAAATTTGCACCAAAAGCACATGAGGGTTTTATGCTTGGATATGGAAAGGATTCGCACTCCTACAGAGTCTTCAATCTCTTTCATTATAAAGTGGTTGAAACAGTGGATGTGCGGTTCGATGAGACTAACGGCTCACAAAGAGAGCACCTGCCAAATGTGCTAGATGAAGTTCCATCCAGTGAATCAATCAAACTCATGGGAACTGGAGAAATCATACCTTCTGAAGCTCAACCTGAAGAGGAACTTATCATCTCCGCACCTGATCAATCTAAAGACAATGCTCAGCCTGAAGACAATCCCTCTAACAATGACAATGTTCAGCAAGAGCAAAATCTTCGTCCTATACATCCTCGTGTTGCCAATGAAGTGCAGATTGAGAGAATAATTGATAGCTTCAATGCACCAGGTCCACTCACTCGTTCAAGGGCAACACAACTAGCAAATTTCTGTGGGCACTTCGCATTCGTCTCAATAACAGAACCCAAGAAAGTGGAAGAAGCCTTCATGGAACCTGAATGGATTCAAGCTATGCAAGAAGAGCTTCAACAGTTTGAGCCGAATAATGTATGGGAACTGGTTAAGCGTCCTGATCCTTAGAAGCACAATATAATAGGCACCAAATGGATATATCGCAAAAAGCAAGATGAGCATGGTCAAGTTGTCAGAAACAAAGCTCGTCTCGTTGCTCAAGGATACACTCAAGTTGAAGGGATTGACTTCGATGAAACATTTTCTCCTGTGGCTAGACTTGAAGCTATCCGCATACTGCTGGCCTATGCAAATCATCATAATATTCTTCTTTATCAAATGGATGTGAAGAGTGCCTTTCTCAATGGCAAGATTGAAGAAGAGGTGTATGTTGCACAACCGCCTGGTTTTGAAGATCCAAAACATCCTGACATGGTGTACAAGCTCAACAAGGCACTGTATGGCCTCAAACAAGCCCCTCGGGCTTGGTATGACACACTCAAATACTTCCTGAAGAGCAGAGGCTTCACACCTGGTTCCCTCGACCCCACTCTCTTCATGAAGACATATGATGGTGAACTGTTTGTGTGCTAAATATATGTGGATGACATTATCTTCGGCTGCACCAATCAGAAATACAGTGAAGAGTTTGGATATATGATGCAAGAGCAATATCAGATGTCCATGATGGGTGAGCTGAAGTTCTTCCTTGGTCTTCAAATACGTCAGCAATGCAATGGCATCTTTATATCTCAAGAGAAGTATCTCAAAGATTGCCTGAAGAAGTTTGGTATGCAAGACTGCAAAGGCTTTACAACACCAATGCCAGCCAAACATCATCTGGGTCCCGACGACAATGGTAAAGAGTTTGATCAAAAGGTATATCGCTCCATGATTGGTTCTTTACTTTATCTATGTGCATCTAGGCCAGATATCATGCTTAGTGTTTGCATGTGTGCTCGATTCCAAGCGGCACCAAAGGAATCGCATCACTTAGCTGTGAAGCGAATTCTTCGATATTTGGCTTACACCCCAACTCTAGGATTATGGTATCCAAAGGGCTCAGAGTTTGATCTGGTTGGATTCTCGGATGCTGATTATGCTAGTAACAAGGTGGATCGCAAGTCTACATCAGGCACATGTCATTTTCTGGGACAATCACTTGTATGTTGGTCTTCAAAGAAGCAGAGCTGTGTATCTCTCTCCACTGCTGAATATGAATACATTGCTGCTGGATCTTGCTGCGCTCAGCTTCTATGGATGAAGCAAACACTCAAAGACTATGGCGTTCATCTGAAGCAAGTGCCACTCTATTGCGACAACGAAAGCGCCATCAAGATTGCCAACAACCCAGTTCAGCACTCGAAGACAAAGCACATTGAAATTCGTCATCACTTTCTCAGAGATCATGTTGTGAAGGAAGATATTGATATCATACACGTCAACACTGAAGAGCAATTGGCAGATATCTTCACCAAGCCCTTGGATGAGAAGAGATTTTGCAAGTTACGGTGTGAGCTAAATATCTTGGAATCCTCAAATGTCCTATGATCAGGCACACACCCTAACACTTATGCATATTGATGACTTAGATGTGCAACACACGAAGTGAAGTATATCTTCAATCAATGAAGACATACACTCTAAGTGTGAATACATTAATGTGGAATTTGACTTCAGAGCGCCACGATAATTGTGCGTCGTGTCTGGGCCTAATACTTCCTATACGGTGGGTAATGCCACCACCAAATTCTTCTGTTTGAAGTGTTTTACCCATGGCGTTACATTTGATATGTCTTCACATTTGAGTTGGCTTCAATCTCAACATGTATTCATGATTATCTTCACTATGCTGATTATATATATATACTAGTGTTCTGTCCTCTACAGCATTCACTTATAGCTATGTCTTCTTGTTGAATCTTTTGAACTAAGTGAATGTGATCGGACGCTAACCTCTCTATGCTTTCTATCTCAAACTCTATCTCTCCCAATCATATGCATTCTCTTGAAACTGTCAAATGTCTTCTCTGCGTCCTTGTCAGCAGAAGATACAGAGACAAACATTAAGTCCGCTTTCAATGCTAATTCCTTCACCTGAAACCTGGAGAAGTGGGAACAACCACCCGACAATCCAGGCGTGCGTGGGAACGTGGAACATCCTTCAATATGTTGCATGATGGCCACGTGTCCTTCAGATGTGAATCGCCAAGGGCACCTGTGTAATAACACTGTGCCGTCCCTGTCCCTATAAATACACGCCTCACCACAGTCATTATCCTTTCTTCCACTCTCGCACGAACCCTAGCGCCACCGCTAGCCCTCAACGACGCCGGTGACGAAGCGCTTAGAGCATTACTAGTAGAACCCTCAAACCCTCAAAACTTTAAAGCAGTTTTAAGGGTTGAGAAGTGCCACTTTTTGACACTTTTAAGGGTTGAAAAATAGGGGCAAATACTAGAACCCTCAAACCCAACCCTTAAACTGCTTTAAGGATTAGATTTGAGGGTTCTAGTCTTTGCCTCGACCCCAACCTTTAAATCTATCATTTGACATCTCACAATATGACAACAAGAACACAATAAACTTCCAAACAAACTACCAAATGACAATCATTGATGCATGATTTAATAGTTTACATCACAAAATCATCATCTTCCTCCTCTCATCGGCACCATCACCAAAAAGTTGCACCTTGGCGCCATCTCATAGACCACAAGCGGGCTCCATCAAGCATCTCCATGGCACCGGTGGAGTCGTACACACCGCCATCACCACAACTACTCATCAGAGTGTCACCTCGAAAAGTAGAGGACACAACACGGAACATCCTCTTCCTCTCCGCGATGTCTTCCTTGTAGTCCTTCCACCATTGCAATTGGTCTTCATCCATGTCCTTCTTGGACATCATCATGTGCTCTTTCTCTTCCACCATGAGTTCTTTCCGTACCTTTGCCTCTTTGAGCTTGATCATCCTCTCCTCCAACTCGGCCTTGCGCTTTGCTTCTTCACGCTTTGCTTCAACTTGTGCAAGCTTGACCTCTTTCTTCTTCTCGGTGATAAGAAGCTTCGTCTCCAATGTCTTCGTTGTCAATTCCTCTCTTGCCTTCATCATGTGGTCCATCTTCTCCCTTAGGCTTGACGCCTCTTCTTCCATCTTCACCCTTAGCTTGCCCTTCTTGTTTCCCTCGGGCTTGCCCAAGTTCCTCTCCTCCTCATCTTCACTATCATCCATCCTTAGCATTGACGACTTCTTGGGTGCGGTCTCTTGATCCCTCACCTTCCACTTGTCAAAGGTTTGAAGAATTGACCAAACATGCTTAAATGGGAATGGCTTGCCCTTGGAAGCGGCCATCTCCTTGTACCTCATGCTGGCAATTGTCTCCTATCAACCACACATAAATCACATAAGAACCCACCAATATCATCTATCACTTGGTCCATGGCACACACATAATCAACATAGTGAAGAAATATGTACTCACATAGTCACTCTCCATGGTTCCACTAGGTGGTGCATCTCTCACTTGGTCCATGGCCGCACTCCAACGAGAACAAGCGGGCTTGATCAACTCCCACCGGCCTTGAAGTGACCGGAAAGAGCGATGGATGAACCCACTATTCTTCGGCTTGATCTTACAATAGACGTCCTCGATCCTTTGCCAATACCGTTTACCAGTTTGATCGGTGCCGGTGGTTGCATCCATTCCCACAGCTGCCCAAGCACGAACCAAGAGGACATCTTCTGCCTCGATGTAGTTTGTCGACCGCGCGTGTGGGCGGGAAGCGGCGGTGAATGCCTCCTCCCCTATCTCGGCCACCTCCACCTCGTCATCCCCCACCTCCTCCTCATCTTCCTCCTTCTCCTCCAAGTCGTCACCAACCCTAAAGGGGTCTAGAGGCGGAGCTCCGAGGTCCACCTCCGCGTTTTGGAGGAGGTTCATGAACGAGGATGGGTTTGCCATTTCCTCGAACACCTCGTGCGCGGCGGGAGGAGGTTCGGCGACGGCGGTCGCCGCGGGCTTCTTCCGCGCCGTGGGCTTCTTCCGTGGCTTGGTCACGGCCGGGGACGAGCCGGCGACCTTGGAGGCCGCCCCTCGCGGCCCATGAGAGGCCGCCTTCGGCCGGCTCTTCTTGGTAGCCGGGGCGGGCGGCGGGGAGGCGGCGAGGGCGGGAGCCGGTGCAGGCAAGGCGGGCGGGGCGGTGACGGTGGTCGGGGCGGCAGGAGGTGGTGTGAGGCCCGGCCGCCGCCGCTTGGCCCCGACGTGGGTCACTGCCGCCACGTCGGCGACGGTCGGTTGGGCGGGGGCGGGGGCGGGCGCCGGGGCGGGCGACGCGGGCGGGACGGGCGGGGCGGGAGCGGCGGCGGCGGGGCCTTCCATGGCCGGCGCGGCAGCAGGCGGCGGGACGCGGGCGGGAGGAGGAGCGATTGGCTCCCGCGCGAGCGAGGAGCGAGCGACGAGGAGGAGTGCGGCTTGGGGGGGGGGGATTTTCCCCTCAACCCCTACTTCTACAGATTGCAAAGTGGTTTGAGGGTTGGACCTCTAAATTTTTTTATGGGTTTGAGGGTTTAGAGGTTCTAGTCTACAGTGTTTTTTTGGCGAAAACTGTAAAAAAGCGGTTATTTTTAGGGGTTTGAGGCTCTACTAGTAATGCTCTTAGCTGTCGCGACCTCTCCGACGCCGTCTTCACGCCGACCGCGGACATCGTCTTCTCCGCCGTCGCCGTAGGTGTCCTCCGTCGCCAAGTTAGGGCATGGACGATCGAACTGCTCGGCCTCCTCTTCCACTCCGTCTAGCAGTTCTTCGTGTGGTAAATAAAACTTCCTTTTTATGGCCCCTTTGATCCTATAGATTCGTCACTTTCTACCACAAGCAGTTTCTGTTCACACTAGTTGGATCTATTTCATACTACATCTCATAATATGCCTAGTATGTTCACTTATGCTTCACAAAGTAGTTAGATTCCTCACTTGCACTGATCTGTGGATTCGTACAAATCTGGAATCAACTCCTTATCTATGAGTGAATGTCTTCGCACGATGAGGTCGATGTCTTCTAAACTGATTTATCTTCAAAATCTTCTGAGAATGCATATGACCTCTTCCCCTTCCCTCGCACCATAATGCTGTCATAGGTACATGTCCGTGGGAGAATCCCTTGGTTCTCATAGTCTGCATTCATTTGCAGAATTCTTACAGCATCATATAAATTCTCCCGAAGCCAGTTCCTGTTTGTCTAGCAAGCGAAAGCCTTTGAAGCCTTTGAACGTATTGAAGCCATTCAGTTTAAAGTTCATGGTTGCAAAGAAATCAGCAAGGAAGGGTGGCAGAAAGCATTGAGGAGAAACATCAAGAGATCTGCCCGATGACCTCTCAGAGTTGTACAAGACAGATCCTGAAGAGGATTACAATCAGCGCAAGACACGAATCCAATGGATTCGACGATATTGGGCAGAACAGTGGTTCAAGTACAGGTTTGTGACAAAGGAATATGCTGAGAAGAATGCCATCAAGCGACCATGGGTAGACATCCTATACAGAAATCTTCAACCCAGGTCCAGAGATGAAGCCATTGAACAAGGCTTCTATCCCTGCATGGTCCGTGGACCATAGCCTACGGATGCTGACCCATCGTCACTACTATGGTGTCGTGACGACAATCTGTTCAAGCGAAACTTCCAGTTTGCCCAGAATTTGGCGAAGCAGAACAAGAAGTCATTGGGACTAGACTTCAACCCTGGTCCCTCTGCTCCCTGTGCCGATGGCACCCGTGAAGCTGAACCCAATCTTGTTGGGCCCTTCTACAACCTGGAAGGTCTCATCACTCACATCGTGGTTCAAGGGATAGCCGTCGATGAGCCTGCAGATGACGCTGAATCTGATGAAGCGCCTGCAGCGCCGAAGCCAAAGAAACTGAAGCAGCTTAAAGCTTCAAAGCCTGCCTCAGAACCAAAAATCTCACGGGCGAAGCCACTGGCTACTGCACCTCCTGAAGACAGTGTGCAGTCTGAAGATCTGTCACGCATCTCCAAGCCCCTGAGAGTCAAGATGCCTCTGCCACACACCAGCCAAGAACTGACTGCTGCTGCTATTCTGCGCAATGATGCCATTGATCTGTCCAGTGATGAAGATCTTGCAGATGACGCTCTTGAGCAACTGATCAAGAGCAAAGAAGAAAAAGAAATCTTGAATGATCTGCCTCTCTTTGACGTGGCAATCATCCACAACTTCATTGATGAATGGTTTGACACGCCCAACCTCAGCTTTGAAGATCTGCAACTTCCAGTTGGCCTCAGTGTCGCCTTCCATGGCGCCATTGCTTCAGAGCTAGCTCTAGCTCAGCGCATCGTCAAACTGAAGCAAAAGATTGACTTTGAGAAAACTCAGTTCAAGAAGCACATGGCCAAGCTCAGTGTGCAAGAGGTGAAAAACTTCAAGACTATGCTGCACGAGCTCAAGGAAGCCTTTCTCAAGAAACGTGCAGAAGCTCAAGGTTCTCGTGAGCGCATGAAGATCCTGGCTGACAAGAGTGTGCAAGCCTACAATGAGGCTGAGAAGCGCAAGGCCCTTGATCGTCCTGGCATCGACCCCAGGATGGCTGCTAAGCAGAAGAAGAAGCCAGCTGTGGCCGCACCCGACGCACCGAGGCAGGAATCACATCCCATTGTCTTCCCAACCAGCATGGCTGGCTCGAAGCCAAAGGCCAGGTCAACCGCTTCAGAACTGAAGAAGACGAGGACTGCTGAGGCTGAAGCCAGAAAGAGGAAACATTCTGAAGCCTCTGCTGCTGCTCCCTCCAAGAAGAAGCGCAAGACCAAGAAGGAACGGGTTGCTCTCACAGAGCCCCTGGTTGTTGAACCTATCTCAATGGTTCGCCCTACATCTACACACTAAGAGCGCCAACTAATTGTCCATGAGCCTGCTTCCACAGAGGCTCATACAGCTGAAGACATTCCAGCAGTTGATCCCACCGCTGCTGAAGACATTGGTCACCATGACAATGTTGAAGATGATGTAGTTCTTCCTCAGATCGAGCACCAACAGGTATCATCACCTATGCTTACGCACAACAAACTCATCAGCATTGGTCGTCCTCTAATGCCAATTGCTCAGGATGCATCATGGGCTGATCACCCACAACAACAAGTCACACCACCCCGGCAAGAAGAAGAAGATGACTTTGAGGCCCAGCCAACTCCATCTCCAAAGGCGTCACCAGCGTTACGCAGGCTTCACAAAGGACCAAGGTCTCAAGTCTCCGAGTCTGAGGCTAAAACTGCTGAAGACATTCCGGCTGCATCAGCCGATGACACCCAATAAGAAGAACGTGTCCCTACTCCCCCAACTACTGAAGAAGCTGTTCTCGAGGAGAACGTGTCTGTGCCCGACCCTCCAGCTCATCAAGTGGAGGTAGAAAATTTTGAGGCTGCCACCACCAACACGAATGAAGCCACTGACGTTGTCATGGCTGAAGCAAATGTGGAGCCTACACCAACCCATGAACCAGAAGTCAGCGAAGCCAATGATGCTACTACTCCTGTTCCTGCGCCTGCTGCTGGTCCTCAGTTTGACTATCATATTGAGCATAGGCCTCAGGTACAGAAGCCAGTGCCAAGGTTGCCTAGGTTTCCAGGTCCTGCATCAGCACCTGGATCCTTCAATGTCAACGGCTTCAAAGCAGACAACACCTTCTTCAATAGCTCCAAGAACCCCTACTCAAGGGAATGAATATCTTCTGATCGGTTCTGGAGCTATCCGCAGCGAAGCTATTACTCCTGCATTCTGTACAATCAAGGTCGCATCTTCCCACATATGCGTCTTGACACCAAAGCAATAGTTGGTCTGCCCTGCTTGGAAGAAGCTCTAGATTGATTCAAAGAGGTTGGATTGTTGCCTTTCATCACCGACCAAGAGCACTGGAACAAAGAGTTGCTGCTCCAATTTTATGCCACTCTTCACATACGTGGTTACAACAGAGATCCGAAGACTTGGGTCCTTGAGTGGATGACAGGAAATGTTCATCACGAAGCCAAAGCCTTTGATATCATTGAGCTCACTGGTCTGCCCACTCCTGGAGATCTCTATGAACCTAGATGTCAACTTCACAGTGAAGCTATGGAGAGCATCTTTCAGAAGCCTGAGCCGAACATGAGTCAGATGCTCAGTATGATGAAGCCTTTGCCACAAGACGCTTCATATCCTAAGGAATTCTTTGTTGAAGACCTTGAGTATCTGCCAAGGACTATCTATCATATTATAAGGCGAACTCTCTGTCCCATCAAAGGACATTCTCCACATGCAAAGCTGGAAGGTGCAATGAAGACTTTGGTCTTCTATATTCTTCATGGCAAATGCTTCAATGCACAAGACTTCTTCATCTGCCAACTTGCTGCATCGGGATCTGATCTTTTTGGCTTGAAGTTCTACGCTCCATGGATAATGCGGCTGATTAAACTCCACTCAGCTATCTCATATCAACCATCTGCTCGCAATCATCGGATCTTTCTGCCTGATGTGGATATGTCCATTGAAGCCATTTATCCAGAGCGTGCCAAGGAGCCTCTTAGTCTTCAAAATGCGGAGCATCAAAGTTTCTCTCAGAACATTGAAGGAGTTGAAGCAGTCACTCATGTCTATCCTCTGGCTGGTACTACACGTGCACCTCATCATGCCCTTACTGAAGCCACTGAAAGCACTATTGCCCAACGACCCAAGAAGCGATCTCGTGTTCTCAATGACCGAGAGCTTCTGGTTGCTCTTCATCAGAAATAGGATAGGCATCATGACTGGCTGGAGCGCCAAATGCAAAGCCTCTTGGTGGATGCTAACCGCATTCGCAATCTTGCCACCAAGAATGCCTTTGTTGCCCATGAAACCTGTCGGTGTACATGGAAAGGGCTGACGCTTATGTGCTCTGAGGATGATCTTAAGAGGATGGCTTCTCTGAACGTTTCAAGTTTGAGTCCACACTTCCCCGAAGGGCTGTGCTGCGATGAACTCCCTCTCTTGAAGACTCTGAGTTCTCTTCCTCTGCGGCAACTGTAAATGCTAGAGTGATCGAGGACGAAGATGATGCTACTTCACCGCCCCCTTCTTCAGCATGCATCGACACTGCCCCGAGCTCGTCTGCACTGCCTAACAACACCGACGACCTTGCTACTTCACCTACTCCTTATGGGAATGAGTAGATGCTCTATGTCTTCAAACCTTTTTGGTCCTTACTGACAAAAGGGGGAGAAGCATATGAGCTTGATAGTCTTCAAGCGGGTCCATATGGGCGGTTACTTTATGTTTTGCCTAGTGTTTACAACACTCGTTTTGATACATTTGGTTCTTTGAGTTGTAACACTTAAACTCGATGGTCGTCTGCTACTTATTTGCTATTTTGTGATGCGATGATAAATTCCGCATGTGCGAGGATAAATTCGGAACTTAGATCATTTTGCAGACGTCCATTTCTCATTATGCATGTCATTATTTTCACAATACTTTTCATGCATGATGAACTGTCATCATAAGTTGAAGAGGATCTCCACAAGTACAACCTGCCATGTGCATTTGCATTCCAAAAGCAAATTACTTATATGCACATCTTCAGGGGGAGCCCTTGCAACTTATCAAGACAATTCCTTATCCTTTACAATTTCACATATTATATTCCCCGTTGAAAACTTCAACTAGTTTGTCATCAATCACCAAAAAGGGGGAGATTGTAAGTGCATCTAGTGCCACCCCTAGTTGGTTTTGGAGTATTGACGACGAACCTAGTTGAGGGACTAATGTGTTTGTGAGAATTGCAGGATAACACAGGTAGAAGTCCCTCATTGATTCGGTTTTCCTACCAGAGATGACCCCTAAAAATATATGAAGACACTGAAGTCAAAGGTGGTATGTGAAGACATTCACATTGAAGACTATGACAAGAGAAGACATCGCATGAAGACTATGGATCTCGAAGACTTAAATCTTTCGTAGTTATTTTTCTTCTTTGTTGAGTCATAGGAACCACCGTACTGTTAAGTGGGGTCCAAGAGAACCAGTCAGAATGACTGAAGTGATGCTTAACCAAGATCCTATGTCTTCGAGTGAAGACTATGAGAGCGAATCTTGTCCAGAGTTGGACAAGTCAGCTTTGCTTGTAGCCCAAGTAAAGTTGCCGTGTGTGTTTGAAATCTGACTATTGGAACACGTGTCAGTTCCTTAGTGACCCAGGGTCATTTCGGACAAATCAGGTCGGGTTGCCTAGTGGCTATAAATAGCCCACCCCCTACAACCATAAATGGTTGGCTGCTCAGAGTTAAAGTACGACTGTTGTCGTTTGAGAGCAACCCACCTCGAAGCCTTTGAGAGAGAATTCCTTGCGAGGATAAAGTCCTAACCACCCAGAGCCAAAGAGTGTTAGGCATCACTTAAGTCGTCCTGTCTGTGTGATCTGAAGACTTATTACACTTGAGGACTGTGAATCCTCCAGCCGGTTAGGCGTCGCGTTCTGAGCATCCAAGAGTCATTGTGGATCACCGATGAACGAAGTCTGTGAAGGTTTGGGAGTCTACCTTGAAGACTTACCAGAGTGATTGGACGAGGTCTGCGTGACCTTAGCTCAAGGGGAATACGGTGAGGACTAAGGGTTCTGAGCTGCGTGTTTAGGACTGGGTGTCCGGGACTGTGTGTCCTCAGGTTTAAATACCTAGCCGCCCTAACCAGACGTACAATTGTCACAGCAACTGGAACTGGTCCAACAAATCGTTGTCTTCAACGAGTCACTGGTTTCATCCTTCCCTTCCCTTTACTTACTGTTGGTCCTTGTGAAGTCATTGCATGATTGCATTATCTTTTGTCTTCACTGAGTGACTGCTTGTTCTGATTGGCTTCACAATATCTTCCTACCTGATCCTTACTGCCTAGCTGCTATTAGTCATTGTGCTTTCACTTCTTTGGTTACTTGACTAAGGTTGCCTAGTGTAGTCTACCTTCCGCTGCGTGGTAATAGGTTTACTTCTATCGTTTGTCTTCGAAACTTCCATGTTTTGAAGACTTCCTTAAAAATTGCCTATTCACCCCCCCTCTAGTCGATCACTAGCACTTTCACTGATACTACTGAAGGCCAAGGAGATGATGTTATCATTACTGGCATGGGCCACAACTCTCCTGGCCATCCTGTAATCTTGGCCCAACATAGTGCCAAAGAGGAGCGTGCTGCCAGGGAAAAGGGTAAATGGAGCACTGACTTATCAAGTTATGCTCATCTCAGTGCTGAAGAACTTCACTCCGATTTTTTGAACCGTCTGCACTCAAACCGTGACTATGAAGCTGGTTTGGTGAACCTGATGAAGGAACACTATGAGGTATTTTCATCTCCCTTTATTTCTTGATTCCAAAGTTGAAACACTAGCCCAAGTAGCCCCCAAGGGCCGTTTTATGATGTTAATCTTAAACCGAGACTTAGTAATACTTTAATCCTCTCCTGCTGACCCTCAAAATATCATGTCCTTAGTGAAAGCAAAACCCATATTTTACCAATGTACTTATGCAGCTTTCCTCAGTGTAGCCCCCAAGGGCCGGTTTAGCTTTGCGAGGTAATCCGGGTCTTGAATCCATGCGCCCGTTTTGAACAGATGTACATTAGCCCCCAAGTGTCAAGGATAATGCTTGCATTGTTCTGGAGACTTATAAAAGATGTATTGATAATAGAGCAAATAGGCATTAGCCCCCAAGTACGAAGTGCATAACTTGTTATACGCTTAGTACTTAAGAAAATATCCTGTTGTTGACATATCATTGCTGTTATAGGCCGAGCTAAGCAATAAAGATGCCCGAACCGCTGATTTGCAAGAGAACGTGAAGTCCCAACAAGCAGAGGCTGTGAAAGCCAAGGAGGAGCTGACCAAAGCCCTGACAGCTATGGAAAAGCTAAAGGAGTCTTTTAACAAAGAACGTGCTGAGTGGGAAACCAAGGAGGCCGGTTTAACCAAAAGAGCTAAGGATGCCGAAGCAGCCCTGAAGCCAGTTGTAGATGAACTAACTGGCTTGAAGCGGCAAATCAACGCCATGATGACCACTGTTTTTGGTAAGTATCTCCTCATGCAGTTTGTCCAATTCATGAGATCTTTATCATTTATCAGCTTGCTGATTTTAAACCGTGACAGGCACTCGTATTGCTCATCTGGGCACGGATATGTGGATGAAGCTTAAAGCGGCTTATACCTTGATTGAACAGCTGTACTCTGGATCCCAGCGTGCTATTTGCACTGCAACTTACAACAAGCCGGCGCCATCACTGATAAAAGAAACTCTTGAGAAGCTAGCCATGTTACCAGCCCGGATTACCAAACTGAAGAAGGCAGCCGCAAGAGCAGGAGCATTAACCGCGCTAATCCGGGCCAATGCATGGATTTCGGACCTGTAAGCGGATGATATTATAAAAGGATATCCAGGTGCGAAGGAGGACGGTTCAAACTTCGACAATGATGATCTCCGAAGGCTAACAAAGGAGATGCGGCCAATAGCCAGCAAACCGGCAGAAGACACAAACTTATCTCATTTCCAGCCGGCTTACGACACTGAAAGGAAGAGACAGCCTGCCGAAATCCATGAAGTCGAAGAACTTGTGCCTCCAATCCGCAAGCATACTTACGCTCCTGATATTAACTCCTCCAGCCTTATCCATGAAGAAGCCATGTTTCAAGCTTTAGCCGGAATCGATTGGTCAACGGTTGATTTCCAGCGTCTGGGGAGGGATGAAGAAGAAGTGATTGCACCAAATGACCCTCAACCGTCAAACCGTCCAGACGAAGCATCTTAAACTGGCAGCCGGTTTACCAGCTATTGTGTGCCACTGCTTAGAAACAATTATTCAATTGGAGCCGTTTTGAAGCTTCTTGTAATAGGATAGCAAAAAACCCCTTTATCCGTCATGCCATCGAGCATGTGTTGTGGTGCTTTGACATTGTGAAAACTTGATCCACTTTTTGGCTGATCAACTGCTTGTATGGTAAAGGTGTAAACACCAATCCGGAGCATTGATAACTCCATCCTTAATTTGCCGGATTATGATAATAAACCGTACCGGGATATAATAAACACTGGGTTTTCCTTATAACACTGGCGACTTGTTAGTCAAAACCAGACCGGGTTAATGAATGCCGGTTTATAACTGATCATGAACTGACAACTTGTAGTTGAAAGCCGAGCCGGGTCAAGGATGCCGGTTTATCAGAAGATATTATGAACCTCAACAAAGGCGAAAAACTTGGCAAATATAACTCAAAAAGAACATGCAAGGCTTTTTACGAGCTGCCAGGCTCCAAATCGAGGCTTTTCATGGGCTGCCAGGCCACTGAGTTAAACCATTTTACAAAGCCTTTTTAGATGGACCTCAATCTTTAACCAATCACCGATTTAACTATGACAAGTTCAGGGTCCATGGGATTGACTTGTCAAACGTTCGATGGGTCATACCAGGTTTACCTGGACGGAGTGACTTACTTAAAGAGGCAGGATAACCCGGGGTTTTAGGTGAATACACCTGGCTTCCAAGCCTGGCTTGATAGCCTATCACAAGGGTTCAAAACTCATTGTTCTTTGAGAAGCAAAGAGCCCCCAGGTAATATGTGAGCTGTGCTCGGTGGTAACCTATGTTTGAGCTGTGCTTAATGCAACGGACTCGCTTTGGTTCCACTGTAACATCCCAAAATTCTAAATTTTGGAATGTTATAATAAATAGATAGATTGATTACTTGATTGTTGTGTGATTGATTGAGTGAAATTCGAAACTTTTGAAAGTTAAATGAGAGGGAATAAAAGGACTTTCCCAAACTTTCACCTTTTTCTTTTTGATCCCCGAGAATTCAAATTCTTTTCATCACAAAACCCTAGAGAGAAGATGACATGACTTCTTCCATTTATTTAAATGACATGGGGTGTTGAAAATATTTGAATTTCATTTGGAAAATAGTTCCAATTCAGAAACTTTAAGCCACTCAATGATTTTCAAGAGCGAAGATAAAATGACTTCTTCAAAACTTATGAAATATGAGTTGGGAGCTTCAAAGAAACTCAAATTTAAAATCCATTTGAAATAATTATTTTTCAATTTGGGTTATTTGAGTTTTATTCAAATTATTTTTCTCCAAAAATAAAATATATGGAAAATAGGGTAACATGATTCCCTACATTAGAAAATTGGAGAAAAATTAATTTGAAATCATTTTGGTATTTTTAGAATGATTTTTGTTGGATTTTAATAGACCAGTAGCACTCTTTGATTTATCTGAATTTGTGTGGATTTTATTTGAAGTTATAAAAATGTTCATGTCGTAGAGAATCTTTTTCTAAAAAAATTGATATATTATATGCCTATATAATATTTTTATTTTGCCATTATTATTTTACTTGTCTGGAAGTTTTTTTAAAAAAAAGAAAAAGAAAAGAACTTAGGACCGACTGGACCGGGCCGGCCCAGTCGCCAGGCAACGGCCCAACCGGCCTGGCACCGCCCCCCGCTCGTCCCCGAGCTCGGGACGGAGTCCCGAGCCGCCACGCCATCGCCGCCGCCTCCGTGCCGCCGGCGGCCTCCTATTGCCCCTCCTCCACGCCGCCAGGTCCCCTCCCCTCGCCCTTATAAGGCCAACCCCGCCGCCCCTCGCAGTCTCTCCTCCTCCCTCGCCTCGCACCTCGCCGCCGCCCGCGCCACAAACCACCGCCACCGCCGCTGGATCTCACCCCGCCGCTTTCTGTCGCCGCCGCCGCTGCCTCTGCTCCGCCTGCGCCGCGCACCTCCGTCGCCTCGCCGCGCGCTGGTCTCCGCGCCGCGCCGCTCGCCCGCATCGCCGGACTCCGCCGCCGCCGCCCCGACGCCCGCGCCGGAGTTCGCCGCCGGCCGGATCCGCTCCGCCGCCGGCTTTTCGGCGTAAACCGCGGTCGAACCGGTACTAAACCGCCGAACCGCCCGATTTTCCGTTTTTTTATTAGTTTAGGTTTTCTCTTTTAAAACCGATCGATTTTTCTTTTTGTCTAGATTATCTAATGAACGTTCATCGTTTAGATTTCTTTAGCGAGCGTTCGCTCGATAGATTTTTCCTTTTTTCTTATTAATTTCGGCCAGGGACCTATATGTGAGGATTTTCTTTATAGATTAGTCCCTGTTCATCAATCGATCACTACTTTTTACCCGTTTATCCAAATCCAACGAAACCAATGCCCATGTCTTCGTTATGATCTCCTCTATCCAGATAAACCACTTAAACATGTTTTTGAAAAGTTTAAAATTTGAATTAGATCAGATTTGAATTCAAACTTCGTTTGATCATAACTTGAGTTTCGTAGCTCCGTTTGAGTTGATTCTTTTTGCAAATTGAAGCTCTTGACCTAAACTTTCTGATAAGGCCAAATTCACATAATTTTGGTACTGTTAGAAATTGTTTTATGTTGCAAGAGCTATTTGCTTGGTTTTGATGTTTTCCGAATCGACTTTTTCGATTTTTCTGGTCTTTTGAGTGATTGCTTATGTGTGGTTAGTATTGCTTGTCTACGATAGATTAAACGGAGTGTGACGAGTAGAACTATCAAGAGTTATGAGTGCGAATCATCTTCATCAACATTGCAGGCAAGTTCACACTTTGATCATACCTCTTTCATACCTAGTTTTTATTGCATTAGATCAAACCCCAAACATTGCATGATTAGGATCTAATTAAATTCTGGGATGGAAAGTAGTTGAGGTAGTACCTGTTACATGTTTATTATCAAACCCTTGGGAGTTACTATTATGTTATGCTTACATTGTCATGCTATGCTTGTAGACGTGGATTGGGTTTTGAGAGTATTCATGACAGATGTGAGATTGTTAATTAATGGTTTACTTAAGGTGGCAACTTAAACACACATCTGGGTGGATTGAGGCACCTGGGTATTCCAGGATTGCCTGTCTAGGCACCTGGGTAGACTAGGATTGCATGTTTTTTATGGACCGCCATCCAGGCTCAAAGGGTTAATGAGATTTTTCATACTAGAAACTTCCGTGTGCAGCCACAAGCTATTATGGGCTCTAGCATTGTTGATTAAGTCGTGCGAAATCTTACAGGGTAGACTAGCAGATGTAGGGGAAAGTAGGTGTAACGGTCTATCCATCGTAAGGTGCTAGTGCTTCTGAAAGACTATGTCTCGGTCATCCGTCTTCTCAAACACCATGTAGTGCGAGAAACCAAACGGAGGCGATCGAGTCTTGTGGGGAAAAGTGCGCAAACCTCTGCAGAGTGTATAAACTAATCATGATTAGCCGTGTCCCCGGTTATGGATGTCTTGAGTATCTAGTACCTGGATTATCATGTGAATCTCATCACGTTACTTTAAATGAATATTGTTGGGTTTTAATGATGATACTTAATTGGGTTTGAGAATGCTGTCAACCATTCTCAATGTTCAACAACCACCATGATAGTTAAATAAAATTTATTCCTTTGCAGTAGGGAAAAATTGTCTTTTCACAAAAACCCTATAACCATAGAGCTTTTCCACCAGCCAAATATGCATGTAGTGATAGCCTTTATTCATCATTCTCTATGGTGTGAATTTTCCAGTACATTCAATGTGCTGACCCTCTGTGGCTGCAACGTCTCATGTTGCATGATATCTTACGACGAGTAAGTGATTCGTTAGGGTTACAATTTCTACACTCAACTTTGCCGTTGGTGTTGATGGGAATCCACAACCTTGTTACTTCCGCTATTTGGATTGAGGTAATAGTAATTACGTTACTTTTACATGTGATTTACCTCTGTTATAAATCCTCAAGTACTGTGTGTCAGCATACCGATCCAGGGATGGCACTTAAGCATAGAGACTTGATCCATTCGGGTCAGGTCGCTACAAGATGGTATCAGAGCACATGTTGACTGTAGGACGTGACCCTAGAAACTGGCAAGCCCATAGCAAAGATTTTTCTCTACAACTTTCCCTTTCAAAAGATCTTTTACATCTCTTCTCTTCTGAGCTTATTCAAAAATTCCCTTTAGTGAGACCATACCCCTTTCCCCTTTTGACCACATGAAGATTCGACTGATGAGACCACTCCAAGAAGTACAAGATATCGGACAACTAAGACCACTTTGGAATGAAGAGTATTTTTCGTGCATCTGAATAATGGAAACTACAACGGTTGAAGACCGAAGACAAGTAGAATTTGAAGGCTCTAAAGAATTCCCAGATTTGTATGACCTAGGAAGGCTACCCTTATGGAACTTGGCAGACTATGGAAGTTGTCAATACCCGAGATCAAGGTGTATCGGAGAAAGACCGGAGCATGTAGAGTTAAGAACTCAAGGATTTGTCAAGAAAACCCTAAGGCAAGAGATATCAACTATGGAATGATAGCTCATGGAAATGACAAGAATAGAAACACAACTATCCATGAGGTTATCGCCCGCTTATGCTATTGTCACTGTGCTGAGTTAAAGCATGCATATGCATGGAAGGATTGGATGGTACAAGGATGATAAAACACCTATCAGCAAGACGAAGTTTTAACTTTAGCTGGTGTATCGCCAGGATCTGGAGTAGTACATCAAGAAGTTTAAGGTGGAGCTCCATGAAGCTGTATTAGACAAGGAAGCATTTCGTGAAGAACTCAGGAACCAAAAGCTGAAAGTAGCCAAGCTGGAGGAGGTACAACCTCAAGATACCGGAGATTCGTTAAGAACTGAAGGATAGCAGGATCATGGTTCAGGTCAAGTTTGATGAAACCCAGAAGTTTGGAATGCAACTCTAGAATATTAAAGGACGCCACGAGAGACTTCGCGTCAATAGAGATGATCTAACAAAAGAACTGGAAAAGGACAAGCATGATTGGAAGAAGCCATTGGAGGCATGAACAAGACTTGATGGGCTTGATGACTTTGAAGATTTATCGACCTTTAGAAGACCAAACCCCTGTTATACGCTTACGTTAGATGCGATGTTTGTGAGCTGTCATTTGTTTGATGTTTTTCCCGACAGCCACAAATAAAATCTGCCTTTTCAAAACTTTTTTTTGTATTGCGTGCATCCCTCTCTATCTATCTTACCCCACCCCAAACCCATGGACCCAATAGAGGATGAATGAAGATGAGCTTGTATTTTCTGGACTGATGAGTCAGTTGGAGACAGACCGATGGATTCAGAACATGCAGGATCACATGAAGAATAACCCTGTAGTCGGAAAGGATATGACCCAGCATGCTCTTCAGTGCTTTGAAAGGGGTGCTGCTACTTGGTAGAGGATGTACCAAACCATCAATGGATGGCAAGGAGTAACCACTTAGAAAGAATTTAAGTTGACTCTGCCAAAGTCTCGGCTTGTTTCCCAGAAGTTGAAGCCTTATGGAAAGGATATGAAGAAACCTTGTGCATGCAAGATTTGTGGAGAAATAGGACACACCCATAAAGAACACAAGGATGAATGCCCTAATTGTGAAGGAAGTCACCCAGTTGAAGAATGCCCAATTAGGCAGATTACTTGTTTCTTATTTGAAGGGACTACCCACTATCCTGCTCAGTGTCACATTTACCCCATGGTACAACGAACCATCCAACAGAAGAAAGAAGTAATGAAAGGAGCCCTTATGGAAATTTTAGAAGAACCCGCGATGAAGGAAGAGGTGGAGGACACACCCAAAGAAGAACTAATTAAACCCTGCACCAAGTCATGCTATTCATGTGGAGAAGAAGGACACATCTCCCAGAATTGTTTGAATGGGGATCTAGTAGAATTTCCAATGGAGGAAGTAGAGTATGACCCACAAGAAATCGAAGCTCTGATTGGCATGGAAAAGTCCAGGAAGAGAAACCAATTGGAGCCCAGGAGGGACCTGAGTCATATCACCCTTTATAGGTGCAAGGAGTCAGGGCACTACCTCAACAATTACCCAAAAAGGAAACCTCGAGACTCGTCAGAAGTAATATGTTTTAGTTGTAATGGAGCAGGGCACTTTGCCAGAGAATGCCCCAAGGAGAAGGAAACTTGTGCTAGATAGTTGAGTTTGCAACAAAAGAAATGGAGTAGTAGGAGTGAGAACATTTTCTTTTATATTGAGGTGTTGAATTGAGACATGTAATGGAAAAGCGAGAGATTGTAATCACTTGAGAATGAATAAAGTTAGCATCGTTGGAACTGATATGGATTTTATGAGTTTTTACTCTATGAAGAAGGATTTTGACCATTTTTTGAGGATAAGAGAAATATGGTCTATGGAAGATTTGTGCATTTTAAGGGTGGTAGTACCCTGTAAGAACCCTTGACCCCTGAAAAAGATAAGGATACTCCACTGAGTGGATTCCAGACAAAATGAATAAGAGTTTTGTCTCGATATGTGTGATACCCCAAGAGTATGTGGGATGAAGTTGGAGACCGTCAGTTGTTTGGACCAAATGTGATCAAGGAGTCAGAAGAGAATGTTAAGTTGATTCGAGATAGACTGAAGGTAGCTCAGTCCAGGCAGAGGAGATATGCAGACTCAAAAACTCAAGGAGGTAGTCTATGAGATTGGAGACAGCAGGTCTTCATCCCTCTGTGAGGAGTTAAACGATTTGGAGTTAAGGGACAGTTAGCCCCGAGATTTGTAGGACCATACCGAGTTTTGGAGCATATGGGAGAAGTGGCCAACAAGTTGGAGTCACCCGAAGGAGTCAGGAGTTCATGATGTGTTTCACATTTCCCAGTTGAAGAAGTGCCATGCAGAGATGGCCAATATTCCCCTGTATGGACGCTTGACCTTGGAAAGGATAATGATGTTCCACGAAGGGGAATATGGACTTCATGAGTATAAATTTTATCTTGGTATGTGGGATATCCCACGAGGATGAAGAGATAAATTACCATTGGATATAAAGGAGGTATGATGTCGGAAATATGGATCAATGGAAACTCCATGATGAGTCTGAGTAATCATGTCCTAGTTTGGTGCCAATAGAAGGAAGGAAGACAGTACAATTGGATGGATTTTTAGAATGCTGGGAAGCTATATATTGGAATAATGACCAGTTGCCCCGATAATGAGTTCAAGGTTTACAAGTGATGAGATGGGCCATAACCCACATGCCCCAGGACCTACCAAGAAGCAAGCACATTCTTGCTGAAGGGAAAACCCTGGAGGAAGTTACGATTTTATCGATAAGACAAATTTATAGGGGTAACGCAAAACCTGAGAGTTGTGAAGGAACGATAGATGTTTGTTTCGCTTGCAGAATCAATGGATTTTTCCGAACGCAGTTCCTGGACAAGAGAAATTCTGCAATGCTTGTGAGGATGACCGAGTGTTAGAATGCGAGATTCGCTAAACCGTATACAGGGTAATGATTTGGGTGCGGGATGGATTGATCACCATACCGACTTACTCTTATTGTTCGCCTTGCTATATGGGATGGTAAATCTGAGTGACTTACCTATAGTAGAGAGACGACGATAATAAACCTTGTTTGAACCTTAGAATGGTATAAGTATTTTTTTCCCTTGTACACGGCAGTTGTTGCCAACCGTAGGTTATACGGTGAGATTCAACCCGGACCCATTTCCTGCAGGAGGAACCATACATTGTTGACCACCATGAGATATCGATAGTTGTTTAGTTTTGGCGCCAGACCCGTCAGCTAAGAAGACCCAATCTCGGAATAACCTTACCAAGAGGAAAGGACAGAAGAATTGAGTAAAAGGTTATGCCACTACCTGAAGAGCCTAGAGAAGGAATTATCCTTACTGTCGGTGTTCTGGGAACGGGGGTCCCCAGAATTGCCTGCCTGCGGCCTGCGGCGTGGCTCAAAAGGGGGCCCAGCACGGCCCATCTTCACCAACACAAACCCAAGACCCTCGCGAGGGGCCAAGCCTCGCGGGGTGGACGACGCGGAGCTTCCTCAGGAACGGCCTCGTCAGGCTGGCTCACGAGGAGGCGGAGAGATCAAAGCGGGGTACCTCACGAGGTTCCCGTGACGCAAGCCATGATGACTCAGGGTGCCAGGCGGGTGCCAGCCCGCGCAGTGTCCTCCTTTCCTCTTTGGTGCAAAGGGGGCAAGCGCAGCCGCGGAGTACCGAGGCATCAGGAAAAGGTTGCCATTTCGGTCCAACGAGACAAAGACCAGGAGGACTACGAGACGAAGGTCACCGTGGAGCCCAAGACGGCATCATCACCAGAGCTCTGCGCAGGCGAAGACTACTTTTGTCAGGATAGCTGATACTTGTTGTCCCCCTTCAAATTAGCCCGCCATTGTTGGCTCCCTTCCCGCTTGATATTTGGGAAGAGGACCAGGGCCTCTATAAATAGGACCAGCCACCCACATAGCAAAGGGGTTTGGAGGGAGAGAGTTTTTCCGAGAGGCGGCCAGAGAGAGAGAAAGAGAAGGGTGACTGAACTCCTCCCAGCAGTTCATCGCCCCAACCAAGAACAGACCCTCACGAGGCTGTTCTTCCTTGTATTGTTCATCATCATCATCCCAAGAGGCAATCCACCACACCACACACTGGAGTAGACTATTACACCACAGCGGTGGCCCGAACCAGTATAAACCCTGTGTCTCTTGTGTTGTTCTTTCCATAGTTTAGATCCTAGCATGGCGGAGGGGTGCAGGTAGGTAGGAGGCGAAATCTCCGCGTGCACCCCAGTGTTCGAACCTCAAGGGTCTGCCGGAACCTGAAATCCGACATTTGGCGCGCCAGGTAGGGGGGCGCCGGAATTCGTCTTCCACCACCCTGTTCTCCTCCGACCATCGCGCCCATGTCTGACGCTCGTCGGGCCCGCGCGGAGCGCCGGGCCGCCCTCGCTTCCCGCATCGCCCAGACGGCCCCTGTCGGCAGGCGTCCTCGCCGTTCCCTGTCACCTGCCGTCAACGCCGCCACCGGCCCGGCGGGGGACGAGCAGCAAGCATCGTCCCAGCATCCGTCCGTGCGGTAAGATGGCCGCACCGCAACTCCCTCGCTCACCCTAGCTGGATCTTCGTCCCGCGCGCTCCGCGCGCCCATGGAGGCTCGGGCTGCACTCATCACGGCAAACGAGCTCCTGCGCTACCGTCCCGTCGACAACGTCTATGAGGAATGGCTCGACCGCGTCGCCGAGCTCGTCCGCGCCGCAGGGGGCTCTCCCGTGCCGTCCGTTCCGCTGCACTACACCCCGCCCCGCGCAGGCGACGAGGCTCCGGCGGCGCCCCGGCCGCCTCCTTCTGAAGAAGACGCCATGGCTCCAAGGCGCGTGGCCCCTGGGCGGAACCCGCTCCGTCAGGTGCCAGCGCGGCAAGAACAGAGCTGCCAAGAAGTCCCTCGCCCGCAAGAAGCTGCCCGGGCGCTCCCTGCTCCAGCGTGTCGCGACCATCCTCTTGCTCCCGCGCGTCAAGACCCTGCGCTGCTCTCAACTGCAGCGCGTGGGGACATGTAAGACCAAGCTTTCCATCACCCAAGGCCTCCCGTGGCCACAGCAGGCTGCCGCGCCTTCACCACCGAACTACGCAGCGTCGCGTGGCCCGGCAAGTTCAAGCCAGACCTGCCTCCTCGCTACGATGGCACGGCCGACCCTGCGGAGTTCCTCCAGCTCTACGAGCTGGGCATCGAGGCTGCCAACGGAGACAAGAAGGTCATGGCGAACTGGTTTCCCATGGCGCTCAAGGACGGGGCCCGCACCTGGCTCCTCAACCTGGCTCCAGGCACGATATCCTCCTGGGACGAGATGCGCACCTGCTTCATCGCCAACTTCCAAGGCACTCGCGACCAGCCACCCGCCGTGAGCGACATGCGCCGCATCAAGAAACAACCCAGGGAGACCCTGCAGAAGTACATCCAGCGCTTCAACAACGCACGCCTCAAGATTCCCAAGGTGACTGAAGAGGCCATCATCTCGGCCTTCTCCGACGGCGTGCGCGACGTCAAGATGAAGGAGGAGCTGGCGATGCATGAAGACCTGTGCACTTCCTTGGAGCTGTTCAACTTAGCAAACAAGTGCGCCAGGGCTGAGGAAGGGCGTCTCTCCCTCCTCGAGCTGCCTGCCGCAGACCCAGAAGAGAAGAAGCTCAAGGCCAAGGATGTGAAGCGCAAGGGGGCTGCCGTGCTCGTGGCAGAACCAGACACCAAGCGGGGCAGAGATCAGCCCGAACCTTCCAAGGGCAGCCGGTACTGTGTGTACCATGACCTCCACACCCACAACACCAACGAATGTCAAGGGCAGTGATCGGGGCTACGATCGAGGAGGAGGAAGGAACGCAGGACGCTAGGAAGACTGTGGCCCGCGCCAAGGGTGGCGCGATCAATGTCGCGAGGATCGCTGGCAAGATCAGCCTCGCGAGGGAGACTGGAGGGATCAGCCTCGTGAGGATCGCCCGCAAGGCAACACAGGCCTCCCACCGCTACCGCCGCAGCCAAGGAGAAATGAGGACCACCACCAGGACGAGGGGGCTGGGGGCTTCCAGGAGCCGCGCGCGATCGCTTGCATCCTGGGTGGGGCCCAAGCCCGAGCCTCTCAGCGCATCTTCAAGCAGTTCACCTGCGAAGTGAATGCAGTCCTCCCCAGGCTCTAAGCCACGCGCCCTCTCAGGTGGTCGGCATGCGCCATCACGTTCAGCTCAGCAGATCAGCTCAAGTGTGCGGCTACAGCCGGAGTCCTCCCGATGCTTTGTTCCCCAATCATCAGCAACATGGTGGTCACCAAGATCCTCATCGATGGCGGGGCAGGGCTCAACGTCCTGTCCGTGGAGACATTCAACAACCTCCAAGTGCCCTACAGCCAGCTTCAGCCAACCAAGCCTTTCTCCGGAATCACCGACGGCTCCACGGTCCCGATTGGGCAGGTCCGCCTCCCTGTCACCTTCGGGGCACACGACAACTACCGCACCGAGCTCATCGACTTCGACGTCGCCCACATTCGCTTGCCGTACGACGCCATCCTCGGGTACCAAGCGCTGGCCAAGTTCATGGCCGTAACTCACCACGACTACAACGTCCTCAAGATGCCAGGAAGCAGTGGAGTCATCACGATGCCCTGTGAAGAGAAGGACGCGGTGTGTTCCCTGGAACGAGCCTTTCAGGCCGCATCACTGGAAGACCCGGATCGTGGAAGCAGGAGGCTTCCCGAGACCGCCCCCAAGAAGAAGAAGACATCATCCGGCCCGACCACTCAGGAGGCAGGCCCCTCTGGGCCCGCGCCTGCCCAGGGGGAACCTCCTTCCATCACATAGGAAAGCGCGCCCGGCGCCCTCCTCAGGCAGGGCTCGGGGGCTCTCCCCTGGAGGGCCACCGACCTATCTAGGGTCACGAGGGAGGCGCTTGGGCACCACATGGAGGCGTGTTTCGAAGCATGTCTCCCTCAAGAAGGAGCAAGGCAAGGAGATCCAGACCCTCAGGAGTTCGTCAGCAAGGCCATTCAGGAGCTACAGGAGTCAAGAGTCATGAAAGGCGGCCGCCGCCTACCAATAGTGGCTCCCCATCCAGGCAAGGATGGTGGGCTACGCGTCTGCATCGACGTACCAGGGCTCAACCGAGTCGCCTCTCTGGAGCGCCTCTGGCCCTCGCGAGTGGGGCGCTGCGGAGGTCCGCCCCACAGCTACGTTCGCATGCCTTACGGCTTGCCGAGCGCGGCTGACACGTACCAGCGCCTCATGAGGGGCACCACGGAGGCACAAGAGGCCAGGCGCTCCACAGCCCTGGCGGAGATGGAAATGGTCTGCGAGGAGCCGCCAGTGCCTCCGGAGCCTCCCGAGGCCCCTGGGCCTGGGGGATCATGAGGATCGGCTTCTGCAGCCCGCCGAGCCTGCTACATCAACGCTCCTTCGTCGTCAACATCATCAGGTGACACCTTTCGAGTCTTATTTCCAGCTGGGAGCGCCCCCCAGGGCTGCATTATTCCCAGGTCACGTGGGTCCGTCCCTGCGGTGTGTATCCCTTTTTATTCCATGTTGTTAGCTTACCTTGTTGGGGGCGCCCCTCGGGCTGCATGATCCCCAAGCCGCTAGGGCCAGGCCTAGTGGCATGTATCCCATTTGCGTTTATTTCCGATTATGCGTTAGACCCACCATGCTTGATTATTTGATGCCAGTCCACGTCACCTCTTCTTCTCCATGCCGACCACTTGCACGTTAAAGGGGGGTACCTGAGCATCGCGACTCAGGGCTCTTACTGGCTCTCCAGCCCTCACCCTCTGGGCTTGTCCATGGCATCGCGACCTGGCATACCAGCGACGGCTGAGACCAGCTCGAGGGCCAGGACCCGAGGATGTAGAGTGCAGGCATCTAACCAAATTTGCAGGGACACATCACAAGATAAGGCCCAGTGCCAGGCGCAACCCGCCTAGAGGTAGGGCCCCATGAGTCCCGCGCTGGCTCACGGGTGCCCAGATACACCTCGCCAGGCCCTACCGTGCCGGCCACGTGTCAGGGCGGCACTGTACACGCCCTGGGGGCTCCTCCCGGAGGGGGCCCCCCTCCCACGTACCAGTGGAAGCACCATGCTTCGCGCTGGCTGACGACACTGCCGAGGAGCGGCTATGCCCGTACACATACGGTAGCGCTATGCTCCACGCTGGTGATAAACAACTGAGGGTGGCCCCCGGGCCGCATCAACCTCAGGGAGCCCAGAGCTCAGTGTCTAGCCTCATCGTAACGCCTCCCTCCGGGTGTGCCGCGCGAGGGGGCTGGGCGCGGGGGCTGCGCCTGGGTCACGCCCAGACGCACGCTGCCCAGCCAGGTCCCCCCGGGCCTGGTTCGTCGCGCGTCTCTCCCCGAGCGGAGCCAAGGTACGAAAGCCGTTTGAGCGTCAAGGGGGACTCCTGAGCATCGCGACTCAGGAGCCTAATTGGTCACGTAGCCCCTCACTCCGTGGCCCCGTCCTGGTTTCCGGTCGGGACCAACACTGGGTGAGGCACATGCACGGCCGGGCCCTGCAGACGTAGAACAGTAGATCCACCTGCATCACACCTCCCTACTTGCTGTTCGTGCGCCAAGGGGGACTCCTGAGCACCGCGACTCAGGAGCCTAACTTGTCACGTGGCCCCTCACTCCTTTGCCCCGTCCTGGTTTTTGGTCGGGACCAACCCTGGGTGAGGCATGCGCGGGGCCGGGCTCTGCCGGCGTAGAACATAAGCAAGTAGGAAGGAAAAGCGCCAATTTCAAGGAATTCAAAAGCAAATATTACAGTCCATACTGTTATCTCAATGCCAAACACAAGTTTAAATGCCTCCCCGAGGCATGATACATGTGCAGGAATTAAAGGCAGGACAGGAGCCACGACGGAGTCACTTGTCGGTGGGGGAGCAGAGCGGAGTGGGTTCGCCTCACGGAGCAGCGAAATTGGCAGCGCCTTGCTCCGACTTGGTGCTGAAGGCCCGGAACTTCCCCAGCAGAGCCACCGCGCGACCCTTCACGGCCTCGGCAGCAGTAGCGGCACGCTCGCCGCTTGCTGGCTCCAGCAGGCTGTCGAGGTCGACGCCGGGATCGCGAAGGTAGATGTGGGTGAGGACCCGCGTCAGCGCTGCAGAAGATAGGACACGCGCCTCGGCCTCGGTCGTGGGGCCAAGGCCAAGGGCGACATCTTCAAGAGCATGAACCAGGAAGGGAAGCAGCTTGGCGGGGCCGTCCTCGGCGCTAGCCAACAGGCTCTCCAGGCCGCTATCATAAAGCGTCCGCGGCGAGGAGCGAGCCCTCGCCTCCAACTACCAGAAGCCCGCGCGGTCCTCGGCAAGAACCAGGGCCTTGTCGTGAGGCTCGGCCTTCCTCACCCCCAACTCCTGCTCCAGCGCGCCTAGGCGGTCGCGGTGCTTCTTGAGCTTGGCCTCCCGGCCCTCGACAGCCGCCTCGCGAGCCTTCACGCCTTCTTCCTGCTCTTGGCGAAGATGGACCTCTTTCGCGAGCTGATCCCGCAGGCCTTGCAGCTCATCCTCCAGCGCCTTGCAGCGACCACGGACGTCGACCACCTCCCCCAGGGCTGCATCACGAGCAACCTTCGCCTCAAGGACGGCCTGCTTCTCCTCGTCGCATGCCGTCGAGGCCTGGACCAGCGCCGCCCGAATCGAAGCGTCAGAGCGAACCCATCCAGAAGCCAGCTCCAAGCGCCCGGCCACCAAGCGAGGGTCGGTGCCAAGAAGATCCTGCTGCAGTCGGTCCAGCTCAGCAACAACACGATCCAGAACGGCAGAAGGAGTCGGAGAGACAGCGGCCGGTGGAGTAGGAGGAGAAAGCGGCAGCGCGGCCACAGCATCCTGAGGCGGAGTCTGCCGCGCCCCAACAGCTGTAGTGGTGGCGGCAGGCAAGAGCACCTCGGGAGCCACTTGGGCCGTGGGGGCTGAGCCCGCCCCAGCCAGCTCAGCTAGGCCTCGCAAGGACGACCGGGCAGGAGAAGCCTGTGCCTCGCAGTCACCCTCCTTCGCGGGCAGAGGCGCCGCCATGGATGGAACCTCAGGAGCCCCGTTTGACTTCTTTGTTGCGGGCGCCAGCCTATCCAAGAGATGCGGACGTCAAGCCTCAGAAGCAGAGCAAGAAATAAAGACAGGAATCGAACACTTACGGGTCGTCGCCAGTGAGCTCAAGCGGCCTCCGGCCAAATTTGAAGCCTGAAAGCCGGCTGGAAGGGTCAACCTCGGGAAGCTTGGAAGCGGAAGGTGCGTCTGCGGTCCGCCTCGGGGCCAGGGCAGACCCGCGGGAGATCAGCCCGGTCCTGTCCTTCTTCAGGATCAGGGGCGAGCTCCCGCCGTCCTGCTCATCGTCGTCTTCGTCGTCATCCTCGTCGTCATTGCTCGGAGAAAGCCGGAGAACGCGGGACCTGCGCCGGGGGAGGGGAGCCCTCGACTCTCCGCCAGTCGCCTCGGAGTTAGGCCCTTTTCCCCGCTCCCCTCCTTCCTCCTCTTTGCTGGAGTCGTCGGAGGGCACGTCCACCGGTTCCTCGGGAGCTTCCAGGGGCACGGGCCCGTCCCCATTGAAGACGGGCATGGACTTCACTACCCGCTCCCAGTCGTCGCGGAGGAACAAGGGCGTAGGAGCGCCCTCCAACCTTGCCACATCGCCCCCGACCAGAGATTGGAGGACCGCGGCCAGATCTCCGTCGGCCAAGGCCGTGGGGCTCGGGCGGGGCTTCCACATCGGGAGTGAGTACTGCCGAAGCGGAGCCAGCTGGTGCTCCAGGAACTCTCTCAGTAGCGACGCGCCGGTCAGCTTCGCCGCCGCCATGTTGGCCGGCCTCAGATCCGCGTCCATCTTCTCCAACACCATCTTCGCGTGGGGATCCGCAAGCTCCGCTCGACCCCAGTCGCTGGAGCTCGTGGGCTGCTCCGTGGGCAAGATCAGCCGAGGGTGGATGCGCCCAGCATGCACCAAGATCCACTTGCTCCTGAATCCCTCAATCCTTTTCCCAGGGTTCGAGATGGCAATGGCGCCACCATACGCGATGAAGCTCGCGCACGCGGAAGCAGGACCGCGAGAGGTCCGGAGGTAGAAGTAGTGGCGCAGCAAGGCCACTGAGGGCTGCACCCCTACATGAGCCTCGCAGTAATAGGCAAAGATTGCCAGGAGAAGGGCGGAGTTGGGATGGAGATGCAGAGCCTGTAGCTAGTAATGGCGGAGGACGGAAAAGAAGAACTCAGAGAAGGGAGGCATCAGGCCAGCGGTAATGGCACTTACGAAGAACGGATAGAAGGTGCTCCCCTGACCCTCGGGGGTGGCGGAGCCGGCCTTGAACGCCTTCGCCTCGTCGATGCCCCGCGCCGTCGCCATCCGGCGCAACCAGGCAAGGCTCGCCTCCGACACGTTCGGCGAGTCCAAGGCAGACGAGTACCAAGCTGCGGCCGGGGGCTGATGAGGCGCCATGGCTTCCTAGGTCGCACGGTCGGAGTAGATCTAGAAATTTCAGAGGAAGGAAGGAGAGGCACAAGAAAGGGGATCTCAGCAGCAACCGGGGAAAGCAAGATGCAAGGCCTAGGCGGATGCCACTCCTTTATCAACTCGCGCGGTTGCTAAGGCACCCATGTCCAGTCAACCGCCACACGGCACCCAAGGCCGCAGGCTGTTAGGGCCCACGGTGCTTCGCTCTTACCCTTCCGCCTCCCTGCACAGCCAAGTCCGGGCGCGCCTTGGGCCCAGGGGCTACTGTCGGCGTTCTGGGAATGGGGGTCCCCAGACTTGCCTGCCTGCTGCCTGCGGCGTGGCTCAAAAGGGGGCCCAGCACGGCCCATCTTCACCAACACAAACCCAAGACCCTCGCGAGGGGCCAAGCCTCGCGGGGCGTACGACAGGGAGCTTCCTCAGGCACGGCCTCGTTAGGCTGGCTCACGAGGAGGCGGAGAGATCAAGGCGGGGTACCTCACGAGGTGCCCGTGATGCAAGCCATGACGACTTAGGGCGCCAGGCGGGTGCCAGCCCGCGTAGTGTCCTCCTTTCCTCTTTGGTGCAAAGGGGGCAAGCGCAGCCGCGGAGTACCGAGGCATCAGGCAAATGTTGCCATTTCGGTGCAACGAGACCAAGACCAGGAGGACTACGAGACGGAGGTCACCATGGAGCCCAAGACGGCGTCATCACCAAAGCTCTGCGCAGGCGAAGACTACTTTTGTCAGGATAGCTGATACTTGTTGTCCCCCTTCAAATTAGCCCGCCATTGTTGGCTCCCTTCCCGCTCAATATTTGGGAAGAGGACCAGGGCCTCTATAAATAGGACCAGCCACCCACATAGCAAAGGGGTTCGGAGGGAGAGAGTTTTTCCGAGAGGCAGCCAGAGAGAGAGAAAGAGAAGGGTGACTGAACTCCTCCCAGCAGTTCATCGCCCCAGCCAAGAACAGACCCTCGCGAGGCTGTTCTTCCTTGTATTGTTCATCATCATTAGCCAAGAGGCAATCCACCACACCACACACTAGAGTAGGGTATTACACCACAACGGTGGCCCGAACCAGTATAAACCCTGTGTCTCTTGTGTTGTTCTTTCCATAGTTTAGATCCTAGCATGCCGGAGGGGTGCAGGTAGGTAGGAGTCGAAATCTCCGCGCGCACCCCAGTGTTCGAACCTCAAGGGTCTGCCGGAACCCGAAATCCGACACTTATAATCTGAAAAGACCGGCACTGTCAAGAATAAGGATGGAGTATATGAGTTTCGATGGAACCGTGACCATGCTTCTAAGGCTGGTAGCACCCCAGACCCCGTGTGATGATCAATGGATTTTGAGGAGACCCGCAAACCCTAACCTATTTCTTGCTAGCCTCTCCGAATCTCGAGGACGAGATTCATTTTAAGGGTGGTAGGTTTGTAACATCCCAAAATTCTAAATTTTGGAATGTTAAAATAAATAGATAGATTGATTGTTTGATTGTTGTGTGATTGATTGAGTGAAATTCGAAACTTTTGAAAGCTAAATGAGAGGGAATAAAAGGACTTTCCCAAAATTTCACCTCTTTCTTTTTGATCCCCGAGAATTCAAATTCTTTTCATCACAAAACCCTGGAGAGAAGATGACATGACTTCTTCCATTTATTTAAATGACATGGGGTGTTGAAAATATTTGAATTTCATTTGGTAAATAGTTCCAATTCAGAAACTTTAAGAAACTCAATGATTTTCAAGAGCGAAGATAAAATGACTTCTTCAAAACTTATGAAATATGAGTTGGGAGTTTCAAAGAAACTCAAATTTAAAATCCATTTGAAATAATTATTTTTCAATTTGGGTTATTTGAGTTTTATTCAAATTATTTTTCTCCAAAAATAAAATATATGGAAAATAGGGTAACATGATTCCCTACATTAGAAAATTGGAGAAAAATTAATTTGAAATCATTTTGGTATTTTTAGAATGATTTTTGTTGGATTTTAATAGACCAGTAGCACTCTTTGATTTCTCTGAATTTGTGTGGATTTTATTTGAAGTTATAAAAATGTTCATGTTGTAGAGAATCTTTTTCTGAAATTTTTGATATATTATATGCCTATATAATATTTTTATTTTGCCATTATTATTTTATTTGTCTGGAAGTTTTTTTTATAAAAAAAAGAAAAAGAAAAGAACTTAGGACCGACTGGACCGGGCCGGCCCAGTCGCCAGGCTACGGCCCAACCGGCCCGTCACCGCGCCCCGCTCGTCCCCGAGCTCGGGACGGAGTCCCGAGCCGCCACGGCATCGCCGCCGCCTCAGTGCCGCCGCCGGCCTCCTCTTGCCCCTCCTCCATGCCACCAGGTCCCCTCCCCTCGCCCTTATAAGGCCAACCCCGCCGACCCTCGGCGTCTCTCCTCCTCCCTCGCCTCGCACCTCGCCGCCGAGCCGCCGCCCGCGCTGCAAACCACCGCCGCCACCGGATCTCACCCCGCCGCTTTCTGTCGCCGCCGCCGCTGCCTCTCCTCCACCTATGCCGCCTGCGCCGCGCCCCTCCGCCGCCTCGCCGCGCGCTGGTCTCCGCGCCGCGCCGCTCGCCCGCGCCGCTCGCCCGCATCGCCGGATGCCGCTGCCGCCCCGACGCCCGCGCCGGAGTTCGCCGCCGGCCGGATCCGCTCTGCCGCAGGCTTTTTGGCGTAAACCGCGGTCGAATCGGTACTAAACCGCCGAACCGCCCGGTTTTCCTTTTTTTATTAGTTTAGGTTTTCTCTTTTAAAACCGATCGGTTTTTCTTTTAGTCTAGATTATCTAACGAATGTTCGTCGTTTAGATTTCTGTAGCGAGCGTTCGCTCGATAGATTTTTCATTTTTTCTTATTAATTTCAGCCAGGGACCTATATGTGAGGATTTTCTTTATAGATTAGTCCCTGTTCATCAATCGATCAATACTTTTTACCCGTTTATCCAAATCCAACGAAACCAACGCCCACGTCTTCGTTATGATCTCCTCTATCCAGATAAACCACTTAAACATGTTTTTGAAAATTTTAAAATTTGAATTAGATCATATTTGAATTCAAACTTCGTTTGATCATAACTTGAGTTTCGTAGCTCCCTTTGAGTTGATTCTTTTTGCAAATTGAAGCTCTTGACCTAAACTTTCTGATAAGGCCAAATTAACATAATTTTGGTACTGTTAGAAATTGTTTTATGTTGCAAGAGCTATTTTCTTGGTTTTGATGTTTTCCGAATCGACTTTTTCGATTTTTCTGGTCTTTTGAGTGATTGCTTATGTGTGGTTACTATTGCTTGTCTACGATAGATTAAACGGAGTGTGACGAGTAGAACTATCAAGAGTTATGAGTGCGAATCATCTTCATCAACATTGCACGCAGGTTCACACTTTGATCATACCTCTTTCATACCCAGTTTTTATTGCATTAGATCAAACCTCAAACATTGCATGATTAGGTTCTAATTAAATTGTAGGATGGGAAGTAGTTGAGGTAGTACCTATTACATGTTTATTATCAAACCCTTGGGAGTTACTATTATGTTATGCTTACATTGCCATGCTATGCTCGTAGACGTGGATTGGGTTTTGAGAGTATTCATGACAGATGTGAGATTGTTAATTAATGGTTTACTTAAGGTGGCAACTTAAGCACACATCTGGGTGGATTGAGGCACCTGGGTATTCCAGGATTGGTTGTCTAGGCACCTGGGTAGACCAGGATTGCCTATTTTCTTATGGACCGCAACCCAGGCTCAAAGGGATCATGAGATTTTTCATACTAGAAACTTCCGTGTGCAGCCACAAGCTATTATGGGCTCTAGAATTGTTTATTAAGTCGTGCGAAATCTTACAGGGTAGACTAGCATATGTAGGGGAAAGTAGGTGTAACGGTCTATCCATCGTAAGGTGCTAGCGCTTCTGAAAGACTATGTCTCGGTCATCCGTCTTCTCAAACACCATGTAGTGCGAGAAACCAAACGGAGGCGATCGAGTCTTGTGGGGAAAAGTGCGCAAACCTCTGCAGAGTGTATAAACTAATCATGATTAGCTGTGTCCCCGGTTATGGACGTCTTGAGTATCTAGTACCTGGATTATCATGTGAATCTCATCACGTTACTTTAAATGAATATTGTTGGGTTTTAATGAGGATGCTTAATTGGGATTGAGAATCCTATCAACCATTCTCAATGTTCAACAACCACCATGATAGTTAAATAAAATTTATTCCTTTGCAGTAGGGAAAATTGGCTTTTCGCAAAAACCTTATAACCATAGAGCTTTTCCACCAGCCAAATATGCATGTAGTGATAGCCTTTATTCATCATTCTCTATGGTGTGAATTTGTCAATACATTCAATGTACTGACCCTCTGCGGCTGCAACGTCTCATGTTGCAGGATATCTTACGACGAGTAAGTGATACATTAGGGTTACGATTTCTACACTCAACTTTGCCGTTGGTGTTGATGGGAATCCACAACCTTGTTACTTCCGCTATTTGGATTGAGGTAATAGTATTTACGTTACTTTTACATGTGATTTACCTCTGTTATAAATCCTCGAGTACTGTGTGTGTCAGCATACCGATCCAGTGATGGCACTTAAGCACAGAGACTTGATCCATTCGGGTCGGGTCGCTACATCCACATAATTTCCTTTTTGGCTTAACACCTATTAAGAGGTGTAGCTATGGTGTGATAACAACCAAGCCCCATAGTGATATCTCTTTGTGGTGTTAAACCGATCAAGAGGTGTAGCTATGGTTCAAATATGACCAAGCCCCCTAGTGATATTCTTTATATCCGTGAAGCTGTAGAGACCGTTTTAACAAAACTCCGCTTTGTTAGTAGAAACTCTTGTAAGCACACACATCATGTAAAAAGAATAGAGCCCCCGCTTTATTCGAGGCTCCGGTTTATTATATAATATATATATTGTCATAAATATGTACATATGAAGAGCCTGTGGCTCAAGTACAGTAAGGCCGAAGGAGAGCTATATTCCACGGCCGCTTGGTCTCCTCCTCCGATTTACGTGAGTCTTTGTGCTCTCGAACATCAATGAGGTAGTATGGCCCGTTGTGCAGATTCTTGCTGACCACAAAGGGTCCTTCCCAAGGTGGGGATAACTTGTGCATATCAGTCTGATCCTGGATGAGCCGGAGCACCAAATCGCCCTCTTGAAAGGTTCTGGTCTTAACCCGACGGCTGTGATAACATCGGAGATCTTGTTGATAAATCGCCGAACATGCTGCTGCAAGATAACACTCCTCATCTAACAAGTCCAGTTAGTCCTGACGTGCTGTCTTGTTATCAGCTTCAATATAGGCTGCCACACGGGGCGAGTCGTGACGTATGTCACTAGGAAGAACTGCCTCTGCTCCATAAACCATGAAGAAAGGCGTGTAACCCGTAGATCTGTTGGGTGTGGTGTTGATGCTCCATAACACAGAAGGTAACTCCTCAACCCAACAACCCGGTGTCCGTTTCGAAGGAACCATAAGCCAGGGTTTAATACCTCTCAAAATTTCTTGATTTGCCCTCTCCGCTTGACCATTAGACTAGGGGTGAGCCACTGATGCTATATCAAGCCGGATGTGCTCACGTTGGCAAAATCCCTCCATCTCTCCTTTTGACAGATTAGTACCATTATCAGTTATAATACCGTGTGGAAAGCCAAACCGGAATATCACCTTTTTGATGAATTGAACCGCCGTGGCCGCATCACACTTACTGACTGGCTCTGCTTCCACCCATTTGGTGAATTTGTCAACTGCCACTAATAAGTGGGTCTTTTTGTCCTTGGAGCGCTTAAAGGGTCCAACCATATCAAGCGTCCAAGTCGCAAACGGCCACGTTATTGGAATCATCCTCAACTCCTGAGCCGGAATATGAGCACGGCGTGTGAATTTTTGACAACCGTCACATCTTTTGACTAAGTCCTCCGCATCAGCGTGAGCTGTTAACCAATAAAAACCATGGTGAAAAGCTTTAGCTACCAAAGACTTTGAACCGTCATGGTGACCACAATCCCCTTCATGGATTTCTCGCAAAATCTCACAACCCTCTTGAGCAGAGACACAACGCTGAATTGCCCCTGAGACGCTATAACGATGTAACTCTCCGTTGAGTATGGTCATTGACTTGGAACGCCGGATTTTCTGTCGGGCCGATGTTTCATCCTCCGATAACTTGCCCCGGTTCATGTAAACTAGGTATGGGATTGTCCAATCCGGTATGACATGCAAAGCTTCCACCAATTGAGCCTATGGGTCAGGAATAGCCAACTCCTCCTCTGTTGGTACCTTGACCGACGGATTATGCAGCACGTCAAGAAAAACATTTGGTGGGACCGGTTTACGCTGAGAACCATGGCAGCTTAAAGAGTCTGCCGCTTCATTCTTTCCCCGGTCTATATGGTCCACCTGATAACCCTTGAAGTGACCAGCTACTGTGTCCACCTCTCGTCGATATGCAGCCATGAGCGGGTCTTTAGAATCCCAAGTGCCAGACACCTGTTGAGCCACCAGATCTGAATCCCCAAAGCACTTAACCCGGCTTAATTTCATCTCCTAAGCCATCCGGAGAGCATGGATTAAGGCCTCGTACTCAGCTACATTGTTAGTACAAGGGAACATTAACCGGAGGACATGACAAAACTTGTCACCTCATGGGGAAGTTAGTATGACTCCAGCCCCCGAGCCCTCCAACTATCTGGATCCATCAAAGTGAATAGTCCAATACGTATTATCTGGCTTTTCCTCTGGTGCCTGCAATTCCATCCAATCATTGATGAAGTCCACGAGTGCTTGGGATTTGATCGCTATGCGAGGTATGTATTTGAGCCCGTGAGGTCCAAGCTCAATAGCCCACTTGGCAATCCGGCCAGTTTCTTCTCTGTTTTGAATGATATCTCCCAGAGGGGCTGAACTGACCACTGTGATAGGATGGCCCTGAAAATAATGTTTGAGCTTCCGGCTTGCCATAAACACTCCATACACCAGCTTCTGCCAATGTGGATACCTCTGCTTTGATTCAATGAGCACCTCACTGATATAACAAACCGTCCGTTGAACCGGATACTCCTTTCTAGCTTCCTTGTGCTCCACCACAATAACCACGCTAACAGCTCGGGCATTAGCAGCCACATATAGCAATAACGGCTCTTTATCGATCGGGGCTGCAAGCACAGGCGGTTCAGCTAACTGCCTCTTCAGATCCTCAAACGCTTTATTAGCTGCCTCGCTCTAGACAAAATCATCTATTTTCTTTAGCATCTGATATAAAGGGGTAGCCTTCTCCCTAAGACGACTGATAAACCGGCTCAAAGCCGCAATCCGGCCGACCAAACGTTGAACGTCATTGATACACGCCGGTTTAGCCAAAGATGTAATTGCTGAGCTTTTTTCCGGAATAGGCTCAATGCCTCTGTTTGACACCAGAAAACCCAAGAGTTTGCCTGCCGGGACACCAAAGACACACTTTTCCAAATTGAGCATCATCTTGTAAACCCGGAGGTTGTCAAAGGTTTCTCTCAAATCATCTATCAATGTTTCCTCCTTCCTGGATTTTATCACAATATCATCCACATATGCATGAACATTATGCCCAATTTGCTTATGAAGACAATTATGAACACAACGTTGATAAGTTGCCTGGGCACTCTTAAGCCTAAAGGGCATGGAGACATAACAGAAGGCTCCAAAGGGAGTTATGAAAGCTGTCTTCTCCTGGTCCTTAACTGCCATTTTGATCTGATGATAACCAGAATAAGCATCCAGAAAACACAAACGGTCACAACCCGCCGTAGCATCAATGATCTGATCAATACGTGGGAGGGCAAAGGGGTCTGCAGGGCAAGCCTTGTTCAAGTCTGTGTAATCTACACACATACGCCAAGTGTCGTTTTCTTAAGAACCAGCACCGGATTAGCCAACCACTCCGGGTGAAAGACCTCCATGATAAACCCTACGGCCAACAACCGAGCTACCTCTTCACCAATAGCCTTGCGCCTTTCTTCATTAAAATGGCGGAGAAACTGCCGGATCGGTTTAAACTTAGGATCAATGTTAAGTGTGTGTTCAGCGAGTTCCCTCGGTACACCTGGCATGTCAGAAGGTTTCCATGCAAAGATGTCCTGGTTCTCATGGATGAACTCAATGAGCGCGCTTTCCTATTTGGGATCCAGGTTAGCGCTGATGCTGAACTGCTTGGATGAATCGCCAGGAATAAAATCAACCATCTTAGTATCCGTGGCTGATTTAAATTTCAACGCCGGATCGTGTTCCGTAGTTGGATTTTTCAAAGAGGTCATATCTGCCAGATCAACTTGGTCTTTATAAAAATTCAGCTCCTCCGTGGCACAAACTGACTCAGCATAAGTCGCATCACCTTCCTCACATTCCAAAGCGATTTTCTTGCTCCCGTGTACTGTGATGGTCCCCTTATGACCTGGCGTTTTAAGCTGTAGATAAACATAACACGGCCTTGCCATGAACTTAGCATAAGCCGGTCGCCCAAACAAAGCGTGATACGTACTTTTGATTTTCACCACCTCAAAAGTCAATGTTTCTGATATTGAATCATGGTCATCTCCAAAAGCCACCTCTAAGGCTATCTTGCCCACTGGATATGCAGACTTGCCAGGCACCACACCATGGAAAACGGTGTTTGACAGTTTAATATTCTTATCTGTCAACCCCATACGACGGAAGGTATCATAATATAGAATGTTGATACTACTTCCCCCATCCATGAGTACCTTAGTGAACTTATATCCCCCAACTTGAGGGGCCACCACTAAAGCCAGATGACCCGGATTGTCAACCCGGGGGGGGTGATCCTCTCTACTCCACAAAATGGGTTGCTCAGACCAGCGCAAATACTGAGGCACTGCCGGTTCAACATAGTTTACTACCCTCTTGTGAAGCTTCTGATCACGCTTACACAAGCTAGTGGTGAAAACATGGTACTGCCACTATTTAACTGCTTAGGATTGCTCTGATAACCCGACTGCTGCTAGTTTCCCTGATGGTTGTAACCTCCCTGGTTGCCATGGTTCCCTTGATTACTGTGTCCTGTTTGATTGCCCTGAAATCCTAAACCGGAGCTGCCACCTCCGTAACCCGGCCCATGGAAACCACCTCGTGAATCGCTGGGCGGGCCATTATCATACTGAAACATATTGGAGTTCTTGAAATCCCGCATGATATAACAATCCTTCCAGAGATGCGATGCTGGCTTCTCCTTTGATCCATGCTTTGGACAGGGTTAATTTAACAGGCGCTCCAAATTGGGGCCTGAACCTTCGCCCGTCTGGGGCTGCTTGCCTTTATGGCGCTGACCATTCTCCTAAGCATTGGTGTTAGCCACAAAGTCCAAACTGTTGTCGGCCTTGCGCTTACCATTGTTCCCATGGCCTGCCGGATTATGCTGCTGACCCTTGGTGTTGCAGTTCTTTTTCCCTTTCCCCGGTTTGTCCTCCTCTAAGTCGGGGTCTTTGGTATTATCTGAATCGGCATATTTAACCTGTCGGAGTAATGGGCCACGAGTAGGCCAACCCGAGGCCCAGAACCTTTCAAGACATCAGGGCAGGCTGCGCCCCTCAAGACCCTAGGACAAAGAACCGCCTTCGAGAAGTCGACGGCAAGATGGCCGACTGACCACTCACGGCCGAGTCCCAGGGACGACTTCAGGGAAAGCCGACTCCCGACTGGCGACTTCCAGAGAAGCCGGCTTTGGGGAGTCGGCCTGCGACTCCAACAAACCCCACAACCTCATCAAGTGGGACAGGGCAGGGGAGTGGCAACAATGAAGCCCACTACTGCCCCTTACCCAGGGCAGGCATGGACACAGCACGCCATACCCCGGAAGATCTCCGTGCGGCGTGGCACTGTTGCCATGCCGGCCCTAACATCAGCACCGCAGGACCGAATCCTGCACCCACGACGGCTTGTTTGTACGGCCCAGAGGCAGCGGGTCCCACCAGTCAGTGAGACCCCGGGAGACGGCAAGAGGACCACCAGTCGGACCCGTCGGGAGTCGGCCCTGGGGAGTCGGCCGAGCCCTCCCCCGGGGCCCACGCGCCATTAATCAAGATGTGATGGAGAGTGGCAATAGTGATCGCCCGCCAGGCGGCGGGGCTGTTGCCACGACCCCATGATCAAGCCCGCGTCATCAGAAGCACGGCTACAGTAATCAGCAGTCGGCAAGGCCCGCCCGCGGCGGACGCGGCCTGTCGGCTCCGTACCAGGCTTGTCGGTGGGCCCCAGCGGTCGGCAGGGAGGACGGAGGCCAGAGGCGCTGATGGCTGGGCCCGCGTCCAGCCAAATTACCATTGTACCCCTGGGGGTAGGCCTATATAAACCCCCCAGGGCACCCATGCAAAGGGTTGGAACCCATTAGCTCTAGACAAGATCATATAGGAGAGAGAGAGCTAGCCTTGCCTCTCCTACCTCCAGGAAACAGCTCAAGGAGCAACCGTGTAAACACTTTGCCATAGTGATCATGCGGAGACCCCGCAGAGCAGCAGTAGGGGTATTATCTCCCTGGAGAGCCCTGAAGCTGGGTAAGATTCGCCGGCGTGCATGTCTTCGCCTCATCCCGTTTCCAGGCACCGGCGATGTTCTACTCGCCCCCACCATGATAAGCCATCCTTTGGCATATGTCGCACCTAACCCCCGACATTTGGCGCCCACCGTGGGGCATGGTGCACCGCCGTCCGGAGACCTATTCTAGACGGGAACCCTTTTTCTCCCTGGCGAGCACAGCCAGCCAGGCACGCCAGACGGAGTTTGCACCGACGCGCTACACGGCGTTGAGATCACCTACGCGGCCAGCTGCCTGGCCGAACTTGTCGGCGAGGTTCGCCTCTCCGACGAACCCACATCCAACGCAGGCACAGGCGGCTCCGAGAGCCTCCTCGCGGGCCTCCTCGATCAACTCCATGTTTCCGGCGAGCCTGCCATAGACTTAGAGTTTGTAGGCTCCACTGACCCGATGCTGGTCGACTCTGACACTGCGTCGCTCGACGCGTTCCCCACCAATGTGGTGGTCTACAACGAACCTCTCCCTCGCGCGGAGAGCGACGGAAGCACCGTCACCGAGGAGCGCACGACTCACTCGGCACGACACTACAAGACCTAACCGCGCCCATTCCGGAAGATGCTGACGCAGAGACATTGGAGGCGCGCCGCCTTCAGCTCGTTGAAGGCGCGAAGAAGCTGGTCAGCATGAGACGCTTGTCAGAAGCCTACCAGCGGGAGATGGATCGCACCGTCGGCGGCTCACCGGCACCGGCGGGGCCCAACCGGCTTGGCGCGGTCCAGCAGCGCGGCGTAGCCATCGCCAACCTGTTTGGGGCAAGCCGCCATGTGTACGCTACACCAGCGGAGAACATCCGAGCCGCCCAGGCAGCGGCGGACGAGCTGGACAATTTCGAGGGCGAAGAACGCCGCCTCATGATGGAGCGAGTCCAGCGGCTCCTCGACGCGGCTGCCGCGCAGAACGAGGCCGGCTGCCGCATGGAGACGCCGTAGCGGCAAAACAACGACCTTCACCGAGATCAAGGCGCGACGTCTCGGACGTCGACTGGTGGCGCCCGAGGAAGAAGAGACAAGGATCCGGCTATCAGCCACAGTCGGACTCACATTACCATAGAGCGTGACCGAGACGGCCGCTCGAGAGCAGTGGAACGACGGGACGACTGTCCGCCCCCCCCCCCCTCCTCGCAAGGAGAGGCGAGTCTCCCCGCCGCCTGTTGACCATCTGACTCTCGGCGACCGCCTTGGCCGCCGAGAGGGAGTTGGAGAGAATGACGCCCGCCACTGGATCGACCGACTGCACCGATCCCTAGTGCTAGAAGAAGAACACGAGCTGGGTCTGCCTTGTTTCAGGCCCCGCATTCGAGACGAGCCCTTTCCCAGAGGGTTCACGCTCCCAAGAGACACACCCAAGTATACCGGCTCCGTGAAGCCGGAAGACTGGCTAGTCGACTACTCCACGGCTGTCAGCATAGCAAACGGCAACAAGTGTGTCACCGTAAAGTATGTTCCGCTCACGCTCCAGGGCATGGCCCGGACATGGCTGAACAGCCTGAAGCCCCGCAGCATCAACATCTAGGTCGACTTCACCGAAGCGTTCTTCCGCAACTTCACCAGCACGTACAAGCGTCCTCCCAAGCCTCGTCGGCTCTCCTTGTGCGTGCAAGGCCCCGACGAGTCGACTCGCGATTACCTCACGCGTTGGGCCGAGCTTCGGAACTCCTGCGAGGGCGTGCACGAGGTGCAGGCCATCGAGTACTTCACAGCCGGGTGCAGAGAAGGCACCCTCCTCAAGCACAAGCTCCTCTGCGACGAGCCAGAAACCCTCGATGAGCTGCTGATCATAGCGGACAAGTACGCCACGGCCGACTCCTCCATGAAGGCGGAGATTCAAATCAGCACAACTGGAAAAGTGGCCCCTCAAGCTCCAAGAACTCCGGTGGGAGACGCCAACCGGCGACAACAGCAGGGCGACCACAAGCGCAAGGCCCCGCAGCCGTCTTCCAGCAGCCGGCAGGTCGCGACCGTCGAAGCCCAGCAGCCGCACGGGCAGCCTCCGCCTAAGCGACAGAAAGGTGGCAAGCCTAACTGGTTGCCGGCCTTCTCCTACGAGCAGACTCTGGATGGACCTTGCAAGTTCCATAGCGGAGCGAAGCCGTCAAATCACACCACCCGGAAGTGCCACTGGCTCACCAGGATCGCTAAGGGAGACGGCCTCCTGCCTTCCCCGCGTGCTGGGTAGCCGCCTCCGCCCCAGCAGCCGGCTGTCAGGCCAGTCGGTGCAGTACAAGATGAATACCCTGAAGAACACGGAGCCTACATGGTGTTTACCAGTATGGCTGATGATCGACGCAGCAGGCGGCTGCAGCGACAAGAGGTGAATGCGGTAGCATCAGAAACGCCAGCGTTCATGCACTGGTCCGAGAAGCCCATCAGCTGGAGCAGGGCTGACCACCCAGAGGTGATCCCGAGTCCGGGCTCCTATGCCTTGGTCCTGGACACCACCTTTGCTACGGAAAGACAAGTCGCGCGTTTCTCGCGAGTTCTGATAGACGGAGGCAGCAGCATCAATATCCTGTACAAGGACACCATGGAGAAGTTAGGAATCAAGCAAAGACAGCTTCAGAATAGCCGGACTGTGTTCCACGGCATTGTTCCTGGGCTTCCCTGCTCACCAATCGGCAAGATCCTGATGGACGTCCTCTTTGGAGACAAAGATCACTTCCGCCGAGAGTCTATTTAGTTTGAGGTGGTGGACCTCGAGAGCCCATACCATGCGCTACTCGGCCGACCCGCCTTGGCCAAGTTCATGGCGGTCCCCCACTACGCCTACCTCAAGATGAAGATGCCCAGTTCCAGGGGAATCCTGACTATGGCCGGTGACTACCGGAAGTCGTCTGCATGCGCGGCTGAGAGCAGTCGGCTAGCCGAGTCCCTGGTAATCGCGGCCGAGAAGTGGCTCCTTGAGCGAGTTGTGGCGATGGCCGGCAAGCAGCCAGAGGTATCGCCCAACCCGAAGGAGTCGGAGGCTGAAGGTTCGTTCAAACCGGCCAAAGAGACAAAGAAGATACCCTTGGATCCGGAGCACCCAGAGAGGTACGCTGTCGTAGGAGCAAACCTCGACAGCAAATAGGAAGGCGAGCTCGTCGATTTCCTCCGTGAGAATCGGGACATCTTCGCATGGTCCCCCAAAGACATGCCAGGTGTACCGACGGAATTCCCCGAGCACAAGTTACATGTCCGATCTGATGCAAAGCCGGTCAGGCAGCCCCTGCGCCGCCTATCAGAAGAGAAGAGAAGAGTTGTCGGAGAAGAGATAGCCCAACTCTTAGCAGCCGGCTTCATTATGGAAGTGTTCTTTCCAGAATGGCTAGCAAATCCGGTCCTGGTACTGAAGAAGAACAAGCAGTGGAGAATGTGTATTGACTACATGAGCCTCAACAAGGCCTGCCCCAAGGACCCATTTGCTCTACCAAGAATCGATCAGGTGATAGACTCCACGGCCGGATGCGAGCTGTTGAGTTTTTTGGATGCATAATCAGGATATCACCAGATCAAGCTGAACCCGGCTGACAGACTGAAGACCGCCTTCATCACGCCGTTTGGAGCATTCTGCTACCTCACCATGACGTTCGGCTTAAGGAATGCCGGCGCCACCTTTCAGCGTTGCATGCAGAAGTGCCTCCTCAAGCAGCTCAGCAGGAACGCCGCCGTCTACATGGACGACGTGGTGGTGAAGATGGGAAAGCGTGGAAACTACTGGAAGACCTCAAGGAGACCTTTGAGAACCTGCGCGGATTCCAGATCAAGCTCAATCCCGAGAAGTGTGTCTTCGGAATACCAGCCGGCCAGCTCCTTGGTTTCCTGGTCTCTGAACGCGGCATAGAATGCAACCCAGTAAAGATCAAGGCCATTGAGAGAATGGAGGTACCCAGCCGACTGTTGGATGTGCAAAAGTTCACCGGCTGCTTGGCGTCCATCAGCCGATTCATCAGTCGGCTGGGCAAGAAAGCTCTCCCCTTATACTAACTCATGAAGAAGACCACTTTTTTCGAGTGGAACCATAAGGCAGACGAAGCTTTTCTCCAGTTGAAGAAGATGCTGACTACTCCACCCGTCCTGGTGGCTCCGACTCCCAAGGAACCTATGCTCCTGTACATCGCCGCCACCAGCCGGGTAGTCAGCACGGTCATTGTAGTGGAACGCAAGGAGGAAGGCAAGGCACTACCTATCCAGAGACCGGTATATTACCTGAGCGAAGTACTATCGACCTCCAAGCAGAACTACCCCCATTACCAGAAGATGTGCTATGGCGTACACTTTACTGCCAAGAAATTGAAGCCTTACTTTCAAGAGCATCCAATCACGGTGGTCTGCACGGCCCCGCTTGACGAGATCATTGGTAGCCGAGTTGCTTCTGGCCGAGTGGCCAAGTGGGCCATAGAGCTGGCTCCCTACACCATCTACTACCAGCCCCGCACCGCTATCAAGTCACAAGCACTGGCCGACTTCCTCGTCGACCGGGCCGAGACCCAGTACCTACCTCCAGCGCCTGACTCCACCCATTGGCGGATGCATTTCGACGGCTCCAAGATGCGCACCGGCTTGGGAGTCGGCGTCGTCCTCACCTCTCCTAAAGGCGACAAGCTCAAATACGCACTGCAAATCCATTTTTCCGCCTCCAACAACGTCGCCGAGTACGAGGCGCTCATTCACGGGCTCCGGCTTGCCAAAGAACTTGGCATCCGCCGGATCTTGTGTTACGGCGACTCGGACTTAGTGGTCCAGTAGTCATCTGGTGACTGGGACGCGAAAGATGCAAACATGGCGAGTTACCGTTTCCTCGTGCAGCAACTCAGCGGGTATTTCAAAGGGTGCGAGTTCCTCCATGTGCCAAGAAATGACAACGACCAAGCAGATGCCTTGGCACGAATCGGCTCCACCCCCCACGCAATACCATCCGGCGTTGCCCTTCAACGCCTCCTCAAGCCGTTTGTCAAGCCTTCACCAGAATCAGACTCCATTTTTGTGCCGGCTCCTCCCGAAGATGTCGGATCCGACTCCAGAGCTCCGGCAGACGGTACGGGGATTTTGGAAGATGGCTCCAAAGCCGCCACAGTCGAACCCGACCCAGGGACTGCAGCGGCGGACTCGAAGACTCCAGAACTCAACCCAAGGGCCGTGCCAGTCAGCCTGGGGACTTCATTAACCCAGCAAGCGATTGTTGACTCCAACCCGCCGCCTCCCAGCCCAACCGCCCTCGTCCAAGTACGGCTCCTTGCCGAACCGCCAATCCTCCAGGAGCTTGCTGTCCGAGAGGTAGTTCACCATGAAGGCCACCTCCTCGTGAGGCATGTCCTTGGTGCACATCCGACTCGGGTCGCGGTGCCCGCCCATTTGGCATATCATATGGGGGCGGCCTTGGAGCGGGAGAACTCAGAGCGCCACAAAGGCGGCCAGCAGGTCTGGACTAGTCAAGCCCTCCAACTGCGTCAGCACTCGGAGTCGCGCGATGGCGCCGGCTCCCGCAGGCGTCAGCGACTTGGCCCGGTACGACCAGTTGGGCAGTCTCCCAGCTGGCGGGCCGGCTTTGAAAGCCGGCAGGTTGACCCAGTCGCCCCTTGCGGAGACGCTCCTGAATTAGAAGTACGATCTGTGCCACATCTTCACCGACTTTATCAACGAGATGGAGGGGAAGGGGTTGTCGGCCCCGACCTTCGCACGGCGATGAAAGCGCCGCATTGAGCTGGCACGCCTGCAGCCTGGTTGCCGAGCTTGGAGAAGAAGAACTCCCCCAGAGCTTGAGGGTGGGGAGGACTCTGAGGAAGCCTTCGCACAAGGCCACGAAGGCGGACAGCAGCACCACCGTGTTGGGCGTGAGGTGGTGCGGCTGGAGGCCGTAAAACTCCAGGAAGGAGCGGAAGAAGCTGCTCGCCGGTAGCCCCAACCCGCGCAGGCAGTGCGAGCGGAAGATGACCCACTCGCCCTCCTGTGGCGCGGGGGAAATCTCCCCCTTCGGCGCAAGACGCACCCGCACGTGATCCTCGCCGGGGAGCCGACGAGTCCTGCGGAGGAACTCGATGTGGTCGTCGTGAACTTCGGAGCCGTCCCAGGTGCCGGAGCGCACCGAGGGAGGCGCGGCGGCTGAGGAAGAACTCATCATGAGCTGATCGCCGCGGCGTTTGTCGGAGCTTGGGTGCACGGCGGCGCGAAGAAGAAGAAGAAGAAGGAGGAGGAGAGCGAGGAGCAGTGAGAAGGAGGAGAGCGATGAGCAATGAGAAGGAGGAGAGCGAGGAGCGGTGGGAAGGAGGGGCGCGCATGCCCCCCTCTTTCCCCTACTTATAGCCTCGTGGGCTGCGAAGCCGAGGGGGCGGTCGTGGGATTTACTGCGCCCACGACCCCATGACCCCCACGTTCCACGACAAAGTTACTGCGCGCAGTAACTCCACAGGAATCCCAACCGTCCGCCGGGGCGGCGGCGGATCCGCTCAGGCGCCGACGCACGGTAGTGGCGGGCCCCGCCTATGGGCCTGTTCCATCGCACGCGTAGGCTGGCAGAATGGCCCAGCCACGTGTCATCGCATGACAGGCCTAGAATGGGCGGCGGCCCGGAGGCTTAGCAAGCACGCTACTTGGATCCCGCCGCGACGTTCGAAATATTGTGCGAGTCAGAGCTGGGCGAGTCCGACTCCTTCTAGCCGGCCCGGCGGAAGTCAACCAAGAGCCATGTGTTGAACACCTGGAGAGAGAAACTGTTGAGGCTTCTCGGCCGATCGTCCGCGGCGCCTCACCAGCTTCGGGGACTATTGTCGAAGTAATGGGCCACGGGTAGGCCAACCCGAGGCCCAAAACCTTTCAAGACATCAGGGCAGGCTGCGCCCCTCAAGACCCCAGGACAAAGAACCGCCTTCGAGAAGTCGACGGCAAGATGGCCGACTGACCACTCACGGCCGAGTCCCAGGGATGACTTTAGGGAAAGTCGACTCCTGACTGGCGACTTCCAGAGAAGCCGGCTTTGGGGAGTCGGCCTGCAACTCCAACAAACCCCACGACCTCGTCAAGTGGGACGGGGCAGGGGAGTGGCAACAATGAAGCCCACTCCCACCCCTTACCAAGGGCAGGCATGGCCACAACACGTCGTACCCCGGAAGATCTCTGTGCGGCATGGCACTGTTGCCATTCCGGCACTGACATCAGCACCGCAGGACCGAATCCTGCACCCACGACGGCTTGTTCGTACGGCCCAGAGGTAGTGGGTCCCACCAGTCAGTGAGACCCCAGGAGACGGCAAGAGGACCACTAGTCGGACCCGTCGGGAGTCGGCCCCGAGGAGTCGGCCGAGCCCTCCCCCGGGGCCCATGCGCCATTAATCAAGATGTGATGGAGAGTGGCGATAGTGATCGCCCGCCTAGCGGCGGGGCTGTTGCCACGACCCCATGATCAAGCCCGCGTCATCAGAAGCACGACTACAGTAATCAGCAGCCGGCAAGGCCCACCCGCGGCGGACGCGGCCTGTCGGCTCCGTACCAGGCCTGTTGGCGGGGCCCACCAGTCAGCGGGCCCCAGCCGTCGGCAGGGAAGACGGAGGCTAGAGGCGCTAACGGCTGGGCCCGCGTCCAGCCAGATTACCATTGTACCCCTAGGGGGTAGGCCTATATAAACCCCCTAGGGCACCCATGCAAAGGGTTGGAACCCATTAGCTCTAGACCAGATCATATAGGAGGGAGAGAGATAGCCTTGCCCTCTCCTACCTCTAGGAAACAGCTCAAGGAGCAACCGTGTAAACACTTTGCCATAGTGATCATCCGGAGACCCCGCAGAGCAGCAGTAGGGGCATTATCTCCCCGGAGAGCCCTGAAGCTGGGTAAAATTCGCCGGCGTGCATGTCTTCGCCTCATCCCGTTTCCAGGCACCGGCGACATTCTACTCGCCCCCACCATGATAAGCCATCCTTTGGCATATGTCGCACCTAACCCCCGACATAACCAAAGCGGCCATAAGCGTTGACATATCATGGCAGTGATGTTTGAGCCTTCCTAACTTCTGTTTGAGTGGCAGAAAACGGCATTTTCCCTCCAACGTTAGCATTGCGGTATCTGCATTGATACGATCTGATGAATGCAAAATAGCTGAGACCCGCTTTACCCAATGGGTTGTGGACTCCCCATCCTCTTGGACACAAGCGGCCAGATCCACGATTGACATGGGTTGCTTACAAGTATCTTTGAAGTTATGGATAAACCGGTGCTTCAATTTGGCCCATGATCCGACAGAGTTAGTTGGTAAGCTCTTCAACCAAGTACGAGTTGTTCCTTCCAACATCATGGTGAAGTATTTAGCACATACTACTTCATCCACATCTAACATCTCCATTGCCATCTCATAGCTTTCAACCCATGCCTTTGGTTGCAGATCGGTGGTATAATTGGGTACCTTACGAGGTCCTTTGAAATCCTTGGGCAGTCTCACATTACGCAAAGCGGGGGTAAGACACGGCACCCCTAAGGAACTGAATACCGCACCTGGCTCTACTAAAGCGGTAAGGTGAACCGGAGTAGGTTGACGGGCTCCATGCAGAGCTGCTAACTCGGCCTCTCGATGTGCGCGACCATGATCCACCACATCCTGCGCATTGGCACCTCACCCAGCCAGGTTGTGCCCTCGCGGCGAGTTACGGCGACGTGCACTGCTAGACACGGCCGGTTCGTCCTCAATGTGCCTGTTGTAGCTCCGGCTTTGATGGGGGGTGGAATGAATCCTCTCATGACTTTGCGAATATGCCTGCTGCTGGTTTAGAGCTGTTTGAAGGAGATCCCTGGCCCGTCGTGCCTCAATCACAACTGGTGATTCGTCGTCGGTTGGGAGGGCTGCCAATCGTGAAGCGGCGGCCACAATGTTGTCCAATGGGTTGGAGTAATGCCCGGGAGGTGTTGGAACATACTGTGGCACAATGTTGTTCTGACCAGGGCTCGGTACCCAGACTCCCTGCTGCTGGTGTTGGCCGCAGAGGTTGGTGGCGGGGCACCTTCCATGGGAGCGTAGTGTGGCGGTGCGGGGCGCTGGTTGGTGGAGAGAAGCCCCGGCGCACCCCTACCTGGCACGCCAAATGTTGGATGTGGGTCTCCGGCTAATCCTTAAGGTTCGAACACTGGGGTGTGCGCGAAGTCTTTCCCTCCTACCGATCTACGCTCTAGCTCGCTAAGATCTTGCGGACGAACTCGACGAACTCACAACACAGAAAGACACGGGGTTTATACTGGTTCGGGCCACCGTTGTGGTGTAATACCCTACTCTAGTGTGGTGGTGGATTGCCTCTTGGGCTGATGATGAACAGTACAAGGGGAAGAACAGCCTCCTGAGGTTGAGGTGTTCTTGTGCTTTCGGACTTTTGTGTTTCTCTAGGTCTGGTGAGGTCTCCCCCTACTATGGTGGCTAGTCCTATTTATAGAGGCCCTGGTCCTCTTCCCAAATATTGAACGGGAAGGGAGCCAACAATGGCGAGCTAATTTGAAGGGGGACATCTAGTACAAGCTATCCTGACAAAAGCGGTCTTCGCCTGCACAAAGCTCTGGTGGTGACGCCATCCTGGGCTCCACGATGACCTCCGTCTTGCAGTCCATGGTCTTGGTCTTGTTGCATTGAAATGGTAACCTTTGCCTGAGGCCTCGGTACTCTGCGGTTGCGCTTGCCTCCCTTGCCCCAAAGAGGAAACAAGGACGTTGCGCGCGCTGGCGTCCGCCTGGTGTCGATCGTCATGGCTCACGTCACGAGAGCCTCGTGAGGTTTGCCCCGCCTTGATATCTTCGCTCCTCGCGAGCCTGCCTGACTAGGCCGCTCCAGAGGAGGTCTTGCGTCGTCCGCCTCGCGAGGGTCTTGGGTGCCTTGTTGGTGAAGGTGGGTCGTACGGCCTGCTGGCTCCGCCATGCCGTGGGCCGCAGGCAGGCAAGTCTGGGGACCCCCGTTCCCAGAACGCCGACAGCAACTCACATACCAAAGAGCCAGCGCGCACCCCGAGACGTATACACCGTGGAGCTAGTCACCCTCAAGTTCAACCCTTGGTCGGCCTGCCCGATCACTTTTGATCGCAGGGATCACCCGACTAGTATCCGGCATGGAGGATTGGCTGCCTTGGTGCTAGACCCAATAATTGACGGATACCATCTCACATGAGTCCTTATGGACGGCGGTAGTAGTCTTAATCTGATATATCAGGACACCATCCACAAAATGGGGATAGACCCGACAAGAATCAGCCAAAGCAATACTACCTTTAAAGGAGTAATACCAGGCCCAGAGGCCCGCTGCACGGGCTCTCTAGTACTAGAGGTTGTATTCGGTTCTCCCGACAACTACCAAAGCGAAGAATTAACCTTCGGCATTGCTCCATTCCGCAGCGGCCATCATGCCCTACTCGGGAGAACGACCTTCGCTCGTTTTAGTGCAGTACCGCACTATGCTTACCTTAAGCTTAAGATGCCCGGTCCATGTGGCATCATCATAGTTAGCGGAACCACAAAGCATTCCTCACGTAAGGAGAAATACATGGCGGCTCTAGCAGCCAATCACTGAATGGCCTCTCCAACCAGAAGAAATGATCGGTCGTCAAGACCGCAGACACGGTTAGACGAGTCTGGCACACCACTAGCTATAACAGCTCAGATAAACCTGAGATTGGGTCGATGGATACACCCCCATAGGTGGTGCTAGGGGCTTCCCGCATGTAAAAAGGGCTACAGTTCAGCTTGACCCTATTTAGATTGCATTTTAATGGTTCATTAAGAATAACCAATTTTTCGCACGAAGACTTTCACCTGCGTTTTTCTCTTTTACAGATGATCATCATGCTACACCCTTCCAAAATACGGCACAACGGAGACACAGGCGCAAACGTGCAGCAGGGCCCCGCTCAAAGGCTTCTTTTTAGATTAAGACCCTGTGTAAACCTTTTTTACTGTCTCTTGTTGCTTCACTCCCTTCGGATACTCAACACAACCAAAAGGGATGCTGGCGTTATTGACATTTCGTCACGTCAGACTAATGCAAGTACCTGGAAATTCAGGGCTCATAATTGAGGGCGATTACTCAGCCCATTATATGTTGTAAAGTACGAATACCTTAGGGAGTGTTCGGCGTCGCGAGTTTGGCCTTATATGCATCAGCTCCGAATCATGTCTTTGGTCAATAGTTGGGTTTGCCCGGCTCCCATGTTTTGCTACCTTACGTTCCGCTCTATCGGCTAAGGTGGCACCGGGCGAACTACTATGATTGTGCCCGGGTTCATCTGGATGAGCACCTCGGTAGAGAAAGCCGAAAACTGACTGTCATGATAAAGCGCGAGACTGGTCAACCAATCAATGACTCAGCAGAATCTTCGCGATTCCTCCGCATTAACGAAGGACCGGTTTCCCGGTCATGTATGTACATGCACCGTATTCGGATGAGCGCGGACGTACCAGGGGCTATATAGTAGCCCCACCGTCAAACTCCTATGGCTAAGTGAAAGTGTTAAAGCTATATAGTCCGATTGCCTTGTTCGCCGCGCTATCACCTCCTTAATGGACCAAGACGTTGGGTCAAGTGTGAATACGCGCTTTTCCGAACACCCCCGCATTATGTGCGTGGGGGCTAAAGCCAACGACTGCAAACTTTCAGGTTATATACATACATAAACGGTCGCACAGGAGGCATCATAATACTTTCAGGCAAAATTATAAACACAACCTTTATAATCCAAATAGCATTGTTTTTACAATTGGGATACATGTCACTCGAATATGATACTCTTCGAGCACTGAGCCTCTATTAAACGAGCGCCTTCTAGGACTTCTTCAAAATAGTGCTTAGCCGAGACCTGGCCTACGACCGGATCCCGGGTTGCAATAGCGGTGGCCTCCATCTCTGCCCAGTATGTCTTAACACGGGCAAGAGCCATTCGTGCACCCTCTATGCACGCCGACCTCTTTACAGCGTCGACATGCGGCACAACACCAAGGAATCGTTGCACTAAACCAAAATAACTATTCGGCCTTGGTCCCTTCAGCCAAAGATGATCCACGACAGACCTCATGGCAAGTCCGAACAACCTATGGAGCTCGGCCCACTTGGCCATTTGTTCATTTAACAGCAGCGGACGCGTTGGAGTGCCAAACAGCGACCAGAATAATCTTTCCACTTCATGATCTTTCTGATCTTTGAAAAACTCAGTCACATCAGCAGTACTCATTGCCAAGTCCAAGTACGCGTCTGCAGCAGTCCATAATTGATCCAGAGGGGCATACCTCGGATCTCCGAACTTCGTCCGTGACAAAAAGGGCTTCCCAGCTGTGATATCTCCGGCTTGACGGAGCTCCTCCTTCGCTGCTCTGATTTGAGAGCGGGTTTCCTTGGCTGCTTCCACGGCCTTCTTCGGGTCAGCCGCTCTCGCTTGGCTTTCCTTTTCAAGAAGCTCATATCGGCCGGCGGCACCTTTCATCTCAACAACCATCTTGGCTATTTTATCTTCGCTCTGGCGGTGAGCAGCCTGTTCGGCTCTTAAGTCTTCGGCTGCCTTTAGGGCGGCCACATCACTTCTCCTGGCTTGTTCCTTGGCTCGGGCAAGTTCTGTCCGAAGGGTCTCCACGGCGGCAGCTCCATCTGCAGTCACATCATATTATAGATACTAGCATCATGCTCCTCTTAATATTTTTTGACCACCCAAAAATACATACCCTGTGCCTCGTCAAGCCGCTTGTTCACAAGCGCAATGTCGGCATCTGCCGCATCAAGTTGCCACCTCAGTCCGGCAAACTCAGTAGTCCGGCCAGCCACCGGACCCTCAACCACCTGCACATGAAAGCAACGCGATCATTACCTGGGACTATGATCCTCTGTTTGCCGCCTCTGGACAGCAACCAGAGTCCCAGGGGATACTATCTGTATAGAGCACACCTAGCGTGTCCAATACCGTCAATTTTTTAATATTACTTTGCGTACCTCAAAACATCTTAGCAGGCTCGTAAAAGCCTCATGCAACCCACTTTTGGCGAATGAAATCCTCTCAACCACCGTACCCATTAAAGTATGATGCGCCTCTGAGATAGCCGCTTGCTCCAAAAGACCCATCAGTGCATCCGGTTGTGCACCGGACAATCACAGACTCTTTATGTTGCTCTCGTTAGGAGCTGAATACTCCGTACTTTGGTTGGACGAAGGGTTACCTTCTGGCCTTGGCAGATCAGGAGAAATCCTCTGTGATGACACCTCAGGGTCGTCCGCCCAGGAGGCGGGGAGACAGGGGGAGGCGTTTCGCTCTCCATCATCTCCGGAAGAAGATCCCCGAAGATGAACTCTGTCGAGAAGGGCAACGAGCCGGACTGCAAGATATATGTCCCGGTTATTGTCCTCGGAGATAAAGCATGATATATTTACCAAAAGTACTCTTGTTCACTTACAGCTCGGTGGAGGGATGGCCCCCTTGCGGGCACTGTGCGGTAGGGACGCCCTTTGGGGCAGGGCCCCCTAGCGAAGGTTTCTTCCCTCGTTTGGAAACCTTCGTTTCCAAGTCTTTAGAGGTGGTCCTTTTCCTTCCTTGGGGAGAGGGGATTCTAGATTCCTCTCCCCAATTATCCTCCTTCGCCGAGACACTAATTCCCCTGGTTTGGATGAGTAATGCGTGAAGCCTGCTTTCGGCTTCTTTATTCCTCCCTTTATCTTCCCTTGATGGCACTTGATAAGGTGCATGCTCAAGCATCCTGACTAGTACAAGATCCGGTGAGCCGTCGGGAAGGGGGGCCGAACACCTGATCATCTTCACCTTTCTTATCCTGTCCTGGCCAAGAGCGGTTTTTCAAAATGATGTTGTGACAAATAAAAAGACAGCATGTTTGGCCGCAGAATTACTTATGTGGGTATCTGGACGGTGGCAGTTGAGACCCGCATCCTCGGTGGTGTTCGGACACTTTATTCATGACCTGAAGAACAATCCATACATCTCTTCAAGCGTCACGCCGAAGAATTGCTGAATAGTTCGCGGTCCTTCCGGGTTGAACTCCCACATACGGAGAGATCGATGTTGGCATGGCAGGACCCGACGAACTAGCATAACTTGTATTACCTTGACAAGACTGACATCCCTCTTGAGGAGATCTCGGATGCGACTTTGCAATGTCAGCACATCATTAACTAGCCCCCAGTCCAGCCCCTTGTCAGCCGCGACAAAGTTGGCGTACCCCATGGTGTGGCTGTGGTTGATTTGGAGGAAGAAGAAGTGGCGCAGCAGTGCCACGGATGGCATCACCCCGACATACGCCTCGCTGTAGAAGGCAAAGATTGACAAGAGAAGAATGGAGTTGGGATGGAGCTGGAGAGCCTGTAACCCGTAGTGTTGGAGGACTGCGTAGAAGAAATCGGAGAAGAGGGGAACGAGGCTGGCAATGATGCTGCTCATGAAGAAGGGGTAGAAGGAGCTCTTCGAAGCTTCAGGCACGGTGGAGCCAGCCGGGAGCTCGGTCTTCCCCTTCTCGTTGTTCTCCCCCGCTGTCAGGAGGCGCATGGCGGCGAGGTTCTTTGCCGAGACATTAGGCGCCTCCAGAGGCGGCTCGTACCAGGCAGGCGGCGAATCAACCTTGGGCTTTCGGGGCGCCATTGTTCGGAAGCTCAGAAGGAGATCACAGCAGATCTGGAGATTTCAGAAGTGAGGAGCAAGAGAGGGGATCTGGAGCAAGGCAAAGGAAGGCAATGAAGGAAAGTGTTTCCTGCACCAGCCTTTTTGTCAGTCGGACAGTTGCCGAGGCAGCGTGGGAAAGCGGAGACGCCCACGTCCAATTAGTCGCCACACGCCAACTGTGGCCGCAGGCTGATGGGGCCCGCGGCGCTCCGCCCTTGCCCTTTGGCTTTGCCTCGAAGCCAAGCCCGAGCGCACCTTGGGTCCGGGGGCTACTGTCGGTGTTCTGGGAACGGGGGTCCCTAGAATTGCCTACCTGTGGCCCGCAGCGTGGCTCCACCGGCGGCCCTGTACGGCCCATCTTCACCAGCAAATATTCAAGACCCTCGTGAGGGGCCAAGCCTCGCGAGGTAGACGATGCAAGACCTCCTCAGGGGCGGCCTCACCAGGCTGGCTCGCAAGGGGCAGAGAGATCAAGGCAAGGGTCGCCTCATGAGGTTTCTGTGACGCAAGCCATGACGACTGGAGCCAGGCGGGCACCAGCACGCACAATGTCCTCATTTCCTCTTCGGTGCTAAAGGGGCGAGCGCAGACAAGGAGTCCCGAGGCATCATGCAAAGGTTTCCATATCGGTGCAACAAGACCAAAACCAGCAGGACGGCAGGACGGAGGTCACCATGGAGCCCAAGACGGCGTCACCACCAAAGCCTTTGGCAGGCGAAGACTACTTTTGTCAGGATAGCTTATACTAGTTGTCTCCCTTCGAATTTGGCGTTGTGGGATCCCTTCCCGCTCAATATTTGGGAAGAGGACCAAGGCCTCTATAAAAGGACTTGCCACCACCATAGGGAGGCATCTGATTCAGACCTAGATCGAATCCATATCACCCCAACCACTCAAGTTCAGCAAGCACAAGAACACCTCTCCTCGCGGGGCTGTTCTTCCCTTGTAACTGTTCATCCTCAGCCCAAGAGGCAATCCACCACACCACACTGGAGTAGGGTATTACACCACAACGGTGGCCTGAACTAGTATAAATCTTGTGTCTCTTGTTCTTTCGGTTCGTCGAGCTAGGCCGTGAGATCGTAGAGTGCGCGAGCTATAAAGGGGGAGAGATCTTTGTGCGCACCCAGTGTTCGAACCTCATGGGTTTTGTCGGAACCCGAAATCTGACAAAGGTGCTTGCTCTAACTTTGCAGTGTGATATCTGGTTGCATGTTGCACATGGTGTCTAGCTTGTATTGCCTCTAATTAGTGTAAACTGCATCTGCTTAGCTTACACATGATACGTGTGAATATGACACGCCTTCCTGTTTTTGGTGCATACTATATCTGTCCATCACACCATGTTCTTACATGAAACTACTCTTCTTGTGTATCTGCACCAGTCACTAATGATGGGACACCTTTTAGTTGGCAGTGTCATATTGGTTTGCATCTTAAATATGATTTCTAGCATGTAGTGCTTCTAGTTTGATGAACGCCACCTATGATGAGACAGTTTTAACTTGGCAGAGTGATATTGATTGCACCTTCCATATGGTGTCTAGCTTACAGTGCTTCTAATTTGTTGAAGTGCCTTCTACTTAGTTACCACATCATAGGTGTGAATATGTCAAGCCGTCTAGTTTTTCGTACATATTCCATCCTCGTATCATGACTTTGCCTTTCATCAGAGTAGTGTTCGTCAGTATCATGCATGAATGAGTTCTGAAGAGCGAATTTTATTCCTTTTTCTTGTCGGTTTGACCTCACAATGCAAAATCAATAAAGTGGAAGGAAATTGGTAAGGCATTGTATGATGGTGGTCCTTCCGAGCAACTGAAATGAAGGGTGTCTACAGATTCTACTCCGCCATCCTCCCAACAAGATTCGCAAGACAACGCAAGGCTAGACAGTCAACGTAGCTGTGTAGATGATGAGCACATCTCCCCAACTCCACCATCACAGGTGTTTGCTCTAACTTGGCACTATTATATGTGGTTGCATGCTGCATATGATGTCTAGCTGGTATTGCTTCTAACTTGGTTGAATTGCATCTGCTTACTTTACACATAATGCTTGTGTAACATCCCAATTTTCAATTTGGATGTTAATCATTAGGTCATCATATCCATCCATGTTTTGAGCATTTCTGAAGTTGTTCTATTTGGACATTTTGATTCAAGAGACCTTAAGCAACTCAAGGACCAATTGAGAGAGTTGGAGGTTTTCCCAAAAATCCATTTTTGAATTTTCAAAATTGGGAATTTGGATCAAGGTGATTTTTATTTGAAATTATTTTTCCAATTATTTCAAAATAAATAAAATAAAGAGAGAAGATAATATGACTTCTTCAAAACAGCGAGGAAATAATGGAAATTTAATTTTGAATAAAAAAATATTTTATTTGAGATTTTATTTGGTTTAATTAGGGAAAATTTGCATTTTTAAAAATTATATTTTAGCCCAGAAAAATGTTCACGTTGTCTTAAATGTTAGGAGAGGACCGTGAAAATTACTTTTGGAATTTTAGGATTTTTATTTTATTTTGGATTATTTATTTAGCGAACCGGTATAAACAGCTAAGCCGCCTGTTTTCTTATTTTAGTTCGGTTTTATTTTATTAGATCGGTTTATTTATTTAGGTTAAGTTATTTAGTGAGCGTTCACCAATTTGGTTTTGTTAATGAACGAATTCGTTTGTTAGTCTCTATTAGCGGACATTCATCCAATAGATTTTTCCTATTTCAGTTTATTTTTGGCCAGGGACCTATCCGCAGATATTTTTCTTACAGATTAGTCCCTGATCTTTAAACCCTCATTACTTTTTACTCCTTTATCCAAATCCAGTGAAACTAACGCCAAAATCTTCGTCTTATTCCTCTCTGTCCAGATAAACAACTTGAACATGATTTTGAAATTTTAAAATTTGATCTCAAGGATATTTGAGTTCGAACTTCTTTTGATCGTAGTTTGAGTTTCGTATCTCCGATTCGATTGATTCTTTTTGCAAATCGAAGCTCTTCACTTGAACTTTATATTTAGATCTTTTCTTTTGTTTTATCTTTGCATCTTATGATTGAGTGCTTATGTATGCAATTGTTTGTTCACGATAGAGTTTCCGGAGTGCGAGGCTTGCTACTACGAATCTCTAGGGTTTTCCGATCGTCAGCAAGGCAAGTAACACTTTGATCATACCCCTTTATTACCCGGGTTTTATGCATTAGTCTCAACCCTCAAACATTGCATGAGTAGGTTTTGTTAACATGTGGGTACTGGGAAGTAGTTGATGAGGTGGCAATTTATTGTCTCATATCAACCCCGGGTATTAAACGTTATGCTTATACTACTTTGCTATGCTCGTAGACATGGATTGGTATGTGAGATTCATGAAAGATGTGAGAGTTAATGTTTAACTAAGGGAAACTTAAGGTGGTTACTTTAATACACATCTGGGTGGACTGGTTGCGGGCACCTGGAGCAATCCAGTGTTGTCCTAGCATATCCCGGAGTACCCGTGTGATCATCCTATGGAATGCCACCCAGGATCAAAGGGATCATAATATTATTCATGCTCAGCAACTTCCGTGAGCAACCACAAGCCATTATGGGCTCTAGCATAGTTGAGTATGTTGTGTGACCTCTTTCAGTGGTATACTCGCAGATGTAGGGGAAAGTAGGTGGTACTGTCTACCCAGAGTAAAGAGTTAATGCTTCAGAAAGACTATGTCTCGATCTTCCGATCAAGGATGTGGTCGAGTCTTGTGGGAAAAGTGCACAAACCTCTCTAGAGTGTACAAACTAATCATGATTAGCCGGGTCCCCGGTTATGGACATCTTGAGTATCTGGTATTTGAATTATTGGTTGATCTCATCACTTTACTTAATGAGTTTGTTGGGTTATTAATTACTATTTTGGGATTGAGTTGGAGGAACCTTCTCAATAATGACATATTGTTATATCCAGCCCCATTTAAATTGTTTAGATAGTATAGTTTTGTTATGCTTCACCCTCTTGCCATGTTTAACAACATTTAATATTGTTGGGTACATAAACGAGAGAGAACTAAATAATTGATGTGGTGTTCCGTCAATATGCAACTCGTTGCATATTGAGCTCCACTTAACTTGTAGTTTTGTTTGTGCCCTTTGACATGCCATGCTTCATTAAACCGGGCATGCATCATACTTGGTTGTGCATCATGCCATGTTATGCTTGGTTATTTACTATGTTGTTTGCTCCTTTCCGGTGTTGCTTCTTCGGGTTGGTTCCGATAACGTTGTGTTTGTGAGGAACCGTTCGACTACGTCCGTTTGTATTCTTCATGGACTCGTTCTTCTTCCTTGCGGGATTTCAGGCAAGATGACCATACCCTCGAAATCACTTCTATCTTTGCTTGCTAGTTGCTCGCTCTTTTGCTATGCCTATGCTGTGATACCTACCACGTGCTTATCATGCCTCCCATATTGTTGAACCAAGCCTCTAACCCACCTTGTCCTAGCAAACCGTTGTTTGGCTATGTTACCGATTTGCTCAGCCCCTCTTATAGCGTTGCTAGTTGCAGGTGAAGATTGAAGTTTGTTCCTTGTTGGAACATGGATGTTATTGTTGGGATATCACAATATCTCTTATTTAATTAATGCATCTATATACTTGGTAAAGGGTGGAAGGCTCGGCCTTATGCCTGGTGTTTTGTTCCACTCTTGCCGCCCTAGTTTCCGTCATATCGGTGTTATGTTCCCGGATTTTGCGTTCCTCACGCGGTTGGGTCATAATGGGAACCCCTTGACAGTTCGCCTTGAATAAAACTCCTCCAGCAAGGCCCAACATTGGTTTTACCATTCGCCACCTAGCCTTTTCTTTCCCTTGGGTTCTGCAGACTCAAGGGTCATCTTTATTAAACCCCCGGGCCAGTGCTCCTCTGAGGTTGGTCCAAACTGAGCGATGTCCGGAGCTACCAGGGGCAACTCTGGGCTGGCCCACCTGACGTCTGGCTCATCCGGTGTGCCCTGAGAACGAGATATGTGCAGCTCATATCGGGATTTGTTGGCACATCTTGGTGGCTTTGTTGGTCTTGTTTTACCATTGCCGAAATGTCTTGTAACCGGGATTCCGAGTCTGATCGGGTCTTCCCGCTAGAAGGAATATCCTTCGTTGACCGTGAGAGCTTGTGATGGGCTAAGTTGGGACACCCCTGCAGGGATTTGAACTTTCGAAAGCCGTGCCCGCGGTTATGGGCAGATGGGAATTTGTTAGCATCCGGTTGTAGAAAACCTAAAGTTGACCTTAATTAAAATACATCAACCGCGTGTGTTACCGTGATGGTCTCTTCTCGGCGGGGTCCGGGAAGTTAACACGGTGTTGGAGTTATGCTTGACGTAGGTTGTTCTAGGATCACTTCTTGATCATAGTTGTTTGACCGTGCTTTTGCCTTCTCTTCTCGCTCTCTTTTGCGAATAGGTTAGCCACCAAATATGCTAGTCGCTTGCTGCAGCTCCACCTCATACCTTTTACCCTTCCTATAAGCTTAAATAGTCTTGATCGCGAGGGTGCGAGATTGCTGAGTCCCCGTGACTCACAGATACTTCCAAAACCAGCTTGCAGGTGTCGTTGAACCGTGCAGATGACGCAACCAAGCTCAAGGAGGAGCTCAATGAAGATCTTGTCCTTTGTGTTGTTCCATTTCCAGTTGATCAGTAGTGGAGCCCAGTCGGGACGATCGGGGGTCTGTGTAGCTTTTGGGGTAGTCTTCTTTTATTTTGGTTCCGTAGTCAGACCTTGTTTGTATTTGGATGTTGTAATGCTTTATTCATGTAATTGTGTGAAGTGGCGATTGTAAGCCAACTATGTATCTCTTTCCCTTATGTATTACATGGGTTGTGTGAAGATTACCTCACTTGCGACATTGCTTTCAATGCGGTTATGCCTCTAAGTCGTGCTTCGACACGTGGGAGATATAGCCGCATCGAGGGCGTTACAAGTTGGTAATCAGAGCCATCCCCGACCTTAGGAGCCCCACTGATTGATCGAATTAGCGGACGAGTTGAGTCTAGAAAAATGTTTTGAGTCATTTAGGATTATATATATCGGAGAGTTAGGACTTCTTTTTACTCCTCAGTCCCTTCGTCACTCTGGTGAGGCATCTTGACGTAGAGTTTTGACTCTTCTCTTCTCAAATTTCACTGAAAAAAATTTAGGATCACGCGGGTATCTTAGAATCGTTCTGATGGTTTTGTGACGAGAACATTGGTCTTGGTGCCTCCTGACATTTAGGGGTTGTGGCAGTGTCCCGGGGAGTTGAGCTCCGAGGTGTTGTCGTCACAATTTTATCCTTGCAGTTCTGGAATACCTGAGTTCAGTTCACCGACATCGAAAATCTCTTTTATGCAGTTGTTGGTGAGATAACCTCGACGCCACCCAGTACTGGGGCGGGAGTTCGGGAGTATTGCCATAACTCGTATAACGGATGCTTTTCAAAGGTTGAGGTAGACGATTTCCGAAGGTTTCTTGGTTATGTGTTGAAGGATGGATACAGCTGGATGTAGGATTTTTTAGTTTTGGGTGAGATATCATGCTTCCCCTGTATCCCCAACACCTGGTTGCATAACTGGGAAAGTTTCGGGAGTTTATAAGTGGGAATTCAAGTAGCTCTTAGGATATCTTTCCGACAGATGTATGATATGAAATTGGGGTTCGACGTCTAGTGGTCCGCCTATCCACGGTCGGTTTTACAATGGTCTCGTTGTGTCTTAAAGACTCCTTGGCTATGCTGACTTGGGGACGCTTCGTATGTCATGTGCACTGCCTTGTACATGATGGTGCTGTACGATCGAGCCCGTGTAGGCCCCACCACGAAAACTTCGGACGAAATCTCTATCATATGTTTGTTCCGGCTTATTCTACAAGCCAATACTTTGTTTTATTTTGAGTTGTGGTATTCGAGTTGCTTCGAAGTCAAGTGTTGATTCCATACCTTCCCCAAATGGTGTTCTCATACTCCTATGGGAATACTAATCCTTCTCGATCATCGAGTTTGTCATTTCAATTTCTTGTCAACCGGTGTGCTTCTCTTCAAGTGGATCCGATCATTTCAACATCCGCAAGATCCAATCTCAGTTTTTCATCAACGTTGTTAGCTTCATCCGTCTCCAGGTTGCCTTTGTTTTTCCCGCCCTCCCACCCTTATTTCTTCAAGGACTCAGATTTCTTAATCAAGTATCTTTTATTCTTGTGAAGTCTCTCCATCCTTTTCCCGTCAATATTCTTATCCGGTGATTCTCATGAAGATTCTAACGGAACCTCAAGTTCATCATTATTCATTCTCTTTTCTTCTCCGGTGGACTGAACTCAAGCTTTCGTGTTGATCATATCCTTTTTTCTCGTTCCGCTGCACCTCATAATCTTTCACTTCTCACTATTCAATTGTTCCGGAGTGCTCAAGATATCCCGAAGATTCGTGTTTCCACTCTACATTCGTTCAAGATCTTTCGAGGTTGTTTTCTCATTCAAGCCATTTAATTCAACCGGTGCAACCTCTCTTTTAAATCATTTTCAACGGTGTTTCTTTTGAGTGGGCCCTAACTCACAGGTCTTTTTCCAGGATCTTACCTGACTCTTCTTATTTTTTCAGAGCTATCCTCAAATTATTTTCGAAGTTTCACGTAAGAATGAATTGTCATCAGTCAAATGCCTTTCTCCAAGATCTTATAATTCTTTTCATCGTTGGTTCAACCTTTCCAATTTTAATCCCGGAGATCTCAACAATTTGGTGGTGTTTCTCATCGTCATTCTCAGATATTGAAGACTGAAGAAGAGTTTCTCTTTAATCTTGCTCCATTCTCTTCAAGATTCATGGTGCTAGCTTGTTGCCATCCTCTCATAATTATTTTCGATTGTGAGAATCTTTTTCACCCATCAGGAGATATTCAAGGGTATTTTCAGTTCGATTATCCAGAGCCCATCATTTCAGAAGACTTGTTCATTCTCAGCTTTCAACTCTCGTTCCCCAAATCTTATCGGTGCATCTTTCAAAGTTCTCTAATCAGCTCGGGATCTATTCGTTCACTTGTATCTAAATTCTCTCAAGTATCTTCTTGCGTTCTCTTCCCGGTGGTTCTTTATCTTTTATTCGTTCATTTTCAAAAAAAATATGGTGGTTCGTTCAAGATCTCTCTTCCTTGGCTATCATATCAATTCTTTCGTTCTTTCAGAATATACCTGTGGTTCGTTGAAGACCTTCTCAAGTTTGAATTATATCTCTCTTAATCTTTTCAACGAGAATAAGTAGTATGCCAAACCCGTTGCTTGTCATCAATTTAATTGGTGAAGGATGAGCATAATGTAATTCTTATTCTTGTTTCATAAGTAAACTCAATTCCCTATTCCGGAGGCTCATCAAATTCCTGATTTCAATTATTCATCTTTTCTTTTTCCGGAGAACCAACCTCTTTCAATTATATCACCACGGAGATTCATCTAAATCATTACAAGGTTTCACCTTGTGTTTTCAACTTCCCTTTCCTTTTGTTTGATCATCCTTTTGTTATCGGAGTTCTTGAAGGTTCTACATGATGGTTCATCAAGGATTTATTTCCTTCTCGAAGTTTTCATCGAGATTCTTTTAAGGAGCTCAAGCATTCTTCATCTTGAAATCCGGAGGGCAATTCTTTCTACCATATTATTGGAGGTGGTATTATGTCATTCTTGATAATTTGGGTTCATGTTTCATGATTCACATGTTGTTAGGAATGAGGTATTTTAAATCCATCAATCTCTTCTTTGGATTTACCTTGGGTTATATTTCACCTAAAGTCTTCCCTAAGGTTTGTTGCTATTTATGGTGTTTATAAAGGACCCAAGTTCTTCTTTTATCCTTCCGGCGAGATAAGTTTCTCGCCTCCTCGCCCATATCAATCCAATTTTTTTCCCGTAAGTGGCTGGTTGACACCTTATAATTTGAGATGTATTCCATAAGACCATATCAAGTTTATTCTTTTCGTTGTTGGTGTTCCAACAACTCCGTTCGACCCTTCTCCTAAGGATGCCTTTTCAAGCTCAATTGTGACAGAAGTTGGCATTTTCCTCTCCATTCTTTTACTTCAATTATCTATCTTCTATTCCTTCATCCGGAGGCATTGTGATGTTGCTCTTTCCTCTCATCATCTCGAATGGTGAGGATCGTGTTCTTTTCATGCTTATCCATTTAACCGGAGTGTTGTGCCTTTTGCTAAAGTTCACTTTGCCTTATCAAGCTTTGCATCTCTTTTCAATCGGAGTGCTGTCCGAATTTGTTCTTCCTTATTACTCTTCCCTACCGGAGTTCTTTCAACCTTGTTCTTCCTTGTTCCTCTTTCTTAACGGAGGTTTCAACTTTGTTCACCTTCGTTGTATTCTTTTCTCGAATTTGTTCAACCTCGCAAGGTTCTTTGGTTTCACTCATTTGTCAAAGAAGCAATTTGGTTTACCTCTTCTCTTCCTCTTCCTTGTCCCTCCAGTGCCATCCCTAGGATCTCGGGTCGAGATCCTCTCGTTGTGGTGGAGTGTTGTAACACCCCAAGACCGGAGCTTCAGTTGCCTTCCAGGGTTTCCGAGTTTCGTTGTGTGATTTGTTTCGTCTGTTGAATTCATCTTTGCATCATGTGCATTGCATCATGTCATCATGCAACCCGTTTTAAAACTCAACTAAATAAATGGCATGGATCTTTGATCCATTTAAATCGAGGGAACTCACATGGTGATGTCTCTTTATAACATATATCCTCCCACTATTATTAGGGAGCTATAAGTAATATTCCATTAACTTTGGAATCACCATAACACACTTGCAATTTAATTCCATGCCTCTTATGCTTCAAGTTGCACCTCCAAACTTTGCCAACAATTCTTTTCCCATTTTTCGAGGCTCCTCCTAAATTCTCAATATTTTTGGACCTACCGAATGCCCACTTCTTATTCAAACTCTTTTGGATTTAAATTCAAACGAGTTCGAACCCAATCTTCACGCACACACTCACTTCTATTTTCTTGGCCCAAGCTCATTTTTGCGAGTCCGGAAAAATTATCCCAGTGCCCAAATTCCTTCTCCAACCTTTTCTTTCTCTTATTTATGCCTTTGCTATTTGCTATTTTGGCAAATAAAAGGAAATGAGTAAGAGAGTAGGAGAGAGAGAAGCCCAGCAGGCCCCTGGCCGTTTTCCTCTCCATTGGGCCGGCCTCCCAAGGCCCACTCCCCAGCTAACCCTAGCGCAGGGAGAGAGCCCATCTTCTCTCCCTCTCGATCCCATCTCTTCCTCTCGTCCTCGTCCTCCGCCGCCTCCCACCTCGTCTTCTCTCCCCGATCCCCTCGTCCTCTCCCTCGTCTCTTTTCCCTGCTCTCCGCCGCCACCCACTCACACCATCACGCACGCCTCCCTGATCCGGCGTCCTGCTTCCTCCTCCGCCGCGCCAAGTCCCTCCTCCTTCCCGAGGCCACCGCCGGCGCCCCAAGTTCCCCTCATCCTCGACCCCCATCTCTCCCTCGACCACGCCTGCCGCCGCCATCGCGAACGTCGCGGCCCCGCGCCCTCAAGCTCCGGCGACCGTCGCCGCTCCGTGCACCCTGGCCATCCTCCAGCACCCCTCGACTCCTTCCCCTCGACCTCGAGCTCCTCTGTCAGCATCGCGGATCTCCGCTTCCTCTTCCTCGCGTGGCATGGCTCCCTGCCGCGTGCCTTGATGCTCGCCCGCAAACCCCCTCCCCGCGTGCCCCTGCTCCCTTCGCCTCCTCGCTGCTGGCTCCGCCTGCGCTGGAGCACGCGAGCAGCAGCAGCCTGAGCCGCACCCTGCCTGCACCGCGCCATGGCCGACCAGAGACCAAGAGCCCTACTCCTCTTGGACCTTGTCAGGTCCACCCTGCTCCGGCCACAACACCGACAAGACCATTGCTACATCTGTACACCGCGTTGTTGCTCGTGGCATGACAAGACCGTCTTCGTGGATTTACGCCAAGTACCACTACCGCCAAGTACCTCTTCGCAAGACCAAGTACCTCTCTGAATGAACGTGAACGACTGCCGTCGCAAGAATGGGACCGGAAAGTCCGAAGACCCCAAGTACCACAACACTGATGACATGAACATCTACAGAATGTGTACGACTACACGGCGTTGCACCAAGTACCCCGATGGCCGGAGCCCTCGGATCCGTCAAGCTCGTATATGTACCGAGAACAACTACCGTCTCCGAAGAACCGTGTAACGGAACCGTCAAGTGCGACTATGACCCATGTACGACAACGCGGAATTCCTCAGACGCCAAGTTCAACGATGCATCAAGTTCCTCGTCGTGACCCCGAACATCTATGGAAACTCGTGCTACGATAAACATGTACCACTACCGTTGTCGAGATCGCGAGAACCTCTACCGTCGACCCTAGAGCATGTGAGAACGACTACTTCCACTACGAACGTCTACTTCCCCTACACTGCATCGAACTCGAACCCCTCTGATAACGCACGCTTCAAAGGTATAACCTCGAGACGACGCCCGTGAACGTATGAATGCATGTTGTATGAGATGCACCCTTGTTTGCCTCGAGCCTGAACTATTGGGGCACGTTGCCCCTCTTTTGCCTTGCCACCGTCATGTGGGACACCCGGTTACCGGGATCACTCCCACCATCTGTTGACACTCACACCCACTTCTCCTTTGCATCGGTATCTTAATCGAGTTACCGGAACCGGGATGTTGCCGTGGCACCATTTTTGGTACCGTTGCCGTGGCACCCATTTCTTTCCGCCATGATGACAAATGCCTCATATCATATAATGTCAACTTTTTCATAAATTTTGCATATAAACTTGCAATGTCATCCGCATCATGATAACAACATCAAGAATGTTTAAAATTGTTGTTTACATTAAATTACTAATGCATATGGGGATTTACCGGATGGGTTGTTTGTTATATCCGGCCCCATTTAAATTGTTTAGATAGTATAGTTTTGTTATGCTTCACCCTCTTGCCATGTTTAACAACATTTAATATTGTTGGGTACATAAACGAGAGAGAACTAAATAATTGATGTGGTGTTCCGTCAATATGCAACTCGCTGCATATTGAGCTCCACTTAACTTGTAGTTTTGTTTGTGCCCTTTGACATGCCATGCTTCATTAAAATGGACATGCATCATACTTGGTTGTGCATCATTCCATGTTCTGCTTGGTTGTTTACTATGTTGTTTGCTCCTTTCCGGTGTTGCTTCTTCGGGTTGGTTCCGATAACGTCGCGTTTGTGAGGAACCGTTCAACTACGTCTGTTTGTATTCTTCATGGACTCGTTCCTCTTCCTTGCGGGATTTCAGGCAAGATGACCATACCCTCGAAATCACTTCTATCTTTGCTTGCTAGTTGCTCGCTCTTTTGCTATGCCTATGTTGCGATACCTACCACTTGCTTATCATGCCTCCCATATTGTTGAACCAAGCCTCTAACCCACCTTGTCCTAGCAAACCGTTGTTTGGCTATGTTACTACTTTGCTCAGCCCCTCTTATAGCGTTGTTAGTTGCAGGTGAAGATTGAAGTTTGTTCCTTGTTGGAACATGGATGTTATTGTTGGGATATCACAATATCTCTTATTTAATTAATGCATCTATATACTTGGTAAAGGGTGGAAGGCTCGGCCTTATGCCTGGTGTTTTGTTCCACTCTTGCTGCCCTAGTTTCCGTCATATCGGTGTTATGTTCCCGGATTTTGCGTTCCTCACGCGGTTGGGTCATAATGGGAACCCCTTGACAGTTCGCCTTGAATAAAACTCCTCCAGCAAGGCCCAACATTGGTTTTACCATTCGCCACCTAGCCTTTTCTTTCCCTTCAGTTCTGCAGACTCAAGGGTCATCTTTATTAAACCCCTGGGCCAGTGCTCCTCTGAGTGTTGGTCCAAACTGAGCGATGTCCGGAGCTACCAGGGGCAACTCTGGGATGGCCCACCCGACGTCTGGCTCATCCGGTGTGCCCTGAGAACGAGATATGTGCAGCTCCTATCGGGATTTGTCGGCACATCTGGGTGGCTTTGCTGGTCTTGTTTTACCATTGCCGAAATGTCTTGTAACCGGGATTCCAAGTCTGATCGGGTCTTCCCGCTAGAAGGAATATCCTTCATTGACTGTGAGAGCTTGTGATGGGCTAAGTTGGGACACCCCTGCAGGGATTTGAACTTTTGAAAGTCGTGCCCGCGATTATGGGCAGATGGGAATTTGTTAATGTCCGGTTGTAGAAAACCTGAAGTTGACCTTAATTAAAATACATCAACCGCGTGTGTTACGGTGATGGTCTCTTCTCGGCGGGGTCCGGGAAGTCAACACGGTGTTGGAGTTATGCTTGACGTAGGTTGTTCTAGGATCACTTCTTGATCATAGTTGTTCGACCGTGATTTTGCCTTCTCTTCTCGCTCTCTTTTGCGAATAGGTTCGCCACCAAATATGCTAGTCGCTTGCTGCAGCTCCACCTCATACCTTTTACCCTTCCTATAAGCTTAAATAGTCTTGATCGCGAGGGTGCGAGATTGCTGAGTCCCCGTGACTCACAGATACTTCCAAAACCAGCTTGTAGGTGCCGTTGAACCGTGCATATGACGCAACCAAGCTCAAGGAGGAGCTCAATGAAGATCTTGTCCTTTGTGTTGTTCCGTTTCCAGTTGATCAGTAGTGAAGCCCAGTCGGGACGATCGGGGATCTATGCTTTTGGGGTAGTCTTCTTTTATTTTGGTTCCGTAGTCGGACCTTGTTTGTATTTGGATGTTGTAATGCTTTATTCATGTAATTGTGTGAAGTGGCGATTGTAAGCCAACTATGTATCTCTTTCCCTTATGTATTACATGGGTTGTGTGAAGATTACCTCACTTGCGACATTGCTTTCAATGCGGTTATGCCTCTAAGTCGTGCTTCGACACGTGGGAGTTATAGCCACATTGAGGGCGTTACACAAAGACAGCGAAAAACTGGAAGACATCTGGCGCAACGGTCTTGGGGCGTCACAAGGCCGTTATCATGTGTAAATATCTCGACCCATAAAAAACATGGGCCTCTAACAGGCCGAAAGTGAGATTGGGCCCTGATTGTGCCAAATAACCCACTAGTCATTAGAAGGCCGAAATGTATCTCAGCTCGTGGTGGCCCATTTACGATGCAGATCATTCACAGGCCGAAATTCAGACATGCCGTAAATGCGCCGACCTACTACACGGGCCTTTAACAGGCCAAAAGTTCAATCGGGCTTGATTACTGTCAGTTTTATATGGGTCATTAATAGGCTCAATGTGACGTTGGGCCACATATGGCCCATGGATTTTGTTCGACGTTAACAGGGCAAAAATCACAACAGGCTGAAAGTGGCCCAAATCTACAGTGGACCTCTAACGGGCCGAATGTCAGATATGGCCGAATATGACCCAAATCCTTCACAGTCATTTATGGGCCGAAAGTTTCAATGGCCTATAAATGGGCCCAAATGAAGCAGGACCTTTAACAGGCCGGAAACACACAGGCCGTAATTCGGCCCAAATACTTAGCGGACTGTTAACGGGCCAGAAGTGACCATGGGCCGTGATGATGACAAGTTTAGGATGGGCCGTTGACAGGACGATTTGACACTAGTCGTACGGGCCTTAACTGCGAATGGGCCGTCTGCAAGCAGGCCGTTAATGGGTCGGCCCGCTAATTTTGACTGGGCCAGCCTTTTTAACCTAAATGGGCCGCTGTTGGGCTTTGCCACGTATCGACGTATCATAGGCGCCTTCGGTCCAATGAGTGGATGACATCTGTCCCAACGGTGAGCCGACACGTGGTTCCTCTGGCCATTCAGAATTTTACACATGGAAATCCCCATTGGTCCGGGCTGTTAATGGCTTACCGGATCCAAACCGGAACCCAATAACTTAAAGGTGACCCATTACGGTGGATGCCACGTGTCGGTTACCCTTGACGAAAGCACTTCTATGACATGCGATTTATCATCATGGAAGTGGACACTTCCATGATGATAATTTTGGTAATGTCATGGAACACTTCTATGACAGCACAAGTATGACTATCTTGATTCTGTCGTAAAATCATCATGGATGTACATGCATGACATAAAACGTGAACTAGTGTGACAAACATGTATCATCACAGAAGTGTATTTCTTGTAGTGGTAATGTCTGCAAGTGCTGAAATTGTAAGTAACAGAGTAGTTTGATAGCAAAATAATTTGTAACGAGCAGGTAATGGTAATAGTAACAAAAGTGCAGCAAGGTAGCCCAATCCTTTTTAGGCAAAGGATAGGACAAAATGGTCTCTTATAATAAGCAAAGCGTTCTTGAGGGTATATGGGAATTTCATCTTGTCACTTCCATCATGTTGGTTCGATTCGTGTTCACTACTTTGATAATTTGATATGTGGGTGGATTGGTTCTTAGGTGATGTTCTTACTTGAACAAACCTCCTACTTATGATTAACCCACTCGCAAGCATCCGCAACTACGAGAAAAGTATTAAGAATAAATTCTAACCATAGCATTAAACTTTTGGATCCAATCGGTCCCTTACAAAATAGCGCATAAACTAGGGTTTAAGCTTCTGTCACTCTCGCAACCCATCATCTAATTACTACTCCACAATGCATTCCCTTAGGCCCAAATATGGTGAAGTGTCATGTAGTCGACATTCACATGACACCAGTAAGGGAATCACAACATACATACTATCAAAATATCGAGCACATATCAAGTTCACATGATTACTTGCAACAAGATTTCTCACGTGACCTCAAGAACAAAAGTAACTACTCACAAGTGATAAACATGCTCAAGATCAGAGGGGTATTAAATAGCATATTGAATCTGAACATATAATCTTCCACCAAATAAACCATATCGTAATCAACTACAAGATGTAATCAACACTGTTAGTCACCCACAAGCACCAATCTATAGTTTTGGTACAAAGATTGAACACAAGAGATGAACTAGGGTTTGAGATGAGATGGTGTTGTTGAAGATGTTGATGGAGATTTCCCTCCCCAAGATGGGAAAGTTGTTGGTGATGATGATGATGATGATTTCCCCCTCCGGGAGGGAAGTTCCCCCGACGGAATCGCTCCGCCGGAGGGCAAAAGTGCTCCCCCTAGTTCTGCCTCGAGACGGCGGCGATCCATCCCGAAAGTTCTCTCCTTATTTTTTCTAGGTCAAAATGACTTATGTACCATAATATGGGCACCGGAGGTGGGCTAGGCTGAGCACAACCCACCAGGGCGCGCCTGGGGGGCCTGGCGCGCCCTGATGTCTTGTGCTCACCAGGTGGCTGAGGGAGTCCTGGACTAAGGGGTCCTCGGGTGTTCGGACAATTTGATATGGGCCGGACTGGTGGGCTGTGAAGATACAAGACAGAAGACCTTTCCCCGTGTCCGGATGGGACTCTCCTTTGCGTGAATGGCAAGCTTAGCGTTCGGATGTATTATTTCCTTTCTCTGTAAACTGACTCTGTACAACCCTAGACCCCTCTGTTATCCATATAAACCAGAGGGTTTAGTCCATAGAGGCTGAGAACAAATCACATAGGCTAGACATCTAGGGTTTAGCCATTACGATCTCGAGGTAGATCGACTCTTGTAACTCCTATACTCATCAAATACAATCAAGCAGCATGTAGGGTTTTACCTCCATTAAGAGGGCCCGAACCTGGGTAAACATCGTGTCACCCTCGTCTCATGTTCCCTTCGATCCTCAGATGCACAGTTCGAGACCCCCTACCCGAGATCGGCTGGTTTTGACACCGACATTGGTGCTTTCATTGAGTGTTCCGCTGTGCCATCGACGGAAGGTTCGATGGCCCGTTCTATTATTAATAACGATGTTGTTTCCGAAGAAACTTTCCTCCCAGACAGATTTTTGTGTTCGGCGGCTTCGCTCTGCGTGCCAACTCGATTGGTTACCTCGAACAGATCGACAGCTACACCCCTAGTCATCAGATGAATTTCGGCAACCTAAACTATGTCATCGATATCCGAGGAGACTTGATCTTCGAAGGGTCCGCGGCCCCGACCACCATTCTGGCCTTAGATCTGGAACAAATCGCCATGTCCGAAGATGGGAGTTTGGATCCCACTGGACTCTCTACTACAAACCGCACTATCGAAGATCCAGAGGCGATTGTTTCGGCAGCAAACTCGGAATCAGACCAGGATCCTCCTATCACTGAAAGGCCGGACTCGCCCCCGGACTCTAGCTCCACGGACTTCCGTTTCCCCATCCAAACCTCACTCCTAAATGAGGCACTGGACTTAATGCGATCCCTTACCATCACAGAGGAATCACCTCTAAATTACGCCCAGCCCAGACTAGGGGCTGAAAACGGGGAATTTTACGCCCCACCCACCACCCACTTCATAGCCACTATCGCAGATTTAACCGACATGCTGGACTACGCCTCCGAAGACATCGACAGCATGGACGATGATGCCGGAGACGAACAAGGCCAAGACCCGCCGTTTACCGGACATTGGACGACCGGCTCCACATACGACGTGTACATGGTGGACACACCCAAAGAGGATGACGGTGCAGACAGGAAAGATCCAGTGGAGGACAAACCTGATGAGGCACCGCCGAAGCATCGACGCCAGCGACGCCGATCAAAACCGCGTCGTGGCAAAAACAGCAATATCGGCACTGGAGACGATAACACTCCGGAGGGTGCCGAATAACCCGAAGCCCCCATCGAGCCCACATCCAAACAAGACAATGTGGAGGAGGGGCAAATTAACCCCGAAGATCCGATCGGGAATGAGGACTCGGGGGATAGCAACTATCTACCGCTCTCCGAAGACAATGTCAGCCTCGGCAACGAAGATTTCATTGTGTCGGAGGAACCCCTTGATCAGGAGCGCTTCAAGCACCAACTAACAGACACTACAAGAAGCCTAAAAACGCAGCAGCAACGGCTCCAAGCTGAACAGGATACGCTCAACGACAGATGGACACAGGTCCTAGCTGCCGAAGAATATGGCCTACAACGCCCAACAAAGAACTATCTGAAGCGTTGGCTACTGCCACAATTCGACGATGAGGCCTTCGAGCCAATACCGTCGAAGCATGACCATGCGGATGAACCAGACTGGCCACCGCATGGGCGAGATATAGAGGCCACTCACGCCGAACACCAACCCGCACCTCCTCGCTGTAAGGGCAGATAGACAGCGGCTCCAGGATACAACTAGGACCTGCGACAAGGCCTGAGTAATAGAGCAGGCCAAACAAGATCAATCTATGCATCAAGGGGGCGCGCCCCTATGCGATAAGATGACCATCAAGCTTACAGGCATAACCTCACCAGGGCCGAAAACCGCATACGGACTTCATCCGAACTGCGTCATGATATCGCCCGATACAGAGGTGCCGCACACCCCCTATGCTTCACTGATGAGGTAATGGAGCACCAGTTCCCAGAAGGGTTTTAACCCGTGAACATTGTATCATACGATGGAACGATAGATCCCGCGGTATGGATCGAAGATTTTCTTCTCCACATACACATGGCTTGCGGAGACGATCTCCATGCCATCAAGTACCTCCCCCTCAAACTCAAAGGACCAGCACGGCACTGGTTAAACAGCCTCCCAGAAAACTCCATTGGTAGCTGGGAAGATTTGGAAGATGCCTTTAGAGACAACTTCCAAGGTACCTATGTTCGGACTCCATACGCCGATGGTCTTAGTCACATAGTCCAGCAACCCAGAGAGTTAGCCCGGAAGCTCTGGACCAGGTTCTTAATTAAAAAGAACCAAATTGTAGACTGTCTGGACGCCGAAGCCCTCGCGGCCTTTAAACACAACGTCCGGGACAAGTGGTTCGCCCAACACCTCGGCCAAGAAAAACCAAAGTCCATGGCAGCCCTCACCGCACTTATGACCCGCTTTTGCGCGGGAGAAGATAGCTGGCTGGCTCGTAGAAGCAACAGCACCAGCGACCCCGACACCTCCATAGCCAGAGATGGCAACGGCAGGCCACGCACAATAAACACAAGCGTCGAAACAACAATGAAGATACCGGAGACACGGCGGTCAATGCCGGATTCAGTGGCTCTAAACCCGGTCAGCGGAAAAATGCATTCAAAGGAAAAAAGATGGTCCATCTAGTTTGGACCGAATACTAGATCGGCCCTGCCAGATCCACGGCACCCCTAACAAGCCTGCCAACCATACCAACAGAAATTGTTGGGTCTTTAAATAGGCCAGAAAGCTCAACACCGAACACAAGGGGAAAGGGCCACCTAGCGAGGATGATGACGCGCCTCGCCCATCAAACACAGGGGGGAAGAAATCCCACCACACCCCCCCCCCCGAGGTAAAAAAGTGAATATGATCTATGTCACTCACATCCCAAAGCGGGAGCGCAAGCGCGCACTAAGGGACGTCTATGCCATAGAGCCAGTCGTCCCAAAATTCAAACCATGGTCAGCATGTCCGATCACTTTTGATCGCAGGGACCACTCGACTAGTATCTGTCATGGAGGTTCAGCAGCATTGGTCCTCGACCCAATCATCGAAGGATTCCACCTCACGCGAGTCCTCATGGATGGTGGCAGCAACCTCAACCTGCTTTATCAAGACACTGTCTGTAAAATGGGCATTGATCCGTCAAGAGTCAAGCCCATTAATACTACCATTAAAGGAGTAATACCCGGCGTAGAAGCCTGCTGCACGGTGTTGGGGAACGTAGTAATTTCAAAAAAAATCCTACGCAAACGAAGATCATGGTGATGCATAGCAATGAGAGGGGAGAGTGTTGTCTACGTACCCTCGTAGACCGAAGCGGAAGCGTTGACGCAACGTAGAGGAAGTACTCGTACGTCTTCCCGATCCGACCGATCCAAGCACCGTTACTCCGGCACCTCCGAGTTCTTAGCACACGTACAGCTCGATGACGCTCCCCGGGCTCCGATCCAGCAAAGCTTCGGGGATGAGTTCCGTCAGCACGACGGCGTGGTGACGATCTTGATGTTCTACCGTCGCAGGGCTTCGCCTAAGCGCTGCTACAATATGACCGAGGTGGAATATGGTGGAAGGGGGCACCGCACACGGCTAAGGAACGATCACGATGATCAACTTATGTGTCCTAGGGTGCCCCCTGCCTCCGTATATAAAGGATCCAAGGGGGGGTGCCACCGGCCCTATAGGAGGCGCGCAGGAGGAGTCCTACTCCTACCGGGAGTAGGACTCCCCCCTTTTCCTAGTCCAAGTAGGATTGGTGGAGAAGAGAGGGAAAGAGGGGGGCGCCGCCCCTCCCTCCTAGTCCAATTCGGACTAGGGGGAGAGAGGGCGCGCGGCCTGCCCTGGCAGCCCCTCCCACTTCTCCACTTTAGGCCCATAAGGCCCATTAACCCCCCGAGGGGTTCCGGTAACCCCCCGGTGCTCCGGTTTTATCCGATACTCTTCCGGAACCCTTCCGGTCTCCGAATATAGTCATCCAATATATCTATATTTATGTCTCGACCATTTCGAGACTCCTCGTCATGTCCGTGATCACATCCGGGACTCCGAACTAACTTCGGTACATCAAAATGCATAAACTCATAATAACTGTCATCGTAACGTTAAGCGTGCGGACCCTATGGTTCGAGAACAATGTAGACATGACCGAGACACGTCTCCGATCAATAACCAATAGCGGGACCTGGATGCCCATATTGGCTCCTACATATTCTACGAAGATCTTTTATCGGTCAGACCGCATAACAACATACGTTGTTCCCTTTGTCATCGGTATGTTACTTGCCCGAGATTCGATCGTCGGTATCTAATACCTAGTTCAATCTCGTTACCGGCAAGTCTCTTTACTCGTTCCGTAATACATCATCCCGCAACTAACTCATCAGTTGCAATGCTTGCAAGGCTTAAGTGATGTGCATTATCGAGAGGGCCCAGAGATACCTCTCCGACAATCGGAGTGACAAATCCTAATCTCGAAATACGCCAACCAAACATGTACCTTTGGAGACACCTGTAGAGCTCCTTTATAATCACCTAGTTACACTGTGACGTTTGGTAGCACACAAAGTGTTCCTCCGGCAAACGGGAGTTGCATAATCTCATAGTCATAGGAACATGTATAAGTCATGAAGAAAGCAATAGCAACATACTAAACGATCGGGTGCTAAGCTAATGGAATGGGTCATGTCAATCAGATCATTCATCTAATGATGTGATCCCATTAATCAAATAACAACTCTTTGTCCATGGTTAGGAAACATAACCATCTTTGATTAACGAGCTAGTCAAGTAGAGGCATACTAGTGACACTCTGTTTGTCTATGTATTCACACATGTATTATGTTTCCGGTTAATACAATTCTAGCATGAATAATAAACATTTATCATGAAATAAGGAAATAAATAATAACTTTATTATTGCCTCTAGGGCATATTTCCTTCAGTCTCCCACTTGCACTAGAGTCAATAATCTAGTTCACATTGCTATGTGATTAACATCAATAGTTCACATCTTTATGTGATTGGTTCACATCTCCATGTGACTAACACCCAAAGGGTTTACTAGATTCAATAATCTAGTTCACATCGCTATGTGATTAACACCCAAAGAGTGATCATGTTTTTCTTGTGAGAGAAATTTAGTCAACGGGCCTGCCAAATTCAGATCCATATGTATTTTGCAAAATTCTATGTCTACAATGCTCTGCACGGAGCTACTCTAGCTAATTGCTCCCACTTTCAATATGTATCCAGATTGAGACTTAGAATCATCTGGATCAGTGTCAAAAACTTGCATCGACGTAACCCTTTACGATGAACCTTTTTGTCACGTCCATAATCGAGAAACATATCCTTATGTCACTAAGGATAATTCTGACCGCTGTCTAGTCATCTACTCCTAGATCACTATTGTACTCCCTTGCCAAATCAGTGCGGGGTATACAATAGATCTGGTATATAGCATGACATACTTTATAGAACCTATGGCCAAGGCATAGGGAATGACTTTCATTCTCTTTCTATCTTCTGCTGTGGTCGGGCTTTGAGTCTTACTCAACTTCACACCTTGTAATACAGGCAAGAACTCTTTCTTTGACTGCTCCATTTTGAACTACTTCAAAATCTTGTCAAGGTATGTACTCATTGAAAAAACTTATCAAGCGTCTTGATCTATCTCTATAGATCTTGAAGCTCAATATGTAAGCAGCTTCACCGAAGTCTTTCTTTGAAAAACTCCTTTCAAACACTCCTTTATGCTTTACAGAATAATTCTACATTATTTCCGATCAACAATATGTCATTCACATATACTTATCAGAAATGTTGTAGTGCTCCCACTCACTTTCTTGTAAATACAGGCTTCACCGCAAGTCTGTATAAAACTATATGCTTTGATCAACTTATCAAAGCGTGTATTCCAACTCCAAGATGCTTGCACCAGTCCATAGATGAATCGCTGGAGCTTGCATATTTTGTTAGCACCTTTAGGATTTGACAAAACCTACTGGTTGCATCATACACAACTCTTCTTTAAGAAATCCATTAAGGAATGCAATTTTGTTTATCCATTTGCCAGATTTCATAAAATGCGGCAATTGCTAACATGATTCGGACAGACTCAAGCACAGATACGAGTGAGAAACTCTCATCGTAGTCAACACCTTGAACTTGTCGAAAACCTTTTGCGACAATTCTAGCTTTGTAGATAGTAACACTACTATCAGCGTCCGTCTTCCTCTTGAAGATCCATTTATTCTCAATTGCTTGTCGATCATCGGGCAAGTCAACCAAAGTCCATACTTTGTTCTCATACATGGATCATATCTCAGATTTCATGGCCTCAAGCCATTTATCGGAATCTGGGCTCATCATCGCTTCCTCATAGTTCGTAGGTTCGTCATGGTCAAGTAACATGACCTCCAGAATAGGATTACCGTACCACTCTGGTGCGGATCTCACTCTGGTTGACCTACGAGGTTTGGTAGTAACTTGATCCGAAGTTACATGATCATCATCATTATCTTCCTCACTAATTGGTGCAGGAGTCACAGGAACAGATTTCTGTGATGAACTACTTTCCAATTATGGAGCAGGTACAGTTACCTCATCAAGTTCTACTTTCCTCCCACTCACTTCTTTCGAGAGAAACTCCTTCTCCAGAAAGTTTCCGAATTTAGCAACAAAATTCTTGCCTTCGGATCTGTGATAGAAGGTGTACCCAACAGTAACTTTTTGGGTATCCTATGAAGAAACACTTTTCCGATTTGGGTTTGAGCTTATCAGGATGAAACTTTTTCACATAAGCATTGCAACCCCAAACTTTGAGAAACGACAACTTTGGTTTCTTGCCAAACCACAGTTCATATGGTGTCGTCTCAACAGATTTAGATGGTGCCCCTTTTAACATGAATGCAGCTGTCTCTAATGCATAACCCCAAAACGATAGTGGTAGATCGGTAAGAGACATCATAGATTGCACTATATCCAATAAAGTACGGTTATGATGTCCGGACACACCATTATGCTGTGGTGTTCCATGTGGCATGAGTTTGTGAAACTATTCCACATTGTTTTAACTGAAGACCAAACTCGTAACTCAAATATTTGTCTCCGCGATCAGATCGTAGAAACTTTATTTTCTTGTCACGATGATTTTCCACTTCACTCTGAAATTCTTTGAACTTTTCAAATGTTTTAGACTTATGTTTCATCAAGTAGATATACCCATATCTGCTCAAATCATCTGTGAAGTTCAGAAAATAACAATACTTGCCGTGAGCCTTAACACTCATCGGACCGCATACATCAGTATGTATTATTTCCAATAAGTCAGTTGCTCGCTCCGGAGAACGGAGTCTCAGTCATCTTGCCCATGAGGCATGGTTCGCAAGCATCAAGTGATTCATAATCAAGTGATTCCAAAATCCCATCAGCATGGAGTTTCTTCATGCGCTTTATACCAATATGACCTAAACGGCAGTGCCACAAATAAGTTGCACTATCATTATTAACTTTGCATCTTTTGGTTTCAATATTATGATTATGTGTATCACTACGATCGAGATCCAACGAACTATTTTCATTGGGTGTGTAACCATATAAGGTTTTATTCATGTAAACAGAACAACAATTTATTCTCTTACTTAAATGAATAACCGTATTACAATAAACATGATCAAATCATATTCATGCTCAACGCAAACACCAAATAACACTTATTCAGGTTCAACACTAATCCCGAAAGTATAGGGAGTGTGCGATGATGATCATATCAATCTTGGGACCACTTCCAACACACATCGTCACTTCACCCTTAACTAGTCTTTATTCTGCAACTCCCGTTTCGAGTTACTAATCTTAGCAACTGAACTAGTATCAAATACTGAGGGGTTGCTATAAACACTAGTAAAGTACACACCAATAACATGTATATCAAATATACTTATGTTCACTTTGCCATCCTTCTTATCTGCAATCACTTGGGGTAGTTCCGCTTCCAGTGACCAGTCCCTTTGCAGTAGAAGCACTTAGTCTCAGGCTTAGGATCAAACTTGGGCTTCTTCACTTGAGCAGCAACTTGCTTGCTGTTCCTTTTGAAGTTCCCCTTCTTCCCTCTGCCCTTTTCTTGAAACTAGTGGTCTTGTCTACCATCAACACTTGATGTTTTTCTCGATTTCTACCTTCATCAATTTCCGCATTACGAAGAGCTTGCGAATTGTTTCCGTTATCCCTTGCATATCATAGTTCATCACGAAGTTCTACTAACTTGGTGATGGTGACTAGAGAATTCTGTCAATCACTATCTTATCTGGAAGATTAACTCCCACTTGATTCAAGCGATTGTAGTACTCAGACAATCTGGGCACATGCTCACTAGTTGAGCGATTCTCCTCCATCTTTTAGCTATAGAACTTGTTGGAGACTTCATATCTCTCAACTCGGGTATTTGCTTGAAATATTAACTTCAACTCCTGGAACATCTCTTATGGTCCATGACGTTCAAAACGTCTTTGAAGTCCCGATTCTAAGCCGTTAAGCATGGTGCACTAAACTATCAAGTAGTCATCATATTGAGCTAGCCAAACGTTCATAACGTCTGCATCTGCTCCTGCAATAGGTCTGTCACCTAGCAGTGCATCAAGGACATAATTCTTCTATGCAGCAATGAGGATAAACCTCAGATCACGGATCCAATCCGCATCATTGCTACTAACATCTTTCAACACAATTTTCTCTAGGAACATATCAAAATAAACATATGAAAGCAACAATGTGAGCTATTGATCTACAACATAGATATGCCAATACTACCAGGACTAAGTTCATGATAAATTAAAGTTCAATTAATCATATTACTTAAGAACTCCCACTTAGATAGACATCCCTCTAATCCTCTAAGTGATTACGTGATCCAAATCAACTAAACCATGTCCGATCATCACGTGAGATGGAGTAGTTTCATTGGTGAACATCACTATGTTGATCATATCTACTATATGATTCACGCTCGACCTTTCGGTCTCCGTGTTCCGAGGCCATATCTGTATATGCTTGGCTCGTCAAGTATAACCTGAGTATTTCGCGTGTGCAACTGTTTTGCACCCGTTGTATTTGAACGTAGAGCCTATCACACCCGATCATCACGTGGTGTCTCAGCACGAAGAACTTTCACAACGGTGCATACTCAGGGAGAACACTTCTTGATAATTTAGTGAGAGATCATCTTATAATGCTACCGTCAATCAAAGCAAGATAAGATGCATAAAAGATAAACATCACATGCAATCAATATAAGTGATATGATATGGCCATCATCATCTTGTGCCTGTGATCTCCATCTCCGAAGTACCGTCATGATCACCATCGTCACCGGCGCGACACCTTGATCTCCATCGCAGCATCGTTGTCGTCTCGTCACTTTTATGCTTCCACGACTATCGCTACCTCTTAGTGATAAAGTAAAGCATTACAGCGCGATTGCATTGCATACAATAAACCGACAACTATATGGCTCCTGCCAGTTGCCGATAACTCGGTTACAAAACATGATCATCTCATACAATAAAATTTAGCATCATGTCTTGACCATATCACATCACAACATGCCCTGCAAAAACAAGTTAGACGTCCTCTACTTTGTTTGTTGCAAGTTTTACGTGGCTGCTACGGGCTTAAGCAAGAACCAATCTTACCTACGCACCAAAACCACAATGATAGTTTGTCAAGTTGGTGTTGTTTTAACCTTCGCAAGGACTGGGCGTAGCCACACTTGGTTCAACTAAAGTTGGAGAAACTGTCACCCGCAAGCCACCTATGTGCAAAGCACGTCGGGAGAACCGGTCTCGCGTAAGCGTACGCGTAATGTCGGTTCGGGCCGCTTCATCCAACAATACTGCCGAACCAAAGTATGACATGCTGGTAAGTAGTATGACTTATATCGCCCACAACTCACTTGTGTTCTACTCGTGCATATAACATCAACACATAAAACCTAGGCTAGGATGCCACTGTTGGGGAGCGTAGTAATTACAAAAAATTTCCTACGCACACGCAAGATCATGGTGATGCACAGCAACGAGAGGGGAGAGTGTTGTCTACGTACCCTCGTAGACCGAAGCGGAAGCGTTGACGCAACATAGAGGAAGTAGTCGTATGTCTTCCCGATCCGACCGATCCAAGCACCGTTACTCCGGCACCTCCGAGTTCTTAACACACGTACAGCTCGATGACGCTCCCCGGACTCCAATCCAGCAAAGCTTCGGGGATGAGTTCCGTCAGCACGACGGCGTGGTGACGATCTTGATGTTCTACCGTCGCAGGGCTTCGCCTAAGCGCTGCTACAATATGACCGAGGTGGAATATGGTGGAAGGGGGCACCGCACATGGCTAAGGAACGATCACGATGATCAACTTGTGTGTCCTAGGGTGCCCCCCTGCCTCCGTATATAAAGGATCCAAGGGGGGTGCGGCCGGCCCTATAGAAGGTGCGCAGGAGGAGTCCTACTCCTACCGGGAGTAGGACTCCCCTCCCTTTCCTTGTCCAAGTAGGAGAGGTGGAAGAAGAGAAGGAAAAGGGGGGGGGGGCGCCGCCCCTCCCTCCTTGTCCAATTCAGACTAGGGGGAGAGGGGGCGCGCGGCCTGCCCTGGTAGCCCCTTCCTCTTCTCCACTTTAGGCCCATGAGGCCCATTAATCCTCCGGGGGGTTCCGGTAACCTCCCGGTGCTCCGGTTTTATCCGAAACTTCCCCGAAACGCTTCTGGTGTCCGAATATAGTCATCCAATATATCAATCTTTATGTCTCGACCATTTCGAGTCTCCTCGTCATGTCCGTGATCACATCCGGGACTCCGAACTAACTTCGGTACATCAAAATGCATAAACTCATAATAATTGTCATCGTAACGTTAAGCGTGCGGACCCTACGGTTCGAGAACAATACAGACATGACTGAGACAAATCTCCGGTCAATAACCAATAGCGGGACCTGGATGCCCATATTGGCTCCTACATATTCTATGAAGATCTTTATCGGTCAGACCGCATAACAACATACGTTGTTCCCTTTGTCATCGGTATGTTACTTGCCTGAGATTCGATCGTCGGTATCTAATACCTAGTTCAATCTCGTTACCGGCAAGTCTCTTTACTCGTTCCGTAATACATCATCCCGCAACTAACTCATCAGTTGCAATGCTTCCAAGGCTTAAGTGATGTGCATTACCGAGAGGGCCCAGAGATACCTCTCCGACAATCGGAGTGACAAATCCTAATCTCGAAATACGCCAACCCAACATGTACCTTTGGAGACACCTGTAGAGCTCCTTTATAATCACCCAGTTACGTTGTGACGTTTGGTAGCACACAAAGTGTTCCTCCGGCAAACGGGAGTTGCATAATCTCATAGTCATAGGAACATGTATAAGTCATGAAGAAAGCAATAGCAACATACTAAACGATCGGGTGCTAAGCTAATGGAATGGGTCATGTCAATCAGATCATTCATCTAATGATGCGATCCCGTTAATCAAATAACAACTCTTTGTCCATGGTTAGGAAACATAACCATCTTTGATTAACGAGCTAGTCAAGTAGAGGCATACTAGTGACACTTTGTTTGTCTATGTATTCACACATGTATTATGTTTCCGGTTAATACAATTCTAGCATGAATAATAAACATTTATCATGAAATAAGGAAATAAATAATAACTTTATTATTGCCTCTAGGGCATATTTCCTTCACACGGGTCCATAGCTGGAGGTAGTCTTCGGCTCACCGGATAATTTCCGAAGCGAAGACTTGAACTTCGACATCATCCCTTTCCGTAGTGGCTATCACGCACTACTCAGAAGAATCATGTTCGCCCACTTCAATGCGGTCTCGCACGACACGTATGTAAAGCTCAAGATGCTCGGGCCACGCGGCGTCATAAAAGTCAATGGAAACATGGATCGCTCCCTCCATACTGAGGAGTATATTGCGGCCCTCGCAGCCGAAGCACAAGGTGGCCTTATCAAGCTGAATACTACATCGACAGTCAAGCCCCCGGATACTGTCAAACGAGTCTGGTCTACCCTGCAGAATGACAGTCCAGCTCGTCCAGAGCTAGATTAGCAATTCAGCCTTCGTCAAGACCCCAACCTGATTGCGGCATACGTACCGCGCGTACATAATTACGCACTAAAGATACCATGGGCGAGGACGGAGGCACACTAAAAACAAAGTCCACAATACGCCTCGACCCTATCCAGACCCTCATAGTCTTCCTTTTTCTTATTTCTATTTTCAGGTTCTTTACAACCCACATCACTTTACGATGGTACCGAGGGCCCTTTTCTAGGCCCCTTATGTATCCTCGATCGAGTGATCCTCTCAAAGGATCCTACACCAAGGCGAAAAGCGGCGCAGATATGCGGTAGAGTGTTCAAAGGATCTTCAAGACCACGTTTTCCTTTTTAGAACCTGTATAGAGATTTCCCTTGAATTCTCAGCATGTAAAATAGCCTTGGTAATTATGGCATTCTGTGTAAAGAGCATGTTCGACGTATCAATTAGAATATAGCAGAAACAGTTTCGTCCTACCTTCTTCGGTATTGGCCTATTCCATAATCTGTATTCCGTCTTCATGACTGATTGACATATACACATTGGCATTAATTGCCAGGGGCTTTATTCAGCCACAAATATTCAAAAATAAAAAGTCCAAACACTTTCATAGTACACTTCAGCGTCTCGAATACCGCATTGTATGCATCGGCTTCGAATCATGTCTTTGGTCAATAGTTGGGTTGCCCGGCTCCTGTGGTTACCACTTGCCACCTTACGTTCCGATCGTTCGACTAAGGTAGTAAAGGGAGGACTATGCGATTGTGTTTCTGGCTCGTCCGATCAAATACCTCAGTAGAGAAAGCCAAAAATTGACTGTCATGATACGGCAAGAGCTAGTCAGCGGTTCAGTGACTTATTAAAATATGTTCGCGATTTTTTCGTCTTACACGAAGGATTGGCCTTCACCCGGTCAGGCGTCTAAAGCACCCAAGTTCGGATAGCCGACCAACACCAGGGGCTACGCCTATAATCCCATTGTCAAACTCCTATGGCTAAGTGAGAGTGGTAAAGCCGCATAGTCTGGTTGCCTAGTTCCCCCCCCCACGATCACCTCCTTTACGGACTAGGACGTTGGGACAAGAGTGGTCACGTGTTGTTCCGAACACCCGAGTAGTATCTACATGGGGGCTAAAGCCGATGACTGGCAAACTCTCTGATACAACAAACAGTCGCACAGGAGGAAAATAATTTGAGATAAACAAGAAAGCATGTCATACAAAGGTCTTGTTTCATAATACAAAGTTTGGGCGGCTCAGATGCATTCATTCAAAGATAATGTCCTTCGAGCATTGACCCTCTATCAAATGGGCACTCTCCAGGACGTCCTCAAAGTATCGCTCTGGCTTGCGGTAGTCCTTTCCCTCGGGCGGCCCCTCGACGGCCACAACGGCGGCCTTCATCTTCGCCCGGTGCATCTTGACACGGGCAAAGGCCATCCGAGCGCCCTCTATGCACGTCGAGCACTTCACAACCTCAACTCGGTGCAAGGTGTCGCCGAGCCGCTTGACCAGACCAAAGTAACTGCTAGGAATGGGTCCAGCTAGCCATAGCCAGACTATAAGGTCCTTCATGGCCATACCGGACATCCTATGCAGCTCCACCAGCTACATCATCTGGTTGTTTAGCAGCGCTGGCCGCTCAGGCACTAGGTACTACGAACAGAAGAGCTTCTCCATTGCGTTCCCTTCTTGGGCCACAATCCTTGGGAGATCAGCAAAGGCATCTAGAGAACTCCATAGTCGATTAAGTAAGGCATAACTTCGACCACCAAAAGTACTTTGTAAAAGAAAGGGCTTACCAGCCGCTATCTGTCCGGCTTGCTTGATCTCCTCAAGAGCCGCACGGGACTCAGTCCGTTTCTCCTTGGCCTCTTGAAGAGCCTTGGTGAGATCGTCCGCTTGGGCCTTATTTTTCTCCTCCAAGGTCTCACACTTGTTGGCGGCATCTTGGAGCTCCTGCTCCACTTCTTTCAGCCGCTCCTCATACTTGGGGCGAGTGACCTGCTTGGCCTCTAAAGCCACAACCGCTTTGTCAGCGGTCGCTTGGCTCGCCCGCGCCTGCTCCTTGGCTTGGCCAAGGGCGCTCTTCAGGTCCTCGACCTCGGTCGCCCTATCTGAAAATATGATCAGCAACACAGGAGATCAGACTCTGCATTGACATATTCCTTGAAGTGTGTCAATAATTTTTTCCAACCATACCTTGCGATTTCTTAAATGGCTTGTTGGTGCGGACAAGTTCTTCATCGTCCCGCTCCAACTTCTGCTTAAGTTTGGCCACTTTGGTGGCCTGGGCGGTTGTCGCTAATAGTGAAGCATGTTTATCAACATAGACATGTATATTATCTCCTATGAATAACTATTTGATCCTCTGTATGGACCTTCTTTGCGAAAGCCGAACAGAGTCTCGGGGCCTACTATCTATACACATGCATATTTTTTGCATATACAAAGCAACTAAAAATACATCACATACCTCGAAGCCTATTAATAGGCTGGTGAAGGCTTCGTTCAGTCCGGTTTTGGCAAACTGAACCTTCTCAACCATCGTACCCATCAGGGTACGGTGCTCTTCCACAACGGAAGCACATCGAAGTGCTTCCATCAAAATGTCCGGTGCCTCCGGATTGATGAAGGCCGTCGGTGGAGTCGGCACTCCCCCCTCCTTCAAATGGGTTGCTCGCTTGACTCCGGAGCCGTATGGGTCTCTGGAGTGGTATTCGGCTAGGGACCGGACTGGTCCAGCCCCCCATCATCAGTTTCCATGGGGATTGTACCCCCCATGTTCTCGGCGGCCGAGGTGTTACCCTCTGGCACCATCTTGGTGGTCTTTCGCACTTCTCCCTGGCCTGGACAGGTCCTTTGGGATAACACCTCGGTGTCATCCGTGGCATTTGGCAGAGAAGCTCGCGGAGGCATCTCGCTCTCCACCATCTCCGACGCCAGAGAGTTCCTCGAGGACGATGATTATTGGGGGAGATCTTGAGCCGGACTGCAGCATGAAACTTAAAGGTGTTAAAATCACAATCGTAAAAACCGGATATGTATGCGGTATCCTTGGACACTTATGATGCGGCCGGGGGCTTCGGCCTAGGGCGCCACTCAGGGATGGCTTCGGCGCCTGAATCCGAGTCGTCGGAAAGGGAAATCTTCCCCTTCTTGGACGCCTCCGCCTCTAGGTCCACGGAGGACCCCCTTTTCTTCTTCCCACCTTAAGGGGATAATTGCTCTCCTCCTCTTCCTCGTCTTCATCTTCCTCGTGGGAGGAGGGAGCTTCGGTATCTCCGGGCGTAGCGTCCGAAGTACCTTTACAGCGGAGGCCACTTTTGGCCTCCTTGCCCTTCTTCTTGGTCTTCTTCTCCGGTGCTTGGTACGGCGCCGGAACCAGCATCCTTGTTAGCAGGGGAATGGCTGGGTCTTCGGGTAGCGGAGCCGGACACTTGATCCGCTACGCCTTCTTTGTCCCGACCTAAGGAGAGAATGAAAGGCTAAGCATACCCTTCGATTTGCAAGTTGAAGTTATGTTCGGAAATCAGAAAACTTACTGGAGTGGCCGGATGAGCGCAGTCGAGGCCGATGTCTTCAGTTGTCTCCGGCCATGACTTCTGGGCCTTGAGAAGCAGCTTCCAAATCTCTTCGTGTGTCATGCCAAATAATCACTTCAGGGTCTGAGGGCTAGCCGGAATGAACTCCCACATGTGGAGGCGTTGGCTATGGCAGGGGAGAATCCGGCGAAAAAGCATCACCTAGATCACATCAGCAAGGCTGGTGTTCTTCTCCATATTTTTGATGCGCTTCTGCAGTGTCATCACCTCATCGGACGACGCCCAATCTAGGCCCTTGTTAATCCACGATGCGAGCCGCATTGGGGGTCCGGATCTAACCTCGGGAGCGGCCGCCCAGTTGGCACCGAGGGGTTCGGTGATGTAGAACCACTCTTGCTGCCATATCTTGATAGTCTCCATGAAGTCCCCTTTTGGCCTGGTGACGTTGGGAAGCTTGCTCACCATGGTGCCTCCACAGTCTGCGTGCTGCCCGTCAACCACCTTCGGCTTCATGTTGAAGACCTTAAGCCATAGGCCGAAGTGGGGGATGCGGAGGAGCGCCTCGCAGACGATGATGAATGCCAAAATGTGGATAAAGGAATTTGGGGCTAGAACGTGGAAATCTAGTCCGCGGTAGAACATGAGGCCGCGGATGAAGGGGTGGAGAGGAAACCCTAGTCCGCGAAGGAAGTGGGGGATGAACACCACCCTCTCATTGGGCTCCAGAGTGGGGATGATCTGTTTTTTGGCAGCGAACCGGTGCGCGATGTTCGCGGCCAAGTACCCCGCTTCTCGGAGTTCCTTGATGTTCCTCTCCGTGACGGGGGAAGCCATCCACTTGCGATGTGAGCCGGATCCGGCCATGGTTGGAGGGGTCGGGCGATGGAAAGGGCTGAGAGCTTGGGCGCTGGAGCTCGAGGATGGGGAGGCTGAGGAAGGAAGAAGGCATGGGGTAAAGAATGGATTTTTATCCGCCTATATAGGTAGTGAATATCAAGCACCCCACACTAGCCTTAAAACTCGCCTATTCCCAAGGGATCATGCGAATGGAACAGTTGGATTACCCAAAAAAATATTGATGAAAATCTCGTAATAAGGAGGCATGATCTCTGCTTTGATAAGACGTGTCAATGAAGGCCACGCCTCGAAACACGAAGCGGGAGGCCAAAAATGGTTAGAAATAATAAAAAGTCCAGACATAACATTTCGCCGAAAAAGCTGTCAGAAGTATGCTTTATGAAACATTATGCCCTTGTGGTTTAGGTTTGTAGTTATAACGCGGAGCCGGATACAGATCTTTTGTTCAAGAGACTACTTTGTACGCGGAGAAGGAACCCGCCTTGCAATGCCGAAGACAATCAATGAACCATATACATCATCATTGAAGACTGGTTCAGGGGCTACTGAGGGAGTCCTGGACTAAGGGGTCCTCGGGTGTCCGGACAATTTGATATGGGCCGGACTGGTGGGCCGTGAAGATACAAGGCAGAAGACATTTCCTCGTGTCCGGATGGGACTCTCCTTTGCGTGGATGGCAAGCTTAGCGTTTGGATGTATTATTTCCTTTCTTTGTAAAGACATCTAGGGTTTAGCCATTACGATCTCGAGGTAGATCGACTCTTGTAACTCCTATACTCATCAAATACAATCAATCAGGACGTAGGGTTTTACCTCCATTAAGAGGGCCCAAACCTGGGTAAACATCGTGTCACCCTCGTCTCATGTTCCCTTCGATCCTCGGACGCACAGTTCGGGACCCCCTACCCGAGATCGGCCGGTTTTGACACCGACAGTGGCCCCCCTCTGGTGGTTATTTGCTCCAGTATTTCTTATTTATTCCATAAAAATTCCCGTGAAGTTTCAGCTTATTTGGAGTTGTGCAGAATAGGTGGCCTGACGTAGCTTTTCCAGGTCCAGATTTTCATCTCACGGAATTCTCCCTCTTTGTGTGAACCTTGCAAATTATGAGAGAAAAGGCAATAGAATTACTCCGAAAAGAATTATTATGCATTAAAACATTATAAATAACAGTAGGTAAACATGATGCAAAATGGGCATATCAGCTATGTACTATTATTTAAAAACACCCCATAAATTAATTAATTCAAAGAAATGTTCTTATAATCATTCGTTACAACAAACACATCAGATCAGCCAAAGGGGACTTGTCAAGCTTCTCATTGCAAGAGATGAATGTACAAAAGCACATTGAGTCTCTAAAATAATAGGTTGGTGAAGGGTGATACCTATATAAAGTCTCGCGAGGCATGCACGAAACTCAGCTTAATTCACACTGGTACACTGATCAATAAAATCCCATGAAGAAACAATAATTTCTCCAAAATAATTACGAGCTACAACCCCCACACTGGTTGCATTAGTATTCTCCACAAAACTGGCGTCACCATTGATCTTGATATGGTCATTAGAGCATCAACAGCTGGACTCCTCAAATTGACCGGCCGGGCACGGGGACCACTGACCGGATAGGAGAAAGAAGTAAAAAGTACTCCCTCCATTTTTTTACTCCGCATATTAGATTTGATTGAAGTCAAACATCATAAAGTTTGACCAAGTTTATAGAAAACAATATAAATATTTACCATAATAAATCTATATGATGTGAAAGTGCATTCATTACTGAATCTAATGATATTGATTTGTTATCCTATATGTTAATGCTTATAAACTTTGTCAACGTCTATAAAGCTTGACTTTGATCAAAGCTAATACACGGACTAAATAAAAACGGAGGGAGTAGCAAAAAGTTGACCCAACCGGACCCCTCATATCTTCTCTATATGTCCAGGTTGTTCGCGAACTCTCATATCCATCTCAAATATGGGGAGGATATGAGGGCTCGCGGACACGCCCGGGCGCGCCCGGTCAATCCGCCACATAGGACGCGGCCCCATCCTGGATCACCTTTTCTCTTTCTTTCTTTATTCTTTTCTTTCTCTCTCTTCATCTCCACCAATCACGTGCAAGCAACCCGACATATAAGAAAATGAGGATTGTGACTGCACGGATGGACAAATAGGAGCTCAAAACGGACACGCCCGATCACTAACCGGGCGCGTCCACGGGGGTTTGAGGGGTCGAATTAGAGGTACGTGGCTGAAGATTCTCTTAGGGGGGGTGTCCACACCACTTGATCTTTAACGGTGCATAATGAGCTACAACACCGCTCACCTTCTCGTTACCTTTTTTGCTAGCGTCTAATTGAACGGTGTCGTGTTTGGACGTGAAAGTGGCCCAATCACTACCGGAATTAGGCACTTTGCCGTCTGCCATGGCTGACGGCAAAGGCATGCTTGGCGGATGGCATAGGCCTTTGTTGTCAGCCAGCAGACGGCACCACATCCGGCTGAACAAACTATGGCAAAGGGCACTTTGTCGTCTGCTGGCAGACGACAAAGATGCAAAGGTCTTTGTCGTCTGCCAGCAGACGGCAAAGGGCGTGGACGGCACATGTGGCAGCTTAGGTCCGTTAAGGGGTTAACGAAGTGCTTTGCCGTATGCTGGCAGACGGCGAAGACCTTTGCATCTTTGCCATCTGCCAGCAGATGGCAAAGTGCCTAAATAGGCCAGCCCAGATGCCCCAGGTAGCTGCTATGTGGCATGCTATGTCGTCTGCTGGCGAACGACAAAGATGCAAAGGTCTTTGCCATCTGCTAGCGGACAACAAAGCAACCATATAGGCCGGCCCAGTGCCCCCAGGTTGCACAGGTAGCTGCCACGTGGCAGCTTTGCCATCTGCTGGCTGATGGCAAAGCTCTTTGTCGTCTGCCAGCAGATGACAAAGTGCCTGTATAGCCCCTGTTTTTCTATTTCTTTTCTTAAATTCAATCAATTTCACAGATATATATATATACACACACACACACATTTGAAAATACTTTCAACAAGCATACCAACACATATACATTAAATGATATCCTTGCCATATGGATATGATCATCCAACACATATACATACCAAATCAAAAGTCCATATGCAACATATATAGCTAGCCAACATATCCAACAACAAGCATACAATGGTTTCATCCATACATACATATATAGGTAGCAAGTTTCACATTGTTCATCCTACAAAATCAAAACAAAAAGGAAGGACGAGGAGAAGAGTAGACTCCATCAACGCAAGCTTCCTCATCTAAAGCAAATCTGCAAATTGGGAAAGAAGAAAGTTAGAAGAAGAAGAAGAAGAAGAAGACTAGAAGAAGAAGACTAGCTAGAAGAAGAAGAAGAATAAGAATTTTTCTTCTCTTTCTTTTTCTCCTCTCCTCTTCTTTATCTTCTTCTTCTTCTAACTAAGGTAACCCAGGTAATTATGCCATTTTTTAGGTAAGCTAGGTAAAAATGCTAAGTGTAGGTCATTTTAGAGCTAAGCTAGGTAAATAGGTCATTTTGGAGCTTAGTAAGGTTATTATGTCATTTTCGAGGAAAATAAGCTAAGTCTTTGTCATTTTGGAGGTAACCAAGATTATCATGCCATTTTTGACCTAAGTATGCTAAGTATGTCATAAATGAACTGAAGAAGCTAAGTATAGGTCATTTTCGAGCTAACCTAGGTAGCTATGCCATTTTTGAGCTAACTAAGCATATCATTTTGGAGGACAAAATGGTAAGTGTAGGTCATTTTAGAGCTATCCTAGTTAAAGTCGGTCATTTTGGAGCTAGGTAAGGTTATTTTGTTATTTTGGAGGAAAATAAACTAATGAGATGACAGCTTGGAGCTAAACCAAGGTTATTATGCCATTTTTTACCTAACTATGCTAAGTATGTCACAAATGAACTGAAGAAGCTAAGTATAGGTCATTTTTGAGCTAACCTCGGTAGTTATGCCATTTTTTAGCTAACTAAGCATATTTATTCATTTTGGAGGACAAAATGGTAGGTGTAGGTCATTTTAGAGCTATCCTAGTTAAAATCAGTCATTTTGGAGCTAGGTAAGGTTATTTTGTCATTTTGAAGGAAAATAAACTAATTATATGCAGTTTGGAGCTAAAGCAAGGTTATTATGCCATTTTTTACCTAAGTGAGCTAATTATGTCATAAATGAACTAGCTAAGCTAAGTATAGACCGTTATTGAGCTATCCTAGGTAGTTATGCCATTTTTAGCTAACTAAGCATATCAAGTAATTTTGGAGGAAAAAATTCTAAGTATAGGTCATTTTATAGCTATCCTAGGTAAAATATGTCATTTTGGAGGAAAATAAGCTAAGTATAGGTCATTTTGGAGCTAAATAGGTCATTTCTTAAGCTAAGTATGCATTTTTTAAGCAAAACACTTGGGAAAACTTACCATCATCACGGAGGTGAAGGACCGGTCAGGTTTGCGCCAGTGCCAGATGGAGAAGGACTAGTCGGGGTTACGCCAGTGCTAGATGGAGAAGGATCGGTTGATGCTTATTGGGAGGCATGCTGCACCAAAGATCATTTACAATGTCTCCTTAGCATGATGGAACTCAAATGTGAATACTAGTAACTAATGACCATTCAAATGAAACTCACTGTGGGTGCTATACCAATCTGGGGCATCGGCGGAGGGGCCTGGCTGTTGCTCTGGCACATGGTCTGCACATTTTGTTTTCACGAGTCAGTCATATTAGTTAGTAATGAAACGAACATTATGTGCATGATTTGGCTAATATGCAGGAGAAACTTACCATGAGGAGCTCGTATAGGGCCCGGTGAGACGCATCGTTCTGGTTCCTCTCCTCCTCCAATAGCCTAGCCGTCCTCTCCTCCATGTCCCTCTCCCTCTCCGCCGCCTGCCTGTTTGCCTTCGATAGAAGCTCCTAGGCCCTAGCCTCGATGGTGAGCTCCATTGGCCGTGGACGAGGCCTTATCTCAGGATCGAAGCTCGTCTGGCGCTTCTTGATCTCCGGGAGAGTTCTAGGACAACGTATCAGTCCATCCCCAATGGCTACCGAGCCATGGTACCTCCCGCCACCAGATAGCATCACGATCTCTAGATCAAAAGGACTTTGGCTCAGGTTGAAGTCCTCTCCTTTCCTCGTCTTCCCAATGTCTCTGTACCTCACGAGCTTGTTGTGGGAGGAGTTGTTGGTGAAGCTCTTTGTATGATCGAGGTCATCCTCAAAGAATGCCTTGGCCTTCTTATACGGGGCAATATGGGCCATGGCATAGAGGTCGAACACCCATGGCACCTCCTTCTTGTTGTGTCGCGCCTAAAAGAGAGGAACAAAATATTAGTTAAGGGCTCAAGCTAGCATGAAGAATGAAATTGCATAAATCGTGAAGAAAACCACATACCAAGTGATCCCCGTACTCAAACAGGTTGGAGCTCCCTTGATGGTATTGCACACCTTGCATTTGGGCACGTTTATCCCTTGGCTTGTTGTGGACGGCTAGCCATTGGGGAGAGCACCACTCATCCACCAACGCCTCCCAACAGTCCATCCTATCCGCACACCATCTCGAGGGGCACCTAAGTTAGACAAGAGAAATTTCAGGGCTACGTCTACGAATCAAATCAAGGAAACTAAGTACATGGCCTTAAGAATAGGTAATTACCTTCATGTACTACTCCTTACTCAGAAACTTGGCGCAGCACTTTGTCTTGGACCTCTTAATGTTAGTCGAGGCATAGTAGTCTCGAACAGCCTACACCCGAGCCTCGTGCCGTAAGTTCTAAAGTAGGCGCTTGCACTCGGCTTCGAGAACCATAGTTGCGTCCGCCTCGTGTTCCTCAAGACACGTGTAGAAGGTCTGCAATCAAACAAGACAACACTGATTAGTACAATCACTGGGTATTGTTGATTTTTATTTCTGTAAAGGAGAAATTACCCAAAACCGCCGGATCACAATGTCGGCCACCGTCTCGTAGAAGACATCGTCGACCCTCTCCTCCGGCGGGGCCGGGGCAGCCACATATAGCTCCCAGCGCAGTGCTAGCTGTGGAACCTCACCCTCACTGGGCAACATGACCCACCCCAGGAAGTGGTGCCGGCAAAGCACATCAAGGACATGGTTGGGCCTGCGAACACCAAGGGTGTGTTTCCAACCCCTGCAGTATAACAAGGCCAACACATTAGATATTAATTTCAAGAAACATGAAGTCAAAAGGTTAAAAAATAGTAAATGCACTTACTTCTCCCCATTAGGCTCAATTAACCACCTCTGATTGTGGGTCATCGGCACGGGCGGGAGCTTTGTACCACCACGCTGGTAGACCTTCTTGCCCCCTCAACCAGCTCGCCCTCGCTATAGCTATCCTCAAAAAAGTTGTCCTCGCCACCATCAGCATGGCCACTAGCCTCCGGAGTCACATGGGACAAAGACTCTAGGACCGGAGTCTCGTGGGATCAAGACTCTGGGACCCGAGTCTTATGGGATGAAGGCTCGGTGACGTGAGGCTCGTTGGCCTGAGGCTCGTGGACCGGGGTCTGAGATGGGTCCAAGTCAGACAGGTCCACCTCAGACGGAGCAGTCCTGTGGTCGGGAGAATCAGCTGGGGGTGGCGTCAAGGAAGGCGTAAGGGCCTTCCTACCTCTCCTGCCACGTCCACCTCTAGCACCCCTCTTCATCTTCCCCCGACCTCTCCCGGCCGAAGACGAAGCGACCACATGCGATGTCTGCATACTATCTAGCAGCACTCTCCGGAGGTGCTGGGGTGGAATGGAAGCACCCCTCCCAGCACATGCCGAGGAAGGAGGCTCGGAGCGCTCTCGACCCGCGCTCACCATCTGTCAACACCTGCAATGACAAAGAGTAAACGAAATTAGTACAACATAAACATAATATAAAATTTAAGTTTATCATCATCATGAACATAATAAAAAATTGAATACCTAATAACATGAACTAATTAATAATATATATATATGTACATAATAATAATTGAATACCTGACATTACTAATATTACTCTTCATCGTCTATATATGCTCCAGGATCAATAAATGCATCATCATCATCACTATCATTAATGACGTGCTCATCATCATCAATAAATGCATCAACATGTGGAAGGCCTCCTTTACGTAATTGGTCAAGCATTGACAGGTCATCCGCAACAGTAGCCTCTTCTAGTTCCGGCTCTTCATTGTCACTGTCTACTTCAATGTTCTGGGGTGAAGTAGAGCGGTTCTTGAAACGTTTTTTGGAAAGACGTGTTTCTTTGAAGAATTCTCCTTCATATGTGTCTGGGTTAATGTGAGGTTCATAATCCTCTTCATTGGGGGGAGGTGGTCTAACACGTGGCGGCACTTCATAAACGGCATCCCAACCATTGAGATTTGGATCACTTTGACAGGCCCACGGTAGATAGAAAACTTGGGTTGCCTGTTGAGCCGTAATATAGACATCGGGAACATCCAAATGGGTGCTTTGTTTGAGTTCCACTAGCCCCATATGTTCATGAGTCCTTCTAGTCTCCTTCGGCTGGAACCAATAACATTTGAAGACTATGACGTTCGGTGGGTTTGCACCATATAATTAAAGTTCATAAATTTCTTCAACTCTTCCATAATACTCGGTATCTCCTTCGCCGATAGCAAAGACACAACAATTTCCAAACTTTCGGTCGGACATAGATAGCTCTTTGCCATAGGTACGAAAGCGATACCCGTTGATGTCATATTTGTCAAATGAATGGACCTTAAAGTCAAAACGATTAGCTACTAGTCTCGAATCGGCCTTCATAAACTCTGAATTAGCCTACAAGTTTAATACAAAAGGATTGTTGCATTAGCTACAAATTAGACAAAGAAATGAAATGGTCTAATGGAAATTACCGTTTGTTTGAACCAAGAGATGAAACCGGGATAGCCGCCTCCATGCTTTGCCAAAAGCTCATACTCTTCGACGGAATCCTTTTGGATCACCGCTCCATACGAGAATTTGGCGACGTATTGACTGTATCAAATTTATCCGGGAATAAGAGCAGTTCAAAGGAATTAGAAGTTGTGAAACAATGTACCGAGAACTTACTCGATGTACGGCCGCACTTCTATTAGGTTGTTGAAGATATACAATGAAATGTTCTGCCATTCTTCGACATCCAACGTTAAGGAATTAGAAGCACCGGCTGGTGCGAGATCCCCTTTGAATAGGTTGAGGTTGGATCCACCCTTTTTAGGGTTGCCAGCATTGTACCGAGGCTTCGGATTATGCAAATGATGATTTTTGGCTTCATAGTGTGATGTCACGAAGTTTGCCGCCTCCTCAGTAATGAATGCCTCAGCCATTGATGCTTCAATTCTATGTTTATTTTTACATTTTTCATGAAGTGTCTCTGCATCCTCTCAGTTGCGTAGCACCAACAATTTTGCACGGGCCCCCCAATCTTGCCTCGGTTGGGAGATGCAAAATCCAGTGCTGCATTGGATTAAAGAAGCCCAGCGGAAAGGTCTTCTCTAACTTGCATATCAATTCCGGTGCCAACTCTTCCATTTCTTCTAGCAGGCCAGGCGATAGTTCTTTCGCACAAAGAACACGGAAGAAGTAGCTCAGCTATGCTAGTACTAGCCATTCATCCTTAGGGATGAAGCCACGCAACATCACCGACATTACCCGCTCAATCCATATGTGCCAATCATGACTCTTGAGACCAAATATCTTCAATTTTTAAAGACTCTCTCCCCTCTTTAGATTCGTTGCATACCCATCGGGGAACATCAACTGCATTTTCACCCACAAGATAATTTCCCTCATAGCTGGCCTTCCAAGATTGAACCATGCCTTTGGCTTTGTCTAGTTCTGCTTTCCTTTCGGTGGTTGCATGTTTGGTAACAGTCTATCACATAGCGCCTCCAGATCGGCTCTAGCCTTAGTATTATCCTCTAACTTCCCGTCTATGTTGAACAATGTACCAAAAAGTGCCTCGGCGATATTTTCTTTTCAGTGTGCATCACGTCGATGTTGTGTGTGCAAAGGAGGTCTTTGAAGTAAGGTAGATCCCATAAGCATGTCCTGTGAGTCCAGGCGTGTTTTGAATTATACCCCTTGAAATACCCTAGACACTTTAGATCTGTCTCGAGAGTGTTTAACTGATCCAGGGTCTCTTGGCCTGTCAACGCAGGTTGTGCAGAGTTTTTGACAACTCTACCTTTGATGAAGTTCTTCTTGTCTTTCCTGAACTTATGGTGAGGATCCACGAACTGTCTATGCAAGTCGAAGCAAGAAAACTTGCGACCGGCCTAAAGCCAATGAAACTCAAGAGCTCCCCTGCATGTGGGGCACGGGAACCTTCCATGCACACACCAGCCAACGAATAGTGCATACGCTGGCAAGTCATGCGTCGAGTACATGTACTAGACATGCATTATGAAGTTCTGTTTGCTAAAGGCGTCGTATGTCTTGAACCCATTATCCCAGACTTCTTGCAATTCATCCTTCATCGGCTGCATGTACACATTCATATTCTTCCCCGGATAGTTGGGCCCTAGAATTATCAATGTCAGGAAAATGTTCTTTCTTTGCATAATCTGTCCTGGTGGGAGATTGAGTGGAATGACAAATACGGGCCAACAAATGTATTGGGCTGCCGTCAGACCAAACACACTGAACCCATCCGTGCTGATGGCGACTTGAGGATGCCTTGGATCTGCCGCTTTTTCATCATGTAATGCATCGAAGCACTTCCACGCTTCACCGTCCGATGTGTGCACCATCATCAACTTCCCATCTACATCTAGTTGTGTTCTTTTGCCCGTTTTGTGCCATGTCATCTGTCTGGCCGTCTCTTCGACCATGAAAATACGTTGAAGTCTTGGTACGATTGGCATATATCAAAGAACATTAATGGGGATTTTGGTCTGCGTCTTCTCACCCATACCATTGTCTACCACAACATACCTGGATGACTTGCAAATGGGACAATAGTTCAAGTCCGCATACTGAAGCCTAAATAAGGCACATCCTTTCTCACAGGCATGTATTGATACGTCTCCAACGTATCTATAATTTTTGATTGTTCCATGCTATTATATTATCAATTTTGGATGTTTCATATGCATTTATATGTTATTTTATATGATTTTTGGGACTAACCTATTAACCTAGAGCCCACTGCCAGTTTCTGTTTTTTCCTTATTTTTGAGCTTCGTAGGAAAAGAATATCAAACAAAGTCCAATTGACCTGAAACTTTACGACGATGATTTTTGGACCAAAAGAAGCCCCCAAAGCAAAAGAGTTGGGCCAGAAGAGCCACAAGGCCTCCACAAGGGCGAAGGGCGTTCCCTACCCCTCGGGAGCGCCCTCTGACCTTGTGGTTGACTCGTGGACCCCCTGACTTATTCTCGGCGCCAACACCTCTTATATATCCCCAAACCTCCAGAACAGAACCTAGATCGGGAGTTCCACCGCCGCAAGCCTCTGTAGCCACCAAAAACCAATCGGGACCCTGTTTCGGCACCCTGTCGGAGGGGGAAATCATCACCGGTGGCCATCTATATCATCCCGGCAGTCTCCATGATGAGGAGGGAGTAGTTCACCCTCGGGGTTGAGGGTATGTACCAGTAGCTATGTGTTTGATCTCCCTCTCTCATCTTCTTGATTTGGCACGATCTTGATGTACCGCGAGCTTTTCTATTATAGTTGGATCTTATGATGTTTCTCCCCTTCTACCTTCTTGTAATGGATTGAGTTTTTCCTTTGAAGTTATCTTATCGGATTGAGTCTTTAAGGATTTGAGAACACTTGATGTATGTCTTGCATGTGCTTATCTGTGGTGACAATGGGATATTCACGTGATCTACTTGATGTATATTTTGGTGATCAACTTGCGGGTTCTGTGATGTTGTGAACTTATGCATAGGGGTTGGCACATGTTTTTGTCTTGACTCTCCGGTAGAAACTTTGGGGCACTCTTTGAAGTTCTTTGTGTTGGTTTGAATAGACGAATATGAGATTGTGTGATGCATATTGTCGGGGATATACCCCGCGGTATGACCCGGCCAGAGTTATAACCCGGCTGGGACCTGATAACCCGGCAGGAGTTAAGTCAGATGATAACCTGGCAGGAGTTAAGTCAGATGATAACCCGGCAGGAGTTAAGTCAGATAATAACCCAACAAGAGTTAAGTCAGATGACAACTCAGCAGACAATCATAAACCGATAGACAGTCATAAACCGGCAGACCATCATAAACCGGCAGACCATCATAAACCGGCACGAGTCATAACTCGACAGACAGTGATAACTCGGTTGCCAGGGGTTATGAAGCCCGAGATGTTATGAAGCCCAAGACGTTATGAAGCCCATGAAGAGAAGTCAAAATAGTTTAAGTCTTAATCCGAGTTGGAATCTACATGTAACCCACCCCTTCAACATATATAAGGAGGGGCAGGGCACCCCAAAGAGGGAGAAAATAATCTAAGGGTTAGGGATAACTGGGAGAGCCGGTTTATGGCGACTCCCTTGTGATGATAATAAGACCTAGCCACAAACAGCACGTAGGGTTGTTACCGGATGATGTTTCCTATGGCCCGAAGCTATCTAAATCCTTGTCTTAAGTTGCGTCTCTCGATTTCGCTCAACCCCTCTCAAGCTATCATATAGATGCGTTGGCCTCACGACTAAGTCCTCATACTATGCCATTGACTCGCCTCTGCCACGGACTTCGAGTGCCATGTCCGCAGAGGCCGGGTTGTAAATGGGGCGATTTTTTCTATGGCGAGTCAGACACCGAGCCACGCCTGTCCTCACTCCAAACCGCCCAACGCTGTGCACCACCAAATTGCGGTGAATGCGACTCTGCTTCCGCCGGAGTCCCGTTGACCCGCTCTGAGCCGCGTTGGACCACCTCGTCTCGATTCAACGTTGGGCTGCCCTGCATTCGCCGTGCCCTGCCGTCTTGCTATTGGTGAAAAGCTTGAGTCGCCCATCGCACCGAACCGGCCACGGCCGCGCCTCTCCAACCTGCTGCCATGGTGAACAGGAGATCCGTCCGAGTCGGGTTAACTCCGCCCACCTCCGCTCGCCTTTGCGTAATCCGACGCGTCGGGTCAACTCCGCTCGCATCCGTTTCCTTACACCGTGAATCGCCAGACCACCTTTGAGGCACCTACGTCGACCGCCGTCTGCACGCCCGGGCCGAGTCGCCCTCAACTGAAGTTGAGCGTACTACCAGCTGCTGAAAGTTACCATATACACCAAAGAAAACCAGGCCGAAACCAACATTCTTTCTGGAATCGAGACGACTCATCCGTCCGCTCCGCTACCAGTTTTCATAGTGAGCCAACGTGGCTCGTTGAGTCGCTGTTGCCTCCACGATGAGCCGCCCTGGTTCATTGAGTCGCCACCTACCAACGCCTCTGAGCCGATGGGCCTTGCCGTCCGCCCCTTTGCCACGGCCGCTGACTGCGCTGGCCTCTCGCGCCTTGTCACACGGCTCCGCCTGTCGTCTCCCCTGATAAACCGGCTGATGTCGCCGCTTCACCTGCCGATTCGTCTCCAGTCGCCTCTGCCAGAAGCTCATCGGCAGGTCGTCGGCGTACCTTGCCCCTGCTGAGTCACCGCAGCATCCGTTTTTGAGCCGCCGTCTTCGAGTCACCGGCGCCGCGACACCCTCCTCCGGCTGCATCTGCCTCTAGGCCATTGAGTCGCTGCAGGCTACGGTGGTTACCACCGGTGGCCGGTGGTTGGTGGTGTTTTGCTGTTGCTGCATAAGTAAATTGGAAGAGGACTCTGATTCTGGATACAGGAGAGCGAGTGAGAAGATAGAAAATGTATGTTTATTGAAGGAGATAAGGTGGAGAAAAAGAAAGTAGTGCATGGAATTCAGATGACAAATGTCAGCAGAGGGAGGCAGGTGGTGTTCTGTCATTTTCTTCTGGTTTAAAGCAGTGTGCATATGTTCCAAGCTCCACAAACCGCCAGTCACACTGTGAGCCGTCCCGTGGTTAGCTTGTACTCCCTCCGTTCCTAAATATAAGTCTTTGGAGTGATTTCACTATGGACCACATACATAGCAAAATGAGTGAATCTATACTTAAAATGCATCTATATACATCCGTATGTGGTTCATAGTGGAATCTCTACAAAGACTTATATTTAGGAACGGAGGGAGTACATGCGTGTACGGATGACAGAGCACATGCATGGGCAAACCTGTAAACCGGCTGCCATTCCAAATCATTGTTTCCAAGCCACTTCGACGAGGCCTCTGCTACTGTTGAGCTGCCATGACCGCCTAGTGGCTTTTGCTATTGTGAGCCGACCACTGCTACTCTACTGTTCACGTTCACCCGACGAAAATACCAGATGCTATCCTTTCTATGAATCTTATCAGTATATATTGCATTGTTTGAAATACAATTACTCTGGTCTGTGGTATTTTTATTTCACAGGACCATTATTTATTACAAAGGTGTGGCAAAGGGGCGTAAGCCAATATTGTTTTTGCACTAGTGTTTGTCTGTGTTGTACTGCTGGACGGATACGTGAGCAAGTCGCCGCCCCAGCTACATCAACATACGCGACTGACTCATCGACCGTGCCCGCGACTGACTCTCCCGCCTGGGCCGGCCTATAATATCGCGGCTGACTCATCTGTCTGCTCTCACGGCGGACTCATGATTGATTGATTTCCGCTTGATCATGATGATCATCAACTCCGCGGTGGATAATTACTGGCCTGGCGTATCAGGTGAAATCCATCCAGTATATTTTTATATTATATATTGCTTTCTTTAAAAGAGCAATTACTCCGGCTTGTAAAGTTATCGACTACAGGACCTAAACCACCATATTGGTGCAAATTTAAAGGCCGTCAAAAAAATCCGGCTTAAAAGAAGGATTTCGGTTTAAAATCCGGCTCAAGAGAAAGCTGTCTCTCACAAAGATTTAAAGCTCTCAATATCCACTTTAAGAATTTCCGGCTCAAAAGAATAATCTCTCGCAAGTTCGAGTTTTCAGGAAAAATTAAAGGGACCAAAGAGAGTCTGTTGCAAAAGCACATCTCAAACATAGGTGCCCCTTGAGCATAGCTCACAATAATCACTTGGGGGCTTGGTCGTATTCGAACCATAGCTACACCTCTTGATCGGCGTAAGGCCGCCAGGGAAATCACTTGGGGGCTTGGTCGTATTCGAACCATAGCTACACCTCTTGATCGACGTAAGGTCACCAGGGAAATTACTTAGGGGCCAAAGAGAGTGTTGCAAAAGCACAACTCAAACATAGGCACCCAGTGAGCACAGCTCAAAATATTGCTTGGGAGCTCTTTGCTTCTCAAAGAATGAAGAGTCTACACTTGTAATAGGCTATCAAGCCAGGCTTGGAAGCCAGGTGTATTCACCTAAAACCCCGGGTTATCCTGCCTTTTTTAAGTAAGCCACTCCGTTCAGGTAAACCTGGTATGACCCGCCGAATGTTTGACAAGTCAATCTCATAGACCCAGAACTTGTCAAAGTTAAAACGATGATTGGTTAATGATTGAGGTCCATCTTAAAAGGCTTTGTAAAATGGTTTAACTCAGTGGCTTGCAGCCCATGAAAAGCCTCGATTTTGGGCCTGGCAGCCCATGAAAAGCCTCGCATGTTCTTTTTATGCTTTTATTTGCCAAAAAAATTCTCCTTTGATGAGGTTTATAATATCTTATGATAAACCGGCGTCTATTGACCCGGCTTGGCTTTCAACTACAAGTTGTCAGTACATGATTAGTTATAATCCGGTGCTTATTGAACCGGCCTGGCTTTCGACTATAAGTCGCCAGTATGATGATAAATTATCCGGTGTTTATTAACCCAGCCTGGCTTGGGACTATAAGTCGCTAGTATATATTTGGATTGCGCCATTGGAATCATGCGCTCATAAATCATTGGATTATATTATTCAAATCTTTAATAGCCAACACGGCTGGATTTTTATTATGGTTATCAATAACTAATATTCTGATTGAGGTTTTCAAAGTCGCTTCAGCGCAATGGATATAAATTATTCTACAATGGAAGGAATAGTCCCGAGTTGCTGCAGGCTTACGACCCGGCACTTGGGGGCTACATCATTCAAGTTGGGATTACATCAAATACACAAGTCTCATGCCGCTGCAAGCATGCACCATGACACTTGGGGGCTAATGCAAAGTCATTATTTGCTCACCTTATTGAAGACCCGACTCATCACATCGTAATGAGCCGGCCCTTGGGGGCTACCAATTGCTCCTGTCGACAATTCAAGGTACAAAGCTTTTAATCCATTATATTGAAAGGTCCACGGCTCAGTTAGTAAAGCACAAGGCTCTTAACCTTGTGGACATGGAGTCAAGCCCCATGATGGGGGTTACATCATATGATGTTATTTTCATTGAAGTATATATCAATTCCCAGCTCAATATTATCTTACTGAGCCGGCCCTTGGGGAATACACGTTGCTATTCAAAGTTTACATGATTATATTTACAAAGTCCCTGCTCATTATTGCATAATGACCCGGCACTTGGGGGCTACATATATGGAATACTCAGTTTATGACTAATGACTGGGATGAACAAATCGGATTTCTTCAAGATTGTGATATTTATATTGAAGCAAGTCTTAAGTTGTTGCTATGCTACTTTCTTAAGAGTTGGGGCTACAAGTGTTAGGCATATAGGAGGTATATTTTCAAGCTTGATGTTAACTACAATTATGACCCGGTACCATCAATATTTGTAAACCGGCAATGATAAACCTGAAGAAAATATGCCCTAGAGGCAATAATAAAGTTATTATTTATTTCCTTATATCATGATAAATGTTTATTATTCATGCTAGAATTGTATTAACCGGAAACATAATACATGTGTGAATACATAGACAAACTTAGTGTCACTAGTATGCCTCTACTTGACTAGCTCGTTAATCAAAGATGGTTATGTTTCCTAACCATAAACAAGGTGTTGTTATTTGATTAACGAGGTCACATCATTAGTTGAATGATCTGATTGACATGACCCATTTCATTAGCTTAGCACCCGATCGTTTAGTATGTTGCCATTGCTTTCTTCATGACTTATACATGTTCCTATGACTACGAGATTATACAACTCCCGTTTACCGGAGGAACACTTTGTGTGCTACCAAACGTCACAACGTAACTGGGTGATTATAAAGGAGCTCTACAGGTGTCTCCAAAGGTAGATGTTGGGTTGGCGTATTTCGAGATTAGGATTTGTCACTCCGATTGTCGGAGAGGTATCTCTGGGCCCTCTCGGTAATGCACATCACATAAGCCTTGCAAGCATTGCGACTAATGAGTTAGTTGCGAGATGATGTATTACGGAACGAGTAAAGAGACTTGCCGGTAACGAGATTGAACTAGGTATTGGATAGCGACGATCGAATCTCGGGCAAGTAACATACCGATGACAAAGGGAACAACGTATGTTGTTATGCGGTCTGACCGATAAAAGATCTTCGTAGAATATGTAGGAGCCAATATGGGCATCTAGGTCCCGCTATTGGTTATTGACCGGAGACGTGTCTCGGTCATGTCTACATTCTTCTCGAACCATAGGGGCACGCTTAACGTTACGATGACAGTTATTAAGAGTTTATGCATTTTGATGTACCGAAGTTAGTTCGGAGTCCCGGATGTGATCACGGACATGACGAGGAGTCTCGAAATGGTCGAGACATAAATATAGATATATTGGATGACTATATTCGGACACCGGAAGGGTTTCGGAAGAGTATCGGATAAAACTGGAGCACCGGGGGGTTACCGGAACCCCCCGGGGGGTTAATGGGCCTTATGGGCCTAAAGTGGAGAAGTGGGAGGGGCTGCCAGGGCAGGCCGCGCGCCCCCTCTCCCCCTAGTCCGAATTGGACTAGGAGGGAGGGGCGGCGCCCCCCTCTTTCCCTCTCTTCTCCACCAATCCTACTTGGACTAGGAAAAGGGGGGAGTCCTACTCCCGGTAGGAGTAGGACTCCTCCTGCGCCACCATAGGGCCGGCCGAACCCCTCCCCCTTGGATCCTTTCTATATGGGGGCAGGGGGGCACCTCTAGACACACAAGTTGATCTTTGAGATCGTTCCTTAGCCGTGTGCGGTGCCCCCTGCCACCATATTCCACCTCGATCATATCTTTGTAGTGCTTAGCCGAAGCCCTGCGTCGGTAGAACATCAAGATCGTCAACACGCCGTCATGCTGACGGAACTCCTCCCCGAAGCTTTGATGGATCGGAGCCCGGGGATCTTCATCGAGCTGTACATGTGCTAAGAACTCGGAGGCGCCGGAGTAACGGTGCTTGGATCGGTCGGACCGGGAAGAAGACGTACGACTACTTCCTCTATGTTGTGTCAACGCTTCCGTTGCGATCTACAAGGGTATGTAGATCATGCTCTCCCCCTCGTTGCTATGCATCACCATGATCTTGCGTGTGCGTAGGAAATTTTTTGAAATTACTACGTTCCCCAACAGTGGCATCCGAGCCTAGGTTTTATGGTTTGATGTTATTTGCATGAGTAGAACACAAGTGAGTTGTGGGCGATATAAGTCATACTGCCTACCAGCATGTCATACTTTGGTTCGGCGGTATTGTTGGATGAAGCGGCCCAGACCGACATTACGCGTACGCTTACGCGAGACTGGTTCTACCGCCGTGCTTTGCACACAGGTGGCTGGCGGGTGTCAGTTTCTCCAACTTTAGTTGAACCGAGTGTGGCTACGCCCGGTCCTTGCGAAGGTTAAAACGGAGTCTATTTGACAAACTATTGTTGTGGTTTTGATGCGTAGGTGAGATTGGTTCTTACTTAAGCCCGTAGCAGCCACGTAAAACTTGCAACAACAAAGTAGAGGACGTCTAACTTGTTTTTGCAGGGCATGTTGTGATGTGATATGGCCAAGACATGATGCTAAATTTTATTGTATGAGATGATCATGTTTTGTAACCGAGTTATCGGCAACTGGCAGGAGCCATATGGTTGTCGCTTTATTGTATGCAATGCAATCGCGATGTAATGCTTTACTTTATCACTAAGCGGTAGCGATAGTCGTGGAAGCATAAGATTGGCGAGACGACAATGATGCTATGATGGAGATCAAGGTGTCGCGCCGGTGACGATGGTGATCATGACGGTGCTTCGGAGATGGAGATCACAAGCACAAGATGATGATGGCCATATCATATCACTTATATTGATTGCATGTGATGTTTATCTTTTTTTATGCATCTTATCTTGCTTTGATTGACGGTAGCATTATAAGATGATCTCTCACTAAATTATCAAGAAGTGTTCTCCCTGAGTACGCACCGTTGCGAAAGTTTTTCGTGCTGAGACACCACGTGATGATCGGGTGTGATAGGCTCTACGTTCAAATACAACGGGTGCAAAACAGTTGCACATGCGGAATACTCAGGTTATACTTGACGAGCCAAGCATATACAGATATGGCCTCGGAACACGGAGACCGAAAGGTCGAGCGTGAATCATATAGTAGATATGATCAACATAGTGATGTTCACCAATGAAACTACTCCATCTCACGTGATGATCGGACATGGTTTAGTTGATTTGGATCACATGATCACTTAGAGGATTAGAGGGATGTCTATCTAAGTGGGAGTTCTTAAGTAATTTGATTAATTGAACTTAAACTTATCATGAACTTAGTACCTGATAGTATCTTGCTTGTTTATGTTTGATTGTAGATAGATGGCTCGTGTTGTTGTTCCGTTGAATTTTAATGCGTTCCTTGAGAAAGCAAAGTTGAAAGATGGTGGTAGCAATTACACGGACTGGGTCCGTAACTTGAGGATTATCCTTATTGCTGCTCAGAAGAATTACGTCCTGGAAGCACCGCTGGGTGCCAGGCCTGCTGCTGGAGCAACACCAGATGTTATGAACGTCTGGCAGAGCAAAGCTGATGACTACTCGATAGTTCAGTGTGCCATGCTTTACGGCTTAGAATCGGGACTTCAACGACGTTTTGAACGTCATGGAGCATATGAGATGTTTCGGGAGTTGAAGTTAATATTTCAAGCAAATGCCCGGATTGAGAGATATGAAGTCTCCAATAAGTTCTATAGCTGCAAGATGGAGGAGAACAGTTCTGTCAGTGAGCATATACTCAAAATGTCTGGGTATAATAATCACTCGATTCAGATGGGAGTTAATCTTCCAGATGATTGCGTCATTGACAGAATTCTCCAATCACTGCCACCAAGCTACAAGAGCTTCGTGATGAACTATAATGTGCAAGGGATAAACAAGACTATTCTCGAGCTCTTCGCAATGCTGAAAGCTGCGGAGGTAGAAATCAATAAGGAGCATCAAGTGTTGATGGTTAACAAAACCACTAGTTTCAAGAAAAAGGGCAAAGGGAAGAAGAAGGGGAACTTCAAGAAGAACGGCAAGCAAGTTGCTGCTCAGGAGAAGAAACCCAAGTCTGGACCTAAGCCTGAAACTGAGTGCTTCTACTGCAAGCAGACTGGTCACTGGAAGCGGAACTGCCCCAAGTATTTGGCGGATAAGAAGGATGGCAAGGTGAACAAAGGTATATGTGATATACATGTTATTGATGTGTACCTTACTAATGCTCGCAGTAGCACCTGGGTATTTGATACTGGTTCTGTTGCTAATATTTGCAACTCGAAATAGGGACTACGGATTAAGCGAAGATTGGCTAAGGACGAGGTGACGATGCGCGTGGGAAACGGTTGCAAAGTCGATGTGATCGCAGTCAGCACGCTACCTCTACATCTACCTTCGGGATTAGTATTAAACCTAAATAATTGTTATTTGGTGCCAGCGTTGAGCATGAACATTATATCTGGATCTTGTTTAATGCGAGACGGTTATTCATTTATATCAGAGAATAATGGTTGTTCTATTTATATGAGTAATATCTTTTATGGTCATGCACCCTTGAAGAGTGGTCTATTCTTGTTGAATCTCGATAGTAGTGATACACATATTCATAGTGTAGAAGCAAAAGATGCAGAGTTGATAATGATAGTGCAACTTATTTGTGGCACTGCCGTTTAGGTCATATCGGTGTAAAGCGCATGAAGAAACTCCATACTGATGGACTTTTGGAACCACTTGATTATGAATCACTTGGTACTTGCGAACCGTGCCTCATGGGCAAGATGACTAAAGCACCGTTCTCCGGTACTATGGAGAGAGCAACAGATTTGTTGGAAATCATACATACAGATGTATGTGGTCCGATGAATGTTGAGGCTCGTGGCGGATATCGTTATTTTCTCACCTTCACAGATGACTTAAGCAGATATGGGTATATCTACTTAATGAAACATAAGTCTGAAACGTTTGAAAAGTTCAAAGAATTTCAGAGTGAAGTTGAAAATCATCGTAACAAGAAAATAAAGTTTCTACGATCAGATCGTGGAGGAGAATATTTGAGTTACGAGTTTGGTGTACATTTGAAAAATTGTGGAATAGTTTCGCAACTCACGCCACCCGGAACACCTCGGCGTAATGGTGTGTCCGAACGTCGTAATCGTACTTTACTAGATATGGTGCGATCTGTGATGTCTCTTACTGATTTACCGCTATCATTTTGGGGATACGCTCTAGAGACGGCCGCATTCACGTTAAATAGGGCACCATCAAAATCCGTTGGGACGACGCCTTATGAACTATGGTTAGGCAAGAAACCAAAGTTGTCGTTTCTGAAAATTTGGGGCTGCGATGCTTATGTGAAAAAGCTTCAACCTGATAAGCTCGAACCCAAATCGGAGAAATGTGTCTTCATAGGATATCCAAAGGAAACTATTGGATACACCTTCTATCACAGATCCGAAGGCAAGACTTTTGTTGCTAAATTCGGAAACTTTCTTGAGAAGGAGTTACTCTCAGAAGAAGTGAGTGGGAGGAAAGTAGAACTTGACGAGGTAACTGTACCTGCTCCCTTATTAGAAAGTAGTACATCACAGAAAACTGTTTCTGCGACACCTACACCAATAAGTGAGGAAGTTAATGATAATGATCATGAAACTTCAGAACAAGATACTACTGAACCTCGTAGATCAACCAGAGCAAGATCCGCGCCAGAGTGGTACGGTAATCCAGTTCTGGAAGTCATGCTACTAAATCATGATGAACCTACGAACTATGAAGAAGCGATGGTGAGCCCAGATTCCGCAAAGTGGCTTGAAGCCATGAAATCTGAGATGGGATCCATGTATGAGAACAAAGTATGGACTTTGGTTGACTTGCCCGATGATCGGCAAGCAATTGAGAATAAATGGATCTTCAAGAAAAAGACTGACGCTGACGGTAATGTTACTGTCTATAAAGCTCGACTTGTCGCAAAAGGTTTTCGACAAGTTCAAGGGGTTGACTACGATGAGACCTTCTCACCCGTAGCGATGCTTAAGTCTGTCCGAATCATGTTAGCAATTGCCGCGTTTTATGATTATGAAATTTGGCAAATGGATGTCAAAACTGCATTCCTGAATGGATTTCTGGAAGAAGAGTTGTATATGATGCAACCGAAAGGTTTTGTCGATCCAAAGGGAGCTAACAAAGTGTGCAAGCTCCAGCGATCCATTTATGGACTGGTGCAAGCATCTCAGAGTTGGAATAAACGCTTTGATAGTGTGATTAAAGCATTTGGTTTTATACAGACTTTCGGAGAAGCCTGTATTTACAAGAAAGTGAGTGGGAGCTCTGTAGCATTTCTGATATTATATGTGGATGACATATTGCTGATTGGAAATGATATAGAATTTCTGGATAGCATAAAGGGATACTTGAATAAGAGTTTTTCAATGAAAGACCTCGGTGAAGCTGCTTACATATTAGGCATAAAGATCTATAGAGATAGATCAAGACGCTTAATTGGACTTTCACAAAGCACATACCTTGACAAGATTTTGAAGAAGTTCAGAATAGATCAAGCAAAGAAAGGGTTCTTGTCTGTGTTACAAGGTGTGAAGTTGAGTCAGACTCAATGCCCGACCACTGCAGGAGATATAGAGAAAATGAAAGATGTTCCCTATGCTTCAGCCATAGGCTCTATCATGTATGCAATGTTGTGTACCAGACCTGATGTGTGCCTTGCTATAAGTTTAGCAGGGAGGTACCAAAGTTATCCAGGAGTGGATCACTGGACAGCGGTCAAGAACATCCTGAAATACCTGAAAAGGACTAAGGATATGTTTCTCATATATGGAGGTGACAAAGAGCTCACCGTAAAAGGTTACGTTGATGCAAGCTTTGACACTGATCCGGACGATTCTAAATCGCAAACCGGATACGTGTTTATATTAAACGGTGGAGCTGTCAGTTGGTGCAGTTCTAAACAAAGCGTCGTAGCGGGATCTACATGTGAAGCGGAGTACATAGCTGCTTCGGAAGCAGTGAACGAAGGAGTCTGGATGAAGGAGTTCATATCCGATCTAGGTGTCATACCTAGTGCATCGGGTCCAATGAAAATCTTTTGTGACAATACTGGTGCAATTGCCTTGGCAAAGGAATCCAGATTTCACAAGAGGACCAAGCACATCAAGAGATGCTTCAATTCCATCCGGGATCTAGTCCAGGTGGGAGAAATAGAGATTTGCAAGATACATACGGATCTGAATGTTCCAGACCCGTTGACTAAGCCTCTTCCACGAGCAAAACATGATCAACACCAAGGCTCCATGGGTGTTAGAATCATTACTGTGTAATCTAGATTATTGACTCTAGTGCAAGTGGGAGACTGAAGGAAATATGCCCTAGAGGCAATAATAAAGTTATTATTTATTTCCTTATATCATGATAAATGTTTATTATTCATGCTAGAATTGTATTAACCGGAAACATAATACATGTGTGAATACATAGACAAACTTAGTGTCACTAGTATGCCTCTACTTGACTAGCTCGTTAATCAAAGATGGTTATGTTTCCTAACCATAAACAAGGTGTTGTTATTTGATTAACGAGGTCACATCATTAGTTGAATGATCTGATTGACATGACCCATTTCATTAGCTTAGCACCCGATCGTTTAGTATGTTGCTATTGCTTTCTTCATGACTTATACATGTTCCTATGACTATGAGATTATGCAACTCCCATTTACCGGAGGAACACTTTGTGTGCTACCAAACCTCACAACGTAACTGGGTGATTATAAAGGAGCTCTACAGGTGTCTCCAAAGGTAGATGTTGGGTTGGCGTATTTCGAGATTAGGATTTGTCACTCCGATTGTCGGAGAGGTATCTCTGGGCCCTCTCGGTAATGCACATCACATAAGCCTTGCAAGCATTGCGACTAATGAGTTAGTTGCGAGATGATGTATTACGGAACGAGTAAAGAGACTTGCCGGTAACGAGATTGAACTAGGTATTGGATACCGACGATCGAATCTCGGGCAAGTAACATACCGATGACAAAGGGAACAACGTATGTTGTTATGCGGTCTGACCGATAAAGATCTTCGTAGAATATGTAGGAGCCAATATGGGCATCGAGGCCCCGCTATTGGTTATTGACCGGAGACGTGTCTCGGTCATGTCTACATTGTTCTCGAACCGTAGGGTCCGCACGCTTAATGTTACAATGACAGTTATTATGAGTTTATGCATTTTTATGTACAGAAGTTAGTTCGGAGTCTCGGATGTGATCACGAACATGACGAGGAGTCTTGAAATGGTCGAGACATAAAGATTGATATATTGGATGACTATATTCGGACACCGGAAGGGTTCCGTAAGAGTATCGGATAAAACCGGAGCACCGGGGGGTTACCGGAACCCCCCGGGGGGTTAATGGGCCTTATGGGCCTAAAGTGGAGAAGTGGGAGGGGCTTCCAGGGCAGGCCGCGCGCCCCCTCTCCCCCTAATCCGAATTGGACTAGGAGGGAGGGGCGGCGCCCCCCTCTTTCCCTCTCTTCTCCACCAATCCTACTTGGACTAGGAAAAGGGGGGAGTCCTACTCCCGGTAGGAGTAGGACTCCTCTTGCGCCACCATAGGGCCGGCCGAACCCCTCCCCCTTGGATCCTTTATATACGGGGGCAGGGGGCACCTCTAGACACACAAGTTGATCTTTGAGATCGTTCCTTAGCCGTGTGCGGTGCCCCCTGCCACCATATTCCACCTCGATCATATCGTTGTAGTGCTTAGGCGAAGCCCTGCGTCGGTAGAACATCAAGATCATCAACACGCCGTCGTGCTGACGGAACTCCTCCCCGAAGCTTTGCTGGATCGGAGCCCGGGGATCGTCATCGAGCTATACGTGTGCTAAGAACTCGGAGGGCCGGAGTAACGGTGCTTGGATCGGTCGGACCGGGAAGAAGACGTACGACTACTTCCTCTACGTTGTGTCAACGCTTCCATTGCGATCTACAAGGGTATGTAGATCATGCTCTCCCCCTCGTTGCTATGCATCACCATGATCTTGCGTGTGCGTAGGAATTTTTTTGAAATTACTACGTTCCCCAACAAAACCGGCAAGGTTCTACATTCTTAAACCGGCAAGGTTCTACGTTCTTAAACCGGGTGAAGACCAGATGAGTATTTCAAGGACCAATATTTTTGAAGTATTGGGAGCTGAGTCAAAGGAACTATTCTTCATAATATTTCTCTATGACAAACCAATGTCAGCAAATTGATTATGAAGCTGGCCTATTGACCCGGATTTTTTAGAAGGAAATGACAAGGATTTTAAGGATGCTCAGGATCAGTTTAACATGGATAAATCCAAATTAAACCGGGGCTAATGTCGGGGACATACCCCGCGGTATGACCCGGCCAGAGTTATAACCCGGCTGAGACCGGATAACCCGGTAGGAGTTAAGTCAGATGATAACCTGGAAGGAGTTAAGCCAGATGATAACCCGACAGGAGTTAAGTCATATGATAACCCGACATGAGTTAAGTCAGATGATAACTCAGCAGACAATCATAAACCGGTAGACAGTCATAAACCGGCAGACCATCATAAACCGGCACCAGTCATAACCCGGTAGATAGTGATAACTCGGTTGCCAGGGGTTATGAAGCCCGAGACGTTATGAAGCCCATGAAGAGAAGTCAAAATAGTTTAAGTTTTAATCCGAGTTGGACTCTACAAGTAACCCGCCCCTTCAACATATATAAGGAGGGGCAGGGCACCCCAAAGAGGGAGAAAATAATCTTAAGGGTTAGGGATAACTGGGAGAGCCGGTTTACAGCGACTCCCTCGTGATGATAATAAGACCTAGCCACAAATAGCACGTAGGGTTGTTACCGGATGATGTTTCCCAGGGCACGAAGCTATCTAAATCCTTGTCTTGAGTTGCGTCTCTTGATTCCGCTCAACCCCTCTCAAGCTACCACATAGATGCATTGGCCTCACGACTAAGTCCTCACACTAGGACATTTGTCGTGACAAATCCATGACACATATTGTATAATCAAACCCGCTGATACTTGTGGTGACATTGGAGTATCTAGGTGACATTAGGGTTTTGGTTGATGTGTGTCTTAAGGTGTTATTTTAGTGTGAACTCTAGGGTTGTTTGTGACAGTAGGAATAGCCCAATAGATCAATCAGAAATAATAACTTTGAGGTGGTTTCGTACCCTACAATAATCTCTTCGTTTGTTCTCCGTTATTAGTGACTTTGGAGTGACTCTTTGTTGCACGTTGAGGGATTGTTATATGATCTAATTATGTTATCATTGTTGAGAGAACTTGCACTAGTGAAAGTATGAACCCTAGGCCTTGTTTTGAAGCATTTATATTTTCATATTACAAAAACCTATATCTACCATCCATATTGCACTTGTATCACCATCTCTTCGCCGAACTAGTGCACCTATACAATTTACCATTGTATTGGGTGTGTTGGGGACACAAGAGACTCTTTGTTATTTGGTTGCAGGGTTGTTTGAGAGAGACCATCTTCATCCTACGCCTCCCACGGATTGATAAACCTTAGGTCATCCACTTGAGGGAAATTTGCTACTGTCCTACAAAACTCTGCACTTGGAGGCTCAACAACATCTACAAGGATAAATTGCATAGTAGACATCAAGCTCTTTTCCGGCGCTGTTGCCGGGGAGGTTAGTGCTTGAAGGTATATCTTTAGATCTTGCAATTGAATCTTTTAATTTCTTGTTTTATCACTAGTTTAGTCTATAAAAGAAAACTACAAAAAAATTGAATTTATGTTGCCTCATTTGCTTCATCTTTTTAATTTCTTTCGTGAAAATAAGGATTCCGATAATTGTGCTCAATTGCTAGAGGAAGAATGCAATAAAATGTTTGGCACTAAATCTTTGAATGATGAGCATGATTGCAATGTTGTTAGTATGAATTCCTTGAATATCCATGATGCTAATGATATGTAAAGTCACAAGCTTGGGGATGCTATGTTTGATGAAGTTGATATTTTTAGTCCCCCAAGTTTTGATGAGCAAATTTATTATGATGAGAGCATGCCTCCTGTTTATGATGATTATTGTGATGACATGTATGCTATAAAGAATAATAATAACCATGAAACTTGTCATCATGATTTTAATTTTCAATTGGATTATGCCTCACATGATAGTTATTTTATTGAGTTTGCTCCCACTACTATGAATGAGAAGAATTTTGCTTATGCGGAGAGTAGTAAAATTTCTATGCTTGTAGATCATGAAAATAATGCTTTATGTGATGGTTATATTGTTGAATTCATTCATGATGCTACTAAGAATTATTATGAGGGAGGAATATATGCTTGTATGAGTTGCAATAATATCAAGTTTCCTCTCTACATGTTGAAAATCTTGAAGTTTTGCTTGCTTTACCTTCCTATGCAAGTTGATTCTTGCTCCCATAAATTGTTTGATCACAAAATACCTATGCATAGGAAGTGTGTTAGACTTAAATGTGATAGTCATATGCTTCATGATGCTCCCGTTATGTTTCAATTCTTATCTTTTATGTGAGCATCATTGAAATCATCATGCCTAGCTAGAAAGGCATTAAAGAAAAGCGCTTGTTGGGAGACAACCAAACATTTATACCTATGGTTTTTTGTGTGTTAACATGATTATGATAATGTATTAATCTTGTTTTATAGATTTTGTTTCAATAAAGTGCCAATTAAGACCTTTGGGATGATCTACGGTGATAGTTGATTTGATCTTGCTGAAAAACAAAAACTTTTGCGCTCAGGAAAACAATTATCATTTTCAGCAGAAGCGTGATAAAATACTGACTATTTTTGAAGAAGATTAATAAACAAATTTATTAGGACTTACTAATTTCTTAGGATTTTTGGAGTTACAGAAGTATTCGAGAGTTACAGATTACTACAGACTGTCCTGTTTTTGACAGATTCTATTTTCGATGCATAGTTTGCTTGTTCTCTAGTTTCTATGGCTTATATTTCTTAATATAAATTGTAGAAATGATAGGGTACAGTAGGCATCATGTCAGAAAAATTCTGAATCTTGTCTTGACAGTACCTAAGTGGTGATTTGCTTTCTTATACTAACGGAGCTTACGAGTTTTCTGTTGAGTTTTGTGTTGTGAAGTTTTCAAGTTTTGGGTAAAGTTTTGATGAACTACAGAATAAGGAGTGGAAAGAGCCTAAGCTTGGGGATGCCCAAGGCATCCCAAGGTAATATTCCAGGACAACCAAGAGCCCAAGCTTGGGGATGCCCCGGATGGCATCCCCTCTTTCCTCTTCGTTCATCGGTAACCTTACTTGGAGCTATATTTTTATTCACCACATGATATGAGTTTTGCTTGGACCGTAGTTTATTTTATTAGGATTCGCTTTCTGTTATTTATAGTAGTGTTTTGCATCTTTTATTTCAATAAAAAGGTCAAGTATAGCCTTTACCATGCTTATTTTGCAAGTCCATATGTTGCTGTTTTAAAAAACAGAAAGTTTGTTGTTATGTTTTGAATATTTGTGAATAGTCAGAACATGATAAAATCTTGAAATTTTTACACAATGAGTAACAGCAAATTATCTATAGTGTGGTAATGTTTCAGAATTTTTGGAGTTAGGTAAGTATGATTCCTCTTCCATTCTTTACAGACTGTTCTGTTTAGACAAATTGCTGTTATGTTTACATTGTTTGCATATGTTTGCTTGTTTAATGATTCTATTTGAGGATAGGACTATTAAATATGCAGAGGCATTTAGTATGCAATGTCAAATAATAATTTTAGTGATTTTCTACAGTAGAGAATGATAAGGTTTTGCATGGATTTATACTAACCTACTCACGAGTTCTTGTTGAGTTTTGTGTGGATGAAGTTTTAAGAATTAGGGAAACCGTGATATGAGAGGAATTAAGGAGACACAAAAGCTCAAGCTTGGGGATTCCCAAGGCATCCCTAGTCAATATTTCAAGGAGTCTCAAGCATCTAAGCTTGGGGATGCCCCGGTTGGCATCCCACCTTTCTTCTTCAACAACTATCGGTCAGTTTTGGTTGAGCCTAACATTTTGCTTCTTCACGTGATATGTGCTATCCTTGCAATGTCACTTTATTTTGTTTTTCTTGATGTTTGAATAAAGTACTTAAGATCTGAAGTTTTGTTTATGAGAAGGAGTCTTCACATAGTTACATAATTATTCAACTACTCATTGTTCTTCACTTATATATTTTGGAGTAGTTTTTCATTTGCTCTAGTGCTTCACTTATATCTTTTTAGAGCACGACGGTAGTTTTATTTTGTAGAAATTGATGAACTATCATGCTTCACTTATATTATTTTGAGAGTCTCTAAACAGCATGGTAATTTGCTTAGGTTATTAATGTAGTCCTAATATGATTGGCATCCAAGAGGGATATAATAAAAACTTTCATATAAAGTGCATTGAATACTATGAGAAGTTTGATTCTTTGTGATTGTTTTGAGATGTGAAGATGGTGATATTAGAGTCATGCTAGTGAGTAGTTGTGAATTTGAGAAATACTTGTGTTAAGGTTTGTGAATCATGTAGCATGCACGTATGGTGAACCGTTATGTAACGAAGTTGGAGCATGAAATATTTTTTGATTGTCTTCCTTATGAGTGGTGGTCGGGGACGAGCAATGGTATTTTCCTACCAATCTATCCCACTAGGAGCATGCACGTAGTACTTTGTTTCGATGACTAATAGATTTTTGCAATAGGTATGTGAGTTCTTTATGACTAATGTTGAGTCCATGGATTATACGCACTCTCACCCTTCCACCATTGCTAGCCTCTCTAGTACCACGCAACTTTCGCTGGTACCATACAACCACCATATACCTTACTCAAAACAGCCACCATACCTACCAATTATGGCATTTCCATAGCCATTCCGAAATATATTGCCATGCAACTTTCCACCGTTCCGTTTATTATGACACGTTCCATCATTGTCATATTGCTTTGCATGATCATGTAGTTGACATCGTATTTGTGGCAAAGCCACCGTTCATAATTCTTTCATACATGTCACTCTTGATTCATTGCACTTCCCGGTACACCACCGGAGGCATTCACATAGAGTCATATTTTGTTCTAAGTATCAAGTTGTAATTCTTGAGTTGTAAGTAAATAAAAGTGTGATGATCTTCATTATTAGAGCATTGTCCCATGTGAGGAAAGGATGATGGAGACTATGATTCCTCCAAAAGTCGGGATGAGACTCCGGACGAAAAAAAATCGAACAAAAAAAGGGAAGGCCAAAAAAACAAAAAATGAGAGAAAAAGAGAGAAGGTGCAATGCTACTATCCTTTTACCACACTTGTGCTTCAAAGTAGGACCATGATCTTCATGATAGCGAGTCTCCTATGTTGTCACTTTCATATACTAGTGGGGAATTTTCATTATAGAACTTGGCTTGTATATTCCAATGATGGGCTTCCTCAATTGCCCTATATCTTCATGAGCAAGCAAGTTGGATGCACCCCCACTTAGTTTCTTTTGAGCTTTCATAAACTTATAGCTCTAGTACATCCGTTGCATGACAATCCCTACTCACTCACATTGATATCTATTGATGGGAATCTCCATAGCCCGTTGATACGCCTAGTTGATGCGATTCTATCTCCTTCTTTTTGTCTTCTCCACAACCACCATATTCTATTCCACCTATAGTGCTATATCCATGGATCACGCTCATGTATTGCGTGAAAGTTGAAAAGGTTTGAGAACATCAAAAGTATGAAACAATTGCTTGGCTTGTCATAAGGGTTGTGCATGATTTAAATATTTTGTGTGATGAAGATGGATCATAGCCAGACTATATGATTTTGTAGGATAAGCTTTCTTTGGCCATGTTATTTTGAGAAGACATAATTGCCTTGTTAGTATGCTTGAAGTATTATTGTTTTTATGTCAATATTAAACTTTTTTTGAATCTTATGGATCTCAATATTCATGCCACAATAAAGAAAATTACATGGATGAGTATGTTAGGTAGCACTCCACATCAAAAATTCTGTTTTTATCATTTACCTACTCGAGGACAACCAGGAATTAAGCTTGGGGATGCTTGATACGTCTCCAACGTATCTATATTTTTTATTGTTACATGCTATTATATTATCAATCTTGGACGTTTTATATGCATTTATATGCTATTTTATATTATCTTTGGGACTAACCTATTAACCTAGAGCGCAGTGCCAGTTTCTGTTTTTTCCTTGTTTTTGAGCTTTGTAGGAAAAGAATATCAAAAGGAGTCCAATTGACCTGAAACTTTATGATGGTGATTTTTGGACCAAAAGAAGCCCCTGAAGCAAAAGAGTTGGGCCAGAAGAGCCACGAGGCCTCCACAAGGGTGGAGTGCGCTCCCTACCTCCCCGGAGCGCCCTCCGACCTTGTGGTTGACTCGTGGACCCCCCTGACTTATTCTCGATGCCAACACCTCTTATATATCCCCAAACCTCCAGAACAAAACCTTGATCGGGAGTTCCGCTGCCTCAAGCCTATATAGACACCAAAAACCAATCGGGACCCTGTTCTGACACCCTGCCGGAGGGGGAAATCATCATTGGTGGCCATCTTCATCATCCCGCCGGTCTCCATGTCGAGAAGGGAGTAATTCACCCTCGGGGCTGAGGGTATGTACTAGTAGCTATGTGTTTGACTTCTCTCTCTCGTGTTCTTGATTTGGCACGATCTTGATGTACCGCGAGCTTTGCTATTATAATTGGATCTTATGATGTTTCTCCCCTTCTACCTTCTTGTAATGGATTGAGTTTTCCCTTTGAAGTTATCTTATCAGATTGAGTCTTTAAGGATTTGAGAATACTTGATGTATGTCTTGCATGTGCTTATCTGTGGTGACAATGGGATATTCACGTGATCTACTTGATGTATGTTTTGGTGATCAACTTGCGGATCCTGTGACCTTGTGAACTTATGCATAGGGGTCGGCACACGTTTTCGTCTTGACTCTTCGGTAGAAACTTTGGGGCACTCTTTGAAGTTCTTTGTGTTGGTTTGAATGGATGAATCTGAGATTGTGTGATGCATATCGTATAATCAAACCCATGGATACTTGTGGTGACATTGGAGTATCTAGGTGACATTAGGGTTTTGGTTGATGTGTGTCTTAAGGTGTTATTTTAGTGCGAACTCTAGGGCTGTTTGTGACACTTATAGGAATAGCCCAATAGATCGATCAGAAATAATAACTTTGAGGTGGTTTCGTACCCTACAATAATCTCTTCGTTTGTTCTCCGCTATTAGTGACTTTGGAGTGACTCTTTATTGCACGTTGAGGGATTGTTATATGATCTAATTATGTTATCATTGTTGAGAGAACTTGCACTAGTGAAAGTATGAACCCTAGGCCTTGTTTCGAAGCATTGCAATACCGTTTTTACTCACTTTTATTACTAGTTACCTTGATGTTTTTATATTTTCAGATTACAAAAACCTATATCTACCATCCATATTGCACTTGTATCACCATCTATTCGCCGAACTAGTGCACCTATACAATTTACCATTGTATTGGGTGTGTTGGGGACACAAGAGACTCTTTGTTATTTGATTGCAGGGTTGTTTGAGAGAGACCATCTTCATCCTACGCCTCCCACGGATTGATGAACCTTAGGTCATCCACTTGAGGGAAATTTGCTATTGTCCTACAAAACTCTGCACGTGGAGGCCCAACAACGTCTACAAGGATAAAGTTGCGTAGTAGACATCATGTATCTTCTCATAGGGCATCTTAAGAGCACGGAGGATTTTGTCTGACTGGTACAAGTTTGCAGGTAGTACATATCATTTGGGTAGAAAACATCAAAATACTGTCATAATCGCGTCGTACCATTCTCTGCCCAAGTTGAGTTGAGCCTTCAGAGCCATTATTTGTGAGATGGCATCCAGCTGACAAAGCTCAGTGTGCTCATGGAGAGGATGTTTTGAAGACTCCAACATATCATTGAAGGCCTTTGCAGATTCCTCCGTCTCATCGTCCGAGTTTCGAGCATCATCAAAGTTTTGCACCATGTCTTCCATCCCGGTACCATGCTTGTCGGTGCAAAGACGAAGCACCTCGGCTCTGGCACATTGGGCAAACTCAACATGAAATGTCCAGATCGTATAACCAGGCATAAAACCAAACTTCTGCAGGTGTTTACTCATTTCAAGCTTGTCCATCCTTTTATAGTTGTCGCACCGGGCACAGGGGCACCAGCTTATTTTCTGGCCATTTGCAAATGCGGCTCTCACAAACCCACTGGTTTTTGTTAACCATTCATCAGTCATGTCTTCCTGACTAGTGTAACCGGTGTACATCCACGCACGATCACTCATATTGCGTCGCTACTAGACACACAAGAAATATATACATAATTCAGCAAACCATATCCATCAGTTAATGGAGTTTGTCACTTTTATTACGTCCATGCAACCTAGACGCTAATAGGTAAAGATATGTCCTAATCCCACCTGAGTATGTGTAGATTGGGTTCATTTTCCCATGCTCTGCTCCGAATCCGACGCAAAATTTCGGCAGCACCTCCCTGCTGTTCTCCTGATACACGTCTCGACAATAAGCAAAGAGGATGTGTACCCAAAGAACAACAGGGAGGCACTGACGAAATTCTACATCGGATCTGGAGCAGAGCATATGGGAAAACAAACCCAATCTACACATACTCGGGCTGTCCATGGATAACGTTGGACAATTCAAAAGAATCATGGTTATAAATATGAAAATGCATGCATATTTATATATGTAACCCTTTCGAACGGGAAACACATAGTGGTCACGCACACTTATGATTGAAGACACCTATAGCTAGCAAGTTTCATCGGCACGAAGACCGGAACAGAGCAAATTAAGGGGGGAGGAGGAGATGTCATTTGTGCTCACCCACGAACGCAAGGGCGGAGCTCGTTGAATGCACGGGGAGGTCGTCGAACACCAGACCCTCGCAGCGACGAAACAACTGCACATTTAAAACCACCTGATCAACACAAATATGATGTTTTTATAACAAAATCGAAAAATATATGACCTAACTCATAATTCACAAATATATGACCCCGTCAGCCTCTGGAAGGCCGAAGATCACCTTCCTCGGGAGGTGTCCGGGTCGGGGTGTTAGGGGTGTCGTGTCGGGGTCGAGTGTTGTGTCGGGGTTGGGGTGCCATGTCAGGGTGTCGGGGTGTCATGTCGGGGGTCGGGGTGTTGGTGGTGTCGTGTCGGGGTCAGGGTGTTGTGTCAGGGTCGGGGGTGCCGTGTCGGGGGTCGGGGTGTTGGTGGTGTCGTGTCGGAGTCAGGGTGTTGTGTCGGGGTCGGGGGTGCCATGTCGGGGTCGCGGTGTCGGGGTGTCGTGTCATGGTCGGGGTGTCATGTCGGGGTCAGGGTGTCGGGGTCAGGGGGTTGAGGTGTCGGGGTCGAGATGGCAAATCCTCAACCCCTTGGCCCCTCGACCCCTTTTCTCCTAGACCCCTCGATACCTCGATCCTCGACCCCTGGACCCTCGACTCCTTTTCCCCTCGATCCTTGACCCCTCGACAACTTGGCGACCCTCTTTTTCTACTTTTCCTACTTCATTTTATCATCTTCTACTTCTACTTCTTTTTTTCATCTTCTTCTTTCTTCTTCTTCTTCTTCTTCTTCTTCTTCTTCTTCTTCTTCTACTTATTGTTCTTTTTTTCATCTTCTTCTTCCTCTTCTTCTTCTTCTTCTTCCTCTTCATCTTTTACTTCTTTTTTCATATTTCTTGTTTATTCTTAAAAAATAGGAAAAAAACCTAAACTAAACTAAACTAAATCTAACCTAAACTAAACTAAATCCAACCTAAACTAAACTAAACAAACCTAAACAAAATCTAAAAAAACACAAAAACTCACCGCAGGGAGGGGTCGCGGGTTGAGGAGGCAGGCCACGGGGAGGGGCGCGGGTTGAGGAGGCTGAGAGGAAGGGCGGCCAGCGACAGTGCGGCTCCAGCGGCGGGGCGGGGTGGCACGGCTCCGGCGATGGGGCGGGGCAGGGCGGCCGCCGCGGCCTGTGTCTGCTGGGTGGGGCAGACGGGCGGACGGCGACGAGGCAGGCTCTGGGGGGCTGGGCTGGCCGGTGGCGCCTCGGGCTCTGGGGTGGTGCGGGGCGGCGGCGGCTCGGTCACGGGGGCGGTGCGGGTGAGGTGAGGGGAGAGAGGGGTGGGGCGCTGACCGTTTTTTAGTTAGGTTGAATTTCTTTGTCGTCTGCTAGCACACGACAAAGAGCCTAGCTAGTGGGGTGGGCTAGGGGGAACAACAGTTAGTTGGCCACTTTCTTTGTCGTCTGCTAGCAGACGGCAAAGAAAGTGGTCGTTAGGTTGTTCTCGTTAGTGGGCCACCCTCCCTCTTTGTCGTGTGCTAGTAGACGGCAAAGCTTCTATGCTGTCTGCTAGCAGACGGCAAAGAGCTGTCTGACGGCAAACATGATCTTTGCCGTCAGCTCTTTCTTTGACGTCAGTTATTTGTAAGCTGATGGCAAAGACCTTCTTTGTCGTCTGCTAGCAGACGACAAAGAGTTGGCTGACGGCAAAGATCCTGATTCCAGTAGTGAATAATGTCCAAAAATGTGTAGAGGCATTAACATATTCTTTCCCCTTTCCAAAGATAAATCATTTCTCAAATGTCATGCTCGCTAGAAAGGAAATAGGAATTGCTCCCTCTACTGCAAGCTCAATTGCGCAAGAAAAATCAATTACCATTCTAGTCCCAAGCACATGAAGAACTCTTCATCCAGAATATTCCACGACTCTCTCAAGGCGAGTCGTAGAGCACGAGCTTTAGAACAGTTCACGAGACCACGAAAAGTGTCTTCATCTTCTACACCACAAATAGAAAACATATCTGTCAGATGGTGCTTAACTCTATGTATCTGGACCGCCAAGCTATTGGTTGCAGCTCGCCACACAAAATTCTTGATCTTGTGAGGGATATTAGCCTTCCATATTAACTCCCAAATCCCTCTTCCCTCTTCTGGTTTGCCACTAGATTGGCCAAAGGTATCCTAACTATACTTCAATTTAAGCGCAAAACTGTACACACTTTTATCAGAAAATACACCATTCTTCTCATGGTGCCACCCAACCAAAACCCCCATCCCTATAGGCCTGAATAGAATCTTAATAATTTTCTCCGCATCATGTGGATAGAAAAGATACTTAATAAAATTTTCATCCCAACAGTTACGCCCGCTCATGAATAGATCGGATGCCCGCTTCAACATGGTATTATGCCTTCTAGCTGGAATTTTTAGGCCATGCCCCTAGGTATCCAATTATCCCTCCACATATTAATACTAGATCCATCACAAAACCATCAAATGACCCCCTTAAGAAGTTCCACACCATGTGTAATACCTTGCCAAGTCACTAAAGTAGCATGTAGAAACGCCGTATCCAGAATATGTCCCTGAGGATAATATTTTGCCTTCATCAACTTCGCACACATCAAGTTTGGATAAACCAATAACCGCCAGGCCTGTTTGGTCAAAAGAGCTTGATTAAAAAGTATGAGATCACGAAGGCCCATGCCACCCTTACCTTTTGGTCTTGTTAGTTTGTCCCATGCCAACCAATGTGTTTTCCTTCTATCTTCTTCACCCCCACCAAAAAATCCTTATAATCTAGGATAACAACCCACAAAGAGAAACCGGAAATTTGAAAATCCCCATAACGTACACAGGTAGAGCTTGAATTATTGTTTTGATTAAATATTCCTTGACTCCACAAGAAGCATATTTTTCAATCGAGTCAGCAAGCCTTTTCAAAAACTTGTCTTTAGTATACTGAAACACACCGGCCTTCATTCTACCCTATGGGACTAGTAATCCAAGATATTTATCCTTAGACCCCTCCACAATAATTTTTAAGATAACCATAATAGTCACTTGTTTCTCCAAGCTGCACTTTTTCCCAAAAATCATGGAACACTTATAAAGGCTTAATAACTGTCCACATCCCTTCTCATATACCATTAGCATATTTTTAATTGCTAAAGCTTGATCGAAAGATCCCTTGAGAAATAACAGACTATCATCTACAAAAAACAAGTGAGAAATGCCAGGATCTTGTCTATTCAGTCTGAATTCCTGAAGAACTCCCCTCGCACATGCGTCATTAAGCAACAAAGAAAGTGCCCCGACAACGAATAGGAACAAATATGGAGATAAAGGATCTCCCTGCCCGAGCCCCTGAGTAGGTGAGAACAACTGCAACAATTGACAATTAAAGTGCACCGCAAATTTCACCGAATTAACACATGTCATAATCCATTTAATCCATTGTGGCTCAAAACCCAACGCCCCCATCATACCTTGCAAAAATTGCCAACCCACACGGTCACAGGCTTTGGCGAGGTCCAACTTATAAGCACAATATTCCCCTCTTAAATCCTTAAGCATACTTAACGAATGCATACATTCAAAAGTTATGAGAGCTTATCAGAGATTAACCTTCTCGGAATAAACACACGTTGGGTAGGGGAAATCATACCATCAAGGAGCGGTCGCAGGCTGTTAACACGAAACTTGGAAATAATCTTGTAGATAACATTGCACAAAATGATCGATATAAAATCTTTGATTGTTGAGGATTCTTAATCTTCGGGGTGAGCACATTATTTGTATTATTAATATCATCGGGCATAATTCCAGAATTTTTTTGCTGAATAGCCTTGAAAATATCAACTTTGATTAGATCCCAATTCCGCTGGAGAAACCTTGCAGGAAAGCCATCTAGCCTTGGAGCTTTTAACGGCCCCAACCAAAAAAGGGCATCACTTATTTCTTTTTTCGTAAAAGATTTGCAAAGATCATCATTCATATCATGAGTCACACGGGGCTTGACAATCGAAATAATGTGGGATGGATCAACTGAAGCAATAATAAAGTTGTTTAAAGAACGAGTTTGTGATACCTTTCATTTCCTCCTGATTTTTCATGAGACAAGCATCATCCTTCCTAAGAGCAGGGATATTAATTTTTTGCTCTCCAAGAAGCCTTTTGTTGAAAATATTTTGTATTACGATCTCCCCCTTTCAGCTTGTCTACATGAGATCTCCTGAAAGTGCAACTATCCCTGGGTGGTTTTGGTAATTCCTAACAACATATAGCTCATTGAGCTAATGCTATTTTAAGATAAATATTTTAGGAAAGCTCAATGATTGGCATGGCATGGATTAGAAAGTGGACCCCTCAAAATGCTAAGGACAAAAGATTGACTCAAGCTCAAAGCACAAGACTCTACATTTTACTTTTAGTGATCCAAGATCACATTGAGTCCATACGAAAGTCCAATACTATTAAAAGGGGGTGAGGTGTTGCTTAATGGGTTACTTGATCAAAATGCTTAGTGGTATGCTCCAAAAACCCTCAACTACTTTCTCTCATATCCACATATGTCCCAAACCAAAAGTCAAACTCGGCCCCACCGTAATCTTCTATTTGGCGCCACCGAGTTCACTTGACATAGCCACTGCCACAAACCCTAGTCACTTCGGTCTCACCGATAGGGATCTCGGTCACACCGAGATGGGATTGCAACCTCTTCATTTCCCTTCGTAACATTTCGGTCCAACCGAGATGAGCGGTCGGTCCCACCGAGATTGCAATGAAAACTCTCTGTTTCCCCTTCGTAACGTTTCGGTCTAACCGAGATGAGCGAATCGGTCCCACCGAGTTTGCGTGACCAACTCTCTGTTTGTCGATTACCAAAATCGGTCCCACCGAGTTTGTGTAATCGTTCTCATCGAGATTACATTATGCCCTAACCCTAATAGAAGCGGTCCCACTGAGTTGACATGTCGGTCCCACCAAAAATCCTAACATTCACATTTTGAACTAAATCGGTCTGACCGAGTTCTATAATTCGGTCCCATCGAGTTTGGTGATTTGTGTGTAAGAGTTAGATTTTGTATGGAGGCTATATATACCCCTCCACCCACTCTTCATTCATGGAGAGAGTAATCAGAATATGCCTACACTTCCAACATACATTTTCTGAGAGAGACCACCTACATTTGTGTTGAGGTCAAGATATTCCATTCCAACCACATAAATCTTGATCTCTAGCCTTCCCCAAGTTACTTTCCACTCAAATTATCTTTCTACCAAATCCAATCCTATGAGAGAGAGTTGAGTGTTGGGGAGACTATCATTTGAAGCACAGGAGCAGGGAGTTCATCATCAACACACCATCTATTACCTTTTGGAGAGTGGTGTCTCTTAGATTGGTTAGGTGTTGAAGGAAATATGCCCTAGAGGCAATAATAAAGTTATTATTTATTTCCTTATATCATGATAAACGTTTATTATTCATGCTAGAATTGTATTAACCAGAAACATAATACATGTGTGAATACATAGACAAACTTAGTGTCACTAGTATGCCTCTACTTGACTAGCTCGTTAATCAAAGATGGTTATGTTTCCTAACCATGAACAAGGCGTTGTTATTTGATTAACGAGGTCACATCATTAGTTGAATGATCTGATTGACATGACCCATTTCATTAGCTTAGCACCCGAATCGTTTAGTATGTTGCTATTGATTTCTTCATGACTTATACATGTTCCTATGACTATGAGATTATGCAACTCCTGTTTACCGGAGGAACACTTTGTGTGTTACCAAACGTCACAACATAACTGGGTGATTATAAAGGAGCTCCACAGGTGTCTCCAAAGGTATATGTTGGGTTGGCGTATTTCGAGATTAGGATTTGTCACTCCGATTGTCGGAGAGGTATCTCTAGGCCCTCTCGGTAATGCACATCACATAAGCCTTGCAAGCATTGCGACTAATGAGTTAGTTGCGAGATGATGTATTACGGAACGAGTAAAGAGACTTGCCGGTAACGAGATTGAACTAGGTATTGGATACCGACGATCGAATCTCGGGCAAGTAACATACCGATGACAAAGGGAACAACGTATGTTGTTATGCGGTCTGACCGATAAAGATCTTCGTAGAATATGTAGGAGCCAATATGGGCATCCAGGTCCCGCTATTGGTTATTGACCGGAGATGTGTCTCAGTCATGTCTACATTGTTCTCGAACCGTAGGGTCCGCACGCTTAACGTTACGATGACAGCTATTATGAGTTTATGCATTTTGATGTACCGAAGTTAGTTCGGAGTCCCGGATGTGATCACAGACATGACGAGGAGTCTCAAAATGGTCGAGACATAAATATTGATATATTGGAAGCCTATATTTGGATATCGGAAGTGTTCCGGGTGAAATCGGGATTTTACCGGAGTACCGGGAGGTTACCGGAACCCCCCGGGAACCATATGGGCCTTAATGGGCTTTAGTGGAAAGGAGAAAGGGGCAGCCCAAGGTGGCCGCGTGCCTCCCCCTCCCCTAGTCCTATTAGGACTAGGAGAGGTGGCCGGCCCCCCTCTCTCTCTTTCCCCCTCGGGGAATCCTAGTCCAACTAGGATTGGGGGGGGGAGTCCTACTCCCGATAGGAGTAGGACTCCTCCTGCGCCCTCCTCTTGGCCGGCGGCCCCCTCCCCCTTGGCTCCTTTATATACGGAGGCAGGGGGCACCTCTAGACACACAAGTTGATCATTGAGATCGTTCCTTAGCCGTGTGCGGTGCCCCCTGCCACCATATTCCACCTCGATCATATCGTTGTAGTGCTTAGGCGAAGCCCTGCGTCGGTAGAACATCAAGATCGTCACCACGTCGTCGTGCTGACGGAACTCCTCCCCGACGCTTTGCTGGATCGGAGCCCGGGGATCGTCATCGAGCTGTACGTGTGCTAAGAACTCGGAGGTGCCGGAGTAACGGTGCTTGGATCAGCCGGATCGGGAAGACGTACGACTACTTCCTCTACGTTGTGTCAACGCTTCCGCAGTCGGTCTGCGTGGGTACATAGACAACACTCTCCCCTCTCGTTGCTGTGCATCACCATGATCTTGCGTGTGCGTAGGATTTTTTTTGAAATTACTACGTTCCCCAACAGTGGCATCCGAGCCTAGGTTTTATGGTTTGATGTTGTATGCACGAGTAGAACACAAGTGAGTTGTGGGTGATACAAGTCATACTGCCTACCAGCATGTCATACTTTGGTTCGGCGGTATTGTTGGACGAGACGACCCGGACCAACATTACGCGTACGCTTACGCGAGACCGGTTCCCCCGACGTGCTTTGCACACAGGTGGCTTGCGGGCGACTGTCTCTCCAACTTTAGTTGAACCAAGTGTGGCTACGCCCGGTCCTTGCGAAGGTTAAAACGGAGTCTATTTGACAAACTATCGTTGTGGTTTTGATGCGTAGGTTAGATTGGTTCTTGCTTAAGCCCGTAGCAGCCACGTAAAACTTGCAACAACAAAGTAGAGGACGTCTAACTTGTTTTTGCAGGGCATGTTGTGATGTGATATGGTCAAGACATGATGCTAAATTTTATTGTATGAGATGATCATGTTTTGTAACCGAGTTATCGGCAACTGGCAGGAGCCATATGGTTGTCGCTTTATTGTATGCAATGCAATCGCGATGTAATGCTTTACTTTATCACTAAGCGGTAGCGATAGTCGTGGAAGCATAAGATTGGCGAGACGACAACGATGCTACGATGGAGATCAAGGTGTCGCGCCGGTGACGATGGTGATCATGACGGTGCTCCGGAGATGGAGATCACAAGCACAAGATGATGATGGCCATATCATATCACTTATATTGATTGCATGTGATGTTTATCTTTTATGCATCTTATCTTGCTTTGATTGACGGTAGCATTATAAGATGATCTCTCACTAAATTATCAAGAAGTGTTCTCCCTGAGTATGCACCGTTGAGAAAGTTCTTCGTGCTGAGACACCACGTGATGATCGGGTGTGATAGGCTCTATGTTCAAATACAACGGGTGCAAAACAGTTGCACACGCGGAATACTCAGGTTATACTTGACGAGCCAAGCATATACAGATATGGCCTCGGAACACGGAGACTGAAAGGTTGAGCGTGAATCATATAGTAGATATGATCAACATAGTGATGTTCACCAATGAAACTACTCCATCTCACGTGATGATCGGACATGGTTTAGTTGATTTGGATTACGTGATCACTTAGAGGATTAGAGGGATGTCTATCTAAGTGGGAGTTTTTAAGTAATTTGATTAATTGAACTTAAACTTATCATGAACTTAGTACCTAATAGTATCTTGCTTGTTTATGTTTGATTGTAGATAGATGGCTCGTGTTGTTGTTCCGTTGAATTTTAATGCGTTCCTTGAGAAAGCAAAGTTGAAAGATGATGGTAGAAATTACACGGACTGGGTCCGTAACTTGAGAATTATCCTCATTGCTGCTCAGAAGAATTACGTCCTGGAAGCACCGTTGGGTGCCAGGCCTGCTGCTGGAGCAACACCAGATGTTATGAACGTCTGGCAGAGCAAAGCTGATGACTACTCGATAGTTCAGTGTGCCATGCTTTACGGCTTAGAATCGGGACTTCAACGACGTTTTGAACGTCATGGAGCATATGAGATGTTTCAGGAGTTGAAGTTAATATTTCAAGCAAATGCCTAGATTGAGAGATATGAAGTCTCCAATAAGTTCTATAGCTGCAAGATGGAGGAGAATAGTTCTGTCAGTGAGCATATACTCAAAATGTCTGGGTATAATAATCACTTGATTCAGATGGGAGTTAATCTTCCAGATGATTGCGTCATTGACAGAATTCTCCAATCACTGCCACCAAGCTACAAGAGCTTCGTGATGAACTATAATATGCAAGGGATGAACAAGACTATTCCCGAGCTCTTCGCAATGCTGAAAGCTGCGGAGGTAGAAATCAAGAAGGATCATCAAGTGTTGATGGTTAACAAAACCACTAGTTTCAAGAAAAAGGGCAAAGGGAAGAAGAAGGGGAACTTCAAGAAGAACGGCAAGCAAGTTGTTGCTCAGGAGAAGAAACCCAAGTCTGGACCTAAGCCTGAAACTGAGTGCTTCTACTACAAGCAGACTGGTCACTGGAAGCGGAACTGCCCCAAGTATTTGGCGGATAAGAAGGATGGCAAGGTGAACAAAGGTATATGTGATATACATGTTATTGATGTGTACCTTACTAATGCTCGCAGTAGCACCTGGGTATTTGATACTGGTTCTGTTGCTAATATTTGCAACTCGAAACAGGGACTACGGATTAAGCGAAGATTGGCTAAGGACGAGGTGACGATGCGCGTGGGAAACGGTTCCAAAGTCGATGTGATCGCAGTCGGCACGCTACCTCTACATCTACCTTCGGGATTAGTATTAGACCTAAATAATTGTTATTTGGTGCCAGCGTTGAGCATGAACATTATATCTGGATCTTGTTTAATGCGAGATGGTTATTCATTTAAATCAGAGAATAATGGTTGTTCTATTTATATGAGTAATATCTTTTATGGTCATTCACCCTTGAAGAGTGGTCTATTCTTGTTGAATCTCGATAGTAGTGATACACATATTCATAATGTAGAAGCCAAAATATGCAGAGTTGATAATGATAGTGCAACTTATTTGTGGCACTGCCGTTTAGGTCATATCGGTGTAAAGCGCATGAAGAAACTCCATACTGATGGACTTTTGGAACCACTTGATTATGAATCACTTGGTACTTGCGAACCGTGCCTCATGGGCAAGATGACTAAAACACCGTTCTCCGGTACTATGGAGAGAGCAACAGATTTGTTGGAAATCATACATACATATGTATGTGGTCCGATGAATGTTGAGGCTCGTGGCGGATATCGTTATTTTCTCACCTTCACAGATGACTTAAGCAGATATGGGTATATCTACTTAATGAAACATAAGTCTGAAACGTTTGAAAAGTTCAAAGAATTTCAGAGTGAAGTTGAAAATCATCGTAACAAGAAAATAAAGTTTCTACGATCCAATCGTGGAGGAGAATATTTGAGTTACGAGTTTGGTGTACATTTGAAAATTGTGGAATAGTTTCGCAACTCACGCCACCCGGAACACCACAGTGTAATGGTGTGTCCGAACGTCGTAATCGTACTTTACTAGATATGGTGCGATCTATGATGTCTCTTACTGATTTACCGCTATCGTTTTGGGGATACGCTCTAGAGACGGTCGCATTCACGTTAAATAGGGCACCATCAAAATCCGTTGAGACGACGCCTTATGAACTATGGTTTGGCAAGAAACCAAAGTTGTCGTTTCTGAAAGTTTGGGGCTGCGATGCTTATGTGAAAAAGCTTCAACCTGATAAGCTCGAACCCAAATCGGAGAAATGTGTCTTCATAGGATATCCAAAGGAAACTATTGGATACACCTTCTATCACAGATCCGAAGGCAAGACTTTTGTTGCTAAATTCAGAAACTTTCTTGAGAAGGAGTTTTTCTCGAAAGAAGTGAGTGGGAGGAAAGTAGAACTTGACGAGGTAACTGTACCTACTCCCTTGTTGGAAAGTAGTACATCACAGAAAACTGTTTCTGCGACACCTACACCAATAAGTGAGGAAGTTAATGATAATGATCATGAAACTTCAGAACAAGATACTACTGAACCTTGTAGATCAACCAGAGTAAGATCCGCGCCAGAGTGGGACGGTAATCCAGTTCTGGAAGTCATGCTACTAGATCATGATGAACCTACGAACTATGAAGAAGCGATGGTGAGCCCAGATTCCGCAAAGTGGCTTGAAGCCATGAAATCTGAGATGGGATCCATGTATGAGAACAAAGTATGGACTTTGGTTGACTTGCCCGATGATCGGCAAGCAATTGAGAATAAATGGATCTTCAAGAAAAAGACTGACGCTGACGGTAATGTTACTGTCTATAAAGCTCGACTTGTCGCAAAAGGTTTTCGACAAGTTCAAGGGGTTGACTACGATGAGACCTTCTCACCTGTAGCGATGCTTAAGTCTATCCGAATCATGTTAGCAATTGCCGCGTTTTATGATTATGAAATTTGGCTGATGGATGTCAAAACTGCATTCCTGAATGGATTTCTGGAAGAAGAGTTGTATATGATGCAACCGAAAGGTTTTGTCGATCCAAAGGGAGCTAACAAAGTGTGCAAGCTCCAGCGATCCATTTATGGACTGGTGCAAGCCTCTCGGAGTTGGAATAAACGCTTTGATAGTGTGATCAAAGCATTTGGTTTTATACAGACTTTCGGTGAAGCCTGTATTTACAAGAAAGTGAGTGGAAGCTATGTAGCATTTTTGATATTATATGTGGATGACATATTGCTGATTGGAAATGATATAGAATTTCTGGATAGCATAAAGGGATACTTGAATAAGAGTTTTTCAATGAAAGACCTCGGTGAAGCTGCTTACATATTAGGCATAAAGATCTATAGAGATAGATCAAGACGCTTAATTGGACTTTCACAAAGCACATACCTTGACAAGATTTTGAAGAAGTTCAAAATGGATCAAGCAAAGAAAGGGTTCTTGCTTGTGTTACAAGGTATGAAGTTGAGTCAGACTCAATGCCCGACCACTGCAGAAGATAGAGAGAAAATGAAAGATGTTCCCTATGCTTCAGCCATAGGCTCTATCATGTATGCAATGCTGTGTACCAGACCTGATGTGTGCCTTGCTATAAGTTTAGCAGGGAGGTACCAAAGTAATCCAGGAGTGGATCACTGGACAGCGGTCAAGAACATCCTAAAATACCTGAAAAGGACTAAGGATATGTTTCTCGTATATGGAGGTGACAAAGAGCTCACCGTAAGAGGTTGCGTTGATGCAAGCTTTGACATTGATCCGGACGGTTCTAAATCGCAAACCGGATACGTGTTTACATTAGACGGTGGAGCTGTCAGTTGGTGCAATTCTAAACAAAGCATCGTAGTGGGATCTACATGTGAAGCGGAATACATAGCTGCTTCAGAAGCAGCAAACGAAGGAGTCTGGATGAAGGAGTTCATATCCGATCTAGGTGTCATACCTAGTGCATCGGGTCCAATGAAAATCTTTTGTGACAATACTGGTGCAATTGCCTTGGCAAAGGAATCCAGATTTCACAAGAGGACCAAGCACATCAAGAGACGCTTCAATTCCATCCGGGATCTAGTCCAGGTGGGAGACATAGAGATTTGCAAGATACATATGGATCTGAATATTGCAGACCCGTTGACTAAGCCTCTTCCACCAGCAAAACATGATCAGCACCAAGGCTCCATGGGTGTTAGAATCATTACTGTATAATCTAGATTATTGACTCTAGTGCAAGTGGGAGACTGAAGGAAATATGCCCTAGAGGCAATAATAAAGTTATTATTTATTTCCTTATATCATGATAAATGTTTATTATTCATGCTAGAATTGTATTAACCGGAAACATAATACATGTGTGAATACATAGACAAACTTAGTGTCACTAGTATGCCTCTACTTGACTAGCTCGTTAATCAAAGATGGTTATGTTTCCTAACCATGAACAAGGTGTTGTTATTTGATTAACGAGGTCACATCATTAGTTGAATGATCTGATTGACATGACCCATTTCATTAGCTTAGCACCCGATCGTTTAGTATGTTGCTATTGCTTTCTTCATGACTTATACATGTTCCTATGACTATGAGATTATGCAACTCCCGTTTACCGGAGGAACACTTTGTGTGCTACCAAACCTCACAACATAACTGGGTGATTATAAAGGAGCTCTACAGGTGTCTCCAAAGGTAGATGTTGGGTTGGCGTATTTCGAGATTAGGATTTGTCACTCCGATTGTCGGAGAGGTATCTCTAGGCCCTCTCGGTAATGCACATCACATAAGCCTTGCAAGCATTGCGACTAATGAGTTAGTTGCGAGATGATGTATTACGGAACGAGTAAAGAGACTTGCCGGTAATGAGATTGAACTAGGTATTGGATACCGACGATCGAATCTCGGGAAAGTAACATACCGATGACAAAGGGAACAACGTATGTTGTTATGCGGTCTGACCGATAAAGATCTTCGTAGAATATGTAGGAGCCAATATGGGCATCCAGGTCCCGCTATTGGTTATTGACCGGAGATGTGTCTCAGTCATGTCTACATTGTTCTCGAACCGTAGGGTCCGCACGCTTAACGTTACGATGATAGTTATTATGAGTTTATGCATTTTTATGTACCGAAGTTAGTTCAGAGTCCCTGATGTGATCACGGACATGATGAGGAGTCTTGAAATGGTCGAGACATAAAGATTGATATATTGGAAGCCTATATTTGGATATCGGAAGTGTTCCGGGTGAAATCGGGATTTTACCGGAGTACCGGGAGGTTACCGGAACCCCCCGGGAACCATATGGGCCTTAATGGGCTTTAGTGGAAAGGAGAAAGGGGCAGCCCAAGGTGGCCGGCCCCCTCTCTCTCTTTCCCCCTCGGGGAATCCTAGTCCAACTAGGATTGGGGGGGGGAGTCCTACTCCCGGTAGGAGTAGGACTCCTCCTGCGCCCTCCTCCTGGCCGGCGGCCCCCTCCCCCTTGGCTCCTTTATATACGGAGGCAGGGGGCACCTCTAGACACACAAGTTGATCATTGAGATCGTTCCTTAGCCGTGTGCGGTGCCCCCTGCCACCATATTCCACCTCGATCATATCGTTGTAGTGCTTAGGCGAAGCCCTGCGTTGGTAGAACATCAAGATCGTCACCACGCCGTCGTGCTAACGGAACTCCTCCCCGACGCTTTGCTGGATCGGAGCCCGGGGTTCGTCATCGAGCTGTACGTGTGCTAAGAACTCGGAGGTGCCGGAGTAACGGTGCTTGGATCGGTCGGATCGGGAAGACGTACGACTACTTCCTCTACGTTGTGTCAATGCTTCCGCAGTCGGTCTGCATGGGTACGTAGACAACACTCTCCCTTCTCGTTGCTGTGCTTCACCATGATCTTGCGTGTGCGTAGGAATTTTTTTGAAATTACTACGTTCCCCAACAGGTGTCACCTGGGAGCCTTCGTCAAGATTGTGGAGTTGAACCAAGGAGTTTGTACGGGCAAGGAGATCGCCTACCTCGTGAAGATCTACCCTAGTGAGGCAAGTCCTTCGTGGGTGATGGCCATGGTGGGATAGACAAGGTTGCTTCTTCGTGGACCCTTCGTGGGTGGAGCCCTCTGTGGACTCGCGCAACCGTTACCCTTCATGGGTTGAAGTCTCCATCAACGTGGATGTACGATAGCACCACCTATCGAAACCATGCAAAAAATCTCCGTGTCTACATTGTGTTTGCTCCCTCCAAACTCCTCCCTTTACCTTCATATGCAATTGTTTTACATTCCACTACTATACTCTTAGAATTGCATGTGTAGGTCGATTACTTGAATTGTGCTAAGTTGCTAAAATCTGCCAAGACTTAAAAATTGGGAAAAGGCTAGATTTTATTTGGTCAAGTAGTCTAATCACCGCTCCCCCTCTAGACATACTTTCGATCCTACATCTCCGCTTCCACAACATTTCATCCTTGATAAGAAGTTCATCCATCTCCCCTAGAATTTTCTTTCTTTCCAACAAAGCAGAATGATCAGTTCTAGTAAACAAAATTTCTAGTCTCTTTTGAGCCCAATCAAGTTTCTTTGGCAGATACCTAATATGCACCCGACTTCATCCATGAAGGGATTTCATTAATTAAATTATTGGCAACATCTTTCATATCCTTAATATTTGATCATCTATTCCAACAAGCATTAGTCTGTTCATCCAAAATATGACCTTCCCTCTCCCAGTAAGATTCATATTTCAACTGTCCATTGACCCTCCCACCCCGCACATTACCCATCAACTCAATTAAAATGGGCAGTGATCAGACCTGGAGCTAATAATACAGGAGACCTTACACTAAGGGAAAATAGAAGACTAAAGCGGGCAAGCCACTGCATGGTCAAGACGTACCTTAACATTCTCGTCGCCCTCTTGCTTATTATTATACGTCCACGGAACACCTTGAAAGCCTAAATCAAATAAATTGCACTCTGACAGATCTTCACGAAAGCTGGCCATGAGTCTAGGAGATCTCTTATGTCGAGGGAAGTGTTCATTTTGCCACATAGCTTCGTTAAAATCCCGCACCATAAATCAAGGCCCAACACCAAGAGGTTTAATCCGCCTCAAAAGATCCCACATAACGTACTTCTGGCTCGCCTTAGGCTCTCCATAAATAAAGGTGCACCTCCACTTTGTACCATCACCCTTGTTGACGTACATATCCACAAAATGTTCACCAAATTTGTTCAACTCACAAGAGTACGCTTCATCCCAAAACACGGCTATACCTCCACCTTTACCATGGCCAGAAATAGTAAACACATAATGCATACCCAACGATAACGCAAAAGCTCAACATACTCTTTATTTTTCCTAGTTTCCGAAAGAAAGATAACATTGGGATGGTGCGTCTTAGTCAGACACATAAGCTCTTGAACCGTACGAGGTTGTCCCAGCCCTCGACAGTTCCAACTGAAAACTTTCATGGCTCCCGACGGGTGTCATCAAACGTGCCCGTCAGTTGATCGGCAACCCCAAGGTCAGTTGCTTCCTTTGGAGTGCCACCTTCCTCCTTTTCCTCTCCCACAAATTTTCTCCTCCTCTCCTGAAGTTCTTCCTCTCCCCCATCTATCTCTTTAGTTACATGAACCATAGCCCCACCAACACCTACTACAGCCTCAATCCTCTCACAACACACTCTTTTACAAGTTACAGAGATGTCATTCTCACTCTTATATTGTAAACTCACAGAGCTATTGCCACTCATAGTAAAAACTATGCCTTGATCTTCATATAGACGCCTCTTACTTCCCGCTGTGCTCTCTAGGATGGCAGCATAGGCGACCTTGCGGCTGGATAACTCGATGCCACTATTTGGGGGAGTGGGAACCCCAAACTTGACATGCTTGGCACACACACCATGAACAACAGCACGCTCCACTTACTCCTCTCTGTACATTCTTTTCGAGTGGCCCCATTTTGATTCGGCTCTAGTTTCATCAAAGTCTAGCCGGGAAGCATTCCCGACCAAACCAGCAAGGACGCCTGCTGAGCTACCATCAGCCGGCATCACCTTTGCCGCGACCAGAGGTAGGATGCCCTGGTCAGCCTCCTTTGTCGCAGTGTATCTGGCACCATCAGCCGCAGCAAACATCTCTGACTTGCTCTAGTTAACATCACCTGCAGCTTCTTTGTGAGCCAACACAGCAGCAACAGAGCAAGTCTCGGGGTCTTCAGCCGATAGCAGTGCACCCAAATGCACCGCAGTAGCATCTTTAGCCATGTGTTGCTTGCCTGCAGCAGCTAGTGCATCTGGCTGCACGTACCCAGGCACACTCCCGGCCAGCAGGCGTCAAAATTCATCGGGACCATCAAACAACATCTTTGACCAATACCCGTGATCGATCTGGTCACCCTTGCCATGGGCGACCAGACTGCTGCCTTCGTGATCCGTGTCTAGTCTGTGAGGTTTGTTTAGTCTATTCTAGTTACCCTGGGGTGCCTTTGTATATATTAGGTCTGGATTACATGTGTCTAACTCAAACACCTACATTCGCCCACTCTATTCTTCGTATCAGTGTTATAGCCCTATATCTCCATTTTGTACTACACATCGTATGAATTCAAACACCACAATAAAGTGGATGCATGCATTGCTTCCCAAAAACTTATTATCAAGGGCGAAGAGAAGGATGTCATCACTGAATTGTGATATAATTGGAGTATTATGTCAAGGTTAAGGAGCTAGTTACTCCTTCCACTTTCTTTTTAATCCCCATATAAGATTTGTCTTAAGACAAACTTCTTAAAGTTTGACCAACATTATATGAAAAAAATACCAACGTCCACAATATGAAATCAATATTATTTCATTCATCACGGGATTAATTTTCATATGTATACAACTAAGATTGTAGATCTTGATGTTTTTCAATACAAAACTTGGCCAAACTCAAACTACTTCATAAAGTTTGACCTAAGACAAACACTTGCCTTCAACTGGTGGATCGCACGCGAACGATCCACCGCCTCGTCTGGGTGATGCGTGTCTCTTTCTGCAGTGTTTTTCTATAACATCACACGTGTTGTAAAATTGACTTTCGTAACAACACCCATGTTGCAAAAAGAAAAAGATGAAAAAAGAAGTTTGTTGCGAAGAATTCCGCAACACTATCTTTGTTGCAATGACGAGGACGGCGTTCGACGCATCGAATGGCTGCCGAGGCGGCGGATGTGTTAAAAAGATCCGTCGGCTGGCGCGTAGCGCAGCCCATCTTATGTGCTGAGTAAAAAGAAATAGAGAGGCTTGGTAAGAACAAATCAAATGCAAAGTATCGGTACCCCACACGATCTCGAGTTGGAAAACTCACACCCACTAGACATGTGTGTCCTCTAATCCTCACCTCCGTCGACTGCGCCAACAAATCTAATACCTTTTCTTCAACTAGCAAACTTCGAACCAAAGATAGTGGCAACATGGTGCCATGGCAGCAAAACAGAGCAAGAAGAGACGTGGCTGCCATACAGCACAAATCATTGCTGCCACACCGCGAGGCAGCACGGCACGGCAGCAGCAATAATAGCACTAGCCGTAGCCCGCCTGCCTCCGTCCTCCCTAATCCCAGAGCGCTCGTGCGTGCGGTCGAGCCGCTTCATTGCCCGGGGCCCCCGCGCTTTTCTTAGACCGCCCCCCACCCGCCCGGAATCCGCGGCGCGAGCCCCGCCTCGCCTCCCCCCCTCGCGCGCCACAAAGCGCCGGAGGCCCGGCCCCCCCGCAGCCCCCCCGCGCCACACGCCGGAGCCCGGATCGCGCGCTGCTGTTCGCCGGCGGGCTGAGGCGGGCGTCCGGGCGCGCGCCATGGACGTGGACAGCGTCGAGTGCCTCTCGCTGCCCGACGCCGCCATGGACGCGGACGACGTCGGCCTCGCCCTCCACCCGCACGGCGGGCTCCTCGCCGCCACCGCCGCCTCCCGCCCGGCTGCCTACCCCAAGGCCGCCGCCGCCGCGGGGGGCATCGTCGCGCCGGGGAGCAGCGTGCACGAGCTGCTCGAGTGCCCCGTCTGCACCAACTCCATGTACCCGCCGATCCACCAGGTTTCTTGATTTTGCCCACCCCCCTTCTCGATTCTGGCGCGGCGTGCTGTGTGTCGGGTGGTCTGCTTCGGACTCAGGGCCTATTCTTGGCTTCGAATGGGGATCTGGGTTTGGGAAATTCATAGTTTCCAATTGGGTAGCTAGTGTCGAATTCTTGGGGATATTGCTGGTGTATTGTGCTTGTGAGTTTCGTCTGCCATTTCACATATGCTGGGATTTCGGTGTCGTGCTCTGCCGTAATCAAACGAAAATAGCATATGTATTCCTTGTATCATTGTTCTTGTTCATTGGGATTTTCGGTGATCCTTTCCTGCCATGTAGAGGATTAAGAAAAGGTTAGAATTTAGGGTCTTGCAGACAAGCATGCTATTAGGCAGTTTCTACCTTGTAAAAATTGGGGTACAATCCTGAACAGAAATTGGCGTGATATGATTAATAAATTGAGGGAATTAGGCAATCTCAAACCTCGTTGTATTTGCTTTCTGGTCCCATTTTATTTTCTGTATTTGATTTGATTGTGGATATGTGATCAGCCCTTAAATGGAGGATATAAAGTGGAGTACAGGTCAATGAACTTATCTTTTGCATAGCTAATGGTAAAAATAACATCTTGGTCTTTCATTGGATGATATATTTAATGTCGGATCAGTATTGCATACGAAACTAATCTATTACTGCTCTTGGAGGTAGAAATTCCTACATTAATCCTATGCAATCGGACTGCTTATTTCATTTGGTGGATCCAGAATATAGTCATGTAGAATAGATCAATCAGATATATGCGGAGTCACAGTCAGTTGTAAACACACGCACACACACCCACACACACACAATCACACACTATACTTTCAGTCATCACCGTGTGAGTTGGTAGCAAATCTAACTCTGGTTTCAACCATCAACATATGTATTGTAGTATGTAGCCATGCAAAGGGAAGATTTTCATGCTAGTATTGATATCTTGATCCTTAAGCAAGTACTGTACAACAGTGAATACATGTAAGCAATTTGGGATCACATATGTGGTTATCAAAATAAACATGGGGAAGATTATTGGTAATATCAGATGTAGCTGTGTGTTGGAGGGATGTAATTGTGTGGAACTGAAGAATCACATGTCCTATGTAGTGCTGGTTTTTGGCATGACTCTAATCTCTGCGACTGCATTTACAGTGCCAAAATGGACATACTCTGTGTTCCACATGCAAAGCTAGGGTGCACAATCGTTGCCCTACTTGCCGACAAGAGCTCGGTGATATCAGGTGTTTGGCACTGGAGAAAGTAGCCGAATCGCTTGAGCTTCCCTGTAAGTACTATTCCTTGGGTTGCCCAGAGATCTTCCCATACTACAGCAAGATAAAGCATGAAGCGATGTGCAGCTTTAGACCATACAGTTGCCCCTACGCTGGTTCTGAGTGTTCTGTGACTGGTGATATTCCTTACCTTGTTAACCATTTGAGGGATGACCACAAAGTTGATATGCACAGCGGTTGCACATTCAACCATAGATACGTCAAATCCAACCCAAGAGAAGTCGAAAATGCCACCTGGATGCTAACGGTAAGTATTTATAGCAAGAATGTTTTCTCTTGTCCAGCTTTAGTGCAATACACCTGGATATAAGATCAGCCCTCATACAGAGTAGTTCTTAATACGACGAGTAATGTAACCTTGTATATACATTTCAAATCTACTCTTTTTGATGCATTTGTTTGGTATGTTTTGAGCAGGTGTTTCACTGTTTCGGGCAGTACTTCTGCCTGCACTTTGAGGCCTTCCAGCTTGGGATGGCACCAGTGTACATGGCCTTCCTGCGTTTCATGGGGGACGAGAATGAGGCGCGGAACTACAGTTACAGCCTTGAGGTCGGCGCCAATGGCAGGAAGATGGTATGGGAGGGCACCCCCAGGAGCGTCCGGGACAGCCACCGGAAGGTGCGTGACAGCCACGATGGTCTCCTAATCCAGAGGAACATGGCATTGTTCTTCTCGGGCGGCGACCGGAAGGAGCTGAAGCTAAGGATCACCGGCCGGATCTGGAAGGAGACGCAGACCCCGGATGGTGCCTGCGTACCAGTTCTCTGTAGCTAAGCACAAGCAGCGAACAATCTTCAAAAGAAAAAAAAGGATTCGATATCATATGTGACATGATATCGCCTATCCCGTCGCCATGCCCTACTGTTATCGTATGGTCTGAGGCGACGTTTCATGGTTTTGTCTTTGTTGAGCAAAATTAGGAGGCTGGGATGACCTTGTAAAGTAAACCCTGTATATATGGCATCCCATGGCTTATTACAGGTTGGCTCATCAAGCTCTCTGATGCCTTCAGTCATGTCTCAAGGAAACTGTATTCTTACTGAACTTGCATCATCAGTCTTACAGCTTTAGAGGGTAACTGGAGTTGTTATTTGATAGCGCCAGCAAATTTCAGCTTCAGGCCTTCAGAGGGTTTATAATTTGGACTGCGGCCTAGTATGATGATACCAGCAGTGTGGATTAGTCTTTGCACTTGGAGAGACTGGGACTGATGTTAAGCGCTTGTTCGGCCGCTCTCGGCGGAGCGCCCTTTTAGCAGCTCTGCAGATTATAGATTTTTTTTTTGAAACTATGATGATTTTTATAGCAAATTCAGAAACTATACACTTAATGAAGAAAAATCAAAAGTATCACCCCGTCGGCCTCTTGTTGGCCGAAGAGTGACTTTTGACTTTTCGGCCAAAAAGTCACTCTTCGACCAACAGGAGGTCAAAGAGTCCCTCTTCGGCCAACACCTGCTCTACTTTTTAGAAAATTCATATTAAATAGGATTTTTAGTATCTTATTTTGATTCTTTTTGCATTAGATTAGAAATTTTACGAAGTTTCTGTAGATATCAAGTTTGACTAGATTTGGAAGTTTGAATTTGAATTTTCATGAATTTTCTTAAATCACTAGATTGCCTATAATTTGAGCTAGGAGTATTCTTTTTAGATGATTCTTGTTGCTACTGGTTCTTTGTGACTTTGTTTATCAGTAGTAATTAATTGGTGAATTTTAGGATTATTTAAAATTAGGTTTTTACGTCATTCCCTCCCTCCATTTTCTCCCGTCATTTTATTTCTCGCCATTATCTCCCTTCATTTTCTTTCCCGCCATTCTCTCCCGCCATCTTCTTTCCCGCAATCTTCTTTCTCGCCATCTTCACTTCTCAACTTATAAAACGAGCCTCATGATGTCCACGATCGTAGATAACATCGTCTCACACGGTCTGTGTCTCCTGCGTCGGTGCTGCTGGTGGAGTGTGAAACACTGTCTGAGAGAAGTCATAAGTGTTTGCAGCTTCGTCATCATCATCGGAGAGTGTTTCACACTTATGACTTCTCTCACACAGTGTTTCACACTCCACATGAAGGCATCATCGTCATCCTCCGTCGATGTAGCACTCCTTAGTGTGGCGGGAGAGAATGGCGGGAAATAAAATGGCGGCAAAGAAAATGGAAGGAAAAAGATTGCGGGAAAGTATTTTTTTTGTAATGTATAAAACGGCAATGGTTGTACAGGATTTACAAGGCACTTTTAAATATAAACTCCTATGAAGCTCAAAACAAGTTTTCTAGTAGGATAAAAGAAATAAAATATAAAAAAATACTACAAATAAAATAGTTACTGATAACTAAACAGAAACAAAAAGAATAAGTCAAAAAACTAAAGAAAAAATTTAAAGCAATTAAAATTAAAAGAAATAGCATAAAACCTAACAAACACTAAAACGGAATTGTTTTCATAAAAACCTAATTTTAAATAATTATAAAATTCGCCAATTAGTTATTACTGATAAACAAATTCACAAAGAACCAGTAGCAAAAAGAATCATCTTAAAAAATACTCCTAACTCAAATTATAGGCAATCTAGTTATTTGAGCAAATTCATGAAAAAATTAAATTCAAACTTTCAAATCTAGTCAAACATGATATCTACAGAAACTTCATAAAATTTCTAATCTAATGCAAAAAGAATCAAATTAAAATACTAAAAATCCTATTTGATATGAATTTTTTTAAACAGTAGAGCAGGTGTTGGCCGAAGAGGGACTCTTTGGCCAACTGTTGGGCGAAAAGTACTTTTTGGCCAACGGTTGGCCGAAAAGTCTCGTCCTTTTCGGCCAACAGGAGGCCGACGAAGTGATACTTTTGATTTTTTTCCATTAGAGTGTATAGTTTCCGAATTTGCTATAAAAATCATCATAGTTTTAAAAAAAAAATCAGATTATACCTAGCAAGCCACTCCAGATTATACCTAGCAAGCCGCTCCGGCGGGGAGCCGTGGAGCGGAGGGAGTCCAAACACGGCCTAAGTACTCATGACATTTGACATCTTGACCCCGGCATTTTGCACCTTATAATTCATTTAAGATTTATGGACTTTTGCTCCAGGATAATCTTATCTGATAGATTAGTGACTTGAGTAATGCGTTAATGTCCTCATCGAGGCGGGCAACGTGTCTCAAACGGCAGATTTGCCTTTGACTGGCAGGCCAGAACCTCATGGGGACTTGAGAGCGAGGGTTAGGAAGGAGCTGACGGAGATATCTTCTTGCTACAAGTTAGAGGCTTTTGACGAAAGTCTAGTACTCTACAGTAACACTCCAAATGTGTTGAGACTTCAACTAAAAATGAGACCGGAGATCATACTTTTAAAGACCGGACTGGACCGAGGAACCGGCGCCTTCCCCAGTTTTTTAACGTGTACTGGTCTTTTACTCTTTTAGTAAAAGACCAGAAAAGTATTCAAAGTAGAATCTATAAACAAGAAATTTAACAGTTAACCTTGCCTGGTTTTTTTAACTTGTACTGGTCTTCTAGTTAAAAACCAGAGAGGTATTCAAAAATGAATACATAAACAAGGAATTTAACAGTTAACCTTGAGGCAAGGCATTGAACCAATTTGAGGGGCCTACCATTAGTATGTTCCATTAAATCTTAAAATAATTTTTAACAAAAAAGGTCATTGGAAAATCTCATTGCGACGAATTTAATTTAATGGTGAGAAGGCATTTTTAATCGCACCGATAATTCGAGATACTACAGAACATTTTGAATTTTCAAAGCAAGAAAGAATCTAGGCTGACATCAGACTCCTTTGCCTGTAGCGCACGCATGAAACAAATGACTAGAGTTTTTGGTGGTTCCCTAAAAACCTACTGTTCATCATACTATATCACGATCCATAGATGTGATTGCTATTTCATGGTCGATCTTATTATTGCTTTTGCCACTACCGAATTCTTGAACATTAGGAGAACACCCACACAACAAGGTCCGGTGTACACAAACTAACACCTTGGCTGGATGCCGCCTCTCGCCCTCAGCCTCTCCCTGGCGAACTCGCCGGAGACCGGCATTCGCCGGTGCCGCGCCGCCACGAAGCCATGTGACCCTTGATCATGTGCCTTCTCTGTCTGGACAGGTTTAGCGGGAGACTCCTCCTGCTGCTGTTGCTGCTCATCGTTCTCAGCGGGCTCCTCCACCGAGCTGCTCCAGCCGAACTCCATCATGCGCTGCTGGTAGCACTTCATCGCCACCACCAGCATGAACACTGCACAAACATGTCAAACATACACGGTTAACATTCTTGTTGAAGATGCCATGCGATGATGCACGGGTAGAAGTGATTACCAGCCCAGACACGAGCCACCGTGGAGGAGACGTTCCAGACGAGGGTGAAGACGGCTGCGACAACCGCCTTCTTGTGGGAGCAAGACTCCCATGCATCCCTGAACCTCTCCAGCCAAAACTTGCCTGGCATGCATGGACAGCAACGCAATTTAGTAAGTAAAATCACGCAGCAACGAAGGAGCGAGTTAATTTCTAGAACATGTCCTTAATTTCATCTGATGTTTCCCTCTTTCTTTATTTCTTTTCTGAGGATGGACTAGGCACCATGGGTTTATGGTTCCTGGTGTCTTACATATTTTGGACATTCAGATATAATTGGCCACCAGGATGAAGCACACAAGTATAGTTAAAAAAAAACAAAAAAAAAACTAGCGCACACAAGTATAGTTGGGTCAATAGAACTAATGTAGTTGGTGTCACTTAGGGAAACGATGGAACTTCATGATTTTAGTAAGTAAAATCACGCAGCAACGAAGGAGCGAGTTAATTTCTAGAACATGTCCTTAATTTCATCTGATGTTTCCCTCTTTCTTTATTTCTTTTCTGAGGATGGACTAGGCACCATGGGTTTATGGTTCCTGGTGTCTTACATATTTTGGACATTCAGATATAATTGGCCACCAGGATGAAGCACACAAGTATAGTTAAAAAAAAACAAAAAAAAAACTAGCGCACACAAGTATAGTTGGGTCAATAGAACTAATGTAGTTGGTGTCACTTAGGGAAACGATGGAACTTCATGATATATTTTTCTTCATCTTCGTCTAAACTTTTTCTCATTTGGAAAGCAAAAGAAAAACTTAGGCTTAATGCAATGGTTGGTAGTCAACGGCAGCAACTACTAGATCTGGCCAGTATATCGAACTTCTTTGCTGTATATGCCTGAATGTTTGTCTGTTCAAAATCTAATTTTCGGTAAGATAATACAAGATGAGTACAAATTTATTTTAGATACTATGCGCACATATATATGTTTGGACAGCGACAAGCTATCTACCACCTTAACAAATCAGTGAAGTCACTAATGGACTTGATGACTCTGATAGAATCATTAAACTATCTATGATGCAGCATTCATCATCACAATCAACTTCATCATATGAAACAGTAGGTCACACAACTATAAACTGCTGGCCTGAAGATCTGCGGCGCTCCGCAATGGCTCCACTTCCAGGCAGTGCCTCTAGTGGCCAAAGCAGTGGCAGTTATGGTAAAACAACAGAACATCATTCATAACATACCTGTAATATTTTAGAGGATCAGCTAGCACTACTATAGATTCATTACTGTTATTGTTGGTCAGAGTTGGTGAACAAACAGGGGCCCTAGGGGCCACAACGGAAAGTGGGGATTAGATCTAGAGAGGTGACGTTTGTTTGGATGGGATCTGAGTGCCAACACTACACATGCAAAAACAGGACAAAGTTAGGAGGAAACTTTTGGTACTGATAATATGTATGCATTACCCAAAAAAAACATAGTTGAGACTTGAGAGGCCAACATTTTGTGAGTCTAGCTTGGCAGATGGTTGACAAGTATAAGTCACTCCTCACCTGAAGACCCGTGTCATTTGAGTAATGGTTCAGTTTGTGGCCAATTAGAGAGTTTATGTTCAATGTAGGAGTAGTTTAGAAGATAAGGCAAAGCTTTTTCAAAAGATTGAAGTTCTATTACCCCGCTCTCTGCACCAACTAAACAAAGGGTGCATATATCCAAACCACTAGAAATTCAAATTGCGTTGTCAGTTGCAAAAGCTGACACAACTAAATCAATACTATTTTAATTAACGGTAACATGTGGCAAAGTTTTTCAGTCATCACTAAATTAACACGTAACGACACCAATGATGAGACACAAGACTACTGATGAGACCAACGTCAGCAGTTGGTGAGATTCTTTTCACTTTTCCATGCTCTCTCCAACTTAAAAAATAAAGCACCTCCTATTTATATAAATTTAAAAAAGATGTAAGGTTCTGTTGTCTTCCTTCGTCAAACTTTATTTATAAATTCAAAATAAAGCATCTCCTATTTACGTTTCCCCTCACTCTCCCAGTCTCCCTGTTTTCTTTACCTATCTTTGTTTTCCACCGGTTTTCTCTAAAAACCGCCTCAACTGGCCCATCTCTTACCAAATGATAAAATCTATTTTTACCCAATCACATTAATATGACAGGTAGACCACAGGCTAACCTACTGGAATATTGATGCCTCTGTTTGCAACGGACAATTATCCAGGAAAGAAGACAAGTAGACAAAGTGTGGGCTACCTGGAGTACAGGCGTACAGCATCTATCGTGCAATTTCACATCTTTGTAGCTTGAGCCACCGCATCAACGACACCTCCCACGTGCAAAAGGTTGAGAAAATAACCATGCATGCTCCCTCTCCCACGCAAAAGTTACCTCTGGCTCTGGGCCTATATAATTTACTTTTTCCAACTTTTTCTCCAAAGCTTAAAGTTACCGAATCAGTAATACTGTCTACATCATCCGTGAACCTGGGTCTAGCTGCCCTCTTAATTTATTAGCTAATGTATATACTTTTACCGGTAGTTGTGGTTGTTATATTTTTTTACCTACTAATGCATATGCAAGCACAAGTACCCATATGGCGGAATAAGGGATGCTGACAGCACAAGACGTAATTAATCTACTCCCTCCGTCCAGGTGTATTGGGCATCTTAGCGATTTTAGAATTTCCAAATGAGTAAGGCGCGAAGGAATTAAATCAGCCTCGTATCACTCCCGTGCCTCGTTCGCTTCACCCTCATGCACAAGTTTTCAATCTTATGGGCAATAACTCTGGTTGCATGCGTTTCGTGCTGCATGTTGATTGGTACGGCGAAGGAATTGCAATCAATTAGCTTTACTTACAAGATTTTTAATGCTAATTATATCTAATATTACGGCCAATCCCATCACACCTAGATCATGGTGCAGCTCCTTAGGCGCCCAATACACCTGGACGGAGGGAGTAGTACATTACTGATGCTATAGTGGAGTACTACTGGTAGGACATACACACACGGATGATAAAATTTACATTTCAGTGTGGTGTAGTACTACTATCGTGATAAAATTCTTCTGTCCTGCTCACAATTTACATTGCACATTAATTTTTACCTAGTCCTTTACCTACGCACATGCTGCCACTGTACCATGGGGACCAGTAAAAATAGTGTAGTACCATGTCGCAGTGAACAAAACTTGGATCCAACAACCACAATCATATTAAAAACCAGAGCAGCCATCCCCATGGAAAAATGTAGGGCATACAATAACACCAAATTAATCCCAATAATGGTTGAAATTCGGCAAGGAGCATTTCAGTGAGGTAGGCAAGTTGCTTTGTGCGTGGCATTTTGGTCGAAAAATGCGAAAATCTTATTAACATTTGAGTAAAAGGAGAGCTGTCGTTGCACTTACCATATCTGGCGAGCTGCGTGGAGTAGGAGGAGCACACCTTGGGAATGGTGAAGATGCCAAAGAACACTGCAAAACCACCAACGGATCACATCACAGGCACAAAAAAGTCAGTAACAGCAGCACTAGTTGATGCATGTGGTCCGTCCTAACACACATATACGACGACTAAAGCTAGGCTGTGCGCCAGAGAATGTAACCTGCATTTTTCTAAGAAAATGCCCATATTCACTTAGCTTAGCTACATGGTGAAATGAAGCACAGAAGATGCTCCACAGGGAAGAGAAGACTAGGCAGAGAGAGAAGGACGCGTACCCAGTTTGGCCAGGGTCCAGAGGGTGACAAAGTTGCCACACCGGGCCATTGCAAACAGCAGCAGCGCCAGCTGCAGCACATGTGTCGCTCTGTCAGTACAAATCTAGATGTACTATGCCTGTGCTAGCTGGTAGTACGTTCTTTTTTACCTTCATGGTGGTTGCTGGCTCGCCGGAGAAGAGGGACCTGAGGTTCAGGAGCACCTCATTGACGTAGGGCAGCACAAGCCTCAGCAGCCAGACGGCATCCTCCTCACCAACCAGGTAGTGGGACCTCTCATTATTCGTCTCATCATCACACTCCACACTCTCACCTCTGCAAGCATTTCAACACAAATCTGGATTAATTAGTACTAATAGTACACAGGGCAAGATTATGCAGGTAAACTAATGCGGTAAAAAAATATATTACCTGTTGAGTAAGGACTTGGAAAGGAATCGTAGACCAAGGTAGACCAGGCCTAGATACGAAGCCGCTGTTATTGTGCTGTGTGATTGAGAGATTTTAAAGGGATGTTTAGACAATTCACTGCTAAAATGTTGGTTTCTTCGTTTGCCGCTGAAGAGTAAGAGTGCAGCAACTTACTTGAAGTTTAGGTCTTTGGCATAGGAGCAGGAGATGAGCGAAAAGGTCCCAAATCCAAACACAAATGCAGACTTTGACACATCTCTCCACATTACCAAATCCACTGAAAAAGACAACGCCAAAAATAAACAAAGGAAAACCCATCAAATCTATATTTTTTAAACCTGAAAAAAGAGAGTAAAAGCGGCAAGCTGGTAAAAAAAGAGCGTAGTACAGCACTAACCAATGTTCTGCATTCTTCGATTGCTTGTGCTAAGAGCTGACGGCCTGCCCTGGATCTCCTTATACTCTTCCTCCTCTTTAGAACCAACAAAAATGCAACGATAAACCACCAAATAAGAAGACGACCAAGAACTGAGAAGGAACGGCCGAACAGGCAAATGGCACTCACCAGGGGGAGTATCGTCCACAGGCTCTTGCTTGGGGAAATGTCGGCGGATTACTGGCGAAGCTTTCTTCTCTGAACAACACCAATAATGTCTCTTATTTGAAGTAGCCGATTAACATTAACTCGGGAAATGCAAATTGCATTCCGAATTTCTGCTGGAAAATTCGCAGCAAAGTTACCTGGAGAAGTTCTTGCCGGCTCTGGGTCCGTCCTGTGGATCACCACCGGAGTCGGTTTCTTCTTCACTGCATTTTGGGACGACCGAGAAAGGAAGTCAGCAAAAATGGACTGAAAATTCAGATGAATTCACACCGTTCTGCATCCAGGGAGAAGAAATTTCACCTGGAGGGGTCATGGGCTCTGGGTTCATCGCCCGGAGATTGACAGCCGCAGCGAGTTTCAGCGGCTCTAGATTGGCTGCTCTCTCATCTTCAGTCGGTGCTGCCACAGGCCTGATCACTCCTGCACTTGCACAGATAATCCCACCATCACAACACAGGAAGAATTGCCAAATCGAGAACGAAAAGGAAAAAAAAAGGAAAATCCGAATTTGCTCTCACTTTTTGTCGGTGGCGCAAGATCTTGTTCGTCCTCTGCAATATGACGCCAAATGAAGATCGCATTTGCAAAATTGGTTCATCAAGAAAGGAATCAAACGGAAACAATCAACGAATTTATTTCTTGCCTTGATTCGGAGCTGCCGCCTGATCAGTTTCGTCGTCGTCAATGGCCGTCTGATCTTGATCTAGCACCTCCTTCTCCTCCTCCTCCTCCTCCTCTGCTTCTAGCTCTTCTTCCCACTCCTCCTGGTCCTCCTTCTCCTCTGCCTCCTCTTCGATGTTCTTGGGTTGCGGCAATGGCACCTTTTCCACCTCCACCACCACCACCTCCTTCACCTCGGCCGCCAGCTTCTTCTCCGGCGTGGTGACCCTCGCCACCGCCCGCTTGGCCGCCGCCCCCGTCGCCGCCGCGTCGGAGCGCGACTTGCGCAGCTCCCCGATCGCGGTGACCGGCTCCGACGCCTTCCAGTTCCTCCTCTTCTTGGCCGCCGCAGCCGTCCCCGCGCCCGCGCCCGCGGCGCCGCCGTCGCTTTGGTTCCGTCGCAGGCGGCTGTACACCCGCATGCCCTCCTCGTCGGCATCGTCGGCGCCTTCGCTGAAGACCTTGACGCCGCCCTTCACCTCGTCCATCTCCATCCGTGTCTCCCACACCGACGCCGCCGTGGGGGACCTCCTCGGCACCGTGAGGCGCCTTCTCGTGCTGGGCGTGGCGGCCCCCGGCTGTTGCATTCTTCTAGATTAGCAGCTCTGATCAGCTCTGGCTTGGTGTCTGTGCTCTGCTGGTGCTGTCGTCACTAACAATTCCCCCTCCCCCTCCTCTGCTCTGCTCTGCCCCGCCTGGTTGCTCTGCACTCTCTCTCTCTCTCTCACTGTATGAATCTCCAGTGTGTCAGAGAGAGGGGTCGTGAGGGCGCAGGGGAGCTCACTCTGACGGTGGTGCGTGGGCTGGCCGTGGGCGTGGGCGGACAGCAGCAGCTCGATCTGGTCGGAGTAAGCAGGGGAAGTGATGCGTGCGGTGCGGTGAAGGGATCGAGCAGTTGGAAAAGATGGGATTTGGTCTGACGTGGTGGGCTCCTGCTTAAGGCCCAACGTGGTGGTGAAGGGGCCGGAGGGAGCTGAGCCTTTGGTGGGTGACACGGCCTAGTGGTGCGAAATCATTACCTACCTCAGCTTGCCGCTTGCCTTGAAAAAAAAAACTCAGCTCGCCGCGGCCGGATTTGGTGTTTTGATCTTTTTAGCAAAGTTCTGATATGGCCCCAGTTTGAAAATATTTCAAGATCTGATCCTTTTTGGTACCGTCAAATAGACTGGCGGTAGGGTTGTGAGGGTACAGCCCAAAGCATGGTTGTCGCCCACTCATCCACGTCAGTTGTAGTAAACGACAGTCGTCTTCTGCTGTCCACCCTACTGCCGGGGACCCTGGCGGTAGCTTGTACAACTCTACCGCCCGAGACCCTGGCGGTAGGTGTTGAGCAGTTATAAACCCGCGGGGGGCGGGTCATGGGGCCCACCCATGAACCAGCCCCATCTTCTCCCCTGCGCGGCCGCAACAACACAGAGGAGTTCCCTCTCTCATCCCCTCCACTCTTCTTTGATTTTCTTTGTTTCTTCATCGTTTTTGCAGATCGAGATGGCTCCGAAATGAGAGAAGTAAGCTCTATCAATCCCTCCAATTCGTTTTAGTTAAAAAGCGTTCGGTTCGATACATTATTTGGCACAAGATGAACCATATTTCATCTAGTAGATTTTGATTTTTGCTGTTCTTATCTTTGTTTAGTTAGGAGCAATATGATGTATGTGGTTGGAGATGAACCCTAGTTCATTTGGTGTTTACTAGTTTAGTGTTTCTATATAGTTTCAAGATTGAACCCTAGTTCATGTTCATATTTTTTTTAATTGTTCATTGATGTTTGATGTGGTTGAATATCATTGAATATGATTGATGTGGTGATGTGGTTGAATATGATTGGTTAATGTGATATGGTGGATACATATGATTGATTATAGATATGATGGATATATATATGATTGTTGATTCAATATGGTTTTTTAGTTTGATTAAATATGATTCATTCGCATTGATATAGTAACTAGATTTTTAATTTTATAAACATGATTAATTTGCATATTCCATTGTTGATTATATCTTTTATGTTATATTTTTTGCAGCTTTGTGTTCCACGGTAACACTGAATTATATCAGAGAGATGAGGGGTACTTATTTAGTTGTATGAATTTCTACAGTACTTGTTTTCAACTGGTCAACCATTGATAAATATGCAACTTCTTTTGTAGATTAATCCTTTCTTCATGTTCATCATCTTTCACTTCTTTTTACATGATGAAATGGAGAGAATATTTCCCCGACAAAGAACTAGTGCAGCCACCACACTTCGACACAGAATTTCTCCGTTACCCCTAATGAAATATTGTTTGTGATTATTTGTTATGGAGCCAAGCAGAATGTGAGTTTTTCCTCCTAAAAGAGCACATCTTCAACTAATCGAAAGTATTTACGAACTTGTCAACCGTAGTACATCATGTAATATCCGAATTTAGTTGTTCAACTTCAGTTGTCCGTATGCTTTAAATTTAGTGCTTGTTTAGCACTATGTCGTGACAAATACTCATTAACGCCAGTGTCCCCTTTTCTTAATAGTATCCTACTGCAAGGGCTTGATTTTTCTAGTAGTTAGAAAATAAGCCAACTCCTTGCACATGCTAATTCACAGGCAACAATAGAAACCAACACAATAGATGCTTTTAGAAGCTAGTGAAGTCCGAAAAAGGCGAAGGCGAAGCTCATGAGATACTGAAGGTCTTCTTTCATCATCGACAAGATCTAGTATCCTATTTAATGCTTCTGTTATCTGCACCATCAAACTCTAGTGTTTTTTGTGAAGGGAACATTATCAAAGTACAAGAACAAGTTGCTCTTTCAGCGGTTTCAGATGAACTACAACAACGAACCGAAGATGTTTCGGAAGGGTTTATGTACTTACCAGCAAAAGTCCATCATCAAAGAACTATTTTTCAACAACAATGAGAAGTACTGTTATGATGAGAAGAAGATCTGCTTAGACTGACTCTTATCCCGGTTCTCTTTTCTTCTCTCTCTCCTGTTTTGTTTCCTTCTCTCTTCCAGCTACGATTCTCTCCAGCCCATGCCCTAGTTAAGAGGCAACTTGTTGCTGCTAGCGCTCATACATCTGTAGATACCACCTGAAGGGTATGAAGGAAACCCTCGATCCCAACCAACAACATTGTCGGGTAAAGATGACTAGTGCAACTCGACAAGACCGACACCAACTATTGCATATGCAACAATCAACAACAAGTATTGCCCAACCACACTCTTAGTTTCCAATCCGCGCAACCATGCACGAAGTTGGAAGCACAAACTGGTCGCCGCCTCAACTACTATTGTTGTAAAATCACAAAGTGAGTTTACCCTTTCACAAGGCAAGATTACAAGAGCTAAGGAGGAAGTGAATTCTCAAACAAGCTTCCGATTGCGCTTAGCTAACCTATGCTGAAATTAAATTGCCAAAAAGTTATTGCTGAAATGGGGAAAGGAGTATGAAGGAAATATGCCCTAGAGGCAATAATAAAGTTGTTATTTATATTTCCTTATATCATGATAAATGTTTATTATTCATGCTAGAATTGTATTAACCGGAAACTTAGTACATGTGAGAATACATAGACAAACAGAGTGTTCCTAGTATGCCTCTACTTAACTAGCTCGTTAATCAAAGATGGTTAAGTTTCCTAGCCATGGACATGTGTTGTCATTTGATGAATAGGATCACATCATTAGAGAATGATGTGATGGACTAGACCCATCCGTTAGCTTAGCACTATGATCGTTTAGGTTATTGCTATTGCTTTCTTCATGACTTATACGTGTTCCTCTGACTATGAGATTGTGCAACTCCCGAATACCGGAGGAAGACCTTGTGTGCTATCAAACGTCACAATGTAACCAGGTGATTATAAAGATGCTCTACAGGTGTCTACGATGGTTTTTGTTGAGTTGGCATAGATCGAGATTAGGATTTGTCACTCCGTGTATCGGAGAGGTATCTCTGGGCCCTCTCGGTAATGATCATCACTATAAGCCTTGCAAGCAATGTTACTAATGAGTTAGTTGCGGGATGATGCATTACGAAACGAGTAAAGAGACTTTCCGGTAACGAGATTGAACTAGGTATTGAGATACCGATGATCGAATCTCGGGCAAGTAACATACCGATGACAAAGGGAACAACGTATGTTGTTATGCAATTTGACCGATAAGGATCTTCGTAGAATATGTGGGAACCAATATGAGCATCCAGGTTCCGCTATTGGTTATTTCCCAAAAGTAAGTCTCAGTCATGTCTACATAGTTCTCGAACCCGTAGGGTCTGCACGCTTAACGTTCGATGACGATCGGCATTATGAGTTTATGTGTTTTAATGTACCGAAGGTAGTTTGAAGTCCTGGATGTGATCGCGGACACGACGAGGAGTCTCGAGATGGTCGATACATAAAAATCGATATATTGGAAGGCTATGTCTGGACACTGGAATGGTTCCGGATGAGTTCATGCATTTACCGGAGTACCGGGGGGTTACCGAAACCCCCCGGGGAGTCAATGGGCCTTATTAGGCCTTAGTAGGAGATAGGAGGAGGCGGCCAAGGTGGGGGCGCCCCCCAAGCCCAATCCGAATTAGGAGGGGGCCGGCTCCCCTTTCCTTGTCTCCCTCTCCCTCTTCCTTCTTCTCCTACTCCAACTAGGGAAAGGGGGGAAACCTACTCCTACTTGGAGTAGGACTCCCCCCCTTGGGTGCGCCATGAGAGGTCCGGCCCTCCCCTCCTCCAGTCCTTTATATACGGGGGAGGGGGGACCCCATAGACACACAAGTTGATTGTTTAGCCGTGTGTGGTGCCCCCTCCATAGATTTCCACCTCGGTCATATCGTTGTAGTGCTTAGGCGAAGCCCTGCATCGGTAACTTCATCATCACCGTCATCATGTCGTCATGCTGACGAAACTCTCCCTCGTCCTTAACTGGATCTAGAGTTCATGGGACGTCACCGAGCTGAACGTGTGCAGATCGCGGAGGTGTCGTAGCTTCGGTGCTAGGATCGGTCGGATCATGAAGACGTACGACTACATCAACCGCGTTGTCATAACGCTTACGCTTTCGGTCTACGAGGGTGCGTGGACAACACTCTCCCCTCTCGTTGCTATGCATCTCCTAGATAGATCTTGCGTGATCGTAGGAATTTTTTTGAAATTACTGTGTTCCCCAACAGTGGCATCCGAGCCAGGTCTATGCGTAGATGTTATATGCATGAGTAGAACACAAAGGAGTTGTGGGTGTGAGTATATACATATTGCTTGCCTTCACTAGTTGATTCTTGATTCAGCGGTATTGTTGGATGAAGCGGCTCAGACCGACATTACGTGTACGCTTACGCGAGACTGGTTCTACCGACGTGCTTTGCACACGGGTGGCTAGTGGGTGTCTGTTTCTCCAACTTTAGTTGAATCGGATTCAATGAATAGGTTTCTTTCTGAAGATCAAAAAGCAATCACTATACCGCATTGTGGTTTTTATGCCGTAGGTAAGAACGGTTCTTGCTAAGCCCGTAGCAGCCACGTAAAACTTGCAACAACAAAGTAGAGGATGTCTAACTTGTTTTTGCAGGGCATGTTGTGATGTGATATGGTCAAGATGTGATGAGATATAAATTATTGTATAAGATGATCATGTTTTATTAAAGTTATCAGCAACTGGCAGGAGCCTTATGGTTGTCTCTTTATTGCATAATTTGCAAGCGCCATATAATTGCTTTACTTTATCGCTATGCGATAGCAATAGTTGCAAAATCAATAGTTGGCGAGACGAACATGTGACAACACGTTGATAAAGATTAAGATGATGGGGATCATGGTGTCATGCCGGTGACAACGGAGATCATGACGGTACCTTGGAGATGGAGATCAAAGGCACAAGATGATGATGGCCATATCATGTCACATATTTTGATTGCATGTGATGTTTATCTTTTATGCATCCTATTTTGCTTAGAACGACGGTAGCATTATGAGATGACCCCTTACTAAAATTTCAAGGTATAAGTGTTCTCCCTGAGTATGCACCATTGCGACAGTTCGTCGTGCCGAGACACCACGTGATGATTGGGTGTGATAAGCTCTATGTTCACATACAACGGGTGCAAGCCAGTTTTGCACACACAGAATACTCGGGTTAAACTTGACGAGCCTAGCATATGCAGATATGGCCTCGGAACACTGAGACCGAAAGGTCGAGCGTGAATCATATAGTAGATATGATCAACATAGTGATGTTCACCATTCAAAGCTACTCCATCTCACATGATGATCGGACATGGTTTAGTTGATATGGATCACGTGATCACTTAGATGATTAGAGGGATGTCTATCTAAGTGGGAGTTCTTAAGTAATATGATTAATTGAACTTAAATTTATCATGAACTTAGTCCTGATAGTATTTGCATATCTATGTTGTAGATCAATTGCTCGCATATAGCTTCCCTGTTTTATTTATGATATGTTCCGAGAGAAAACTATGTTGAAAAATGTTAATAGCAATGCAGACTAGCTCCGTGATATGAGGATTATCCTCATTGCTGCACAGAAGAATTATGTCCTTGATGCACCACTAGATGACGGACCTATTGCAGGAGCAGATGCAGACGTTATGAACTTTTGGCAAGCTCGGTATGATGACTACTTGATAGTTTAGTGCACCATGCTTTACGGCTTAGAACCGGGAATTCAAAAACATTTTGAACGCCACGGAGCATATAAGATGTTCCAAGAGCTGAAATTGGTATTTCAGACTCATGCTCAAGTCGAGAGGTATGAGACCTCTGACAAGTACTTTGCCTACAAGATGAAGGAGAATAGCTCAACCAGTGAGCATGTGCTCAGAATGTCTGAGTACTACAATCGCTTGAATCAAGTGAGAATTAATCTTCCAGATAAGATAGTGATTGACAGAGTTCTCTAGTCACTATCGCCAAGTTACTAGAACTTCGTGATGAACTATAATATGTAAGGGATGACGAACACGATTCCCGAGCTCTTCGCGATGCTGAAATCAGTGAAGGTAGAAATCAAGAAAAAGCATTGGTTGAGAAGACCACTAGTTTCAAGTAAAACGACAGGGGAAAGAAAGGGAACTTCAAGAAGAATGGCAAGCAAGTTGCCACTCCCATGAAGAAGCCCAAAGCTAGACCCAAGCCTGAAACTGAGTGCTTCTATCGCAAAGGAAATGGTCACTGGAAGTGGAACTGCCCTAGATACTTGGCGGATAAGAAGGATGGCAAAGTGAACAAAAGTATACTTGATATACATGTTATTGATGTGTACTTTACTAGTGTTTATAGAAACCCCTCAGTATTTGATACTGGTTCAGTTGCTAAGAGTAGTAACTTGAAACGGGAGTTGCAAAATAAACAAAGACTAGTTAAGGGCGAGGTGATGATGTGAGTTGGAAGTGATTCCAAGGTTGATAAGATCACCATCACACACTCCCTTTACCTTCGGGATTAGTGTTGAACCTAAAATAAATGTTATTTGGTGTTTGCGTTGAGCATAAATAGTGGGAGAGAGGAGGAGGCGGCCAAGGTGGGGGTGCCCCCCAAGCCCAATCCAAATTGGGAGGGGGGCGGCCCCCTTTACTTCTCTCCCTCTCCCTTCTTCTCCTACTCCAACTAGGGAAAGGGGGGAAACCTACTCCTACTGGGAGTAGGACCCCCTGCCCTTGGGCACGCTATGAGAGGGCTGGCCCTCCCTGATACGTCTGTGTCGCATCTACTTTTCCAAACACTTTTGCCCTTGTTTTGGACTCTAACTTGCATGATTTGAATGGAACTAACCCGGACTAGCGCTGTTTTCAACAGAATTGCCATGGTGTTATTTTTGTGCAGAAATAGAAGTTCTCGGAATGACCTGAAAATCAACGGAGATTATTATTGGAATATATAAAAAATACTAGAAGAAGAATCCACATCAGGGGGCCCATACCCTATCCACGAGGGTGGGGGCGTGCCCCTGCCTCGTGGGCCCCCTGATGCTCCACACGTCCATCTTGACTCCATATATTCACTTTCGAGGAGAGAAAAATCAGAGAGAAGGATTCATCGCGTTTTGCGATACGGAGCCGCCGCCAAGCCCTAAACTCTCTCGGGAGGGCTGATCTAGAGTCCGTTCGAGGCTCCGAAGAGGGGAATCTGTCACCATCGTCATCATCAACCTTCCTCCATCACCAATTTCATGATGCTCACCGCCGTGTGTGAGTAATTCCATCGTAGGCTTGCTGGACGGTGATGGGTTGGATGAGATTTTCATGTAATCGAGTTCGTTTTGTTAGGTTTTGATCCCTAGTATCCACTATGTTCTGAGATTGATGTTGCTATGACTTTGCTATGCTTAATGCTTGTCACTAGGGCCCGAGTGCCATGATTTCAGATCTGAACCTATTATGTTTTCCTGAATATATGTGAGTTCCTAATCCTATCTTGCAAGTCTATAGTCACCTATTATGTGTTATGATCCGTTAACCCCGAAGTGACAATAATCGGGACCATTACCGGTGATGACCGTAGTTTGAGGAGTTCATGTATTCACTATATGTTAATGCTTTGGTTCGGTACTCTATTAAAAGGAGGCCTTAATATCCCTTAGTTTCCAATAGGACCCCGCTGCCATGGGAGGGTAGGACAAAAGATGTCATGCAAGTTCTTTTCCATAAGCATGTATGACTATATTTGGAATACATGCCTACATTACATTGATGAACTGGAGCTAGTTCTGTGTCACCCTATGTTATAACTGTTGCATGATTGATCGCATCCGACAAAATTATCCATCACTGATCCATTGCCTACGAGCTTTTCCTATATTGTTCTTCGCTTATTTAGTTTTCCGTTGCTACAGTTACAATCACTATAAAACCCCAAAATATTACTTTTGCTACCGTTACCACTATTATCATATTACTTTGCTACTAAATACCTTGCTGCAGATATTAAGTTTCCAGGTGTGGTTGAATTGACAACTCAGCTGCTAATACTTGAGAATATTCTTTGGCCCCCTTGTGTCGAATCAATAAATTTGGGTTGAATACTCTACCCTCGAAAACGGTTGCGATCCCCTATACTTGTGGGTTATCAAGACTATTTTCTGGCGCTGTTGCTGGGGAGCTTAGCTCTATTAATTGAGTCACTTGTGATTTATATCTGCTGGTCACTATGAAGAACTTGAAAGATCAAAGAACCAAGATTTTTCCCTAAACTACGAGGGGAGGTAAGGAACTGCCATCTAGCTCTGCACTTGATTCACCTTCTGTTTTGAGTAAACTTGCGACACCTACTGCTACTATTGATTCTGATAGGTCGCATGTTATTGATGATGCCACTTCTGCTTTGCATGATACTTATGATGAAACTACTTCTATGCTTGATAATATTGTGCCACTAGGTGAATTTCTTGATGAAAAACTTGCTTGTGCTAGAGAGAATGAAATTATTGAAACTGATAATATTGATGAAGGTGATGATGAAGATTCTCCCCTAGATATGAGTTGCCTGTTGTGCCTGAGGGTTATGTTATGGATAAATAAACTTCTAGAGAATTCTTAGCTTGCAATGATAGATCTGATCTTAAGAAATTACTGGCTAAGCTTAAAGAAAAGTCTTTGAATGCTAGAAGGAAATATGACCCTGTTTTTGCTACTTCACCTATCTTTATTACAGATAAGGATTATGATTTCTCTGTCGATCCTGAGATAATTACTTTGGTTGAATATAATCCTTTCTATGGCTATGAATCTGAAACTGTTGTGGCACATCTTACTAAATTAAATGATATAGCCATCCAATTCACTAATGATGAGAAAACTGGCTACTATTATATCCTTAAGTTATTTCCGTTCTCATTAAAGGGTGATGCTAAAACATGGTTTAATTCTCTTGATCCTGGTTGTGTGCGTAGTCCCAAGGATATGATTTATTACTTCTCTGCTAAATATTTCCCCGCTCATAAGAAACAAGCTGCCTTAAGGGAAATATATAATTTTGTGCAAATTGAAGAAGAGAGTCTCCCACAAGCTTGGGGGAGGCTTTTCCGATTACTTAATGCTTTGCCTGGTCATCCTCTCAATAAAAATTAAATACTTGATATATTTTATAATGGACTAACCGATGCTTCCAGAGACTACCTGGATAGTTGTGCTGGTTGCGTTTTTAGGGAAAGAACTGTTGATCAAGCTGAATTGCTATTGAATAATATGTTGGCTAATGAAAACAATTGGACACTTCCTGAACCAACTCCTAAGCCAACTCCGAAGAAAAGGGGTATTCTGTTTCTCAGTCCTAAAGATATGCAAGAGGCAAAGAAATCTATGAAAGAAAAAGGTATTAAAGCTGAAGATGTTAAGAATTTACCACCTATTGAAGAAATACATGGTCTTGATAACCCGACACGGGTAGTAAAGTTAAATTCTATCTATAGATTTGATAAATGTGAAATTCCATTTACTAAGTTTGCTAGCCAATGCTTGGATGAGTTTGATGACTTTATGGTTAAACAAGAAAATTTCAATGCTTATGTTGGTAGACAATTGAAACACAATGCTGATATGCTTTAACACTTGAGTGATTATATGGCTAGTGTTAAACGTGAACTTAAACTTATTAGTAAACATGCTTCTATGGTTACCACTCAAGTAGAACAAGTACTTAAGGCTTAGAATGATTTGCTCAATGAATTAAATAATAAGAAGAATGATAATGTTGTTAGAGTTAAGACTAGAGGTGGTAAAATGACTCAGGAACCTTTGTATCCTGAGGGCCATCCTAAGAGAATTGAGCAAGATTCTCAGAGAACTAATGTTGATGCACCTAGTTCTTCTAAAAGGAAGAAAAAGAAAAATGATAGGACTTTGCATGCTTCTAGTGAACCTGTTGTTGACACACCTGACAATCCCAATGATATTTCTATTTCTGATGCTGAAACACAATCTGGTAATGAACATGAACCTAGTGATAATGTTAATGATGATGTTCATGTTGATGCTCAACCTAGTAATGATAATGATGTAGAGATTGAACCTGTTGTTGATCTTGATAACCCACAATCAAAGAATCAACGTTATGATAAGAGAGACTTTGTTGCTAGGAAGCACGGTAAAGAAAGAGAACCATGGGTTCAGAAACCCATGCCTTTTCCTCCTAAACCATCCAAGAAAAAGGATGATCAGGATTTTGAGTGCTTTGCTGAAATGATTAGACCTATCCTTTTGCGTATGCGTTTGACTGATATGCTTAAAATGAACCCTTATGCTAAGTACATGAAAGATATTGTTACTAATAAAAGAAAGATACCGGAAGCTGAAATTTCCACCATGCTTGCTAATTACACTTTTAAGGGTGGAATACCAAAGAAACTTGGAGATCCAGGAGTACCAACTATACCATGTTCCATTAAAAGAAACTATGTTAAAACTGCTTTATGTGATCTTGGAGCCGGTGTTAGTGTTATGCCTCTCTCTTTATATCGTAGACTTGATTTGAATAAGTTGACACCTACTGAAATATCTTTGCAAATGGCTGATAAATCAATTGTATACTTGTCGGTATTTGTGAGGATGTGCCTGTTGTGGTAGCAAATGTTACTATTTTGACAGACTTTGTTATTCTTGATATTCCCGAGGACGATAGTATGTCGATTATCCTTGGTAGACCCTTTTTGAATACTACAGGGGCTGTTATTGATTGCAACAAAGGCAATGTCACTTTTCATGTTAATGGTACTAAGCATATGGTACATTTTCCGAGGAAACAACCTCAAGTCCACAATATCAATTCTATTGGAAAAATTTCAACAATCACTATTGGAGGTTTTGAAATTCTTCTTCTACTGTCAAGAAGAAATATGATATTCTTATTGTTGGGGATGTGCATATCCCCGTTGAGGTAACCTAGTGTTATTCGAAAATTCTTCGGTTTCATGTTATTCAAAATGAGTTTGTTAACAAGACCTGATCAACCTTGTTAGTGGATTCCTTTTGATGAGCATGAGATAGATGAATTTAGAAAGCACAACTCTTTGTACCCTCTTTTTACTTTCTGTTATTTATATTAAATAAAGCAAAAATAGTATTTTTCTGTCTGTTTTCTGAATTATCCATGCAATAAAAAAATGCCCAAAAAATAAAAGTTCTCCAAATGCCCTGAAAATTAAATATGATTTTTTCTAGAATATTTGAGAATATCTGGCACTCAGAACACATCAGGGAGAGCCAACACCTGGCCACGAGGGTCCAGGGCGCGCCCCCCTGTCTTGTGGGCCCCTGGTGGCCCCCTCCACTTATTCCAGCCACCACACACTCCTTCTTCCTCCCAAAAATCACTAGCCAGCTCAAACCCGAGTTCTTGCTTATCTTGCTGCCATTTTCGATCTCCTTGCTCAAAGCTCCATTCACAAAACTGCTTTGGGGGATTGTTCTTTGGTATGTGACTCCTCCAATGGTCCAATTAGATTTTGTTCTAGTGATTCATTCATTGCAAATTTTTGCTGCTTAGGTGACCTTGTTCTTGAGCTTGCATGTCAAATTTATGTGGTCAAAAGTAGTTTTAATGCATGATATAGCCTCTAGGCACTTGTAGAAGTAGTTGCTATCAATCTTGTTGAGTTTGGTTCACTTTTATTTTAAGTTACTAAAAATTTCAGAAAAGATGAAGAGATTTTTGAGGGGCTCATCGAGCCGAAGCTCGAAGGATAAGCAAAGTGAAGAGAACAAGAAGCCCAAGTATAATCTCCCTCGTACTGCGGAGCTTCGGCCATGTGAATGGCCTTGTGATGAGTTCTTGAGAGAAGCCGGGATTCATGAAGATTTTTATCATTTGGCTGAGAATGTAGGCCTCACCGCCTTCCTCCACGACCAGCATGAACAGTATCTCTTACTCACCAATATGTTTGTGCAAAATTTTCATTTCCATGCTAGGAGATCACCACCTTCGGTGGAATTTATTTATATGATGAGCATAAGGAGATGTCACTTTATGATTTTTGTCGGGTCTATTTGATACCCTTTGAGGGCAGCATAGAGGAACCACATCGTAATGATGTGGAGGGTTTTATTGATATGATTGTTGTAGGGGAAACGAGAAAAGTTTCCGATGCAAGAATCACTAGCATACATTTTCCTGTTCTACGTTACTTTGCAATATTTGCTAGTAGATGCTTAATTGGCTGGGGGAACTGTGGAAACCTTAGTGCTCCTGATATTGTTATTTTGCGTCATGCCTTGTTTCATGATACTACTTTCAGTTTAGGCGCTATTGTTGCTAAACGGTTAAATCTGAACCGTACTAAGGATCCCGTCCTCGGAGGCATCTTTCCCTCGCGCTTTGCTGCACACTTTAATATACCTATCAGACATCATGAGAAAGAGGAAAAGTTCCTGCCTCCTATTGCTCTAGGTTATAAGAGTATGGTAGCACATGCGTTTATTGTTAAGGATAAGAATAAAACACTCAAATATAAATTAATATTTAACAAAAAATATTGTGAGTTTATTACCTTGCCTGCGCCCTCTTTGTTCAACATATTTTCAGACATATACCTTGTTCTGCCGGAGGCCATTCATGCCTACCGGAGCCAGATGTCAGCTGCAGAGCCGGATCCACCATCTGACCCTCACCGTTAGTCTGTTTATCAGTGGAATCCGGAGGAGATCGCCAGCCAGTGGCAATCTAAGGACCCTTCTCAGTACGACCTGATACGTCTCCAACGTATCTATAATTTTTGATTGCTCCATGCTATATTATCTACTGTTTTGGACATTATTGGGCTTTATTATCCACGTTTATATTATTTTGGGGACTAACCTATTAACCGGAGGCCCAGCCCAGAATTGTTGTTTTTTGCCTGTTTTAGGGTTTCGAAGAAAAGGAATATCAAACGGAGTCCAAACGGAATGAAACCTTCGGGAACGTGATTTTCTCACCGAATACAACTCAGGAGACTTGCACCCTACGTCAAGCCAACTAACAGGAGGCCACGAGGTAGGGGGGGGGGCGCCCTCCACCCTCGTGGGCCCCCTGTTGCTCCACCGACGTACTTCTTCCTCCTATATATCCACGTACCCCCAAATGATCAGATGAGGATCCAAAACCCTAATTCCACCGCCGTAACTTTCTGTATCCACGAGATCCCATCTTGGGGCCTGTTCCGGAGCTGCGCCGGAGGGGGCATCGATCACGCAGGGCTTCTACATCAACACCATAGCCTCTCCGATGAAGTGTGAGTAGTTTACTTTAGACCTACGGGTCTATAGTTAGTAGCTAGATGGCTTCTTCTCTCTTTTTGGATCTCAATACATTGTTCTCCTCCTCTCTTGTGGAGATCTATTCGATGTAATCTTCTTTTTGCGGTGTGTTTGTTGAGACTGATGAATTGTGGGTTTATGATTGAGTCTATCTATGAATAATATTTGAATCTTCTCTGAATTCTTTTATGTATGATTGGTTATCTTTGCAAGTCTCTTCGAATTATTAGTTTGGTTTGGCCTACTAGATTGATCTTTCTTGCAATGGGAGAAGTGCTTAGCTTTGGGTTCAATCTTGCGGTGTCCTTTCCCGGTGACAGTAAGGGCAGCAAGGCACGTATTGTATTGTTGCCATCAAGGATAACAAGATGGGGTTTTCTTCATATTGCATGAGTCTATCCCTCTACATCATGTCATCTTGCTTAAAGCGTTACTCTATTTTTAACTTAATACTATAGATGCATGCTGGATAGCGATCGATGAGTGGAGTAATAGTAGTAGATGCAGGCAGGAGTCGGTCTACTTGTCTCGGACGTGATGCCTATATACATGATCATACCTAGATATTCTCATAACTATGCTCAATTCTGTCAATTGCTCAACAGTAATTTTTTCACCCACCGTAGAATACTTATGCTCTCGAGAGAAGCCACTAGTGAAACCTATGGCCCCCGGGTCTATCTTTATCATATTAATCTCCTACTACTTAGTTATTTACTTTGCTTTTATTTTACTTTGCATCTTTATCATAAAAATACCAAAAATATTATCTTATCAGATCTCACTCTCGTAAGTGGCCCTATAGGGATTGACAACCCCTATTTGCATTGGTTGCGAAGATTTATTTGTTTTGTGCAGGTACGAGGGACTCGCGCGTAGCCTTCTACTGGATTGATACCTTGGTTCTCAAAAACTGAGCGAAATACTTATGCTACTTTGCTACATCATCCCTTCCTCTTTGGGGAAAACCAACGCAGTGCTAAAAGAGGTAGCACGACCCCAACTACAACTTTGATCCATGGGCATAGACCAACTTAGGCCAAAAGCCTAAGCTTGGGGGAGTACGTATCTCTCACCACATTACATTCATGTTCACACACTGGTGCCAGTTGTCAGTGCTCATACTTTTTCACTGTATCGTCCATGCTAGTTTATTTTCATTTTCTCGCTTTCTTCTTGTGTGTTTGAAAAACCTTAAGAAAAACCAAAAATATTAGTTGTAGCTTTTAGTTAGTTTACTTTTCATGCGTGTAGTAGTAGTAATTAAAAGAAAACCCAAAAAGATTTCTCGTTCTTCTTTTGCTTGTTGGGAGCTTTCCCGTGTAAATAGTTTTATTTCTTTTATATTATTTTTGGGACTAACCTATTAACCGGAGGCCCAACCCAGAATTGCTGTTTTTTTTCCTGTTTTAGTGTTTCAAAGAAAAGGAATATCAAACGGAGTCCAAACGGAATGAAACCTTCGGGAACGTGATTTTCTCACCGAATACAACTCAGGAGACTTGGACCCTATGTCAAGCCAACTAACAGGAGGCCACGAGGTAGGGGGGCACGCCTGCCCCCCAGGCGCGCCCTCCACCCTCGTGGGGCCCCTATTGCTCCACCGACGTACTTCTTCCTCCTATATATATCCACGTACCCCAAACGATCAGATGAGGAGCCAAAACCCTAATTCCACCGCTGTAACTTTCTGTATCCACAAGATCCCATCTTGGGGCCTGTTCTGGAGCTCCGCCGGAGGGGGCATCGATCACAGAGGGCTTCTACATCAACACCATAGCCTCTTCGATGAAGTGTGAGTAGTTTACTCCAGACCTACGGGTCTATAGTTAGTAGCTAGATGGCTTTTTCTCTCTTTTTGGATCTCAATACAATGTGCTCCCCCTCTCTTGTGGATATCTATTCGATGCAATCTTCTTTTTGCGGTGTGTTTGTTGAGACCGATGAATTGTGGGTTTATGATCAAGTCTATCTATGAATAATATTTGAATCTTCTCTGAATTCTTTTATGTGTGATTGGTTATCTTTGCAAGTCTCTTCGAATTATCAGTTTGGTTTGGCCTATTAGATCGATCTTTCTTGCAATGAGAGAAGTGCTTAGCTTTGGGTTCAATCTTGCGGTGTCCTTTCCCGGTGATAGTAAGGGCAGCAAAGCACGTATTGTATTGTTGCCATCGATGATAACAAGATGGGGTTTTCTTCATATTGCATGAGTCTATCCCTCTACATCATGTCATCTTGCTTAAAGCGTTACCTCTGTTTTTAACTTAATACTCTAGATACATGCTGGATAGCGGTCGATGTGTGGAGTAATAGTGGTAGATGCAGGCAGGAGTCGGTCTACTTGTCTCGGACGTGATGCCTATATACATGATCATACCTAGATATTCTCATAACTATGCTCAATTCTGTCAATTGCTCAACAGTAATTTGTTCACCCATCGTAGAATACTTATGCTCTCGAGAGAAGCCACTAGTGAAACCTATGGCCCTCGGGTCTATCTTTATCATATTAATATCCTAGTACTTAGTTATTTACTTTGCTATTTACTTTGATTTTATTTTACTTTGCATCTTTATCATAAAAATACCAAAAATATTATCTTATCATATCTATCAGATCTCACTCTCGTAAGTGGCCCTATAGGGATTGACAACCCCTATTTGCGTTGGTTGCGAGGATTTATTTGTTTTGTGCAGGTACGAGGGACTCGCGCGTAGCCTCCTACTGGATTGATACCTTGGTTCTCAAAAGCTGAGGGAAATACTTACGCTACTTTGATGCATCATCCCTTCCTCTTCGGGGAAAACCAACGCAGTGCTAAAAGAGGTAGCAAGAAGGATTTCTGGCGCTGTTGCCGGGGAGGTCTATGCAAAAGTCAACATACCAAGTACCCATCACATACCCTTATCTCCCGCATTACATTATTTTCCATTTGCCTCTCGTTTTCCTCTCCCCCCAATTCACCCTTGCCGTTTTATTCGCCCTCTCTCTCTATCCTCCCTCTCTTTCTCTATTTGCCCCTTTTTGTCCGCTTGCTTTTTGTTTGCTTGTGTGTTAGTTTGCTTGTTTGTCGCGATGGCTCAAGATAATACTAAATTGTGTGACTTCACCAATACCAACAACAATGATTTTATTGGCACTCCGATTGCTCCTCTTACCGATGCTGAATCTTGTGAAATTAATACTGCTTTGCTGAATCTTGTCATGAAATATCCGTTCTCCGGCCTTCCTAGTGAAGATGCCGCTACCCATCTAAATAGCTTCATTGATTTGTGTGACATGCAAAAGAAGAAAGATGTGGATAATGATATTGTTAAATTGAAGCTATTTCCTTTTTCTCTTAGAGATCGTGCTAAAGCTTGGTTTTCGTCTTTGCCTAAAAATAGTATTGATTCATGGAACAAGTGCAAAGATGCTTTTATCTCTAAGTATTTTCCTCCCGCTAAGATCATCTCTCTTAGAAACGATATTATGAACTTTAAGCAACTTGATCATGAACATGTTGCACAAGCTTGGGAGAGAATGAAATTAATGATACGTAATTGCCCTACTCATGGTTTAAATTTGTGGATGATTATACAAAAATTTTATGCCGAATTGAATTTTGCTTCTAGAAATCTTTTAGATTCGGCAGCGGGAGGCACTTTTATGGAAAATCACCTTAGGAGAAGCTACTAAACTCCTAGATAATATTATGGTTAATTATTCTCAATGGCATACTGAAAGATCCACTAATAAAAAGGTGCATGCGATAGAAGAAATTAATGTTTTGAGTGGAAAGATGGATGAACTTATGAAATTATTTGCTAATAAGAGTGTTTCTTCTGATCCTAATGATATGCCCTTGTCTACTTTGATTGAGAATAATAATGAATCTATGGATGTGAATTTTGTTGGTAGGAACAATTTTGGTAATAACGCGTATAGAGGAAATTTCAACCCTAGGCCTTATCCTAGCAACCCCTCTAATAATTATGGTAATTCCTACAACAAGTCCTATGGAAATTATAATAAGATGCCCACTGATTTTGATTCTAATATTAAAGAATTTATTACTTCGCAAAAGAATTTTAATGCTATGATTGAAGAAAAATTGCTTAAGATTGATGATTTGGCTAGGAACATTGATAGAATTGCTCTTGATGTTGATTCTTTAAAACTTTGATCTATTCCACCTAAGCATGATATCAATGAGTCTCTCAAAGCCATGAGAATTTCCATTGACGAGTGCAAAGAAAGAACCACTAGGATGCGTGCTAAGAAAGATGCCTTTATAAAAGCGTGTTCTTCTAGTTCCTATGAAAATAATGATGAAGATCTAAAAGTTATTGATGTGTCCCCTATTAAATCTTTGTTTTGCAATATGAATCTGATAATTATGGGACTGAATATGATCCACCTTTACCTAGTAGGCGTTCCAAGAATTCTGAATCTTTTGATCTTGATGCTAAATTTGATAAAAGTGAGATTGAAGAAATTAAAACCCTAGATGTTGCCAAACCCACTATTATGGATTTCAAGGAATTTAACTATGAAAATTGCTCTTTGATTGATTGTATTTCCTTGTTGCAATCCGTGCTAAATTCTCCTCATGCTTATAGTCAAAATAAAGCGTTTACTAAACATATCATTGATGCCTTGATGCAATCTTATGAAGAAAAACTTGAATTGGAAGTTTCTATCCCTAGAAAATTTATGATGAGTGGGAACCGACTACTAAAATTAAAATTAAAGATCATGAATGCTATGCTTTATGTGATTTGGGTGCTAGTGTTTCCACGATTCCAAAGACTTTGTGTCATTTGTTAGGTTTCCGTGATTTTGATGATTGCTCTCTAAACTTGCACCTTGCGGATTCCACTATTAAGAAACCTACGGGAAGAATTAATGATGTTCTTATTGTTGAAAATAGGAATTATGTGCCCGTAGATTTTATTGTTCTTGACATAGATTGCAATCCTTCGTATCCTATTATTCTTGGTAGACCTTTCCTTAGAACAATTGGTGCAATTATTGATATGAAGGAAGGAAATATTAGATTCCAATTTCCGTTAAGGAAAGGCATGGAACACTTTCCTAGAAAGAAAATTAAATTACCTTATGAATCCATTATGAGAGCCACTTATGGATTGCCTACCAAAGATGGCAATACCTAGATCTATTCTTGCTTGTTATGCCTAGCTAGGGGTGTTAAACGATAGCGCTTGTTGGGATGCAACCCAATTTTATTTATGTTCCTTGCTTTTTTCTCCTGCTTAGTAATAAATAAATTATTTAGCCTCTGTTTTGGTTGTGTTTTTTGTGTTTAATTAGTGTTTGTGCCAAGTAGAACCATTGGGAAGACTTGGGGAAAGTCTTGTTGAACTTGCTGCAAAAACAGAAACTTTAGCGCTCACGAGAACTGCTGCCATTTTTATTTGGAGAGTGCTTTTTGAAGATGATTTATAGATAAATTACTCATGTCCAGCAATTTATTTTAGAATTTTTGGGGTTCCAGATCTTGCGCTAGCTACAGATTACTACAGACTGTTCTGTTTTTGACAGATTCTGTTTTGCGTGTGTTGTTTGCTTATTTTGATGAATCTATGGCTAGTGAATTAGTTTATAAACCATAGAGAAGTTGGAATACAGTAGGTATAAAACCCATACAAATAAAGAATGAGTTCATTACAGTACATTGAAGTGGTCTTTTGTTTTCTTTCGCTAACAGAGCTCACGAGATTTTCTACTTTAAGTTTTGTGTTGTGAAGTTTTCAAGTTTTGGGTAAAGATTTGATGGATTATGGAACAAGGAGTGGCAAGAGCCTAAGCTTGGGGATGCCCATGGCACCCCCAATATAATATAAGGACACCTAAAAGCCAAATCTTGGGGATGCCCCGGAAGGCATCCCCTCTTTCGTCTACTTCTATCGGTAACTTTACTTAGAGCTATATTTTTATTTACCACATGATATGTGTTTTACTTGGAGCGTCTTGTATGATTTGAGTCTTTGCTTATTAGTTTACCACAATCATCCTTGTTGTACACACGTTTTGAGAGAGCCATACATGATTTGGAATTTGTTAGAATACTCTATGTGCTTCGCTTATATCTTTTGAGTTATATAATTTTGCTTTAGTGCTTCACTTATATCTTTTAGAGCATGGTGGTGGATTTGTTTTATAGAAACTATTGATCTCTCATGCTTCACTTAGATTATTTTGAGAGAGTCTTAATAGCATGGTAATTTGCTTAAAATCTTAATACGCTTGGTATGCAAGATTAATAATAAAACTTTCTTATGAGTGTGTTGAATACTATGATCAGTTTGATACTTGATAATTGTTTTGAGATATGGAGATGGTGATATTAAAGTCATGCTAGTTGAGTAGTTGTGAATTTGAGAAATACTTGTGTTGAAGCTTGTGATTCCCATAGCATGCATGTATGGTGAACCGTTATGTGATGAAGTCGGAGCATGATTTATTTATTGATTGTCTTCCTTATGAGTGGCGGTCGGGGACGAGCGATGGTCTTTTCCTACCAATCTATCCCCCTAGGAGCATGCGCGTAATACTTTGCTTTGATAACTTGTAGATTTTTGCAATAAGTATATGAGTTCTTTATGACTAATGTTGAGTCCATGGATTATACGCACTCTCACCCTTCCACCTTTGCTAGCCTCTCTAATACCGCGCACCTTTCGCCGGTATCATACACCCACCATATACCTTCCTCAAAACAGCCACCATACCTACCTATTATGGCATTTCCATAGCCATTCCGAGATATATTACCACGCAACTTTCCACCATTCCGTTCATGACACACTCCATCATTGTCATATTGTTTAGCATGATCATGTATTTCTCATAGTATGTGTGGCAAAGCCACTATTCATAATTCTTTCATACTTGTCACTCATGCATCATTGCATATCCCGGTACACCGCCGGAGGCATTCATATAGAGTCATATCTTGTTCTAAGTATCGAGTTGTAATTATTGAGTTGTAAGAAAAATAAAAGTGTGATGATCATCATTATTAGAGCATTGTCCCAGTGAGGAAAGGATGATGGAGACTATGATTCCCCCACAAGTTGGGATGAGACTCCGGACGAAAAATAATAAAAGAGGCCAAAGAAGCCCAAATAAAAAAAAGAGAAAGAAAAGAGGCCATAAAAAAGAGAAAAGGCCCAAATAAAAAAATAAAAAAATGAGAGAAAAAGAGAGAAGGGACAATGTTACTATCCTTTTACCACACTTGTGCTTCAAAGTAGCACCATGATCTTCATAGTAGAAAGTCTCTCATGTTATCACTTTCATATACTAGTGGAAATTTTTCATTATAGAACTTGGCTTGTATATTCCAATGATGGGCTTCCTCAAAATTGCCCTAGGTCTTCATGAGCAAGCAAGTTGGATGCACACCCACTTAGTTTCTTTTTGAGCTTTCATATACTTATAGCTCTAGTGCATCCGTTGCATGGAAATCCCTACACACTCACATTGATATCCATTGATGGGCATCTCCATAGCCCGTTGATACGCCTAGTTGATGTGAGACTATCTTCCCCTTTTTGTCTTCTCCACAACCACCACTCTATTCCACCTATAGTGCTATATCCAAGGCTCACGCTCATGTATTGCGTGAAGATTGAAAAAGTTTTGAGAATGTCAAAAGTATGAAACAATTGCTTGGCTTGTCATCGGGGTTGTGCATGATTTAAATATTTTGTGTGGTGAAGATAGAGCATAGCCAGACTATATGATTTTGTAGGGATAACTTTCTTTAGCCATGTTATTTTGAGAAGACATAATTGCTTTGTTAGTATGCTTGAAGTATTATTATTTTCTATGTCAATATAAACTTTTGTCTTGAATCTTTCGGATCTGAATATTCATACCACAATTAAGAAGAATTACATTAAAATTATGCCAAGTAGCACTCCGCATCAAAAATTCTGTTTTTATCATTTACCTACTCGAGGACGAGCAGGAATTAAGCTTGGGGATGGTTGATATGTCTCCAACGTATCTATAATTTTTGATTGCTCCATGCTATATTATCTACTGTTTTGGACATTATTGGGCTTTATTATCCATGTTTATATTATTTTGGCGACTAACCTATTAACCAGAGGCCCAGCCCAGAATTGTTGCTTTTTGCCTGTTTTAGGGTTTCAAAGAAAAGGAATATCAAACGGAGTCCAAACGGAATGAAACCTTCGGGAACGTGATTTTCTCACCGAATACAACTCAGGAGACTTGCACCGTACGTCAAGCCAACTAACAGGAGGCCACGAGGTAGGGGGGCGCGCCCTCCACCCTCGTGGGCCCCTTGTTGCTCCACCGACGTACTTCTTCCTCCTATATATCCACGTACCCCCAAATGATCAGATGAGGATCCAAAACCCTAATTCCACCACCGTAACTTTTTGTATCCACGAGATCCCATCTTGGGGCCTGTTCCGGAGCTGCGCCGGAGGGGGCATCGATCACGGAGGGCTTCTACATCAACACCATAGCCTCTCTGATGAAGTGTGAGTAGTTTACTTCAGACCTACGGGTGTATAGTTAGTAGCTAGATGGCTTCTTCTCTCTTTTTGGATCTCAATACAATGTTATCCCCCTCTCTTGTGGAGATCTATTCGATGTAATCTTCTTTTTGCGGTGTGTTTGTTGAGACTGATGAATTGTGAGTTTATGATTGAGTCTATCTATGAATAATATTTGAATCTTCTTAGAATTCTTTTATGCATGATTGGTTATCTTTGCAAGTCTCTTCGAATTATTAGTTTGGTTTGGCCTACTAGATTGATCTTTCTTGCAATGGGAGAAGTGCTTGGCTTTGGGTTCAATCTTGCGGTGTCCTTTCCCGGTGACAGTAAGGGCAGAAAGGCACGTATTGTATTGTTGCCATCAAGGATAACAAGATGGGGTTTTCTTCATATTGCATGAGTCTATCCCTCTACATCATGTCATCTTGCTTAAAGCGTTACTCTGTTTTTAACTTAATACTATAGATGCATGCTGGATAGCGGTCGATGAGTGGAGTAATAGTAGTAGATGCAGGCAGGAGTCGGTCTACTTGTCTCGGACGTGATGCCTATATACATGATCATACCTAGATATTCTCATAACTATGCTCAATTCTGTCAATTGCTCAATAGTAATTGGTTCACCCACCCTAGAATACTTATGCTCTCGAGAGAAGCCACTAGTGAAACCTATGGCCCCCGGGTCTATCTTTATCATATTAATCTCCTACTACTTAGTTATTTACTTTGCTTTTATTTTACTTTGCATCTTTATCATAAAAATACCAAAAATATTATCTTATCAGATCTCACTCTCGTAAGTGGCCCTATAGGGATTGACAACCCCTATTTGCGTTGGTTGCGAAGATTTATTTGTTTTGTGCAGGTACGAGGGACTCGCGCATAGCCTCCTACTGGATTGATACCTTGGTTCTCAAAAACTGAGTGAAATACTTATGCTACTTTGCTGCATCATCCCTTCCTCTTTGGGGAAAACCAACGCAGTGCTAAAAGAGGTAGCACGACCCCAACTACAACTTTGATCCATGGGCATAGACCAACTTAGGCCAAAAGCCTAAGCTTGGGGGAGTACGTATCTCTCACCACATTACATTCATGTTCACACACTCATGCCAGTTGTCGGTGCTCATACTTTTTCACTGTATCGTCCATGCTAGTTTATTTTCATTTTCTCGCTTTCTTCTTGTGTGTTTGAAAACACTTAAGAAAAACCAAAAATATTAGTTGTAGCGTTTAGTTAGTTTACTTTTCATGCGTGTAGTAGTAGTAATTAAAAGAAAACCCAAAAAGATTTCTCGTTCTTCTTTTGCTTGTTGGGAGCTTTCCCGTGTAAATAGTTTTATTTCTTTTCTTTCCTTTGGGGGTCGAGAGGAGAAGAACATAATGAAAATGTTGAGTGGCTCTCATATGCATTACTGTTTATCTAAGAAAGAGCCCATATTATTTTGTCTTCTCTCTTTAATTGAATGCTTACAGATTCCAGCTTAGTCCAATGCACGTGCACTATTATTATTTTCCACACTATTCGGTCGTGCAAGTGAAAGGCAATAATGATGATTATATGATGGACTGATTGAGATGAGAAAAGCTGGTATGAACTCGACCTCTTTTGTTTTTGTAAATATGATTAGTACATCATTCCTGATTCAGCCTATTATGAAAGAAACATGTTTGCAATGACAATTAGAGATTGTAGTTGCTTATGCCATGCTTAATTAGCTAGGAGTTTATAATGGGTTACCTTGCGTGCCAACATGCTATTAAAATGGTTGTGATGTGGTATGATGGGGTGGTATCCTCCTTTGAACGATTCGAGTGGCTTGACTTGGCACATGTTCACGCATGTCGTTGAAACAAAATCAACATAGCCTCTACGATATTTATGTTCATGTTGCATTATATCCTACTATGCTTGCATTCGGTGTTGTTTAATTTTAATGCATGTTCATGGCTGTTGTCGCTCTCTAGCTGGTCGCTTCCCAGTCTTTTTCTAGCCTTCACTTGTACTAAGCGGGAATACTGCTTCTGCATCCAATTCCATAAACCCCAAATCTGTTCCATATGAGTCCATCATACCTTCCTATATACGGTATCTACCCGCCATTCCAAGTAAATTTGTATGTGCCAAACTCTAAACCTTCAAATAAACATTCTGTTTTATATGCTCGAATAGCTCATGTATCAAGTAGGGTTGTCTGTATCCTCCATGCTAGGCGGGTTATTCTCAAGAGGAGTGGACTCCGCTCCTCATTCACGAGAAAATAGCTGGTCACCGGGATGCCCAGTCCCATGCTAAAATCAAATCAAAATAATTGCAAACAAAACTCCCCCAGGATTGTTGTTAGTTGGAGACACCCGTTGTTTCAGGAAAGCCATGGATTGATGCTTGTTGGTGGTGGGGGAGTATAAACTTTACCATTCTGCTTGGGAACCGCCTATAATGTGTGTAGCATGGAAGATATCAAGATCTCTCGATTGTTATGTTGACAATGAAAATATACCGCTCAAAATATTATTCATCTCTATTTCAAAACCGAGCTCTGGCACCTCTACAAATCCATGCTTCCCTCTGCGAAGGGCTTATCCATTTACTTTTATGTTGAGTCATCATCCTCTTATTAAAAAGCACTAGTTGGAGAGCACCGTTGTCATTTGCATCCATTACTTTTAGTTTACATTGAGTATGACTGTGACTGCATCTCTTTTACCATGAATTACAATGTCTACTCAGTCCTTGATCTTTAAAGGTGCTCTGCATTTATGTTTTGCGGTCTCAGAAAAGGCTAGCGAGATACCACCTTGCTATATCATATCGTGATTGTTTTGAGAAAGTGTTGTCATCCGAGATTTTTTATTATTGCTCGCTAGTTGATTATGCCATTGATATGAGTGAACATGAGACCTACATGTTATTGTGAATATGGTTAGTTCACAATCTTTGCTGAAAACCTAAATGTTGGCTTTACGTATTTACAACAACAAGAGCAAACAGAGTTTGTAAAAGTTTTTCTTTATCACTTTCAGTTTATCAACTGAATTGCTTGAGGACAAGAAAAGGTTTAAGCTTGGGGGAGTTGATACGTCTCCGTCGTATCTACTTTTCCAAATACTTTTGCCCTTGTTTTGGACTATAACTTGCATGATTTGAATGGAACTAACCCGGACTGACGCTGTTTTCAGCGGAATTGCCATGGTGTTATTTTTGTGCAGAAATAAAAGTTCTTGGAATGACCTGAAAATAATGGAGATTATTTTTGGAATATATAAAAAATACTGGAAGAAGAATCCATGTCAGGGGCCCACACCCTGTCCACGAGGGTGGGGGCGCGCCCCCTGCCTTGTGGGCCCCCTGATGCTCCACCGACGTCCATCTTGACTCCATATATTCACTTTCGGGGAGAAAAAAATTAGAGAGAAGGATTCATCGCGTTTTACAATACGGAGCCGTCGCCAAGCCCTAAACTCTCTAGGGAGGGCTGATCTGGAGTCCGTTCGGGGCGCCGGAGAGGGGAATCCTTCGCCATCGTCATCATCAACCTTCCTCCATCACCAATTTCATGATGCTCACCGCCGTGTGTGAGTAATTCCATCGTAGGCTGGCTGGATGGTGATGGGTTGGATGAGATTTATCATGTAATCGAGCTAGTTTTGTTAGGGTTTGATCCCTAGTATCCACTATGTTCTGAGATTGATGTTGCTATGACTTTGGTATGCTTAATGCTTGTCACTAGGGCCAGAGTGCCATGATTTCAGATCGGAACCTATTATGTTTTCATGAATATATGTGAGTTCTTGATCCTATCTTGCAAGTCTATAGTCACCTATTATGTGTTATGATCTGTTAACCCCGAAGTGACAATAATCGGGACCATTACCGGTGATGACCGTAGTTTGAGGAGTTCATGTATTCACTATGTGTTAGTGCTTTGGTCTGGTACTCTATTAAGAGGAGGCCTTAATATCCCTTAGTTTCCAATAGGACCCCGCTGCCACAGGAGGGTAGGACAAAACATGTCATGTAAGTTCTTTTCCATAAGCACGTATGACTATATTCGGAATACATGCCTACATTACATTGATGAACTGGAGCTAGTTCTATGTCACCCTATGTTATAACTGTTGCATGATCGATCGCATCCGACATAATTATCCATCACTGATCCATTGCCTACGAGCTTTTCCTATATTGTTCTTCACTTATTTACTTTTCCGTTGCTACAGTTATATTGTTCTTCACTTATTTACTTTTCCGTTGCTACAGTTAGAATCACTATAAAACCCAAAAATATTACTTTTGCTACCATTAACACTATTATCATATTACTTTGCTACTAAATACCTTGCTGTAGATATTAAGTTTCCAGGTGTGGTTGAATTGACAACTCAGCTGCTAATACTTGAGAATATTCTTTGGCTCCCCTTGTGTCAATAAATTTGGGTTGAATACTCTACCCTCGAAAACTGGTGCGATCCCCTATACTTGTGGGTTATCACTCCCCTCCTCCACTCCTTTATATACGGGGGAGGGGGCACCCCATAGACACACAAGTTGATTGTTTAGCCGTGTGCGGTGCCCCCTCCACAAATTTCCACCTCGGTCATATCGTTGTAGTGCATAGGCGAAGCCCTGCGTCGGTAACTTCATCATCACCGTCATCACGCCGTCATGCTAACGAAACTCTCCCTTGTCCTCAGCTAGATCTAGAGTTCGTGGGACGTCACCGAGCTGAACGTGTGCAGATCGCGGAGGTGCCGTAGCTTCGATGCTAGGATCGATCGAATCGTGAAGACGTACGACTACATCAACCGCGTTGTCATAACGCACCTGCTTTCGGTCTACGAGGGTACGTGGACAACACTCTCCCCTCTCGTTGCTATGCATCTCCTAGATAGATCTTGCGTGATCGTATGATTTTTTTGAAATTATTGCGTTCCCCAATAGAGTATTTATACTAGGAACTCCTAGTTTAAGTGTGAAACCAGTCCAAAAGAGGGGCTCAAATTCGTGCTAACTAGCTTGACAAGGGAGCAAACACACAGAGCCTCACACAACAATCAATGCTCTGAATAGCTTGCATTGGAACGCTCATATCCTTTGAATCGACTCCAAATGATGCACCATTTGATTTTCATGAAAGTAGACTTCATATGTTGTCCATTTTGTACTCCCACACATGTTGGTTACTCATATATTCGTGTGGCATGATGCAATTTACAGGACGAATTCTAGAACTATGCATGCAATAGTAGATGGTTGAGATGGCTTATTCTTCCTTGAGGTGTAAGTAGTTGTCCACCAAAACTTGCTTTACATCAGAGGTGAAACTTGTTTTCTAAACTTGTTGTGTGAGTTGCAGAACTTATTTCTTCATGAGCTGAACTTGTTTCTTCATGAGCTGAAAGTTGTTGGTTGTCCTCAACATTGTACCTGAGTAAAATCAGCACACAAGATTTAGGCAGTATAAAGCTCTCATGGATATTTGAATTATGATCACTAGGAACGCATTCACCTCTTGTTCTATTTGTTTGGCACGACTCCTTGTCTTGGGATCTAAATAAGTCTTCTTCGTAGAAGCTTCATTTGATGGCTAAGATTTATCATGAGAAGATGATCAAAGAGGTGAACCTGGGATATTCTCATCATTCGCCCGCCACTGACAACATCACTTCCTCACATCTCTTGCTCGTCCTCGCGCATCCTGCTGCCACTTCTCCTGCATCTGGCAGTGCCGGCCCGCTACTGCTCGCCACCCACAGAAAACTCATGTCGTATTTGTCGCCTGCATGTACCTCATGTCCTGTTCGTCGCACCGGGGAGTTGAATTGGCAGATGGAAGAGATAGCGTTGGCTATGGAGAGATATTCATCTCCACTCACTATGGAGTTGGATTGCCAGCAAGCAGCCATCTTCATTCTGGTCCTGTTGCCTCCATCATTGGGGAGGTAAAACTCTTATGCAAGGGAGGGATTCTAAAGTTGCAAGTGAAGGAAATATGCCCTAGAGGCAATAATAAAGTTGTTATTCATATTTCCTATATCATGATAAATGTTTATATTCATGCTAGATTTGTATTAACCGGAACTTAATACATGTGTGAATACATAGACAAACAGAGTGTCACTAGTTTGCCTCTACTTGACTAGCTCGTTGAATCAATGATGGTTATGTTTCCTAACCATAGACATGAGTTGTCATTTGATTAACGGGATCACATCATTAGAGAATGATGTGATTGACTTGACCCATCCGTTAGCTTAGCATGATGATCGTTTAGTTTGTTGCTATCGCTTTCTCCATAACTTATACATGTTCCTATGACTGTGAGATCATGCAACTCCCGAATACCGGAGGAACACTTTGTGTGCTACCAAACATCATAACGTAACTGGGTGATTATAAAGGTGCTCTACAGGTGTCTCTGATGGTGTTTGTTGAGTTGGCATAGATCGAGATTAGGATTTGTCATTGATTGCTGGAGAGGTATCTCTGGGCCCTCTCGGTAATGTACATCACTATAAGCCTTGCAAGCAATGTAGCTAATGAGTTAGTTACCGAATGTAGCATTACAAAACGAGTAAAGAGACTTGCCGGTAACGAGATTGAACTAGGTATTGAGATACCGACGATCGAATCTCGGGCAAGTAACATACTGATAACAAAGGGAACAACGTATGTTGTTATGCGGTTTGACCGATAAAGATCTTCGTAGAATATGTAGGGGCTTATATGAGCATCTAGGTTCCGCTATTGGTTAGTGACTGGAGATGTGTCTCGGTCATGTCTACATAGTTCTCGAACACGTAGGGTCCGCACGCTTAACGTTCGGTGATGATCGGTATTATGAGTTTATGTGTTTTGATGTACCTAAGATAGTTCAGAGTCCCAGATGTGATCACGGACATGACGAGGAGTCTCAAAATGGTTGAGACATAAATATTGATATATTGGACGACCATATTCGGACACCAGATGAGTTCTGGGGGTCACCGGATATTTATCGGAGTGCCGGGGGGTTATCAGAACCCCCGGGGGAACTAATGGGCCAACATGGGCCTTGTGGGAGAGAGAGGAGAGGGCCTAGGGCTGGCCTACCCCCCCTTGGGAGTCCGAATTGGACAAGGAGGGGGGCAGCGCCCCCTCTTTCCTCCCTCTCTCCTCTCCTTCCTTTCCCCTTCCCCCTTCCTAGTTGGATTAGGAAAAGGGGAGTCCTACTCCTACTAGGAGGAGGACTTCCCCTATCGTTGGCGCGCCTCTAGGCCGTCCGGCCTCCCCCTTGCTCTTTTATATACGGGGGCAGGGGGGCACCCTAGAACACACAAGTTGATTGTTTCCAGCCGTGTGCGGTGCCCCCCTCCACCATAATCCACCTCGGTCATATCATAGCAGTGCTTAGGCGAAGCCCTGTTCCGGTAGCATCATCATCACTATCATCACGGCGTCGAGCTGATGAAGCTCCCCCTCGAAGCTGTACTAGATTGTGAGTTCGTGGGACGTCACCGAGCCGAACTTGTGCAGATCGTGAAGGTGCCGTACCTTCAGTGCTAGGATCGGTCGATCGTGAAGACGTACGACTACATCAACTGTGTTGTCATAACGCTTCCGCTTACGGTCTACGAGGGTACATAGACAACACTCTCCCCTCTCGTTGATATGCATCACCATGATCTTGCGTGTGCGTAGGAAAATTTTGAAATTACCGCGTTCCCCAACAATGGCATCCGAGCCAGGTTTATGCGTAGATGTTATATGCACGAGTAGAACACAAAGGAGTTGTGGGCGTGGGTATCTACATATTGCTTGCCATCACTAGTTGATTATTGATTTGGCGGCATTGTTGGATGAAGCGTCCCAGACCGACATTACACGTACGCTTACGCGAGACTGGTTCTACTGACGTGCTTCGCACACAGGTGGCTGGTGGGTGTCAGTTTCTCCAACTTTAGTTGAATCGGGTTCAATGAACAGGGTTCTTTCTTAAGATCAAAAAGCAATCACTATACTGCGCTGTGGTTTTTGATGCGTAGATAAGAATGGTTCCTGCTCAGCTCGTAGCAACCACATAAAACTTGCAACAACAAAGTAGATGATGTCTAACTTGTTTTTGCAGGGCATGTTGTGATGTGATATGGTCAAGACATGATGCTAAATTTTATTGTATGAGATGACATGTTTTGTAACACAGTTATCGGCAACTGGCAGGAGCCATATGGTTGTCGCTTTATTGTATGAAATGCAATCGCCATGTAATTGCTTTACTTTATCACTAAGCGGCAACGATAGTCGTAGAAGCAATAGCGGGCGAGACGACAACGATGCTTCGATGGAGATCAAGGTGTCAATCCGGTGACGATGGTGATCATGACGGTGCTTTGGAGATGGATATCAAAGGATGATGATGGCCATATCATATCACTTATATTGATTGCATGTGATGCTATCCTTTATGCATGCTCACTGAATTTCAAGGTATAAGTGTTCTCCCTGAGTATGCACTATTGCTACAGTTCGTCGTGCCAAGACACCACATGATGATCGGGTGTGATAAGCTCTACGTTCACATACAACGGGTGCAAGCCAGTTTTGCACACGCGGAATACTCGGGTTAAACTTGACGAGCCTACCATATGCAGATATGGCCTCGGAACACTAAGACCGAAAGGTCGAGCGTGAATCATATAGTAGATATGATCAACATAGTGATGTTCACCACTGAAAACTACTCCATCTCACGTGATGATCGGACATGGTTTAGTTAATATGGATCACGTGATCACTTAGATGATTAGAGATATGTCTATCTAAGTGGGAGTTCTTAAGTAATTTGATTAATTGAACTTTGATTTACCATGAACTTAGTACCTGATAGTATTTTGCATGTATATGTTGTTGTAGATAGATGGGCCGTGCTGTTGTTCCGTTGAATTTTAATGCGTTCCTAGAGAAAGCTAAGTTGAAAGATGATGGTAGCAACTACACGGACTGGGTCCGTAACTTGAGGATTATCCTCATTGCTGCACAGAAGAATTACGTCCTGGAAGCACCGCTAGGTGACAAACCCGCTGCAGGAGCAACGCCAGATGTTGTGAACACCTGGTAGAGCAAAGCTGATGACTACTCGATAGTTCAGTGTGCCATGCTTTACGACTTAGAACCGGGACTTCAACGATGTTTTGAACGTCATGGAGCATATGAGATGTTCTAGTAGTTGAAGTTAATATTTTAAGCAAATGCCGGGATTGAGAGATATGAAGTCTCCAATAAGTTCTACAGCTGCAAGATGGAGGAGAATAGTTCTGTCAGTGAACATATACTCAGAATGTCTGGGTACAACAACCACTTGACTCAACTGGGAGTTAATCTTCCTGATGATAGTGTCATTGACAGAGTTCTTCAATCACTGCCACCAAGCTACAAGAGCTTCGTGATGAACTATAATATGCAAGGTATGGATAAGACGATTCTTGAGCTCTTCGCAATGCTAAAGGCTGCGGAGGTAGAAATCAAGAAAGAGCATCAAGTGTTGATGGTCAACAAGACCACCAGTTTCAAGAAAAAGGGTAAAGTGAAGAAGGGGAACTTCAAGAAGAACAACAAGCCAGTTGCTTCTCAAGTGAAGAAACCCAAGTCTGGACCTATGCCTAAGACTGAGTGCTTCTACTGCAAAGGGGCTGGTCACTGGAAGCGGAACTGCCCCTAATATTTGGCGGAGAAGAAGGATGGAAAAGTGAAAGGTATAGTTGATATACGTGTTATTGATGTGTACCTTACTAATGCTCACAGTAGTGCCTGGGTATTTGATACTGGTTCAGTTGCTAACATTTCCAACTCGAAACAGGGGCTACGGATTAAGCAAATATTGGCTAAGGACGAGGTGACGATGCGCGTGGGAAATGGTTCCAAAGTCGATGTGATCACTGTCGGCATGCTACCTCTACATCTACCTTCGGGATTAGCTTTAGACCTTAATTGTTATTTGGTGCCAGCGTTGAGAATGAACATTATATCTGGATCTTGTTTGATGCGAGACAGTTATTCATTTAAATCATAGAATAATGGTTGTTCTATTTATATGAGTAATATCTTTTATGGTCATGCACCCTTGATGAGTGGTCTATTTTTACTAAATCTTGATAGTAGTGATACACATGTTCATAGTATTGAAGCCAAAAGATGCAGAGTTGATAATGATAGTGCAACTTATTTGTGGCACTACCGTTTGGGTCATATTGATGTAAAGCGCATGAAGAAACTCCATTCTGATGGATGTCTGGAATCACTTGATTATGAATCACTTGGTACTTGTGAACGATGCCTCATGGGCAAGATGACTAAAACTCCATTCTCCGGAAAATTGGAGCGAGCAACAGAGTTATTGGAAATCATACATACTAATGTATGTGGTCCAATGAACAATGAAGCTCGCGGCGGATATCATTATTTTCTCGCCTTCACAGATGATTTGAGCAGATATGGGTATATCTACTTAATGAAACATAAGTCTGAAACATTTGAAAAGTTCAAATAATTTCAGAGTGAAGTGGAAAATCATCGTAACAAGAAAATAAAGTTTCTACGATCTGATTGTGGAGGAGAATATTTGAGTTACGAGTTTGGTCTTCATTTGAAACAATGCGGGATAGTTTCACAACTCACGCCATCCGGAACACCACAGTGTAATGGTGTGTCCGAACGTCGTCATCGTACTTTACTAGATATGGTGCGATCTATGATGTCTCTTACTGATTTACCACTATCGTTTTGGGGTTATGCTTTAGAGACGGCTGCATTCACATTAAATAGGGCACCATCTAAGTCCGTTGAGACGACACCTTATGAACTATTATTTGGTAAGAAACCCAAGTTGTCGTTTCTTAAAGTTTGGGGCTGCAATGCTTATGTGAAAAAGATTCAACCTGATAAGCTCGAACCCAAATCAGAGAAATGTATCTTCATAGGATACCCAAAGGAGACTATTGGGTACACCTTCTATCATAGATCCGAAGGCAAGATATTCGTTGCTAAGAATGGATCCTTTCTAGAGAAGGAGTTTCTCTCGAAAGAAGTGAGTGGGAGGAAAGTAGAACTTGACGAGGTAATTGTACCTTCTCCCTTATTGGAAAGTAGTTCATCACTGAAATCAGTTCCAGTGATTCCTACACCAGTAAGTGAGGAAGTTAATGATGATGATCATGAAACCTCTGATCAAGTTACTACCGAACCTCGTAGGTCAACCAGAGTAAGATCCGCACCATAGTGGTACGGTAATCCTGTTCTGGAAGTCATGTTACTTGACCATGACAAACCTACGAACTATGAGGAAGCGATGATGAGCCCAGATTCCACAAAATGGCTTGAGGCCATGAAATCTGAGATGGGATCCATGTATGAGAACAAAGTATGGAATTTGGTTGACTTGCCCAATGATCGACATGCCATAGAGAATAAATGGGTCTTCAAGAAGAAGACTGACGCTGACGGTGATATTACTGTCTACAAAGCTCGACTTGTTGCAAAAGGTTTTCGACAAGTTCAAGGAGTTGACTACGATGAGACCTTCTCACCTGTAGCGATGCTTAAGTCCGTCTGAATCATGTTAGCAATTGCTACATTTTATGATTATGAAATTTGGCAAATGGATGTCAAAACTGCATTCCTTAATGGATATCTTAAAGACGAGTTGTATATGATGCAACTAGAAGGTTTTGTCAATCCAAAAGGTGCTAACAAAGTGTGCAAGCTCCAGCGATCCATTTATGGACTGGTGCAAGCCTCTCGGAGTTGGAATATACGCTTTCATTGTGTGATCAAAGCATATGGTTTTATACAGACTTTTGGAGAAGCCTGTATTTACAACAAAGTGAGTGGGAGCTCCGTGGCATTTCTGATATTATATGTAGATGACATATTGTTAATCGGAAATGACACTGATTTCTGAATAGCATAAAAGGATACTTGAATAAGAATTTTTCAATGAAATACCTTGGTGAAGCTACTTATATATTGGGCATCAAGATCTATAGAGATTGATCAAGATGCTTAATTGGACTTTCGCAAAGCACATACCTTGATAAAGTTTTGAAGAAGTTCAAAATGGATCAAGCAAAGAAAGGGTTCTTGCCTGTATTACAAGGTGTGAAGTTGAGTCAGACTCAATGCCCAACCACTTCAGAAGATAGAGAGAAAATGAAAGGTGTTCCCTATGCTTCAGCCATAGGATCTATCATGTATGCAATGCTGCGTACCAGACCTGATGTGTGCCTTGCTATCAGTTTAGCAGGGAGGTACCGAAGTAATCCAGGAGTGGATCACTGGACAAGGGTCAAGAATATCCTGAAATACCTGAAAACGACTAAGGATATGTTTCTCGTATATGGATGTGACAAAGAACTCGTCGTAAACGGTTACATCGATGCAAGCTTTGACACTGATCTGGATGACTCTAAATCACAAATTGGATACGTGTTTTTATTAAATGGTGGAGCTGTCAGTTGGTGCAGTTCCAAGCAGAGCGTCGTGGCGGGATCTACGTGTGAAGCGGAATACATAGCTGCTTCGGAAGCAGAAAATGAAGGAATCTGGATGAAGGAGTTCATATCCGATCTAGGTGTCATACCTAGTGCTTCGGGTCCAATGAAAATCTTATGTGACAATACTGGTGCAATTGCCTTGGCAAAGGAATCCAGATTTCACAAGAGAACCAAGCACATCAAGAGACGCTTCAATTCCATCCGTGATCAAGTCAAGGAGGGAGACATAGAGATTTGCAAGGTACATACGGATCTGAATGTTACAGACCCGTTGACTAAGCCTCTCTCACGAGCAAAACATGATCAACACCAAGACTCCATGGGTGTTAGAATCATTACAGTGTAATCTAGATTATTGACTCTAGTGCAAGTGGGAGACTGAAGGAAATATGCCCTAGAGGCAATAATAAAGTTGTTATTTATATTTCCTTATATCATGATAAATGTTTATTATTCATGCTAGATTTGTATTAACCAGAAACTTAGTACATGTGTGAATACATAGACAAACAGAGTGTCACTAGTTTGCCTCTACTTGACTAGCTCGTTTAGTTTGTTGCTATTGCTTTCTCCATAACTTATACATGTTCCTATGACTATGATATCATGCAACTCCCGAATACCGGGGGAACACTTTGTGTGCTACCAAACATCACAACGTAACTGGGTGATTATAAAGGTGCTCTACAGGTGTCTCTGATGGTGTTTGTTGAGTTGGAATAGATCGAGAATAGGATTTGTCACTCCGATTGTCGGAGAGGTATCTTTGGGCTTTCTCGGTAATGTACATCACTATAAGCCTTGCAAGCAATGTAGATAATGAGTTAGTTACGGAATGTAGCATTACGGAACGAGTAAAGAGACTTGCCGGTAACGAGATTGAACTAGGTATTGAGATACCGACGATGAAATCTCGGGCAAGTAACATATCGATGACAAAGGGAACAACGTATATTGTTATGTGGTTTGACTGATAAAGATCTTCATAGAATATGTAGGAGCCAATATGAGCATCCAGGTTCCGCTATTGGTTATTGATCGGAGAAGTGTCTCCATCATGTCTACATAGTTCTCGAACCCGTAGGGTCCGCACGCTTAATGTTCGGTGACGATCGGTGTTATGAGTTTATGTGTTTTGATGTACCAAAGATAGTTCGGAGTCCCGGATGTGATCACGGACATGACGAGGAGTCTCAAAATGCTCGAGACATAAAGATTGATATATTGGACGACTATATTCAGACACCGGATGAGTTCCGAGGGTCACCGGATATTTATCGGAGTGCTGGGGGGTTATCGGAACCCCTGGGGGAACTAATGGGCCAACATGGGCCTTGTGGGAGAGAGGAGAGGGCCTAGGGCTGCCCCCCTTGGGAATCCGAATTGGACAAGGAGGGAGGGCGGCCCCCCCTCTTTCCTCCCCTTCCTTTCCCCTTCGCCCTTCCTAGTTGGATTAGTGAAAGGGGAGTCCTACTCCTACTAGGAGGAGGACTCCCCCTCTCCTTGGCGCGCCTCTAGGCCGGTTGGCCTCCCCCTTGCTCCTTTATATACGAGGGTAGGGGGAACCCTAGAACACACAAGTTGATTGTTTCTAGCCGTGTGCGGTGCCCCCTCCACCATAATCCACCTCGGTCATATCGTAGCAGTACTTAGGTGAAGCCCTGTTCCGGTAGCATCATCATCACCATCATAACGTCGTTGTCCTGACAAAGCTCTCCCTCGAAGCTCTACTGGATCGTGAGTTCGTGGGACGTCACCGAGCCGAACATGTGCAGATCGCGGTGGTGTCGTACCTTTGGTGCTAGGATCGGTCGATCGTGAAGACGTACGACTACATCAACCGCGTTGTCAGATATGACCCGCCCAGGAGGGGCTGGGTCATCCCTATGGCGGTTCATCTAAATAGAGCCCAAGAGGATATTAACGATGGCGGTTCATAGATAGCCTTAGTAAAAGACCTAAATTTGAAGGTGGCTTAAGGCCCATGAAGTGTAAACCGCCATGTATGTGTAGAGTTGTAATATAAGGCATGTAAGATAAAGTCACCGAGTCGGACATGTTGTATGAGCCGGCCGGTACTCTGTAGGCCGCAGGGCGTCAACCCATGTATATAAGGGGACGACCCGGCAGCGGCTTAGGACAAGAGACAACAAGTCGAAAGCCAGGCAAAGCGTGTTTGCTCCCTGATAATCGAAACCCTAGCAATACCACCTCAAACTGGAGTAGGCCTTTAACCTTCACCGCAAGGGGCCGAACCAGTATACACTCTCTGTGTCTTTTGTCCCGTTTAACCCCTTTAAGCTAACCTCGTCACAATGGCTCCACAACTAAGTCCTTTTACGAGGACATCTGCCATGACACTTCCACGACAGTTAGCGCCCACCGTGGGGCCAGCACACGGTGGTTTCGATTTCTTAAAGGGAAACTTCCAGGGGATCAAGGGATACGTTGTGGGTCGGATGACCAAGAGTCGCCGCGGCAAGCTATACATCGACGATGCAGGTTGGGGGCCCGTAACCGGCTCAATTGAGTACGGGTACCGGGTCCCCTTCGGTGGAATTCACGTCTTCATCGGCAAGATCGGCGAGCCGGGTCCTGAGCCGGACATCTACGCCGACATCGTCGAGACGGCTCAGCGTGCATGACCCGCCCGAGTTCAACTGGCTGTGAGATGTGCCTTTGTTGGATTTATCCACGGGGCTGAGTTGGAAGGTTCTGTGTCTGGTGGTGAGACGGAAATCTGCTCTGATGATGAGCCCACAGGCGAGACCGATTCAATGTATCAACTGCAAGACGGACGGCTTGGGGGCTGTTCCGATGGTGACAGTATTACGGACCCCCGTGAGCCGCCGAACAGGGTGGCGATCTTCATGGAGGGCACCCAGCCGGTTCTCATCTCGACAGCCGCCGCGGCTATAACATCTGATGCGGCAGCGATGACAACTGCAAGTGCTGACGGGTCAGCTCGACCGCCTGCTCAAGTCTTAACAGATCTATTGGATGCTCTGGCGACTCTGATGGAGGTTGAGGTAACCCCAGACAACAAGGAGTAGCAGAAAGCAGAGATAGCTAAGTTGCGTGATGAGATAGCGCAGGCTAAGGCGGAATTAGTAGCAGAAAACGCCAGGAAGGCTGCAAAGCGGGCCGTTTTAAGTGCCCAGGCACAGCGGATTCAAGCAAATTCATACCGGCTCACAGTGGATCAGAACGCGTCGAATGAAGTTTTGAGGAGAAAATATCGGAGTCGTCTGCCCTCCGTTTATGAATCAAGGGACCTCTTCAACACCCTAGAGCTGGGGCCAGTAACCCGCCGGTGGTAAATCAGATGACTGAAGTGCCAGGCGCTGGGGTGCCGGGTCAGCCACGCGTGACGAGTTCTCCGTATATGAACAACACCCCGCCTCAACATGTGGTAACATTGCCGGGTCATTATTCCACCCCTTTGGACAACATGATTGTTGCGGCAACATGATTGGCGGCTTTGCCAGTTGAGGGTGAGACTCTGGCGGCGGTTGAAACCCGAAGATCTAGGGAGCTTCTTCAAACAGCTTCAGTGCAGCAACATGCTTATTCTTACAGCCATGACCGGATTCATTCAACCCCTCGTCCATGCCGAAGCTACAGTTGTTGGATATTGGGTTCCGGCAAAACCCTCAAGGCTCGAACACTGGGGTGCGCGCAAAGATCTCCGCATACCAACTCACGCCCTCAACCTCGCCACGATCTCTAAGGCTAACTTGACGAACTCGCAACACAAGGGACACAAGATTTATACTGGTTCGGGCCACCATTGTGGTGTAATACACTACTCCAGTGTGGTATGGTGGATTGCCTCTTAGGCTGATGATGAATAGTACAAGGGGAAGAACAACCTCCTGAGGTGAGGTGTTCTTGTGCTTGGTGGGTGTGAGGATGGGTTGGATCTAGTCCAAGTTGAGATGGCTGAGGTTCTCGTGTTTCGGTTTCCTCCATTTCAGTTGCCCCTCCTACTGTGGTGGCTAATCTTATTTATAGATGCCCTGGTCCTCTCCCCAAATATTGAGCGGGAAGGGACCAACAATGGCCAATTTGAAAGGGGACCGTCGGTGTCAAAACCGGCGATCTCGGGTAGGGGGTCCCAAACTGTGCGTCTAAGGTGGATGGTAATAGGAGGCAGTGGACACGATGTTTTACCCAGGTTTGGGCACTCTTGATGGAGGTAAAACCCTACGTCCTGCTTGATTAATATTGATGATATGGGTAGTACAAGAGTAGATCTACCACGAGATCGGAGAGGCTAAACCCTAGAAGCTAGCCTATGGTATGATTGGATGTTGTCGTATGGACTAAAACCCTCTGGTTTATATAGACACCGGAGAGGGTTAGGGTTACACAAGTTCGGTTACAAAGGAGGAGATACACATATCCGTATTGCCCAGCTTGCCTTCCACGCCAAGTAGAGTCCCATCCGGACATGAGACGAAGTCTTCAATCTTGTATCTTCATAGTCCAATAGTCCGGCCAAAGGATATAGTCCGGCTGTCCGGAGACCCCCTATTCCAGGACTCCCTCAATAGCCCCTGAACCAGGCTTTCAATGACGATGAGTCTGGCGCGCAGTATTGTCTTCGGCATTGCAAGGCGGGTTCCTCCTCCGAATACACCACAGAAGAATTTGAATACAAGGATAGTGTCTGACCCTGCAAAATAAGTTCCACATACCACCGTAGAGAGAATAATATTCCCACAAATCTTAATCTGCTGACATGTTTTGGCAACATGACATCATGCCATGGCTCGGTGATTATTCGAACCGTTTTTCTTCCACCAGCTCCACACATAATGCGAGGCGGTTTCTTGATACGTCTTGTCAAAGCAGAGATCGTGTTCCCCTAATTACGGGATTGTCATCAATACGGTCGTGGGTAACCCAACTGCGTCTAGGACTCCTAGATTATAGGCAAGTCCCAAACGGCCACGGAGAGGACGCTTGATATTCACCCTCTTTATAAAGGGACAAGGCTTTTACTTTTTTCCCTCCCGTACTCAATTGAATCCTTCCCCCGCCTTGAGTTCTAACACCCAAAGCCCAGGTCAGGTGCTCCGGATCTTCAATCATGTCTGGATCCAGCCTTCAAGGCTGATGGATGCCCTCCTCCGTTACGGAAGAGGATATCAAGAAGTTGAGGGAGGCCAGATACCTGACCGCCGAGGTTTCGCATCGGCTGCCTGCCCGAGGGCAGGTCGTCCCTACTCCTAAACCCAACGAAGACGTCGTGTTCATCTCCCACTTCCTCCGAGGTCTAGGCCTCACTCTGGATCCCTTCGTAAGGGGTTTGATGTTCTATTACAGGCTAGACTTCCATGATCTAGCCCCGGACTCCTTTCTCCACATCTCAACATTTATTGTTGTGTGTGAGGCCTTCCTCTACATTACCCCTCACTTTGGCCTATGGCTCAAGACCTTTGACGTGAAGCCGAAGACAGTCGAAGGGCAGCATGTAGCGTGCGAAGGCGCATTAATAAGCAAGATCGCTGGAGCTCCATGGCCAAAGGGTTCCTTTCCAGAGGTGTCCGGATTATGGCAACAGGAGTGGTTTTACATCATGGCTCCCAGAAATGCTAAGTGGGCGGCTGCCCCTGCTTTCCACTCGGGCCCTCCACCACAACTGATGTCATGGATTAGCAGAGGGCTGAGCTAGGTTCCAGCCAAGGACGTGTCTGTATTGCAGAGCCGCATTCAAGATCTCTTCGAAGGAGATTTCAGTCTGGTTATGGTGGTGCAAGTCATGCTGGTTCGACGAATCCAGCCATGCAAACGCCGACCCCTCCGCATGTGGGAGTTCAACCCAGAAGGACCGCGCTCTATTCAGAATTTCCTCAGCCTGACGCACGAGGAGATGTATAAATCATTCTTCGGACCCCAAATAGAGTGTCCAGATACTACCGAGGACGTGGGCCTGAGCAGAAACCGCACCGCCGAACACGCCGTCTTTTATTTATCATGATGTCATTCTGAGAAATTGCTCTTTGACCAGGACTGGCTAACAAAGGCGAAGATGATTCGGTGTTCGGCCCCCCTTCCCGAGGGTTTGGAAAATCCGGTGCTGGAGAAGATGCTCAAGCTAGCACCTTGCTCGGAGCCCTAAAAGGAAGATAAAGGGGGGAATAACGAGGGCGAGAGCGGGCCCCCATCACTACCAATTCCAACCGAGGGAATGAGCTCCTCCGTGAAGGAGGATATCCAAGGGGAAGAATCCGACCTTCTCTCGCTTCAGGGAAGGAAGAGGACTGCCTCTGAAGATCCGGAAACTAATGTTTCCAAACGGGAGAGGGAATCTCCACTGGAGGGTCCTGCCTTGGAGGGTGCTCTTGCCGCACAAAGTCCGCGTGGGGATCAGCCCTCCAACGAGCTATAACTAATCAAAAAGTACTTTAATAGTGAAGATATACTACCTTTCCTCTGAGGAAAATAACCGAAGCCTTTATCTCGCAGTTCGGACCTTAGTCCCTCTCAGCAGAGCTCGTCTTCGGGGGATCTTCTTCCGGAGATGATGGAGAGCGAAACGCCTCCCCCAGACTCCCCCGCTCAAGAAGCGGGCGACCTTGAAGTGTCGTCACGGAGGGCCTCTCCGGATCCGGTGAGGCCAGAAGATAATCCTATAGTCACCCAAAGTCCCCAGCGTCCGGCTCTTGAAGAGAGCAAACAAAAGAGTCCGACACCGTCTGGTATGCGGTCGGACGTACTGAGGGAGTTGTTGGAGTGAGCGGCCATCTCAGAAGAACACCGTACGTTGATGGGTATGGTAATGAAAAGAATTTCGTCCGCCGAAAGCGGATTGCATGAAGCCTTTATGAGCCTACTGACGGGCTTTGAGGTACGTGAAATGATGTATTTTTTGATAGTACCGCACATGTTTAGGTGTGCCCTATGTAGATAGTAGCCCCTGAGACTCTGGTTGTCGTTGAGGACGGCGGCGAATAGAGGATCATAGTCCCAGGTAATAACCAAACTGCCCTTATGTGCAGGTGGTGGAAGCTCCGGTGGCTAGCCGGACTAATGAGTTTGCCGTACTAAAGCGGCAACTGGATGCGGCAGATGCCGACATCGAGCTTGTTAACAAGCGGCTTGATGAGTCACAGGGTAAGTAATGTTTTCTGGTGAATGTGACATAGTAAGAGCAGCATGATGCAAGTATCTTTAATATGTTGTGACTGCAGACGGAGCTACCACCGTGGAGACCCTTCGGGCGAAACTTGCCCGAGCCAAGGAACAAGCAAGAATTAGCAGTGCGGCTGCTTTGAAGGCGGCCGAAGAGTTAAGAGCCGAGAAGGCCACGCATTGCGAAAGCAAAGAGAAGATGGCCAAGATGGCCGTAAAATTAAAAGACACTGCCGACCGTCGCCAGTTCCTTGAAGAAGAGAACCGAGTGAAGGCAGCGTACCTTGAAAAGGCCACGATGGCGACCGAAGACACCTGCTCTGCTATGAGGGCGGAGAAGGAGGAGCTGCGTGAGGCCATGGATATTGCGGCTGGGAAGCCCTTTCTGCTGCAGAGGAAGTTCGGAGATCCGCGTTATGCCCCTCTGGATCGGCGATGGAGTTCGGCAGACGCATATATGGACTTGGCAGTGAGCGCTGCCGATGCGGTCGAATACTTCCGAGATCAGACAGATCGTGAAGTGGACAAGCTGTTCTAGTCGCAATTTAACGTTCTAGAGCGTCCGCTTCCCTTGACTGATCAGCTAGCCGAATGGGCCGAACTTAATAGATTTTCCGGACTTGCCATGAGGTCCGTCCTAGATCATCTGTGGCCGGAGAAGCCGAAGCCGAACAACTATTTTAGCTTAGTGCAGCAGTTCCTTGGTGCGGTGCCGCGCATTAATGCGATGAAGAGGTCGGCGTGCATAGAAGGCTCGCGGATGACCCTTGCCCGTGTCAAAGCATACTGGGCGGAGATGGATGCTACCACTGTTGCGGCGCAGGGTTCGGCCATAGGCCGAGTGGTTGCCGAGCACTATTTTGAAGAAGTTCTTGAGGGTGCTGCTCGAAGAATATTATGTTTGAGTGACATGTATTCCCATTGTAAACACAATGTTTTTATGAAATGTATTAAGGCTGTATTTATACTTTTTCCTGAAAGTAATATGATGCCTCCTGTGCGGCCGTTTATGTATATATGTATATAACCTGAAAGATTGCAGTCGTCGGCTTCAACCCCCACGCATATAATGCGGAGGTGCTCGCAGAAGACATGTGTTCACACTTAACCCAACGTCTTGGTCCTATTAAGGAGCTGATAGCGCAGCAAACGAGGCAATCGGACTATAATGCTTTAACACTTTCACTTAGCCATAGGAGTTTGACGGTGGGGCTACTATATAGCCCCTAGGGGCTCCGCACTCTCCCGAACTCGGGGTGCATATATGCCTGGCCGGGAAATGGCCCTTCATTAAGGCGGAGGAATTCTAACATTCCGATAGGTCATCGAGTGGTTGACCAGTCTCGCGCTATATCATGACAGTCAGTTTTCCGCTTTCTCTACTGAGGTGCTTGTCCGGATGACCCAGGGCACAATCGCAGTAGTTCTCCTGGTGCTGCCTTAGCCGATAAAGCGGAATGTAAGGCAGCGAAACACAGGAGCCAAGCAAACCCAACATTTGACCAAAGACATGATTCGGAGCTGATGCATATAAGGCCAAACTCGCGACGCCGAACACTCCCTAAGGTTTTCGGTCTTTATGGTATAAACCGGGCCTAAATAGTGCCCTTTGTAAGAAGCCCCTTGTGTCCAGGTACGTGCATTATTCTGACGTGGCCACATGCCAAGACGTCAGCATCCTTCTCAATTGTACTGAGAATCCAAGGGATGTGTATCAATAAGAGACGGTAAAAAAGGTTTATGCAGTGTCTTAATCTAAAAAGAATCCTTGGGACGGGTCCCCGCTACACGTCTGCGCCTGTGTCTCCATTGTGCCGTGTCCTGGACGGGTGTAGCACGGTGGTCATCTGTAAAAGAGAGAAACTTAGGTGAAAAGTTGTCGTGCAAAAAGGTAGTTTTAAAGAAACCATGTATAATTCGAGATGAGTAAAAATTGCCACTTGTCTGCGTGCGTTGATCCCCTTGTATTTGTAATAGGGGTGTGGCCATCAAACCTGTGTGAATTACATATAGCTGCGCCGGACTCATCTAACCATGTCCGTGGTCTTGACGACCTATCAAATGCTTTAGTTGGTGAGGCCGTTTTTAGTGTGCGGCTGCCAAGGCAGTCGCACTCTCTTTGGCGTGCAAAGATCGCTCAATATTTCCATTCGCTGTAATGATGCCGCGTGGACTGGGCATCTTGAGCGTGAGGGAAGCGTAATGCGATATTGCATTAAAGCGAGTGAAAGCTTTGCGTCCAAGTAGTGCTTGATAGCCACTTTGGAATGGAGCAATGTGGAAGGTTAAATGTTCGCTATGGAAGTTATCGGGGAAGTCGAATATAACCTCTAGTAGCAGGGAGCCCATGCAAAGAGCCCCTGGGCCTGGCGTTACTCCTTTAAAGGTAGTATTGCTGTGGCAAATTTTCGTTGGGTCTATCCCCATTTTGCGGATTGTGTCCTGATATATCAGGTTTAGACTGCTGCCACCATCCATCAGGACTCGTGTGAAGTAGTATCTGTCAATTATTGGGTCTAATACCAAGGCAGCCCATCCTGCACATCGGATACTTGCTGAGTAATCCTGATGGTCGAAAGTGATCGGTTGAGACGACCAGTGGCAGGACTCCGTGGTGATAGGCCCTTGGGCATATTTCTCTGGGAGTGCCGCTTTGTTTCTCCCCTTGATCACGTGCAACACGTTTACTGTTTTGACTTCTGGTGGAAATTTCTTTTGTTCCCCAGTGTCTTGCTTGAGAGGCTCATCCTCATCTTTGCTTGGAGTATCCTCCCCCTTGTGTACGGCGTTGAGCTTGCCTGACTGCTTGAAGACCCAACATTCTCTGTGGGTATGATTAGCGGGTTTGCCAGGGGTGCTATGGATCTGACATATTTGGTCTAAAATTTTGTTGAGGTTGGACAGTTCGTCTCTGGCGCCTTTAGAGGACGGCTTTTGCTGACCTGGCCAAGAGCTTCTGAATCCGGCGTTTACTGCCGTGCTCTTCGGGCTGTCTTCTTTATTCCGACGCTTATTATTGTTGCTGCACCGTGATTTCCTGTTTCCATCTCTAACTTCGGATGTACTTGGGTCGTTGGTGCTGCGTCTGGCTAGCCAGCTATCCTCACCCGCGCAAAAGTGGGTCATGAGGCTTGTTAATGCTGCCATTGTTCTCGGCTTTTGTTGGCCGAGGTGTCTGGCAAGCCATTCGTCGCGGACGCTATGCTTAAAAGCTGCCAAGGCTTCGGCGTCCGGGCAGTCGACTATTTGGTTCTTTTTAGTAAGAAACCTATTCCAAAGCTTTCGGGCCGACTCTCCGGGCTGTTGAGTTATATGACTCAAATCGTCCGCGTCCGGAGGTCGGACATAATTCCCTTGAAAATTTGCCCGAAAAGTGTCTTCGAGCTCTTCCCAGCTTCTAATGGAGCTTTAGGGGAGGCTTTTAAGCCAGTGTTGAGCTGGCCCTTTGAGTTTGAGGGGTAAATACTTGATGGCGTGGAGATCATCTCCTCGAGCCATATGGATGTGGAGGATATAGTCCTCAATCCAGACCCCAGGGTCCGTTGTTCCGTCGTATGCCTCTATGTTTACAGGTTTGAATCCCTCTAGAAATTCATGGTCCAGCACCTCATCGGTGAAACATAGGGGGTATGCGGCACCCCTGTATCTGGGTGTACCGTGGTGTTCGGATGTTTGGTGTGTTGCATCGTATGCTGGAGCACACTTGTGTGGTCCATAGATGGATCTGGTTGCGCCGTCCTTTTGATGCGAGCCCTCGCGTGGATCACGTATTGGCTTATGTGCGGCATTGCTTGCCGCTCTATGTTGGCCGTGAGGTCGTATATCCGACTAGGTGGCCGTTTTAACTTTTGGTTGCGGGGGATCTAAGGCCTCCTCATCGAATACAGGTAGCAACTTCCGCTTCAGGTAGCTCTTTGTGGGGCGATTACCGCCATACTTCGCTGCTGTATTGAGTACTTTACTCCATCTGATTTGGAGTGTGTCTTGCGTAGCCTTGAGCCTTTGCTTCTGCTTTTTTAGACTCATCGCGGTGGCAACAAGCCTTTGATGGGCATTCTGTTGCTCCGGGTGTCTGTCCGGTGTTATGTCATCCGGACTATTATCTTTGACAGAATCGGGTTGTTCGGTTTGATTCTCCGTGTTGCCGTGGTCCGGCAGTGGTTCACCCTGCTCTAATGCTGGGTCTGTATGATAGTTATTTCTGCCGAGGCAGGATCTAGGGCGGCACTTACGCCGCCGCTTTGACTGCTTCTCGAGGGGACAACCCTTCATTGCGTCCTTCCGTTCCTCGTCTTCGTCTTCTTTTGGTGTGTCCACCATGTATATGTCATGTGATAGAGTGGGTGTCCAGTGCCCTGCGGGCAGTGGCTCTCCTTCGTCTCCCGCATCATCGTCCATACCGTTGATGTCTTCGGAGTCGAAGTCGAGCATGTCGGTTAAGTCATCGACAGTGGCTACTAAGTGGGTGGTGGGTGGGCCGCGAATTTCTTCGTCGTCCGCATCCCAATCCTACCGGACATAGTTCGGCCAGGATCCTCCTGACAAGGAGAGAGACCCTAATGAGTTCAGTATGTCGCCAAAGGGCGAGTGCTGAAAAATATCGGCGGAGGTAAACTCCATGATCGGTGCCCAATTGGATTCGCTAGGAACGAGCGTAGGCGGTTCGGAGTCCGTGGCCGAAGAAGGATCCGGCAGTTTGACAACACGGCTCTCGTGCGGGGTAAGGTCGATGTTCGGCTCGATTGCCGATGAGGATAAGGCTTCCGTGGCGGGGTCCATCCACCCATCCATGGACGGCGCAACTGGCTCCGAATTGAGGGTTAGAGCGGCTACCGGTGCGATCTCCTGAACGCTGTCCGACGGTAGAGCTAAATCATACTCATCGTGACCGCGTGACGCACAAGGCATAGGCTCGAATCTGTCGAGGATGAAATCTCCGCGGATGTCGGCCGTGTAGTTTACACTTCCAAACCTGACCTGGTGGCCAAGGGCGTAACTTTCGATCTGCTCCAGATGGCCAAGCGAGTTGGCCCGCAGTGTGAAGCCGCCGAACACAAAAATCTGTCCGGGGAGAAAAGTCTCACCTAGGACTGCATCGCTATCTATGATCGTAGGAGCCATCAAGCCTAACAGCGACGACACAGAGGAACTCTCAATGAAAGCACCAATGTCGGTGTCAAAACCGGCGGATCTCGGGTAGGGGGTCCCGAACTGTGCGTCTAAGGCGGATGGTAACATGAGGCAGGGGACACGATGTTTTACCCAGGTTCGGGCCCTCTTGATGGAGGTAAAACCCTACGTCCTGCTTGATTAATATTTATGACATGGGTAGTACAAGAGTAGATCTACCACGAGATCGGAGAGGCTAAACCCTAGAAGCTAGCCTATGGTATGATTGTATGTTGTCCGATGGACTAAAACCCTCCGGTTTATATAGACATCGGAGAGGGTTAGGGTTACACAAGGTCGGTTACAAAGGAGGAGATACACATATCCGTATTGCCCAGCTTGCCTCCCACGCCAAGTAGAGTCCCATCCGGACACGAGAAAAAGTGTTCAATCTTGTATCTTCATAGTCCAACAGTCCGGCCAAAGGATATAGTCCGGCTGTCCGGAGACCCCCTATTCCAGGACTCCCTCATGGACAGCTAGTACAAGTTATCCTGACAAAAGCAGTCTTCGCCTACCAAAGGCTCTGGTGATGACGCCGCCTTGGGCTCCATGGTGACCTCCGTCTTGGCATCCTGCTGGTCTTGGTCTCGTTGCACCGATATGGAAACCTTTGATTGAGGCCTCGGTACTCTTCGTCTGCGCTTGCCTCCTTAGCACCAAAGAGGAAACAATGACACTGTGCGCACTGGTGCCCGCCTGGTCTCGATCGTCATGGCTCACATCATTAGAACCTCGTGAGGTTTGCCTGGCCCCGATCTCTCTGCCCCTCGCGAGCTAGCCTGGTGAGGCCGCTCCCGAGGAGGTCTTGTGTCATCCGCCTCGCGAGGTTTGGCCCCTCGCGAGGGTCTTGAATGCTTGTTGGTGAAGATGGGCCATACGGGCCTGCTTGCAGAGCCACGCCGTGGGCCGCAGGCAGGCAATTCTGGGGACCCCCGTTCCCAGAATGCCGACAGTAGCCCCCGGGCCCAAGGCGCATTCGGGCTTGGCTTCGAGGTGAAGCCAAAGGGCAAGTGTGGAGCATTGCGGGCCCCAATAGCCTGCGACCTTGGTCGACGCGTGGTGGTTGGTTGGAGGTGGGCGTCTCCGCTTCCCCACGTTGTCTCGGCAACTGCTCGACTGTCAAAAGGCTGGCGTAGACAGCGCTTGCCTTCATTGCTTCCTTCCGCCTTGCTCCAGATCCCCTTTCTTGCTCCCTGCTTCCGAAATCTCCAGATCTACTCCCATCCCCTTCCGCATTAACGACCAATGGCGCCCTGGAGGGTCCAGCCTGCCTTGTCGCCGGCTTGGTACGAGCCAGCTCTCGACGTGCCCAACATCTCAGAGAAGAATCTTGCCGCCACGCGCTTGCTGATGACAGGGAAAGCAACGAGAGGGGGAAGACTAAGCTCCGGGCCGGCTTCGATGTGCCGGAGCCCGAGGGAAGCAACTTCTTCCCCTTCTTCATGAGCAGCATCGTCGCAGGGCTGGTTCCCCACTTCTCTGACTTCTTCTACGAGGTACTTGGCCACTACAGACTGCAGGCGCTACATCTTTATCCCAACTCTATCCTTCTCTTGTCGATCTTCACCTACTACTGCGAGGTGTACCTCGGCGTGATGCCGTCCGTGGCTCTGCTATGCCACTTCTTCTTCATCCGCATCAAATAGGGTCATACCTCCGGGTGTGACAATTTCATCGCGGCCGGCAAGGCCAACTCAATCTCAAAGACTGGGAAGAAGGCCGACGGCTTTAGGATCAAGTGGGCCGTGATGGACGCCAAGTGCGTCCACCCATGCTTGATGCTGCCAACGGAGATGCCCCAGTCCGACAAGGGGTGGTATTGCGCGAAGCTCACTGATGAGCGGACGATGTTGGTGCTGGAGCAAATGAATGCCGACCTGAAGCCGGGCAACCCGAAGGCGGCAAAGGTGACAGGGGCCATGCTCCTGAGGGAATTCTTGATGCTGCGCGTAGCCCTGCTTCAGGCGTGTACGTGCCCCTTGTGGGAGCTTGGGGGCCAAGAGTACAAGGTTCGTCTGAGCCCAGAAGCCTTGTCCGACGGTGAGCTGGCTGCGGCTCTCCGCCTCCTAGTCGGGGACGACCAGGAGTACCCGCCAAGTGTCTTCACTCCCTTGTTCCGCCGCAAGGACGGGGTGCAGGTCGTGGTCGCCAGGCCGACCTTTGACGGGCGCGGGCTGGTGCCGCCGGCGCCCACCGGGGCCCCTGTGGCGCCGACGCCGGTGGAGCTGTCTTCTGGTGAGACCTCCCCCTTGAGCAAAGCCGACATCCTCCGCACCCTTCCTGACGACGACGATGCTGACGCCCGCCAGGAGAAGGGAGAGCCGCCTGTAACCCTAACGTGGGGCCGATCAGTGCTGATCTCCCGATATGCTGCTTCTGTTCTGGCACCACCCAAAGCCGCTTCTGGCTCAGCTGCTACTGTTGCTTCTGCTTCCGGAGCTGGCGTGCCCGCGCCTCGGGTCGCGAAGCTCTCCGGCTTCAGGCTCCCGAAGCGGAGGGACTACGTCGTGGTGGATCAGTAAGTGTTCTCGTCCTGCCTTGTTCTCACTGCCGATGCTTGTTTCTGACTCTTCTTCCTTGTTGTGTAACTAGGCCGACACCTGCACCGAAGAGGAGAAGGGAGAGCGAGGTGGTGTTGCTTCAGCCCAGGTCGCCTCCTGCGGCTGCGCCCTTCTCCATGAGCAAAGGTGGGGACGTTGCTCGTGCTTCTCTAGCCCAATCATCCTCGCGAGGCTGGGTGGAGCAACCTCGGGAGAAGTCAGCCCACGAGGCCCCGCTGACTCGGGAGGTGCTAGAGTCTGGCTCAAGTGCTGAGGTCCAAGAGGCTCGGGAGACCCCAGTCTCCCAGGCCATGGTGACGACAATGCCTCTTCCTCCTCCTTATGCCGTGTTGCTGGCCCCAGGTTCCTTTGCTTCTCCTGACGTCCTGGAGCGGGCCCTTTCTGAGATGGCCCGACTGCGAGAAGATCTCCAGAGCACCGAACCCCTCCTGGTGGCTGGGCATCTGGCGCTGGTCTCTGGTTGGGTTCATTCTGACTTGTCCGTTCGGGTAGCTCTGAGCCAGGTCGCGGCGACCTCTGAGGGGGAGAAGCAAGCCGCAGCTCAGGCAGCAGTTGCTCGCAAGGCGACACTAAAGGACGCCGAGGCCGCCCAAGGTCGCTGTCGGGTGCTGGAGGCCGAGCTGAAGATCTTGCGTGAAGAGCGTGCCGAAGATGCCCGTGGTCGTAAGGCGGAGGAAGAGAGGATGAAGGCCCGGGAGGATGCCGTCAAGGGTCGCGATGCCGAGCCGGAGTAGCTGGCGCAGGCGCAGGCCGTTGAGCGCGGCCGGCTAGAGGAGCTGGAGCAAAAGGTGCAGGCTGAGAAAGCCGAACTTGACGCCAGGACGAAGGATCTGGCCAAGAACCGCGTGGCCTTCACGCTTCTCGAGAAGAGGTCTCGCGAGGCTCTGAAGTCACTCTATGAGAAGGGCTTGGAGAAGCCGCTGGCCACCAATGAGGATGGCCCCACCCAGTTGCTTCCCTACTTGGTCGAGGTGCTTGAGGAAGTCGTGCGCGGCATCGGCCCCATGGCAGAGGAAGAGGCTCGCATCCTTTCTTCAGGCGCGCTGACGCGCGTCTTTAGCCACCTCCATCTTCACGATCCTGCCGCCCGCCTTGACGAGTTGCTGGAGCTTGTGACTGATGAACACTGTGCAGCCGCTACCGCATCCGTGAAAGGTCAGGTGGAAGCCCTGCTGAAGAAGTTCGATGCCTTCGCCCCTGCGCCTTCGACCGGTGGTGCAGGTGAAGGCGCGCCACCCAGGAGGGGGCGCTTGTTGTGAGTGCCGGCGGTATCTAGGGATGACTGGCTTGCGGCTCCTTTCCTGGTGAAATTCCTGCAGCATGTAGCGTGCCTCGTGGAGGCGTTTAAACTTGTGTTTGATATTCGGAGAACAATATGTCTTGTAATATTTGCTTTGAGATTTTGCGATTTCCTTCCCATTTGCTTTATGTTCTACGTCGGCAGAGCCCGACCCCGCGCATACCTCCACCGATGTTGGGCTGACCGGATCACCAAGACGGACCAAGGAGTGATGGGCTACGTGGTCAGTTAGGCTCCTGAGTCGCGATGCTCAGGAGTCCCCCTTGACTTGCAAACGGCTTGTGGAAAGGAAATGCAATGGTAGTTCTAGTGTTCTGTGTCAGCAGGGCCCAACCCCGCGCATACCTTAGCCGCCATTGGTCCGATCGGATCACCTGGACGGGCCAAGAAGTGAGGGGCTACGTGGTTGATACGTCCATTTTGCATCATGCTTTTATATCGATATTTATTGCATTATGGGCTGTAATTACACATTATGTCACAATACCTATGCCTATTCTCTCTTATTTTACAAGGTTTACATAAAGAGGGAGAATGCCGACAGCTAGGATTCTGAGCTGGAAAAGGAGCAAATATTAGAGACCTATTCTACACAGCTCCAAAAGTCCTGAAACTTCACGAAAGACGTTTTCAGAATATATAAAAAATACCGAGCGCAAGAAGTTCAACAGGGGGGCCACACCCTGCCCACGAGGGTGGGGGCGCGCCCTACCCCCCTGGGCGCACCCCCTACCTCGTGGCCCCCCTGGTGGCCCTCCGATGACCATCTTCTGCTATATGAAGTCTTTCGATGAGGAAAAACTCATAAGCCATCTTCTCGGACGAAACTCTACCGCCACAAGGCGGAACCTTGGCGAACCAATCTAGGGTTCTGGCAGAGCTATTCTACCGGGGAAACTTCCCTCCGGGAGGGGGGTTTCTTCGCCATCGTCATCACCAACGCTCCTCTCATCGGGAGAGGGCAATCTCCATCAACATCTTCACCAGCACCATCTCCTCTCAAAACCATAGTTCATCTCTTGTATCCAATTCTTATCTCCAAGTCTGGGATTGGTACCTGTGGGTTGCTAGTAGTGTTAATTACTCCTTGTAGTTGATGATAGTTGGTTTAATTGGTGGAAGATCATATGTTCAGATCCTATATGGATATTAATACCCCTCTGATTATGAACACGAATATGCTTTGTGAGTAGTTACGTTTGTTCCTGAGGACACGGGAGAAGTCTTGCTATTAGTAGTCATGTGAATTTGGTATTCGTTCGATATTTTTGATGAGATGTATGTTGTCTCTCCTCTAGTAGTGTTATGTGAACGTCGACTGCATAACACTTCACCATTATTTGGTCCTAGAGGAAGGCATTGGGAAGTAATAAGTAGATGATGGGTTGCTAGAGTGACAGAAGCTTAAACCCTAGTTTATGCGTTGCTTCGTAAGGGGCTGATTTGGATCCATATGTTTCATGCTATGGTTAGGTTTACCTTAATACTTTTGTTGTAGTTGTGGATCCTTGCAATAGAGGTTAATCATAAGTGGGATGCTTGTCCAAGTGAGGACAACACCCAAGCACCGGTCCACCCACATATCAGATTATCAAAGTACCGAACGCGAATCATATGAGCGTGATGAAAACTAGCTTGACGATATTCCCATGTGTCCTCGTGAGCGCTTTTCTCAATATAAGAGTTTGTCCATGCTTGTCCTTTGCTACAAAAAGGATTGGGCCACCTTGCTGCACTTTATTTACTTTTGTTACTTGTTGCTCGTTACAAATTATCCTATCACAAAACTATCTGTTACCACTTATTTCAGTACTTGCAAAGAATACCTTGCTGGAAACCGCTTATCATTTCCTTCTGCTCCTCGTTGGGTTCGACACTCTTACTTATCGAAAGGACTACGATAGATCCCCTATACTTGTGGGTCATCAAGACTCTTTTCTGGTGCCGTTGCCGGGGAGTGAAGCGCCTTTGGTAGGTGGAATTTGGTAAGGAAAAATTTATATAGTGTGCTGAAATTTACTGTCACTTGTTACTATGTAAAGTAATCCTCTAAGGGGCTTGTTTGGGTAATCTTCGCCCCGACCAGTAGAGCAAAGAGTTGCTCCTCAACCTACTGAAAATGAAAATGAAAATGTCTGCTTTGAAATTCCTTCGGGTATGATAGAAAAACTGCTAGATAATCCTTTTGCAGGAGACGAAACAATGATCCTGATGAGCACCTAATATATGTTGATGAAGTTTGTGGATTATTTAAGCTCGCAGGTGTACCTGGAGATGTTGTTAAGAAGAAGGTCTTCCCTTTATCTTTGAAGGGAGATGCATCGACATGGTATAGGCTATGTGATGATATGGGGTCATGGAACTACAGACGATTGAAATTGGAATTTCATCAAAAGTTTTATCCTATGCATCTTGGTCATCGTGATCGCAATTATATATATAATTTTTGGCCTCGTGAAGGAGAAAGCATCGATCAAGCTTGGGGGAGGCTTAAATCAATGTTATATTCATGCCCCAATCACGAGCTCTCAAGAGAGATGATTATTCAAAATTTATATGCTCGGCTTTCTAATAACAATCGCACCATGCTCGATACTTCTTGTGCTAGCTCTTTTATGATGAAGACTATTGAATTCAAATGGGATTTACTGGAAAGAATTAAACGCAACTCTGAAGATTGGGACCTCGACGAAGGTAAGGAGTCAGGTATGACACCTAAGTTTGATTGTGTTAAATCTTTTATGGATACTGATGTTTTTCGTAAATTTAGCACTAAATATGGACTTGACTCTGAGATAGTAGCTTCTTTCTGTGAACATTTGCTACTTATGTTGATCTCCCCAAGGAGAAGTGGTTTAAATATTATCCTCCCATAGAAGTAAAAGTAGCTGCACCTATTAAAGTTGAAGAAAATACTATCACTTATAATGATCCTATTGTTCCTACTTCTTATGTTGAGAAACCACCTTTACCTATTAGGATAAAGATTATGCTAAAGCTTCAACTGTGGTTCGTAAAAGCAATATTAAAACATATACACCTCCTGAGCAAGTTAAAGTAGAACCTAATATTGCTATTGTTAAAGATCTCTTGTCTGATAATATTGATGGGCATGTTATTTATTTCTGTGATGAAACTGCTAGAATTGCTAAACCTTGTGCTAAAGATAAACCTAGACCTGCGGTAGGCATGCCTGTCATTTCTGTTAAAATAGGAGATCATTGTTATCATGGCTTATGTGATCTGGGTGCCAGTGCTAGTGCAATACCTATTGGCCTATATAGAGAAATTATGCATGATATTGCACCTGTTGAGTTAGAAGAGATTGATGTCACAATTAAACTTGCCAATAGAGATACTATTTCACCAATGGGAATTGTTAGAGATGTTGAAGTCTTGTGTGGGAAAACTAAATATCCTACCGATTTTCTTGTTCTTGGTTCCCCACAAGATAGATTTTGTCCCATTATATTTGGTAGACCCTTCTTAAACACTGTTAATGCTAAGATAGATTGCAAAAAGGATGTTGTTACTATCAGTTTAGATGATATGTCTCATGGATTTAATTTCTCTAAATTTAGTAGACAACACCGTGAAGAAGAATTACCTAGTAAGGATGAAATTATTGGTCTTGCTTCTATTGCCGTACCTCCTAGTGATCCTTTAGAACAATATTTGGTAGACCATGAAAATGATATGTTCATGAATGAAAGAAGGGAAATAGATGAAGTATTCTTTAAACAGGAACCTATTCTGAAACACAATTTGCCTGTTGAAATCCTAGGGGATCCTGCTCCACCCAAGGGTGATCCCGTGTTTGAGCTTAAACCGTTGCCTGATACTCTTAAATATGCTTATCTTGATGAGAAAAAGATATATCCTGTTATTATTAGTGCTAACCTTTCAGAGCATGAGGAAGAGAGATTATTGAAAACTCTGAGGAAGCACCATGCTGGTATTGGGTATACTCTTGATGATCTTAAGGGCATTAGTCCCACTCTATGTCAACATAAAATAAATTTGGAAGAAGATGCTAAACCAGCTCGTGATCATCAACGACGGCTGAATCCTAAAATGAAAGAAGTGGTAAGAAAGGAAATACTAAATCTCCTTGAGGCAGGTATAATCTATCCCGTTGCTGATAGTCGGTGGGTAAGTCATGTTCATTGTGTCCCTAAGAAGGGAGGTATTACTGTCGTTCCTAATGATAAAGATGAATTGATTCCTCAAAGAATTTTTATAGGTTATAGGATGGTAATTGATTTCTGCAAATTAAATAACACCACTAAAAAGGATCATTACCCCTTACCTTTTATCGATCAAATGCTAGAAGGATTATCCAAACATACATATTTTTGCTTTCTAGATGGTTATTCTGGTTTCTCTCAAATACCTATGTCAGCCAAGGATCAATCAAAGACTACTTTTACTTGCCCTTTTGGTACTTTTGCTTATAGACGTATGCCTTTTGGTTTATGTAATGCACCTACTACCTTTCAAAGATGCATGATGGCTATATTCTCTAACTTTTGTGAAAAGATTTGTGAGGTTTTCATGGACGATTTCTCCGTCTATGGATCTTCTTTTGATTATTGCTTGAGCAACCTTGATCGAGTTTTGTAGAGATGTGAAGACACTAATCTTGTCTTGAATTGGGAAAAGTGCCACTTTATGGTTAATGAAGGTATTGTCTTGGGGCATAAAGTTTCTGAAAGAGGTATTGAAGTTGATAAAGCCAAGGTTGATGCTATTGAAAAGATGCCATGTCCCAAGGACATCAAAGGTATAAGAGGTTTCCTTGGTCACGCCAGTTTTTATAGGAGGTTCATTAAGGACTTCTCAAAAATCTCTCGGCCTCTGACTAATTTATTACAAAAAGATATACCATTTGTCTTTGATGATGATTGTGTAGAAGCATTTGAAATACTTAAGAAAGCATTGATCTCTGCACCTATTGTTCAGCCACCTGATTGGAATTTACCTTTTGAAATTATGTGTGATGCTAGTGATTATGTTGTAGGTGCTGTTCTAGGACAAAGAGTTGCTAAGAAATTAAATGTTATTCAATATGCTAGTAAAACTCTAGACAATGCTCAAAGGAATTATGCTATACTGAAAAAGAATTCTTAGCAGTTGTATTTGCTTGTGATAAGTTTAGACCTTATATTGTTGACTGTAAAGTAACTATTCACACGGATCATGATGCTATTAAATATCTTATGGAAAATAAAGATGCTAAACCTAGACTTATTAGATGGGTTCTCTTGCTACAAGAATTTGATTTGCATATTATTGATAAAAAGGTAGCTGAGAACCCCGTTGCAGATAACTTGTCTAGGTTAGAAAATGTACTTGATGACCCACTACCTATTGATGATAGCTTTCCTGATGAGCAATTAAATGTCATAAATGCTTCTCATACTACTCCATGGTATGCTGATTATGCTAATTACATTGTTGCTAAATTTATACCACCTAGTTTCACATACAAGCAAAAGAAAAAGTTCTTCTATGATTTGAGACATTACTTTTGGGATGACCCACATCTTCATAAAGAAGGAGTAGATGGTGTTATTAGACGTTGTGTACCTGAGCATGAACAGGAACAGATCCTACGCAAGTGTCACTCTAAAGCTTATGGAGAACACCATGCTGGAGATAGAACTGCACATAAGGTATTGCAATCTGGTTTTTATTGGCCTACTCTCTTCAAAGATGCCCGTAAGCTTGTCTTATCTTGTGATGAATGTCAAAGAATTGGTAATATTAGTAGACATCAAGAAATGCCTATGAACTATTCACTCGTTATTGAAACATTTTATGTTTGGGGCTTTGACTATATGGGACCTTTTCCTTCCTCTAATGGGTACACACATATTTTAGTTGCTGTTGATTACGTTACTAAGTGAGTAGAAGCTATTCCAACTAGTAGTGCTGATCATAACACTTCTATTAAAATGCTTAAAGAAGTTATTTTTCCAAGATTTGGAGTCCCTAAATATTTAATGACTGATGGTTGTTCACATTTTATTCATGGTGCTTTCCGTAAAATGCTTGCTAAGTATGATGTTAATCATAGAATTGCATTTCCTTATCACCCTCAGTCTAGTGGTCAAGTAGAATTGAGTAACAGAGAGCTCAAATTAATTTTGCAAAAGACTGTTAATAGATCTAGAAAGAATTGGTCCAAGAAACTTGATGATGCATTATGGGCCTATAGAACTGCATATAAAAATTCTATGGGTATGTCTCCGTATAAAATGGTTTATGGAAAAGCATGTCACTTACCTCTCGAACTAGAACACAAGGCATATTGGGCTATTAAAGAGCTCAATTATGATTTTAAACTTGCTGGTGAGAAGAGGTTATTTGATATTAGCTCACTTGATGAATGGAGAACCCAAGCTTGTGAAAATGCCAAGTTGTTTAAAGAAAAAGTTAAAAGATGGCATGACAAAAGAATACAAAAGCGTGAGTTCAATGTAGGTGATTATGTATTGCTATACAACTCTCGTTTAAGATTTTTTGCAGGAAAACTTCTCTCTAAATGGGAAGGCCATTACGTTATCGAGGAGGTCTATTGTTCCGGTGCCATGAAAATCAACAACTTCAAAGGCACAAATCCGAAGGTTGTGAACGGTCAAGGAATCAAACATTACATCTCAGGTAATCCCATAAATGTTGAAACCAATGTTATTGAAACCGTAACCCCGGAGGAATACATAAGGGACACTTTCTGGAACGTTTCAGACTCCGAAAAGGAAAAAGGTATGTGGTACGGTAAGTAAACCGACTCCAAAACAGTTTTAAGGCAATATTTCTCCGTTTTGGAATATTTAGAAAATAGAAAAATAAGTTGCAGTGTGGGAAGGACACGAGGCCTCCACGAGGGTGGAGGGCGCGCCCTACCCCCTGGGCGCGCCCCCTACCTCGTGGGCACCTCGTGCGCTTTCCGGACCCCGTTTTCTTACACGACATGTATTTTGGTCGGTAAAAATTCATTATATAATCTCCCAGAGGTTTTGACCTCAGTATCACGCAAATATCTCTTGTCTTTGTTTCGAGCGGTTTTCTGTCGGAGTTGTCAAGGCCAGGCACGATGTCGTCTCCCTCCTCCTCCAACCATGAGGGCAATGATGCTTGGCTAATGAAGATAGAGATGAAGAGAGAAGAACCCATGGAGATCAACAAGGAGGAAGGGATCAAGAAGGCCATGGAGGACCAAGTTCCGGCAACAAAAGACATCCTTCAACTTGATTACAATCTTCTTACCCCAACTGAGATCGAAGCTTTCAAGATGATTGAGTTAGCTTGAATACAAAATAAGTATCTCACACGTGAAAATATTTTGTTGAAGGAGCATATCATAGCACTCAAAGGCATTATCCGCAAGTTAGAAGACCTCCTACGCTCGATGTGTGACTACCCATCATCAACAACTCCACCTTCTTCACCAACAAAGGAGGCATAATCACATGGGTATGGGCACTCCCCTTGGCAACTGCCAAGCTTGGGGGAGTGCCCCGGTATCGTATCACCATCACTTTTATCTTTACCGTTTTTCTTTGTTCGATCCTTTTGATAACATCTTGATCTAGTAGCATAAAGTTTTCTGTATGATCTAGTTGTGAGTTTTGCTTTATGATCCTTTTATGTAATCGAGTCCATGAGCTATATAATAAAGATTAGTGTTGAGTCAAGGGCTTGATTATTTTGCCATGATCTTAAGTGAATAAAAGAAAAGAGAAATAAATAAAAAGAGAAACAAAGAGATCATATGGATCTTATGGAGAGTAATGACCTCACATAGAAAAAGTATGATGAATAAAAGTTGTTGAGAGTTGACAAACATAGTTTTGATCATCGTTGCAATTAATAGGAAGTAATAAAGAAAGAGAGGTCTTCACATATAAATATACTATCTTGGACATCTTTTATGATTGTGGGCACTCATTAAAATATGACATGCTAAAGAGTTGACGTTGGAAAAGGAAGACAACATAATGCGTTATGTTTTCTTGCATCTGAGATAAATTATATTGTCATGGATCATCCAACATGGTTGAGCTTGCCTTTCCCCCTCATGCTAGCCAAATTCATCGCACCAAGTAGAGATACTACTTGTGCTTCCAAATACCCTTAAACTAGTTTTGCCATGAGAGTCCACCATACCTACCTATGGATTGAGTAAGATCTTCCAAGTAAGTTTTCGTCGGTGCAAGCAATAAAAATTGCTCTCTAAATATGTATGACTTATTAGTGTGGGAGAAAATAAACTTTATACGATCGTGTGATATGGAAGAAATAAAAGCGACAAACTGCATAATAAAGGTCCGTATCACAAGTGGCAATATAAAGTGACGTTCTTTCGCATTAAGATTTTGTGCATCCAACCATAAAAGCGCATGACAACCTCTGCTTCCCTCTACGAAGGGCCTATCTTTTACTTTTATCTCCTACCTTGCATAAGAGTCATGGTGATCTTCACCCTTCCTTTTTACATTTTATCCTTTGGCAAGCACAGTATGTTGGAAAGATCCTGGTATATATGGCTAATTAGACGTGAGTTTTCATGAACTATTATTGTTGACATTACCCTTGAGGTAAAACGTTGGGAGGCAAAACTATAAGCCCCTATCTTTCTCTGTGTCTGACTAAAACTCCATACCCATAAGTACTGCGTGAGTGTTAGCAATTGTGAAAGACTATATGATAGTTGAGTATGTGGACTTGCTGAAAAGCTCTTATGTTGTCTTTCGTATGTTATGATAAATTGCAATTGCTCCAATGACTGAGATTATAGTTTGTTAGTTTTCAATGAAGTTTACGATTCATACTTGAAATTGTGATTGAACTATTACTCTAGCATAAGAAATTATATGACAAGAATTATATAAGTTATTGTTCTAATAATGATCATGATGCCCTCATGTCCGTATTTTATTTTTATCGACACCTCTATATCTAAACATGTGGACATATTTTTCAATTTCTGCTTTCGCTTGAGGACAAGCGAGGTCTAAGCTTGGGGGAGTTGATACGTCCATTTGCATCATGCTTTTATATCGATATTTATTGCATTATGGGCTGTTATTACACATTATGTTACAATACTTATGCCTATTCTCTCTTATTTTACAAGGTTTACATAAAGAGGGAGAATGCCGGCAGCTGGGATTCTCGGCTGGAAAAGGAGAAAATATTAGAGACCTATTCTGCACAGCTCCAAAAGTCCTGAAACTTCACGGAAGACGTTTTCAGAATATATAAAAAATACCGAGCGCAAGAAGTTCACCAGGGGGGCCACACCCTGCCCACGAGGGTGGGGGGCGTGCCCTACCCCCTGGGTGCGCCCCCTACCTCGTGGGCCCCCTGGTGGCCCTCCGATGGCCATCTTCTGCTATATGAAGTCTTTCGATGAGGAAAAAATCATAAGCCATCTTCTCGGACGAAACTCCGCCGCCACGAGGTGGAACCTTGGCGGAACCAATCTAGGGTTCTGGCGGAGCTATTCTACCGGGGAAACTTCCCTCCGGTAGGGGGAAATCATCTCCATCGTCATCACCAACGCTCCTCTCATCGGGAGAGGGCAATCTCCATCAACATCTTCACTAGCACCATATCCTCTCAAAACCCTAGTTCATCTCTTGTATCCAATTCTTGTCTCCAAGTACAGGATTGGTACATGTGGGTTGCTAGTAGTCTTAATTACTCCTTGTAGTTGATGCTAGTTGGTTTAATTGGTGGAAGATCATATGTTCAGATCCTATATGCATATTAATACCCCTCTGATTATGAATATGAATATGCTTTGTGAGTAGTTACGTTTGTTCCTGAGGACATGGGAGAAGTCTGGCTATTAGTAGTCATGTGAATTTGGTATTCGTTCGATATTTTGATGAGATGTATGTTGTCTCTCCTCTAGTGGTGTTATGTGAACGTCGACTACATAACACTTCACCATTATTTGGGCCTAGAGGAAGGCATTGGGAAGTAATAAGTAGATGATGGGTTGCTAGAGTGACAGAAGCTTAAACCCTAGTTTATGCGTTGCTTCGTAAGGGGCTGATTTGGATCCATATGTTTCATGCTATGGTTAGGTTTACCTTAATACTTTTGTTGTAGTTGCGGATGCTTGCAATAGAGGTTAATCATAAGTGGGATGCTTGTCCAAGTAAGGACATCACCCAAGCACCGGTCCACCCACATATCAGATGATCAAAGTAACGAACGCGAATCATATGAGCGTGATGAAAACTAGCTTGACGATATTCCCATGTGTCCTCGGGAGCGCTTTTCTCTATATAAGAGTTTGTCCAGGCTTGTCCTTTGCTACAAAAAGGATTGGGCCACCTTGCTGCACTTTATTTACTTTTGTTACTTGTTGCTCGTTACAAATTATCCTATCACAAAACTATCTATTACCACTTATTTCAGTACTTACAGAGAATACCTTGCTGGAAACCGCTTATCATTTCCTTCTGCTCCTCGTTGGGTTCGACACTCTTACTTATGGAAAGGACTACGATAGATCCCCGGTACTTGTGGGTCATCAGTGGTCAGTTAGGCTCCTGAGTCGCGATGCTCAGGAGTCCCCCCTGACGTTCAAATGGCCTTCATACCTTGGCTCCGCTTGGGAGGGCACGCAAGAACCATGTCCGTGGGACCTGGCAGGGCGGTGTACGCTTGGGCATGACCCGAGCGCAGCCCCCGTGCCCAGCCCCCTCATGTGGCTCTCCCGAGGGGAGGCGTTGTGATGAGGCCAGACACCGAGCCCGGAGGCTCCCTGAGGTTGATACGGCCGTGAGGCCGCCCTCAATTGTTTATCACCAGGATGGACCATGGCGCTTCCGCACTCGCACGGGCATAGCCGCTCCTCGGCAGTGTCGACTGCCAGCGCGGAGCATGGTGCTTCCATTGGTACGTGGGAGGGACTCCCTACTGCGGAGAGCCCCCGGGGCGTGTACAGCCCCTACCTGACACGTGGCTTGCACGACAGGGCTAGACGAGGTGTGTCTGGGCACTCGTGAGCCAGCACGGGACTCACGAGGCCCTACCTTAAGGCGGGTTGCGCCTGGTCTTGATTCTTCTTTGCTGTGGTGGTCCTGCGAGGTGGTTAGACAACCTACGCCGGATGAATCTACTGAGGTTATCGCGTGAGAAGGCCAAGCACCAACGGCCCCAGGAGGTGACATGAACTGGACCGGCCCGCTAGACAGAGCTCAGCCGTTGGATTTATCTACGCTGCAGGGACGGGCCCGAGCACATACGCCGTGCCTAGCCTTCTCATGCGAAGGATCCTGAAGAAAGACGATCGGCATGCGGCTCGCATGGTGGGTGACAATCAAGAAAGTGATAACCATAGATAGATTACACATGAAATGTAGCGACCCAACCTCAGATGGTCAAGTCTCTGTGCTTCAGTGTCATCCCTGGATCGGTAATGCTGACACACACAGTACTCGAAGGATTTATAACAGAGTAGCAATCACACACTTATTACATCGAATGTCTCCAAAGAGAACTATTACAATAATATGGCTTAAGGCCATCTAATGCGATAACAACGGAAGGCTTGGAAGATAAAGTGAGTCCATCAACTCCAACGGCATAGTTGAGCTGCACGGCAACGACCTAACGAACTTTACTCCTTGTCTGAAAAGTCTGCAACATAATACGTTGCAGCCCAAAAACGGGTCACCACATGGAATATGCTGGCAAAATAACACAGTAGTGCAATAACAGAATAATGCTATCACTACATGCATATTTGGCTGGTGGAAAGCTCTATGGTTAGGGTTTTTGCGGAAAGCCAATTTTTCCTACAACAAAGGAATATATTTTAATTTAACTATCATGGTGGTTGAAACATTGAGAAGGTACCCCCAACTCAATCCCAATTAAAGTGATTAACAACCCAACAATATTAATTAATTAAAAGTGATGAGATACATGTGATAACCCAAATACTAGATACTCAAGATTGTCCATAACCGGGGACACGGCTAACCATGATTAGATTGTAAACTCTGCAGAGGTTTGTGCACTTTTCCCCACAAGACTCAATCGCCTCTGTTGGATTTCTCGCACTGCATGGTGTTTGAGAAACGGATGACCGAGACACAGTCTTTCAGAAACATTAACTCTCTACTCCGGGTAGACCATACCAAACCTACAAAACCCACTACCTGCTGATCTACCTCTTCAAGAGCTTCACGTAACTTACTCAACTATGCTAGAGCCCATAATAGCTTGTGGCTGCACACGGAAGTTTCGAGCATGAATCATCCCAGTTCCCTTTAAGCCTGGGTGGTGGTCCATAGGAAGATCACATGGGTACCCCGGGATTTCCAAAAAACCCAGACAACACTGGGTTCCCCAGGTGCCTCAATCCACCCAGATGTTAATTTAAGTTGCCACCTTAAGTTGAACCATTAATTAACAATCTCACATCTGTCATGGACTTCTCTCAAACCCAAAATCATGTCTACAAGCATAGCATGGCATAGCAAAAATAAGCAACGCGTAGAAGTAACTCCCAAGGTTTGATAGTAACAGGGCAATAGGTTCAACCTCAAATAACTACTTCCCAACCCACAAGTTAATGACATCCTAATCATGCAATGTTTGAGGATTGAAGCTAATGCATAAAAAATGGGTATGGAAAGAGTATGATCAATGTGTTACTTGCCTTGCTGACGATCCGCGAATCCTAGAGACTCGTTGTAACACGCTTCGCACTCCGGAAATTCTATCGCAAACAAACAATAGCATACATAAGCAACAAGCAAATATGCACAAGGAAAACTCAAATAAGAGGGTTGACCATAAAGTTCAACTTAAGAACTCCGGTACGCAAAAATAATCAAATCAAACAGAGCAACGAAACTCATACGGCAAGAGAAACAAGATCTGTTTACTAATCTGGACCTATGTCAAATTTTACAGTAGCAAAAACTTGTGCAAGTTGGTTAAACAGAAAGAGGGTCTCGAGACGAAGATCTTGGCGCTTGAATCGCCTGATTCTGACTAACGAGCGAAAAGATAAACAAAAACTAAGATCGGATCAGAAATCGCGATCGAAAATAATCGCGGATAAATTCGATAAAAAGAAAACTGACGAACAGACTAACGAATGAGCGTTCGTTAGCTGTAACTAACGGGCGAAAAACCGTTCGTTAAGACGAACGTATGGATGAACGTCCGCTAACTAGAAGAACCGAGAAAAACCGGTGATCCAAAAAAACGAATCTAGGGTTTCTAAAAAACCGAACGCTTCTTAAAAAAACCGGCGGCTCGAATCCAGCGCGGTACCTCCGGCGAGGCGCTCCGACGAGGTAGGGTTGGGCGGCGGGGCGGCGGCTCACGGGCGGCGGGGCTTCGCGGCGGCGGCTGCAGCTGCGGCAAGTGGCGGCGGCGACGGCAGGCACGGGCGGCGCTGGTGGTGTGGTGGTGGGGGGGCGGGGTGGCGCGTATATAAAGGGGGCGGGGGCGGCGACTTGGGGAAGGGGCAAGGTGCGGCGGAGGCGGAGTCCGGCTTGGACTCCGGTCCGAGTCGGCGGCGGCGGCGGCACGCACGCGCAGAGGCGGCGGCTCGCGGGGCTGGGCCGATGGCCTGGCTGGATTTCGGCCCAGCCGGGCACGGGGAGCTTTTAAAAAAAATCGCCAACAGAAATAAAATCCTAGAAAATAAAAATAAAAATCTAAAAATGCCAAAATAAATTTTCACCGTCTAAATAAAATATTTAGAATGAGATGAACATTTTCTTGGCCCTAAAATGCAATTTTGAAAACGTGCAATTTTTCTAATGCAAATAAAATCCAAATAAAATCAAATAAATGATTTTAATATTTTCCTCCAATATTTCAATTATTTTGGAGAATTCATATTATCTCCTCTCTTATATATTAATACGAAATATTTTTCGGAGAGAAAAATTATTAAAATAAAAAAAATCCTCGTTTCATTATTTGATAAAAATCAAATATGAAAATTGGGAAATCCCCAACTCTCTCCGAGGGTCCTTGAGTTGCTTAGGATTTCGAGGATTGCAGAACGAAAATGCAATAAAATATGATATGCATGGATGACCTATGTATAACATTCCAAATTGAAAATTTGGGGATGTTACAAACCTACCCCCCTTAAGATGAATCTCGCCCTCGAGATTCGAGTTGGCTAGAAAATAGGTGCGGGTGGTCTTTGCGGAGATCATCCTCTCATTCCCAGGTGGCTTCATCCTCGGTATGGTGGCTCCACTATACTTTGCAAAATTTGATAACCTTGCTGCGGGTGACTCGGCTGGCAAACTCAAGAATCTTAACTGGCTTCTCCTCATAAGTCAAATCACCGTCCAACTGAATCGCCTCCAAGGGTACTGTATCTCTTAACGGTATATCGGCCATCTCAGCATGACACTTCTTCAGCTGTGAAACGTGTAACACATCGTGCACTCCTGACAATCCCTCAGGTAATTCCAACTTATAGGCAACTTCTCCCATCTGTTCCAAAACACGATACGGTCCTACAATTCTTGGGGCTAACTTTCCCTTAACTCCAAAACGTTTCACTCCTCGCAAGGGGGATACTCGCAGATATAATCTGTCTCCAATTTCATAGGTTACCTCCTTGTGTTTTGAATCTGCGCAACTATTTTGCCTGGACTGAGCAATCTTTAGTATATCACGAATCAGTTTAACCTTCTCTTCAGACTCCTTGATCAAGTCTGGCCCAAACAACTGTTGGTCTCCTACCTCATCCCACATCAACGGCGTTCTGCATCTGTGTCCATACAGAGCTTCAAACGGTGCCATCTTCAAACTGGCTTGGTAGCTATTGTTGTATGAGAACTCTGCGTAAGGCAAATTGTCATCCCAACTAGATCCATAATCTCGCGCACATGCTCTCAACATATCTTTCAAAATCAGGTTGACTCTCTCGGTCTGTCCATCCGTCTGCGGGTGAAATGCTGTACTGAACTGCAATCTAGTACCCAAAGTCTGGTGTAACTGATGCCAAAACTTTGAAGTAAACTGTGTTCCTCGATCTGATACGATGGTCCTTAGAACTCCATGCAGACATACTATCCTGGACATATATATCTTGGCCAACTTCACACTTGTATAAGTGGTTTTCACTGGAATAAAGTGAGACACTTTGGTCAAGCGATCAACTACTACCCATATCAAATCATATCCTGCTTTGGTCCTGGGAAATCCGGTGATAAAGTCCATGCCAAGTTTATCCCACTTCCATTTGGGTATCGGCATAGGCTGTAACATTCCTGCTGGTTTCTGATGTTCTTCCTTCACTCTCTGACATACATCACATATGGCTACATACTCGGCAATATCCTTCTTCATACCAGTCCACTAGAAACGTTCCTTCAAATCCAAATACATCTTGGTCTTTCCGGGGTGTATCGAGTATGGTGAGTCATGAGCCTCCTGAAGTATTAACTTCCTGATCTCTAGGTTATTGGGCACATAAACTCGGTGCTCAAACCATAAGGTATCATGCTCATCCTCACGAAAACCTTTGTCCTTTCCTTTGCTCATCTTCTCCTTTATCTCGGCAATCTCCTTGTCATCCTTCTGAGCCTCTCGAATCTTGCCCAACAATGTCGACTGAACTTCCATTATTGCAACGAAACCTCTTGGAACAATCTCCACTCGAAGTTCCATGATATCCTCTGCTAACTCCTTCGGCAATCCCTTACTCTCAAGGACATTAGCATAACTCTTCCGGCTCAAAGCGTCTGCTACGACATTGGCCTTTCCTGGATGATAGTGTAGCTTCATGTCATAATCCTTTATAAGCTCCAACCATCTCCTCTGCCTAAGGTTCAGCTCCTTCTGTGTGAAGATGTACTTCAAACTCTTATGATCCGTGTACACATCACAACGGTTTCCAATAAGGTAATGTCTCCAAGTCTTCAATGCATGCACTATGGCTGCTAACTCCAAATCATGCGTGGCATAATTCAACTCATGGGGTTTTAGTTGTCGTGAGGCATACAAAACAACTTTTCCATCCTGCATAAGCACACATCCAAGTCCTAAGTGAGAGGCGTCGCAATACACTTGGAAGTCCTTATGTATATCTGGCAGTGTTAGCACTGGGCCTGTAGTCAAACGTTTCTTCAACTCCTAAAAACTTGCCTCGCAATCTTCTGTCCATTTAAACTTAATATCTTTCTTCAATAGTTCTTCGCAATCTTGGAAAAATTCTCAATGAATCTCCAGTAGTATCCTGTGAGTCCAAGGAAACTGCGGATCTCGCTAACTGAAGTGGGTGCCAACCATTCAGTGACTGACTGAACCTTGCTGGGGTCTACTGCTATACCTTCTCCTGATATAACATGTCCAAGGAATCCGACTTCTTTCAACAAAAACTTGCATTTACTAAACTTAGCATACAACTGGTGTTCCTTGAGTTTCTCGAGAACTAACCGAAAATGCTCCTTGTGCTCCTCTTCATTCTTCGAGTATACCATAATATCATCAATAAACACCACAAAAAACTTGTCCAAATAGTCCATGAACACCTTGTTCATCATGCTCAAGAAATAGGTAGGGGCATTAGTCAGTCCAAACGACATGACCGTATACTCGTATAATCCATACCGTGTGGTGAATGCTGTATTTGGTATGTCCTTCTCTCGAATCTTCAACTAATGGTATCCCGATCATAGATCGATCTTTGAAAACACCTTAGCTCCTTGCAGCTGATCAAACAGATCATTGATCATCGATAGTGGGTACTTGTTCTTAATCATCACTTCATTCAAAGCCCGATAATCAACAACCATTCTTAGGGATTTATCCTTCTTCTCAACCAAAAGCACTGGGGCTCCCCAAGGTGATGAACTCCTTCGAATGTAAACTTTCTCCAATAACTCCTTGATCTGTTTCTTAATCTCCTCCAGATCATTTGCGGGCATCCGATAGCACTACAAAAAAATACACTTCCGTGATGATACGTGTTTGTCACAGTAGGTCGCTTTTTTTGGCATGCATGTACATCCATGACAAATTTATGACAGAATCAAGATAGTCATACCTGTGCTATCGTAGAAGTGTTCCATGACATTACCAAAATTATCATCACGGAAGTGTCCACGTCCATGACGATAAATCACGCGTCACAGAAGTGCTTTCGTCAAGGGTGACCGACACGTGCCATCCACCGTAACGGAACGCCGTTAAGCTATCGGGTCGGGTTTTGGATCTGATAACCCGTTAACAGCCCCGACCAATGGGGATTTTCCACGTGTAAAATCATCATTGGCTGGAGGAAACACGTGTCGGCTCATCGTTGGGACAGATGTCAACCACTCATTGGACAGAAGGCGCCTATGATACGTCGACACGTGGCACGGCCCAATAGAGGACCATTCCTGTGAAAAGGCCGACTCGTTTGACTTGGTCAAAAGGTGGCGGGCCGGCCCATGGAAAGCCTGTTAATGACCTGTTCGCATATAGCCCATTTACGGCCCGCTAACCCAAGGCCGGTTACGCCCTATCCGAATTAGGCCCAGTAGCGTCATCTGGGCCATCCAATATGATTCCAACCCGTTTTCATTTCTGGCCCATGTATGGCCCATGACGTCTTTCGACCCATTTGAGGCCCTATGTAACTCTTGGCCTATTAACGGCCCGTGGTGAAACTGGCCCGTAATGAACAGTGTATCACTTTACACCCATTAACGGCCCGTCGTGAAACTGGCCCGTAATGAACAGTGTATCACTTTATACCCATTAACGGCCCATTATTCCGTTGGGCCGTTTCCAGCCCATGTTATATTTCGGCCTTCTCAGAGCCCATTTATTCTTGGGATCATTTCCAGCATCCGTTTACTTACGGCCCGTTACTGTCATTTTCTGCTTGTGGGCCAAATTCAGCCCGTGGTTATAGTCGGCCCGTTTGTGGACCGTTAATACATTGGGCCGTTTTCATAGCGTCATCAAATACGGCCTATTAACGATGGTGTCGGAGTAATGGGCCACGGGTAGGCTAACCCAGGCCCAGAACCTTTCAAGACATTGAGGCAGACTGCGCCCCTCGAGATCCCAGGACGAAGAGCCGCCTTCTGAGAGTCGGCAGCGAGGCGGCCGGCTGCCCACTCACGGCCGAGTCCTAGGGACGACTTCAGGATGAGCCGACTCCTGACTGGCGACTTCCAGAGAAGCCGGCCTTGGGGAGTCGGCCCGCGACGCCAACAACCCCCATGCCCTCATAAAGAGGAACGGGACGGGGAGTGGCCACAGTAAGGTCCACTCCCACCCCTTTTCCAAGGGTAGGCGTGGCTATAGTACGCAATTCCTGTGGAGATCTCCGCGCGGCGCGACATTGTTGCCATGCCGGCCCTGACATCAGCCCCAGGGGGCGGAGCCCTGTGCCCATGACGGCCTGCTGGTATGACCCAGGGATGATGGGTCCCACCAGTCGGCGGGCGTACGAAAGACGGCGAAAGCACCACCAGTCGCCCCGAATGGGAGTCGGCCACCGGAAGTCGGCCGGCCCCTCCCACGGACCCCACGCGCCATTAATCAGACACGACAAGTAGTGGCCACAGTGATCGCCCGCCAGATGGCGGGGCTATCGCCAAGACCTCATGACCGAGCCTGCGTCATTAGAGGCACGGCTACAGTAATCTGCAGCCGGCAAGACCCGCCCACGGCGGATGCGGCCTGTCGGCTCCACACCAAGCCAGTCGGCGGGCCCCAGGAGTCGGCGGATAAGACAGCGGCAAGAGAGACTGACGGCTGGGCCCGTGCCCAGCCGGATTACCATTGTACCCCTGGGGGTAGGCCTATATAAACCCCCAGGGCATCCATGCAAAGGGTTGGAATCCATTAGCACCAGACAGATCATATAGGAAGGAGAGAGCTAGCCTTGCCTTCTCCTACCTCCAGGAAATAGCTCAAGGAGCAACCGTGTAAACACTTTTCCATAGTGATCATGCGGAGACCCCGTAGAGCAGCAGTAGGGGTATTATCTCCCCAGAGAGCCCTGAAGCTGGGTAAGATTCGCCGGCGTGCATGTCTTCGCCTTATCCCGTTTCCAGGCACCGGCGATGTTCTACTCGCCCCCACCATGATAAGCCATCCTTTGGCATATGTCGCACCTAACCCCCGACATTTGGCGCCCACCGTGGGGCATGGTGCACCGTCGTCCAGAGACCTGCTCTGGACGGGAACCCTTTTTCTCCCTGGCGAGCGCAGCCAGCTCGACACGCCAGACGGAGTTTGCGCTGATGCGCTGCACGGCATTGAGATTGCCTGTGCAGCCAGCTGCCTCGCCGATCTTGTCGGCGAGGTTCGCCTCTCCGACGAACCTGCATCCAACGCAGGCACGGGCGGCCCCGAGAGCCTCCTCGCGGGCCTCCTCGACCAACTCCACGTCGCCGGCGAGCCTGCCATGGACTTGGAGTCTGTAGGCTCCACCGACCTGATGCTGGTCGACTCCGACACCGTGTCGCTCGACACGTTCCCCACCAACGTGGTGGTCTACGACGAGCCTCTCCCTCACGCGGAGAGCAATGGAAGCACCGTCACCGAGGTGCTCGTCATCAGTCATGATGAGCCTCCCGGCGGAGGAGCGCATGACCCACTTAGCGCGGCACTACAAGACCTGACTACGTCCATTCCGGAAGACGCTGACACGGAGACATTGGAGGTGCGCCGCCGTCAGCTCATCGAAGGCGCGAAGAAGCTGGCTAGCATGAGACGCTTGTCAGAAGCCTACCAGCGTGAGATGGATCGCGCTGTGGGTGGCTCACCAGCCCCAGTTGGGCCCAGTCGCCTTGGCGCGGTCCAGCAGCGGGGCATGGCCATCGCCAACCTGTTCGGGGCAAGTCGCCCTGTGTATGCCACGCCTGCGGAGAACGTTCGAGCTGCCCAGGCGGCGGCGGACAAGCTAGAAAACTTCAAGGGCGAAGAGCGCCGCCTGATGATGGAGCGAGTCCAGTGGCTCCTCGACGCGGCTGCCATGCAGAACGAGGCCGGCTGCCGCACGGAGGCGCCGTAGCGGCAAAACGACGACCTTCGCCAAGATCAAGGCGCGACGTCTCGGACACCGACTGGCGGCGCCCGAGGAAGGAAAGACAAGGATCCGTCTGTCAGCCACAGTCGGACTCATTACCATAGAGCGCGACCAAGACGGCCGCCCGAGAGCAGTGGAACGACGGGATGACTGTCCGCCTCCTCCTCCTCGCAAGGAAAGGCGAGTATCCCCGCCGCCGGTTGACCATCCGACTCTCGGCGACCGCCTTGGCCGCCGAGAGGGAGTCGAAGAAAACGACGTCCGCCACCGGATCGACCGGCTTCACCGATCCCTAGCACTGCAAGAAGAAGACGAGCTGGGTCCGCCTTGTTTCGGGCCCCGCATTCGAGACGAGCCCTTTCCCAAAGGGTTCACGCTCCCAAGAGACACACCCAAGTACACCGGCTCCGTGAAGCCGGAGGACTGGCTGGTTGACTACTCCACGGCTATCAACATAGAGAACGGCAACAAGCGCGTCGCCGTAAAATACGTTCCGCTCATGCTCCAGGGCACGGCCCGGACATGGCTGAACAGCCTGAAGCCCCGCAGCATCAACAGCTGGGTCGACTTCACCGAAGCATTCGTCCGCAACTTCACAAGCACGTACAAGCGTCCTCCCAAGCCTCGTCAGCTTTCTTTGTGCATGCAAGGCCCCAATGAGTCGACTAGCGACTACCTCATGCGTTGGGCCGAGCTTCGGAACTCCTGCGAGGGCGTGCACGAGGTGCAGGCTATCGAGTACTTCACCGCCGGGTGCAGAGAAGGCACCCTCCTCAAGCACAAGCTCCTCTGCGACGAGCCAGAAACCCTTGACGAGCTGCTGATCATAGCAGACAAGTATGCCACGGCCGACTCCTCCATGAGGGCGGAGATTCAAGTTAGCGCAACTGGCAAAGTGGCCCCTCAGGCTCCAAGAACTCCGGCAGGAGACGCCAGTCGGCGGCAACAGTAGAACGACCACAAGTGCAAGACCCCGCAGCCGGCTTCCAGCAGCCGGCAGGTCGCGACAGTTGAAGACCAGCAGCCGGATGGGCAGCCTCCACCCAAGCAACAGAAAGGTGGCAAGCCCAACTGGTTGCCGGCTTTCTCATACGAGCAGACTCTGGATGGTCCTTGCAAGTTCCATAGCGGCGCGAAGCCGTCGAATCACACCACCCGGAAGTGCCACTGGCTCACCAGGATCGCCAAAGGAGACGCGCTCCTACCACCCCCGCCTGCTGGGCATCAGCCTCCGCCTCCACCACAGCAGCCGGCTGTCAGGCCAGTCGGCGCAGTACAAGACGAGTACCCTGAAGAGCACGGAGTCTACGTGATATTTACCAGTGTGGCTGATGATCGACGCAGCAGGTGGCCGCAGCGACAAGAGGTGAATGCAGTAGCGTCAAAGACGCCAGAGTTCATGCACTGGTCCGAGAAGCCTATCAACTGGAGCAGGGCTGATCACCTAGAGGTGATGCCGAGTCCGGGCTCTTATGCCTTGGTTTTGGATGCCACCTTTGCCACGGATAGACGAGCTGCTCGTTTCTCGCGAGTTCTAATAGATGGAGGCAGCAACATCAACATCCTGTACAAGGACACCATGGAGAAGTTAGGAATCAAGCAAAGACAGCTTCAGAATAGCCGGACTGTGTTCCACGGCATTGTTCCTGGTCTTTCCTGCACACCAATCGGCAAGATCCTGATGGACGTCCTCTTTGGAGACAAAGATCACTTACGCCGAGAGTCAGTTTGGTTTGAGGTGGTGGACCTCGAGAGCCCATACCATGCATTACTTGGCCGACCTGCCATGGCCAAGTTCATGGCGGTCCCCCACTACGCCTACCTCAAAATGAAGATGCCCAGTTCCAGGGGGATTTTGACTGTAGCCGGCGACTACCGGAAGTCGTCTGCCTGCGCGGCTGAGAGTAGTCGGCTGGCCGAGTCCCTGCTGATCGCGGCCGAGAAGCGGCTCCTTGACCGGGTCATGGCGATGGCCAGCAAGCAGCTAGAGGTGTCGCCTAACTCAAAGGAGTCGGAGGCTGGGGGTTCGTTCAAGACGGCCAAGGAGACAAAGAAGATACCCTTCGATCCGGAGCACCCAGAGAGGTACGCTGTCGTAGGCGCAAACCTCGACAGCAAATAGGAAGGCGAGCTCGTCGATTTCCTCCGTGAGAATCGGGACATCTTCTCATGGTCCCCCAAAGACATGCCAGGTGTGCCGACGGAATTCGCCGAGCACAAGTTACATGTCCGATCTGATGCAAAGCCGGTCAGGCAGCCCTTGCGCTGCCTATCAGAAGAAAAGAGAAGAGTTCTCGGAGAAGAGATAGCCCGACTCCTAGCAGCTGGCTTCATTATGGAAGTATTCTTTCCAGAGTGGCTAGCCAACCCGATCCTGGTACTGAAGAAGAACAAGCAGTGGCGAATGTGTATTGACTACACAAGCCTCAACAAGGCCTGCCCCAAGGACCCATTCGCTTTACCAAGAATTGATCAGGTGATAGACTCCACAGCCGGATGCGAGCTATTGAGCTTTTTGGATGCATATTTAGGATATCACCAGATCAAGCTGAACCCGGCTGATAGACTGAAGACCGCCTTCATCACGCCGTTTGGAGCCTTCTGCTACCTCACCATGACGTTTGGCTTGAGGAATGCCAGCGCCACCTTTCAGCGTTGCATGCAGAAGTGCCTCCTCAAGCAACTCGGCAAAAACGCCCATGTCTACGTGGACGATGTGGTGGTGAAGAGGGAAAAGCATGGAACACTGCTGGAAGACCTCAAGGAGACCTTTGAGAACCTGCGCCGATTCCAGATCAAGCTCAACCCGGAGAAGTGCGTCTTCGGAGTACCAGCCAGCCAACTCCTTGGCTTCCTGGTCTCTGAACGCGGCATAGAGTGCAACCCTGTAAAGATCAAGGCCATTGAGAGGATGGAGGTACCCAGCCGACTGCTGGACGTGCAAAATTTCACCGACTGCTTGGCGTCCATCAGCCGATTCATCAGTCGGCTGGGCGAGAAAGCTCTCCCCTTATACCAGCTCATGAAGAAGACCACTTTTTTTCGAGTGGAACCACAAGGCGGACGAAGCTTTTCTCCAGTTGAAGAAGATGCTGACTACTCCACCTGTTCTGGCGGCTCCGACTCCTAAGGAACCTATGCTCCTGTACATCGCCGCCACCAGCCGGGTAGTCAGCACAGTCATTGTAGTGGAACGCAAGGAGGAAGGCAAGGCACTACCTGTCCAGAGACCGGTATATTACCTAGGCAAAGTACTTTCGGCCTCCAAGCAGAACTACCCCCACTACTAGAAGATGTGCTACGGCGTGCACTTTGCCGCCAAGAAATTGAAGCCTTACTTTCAAGAGCATCCAATCACTGTGGTCTGCACAGCCCCACTTGCCGAGATCATCGGAAGCCGAGATGCTTCTGGCTGAGTGGCCAAATGGGCCATAGAGTTGGCTCCCAACACCATCCACTACCAACCCCGCACCGCCATCAAGTCACAAGCACTGGCCGACTTTCTCGTCGACTGGGCCGAGACCCAGTACCTACCTCTAGCGCCCGACTCCACCCATTGGCGGATGCATTTCGACGGCTCCAAGACGCGCACCGGCTTGGGAGCCGATGTTGTCCTCACTTCTCCTAAAGGCGACAAGCTCAAATACGCACTGCAAATCCATTTTTCCGCCTCCAACAACGTCACCGAGTACGAGGCGCTCATTCACCGGCTCCGGCTTGCCAAAGAACTTGGCATTCGCCGGATCATGTGTTATGGCGACTCGGACTTAGTGGTCCAGCAGTCGTCTGGCGACTGGGACGCCAAAGATGCAAACATGGCGAGTTACCGTTTCCTCGTACAACAACTCAGTGGGTATTTCGAGGGGTGCGAGTTCCTCCATGTGCCAAGAAACGACAACGACCAAGCAGACGCCTTGGCACGGATCGTCTATACCCGCCAAGCAATACCATCCGGCGTCGCCCTTCAACGCCTCCTCAAGCCGTCTGTCAAGCCTTCACCAGAATCAGACTCCATCTTTGTGACGGCTCCTCCCGAAGAAGTCAGATCCGACTCCAGAGCCCCAGCGGACGGTACGGGGATTTTTGCAGATGGCTCCAAAGCCGCCACAATCGAGGCCGGCCCAAGGACTGCAGAACCCGGCCCAGGGACTGCGGCGGCCGGCCCGAAGACTCCAGAACTCGGCCCAAGATCTGCGCCAGTCGGCCCGGGACTTCATTAATCCAGCAAGCGGTTGTTGACTCCAGCCCGCCGCCTCCTATCCCAGCCGCCCTCGTCCAAGTTGCAGTTCTGGCAGTCAAAGAAATAGCAGCACCCTCTTGGCCCAACCCATCCTCAAATTTCTGGTGAGCAAAGAGCTGCCGACTGATGAGACCTTAGCTCGGCAAGTACAACGCCGAGCAGCAGCCTACACCATAGTCAACAGAGAGCTGGTCAGGCGCAGCGTCACTGGTGTCTACCAGTGCTGCGTAGAGCCAGAGCAAGGCCAATCAATTCTCAAAGACATCCATCAAGGCGAGTGCGGCCACCATGCGGTTTCAAGAGCACTTGTTGCCAAAGCTTTCCGACACGGTTTCTTTTGGCCAACGGCCTTAGAAGAGGCCAAGGAATTGGTCCAAAAATGCAAAGGGTGCCAGAAGTTCCGCTCCAAGCCGCATCAGTCGGCTTCTGCACTCAAGACCATCCCCATTGTCTGGCCTTTCGCAGTTTGGGGTCTAGACATGGTGGGACCATTCAAGACGGCACGAGGTGGCTTAACTCACTTACTTGTCGCGGTGGACAAGTTCACCAAGTGGATAGAAGCGAAGCCAATCAAGAAACTGAACGGTCCGACTGTCGTGACTTTCATCTCCGACATCACAATTCGGTATGGCATACCACACAGCATCATCACCGACAACGGCACGAATTTTGCCAAAGGCGCCTTTGCCCGTTTCTGTGCGAGACATGGCATCCGACTGGACTTAGCATCCGTCGCCCATCCACAGTCAAACGGCCAGGTGGAGCGAGCAAACGGCCTCATCCTGTCCGGCATTAAGCCTCGACTGATCGAGCCTCTGGAGCGCTCGGCTGGCTGCTGGCTCGACGAGTTGCCAGCCATCCTCTGCAGTCTGCGCACGACTCCAAATAAGTCAACCGGCTTCACGCCTTTGTTCCTCGTCTACGGTGCTGAAGCCGTCATCCCAACGGACATAGAGTTCGATTCTCCACGAGTCACCATGTACACCGAGGAAGAAGCAGAAGAAGCATGACAAGGCGGCGTTGACCTGCTGGAGGATGGCCAGCTATTGGCACTCAGCCAGTCCAGCATCTACAAGCAGAGCCTGCAGAGATACTACAACAGGAAGGTCAGGCCGAGATCTTTCCAGGAGGGCGACCTCGTGCTCCGATTAATCCAGCGAACAGTCAGCCAACACAAGCTGTCGGCACCTTGGGAAGGCCCCTTCATCATCAGCAAAGTGCTAGGCAACGACTCCTACTACCTGATCGACGCTCAGAAGCCCCGAGCATGCAAGAGGGACGACTCCGGCAAAGAGACAGAGCGGCCATGGAATGCAAATATCCTCCGAAAATTTTACAGTTAAACGCAGTATGTATCACGCTACCTTTTGTATTAAAAGTACCAAGACTTCGGGCCCCCCGAGAAGAGCTCGGGGACTGCCCTCTTTTATCTATATGATAAGAAATATGCCTTCGAGTATATTACTCTTTTTTATGCCGTTTGGCACCGGGTTCGACTAGTCGGCCCAGGGACTTGCCGACCCGTGCTATGAAATGCTTCTTGCAGCCGGACAAGTAGTGTGTGGCGTCTAAACCGTCTCCTGCCAGAAGCTGTAGCTCGCAGAGCGACTGTCTGGTGGGCAGGAGTAAGGAAGAATTGGCGTCCACATGAAAAATGGCTAAGGACTCAAAGCACAAACATAGCTTAAGGCCGGCTTCCAGCCTTTTTTCGCAAACCGACTCTTGAATAGTCGGCTTGCCGCCTTCTATCCGACTTGTTAAACAACCCTAAAAATGGCTAAGTACTTGCCTTCCCAAAGTGACCAAGAATTTGATCCAGCAGTAGTCCGTGGAGCGGCTGTCTGACTGACAAAGACAGCAACTGAGGGAAGACGGCAAAGGAAAAAGCCAAAAGAACAATGAGCAAGAAAGATAGAAGTCGGATGAATATTTACATAACAAAGGCCCTTGGCCGAATCTTCGAGCAGAATTTCAAAATACACCCCGCGGGTGGAATTGTGCGGATTAACGAGTTCTTCAAAAACTATTAGAACAGATAAAACAAAGACAAGGTGGCAGCCTAAGGGGCGGCAGACGGGTTTGGAGGATCGGAGGAGACGGCGGTGTTGGATGTTGGGGCGGCCGGCTGAGAGGTCTCGGCTTGATCACCTCCGGCAGTAGTCGGCTCGGGCGGGCACGGCTCATTGCTGGAGGCACGGTCGAGCTAAGGCTGGCCGTCCGCTCCGTCTTCCGGTGCCTCCGTCTCGCTTCCGTCCTCCACCTCGTCTTCCTCCTCGACGCTGGAGCCGATCCTCTGCCGAGTCCTTGCCGTAGTCGGGGTTTAGCCCAAACCACTCCGGCGGCACCTCCTCGCTGTCTTCAGCCCACTCGGGGAGAAAGATGCTGGTGTCGGTGTACTCGGCGATCGCCGCCGCATGCTTGACAAGGGCATCTTCTGCGGCTGCCAGCTCCGGCTAGGCCTCTGACCGGAGTGTGGCCAGCCGGTCTAGGTCCAACCCCGGGTACCACGCCTTGACGAATTCCAAGGCTTGGCGCGCTCCGGCCCGGGCCGAGGAACCCTTCTAGGCCTCAAGACGGCCAGCCGCGACCTCCAACCAGTCGGCAGTCCGACTGGGGGTGCGCGGAGCCTGCACGTCTGGCCACAGGGCGGCGATCGCTTGGGCGCCGACACGTTGAAGCCGACGCAGCATCTGGTGGGCCGGCCGCAGGCGAGCCCCAATGCTCAGAATGTGCTCGTCAAGAGTACGAGGGGCATCAGCGGCGATCTCCGCGCCACCCGCCCTCCGCTCCTCGCGGTCGTCCTCGATAGCTTGAATGGCGGCCTGCGAGTGGCCGGGGAAGAAGTCTGTCAAGACGGAAAAAATGAAGAACAAGTCAAAAAAAACCAGGATTGGCTCGACATATAGTCGGCGGCTTGAAGAAGGAAAGCAAAGAAGCTCACCGTCGACGAGGTCCTCGATCTCGTGGAAGCCGGAGACCAGCATTGCCTCCTTGTCGGTCCAGGAGGAGCGCTCGCTCGCGAACTCGGCCAGGAGGGCGGCTTCCGCCTCTTCCGCCTCCTTCTGCGTCTTCGTAAGCAGCTCCTTCAGCTCTGCCAATTATGCGGCCAGCAGATCGCGCTCTGCGGCAAGCTTGCTGCACTCCTCCCCCTTGGCGCGCAACGCAGAGTTGGCTTCGCTCAGCTGCTGTTGAAGAGCGGCATTGGCCTCTGAAGAGAAAGAAGAAAGAAGGCGTTAAGTCATCAATGAAGAAGGTCGCCGGGGAGATCCGGCCCGACTGCTCAGTAGTCGGCCCAAATCTCGGGGACTACAGCCCGTGGGTGCGCCAACGCGCCCCCACAAAGAAGAAAAAGGACTCACTCCGGCTCTCCGACAAGTCGACAGTCCGCTTGCCCAGCTCTTCAATGTTGCGGTTGAAGGCGGTGACTCGGAGGTTGTGATAGTCCTACAACAAGTATTTCAGAACAAAGGTTAGTACCCGGAACTTACCAGTTGGAGTTCCGGGCCGCCTGCTCAGCACTCGGCCCAAAACTCGGGTACTACACCCAGTGGGTGCGCTGGCGCGCCCCCACACAGAGAAAAAAGAAAACAGGGACAAAGGAGAAAGCATACTCGGATGGCTGCCCGCGACGCCAGGTGCGCCTTGGTGCAGTTCTGGATGGCGTCACTCTTAGCTCGCAGCTTCGTCTGGACATCCAGAAGAGCCTGGTTCAGCAGGCCCGTGCCGCCTCGTCGTACCCACCCGATGGGCACGGCGCTCGTCGCTTCGGCGTCTGGAATCGTCGAGCTGGCGGTGCCGGTCTCCAAGGGGCGTGGCGCCGAAGTCGCCTTCTCAAGATGGCGGCGCGTTGGCGAGCCGACTTGAAGGAGTAGCCTTGCCACGGCCTCGTCTTCAGTCGGCGACAAGGGTGGATCCGCCGACTGTTTGCCTTGCGCGCTTCTAGACGGCGGCGGGGGCGGCTGTGGCGGCGCGACCAAGTCCGACATGGGGGCGTCGCCGCCGCCTCTCTCCATGACCGGGAACTCGCCGCCGGCTTCCCCTTACTGCCCCGTGAACTCCGGGGGCGGCGGCGCGGAGTTCAAAGGGGTGACGAACACCGCCGACCACCGAGGCGCGACTTCCTTAGCCGGCTACTTTGCTGCAGCGATGGCCTCGGCCGCCTCCAGCTTCTTCAGGGCGGAGGCCTCCGCCTTCTCGGCGTCCGCTTTCTCCCGGCGGGCGGCCTCGTCCTCCTCGCGCTTCTCCCGTGCGTTCCGCTCCGTCGCCTCCCGAAGGTCGGCGGCGGGGTCAATCCGCCGAGTGGTGGCAGACGTCTCCACCAACCCCATAACAGAGAAAATAAAGATAAGGGATGGAGGCACTTACGCAGAGACCAACGGCGGCTTCTTCACTTCCTTGCGGAAGCGGTTGGCTTCGCGGCCGCCTCTTCCCGCTTGGTCGCGGCGGCCGCTCCCTTGAACTTCTTCGACCAGCCACCAAGCATACTCGGCCCGGCCTGGTGCTTCTTCGCACCACCTTGAGCGTCCAAGCCGTCGGAGGAACTCGCGCTTGGCTGGCCGGCTTTTGGCTGGCGATGCGGGGCGACTTCTCCCTCGGCCTCGTCGTCGGGCCAGTCGGCGAAAGTGGCCGAAGGCCTGGAGCCGCCTGCTTCTCCTCCTCCTCCCTCGGCGTCGGCTTCCATGGCTGCCGCCCCCAAGTCGGGATCGTCGATGTCGCTCTTCGCCCTATCAGGGACAAACTGACGAGCCGGCCCCGCGGTGCCGGCCGAGGGAGGGACAAGAGGATTCTGATTCAAAACAAAAACGGTCAGACTTGACAAGTTGGACTCGGCAACAAAAGAAACATAATAAGAAGGAAGACGACTTACAATAGGCGGGGGGTTGGCGCGCGAATACGGCTCCTTGCCGAACCGCCAGTCCACCGAGAGACCGCAGTTCGCGAAGTAGTTCACCGTGTTCGCCACCTCCGCATGAGGCATGTACTTGGAGCACATTCGACTCGGGTCCCAATGACCGCTCATCTGGCAGATCAGGTGAGGTCGGCCTTGGAGTGGGAGGACTCGGTGCACCACGAAAGCGGCCAGCAAGTTGAACCCGGTCAGACCCTCGGACTGCGTCAGCACTCGAAGTCGCGCGACGGCGGTGGCACCAGCGGGAGACAGCGTCCTGGCTCGGTATGACCAGCTGGGGAGCCTTCCAGCCGGCGCGCCGGCTTCGTAAGCCGGCAGGTTGACCCAGTCGCCTTCTGGGGCGACGTTCTTACATAAAAATATGACCGCTGCCACATCTTCACCGACTTAATCAGTGCGATGGTGGGAAACGGATTGTCGGCCACTGATCTTCGCATCGCGATGAATAAACCGCACTGGGCCAGCACGCCGGCGACGTGTGTGCCGATCTTGGATTGGAAGAACTCCCCCAGAGCTCGATGGTGGGGAGAACACTGAGGAAGCCTTCGCACAGGGTGGCGAAGGCAGCCAGCAGCACCACCGTGTTCGGAGTAAGGTGGTGCGGCTGGAGCCCGTGGAACTCCAAGAAGGAGCGGAAGAAGCCGCTCGCCGGCAGTCCCAGGCCGCGCATGAGGTGCGAGCAGAATATGACCCGCTCGCCCTCCTCCGGCGCCGGCGATATCTCTCCCTCCGGCGCGAGGCGGACCCGCACTAAGTCCCAGCCAGGCAACCGCCGTGTCTGGCGGAGGATCTCGATGTCGTCGTCAACCTCGGAGCCATCCCACACGCCGGAGTGAATAGCAGGAAGCGCGGTGGCGGAGGAGGAGCTCATCACTGCGGGCACGGTGTGGTTCGGAGCAGCAGCGGCAAGAAGAAGAAGAAGCAAGAAGGAGCGAAAGGAAGTGGGGAGAATGGGCGCGCGTGCTTCGCCGCCCCCCTCCCCCCACCTACTTGTAGGCTCGTGGGTTGAGAAGTCGAGGGGGCGGACATGGGATTAACTACGCCCGTGACCCCACGACCCCCACGATTTACCACACAAAGTTACCACGCGCTATAACCGCGTGGGAACCCCAACCGTTCGCGCGGCCGCAACGGATCCGTTCGCATGCCGAGGCGCGGTAGTGGCGGGCCCCGCCTGTAGGCCTGTCCTATCGCGCGCGTGGGTGATCAGACTAGCTCCGCTGCGTTACGCCTCGCGACGGGTTAACCACGGGCGGCAACCCAGAAGCTTATCAGGCACGCCACCTGAACTCCGCCGCAACGTTCAAACTTTTTTAGGGGCAAGTTGGCCTTGAGCGAGTCCGACTCCAACTAGTCGGCTTGACAGAATACGGCTAGCGAAGCCCAGGCCCAACCGCCGAAGAGAAGAAACTGTTGAGGCTCCACGACATGTCGCCCTCGGAGCCTCACCAGCTTCGGGGACTATTGTCGGAGTAATGGGCCACGGGTAGGCTAACCCAGGCTCAGAACCTTTCAAGACATCGAGGCAGACTGCGCCCCTCAAGATCCCAGGATGAAGAGCCGCCTTCTGAGAGTCGGCGGCGAGGCGTCTGGCTGCCCACTCACGGCCGAGTCCTAGGGACGACTTCAGGATGAGCCGACTCCTGACTGGCGACTTCCAAAGAAGCCGGCCTTGGGGAGTTGGCCCGTGACGCCAACAACCCCCATGCCCTCATAAAGAGGAACGGGACGGGGAGTGGCCACAGCAAGGTCCACTCCCACCCCTTTTCCAAGGGCAGGTGTGGCTACAGTATGCCATACCCGCGGAGATCTCCACGCGGCGTGACACTGTTGCCATGTCGGCCCTGACATCAGCCCCAGGGGGCGGAGCCCTGTGCCCACGACGGCCTGCTGGTACGACCCAGGGATGATGGGTCCCACCAGTCGACGGGCGTACGAAAGACGGCGAAAGCACCACCAGTCGCCCCGGATGGGAGTCGGCCACCGGAAGTCGGCCGGCCCCTCCCACGGACCCCATGCGCCATTAATCAGACACGACAAGTAGTGGCCACAGTGATCGCCCGCCAGACGGCGGGGCTGTCGCGACGACCTCCTGACCGAGCCTGCGTCATTAGAGGCATGGCTACAGTAATCTGTAGCCGGCAAGACCCGCCCGCGGCGGACGCGGCCTGTCGGCTCCACACCAAGCCAGTCGGCGGGCCCCAGGAGTCGGCGGATAAGACGACGGCCAGAGAGACTGACGGCTGGGCCCACGCCCAGCCGGATTACCACTGTACCCCTGGGGGGTAGGCCTATATAAACCCCCAGGGCATCCATGCAAAGGGTTGGAATTCATTAGCACCAGAGAGATCATATAGGAAGGAGAGAGCTAGCCTTGCCTTCTCCTACCTCCAGGAAACAGCTCAAGGAGCAACCGTGTAAACACTTTGCCATAGTGATCATGCGGAGACCCCGTAGAGCAGAAGTAGGGGGATTATCTCCCCAAAGAGCCCTGAAGTTGGGTAAGACTCGCCGGTGTGCATGTCTTCGCCTTACCCCGTTTCCAGGCACCGACGACGTTCTACTCGCCCCCACCATGATAAGCCATCCTTTGGCATAAGTCACACCTAACCCCCGACAGATGGCCCGTTACGGTCGGCCCATGAATGGACGATTCCAACTCTAGCCCGTTTACGGCCATAATGCGGCATGTTATTGGCCCATGTTTGGCCAATCGATCATACGACCCGTATAAGGCCCATTGATGATACGGCCCGTAGAAGGCCCATTGTTTCTACGGCCCGTAGAAGGCCCACTGTTTCTACGGCCCGTAGGAGGCCCAGTGTCACTATAGTTAATATTAGCCCATGGTTATTGTGGCCAAGTTTTAAAAAATTGGTTATTGCAGCGACTAGTTAACCATGGAAAAAGAACTGCAATGACTACAAGCAAACAAATAAACAAGACAACAAGGAAATAAATAAGCAAGCAACTAACGCTAGGCTATCACGGCTATTACACATATTACATCCACTGGGCATCAAAGTTCGCCACGAGTGCAAATATAGGGAACAAAGCAGCATATCATATACACTGGCCGTCAAAATTGGCCACCAGTGCAAATAAACGCGGCAGCAAAACACGAGCATAACTGAAACAACTTCAGAAGAGCTCAAGAAACGTTATCCTGGGTATCCACCATGCTGGCAATAAGCTTAGCAAGCTGATTAGCTTTGTCCTGTTTGGCGCTAAAATCCTCCAACGCTTGCTGTTGCACCAGAAAGTATGCATCTGAATGCTCTAGGGACTTCCGCAGTCCTTCCGCTTCTTGTCGCAACATAGCTGATCGATATCCTTCAGCTTGTAGTTGAGACTCAACAAACCGAACTAATTCAGACAGTGAGTTTGAATAGCTTGTGCAAGCGGTAGTGGCCAGTAACTCCAACACTAAACCAAGACAGGATGTGTCACTATCCTGAACCTTATATGCATTACTTCCTTTACCGTTGCTTAATAAGGCACTCTTCCCCAATATTCTGTCAGCATTCTAAAAAAAGAAACAAGCAGACACATAACAAGTTTAGCATGTACTAGTATATGAAACTCATTTCGGTGAACCAGTTCATTAGTAAGGTGGACAGGATTAAACTACCAAGTCTTCTATTGCCAAGTACTAGTGTATAATAAAAGCATCAAACAAACATATATCTATGTCCTATGGTAGCAATGGAATCTTAAATTAGAATAGTTGTTCTTCAGGTTTAGGCACTTGTTCTACATGAACAGAGTACAGTAAGACGCAAGAATATAATACTTAAAAATAGAAAATGAGCTCATAGACCTTACCACATTCTTGGTTCGTGACCAGTACAGAACAAGGCGTTCCCAGTCATCGTCCAGTAAATGTGTCTCGGGAGAACGTAAGGGAATTTGATGAGTTTCTTTGCCGGTGAAGTACGTTTTCTTCAGGTAATTCCGATACTGCCACCAAGCATTCTTGAAGATAACAGAGGTATTAGCATAGGTTACCTCATCCTGAGTTTCCTAATCGGTCCTTCTCTATAGAGAAAAATGAGAAAATTTGTTGTATTATAACCATCATGGAGGTAGGATGTATGGGACGAAGCAAAGTAATTGCCATGAATAACATTACTTACACATAACTCCTGGACAAACACCTGCAACTGGCATTTTCCTTCATCTTCAGTATAATATTTCCAAGATGGGAAGATACGCACATACGATTTGACAACATCAAATGCGATAGATGCTAAACTACGACTAGCTGGTTGTGCTTCCTCCACAGGAATAGGCGTACTGACTAGTGGAGTTGGGGTTCGCCGTGGTAGTACTGGCCCTATGGGCACTGGAGCTGCCTTACTAACTGCTCTTGTTTGGGAGCTCTGTGGTGGAGATGGTGTTGTGTCAACAGGAACTGGGTTACTATCGGCTAGGGTTGGGGTTAGATTGGGTGAAGCTGGTTCTCTGTCCATCGTAGTAGGGGTACAATCTGCGAGAGTTTGGGTTATGTGTGGTAGGGCTGGTTCTTGTGCATCTACAACCGGGGTGCTATCTCCACCAAGAGGTAGCACTGTTTTATTTGAAGACCGTGTTTTTAGTCCGCTAGATACTGGCATCACCCGCTCCAATTCAAATGGCTGATAAACAGGAAACATAGTTGAATGTACAGACATTGTATGAGAGATAGATGCAATAGATAGTGTGGAAAAAAGAGGGCATGAAATAGTTGCCATGTATATTGTTTAACTAAAACGGATAGCATGACATAATTTCAGATATATGACATCTATCTAAACTGGACAGCATAGCATGACATAATTTAAAGATATGATGAATAACTAAACAGGATCGCATCACATAATTCACCTACATGTTATCTAAGTAATCAGGATCGCATCATTTAATTCACATATGTGATTTATATGCTAAACAGAGGGCATTTAATATGATGTCTGAACTAAGAACATGGTGTTGAATATTGTGTATATGATGTCTAAACTATGCAATGCAAGACACCTTATGCATGATATCAGTAGTATAACCGTGCCAAGTTAGAGCATACACCTCAGTTGGGGAATAGGACTGGTCATCTGTCTCTGAATCCATCTCTGAGGAGCTATCAGGACCCAACAGGAGATCTGCTTCGACAGGTAGCACTGTCTGCTCTGAAGGCCTTGTTTTCACTCCAGATTTTTCCATCTCCCACCCAAATGGCTGATTCACAGGAAGAGTAGTTTAATGTACAAACATTGTCGACAAATGGAAATATAATGAAGAAAAGGATGGGCAAGATATCATTCAAATATATGATGCCTAGTTAAACAGGATGGCATTGCACATTTCACATATATTATGGCTGGCTAAAAGACATGAGACTGCATAATTCCCGTATATGATATAGACACTAAACAGGTGGCATTGCAGAACATGTCTAAACTAAGCAGATGACATATATGATGTTAAAAGTAGGCACTGCAAGGCAACATATGCATGGTATGACTAACATCATCATGCCAAGGTAGAGCAAACACCTTGGGGGGTAAATAGGACTGGTCAGCGGCGTCCGAATCCGCCTCAGAACAGATATCTTCCTCTGGATTACAATATGGAGAGGGGTGGGGAGGGTTTTCCATTGAACCCACCATGGAGCGATGTCTGCATGACATTGTATTGCCGCGCAAAACTCTTCTTTTTTTCTCTACATGTTCAGCATGACTGTGAACAAAATCTAACATGCATACGAAAAAAATATGGTGAGATTATGTAAGGAGAGCATGCAGAAATTTAGAGTGATGGTAACAACCAGTGGATCGATGTTTTTCCGTTGAACCAAAACAGCCCTAATGGATCGACGTGAATGTATAGTAATAAGTGATGCAACAAGTGTACAACCTCTTTGCCGTAGCCGTGTCGACCTCAGCATCATTGGGTTGGTCACTGAAGCAGTTGAGGCAGAGGTGGCTGTCAGAGGTGTGGAGGAAGATCTGAGGAATCTGTAGACGGCGTCCAGGGCACTGCTCTGTTGTGACGGATCGTTCTGTCGTTGGAGCAGCTCCGGTGAGCCGTAAGACGTCAAGGCCGAAGCAGCACAAGACAGACATTGTCAATCTCAAGTGGGATTCTAATAGCATCTCCAATAGATGATGTAAAATGGATGTAAAATTAACATCACCAAAAACCACCTGACAACAACAGATGAGGTAAAAACTGTTGACTCTGAACTTAACTGTCGAAACTGAAATTTATTGTGGAATCTGAATGCTACTGTCGAAACTGAACGCAATGGTAGCAGAGAGGCACTTGACATGTAGTTTAGGGAGGGCATGCAGTTCATCTTCAACCTGCACCCCCTGAGCCGCCAGCCACCACCGGCCGAACCACCGGCCCCAGCGCCGCCTCGCCGCCCCGAAACAACTCGCCACCGCCGCCCCGGCCAGCCCTCTAGGCCCCTCGCCCCCACCCTGAACCCTAAGATAGATAGTGGGGTACCTCTCCGGTGAGCCCCTGTCCCCGCTGCGGGTGGTTCTTCCTTAACTCCGGCGAGCCCCCCTAACCCCTGAAAATCGACTGACCCAAAAGTCGATTCAGTCGACTGAAGTGTTGCTTAATCAGAGCAGAGCAGCAGCACGAGCGAGGGGGAGAGCAGCAGCAGTAGCTGCTGGGTGAGCGAGCGAGCGAGCAAGAGCCGGAGCAGCAGCAGATTCGGCCGGTATGGCCGCCGCCGCCGAAGGGGCCTCGCACTGGGGGAGAGCCGCCGTGGAGATGTCGCCCGCGGCGCCGGCTTCAAGGTAGCCGCTCCATGGGGGTGCGGGATGGAGCACCGTCGGTGCCGGGAGGTCGAGTTAAGGAGAAGGTGCGATGCTATGAGTGTACAACCTCTTTGGTGGCACCGAGTAGGCCTCGGCTTTATCCGAGGAGTCGATGAGGATGTTGCTGTTTCGGTGGAGCAGGTTAAGGCGGCGCTGTGGGGATGGAGCAGCCGCGATAGATGAGGCGACCGTCGGAGCAGCTCCTTGGAGGTGGAGGACGGGGCGGCTGAACCGGCGGGACGGTGAGATGGACGACGGATCCTCATCCGGGGAGGTGGACGAGGGACATCGAGCTGTTGCGCTGGACGACGTCGTCGGGGAAGAGGCTCCGACTGGGCAGCGGTGACATGGCGGACGGAGGAGGGTGGGGTTTCGCGGCTGGAGCGGAGAGGTTATGGCGGCCTGGGATTTCAAATGGGGAAAAGGGGGCGATGGGAGGGGGTGAAGCATGACTTAGGAACGCGCCTGTCCAAAATGTAGGGTGTGTTACAAAAGTACCCCCTACCGATTTGAACTAGCGGCCCTTTCGTCTCAGGGTTAGAAGGGGGATTTCGTGTGTCGGGATTTGGCAGCTGGAGGGAGTTTTCGCGCGCATTGTAATTTCGGGATAGCAAGGCGCGGGTTGTGAAGGCGCCAGTTTTGGGAGCACAATATCTGAATTTTCGGGATATAACAAGACGCGAGTTGAATTTTAGGGACAAGCCTAGCATGTAGTAATATTGTACTTGTATGTACCAAATCAATTCGCACTTCCCTCAACCAAAAAGAAAACGAAAAAAATAAAACTATTCACACCACACAAAGAGAGAGTCTTGCCCCGTTTTACTATACAAATGCTATTCAAAGCTACTCCCTCCTTCCATCTATATAGGGCCTAATGCATTTTTCGATGCTAACTTTGACCAAGTATTAGAGCAATGATATATGACATGCAACTTACACAAAGCACACCGTTAAATTCGTCTGTGAAAGGTTCTTTCAATGATAAAATTTTCACATTGTGCATGCCATGTACTATTAATCTTGTCAATAGTCAAAGGCGGTCTTAAAAATCTCGTCATGCCCTATATAGATGGAAGGAGGGAGTATGAATCCATGTTATGTCCGATTAAATTTTTTCGCTTGCTGTATAATGCATGTAACCTACTCATACCAACATTTTAGTGCATCGAACTAAATTTGAATTCATTTCTCTATTTCAATAAGAATCTACAATCATGATTGTTGCCAACTTCAACCATCATAGTTTCCTTGCTATCCTCCAGATATAAATCAGACGGCCTATAATGCAGGATGGCAGGCACACCATCATCAACAACTCCGTTTTTTATAAGAGTAGAGATAAAACACATTAAATGTAGTATACCATGTTCATAACCACACCATGTGTATCACCGTTATATATAATCACACATCCGTCGGTTCGGAACACTATGATAAATTCTTCAAATATCGAAATTCGCTTTTTATAATGAAGTATATATGATCTCTATTCATCTTTTACACCCACACAACCCTCTTATCTTTGTAGCTAGCGCTAACTTTCTCTTGTGCATGCACACGCCCGCATCCCTCTCACCCTCCCTCAGCATTCTCTAGCTCCATCGTGCAAATTCGTCTTTTCACTTTAGGTCGTTCATCCCTCTCATCCCTAGCTCCTTCTTTACGGCACACATCGATCGATATGCCTCTCTAGCCAGGTGTGCCTAGCACAAACACAAGCTTCCCCTCTTCTCTTGTCACCGTCCATGCCTCACTCCCACCACTCTTTTCATCGTTCTCGTACTCGCACACTCCTCCCCCTCGATATAGTATGCCTCTCGTACCACCTCCTACATGCATCCCTCTCTCTCTCTATCCTTCTCCTCGTGCCTCATTTGCTTCTAACACACACATGCATGTATACCGATCAATCTCCCAACATATACCTAGATCGACTTTAACTACCCCCCCATCGATCAACATACCTCACAAGTTATGTCTCTCCTTTATCTTACAAAGGGCGATTGATCTTCCTATGTAGTTACGTCTGCTTACCACAGCCACATCGTCCCCCCTCATCATTCGTGCATGCCTCCTGACCCGTCTCTCACACGCACGTGGACAGACAACAAGCAGCCATCTCCTCTCTTATTGATATTGCGGGCGTGCCCTCCGTTTGTCTAGCAAGCCTATCCACCATTTGTTAGAAGCAACTCCACTACCACCCCCTCAAACACTCTAGCTCTATCTCTCTCCCAACCTTATTCATCACCTGCACATATGCATGGATGTCGATCGATCTCCCTTAATACATGAGGCAGATCGATTTCCTTAATACATGAGGTAGGCCTCTCTCCTCCTCCACATATATACCAGCCATTGTACCTCTATAGTTAATTGGGCCTCCCTCTTCCCCCACCACACACCGATAGCCAAGCGCTGCAGGTAGGTATCCATGCCATAGAGACAAACTGCACATGTCCCATCTCACGTTCCAGTAGGCCAGCCACTCTATATCTTTGACATGGGCACATACAAATTCGATGGCACTCTTTATCGATCGCGCGCGCGCACACACACACACATCATCCCTCTCTTCGATTCTATGGACACCTCAAGCTGATGATACCTCCACTCTCTTCTCGTGGATTGCCCCATCTATATATATGTTATATCCAGGACTCTATTTCACACACATTGCATATGTTAACTTTTTTGATTGACCCCCCCCCCAAAACTCTCAAGAACCCACATATTATATCTCTCTAGGTTTGTATCTCTCTCACACAACCCCGCGTAGGTGGTGTATGTATACAAGAAGAAAATAGGTGCACCGTGCATGTACTCATGCTTCGTGCCCAGCCACACCCACGCGGGTACAGGGTGGAGCTCATTTCTCCGCAGAAGCTGAATTTGTTTTTGAAACATCAAGTGGCCAGAGACTCGAAAACTTATTTGCCCATTAGTGACTTGTCAGGGCGGTGGATTTTAGTTTGTACGATAATGCTGCATCCACCTAAAGTAACGAAAGTTCTTACGTAAACTTCCTAGTAATTCCCTCTTCATAGGTGCAGCATTACTCCTAACATTTGTAATATCAGTTTGAAACTTGTAATATTGCCGTGTCCTATTCCTCACTCTGTGCATTTAAAAACCGAACCGAAAATAAACCGAACCGAACCAATTTTATGGTTTTTATGGTTTCTGGTTTCGGTATGGTATGAACTTGGTTTTTATGGTATATACCAGAAAACCGAACGGTTAACCGAATAAACCGAAGTAAAAAATAAATTTATATTTCTTGAGATGAACAACCATACAAGTTGTCATTTTTCTTGTACATGAGTCAAATGCACTACTAAGCACGTAATTTTTTCTTGTAACATAGTCATTTTTCTATTTTTAAAATGCTAAGCACGTCCATAACCATCAACACATGAATAAATGCATGAATATATACTTATATATATAGTCATATACTATTTGTGTAGAATAGTATGTGTTTTGAGTCATAAATTTGCTAATTATTATTACGTCATTTCCAAATTCACGTCAACATTGGCTTTTATGGTATATACCGTAACCATACCGAAATAATTTGGTATATACCGAAACCGAACCGTATTTTAATTTCATACCATATTTACCGAAGTATTAATACCGTACAAACTGAAAAACCATATAAATCGAACCATGTAAACCGAATAAACCGAACACACTGGGTGACCTATTCTTGCGTTTTCAAAATTCTGCGAATCAAACAGGTCCTGAGTTGGTGATGATGTTGTGCCTCCCATCTTTAACCAATAGCCATCGGATCTAGATCTGACGCATACAAGCCAAGCTTCTCCATTTTTGCAAAAAGATGCCCGCACTTGTTCCCTATTTACAAACAACTCCTTGTCTCTCCCAATCAGCCTCATCTCCTCCCCACCACATCTAGGAGTAGAAGGCCGTGGAAAAATCTGGCGCGATGGCCGCTGCCAGAGCCGTCCACCCCTAATCTTGGTGTTCCGTGCAATGCACGGGCATCTACGCATGGGAAATTATGTCGAACAGGGCTAGTTGTACGCAGGCTAGCTCTACAGCCATGATGATAGTGACTGCAGACGGTGAGGCTGACCATGGTATGCCGAACACGGCGCCTATACTCAGGTGTCATCTCCGGTGCAGGGTCTTGTCACTTCACTGTGAGGAGCAGCACGTAATAATTTGACCAACGGATAGTACAGTGCTAGTACTCCTACTACTACATTGGTAGTACTACTACTAGTACTAGTAGCACCACCGTCTGGATTTAGGAGTACTACCACGTCCATCTGGATTTTAGTATTTGACTAGCAATATCTAGTAATGCATGTCACCAAAAATGTACTACTCCCTCTATAAATAAATACATGGTGTTTCATTCCTATCGGCGAGAGAACTTAATGTTTTTTTGCTACTCCTAACTAGAGTACTAATAGGATTACATGCAATGAACTAAACACTGCATATCATGTTTGGTAGTCTCAAGTCATTGAAAGCATGCACGGCCCACATCTCTCATTGGTTGATATGTCACGAAATAGGAAACAATGAGGGAGTTAATGCACAATGCCTAAGTATTTTGGGATTATTTGGTTTTCGTAAGGTGACTTACACAACATTTTTGTTTACATGCATTAACATTTAATAGTTAAATCAAAGGTCAAAACTTGGCGCAAAATGCAAAGGGGACCAATAAACCAGTAAACATCAAACTTCTCTCGTTTGGCCCCAACTAGAGGTCCGGTGATATGACTATACTGCACCGGCATGGAGGGGGACGCAGCTTCATTGACTTACGGCAACTGCCTTTGGGTGAATGACATGTGGCCCCAGGGGGTGGCTGGCCCACCTATCATACAGCCAAAGGTAGGTGCAGTAGAGGGCCGAGGAGTAGTACGAAATCCTACGCACCTACGCACGCTAACCAAGGGCTGAGTGATCACTCGAATCGCAAGATCAGTTGACTAGAAGCTACGCTAGACCCATGGAGGCGATGAGCGCGAGCATCAGCAGGCTGTGCCAGATGGTCCACGACGCCGGCCTGTGGCCCGGCACCGAGGAACGTCTCCAGGTAGTATTGCTTGAGGCCGCCAGGGTGAGGGGCCGCTTGGACGACAGCTTCGTCTCCTTGTTCGACGAGGTCCTTGTCGGTTTCCTTGAAAGTTCACCGTCGTCAAGAAGCTTGCGGACGACTTTGACGTAAGCCTCCAGCCGATGTGCCCAGGCTCTGCGATGCCCGCCACCCTCAACAACCACTATGGTAACAACCTCTTCGACACATTGGTGGCCTGCGACTGCCCGCCGTCGCGCTGGAGAATGTCCACCTCGAGGTCGCGCTCACCACGCAGCGCCTGGCGCAGCAAGACACCATCGACATAATCACCCACGTCTATGCGCAAATCATCCTCAAGGACTACTACATGCAAGAGGAGGACGATAGGACGCTGGCCTTCTTGGAGCGCAGGGCAACCTTGGACGACACTGTTCAGAAGCACGTTGAGCTCGCCGCCAACGCCGCTGCTCCTCACACGTCGGTTGGTGACCCGGCGCACTAGGGCGTGAGGATGTCGTTGAACGTTCATGGACCCGTATGTATTTTTATCTTTCCGTCAAATCCATGTAGTAGTATATGATACTACAGTAATTATCTTACCTTTCGCATCAACTTCATAATTTTCGTACGTACTCAATGCATGAACGGCGCCAGAACCAAACTTCTCATTACTCTAGGCAAAATCGTTATTTTCTATCTATTGGTCGCGCCATGGAGCAGAACCAAATTTTACAAGTTACGAGTTCAAAAGGAAAAGCCTACCGTGTTCGCGTCGCACCCCCACACGGTTGGTCCGGCACGCCGCTCAAGCGGGAATGCGTGCGGTGTTGCATTTTCACTTACAAGTGGGACCGCAGTTGAGCAAGCCGACTATCGGCAAACCCCCACCCCGCCCACCGTGCGATGGCTGAGAAAACAGGAGGGAGAAGAGATGGATGTAGCACGGATATCAAGAAAATTGGTGTCGGATGGGACTCGTGTGGGTGGCATGTGCCGCACTGCTAGACGTGAATGCTACTGAGTTATGGCCCATGCCACCCCACTATATCGAGGTACGTAGAACAAATTTCCTGCAGTCTGTTCTGAGCCCTCCTCTATCTCTCTTCTCAGCCAGCCAGCGGACGCACGGAGCCCATCGTCTGTTTGCTCACATGCGGCCCCACATGTTAGTGAAAATGCAAGAGGATCCACTGAACCTGCACATCTTTCACCTCGACATGCTGGTGATGAAAAACAAATCCAATATAGATCTTCGGTGGCTGCTTTTGGAGTTACTCAAGAGTGGTAAGATTCTATTTACAGTTTAACCCAAGATGCACATCTCGTGGCTTCAACTACCACTCTATTTTCTTTCATGACACGACCTGGATGCTGGATGTCCCACATGTCGGCAAAAGGAGGAAGAACCTGAACAAATCTTCGGTTCTGCTATCGGATGAGATTAGTGCACTTGTTGATACTCCTACTAGAATAGAGGCTAGACATGAGACTAGATGCGAGGAAGCAACGTCTACTTCTTTACACTCGAAGAAGAAAGAAGCACGCAAGATCGAGCCTCCGCAGATCAACAATGAATGCATCGAGAAGGCACTAATCCAACTTACAGGAGTAGTAAAATATATTCTTGTGGTTCTTTTTTTCTTTGGTCTTGCTTTTCTAGTCAAAATTATCACTGGAGTTCATGCAAAACGAAGGTCCGTTTGGGGTCGTGCGTTGGAGTTGGCCTTACAAGTGGGACCGCAGTTAAGGAAACCGACTATCGGCAAACCCCCACCTCACCCGCCGCGCGATGGCTGAAGTTAGGCTGGTCATAGTGGGAGTAACTTAGCAAGTAACATAGCGCATTTCAAGACAAGTTTACTTATGTGGCATATAGTTAATGAGGAGAGAAATGTTTGGAGTAACATAATATGTTACTATAACATAACGCAAACCAAAGCAAAATGAGTCTATAATGTAATAAATGCAATCATCTATGATACTACTTGTATGTTACTTTGCACTATGAAGGTAGTAACAAAGACTAGTGTCATATGCATGACACTAGTCTAAGTTACTCCCCACTATAACCAGCCTTAGAGAAACGACGAGGTTGAAGAGATTGCTCTAGCACAGACTCCAAGAAATAATATGGTGTCATATGGATGTCGTGGTGGTGGCATGTGTCGTACTCCTGGACGTGAATGCTTGTTCTGGCCCATGCCACCCTACTACTCGTACTACTTACTCCTACTAGTATATAGTATACTAGTATCGAGGATTCGAGGTGCTGGTTACGTACAACGAACACATTAACATATGGCTACAGTAAAAACACCCGCCCAACGCTGGAAGCATGTGAAGCTAGTACAAATTTAGAGAAGTGACTGGAAAGCCATTCATAAATTTAGTAAGTTTATCATAGGCATACCATTTTATTACATACAACAGGTCATCAACCCACATCGACAATGAGGATACATTATAAATACTAAAGTTTTCACCACACAACAAATAACAAGCCATGAAATGAACTTCAACTCAACCATTCCGCGGCGTTGGAAACGCTTGCTTTGAACCACAACTAATTCGCTGGGATGGGCCATGTGTTGTCGATCTGGAGACCAACGCAGGACCGATCATCCAGGCTGAAGCGGCCTACTATATCAGTACGAGGGTAGGGAACCACCCAAATGTCCGAGGTATAGACACAATTGCTTCTCATAAATGTGTCAGCAGCAGTTGGATCGCCTTTCACCATCATCAGATAGTTTTGCCCAAGGAAGAGCGAGTTTTCTCCAAGTCTATCAATTCTATGCCAGGGAGAAGGAGTTGGCGCTAGCACACTAGTATCCATCCCGAATACCATGCAACGGGTGTTGGAATAGGTCCGGAGAGTGCGACCATGGGAGACACCTGCTTCCTTACCAGTAACATCATCAGTGGGTTGTATACACACAAGAAGAGGTGATCCATCGGAATTAGTTGCCAGGCGCCACAGAGTATATCGGCGCTGCTCATCCTCATGCTCGTGATCATCACCATCGTCATCTCCCCCTTGGTTATAAAAATTTTCAAGTATAGGTGGTGGGATGTTCACAGGACCTTGGAAACACAAGAAGAAGGTTAATTAGTAAAGGGAAACTTGCTAACCCGCATGCATGTGGATGAAACAATTATAATTACGGTGGAAGACAAACGTACCGAAACTACTAGGATGCCATGCAAAAACAGTGCCACAAGTGGTGGCAGCAAACACAAGGCCCTCGTATTGAATTGCATCACAGTACTCATCCGTGTACAGAAACTGATTTTTTAGCAATATCCACCGAGTCGAACCACGAAGGACGGCAACAAGCTTGTCGAAGATAGCAACAACTTGATAGTTGTTGTAATTCCAAGAGCGGTTGGGAACTCGACAAATTTCTATCTTCCGTAGAAGACAGTCATCATGATCGTATTTGAACGTGCGTACATTACCGGTGTGCTCAACCTCTGGGCAGTGTGCTGAGATTTTTGGAAGTGGAACCCGGTGACGAGTGTACACATTCACAAGTTCCCATTCGTAGTTGGACCCAATGTAAACAACCCACTCTCCATTTGCGCCCGCCCAAGCCTTGCCCTCGAGCGATGGCATCTTAACATCACACGTATCATTATCAAGCGGCATCAACTGGCATAGGGCGAGGCCTCCGTCGTGCCGGCGCCAGTCATCAGGGTCACGGCAAAGAAGATAGGGGAGATCAAACCGCTCCTTGACTCCTGGGTTCTTTGTAATGATGCTATTAGTTGAGTTAAGAATGGGCTTGAATGAACCTGCCATGCTAGCCGAGTTGATGACGTCGCACCGATCAATGAGTTCCTCCAGCACTTCATCTTTCAGATCGGGGCAAGAATAACAGGGTCGTTTCCGGCCTGTTCCCTCCATGGAGAAGACGATCGAACAATGGGAGAAGAAAGGGTGAAGGGCTGAAGGAAAATGGAGGAGGGAGAGGAAGAGCGTGCGACAGCAGTTCCAAATCGAGAGGGAAGGCGAAGAGTCGGTGGACGGTTGCGAGTTTGCCACGGTTCACGAAGAGGCGCCCCGGCCTACACGTCCGTTCTGAAATACTGGGCTGTGCGGGACACTCTGGCCTGTTTAGACAGCCTTTTCTTTTATGTTTACCACAAACAAGCCCAGTAGTTTTTTTTGTTTCTTAAAATGGCTAGCCTAGTTCTTTTGTGATTTGTCAAGTAAGTCACTTTATCAGGCCTGCCGGGCTGCAAATCTTTCAAGACGAGGAGAGCTTCATTCGGCTGGCCGAGAAAATGGCTTATCAGTAATGAGAAATGGGTTGTACATTTTTAAAACACATCAAACCGGCAATTATTTTCAAATATCTTTTTTTCATTTCGAGATTTTAAATTGCATTGATTTTTATGCATGGACAATTTATTGGATTTTATATTGATATACATTTATTTTTAAAATCAGTCTGAAAGTGACTCGAAATTTTGGGATTAAAACAGTTCAGACTGCACCGACATATGCAAAATTTCGTATAATTTCTTAACCGTGGCCACAATATGGGCTGTAATGCTAACATAAAGAATATGGGCTCCAAAAAAACCCGTAAGAATTAGCAAATGGGCTGTAAATTATTTGAAATAATGGCAGATGGGTTGTCTGCTGTTCTCCACGGATTTGAGGCTTTCCACAGATGGCCTGTATACTGTTGGATGTCCATCCAACGGCCGTCGTGCCTCTTCAATCTCTACTCTTCCTGCTCCAGCCGCTCAAACAAGCGCCGGCGGGACTGCCTGCTCCCTCATCCCCGCGGCCGGCTGTGCTGTCGTGCAGGCCTCACCGCCCCATCATACTCCTATCACTGGCCTAGCCATCCCTCTACTCACCCACACCTGCTGTTATTCTCCGGCGACGGCAAAAGAACCAGTAAACCCTCGTACAGTCGTACTCCCCTCCACGTGGGAAACAAAAACAACGGCCGAGTCTTCCCTGCCTCTGTGTCGTTCCCTTCCTAGGCCTCGCCGTCGTCCACCGCCCTGGTGCTCTCGGCGTGGCGTGGTCAGTGTGGTCAATGACTGACATGCATCTGAAGTGGACTGTACATGGAGAGGCTAACAGCTGGGTCCACAGCCGCACGCAAGGAAATGCCTCCTTATTACGTGCAAAATAATGATTTCCTCCACCTGACATCTGGGACCTATCGAAACGGCCTCTGTATTTTGCGAAAAAAATGTTACCGCCGCTGACAGCTCAGACCCACCAGCTATATCTTCGCACACAAGGAAGTGCCTCCTTATTACGCACAAAAAATGAATACTCCCCCTGCTAGCTGGGACCCATTATAGTGGGCCTACTAAGTTGACGGGGACGAAGGGCTTTGTCAACTTAGTCAATATGCACGATTCTAGCTCGACTGACCGTACGATGTCGATCCAACGGTCCTAGTGCTTCTTCAACCTCTGTTCTTCTTGCTCCAGCCGCCCAAAGCAGCGCCGGTCGTGCCGCCTGCTCCTGCCTCTCGTGGCCGGCTGTGCTACCGCGGAGGCCTCACCGCCCCCATACTACTCCCACCGCTGGCCAGGCCATCCCTCCACTCCACTCACCCACACCCCCTGTTATTCTACAGCGACGGCAGCGCAGCCGAACCAGTGAACCCTCGTACTCCTCTCCGCGTGGGCATCCACTACCGCGTCTTCCCCGGCTCTGCGTCGTCCCCTTCCCAGGCCTCACTGTCGTCCACTGCCGTGGTGTTGTCGGCGCGGCATGGTCAATGTGGTCAACGACCGAATTCCATCGAAAGAATACTGTACATGGAGAGGCTGACAGCTGGGTCCACGACAGCCGCAAGGAAGTGCCTCCTTATTACGCGGAAAATAATTATTCCTCCACCTCACAGCAGGGACCCACCGGACGCCCATTAGTATATCGCGAAAAAACATTTGCCCCTGACTGCTGGGACCCACCCTACGAGCCACCATATTTCGCGAAAAAAACGTTCCCCCTGCTGTCAGCTCGGACCCATCGGAAGTGCCTCCTTATTACGCACAAAAAAACGAATACCCCCTGCTAGCTGGGACCCACCTTAGTGGCAGGCTGACTTGTGGGCCTACTAAGTTGATGGGGACAGAGGGCTTTGTCAACTTAGTCAATATGCACGATTCTAGCTCCAGTGACCGTATGATGTACATCCAACGGCCGTAGTGCTTCTTCAACCTCTGGTCTTCTTGCTCCAGCCGCCCAAACCAGCGCCGGTCATGCCTCGTGCTCCTGCCTCCCGTGGCCGGCTGCGATGCGGTGGAGGCCTCACCGCCCCCTACTACTCCCACCGCTGGCTAGGCCATCCCTCTACTCACCCACACCCCCTGTTATTCTGCGGCGACGGCAGCCTCACACCGCAGCGAACTAGTGAACCCTCGTACTCCTCTACGCGTGGGCATCCACTGCCGCGTCTTCCCCAACTCTGTGTCGTTCCCTTCCTGGCCTCGCCGTCGTCCATCGCCCTGGTGCCCTCGGTGCGGCGTGGTCAACATGGTCAACGAACGGCTTCCATCTGACGTGGACTGTACATGGAGAGGTTGACAGCTGGGTCCACGGCCGCAGCAAGGAAGTGCCTCCTTATTACATGCAAAATAATTATTCCTCCACCTGACAGCGGGGACCCATCGGACGGGCCACCAGTATTTTGCGAAAAAAATCTTTTCCCCCTGACTGCTGGGACCCACCGGACGGGCCACCATATTTTGCGAAAAAAACGCCCCCTCCCCCCCCCCCCCCGCTATCAGCTCGGACCCATCGGAAGTGCCTCCTTATTACGCACAAAAAATGAATACTCCCCCAGCTAGCTGGGACCCACCTTGTTGGGAGGCTGACTTGTGGGCCTACTAAGTTGACAGGGACGAAGGGCTTTGTCAACTTAGTCAATATGAACGATTCTAGCTCCAGTGACCGTACGATGTCCATCCAACGGCCGTAGTGCTTCTTCAACCACTGGTCTTCTTGCTCCAGCCGCCCAAAGCAGCGCCGGTCGTGCCGCATGCTCCTGCCTCCCGTGGTCGGCTGTGCTGCCACGGAGGCCTCACCGTCCCCTACTATTCCCACCGCTGGCCAGGCCCTGCAGCAACGGCAACCTCACACCGCAGCCGAACCAGTGAACCCTCGTAGTCCTCTCCGCGCGGGCTTCCACTGCCGCGTCGTCCCCTTCCTAGGCCTCGGCGTCGTCCACCGCCGTCGTGCTCTCCGTGCGGCATGGTCAACATGGTCAAGGAACGACTTCCATCGGAAGAGTACTGTACGTGGAGAGGCTGACAGCTGGGTCCACGGCCACAGCCCAGTTTTTTTATGATTTGCCAAGTAAGTCGCTTTGTCAGGCCTGTTGGGCTGCAAATCTTTCAAGACGAGGAGAGCTTTCATTCGGCTGGCCGAGAAAATGGCCCTTTGGTAATGAGAATTGGGTTGTACATTTTTAAAACACATCAAACCAGCAATTAGTTTCAAATATCTTTTTTTCATTTCAAGATTTTAAATTACATTAATTTGCGTGGAGAATTTGTTGGATTTTATATTGATATACATTTATTTTTAAAATCAGTTTGAATGTGAGTTGAAATTTCGGGATTAAAAACAGTTCGGACCGAACCGAAATATGCAAAATTTCGTATAATTTTTTAACCGTTGCCACAATATGGGTTGTAATGCTAACAAAAAGAATATGGGCTCCAAAAAACCCTTAAGAATTAGCAAATGGGCTGTAGATTATTAGAAATAATGGCAGCTGGGCTGTATGTTGTTCTCCACATATTTGAGGCATTCCTAAAAAAAGGTTGACGCACAAGCACTGACTGTTTGATGTCCATCCAAAAGTCGTCGTGCTTCTTCAATCTCTGCTCTTACTGCTCAAGCTGCTCAAACAAGCGCCGGCGGGACTGCCTGCTCCCTCCTCCTCGTGGCCGGTTGTGCTACCGCGCAGTCCTCGCCGCCCGACCGTACTCCCATCGCTGGCCTAGCCATCCCTCTACTCACCCACACCTGCTGTTATTCTCTGGCGACGGCAGACGAACAGTAAACCCTCGTACAGTCGTACTCCCCTCCGCGTGGGAAACAACTGCGAGTCTTTCTTGCCTCCGTGTCGTCCCCTTCCTAGGCCTCGCCGTCATCCACTGCCCTGGTGCTCTCGGCGCGGCATGGTCAACGTGGTCAAGGAACGACTTCCATCGGACGTGGACTCTATGTGGAGAGGCTGACAGCTGGGTCCACGGCCGCAGCAAGGAAGTGCCTCCTTATTACGCGGAAAATAATGATTCCTCCACCTGACAGCTGGGACCCACCGGACGGGCCACTATATTTCGTGAAAAAAAGTTTCCCCCTGACTGCTGGGACCCACCAGCTACATCTTCGCACGCAAGCAAGTGCGTCCGGGCAAAAAAAATGATTCGCCCCTGACTGCTGGGACCCACCAGCTACATCTTCGCAGGCAAGGAAGTGCTTGACAGTCGGGACCCACCTGGTCGAAGCGTACATAGCGTTGTCATTCTGGTCACGAACGTGTACGTACATACTGGTCGATGTAGAGGCGCGCACGTGTCGTAGTAGAGGCGCACACGTAGCATGTATACGTACGTACAACGGCCAGGGTGCAAGAATGAAAATATGGCCATGTATGTGTACATATGGGTGGGGTCTCGAACGCCTACTCGCGCATACGTACGGCGAGGGCTCGTGTACATGGCTGGGTCAGAATGGAGAAACAGCTTCGTCGTCGTGTTCATGGGGAGGCAACGGAATGCATCGTGTTCATGGGGAGGCAACGGAATGCGTCGTGTTCATCTGGAGGCAACGGAATGCGTCGTGTTCATCGGGAGGCAACGGAATGCATCGTGTTCATCGGGAGGCAACGGAACGCATGGGAGCCAACCGGCTGGGTCGGAACGGAATGTGTGGTCGTGTTCATCAGGAGGGCTTGGACGTAACAGGTGATGGAAACAAGGCCTGGCGTACCGCACAATGGAGGAAATGGACCTCCTACGTTCGAAACGGGGTCCTGTTGATCGGGAGGGGTCTGGCGTACCGCAAAACGGAGGAAACAGACCTCCTACGGTCGAAACAGGGGTCCTGTTGATCGGGAGGGGTCTGGCGTACCGCAAAACGGACGAAGCGGACTTGTGTTGGAGCGCTACGGTCGAAACGGGGGTCCTGTTCATCGGGAGGGGTGTGGCGTACCGCAAAACAGGACTCCACGGGATATTGTTCATCTCCACCGTCGACCCCCTCCAGCCTCCACGAGCTATTGTTCATCCACCGTCGACCTCCCCCGGCCTCCACCTGCGACTGTTCATCAACGGGCTCTTGTTCATCCAGCCTCCACCGCGCGCTACTCCACCAGCTACTCTTCAACCAGCCCTCTCCACGGGCTCCTGTTCAACCACCCCTTCACGGGCTACTGTTCATCCTGCCCTCCACCATCTACTGTTCATCGTGCCCTCCACGGGGTGGTCCTGTTCATCCAGCCCTCCACAGGATCCTGTTCATCCAGCCCCAACCGGCTCGATCGATTGGGGTCCTGTTCATCCAGAGGCAACACCACGGGGTCCTGTTCATCCACCCCCACCGGGAACTGTTGATCCAACCCCCCCCCCCCCCCCGCAACGCTCACTGTTCATCCAGAGGCAGCATCGATCGGCTTCAGTTAGCAGCAGTAGCGAAGGAATCGCTCGATCGGGTTCAGTTAACAGCCATCGATAGATCGCTCGGGTTCAGTAATGCGTAGCCTGCAGTGCAATCGCTCGGGTTCAGTTAGAGCCCAACGTCTTGCTCGGGTTCAGTTAGAGCCAACGCCTTGCACACACGCGCGTACGTGTACGAGAGAAACGCGCATCGCTTGGCCCCCGACCTCCCACCGTAACCAGGAACTCGCTGAAATTTTCCTCCCCCTCGCTCCTACCACGGTTTTTTCTGTCATGGACGGCCCAAAGAATGTCATGCAGCTGCGTCTCGGGCCCGCCCAGGACGAAAAGCCCATTTTCTATCATGATTTTTTGTCATAGAAGTAGGAGCCCACCACATCTATGATGATACCGGGTTTTGTCACAATTATCGTCATAGAAGTGTCATATGTATGACAAAAAGAAATTTCGTTCGGCCCAAAATGTCATGGATGTGTCTTTTTTTGTAGTGTAGGGTCTCTTGGATATTGGCCCTGTACCTGGCAATAGCTCTATCAGAAACTCAATGTCTCGATCCGGTGGCATGCGTGGTAAATCCTCTGGAAAAACATCCAGATAATCCTGTACTACAGGCACTTCCTCCTGAACAACTCCTGTGAGGGCATTCACTTGGCTCCTCCTTTTTCCCTCCAGGGTGGTGAGACAAATCGACTTACTAGCATAGTCAATGCTTCCTCCATACTTTGGCATCCAGTCCATACCTAATATCACATCCAATCCTTGTGACTCCAAGATGATTAGGTCGGACAGAAAAACGTGTGTACCAATGGTTAAGGGTATCAGGTCTCACCATCGGCTAGCCATGTACTCTGATCCAGGTGAACTCACTAGGAGAGGGGTCCTAAGGGTTTGGGTTGGTAGCTTATACTTATCCACGAATCCCCGTGATATGTATGAATGCAATGCACTAGTATCGAAAAGAACAAGAGCGGTAAATGACTTAACCAAAAACTTACCTATTACCGCGTCCGGCTACTCTTCAACCTCCTCCACGTTAATGTGGTTCACTTGTCCTTTGTTGAATGGATTAGGCTTCTTCCCAGCGCTCCCATTTCCATTTCCATTCCTTCCTTCAGGGCAATCATTGGCATAGTGCCCTGTCTTCCCGCACTTAAAGCAAGTAACTTGACTTAGGTCTCTTTTGGCGGGTGTGGCTGGGTTGGAGCGGTTCTGATTATTGTTAGCTCTATTCCCATTTCCATTCTTAGAACCATTGTGATTATGTGATCCTCCTCCAGTGTGGTTGTGACCTCCATGGTTATGAACAAGTCCTCCCGAGTTCAGGGTTAGGTGAGGCTTCTGCTGAGCTCCTGAGTTATACTTCCTTTGTCCGTACTTTCTCTTAAGGCTCTCAATCTGTTGCTGCTTCCCTTCAATCATAAGAGCCTTATCTACCAACTCCTAGTAGTTGGTGAAGGTTGCTACCATCAACTGCATGCTCATCTCATCATTCAGCCCTTCCATAAATTTCTCCTGCTTCGCGGCATCTGTGGCCACATCATCAGGGGCATAGCGAGATAACTTGCTAAACTCTAGCTCCAGTTGAGACGTGGGCGGTGCGGAAAGCTTGCTGAAACTGGTCCCAAGTGACATTGGCTACAGGAAAAGTGGCCGTGTAATTCTCCCACCATGAGGTTGCTGGTCCATCCAATTGATGTGCGGCAAAGCGCACCTTCTCAACATCTATGCAATCTGCGGTGGTCAACTCCCTTCCAATACGGTGTAGCCAATCGTCAGCAACTATAGGCTCGGTGCTACTGGAAAACACCGGCGGCTGTAACCTTAGGAAATGGGCTAGGTTGTCCACTGGCGGCGGGTTGTTGTTGTTGTTGCCCTGGTTTTGAACTAGCAATTGCATCAAAGCATTATGCTGCTGGATCAACTGGGTGAGCTCCGGTGGGAAAGCAAAACCGGTGTCACGTCTCAGAGGAGTCTGATGGGTTTTAGATGGAAGAGATCAGAATAGAAAAGGGGTCTAATGAGAAAGCACTACCCATATGCACATGAGACAAACACAATCATTTCACTCAATCAATCAAGCAAGGGCATACAAACGGTCTAGAACTATCGCAAAAGTTCTCAACTACTACTAAATACATGGGGGGATACTAATATTATGTGGTAGTCATCTAGAAATTTTGATCGGTGGAAGACTCCATGATGTCTGCTCCAGCTTCGTCTTCAAAATCATCATCACTAGGATCGTAATTGGTGTCGTCGATGATGATGTAGTTGTCTGGGCAAGTGGAACCATCGTCTTCACCTCCCGGTGCGGTCCTCCCATGAACACTCCGATCTTCTTAATCAGGTCATCATTCTTCTCCAGTAGTGTCTTGATTTCCTCCTCATATCCATCACGTGTAAACTTGAGTTCTTCCTCCAGCTCGATGATCCTAGTCTTCGCCTTCTTCAAGTCCATCAGATCTGCGCATATCTGGTTCTCCTGACGTTGAATGTGCTGGTTTAACTCCTGGATAAAAGCTGCAATGGATCTATCCTTCTTAGTGCTGATTACTTCCCATTGCTTGTCTCGGCGCCCACATATCTGGTAGATAGTGTCCTTGAGTTCCCTGTTGTAGACTTCTCCAATGCGTCCCATGGTAATGTGGGCTGCCATGCTCTTGCCTAGACTCCAGATTGGTGCGTCGAAAGAAAATTCTATGGGTTTGGAAGTTGGCGAGAATGTCCTTCCTGGAACTTGTACTTAAATCATCCTGTGCTCCTCTTTTGGTAAGGTGGCGTTCTACGTCCCGGTGAAGCTTGGTATTCCAATGTTCAAGTACCTAGTGACTTCCTTCAAGTGGCGTCCAAAAGGTGTGTCTTCATCCGGTTGTGCAAACTTGTCTTCATCTCCGTCATCCTAAAGAGTAGAAAATGAAGAGGAGTCAGAAATGAGTAGAGAAGTGTGACCTAGGGTTTTATCTTAGGGGTCGTGTCCTACACTCAGCGTGTGCTCTGATACCATCTTGTAGCGACCCGACCTCAGATGGTCAAGTCTCTGTGCTTCAGTGTCATCCCTGGATCGGTAATGCTGACACACACACAGTACTCGAAGGATTTATAACAGAGTAGAAATCACACACTTATTACATCGAATGTCTCCAAAGAGAACTATTACAATAATATGGCTTAAGGCCATCTAATGTGATAACAGCGGAAGGCTTGGCAGATAAAGTGAGTCCATCAACTCCAACGGCATAGCTGAGCTGCACGGCAACAACCTAACGAACCTTACTCCTCGTCTGAAAAGTCTGCAACATAATACGTTGCAGCCCGAAAATGGGTCAGCACATGGAATATGCTGGCAAAATAACACAGTAGAGCAAGAATAGAATAATGCTATCACTACATGCATATTTGGCTGGTGGAAAGCTCTATGGTTAGGGTTTCCGCGAAAAGCCAATTTTTTCCTACAAGAAAGGAATAGATTTTAATTTAACTATCATGGTGGTTGAAACATTGAGAAGGTACCCCCAACTCAATCCCAACAATATTAATTAATTAAAAGTGATGAGATACATGTGATAACCCAAATACTAGATACTCAAGATTGTCCATAACCGGGGACACGGCTAACCATGATTAGATTGTACACTCTATAGAGGTTTGTGCACTTTTCCCCACAAGACTCGATCGCCTCCGTTGGATTTCTCGCACTGCATGCTGTTTGAGAAACGGATGACCGAGACACAGTCTTTAAGAAACATTAACTCTCTACTCCGGGTAGACCATACCAAAACTACAAAACCCACTACCTGCTGATCTACCTCTTCAAGAGCTTCACGTAACTTACTCAACTATGCTAGAGCCCATAATAGCTTGTGGCTGTACACGGAAGTTTCTAGCATGAATCATCCTAGTTCCCTTTGAGCCTGGGTGGCAGTCCATAGGAAGATCACATGGGTACCCCGGGATTTCCAAAAAAACAGACAACACTGGGTTCCCCAGGTGCCTCAATCCACCCAGATGTTAATTTAAGTTGCCACCTTAAGTTGAACCATTAATTAACAATCTCACATCTGTCATGGACTTCACTCAAACCCAAAATCATGTCTACAAGCATAGCATGGCATAGCAAAAATAAGGAACGCGTAGAAGTAACTCCCAAGGTTTGACAGTAACAGGGCAATAGGTTCTACCTCAAATAACTACTTCCCAACCCACAAGTTAATGACATCCTAATCATGCAATGTTTGAGGATTGAAGCTAATGCATAAAAATTGGGTATGGAAAGAGTATGATCAGTGTGTTACTTGCCTTGCCGACGATCCGCGAAACCTAGAGACTCGTAGTAACATGCTTCGCACTCCGGGAATTCTATCGCAAACAAACAATAGCATACATAAGCAACAAGCAAAGATGCACAAGCAAAACTGAAATAAGAGAGGTTGACCAGAAAGTTCAACTTAAGAACTCTGGTACGCAAAAAGAATCAAATCAAATAGAGCAACGAAACTCAAACGGCGAGAGAAACAAGATCCGTTTACTAATCTATACCTAGGTCAAATTTTATAGTAGCAAAAACTTGTGCAAGTTGGTTAAACAGAAAGAGGGTCCCGAGACGAAGATCTAGGCGCTTGAATCGCCTGATTCCGACTAACGAGCGAAAACATAAACATAAACTAAGATCAGATCAGAAATCGCGATCGAAAATAATCGCGGATAAATCCGATAAAAATAAAACTAACGAACAGACTAACGAACGAGCGTTCGTTAGCTGTAACTAACGGGCGAAAAACCGTTCTATAAGACGAACGTACGGACGAACATCCGCTAACTAGAAGAACCGAGAAAAAACGGTGATCTAAAAAAAATGAATCTAGGGTTTCTAAAAAAACCGAACGGTTCTTAAAAAACGGCGGCTCTGATCCAGCGTGGTACCTCCGGCGAGGGGCTCCGGTGAGGCAGGGTTGGGCGGCGGGGCGGCAGCTCACGGGCGGCGGGGCTTGGCGGCGGCGGCAAGCATGGGCGGCAGCGGCTGTGGCAGGGACGGCAGGCGCGGGCGGCGGCTGCGCCTTGGGGCGGCGGTGGTGCTGTGGTGGTGGGGGTCAGGGTGGCGCGTATATAAAGGGGGCGGGGGCGGCGACTTGGGGAAGGGGCAAGGCGCGGCGGAGGCGGAGTCCAGCTCGGACTCCGGTCCGAGTCGGAGGCGGCGGCGGCACGCGCGCGCGGAGGCGGCGGTCTCGGGGCTGGGCCGGCGGCCTGGCTGGGTTTCGGCCCAGTTAGGCACGGGGAGCTTCTTTAAAAAAAATTCGCCGACAGAAATAAAATCCTAGAAAATAAAAATAAAAATCTAAAAATGCCAAAATAAATTTTCACCATCTAAATAAAATATTTAGAACGAGATGAATATTTTCTTGGCCCTAAAATGCAATTTTGAAAACGTGCAATTTTTCTAATGCAAATAAAATCCAAATAAAATCAAATAAATGATTTTAATATTTTTCCTCCAATATTTCAATTATTTTTGAAAAGTCATATTATCTCCTCTCTTATGTATTAATAAAAAATATTTTTCGGAGAGAAAAATTATTAAAATCAAAAATCCTCGTTTCATTATTTGATAAAAATCAAATATGAAAACCGGGAAATCCCCAACTCTCTCCGAGGGTCCTTGAGTTGCTTAGGATTTCGAGGATTGCAGAACGAAAATGCAATAAAATATGATATGCATGGATGACCTATGTATAACATTCCAAATTGAAAATTTGGGGATGTTACATGAAAAGCAACATGCCACTGGGTCAGGCCCGAGCGGCTTGGGGATGATGCAGCCCGAGGGGCGCCCCCAGCAAGGTAAGCTAAAGACATAAACAAGAAGGAATACATGCCACAGGGACGGACCCACGGGGCCTGGGAATGATGCAGCTCTGAGGGCGCTCCCACCTAAGTAAACTTGGAAAATGTCACCTGGTTCTATTGATGAAGGGGTGTTGAGGCAGTTGAAGGTACGCGGCGAAGGGGTTGCTCCTCACGAGCCACCTGGGGCCCTGAGCCTTGGGAGGCTTTGGGGGTCTGGGCAGTTCCTTGAGGACCGTCGCCATCTCCGCCAGGACTGTGTGATGCCTGTCCTCCTGACCCGCCATGACGCTCCGCGGGTTGCATTGGAAGGCAGCAGCCACGCTCGGCAGGCCGAATGGCATGCGAACGTAGCCGTGTGGTGGGCCCTCACATCGTCCCACGCGTGAAGGCCATAAGAGATCCTGAGACGCGGCCCTGTTGAGACCTGGGATGTCGATGGAGATGCGCAACTCACAACCCTCGCCTGGGTGGGGAGCAACGCCAGGTGGGCGGCGGTCGCCGCGAATCGCTCTTGCTTCCTGAAGCTCCTGAGTGGTCTTGGTGATGAACCCTGAGCGCTGGGTGCTCCTCGCCCTGTGTCCTTCTGAGGGAAACATGCCACGAAGCATGCCCCCAAATGGTGCCCGAGCGCCTCCCTCGTAATGTTGGCAAGGTTTGGGGCCCTCCAAAAGAGAGCCCCCGAGCCCTGCCCGAGGAGGGCACCGGGCATGCCTTCCTATGCGATAGAGGGAGGCGCCCCAGGTGTGGGCGCTGATCCTGATGTGGTGCCACTTGCGGCGCCGTTCTCCTGGGGCCCAGTACGGAGTAGCTGCTTATTCTTCTTGGGGATGGCCTCAGGAGGGTGCCCGCCCTTGCTGTTGGGTTCATCGATTGCTGCAGCTTGAAAGGCACGCTCGAGGAAGCATGATGACCCACAAGTATAGGAGATCTATCATAGTCCTTTCGATAAGTAAGAGTGTCGAACCCAACGAGGAGCAGAAGGAAATGATAAGCGGTCTCCAGCAAGGTATTCTCTGCAAGTACTGAAATAAGTGGTAACAGATAGTTTTGTGATAAGATAATTTGTAACGAGCAACAAGTAACAACAGTAAATAAGGTGCAGCAAGGTGGCCCAATCCTTTTTGTAGCAAAGGACAATCCTGGACAAACTCTTATATAATGTAAAGCGCTCCCGAGGACACATGGGAATATCGTCAAGCTAGTTTTCATCACGTTCATATGATTCGCGTTCGGTACTTTGATAATTTGGTATGTGGGTGGACCGGTGCTTGGGTGCTGCCCTTACTTGGACAAGCATCCCACTTATGATTAACCTCTATTGGAAGCATCGCAACTACAACAAAAGTATTACGGTAAACCTAACCATAGCATGAAACATATGGATCCAAATCAGCCCCTTACGAAGCAACGCATAAAGTAGGGTTTAAGCTTCTGTCACTCTAGCAACCCATCATCTACTTATTACTCCCCAATGCCTTCCTCTAGGCCCAAACAATGGTGAAGTGTCATGTAGTCGACATTCACATAACACCACTAGAGGAGAGACAACATACATCTCATCAAAATATCGAACAAATACCAAATTCACATGACTACTAATAGCAAGACTTCTCCCATGTCCTCAGGAACAAAAGTAACTACTCTCAAAGCATAAACATGTTCATAATCAGAGGGGTATTAATATGCATATAGGATCTGAACATATGATCTTCCACCAATTAAACCAACTAGCATCAACTACAAGGAGTAATTAACACTACTAGCAACCTACTAGCACCAATCCCGGACTTGGAGACAAGAATTGGATACAAGAGATGAACTAGGGTTTTGAGATGAGATGGTGCTGATGAAGATATTGATGGAGGTTGCCCTCTCCCGATGAGAGGAGCATTGGTGATGACGGTGGTGATGATTTCCCCCTCCGGGAGGGAAGTTTCCCCAGCAGAACAGCTCCGCCAGAGCCCTAGATTGGTTCCGCCAAGGTTCCGCCTCGTGGCGGCGGAGTTTCATCCGAGAAGATGGCTTATGATTTTTTCCCATCGAAAGACTCCATATAGCAGAAGATGGCCACTAGAGGGCCACCAGGGGGCCCACGAGGTAGGGGGCGCGCCCAAGGGGTAGGGCGCGCTCCCCACCCTCGTGGCAGGGTGTGGCCCCCTGGTGAAGTTCTTGCTCTCAGTATTTTTTATATATTTGGGAAACATGTTCCGTGAAGTTTCAGGACTTTTGGAGCTGTGCAGAATAGGTCTCTAATATTTGCTCCTTTTCCATCCCAGAATCCCAGCTGCCGGCATTCTCCCTCTTTATGTAAACCTTGTAAAATAAGAGAGAATAGGCATAAGTATTGCGAAATAATGTGTAATAACAGCCCATAATGCAATAAATATTGATATAAATGCATGATGCAAAATGGGTGTATCAACTCCCCCAAGCTTAGACCTCGCTTGTCCTCAAGCGAAAAGCCGAAATCGAAAATATGTCCACATGTTTAGAGATAGAGGTGTCGATAAAAATAAAATACGGACATGAGGGGATCATGATCATTCTTAGAACAACAACTTATATAATTCTTGTCATATAATCTCTTATGCTAGAGTAATAATTCAATCACAATATCAAGTATGAATCACAAACTTCATTGAAAACTAACAAACTACAATCTCAGTCATTGAAGCAATTGCAATTTATCATAACATAGGAAAGAGTCAATGTATAAGAGCTTTTCAGCAAGTCCACATACTCAACTATCATATAATCTTTCACAATTGCGGACACTCACGCACTACTTATGGGTATGGAGTTTCAATCGGACACAGAGAAAGATAGGGGCTTATAGTTTTGCCTCCCAATGTTTTACCTCAAAGGTAACATCAACAGTAATAGTTCATGAAAACTCACATCCAATTAGCCATATATACTAGGATCTTTCCAACATATTGTGCTTGCCAAAGGATAAAATGTAAAAAGGAAGGGTGAAGGTCACCACGACTCTTATGCAATGTAGGAGATAAAAGTAAAAGATAGGCCCTTCGTAGAGGGAAGCAGAGGTTGTCATGCGCTTTTATGGTTGGATGCACAAAATCTTAATGTGAAAGAACGTCACTTTATATTGCCACTTGTGATATGGACCTTTATTATGCAGTCTGCCACTTTTATTACTTCGATATCACATGATCGTATAAAGCTTATTTCCTCCACACCAATCAATCATACATATTTGAAGAGCAATTTTTATTGCTTTGCACCGATGACAACTTACTTGAAGGATCTTATTCAATCCATAGGTAGATATGGTGGACTCTTATGGCAAGACTGGTTTAAGGGTATTTGAAAGCACAAGTAGTATCTCTACTTGGTGCAATGAATTTGGCTAGCATGAGGGGGAAAGGCAAGCTCATCATGTTGGAAGATTCAAGACAATATAATTCATCTCATATGTAAGAAAACATAACCCATTATGTTGTCTTCCTTGTCCAATGTCAACTCTTTAGCATGTCATATTTTAATGAGTGCTCACAATCATAAAAGATGTCCAAGATAGTATATTTATATGTGAAGACCTCTCTTTCTTTATTACTTCCTATTAATTGCAACGATGACCAAAACTGTGTTTGTCAACCTCAACAACTCTTATTCATCATACTCTTTCTATGTGAGCTCATTACTCTCAATAAGACTCACATGATCTCTTTGTTTCTTTTTATTTCTTCCTCTTTTCTTTTATTCCCTTAGGATCATGGAAAAATAATCAAGCCCTTGGCTCAACACTAATCTTTATTATATAGCTCACGAACTTGATTACATAGGAGGATAATAAAGCAAAACTCACAACTAGATCATACTAAGAACTTCTATTCTGCTAGATCAAGATATTACCAAAAGGATCGAACTAAGAAAAACAGTAAAGATAAAGTGATGGTGATACGATACCGGGGCACTCCCCCAAGCTTAGCAGTTGCCAAGTGGAGTGCCCATACCAGAAACTCAATTCTTCTTTGTTGGTGGAGACGGTGGTGATTTTGTTGATGGTGTAGGTTTCTTCCTTAATTTATGCTTGAGGACAGAATTTTGGTCCCTTAGGTCCTCGATCTCCTCCTCCAAGCTCGGTATCTTTTTGCATAGTTCCTGTTTGTTTTCCTGCAAGAGGCGAAAAGGGATAATCTCGATCTTAGGTTTCTTCATTCTATCAGGGAGGCTTGACTTTTTGAACTCCACATGCATGTCCCCAAGTTGAGGTAGTGGGACTTCATCTTCATCTGAGCTCATCTCCTCCTTTCCCTTAGGTTCATAGTCCTCTTCTTTTTCCATAGTCCAACCACAATGCTCCACATCCACATAGACTTTAGGGTTTGCAAGGTAATTAGCCACGTAGCTCTCTCCTTCCGAATCCTGGGATGACATGTTGCTCAAATCTGCAGCAGGACAGCTCGAAACAAAGAAAGGAGATTTTTGCGTGATACGGGGGTCAAAACCCCCGGGAGATTATATAATGAATTTTTACCGACCAAAATACGTGACGTGTATGAAAACGGAGTCCCTTATGTATTCCTCCGGGGTTACGGTTTCAATAACATTGGTTTCAACATTTATGGGATTACCTGAGATATAATGTTTGATTCTTTGACCGTTTACCACCTTCGGATTTGTGCCTTCGAAGTTGTTGATTTTTATGGCACCGGAACGGTAGACCTCCTTGATAATGTAAGGACGTTCCCATTTAGAGAGAAGTTTTCCTGCAAAAAATCTTAAACGAGAGTTGTATAGCAATACATAATCACCTACATTAAACTCATGCTTTTCTATCCTTTTGTCATGCCATCTTTTAACTTTTTCTTTAAACAACTTGGCATTTTCGTAGGTTTGGGTTCTCCATTCATCAAGTGAGCTAATATCAAATAACCTCTTCTCACCAGCAAGTTTGAAATCATAATTAAGTTCTTTAATAGCCCAATAAGCCTTGTGTTCTAGTTCGAGAGGTAAGTGACATGCTTTTCCATAGACCATTTTATACGGAGACATACCCATAGGATTTTTATATGCAGTTCTATAAGCCCATAATGCATCATCTAGTTTCTTGGACCAATTCTTTCTAGACCTATTAATAGTCTTTTGCAAAATTAATTTGAGTTCTCTATTACTCAATTCTACTTGCCCACTAGACTGAGGGTGATAAGGAGATGCAATTCTATGATTAACATCATATTTAGCAAGCATTTTACGGAAAGCACCATGAATAAGATGTGAACCACCATCAGTCATTAAATATCTAGGGACTCCAAATCTTGGAAAAATAACGTCTTCAAGCATTTTAATAGAAGTGTTATGATCAGCACTACTAGTTGGAATAGCTTCTACCCACTTAGTAGTGTAATCAACAACTAAAATATGTGTATAACCATTAGAGGAAGGAAAAGGTCCCATATAGTCAAAGCCCCAAACATCAAATGGTTCAATAACAAGTGAATAATTCATAGGCATTTCTTGACGTCTACTAATATTACCAATTCTTTGACATTCATCACAAGATAAGACAAACTTACGGGCATCCTTGAAGAGAGTAGGCCAATAAAAACCAGATTGCAGTACCTTATGTGCAGTTCTATCTCCAGCATGGTGTCCTCCATAAGCTTCGGAGTTACACTTGTGTAGGATCTGTTCCTGTTCATGTTCAGGTACACAACGTCTAATAACACCATCTACTCCTTCTTTATAAAGATGTGGGTCATCCCAAAAGTAATGCCTCAAATCATAGAAGAACATTTTCTATTGCTGGTATGTGAAACTAGGTGGTATAAACTTAGCAACAATGTAATTAGCATAATCAGCATACCATGGAGCAGTATGAGAAACATTTATGACATTTAATTGCTCATTAGGAAAGCTATCATCAATAGGTAGTGGGTCATCAAGCACATTTTCTAACCTAGACAAGTTGTCTGCATCGGGGTTCTGAGCTCCTTTTCTATCAACAATATGCAAATCAAATTCTTGTAGCAAGAGAACCCATCTAATAAGTCTAGGTTTAGCATCTTTCTTTTCCATAAGATATTTAATAGCAGCGTGATTAGTGTGAATAATTACTTTAGAATCAACAATATAAGGTCTAAACTTATCATAAGCAAATACAGCTGCTAAGAATTCTTTTTCAGTAGTAGCATAGTTTCTTTGAGCATTGTCAAGGGTTTTACTAGCATATTGAATAACATTTAGTTTCTTATCAACTCTTTGTCCTAGAACAGCACCTACAGGATAATCACTAGCATCACACATAATTTCAAAGGGTAAATTCCAATAAGGTGGCTGGACAATAGGTGGAGAGATCAATGCTTTCTTAAGTATTTCAAATGCTTCTACGCAATCATCATCAAAGACAAATGGTATATATTTTTGTAATAAATTAGTCGGAGGCCGAGAAATTTTTGAGAAGTCCTTAATGAACCTCCTATAAAAACCGGCATGACCAAGGAAACTTCTTATACCTTTGATGTCCTTGGGACATGGCATCTTTTCAATAGCATCAACCTTGGCTTTATCAACTTCGATACCTCTTTCAGAAACTTTATGCCCCAAGACAATACCTACATTAATCATAAAGTGGCACTTTTCCCAATTCAAGACAAGATTAGTTTCTTCACATCTCTGCAAAACTCGATCAAGGTTGCTCAAGCAATCATCAAAAGAAGATCCATAGACGAAAAGTCGTCCATGAAAGCCTCACAAATCTTTTCACAAAAGTCAGAGAATATAGCCATCATGCATCTTTGAAATGTAGCAGGTGCATTACATAAACCAAAAGGCATACGTCTATAAGCAAAAGTACCAAAAGGGCATGTAAAAGTAGTCTTTGATTGATCTTTGGCTGACACAGGTATTTTAGAGAAACCAGAATAACCATCTAGAAAGCAAAAATGTGTATGTTTGGACAATCTTTCTAGCATTTGATTGATAAAAGGTATGGGGTAATGATCTATTTTAGTAGCCATATTTAATTTGCGGAAATCAATTACCATCCTATAACTTGTAATAATTCTTTGAGGAATCAATTCATCTTTATCATTAGGAACAACAGTAGTACCTCCCTTCTTAGGGACACAATGGACAGGGCTTACCCACTGACTATCACCAACGGGATAGATTATACCTACCTCAAGGAGCTTTAGTATCTCCTTTCTTACCACTTCTTTCATTTTAGGATTCAGTCGGCATTGATGATCACGAACTGGTTTAGCGTCTTCTTCCAAATTAATTTTATGTTGACATAGAGTGGGACTAATGCCCTTAAGATCATCAAGAGTATACCCAATAGCAGCATGGTGCTTCTTCAGAGTTTTCAATAATATCTTTTCTTCATGCTCTGAAAGGTTAGCACTAATAATAACAGGATATATCTTTTTCTCATCAAGATAGGCATATTTAAGAGTATCAGGTAACGGTTTAAGCTCAAACACGGGATCACCGTTGGGTGGAGGAGGATCCCCTAGGATTTCAGCAGGTAAATTATTTTTCAGAATAGGTTCCTATTTAAAGAATACTTCATCTAATTCCCTTCTTTCATTCATAAACATGTCATTTTCATGGTCTAGCAAATATTGTTCTAAAGGATCACTAGGATGTACGGCAATAGAAGCAAGACCAATAATTTCATCCTTACTAGGTAATTCTTCTTCATGGTGTTGTCTACTAAACTTAGAAAAATTAAATTCATGAGCCATATCATCTAAACCGATAGTAACAACATCTCTTTTGCAATCTATGGTAGCATTAACAGTATTTAAGAAGGGTCTACAAAATATAATGTGACAAAGGCTATCTTGTGGGGAACCAAGAACAAGAAAATCAGCAGGATATTTAGTTTTCCCACACAAGACTTCAACATCTCTAACAATTCCCATCGGTAAAATAGTATCTCTATTGGCAGGTTTAATTGTGACATCAATATCTTCCATCTCAGCAGGTGCAATATCAGGCATAACTTCTTGGTATAAGGAATAAGGTATTGCACTAGCACCAGCACCCATATCACATAAGCCATGATAACAATGATCTCCTATTTTAACAGAAACAACAGGCATGCCTACCACATGTCTAGGTTTATCTTTATCACGGGGTTTAGCAATTCTAGCAGTTTCATCACAGAAATAAATAACATGCCCATCAATATTATCAGACAAGAGATCTTTAACGATAGCAATATTAGGCTCAACTTTAACTTCCTCAGGAGGTGTATATGTTTTAATATTGCTTTTAAAAAACCACAGTTGAAGCTTTAGCATGATCCTTTATCCAAACAGGGAAAGGTGGTTTCTCAACATAAGAAGTAGGAACAATAGGATCATTATAGATAGTCTTTTCTTCAACTTTAATAGGTGCAGGTACTTTTACTTCTATGGGAGGATGATATTTAAACCACTTCTCCTTGGGGAGATCAACATAGGCAGCAAAAGATTCACAGAAAGAAGCTACTATCTCATAGTCAAGTCCATATTTAGTGCTAGGTTTATGAAAAATATCGGTATCCATAAAAGATTTAACACAATCAAAACTAGGTGTCATACCTGACTCCTTACCATTGTCGAGGTCCCAATCTTCAGAGTTGCATTTAATTCTTTCCAATAAATCCCATTTGAATTCAATAGTCTTCATCATAAAAGAGCCAGCACAAGAAGTATCAAGCATGGTGCGATTGTTACCAGAAAGCCGAGCACAAAATTTTTGAATAATCATTTCTCTTGAGAGCTCATGATTGGGGCATGAATATAACATTGATTTAAGCCTCCCCCAAGCTTGAGCGATGCTTTCTCCTTCGCGAGGACAAAAATTATATATGTAATTGCGATCACGATGAACAAGGTGCCTAGGATAAAACTTCTCATGAAATTCCACTTTCAATCGTTTGTAATTCCAAGACTTCATATCATCACATAGCCTATACCATGTTGATGCATCTCCCCTCAAAGATAAAGGGAAGACCTTCTTCTTAACAACGTCTCCGGGTACACCTGCAAGCTTAAATAATCCACAAACTTCATCCACATATATCAGATGTTCATCAGGAAGTTTTGTTCCATCTCCTAAAAAAGGATTAGCTAGCAGTTTTTCTATCATACCCGCAGGAACTTCAAAGCAAGTATTTTCAATTTCATTTTCATTTTTAGTAGGTTCAATAGGTTGAGGAGCAACTCTTTGCTCTACTGGTCGGGGTGAAGATACCCCGAACAAGCCCCTCAGAAGATTACTTTCCATAGTGACAAGTGACAGTAAATTTCACCACACTATATAAGTTTTTCCTTACCAAATTCCACCTACCAAAGGCTTTTCACTCCCCGGCAACAGCGCTAGAAAAAAGTCTTGATGACCCACAAGTATAGGGGATCTATTGTAGTCCTTTCGATAAGTAAGAGTGTCAAACCCAACAAGGAGCAGAAGGAAATGATAAGCGGTCTCCAGCAAGGTATTCTCTGCAAGTACTGAAATAAGTGGTAACAGATAGTTTTGTGATAAGATAATTTGTAACGAGCAACAAGTAACAAAAGTAAATAAGGTGCAGCAAGATGGCCCAATCCTTTTTGTAGCAAAGGGCAATCCTGGACAAACTCTTATATAATGTAAAGCGCTCTCGAGGACACATGGGAATATTGTCAAGCTAGTTTTCATCACGTTCATATGATTCGCGTTCGGTACTTTGATAATTTGGTATGTGGGTGGACCAGTGCTTGGGTGCTGCCCTTACTTGGAAAATCATCCCACTTATGATTAACCTCCATTGCAAGCATCCGCAACTACAACAAAAGTATTAAGGTAAACCTAACCATAGCATGAAACATATGGATCCAAATCAGCCCCTTACGAAGCAACGCATAAACTAGGGTTCAAGCTTCTGTCACTCTAGCAACCCATCATCTACTTATTACTCCCCAATGCCTTCCTCTAGGCCCAAACAATGGTGAAGTGTGATGTAGTCGACGTTCACATAACACCACTAGAGGAGAGACAACATACATGTCATCAAAATATCGAACGAATACCAAATTCACATGACTACTAATAGCAAGACTTCTCCCATGTCCTCAGGAACAAAAGTAACTACTCACAAAGCATAAACATGTTCATAATCAGAGGGGTATTAATATGCATCTAGGATCTGAACATATGATCTTCCACCAATTAAACCAACTAGCATCAACTACAAGGAGTAATTAACACTACTAGCAACCTACTAGCACCAATCCCGGACTTGGAGACAATAATTGGATACAAGAGATGAACTAGGGTTTTGAGATGAGATGGTGCTGATGAAGATGTTGATGGATATTTCCCTCTCCCGATGAGAGGAGCGTTGGTGATGACGGTGGCGATGATTTCCCCCTCTGGGAGGGAAGTTTCCCCGGCAGAACAGCTCCGCCAGAGCCCTAGATTGGTTCCACCAAGGTTCCGCCTCGTGGCGGCAGAGTTTCGTCCGAGAAGATGGCTTATGATTGTTTTCCCATTGAAAGACTCCATATAGCAGAAGATGGCCACCGGAGGGCCACCAGGGGGCCCACGAGGTAGGGGGCGCGCCCAGGGGGGTAGGGCGTGCCCCCCACCCTCGTGGGCAGGGTGTGGCCCCCTGGTGAAGTTCTTGCTCTCAATATTTTTGATATATTTGGAAAACAATCTTCCGTGAAGTTTCAGGACTTTTGGAGTTGTGCAGAATAGGTCTATAATATTTGCTCCTTTCCCAGCCCAGAATCCCAGCTGCCGACATTCTCCCTCTTTATGTAAACCTTACAAAATAAGGGAGAATAGGCATAAGTATTGTGACATAATGTGTAATAACAGCCCATAATGCAATAAATATTGATATAAAAGCATGATGCAAAATGGACGTATCAGAGCACACCGCGTCTCTTTCTTCGCAGGGGACTGTGATGATTCCGCCGCTTCCTGGCATCTTGAGGGCGTTATAGCCATGGTGGTCACCGCCATGAACTTAGCTAGGGCTGGATACCCGAGGATGGCATTGTACGGCAGACGGATGTGGGCGACGTCAAAGTCGATGAGCTCGGTGCGGGAGTTGTCGCGCTGTCCGAAGGTGACTGGGAGGCGAACCTAACCTATCGGGGTGGTGGAGCCGTTGGTCACTCCTGAGAAAGTCTTGGTAGGTTGAAGCTGATCGTAGGGCACTTGAAGGTTGTCGAACATCTCAACGGACAGGACGTTAAGCCCTGCGCCGCCGTCAATGAGAGTCTTGGTGACTTGCACGTTGCTGATCACGGGTGAACAGAGCATCGGGAGAGCGCCGGCGGTGGCCGCGCACTTGAGATGGTCTGCCGAGCTGAAGGTAATAGCGCACTTGGACCACCTGAGCGGGTGTGTAGCCTCGAGCTTGGGAAGGGTTGCGTTCACCTCGCGAGCGAACTGCTTGAAGATACGCTGTGAGGATATGGCTTGAGCTCCGCACAAGATGCAGGCGATAGCACGCGGCTCCTAGAAGCCCCCAGCCCCCTCGTCTTGGTGGTGGTCTTCGTTCCTTCTTGATGGTGGCGGCAGTGGAGGAAGCCCAGCATTGCCCTGAGGATGGTCCTCGCGAGGCTGATCCCTACAGGCACCTGCACGAGGCTGATCATGCCAGCAGTCCTCACGACGTTGGTCACGTCACTCCTAGCGTGGGCCTCGATCATCCCAGCGTCCTTCGCCACGTCCTCCTCCTCGGCCGTAGCCTCGGTCGTTGCACTCGGGGCATCGAACAAAGCGTCCGTCATGAATGGCCCTGAGCTCTTAACAATCGTTGGTGTTGTGGCTGTGCACGTTGTGGAAGGCGCAGAACGGTCGGCTACTGTTGGATGACTCAGGCCGGTCCCTTCCGCGCTTCGTGTCCGGCTCTGTCGCGAGTACAGCCGCTCCCTTGCGCTCCATGTCCCTGGCCTTGGCTTTCTTCTCTTCCATGTCGGCAGCTGGGAGCTCGAGAAGGGAAAGGCGCCCTTCCTCAGCCCTTGCGCACTTGGTCGCCAGTTTGAACAACTCCAGGGATGTGCACAACTCCTCATGGATGGCGAGCTCCTCCTTCATCTCGACGTCAGGGACACCATCGGAGAACTCAGAAATGATGGCCTCATCCGTCACCTTGGGGATCTTGAGACGAACGTTGTTGAAGCGCTGGATGTACTTCTGGAGGGTTTCCCCTAGTTGTTGCTTGACGCGGCGCAGGTCACCCATGGCCGGTGGGCGGTCGTGAGTGCCCTGGAAGTTGGCGGCGAAGCGGTCGCGTGTCTCATTCCAGGAAGAGATGGAGCCTGGAGGCAGGTTCAGGATCCACGAGCGTGCGCCATCCTTGAGAGCCATGGGGAACCAGTTCGCCATGACTTTCTCATCGCTGTTGGCTGCCTTGATGCTCAACTCGTAGAGCTGCATGAACTCCGCGGGGTCGGGGGTGCCGTCATAGCGCGGAGGTAGGTCTGGCTTGAACTTGCCTGGCCATGCGATGCTACGCAACTCAGGGGTGAAAGCACGGCAGCCCGCGGTGGCCACCGGGACCCTTTGCTAATGTGGAGCCTGGCCTTGACGCCCTCGCACCGCCATCACAGGCGGCGCACGGTCTTGTCGTAGCGGCGCCGAGAGCTATGAGCGTTTTCTTGCGGACGAGGGACTTCTTGGCAGCTTCCTTCTTTGCGTACAGGCGCCCGACGCGGCGGATCACGCCGGGGGGGCGCACGCCTTAGCGCCGTCTTGGGGCAGAGGTGGTGGAAGCGCTCCATGAGCCACGTCACCTACAGCTAGCGAAGAGCGAGGGAGCGAGAGGGACGGCACAGGGGAGCCCCCTGCGGCGCTGACAAGCTCGGCGATGCGGTCGAGCCAGTCCTCGTAGAGGTCATCGATGGGGCGGTAGCGCAGGAGTTTGCACGCCATGCATAGCGCGGCCTGCGTGTCCGTGTGAGCGCAACGGGCATGAGACGACGAGCCGGCCAGGGTCAGCGATGGAGTGGCGGTGCGGCCATCCCGCCACACCGAGGGGTGCAACGAGGAGGCTTGCTGCCCGTTCCCCGCCGTGTCGGTGATGGCGTTGGCGGCAGGCGACAGAGAACAACGGGGTGGCCCGCCGACGGGAGCCTTCTGAACGACGCGGGCGGTGAGGGCGGCCCGGCGCTCAGCGCGAGCTCGGCGAGCGTCCGACATGGAGGTGACGAAGCGTCGAGATGCGGAGCGACGGAAGGAAAGCTTGGGCGCACCCCTACCTGGCGCGCCAAATGTCGGATCTTGGGTTCCGGCAAAACCCTCAAGGTTCGAGCACAGGGGTGCGCGCGAAGATCTCCCCCTACCAACTCACGCCCTCAACCTCGCCACGATCTCTAAGGCTAACTCCATGAACTCGCAACACAAGGCACACAAGATTTATACTGGTTCGGGCCACTGTTGTGGTGTAATACCCTACTTCAGTGTGGTGTGGTGGATTGCCTCTTGGGCTAATGATGAACAATACAAGGGGAAGAACAACCTCCTGGGGTGAGGTGTTCTTGTGCTTGTGGGTGTGAGATGGGTTGGATCTAGTCCAAGTTGAGATGGCTGAGGTTCTCGTGTTTCAGTTGCCCCCGTTTCAGTTGCCCCTCCTACTGTGGTGGCTAATCTTATTTATAGAGGCCCTGGTCCTCTCCCCAAATATTGAGCGGGAAGGGAGCCAACAACGGCCAATTTGAAAGGGGACAGCTAGTACAAGTTATCATGACAAAAGCAGTCTTCGCCTGCCAAAGGCTCTGGTGGTGACGCCGCCTTGGGCTCCAAGGTGACCTCTATCTTGACGTCCTGCTGGTCTTGGTCCTGTTGCACCGATATGGAAACCTTTGATTGACGCCTCGATACTCTTTGTCTTCGCTTGCCTCCTTAGCACCGAAGAGGAAACAAGGACACTATGCGCGTTGGCGCCCGCCTGGTCTCGATCGTCATGGCTCACATCATTGGAACCTCATGAGGTTTGCCTGGCCTGGATCTCTCCGCCCCTCGCGAGCCAGCCTGGTGAGGCCGCTCCTGAGGAGGTCTTGTGTCGTCCGCCTCGCGAGTCTTGGCCCCTCGCGAGGGTCTTGAATGCTTGTTGGTGAAGATGGGTCGCATGCCGCTTGCAGGGCCACGCCGTGGGCCGCAGGCAGGCAAGTCTGGGGACCCCCGTTCCCAGAACGCCGACAACAGTAGGCACATTGACTCACCAGCAGTCTCGAGTATGGAGCAGCGCCATAACCAACCTAATTGACATGACCCGGCGTGCAATGAGGCCGGTGCACTATATTCGGTGGACCAGGGTAGAGCGCGTCGGGAGGCCGAGCCGGCGGCTCAGCTGGCGGCTCATCAGCACGCACAGGTTTACCCGATAGCTTCAATTGAGGCGGGTGTAACTTTTAAGGCTTTCGGTGTGCCGTGTCAAACGGCGGCTCTATGAAACGAGCACCTGCCCAAGGACTTCAAAGGCCCTCGTAAGGTGCCTAATTATACAGCCAATCAACCCCCTAAGGTGTGCGTGTATAGTTATGAGATGACCATGGAGATGTTGGATGTTAGTGAGGCTGCATACGCAAAGTACTTCACCATGATGTTAGAGGGGACGGCTCGCACCTGGTTGAAGGGGTTGCCGGCTAACTCCATCGGGTCATGGGCGGAGCTGAAGGCCCGGTTTATCCAGTATTTCAAAGACACGTGCAAGCAGCCTCTGTCGATTCTGGATTTGGTTTCTTGTGTCCAGGATGAGGGTGAGTAAACGACCAGCTAGGTGCACCGGGTCTCGACCATCATACATTCTTCAGATAATATAAACGTCAGTTTGGCGGTTCTGATGTTGGAGAAAAATTGTCAGTTCATTCCACTCAAGCAGAAGCTTGGGCGGCTCAAGCGTCATTGCAATGACATGGGGGAGCTAATGGCGGCTCTTGTAAAATATGCCAACTCTGATGGTACCAAGGACCCCGATTCTGAGGATGAAAGATCGGGAAAGGGAAAGAAGAATAATGGCATGAAGGGACAGTAGTACAACCCTACAAATCAGGGTGCCAATGGCAAGCGCAAGGCTGATGATTTTGTGGCTAACACCGGTGCGCGCGATTATAACCAGCGTCGCAAGGGACCGCCGGTTCAAAGGACATGATTTGACCTTGATGCGATGTTAAGTCAGCCGTGTCCAAAACATGGAACAGATCGGAAGTCGGCTACTTACTTATGGAAAAATTGCAGTATAATGAGAAGCTTTAGGGATTCCATCCAGCGCCACCATGGCCCGAACGGCGGATCAGGGTCCGGTTCTCATGGTCCGGGTCATGGAGGCGGCAGTTCAAGTTCTGGGTTTCAAGGTCACGATAACCAGGGTGGTTACAATCAGCAGAGTAATTAGGGGAATCAACACCAGCAACAGTCTGATTATCAGAGAAATCCAAAGCAATTGAGTAGTGGGCAGTACCACGTTTTCACCACCAGTTTGTGTAAACGGGATCAGAAGCTTCACAACAGAGTTGTGAATGCTGTTGAGCCAGCGGTCCCACGTTATCTATGATGGTCAGAGCAGCCTATTGTATGGAGTCGGGAGGATCATCCACCCCGGGCTGATAATCCGGGTCACCTGGCTTTGGTGGTGGCGCCTCAGGTTGGGGGCTATAAATTCACCAATGTACTCATGGATGGAGGTAGCAGCATTAACATACTTTATTATGAGACCTTCTGTCGCATGGGACTGACTGATAAAAAACTTAAGGTGTCAAACACTGTCTTCCATGGTCTCGTGTCAGGTAAGTCACCCTACCCGGTGGGTAAGATATCATTAGAAGTTGCCTTTGGAGATGAGCACGATTCCAGGTCTGAGACTTTAACCTTCGAAGTGGTCAAGATCAAAAGCCCTTATCATGCTCTGTTTGGGCGGCTGGCTTATGCTAAGTTCATGGCAAGTCCCTGTTATGTCTACTTGCAGCTTAAGATGCTGGGTTACAAGGGCACCATCACAGTGCATGGGAGTCGCAAGGTGGCCCTAGAGTGTGAGGAAGGCGATGCGGCTTATGCTGAATTAGTTTGTGCAACGGAGGAGCTAAAATTTTACAAGGATAATACTAAATTTAAGTCAGCAGATGATACTAAATTGATTGACTTCGTCCCTGGCGACTCATCTAAACAGTTCAACATCAGCGCTAACCTGGATCTAAAATAGGAAAGCGCGCTCATCGAGTTCATCCATGAGAATTGGGACATCTTTGCATGGAAGCCTTCAGACATGCCGGGTGTACCGAGGGAACTCGCTGAGCACACTCTTAACATTGATCCCAAGTTTAAACCGATTAAGCAATTTCTTCAACGGTTTAACGAAGAAAGACAAAAGGCCATTGGTGAAGAGGTGGCCCGGCTCTTAGCGGCCGGGTTTATTGTTGAAGTTTTCCATCCTGAGTGGTTGGCTAACCCGGTGGTGGTGCTTAAGAAGAACGGCACTTGGAGAATGTGTGTGGATTACACGGACTTAAACAAGGCTTGTCCGGTTGATTCGTTTGCTCTCCCTCATATTGATCAAATCATTAATGCTACGGCGGGTTGCGAGCGTTTGAGTTTTTTGGATTCTTATTCAGGTTATCATCACATCAAGATGGCGGTTAAGGACCAGGAGAAAACAACTTTCATTACTCCGTTTGGAGCCTTCTGCTATGTGTCTATGCCTTTTGGGCTCAAGAGTGCCCAGGCGACTTATCAGCGGTGTGTACGGAATTGCCTTCATAATCAGATCGGGCGTAATGTTCATGCTTATGTGGATAACATTGTGGTGAAATCCAGAAAGAAGGAGACCCTGATTGATGATTTAAAGAAGACGTTTGATAATCTCCGGGTCTATAAGATGATGCTTAACCCGTCCAAATGTGTCTTTCATGTACCAGCAAGCAAGCTCTTGGGATTTCTGGTTTCTAACAGAGGCATTGGAGCTAACCCAGAGAAGATCAAAGCCATCACTTCATTAGCTAAACCGGCGTGTGTCAATGATGTTCAGCGTCTGGCGGGTCGTATTGCAGCTCTAAGCTGGTTCATAAGCCGGTTAGGTGAGAAGGCTATTCCTCTTTATCAGATGATGAATAAGACAGATCACTTTGTTTGGAGTGATGCTGCTAATCAAGCATTTGAGGATCTGAAATTAGTTGGCTGAGCCGCCCGTGCTTGCTGCCCCTATTGATAAAGAGCCTTTGCTGTTATATGTGGCTGCTAACAGTCGGGCCGTCAGTGTAGCTATATTGGTGGAAAGGAAAGAGGCAAGCAAGGAGTACCCGGTTCAACAGCCGGTTTAATACATCAGTGAGGTACTTATTGAATCCAAGCAGAGATATCCACACTAGCATAAACTTGTGTATGGGGTTTTCATGGTAAGTCAGAACCTCAAACAATATTTTCAGGGTCATCCCATTACTGTGGTTAGCTCTGCTCCTTTAGGAGACATCATTCAAAACAGGGAAGCCACCGGCCGGGTTGCTAAATGGGCCATTGAGCTTGGACCTCATGGTTTAAAATATGTGCCTTGTACAGCCATCAAGTCCCAAGCACTTGTGGATTTCATCAATTACTGGACAGAGTTGTAGGTGCTGGAGGAAAAGCCGGATAACACATATTGGACTATTCACATTGATGGATCCAGGCAGTCGGAAGGCTTGGGGGCTGGAGTTGTCTTGACTTCCCCACGAGGTGATAAATTTTCTTATGTTCTTCGGCTAATGTTCCCTTGTACTAACAATGCAGCTGAGTATGAGGCCTTCCTCCATGGTCTTCGGATATCAAAAGAGATGAATCTGAGTCGGGTGAGGTGTTTCGGCGATTCAGATCTGGTAGCTCAGCAAGTTTTTGGTACTTGGGATTCTAAGGATCCGCACATGGCGGCTTATCGCCGATAGGTTGATGCTATTGCGGGTAATTTCAAGGGTATCAAGTTGAGCATATTGATCGCCGGAAGAATGAGGCGGCTAATATTTTAAGCCGGGTAGGGTCTCAGCATAAGCCGGTGCTGCCTAACACGTTTCTGGACATTTTGCTTAACCCGTCTGTTAAATTACCTGTAGAGGAGGATCTTGTTGTTCCTGATCCGGAGGCGCAATTGGTGGCAGCTCTTCATGCTATTCCTGATTGGACGGTTCCATATTTGGCTTACATGACCCGCGGTGAGTTGCCAGAGGATGAGGTCTTGGCCAGACAGATAACCCGGCGGTCTAAGTCAATGACGATTGTCAATGGGGAGTTGCACCATTGCAGTGTCACAGGGGCGTTTCAACGTTGCGTCTCTCCTGAAGAAGGTTGTGAGATTTTATGAGAGATCCATGAAGGAGATTGTGGTCATCATGTCGGCTCTAAATCTCTTGTAGCCAAGGCTTTCCGTCATGGGTTCTATTGGTTGGCGGCTCATGCTGATGCTGAGGATTTGGTAAGCAGATGTGACGGCTGTCAGAAATTTTCACGACGAGCTCATGTGTCGGCTCAAGAATTGAGGATGATTCCATTTACTTGGCCGTTTGCAACTTGGGGGCTTGATATGGTTGGGCCATTTAAGAGGTCCAAGGATAATAAGACCCACCTCTTGGTGGCAGTTGATAAGTTTACCAAGTGGGTTGAAGCAGAGCCGGTTAGTAAATGTGATGCGGCAACGGCGGTTCAATTCATGAAGAAGGTGATCTTCCATTTTGGCTTTCCACACAACATTATAACAGATAATGACACTAATCTTTCTAAAGGCGCTATGGAAGAATTTTGTCAACGGGAGCATATCCGACTTGACGTTTCCTCTGTGGCTCACCATCAATCCAATGGGTAGGCAGAACGAGCAAATCAGGAGATTCTGCGAGGTATCAAGCCCCGGCTTATGGTTCCTTTGCAGAGAACGCCGGGTTGTTGGGTGGAGGAGTTACCCTCAGTGTTATGGAGCATCAACACGACCCCCAACAGGTCTATGGGTTACACACCCTTTTTCATGGTTTATGGGACAGAGGCGGTTCTCCCTAGTGACATCCGTCATGATTCACCCCAGGTGGCGGCTTATGTTGAGGCTGACAATGAAAAGGCGCGTCAAGATGCACTTGACTTATTGGATGAGGAGCTTGATCTTGCGGCGGCTCATTCGGTGATTTATCGGCAATACCTACGTCATTATCACAGCCACCGAGTTAAAACCAGAACCTTCCAAGAAGGTGACTTAGTGCTCCAGCTCATCCAAGATCAGACACATATGCATAAGTTGTCACCGCCTTGGGAAGGGCCTTTTGTGGTCAGCAAGAATTTACATAATGGGTCATACTACCTTATCGACGTTCGAGACAATAAGGACTCACGCACATCGGAGGAGGAGACCCGTCGGCCGTGGAACATTGCTCATCTTCGGCCCTACTATACTTGAGCCTCCGGCTCTCATGATGTACATAGTTACCTGATGTATATATTATAAGTAGTATAATAAACACTACAAAAAATACACTTCCATGATGATACGTGTTTGTCACAGTAGGTCGCATTTTTTGTCATGCATGTACATCCATGATGATTTTATGACAGAATCAAGATAGTCATACCTGTGCTGTCGTAGAAGTGTTCCATGACATTACCAAAATTATCATCACGGAAGTGTGCACTTCCATGACGATAAATCGCGTGTCACAGAAGTGCTTTCGTCAAGGGTGACCGACACGTGGAATCCACCGTAATGGAACGCCGTTAAGCTATCGGGTCGGGTTTTGGATCCGATAACCTGTTAACAGCCCCGACCAATGGGGATTTTCCACGTGTAAAATCATAATTGGCTGGAGGAAACATGTGTCGGCTCATCGTTGGGACAGATGTCATCCACTCATTGGACAGAAGACGCCTATGATATGTCGACATGTGGCACGGCCCAACAGAGGCCCATTCCTGTGAAAAGGCCGGTCCGTTTGACTTGGTCAAAAGGTGGTGGGCCGGCCCATGGAAAGCCTGTTAACGGCATGTTCGCATATAGCCCATTTATAGCCTACTAACCCAAGGCCCGTTACGCCCTATCTGAATTAGGCCCAGTAGCGTCATCTGGGCCATCCAATATGATTCCAGCCTGTTTTCACTTCTAGCCCATGTATGGCCCATGACGTCTTTCGGCCCATATGAGGCCCTATGTTACTCTTGGCCTATTAATGGGCCGTGCTGAAACTGGCCCGTAATGAATAGTGTATCACTTTACACCCGTTAACGGCCCGTGGTGAAACTGGCCCGTAATGAATAGTGTATCACTTTATACCCATTAACGGCCCGTTATTCCGTTGGGCCATTTCCAGCCCATCTTATCTTTCGGCCTTCTCAGAGCCCATTTATTCTTGGGCTCATTACAAGCATTCGTTTACGTACGCCCCATTACTCTCATTTTCTCCTTGTGGGCCAAATTCAGCCCGTGGTTACAGTCGGCCCGTTTGTGGTCCGTTAATACGTTGGGCCGTTTTCATAGCGTCATCAAATACGGCCTATTAATGATGGTCCGTTATGGTCGGCCCATGCATGGACGATTCCAACTCTAGCCCGTTTACGGCCATAATGCAGCCTGTTATTGGCCCATGTTTGGCCAATCGATCATACGGCCCGTATAAGGCCCATTGATGATACGGCCCGTAGAAGGCCCATTGTTTCTACGGCCCATAGAAAGCACATTGTTTCTACGGCCCGTAGAAGGCCCATTGTTTCTACGGCCCGTAGAAGGCCTACTATTTCTACTTCCGGTTCAGTAGTAAGGTGGATAGGATAACAGCATGAAACAAACATATATCTATGTACTATGGTCACCGTATTGTCCATATCATTCTAGTTTATGTTCCATAATCAAGATAGAGACACAGTTCAACTCATATATTTTTAACACACAGTAGCATAGACAGAATATATAAGTGTGAGAAACTACACAACATTGGCAACACTTGTAATGTGCATCACATGAGAACATAACTGTTTATACAACTTAAACTAAAATCAACATAGAGCAAGAAGTTAGAACAGCAATCTAGTTAAAGAAATAGGTTTAAAACATACCTGTTGCGCCATTGGAGTTTCAATTGGATCCTTCAAATTAAAAAGTAGTTGGTATGAGTAAATACAGTGATGCAACAGCAAAGGAGTATGGACCATAGCTACGGAATCTGACCTGAGAATAGTTGCTCTTCTGCTTTAAACGTGGAGTTTGGGTTAGCTATGGTGGTCTTCGTGCTTTGGGCACTGCAGTAGCTTTACAAACTGCTCGTGTGGGGGTACTCTGTGGTGGACATGGTGCTTTGTCAACTATAAGTGGGTTACTATCCGCTGGAGTTGCGGTTAGATGGGTTGTAGCTGGTTCTCTACCCAACGGTGTAAGTGTGCAATCTGGAAGAGTCTCGATTATGTGTGGTGGGGCTAGTTTGTGGGCCAGTACAACCATGGTTCTATCTGCATCGACGGGTAGCACTGTCTTTTCTGAAGAACGGGTTTTTGCTCCCTTAGATACTGCCATCACCCCCTCCAATTCAAATGGCTGATAAACAAGAAAAGAAATTGAACGTACAGACATTGTATGATAGACAGATGTGGTAATTCACATATATGTTGTCTAACCAAATAGGATAACATGACACAATTTCAGATATATGATGCCTAACTAAACAGGATAGCATGATACAGTTTCAGATATATGATGGATAACTTAACAGGATATAATGGCATAATTCAACATATGATGAGTACCTAAACAGGATGACATGACAAAACTATATGATGTCTTTCTAAAATTGGTTGGTATGAAATAATTCACATACATGTTGTCTAAGTATACAGGATGGCATGATATAATTGACATAATTGATTCATATACTAAGCAGCTGGCACTCACACGTATGATCTCTAAACTAAGCAGGTAGAATTCAATATTGTGCATATGATGTCTAAACTAAGCAATGCAAGACACCATATGCATCATATGAGAAATATAAACATTGCAACTTAGAGCATACACCTCAGGTAGGATATAGGACTGGTCATCTGTCTCTGAATCCTCCTCTGAGGAGCTCCCTGTAACCATCGAGATATATGCTTCAACAGGTACCATTGCCTGCTTTGAAGACCTTGTTTTCACTCCAGATTTTTTCATAACTGGCTCAAATGGCTGATACACACGAAGAGTAGTTCAACATACACAGATTGTCGACAAATGGAATACGCAATGAAAAAAAAGATGGCATGAGATAATTCACATATATGATGCCTGGCTCCATGGCGGTGCATAATTCACATATATGATAACTGGCTGAAAAACATGGCATTGCATAATTCACATATCTGATATAGAAAGCAAACAGGAGGCATTCACACAAAGCATGTCTAATCTAAGCAGATGGCATGGCAATGCAAGACACCATATGCATGATATGAGCAATATAACCTAACCAAGTTAGAGCATGCACCTCGGGGGGGGGGATACGACTAGTCATCTCTCTCTGAATCCTCCTATGAGGAGCTATCTGTAACCAGCAAGAAATCTGCATCGGCAGGTCGCACTGACTGCTCAGAAGACCTTGTTTTCACTCCAGATTTTCCCATGACCGACTCAAATGGCTGATGCACAGGAAGAGTAGATGAATGTATAAACATTGTTGACAAATGGAATACATTATGGAAAAAATATGGCACAATACAATTCACATATACGATGACTGGCTAAACAGGATGGCATTGCATGATTCACGTATATGATGCCTGGCTAAAGAAGATGGCATTGCATAATTCTCATATACACCCTCCGTTCCTAAATATTTGTCTTTTTAGAGATTTCAAATGGACTACCACATACGGATGTATATAGACATATTTTAGAGTGTAGATTCACTCATTTTGTTTCGTATGTAGTCACTTGTTGAAATCTCTAAAAACACAAATATTTAGGAATGGTGGGAGTATGATATAGAAACCAAATAGGTGGCATTCACACAAAGCAAATCTAAACTAAGCTGATGACATATAGGATGTATAATGTAAGCAATGCAAGGCGCCATATGCATGATATGACCAACATCAGCATGCCAGGTTAGAGCAAACACCTCAGGTGGTAAACAGGCGTGGTCAGCTCCTTCTGAATCTCCATCTGAACAGTTATCTTCCTCTGGAATACAATCTGGAAATGCAGGAGGGGGGCCACTTCGCCCACCATGGAGCGGCGTCTGCATGACATTATATTCACACGCAACGATCTTCTTTTTTCTCTACATGTTCAGTATGATTGTGTACAATATCTGACATGCATAATAAAAAAATAGTTAGATTTTGTAAGGCCTAAGGGGTGCATGCAAAAATCAAGACTGATGGGAGCAAACGAGTGGATGGATCCAAAACTAATGATAGCAGGTAGATTATAGCTTCAGTTTAAAAAGATAGACAATGGATCATCTATTGTTTGTTGCCCACCCAACATGAACCACATAGAAGACCCTAGATGAACCAGATAGTAGACAAATACTATTCGTTGCTGGCTCGATATGAGACCCATGGGAAATTCAAAACTCAAGATTGAACAATAAAGTAGCAGGTAATAATAACCGATGTATAACGTAAGCAAACACGAAAGACTGCGACCTCTCTTCTGGAACTATGTAGTCCTCAGGTTCATCTGCTCAGTCGATGATGGTAATGTAGTTGGCGTGCCTGCCGGCAACGGGGAATATGATCTGAGGCGGCAAAAGGAAGTCTGCAGGGGGGATCTCTGCTGCAGTGAACGCTTCTGTCGATGGTGCACCTCAGGTGGGGTGGCTGACGGCACGGCAGGAGCAGGACATAACACACAGAGTTTTCTTTGACGCCTCTCTGAAAATGAAGTAAATCTATAAGGGCTCCTTAGAATTGGAGGATTCTATAAACGCGGGGACAGGAAAAACACATGAATAGGATAGGAATGCACGTGCAAAACAGAGCATTTGGAAACATAGGATTTCAGTCAACCTGGGTGTTTGGCTCACATGAATTGGAAGAACAGAGGAATGGAGAAACAAAATGATGCGACGAGTGTACAACCTCGTTGGCATAGCCTTGTGGACCTCAGCATCATTGGGTTGGACGTGGAGGATGGTGATGATGCTGGTGTGACTGTCGGAGGCGGGGAAGAAGATCTGAGGCCTCTGGAAACGACGCTGAGGGTACTGCTCCGCTGTGATGGACGGTTCCGTTGTTGGAGTAGCTCTGCTAAGGTGTACGGCGACGAGGATGAAGCATGACAAGACAGACAACGTTAATCTGAAGTGAGACCCTAATATCATCTGCAATAGATGATGTAAAATACATCACCAAAAAGTGCTAGATGTAAAACGCATCAGCCGCGCCACGGCCGCTCCGACAGATGATGTAAGTACTGTTCACTCTGAACTTAACTGAAGAAAATTAACTTCACAGTCGAAACTGAATTTTACTGTCGAAACTGATTGAACTAGTAACAGAGCATTACAATAGATGTTTAGGGCATTCGAGCACTAGTAGCAGAGGAGCAGTGATCTAAATCAACAGACGCTCGAGCAGGGAACACACTAGCAGAGAGCAAGTCGGGCAGTAGCCCTGCGAGCGAGTGCTAAAGCAGCAACTCCTGCAGCTGCCGGAGGTCGTGCAGCAGCAGCAGTGCAAGCGAGAGCAAGAGCAGCAGCAGCACGAACGAAAGCAGGAGCAGTGCAGCAGCGCGACCGTCAGCAAGAACAGAGCCGCAGCGCGAGCAAGAGCCGGAGCAGCTGCAGCTAGTGCCGTTGTGGAAGTCACCACCGAGGAAGCAATGACATGGGGGAGAGACGTCATGGATGATGTGGCCGGCGACGGCGCCGTTGATGGAGACACGCCATGTCTACTCGGTATCAAGCACCGGTAGCCCCGAGAGATCGAATAAAAGATAAAATGCAGCGGTGAGTGCAGAACCTCCTTGGTGGCGCCGAGTTGGCCTCGGCTTCATCGGAGGAAATGGTGAGGGTGTTGCGGTTCCGGTGGGGTAGGTCAAGATGGCGCTGTGGGGATTGAGGTGGCGCGATAGACGAGGCGAATGTCGGGGCAGCTCCTTGGAGGTGGAGGACAGGGCGACTGATCCGACGGGACAACGAGATCGACAACGGATCCTCATCTGGTGCGGTGGATGAGGGACGGCGAGCTATTGCGGTGGACGTCGTAGTCGGGGAAGAGTCTCTGGCTGGGCGGCGGTCGGGAGGCTGACGAAGGAGCGTGGGGTTTCGCGGGTTTTGATGGCCTCGGTGTACGAATGGGGGGCGAAAGGGGAGGGGGAGCCAAGCTTAGGGACGCGCTTGTCCGAAATGTAGGGTAAGTTACCAGCGTACCCCCACCGGTTTTGACACCGCGACGTGGAGCTTCGTTTCCGACTGAGGGGTAGAAGGGGGATTTCGCGTGTCTGGGCTGCGGGAGCGATTTCAGATGAGGAGGGAGTTCTAGCGCGCGTCCAAATTTCAGGATAACAAGGCGCGGCATGGGTTGAAGAAGCGGGAGTTTCAAAGCAGGTGAGACAAAAGATACTTGAGCTTGAAAATTTCGGGATAACAAGGTGCGGATTCCTTGTTCGGCAGAACAAACTTAACGTGTAAAAAAACAATTCATACAAGACACAAGAGAGTCACGTCCCCTTTAACTATATTGCTATAGATGCCATTGAAAAAACTACAAGAAAAATGTAAAAAAGAGGGAGAACAAGATTACCCTACACAGTACCAAATCGATTCGCACTTCCCTCAACAACAACAAAAAACAAATCAATTCCCACCAAAGAAATAGTAATGTCCCTTTTTATATGATTACAGATGCCATGATCTCGAATTTCAATTTTTGAATCCACTTTATGTTGAATTCGAATATATCGTTAGGTGACCTTGCGGTTTATAATTGATGTAGTCGTACATTTTGATCTTCCATCATATATGAACATTTTACTCCACCATGTGAACATATATATTGTCGTCTACCATATGGACTAAATTTGAATCAATTTTCCTTATTTGAATACGATTGTTGTCAAGTTATACAATAATTTAAATATTATCTTGATAACAAAAAACATACATATAGCAGTAATCATATTTCACTATGAACTACATGTACCATACGCTCTCCAATTCAAATATGTGTATCCATTTTATGTTGAATTCAAATCATAGTACATTGTTGGTCTAGGTAGCGAGATGTTTGGGATAATCTAAACCCTGTTTTCATACGTATATTTTTTGGCTGAATTGGGACAAGTTTTGGTATAAGCCTCTTGCAAAACCGGAGATTCTCTCAACAAGCCTCGTGGTTCCGAGAGGGAACGTGTCATCTTTGTGTGCGAAATGATATACGCTGCCTCCCCCTTGATTTTATTTACAGAGGCAACATAGAACTATATGAGTGCCCTGTTAAATTTTGGAATTATTTCAGGTTCATTTTGCCTTTTTATACATTAGTTGAGTTTATGGACTTTTAATATGCATAATCTAAATATGAATTGCATGCACATGCTCCGGTGCACCAAAGTGGGTTGAAAAATCACATGTGTGTCCTTGGTTGAATTTCTAGGTCCCATGGAAGAAATGAGAATGAAATTCAAACATCTGGGCGTCATGACTCGGCCGAGAACATCGAGAAACTTTGATTTTAAATTCATGTAAATCCAAAACTCGCGTGGAAATCATGAAACTTGGCATGGTGTCATGTCATGGCACAAACATGTTGTGGTAAAAATTTGGGTCGATTTGGAAGCTCGTGGTTCTAAGAGGGAACGTGCCACCTTTGAGTGTGAAACGATATACGCTGCCCCCCCCCCTTGAGTTTCTTAACAAAGGAAACATAGAATACATTAGTGCCCTGTTAAATTTTGGAATTATTCCGGGTTCGTTTGTCATTTTTTATACATTAATTGAGTTTTTGGTCATTTAATGTGCATAAGTCAAATTTGAACTACAAGCACATGCTCTCGTGCACCAAAGTTGGTTGAAAAATCACATTTGTGTCCTAGGGTGAATTTCTAGGTCCCATGCAAGAAATGAGAATAAAATTAAAACATCTGGGCATCATGGCTCGGCCGAGAACATTGAGAAACTTGGTTTTAAAATTCTTGTAAATCCAAAACACGTATGAAAATCATGAAACTTGGCATGGATGTCATGTCATGGTACTACCATGTTGTGGTAAAAAAATTGGCCGAATAGGAACAAATATTGGTATAAGCTTCTTGCAAACCGAAGCTTCTCTCAAGAAGGCTCGTGGTTCTGAGAGGGAACATGCCACCTTTGAGTGTGAAACGATATACGTTGTCCCCCTTGTGTTTATTTACAAAGGCAACATAGACCTACATGAGTGCCTTGTTAAATTTTGGAATTATTCCGGCTTAGTTTGGCCTTATTTACACACTAATTGAGTTTTTGGTCATTTAATGTGCATAATTCAAATTTGAACTACAAGCACATGCTCCCGTGCACCAAAGTTGGTTGAAAAATCACATTTGTGTCCTCGGGTGAATTTCTACTCCCTCCTTCCATCTATATAGGTCCTAATGCATTTTTCGAGGCTAACTTTGACCAAATATTAGAGCAATAATATATGACATGCAACTTACACAAAGCATACCTTCAAATTTGTATGTCAAAGGAGCTTCCAATAATATAATTTTCATAGTATACATCTCATGTGCTATTAATCTTGTCAATAGTCAAAGGTTGTTTTGAAAAACACATTAGGCCCTATATAGATGGAAGGAGGGAGTAGGTCCCATGCAAAAAATGAGAATAAAATTCAAACATCTGGGCATCGTGGATCGGTCGAGAACATTGAGAAACTTGGTTTTAAAATCATAAAACTTGGCATGGTGTCATGTCATGGTAGTACCATGCCATGGTAAAAAAATTGGCTGAATAGGAACAAATTTTGGTATAAGCTTCTTGCAAATCGGAGATTTCTGAAGAAGGCTCGTGGTTCTGGGAGGGAACGTGTCACCTTTGTGTGCATAATTCAAATTTGAAATACAAGCACATGTTCCAGTGCACCAAAGTTGGTAGAAAAATCGCATGTGTGTCCTCGGGTAAATTTCTAGGTTCCATGCAAGAAATGGGAATGAAATTCAAAAATCTGGGCGTCGTGGCTGGGTTGGAAACATTGAGAAACTTAGTTTTTTAATTCCTGTAAATCCAAAACACGCATGAAAATGATGAAACTTGGCTTGGTGCCATGACATGGCACCAACATGCTGTGGTAAATTTGCAGTCCGATTTGTGAAGGCACACACATTAACAATCAACAAAGTCATTTTGGAACAAGTGATGTCACGTTACAATCGGAAACACAAGTATTATTGAAACCGTGGGCGTTCTACTTACTAGTACCATTTACGTGCCACCACGCGTCCCCATTTTTTATTAGCTAGGAGGCGCCGTGCAGGGTAGCTATTTGAGTATGAGAGGCGTGCGATCAGACCCCTATGCGTGCTTATTGGGAGGAGAGCCCTTTGACCTCCATCTGCCATCCACCTCTCCCAAGGTCTCCATTAATGGCGCCCGAGCCTCTGTTTAATGGCGTGGCTATGTCTCACTCGACTGAGATTTAAGAGAGAAAAAAGAAAATCTGGAAGCACGGATCTTGATGTAAGATCCGACGGACCTATATAGCATCTACTGCGACTTATAGCAAGACTGATGAATATATAAGTATGATTAATTTTTTTATCAAAGAAGGGCTTGCCCCTTCCAATTTTCATTACTGAAAACCACCACAATTCACAAGAAGTTCAGCACAACTCCAGCCTAACACGAAGGACTAAAAGCTACCAGATTGAAATCACAACATCCCAAGAGGCCAACAATGGCCAAACATCCGTACTAGAACCCAACATTTCACAACCGACGACACAATCCACATCCTAAACCGATTATTACATCAAAAGAAACCAGGAAACTGAAGGAAGCTCAGCAGCAACTAGAAGAACAGCAACGCCAGGGTCGTCACAGCAAGAGTTTTCTTCATTCCAGCCTCGCAACATTGATCTTCCACAGAAAGATAAGGACGATTAATTGTATTACATAATTAGAAAGATAATTAAAAAATCCACATGCGGCTATGCCCGGAATACACAAGGGCAAAAGAAGAAGGAAAACAAGGATCTGGCTCGCTGATCTCTACTTTCTTGATGCGTTGCTGCAGGCCGCGGGAACTAGTCTCTGCGGCAAGCGGCGATGAGCTCTTTCGTGTCCTCAAGATGCTGCTTGAGAACATCCACGGATTCCTCCACCAGCCTTTGGCGCTCGCTGCGGAGCATATCATTCTCGTCCATAAGTTTCTTGACGATGACACCGATCCTCTTCAACAAGGCACTGGTCTCTTCCTGTTGGTCTGCACTTTGGACGATTTTCTCCCTCAGCAAGTTGCGCTCGACCCGGAGCCTCTCATTGCCCTCCCTTAGTTGCCGGATGACGCCGGTAGCCTGTTCAAACAAGGCTTTCATGTCGTCCTGCAACCTCGCCCAGTCGGAGATCTGATCCATCTGGCTATGGACGATCGCATGCATGCGCCTGTAACAGTCGTCGCCTGCCCGCGAGAAATTTTCCCAGGCCGCCGCGGCATGGCGGGACATCTCTGCTGCATTCGTCATGTGGCGGGACATCTCTGCTGCTTCCACGGCACGGCCGGACCAGTCTACTACATCGATGGTGCGGCCGGACCTCCGTGCTGCTTCAACGGCGCGGCGGGAGCTCTGTGCTGCTACTTCCGCGCGGCGGGACATGTCGGCTGCTCTCGCAGCGTGGCGGGACATCTCTCGTGCTTCCGCTTCCATGCTCGCCTCTCCCTGGTGGCAACTCTCGACCCAGAACTCACGCTGGCCATGGCAGACGCAAGGGAAGGATGTTGAATGACTTGTTTGTTTTTGTGGATGAGGAGTTGAGGAGGAATGTGCAGTCATCTTGGCATACTAGTATTTATAACCGAGTACTAATACACTCCTAAGTGGGAAACCATTTAGGTTGTGATCGGTGTGAACAGGTTTGCAATTCAATATACTCCCTCCGTCCGGGTTTATTAGGCCTCTCAGCATCACAAGCATGTCCCCTTTTGTAAGGCCCCGCTTTGGAAAGGTGCATGCATGCAACCATTTCATTGGTTGCATTGAAAGCCATTGTTGTTGGTGCCATGGCTGAAAAATTAATATACTCCATGTGTGCTTTTTCATTGGCTCCATGCATGTGAGAGAGTGCATTGGGAGTGAAATGAAAGAATTAATGTGAGAAAATTACTATGTGTCTTGGTATAAGAGAAATTGTCTTTAGGCCTAATAAACCTGGATGAAGGGAGTAGCGTGGTACTAATACTCTCCTAAGTGGGAAACCGTTTAGGTTGTGATCGGTGTGAACAGGTTTGTAATTCAATATAGCATGGAGTAATTTGGAATGTGACGAGATGCAAGCTCAAAATTTATTGACACTTCTAATTTCGAAGTGCGGCACTATTCCCGGATGGAGTACTTCTTTTTCTACTCCCTCCTTTCCGGTTTTATAGGGCTTATCTCAAAATTTTAGTTTTTCCATTTTATAAGGCTCAATTTGGTTGTTCCCCAACACATGTTCAGATTCCAAGGTGCATTAAATCATTGCATGCAAGTATTAAGAGAAAATTGACCAATGCATGTACTTTATGCATGCATGCATTGCAATTAATGCATTGATAAACATAATTTTTTGAGAAAAAACAAGAGCATTAATTAGGTGCTTTTGCAAACTACAAAAAATATTCCACCACTCACCATCTTGGTTGGTGAGATTTTTGAATTAAGCCCCATAAACCGGAAAGGAGGGAGTACTGCTGTGTACGTGCAATAACTGGCACCGTCGTATACATATCTTACGGTTAATGGGGTGTTCGACAGGAATAGCCGTGTGGCGAGCTCTAGGCTAGTCTTTTTTTCAGACGCATTAAACCTATCTCTCGGGACTTCTCGCACGCACCATCGTGCCACCCACAAAAACTTGTACTATGAGTTTAGTAGTACGTTATACAGGAAGAGAAGAGGTGCACGCACGCACTCATCCTCTCACACACACATCTATTTTTTCTCGAAAAGGAGGATGATGACCCCCGGCCTCTGCATCTGGGAGTCACACACGCATCTGTAGCTATGAATTGTAGTGTTCTCAACCATCCAATTGACTCTATCATGGATGTACCTATATACTAAAACATGTCTAGATACATCTATATTTTGACAAATGGAAGGCATGTATTGTGGAACGGAGGGAGTGCTTGTCATCAAAATGGATAAAAAGGGACATATCTAGAACTAAAATACGTCTACATGTGTCGCGTCAACTCGTACATCAACGAGAAGTTTGATTATCCTCTCCCTCGCGGACTTAACTGCACCTGCCTTTGGCTATATGGCAGGTTGGCCACACACCTATCGGGCCCACCTGTCATACACGCAAAGGCAGGAGCGTCCCTCCCTCACCCATGAGCGTGGAGGCTGGCAAGACTAGGAGAAGCTTTTGCTACACGCTCTCCCTCCCGCACACGGTGGACATGCAGTAGTTCAATCGGTGTCGGATGGCCAGAAGCGTACTGTAGTACTCCTCCAGTGCAGTAGTACTCCATCATTGTTCGACTTCCTGAAGAGGCGAAGAGCCAAGCGTAGCCCGGACGCTCGTGTGGCAGTTTCATGTGTAGAGTAGTCTAGGATAGTGTGTACCGTGCCTGTAAGCTTAAAATCGTTGGGGTCGGCTCCGTGCTATGTGGCCGTCTCGAAGTTTTTTAAAAAAATTAAAATAGTCTTCTGGCCCTACCTGACACCCTGGTGATTGTAGTTTGCACGCTCATCTGGTCAAGACAGGAATATATATTTTAATTTGTTTTTTTCGAAAAGGGGGGACTCCCCGGCCTCTGCATCAGAACGATGCATACGGCCACATATATTTTAATTTGTGGTGGGTAAATGTTAGAGGTTGCAGCAAATATATTGTACACTACGGGTCTTTCAGCCAAGTTTATAGGCAAGCATGTGGGGCTAGTGCTATGATGTGTCGCGTCAACTCGTATAACGAGGAGAAGCTTGATTTTACTACACGGCTTCTCCCTCACCCATGTGCGCGGTTGCTCGCAAATGAGGACAGGCTTTTGCTTAGTAGTACTTCTACAACAAGCTATCTGTCCCGCTCGCGGTGGACGGACATGCAGTAGTGGATTCGACACTGTAGAAGCAGTAGTAGTAACATCATTGTTCGTCTTCTCAAAGAGGCGAAGAGCCAGGCGCAAACCGAACGTTGCAGTTGCGAACATTGGAGCACGCATATAGCCAGGCTCTTGCATGAGACAAAATTGCTATGTGAGCCCACTATTGTACTAGTACGTACAACTACTTGCTAGTATAGCCCTGTAAACCAGAAAGGAGTATTTGCCCTTCTAGAAATTTCAACAAGTGACTAGACTACACCGAGACGGAGTACATATGGAGAAAAATGAGTGAATCTGCACCATAAATAAATACGTACTAGTTCTATCGTTTTCCTCTCCGAGGTGCACAATATTGAGTATACTAACTAGTCTCTTTTTGACACGCATTTACGTTTTTTTTACACAGTACAGACGCAAGCGCTCATATACACGCGCATACACTCACCCCTATGAACGCAGACACGCACGGCACTATCATCTTGAAATTTACGAAGTCACCATAGGCACCTCGTCGTCGACGGGCCATAGGTGCTTGAATGCCAAGGAGGGAGAGGGTAGCGGTTCCCGAGATGTTGAACGAGAAATGATGCATCCTCAATTACATGCAGAGGGAATTAATTGGAGAAGCAGAATAGAGCCAGCACGATGTGAATGCAACAGAGTTTGGACTCTCATATAATAAAGGCGCCCCACCACTCCAATCCATCTACTCCCAAGTCTTTGTGCAACATTGTTCACTCCAATCCAAGACCAAGTGACCAGAAGCCACAAGCACCTATGGAGCCGATGGACGCGAGCGACAGTCGGCTGTGCCAAATCATCCAAGGTGCCGGCATGCGGCCCCGCACCGCGCAGCGTTTCCAGACGGTGCTGGCGACCGCAGGCATCGTTCACGCGGTCATCGCTGCCGAGGGAGGAAACCCACAGCTATCGGAGGGGCCCGATCCTCTGCTCGTGTTGTTCTCTCTGACACAGCGCCGGCTCGGGAGGTCCTCCGACCCTTCTTCCTCCCTGCTGTATTGTCCACAGATTCGACCTGCCGCCGCCGACATCCCGGCGACCCTCAGGTATAAGTTCTTCGAAAGCGGCCTTGCTCTACTACCCCAGCTCCCCACGTGTCTGCATGTGCATCTTTTTCTACTCCCATCAGCTCTTCCAAAGCCACCTAATTTTTTAGTATTATTAGAGGTAAAGCTACTTCATGCATTCGAATCTAGGGCTTTGTTCAAACAACAAAGAAAGGGGGGAAAGTTGTAGCATGAATCTGGGACTTGATTCAAAGAGGAAATAATATGGTGAAAGTAGTAGAGACCAGATACCCAACCGGTCTCTTGGTTGAAAAGGGAAATAATGGGAAAACGCAGTACAAACTGGATAAGGAACAGATCTATTATTGGTTGAAAAAAGGATAGAAAGTGGTGGTTGGTGGACAAGTCAACAGAGTATGTCCAGGATTAGATTTGCTACCATCACATAGTAAAAGGTCTCCAGGATTAGAGTTGCTGCCCTCACATAGTAAAAGGTCTCAGGATTAGATTTGCTGCCCTCACATAGTAAAAGGTCTCAGGATTAGATTTGCTGCTCTCACATAGTAAAAGGTCTCCAGGATTAGATTTGCTACCCTCACATAGTAAAAGGTCTCCAGGATTAGATTTGCTGCCCTCACATAGTAAAAGGTCTCTAGGATTAGATTTGCTGCCCTCACATAGTACAAGGTCTCCAGGATTAGGTTTGCTGCCCTCACATAGCATGAACAAACTCGGCATCACCACTTTATGCCTCCTTGTAGGTACATTGTGCTGATGCGTCCACTGTTGCATGTCCTTATACCAACCTTTTGCTGTTGTTAATGTAAGGGCGCATGTAAAATGAAGCGATCACACTGTTACCTTAGGGACATGTCTAGCCAGTGTTATTGTTAATCTAATGCCTCCAGTGATAAGATGCAATTAAACTGTGTTACAAATGGCACTCCTAGTGTTTTCCCCAGTATGATAAGTAAGTTGCTCCTTTACGCTGCTGAGTGTCCTGGTGTCCCCATGGTCCCATGCCCTTAAACCAACTCTTTAGCTGCTATTGATTTACTGTGTCTGGTAAACAAGCAATGCCACCATTAAAGTAATCCCATATTTGAGGAATCTCATTGTTGATCGTAATGCTTCTGGTAACATGAAGCATTGCTGACGTTTTAAAATTTCTACTATCCTTGCGTGATTGCCATGAACATAATTAAGATGCTTCTTTTCATTTTGTATATGTTTCGTATATTCTTATTGACCAGCAACTGTTTACTGTCTATCTTTTTGTGCGGATAGGGATATCCATTTCACGTTGTTGCTATTGTGACCTTTTGGTGAACTGCACAAAACACTTTTTTGGAATGAGTGTCTTGTGCAGTTCAACTAAAATGTCACATGGGAAACATCTCCCAATTTTGGTGGAACTGCACAAAATGGTGATTGGAGTTTCCATAATCTCCGTCAAGTTCTGCTGGTAATCTCGTGCAACATTTTATTAGCCTTTGCAAGATGGAGCTGACACTGTCACCACAATGGCACTTTATTTTAGTGGAACTGCGCAAAAGGATAAGAAAATTATAGTTGCACCTTACATGAGCCGAACAGCCAACCTTAATGTTCCTCAATTTTAGTGCAACTACTAAAGAAGAACCTGCCAGCTCATAAGAGCAAGTGCTTCTTGCTAGCTGAATGATGCAATCTTTGCTTCATTTTAGGTGAACTGCAGAAAAAGGCGCATGAATTGAATCATGGAACTCCAGGCAGACCTCATCCAAGTAGAGCTGGAGGTTGAGTTCAAGGAGGCCGCTATTAAAGCGAAATCATGCTCTCCTATCTCCTTGTTTGTGATGTGCAAACATGTTGTGCAAACAGGAATACTCAACTACAGATGTTGTGACGGTCAAGAGCATTCGCCAAGTTCTTCGATTGTATGACATGGCTAGCCAAGATGGATTTAATCCCGATATTCACTTTATCAAAAGGCTCTAATGGGTTGGTTCTGAATCTTGCAAGCTGGGAATCAGTGAGATGTGTAGGCATCTTTGTTGTACTTATTATTTGAATCTTATTTGTTGGTTCTGAATCTTGCAAGCTGGGAATCAATGAGATGTGTAGGCATCTTTGTTGTACTTATTATTTGGATCTTATTTGTTGGTTCTGAATCTTGCAAGCTGGGAATCAATGAGATGTGTAGGCATCTTTGTTGTACTTATTATTTGGATCTTATTTGTTGGTTCTGAATCTTGCAAGCTGGGAAACACGGCATGATGATGCAAAGGACAACAACCATAACAAACAGTTCAAACTTGGTAGTATTATCTTTGTGAAAGTGCGACAAATGTGCTGATCATGTGCATCCTGAGAATAATAATTCTAATTGTTGTGCATGTTGATCCTGTGGCACTGATAGAACGAGCGAATGCATTGCTTGTTTTAAGTATAAATTTCTATTGAAGCTAATTACATTTAAGTAAAGTGACCACTAACTCCTGTTATTATAGTACCAATACAGACCCGCTCGTGAACCGACGTGTGGCCGAGGGTGCATCTTCTGTCGGGCGTGCAGCGGACGAGGGAGGGGTAGTAACTATTGTCGCCTGTACACACTCAGCTTACTATTGAATCTAGTTCCCCAAGAGCTGAAAGATGAACTACTGCCGCCGCCTACACACTCGTTCACTCAAAGAGACTCCAATGGCGATCCGAGGGGTGAGCCTGCTGGATATGGACTTCAGCAAGTAGTTCCCCTTTGAGTTCATCGTTCAGTCCTATGGCTGCACCAAGTTGAATGTGATGTACACCAACAATACGGACTCGGTGAAGCTCTGCCTCGCTTCAGTCCTATGGCTGCACCAGGTTCTGGAGCATTCGCTTGTTTCATCGGCAGCGCCGACTGCACCTTCGCTACGGTGGAGAGAAGGAAGAACGCGATGATTCGGCCTTCTGGTGCAACAAGCTTGTCGACATCTAGAAGCAATACAAGATCATCAGCAACGGGTAGGAGAAGGACTCCGTGGTTGACCTCGCTGAGACCATCATCGACCCCTAATACGCCAACATGAAAGAAGACGACCTGAACACGTGGGAGGTACCTCTGAATCTAGCCTACATAACCTACGCGGCCAAGGACGCATACGCATGCTACGACATGTACGGGTAGATCTTGGACATGAGGGCGTGTCTGCTTCCCGTAACCGATGAGTACACGGACAGTCGTAGCATCATGATCAAGCGTGCCAGGAAGGTCTAGATGTTGTAATTTATCTATTTATAAGCACCTTTATCATCTGAGTGTTTTATGCATTATCCTATGTGTCGTAATTATCTGTTTTTTCCAAAATATTTCTTTTAAGAACCCATTAACCTGATTGCTTTTTTAGTGGCTATTTGCTTATGTATGTAAACTAGTTCACTTTTCCATAAAAAATACTAGTTCACTCGGATGCCGTGCTTTGAATCTCCTTCCTCCCAACATATTCCCCTCCTCAGGTGGACCCAGCAGGTCTCTGAATTTTCTCCCACTTTCTTTTTTGATGCAAACTGAGTTTTCTCCCAGTAATTTCCCCTAGAACCAACTCAACTGTCCGGCATTCTTGTTCAATCTCTCGTCTTCTTCCCCCAGCGCTGCCGGAACCGCCTGCTCCAGCCTTCGGCGTTCAGCGGTGTTGTTTTGCGCTCCTCAGTGAAACGCTACCCCGCCGACGGCCAGACCATCCCTCCACTCCGCACCTCCTGTTATTCTCTACCGAGTGTAGGCCCACCCCGCACCCGAACCAGTCAAGTTTCCCACTCCTCTCCGTTTGCGACTCCACTATCGTGTCTTCCCCATCTCCGGGTCGTTCCAGTCTGGGGCCTCGCCGTCATCCACCGCCACGGTGTGCTCGGCACGGCGTGGTCAACATACAAGAGTCATCGGAAGAGGACTGTACGTGGAGAGCCTGACGACTGGGACCCACAAGGTTCATGGTCGCACGCAAGGAAAGTTCCTCCTTATTACGCACTGTACATGCACTGTACGTGGGAAGGGCTTCTGTATTTCGCGAATAAAACGTTCCCCCCGCTGACAGGTCGGACCCACCAGCTATATCTTCGCACGCAAGGAAGTGCCTCCTTATTACGCACCAAAAAATGAATACCCCCTGCTAGCTGGGACCCACCATAGTGGGTGGCTGACTTGTGGGCCTACTAAGTTGACGAGGACGGAGGGCTTTGTCAACTTAGTCAATATGAACGATTCTAGCTCCAGTGATCGTACGATGTCCATCCAACGGCCATTGTGGGAGTCCTGGATTAGGGGGTCTCCGGACAGCCGGACTGTTAGACTATGAAGATACAAGATTGAAGACTTCATCTCGTGTCCGGATGGGACTCTACTTGGCGTGGAGGGCAAGCTAGGCAATACGGATATGTGTATCTCCTCCTTTGTAACCGACCTTGTGTAACCCTAGCCTTCTCCAGTGTTTATATAAACTAGAGGGTTTTAGTCCGTAGGACAACATACAATCATACCATAGGCTAGCTTCTAGGGTTTAGCCTCTCCGATCTCGTGGTAGATCCACTCTTTTTTTGACTGGGAACTGTGGGGCAAAACCCCCACAGCATATCAAAACCTTTATTGAAACAAAATTACAGGGTACAAAGGCTGATTACAAGAGGTAATCTACAGGGAGAAAAACTAAACTAAAAGTAGGAGGCAGGAGCCTTACTACAGTATGCCTTAAGGGGGGAGGAAGGAGATCCACTTGAGAAGGTCATCCTTAAAGGCAGATTTGATCCTATATTGCAATAAGGAAATATCATGCCTAAAAGCTGCACGCCATCTATTAAAACTAGCCCTTTCATTTCTGAAAACCTTGGCATTTCGAATGATCCAGATGTTCCAACATGCAGTGAAGACCACTTCTGAGAAGAAAGGCTTGCCAAAATCATTCCTTGCATGAATCACCACATCAGACATAGATTGTCCTGCAGGCCAGTCAATCTGCAGGTAGTTCCAGACACGGACACTGAAGTTGCAGTTGAAAAAGAGATGATCCCTAGTTTCTTTGACTTGTAAGGGGCAGAGCCTGCAATGTACTCCATCCTCCATGTGCCAATGCCTACGCTCAACCATATCCTTAGTATTCAGTCTGTCCATGATTAGCATCCAAGCAAAAACCTTGATCTTAAGAGTACAGGAAGATTTCCAAATCCAAGAGAGCAAAGGGTTGAAAATTTCAGAAATAAATGTGTGGGAGTAAAACATCTTGGGCCTGAACTGCTTGGAGGAATTCTGCCAAAACCACACATCCTTCAATCCAGTTTCTCTGTTATGAGAATCCATCATTGACTGAATCATACCCAACTCTCCAAATGCCTGAGCAGACAGGGGGAGATGGAAAAGCTGTACAACATCCTGAGTGCTGAAGAATTCCTTGACTGTGATCCATGGGTCCTTAACATAAGAGAAAAGCCCTGGAAATCTAGCTTGCAGAGGAGAGGCTTGAACACCTAGATTCCAGTTATCTGACCAGAACAAAGCAGTGTCACCATCATTTACCTCCACCCAAGAGCACTCTCTAAAAGTGGTCATAACCTTGCATATATCCTTCCACCAGAAAGAGCCACATGTAGATGTTCCTTGAGGTACCCTTTCATGGTAGTATGAATTCCAAATGAGAGAAACCCAGGGAAGTTCCCTTTTATTTAGGGAATTACTAGCATGTTTGAGAAGCAAGGCAACATTTTGTACACCCAGATTTAGAATACCAAGACCACCCCTACTTTTTAGCCTGCAAACCAGCTCCCAAGCTGCAAGGGAGGGGGCGGGTTCATCTCTATTCCTCCTCCATAAACACTGTCTCTGAATTCTCTCTAACTGCTTGAGGATACCAGCTGGAACAGCCAAACTGCCCATGAAGAAAATTGGCATTGAGGAAAGAGCAGAGTTCAGGAATTGGAGTCTCTCCCCTTGATTAAGAAAAGAAGATATGGCAGTCATTCTTCTTTCCATACAGTCCACTAGAGGCATAAAGTCCACCATTTTGGGCCTAGTGGTCCCCACTGGCAGCCCCAGATAGGTAAAAGGTATCTTTCCTATCTGACAACCAAAAGCCTCAGCAAGATCAGTCATGACAATAGGATCCACATTTATAGGGATGAGAAAAGATTTGTGATAATTAACATCAAGTCCAGTGGACTGAGCAAACACTTGGAGCATATCCTTCAGGGCTAGGAGCCGAGTCCTGTCAGCAGGCAAGATAATAAGAGTATCATCAGCATATTGGATCACACGATAATCCTGGTCATGACAAGGGATTGGCAGTTGAAGGACCTCTCTTCTGTACATGTCATTGATGACAGATTGCAAAAGGTCTGTAGCAATAACAAAGAGTAAAGGCAAAACAGGATCACCCTGCCTGACACCCTTTTTATAGACAAATTTTCTCCCAGGAACTCCATTTAGAAGAACTGAGGAAGTACCAGTGGCCAGCAGCTGCTTCATCCAGAGAATCCATTTCTCATTAAAGCCTTTGTGCCTAAGGATCTGGAAAAGAGCTTCATGTTCCAAAGAATCAAAAGCCTTTTAGTCTAATTTAAGAATAACAATTGGCCTTTTAGATTGATGGCACTCATGCAAGTACTCAAAAGTCCAGCCAATACAATCTTGAGTTGTTCTGCTCTTAATAAAGCCATATTGGTTCTTGTGAATGCACTGAAGAATCAAGCCATTTTAGAGAGAAATTTCAGGCCCATACTAGTGAGGGAAATAGGCCTATAATCTCCAACTTCTTCAGGGGAAAGCTTTTTGGGTACAAGGGTAATGTAAGAATCATTGATGTTATCCAGGATAGCAGTACCCTCATAAAACTTCTGAGCCAGCTCATAAAAATCCTTAGAAATAAGATGCCAGCATTTTTTGAAGAAAAGACCATTGAACCCATCAGGGCCTGGGGCTTTATCAATAGGCATATGCTGAACCACTTTATCCATTTCCTCTTTTTCAAAAGGCTTGGTGAGGATGTCAAGACCATCCACAGGGGTAAGGAGAGTAGGGAGGTCAAACCCCATGATAATGCCCCTAGAGGTGCCCATTCTATTTTTAAAACAGTTCCAGATTATTCCTTCCATTTGGGCATGATCCTTGATAATTGTGCCATCAGACAACTTAAGGCTTGCAATTGAATTCCTCATGTGCCTTTCAGTGGCCATGGCATGGAAAATTTTTGTGTTTTCCCCTCCCACCTTAATGTATCTGATAGTACACCTTTTCCTCCAATAAAGGAACTGTAAATGTAGTAATTTCTCCAGGTGCACCTTGACAATTTTCTTGAAATTAAGCTCTTGGATAAAGAGGGGCCTCCACTCTTCCAAATCATCCAGGAGCAAAATAACATGGTTGCATTTGGCAATGAGGAGCTTCAACTTAGAGACATTGATTTGCCATCTTTTAAGGCACATTCTAAGAGACTTGAATTTATCAGCAATTTTAGCAGTTATGTGCTCCTTCCTAGATGGGATATTCCAAGACTTAGCCACACAATCCATAAAACCTTCCAATTCCAACCAATAGTTCTCAAACCTAAAAAGATTTGACTTAGGGATAGAAGTTTTAATAGTGACAACACAGGGAACATGGTCAGAGGCAGTCCTAGCAAGAGGGAGCACTTCAGTCATAGGATAGATAGATATCCAGTCAACAGAGGTAAAAAACCAGTCTAGTTGCTCCAGAAGTGGGATATCCTGCATATTAGACTAGGTGAAAGTTCTGCCCTTGATTGGTAACTCCAGGAGGCCCAAATGCCCAATAATCTCATTAAAGATGAACATATCATTCAGATCACCTCCAGGCAGGTTCCTGTTATCTATGGACCTAATGAAATTAAAATCTCCTAAGAGCAGCCAATTCTCCTCAACTGGAATATTAAGGTTGTAAAGCCAGGAGACAAAACTGTCCCTAGCTTGGCCCTGACAAGGTACATAGACAGCAACCAAAGTCCACTTTTCATTGTTCTGTCTAGAGACAAAATCAACAACTACAGCAAACTACTTGACTTCGATCAAAGTTCCAAGAAAAACAGAGGAGTTCCAAACAACAAGAATTCCCCCAGAGGCTCCCATTGCAGGAGAGCAAACAAAGCTGTCAAATCTCTTGGGACAGAAACTCTTAATAGACCTAGAATCAAAAGATGAACATTTGGTTTCCTGCAAACAAGCCACCGCACACTGACTTTCATCAATTTTCTGCCTAACTGCTCTCTGCCTAGCTTCTGAATTTAAGCCTCTGACATTCCAGCACAGAACATTCCAATTTCTACAGAGATTACTCATTAAATAATAAGGAAGTAAGGTCCATAAAGCATACAGCACGAAGTGCCATATGGGGAAAAGGCCACACAACAGTCTGACCCAGCATCATTACAATAAGGTTCGCATAATAAAGAGACCAATAAAAGGAGAGTAGCAGAGCAAATTTGGGGGCTTGCCACACCCAATAAAAAAAGAGCACCCTAATCATCTGCACTAGTGACTGCAGCTTGAGGTGGATTCCCCATGAGAGCATCCACACTTAGGAGCTGAGCTTCAATCTCCAGCTCCTTGCCAATTTCTTGCAGGCGAGCAATAGGTGTAGCAGGTGGGATCTCCTCATGGGCTGGGTCATCAGGCATCTCAGCAGTGAAGGGCTTTGCTCTGGGCTTCCTCCTTTTGGGCTGCAATGAAAGTTCCTGGAAGGTGGGCTTGAAACCATCACGTTGGACCGAGCTTCTGGTGCATCTTCGAACAGAAGTATCAACAATTGGAGTTGGCGCCAACGTCTTGCGGGGCCTCCTAGCTCATGGGGGTGCAGCAGTTGGTGGTGGCTGAATGTCAACAGCTTCTTCAGGGAACAAGGCCCTAGCCACAGGCCTCACAGACGGCTGCTCCCGCCAGGTGAGCAGAGGTAAGTTACTGCTACCAAAAGCCAAGTCCCAGTTCCTCTTGGAGAGAACCACATGCTGAAAAGGCTGCAAAGCAACAGGTTTAGGAACCCCGTAGACAACAGGGGCTTGCAGCAAATTTTCGAAAGTCCTTTTCCACAACATCTCTGGAGGCAATGGGGGCCCAAAAGGAATAGCAGCAGGCAGATCCACATCTGGCACAATCAGGGGGGCCGATAGACCACAATAGCCCAGTTTCTGACGTCAATAACCTCATCAGCTTCAGGCAGCTCCTCATTAGAAGAACTAACAGAGAGAACAATGTTCTGTTGAACAGCATCAGAACTAGGCTGAGCAGAGACATCAATCACCATGGATTCTTGATCTAGCGGCGCAGGCTGGTCCACAGGCTCATTCCAATTTCCCAAGTTGTCGTCATGCACATCATTCACTGTAGGCTCTGGAGGAGGAGGAGGGACATCATTCCATCCCAAGGCTGGATATGGAGTCAAGTTGAAAGGCGGCAGCTCCGGAAATGGAACCCCGGGAACCGGGTGAGGATTGCCATTGATGGGCATCCAATCTTCATCCTGCGGCATCTGTCCAGCAAAGTTCGCCCCCAAGATGTACAAAGGAGCCGTCCAGGATACTCTCGCTCCACCCCAAGCCGCATAATCCATAAAAACCACATCACGGGGCACAAGAACATCTTCCGGAAAAGAAGCGAACACCAGGGACCGAACCAGGTATGGGTCATCACTAATCCAATGATGGAATTTGCCAAACGTGTTAACAGCAGCTCTGATGCAATCAGTATTGCAAAGATCCAAAGGTATGCCCAAGAACATGAGCAAGCCCTGACGGAAACCTTGGGCACCCCTAAAAGACTCCCCCTCATCATGCTTCATGAAACGAACGAAACGGTCATTGCCCAGCGGCTGCGGTGGAAGTTGAAGCAAATGAAAGCGGACAGCAGCATCCCGAAGCTCAAAAAGACCTACAGAACGAATCCAGGGTTGCGCCGATCTGACAAGAACACCATGTGCTTGGAGCCACTGCACAACCTCTTCCCTAGCGAGACCTATCTGATCGGGCGGAGGGATCGGCATTACCTCAGCAAGCATATACTCTTCATGGCGGCACACAATTGGGGTATGTGGCGTCACAAAGGTGCGCGGCACCCGGTCAGCTCCACCATCAACAATGTGATGGCCAGCCGGGACATAGAGCAGAGGATCTAGATGGAAGTTGGCCATGGGATTGGGACACCCACGCTCCAGCAACGCCGACGGCGAGTGGAGCGGCGGAGGAGGTGTTGCAGACGGCGGAGACGAGGGAGTCTTGGGCCCAGGGCTGATGGGACTGGACGAAGGACTGGACGGTAGATCCACTCTTGTACTACCCATATCATCAATATTAATCAAGCAGGACGTAGGGTTTTACCTCCATCAAGAGGGCCTGAACTTGGGTAAAACATCATGTCCCCTGTCTCCTGTTACCATCCGCCTTAGACGCACAGTTCGGGACCCCCTACCCGAGATCCGCCAGTTTTGACACCGACATTGGTGCTTTCATTGAGAGTTCCTCTATGTCATCACTGTTAGCCTTGATGGCTCCTACGATCATCGATAGCGATCCAATCCAGGATGAGACTTTTCTCCCCGGACAGATTTTTGTGTTCGGCGGCTTCGCACTGCGGGCCAACTCGCTTGGCCATCTGGAGCAGATCGAAATTTACGCCCTGGCCACCAGGTTAGGTTTGGAAGCTTAAACTACACGGTCGATATCCGCGGAGACTTGATCCTCGACGGATTCGAGCCTCTGCCTTGTGCGTCACGCAGTCACGATGAGTATGATTTAGCTTTATCGTTGGACAGTGTTCAGGAGATCGCACCGGCAGCCGCTCCGACCCTCAATTCGGAGCCAGTTGCGCCGTCCATGGACGGGTGGATGGACCCCGCCACGGAAGCCTTATCCTCATCGGCGATCGAGCCGAACATCGACCTTACCCTGCACAAGAGCCGTGTTGTCAAACTGTCAGATCCTTCTCCGGCCACGGACTCCGAACCGCCTGCGCCCGTTCCTAGCGAATCCAATTGGGCGCCGACCATGGAGTTTACCTCCACGGATATTTTTCAGCACTCGCCCTATGGCGACATACTGAACTCATTAAGGTCTCTCTCCTTGTTAGGAGGATCCTGGCCGAACTATGTCCGGCAGGATTGGGATGCGGACAACGAAGAAATTCACGGCCCACCCACCACCCACTTAGTAGCCACTGTCGATGACTTAACCGACATGCTCGACTTCGACTCCGAAGACATCGACGGTATTGACGACGATGCGGGAGACGAAGAGGAACCACTGCCCACAGGGCACTGGATGCCCACTCCATCACATGATGTATACATGGTGGACACACCAAAAGAAGACGACGACGAGGAACGGAAGGACGCAACGAAGGGTTGTCCCCTCGAGAAGCAGTCAAAGCGGCGGCGTAAGCACCACACCAAATCCCGCCTCGGCAGAAATACCGATCATATAGACCCAGCGTTAGAGCAGGGTGAACCACTGCCGGATCACGGCAACGCAGAGAATCAAACCGAACAACCCGATTCTGTCAAAGATAATAGTCCGGATGACATAACACCGGACAGACACCCGGAGCAACAGAATGCCCATCAAAGGCTTGTTGCCACCGCGAGGAGTCTAAAAAAGCAGAAGCAAAGGCTCAAGGCTGCACAAGACACTCCAAATCAGATGGAGTAAAGTACTCAATATAGCAGCGAAGTATGGCGGTAATCGCCCCACAAAGAGCTACCCGAAGCGGAAGTTGCTACCTGAATTCGATGAGGAGGCCTTAGATCCCCCGCAACCAAAAGTTAAAACGGCCACCTGGCTGAATAGACGACCTCACGGCCAACATAGAGCGGCAAGCAATGCCGCACATAAGCCAATACGCGATCCATGCGAGGGCTCGCCTCAAAAGGACGGCGCAACCAGATCCATCTATGGACCACGCAGGCGCGCTCCAGCATACGATGCAACACACCAAACATCCGAACACCACAGTACACCCAGATATAGGGGTGCCGCACACCCCCTATGTTTCACCGATGAGGTGCTGGACCATGAATTTCCAGAGGGATTCAAACCCGTAAACATAGAGGCATACAACGGAACAACAGACCCTAGGGTCTGGATTGAGGACTATATCCTCCACATCCATATGGCTCGAGGAGATGATCTCCACGCCATTAAGTATTTACCCCTCAAACTCAAAGGGCCAGCTCGGCACTGGCTTAAAAGCCTCCCCGAAAGCTCCATTGGAAGCTGGGAAGAGCTCGAAGACGCTTTTCGGGTAAATTTTCAAGGGACTTATGTCCGACCTCCGGACGCGGACGATTTGAGTCATATAACTCAACAGCCCGGAGAGTCAGCCCGAAAGCTTTGGAACAGGTTTCTTACTAAAAAGAACCAAATAGTCGACTGTCCGGACGCCGAAGCCTTGGCAGCTTTTAAGCATAGCGTCCGCGACGAATGGCTTGCCAGACACCTCGGCCAAGAAAAGCCGAGAACAATGGCAGCATTAACAAGCCTCCTGACCCGCTTTTGCGTGGGTGAGGATAGCTAGCTAGCCAGACGCAGCACCAGCGACCCGAGTACATCCGAAGTTAGAGATGGAAACGGGAAATCACGGCGCAGCAACAATAATAAGCGCCGGAATAAAGAAGACAGCCCAAAGAGCACGGCAGTAAATGCCGGATTCAGAAGCTCTCGGCCAGGTCAGCAAAAGCCGCCCTCTAAAGGCGCCAGAGACGAACTGTCCAACCTCAACAAAATTCTGGACCAAATATGTCAGATCCATAGCACCCCTGGCAAACCCGCTAATCATACCCACAGAGAATGTTGGGTCTTCAAGAAGTCCGGCAAGCTCAACGCCGTACACAAGGGGGAGGATAACCAAGCGAAGACGAGGATGAGCCTCTCAAGCAAGACACTGGGGAACAAAAGAAATTTCCGCCAGAAGTCAAAACAATAAACGTGTTACACGTGATCAAGGGGAGAAACAAAGCGGCACTCCCAAAGAAATATGCCCAAGGGCCTATCACCGCGGAGTCCTGCGACTGGTCGTCTCAACCGATCACTTTCGACCATCGGGATTACTCAGCAAGTATCCGGCGTGCAGGATGGGCTGCCTTGGTATTAGACCCAATAATTGACGGATACTACTTCACACGAGTGTCGATGGACGGTGGCAGCTGTTTAAACCTGATATATCAGAACACAATCCGCAAAATGGGGATAGACCCAACGAAAATTTGCCACAGCAATACTACCTTTAAAGGAGTAACGCCAGGCCCAGGGGCTCATTGCATGGGCTCCCTGCTACTAGAGTTTATATTCGGCTTCCCCGATAAGTTCCGTAGCGAACATTTAACCTTCCACATTGCTCTGTTCCAAAGTGGCTATCAAGCACTACTTGGACGCGAAGCTTTCGCTCACTTTAATGCAATACCGCATTATGCTTCCCTCACGCTCAAGATGCCCGGTCCACGTGGCATCATTATAGCGAATGGAAATATTGAGCGATCTTTGCACGCCAAAGAGAGTGCGACTGCCTTGGCAGCCGCACACTAAAAATGGCCTCACCAACTAAAGCATTTGATAGGTCGTCAAGACCACGGACACGGTTAGACGAGTCCGGCGCAGCTATATGTAATTCATACAGGTTTGATGGCCACACCCCTATTACGAATACAAGGGGCTCAACGCGCGCAGACAAGTGCAATTTTTACTCATCTCGAATTATACATGGTTTCTTTAAAATTACCTTTTTGCACGACAACTTTTCACCTAAGTTTCTCTCTTTTTCAGATGACCATCGTGCTACACCCGTCCAGGATACGGCACAACGGAGACACAGGCGCAGACGTGCAGCAGGGACCCGTTCCAAGGATTCTTTTTAGATTAAGACCTTGTGTAAACCTTTTTTACTATCTCTTGTTGATACACATCCCACGGATTCTCGGTACAATTGAGAAGGATGCTGACGTCTTGGCATGTGGCCACGTCAGAATAATGCACATACCTGGACACAAGGGGCTTCTTACAAAGGGCACTATTCAGGCCCGATTTATACCTTAAAGACCGAATACCTTAGGGAGTGTTCGGCGTCGCGAGTTTGGCCTTATATGCATCAGCTCCGAATCATGTCTTTGGTCAAATGTTGGGTTTGCCCAGCTCCTGTGTTTTGGTGCCTTATGTTCTGCTCTATCGGCTAAGGCAGCACCAGGAGAACTATTGCGATTGTGCCCTGGGTCATCCGGACGAGCACCTCAGTAGAGAAAGCCGAAAACTGACTGTCATGATATAGCGCGAGACTGGTCAACCACTCGATGACCTATCGGAATGTTAGAATTCCTCCGCCTTAACGAAGGGTTGTTTCCCGGCCAGGCATATACTCACCCCGAGTTCGGGAGAGTGCGGAGCCACCAGGGGCTACATAGTAGCCCCACCGTCAAACTCCTATGGCTAAGTGAAAGTGTTAAAGCATTATAGTCTGGTTGCCTTGTTCGCTGCGCTATCACCTCCTTAATAGGACCAAGATGTTGGGTTAAGTGTGAACACCCGTCTTCTGCGAGCACCTCCGCATTATATGCGTGGGGGTTGAAGCCGACGACTGCAATCTTTCAGGTTATACACATATATACATAAACGGCCGCACAGGAGGCATCATATTACTTTCAGGCAAAAGTATAAATACAGCCTTAATACATTCATAAAAAACATTGTGTTTACAATGGGAATACATGTCACTCAAACATAATATTCTTCGAGCACTGGGCCTCTATCAAACGAGCACCCTCAAGAACTTCTTCAAAATAGTGCTCGGCAGCCACTTGGCCTATGGCCGAACCCTGCGCCGCAACAGTGGTAGCATCCATCTCCGACCAGTATGCTTTGACATGGGCAAGGGCCATCCGCGAGCCTTCTATGCATGCTGACCTCTTCATCGCATTGATGCGCGGCACCGCACCAAGGAACTGCTGCACTAAGCTAAAATAGTTGTTCGGCTTCGGCTTCTCCGACCACAGATGATCTACGACGGACCTCATGGCAAGTCCGGGCAATCTATTCAGTTCGGCCCATTCGCCTAGCTGATCAGTCAAGGGAAGCGGACGCTCTAGAATGTTAAATTGCGACCACAACAGCTTGTCCACTTCACGATCTGTCTGATCTCGGAAGTATTCAACCACATCGAAAATGCTCACTGCCAAGTCCATATATGCGTCTGCCGAACTCCACAGCCGATCCAGAGGGGCATACCGCGGATCTTCGAACTTCCTCTACAGCAGAAAGGGCTTCCCAGCTGCAATATCAACGGCTTCACGCAGCTCCTCCTTCGCCCTCATAGCAGAGCGGGTGTCTTTGGTCGCTGTCGTGGCCTTTTCAAGGTCCGATGCCTTCACTCGGTTCTCTTCTTTAAGGAACTAGCAACGGTCGGCAGTGTCTTTTAATTTTACGCCCATCTTGGCCATCTTCTCTTTGCTTTCGCAATGCGCGGCCTTCTCGGCTCTTAACTCTTCGGCCGCCTTCAAAGCAGCCGCATTGCTAATTCTTGCTTGTTCCTTGGCTCGGGCAAGTTCCGCCCGAAGGGTCTCCACGGTGGCAGCTCCGTCTGCTGTCACAACATATTAAAGATACTGGCATCATGCTGCTCTTACTATGTGACATTCACCAGAAAACATTACTTACCATGTGACTCGTCAAGCCGCTTGTTAACAAGCTCGATGTCGGTGTCTGCCGCATCCAGTTGCCGCTTTAGTTCGGCAAACTCATCAGTCCGGCTAGCCAACGGAGCTTCCACCACCTGCACATAAAGGCAGTTTGGTTATTACCTGGGACTATGATCCTCTGTTCGCCGCCGTTCTCGACGACAACCAGAGTCTCAGGGGCTACTATGTACACAGGGCACACCTAAACATGTGTGGTACTATAAAAAAATATCATTTCACATACCTCAAAGCCCGTCAGTAGGCTCATAAAGGCTTCATGCAATCCGCTTTCGGCGGACGAAATTCTTTTCATCACCGTACCCATCAACGTACGGTGTTCTTCTGAGATGGCCGCTCGCTCCAACAACTCCCTCAGTATGTACGACCGCATACCAGAAGGTGTCGGACTCTTTTGTTTGCTCTCTTCAAGAGCCAGACGCTGGGGACTTCGGGTGACTATAGGATTATCTTCTGGCCTCACCGGATTCAGAGAGGCCCTCCGTGACGACACTTCAAGGTCGCTCGCTTCTTGAGCGGGGGAGTCCGGGGGAGGCGTTTCTCTCTCCATCATCTCCGGAAGAAGATCCCCCGAAGACGAGCTCTGCTGAGAAGGACTAAGGTTCGAACTGCAAGAAAAAGGCTTCAGTTATTTTCCTCAGAGCTAAGGTAGTATATCTTCACTATTAAAGTACTTTTTGATTACTTACAGCTTGTTGGAGGGCTGATCCCCATGCGGACTTTGTGCGGCAAGAGCACCCTCCAAGGCAGGACCCTCCGGTGGAGATTCCCTCTCCCGTTTGGAAACATTAGTTTCCGGATCTTCAGAGGCAGTCCTCTTCCTTCCCCGAAGCGAGAGAAGGTCAAATTCTTCCCCTTGGATGTCCTCCTTCATGGAGGCGCTCATTCCCTCGGTGGGAATTGGTAGCGATAGGGGCTCGTTCTCGTCCTCGTTATTTCCCCCTTTATCTTCCTTTGAGGGCTCCAGGCAAGGTGCTAGCTCGAGCATCTTCTCCAGCACCGGATTTTCCAAACCCTCAGGAAGGGGGGCCGAACACCGAATCATCCTCGCCTTTGTTAGCCAGTCCTGGTCAAAGAGCAATTTCTCAGAATGACGTCATGATAAATAAAAGATGGCGTGTTCGGCTAGAGGATTATTTACCTGTTCGGCGGTGCGGTTGCTGCTCAGGCCCACGTCCTCGGTAGTATCCAAACACTCTATTTCGGGTCCTAAGAATGATTTATACATCTCCTCATGCGTTAGGCCGAGGAAATTCTGAATAGAGCGCGGTCCTTCTGGGTTGAACTCCCACATGCGGAGGGGTCGGCGTTTGCATGGCTGGATTCGTCGAACCAGCAGGACTTGCACCACCATAACCAGACTGAAATCTCCTTCGAAGAGATCTTGAATGCGGCTCTGCAGTACCGGCACGTCCTAGGCTGGACCCTAGCTCAGCCCTCTGCTAATCCATGACATCAGTTGCGGTGGAGGGCCTGAGCAGAAAGCTGGGGTAGCCGCCCACTTGGCACTTCTAGGAGCCGTGATGTAAAACCACTCCCGTTGCCATAATTCGTACACCTCTGGAAAGGAACCCTTTGGCCATGGAGCTCCAGCGATCTTGCTTATTAATGCGCCTCCGCACGCTACATGCTGCCCTTCGATCGTCTTCGGCTTCACGTCGAAGGTCTTGAGCCACAGGCCGAAGTGAGGGGTAATGCAGAGGAAGGCCTCACACACAACAATAAATGCCGAGATGTGGAGAAAGGAGTCCGGGGCTAGATCATGGAAGTCTAGCCCGTAATAGAACATCAAACCCCTTACGAAGGGATCCAGAGTGAGGCCTAGACCTCGGAGGAAGTGGGAGATGAACACGACCTCTTCGTTGGGTTCAGGAGTAGGGACGACCTGCCCTCGGGCAGGAAGCCGATGCGAAACCTCGGCGGTCAGGTATCTGGCCTCCCTCAACTTCTTGATATCCTCTTCCGTAACGGAGGAGGGCATCCATCGGCCTTGAAGGCTGGATCCGGACATGATTGAAGATCCGGAGCACCTGACCTGGGCTTTGGGTGTTAGAACTCGAGGCGGGGGAAGGATTCGATTGAGCACGGGAGGGAAAAAGTAAAAGCCTTGCCCCTTTATAAAGAGGGTGAATATCAAGCGTCCTCTCTATGGCCGTTTGGGACTTGCCTATAATCTAGGAGTCCTAGACGCGGTTGGGTTACCCATGATCGTATTGATGAGAATCCCGTAATTAGGGGAACACGATCTCTGCTTTGACAAGACGTGTCAAAAAACTGCCTCGCGTTATGTGCGGGGCTAGTTAAAGGAAACGATTCGAATAATCACCGGGCCATGACATCATGTTGTGTTGCCAAAACAAGTCAGCAAATTAGATTTGTGGGAATATTATTCTCTCTACGGTGGTATGTGGAACTTATTTTGCAGGGTTGGACACTATCCTTGTATTCAAATTCTTCCGTGGAGTATTCGGAGGAGGAACCCGCCTTGCAATGCCGAAGACAATACTGCGCGCCGGACTCATCGTCATTGAAGCCTGGTTCAGGGGCTACTATGGGAGTCCTAGATTAGGGGGTCTCCGGACAGCCGGACCATATCCTTTGGTCGGACTGTTAGACTATGAAGATACAAGATTGAAGACTTCGTCTCGTGTCCGGATGGGACTCTACTTGGCATGGAGGGCAAGCTAGGCAATACAGATATGTGTATCTCCTCCTTTGTAACCGACCTTGTGTAACCCTAGCCTTCTCCGGTGTCTATATAAACCAGAGGGTTTTAGTCCGTAGGAAAACATACAATCATACCATAGGCTAGCTTCTAGGGTTTAGCCTCTCCAATCTCATGGTAGATCCACTCTTGTACTACCCATATCATCAATATTAATCAAGCAGGACGTAGGGTTTTACCTCCATCAAGAGGGCCTGAACCTGGGTAAAACATCGTGTCCCCTGCCTCCTGTTACCATCCGCCTTAGACACACAGTTCGGGACCCCCTACCCGAGATCTGCCGGTTTTGACACCGACAGCCATAGTGCTTCTTCAACCTCTGGTCTTCTTGCTCAAGTCGCCCAAAGCAGCGCCGGTCATGCCGCGTGCTCCTCCCTCTCGTGGCTGGCTGTGATGCCGCGGAGGCCTCTCCGCCCCCTACTACTCCCACCGCTGGCCCAGGGTATCCCTCTACTCACCCACACCCCCTGTTATTCTGCGGCGACGACAGCCTCACGCCGCAGCCGAACCAGTGAACCCTCGTACTCCTCTCCGCGTGGGCATCCACTGCCGCGTCTTCCCCGGCTCTGCGCCGTCCCCTTCCTAGGCCTCGCCGTCGTCCACCGCCGTGGTGCTCTCGGCGCAGCGTGGTCAATGTGGTCAACGACCGACTTCCATCGGAAGAGTACTGTACATGGAGAGGCTGACAGCTGGGTCCATGGCCACAGCCCAGTTTTTTTTGTGATTTGCCAAGTAAGTCGCTTTGTCAGGCCTGTTGGGCTGCAAATCTTTCAAGACGAGGAGAGCTTCATTCGGCTGGCCGAGAAAATGGCCTATCAGTAATGAGAAATGGGTTGTACATTTTTAAAACACATCAAACTGGCAATTAGTTTCAAATATCTTTTTCTCATTTCGAGATTTTAAATTACATTAATTTTTATGCATGGAGAATTTGTTGGATTTTATATTGATATACATTTATTTTTAAAATCAGTTTGAATGTGAGTCGAAATTTCAGGATTAAAAACAGTTCGTACCGCACCGAAATATGCAAAATTTCATATAAATTTTTAACCGTGGCCACAATATGGGCTGTAATGCTAACAAAAAGAATATGGGCTCCAAAAAAACCTTAAGAATTAGCAAATGGGCTGTAAATTATTAGAAATAATGGCAGATGGGATGTATGTTGTTTTCCACAAATTTGAGGCTTTCCTAAAAAAAGGTTGACGCACAAGCAATGACTATTGGATATCCATCGAACGGCCGTCGTGCTTCTTCAATCTCTGCTCTTCCTGCTCCAGCCGCTCAAACAAGCGTCGGCGGGACTGCCTGCTCCCTCCTCCCCGCGGCCGGCTGTGCTGCCGCGCAGGCCTCACCGCCCCATCGTACTCCCATCGCTGGCCTAGCCATCCCTCTACTCACCCACACCTGCTGTTATTCTCTGGCGATGGCAGATGAACCAGTAAACCCTCGTACAGTCGTACTCCCCTCCGCGTGGGAAACAACTGCCGAGTCTTCCCTGCCTCCGTGTCATTCCCTTCCTAGGCCTCGCCGTCGTCCACCGCCCTGGGGCTCTCGGCGCGGCCTGGTCAACGTGGTCAACAACCGACATGCATCTGAAGTGGACTGTACGTGGAGAGGCCGACAGCTGGGTCCACGGCTGCACACAAGAAAATGCCTCCTTATTACGCGTGAAATAATGATTCCTCCACCTGACATCAGGGACCCACCGAAAGGGCCTCTGCATTTCACGAAAAAAATGTTACTACCACTGACCGCTCGGACCCACCACCTAGATCTTCACATGCAAGGAAGTGCCTCCTTATTACGCACAAAAAAAATGAAAACTCCCCCTATTAGTTGGGATCTAGTACAGTGGCAGGCTGACTTGTGGGCCTACTAAGTTGACGGGGACGGAGGGCTTTGTTAACTTATTCAATATGCACGATTCTAGCTCTAGTGACCGTACGATGTCCATCCAATGGCTGTAGTACTTCTTCAACCTCTGGTCTTCTTGCTCCAGCTGCCCAAACCAGCGCCGGTCGTGCCTCGTGCTCCTGCCTCCCGTGGCCGGTTGCGATGCGGCGGAGGCCTCACCGCCCCCTACTACTCCCACCGCTGGCCAGGCCATCCCTCTACACACCCACACCCCTTGTTATTCTGCGGCGACGGCAGCCTCACACCGCAGCGAACCAGTGAACCCTCGTACTCCTCTCTGCATGGGCATCCACTACCTCGTCTTCCCCGGCTCCGCGTCGTCCCCTTCCTAGGCCTCGCCGTCGTCCACCGCCCTGGTGCTCACGGTGCGGCGTGGTCAACGTGGTCAAGGAACGGATTCCATCGGACGTGGACTGTACGTGGAGAGGCTGACAGCTGGGTCCACGGCCGCAGCAAGGAAGTGCCTCCTTATTACGTGCAAAATAATTATTCCTCCACTTGACAGCGGGGACCCACCGGACGGGCCATCGTATTTCGCAAAAAAACGTTTGCCCCTGACTGCTGGGACCCACCAGCTACATCTTCGCACGCAAGGGAGTGCATCCGGGAAAAAAACGATTCGCCCCCCTGACTACTGGGACCCATCAGCTACATCTTTGCAGGCAAGGAAGTGCCAGACAGTCGGGACCCACCTGGTCGAAGCGTATGTAGCATTGTCATTCTGGTCACGAACGTGTACGTACATATATAATGGTGGATGTAGAAGCATGCACGTGTCGTAGTAGAGGCGCGTATGTGTCGTAGTAGAGGCGCGCACGTAGCATGTACACATACGTACATCGGCCAGGGTGCAAGAAAGAAAATACGGCCACGTATGTGTACATACGGGCGGGGTCTCGAACGCCTACTCGCACATACGTACAACCAGGGCTCGTGTACATGGCTGGGTCGGAACGGAGAAACATCATCATCGTCGTGTTCATGGGGAGGCAATGGAATGCGTCGTGTTCATGGGAAGGCAACGGAATGCGTCATGTTCATCGGGAGGCAACGGAACACGTGGGAGCCAACCGGCTGGGTCGGAACGGAATGCGTGGTCGTGTTCATCGGGAGGGCTTGGACGGAACAGGCAATGGAAACGAGGCCTGGCATACCGCACAACGGAGGAAACGGACCTCCTACATTTGGAACGGGGTCCTGTTGATCGGGAGGGGTCTGGCGTACCACAAAACGGAGGAAACGGACCTCCTATGGTCGAAATGGGGGTCCTGTTGATTGGGAGGAGTGTGGCGTACCGCAAAACAGACGAAACGGACCTCCTACGGTCGAAACGGGGGTCCTGTTGATCGGGAGGGGTGTGGCGTACCGCAAAACGCACGCAACGGACTTGTGTTGGAGCGCTACGGTCGAAACGGGGGTCCTGTTCATCGGAAGGGGTGTGGCGTACCGCAAAAAGGGACTCCACGGGATATTGTTCATCTCCACCGTCGACCTCCTCCAGCCTCCACGGGCTACCGTCGACCTCCTCTAGCCTCCACGGGCTCCTGTTCATCTAGCCTCCACCGTGCGCTACTCCACCGGCTACTGTTCAACCACCTCTCCACGGGCACCCCTCCACCGTCTACTGTTCATCCAGCCCTCCACACCACGGGGTCCAGTTCAACCACCCCTCCACGGGCACCCCTCCACCGTCTACTGTTCATCCAGCCCTCCACCACACCACAGGGTCCTGTTCATCCAGAGGCAACGCCATCGCTCACTGTTCATCCAACCCCCCCCCCCCCCCCCGCAACGCTCACTATTCATCCCAGAGGCAGCATCGATCGGCTTTAGTTAGCAGCAGTAGCGAAGGAATCGCTCGATCGGGTTCAGTTAACAGCCATCGATCGGTCGCTCGGGTTCAGTAACGCGTAGCCTGCAGTGCAATCGCTCGGGTTCAGTTAGAGCCCAACGCCTCGCTCGGGGTCAGTTAGAGCCAAGGCCTCGCACACATGCGCGTACATGTACAAGAGAAACGCGCATCGCTCGGCCCCCTACCTCCCACCGTAATCGGGAACTCGCCGAAATTTTCCTCGCCCTCGCTTCTACCACGGTTTTTTCCGTCATGGACGGCCCAAAGAATGTCATGCAGCTGCGTCTCCGGCCCGCCCAGGACGAAAAGCCCATTTTCTGTCATGATTTTTTGTCATAGAAGTAGGAGCCCACCACATCTATGATGATACCAGGTTTTGTCACAATTATCGTCATAGAAGTGTCATATGTATGACAGAAAAAAAATTGTTCGGCTCAAAATGTCATGGATGTGTCTTTTTTTGTAGTGAAAGCCGGCATCCCTGATAATTCAGGGTCTCTGTCGTTTCACTTCCTCGAAGCTGAGTCTTTATCATCATTTAAGAGGCTCGACGCCCACAATTTCAGGGACCAAAGAGAGTTGGATGCACAACACAGCTCAAACATAGGTCCCTAATGAGCGCGATTCGTCAGTGTATCACTTGGGGGCTTCCTGTTCAAACATAGGTGTATTCACCAAAGAGAACATAGCTGTCGGTACCCTCTTGATCGGCTCAACGCCACACTTGTAAGCATGTCACTTGGGGGCTTCCTGTTAAAACATAGGCGTATTCGACCAAAGAGAACATAGCGTTACTACCCTCTTGACCAGGTTTGTTCAAACATAGGCGTATTCGAGCAAAGCGAACAAACTCTGACTGGGTCATCCTACCTGTAACCAGCTGCTTCAACTCCATCAGGTCATCCTGATTGACCGCTGAACTCTTAACGATCAGTCTTTACGGCGTATTCGACCAAGATCTGAGCTTGATTAAGGTTCAAACGGCGGCTTGTCATGCGAGAGCACAATTTACAGATAGTCGGGATGAATCCAGGCTTCATAAGCAGCCTTCCTTGGAACTTGGATAAATCGGCCCATGATGTATGTTGTTACTCTGAGCCCGGGTACTCCTGATAAGTCTATAAAGCAAGATACGATTTTATCTAGGTTCAATGTCAATTGGGTACTGTGAGTGAAGCTCACGGAACGCACGAACAATCAAGTGGCTCCGGCTAGTTTCATCAAAGAAGACACTTTGGCTTGGCAGCCTACAAAAGCCTCGAATCTATTTTGATTTCTTATTTATATTTTGTTTTTTTGTTGACTTCTGGTTTTTTTATAAGTCGGGCCCAGCTACCCCTTTTACGGCTCATATTTGAAGCATACTTTGGGTTTATACAACCCGTCAGGAGGACAGACTCTAAGTCACCAGAGCGTAATGAATCCTATGGTCGGAGTTATAGCTCTAACACCTCTAAACTGCACGAAGCTGATAAGTCAACAGTTTAAGTATATACCACAGGTATGTCATTTTACTTAGCAATTATCAGACCAGCTCTAGTAATGGACTATTCGTCCCCAGCAACTTTAATTGGGTATCATGACCCGCCCGGTGGTAAGCCGCCAGGGCACTTCTGTTTTCTTTGTGTGCAGGATAATAATTATCCAAATCTGCATAAATCAAAGACTATCATACCCATAATGGTTTTTAAAACCAATGGATCAGCAGTATTGTGCAAAAAAGAAACGTGCATGATGGCATGGCAGATTACATGGCTCCATGAGCCAAAATGAGGTCAAGTGTTTTTTCAAAGATCAAGTATCTAAACTGCCCGGCGGTTCAATCTTCTTGGCCTTGCTGATTGGAGGCCTCCGGTTCATCCCTTGCCGGTTCTTTGTCCTCCTCCGCCGTCTAGAAGTTTGGTTTTGACCAATCAAAGCCACACAAGGCGTAGAATTCAGCTTCGTCATCGATAAGATTGGACGGGTCAATTTCAGGGGCGAAGGTGTGCTTACGAATTGGAGGAATCATGTCCATCACTTTGTACGCTGGGGTAGACATCTTCTGATTGTCTGCATCGTAAGCCGGCTGATATTTGGAGAGGTTGGTCTCTTCAGCAATGACTGTTGCATGAGGACGAATTTCTTTAACACAGGCGGCGAAGTCTTGCTGATCAAAAGAAGTCCCATCCTCCTTTAAGCTCAGATACCCACTGGCCACATCTGCCGGGTCTAACTCTAGTACCCATGCCTTGGCACGACTCAAGGCTATCACAACTCCGGCTCTCGCACAAGACCGTTTAATTTCTTGAAGTTTGGTGGGCAAGATGGAGAATTTCTTCAACACATCACTTAACAGGTTGGGTCCTTGTTTAGTTGGGGAGATGGTAGCAAGGGTGCGCTGAGCTCCGGTGTACAATTGCTCGACACGGGTATAAACCGCCTTGATCTTAACAAGCATATCCTGATTAAGGTTATTACTCCCGGGACCTGAGGAAAACACAGATCGGTTAAATGGCGGTTTACATTACTACAAAAAGTACTCACTTTGGATGAATAGCAAGGCAACTCACCGAAGATAGCAGAAACCATCTGAGATACACGATGTTTTAAGCTGGTGAGCTCAGTGGTTACCTCCTGAAGAGCTGCTTCTGCTTTCTCAGCCTGCTGCATTAAAGCAGTCTTCTCTTCAGCCCAAGTCTTTTTCTTTGCCTCAAAATTGGTCTTCAGCTTTTCCGACTCAGCCACGCTAAACTGGAACTTTAACTCAGCTTTTTGGGTCTCGGTTTTCTGAGTCGCCAGCCGGGTCTTTGCATCATTTAATTGAGATTCCAGTTCAGCGGTAGCAGCTTGTATGAAGCGCAGACTTGTCAAACACATTCATGGCGGATTACAAAAATATAAGTCCCAAGTCCTTTGCAAGCAACAACACTTGGCACTTGGGGGCTAATGTCTGTCAAAACAATTTTCCAAAGAAACGGCTCTTATGAGTAAAGTCCCAAGCACTTTGCAGGCAACACTACTTGGCACTTGAGGGTTAATGCATATTGGTTGTATCTTAGTAATGATGAGTCGGATGTGCTGTAAACAGTCTCAGCCGACTCGTGGGGGCTATACAGTTAAGTTCTCCTTTCTTACACAATGATAAATAGGACCAACTCATTCATACAGATTAAACCTGCCCTTGGGGCTACGGATGCAAAGTTAGACTAATTCAACATTCGGTTAAATTTTAAATCGGACTTGGAGGGAGTCTATGAGAGAAGCTTATGGATTCTTCTAAGTCTACAGATTATTCAATCTTATCATAACCAGAAGACTTGGGGGCTGGCAGGATGTACATAACTTATTTAAAACCGGATGACATACCTCATATTTCTGGTGCATCTGTTTCACCACCTCAATTTTCAAATCGCATCTGGAGTGTACTTGGTTGAGATAACCATACAATATTTCACTGTTGCTCAATTGAGCATAGTGGGAGATATCAACCCTCACTTTCTGTCTCTCGATGACTTCTTGCTTGGCAGAATGTTTGGCTAAAACAGTTGGGTTCCCTGGTTCAGTAAAACCAGTGCCAGTGATCAGAACGTCACCGGCGTAAGTCTCTGACAGTTGAAGTGAGCTTGACGGTTCAGTATTTAAAGAGTCAATGTTGGTTTGATCAATAGAGAGGTCAGGCATCTTAGCTTGAGTGTTAGAAGCAGGTTCTTCTGGCTGTTGGTTGGAAGCTTCAGGTATAAGGACTTGCCGCTCCGGTTCAGCAGTTTCAGGTGCCTCAGTTGGCTTGGTCACCTTCGCCTTCTTGTTAGGCTTTGCTTGACCACTGCACATGTTATGACAAGTCAGTATAAATATAAGAGTATAAAGAGCTTCAGAGTAAAATTAAGTGCTATTACCCAGGGACAGTTTTAAAAGCCGGTAACTCAGTTTGCGATGAGTCGCCAAAAGAAGAACAGGAAAGTTCGTGGATAATGGTCATCAACAGAGTTAAGTGATAGGCAAATAAGAACCGCCAGCATGATAAAGGAGTAAGTTAAAAAAGAACCTCGTTTTTCCATTTTCGAGGAGCGAGAGTGTTCGGTAAACCCGAGGATAATTCTTCACCTCCGCTGGTCCGGGTCTGATGTCGATTCTCATGTTGCTATCGTTTCAAAAGAAAGTGAGGATCTAAATAAGCCAAGGGGTGTGAAAACCTTACTTTTCGGGTTAGTCGCCGAAGTTTCTGTCTTGGCAAAGGTTCTGAGTCGGAGGAAATAATAGTTACCTCTTCTTCAACTACTTGGCTGGCTCCCATGTCATCCTGATAATAGTCAGTGTCAATAAGATGGTTCAAAAACAAGCCAAGAGAGTCAAGGGCTACCTCCGACTCAGAGGTGTCATCCAGATTAAGCAGATCAGAGGCGCTTGGTTTCTTCTTTTTCTTGGTTGTCTTCTTGACGGTTTTCTTGGCGGCTTTCTTGGCACCTTCATCATCATATGTCTTCTTCCAAAAATCAGACTTAGCCTGTAAAAGTTATCAAAGGTTGAGTAAAATGTTTGAATAATGAGGTAAAGGTAAATAAGTTTAGAGACTCGCATCCGGTGGTGGGTTAAGCTTGCAGAAAGGGGCCAGACCTGTTTTAATGCAATCTTTTGGATCTTCATTCAGAAGGGACTTAACCATTTCGTTTACTGCCTCATCAGTTAATGGTGCAGAGCTGTGGTGCAATGGATCCTTTACACCACCAGTATAAGTGCACATTAAGCTTGAGCGGCGACTCAAAGAGATGATCCGCCAAGAAACCCAGCACCTGACCAGGTCAACACCAGTTAAACCGTTTCCTAGCAGAGTTGTAACCTTTGCAATGGTAGGAGCAAGTTTTGCCTATTCAGCAGTGGTAAGCTTCTCAAGAAGATTGCGCTTCGAGTCCAGGCGCTCGACACGGTAACCCGGTAGTGGATTCTCATCAGCCGGAGAGGTATCTTTGCAGTAAAACCACGTCTGATTCCAATCCTTTGTGTGACTCGGCAGGAGTGCATAAGGGAAAATGGCGTCTCTTCTGCGTTGAATCGAGATTCCACCAAGTTCCAAGCTGGGTCCGTTGGTGAACTCATTCTGGTGGTTCATATAAAAATATTCTCTAAAGAGGTCGATGTTGGGCTCCTCTTGAAGGTATACTTAGCAGAAGACTTGAAAGTTACAAATATTTGACACAGAATTGGGTCCGATGTCTTGAGGATGGAGTTGGAAGAAATGCAGAAAATCTCGGAAAAACTTAGAGCCGGGCGGTGAGAAGCCCTGGTTCATGTGATCAGTGAATACAATGCCTTCTCCATCCTTTGGATGAGGTCTTTCCACTCCCGGTTCAGGGGTGCGGTAATGCATAACACTCTTTGCGGGCAAGGACCCGACTTTGACAAAGTCTTTGAATGTGCCCTCAGTGACGATGGAGGGGACCCAATTGCATGTATAAACTGTCTTTGGCGGCATGGTGAAAGAAGGAAAACCTAAAGGGAGGAAGTAATTTGCCGGTTCAAATCAGCTAGTGAAATCACAAGTTAACAGTTGCAGTATGCATTCAGAATGGCGGCTTAAGTGAGGACGAATGATATATGGTTAATTGTAAACCCGATATGCAAGCCGCCATGACATGTACTAGTATTCAAGATCTGATAGGAGCAAAAATTTACTAAGTATGGGGACAAACAAGTTTTGTAGATCAAAGCTATCAGATTGAATCTGTGATGGTTCAGGAAAAAGGAAATAAATCCTAAATATAAGGTGGTGGCAGTAGGAAAGTGGAGGTTCCTAGATGATATATGCTGCGACAAGGATATATTCTAGTATAAAAATAGGTGATAAAGCTGCTACCGCGCGAGGTTTGTACTACTTTCAGATCAAAACTATGGATTTGGGACGATGAAGGGGAAGAACGGTGATGAACACCGATGAACAGAGAAACCCTAATGGAGATCTACTACAGCAGAGAAAGAGAGAAGTACTTACTGGATCTACGGGACAACGGAGAGGCGCCGCAGTTTTCTGGTCCCGTTCAGGTTGATGCAGCGGCCGAGGTCGAGGAAGACGATGAGCTTCGCGGCGGCGCCGGTGTTCAGACATGCAGATGTGCTGCGAAGGGAGGTAGAAGACGAGAAGGAGAATGAGAGGAGGGCGGTTGACCCTATTTATAAGGAAAAGAGTAACAGGTGGGCACGAAAAATGAGGAGGCCAAATGATGATTATCCAACTAACTGAACGCCTCGATTTTCGAAAAGTCATTAAAGATAAAAGATCAATTAAAGATACGTTATGTCATGTGCGAAGTTAATGGCAGATGACGTCATGGAGGATTTCCAAAAATTTTGGAGATGACGTCTGCTACCTCTTGAGCACTGCATTGGTTTTCCCTTGAAGAGGAAAGGGTGATGCAGCAAAGTACCATAAGTATTTCCCTCATTTTTTGAGAACCAAGGTTTCAATCCAGTAGGAGATCACGCTCAAGTCCCACGCACCTACACAAACAAATAAGAACCTCGCAACCAACGCGATAAAGGGGTTGTCAAGCCCTTCTCGGTCACTTACGAGAGTGAGATCTGATAGATAAGATAAGATAATATTTTTGGTATTTTTATAATAAACATGCAAAGTAAAATAAATGGCAAAGGAAATAACTAAGTGTTGGAAGATTAATATGATGAAAGATAGACCCGGGGGCGATAGGTTTCACTAGTGGCTTCTCTCTAGAGCATAAGTATTACGGTGGGTAAACGAATTACTGTCGAGAAATTGATAGAATTGAGCATAGTTATGAGAATATCTAGGTATGATCATGTATATAGGCATCACGTCCGAGACAAGTAGACCGACTCCTGCCTGCATCTACTACTATTACTCCATACATCAATCGCTATCCAGCATGCATCTAGAGTATTAAGTTCAAGAGAACATAGTAATGCTTTAAGGAAGATGGCATGATGTAGAGGGATAAACTCATGCAATATGATATAAACCCCATCTTTTTATCCTCGATGGCAATAATACAATACGTATCGGTTCCCTTTCTGTCACTGGGATCTAACACCACAAGATTGAACCCAAAGCTAAGCACTTCTCCCATTGCAAGAAAGATCAATCTAGTAGGCCAAACCAAACTGATAATTCGAAGAGACTCGCAAAGATAAACCAATCATACATAAAAGAATTCAGAGGAGAATCAAATATTGTTCATAGATAATCTGGATCATAAACCCACAATACATCGGATCTTGACAAACACACCGCAAAAGGAGATTACATCGAATAGATCTCCAAGAAAATCGAGGAGAACTTTGTATTGAGATCCAAAGAGAGAGAAGAAGCCATCTAGCTAATAACTATGGACCCGTAGGTCTAAAGTAAACTACTCACACATCATCGGAGAGGCCATGGAGTTGATGTAGAGGCCCTCCGTGATCAATGCCCCCTTTGGTGGAGCTCCGGAAAAGGCCCCGAGATGGGATCTCTCGAGTACAGAAGGTTGCAGCGGTGGAATTAGGTTTTCGTGGTGCTCCGGGATGTTTGGGGGTACGTGGATATATATATATAGGAGGAAGAAGTACATCGGTGGAGCAACGGAGGGCCCACGAGGGTGTAGGGCGCGCCCAGGGGGGTAGGGGCGCCCCCTGCCTCGTGCCTTCCTCCCTTGTTTTTTGACGGCCACTCCAAGTCTCCTGGATCATGTTTGTTGAGAAAATCACGTTCCCGAAGGTTTCATTCCGTTTGGACTCCATTTGATATTTCGTTTCTTCGAAACCCTAAAATAGGCAAAAAACAGCAATTTGGGCTGGGCCTCCGGTTAGTAGGTTAGTCCCAAAAATGATATAAAAGTGTAAAATAAAGCCCATTAACATCCAAAATAGATAATATAATAGCATGGAGCAATCAAAAATTATAGATACGTTGGAGACGTATCAACGTCATGGCGTGCTACACTGTTTCATAGCAGATGAAGAAGGATTTTTCTAAGTGTCGAAGATTGACATGAACAGAGTTCAAATCAACCTAGGGCTTAATGTTGGGGATATGACTATGAGATATGACCCGCCCAGGAGGGGCTGGGTCATCCCTATGGCGGTGCATCTAAATAGAGCCCAAGAGGATATTAACGATGGCGGTTCATAGACGGGCTTAGTAAAAGTCCTAAATCTGAAGGCGGCTTAAGGCCCATGAAGTGTAAACCACCATGTATGTGTAGACTTGTAATATAAGGCATGTAAGATAAAGTCACCGAGCCGGACACGTTGTATGAGCCGGCCGGGACTCTGTAGGCCGTAGGGCGTCAACCCATGTATATAAGGGGACGACCCGGCAGCGGCTTAGGACAAGAAACAACAAGTCAAAAGCCAAGAAAAGCGTGTTTGCTCTCTGGTAATTGAAACCCTAGCAATACCACCTCAAACTGGAGTAGGCCTTTACCTTCACCGCAAGGGGGCGAACCAGTATAAAGTCTCTGTGTCTTTTGTCCCGTTTAACCCCTTTAAGCTAACCTCGTCGCAATGGCTCCACAACTAAGTCCTTCTACGAGGACATTTGCCGTGACACTTCCACGATGCTTCCGCTTATGGTCTACGAGGGTACGTAGACAACACTCTCCCCTCTCGTTGCTATGCATCACCATGATCTTGCGTGTGCGTAGGAAATTTTTGAAATTACTGCGTTCCCCAATAGCAACCATCAGGGGAGAAGGAGATGCTCATAATGCCTAGAGAGATATTGTGAACAAATGCCAAATGAGTGTAACCCGTTGATTCATTAATACATACTCCCTCCATATGGAAATACTTGTCGGAGGAATGGATGTATCTATACATATTTTAGTTCTTGATACATTCATTTTTATCCATTTCTCCGACAAGTATTTCTGAACGGAGGGAGTATTTCTGAGAGGTGAGTTTCAATTGTCATGAGCATGTCTCATACTTAGTTCTATGCAATGGTAAAAAACTTGATGAATTCAAACCTTTGAGAGGTATTCGACAGGGAGACCTAATATCACCCTACATTTTCCTGTTAGCACCAGAGGGCCTTTCTGGCCTCCTGATATGTGATACGTCTCCAACGTATCTATAATTTTTGATTGTTTCATGCTATTATATTATCAACCTTGGATGTTTTATATGCATTTATATGCTATTTTATATGATTTTTGGGACTAACCTATTAACCTAGAGCCAGTGCCAGTTTCTGTTTTTTCCTTGTTTTAGAGTATCGCAGAAAAGGAAAATCAAACGGAGTCCAATTGATCTGAAACTTCACGGAACTTATTTTTGGACCAGAAGAAGCCCACGGAGTATCGGAGATGGACCAGAAGAGTCCCGGGCTGCCCACGAGGGTGGGAGGCGCGCCCCCTGTCTCGTGGACAGCCCGGAGATCCACCGACGTACTTCTTCCTCCTATATATGTCCATATACCGTAAAAACTTCGGGGAGGACAATAGATTGGGAGTTCCGCCGCCAGAAGCCTCCGTAGCCACCGAAAACCAATCTAGACCCGTTCTGGCACCCTGCCGGAGGGGGGAATCCCTCTCCGGTGGCCATCTACATCATCCCGGCGCTCTCCATGACGAGGAGCGAGTAATCCACCCTCGGGGCTGAGGGTATGTACCAGTAGCTATGTGGTTGATCTCTCTCTCTCTCTCGTGTTCTTGAGGTCGTACGATCTTGATGTATCGCGAGCTTTGCTGTTATAGTTGGATCTTATGATGTTTCTCCCCCTCTACTCTCTTCTAATGGATTGAGTTTTCCCTTTGAAGTTATCTTATCGGATTGAGTCTTTAAGGATTTGAGAACACTTGATGTATGTCTTGCGTGGGATACCCGTGGTGACAATGGGGTATTCTATTGATTCACTTGATGTATGTTTTGGTGATCAACTTGCGGGTTCCGCCCATGAACCTATGCATAGGGGTTGGCACACGTTTTCGTCTTGACTCTCCGGTAGAAACTTTGGGGCACTCTTTGAAGTACTTTTGTGTTGGTTGAATAGATGAATCTGAGATTGTGTGATGCATATCATATAATCATACCCACAGATACTTGAGGTGACATTGGAGTATCTAGGTGACATTAGGGTTTTGGTTGATTTGTGTCTTAAGGTGTTATTCTAGTCCGAACTCTATGATAGATCGATCAGAAAGGATAACTTTGAGGTGGTTTTGTACCCTGCCATAATCTCTTCGTTTGTTCTCCGCTATTAGTGACTTTGGAGTGACTCTTTCTTGCATGTTGAGGGATAGTTATATGATCCAATTATGTTATTATTGTTGAGAGAACTTGCACTAGTGAAAGTATGAACCCTAGGCCTTGTTTTCTAGCATTGCAATACTGTTTACGCTCACTTTTATCATTAGTTACCTTGCTGTTTTTATATTTTCAGATTACAAAAAACCTATATCTACTATCCATATTGCACTTGTATCACCATCTCTTCGCCGAACTAGTGCACCTATACAATTTACCATTGTATTGGGTGTGTTGGGGACACAAGAGACTCTTTGTTATTTGGTTGCAGGGTTGCTTGAGAGATACCATCTTCATCCTACGCCTCCCACGGATTGATAAACCTTAGGTCATCCACTTGAGGGAAATTTGCTACTGTCCTACAAACCTCTGCACTTGGAGGCCCAACAACGTCTACAAGAAGAAGGTTGTGTAGTAGACATCAATACGTCTCCAACGTATCTATAATTTTTGATTGTTCCATGCTATTATATTATCTATTTTGGATGTTTAATGGGCTTTAATATACCTTTTTATATTATTTTTGGGACTAACCTACTAACCAAAGGCCCAGTGCAAATTGCTGTTTTTTGCCTATTTCAGTGTTTCGCAGAAAAGGAATATCAAATGGAATCCAAACGGAATGAAACCTTCAAGAGAGTTATTTTTGGAACAAACGTGATCCAGGAGACTTGGAGTGGACGTCAAGGCAGAAGCGAGGAGGCCACGAGGCAGGGAGGCGCGCCCAGGGGGTAGGCACGCCCCCACCCTCGTGGGCCCCTCGCAGCTCCGCTGACGTACTTCTTCCTCCTATATATACCCATATACCCCGAAAACATTCAGGACCACCACGAAACCCTATTTCCACCGTCGCAACCTTCTGTACCCGTGAGATCCCATCTTGGGGCCTTTTCCGGCGCTCTGCCGGAGGGGGAATCGATCATGGAGGGCTTCTACATCAACACCATGGCCTCTCCGATGATGTGTGAGTAGTTTACCACAGACCTTCGGGTCCATAGTTATTAGCTAGGTGACTTCTTCTCTCTCTTTGGATCTCAATACAAAGTTCTCCTCGATTCTCTTGGAGATCTATTTGATGTTTTTTGCAGTGTGTTTGTCGAGATCCGATGAATTGTGGGTTTATGAACAAGATTATCTATGAATAATATTTGATTCTTCTCTGAAATCTTTTATGCATGATTTAAATATCTTTGCAAGTCTCCTCGAATTATCAGTTTGGTTTGGCCTACTAGATTGATCTTTCTTGCAATGGTATAAGTGCTTAGCTTTGGGTTCAATCTTGTGGTGTCCTTTCCCAATGACAGCAGGGGCAGCAAGGCACGTATTGTATTGTTGCCATCGAGGATAAAAAGATGGGGTTTATATCGTATTGCTTGAGTTTATCCCTCTACATCATGTCATCTTGCCTAATGCGTTACTCTGTTCTTATGAACTTAATACTCTAGATGCATGCTGGATAGCAGTCGATGTGTGGAGTAATAGTAGTAGATGCAGAATCGTTTCGGTCTACTTGTCGCGGACGTGATGCCTATATACATGATCATGCCTAGATATTCTCATAAGAATTTTCTTTTCTATCAATTGCTCGACAGTAATTTGTTCACCCGCCGTAGAATTTGCTATCTTGAGAGAAGCCACTAGTGAAACCTATGGCCCCCGGGTCTATCTTCCATCATATTATTTCCATATCAATTTGCTATTTCTATTGCCGTTTATTTTGCAATCTTTATTTTACAATCTATATCATAAAAATACCAAAAATATTTATCTTATTATCTCTATCAGATCTCACTTTCGTAAGTGATCGTGAAGGGATTGACAACCCCTTTATCGCATTGGTTGCGAGGTTCTTGTTTGTTTGTGCAGGTACTAGGTGACTTGTGTGTTACCTCCTACTGGATTGATACTTTGGTTCTCAAAAACTTAGGGAAATACTTATGCTACTGTGATGCATCATCCTTTCCTATTCAAGGGAAAACCAACGCATGCTCAAGAGGTAGCAAGAAGGATTTCTAGCACCGTTGCCGGGGAGGTTGCATCAAGTCAAGACATACCAAGTACCCATCACAAACCCTTATCCCTCGCATTACATTATTTGCCATTTGCATCTCGTTTTCCTCTCCCGCACTTCACCCTTGCCGTTTTATTCGCCCTCTTTTCCGTTCGCCTCTTTTTGCTTGCCTCTTGCTGCCATCATGTCTGAAATTGGGAAGGTTATCATTGATAAGGATAGTGGTAATAACATGGAAAACTTTGATGCTTTTGTTGATCCTCATGAAGAACCTACTATTTTACACACTAAAAAGTTTCGGATTGGTAGTGGTAATATTATTGGAAAAGGAGTTATTCAAGATTTCTTTACTTGTGCCGGTGCTTTACCCACCATGAGCGGGTCTATTCTTCATAAAACTAGTAGTCTTGCGGATGCTATATCGTTGCTTGTTGTTGAACTTGAAAGACAATTTATCCATATGCATCCTTGCATACAGAGGATCTTTCTAAAATTTTCAAATATTGAGCATTCTTCTGTTAAGCGAGCAGCTACCATCTTTTTAGCTCATGAGTTCAGATTTATAATAAAAGAGGCCAATGAAATTTTTGTGCATTATAAGGTGGATGCCGGCCGTTCTCCCATAGAAGCAATCCTTTTTATCAAGAGGACATAATGCGCTTACGATATTTAGATCATGTTGCTTTTAACGAAAACCTTAGAAAGAAGGTTCCTACCGATGTTCTTGTTGACAGGATCTCTGAACTTAATGACAAATTTGCTATCCAAAACAATGGGTTGGGTTTTTCCCTTGAACAAAGGCTCATGACTTTTTGCCAAAAGAATGCTTATAATGATGAATTGGTTGTGCAATATAAGGGGCCAAAGGAGGAACCAATACCTCCTGAGCGATCTTGGGGACTTTTTTCCCATCAAATTTAGCCCTTTTGATTACTTTTGCTTGCCACAAAGAAAGCTTGCTGTTGAACGTAGGGAGTATGAGATGAGTTTTCGCAATTTACCTTTTCATTATCATGACAATACCTAGATCTATTATTGTTTTTATGCCTAGCTAGGGGCGTTAAACAATAGCGCTCGTTGGGAGGCAACCCAATTTTATTTTTGTTTCTGTTTAGTAATAAATAATTCATATAGCTTATGCTTAGATGTGGTTTTATGCTTTTAATCAGTATTTGTGCCAAGTAGTACCTTTGGGAAGACTTGGGGGAAGTCTTTGTGATCCTGCTGTAAAAAACAGAAACATTAGCGCTCACGAGATTTGCTGCCATTTTTTACTAGAGAGTGCAATTAAGTTGATTATTTTTTCAGATGATTAATATACAAATTCCTCACATCCACCAATTTATTTCAGAATTTTTGGGGTTACATAAGTATTCGAAACCTACAGATTACTATAGACTGTTTTGTTTTTGACAGATTCTGTTTTTCGTGTGTTGTTAGCTTATTTTGATGAATCTATGGCTAGTATCGGGGGGTATGAACCATAGAGAAGTTGGAATACAGTAGGTTTAACACCAATATAAATAAATAATGAGTTCATTACAGTACCTTGAAGTGGTGGTTTGTTTTCTTATACTAACAGAGCTTATGAGATTTTCTGTTGAAGTTTTGTGTTCTGAAGTTTTCAAGTTTTGGGTAAAGATTTGATGGATTTTGGAATAAAGAGTAGAAAGATCCTAAGCTTGGGGATGCCCAAGGCACCCCAAGGTAAAATTCAAAGACAACCAAAAGCCTAAGCTTGGGGATGCCCCGGAAGGCATCCCCTCTTTCGTCTTCATCTATCGGTAACTTTACTTGAGGCTATATTTTTATTCACCACATGATATGTGTTTTGCTTGGAGCATCTTGTATGATTTGAGTCTTTGATTTTTAGTTTACCACAATCATCCTTGATGTACACACCTTTTGGGAGAGACACACATGAATCGGAATTTATTAGAATACTCTATGTGCTTCACTTATATCTTTTGAGCTAGATAACTTTGCTCTAGTGCTTCACTTATATTTTTTTAGAGCACGGTGGTGGTTTTATTTTATAGAAATTATTGATCTCTCATGCTTCACTTATATTATTTTCAGAGTATTATAGAACATCATGGTAATTTGCTTTGGCTATAAAATTAGTCCTAATATGATAGGCACCCAAGATGGGTATTGTCGTGGGTTTGTCACGGCAGATGTCCTCGTGAAAGGACTTAGTCGTGGAGCCATCACAACGGGTTAGCTTAAAGGGGTTAAACCGGACAAGGGGACATGGGAGTTATACTAGTTCGGCCCCTTCGATGAAGGTAAAAGCCTACGTCTAGTTGTGATTGGTATTGCTAGGGTTTCGAAGGCCAGGGAGCGAATCCGCTTTGTTTGGCTCTCGAGTTGTTGTTGTCTGTTCCTAAACCACGGCCGGGTCGTTCCTTTATATACATAGGTTGACGCCCACCGGACTATAGAGTCCCGAAGCCGGTTTATAAACGTATCCGGTTCGGCCTCTCTCTTTCTATCTTACTATACAAGTTACATGACTAGGCCGGTTTACATTTACAGACTATAACCCGCCTTTGGGCCCTCCGTAAAGCACCATCATCTTTACATCTTCATGGGCTTCTAATCTTCAAAGAGTCAACCCGGCTACATAAGGCCGGTTTACCTCCAGTAGTAATATCCCCAACATTAGGCCCTAGATTGGTTTGAACTTGTTCATGTCAATCTTCCACACTTTAGAAAAAATCTTCTCTCTTATCTTCATTTTTGATCTTGTAAACCGCCATGACGTCATACTTCAAAATTATGATAAACCGTCCTGACGTCATCCATCCGTTGATGTCGGAGATTTCCTTCATTTAATATATATCCAGTCATCGAGGCGACACCTTTATTAACTTATCCATTTTTTGGGCTCCTCGATTCCCGTACTTGCCATTTTTTCACTTCACCTTATAAATAGGACCGAGGGGTCATTTTCACCGTTTCCCCTCGTGCTTCTTCGTGTTGTCTTCCTTGCGCCGCTCAGCCTCTGGAACTCTGCTGCCACCGTCGACCGTCGTCTCTGCTCCGACCTTGGCCGCTACATCGCCCTGAACGCACCAGAAAACTGCGGCGCCCTTCTGCTTCCTCACCAGCTCCGGTAAGTTCTCTGCTTTTTTCACCATAGATCTGTTCTAGGGTTTTGACATTCTTCGCAGTTCTTCCGAAGTTCATCAGTGCTATTCTTCCCTGTTCTTCCTTTAATAGATGGACACTTCATGCTTGATGCATCTCTTGCTGTAGCTTACCTACCATGGTCATCACAAATCCTTATGCGCAAAGAACTGATCTAATCTGTCAAAAATTGCTTCAGTTCTGCACCCCTTCAAGATCCAATTATTTTTGCTTTTCTGTCTTATCTTTAGATCCGAAAGTTTTACACATCACTGTGAGATCTGTTTCTATGTTCCTGTGAGATCCGTTTCTCCTCACACCAATATAAGCAGTTTATAATTGTATAAATAGTCTATGCCATTAGCCCTCTGATAAACCGGAAGAGCATGTTACCTTCATAATTATGCTCCGGTTTAACAGTGTCTGATCAATCCTGCGCTAGCATTACCTTTCTTTCTCATTATACTAGTCTCCGGGTTGTACCATTTATCATATCAGGATGTTTCTTACTCCCTTGTCTCTTGTGTATAATCATGCATAATTTGTAAACCGGCCTTTCATTTTTAGTTTGTTCGCTTTGCAATGGCCAAACAATTCACTCCCTGCAACTGGGCTTGTTCCTGGGTTACTGAGGCTCAACTGAATGAGATGGTTAGCATCGGCTCTCTGCCTAAGAAAACTGAGATCAAATGGCGAGTTCCAGGAACTGAGAATCCTCCAACCCCAAGACAAGGCGAAGTGGTAATCTTTGTTGACCATATAGGCCGTGGTTTCAAACCGCCAGGGTCAAAATTTTATCGAGACGTGCTTGCTAGCTTCCAAATGCATCCACAAGATATTGGTCCCAACTCAGTCTCCAACTTATGCAATTTCCAAGTCTTTTGTGAAGTCCATTTACAAGAAGAACCAACTGCAGAACTGTTTCGGGATTTCTTTCACTTAAACCGGTGCACAGAGTTTGTGAATGGCCCGAACACAGAGCTTTGTGGTGTCTCGATTCAAAAGCGGAAAGAAGTGGAATTTCCTCATGCCAAACATCATAGCCACCCAAAGGAATGGAATCAAACATGGTTCTATTGCAGAGACACTTTGCCTGAGGATGAAAATCCCCTCCCCGGCTTCCGTGATCATAGATTATCCAATACTCACCCAATGCCACAACGCCTGAGCTCTTCAGAAAGGGCAAAATACGCTCCTCAAATCGCCAAGCTCCGGGCCTTTATGGCAAACGGTTTAACATGTGTGGATTTTGTGCGCTGTTGGATATCCTGGAGTATCTTGCCGCTAAGCCGGCGTCCCGATTTAATGTGCGAATATACCGGTGAAGTTGACGATCCCCAACGCCACTGCAACATCCAATTATCTGAGGAAGAAGTTACTGAAGGGGTAAAGAAAATTCTGAATGAACCGGAACTGGTCTGTAGTCAAACCGGTCTGAATCCCTTCTACACCAAGAACAAACCGCCTGCTGTAAGCATTACACTTCCTCTTCATCTCTAATATCTTTGACTTATACAAGCTGTAACCCTTCTTCTTGATATGTATAGGGTGATGACCCTTTCTGGAAACGGAAATCCATAGAGAAAGCGGCAAAGCCAACTGGAGATAAAGTGGTCAAACCAACCCGCCCGAAGACCAAAGCCGTAAAACGGACGTCAAAGCGGAAAACGGCTGACCGGATTACTATGGAACTTGATGATGACACTGATGACCCAGAAGTTGAGGTAGAACTTGACTCACTTGGCTCTCTTTTTATGCATCTTGTTAACAATGATCTTCCTAAGGAGGAGGCAGAAGCTAGTCAGGCTGAGGACGTAGAGGTAATTACCCTTTCCTCCGGTTCAGACTCTATGCCAACACAAAAAACTCACCAAACAATCCGGAAATTAAGCTTTTCTCATCCTCTTGCTCACTTGGATCCAAAATCTATTTTGAAGACTCAACAGCATGAAGCTCGCCGGACAACCCAGCACAATGGCCAACAGGTCACCTCTGCCGGTTTACCTGATACTAAGGTTTGGAAGCGCCGGTCTAAGGTCTCTCCTACTTCTGACCATTCTTACCCCAAGGCAGGTTATTTCAGACAGCCTTTTAATCCGTCCGATTCAAATTATCAGGTGACACCTCCTTCCTCTTCTGGTGAATCGACAGCAACTCAACCCCCCCCCCCCCTTTGAAAACTGTGGCCGGGTGAGTTATGAAAAAACTTTCCTTTCAATGCGCCCTTACATCTTTTGAACAGGATATTAATCCTTTCTTATTTTGTTTGGAGGGCCAAAGCCAGACCCAGCAAGAAAGCTCGGGTCGCCAATCCGCCAGAAGACCCTGTTGCCGAAGAAGAAGAACCAAGAGGTGAACCGGAGCAGACTGGTGAACCGGAATGCCTCCATCCTGAAACAACTTTTGATGATCTGCCCCTTGATGGCCAACATACTGACGAACCAACAGATGCTGAGCCTGCCGCCCCTGATACTGAACCGGCAGAACCAAACCGGGTTAATCCAATGAAAGACACTGAAATTCCATTATCATCCACCAAAAATCCTGAAGGCCAAGGTGACGATGTTATTATTACTGGAGCAGGCCACAGCTCTCCTGGTCATCCCGTCATTTTGGCTCAGCATAGTGCCAAAGAAGAGCAAATTGCCAGGGATAAAGGTAAATGGAGCAGCGACTTATCAAACTATGCCCATCTTAACGCTGATGAGCTTCATTCCGGCTTCTTGAACCGTCTGCACTCAAACCGGGATTATGAAGCCGGTTTGGTGAATTTGATGAAAGAACGATATGAGGTAAATGCTTCTCCCTTGCACATTGATTTATAGCTGAAATACTATTCCAAGTAGCCTCCAAGAGCCGTTTTATGATTGTCAATCATAAACCGGGTCTTTGTAACACTTTAAGCATCCCATCATTGATCCTTGCCAAGGCATGTCCTCAATCATAGATAAGACTCATGTTTGAAAAATTAGATAACGTTCTGCAGCATAGCCCCCAAAGGCCAGTTTAACTTGGCAAGTTAATCTGGTTTTTAATCCACACCGCCGGTTTAGAACAAACGTACATTAGCCCCCAAGTGTCAAGGATAATGCTTGCATTGTTCTGGAGACTTGCATAGAGGGTAGTATTTGAGAGCAAATAGGCATTAGCCCCCAAGTATGAAGTGGATAACTTGTTATATGCTTTATACTTAGTGCATAAATATGTTGTTTTGTTGAATATACCTTCAATGTTGCAGGCTGAACTGAGAAGCAAAGATGCCCAAAACTATGACTTGCAAGAAAATGTTAAGTCTCAACAAGCCGAAGCTGCAAAAGCGAAAGAGGAGCTGACGCAGGCCCTGGCCGGAATGGAAAAATTGAAAGAATCGTTTAATCAAGATCGTGCTGAATGGGAAACCGAAAAAGCCGGTTTGACCAAAAGAGTTGTAGATGCCGAGGAAGCCCTGAAACCGGTGGTTGAAGAACTAGCCGGTTTGAAGCGCCAAATCAACGCTATGACCTCTGCTATCTTTGGTAAGTATCTGCTTATGTATGTTGCACCAGTCAATGAATCTTAAAACTGACCAAAATGTTGTTAAAATCTTTGGCAGGAACTCGGATCACCCATCTTGGTGCACATATGCGGATGAAGCTCAAAGCTGCATATACATTGGTTGAGTAGCTATACTCTGGATCTCAGCGAGCCATTAGTACGGCGGCTTATAACAAACCGGCGCCAACGTTGATTAAAGAGACCCTTGAGAAGCTGAGCATGTTACCGGCGCGTATTGTCGAGTTGAAAAGAGCCGCTGCGAGAGCAGGAGCATTAACCGCCCTTATTCGAGCCAAGGCCTGGATTCCAGACCTTGAAGCGGAGGATATCATTAAAGGATATCCAGGCGTTAAAGAAGACGGTTCAAACTTTGACAATGATGATCTTCGGCGGCTGACCAAGCAGATGCGGCCAGCGGCCGGCAAATTGGCCGAGGACACCGATTTGTCCCATTTTCAACCGTTTTATGATGCAGAAGGGAGAAGACAGCCGGCTGAGATCCATGAAGTCGAAGAACTTGTGCCTCCGATTCGTAAGCACACTTATGCCCCTGATATTAACCCTTCTGATCTTCTCCATGAGGAAGCAGTGTTCCAAGCTTTAACCGGAATCGATTGGTCAATGGCTGATTTCCAGCGGCTGGGGAGGGATGAAGAAGTGCCTGCACCAATTGATCCGCAACCGTCAAACCGTCATGATGAAGAGTCCTGATCCGGTCGCCGGTTTACATGGCTACTGTGAAAAACAATGGCACTGTTTGAGCCACTTTGAAGCTTCATGTAATAGGATAGCTGAAACTTTGTTTATCTGCCATGCCATCGAGCATGTTTCATAACACTTTGTGACAATCTGTGCCGCCCTTCAGGATATATTTTATGCATAGCCTATGATGACTTGCCTTCCTGGGTCCAAAAAACTTAAAAAGTGTCTAGCGGTTTACCGCTAAACATGTCATAATATCCAAGAAGTATATAGTACTTGAGCTGAGTAATCAAGTGTTTGTACAAAAAATAATGTACAAAACATACCTCATTGATTGACCAAATGTGTATACAGCAAAGGTGTTTAACACCAACTCGATACGTTTGATAATTTCATCTTCATAATGCTGGTCTATCTATTAAACTGGACCGGTATAACTACCGGATTTTCTTCATAACATAGGTGATTTAGTCAAACCAGACCAGGTCAATGACCACCGGTTTATAATTGATCATGTGCCAACAACTGGTGGTTGGAAAGCAAGCCGGGTCAAGGACGCCAGTTTATCAAAAAATACATATGATTGTAAACAAAATTCAAATAGGAAAATATGCGAGGCTTTTTACGAGCTGCCAGGCTCCAAATCGAGGCTTTTCATGGGCTGCCAGGCCTTTGAGTTATACCATTTAACAAAGCCTTTTAAGATGGGCCTCCAATTAACCAATCATCGTTTTAACTGTGACAAGTTCAGGATCTGTAAAAGATTGACTTGTCAAACGTTCGATGGGTCATGCCAGGATTACCCGGATAGGAGTGGCTTACTTGATGAAGGCAGGTTAACCCGGGGTTTTAGGTGAATACACCAGGCTTCCAAGCCGTGGCTTGATAGCCAATTACGAGGGTCCTTTCAAACTCTTTGTTGCTTTGCAAAAAAGAGCCCCCAAGTAACTTTGTGAGTGATGCTCAGCGTGTGCCTATCTTTGAGTTTGTACTGTGTACAATACTCTCTTTGGCTCCACAAATTTTTCCTTGTGTGGCTGAAATGCCTATCAAGAGGTGTAGCTGTGGTTCAAACATGACCAAGCCCCCTAGTGATTTTCCGTATCTTTATGCAGCTGCTAAAGCCGGTTTAACAAAGACTCCGCTTTGACCGTTAACTTGGAAAAGCACACACATGATATAAGAAAGAACAGATACCCCGCTTATAATGGAGGCTCCGGTTTATTATATGGTATATACACTGTCATAAATATGTACATGTGAAGAGCCTATGGCTTCAAGTATAGTAAGGCCGAAGGAGAGCTATGTTCCATGGCCGCTTTGTCTCCTCCTCCGATTAACGTGAGTCTTCATGCTCTCGAACATCAATGAGGTAGTAGGATCCGTTGTGCAGATTTTTGCTGACCACAAAGGGTCCTTCCCAAGGGGGGGATAACTTGTGCATATCAGTCTGATCCTGGATGAGCCGGAGCACCAAATCACCTTCTTGAAAGGTTCTAGTTTTAACCCGGTGGCTGTGATAATGTCGAAGATCTTGTTGATAAATCGCCGAACGTGCTGCTGCAAGATCCCACTCCTCATCCAACAGGTCCAGAGAATCCTGACGTGCCTTCTCATTATCAGCTTCAACATAAGCTGCCACATGGGGCGAATCGTGACGGATGTCACTAGGAAGAACCGCCTCCGCTCCATAAACCATGAAGAAAGGCGTGTAACCCGTAGACCTATTAGGTGTGGTGTTGATGCTCCATAACACAGAAGGTAGCTCCTTGACCCCCGGCGTCCGCTTTAAGGGAACCATAAGCCTTGGTTTGATACCCCGTAGAATTTCTTGATTTGCCCTTTCCGCTTGACCATTAGATTGGGGGTCAGCCACTGATGCTAGATCAAGCCGGATGTGCTCACGTTGACAGAATTCTTCCATCTCTACTTTGACAAGTTAGTGCCAATGCTATGTGGAAAGCCAAACCGGAATATCACCTTTTTGATGAATTGAACCGCCGTGGCTGCATCACACTTGCTGACTGGCTCTGCCTCTGCCCATTTAGTGAATTTATCAACTGCTACTAACAGATGGGTCTTCTTGTCCTTGGAGTGCTTGAAGGGTCCAACCATATCTAGCCCCCAAGTTGCAAACGGCCATGTAATTGGAATCATCCGCAACTCTTGAGCCGGAACGTGCGCACGGTGAGCAAACTTTTGACATCCATCACATCTTTTGACTAAATCCTCCGCATCAGCATGCGTCGTCAACTAGTAAAAACTATGGCGAAAAGCTTTAGCAACCAACAACTTTGAACCGGCATGGTGACCGCAATCCCATTCATGAATTTCTCGCAAAATCTCACAACCTTCTTGAGGAGAAACGCATCGCTGAATTGCTCTTGAAACACTGTAACGATGTAACTCCCCATTGAGTATGGTCATGGACTTGGAACGCCGGATTATCTGTCGAGCCAACATTTCCTCGGCTGGTAACTCGCCCCGGTTCATGTAATCCAGATATGGGATCGTCCAATCCGGTATGGCATGCAGAGCTGCCACCAACTGAGCCTCCGGATCAGGAATAACCAAATCTTCTTCGGTTGGTATTTTGACTGACGGATTGTGCAATACATCAAGAAAGACATTGGGCGGAACCGGTTTACGTTGGGAACCAAGACGACTTAAAGCGTCCGCCGCTTCATTCTTCCGCCGGTCTATATGGTCCACCTGATAACCTTTAAAGTGACCAGCCACTGCGTCCACCTCTCGTCGATATGCAGCCATGAGTGGGTCCTTAGAATCCCAAGTGCCAGACACTTGCTGAGCCACTAGATATGAATCGCCGAAGCACTTAACCCGGCTCAAATTCATCTCTTTAGCCATCCGAAGACCGTGGAGTAAAGCCTCATATTCAGCTGCATTGTTAGTACAAGGGACATTAAACGGAGGACATAACAAAACTTATCACCTCGTGGGGAAGTTAATACGACTCCAGCCCCTGAACCCTCTAACTGTCTCGACCCATCAAAATGAATAGACTAATATGTATTATCTGGTTTCTCCTTAGGTGCCTGTAACTCCGTCCAATCGTTGATGAAATCTACGAGTGCCTGGACTTGATCGTCGTGCGGGGTATATATTTGAGCCCGTGGGGCCCAAGCTCAATGGCCCACTTGGCAATCCGGCCAGTTGACTCTCTGTTTTGAATGATGTCGCCCAGAGGAGCTGAACTAACCACTGTGATAGGATGGCCCTGAAAATAGTGTTTGAGCTTCTGGCTTGCCACAAACACCCAATACACCAGTTTCTGCCAATGCGGATACCTCTACTTTGATTCAATGAGCACCTCGCTGATATAATAAACCGGCCATTGAACCGGATACTCTTTGCCAGGCTCCTTGCGCTCTACCACAATGGCTACGCTGACAGCCCGGGCATTAGCAGCCACATATAATAATAACGGCTCTTTGTCGATCGGTGCTGCCAGCACGGGCGCTTCCACGAGCTGCCTCTTCAGATCTTCAAACGCCTTATCAGCTGCCTCACTCCAGACAAAGTTATCCATTTTCTTGAGCATCTGATATAAGGGGATGGCCTTCTCTCCAAGGCGGCTGATAAACCGGCTCAAGGCTGTAATCCGGCCGGCCAGACGTTGCACATCGTTAATACACGCCGGTTTAGCCAAGGACGTAATTGCTGCAATCTTTTCCGGATTAGCCTCAATGCCTCTGTTTGAAACCAGAAAGCCTAAGAGCTTGCCTGCCGGGACACCGAAAACACACTTCTCCGGATTGAGCATCATCTTGTAAACCCGGAGATTGTCAAAGGTTTCCCGTAGATCATCTATCAAAGTCCCCTCCTTTCTTTGACCACAATATCATCTACATACGCATGAACATTGCGCCCAATTTGCTTATGAAGGCAATTCTGAACACATCGCTGGTAAGTTGCCTGGGCACTCTTGAGTCCAAAGGGCATGGAAACATAGCAGAAGGCTCCAAAGGGAGTTATAAAGGTTGTCTTCTCCTGGTCCTTAACTGCCATTTTGATCTGATGATAACCAGAGTAAGCATCCAAAAAACACAAACGGTCACAACCCGCCGTAGCATCAATTATCTGATCAATGCGAGGGAGAGCAAAGGGGTCTGCAGGGCAAGCCTTGTTTAAATCTGTGTAGTCCACACACATGCGCCAAGTGTCGTTTTTCTTAAGAACCAGCACCGGATTGGCTAACCACTCTGGATGAAAAACTTCAACAATAAACCCAGCAGCCAACAAACGTGCGACCTCTTCACCTATAGCCTTGCGCCTTTCCTTGTTGAAACGGCGGAGGAACTGTCGGACCGGTTTGAATTTAGGATCAATGTTGAGTGTGTGCTCAGCGAGTTCTCTCGGTACACCTGGCATGTCAGAAGGTTTCCATGCAAAGATGTCCCGATTCTCACGGATGAACTCGATGAGCGTGCTTTCCTATTTGCGATCCAGGTTAGCGCTGATGCTGAACTGTTTGGATGAATCGCCAGGGACGAAGTCAACCATCTTACTGTCTGTAGCTGATTTGAACTTCAATGCTGGATCATGTTCCGTAGTTGGCTTTTTTAAGGAGGTCATGTCTGTCGGATCAACTTGCTCCTTATAGAATTTTAACTCCTCCGTGGCACAAACCGACTCAGCATAAGCCACATCGCCTTCTTCACACTCCAAAGCAATCTTTCTACTTCCATGTACTGTGATAGTCCCCTTATGACCTGGCATTTTAAGCTGTAGGTAAACATAACATGGTCTTTCCATAAACTTAGCATAAACCAGCCGCCAAAACAAGGTGTGGTACGGACTTTTGATCTTCACCACCTCAAATGTCAATGTTTCTGACCTTGAATCGTAGTCATCTCCAAAAGCTACCTCCAAAGCTATCTTACCAACGGGATATGCAGACTTACCAGGCACCACACCATGAAATACCGTATTCGACGGTTTAAGATCCTTATCTGTCAACCCCATACGGCGGAATGTATCATAATACAAAATATTGATACTACTTCCCCCATCCATGAGCACTTTAGTGAACTTGTATCCCCCAACTTGAGGGGCTACCACCAAGGCCAAATGACCTGGATTATCAACCCAGGGCGGGTGATCCTCTCTGCTCCACAAAATAGGTTGCTCCGACCAGCGTAAATACTGAGGTACTGTTGGCTCAACAGAGTTGACTGCCCTTTTGTGAAGCTTCTGATCATGTTTGCACAAACTAGTAGTGAAGACATGATATTGCCCGTTGTTCAGCTGTTTGGGATTGCTCTGATAACCCGACTGCTGCTGCTGACTCCCCTGATGGTTGTAACCTCCCTGGTTGCCTTGGTGTCCTTGATTGACGTGTCCGGTTTGATTGCCTGGAAACCCTCAACCGGAACCACCGCCTCCGTAACCCGGCCCGTGGAAACCTCCTCCTGATCCGCTGGGCGGGCCGTTGTCATATTTGGAACATATTGGAATTCTTGAAATCCCGCATGATATAACAATTTTTTCCAGAGATGTGATGCCGGTTTCTCCTTTGATCCATGCTTTGGACAGGGCTGATTTAACAAACGCTCCAAATTGTTGCCTGGACCTCCACCCCTCTGGGACTGCTTGCCTTTACGGCGCTGGCCATTCTCCTGCGCGTTAGTATTTGCGACAAAGTCCAAACCACTTTCAGCCTTGCGCTTACCAGCGTTTCCATGGCCTGTCGGATTGTGTTGTTGGCCTTTGGCATTGCCGGTCTTCTTGCCCTTCTCCGGTTTGTCCTCCTCTGAATCCGGATCCTTGGTATTATCTGAATCGGCATATTTAACCAAAGCGGCCATGAGTGTTGACATGTCATTGCAGTGACGTTTGAGCCTTCCCAACTTCTGTTTCAACGGTTTGAAATGGCAATTGCCCTCTAACATTAACACTGCGGTGTCTGCATTGATACGACCTGATGAATGCAAAATTGCCGAGACCCGTTTGACCCAATGGGTCGTGGACTCCCCTTCCTCTTGGACACAAGCGGCCAGATCTATAATTGACATTGGCTGCTTACACGTATCCTTGAAGTTCTGGATAAACCGGTGCTTCAGTTCGGCCCATGATCCAATAGAGTTGTTCGGCAAGCTCTTCAACCAAGTGCGAGATGTTCCTTCCAACATCATGGTGAAATATTTAGCACACACCACCTCATCCACATCTAACATCTCCATTGCCATCTCAAAGCTCTCCACCCACGCCTCTGGCTGCAAATCGGCGGGATAATTTGGTACCTTACAAGGTCCCTTGAAATCCTTGGGTAATCGCACATTATGCAAAGCAGGAGTTAAACACAGTACCCCTAAGGAACTAAACATCACCCCTGGCTCCACGGAGGCGGTGGGGTGAACCGGAGTATGCTGTCGTGCTTCATGTCGAGCTGTCAACTCGACCTCTCGACGTGCGCGGCCATGGTCCACAACATCTTGCGCATTAGCACCTCCCCCAGCCGGGTTGTTCCCTCGCGGCGAATTTTGGCGGCATGCACTACTGGACACGGCCGGTTCGTCTTCCACGTGTCTACTATAACTCCGGCTTGGATGGGGAGTGGAATGAATCCTCTCACGGCTGTGTGAATATGCTTGTTGTTGATTTAGTGCTGTCTGAAGGAGATCCCTGGCCCGACGTGCTTCCACTACAACTGGTGACTTGCCGTCGGTTGGGAGGGCCGCCAGGCGTGAAGCGGCGGCCACAATGTTGTCCAACGGGTTGGAATAATCCCCGGGCGGCGTTGATGGTACAAAGTTGTTCTGGCGAGGCAGGTCCGTCGTGCGCGGCTGAACCGGCGCTCCTGCTCCCGGCGCCCCCGCCCGGTTTAGCGTGGGTTGGTTACCAGCTCCTGCACCTGGCGTGTTGAAAAGATTCTGCGGCTCATAAACCAACGGGAGACGTGATCGGTACCTTCTTCTCATGACTTCCTCTGAAGCATTCTGATCTAGTCTAATCCGATAAGCCTGTGCTTCCAACTCGGCCCGCTCCATAGCCATCCTGGCGTTCTCTGCTGCCAGGTCCGCTTTAGCCTGGGCTATCTGATCTTTCACTTTTGCAATCTCCGCATCGTGCTGATCCCTGGCTACTGCGTCTACCTCCGCGGACATCAATGTTGCCAGAGCGTCGAACAAATCAGACAAGACTTGTGCCGAAGGTGGCGCCGAGCTTCCTGCCCCTGCTGGTGTGGCCGTCGCTGAACCAGAGAGCATTGCTGCAGCGGTAGATGAATGAGGCGCCGATTGTGTGCCGGCCATGAAGATGGCGGCCCGGTTTGGCAGACCGGGGGAATCCGGAATACTGTTGCCCTCGGATCCTCCCTCAATCCGGCCATCCTGCAACTGGTAAAGCGATTCAGTTTCCCCAGAACACTCGTCATCAGAGCAGACTACGGTTTCCCCATCGGACACCGGTCCGTCCTCGTACCCTGATCCATGGATGACACCTACGAAAACATGCCTTGCCTTGGGCTAAACCGGCAAAGAACTTGCATGCCGAGCCGTTTCGATGATGTCGGTGCAGATGTCCGGCTCGGGGGCCGGTTCGCCGATCTTGCCGATGAAGACGTGAATCCCACCGAAGGGGACCCGGTACCCGTATTCAATTGAATCGGCCTCGGGACCCCATCCTGCGTTGTCGATGTAGAGCTTGCCGCGGCGACTCTTCGTCATCCGGCCCACAGCGTATCCCTTGAGTCCATCGAAGCTGCCCTTCAAGAACTCGAAACCATCGTGCGATAGCCCCACGATGGGCGCCAGCTGTCGAAGGTTTGTCATGGCAGATGTCCTCGTGAAAGGACTTAGTCGTGGAGCCATCGCAACGGGTTAGCTTAAAGGGGTTAAACCGAACAAGGGGACACGGGAGTTATACTAGTTCGGCCCCTTCGATGAAGGTAAAAGCCTACGTCTAGTTGTGATTGGTATTGCTAGGGTTTCGAAGGCCAGGGAGCGAATCTGCTTTGTCTGGCTCTCGAGTTGTTGTTGTCTGTTCCTAAACCACGGCCGGGTCATCCCTTTATATACATAGGTTGATGCCCGCCGGACTACAGAGTCCCGAAGCCGGTTTATAAATGTATCTGGTTCGGCCTCTCTCTTTCTATCTTACTATACAAGTTACATGACTAGGCCGGTTTACATTTACAGACTATAACCCGCTTTGGGCCCTCCGTAAAGCGCCATCATCTTTACATCTTCATGGGCTTGTAATCTTCAAAGAGTCAACCCGGCTACATAAGGCCGGTTTACTCCAGTAGTAATATCCCCAACAGGTATAATAAAAACTATCATAAAAGGTGCATTGAATACTATGAGAAGTTTCATACTTGATGATTGTTTTGAGATATAAAGATTGTGATATTAGAGTCATGCTAGTTGAGTAGTTGTTAATTTGAGAAATACTTGTGTTAAAGTTTGTGATTCTCGTAGCACGCACGTATGCTGAACCGTTTTGTGATGAAGTCAGAGCATGATTTATTTATTGTTTGTCTTCCTTATGAGTGGCGGTCGGGGACGAGCGATGGTCTTTTCCTACCAATCTATCCTTCTAGGAGCATGTGCGTAGAACTTTATTTCGATAACTAATAATTTTTTGCAATAAGTACGTGAGTTCTTTATGACTAATGTTGAGTCCATGGATTATACGCACTCTCACCCTTCCACCATTGCTAGCCTCTCTAGTACCGCGCAACTTTCGCCGGTACCATAAACCCACCTTATACCTTCCTCAAAACAGCCACCATACCTACCTATTATGGCATTTCCATAGCCATTCCAAGATATATTGCCATGCAACTTCCCAGCGTTCCGTTTATTATGACACGCTTCATCATTGTCATATTGCTTTGCATGATCATGTAGTTGACATCGTATTTGTGGCAAAGCCATGTTCATAAGTCTTTCATACATGCCACTCTCGATTCATTTCACATCCCGGTACACCACCTGAAGCATTCACATAGAGTCATATTTTGTTCTAGTATCGAGTTGTAATTTTTGAGTTGTAAGTAAATAAAAGTGTGATGATCATCATTATTAGAGCATTGCCCCAAGTGAGGAAAGGATGATGGAGACTATGATTGCCCCACAAGTCGAGATGAGACTCCGGATGAAAAATAAAAAAAGAGAAAAAAAGAGGCCATAAAAAAAGAGAAGGCCCAAATAAAAAAAGAGAGAAAAAGAGAGAAGGGACAACGCTAATATCCTTTTACCACACTTGTGCTTCAAAATAGCACCATGATCTTCATGATAGAGAGTCTCCTATGTTGTCACTTTCATATACTAGTGGGAATTTCACATTATATAACTTGTCTTGTATATTCCAATGATGGGCTTCCTCAAAATGCCCTAGGTCTTCGTAAGCAGGCAAGTTGGATGCACACCCACTTAGTTTCTTTTTGAGCTTTCATACACTTATAGCTCTAGTGCATCCGTTGCATGGCAATCCCTACTCACTCACATTGATATCTATTGATGGACATCTCCATAGCCCATTGATACGCCTAGTTGATGTGAGACTATCTTCTCCTTTTTTGTCTTCTCCACAACCACCATTCCATTCCACCATAGTGTTATATCCATGGCTCACGCTCATATATTGCGTGAAGATTGAAAAAGTTTGAGAACACCAAAAGTATGAAACAATTGCTTGGCTTGACATCGGGGGTGTGCATGATTTAAATACGTTGTGTGGTGAAGATAGAGCATAGCCAGACTATATGATCTTGTAGGGATAACTTTCTTTGGCCATGTTATTTTGAGAAGACGTGATTGCTTTGTTAGTATGCTTGAAGTATTATTATTTTTATGTCAATACTAAACTTTTGTCTTGAATCTTTTGGACCTGAACATTCATGCCACAATAAAGAAAATTACATTGAAAATTATGCTAGGTAGCATTCCACATCAATTTTTTTTGTTTTTATCATTTACCTACTCAAGGACGAGCAGGAATTAAGCTTGGGGATGCTTGATATGTCTCCAACGTATCTATAATTTTTTATTGTTCCATGCTATTATATTATCTGTTTTGGATGTTAAATGGGCTTTAATTTACCTTTTTATATTATTTTTGGGACTAACCTACTAATCAAAGGCCCAGTGCAAACTGCTGTTTTTTTGCCTATTTCAGTGTTTCGCAGAAAAGGAATGTCAAACGGAATCCAAACGGAATGAAACCTTCGGGAGAGTTATTTTTGGAACAAACAAGATCCATGAGACTTGGAGTGGACGTCAAGAAAGAAGCAAGGAGGCCACGAGGTAGGGAGGCACGCCTAGGGGGTAGACGGGCCCCCCACCCTCGTGGGCCCCTCGCAGCTCCACCGACGTGCTTCTTCCTCCTATATATACCCATATACCCCGAAAACATCCAGGAGCACCACGATACCCTATTTCCACCGCCACAACCTTCTGTACCCGTGAGATCCCATCTTGGGGCCTTTTTTGGCACTCTGCCGGAGGGGGAATCGATCACGGAGGGCTTCTACATCAACACCATGGCCTCTCCGATGATGTGTGAGTAGTTTACCACAGACCTTCGGGTCCATAGTTATTAGCTAGATGGCTTCTTCTCTCTCTTTGGATCTCAATACAAAGTTCTCCTCGATTCTCTTGGAGATCTATTCGATGTAATTCTTTTTTGCGGTGTGTTTGTCGAGATCCGATGAATTGTGGGTTTATGATCAAGATTATCTATGAACAATATTTGATTCTTCTCTGAAATCTTTTATGCATGATTTAAATATCTTTGCAAGTCTCTTTGAATTATCAGTTTGGTTTGGCCTACTAGATTGATCTTTCTTGCAATGGGAGAAGTGCTCAGCTTTGGGTTCAATCTTACGGTGTCCTTTCCCAATGACAGCAGGGGTAGCAAGGCACGTATTGTATTGTTGCCATCAAGGATAGAAAGATAGGTTTTATATCGTATTGCTTGAGTTTATCCCTCTACTGAAGGAAATATGCCCTAGAGGCAATAATAAAGTTATTATTTATTTCCTTATATCATGATAAAGGTTTATTATTCATGCTAGAATTGTATTAACCGGAAACATAATACATGTGTGAATACATAGACAAACAGAGTGTCACTAGTATGCCTCTACTTGACTAGCTCGTTAATCAAAGATGGTTATGTTTCCTAACCATGGACAAAGAGTTGTCATTTGATTAAACGGGATCACATCATTAGTTGAATGATCTGATTGACATGACCCATTCCGTTAGCTTAGCACCCGATCGTTTAGTATGGTGCTATTGCTTTCTTCATGACTTATACATGTTCCTATGACTATGAGATTATGTAACTCCCGTGTGCCGGAGGAACACTTTGTGTGCTACCAAACGTCACAACGTAACTGGGTGATTATAAAGGTGCTCTATAGGTGTCTCCAAAGGTACATGTTGGGTTGATGTATTTCGAGATTAGGATTTGTCACTCCGATCGTTGGAGAGGTATCTCTGGGCCCTCTCGGTAATGCACATCACTTAAGCCTTGCAAGCAATGCAACTAATGAGTTAGTTGCGAGATGATGTATTACGGAACGAGTAAAGAGACTTGCCGGTAACGAGATTGAACTAGGTATTGGATACCGATGATCGAATCTCGGGCAAGTAACATACCGATGACAAAGGGAACAACGTATGTTGTTATGCGGTCTGACCGATAAAGATCTTCGTAGAATATGTAGGAGCCAATATGGGCATCCAGGTCCCGCTATTGGTTATTGACCGGAGACATGTCTCGGTCATGTCTACATTGTTCTCGAACCCGTAGGGTCCGCACGCTTACGGTTTCGATGACAGTTATATTATGAGTTTATACGTTTTGATGTACCGAAGGTTGTTCGGAGTCCCGGATGTGATCACGGACATGACGAGGAGTCTCGAAATGGTCGAGACATAAAGATTGATATATTGGAAGCCTATGTTTGGATATCGGAAGTGTTCCTGGTGAAATCGGGATTTTATCGGAGTACCGGGAGGTTACCGGAACCCCCCGGGAGCTATATGGGCCTTAGTGGGCCTTAGTGGAAGAAGAGGAGAGGCGGCCAGGGCTGGGCCGCGCGCCCCTCCCCCCTAGTCCGAATAGGACAAGGAGAGAGGGGGCCGGCGCCCCCCTCCTTTCTCTCTCTCTTTTCCACCTCGCGAATCCTATTCCAACTAGGATTGGGGGAAAAGTGTTGGGGAACGTAGTAATTTCAAAAAAATTCCTACGCACACGCAAGATCATGGTGATGCATAGCAATGAGAGAGGAGAGTGTGATCTACGTACCCTTGTAGATCAACAGCGGAAGCGTTGACGCAACGTAGAGGAAGTAGTCGTACGTCTTCCCGATCTGACCGATCCAAGCACCGTTACTCTGGCACCTCCGAGTCTTAGCACACGTACAACTTGATGACGATCCCCGGGCTCCAATCCAGCAAAGCGTCAGGGAGGAGTTCCTTCAACACGACGGCGTGGTGACGATCTTGATGTTCTACCGTCGCAGGGCTTCGCCTAAGCACTGCTACAATATGATCGAGGTGGAATATGGTGGCAGGGGGCACCGCACACGGCTAAGAAACGATCTCAATGATCAACTTGTGTGTCTAGGGTGCCCCTGCCTCCGTATATAAAGGAGCCAAGGGGGAGGGGGCGGCCGGCCAGGAGGAGGGCGCAGGAGGAGTCCTACTCCTACCGGGAGTAGGACTCCCCCCCCCAATCCTAGTTGGAATAAGATTCCCCGAGGGGGAAAGAGAGAGAGGGGGGCCACCTCTCCTTGTCCTAATAGGACTAGGGGAGGGGGGAGGCGCGCGGCCACCTTGGGCTGCCCCTTTCTCCTTTCCACTAAAGCCCATCAAGGCCCATATGGCTCCCGGGGGGTTCCGGTAACCTCCCGGTACTCCGGTAAAATCCCGATTTTACCCGGAACACTTCCGATGTCCAAATATAGGCTTCCAATATATCAATCTTTATGTCTCGACCATTTCGAGACTCCTCGTTATGTCTGTGATCATATCCGGGACTCCGAACTAACTTCGGTACATCAAAATGCATAAACTCATAATAACTGTCATCGTAACGTTAAGCGTGCGGACCCTACGGTTCGAGAATAATGTAGACATGACTGAGACACATCTCCGGTCAATAACCAATAGCGGAACCTGGATGCTCATATTGGCTCCTACATATTCTACGAAGATCTTTATCGGTCAGACTGCATAACAACATACGTTGTTCCCTTTGTCATCGGTATGTTACTTGCCCGAGATTCGATCGTCGGTATCCAATACCTAGTTCAATCTCGTTACTGGCAAGTCTCTTTACTCGTTCTGTAATACATCATCCCGCAACAAACTCATTAGTTGCAATGCTTGCAAGGCTTATGTGATGTGTATTACCGAGAGGGCCCAGAGATACCTCTCCGACAATCGGAGTGACAAATCCTAATCTCGAAACACGCCAACCCAACATCTACCTTTGGAGACACCTGTAGAGCTCCTTTATAATCACCCAGTTACGTTGTGACATTTGGTAGCACACAAAGTGTTCCTCCGGGAAACGGGAGTTGCATAATCTCATAGTCATAGGAACATGTATAAGTCATGAAGAAAGCAATAGCAACATACTAAACGATTGGGTGCTAAGCTAATGAAATGGGTCATGTCAATCAGATCATTCAACCAATGATGTGACCTCGTTAATCAAATAACAACACCTTTGTTCATGGTTAGGAAACATAACCATCTTTGATTAACGAGCTAGTCAAGTAGAGGCATACTAGTGACACTAAGTTTGTCTATGTATTCACACATGTATTATGTTTCCGGTTAATACAATTCTAGCATGAATAATAAACATTTATCATGATATAAGGAAATAAATAATAACTTTATTATTGCCTCTAGGGCATATTTCCTTCAGTCTCCCACTTGCACTAGAGTCAATAATCTAGATTACATAGTAATGATTCTAACACCCATGGAGCCTTGGTGCTGATCATGTTTTGCTCGTGGAAGAGGCATAGTCAACGGGTCTGCAACATTCAGATCCGTATGTATCTTGCAAATCTCTATCTATCCCACCTGGACTAGATCTCGGATGGAATTGAAGCATCTCTTGAGGTGTTTGGTCCTCTTGTGAAATCTGGATTCCTTTGCCAAGGCAATTGCACCAGTATTGTCACAAAAGATTTTCATTGGACCCGATGCACTAGGTATGACACCTAGATCGGATATGAACTCCTTCATCCAGACTCCTTCGTTTGCTGCTTCTGAAGCAGCTGTGCCGCTTCACATGTAGATCCTGCTACGATGCTTTGTTTAGAACTGCACCAACTAACAGCTCCACCGTTTAATGTAAACACGTATCCGGTTTGCGATTTAGAATCGTCCGGATCAGTGTCAAAGCTTGCATCAACGTAACCTCTTACGGTGAGCTCTTTGTCACCTCCATATACAAGAAACATATCCTTAGTCCTTTTGAGGTATTTCAGGATGTTCTTGACCGCTGTCCAGTGATCCACTCCTGGATTACTTTGGTACCTCCCTGCTAAACTTATAGCAAGGCACACATCAGGTCTGGTACACAACATTGCATACATGATAGAGCCTATGGCTGAAGCATAGGGAACATCTTTCATTTTCTCTCTATCTTCTGCAGTGGTCGGGCATTGAGTCTAACTCAACTTCACACCTTGTAACACAGGCAAGAACCCTTTCTTTGCTTGATCCATTTTGAACTTCTTCAAAATCTTATCAAGGTATGTGCTTTGTGAAAGTCCAATTAAGCGTCTTGATCTATCTCTATAGATCTTTATGCCTAATATGTAAGCAGCTTCACCGAGGTCTTTCATTGAAAACCTCTTATTCAAGTATCCCTTTATGCTATCCAGAAATTCTATATCATTTCCAATCAGCAATATGTCATCCACATATAATATCAGAAATGCTACAGAGCTCCCACTCACTTTCTTGTAAATACAGGCTTCTCCGAAAGTCTGTATAAAACCAAATGCTTTGATCACACTATCAAAGTGTTTATTCCAACTCCGAGAGGCTTGCACCAGTCCATAAATGGATCGCTGGAGCTTGCACACTTTGTTAGCTCCCTTTGGATCGACAAAACCTTCCGGTTGCATCATATACAACTCTTCTTCCAGAAATCCATTCAGGAATGCAGTTTTGACATCCATCTGCCAAATTTCATAATCATAAAATGCGGCAATTGCTAACATGATTCGGACAAACTTAAGCATCGCTACGGGTGAGAAGGTCTCATCGTAGTCAACCCCTTGAACTTGTCGAAAACCTTTTGCAACAAGTCGAGCTTTATAGACAGTGACATTACCGTCAGCGTCAGTCTTCTTCTTGAAGATCCATTTATTCTCAATTGCTTGCCGATCATCGGGCAAGTCAACCAAAGTCCATACTTTGTTCTCATACATGGATCCCATCTCAGATTTCATGGCTTCAAGCTACTTTGCGGAATTTGGGCTCACCATCGCTTCTTCATAGTTCGTAGGTTCATCATGATCTAGCAGCATGATTTCCAGAACAGGATTACCGTACCACTCTGGTGCGGATCTCACTCTGGTTGATCTACGAGGTTCAGTAGTATCTTGTCTTGAAGTTTCATGATCATCATCATTAGCTTCCTTAGTAATTGGTATAGGTGTCGCAGAAACAGTTTTCTGTGATGTACTACTTTCCAATAAGGGAGCAGGTACAGTTACCTCGTCAAGTTCTACTTTCCTCCCACTCACTTCTTTCGAGAGAAACTCCTTCTCTAGAAAGGATCCATTCTTAGCAACGAATGACTTGCCTTCGGATCTGTGATAGAAGGTGTACCCAACAGTCTCCTTTGGGTATCCTATGAAGACACATTTCTCTGATTTCGGTTCGAGCTTATCAGGTTGAAGCTTTTTCACATAAGCATCGCAGCCCCAAACTTTAAGAAACGACAACTTTGGTTTCTTGCCAAACCATAGTTCATAAGGCGTCGTCTCAACGGATTTTGATGGTGCCCTAGTTAACGTGAATGTGGCCGTCTCTAAAGCATAATCCCAAAACGATAGCGGTAAATCAGTAAGAGACATCATAGATCGCACCATATCTAGTAAAGTACGATTACGATGTTCGGACACACCATTACGCTATGGTGTTCCGGGTGGCGTGAGTTGCGAAACTATTCCACAATTTTTCAAATGTATACCAAACTCGTAACTCAAATATTCTCCTCCACGATCAGATCGTAGAAACTTTATTTTCTTGTTACGATGATTTTCAACTTCACTCTGAAATTCTTTGAACTTTTCAAATGTTTCAGACTTATGTTTCATTAAGTAGATATACCCATATCTACTTAAATTATCTGTGAAAGTGAGAAAATAACGATATCTGCCACGAGCCTCAATATTCATCGGACCACATACATCGGTATGTATGATTTCCAACAAATCTGTTCCTCTCTCCATAGTACCGGAGAATGGTGTTTTAGTCATCTTGCCCATGAGGCACGGTTCGCAAGTACCAAGTGATTCATAATCAAGTGGTTCCAAAAGTCCATCAATATGGAGTTTCTTCATGCGCTTTATACCGATATGACCTAAACGGCAGTGCCACAAATAAGTTGCACTATCATTATCAACTCTGCATCTTTTGGCTTCAACATTATGAATATGTGTGTTACTACTATCAAGATTCATCAAAAATAGACCACTCTTCAAAGGTGCATGACCATAAAAGATATTACTCATATAAATAGAACAACCATTATTCTCTGATTTAAATGAATAACCGTCTCGCATCAAACAAGATCCAGATATAATGTTCATGCTCAACGCTGGCACCAAATAACAATTATTTAGGTCTAATATTAATCCCGAAGGTAGATGTAGAGGTAGCGTGCCGACCGCGATCACATCGACTTTGGAACCGTTTCCCACGTGCATCGTCACCTCGTCCTTCGCCAGTGTTCGCTTAATCTGTAGTCCTGTTTCGAGTTGCAAATATTAGCAACAGAACCAGTATCAAATACCCAGGTGCTACTGCGAGCTCTAGTAAGGTACACATCAATAACATGTATATCCCATATACCTTTGTTCACCTTGCCATCCTTCTTATCCGCCAAATACTTGGGGCAGTTCCGCTTCCAGTGACCAGTCTGCTTGCAGTAGAAGCACTCAGTTTCAGGCTTAGGTCCAGACTTGGGTTTCTTCTCTTGAGCAGCAACTTGCTTGCCGTTCTTCTTGAAGTTCCCCTTCTTCTTCCCTTTGCCCTTTTTCTTGAAACTAGTGGTCTTACTGACCATCAACACTTGATGCTCCTTTTTGATTTCTACCTCCACAGCTTTTAGCATTGCGAAGAGCTCGGGAATAGTCTTGTTCATCCCTTGCATATTATAGTTCATCACGAAGCTCTTGTAGCTTGGTGGCAGTGATTGGAGAATTCTGTCAATGACGCAATCATCTGGAAGATTAACTCCCATCTGAATCAAGTGATTATTATACCCAGACATTTTGAGTATATGCTCACTGACAGAACTGTTCTCCTCCATCTTGCAGCTATAGAACTTATTGGAGACTTCATATCTCTCAATCCGGGCATTTGCTTGAAATATTAACTTCAACTCCTGACACCATATTCCACCTCGATCATCTGGAGGAACGCATTAAAATTCAACGGAACAACAGCACGAGCCATCTATCTACAATCAACATAAACAAGCAAGATACTATGCAGATATGGCCTCGGAACACGGAGACCGAAAGGTCGAGCGTGAATCATATAGTAGATATGATCAACATAACGATGTTCACCATTGAAAACACTCCATCTCACGTGATGATCGGTTATGGTTTAGTTGATTTGGATCACGTAATCACTTAGAGGATTAGAGGGATGTCTATCTAAGTGGGAGTTCTTAAGTAATTTGATTAATTGAACTTAAACTTATCATGAACTTAGTACCTGATAGTATCTTGCTTGTTTATGTTGATTGTAGATAGATGGCTCGTGCTGTTGTTCCGTTGAATTTTAATGCGTTCCTCCAGATGATCGAGGTGGAATATGGTGGCAGGAGTTGAAGTTAATATTTCAAGCAAATGCCCGGATTGAGAGATATGAAGTCTCCAATAAGTTCTATAGCTGCAAGATGGAGGAGAACAGTTCTGTCAGTGAGCATATACTCAAAATGTCTGGGTATAATAATCACTTGATTCAGATGGGAGTTAATCTTCCAGATGATTGCGTCATTGACAGAATTCTCCAATCACTACCACCAAGCTACAAGAGCTTCGTGATGAACTATAATATGCAAGGGATGAATAGGACTATTCCCGAGCTCTTCGCAATGCTGAAAGCTGCGGAGGTAGAAATCAAAAAGGAGCATCAAGTGTTGATGGTCAACAAGACCACTAGTTTCAAGAAAAAGGGCAAATGGAAGAAGAAGGGGAACTTCAAGAAGAAAGCAAGCAAGTTGCTGCTCAAGAGAAGAAACCCAAGTCTGGACCTAAGCCTGAAACTGAGTGCTTTTACTGCAAGAAGACTGGTCACTGGAAGCGGAACTGCCCCAAGTATTTGGCGGATAAGAAGGATGGCAAGGTGAACAAAGGTATATGTGATATACATGTTATTGATGTGTACCTTACTAATGCTCGCAATAGCACCTGGGTATTTGATACTGGTTCTGTTGCTAATATTTGCAACTCGAAACAGGGACTACGGATTAAGCGAAGATTGGCTAAGGACGAGGTGACAATGCGCGTGGGAAACGATTCCAAAGTCGATGTGATCGCAGTCGGCACGCTACCTCTACATCTACCTTCGGGATTAATATTAGACCTAAATAATTGTTATTTGGTGCCAGCATTAAGCATGAACATTATATCTGGATCTTGTTTGATGCGAGACGATTATTCATTTAAATCAGAGAATAATGGTTGTTCTATTTATATGAGTAATATCTTTTATGGTCATGCACCCTTGAAGAGTGGTCTATTCTTATTGAATCTCGATAGTAGAGACACACATATTTATAATGTTGAAGCCAAAAGATGCAGAGTTGATAATGATGGTGAAACTTATTTGTGGCACTGCTGTTTAGGTCATATCAGTGTAAAGCGCATGAAGAAACTCCATACTGATGGACTTTTGGAACCACTTGATTATGAATCACTTGGTACTTGCGAACCGTGCCTCATGGGCAAGATGACCAAAACACCGTTCTCCGGTACTATGGAGAGAGCAACATATTTGTTGAAAATCATACATACAGATGTATGTGGTCCGATGAATATTGAGGCTCGTGGCGAATATCGTTATTTTCTCACCTTCACAGATGACTTAAGCAGATATGGGTATATCTACTTAATGAAACATAAGTCTGAAACATTTGAAAAGTTCAAAGAATTTCAGAGTGAAGTTGAAAATCATCGTAACAAGAAAATAAAGTTTCTACAATCTGATCATGGAGGAGAATATTTGAGTTATGAGTTTGGTGTACATTTGAAACAATGCGGAATAGTTTCGCAACTCACGCCACCCGGAACACCACAGCGTAATGGTGTGTCCGAACATCATAATCGTACTTTACTAGATATGGTGCGATCTATGATGTCTCTTACTGATTTACCGCTATCGTTTTGGGGTTATGCTTTAGAGATGGCCGCATTCACGTTAAATAGGGCACCATCAAAATCCGTTGAGACGACGCCTTATGAACTATGGTTTGGCAAGAAACCAAAGTTGCCGTGTCTGAAAGTTTGGGGCTGCGATGTTTATGTGAAAAAGCTTCAACCTGATAAGCTTGAACCCAAATCGGAGAAATGTGTCTTCATAGGATATCCAAAGGAAACTATTGGATACACCTTCTATCACAGATCCGAAGGCAAGACTTTTGTTGCTAAATTCAGAAACTTTCTGGAGAAGGAGTTTCTCTCGAAAGATGTGAGTGGGAGGAAAGTAGAACTTGATGAGGTAACTGTACCTACTCCCTTATTGGAAAGCAGTACATCACAGAAAACTGTTTCTGCGACATCTACACCAATTAGTGAGGAAGCTAATGATAATGATCATGAAACTTCGGGACAAGATACTACTGAACCTCGTAGATCAACCAGAGTGAGATCTGCGCCAGAGTGGTACGGTAATCCTGTTTTAGAAATCATGCTGCTAGATCATGATGAACCTAAGAAATATGAAGAAGCGATGGTGAGCCCAGATTCCGCAAAATGGCTTGAAGCCATGAAATCTGAGATGGGATCCATGTATGAGAACAAAGTATGGACTTTGGTTGACTTGCCCGATGATCGGCAAGCAATTGAGAATAAATGGATCTTCAAGAAGAAGACTGATGCTGACGGTAATATTACTGTCTACAAAGCTCGACTTGTCGCAAAAGGTTTTCGACAAGTTCAAGGGGTTGACTACGATGAGACCTTCTCACCCGTAGCGATGCTTAAGTCTGTCCGAATCATGTTAGCAATTGCCGCATTTTATGATTATGAAATTTGGCAGAGGGATGTCAAAACTGCATTCCTGGATGGATTTCTGGAAGAAGAGTTGTATATGATGCAACCAGAAGGTTTTGTCGATCCGAAGGGAGCTAATAAAGTGTGCAAGCTCCAGCGATCCATTTATGGACTGGTGCAAGCGTCTCGGACTTGGAATAAACGCTTTGATAGTGTGATCAAAGCATTTGGTTTTATACAGACTTTGGAGAAGCCTGTATTTACAAGAAAGTGAGTGGGAGCTCTTTAGCATTTCTGATATTATATGTGGATGACATATTATTGATTGGAAATGATATAGAATTTCTGGATAGCATAAAAGGATACTTGAATAAGAGTTTTTCGATGAAAGACCTCGGTGAAGCTGCTTACATATTAGGCATAAAGATCTATAGAGATAGATCTAGACGCTTAATTGGACTTTCACACAGCACATACCTTGACAAGATTTTGAAGAAGTTCAAAATGGATCAAGCAAAGAAAGGGTTCTTGCCTGTGTTACAAGGTGTAAAGTTGAGTCAAACTCAATGCCCGACCACTGCAGAAGATAGAGAGAAAATGAAAGATGTTCCCTATGCTTCAGCCATAGGCTCTATCATGTATGCAATGCTGTGTACCAGACCTGATGTGTGCCTTACTATAAGTTTAGCAGGGAGGTACCAAAGTAATCCAGGAGTGGATCACTGGACAGCGGTCAAGAACATCCTGAAATACCTGAAAAGGACTAAGGATATGTTTCTCGTATATGGAGGTGACAAAGAGCTCATCGTAAACGGTTACGTTGATGCAAGCTTTGACACTGATTCGGACGATTCTAAATCGCAAACCGGATACGTATTTACATTAAACGGTGGAGCTGTCAGTTGGTGCAGTTCTAAACAAAGCGTCGTGGCGGGATCTACATGTGAAGCGGAGTACATAGCTGCTTCGGAAGCAGCAAACGAAGGAGTCCGGATGAAGGAGTTCATATCCTATCTAGGTGTCATACCTAGTGCATCGGGTCCAATCAAAATCTTTTGTGACAATACTGGTGCAATTGCCTTGGCAAAGGAATCCAGATTTCACAAGAGAACCAAACACATCAAGAGACGCTTCAATTCCATCCGGGATCTAGTCTAGGTGGGAGACATAGAGATTTGCAAGATACATACGGAGCTGAATGTAGCAGACCCGTTGACTAAGCCTCTTCCACGAGCAAAACATGATCAGCACCAAAGCTCCATGGGTGTTAGAATCATTACTGTGTAAATCTAGATTATTGACTCTAGTGCAAGTGGGAGACTGAAGGAAATATGCCCTAGAGGCAATAATAAAGTTATTATTTATTTCCTTATATCATGATAAAGGTTTATTATTCATGCTAGAATTGTATTAACCGGAAACATAATACATGTGTGAATACATAGACAAACAGAGTGTCACTAGTATGCCTCTACTTGACTAGCTCGTTAATCAAAGATGATTATGTTTCCTAACCATGGACAAAGAGTTGTCATTTGATTAAACGGGATCACATCATTAGTTGAATGATCTGATTGACATGACCCATTCCATTAGCCTAGCACCCGATCATTTAGTATGGTGCTATTGCTTTCTTCATGACTTATACATGTTCCTATAACTATGAGATTATGTAACTCCCGTGTGCCGGAGGAACACTTTGTGTGCTACCAAACGTCACAACGTAACTGGGTGATTATAAAGGTGCTCTACAGGTGTCTCCAAAGGTACATGTTGGGTTGACGTATTTCGAGATTAGGATTTGTCACTCCGATCGTCGGAGAGGTATCTCTGGGCCCTCTCGGTAATGCACATCACTTAAGCCTTGCAAGCAATGCAACTAATGAGTTAGTTGCGAGATGATGTATTACGGAATGAGTAAAGAGACTTGCTGGTAACGAGATTGAACTAGGTATTGGATACCGATGATCGAATCTCGGCCAAGTAACATACCGATGACAAAGGGAACAACGTATGTTGTTATGCGGTCTGACCGATAAAGATCTTCGTAGAATATGTAGGAGCCAATATGGGCATCCAGGTCCCGCTATTGGTTATTGACCGGAGACATGTCTCGGTCATGTCTACATTGTTCTCGAACCCGTAGGGTCCGCACGCTTAAGGTTTCGATGACAGTTATATTATGAGTTTATACGTTTTGATGTACCGAAGGTTGTTCGGAGTCCCAGATGTGATCACGGACATGACAGGGAGTCTCGAAATGGTTGAGACATAAAGATTGATATATTGGAAGCCTATGTTTGGATATCGGAAGTGTTCCGGGTGAAATCGGGATTTTACCGGAGTACCGGGAGGTTACCGGAACCCCCCGGGAGCTATATGGGCCTTAGTGGGCCTTAGTGGAAGAAGAGGAGAGGCGGCCAGGGCTAGGCCGCGCGCCCCTCCCCCTAGTCCGAATAGGACAAGGAGAGAGTGGGCCGACGCCCCCCTCCTTTCTCTCTCTCTCTCTCTCTCTCTCTCTCTCTCTCTCTCTCTCTCTCTCTCTCTCTCTCTCTTTTCCACCTCGCGAATCCTATTCCAACTAGGATTGGGGGAGAAGTCCTACTCCCGGAGGGAGTAGGACTCCTCCTGGCGCGCCCTATGATGGCCGGCCGGCCTCCCCCCCTTGAACCTTTATATACGGAGGCAGGGGCACCCCAGAGGAACACAAGTTGATCCACGTGATCATATTCTTAGCCGTGTGCGGCGCCCCCTGCCACCATAGTCCTCGATAATATTGTAGCGGAGCTTAGGCGAAGCCCTGCGATAGTAGTACATCAAGATCGTCACCATGCCGTCGTGCTGACGGAACTCTTCCCCGACACTTTGCTGGATCGGAGTCCGGGGATCGTCATCGAGCTGAACGTGTGCTAAAACTCGGAGGTGCCGTAGTTTCAGTGCTTGATCGGTCGGGCCGTGGAGACGTACGACTACATCAACCAAACGCTTCCGTTGTCGATCTACAAGGGTACGTAGATCACACTCTCCCCTCTCGTTGCTATGCATCACCATGATCTTGCGTGTGCGTAGGAAAATTTTGAAATTACTACGTTCCCCAACATCTACATCATGTCATCTTGCCTAATGCGTTACTCTGTTCTTATGAACTTAGTACTCTAGATGCATGTTGGATAGCGGTCGATGTGTGGAGTAATAGTAGTAGATGTAGAATCGTTTCGGTCTACTTATCGCGGACGTGATGCCTATATACATGATCATGCCTAGATATTCTCATAAGTATTCGCTTTTCTATCAATTGCTCGACAATAATTTGTTCACCCACCATAGAATTTGCTATCTTGAGAGAAGCCACTAGTGAAACCTATGGCCCCCGGGTCTATCTTCCATCATATTATTTCCATATCAATTTGCTATTTCTATTACCGTTTATTTTGCAATTTTTATTTTCCAATCTATATCATAAAAATACCAAAAATATTTATCTTATTATCTCTATCAGATCTCACTTTCATAAGTGACTGTGAAGGGATTGACAACCCCTTTATCGCGTTGGTTGCGAGGTTCTTGTTTGTTTGTGCAGGTACTAGGTGACTTGTGTGTTACCTCCTACTGGATTGATACCTTGGTTCTCAAAGACTGAGGGAAATACTTACGCTACTGTGCTGCATCATACTTTCCTCTTCAAGGGAAAACCAACGCATGCTCAAGAGTTAGCACCTCCTCAAAAGAGATCGGGTGTTGCATTTGAGTGAGATTCTAGTGGCCCCTTCCACACCATGAGTTAACCTCTTGTTATTTGCTAACAATAGCCCGTTGTTCTTCAAGACAAATGGTTCAGGGGTGATGGAAGTGTCAAACCTACTAGACTCCTATTGCCAAGCTTTAGGGCAAATGATCAATACCAACATGTTTTCAGTTTATTTCAGCAAAGGAACACAAAGAGAATGCCAGCCGGGAAGTTAAAGGGGTGCTCAACGTCCATACTGAGACTCTAAATAAGAAATATTTGGGTATGCCATCTGACGTTGGTCCGTCTAAAACATGTACTTTCAAGTACCTAATAGACAAATTATGGTGAAAGAGTGAAGGGTTGGATTGAGAAAACCATATTAGGAGCGGGCAAAGAAATTCTAATTAAATCGGTACCGTAGGCCGTTCCGGTTTTTCTCGATCTCATGCTTTAAATTGCCAAGGGGTCTCTGTAAAAAACTGAACAAGCTTATCGACCAGTTCTTCTGGGGCAATGGAGAGGGGCAGCGAAAACCACACTAGATTTCTTGGAGATCTATGACTCGACCGAAGAAGTGTGGTGACTTGAGGTTTCGGGATCTCGAGCTCTTTGGCTTAGCTTTGTTGGCTCGACAGTCATGGCGCCTTCTCACTGTGCCTGAATCCCTTTGTGCTTGGTTGCTCAAGGCCACCTACTATTTCAAACATTGACATTCTCAATGCCGAATTGGGTTTCACCCATCTCATGTGTGGAGGTCTATCTTCGAGGCTAGAGATGCACTATCACATGGCCTCATTAGGCGCATCAGCGGCGACGCAACCACGCGGGTATTCCACTCTGGTTGTTGCCAGATGTCGTGGGCCGAGGCTAGGCCTGGGTGCTGCAGGCCGTCCGCCGACAACGAGCGGATGTGACACCATGACCTCGCCCCATGAGATGCCGTGATATGAGCAAACCTTCTTTATGGTTCATGACAGCGTGTGTGCTGCGAGCAGGTTGTGCCGAGCTACGAGCGGTGTTGTGGATTTCGATCGGTGATATTTATGGAAGGTGGTTGGCGTTCCATGAGAGGGGTGAGTGCCACCATGCTGCGGGGAATGGAATTGGCGTTGCTGCAAAGGAGTGGTGCGCAGGGAACTAAGATTTGTTGCAAGTTGGTGCTGCAACGATGACATCGTTGTGAGGCATCGACGGTGCTGGGAGTGCGCTGACATGATGTGAGGCACCCATGCCGTGTCGGGGAGGCGTGGAGGACGAAGGATGCTGAGAGGCGTGTGATGAGATGGATCGTGGACGGCTATGATTGCTGCAAAGGAGTGATCCGTGGGGAGCAAAGATTTGTTGCAAGCTTGTGCTGCAACGACGACATCATTGTGAGGCACCGTCGGTGCTGGGAGGGCACCGACATGATGTGAGGCACACATGCCGTGTCAGGGAGGCGTGGAGGACGAAGGATGCCTAGAGGCATGTGATGAGATGGATCAAGGAAGGCTATGATTGCTGCAAAGGAGTTGTGCATGGGGAACATGAATTTGTTGCAAGTCGGTGATGCAACGACGACATCATTGTGAGGCACTGCTGGTGCTGGGAGGGTGCCGACATGATGTGAGGCACCCATGCCATGTCAGGGAGGCGTGGAGGACCAAGAATGCTGAGAGGCATGTGATGAGATGAATCGTGGATGGCTATGATTGTGTGGATCCGATGATGAGGCGGTTGATTGTTCCCTCATGATCATCTCAAGAGGCGTGTGATGAGAAAATGGAGGCAATGAGAGGAAGAAGAATTATACTAGTGGTGGATTGTCGCTGACGGAGGTGAGGCAAGGGGTTAATGAACTTGAGTGTGGGGTGCAGGAGGTTGCGGGCGCCGAAAATAGTGGCAGGGTTTAGATACAGGGAAGAATGTAGCTCATGACAGTCACATTCGCCGCCTACATGTTGTATGCATTGTTTTTTTTTGGACACAATACAGACGCAAGCGCTCATGCACACGCACATACATTCATCCTTATGAACGCGCACACACACACACCCTATCCTTATTAGCACCTCCGAACGACTGAGCCAACATATCATCTTGAATTTACGAAGTCACCATAGACACCTCGTCGTCAACGGGAACATCTCCTTCCACTGAATACGTATCGCCGAAAATTCTAAAATAAATCCAGAAATAAATGCAAACACCAAAATTTGTATGCATCGTCGGCGTAGGAACATAGACCTGTCTGCATTGTTGCCCTTAGCACGGGCATTTAACTAGTAAAAAAAAAAGCCCTTGTCATAAAAAAAAGGCGCTTGCCCTCCTAGTGTTTGTTCTCTCTCTTCTTCCGCTTCTCTTTCACCTCTCTTCCTCACTCAACGCGAACCAGAACCCGACGCGAGGCGTGGCTCGCCGCGAGATGGTAAGCACGACCCCCCTCCCCATTGCCACGCCTCCACCCTCCCCCGCCCTGCCCAGGAGGGGTCCGCTGCATCCGCACATGTGATCCGCGCGGATCTAGCCCTGCGCTCGTGCAGGATCTGTTCGTCTCTGTCGTTTTGGATTCGCTGAGGGGTTTGCGATCGATCTGGCGAGCCCTTAGGGTTTTGGCGGGGAAGCGGGGTGTTCGTTGCGCCATTTAGCGGGGGCGTAGCGGTGGATTGGTTGTAGCCGCTGCCTCGGCCCAGCTCTTTGGAATGAGGGACGCATGTGGTTTCTGCGCCATTTCTCATCAGCGGTTCGTGGTATCGCGGATATAGTATCGGCGAATTCGCAAAAGCAGTTAGGTAGGTTGCTCGCTGAACCAAGTGATCATGTTCCCTTGTTGCCATGGAGTGGTCTGCGATGAAGTGGCTGTTTCTAGGGATCGTGCCAGTGGGTGATTGGGTGCTAGGCTCTGGGTTCACAGATTAGTGGACTGAAATTTCGTTAATGGAGCCGTATGTGTTCGGACTCTGAGTGTTCACTAGTAGCACGTGAATCAAGGTCAGTCGGTGCTTTGCGATACAATTTGTTGCAAAATGCTCTGGTGAGTACATTCCATGTGTCGTCACCAGCAATAATGTGCATTTATCTTACAAATATTTTTTCGGTCATCATCATGGCCATAGTCTCTGAGCCTGTTATATTCTGTAACTATGGAGAATATGCTGGACATTCACTGTTGCTTGAGATATTAAGCTGTTAGTATTTGAGATATATGGGTCACTGATAAGTAGGACACACTATACCGAAGTGAACATATCAGAACTATTTACTAGCTCTCCTCTGCTTTTCTGTGCAGGTGGCACTTTTACATTAGCGATGCTAGTTTGTGTCTTGTTATCTTTTCAAAATGGTGAAGCTGACAATGATAGCCCGTATCACTGATGGCCTTCCATTGGCGGAGGGGTTAGATGATGGTCGAGATCTGAAGGATGCTGACTTCTACAAGCAGCAAGCAAAACTGTTGTTCAAAAACTTATCTAAAGGCCAACACGAATCATCAAGGCTGTCAATCGAGACTGGACCGTACTATTTCCAGTATCCTTAACCTTTATGTCATCTGCAGCATTTTAGTTTCTGTTTTGCGAAGCATGTGATCTTTCTGTTACTCCCTCTGGCCCATTAGCTTGCAAAACGATCTTACAGCTTGCAAAGCGATCTTATATTATGAGACGGAGGGAGTACTATTTTGTCAAAGTTTTCTGTGCCATAGGGGAATAGAATCATGCAAGTCTATGCAGCCTAATTAGATAACTAGCTTATACTCCCTCTGTTCCAAATTACTCGTCGTGATTTTAGTTCAAATTTGAACTAAAACCACGACGAGTAATTTGGAACGGAGGGAGTACTTCCTGAATCCTTCATGTTTATGATGATCTGTGATTCCTTGTAGTTGCTTCATTGGTAGTCAAAGTTGCTTCTGCAAGTCGATTTTGGGAATTTGAGTACCTGTACAAGTCTAGGCCACACATTTAAATATCAGATACAAGGAGAACAATTAATTTTTCATCTCGAAGCAGTTTTGTGGCATAATGCACATTCTTATTTTCTGTTAGCGCTTAATTTGTATAAGAATTGAAATCACCTGGTATGCATTAGCATTTCAAACAGCCAAAGGTAACATACTGCTTATGTGGGAAAAAGGCTGGTGACTTGAATAATGAATAAAAGACACTTTCTTGGGCCTTTTCTCTTTTGCATGTACACCACTGTGTGTATGCTCTGTCATATATGCACCATCTGTCTTCATGATACATTTGTATTTACATTGCATGTAGTAAGATACATTGTTAATTTTGCGAATAGTATACGTGGAGAATCAAATCCTCTTCTGTAGTTTTAGCCTGTTTTCCTTGTAAAATTATCATGGCACTCTTGTTCCACCTTGATTCAACAAAACAGTTACATCATTGAGAGCCGTGTATGCTATTTGACAATGTGTGACCGTTCTTATCCCAAGAAACTTGCATTCCAGTATTTAGAAGATCTAAAAAATGAATTCGAGAGGGTCAATGGTAGCCAAATTGAAACTGCTGCAAGGCCATATGCTTTCATCAAATTTGGTATGGTTCTTCGATCTTATATGGACATTTTTCACATTCAGCTTCTTATTAGCTACTGGGTGATAGCTTATCTGTCTCTGTTTAGATACATTCATACAGAAAACCAGGAAACTGTATTTGGATACCAGAACCCAAAGGAACCTTGCCAAGTTGAATGATGAGCTCTACGAGGTGCACCAGATTATGACTCGCAATGTTCAAGAAGTTCTTGGTGTGGGTGAAAAACTAGATCGTGAGTTTGCCACTGTCATCTATGTTTATTATGTTGAATTGTTACATCATTATGTCTTCTAGATTGATGGACGTGCAAATGATTTCTGCACATATTTACAATTAGCTATCTGTAGGTATTTACCTAAAAGGCACCAGTGAGTACAGTTTCTGTTAGGTCCCCAAAGTAATTTTGTTTCAACAAACCATGTTGATTTTCCCTGGATTATAGGTTATTATTACACATGCTTCTTTTGGAACCCCTAGCACATGTATAAAAGTATTATGACTGCCTTAATGCTATGTTTGCTTGATACTCCTATTTTTTGAGACATGTTCAAGCTTTGTGTGCATTATTGAACTGGTATTATTTCTGCTTAATGTTACTGTTTTTTAACATTTCATCTTCGTATTTTGAACTGGCTTGCCCCAGCGCTTCCCCTTTAGCATGACTTGTCGTGGTCTGTTCCAGTGTATTATTGATGGACGTGCAAATGATTTCTGCACATATTTACAATTAGCTATCTGTAGGTATTTACCTAAAAGGCACCAGTGAGTACAGTTTCTGTTAGGTCCCCAAAGTAATTTTGTTTCAACAAACCATGTTGATTTTCCCTGGATTATAGGTTATTATTACACATGCTTCTTTTGGAACCCCTAGCACATGTATAAAAGTATTATGACTGCCTTAATGCTATGTTTGCTTGATACTCCTATTTTTTGAGACATGTTCAAGCTTTGTGTGCATTATTGAACTGGTATTATTTCTGCTTAATGTTACTGTTTTTTAACATTTCATCTTCGTATTTTGAACTGGCTTGCCCCAGCGCTTCCCCTTTAGCATGACTTGTCGTGGTCTGTTCCAGTGTATTATTGCCTATGTTTTTAAGGCGTCTGTAAGGCGGTGCCCCCCCCCCCCCCCCCCCCCCCCCCGCCTTAAAGCGAAGCGTCGCCTTAAAAACATAGATATTGCATAGCCATAATCCTCAGTCCTCAGCCATGTCAATTAAGACAATTGCTCAAAGAAAAGTTTCTTTTTGCCCTTTGCAGAGGTTAGTCAATTGTCTAGTAGGTTGACCTCTGATACGAGAATGTATGCAGACAAGGCAAAGGATATCAATCGGCAGGTACTGTCCCCCTAAATCCATTTTCCACTCCAGTTATATGTATCCAAGCAGCTAAGCCGAGTCTGAGTACTGAAACAAATGGTTTATTCATGTTGGACACAGAGATGAGTATGGCTGGTAGTCTTCTGTTTGTTTTTTCATATCATTCTTAAATGAAAAGATTCTTGAGGTAGATCTACTTTCGTTGGTTTGTAAGCATCACAGGGCTCTTTTATTCTCAAACTTTTCATTATCTTCTTTAAATTAAAGGAGTCTTGAGGTAGATCTACTTTCTTTGGTTGGTATCACAGAGCCCTCTTTTTCTCAAACTTAACCACTTGAAGATTCCATAATTAGATACTTGCTACGTTTGCCTTGTCAGTGGATTATGGTAATTTTGTTTGATAACAAGTTTGTAGCCTATTTTCCAATTTGAATAACTAACATTTCCTATTTTTGTGGCTCTCTTTTCACATCAGATTGCAAAATAGCTTAAGCACATCACTTTTTTTTTTGACAGAGAAGCGCATCACAGTTGAGCAGCTGCAAGCTGCATAATTAGTCATTTCCCTTGTACAGTACTCCCTCCGGTCCTTTTTACTCTGCACATTGGTTTTGCCGAAAGTCAAACTTTGATAAGTTTGACCAAATTTATATTAAAAATTATTAGTATCTATAATATCTAATAAATATAATATGAAAATATATTTCAAGATGAATCTAATGATATTGGTGTTGTTATGTGAATGTCTATAATTTTTTATATAAACTTGGTCAAAGTTGGATAAGATTGATTTCGGACAAACCTAATATGCAGAGTAAAAAGGACCGGAGGGAGTACTTTCTATTTTAGTTTGATTGGTCACTTCCAGCAAATTATGTTGGCTGTAATCGGCACTCCAAACAAATAAAAAACGTGCAGTAAAAAACTAACTTGGTCCCGTTGTGATCTGCCACAAACTGCTCACTAGTGCTTTGTTTTTAAGGCGTCCTGCCTTGGACGCTTGGGCGATAAGGCGCCCTGGCAGCGCCTTACAAATATGCCCATCTTAGGCGCTTAGGCGTCGCCTAGGCGCTGGAGCGGGTGGTGCTCGCCTTAGATTGCCTTACCGCCTTAAAAACAATGGTAATATCTCCGCGCCTTCTGTTCGTGAAGCACACAAATTCCATTCTGTATCTGCAGTCCTATGTTCATTAACAAAGCAGAATGGGAATCTCTAGTCAACACTAGCCACCATACTTTTTCTTATTAATCTGACGCAGTTGCCACTTGTGGTTTTTCAGGCCTTAATTCGGAAGTATGCCCCTGTGGCCATTGTGATGGGGATAGTACTGATGCTCTTTTGGATCAAGAACAAGATATGGTGACCCAGTGAAGCTCGACATCCTTCACTATGACGCCGAGAATTCTATGTCAACAGATGCTTCTACAGCTTATCCCGCATCTGCCTATTCAAGCGAGATTACCTTTTTAGCCGCCTTATATTTTCCCAAACAAGAGGAGCAAACAGTAAACCCGTTGTGTAGTACTTCCTCTGTCCGGAAATACTTGTCATCAAAATGAACAAAAAGGGATGTATCTAGAACTAAAATACGTCTAAATACATCTTCTTTTATCCATTTTGATGACAAATATTTCCGGACGGAGGTAGTAGTAGTATAGATCTGATCCTGATCCATGAGTTCTCCATGAAATCTTGGAGCCGAACATACCATGAACATACCATGAACTATTCTATTAGAGGTGTAGATTCGACCGACATAGTAATTGGTCTTCTTTTTGTGAGCCCAACATGTAAGATCTGTCGTGCAACATATTGTATGCAGAAATGTTTGACATGCTACTGAAGAACAGGCCATGCCAACTTCATTTCCAATTTACCAAACTTGTTCGGTGAAATGTTTTGACACGGAAAATTCACACGATTCTAGTTGGCAATTTCGGATGATTCTAGTTGAAATTGCCTTTGTTTCCTGTAAAATCCTGCCTTAATAATTTCTTACAGTTGAACCCCCAAACCCCGAGCTAGCAGTGGCTGTGCGGGTCAGCACCGGAAGCCAAGCACCCTGCCGTCGATCGGCGAGACGCCGACGCGGCACACCTTGGACGCTTGCACCCGGTGCGTCAGCACCCGCAGCACCATCACCTTGCCCTTCACCACCAGCAGCGAGTCCACCTCCATCATGACAGCCGCAGCCGCCGGCTGCTGCGCGGACGTGTCCAGCGGCGGCGGGGTGGCCGCGGGGAAGGCCGGCACGGCGAAGGTGGTGGACCAGTGCTTGGTGCTGCCGCTGTCGATGAGGCCCGCGGGGATGTAGATGGAGCCGATCTCGCCGCCGGCGTAGGCGACGCGGAGCGAGCTGTCGAAGTGCGCGAGCGGCGCGCGGTTGGGGTTGCGCACGGAGGCCACCTGCTCGAACGTGAAGGCCACCGTGCCGTTGGCGGCCGCGAAGGACGGCAGCCGCACCGCCGCGACGGCGATCTCGGGCGGCTGCGGCCGGAAGAGGAGGAACAGCGCCGTCGCTGCCCCGCCGGCCGCGAACAGGAGGAAGGCCGCCGCCATAAGGCAGGACGCCACGGCGGAGGTGCGGCGCCGCGGGGGGCGCTCTGGCTCGTAGTAGTACGGGTACGGCCACGGGCTCGGCTCCGGCGGCCTGTCGGTGGTTGCGACGGGAGCCGCCGCCGCGCCGCCCCCCGGCACGTAGTACGGCCCCGGCCGCGGCTCCGGAGGCCTAGCCACGGTGGCGACGGGGGCCTCCCGAGCCGCGCGTCCCTCCGGCGAGCCATACAGCTGCTCCGGCGACCTGGCCACGGGGGCGACGGGAGCCTCCCGAGGAGTCTTGCGCTCCTCCGCCGCAACGTGCAGCTTCTCCGGCTGCCTGGCCACGGGGACGACGGGAGCCTCCCGGGCCGCGCGGCCCTCCGGCGCTCCGTGAAGCTGCTCCTGCGGCTTGGCCACGGGGACGATGGGAGCCTCCCGAGCGGCGCGGCCCTCCGGCTTCCCCGCCGGCCTGGCGACGTTGGCGAGGAGAGCCTCGTGAGACGCGCGGCCCTCCTCCGCGAGTCTCGGGCGGGGCCGCGGCTCCGGCGGCCTGGCCCTGTCGGCGACGGGAGGCCCGCGGGCCGTGGGCTCCTCCGCCGCGCGGAACGGCCTCGGCGCCTGGCCCAGGCGCTGCCGCGGAGGAGGCGGGCCGGCCGCGGCAGCCTCGCGGTCCGTCGGCGGGCGCATGCGCGGCGGGAGCGGGAGGGGTGGTTGCTGCTGCGGCATCGTACTCCTCCCTCGCTCGCTCGCTAGTGGAGTGTGCGCGTGGCGCCCTCGCTCGCCCTTTGTTGGCTTGCGCCGCTTTGCGAGGGCACGGCACAATAATGCTCAACAATGCTGTTGGGTGGCATGTGCGCGCCCCAGCGAGCGGAAAGACGGGGGTGGGGACTGGGTATAGTGAGCTGCGCGCAGTGGAAGTGGAGGTGCTTTTCGACTTTGGAGACTTCTCCTCCCGGATGAGATATTGAGATGAGATCCAGCTGCCGCTGTACGTTACCGCTCGCCAGTGTTCACGCATGTGAGTGACCGACCTCTGCGTGATCTCTGGCGTGGTGTGAAACCACCCCGAAAGTCGACGGCAAATCTTAACCGTCCATGTCCTGGATCTCGTCTCCGTTTGGGCGCCAAGACGGAAGGGACAACGACCACGCCAATGGACAGTACGGGAAGCTTGGGCTAGACAGTAACACAGGGATGAGTTTATCTAGCAGCAGCCGGTAGGTGACCAGCAGGAGTAGTTAATTTGATCTCTCGATTGTTTTCTAGTTGCTCTCCGGCTTGAGAGATACACTTTGTTGTTTCATTCATTTATTTTCCTTTACTTTTTTCCTTTTGGGTAAAGCTAGGAGATCTTAGCCTTTAAGCAACGTGCCCGCGCTGGTTCCGCTTTGGCTTGCTGGGCCAAAGGGAGAAAAAAAGTACGGCGTTTTTGGCTTGCTTTCGCCGCGCAGCGACCAGGACAGGGTGATGATCGTCCACGGCAGAAACTACGGGTACACCTGAGGAATGGCAAAAAAGTTTCCGTCGCCGGGACTTGAACCCGGGTCTCTTGGGTGAGAGCCGAGTATCCTAAGGCCAATTCCACCGCACGACTTCAAACGAACGTCCATTTTATTCTGTTTAGGAATTTGGAGTCGTGTGTCCGGGTCTGTCCTAAGATGCGGTGGTTGTGCGCCCACCGCGCGGGCGCATCCTTTTGCCCTATCCTGTTCGCGTCTATTTAAAAAAATTAGACGTTTCAAATGCCAAGCCCCAGTTCACGGCCCCAGTTCATCACGCTGGCAACAAAGCCAGCGGCCTACACGACCATCTCCGGCAACACAGCGAGCCTTCAAAATGAATAGTTGTCCTCGCCGCAACACAGCCAGCGGCCGGCAACACAGCCGGCCTCCAAAGTGAATATTTTTTCGCTGGCACACTGCCAGGGGCTGTCGGCATTCTGGGAACGGGGGTCCCCAGAATTGCCTGCCTGCGGCCTGCGGCATGGCTCAAAGAGGGGCCCAGCACGGCCCATCTTCACCAACACAGGCCCAATACCCTCGCGAGGGGCCAAGCCTCGCGGGGCGGACGACGCGGAGTTTCCTCATGTTGGAAATATGCCCTAAAGGCAATAATAAATTGGTTATTATTATATTTCCTTGTTCATGATAATCGTTTATTATCCATGCTAGAATTGTATTGATAGGAAACTTAGATACATGTGTGGATACATAGACAACACCATGTCCCTAGTAAGCCTCTAGTTGACTAGCTCGTTGATCAATAGATGGTTACGGTTTCCTGACCATGGACATTGGATGTCGTTGATAACGGGATCACATCACTAGGAGAATAATGTGATGGACAAGACCCAATCCTAAGCCTAGCACAAAGATCGTGTAGTTCGTATGCTAAAGCTTTTCTAATGTCAAGTATCATTTCCTTAGGCCATGAGATTGTGCAACTCCCGGATACCGTAGGAGTGCTTTGGGTGTGCCAAACGTCACAACGTAACTGGGTGGCTATAAAGGTACACTACAGGTATCTCCGAAAGTGTCTGTTGGGTTGGCACGAATCGAGACTGGGATTTGTCACTCCGTGTAAACGGAGAGGTATCTCTGGGCCCACTCGGTAGGACATCATCATAATGTGCACAATGTGATCAAGGAGTTGATCACGGGATGATGTGTTACGGAACGAGTAAAAGAGACTTGCCGGTAATGAGATCGAACCAGGTATCGGGATACCGATGATCGAATCTCGGGCAAGTATCGTACCGCTAGACAAAGGGAATTGTATACGGGATTGATTAAGTCCTTGACATCGTGGTTCATCCGATGAGATCATCGTGGAGCATGTGGGAGCCAACATGGGTATCCAGATCCTGCTGTTGGTTATTGACCGGAGAGTTGTCTCGGCCATGTCTGCATGACTCCCGAACCCGTAGGGTCTACACACTTAAGGTTCGATGACGCTAGGGTTATAGGGAAAGTATGTACGCGGTTATCGAATATTGTTCGGAGTCCCGGATGAGATCCCGGACGTCACGAGGAGTTCCGGAATGGTCCGGAGGTAAAGATTGATATATAGGAAGTATGTTTTTGGCCACCGAAAGTGTTCCGGGCATCACCGGTAGTGTACCGGGACCACCGGAGGAGTCCGGGGGTCCACCGGGAGGGGCCACCAGCCCCGGAGGCTTGCGTGGGCCATAAGTGGGAAGGGACCAGCCCTTATGTGGGCTGGGGCGCCTCCCACCAAGGCCCAAGGCGTCCTCAAGAGGAGAGGGGGCAAACCCTAGGCGCAGATGGGCCCTAAGGCCCACCCTAGGTGCACCCCCCTCTCTCTCCCCCTTGGCCGCCTCCCAGATGGGATCTGGGGGCTGCCGCCACCCCTAGGGAGGGAACCGTAGGTGGGGGCGCAGCCCCTCCCCTCCCCCTATATATACTTGAGGTTTGGGGCTGCCCAACACGTGTGATTAGCTCTTCCTGTTGGCGCAGCCCTACCCCTCTCCCTTCTCGTCTCTCGTAGTGCTTGGCGAAGCCCTGCTGGAGTCCCGCGCTCCTCCACCACCACCATGCCGTCGTGCTGCTGCTGGATGGAGTCTTCCCCAACCTCTCCTTCTCCCCTTGCTGGATCAAGGCGTAGGAAACGTCACCGGGCTGTACGTGTGTTGAACACGGAGGTTTGGATCATGACGAGTACGACTCCATCAACCCCGTTTACTTGAATGCTTCCGCTTAGCGATCTACAAGGGTATGTAGATGCACTCTCCTTCCCCTCGTTGCTAGATTACTCCATAGATTGATCTTGGTGATGCGTAGAAAATTTTGAATTTCTGCTACGTTCCCCAACAGTGGCATCATGAGCTAGGTCTATGCGTAGTTTCTATGCACGAGTAGAACACAAGTTGTTGTGGGCGTCGATTTTGTCAATTTGCTTGCCGTTACTAGTCTTATCTTGATTCGGCGGCATCGTGGGATGAAGCGGCCCGGACCGACCTTACACGTACTCTTACGTGAGACTGGTTCCACCGACTGACATGCACTAGTTGCATAAGGTGGCTAGCGGGTGTCTGTCTCTCCCACTTTAATCGGATTGGATTCGATGAAAAGGGTCCTTATGAAGGGTAAATAGAAATTGGCATATCACGTTGTGGTTTTTCACGTAGGTAAGAAACGTTCTTGCTAGAAACCTATAGCAGCCACGTAAAAACTTGCAACAACAATTAGAGGGCGTCTAACTTGTTTTTGCAGCATATGCCTTGTGATGTGATATGGCCAAAAGGATGTGATGAATGATATATGTGATGTATGAGATTGATCATGTTCTTGTAATAGGAATCACGACTTGCATGTCGATGAGTATGACAACCGGCAGGAGCCATAGGAGTTGTCTTAATTTATTTATGACCCGCGTGTCAACATAAACATCATGTAATTACTTTACTTTATTGCTAACCGTTAGCTGTAGTAGTAGAAGTAATAGTTGGCGAGACAACTTCATGGAGACACGATGATGGAAATCATGATGATGGAGATCATGGTGTCATGCTGGTGACGATGATGATCATGGAGCCCCGAAGATGGAGATCAAAAGGAGCAAAATGATATTGGCCATATCATGTCACTTTTTGATTGCATGTGATGTTTATCATGTTTTTGCATCTTATTTGCTTAGAACAACGGTAGTAAATAGGATGACCCCTCATTAAAATTTCAAGAAAGTGTTCCCCCTAACTGTGCACCGTTGCGAAAGTTCGTCGTTTCGAAGCACCACGTGATGATCGGGTGTGATAGATTCTAACGTTCACATACAACGGGTGTAAGACAGATTTACACACGCGAAACACTTAGGTTGACTTGACGAGCCTAGCATGTACAGACATGGCCTCGGAATACAAGAGACCGAAAGGTCGAGCATGAGTCGTATGGTAGATACGATCAACATGAAGATGTTCACCGATGATGACTAGTCTGTCTCACGTGATGATCGGACACGGCCTAGTTGACTTGGATCATGTAATCACTTAGATGACTAGAGGGATGTCTATCTGAGTGGGAGTTCATAAGATGAACTTAATTATCCTGAACATAGTCAAAAGGTCTTCGCAAATTATGTCGTGGCTCGCGCTTCAGTTCTACTGTTTAGATATGTTCCTAGAGAAAATTTAGTTGAAAGTTGATAGTAGCAATTATGCGGACTAGGTCCGTAAACTGAGGATTGTCCTCATTGCATCATAGAAGGCTTATGTCCTTAATGCACCGCTCAGTGTGCTGAACCTCGAATGTCGTCTGTGGATGTTGCGAACATCTGACATACACATTTTGATAACTACGTGATAGTTCAGTTAAACAGTTTAGAGTTAAGGCACCGAAGACGTGTTGAAACGTCGCGAAACATATGAGATGTTTCGAGGGCTGAAATTGGGATTTCAGGCTCGCACCCACGTCAAGAGGTATAAGACCTCCGACGATTTTCTTAGCCTGCAAACTAAGGGAGAAAAGCTCAATTGTTGAGCTTGTGCTCAGATTGTCTGAGTACAACAATCATTTGAATCGAGTGAGAGTTGATCTTCCAGATGAGATAGTGATGTTTCTCCGAAGTCATTACCACCAAGCTGCTAGAGCTTCGTGATGAACTATAATATATCAGGGACATATATGACGATCCTTGAGATATTCGCGATGTTTGACACCACAAAAGTAGAGATCAAGAAGGAGCATCAATTGTTGATGGTTGGTGAAACCACTAGTTTCAAGAAGGGCAAGGGCAAGAAGGGATACTTCATGAAACGGCAAATCAGCTGCTGCTCTAGTGAAGAAACCCAAGGTTGAACCCAAAACCGAGACTAAGTGCTTCTGTAATAAGGGGAACAGCCACTGGAGCAGAATTACCCTAGATACTTGGTAGATGAGAAGGCTGGCAAGGTTGATAGAAGTATATTGGATATACATTGTGTTAATGTGTACTTTACTAGTACTCCTAGTAGCACCATGGTATTAGATACCGATTCGGTTGCTAAGTGTTAGTAAACTCGAAATAAAAGGCTGCGGAGTAAACGAAGACTAGATAAAGGTGAGCTGGCGATATGTGTTGGAAGTTTTTCCCAAGCTTGATGTGATCAAGCATCGCACGCTCCCTCTACCATCGAGATTGGTGTTTGCGTTGAGCATATACATGATTGGATTATGTCTATCGCAATACGGTTATTCATTTAAGGAGAATAATGGTTACTCTGTTTATTTGAATAATACCTTCAATGGTCTTGCACTTAAAATGAATGGTTTATTGAATCTCGATCGTAGTGATACACATCTTCATGCCAAAAGATATAAGATAGTAATGATAGTACCGCCTACTTGTGGCACTGCCACGTAAGTCATATCGGTATAAAACGCATGAAGAAGCTCCATGTTGATGGATCTTTGGGCTCACTCGTTTTTGAAAAGTTTGAGACATGCGAACCATGTCTATTGGTGTATATGCATGAAGAAACTCCATGCAAATGGACCATTTGGACTCACTTGATTTTGAATCACTTGAGACATGCAAATCATACCACATGGGCAAGATGACTGAAAGACTCGTTTTTAGTAAAATGGAACTAGAAAGCAACTTGTTGGAAGTAATACATTTTGATGTGTGCAGTCCAATGAGTGCTGAGGCGTGCAGTGGATATCATTATGCTCTTACTTCATAGATGATTTGAGTAGATGTTGAATATATTTACTTGATGAATCACGAGTCTGAATTATTGAAAGGTTCAAGTAATTTCAGGGTGAAGTTGAAAGATCGTCGTGACAAGAGGATAAAATATCTATGATATGATCATAGAGATGAATATCTGAATTACGAGTTTGACACAGAATTAAGACATTGTGGAAATTGTTTCACAACTAATACAGCCTAAAACACCATAGTATGATGGTGTGTCCGGACATCATAACTGCACCCTATTGGATATGATGCATACCATGATGTCTCTTATCGAATTACCACGATAGTTTATGGGTTAGGCATTAGAGACAACCACATTCACTTTAAATAGGGCACCATGTAATTCCAATGAGATGACACCGTATGAACTATGGTTTAGAGAAACCTAAGCTGTCATTTGTTAAAAGGTTTGGGGCTGCGACACTTATGTGAAAAGTTTCAGGCTGACAAGCTCGAACCCAAAGCGGATAAATGCATCTTCATAGGACACCCAAAATAGTTGGGTATACCTCCTGTCTCAGATCCGAAAGCAATAAGGGATTGTTTCTAGAATGGGGTCCTTTCTCGAGGAAAAGTTTCTCTCGAAAGAATTGAGTGGGAGGATGGTGGAGACTTGATGAGGTTATTGAACCGTCTCTTCAACTAGTGTGTGGCAGGGCACAGGGAGTTGCTCCTGCGGCACCTACATCAATTGAAGTGGAAGCTTATGATAGTGATCATGAAACTTCAGATCAAGTCACTACCAAACCTCGTGGGATGACAAGGATGCGTACTACTTCAGAATGGTACGTAATCCTGTCTTGGAAGTCATGTTGCTAGACAACAATGAACCTACGAGCTATGGAGAAGCGATGGTGGGCCTGGATTCCAAAATGGCTCGAGGCCATATAATCCGAGAGAGGATCCATATATGAAAACAAAGTGTAGACTTTGGAAGAACTACTTGATGGTCGTTAGGTACATATGGATTTTAAAAGGAAGACGGACAATGATGGTAAGTATCACCATTAAGAAAGCTCGACTTGTCGTTAAGATGTTTTCCGACAAGTTCAAGGACTTGACTACGATGAGACTTTCTCACTCGTAGCGATGCTAAGAGTCTGTTGGAATTATATTAGCGATTACTGCATTATTTATGAAATCTTGCAGATAGGATGTCAAAAAATTGTTTCCTCGATGATTTTCTTGAGGAAAGGTTGTATGTGATACAACCGGAAGGTTTTGTCAATCCTGAAAGATGCTAACAAGTATGCAAAGCTCCAACAATCCTTCTAAGGATTGGAGTAAGCATCTCGGAGTTGGAATGTATGCTTTGATGAGATGATCAAAGATTTTGGGTGTATACAAAGTTTATGAGAAACTTATATTTCCAAAGAAGTGAGTGGGAGCACTATAGAATTTCTGATGAATATATGTTGTTGACATATTGTTGATCAGAAATGACGTAGAATTTATGGAAAGCATATAGGGTTATTTGGAAAGTGTTTTTCAATGGAAAGCCTGGATTAAGCTACTTGAACATTGAGCATCAAGATCTATAAGGATAGATCAAAACGCTTAATGGTACTTTCAAATGAGCACATACCTTGACATGATCTTGAAGGTGTTCAAGATGGATCAGTCAAAGAAGGAGTTCTTGCCTGAGTTGTAAGGTATGAAGTTAAGACTTAAAGCTCGACCACGGCAGAAGAAAGAGGAAGGACGAAGGTCGTCCCCTATGCTTTTGTCATAGGCTCTATATAGTATGCCATGCTGAGTACCACACCTGATGTATGCCTTACCACATATCTGGCAAGAGGGTACAAAGGTGATCTAGGAGTAGATCACCAGATAGCGGTCTAAATTATCCTTAGAGGAATAAGGATATGTTTCTCGGTTATGGAGGTGATAAAGAGTTCGACGTAAAGAGTTACGTCGATGCAAGCTTAACACCTATCCGGATAGCTCTGAGTAGAGATACTGGATACGTATAATGGAGCAACAATTTAGAATAGCTCCAAGTAGAACAGTTATTTGAAATGGCTCCAAATGTAGCGTAGTAGTTGCATCTACAACATGACATAGAAATTTGCGAAGTACATACGGATCTGAATGTTGCAGACCCGTTGACTGAAACCTCTCTCACAAGCATAACATGATCAAACCCAGAACTCTTTGGGTGTTAGTCACATGGGGATGTGACCTTGAGTGTTAATCACATATCGATGTGAACTGGATTATTGACTCTAGTGCAAGTGGGAGACTGTTAGAAATATGCCCTAGAGGCAATAATAAATTGGTTATTATTATATTTCCTTGTTCATGATAATCGTTTATTATCCATGCTAGAATTGTATTGATAGGAAACTCAGATACATGTGTGGATACATAGACAACACCATGTCCCTAGTAAGCCTCTAGTTGACTAGCTCGTTGATCAATAGATGGTTACAGTTTCCTGACCATGGACATTGGATGTCGTTGATAACGGGATCACATCACTAGGAGAATGATGTGATGGACAAGACCCAATCCTAAGCCTAGCACAAAGATCGTGTAGTTCGTATGCTAAAGCTTTTCTAATGTCAAGTATCATTTCCTTAGACCATGAGATTGTGCAACTCCCGGATACCGTAGGAGTGCTTTGGGTGTGCCAAATGTCACAACGTAACTGGGTGGCTATAAAGGTACACTACAGGTATCTCCGAAAGTGTCTGTTGGGTTGGCAAGAATCGAGACTGGGATTTGTCACTCCATGTAAACAGAGAGGTATCTCTGGGCCCACTCGGTAGGACATCATCATAATGTGCACAATGTGATCAAGGAGTTGATCACGGGATGATGTGTTACGGAACGAGTAAAAGAGACTTGCCGGTAACGAGATCGAACCAGGTATCGGGATACCGACGATCTAATCTCGGGCAAGTATCGTACCGCTAGACAAAGGGAATTGTATACGGGATTGATTAAGTCCTTGACATCGTGGTTCAACCGATGAGATCATCGGGGAGCATGTGGGAGCCAACATGGGTATCCAGATCCCGCTGTTGGTTATTGACCGGAGAGCTGTCTCGGCCATGTCTGCATGACTCCCGAACCCGTAGGGTCTACACACTTAAGGTTCGATGACGCTAGGGTTATAGGGAAAGTATGTACGCGGTTATCGAATGTTGTTCGGAGTCCCGGATGAGATCCCGGACATCACGAGGAGTTCCGAAATGGTCCAGAGGTAAAGATTGATATATAGGAAGTATGGTTTTGGCCACCGGAAGTGTTCCGGGCATCACCAGTAGTGTACCGGGACCACCAGAGGGATCCGGGGGTCCACCGGGAGGGGCCACCAGCCCCGGAGGCTTGCGTGGGCCATAAGTGGGAAGGGACCAGCCCCTATGTGGGCTGCGGCGCCTCCCACCAAGGCCCAAGGTGTCCTCAAGAGGAGATGGGGCAAACCCTAGGCGCAGATGGGCCCTAAGGCCCACCCTAGGTGCGCCCCCTCTCTCTCCCCCTTGGGCACCTCCCAGATGGGATCTGGGGGCTGCCGCCACCCCTAGGGAGGGAACCCTAGGTGGGGGCGCAGCCCCTCCCCTCCCCCTATATATACTTGAGGTTTGGGGCTGCCCAACACGTGTGATTAGCTCTCCCTGTTGGCGCAGCCCTACCCCTCTTCCTCCTCGTCTCTCATAGTGTTTGGTGAAGCCCTGCTGGAGTCCCGTGCTCCTCCACCACCACCACGCTGTCGTGCTGCTGCTGGATGGAGTCTTCCCCAACCTCTCCTTCTCCCCTTGCTGGATCAAGGCGTAGGAGACGTCACCGGGCTATACGTGTGTTGAACACGGAGGTGCTGTCCATTCGGCACTAGGATCATCGGTGATTTGGATCCCGACGAGTACGACTCCATCAACCCCATTCACTTGAACGCTTCCGCTTAGCGATCTACAAGGGTATGTAGATGCACACTCCTTCCCCTCGTTGGTAGATTACTCCATAGATTGATCTTGGTGATGCGTAGAAAATTTTGAATTTCTTCTACGTTCCCCAACACCTCAGGCACGGCCTCATCAGGCTGGCTCGCGAGGAGGCGGAGAGATCAAGGAGGGGTACCTCACAAGGTGCCCGTGACGCAAGCCATGACGACCAAGGGCGCCAGGCGGGTGCCAGCCCGCGCAGTGTCCTCCTTTCCCCTTTGGTGCAAAGGGGGCAAGCGCAGCCGCGAAGTACCGAGGCATCAGGCAAATGTTGCCATTTCGGTGCAACAAGACCAAGACCCGGAGGACTGCAAGACGGAGGTCATCGTGGAGCCCAAGACGGCATCACCACCAGATCTTTGTGCAGGCGAAGACTACTTTTGTCAAGATAACCGGTACTAGCTGTCCCCTTTCAAAATTAGCCCGCCATTGTTGGCTCCCTTCCCGCTCGATATTTGGGAAGAGGACCAGGGCCTCTATAAATAGGACTAGCCACCTGCAGGATGGGGGGTAGCCAGGAGAGAGAGAGAAAGAGGGAGCCAGAGCCAGAGAGGGCCAAAGAGGTTGAGAGAGAGAAGAGGGTGACTGGACTCCTCCCAGCAGTTCATCGCCCCAGCCAAGAACAGACCCTCGCGAGGCTGTTCTTCCTTGTATTGTTCATCATCATCAGCCCAAGAGGCAATCCACCACACCACACACGGGAGTAGGGTATTACACCACAACGGTGGCCCGAACCAGTATAAACCCTGTGTCTCTTGTGTTGTTCTTTCCATAGCTTAGATCTTAGCGAGGCGAAGGGGTGCAGGTAGGTAGGAGGCAAAATCTCCGCGCGCACCCCGGTGTTCGAACCTCGAGGGTCTGCCGAAACCCAAAATCCGACATTTGGCGCGCCAGGTAGGGGTGCGCCGGGATCCACCTTCTACCGCTTCGTGCCCCGTCGCGTCGTCATCACCATGTCCGGCGACCAGGCGGGCAACCCAGATCCATGGGCGGCGTGGACCGCCCGCGCAGAGCTGCTCGCCTCGGGCGACCCCGTGCCCCAGGCAGCTCGCGGTCCGCGGGCGACGCGGACAGGTTTCGACAGCTCTCACACCGCGGCAGGCGCGGTCGGCAGCAAGGGCTTCCAATCACGCCGCGACCACGACACCGTACACCCGCCGGGAGCAGGCGAACTCGAGGGCCGCGCTCACGGTGACCCGAGAGCTGCTGCAGTGCAGACTGCTGGAGGGCGGCCGCGACGTGCTGCTGGAGCGGGTGGCAGAGCTCCCGGGCTTCGCCGCCTCGGGTGCTCACCCCTTCTGCACCTAGCTCCCATCTCAAGCCTAGGGCGGCCCGCGCGGGGGCTCCGCGCACGCCCGCGGGCTCCAAGGCTACTCCAACGCCAGCGAAGCTATCAGCACCGGACCGGCGGCGACGCTGCCCCCGCTCCCGGTCTGCAAAGAAGAAGGACTCGATGCGACCCGCGGCCCCAGTGGACAGCCGCGCTGCCACCCCACGCTGAGCGCGTCGGGCAGGACCGTGTGGCATGCGGAGCACTACGGCGTGGCCTTCGGGATGATGGCGCCAGAGGAATACATGCCCCTCATGATGGACCAAGGACACCCACACGAGAGTGAACAAGGCTCGCTCCACAGCCCAAGCTGGGGGGACGAGGCGCCAGAAGCTGAGACTTTCCAGGAGCCCCGGGACGATCCCACTGGCCACGCTGGAGGCAACGATTATCGGGCACCGCTAACTCTTTAGGAGCAGGCATACGCTAACCATGGATCGCAGGAGGTGCAGGTCGCCGCAGCGAGCAGCTGCCCCGCTCCCACAGTCTCCTACCCCTCGGGAGGAGGGCACAGGGGGCTGCAGGAGAGGGGCCGGGATCCGACATCACCACCGCGGCGTTCGGAGCAAGGTGTCCTCATGAGGTAGGCCCTCCGCTGGGGAGGTGCCTCAGGGCCTGCCCCGGCGGAGGACCCATGGTCGTCGGGGGAACCGCTGGCGACCGCTCTACCCCATCGGCGGCGTCCTGGTTTTCGGTCGTCGTTGATGGCACTAGAGTGTGGCACAAGGCGGGGCCCTCATCTGGCGATATGAAGCAAGGCCGGTACCTGTGAAGAAGGCCCAGTGCCTGTGAAGCTCGCCGCCCCGTGACACTCTCACGTAATAATGAGTGGGGCTGTACACGCCCCGGAGTCTCAGGGGTGCCGGCCTCAGGCCCTGGGGCTTCCTCCCACGCCCAATGGCAGCACTTAGCTCCGCGCTGGTGAGAAGACGTCCAAGACTAGATTAGGTGTCGGACGCGGCCTTTTGTCTGCTTTCATTGCTTTTCCCTTTGATTGTCGCTTTCCCCCGCTGGATTCAAGTTGGATTCGAATTTGAGATTTGCGTGTGTTTGGGGAAGGGGTGCTTAGTCTCATTCGAGCAATTTCTCGCGTTTTGGTTACCACTTCGCCTCAGCTGCCTCCCCTCGTGAGCCCCTCGCGAGCGAGGTTAGGTCTAGCTTGCGCGCAGCCCAGACTGCCGCCGCTGCGTCCTCTCAGGAGGGTGTTTTACTGCAGATCCTACGGATTCAATCAGGGGACACTCAGGACACTACGGCCTCCCACGGGCTACCTCGGGGCCAGCACGGGACCAAGGTAAACTAGCCGACCAGCGCGTCGCTTAAACCAACCACTTGGCGCGGGCGCATGGGCAATGTAGTGTCTACTGATACGATGAACACAAGTTTTACATGAGGGGATCCCCCTCCAAAATGCTCTCACAGCCATCAGGCCAAAACCTGAGTTCTATTCATGCAGGGCAAGGAAGCAGGAACGATGCACAATCAGTCAGATGAATCCCCCAATGCGTCCTCAGGAGCACCACCCGGGCCGTTGCTGGCGTCGCTGAACTCGCCATCGCTGTCCGCGTCGCCGCCAGCGGCGTCAGGGCCGTTCACCATGCCGCCCTCGTCGGCAGCCACGACCACACCGTCGTTATTCAAAGCAAAGGCCCTGATAAGAGCATCCACATTGTCTTCCACCCAGTGCGCCAGATCGCCTCGGACGGCCTGGGGGACTGGGGCGATGGCGGCGTCGAAATCGAAGTGGGGATCCATGTTCCGGAGATGGCTGAAGACGCGAGAAAAGGCGCGCCCGAGCAGGGCGCGGCTCCTCTCCTCCACCAACCTGTCAACCCTGACCGACCTCTAGCCGCGTCACCACATCAGTGAAGAACTGAAGATTGCCAGCGTAGTTGACTGCGTGCGGCTCGCCAACGGCCGCCTCGCAGATGTTGCCCAAGGCTGCGTTGGCTCTCTCCCGGAGCGTGGTGAGCATGGGGCCATGCTCGTGCTCCAGGATCCGCCGCTGACGTATCTCGTCCGCGTTCTGGTGCGCGACGACCTCAGCCTCCTCCACCCGCTAGCGGAGAAGGGGCACCTCGGCCTGGGAGGTGGTTAACTCACCTTGCGCCACCTCAAGGGCGGCCTGGAAAGCATCGGCCCACCGCGTCGCCTCCTCCAGCTTGGCCCTCAAGGTAGCAGTCCTGCCTTCAGCCTCGGCCCGGATCAACCCCAGCTTCTCTTCGAACTCGTGCTCGAGGTTCAAATGCGCCATCGCCACCCGACGTCCGACCTCCTCCAGGACACGAGCTTCCTGTGTAGCGACATCATCCTCCGCCTGCATCACCAAGCGCTCCCTCGTCTCCAGACGCTCGTACTCGCGGGTACGTTCGGCGGCTTCCAGCGTCAGCGCCTCCTCACGCTTCTGGAGCTCTGCTGAGTCACCAGAGGCCACCTTCATCGACACGAGGGCTGCCTCGCGCAGCTCCACCTGCTCCTCCAATGAGTGGCACCAGGCTAGGAGCTCCCGAACCCGCTCCTCCGCCGCCTTTCGCCGCTAGTCGGCTTCCCGGGCCTCCTCAGCGGCCCAAGATCGGGCCTCCCGAGAGGCCTCCAACGACGCCTTGGCCTCTGCGTCGTCAAGATCATGCTGACGGTGTGCAAGGGCGATGGCGCCCTCCAGCTCGTGCCTCTCTGCAGCCAGGCGCAGGCCCTCGGCCTCAAGGCGCGCGTCTTCATCAGCAAGCTCCTCACCAAGCAGGTTCACCGCGTCAGCCGCCCTTCGAAGGAATCCTTGGCGGAGAGCGTGACGCTTCCGAGCGCGCTCGAGCACGTCTTCCACACCATCATCTGCCCCAAGCAAGCGCTGGGGGCCACGAATCAGCACTCCCCCTCCGGGCAGGGGGCTGGGGGCTGGCACCCTCGCGACAGCCGGGCACGTCACGCCAGAAGCCCGGCCTGGAGCCCGCCCGTCCCCAGGTGAAGGGCGCGGGGAGCGCCTCAGCCAATCGCAGTCCATGACCAGGCGAGAAGCCCACGGCAGGCTGGCTATGCCGCGAGAAGGCCCTTGAAAGAGGATCGTGAGGTGCGCAGGGCCACGATGCGCCTCGAGACGGTTCGCCTCTTTGATCGCCCTCACCACAAGGGCTCCGCTGCTCGGAGCACTTGAGGACGGTGGAGGGGGCGAAGCCAAGGGGGACGGCTCCTCAGCCGTCTCCGCAAGCTCGGCTGGAAGGGGCCTGCAGAGCAAGGGTCAGTAAAAGTAACAGAAGGATCGGAAGCTGGGAAAGGAGAAGGCTTACTCATCAGTGGCGAAGTACTTCCTATGCTTCAGCAGGCGACGAGGGTAATCGTCGCCCAGGGCCTCCCTTCTCTTCCGGAGGGCCTCAAAGTCCATGCGGAAGCGGCCCAAGAGTTGGGCGCAGGGATCAACCTGCGACGAAGACGGAGCGTCAAGGCGATCTACGTCAGGGGCGCCTGCCTGATATGCGCTGCTAATCGCCTCGCCGAGAGAAGCGGCCGGAGCCTCAGGGGCCTCAGTCACAGGCGCTGAGGGCAGCTGCTTATCACCCTCAGCCCAGCGGCACGAGCCCCAAGAATTGCTCCCTCATGAGCATCGTCCGGCGCTGTCACCTCGCCGGGAGCCCCCTCGGCCTCTGGCGCCTCATGCCTCCCTACTCCGCCGCTTGAGGAAGAGTCGCCTTGGCCGACTGGAAGGGCAGTCACCATCACTAGGTTCTCGCGAGGCCCCTGGAGGCCGGCGGGGCGCGACCCCCACTCATCAAAGATAGGCATCTGCTTCACAAAATCGCCCCTGCTCTGGCAGAGGGACAACAAGGCCCCTCCCTGCTGGATGCTACCAGGGTTGGGGTCCCCAGTCAGGGTCAAGAGCGCTGTCCTTAGCACTTCAGGAGTCAAGTCCTCTTCCTGGAGCCTCATACGATCATCGCGCCCGCTGAAGGCCCACATCCGGCGGGAGTGGCGTTGGAGAGGAGCAACGCGGCGTAGCAGGAACTCCTTCACCACCTTGGGCGCTGTCATGCCAAGCGACCTCAAGAACGCGAAGCGGTGCCAGACGAAGACGAGCCGGGGGCTCTCAAGCGTCTCCTGGCCCCAGCCCGAGTTGGGGACAGCAGGCGAGGTTGGCTCCGATAGCAGGGGGCTGGGCACCCCTGCGTCCACATACAGCAACCGCTCACGGAACCCAGCCGCGGGCAGGGGGAGCTTGAAGTCAATCCCAGAGGCCGCTGTCTCAGACGCGGCAACGAAGCTCACGCACGCCCAACATTGGGTAGGGTCGACAAGGCGCAGCGAGAAGAAGTGGCGCAGCAAGGCAACCGAAGGAAGGATGCCCACCATAGCCTCGCAAACAAAGGCGAAGACCGAAAGGAGGGTGATGGATTTGGGACCCAGATGCATCATGTGGATCTGATAGTGGGAAAGCACGGCATTGAAGAAATCAGAAAAGGGAGGAACCAGACCCGCCCACAGGGCGTCGGCAAAATACGGGACCTCGGTGACTATCCTGTCGATGGAGAAGTGGGACGCGGGCCAGGCCGTCGTCCTCCCGCATTCATTGAAGATAGTGGCCAGAGCCGAGCTGACCTTGCCCAAGCCCTCGGCGGGGGCCGCCAACGGCGGCGGGCAAGGCGGAGACACGGGTTTCTTCCCTCTTCCCTTCTTCATCGGAGCCATGGCGATGGGAAGGGGGGGGGGGGGAAGGTTCGAGATTGGGTTGAAAACAGAAGCCGGAGTTCGAGCGGAGGAAGGACAGAGGGCGCTCGAGCAATAGAAAGGGGAACGGCTGTGTACGACTACGAGTCCGCCTAGCGTGGCGCAAAATAAGGAGGGCGTGGGGGAACAGTGCCGCCCACGTCCAATCAACCGCCACGCGGCGCCCAAGGCCGCAGGCTGTTAGGACCCGCGGCGCTTCGCTCTTGCCCTTCCGTCTCCCTGCACGGCCATGTCCGGGCGCTCCTTGGGCCCAGGGGCTACTGTCGGCATTCTGGGAACGGGGGTCCCCAGATTGCCTGCCTGCGGCCTGCGGCGTGGCTCAAAGGGGGGCCCAGCACGGCCCATCTTCACCAACACAGGCCCAAGACCCTCGCGAGGGGCCAAGCCTCGCGGGGCGGACGACGCGGAGCTTCCTCAGGCACGACCTCATCAGGTTGGCTCGTGAGGAGGCGGAGAGATCAAGGCGGGGTACTTTACGAGGTGCCCGTGACGCAAGCCATGACGACCAAGGGCGCCAGGCGGGTGCCAGCCCGCGCAGTGTCCTCCTTTCCCCTTTGGTGCAAAGGGGGCAAGCGCAGCCGCGGAGTACCGAGGCATCAGGCAAAGGTTGTCATTTCGGTGCAACAAGACCAAGACCCGGAGGACTGCAAGACGGAGGTCATCGTGGAGCCCAAGACGGCGTCACCACCAGAGCTTTGTGCGGGCGAAGACTACTTTTGTCAGGATAACTGGTACTAGCTGTCCCCTTTCAAAATTAGCCCACCATTGTTGGCTCCCTTCCCGCTCGATATTTGGGAAGAGGACCAGGGCCTCTATAAATAGGACCAGCCACCCGCAAGATGGGGGGCAGCCATGAGAGAGAGAGAAAGAGGGAGCCAGAGCCAAAGAGGGCCAAAGAGGTTGAGAGAGAGAGAAGAGGGTGACTGGACTCCTCCCAGCAGTTCATTGCCCCAGCCAAGAACAGACCCTCGCGAGGCTGTTCTTCCTTGTATTGTTCATCATCATCAGCCCAAGAGGCAATCCACCATACCACACACTGGAGTAGGGTATTAGACCACAACGGTGGCCCGAACCAGTATAAACCATGTGTCTCCTGTGTTGTTTTTTCCATAGCTTAGATCTTAGCGAGGCGGAGGGGTGCAGGTAGGTAGGAGGCGAAATCTCCGCGCGCACCCCAGTGTTCGAACCTCGAGGGTCTGCCGGAACCCGAAATCCGACAGCGGCCCAGCGGGCGGGCGGCACCCGTGCCAGCCTCCAAAAAGAACGGCCACGCCGATCGGACGACCTCCTCATCGGGCACGTACTGGGCGCAGCCATCCTGACTTTGGGTCTCCTCGGGGGCGTAGGCACGGCCATGCCCACCCTGGAAGATCACGTCCTCCATGTACTGGTTGTAGAAGGGATCGTCCACCGTCGGCGTTGAGGTTGGCATTCCGTCAAACAACACGCGGGGGGCCGGCATGGTGCCCGTGAACGGTGCACGCGCCTGTTTTCTTTGCATCTTGACGGACGGCCGCCCGCCGCTGCTGGACCCAGGCGTGGCGTTGAGGTCGATGACGGCCGCGGGGCGTGGTGTGGACGGCGCGAACAAGCCCACGTCCGGCGACGCCGAGAAACGGGTCTGGCCGTCGTGCCTGGGCGGAGGAAAGCCGAGCGACATGGGCGCGGCGCGCGACGTCGGCGACTGGCAGTGCGTAGGCCGGGCGACCGACGAGCCTGTGCTCGCCGGGCCGACGGCCGCTGCATGGAACCCCGCCGGACGGCCCATGCCAAGCATGAGGATGGCATGCGATTTGTTGACGAGGTCCTCCTTCTCGTCGGCAGCGGCCTTGCGCCGCGCGGCCTCCAGCTCCTCGCGCTGGGCGGCGAACTTGGCCGCGGCGGCATTGATCTTGACGGTCGCTCTCCGTTCCCTCCTCTTCGCTGATTCCGCGTCCAACTTGGCGATCTCCTCCGGCGTGCACTCCGACCGCGGCTTCCTTGACGCCTTCTTCTTCACCTTTGCGGTCGGGTCGACGGCTAGGCCGTCGGAACTCGGCGGGGCGTCGGCCATGGACGGGGAAGAGAGGGGGCGGCGGGAGGGACGTGGGAGGGTTTGGGGGAAATGGCGCCAAATGGACGTGGGGTGGGGGGGGGGGGTTGGTTTCTCCCACCGACAGTCGGCCCAGGGGAGGACAAGCGCGTGTGTCCCGCCCGTCCGCGCGTTGTCCGTTTCACCCCAAAACCGGCGCAAATTAAAGCGGGGATGAGTCGAAAGCGGACACAAAGCGGACAAAAGTTCGTTTGCGCTCGCGTGCTGGACCGTCTCGTTTGTCACTTTTATCCCAAACAGACGAGGATAGGGTCACGCGGTGGAGTTGGCCTAACCACCTAGACTACGATGGAGCTTGTGCAAGTTTCAACCAGAATGTTTTTGTAGCTAGAACACTCACAGCCAACCTCATGTCGGCCACCAGTTTTTTTTGGCAGTAGGAGGGCGCACTGACGCCAGCTGGGACTGTCTGGGGTTCCGACGCTGTGCCATGTGCGTCTCACGTGCGGGCCCGAGGAGAGAGGTGGCCCGCCAGCACCGAGCGCCCGCGGCGCGCGGGAAGCACTCTGTCGTCCAACTGCCGCCGTTTCCGACAGTCCGCACGCGCACCACGCGAACCGCAAGTTGCAAGCTACCACGAGCCACGCCTATAAAATGGCGGCCGTGCCCAACTCCCCTCGTCACAGCAGCCGGTGCATCCATCGCGAACCAAACCAACAACCCTTCGAAGAAGCATCCTCGATCATCCATGGCCGAGCACGTGAGCCACTAGGCCGGCGCGGCGGTTGGCCGATCAGCCATAAGCCATCCACAGAGATCCCCCACGCAACCGATCCATCCGGCCGGCCGGCGACGCGCTGCGTCTCTGTGTCGTTCGTCCGTCGATCTCTCTATGGGCGTATATGGCTACTGGTTTTAGCTAATTAACGTGGATGCGTTGCAGGACACGGCCGGCCATTGTGGGCACGACGCCGCGGGGACGGCTCACGACGCGGCCGGTGCGGGAGCCAACCAGGCCGGCGGAGTTATGCAGGAGGTCGACGGGCAGGTGCAGCTGGTCGCGCAGAGCGCCGTCGACGCCGCCACGGGCACCGCGGAGGCGGTAAGAATGCCACCGGCCTCGGCGGCAACTAGGCCGGCCGCGCGCGTGCGCAGGCAGGCATGGCTCTCTTCTGATCCCGGCTGTTGCCATGGTTTGGATGGGGCCAACTAGCCGCGTACCTAGCTACTACTCGTAGTAGTACGTACCTACGCACTACCAGCATCAATACCAACATTTGTTTTCTTTTCCCACTATTACTTTTACTTGTTTCTCAATCTAGCTAGAGTGGTTTGATTCTTGCCTACCCACTGAGCGGCCGGGAATCGATTAGAGCATCTCCAATAACATGTATATATTTGAAGACGCTTGACAAATTTCAGAAGGGCTCAGGTCAACTGTTAAGCAATAACAATTGCTCAATCCTTTTTAGCGATATTTGCCCAGAGTCTACGCAACTTGTTGTTAAAGAGACCCTCCAACTCTCAACTGCCACCTTTGAGAGTAAGTATTTGGGCCTCCTAACCCCGGAAGGACGCATGAAGGATTCGTCCTTCCAACCGATCATGGAAAGGTTTATTAAGAGATGCTCGGATTGGTCTGAAAGATTCATGTCTTTTGCTGCTAAAGAAGCTTTAGTAAAATCAGTCCTGCAAGCTCTTCCCGCATATTGCATGGGCGTGTTTAAGATGTCACAGGGATTCTATGATAAGTATGAGAAACTGATCCGGGAGTTTTGGTCGGGAGAGGAAAATGGACACCGGAAAGTGCATTGGATGTCATGGGATCGAATGGTCAAACCGAAGAGAGGGGGCGGCATAGGCTTCAAGGATATGAATCTCTTTAACCAAGCCTTGCTGGCCAGGCAGGCTAGGAGACTGCTACAAAGACCAGAGTCTCTATGTGCACGAGTCTTGAAGGCCAAGTACTACCCTCACGGTGAGCTGATTGACACTGTCTTTGCTTCAGAAGCCTCTCCGGTTTGGCGCGGGATCGAGCATGGACTGCAACTCCTAAAAGCAGGGCTGGTCTGGAGGATTGGAAACGGAGAGAAGGTTCAGATCAAAAGAGACAATTGGATCCCAAGGGAGGAGGGGCTCCAGCCTGCTAATTTCATCCGGCGATCTAGGTTGAGATGGGTGAACCAATTGATGTTGGCCGACGGCAGTGGATGGAACTCAGACCTGATATATCAATTATTTTATCCGTTTGATGCAGAGGCTATCTGTAACATCAAGCTCCCTAGGTCGCATACTGAAGATGTACTGGCTTGGCACTTTGAGAAATCCGGTTCCTTCACAGTCAGGAGTGCATATAGATTGGCGGCTTCACTCCAAAACCAAGTGAACCACCCAACTTCTACCTCAACAAATGGTGCGGATGACGCAGCATCTGGGATTCGATATGGATAGCAAAAGTGCCAGAAAAAGTTAAAATCCTCGGATGGAGAGTTGCAACTAACACTCTAGCTACGAGGAAGAATAAATGGAGACGGACGCTGGAGTTGGATAGCAGGTGTACCATATGTGGCAGAGAAGAAGAAGATGAATACCATGCAGTTGTAGCCTGCACAAAAAGCAAGGCACTGAGGGATAAAATGAGAGATGTTTGGGCTCTTCCTAGCGAGTTGCAGTTCAAATACACGGGGACAGATTGGTTACAGAACCTACTTATCCCTTGCAGTGCCGAGATGAGAGCAAAAATCCTCCTCCTCCTGTGGCGTTGCTGATTCCTCCGAGATGACTGTATCCACAACACAGGGAAGGAGCAAATTACCCGTTCAACGCTCTTCTTGAAACAATACGAGGAGGAAATCAGTTGCACTAGTGCAGTGGATAAGGAGCTTCCAAATATGAAACAAAAGCAGGTGGTAGCAGTAAAGAGTTTGGTCGGGCGAACCCCCCCCCGGATCCCCAGTCAGTTACAGCCAGTATGAGAATAGAGAACAATGGGAAAGCCACCTCTAATCAGTGGTGCCCCCCAGTTGATGGCACCATTAAACTGAACACGGGCGCGGCGTTCCTGGCTAACAGCGGCGTGTCCCATGCGGGTGCGATCGCGCGTAACCACAGGGGAGAGGTCCTCTTCTCACTGTCCAAGCAGATCGCCAACTGTGCCACGGTGGAGAAAGCCGAGGCGATAGCCCTACATGATGGACTGAATGCCCTCTCGAATCTGTACAGGGGGCCAATCACTGCTGAAATAGACTGCACCTTCCTTTCAAATGAGCTGCGCCCGGGTGCAAGCAACCTCTCTGCTTGGTTCCACGTTGTCGACATTAAAATGGAACTGGCGAAATTCAGTGCTGCCCAGGTTAAATATACGAGAAGGAGCCAAAACAACATGGCCCACCTCCTAGCCGCTCGAGCTAGAACCCAGGATGACGTACAGATAGTGGCGGGCGTCCCAGATGATTTGGCTGCAGCTTTAGCTGCCGACCCTGTGTTGGCTCAGGAGTAATTTTGTGTACTCCTGTTTTCCTCAAAAAAAATATAGACAATGGTCTAAAAAGATTCTTTCATATACACGTCCAGTTTTGTATCAGAATGTCTATATACAGGGACCATGACAGGTGGGCCGTCGCTGGGGAGAGGAAGAAATCATGACTGCAGCTGAGTTTAGACAACGCCTTCATATTGTCCAGGCGTGGACATTGTCGAGGTCGATATAGAGGATGTGTATATTTGGACGACCATATAGACAAGCTGTTGGACGCCTGTTTTGGGGTCACGTCGTGGAAAACGAGTATAGACATCCATATAGACAAGCTATTGGAGATGCTCTTACGCTCTAGTTTATTTTGTGATCTCGTCCCGCTATGTAAGGTGCGACGTGGTTTAATTACAAGTATTGTTTTCTAAATATCTATTTTATTTGTTTTTGCAAAAATGATCCAGATCTACTATCAAAGTTTACCATAAATACAAAACACCTCAAACATAAATAAAATTACGTCGTGATTTTGGGACCAACGAATAAACACTAACGCCGTCGAAACAAGCCGCCGAAGCGTCGCTACTGCTGCTCCCTTAACGGAGTTGGTTTGACCTTATCGATGATAGCCGAAAAGTCTTTATGCATCCTTAAGGACCCGCGTCTTGGAGCTGTAGTCGTCGTCGTTGAACCCTTTAATAGACCCGAAGCACTTGGCATCAACACTCACCACATGACGAGAAACCCTAACCTCAGCGCCTCAAGAAGACGGTAGGATCTATGCCGGTGCTCCGTCGACTATGTCTAGATAAACGAACTCAAGGAGGATCGAAGCTTGGAAGACAAACTCGAAGAAGAAGCGTCACCATCCGCACGAGCACCGCATCTGCAAGGACTAAGCCTGGAAGGGAAAGTTTTTTGTCATGCCAAGGGATAGGTGGGGACAGAAATCTTAGACTCTTCTAAATATCTATTTAGTGCTCTGGTTTCAACTTTAGGGTTTCAGATATGTCCACTATAGAGAAAGTGCTATCATATCTCTCCCGCCGAAAGAATGTGGAACATAGTTAGCATCAGATTTTGGCATGACAAAAAACATAATAAAGACGACTTAAATGAATAAGTGTCTACTATGAAAAACTTTCATATAGGCAAAATGAACAACTTGATATTTGGGCCATCTCCATCTGAGTTCATCTGAGGGCCACAATAGTGCTCGGGATGCCGAAAGTTGCTGCTCTGGGTACTGCTCGGCTGATTGCACACCCAAGATTACCTCAGATGGAAAAGTATTCTACATAAAAAAATATTCATCTCGTTGAAACGAACGATTTTGATATTTAATTATCTTAATTCAAGATCGTATGCAAAGTTACAGCTAGCGCATCGCGGCCCGACCATGAGTAAAAAGTGACGCTTGGCACCAGACATCATGTATGCAGGGCAGCGAACCTCGAGGCCCTAGCGGCGATCAGGCCGACCTAGGGCAGCTCATGTCTCCGCACTCCCTGACAGGATCCCTTCGATTCATGTGAGGTTTAGGGTCCTCAAAAGATCTCATTGGCGCGTCTTCCTATCACGCTCCCCACGAGGTCTTCTGGCGACATGTCCTGCATACCGCGCTCGACACCAGGGGTACACGGTTATGTGTTCGTGTGCAGACATACTTTTTTGGCTATTCCGCTTGGGACGAAGCTTTTAATGTTCCATCATGATTGTTATTTCTATGAAGAGATCCTCGTCAAGGGTTTGCAATCTACTAAGGAAATATGAATATCCAATTCACTTATGTAGATGCAAATAGTATATATGTTGTTGCTAGATCGTTTACTGAGCATAATCTCCCTAGTTTTATCAACCACACATCTAATTACATGCAAAGAGTTGATGCAAAATAATCTCAATGCTTCAAGTTCTTATAAATTTACCAACATGAAACATATGTATCCCAACCCTCATGCATCGACATCCCCACAGATTCATAGGACGATGAACAACGTGATGAGTTCGGTTAATCAATTTGAGACACCCCATGTTAGAACTTCATGCAAGAAAGTGTTTCACCCATTTATTCATGGACAATTAACTTGTTGGGGAACGTTGCAGAAAACAAAAATTTTCCTACTCATTTCACCAAGATCCATCTAGGAGTTCATCAAGCAACGAGTATTCAGATTGCATCTACATACCTTTGTAGATCATGAGCGGAAGCGTTCGTTAGAACGAGGATGAAGTAGTCGTACACGATGTGATCCAAATCACCGATGACCAGCGCCGAACGGACGGCACCTCCGCGTTCAACACACGTACGGGACGAGAGACGTCTCCTCCTTCTTGATCCAGCAAGGGAGAGGAGAGGTTGATGAAGAACCAGCAGCACGACGGCGTGGTGGTGGATGCAGGGCGTCACAGATGCAGGGCTTCGCCTTCGCAACGAGAGAGAGACGTAACGGGGAGAGAGGGAGGCGCCATGGGCTGGTGTATGAAGTCCCTCCTCTCCCCCACTATATATAGGGGTGCCAAGGGGGGGTGGTGCGCAGCCTAGGAGATCTGATCTCCTAGGTGCGGCGGCCAGGGGAGGGTTTCCCTCCCCCCCAAGGCACCTCGGGGTGCCTTCCACCACTTGGACTCCTCCTTGGTGGAAACCCTAGGCGCATGGGCCTAGTAGGGCTGGTGCCCTTGGCCCATGTAGGTCAAGGCGCACCCCCTACAGCCCATGTGGCCCCCCCGGGACAGGTGGCCCCACCCGGTGGGCCCACGGGACCCCTCCGGTGGTCCCGGTACAATACCGATAACCCCAAAACTTGTCCCGATGGCCGAAACAGCACTTCCTATATATAATTCTTTACCTCCGGACTATTCGGGAGCTCCTCGTGACGTCCGGGATCTCATCCGGGACTCCGAACAACATTCGGGTTACTGCATATACATATCTTCACAACCCTAGCGTCACCGAACCTTAAGTGTGTAGACCCTACGGGTTCGGGAGACATGCAGACATGACCGAGACGACTCTCCGGTAAATAACCAACAGCGGGATCTGGATACCCATGTTGGCTCCCACATGCTCCACGATGATCTCATCGGATGAACCACGATGTCGAGGATTCAATCAACCCCATATGCAATTCCCTTTGTCAATCGATATATTACTTGCCCGAGATTCGATCGTCGGTATCCCAATACCTCGTTCAATCTCGTTACCGGCAAGTCACTTTACTCGTACCGTAATGCATGATCCCGTGACCAGACACTTGGTCACTTTGAGCTCATTATGATGATGCATTACCGAGTGGGCCCAGTGATACCTCTCCGTCATACGGAGTGACAAATCCCAGTCTTGATCCGTGTCAACCCAACAGATACTTTCGGAGATACCCGTAGTCTACCTTTATAGTCACCCAGTTACTTGTGACGTTTGGTATACCCAAAGCACTCCTACAATATCCGGGAGTTACACGATCTCATGGTCTAAGGAAAAGATACTTGACATTGCAAAACTCTAGCAAAACGAACTACACGATCTTTATGCTATGTTTATGATTGGGTCTTGTCCATCACATCATTCTCTTAATGATGTGATCTCGTTATCAATGACATTCAATGTCCATAGCCAGGAAACCATGACTATCTGTTGATCAACAAGCTAGTCAACTAGAGGCTTACTAGGGACATGTTGGTGTCTGTTATTCACACGTGTATTACGATTTCCGGATAACACAATTATAGCATGAATAAAGACAATTACCATGAACAAGGAAATATAATAATAATGCTTTTATTATTGCCTCTAGGGCATATTTCCAACAGTCTCCCACTTGCACTAGAGTCAATAATCTAGTTACATTGTGATGAATCGAACACCCATGGAATTCTGGTGTTGATCATGTTTTGCCCTAGGGAGAGGTTTAGTCAACGGATCTGCTACATTCAGGTCCGTATGTACTTTACAATTTTCTATGTCTCCATCTTGAACATTTTCACGAATGGAGTTGAAGCGACGCTTGATGTGCCTTGTCTTCTTGTGAAACCTGGGCTCCTTGGCAAGTGCAATAGCTCCAGTGTTGTCACAGAAGAGCTTGATCGGCCCCGACGCATTGGGTATGACTCCGAGGTCGGTGATGAACTCCTTCACCCAAATTGCTTCATGTGCTGCCTCCGAGGCTGCCATGTACTCCGCTTCACATGTAGATCCCGCCACAACGCTCTGCTTGCAACTGCACCAGCTTACTGCCCCACCATTCAAAATATACACGTATCCGGTTTGTGACTTTGAGTCATCCAGATCTGTGTCGAAGCTAGCATTGACGTAACCCTTTACGACGAGCTCTTCGTCACCTCCATAAACGAGAAACATCTCCTTAGTCCTTTTCAGGTACTTTAGGATATTCTTGACCGCTGTCCAGTGTTCTTTGCCGGGATTACTTTGGTATCTTCCTACCAAACTTACGGCAAGATTTACATCGGGTCTGGTACACAGCATGGCATACATAATAGAACCTATGGCTGAGGCATAGGGGATGACACTCATCTCTTCTATTTCTTCTGCCGTGGTCGGACTTTGAGCCGAGCTCAATTTCATACCTTGCAGTACAGGCAAGAACCCCTTCTTAGACTGATCCATATTGAACTTCTTCAATATCTTATCAAGGTATGTGCTTTGTGAAAGACCTATGAGGCGTCTTGATCTATCTCTATAGATCTTGATGCCTAATATATAAGCAGCTTCTCCAAGGTCCTTCATTGAAAAACTCTTATTCAAGTAGGCCTTGATGCTGTCCAAGAGTTCTATATCATTTCCCATCAAAAGTATGTCATCTACATATAATATGAGAAATGCTACAGAGCTCCCACTCACTTTCTTGTAAACACAGGCTTCTCCATAAGTCTGCGTAAACCCAAACGCTTTGATCATTTCATCAAAGCGAATGTTCCAACTCCGAGATGCTTGCACCAGCCCATAAATCGAGCGTTGGAGCTTGCATACCTTGTCAGCATTCTTAGGATCGACAAAACCTTCCGGCTGCATCATATACAATTCTTCCTTAAGGAAACCATTAAGGAATGCCGTTTTGACGTCCATTTGCCATATTTCATAATCGTAGAATGCGGCAATTGCTAACATGATTCGGACGGACTTCAGCTTCGCTACCGGTGAGAAAGTCTCATCGTAGTCAACCCCTTGAACTTGTCGATAACCCTTAGCGACAAGCCGAGCTTTATAGATGGTCACATTACCATCCGCGTCTGTCTTCTTCTTAAAGATCCATTTATTTTCTATGGCTCGCCGTTCAACGGGCAAGTCAGTCAAAGTCCATACTTCGTTTTCATACATGGATCCTATCTCGGATTTCATGGCTTCTAGCCATTTGTCGGAATCCGGTCCCGCCATCGCTTCTTCATAGTTCGAAGGTTCACCGTTGTCTAACAACATGATTTCCAAGACAGGGTTGCCGTACCACTCTGGTGCGGAACGTGTCCTTGTGGACCTTCGAATTTCAGTAGGAGCTAGATCAGAAGTATCTTGATCATTGTCATTAACTTCCTCTCTAGTCGGTGCTGGCACCTCAGGAACATTTTCTTGAGTTGCGCCATTTTCCGGTTCAAGAGGCAATACTTCATCGAGTTCTACTTTCCTCCCACTTACTTCTTTCAAGAGAAACTCCTTCTCTAGAAAGGATCCATTCTTGGAAACAAAGACCTTGCCTTCGGATCTGAGGTAGAAGGTATACCCAATAGTTTCTTTAGGGTATCCTATGAAGACGCATTTTTCCGACTTGGGTTCGAGCTTTTCAGGTTGAAGTTTCTTGACATAAGCATCGCATCCCCAAACTTTTAGAAACGACAGCTTAGGTTTCTTCCCAAACCATAATTCATACGGTGTCGTCTCAACGGATTTCGACGGAGCCCTATTTAAAGTGAATGCGGCAGTCTCTAAAGCATAGCCCCAAAAAGATAGCGGTAAATCAGTAAGAGACATCATAGACCGCACCATATCTAATAGAGTGCGATTACGACGTTCGGACACACCGTTACGCTGAGGTGTTCCAGGCGGCGTTAGTTGTGAAACTATTCCACATTTTCTTAAGTGTGTGCCAAATTCGTGACTCAAGTATTTTCCTCCACGATCTGATCGTAGAAACTTGATTTTCCTGTCACGTTGATTCTCAACCTCACTCTGAAATTCCTTGAACTTTTCAAAGGTTTCAGACTTGTGTTTCATTAAGTAGATATACCCATATCTACTTAAGTCATCAGTGAGGGTGAGAACATAACGATAGCCACCGCGAGCCTCAACACTCTTTGGACCGCACACATCAGTATGTATGATTTCCAATAAGTTGGTTGCTCGCTCCATTGTTCCTGAGAACGGAGTCTTGGTCATTTTACCCATGAGGCATGGTTCGCACGTGTCAAATGATTCATAATCAAGAGACTCTAAAAGTCCATCAGCATGGAGCTTCTTCATGCGTTTGACACCTATGTGACCAAGGCGGCAGTGCCACAAGTATGTGGGACTATCATTATCAACCTTGCATCTTTTGGCACTCACATTATGAACATGTGTAGCATTACGTTCGAGATTCATAAAGAATAAACCATTCACCATAGGAGCATGACCATAAAACATATCTCTCATATAAATAGAACAACCATTATTCTCGGATTTAAATGAGTAGCCATCTCGAATTAAACGAGATCCCGATACAATGTTCATGCTCAAAGCTGGTACTAAATAACAATTATTAAGGTTTAAAACTAATCCCGAAGGTAGATGTAGAGGCAGCGTGCCGACGGCGATCACATTGACCTTGGAACCATTCCCGATGCGCATCGTCACCTCGTCCTTTGCCAATTTCCGCTTATTCCGCAGCCCCTGCTTTGAGTTACAAATGTGAGCAACTGCACCGGTATCAAATACCCAGGAGCTACTACGGACACTAGTAAGGTACACATCAATTACATGTATATCACATATACCTTTTGTTTTGCCGGCCTTCTTGTCTGCTAAGTATTTAGGGCAGTTCCGCTTCCAGTGACCGTTTCCCTTGCAATAAAAGCACTCAGTCTCGGGCTTGGGTCCATTCTTTGGCTTCTTCCCGGCAGCTTGCTTGCCGGGCGCAGCAACTTCCTTGCCGTCCTTCTTGAAGTTCTTTTTACCTTTACCCTTCTTGAACTTAGTGGTTTTATTCACCATCAACACTTGATGTTCCTTCTTGACTTCTACCTCTGCTGATTTCAGCATAGCAAATACTTCAGGAATGGTCTTTTCCATCCCCTGCATATTGAAGTTCATCACAAAGCTCTTGTAGCTTGGTGGAAGCGACTGGAGGATTCTGTCAATGACCGCATCATCCGGGAGATTAACTCCTAGCTGAGTCAAGCGGTTATGCAACCCAGACATAGTGAGTATGTGCTCACTGACAGAACTATTCTCCTCCATCTTACAGCTGAAGAATTTGTCGGAGACTTGATATCTCTCGACCCGGGCATGAGCTTGGAAAACCATTTTCAGCTCTTCGAACATCTCATATGCTCCGTGTCTCTCAAAACGCTTTTGGAGCCCCGGCTCTAAACTGTAAAGCATGCCGCACTGAACGAGGGAGTAGTCATTGGTACGTGCCTGCCAAGCGTTCATAACGTCTTGTTCTACAGGGAGAACAGGTGCGTCACCCAGCGGTGCTTGTAGGACATAATCTTTCTTGGCAGCTATGAGGATGATCCTCAGGTTCCGGACCCAGTCCATATAGTTGCTGCCATCGTCTTTCAGCTTGGTTTTCTCTAGGAACGCGTTGAAGTTGAGGACTACGTGGGCCATTTGATCTACAAGACATATTGTAAAATATTTTAGACTAAGTTCATGATAATTAAGTTCATCTAATCAAATTAATAATGAACTCCCACTTAGATAGACATCCCTCCAGTCATCTAAGTATAACATGATCCGAGTCAACTAGGCCGTGTCCGATCATCACGTGAGACGGACCAGTCAACGTCGGTGAACATTTTCATGTTGATCGTATCTTCTATACGACTCATGCTCGACCTTTCGGTCTTCTGTGTTCCGAGGCCATGTCTGTACATGCTAGGCTCATCAAGTCAACCTAAGTGTTTGCATGTGTAAATCTGTCTTACACCCGTTGTATGTGAACGTCTGAATAAAACACCCGATCATCACGTGGTGTTTTGAAACAGCGAACTGTCGCAACGGTGCACAGTTAGGGGGAACACTTCTTGAAATTAATATGAGGGATCATCTTATTTACTACCGTCGTTCTAAGTAAACAAGATGCAAAACATGATAAACATCACATGCAATCAAATAATAAACGTGACATGATATGGCCAATATCACATAGCTCCTTTGATCTCCATCTTGGGGCTCCATGATCATCCTGTCACCGGCATGACACCATGATCTCCATCATCATGATCTCCATCATCGTGCCTCCATGAAGTTGCTCGCCAACTATTACTTCTACTACTACGGCTAACGCGTTTAGCAATAAAGTAAAGTAATTTACATGGCGTTTCTCAATGACACGCGGGTCATAAAAAAAATAATGACAACTCCTATGGCTCCTGCCGGTTGTCATACTCATCGACATGCAAGTCGTGATCCCTATTACAATAACATGAACATCTCATACATCGCATATAGATCATTCATCATTCATCACAACTTTGGCCATATCATATCACAAACCACTTGCTGCAAAAACAAGTTAGACGTCCTCTAATTGTTGTTGCAAGTTTTACGTGGTTGAATTAGGGTTCTAGCAAGAACGTTTTCTTACCTACGTGAAAGCCACAACGTGATTTGTCAACTTCTATTTACCCTTCATAAGGACCCTGTTCATCGAATCCGCTCCAACTAAAGTAGGAGAGACAGACACCCGCCAGCCACCTTATGCAACTAGTGCATGTTAGTCGGTGGAACCGGTCTCACGTAAGCGTACGTGTAAGGTTGGTCCGGGCCGCTTCATCCCACAATACCGCTGAAGCAAGAAAAGACTAGTAGCGGCAAGAAAGTTGACAAATCCACGCCCACAACAAATTGTGTTCTACTCGCGCAAGAAGAACTACGCATAGACCTAGCTCATGATGCCACTGTTGGGGAACGTTGCAGAAAACAAAAAATTTCCTACTCGTTTCACCAAGATCCATCTAGGAGTTCATCAAGCAACGAGTATTAAGATTGCATCTACATACCTTTGTAGATCACGAGCGGAAGCGTTCGTTAGAACGAGGATGAAGTAGTCGTACACGACGTGATCCAAATCACCGATGACCAGCGCCGAACGGACGGCACCTCCGCGTTCAACACACGTACGGGACGAGAGACGTCTCCTCCTTCTTGATCCAGCAAGGGAGAGGAGAGGTTGATGAAGAACCAGCAGCACGACGGCGTGGTGGTGGATGCAGGGCGTCACAGATGCAGGGCTTCGCCTTCGCAACGAGAGAGAGACGTAACGGGGAGAGAGGGAGGCGCCAGGGGCTGGTGTATGAAGTCCCTCCTCTCCCCCACTATATATAGGGGTGCCAAGGGGGGGGGGTGCGCAGCCTAGGAGATCTGATCTCCTAGGTGCGGCGGCCAGGGGAGGGTTTCCCTCCCCCCCAAGGCACCTCGGGGTGCCTTCCACCACTTGGACTCCTCCTTGGTGGAAACCCTAGGCGCATGGGCCTAGTAGGGCTGGTGCCCTTGGCCCATGTAGGTCAAGGCGCACCCCCTACAGCCCATGTGGCCCCCCCGGGACAGGTGGCCTCACCCGGTGGGCCCAAGGGACCCTCCGGTGGTCCCGGTACAATACCGATAACCCCGAAACTTGTCCCGATGGCCGAAACAGCACTTCCTATATATAATTATTTACCTCCGGACTATTCCGGAGCTCCTCGTGACGTCCAGGATCTCATCCGGGACTCCGAACAACATTCGGGTTACTGCATATACATATCTTCACAACCCTAGCGTCACCGAACCTTAAGTGTGTAGACCCTACGGGTTCGGGAGACATGCAGACATGACCGAGACGACTCTCCGGTCAATAACCAACAACGGGATCTGGATACCCATGTTGGCTCCCACATGCTCCACGATGATCTCATCGGATGAACCACGATGTCGAGGATTCAATCAACCCCATATGCAATTCCCTTTGTCAATCGATATATTACTTGCCCGAGATTCGATCGTCGGTATCCCAATACCTCGTTCAATCTCGTTACCGGCAAGTCACTTTACTCGTACCGTAATGCATGATCCCGTGACCAGACACTTGGTCACTTTGAGCTCATTATGATGATGCATTACCGAGTGGGCCCAGTGATACCTCTCCGTCATACGGAGTGACAAATCCCAGTCTTGATCCGTGTCAACCCAACAGATACTTTCGGAGATACCCGTAGTCTACCTTTATAGTCACCCAGTTACGTTGTGACGTTTGGTATACCCAAAGCACTCCTACAGTATCCGGGAGTTACACGATCTCATGGTCTAAGGAAAAGATACTTGACATTGCAAAACTCTAGCAAAACGAACTACACGATCTTTATGCTATGTTTATGATTGGGTCTTGTCCATCACATCATTCTCTTAATGATGTGATCTCGTTATCAATGACATTCAATGTCCATAGCCAGGAAACCATGACTATCTGTTGATCAACAAGCTAGTCAACTAGAGGCTTACTAGGGACATGTTGGTGTCTGTTATTCACACGTGTATTACGATTTCCGGATAACACAATTATAGCATGAATAAAGACAATTACCATGAACAAGGAAATATAATAATAATGCTTTTATTATTGCCTCTAGGGCATATTTCCAACATAACTTGCATGTCCAAACATGCCGATGGATAGGGGAATTAGCCATACTACTACTACTACTACTACTAGATATTTGGCCAATTACCCACAACTGTCATATGCTACACCTCATGTCACTAATTTTTGGCACCATATACACAACTGTAGATATTCATAATTCCGCTTCGCACCTTTGCGCTCATAGGCGAATAAGTGAAAATTCCATAGTAGATCACATGCCTTCACATAGTACCATAGCATACAGTACACCGCTTACACAATCGCAAAATTTTGGCAACATAAGGGTTAATTATGATAGACCTAGTTGTTGATGACATAGATTGTTTTTCACCCCAGTATCTACAATTCACCGTCGAAAGAGCCCAAGGGGACAATTCTATCTAGACTGGGTTATTGAGAAAAAGCTTCTTTTTGGGATTAATGCAATAGTATTCGTCTTGGATTAATAAAAGAGGGTTATCATGTTGATTCTACCGCACTACTAGAATAAGGCAAACAAAGAAATCATTGGAGTGGATAGAAATGTCAGAGAGAATGGCGGTTCGGATAATAAAGTTAATTTGATTATTAAAAAAGCCGAATTGAGTAGTATATATGCCAAATCTATTAAAGGAAATAAAGTCTTGCCAATTGGTAGAACAAATGAAAATAGTGTATAAAGATGATTTGAGTAATGGAAGTACTTCGGTTGAATAAGCCAAATCAAATAATGTATATTCCGAATCCTTGAAATCCAAAGAGGCAAGTATTGTTGATAAAGAGCATGAAAAGCATAGCAAAACAGTCGTGTTTGATTTTTCTGAAGTTGAGGGGGACCTTCTTCCCGCCCTATAAGTTCCGTGCCATAGAAGTTGACGAGCATCAAGCATAAGAAAAAGTGGTCGAACAAAGTTCAGTTGACAAAGGTCTTCGAAACAATAAGGCACAAAATCAAGAAAAATATGAAGACAATGCGATTGGTAAGATTTCACTAGTATATGTTTATTCTTGCGCATTATAAAATATACAATTATCTGCAAGTTTCTATTTATTTATTTTTCAAGGTAATGCCAATGCCACTAATAAATTCTTTCTTAGAAAATCTAATTTTGTGTGTGTAATATAGACACAAGTATTATACGATGTGTTTGTAAATAATACTAGAGTGCGAAAGTTTCACTATTATGTTTATTCTTGCATAGTATAGGAAGTGCAAATTCTGTCCACGTTTTTGTTTTAAGTTTCTTTTTCATCTATTTTTTTCTCTAAGGGCATCTCCAAGGCAGACCTGCAAACTTCCCGCAACTGTCCGGACCATGCTTTCTGGACCGCGGAAGCCATCCAACGTCGACATGTATCGGCCCACGGGACGGCCGGGATGCGATTTCTCTCGTAAATTGAAGAAAAAACTGTGGGAGGTTTGCAGGAGTCCGGACACACCAAACGTAGGACTCCGACACCCCCGGCCCCATTTCCTTCCACTCCGTCCCTTCTCCCCCTTGCTTTGCATCCACACCCTTCACCTCCTCCTTCGCTGCTGTTCATCTCCGGCTGCCACAGAGACATTGTCGGATATCTGCAACCAGCACTGACGCGCCTGCTCGCCGTTCCGACGGAGCTTTCCACCCTGGAGCCGTTTGTACCCAGGTACACTCCGCCCGCCGTTGATGACCTCCATGGCAAACACCACGCCCGACAGGTGTTCGGTCAAATGCCATTGAGCTTCTTTTCAAATGCTCTATCGTTTTTAGAGTACGAAAGATGGTGAGCTACTCGACCATGGACGATGAGTTGTTGTGCGATGCGCGGCTGGCCGTATCCACAGATTTCATTGGCAGGAGCAGAGAGGAGCCTTTCTCGGAGCAAGTGCATGAAAAGTTTCAGGCACGAAACTGCATTGCGCCCTACAACATGTACATCATTCAACCACGCAATGTTAGGTCGTTGTCGTATCGCTGGCGTGCTATCTAGGTCAGCGTCATCAAGTTTTGCAACTTGGTTAGTCAGCTCGAGGCAAGGTGGCTATTGCACGCGGACATGGAGGAGATGGTAAGTCTTACTTTCTTTTGCTCAACTTGTTGATTGATTCATTCACTCAATGTTGGTCTACACATTATATGTAGCCCACACGCGCCTTCGTGGTGTACCACAGGACAGAGGAACGGCCATTTACATGCACATAATGTTGGATGAAGTTGAAGGGGGAGTTTGTGTGGAACAACATGATTCGTTCATGAAAACTTGCTGGACATCCGAGATTTAGTCGAATTAGAGACATTGTTTTACTAGACTTAATTTGCATGCTATGTATGGATGGTTTGTGCTACTCCCTCCGTTTCCGAATTACTTGTGGCAGAAATGAATAGAAATTGATGTATCTATAATTAAACATATGTCTAGATACATTCATTTACGTGACAAGTAATTCGAGACGGAGGAAGTATTTTCTATCCGAACTTTGATGAATATCGGCCGCCTTCCATGACTTTCATCTGGTTAGTTAAAATGTGGTTTCAAATGTATGTGGCTAGCGTCCCCCCTCCCCCCCCCCCCCCCCCCCGCGTCTGTGGACGAATGCGGAAGGATTTTTGCGGGTTCTAGTTGGAGATGCCCTAACGCTAATATCAATGCCACTAATTTTTATAATACATCATTTTTAATTTTTTTTGGGTGTAAGTACACACACAAGTACTGTACACTAGAGTGTGAAAATGCACTATTGTATGTTTTTTTGCATATTACAAAAAGTAAATATAATTTCAGTGTAAACTAGTGTGCAAGTTTCTTTTATGTTTTTTTTGCGGGGAAAGTTTCTTTTATGTTTTAATTTTATTTCTTCTTTAATTGTAACACCAATGCCACTAATTCATTCTTTTTAGAAAAATAATAATTATTTTGATTTTGTTTTACTTATATGTTCTTTAATTTTTCTTTAAGGGTTCTACCAATACCACTAATTCATTCATTCTTAGAAAATATTAATTTTCATTTTGCGTGTAAGTATACACAAATGCACTGTACAATATATTTGTAAATTACAATAGAGTGTGAAAATTGCACTTTTTTTGTTGCATGAAAACGGAATTTTAGTGTAAAGTCGTGTGAACCAATGATATAAATTTCCAGTCAACTGACCATTAGTTTTCTAGCATGAGCGTCTGTGTACATGATGTCCTCATCATGTACCATGATGCTGCGTGCCACGTCCATGGGAATCCAGGCCGGCCGCTGCTCCTCCCTTTCGTCTCCGATCGAACAGTCTTGCATTGCTCGCACTATTTAAGCATCGGCGGTGAGATGTTAATCCTTTCTTTTCCATCGTCCTGACCTCGATCGTCGCACTTCGTTTTCTGAGCAAAACTTCATTCTGTTCCGTTGTTCAGATTAGTTGTCGCTCCAATACTTCAGATGAACACCAAGAAGTTCAGGCTGCCCGGCCACCTCGTCGGCCCGGCAGCGCTCTCCGATCCTTCGTCGCCGCAGCAGCTATCGTCGTCGCTCCATCAGGAGGAACCCGAGAATTCTGCTACTAGTAGTCAGCAGCACTGCGCGGGTTGCAGGCTGCACGAGGACTACACGCCGTGGTCGGCTCTCGCGCAGAGCTGCCTCGGCACCGACAACGCCGCGTTCGACTGCGCCGAGAGCCTGTTCGACTACCCTCTCGGAATGCTCCTGATGCCGATAGCCAGGACGCCCTATCAGTATCAGTCGTCGGAGAACGACCGCTGCCGGACACGGCCGCAGCGGGATGCAATAGAGACAAGCCCTACACAGCCCCACAAGCTGCCCCTGCCGCAGCAGCAGAGGGATCATGGGCTGTTCAGCTTCAGCAACGCTTCCACCACTTGGTCTCGTGGTGGCGAACCAAAGACGCACTCGTTCTCTCCTCTTGTAAGTGTGCCTCTGTTAAATTTGTTGAATCGTTCTTGGATGTCTATGATCATGGGGATGCAAATCTTGAGTTGATTATTTGTACTCCGAACACTTCAGGTGGCGGCGCCGGACGCAATTCTCCCGGCGATGGAGAACCAAAAGGTGCCGCTGCCGGGAAACTGCCTGGACGCGCCTGTGACCCCCGTCGGCAACGGCGCCGCCAGGGCGCCAGCAGCTGAATCCAGCACCGCGCCGAGGAAGACGCGGATCCGATGGACGCAGGACCTGCACGAGCGGTTCGTCGAGTGCGTGAACCAGCTCGGTGGCGCCGATAGTGAGCGTTCTTAACCGGCACGACTGTGCCTGCTCTTGATTTGATAATGCCGGTTGCCACTCGGTCGCAATGCCTGACCCGATGCTGTTTCTCACTTCTGCCTTCTTTCTTCTTCTTTTTGTTTGACATTTGCAGGGACAACACCTAGAGCGATCCAGAAGATGATGAATTCAGATGTCATTACGATCTTCCATATCAAGAGCCATCTACAGGTGCCGTAATGATAGGGATTAAGGACCGAATAGCTCTTGCACAATTGTGCTTTGTTATTTCCAGCGGTCGTATGTGATCCGTAATTCACCACTGTCGCCTTGTTTTTCTCTTGTTTTGTGGCAGAAATATCGTATGGCGAAGTACATGCTAGGGTCGTCATCCGAAGGTAGATAATAGAAACTTGCTTGTTCATTCAGCTGTTTGACGTGTCTCGCATATTTCCACAGTTATATCAAGATGCAATATACCATGTATAGCACTCCCTGTTCCATAATTCACCACGACAAGAATTATGAAAATTTGAACTAAAACCATGAAAAGAACTATGGAAATGAGGGAATATTTTTTTCCAACATTGTTCTTTATTTATCATAATTTTCAGTAGTAATCAAACGATTTTTCGGTCAAGACCTGATTTAACAAATTTCCGTCACTTATAATTAGCAGCAGAAAATCATGCTAATTTGTTAAACATTTTGCCAAATACTTGGATCCAATGTTTTTATTTATTTAAAGAATACAGTTTTCACAAACTACAATTTTTGAAGTTACAACCCTGAAGCGGCAAAGTTAATAAATTACAGATTTCTATAACTAAATAACTGCCCGTGGATTGCAACCAGGACACCATTTTTTTTTGCCGATGATCATCACGATTTACCAGCCATTTGATTGCTAATGTGATTACACACCAAAAATTGGACTTCGGCTGCCCGAATAAGTGTTTATTAGCTTAGCAAATAAAACATGGTTTTATTTGTTCATCATGAATGTTAGCCGTAGTTGTGTCACCACCAATGGTACTTCGGCCCGTCAGTGGTAATTTTCTTACCATTGAGGCATTGACAATGTTACTAATGAGACTCCGATCCTTAATCTCAATTGTTATTTGGCCAATCATTAGTAAGATTTTTTTAGGATCTATAAGAGTTTTTTCGTAGTAGTGTAAATTACATGCCTCTGAATTGGATTGGTAGTATTTTTCATTGGCTTGTAAAACTACAACCACCTCTTTTCCTCGCACGGGTAAATATTATGTGATACTGCCCTTCATATGCTCTCATGCTCCTAGTTATTTAAAATCACATCTAACAGCTTTTAATAATTTCAAAAAAAAAAGTGAATGTTCACAAGATATTTTTCTACAATCCCTAAAAAAAATCAATTTCACAATGCACATGGAGAAACAAAAGAGACAACTTTGTATGAATAATGGGAAAAAAGACAAAAACATGAATATACATTATGCATTTTTATGTTTCTCTATGCATGTTTTGATTTTGCATTTGATTTATTAGGATTTGTACACACATGTGTTGTGAACATTCACAAAAAAATAGAAGTGTTTGAAACATTTCAATGCAACTTTTAAAAACTGGGACCATGAAAGCATGTGAAGGGTGGTATCACGTGATATTCTCACCTCGACATACAAAAATGCATGAGAATTTCCATTATATTATGCTAGTTATGTTTGATAAATATTTTACAACTATACCATCATCCAACACAATAAACCATATGTATTTTTAGTTTTAGTTATCATATTATTACTTTTAGTTATCATATCATTACTTCAAATATTCATGTTCCACACAACCAAATCTTATTGAAGTATATCGTGAAACAATGCCGCAACAATGTGTGGGGTATCATCTACTTCAACATTTACCTGTTTAGCGAGCTATCGATGCGGCTCACACATTTGTGTTTATAGTCTATGCAACGTATCCTGTAATATAATTTATTTAGTTTGTCAAAATTTTGCAGTAGTAGTCAAAGTTTTTGGTGGTTAAGATCTGATTACATTAACTTTCATTACTATTTAGCAGACTAATATGTTAAACCATTTTTGAAATGTTTGGATGCTAAGCTTTCTTAGAACCTTAACTTCCGTAAAATACAATATTTCAAGTTATAATCAAGAAATTCCATAGTCTTAAAATTAAAGAACTTTATAGTACTAGAGAATTTTCCATGTGTTGCAACAGGGGCATTGTGCAGCAAATCATCATGATTTACCTACCATTTTGTTTCCAATGTGATTATGTATTAAAAGTTGACTTTCACTTCCAAATGGATAAGTGTTTATTGACTTGCAAAATAATACATGATTAATACTTGTGAAGCCCATAAGATGTGGGGGCAATTGTGCCGATTTTCAACATAACCATTGAGATTCCTTTTCGAAAAAACTGAAACATAGGGGGTCAAATGGGGAGGGATGCCGAAAGAGAGGAACATAAGACATAATCTTAGCTTTTGTTAAGTAAGAGGGGTTCCTGAAAGCATGGAGTGCTTGACGCATGCATTATTTAATAGCTAGTTTTCATGCTTGTTCCTTTTCTTGGAACAACTTTTGGGTCCCTAAGGACCTTAGGGCCCAAAAGCTGGCATTACTTAATAAAAGTTGTCACAACATAATCCATAGAAGGACCTTTAAGAAAAGGAAAATAAAATCGGGGGTCTTCCCTCATGCACAGAGACCCTCTAGTAAACCTTTACAAACGTGACGGGGTCTTGCACCATTGTCGACTCACCGGAAGCAACTGAATGCTTGCTTCGACGAACTTCACTTTGCCCTCACACCATGGATAAAGCTCAACACCTTTGTCTAGAGGAACTCCACAAGTGGTAAGGGGAAGGAGGCACCCCTTATTTGGAGGTTAAACAAGGATGCGAAGGGTAACAACATCATGCCACCAAGTGGCCTACTACGGTTAGCCCCTGCATGTCGCACTGCGTACCAGAGACATATGCTCTTTTGATCTGCAAACTCTGGTGGCCAGAGTCCACACTATGACCATGATGAACGAAGAACACAACAAACTTGATAATCCACTAATGAGCCAGAAGAATATCATAGCTCCTTACCTCCCAATTTCCCTATCCGGCACAACGATCGGAGGAAGGAAAAGCTTGAGTATCCACCAGATCCTACCATCAACCGGGTTTATTGAAGGAGCCTCCAATATTGATTCCTCCTCTAGCTATCTAACCACCATGTAGGTAGTAGAGAGAACAACTACTTCATGGGAACACCGACGGTGAACTCCATTATAGGGCTAGAGATGGTAGTGTACCCAACACCATAAGGCAACTCATAGATTACAAATATATAAAAGAACCACCCGAGATCCCCTCCCACCCCTACTTTGATTGGTACCACCATTGGAGGAGAAAGGGGCAGGAGCCGAGAAACCTTTTGAGATTCTCAACAAAAATGAGAAGGCAAGGGAAAATAACACACCAAATGAGAGCCCATCGTGTGCTTGATCATATTAGTACAATACAAACACACTGTATTTTTACAAGCCCAATACCACCCACCCAAACAGGTTTATTTCACATAGACCTAAATTTTCTTACTAACACTACAATGAAAATGCTTATTAATGATTGGCCAAGAAGCAATTGACACTAAGGGCGCGACCCATTAGCAACTTTTTGCCAATGGTAACAAAACTACCACTCAAAGGCCCATTAGTGGTGACACAACTATGAATGGCACTCATACTCAATGGCCCTTCGGTGATGGTATATCACAAAAATAGAAGAAATAAACCCGCTGGCTACCACCACCTCCTCACCTGGTGCCAGTAGCACCACCACTTCTTCTGCTTACACCTACTGTTGGCTAGCGCCACACATCTCTGGTTGCACCATGGCATCATCGATGCATCCTGCAAGTGACCGCGCAAATGATTGACAATCAGTTAAAGGGGGCAAAAAATGATACACAACAGATATATCACAAAGAAGACCTCGATATAATTATATCATGTTGGGTACATTACATAAGATAGATGTGGGAGAATACCTCGACGAGTGGCTCAAGTACAAGAGAACATGCCACTTTGGGATTCCCTCAATGAAAAATATATATACACAAGTAACATATTTGGTTCCGTGCAATTACCAGATGACAACCAAAATGTATATGTCTCGATAAATAGTACTCCCTCTGACCTTACTTCAAAGCTGCGACACTTATTACGGATCAGAGGTAGTATTATATTATAAACTAGAGATAATACCCCACCCATTGATGTGGAATTGGATGCAGTTAGTTCTGTAAGATTTGACAATATGAAACTTAGTATTTGTATTAGCAATATGAGAATAGAAACTAAAGTATGCACAATTAATTATTACATACTCCCTTCGTCCCAAAATAAGTGACTCAACTTTGTACTAGCTTTAGTATAAAGTTAGTACAAAGTTGAGTCACTTATTTTGGAACGGAGGGAGTATTTGTGGAATATTTATTGAATATGAGTATCATGCATGGTGCATGTTAATGTGAATTTGTCCATTATAATGACATGATGAGTTGGCATAGTTGCATGTAGAGAGAATTAAACTTAGTGGGACATGCAAGGTGGCATGATAAGTTGGCATAGTTGCATGCTAAGATAACTGAGTTAGTGGGTGTTAACTATTTGGTGGACCTACTTGATAATGTGGATAGGTTGCGTGCCAATATAAATAAGATAATGGGATGAATCTCTAAGGCTGGTCATAGTGGAGAGTAACTTAAACTAGTAACATGCATATGTTACTAGTCTATATTACTACATATATATACTGGGTAGTAATATATGTGTAGTGTTATGCACCACTTCATTTATTATTTTGTAGACCCATTTTGCATTGGGAACCGCTATGTGATGGTAACATACTATTTACTCTATTTGTTTCTCCTCTTTAATTACTTGTTACATCATATTTTTTTCTTATGATGTGTCATGTTACTATCTATGTTACTTTCACTATGACTGGCCTAAGCTATATAGGATAATAGTATTATATTCTTTGTGTCATGGCTTGGTCTCTTTTATAATTTTGTGTTTATTACCCTCATTGTTATAACTAATTAGTTTTCTTTCACTATTGATGATACCACCAACTGACAAAATTTCTCCTCCTCTCGCTGAGGGCAGCAAAACAAATGGAAGAAAGAGCCGCCAGTAACGACATGCAGAATCTAGACCTAAAAAGGTATTACTCTATCTGGTTAAAAATGTAAGGTACTCCCTCTGTAAAGAAATATAAAAGTGTTTAGATCACTAAATTACGAAGGAAATATATTATTATTCAAAAGAAAACCTTTCTATGTTCGATCAAGTTCATGAGAAAGATATCAATTCTACAATACCAAAATAGTATCACTAGATTTTTCCTAAAATGCATTTCCATATATATTTTCTGTGCCATGGATATGTGTGGATATAATCTCTACTACTTAAAAATCTCTACTACTTAAAAAGAACGTAAGGTTTCCGTTTCACCTCTCTTTCGTCCAACCTTCCTTATATTCGTTCCACTCTTTCCTTCTCCTCGTTGATTTTTTCCTTCATCTCTAATTTTTCTCCCATCCATTCTCCCTAAGATAGAATCAACTGTGTCGTGTTTTATTAACTTACCAAAATAAAAACATATTTTGTTTAGTAAGTCATAAATTTGTACGAAATAAGTGCTTAACAAGAAAATGACAGGTAAATCATGAGGATTGGATACAAGAACTTGCTAAGATTTTAGCGCATCAGTATGATAATGAACATGCAGTCACGGGCTAATCACTAGAATATTTATACTCCCATTGCAACGCATGGGCAATTGTCTAGTTAAATAAATTACAGCTATAGTAACATCAAAATAAACATATTTGAAAAATTATACTCATTGGTGGACCCACCACTGGTTGAAATAGAGGTCTTTACAATTGCGTTTAATGATCAATAAAAAACATTTGTTGAATTGTATCCATTATTTTGATGAAAACTCCACTATTTTTAGTATTATTACATATTAAAAAAATAATTTGTATCCTAATGGAGTTGCACGTACACATTTACTAGTTTTCTATAAACATGGTCAAATATAGAAACCGGTCGAGGTACTGCTACTTTTCACTAACGGTCTTTGCCGTAAATCCATCTCATCTGAAGTCTAGTATTGGCATGAGCTAACTAATGGTGGCCCCTTCCGCAGTGGAGTGCACATCACAGAAGCGCTACGCGTTCAACACGTCATGCAGAGACGCCTCGGCAAGCAGCTTAAGGTTCTCTCCCAATTGTTTATTAATGTAATGTACGTACGCCAACATGATTAACCTAACTATATGTTGTTATGTGCTTCCGTTTGCTTCTCGCGCAGATGCAGCGAGATCTGCAGCTGAGGATAGAGGCGCAGGGCAAGGTACTGCAGAAAATGATGGAAGATCATCCGAGGGCGAGCAGGAACGCAACGGAGCCGCGGGAGGTGGACCATGTCTCCCCGGTGACTGGTCATGATGATGACGCGTTTGACAACCTGCACCTCCCGTTCGGCGATGGCAGCAACTCCTCTGACGAAGATGTGTTCACGTCGAAAATAAGTTGTTAGCTATTTTTCTTTTACTCCTTGATCTTCGAATCACCCCCATGTTTTGTTACCATTGCTTTCTGCTAATCCAATGAAATGCCAGCGATGCTAGATCTTTTAAAAAAAATGTCGATTGAAAGCTACCACGAAGATTCATGCATAAAGTAGTGTTTTTGCCTATACTGACGGAGGTCAAAATCACTGTTTTGATCTTCCTAACAAAGTTTAGCATAATTATTTTTCTGCGGAAGTAATACTTGTATTACTGACCGCCTATCTTAGAGACAGGATGAAATTGAAACATTAGCATGTGCTCACGCTCTCTCGCGCCGCTCCCGCGGGCGGCTCGGGAGAGCAAAATCCAGCCCGCCGCCGGGAGGCCACCCACCGAAGCCGCTCCCCTCGCCGCCGCCAGTGTATGCAGCAGGGCAAAGCCCGTGCAGTGTAGGCGGCGGCGGGGCCGCCAGCCACTTCCACACTGGATCTAGCGGCGCGCGGGCGTCCCGATCTGACGGCGACTGGAGCTCAGCGAGGTGAGGTGCGCGAGTGGGGCGCGCTCGCGAGGTGCTTGCGCCATGGCGCGCTACAGGAGCGGGGTTGTGCGGATCTGGCTTGCGCGCGTGGGGATTACTCGGGGCTGCGCGGATCTGGCGCAGTCGCCGGTGCGCGAGGCGGGGCGAAGGTGTGGCTGCGCGCGCGGCCTGCTGCTACAGCGAGCGTCCGTCGCGTCGGTGTGGTGGATCCGGCTAGCTGATAGCCTAGAGTGCAGGGGATGGCTGTAGATTCGGCGAGCATGCTGGGGCGTGCGGTTGCGGACGGGCCGGCCAGATCTGGGCCTGCCCAAGCCGGAGGCTGGTTGCGGCGCGTAGTAGGAAAAGTCCCAGGCTGTGGCTGCGGTAGTTGCGGGCGGGCCGACCATGACTTGTACTTGTCGGCCTTGGCCGGCGCTCGGGAGGGGCACTGCCGGCTGGTGGTGGTGCTCGGTTGTCGCTTGATGGAGCAGGGAGGCTCCGTCCGCGATTGGATGCGGGGTGCAGGACCCGATCTGGTCTCTGCAGGCCCATCGCCGAGGAGGCTAGCTGGTGGCCTTGCACAGCGGTGGCGTGCTCGCTGGGTGGGGGATGTGCGCGGTCTAGTGGAGATACGGGCCGACCTCGGCCTACTGCATGGGAGTGGCTGCACCGGATGAAAGCCTGGCTGGTGCTGGCTGGCCGACGGCGATGGCAATCGTGGGCGTCACTATCCTCCTTGGAGGCGTCGTCGGGATTCTTCACAGCCTATACTCCCGGATCAAGTTCTTCGGGTGAAAGCCCAGATCCTGCTGCAGGTTCGGACGGTGACGCCGTCTTCCACGTCGTTCCCCTCTTTAGGGCGCCGTCTTGAAGCTCTTGATCCCTCTGGTGCTTCCTGTTGGGGAACGTAGTAATTTCAAAATTTTCCTGTGCACACGCACGATCATGGTGATGCATAGCAACGAGAGGGGAGAGTGTGATCTACGTACCCTCGTAGACCGACAGCGGAAGCGTTATGACAACGCGGTTGATGTAGTCGAACGTCTTCACGGCCCGACCGATCAAGCATCGAAACTACGGCACCTCCGAGTTTTAGCACACGTTCAGCTCGATGACGATCCCCGGACTCCGATCCAGCAAAGTGTCGGGGAAGAGTTTCGTCAGCACGACGGCGTGGTGACGATCTTGATGTTCTATCGTCGCAGGGCTTCGCCTAAGCACCGCTACAATATTATCGAGGAGTATGGTGGAAGGGGGCACCGCACACGGTTAAAAAAACAATCACGTGGATCAACTTGTGTGTCTAGGGGTGCCCCCTGCCCCCGTATATAAAGGAGCAAGGGAAGGAGGTCGGCCGGCCCTAGGGCGCGCCAAGGAGGAGGAGTCCTCCTCCTAGTAGGAGTATGACTCCCCTCTTTCCTACTCCTACTAGGAGGGGGAAAGGAAGGGGGAGAGGGAAAAGGAAAGGGGGGCGCCGCCCCCCTCTCCTAGTCCAATTCGGACCAGAGGGGGAGGGGGCACGCGGCCCACCCTGGCCGCCCCTCTCTCTCTCCACTAGGGCCCATGAGGCCCATTACTTCTCCGGGGGGGGGGGGGGTCCGGTAACCCTCCGGCACTCCGGTTTTCTCCGAAATCACCCGGAACACTTCCGGTGTCCGAATATAGCCGTCCAATATATCAATCTTTATGTCTCGATCATTTTGAGACTCCTCATCATGTCCGTGATCACATCCGGGACTCCGAACTAACTTCGGTACATCAAAACTCATAAACTCACAATATAACTGTCATCGAAACCTTAAGCGTGCGAACCCTACGGCTTCGAGAACAATGTAGACATGACCGAGACATGTCTCCGGTCAATAACCAATAGCGGAACCTAGATGCTCATATTGGCTCCCACATATTCTACGAAGAACTTTATCGGTCAGACCGCATAACAACATACGTTGTTCCCTTTGTCATTGGTATGTTACTTGCCCGAGATTCGATCGTCGGTATCTCAATACCTAGTTCAATTTCGTTACCGGCAAGTCTCTTTACTCATTTCATAATACATCATCTCGCAACTAACTCATTAGTTGCAATGCTTGCATGGCTTATGTGATGTGCATTACCAAGAGGGCCCAGAGATACCTCTCCGACAATCGGAGTGACAAATCCTAATCTCGAAATACGCCAACCCAACCTTTACCTTTGGAGACACCTGTAGAGCTCCTTTATAATCATCCAGTTACGTTGTGACATTTGGTAGCACACAAAGTGTTCCTCCGGCAAACGGGAGTTGCATAATCTCATAGTTATAGGAACATGTATAAGTCATGAAGAAAGCAATAGCAACATACTAAACGATCGGATGCTAAGCTAATGGAATGGGTCATGTCAATCACATCATTCTCCTAATAATGTGATCCCGTTAATCAAATGACAACACATGTCTATGGTTAGGAAACATAACCATCTTTGATTAACGAGCTAGTCAAGTAGAGGCATACTGGTGACGTTTAGTTTGTCTATGTATTCACACAAGTATTATGTTTCCTGATAATACAGTTCTAGCATGAATAATAAACATTTATCATGATATAAGGAAATAAAATAATAACATCATTAGTGCCTCTAGGGCATATTTCCTTCACTTCCTATGACTGGATGTGCACGGTGGCTTCTGTGGCAACGATGACGATGGTGAGCAATATCGGAGGCATGGTATTGGTCGTGGTAGTCGGTTCTTCTTCTCCGACGTGTCTGTGGGGTTGCCTCGACTGCTTGTTGCTGTGAAGTCGAAGTCGCAGTGGCGGGGCCAGGTGGTATACGATGATGCGTGACAGGTTGTTCGTTCGGTGGTCCTCCGTGATGCCAACCTTGCCTAGTTTCTTCGCAGTTCATCATCGGAGTCGGAGCTGCGTTGGCTTGTGTGGATTGTATGGAGTGTTGTGTTGCAGCTACTAGGGCTGTTGTTTTTCTTTTTCTTTGATCTTCGGATCTTCTGGTCCTAGGACCTTCACCACCTTGTTGTTTTCCGTTGCTCTTTGCTATTATCAATGAATGCCAACGATGTTGGATCTTTCAAAAAAATTACTTGTATTACTCAATCACAAGGTCCTTACAATCGTCATGGACAAACTCCAAATTTTCCACAGGGCCATAAGTCATAGTCCGACCTTCTACTCTAGTGGAAGAGTCTTCGAAGGTAATAAATAGGACGTTCATTGTTTTGATCCCAAAGGTATCCAATCCAACTTCCCCTCGCTCAATTTTGACCTATAAACTTATGTGATGCAATCTTCAATATTATCTCAAAAGTTTAGGCTAATCGGTTAAAGAGGATTTTACCGGAGATAATTTCACCTGAGCCGTCTATGTTCGTACCAGGGAGGCTCATTATAGACAATGTTATTGCAGCTCCGGTGTACCACCTGATATTCGCGGACGATTGATTGTTGATGTTCAAGGAGAATGAGAGTGGGGCAAATTTGATAAAGAGTATCATTCAGCAGTACTATGATGCTTCGGGGCAGCGGGTAAACCTTGCAAAATCTAGTATTTTTTCAGCAAGGGGTGCCCAAATGACCGAAGAGCTTTGGTAAAAGGAATTCTTTATGTGCCAAATGAATCATTATCTGAAAGGTACTTGGGGCTACCATCTGATGTGGGGAAGTCAAAATATAGAACATTCAAATACATAAAAGATAGACTTTGCGCCAAAGTGAAGGGATGGATTGAAATATGTATGGCGGATTCAGGGAAATAAGTGTTGATTAAATGGATGGCTCAGGCAGTGCCAACATTCTCTATGTCATGTTTCTTGCTACCAAGAGGCTTATGTTAGCAAATCGATACAAAATTGAGGAAATGTTTTCGGGGCAACAAGAATGGAGAGAGTAAAGTAGCATGGGTCTCATGGGATAAACTTACTATGCCCAGTGCCAAGGGGGATTAGGTTTTCACGATATGGAATTGTTTAACCTCGCCATGCTCGCCAAGCAAGGGTGGAGGCTTTCTGTAGGATCCCTATCCATTGAGCACAAGAATTTTAAGAGGAGTATACTACCCCCATGGGGATGTGTTACAGGCCAAACTGGGCAATGCACCTTCTCAGGTCTAGCATGCGGTTCATGTAGGATTGCAGGTGCTAAAATGGGGGTTGGTAAAGCAAGTGAGAGACAGGAGAACAATAAGGATATGGGAAGATAATTTGTTACCATGTGGTAACGCTGCATACTAATTTACACCGAAGAACTGTGATCCCCCTTTCATGGTGAGCGAGTCGATAGAAAATGCTACGAAGTGTTGTAACAAACAATTGGTTATACAACATTTGCAGCCACTAGATGCGTCGGTTGTATTGAGAATTTCACTAAGCACACACAACACGAAGGATGCATGGGCATGGCACTACGAGCAAAGTGGTATCTTCAGTGTTCGATCGGCCTATAGGATACTTATGAAAACAAAGAAGAGGAGAGAAGATTGGCCCGAGGACCGCTCAGCGACCTATAATACGAGTGCTGGTCCTAATGAGTGGAAGAAGCTATGGAGGATTAAAGAACTAGGACCGATCAAGCAATTTGCTTAGCGTTTATCTCGTAACTTTATTCCAACTGAATCAGTTAGACACCATGGAAATATGATTGACTCAGAGGTGTGTCTAATCTGCAATGGAGCAACAGATGACTGAATACATATGCTTATAGACTATAACATGGCAAAGTGTGTTTGGTGTCTGTTAGATGAGGAATTGGTTGAGAATTTGATCAATTGTAACATTCCAGATGCAAGATTGTGGCTATGGGAAATGATGGAGACCAGAAGAGATGAAGAGTTCATAAAGATTCTGGTGACTGTGTGGTCGATATGGTGGGCACGACGTAAAGTTATTCATGAGTCCCCCTTGTTGACTTACAACTTTATTGTAAGATATATAGAATACCCGACTTTGGTCCCGGGTACTCAAAAAACTTCTTCGGTAACCTAGTCATTTGTTGGAGGGAAAGGAGGTAGGAGAATCTAGAAACCACCTAGGCAGGGATGCACAAAGATAATGGTCGATGCGGCTATGTCAAAACAAGGAGAAATGGGTGCCTTTGCTGCTTTTTGCAGGGCCTGCATGGTTTGTTCCAAGGAGCTTTAGTAGTTGTACTGGAAGATCAGACAATTCCAGAATTTTTTGAAGCTTTGGCATTCAATGAAGCTCTTGCACTAGCTTCAGACCTTAGCATAAAAAAGGTTCAAGTAGCAATGGACTGCATGGCTACGATACAACATCTGAAGAGTCATTATATGGGTGCAAGCTCGTTGGTAATTGATCACATCAAGGAGAAAATGCAAGAATTTGAAGTCTGCTTTTTCGATCATGAGAAGAGGGACAAAAATTGGGAGGCTCATTCTCTAGCTAATTGTTGTTACTTTAAATTTGGGGCGCCACGTGTGGCTGTTGATCCGCCCAATTTTGTTTGTATCGAACCTTTTGTAGAACTTGAATAAAAGATGAGTGACTCCCCCTAAAAAATCTTCTACTTTAGCAAAACTAGCTAATCTATCACTCGCTTTAACACAAATTAACCTCACTTCGAAACAAATTGACCTCATTTGCTCCATTAATGTAGTGCCGCCCATAGTGGCGTTTGCGATACATGGGAAACGCCATGGTCAATGGCATTTCTCACGGCCCACACACTGGTCCTCAATGCTGACCGTCTGACGTGGAAAGCACAAAAATATCAAGGACCATAGTGTATCACCCGCCCTAGATCAGCTCGAGGAGCTCAACTTGCAAGCTGGACATCTGCGCTCACTGCTGTCGTTCGCGCTCCGCCTCGCGCACACTCTGCGCTGTGCTACCTTCATGTAGTGCTTTTTCCCCAGATTAATATCACGCGCGCTCTTATCTCCCTAAACTGAAGTACCTCAAACTCATGGGCGTCAGCATCTCGAAGGAGGATTTGGAGCGCCTCCTCTATGGCTGTATAACACTTGAATACCTTCGTCTTCAGGTGATGGATGGGTTCAGTAGCCTCCATATCGCCTCGACAAATGTCCATACAATTTATGTGCATTGCTGGTGCCGTAACATCGGTTAGTTGAGGTGTTTGACGATATGGTCATTGAGAATTGGCCTTTCCTTGAGAGATTGTTTGTACTCGATAAAGAAGGTCCAACAAGAATCAAGGTCATTGACGTACCGAAATTGCCAGTATTGGGCTATGCATGTGTTAAATTCTTTGAACTTGTTACTGGATTCATATCAGTTCAGGTACAACAGTCTTCTTTTTCTCCTTCTTATTGTACATCACATTTTATCTATTTTTTGTTGATCGATGTTCGGCTTCATCCAGAAAATAATTCCCACAAGCTTGACCCCATCTCTGCGCACATTGAAGGTCTTAGTACTACAGTCTATCGGCTCCAGTCAGGATCAAGTTGTTAGATTCCTTAGATGTTTTCTGTGCACGGAGAAGCTATACATCGAGGTAATGCTCTTTTCCTAGTAATTGTTAACCACAACGGAGCTCAAGTTTTTGATACTTTTTGTGACGCCCCCGATTTAATCGTACACTAATCATACACGCAAACGTGTACGATCAAGATCAGGGACTCACGGGAAGATATCACAACACAACTCTAGAAGTAAAATAAGTCATACAAGCATCATATTACAAGCCAGGGGCCTCGAGGGCTCGAATACAAGAGCTCGATCATAGACGAGTCAGTGGAAGCAACAATATCTGAGTACAGACATAAGTTAAACAAGTTTACCTTAAGAAGGCTAGCACAAACTGGGATACAGATCGAAAGAGGCGCAGGCCTCCTGCCTGGGATCCTCCTAAACTACTCCTGGTCGTCGTCAGCGGGCAGCACGTAGTAGTAGGCACCTCCGGTGTAGTAGGAGTCGTCGTCGACGGTGGCGTCTGGCTCCTGAGCTCCAACATCTGGTCGCGACAACCAGGTAGAAGGAATAGAGGGAAAAGAAGGAGAAAGCAACCGTGAGTACTCATCCAAAGTACTCGCAAGCAAGGAGCTACACTACATATGTATGCATCGGTATCAATTGGAATAAGGCTATCATATGTGGACTGAACTGCAGAATGCCGGAATAAGAGGGGGATAGCTAGTCCTTTCGAAGACTACGCTTCTGGCAGCCTCCGTCTTGCAGCATGTAGAAGAGAGTAGACTGAAGTCCTCCAAGTAGCATCGCATAGTATAATCCTAACCGATGATCCTCTCCTCGTCGCCCTGTGAGAGAGCGATCACCGGTTGTATCTGGCACTTGGAAGGGTGTGTTTTATTAAGTATCCGGTTCTAGTTGTCATAAGGTCAAGGTACAACTCCGGGTCGTCCTTTTACCGAGGGACACGGCTATTCGAATAGATAAACTTCCCTGCAGGGGTGCACCACATACCCCAACACGCTCGATCCCATTTGGCCGGACACACTTTTCTGGGTCATGCCCGGCCTCGGAAGATCAACACGTCGCAGCCCTACCTAGGCACAACAGAGAGGTCAGCACGCCGGTCTAAACCCTATGGCGCAGGGGTCTGGGCCCATCGCCCTTTGCACACCTGCACGTTGCGAACGCGGCCGAAAGCAGACCTAGCCTAGTGGCCTTCCAGTCCAATCCGGCGCGCGCCACTCAGTCGCTGACGTCACGAAGGCTTCGGCTGATACCACGACGTCGGGATACCCATAACTACTCCCGCATAGATGGTTAGTGCGTATAGACCAAATGGCCAGACTTAGATCAAATACCCAGATCTCGTTAAGCGTGTTAAGTATCCGCGAACATCGACCAGGGCCAGGCCCACCTCTCTCCTAGGTGGTCGGAACCTGCCCTGTCGCTCCGCCTCAATGATCCACTCGCGGGTGCTCCTACGAGCCTACCCGTCTTTAGTCACCACATGTATCATGTATAAAGTATATAGTATATACCCATGATCACCTCCCGAGTGATCACGGCCCGATAGTATAGCATGGCAGACGGACAAGAATGTAGGGCCACTGATGATAAGCTAGCATCCTATACTAAGCATTAGGTTTGCAGGTAAAGGTAACAACAGTAGTAGCAAGGACAGGCTATGCATCAGTATAGGATTAACGGAAACAGTAACATGCTACACTACTCTAATGCAAGCAGTATAGAGAAGAGTAGGCGATATCTGGTGATCAAAGGGGGGGCTTGCCTGGTTGATCTGGCAAGAGAGAGGGGTCGTCAACTCCGTAGTCGTACTGGGTAGCAGCGGCGTCGGTCTCGGTGTCTATCGAGAGAAGAGGGGGGAGAAACAATAAATATTTAAGCAAGCATATGCATAGTGATGCATGACATGACAAGTAACGGCGTTAGAGGTGCCCTAACGCGGTAATAGGTGATACCGGGGAAGGGGGATGACATCCGGGAAAGTATCCCCGGTGTTTTGCGTTTTCGGGCAGAGGACCGGAGGGGGAAAGTTGCGAGTTCGATAGGTTAGGGAGGTGTGGTGGACGAACGGGTTGCGTATCCGGAATCGTCTCGTCGTTCTGAGCAACTTTCATGTACAAAGTTTTTTCATCCGAATTACGGATTAAGAGATATGATTTTTTAAAGATTATATTAATTTCTAGAATTTAATTAATTAATTAATTAATTCGAAAATGGATTTATGACATCAGCATGAGGTCATGCTGACATCAGCAGTCAACAGGGGTTGACTGGTCAACCTGACCAGTGGGTCCCACTGGTCAGAGACACATGTTTAATTACCCAAATTTAATTAATCTAATTAGAATTAATTATGGGTGGGCCCCACTATCATTGACTGATTAATCAATTAATTAATTAACAGTTTAATTAGTTGATTATTTTAATTAATCAAGATTAATTAAGTTAATTATTTCTTTAATTAATTTTATTATTATTTATTTAATTCATTTTTTTATTCATTTATTTTAAATTAATTTAATTAGTATCATTTTTATTTTTATTTTTTTGTTTTCGTTCACAGGGGGGTGGGCCCCGTTGTCCGTGGCACAGAGGCCTTGCGGGTCGGGCGCTGGGTGCGGGCGTGGTGCCCATGCCCGAGGCCGAACGGGGCTGGCCTCGGACGCGGTCCGCGGCGTGGGCGCCGGCAGCCAGTGGGGGGGGGCGAGCTGCGGTGGACGGGGCGAGGCCAGGGACGGCGCGCGCGTGGTCTCGGCGATGTGCGGGCGCGGCGGCCGTTAGCGGGGAAGGCGGGAGCAGCGCACGGGGGGGGGGGGGGGTCCGGGTGGAGCGGAACAGCGACGTTGCGGGACGCGAGGCAGGCGAGGCGCGGACGGGCGCGGTCGCTGCGGCGGCAGGGAGGCGGGGAAGCAGCACCAGGGCACGGGCGCGCGGCCGTGCGGCGTTCGCGGGCGGAGCCGTGCGGGGCAGGCGACGAGCGCGCGCGTGCGCGTGCGTGCGTGAGTGGCGGGCGGCCCGGAGCGTGAGCTCCGACACGCGGGCGCAGCCGAGCAGCGCGGCCGGCGAATGGAGAGAGGAGGGGCGCGGGGAGACGCAGGCGCACGGTGAGCGCGGGCGCACGCGGCGAGCGAGCGGCGCAGGCGGAAGGGGCGCGACGCGACAGCGGTGAGCGCGGGGCCGGAGCGCGCGCGGGGGAGGTGGCCGCGGCAGGGGAGCCGCACGGGGAAGCGGGGAGGGGGAGAGCTCACATGGGAGGGGTAGGGCGCGGGCAATAGGGCGCGGGGAGCGACTCGGGGAGGAGGACGAGGAAGGGGGCGGCGTTCGGGTTCGCCGGCGACGAGTGCGGCGGGGCGACGGGGTCGAGGGCGCGGCGGGATCGGGGCGTCGGTTGCCCCCGATCCAGATCCACGAGAGAGGGGGGGTTCGGGCGTCCTGCGCGGCCGGTCGGGGAGGAGGGGAGGAGGACGAGCGCCGGTGGGGTGGGGCGCCGGCGTCGGGGGCGACGGGATCGGGCGGATCCCGATCCAGATCGGCGGGGGAGGGAGGAGAAGGGGGATCGGGGGGAAATGGGATGTCGGCTAGGGTTTCCGCCGACCGGGGGGGGGGGGGGGGTTATGGGAGTGAGGGTGGGCCGGGCCAGGGGCTGGCCGGCTGGGCCGGTTGGCCCATGTGGGGAGGGGGGGGTTGTTCTCTCCTCTTTTTTTTTGATTGTTTGCTTTCTGTTTTCTTTTCTTTTGTTTATTTTCTTTTCTGTTTTTATTTATTTATAAACACTTAGGCATTTTATAAAATTGTGAACCTTACACCATAATTATCTTTGTAATATTTGGCAACCACCGAACATTTTTGTTTTAATTTTTGAAAACTTTTATTGTTTTCTTTTATTTAAATTTTGAACTTGTTTCGGTTCTGAACTATCGAGAGTTTACCACAGTAACCGTGGTGACGTGGCATCATTAGCGGGGAATCACTGTAGCTTAATTATCCGGGCGTTACAAATCTCCTCCACTACAAGAAATCTCGTCCCGAGATTTTAGGAGGTAGAAGGAAACAGTGCGGGGTATTCAATACGCAGGCGATCCTCGCGTTCCCAAGTGGCCTCGTCTTCAGAGTGATTCGACCACTGGACCTTGAGGAACTTGATCGCCTTCTGGCGTGTGCAGCGTTCAGCTTGGTCGAGAATGCGGACCGGATGCTCTTTATAGGAGAGGTCCTGTTGCAATTCGAGCACTTCATGATCCACAGCTCGGATTGGGTCCTTGAAGCAACGGCGGAGTTGTGACACATGGAACACATCGTGAACCTGAGAAAGGTTCGGCGGAAGCTCCAATTGATATGCCACTTTTCCATGCCTCTCGAGGATAGTGAAAGGACCAATATAGCAGGGAGCTAGCTTGCCCTTGATCTCGAAGCGGTGTGCACCCTTCATTGGTGTAACTCGAAGATAAGCCTTTTCGCCAGGTTGATAGACCATGTCTTGGTGATGACGGTCATACTGACTTTTCTGACGTGACTGAGCAGTCTTGAGATTCTCGCGAATAATGCGAACTTGTTCTTCAGCCTGTTGGATAATATCCGGACCAAAGAGTGGACGTTCCCCAGTTTCTGACCAGTTCAGAGGGGTTCGGCACTTTCGTCCATATAACACTTCGAAGGGGGACATCTTCAGACTAGCTTGATAGCTATTATTATAAGAGAACTCGGCATATGGAAGAGATTCCTCCCATTTCTTGCCGAATGAGATTACACAAGCTCGAAGCATGTCTTCTAGAACTTGGTTGAGACGTTCAACCTGTCCTTGTGACTGAGGATGAAACGCAGTACTGAACGACAGATGAGTTCCCATAGCTTCTTGGAAACTCGCCCAAAACCTTGAAGTGAATAAGCTGCCACGGTCTGAACTGATAACCAGTGGGATACCGTGGAGTGAAACAATTCGGGCCATGTAGAGAGTAGCAAGCTGACTAGCAGTGATTGTCTCTTTGACCGCCAGAAAATGGGCAACTTTGGAAAGCCGGTCAATGACGACAAGAATAGCATCATTACCTTTCTGAGATTTGGGAAATCCAGTGACGAAGTCCATTTCAACATGGTCCCATTTCCATTCAGGAATAGAGATAGGTTGCAGAGTTCCAGCAGGCCTTTGATGCTCTGCTTTGATTCGGCGACAAACGTCACACTCAGCAACATAACGAGCAATGTCCTGCTTCATATTAGACCACCAGAATCTTTGACGAATATCCTGGTACATCTTTGTACTACCAGGATGGATGGACAGAGGCGTATCATGGGCTTCTTGCATAACCCCTTTAGTTTTATCCAGGTTTTTCTTCGAACAAGGTACCACTAGGCGGCCTTTGAAATACAAGGCGCCATCGTCAGCAACAGTGAAGAATGAGGGCTTTCTTTTTTTGAGGTCGCGCTTAATCTTGAGGACTTCATCGTCACACTTCTGTATCCATTTGATGGTGTCCACAAGATCTGGTTTCGCAACCAGGGTATTGAGAGAACCCTTGGAAACAACATGGAGGTTCTGTTTGGGGAAACCTTCGGGAGGGGGAGCGAGTGATCCCGGAGGAACAATATGGAGGTTCAGCCTTCTAAATTCATCAACAAGCGATGGGTGAACTTTGTGAACCTGGAGGTGGTTACAGTAATACTTGCGGCTCAAGGCATCAGCCATTACATTAGCCTTGCCGGGGGTATAGGATATACCCACGTCAAAGTCTGCAACAGTCTCCATCCATCTTTGCTGACGTAGATTTAAATCTGGCTGAGTAAACAGATACTTCAGACTCTGATGGTCGGTGAAGATCTCGCAACGATTACCGAGAAGGTAATGTCGCCACTTCTTCAGTGCATGAATGACAGCAGCAAGCTCGAGGTCGTGAACTGGGTAGTTTTCTTCGTGAGGACGCAGTTGACGAGAGGCATACGCAATCACTCTGCGCTCTTGCATTAGGACACAACCTAATCCTTGACGGGAAGCGTCGCAGTAAATGACGAAGTCCTTCTTAGTATCAGGTGGAGCAAGTACGGGGGCAGAAGTCAACTTGTCTTTGAGCGCCTGGAAACTATCCTGACACTTGTCTGTCCAGTCAAACTTGACACCCTTATGCAACAGATTAGTCAGAGGCCTGGCAATCTTGGAGAAGTTCTCGACGAATCGACGGCAATAGCTAGCGAGACCGAGAAAACTTCGGACTTGCTTGACGTTCTTCGGGGGAGTCCAATCGAGAATAGCCTGAACTCGTTCAGGGTTGACGGCAATACCATCCTTGGAGATGACATGCCCAAGATAGGTTACTTCGGGGAGCCAGAATTCACACTTGGAATACTTAGCGTACAGTTGATGTTCTCGAAGCTTCTCCAGCACAAGACGAAGATGCTCAGCATGCTCTTCTTCGTTCTTGGAAAATACCAGGATATCATCCAGATAAACCACGACGAACTTGTCGAGGTAATCCATGAATATATAATTCATCAGCCGAGAAAAGGTGGCGGGAGCATTCGTTAAGCCGAATGACATGACGGTGTACTCGTATGACCCATACCGAGTCACGAAGGCGGTTTTTGGGATGTCCTCCTCACAAACACGGATCTGGTGATAACCCAACCTCAAGTCGAGTTTAGAGAATACTGACGAGCCAGCCAGTTGATCATAGAGATCATTGATCCGAGGAAGGGGATACTTGTTCTGAATGGTAGCTTGGTTAATAGGACGGTAGTCTTGGACTAATCGGTTTGTCCCATCCCTTTTCTTAACAAAGAGAGAAGGTGCTCCCCAAGGAGAGCAACTTGGGTGAATGAAACCTTTGACAAGAGATTTGTCGATTTCCTCCTTAAGCTCAATAAGCTCATGCGGCGGCATCTTGTAGGGTCGTTTAGCTATAGGGGTGGTGCCGGGTTTCAAGTCGATGATGAATTCGACAGCTCTAGCAGGGGGAATCCCTGGAAGTTCTTCTGGGAAGACATCTTGGAATTCACGAACGACGGGAATGTTTTCAATGCCCTCGAGTGGTGCAGCGTTCAACGCATTCAAGGCATAAAGTCGTGCCTCGGCGTTCTGAACTAGATGAGCTTGGTAAGCTATTATTTCGTCAGAAGGGTGTAGCAGATGGACGACCTTAGTGGCGCAAACTATAGAAGCAGTATGCGCTTTCAACCAATCCATTCCCAGAATGAGGTCGATGCTATAGGATTTTAGTACGATGGGGGAGGCAAGGAATTCCAGTCCTTCAATTTCAACAGGAACGTTGTGACTAACCATAGAGGTTTGACACTGGCCCGCAGGAGTGTGTACCACAATCGCAGTGTTCATCTCTTCGTATTTAATGCCATGCATGAATGCAAACTCAGCTGATATGAATGAATGTGATGCTCCTGTATCAAATAAGACAGATGCTGGTACTGAATTTACGAGGAGTGTACCCATCACGGTAGCAGGCTGGTCTTGGGCTTCGTTCAGATCAACATGGTTGGCATGAACGCGACCATAAGACTTGGCATTGTTGTTGCGGGGCTGGTTGTTTCCACGGCCAGCTGCTGGAAGGGCCAGTTGATTCTGTTTCTGGTTGCATTCCCTAGCACGGTGCCCTGGTTGTCCACACCTGAAGCACAAACCATTCTCGGGAGTAGGAACAGGAGCTTGGGGTGGTGGAGCTGGAAGCCTTGGCTGCCTAGTTGGAGCAGTAGGCAGACGAGGTGCAGCATAGGACTGCCTTGGGGCAGGTGTATTAGGCTGGTACACGCTGTTGGGAATCCATATCCTGCGCTTCTGCGAGGACGGGCCCGAAGATGAGCCCGTGTCACGGCTGCGCCTGTGAGAGCTCTGGTATTCCTGCAGACCAGTTTCGACATTGATGGCTTTGTTCACCAGAGTGGCGAAATCAGCAAAGTCATGCACTAGAAGTGCGAGTTTGATGTCAGCTTGAAGGCCATCCCGGAACTTCTCCTGTCTGCGTGCATCAGTTGCAATGTCCTCTTCAGCATAGCGGGACAAGTCCAGAAACTCCCGTTGATAAGCTTCCACAGTTTTGTTGCCTTGGGTGAGGTTGCGGAACTCACGCTTCTTCCGGTCCATGACTCCCTGAGGAATGAAGCGAGCACGGAAGGCAGCTTGGAAGTCTGGCCAGGTGATGATTGTTCCAGCTGGCAGAGTACGCCTGTGGCTGTCCCACCATTGAGCTGCGGGTCCTTTCAGGAAGAAGGAAGCAAAGGTGACATAGCTGGCAGGGGCTACATCAGCAGACTCCATCTCATAGGTGATGTCACGGAGCCAGTCATCAGCATCTAGAGGCTGAGTTGAGCTGCGGTACACGGTTGGGTTGAGGCGCATGAAATCTTGCAGAGTCACTTGGGTTGGCTGCTGGTTCATATTGGGGCGAGGAAATTGAGCCATAATATTCTCCATGAACTGACGATTCAGCTCAAACTGTTGCATCATCCCAGCCATGTACTCAGGCGGTGGTGGGGGGTTGCCACCACGACCACGACCACCTAGTCTAACCATCCTGCTAATATATAACAGGGGTAGTTCAGCATTTAGAAATTTGCAAAGACAAGAATCATTCATGAAGAAACATGCACAACGAAAGCAGCTCGATAGATACTACATAGTAGTCGGCATATCTTACAAAAGAGACCATGCATAGAGGTCGTTACACAGAGTTCGGCACAAAGTCTAAGACATCATAGGCGGCACGCAGGCTCACGGCGAATGCAACTAACACTTAACAAGCAAGTCTACATCAGTCCCACACGGTACTGCGGAGGTAGCTGTAGCCTGAAAGCTGGTAGTGTGGCAGCGGGTACACCACGTCGGCAACCTGGGGTCTGCGGGGGCTCTGGTGCTGAACCCGACGCTCAGGTGGCAGAAGAGGGCCAAGTGCGGGAGAGTAGCCTCCCACCTCTGGCCAACCGACACCCTGAGGCATCACGGCCCTGGCGGGGTAGATAGCAGAACGCGGCAGCTCCCCAGATCCAACAAAGGGGTGTAACATCGTCAAAACACGGTAGAGGTGCTGACGAGTGGTGTACAACTCATGGCGAAGAGCTCGGTTAGCTCGATCCAGACCATCAGCATGCAGAACAAAGTTCTGATGGTGGAAGGGCTCGCGGGTGACAGTGGAGTAGGCAGCAGTGTAGTAACCCTTCGCACCAATATCAGATGCGATAGCAATGTGCCTGAAGGGGGAGGTGTCCAACTCCCGGTACTCCCTACGAAGGCGTGTCAGAGCAGCATAGGCAGCATCGTGAACCGCCATATCGATGGTCACTCCAACACCATAAGCGGTGTGCAGCACAGTAGTGGAGTCATACTCCCGGGAGTAGAGGTGGACGGTGGCACGGTACTGCTCCTGGTTAAAGTCCTGGTACTCCTCGGTGACGGTGTACTCGGGGTGCCAGCGATAACCCAGATAGGTCATCATCTCAGCTAGCACGGCAGGTGATCCCGAGGCACCAATGGCCGTCGTGTGGCGTACGACCTGCCTCGTGGGTTCCATCTGAAAACAAAGATGTTTCAAAGGAGTCAATTGCCAGTGTGGAAATTGTTCAAAATTCTATTCTAAGGATTAACTATGGCTTTATCCAACTTTGGGGTGAACGTCGTAACGGGATCCTAGTGTCAGAGTTAGTAAATTTGTTTAACCCGAGTAGAAGAGAGTTAAGAGTCCCAGAGCAAAGGTCGAGGAGTAAAAGATCCTAGTACCACCCGATGGCGACGTGGGCCCGTAAGGCACACAGCCAAGTTAGTAAAAGTTTTTGCAATGTCTAGACTCGACTTCGGCCAAGGAGTGTGGAAGGGGGGATTCCTACAGGCAGTCGGCGCTGATACCAACTTGTGACGCCCCCGATTTAATCGTACACTAACCATACACGCAAACGTGTACGATCAAGATCAGGGACTCACGGGAAGATATCACAACACAACTCTACAAGTAAAATAAGTCATACAAGCATCATATTACAAGCCAGGGGCCTCGAGGGCTCGAATACAAGAGCTCGATCATAGACGAGTCAGCGGAAGCAACAATATCTGAGTACAGACATAAGTTAAACAAGTTTGCCTTAAGAAGGCTAGCACAAACTGGGATACAGATCGAAAGAGGCGCAGGCCTCCTGCCTGGGATCCTCCTAAACTACTCCTGGTCGTCGTCAGCGGGCAGCACGTAGTAGTAGGCACCTCCGGTGTAGTAGGAGTCGTCGTCGACGGTGGCGTCTGGCTCCTGAGCTCCAACATCTGGTCGCGACAACCAGGTAGAAGGAATAGAGGGAAAAGAAGGAGAAAGCAACCGTGAGTACTCATCCAAAGTACTCGCAAGCAAGGAGCTACACTACATATGTATGCATCGGTATCAACTGGAATAAGGCTATCATATGTGGACTGAACTGCAGAATGCCGGAATAAGAGGGGGATAGCTAGTCCTTTCGAAGACTACGCTTCTGGCAGCCTCCGTCTTGCAGCATGTAGAAGAGAGTAGACTGAAGTCCTCCAAGTAGCATCGCATAGCATAATCCTAACCGATGATCCTCTCCTCGTCGCCCTGTGAGAGAGCGATCACCGGTTGTATCTGGCACTTGGAAGGGTGTGTTTTATTAAGTATCCGGTTCTAGTTGTCATAAGGTCAAGGTACAACTCCGGGTCGTCCTTTTACCGAGGGACACGGCTATTCGAATAGATAAACTTCCCTGCAGGGGTGCACCACATACCCCAACACGCTCGATCCCATTTGGCCGGACACACTTTTCTGGGTCATACCCGGCCTCGGAAGATCAACACGTCGCAGCCCTACCTAGGCACAACAGAGAGGTCAGCACGCCGGTCTAAACCCTATGGCGCAGGGGTCTGGGCCCATCGCCCTTTGCACACCTGCACGTTGCGAACGCGGCCGAAAGCAGACCTAGCCTAGTGGCCTTCCAGTCCAATCCGGCGCGCGCCACTCAGTCGCTGACGTCACGAAGGCTTCGGCTGATACCACGACGTCGGGATACCCATAACTACTCCCGCGTAGATGGTTAGTGCGTATAGACCAAATGGCCAGACTTAGATCAAATACCCAGATCTCGTTAAGCGTGTTAAGTATCCGCGAACATCGACCAGGGCCAGGCCCACCTCTCTCCTAGGTGGTCGGAACCTGCCCTGTCGCTCCGCCTCAATGATCCACTCGCGGGTGCTCCTACGAGCCTACCCGTCTTTAGTCACCACATGTATCATGTATAAAGTATATAGTATATACCCGTGATCACCTCCCGAGTGATCACGGCCCGATAGTATAGCATGGCAGACGGACAAGAATGTAGGGCCACTGATGATAAGCTAGCATCCCATACTAAGCATTAGGTTTGCAGGTAAAGGTAACAACAGTAGTAGCAAGGACAGGCTATGCATCAGTATAGGATTAACGGAAACAGTAACATGCTACACTACTCTAATGCAAGCAGTATAGAGAAGAGTAGGCGATATCTGGTGATCAAAGGGGGGGCTTGCCTGGTTGATCTGGCAAGAGAGAGGGGTCGTCAACTCCGTAGTCGTACTGGGTAGCAGCGGCGTCGGTCTCGGTGTCTATCGAGAGAAGAGGGGGGAGAAACAATAAATATTTAAGCAAGCATATGCATAGTGATGCATGACATGACAAGTAACGGCGTTAGAGGTGCCCTAACGCGGTAATAGGTGATACCGGGGAAGGGGGATGACATCCGGGAAAGTATCCCCGGTGTTTTGCGTTTTCGGGCAGAGGACCGGAGGGGGAAAGTTGCGAGTTCGATAGGTTAGGGAGGTGTGGTGGACGAACGGGTTGCGTATCCGGAATCGTCTCGTCGTTCTGAGCAACTTTCATGTACAAAGTTTTTTCATCCGAATTACGGATTAAGAGATATGATTTTTTAAAGATTATATTAATTTCTAGAATTTAATTAATTAATTAATTAATTCGAAAATGGATTTATGACATCAGCATGAGGTCATGCTGACATCAGCAGTCAACAGGGGTTGACTGGTCAACCTGACCAGTGGGTCCCACTGGTCAGAGACACATGTTTAATTATCCAAATTTAATTAATCTAATTAGAATTAATTATGGGTGGGCCCCACTGTCATTGATTGATTAATCAATTAATTAATTAACAGTTTAATTAGTTGATTATTTTAATTAATCAAGATTAATTAAGTTAATTATTTCTTTAATTAATTTTATTATTATTTATTTAATTCATTTTTTTATTCATTTATTTTAAATTAATTTAATTAGTATCATTTTTATTTTTATTTTTTTGTTTTCGTTCACAGGGGGGTGGGCCCCGTTGTCCGTGGCACAGAGGCCTTGCGGGTCGGGCGCTGGGTGCGGGCGTGGTGCCCATGCCCGAGGCCGAACGGGGCTGGCCTCGGACGCGGTCCGCGGCGTGGGCGCCGACAGCCAGTGGGGGGGCGAGCTGCGGTGGACGGGGCGAGGCCAGGGACGGCGCGCGCGTGGTCTCGGCGATGTGCGGGCGCGGCGGCCGTTAGCGGGGAAGGCGGGAGCAGCGCACGGGGGGGGGGGGGTGCGGGTGGAGCGGAACAGCGACGTTGCGGGACGCGAGGCAGGCGAGGCGCGGACGGGCGCGGTCGCTGCGGCGGCAGGGAGGCGGGGAAGCAGCACCAGGGCACGGGCGCGCGGCCGTGCGGCGTTCGCGGGCGGAGCCGTGCGGGGCAGGCGACGAGCGCGCGCGTGCGCGTGCGTGCGTGAGTGGCGGGCGGCCCAGAGCGTGAGCTCCGACACGCGGGCGCAGCCGAGCAGCGCGGCCGGCGAATGGAGAGAGGAGGGGCGCGGGGAGACGCAGGCGCACGGTGAGCGCGGGCGCACGCGGCGAGCGAGCGGCGCAGGCGGAAGGGGCGCGACGCGACAGCGGTGAGCGCGGGGCCGGAGCGCGCGCGGGGGAGGTGGCCGCGGCAGGGGAGCCGCACGAGGAAGCGGGGAGGGGGAGAGCTCACATGGGAGGGGTAGGGCACGGGCAATGGGGCGTGGGGAGTGACTCGGGGAGGAGGACGAGGAAGGGGGCGGCGTTCGGGTTCGCCGGCGACGAGTGCGGCGGGGCGACGGGGTCGAGGGCGCGGCGGGATCGGGGCGTCGGTTGCCCCCGATCCAGATCCACGAGAGTGGGGGGGGGGGGGTTCGGGCGTCCTGCGCGGCCGGTCGGGGAGGAGGGGAGGAGGACGAGCGCCGGTGGGGTGGGGCGCCGGCGTCGGGGGCGACGGGATCGGGCGGATCCCGATCCAGATCGGCGGGGGAGGGAGGAGAAGGGGGATCGGGGGGAAATGGGGTGTCGGCTAGGGTTTCCGCCAACCGGGGGGGGGGGAGGGTTATGGGAGTGAGGGTGGGCCGGGCCAGGGGCTGGCCGGCTGGGCCGGTTGGCCCATGTGGGGAGGGGGGGTTGTTCTCTCCTCTTTTTTTTGATTGTTTGCTTTCTGTTTTCTTTTCTTTTGTTTATTTTCTTTTCTGTTTTTATTTATTTATAAACACTTAGGCATTTTATAAAATTATGAACCTTACACCATAATTATCTTTGTAATATTTGGCAACCACCGAACATTTTTGTTTTAATTTTTGAAAACTTTTATTGTTTTCTTTTATTTAAATTTTGAATTTGTTTCGGTTCTGAACTATCGAGAGTTTACCACAGTAACCGTGGTGACGTGGCATCATTAGCGGGGAATCACTGTAGCTTAATTATCCGGGCGTTACACTTTTACACATGATTACAATGACAAATGTACTATGATTTCTAAAGGAATTTTTGATGATTTCAATACATATTTTTTTTGAGATGTTAATCATGAACGATTGAAGATAACATGTCACTCTATTCGTGTATTTTAGAAATCCTGCAAATCAAAGGGGCCCGTAGTGTTCAACACAGCATCTAGACAATGATGTGCTGTCTTTGTTTGCAGATACAAGTGGCCCGAAAGTAGAAAATATGGCGCAATATAACAACCCCATCAAATACCTTGATCTCTATTTCACGGAGATTACTTCGAATGAGTACCGAGGCACCAAACTAGAGATTAAATCCGCTAGGTTCTTTGTTCGGAAAGCAAGTGTATTTGAGGTAATGAGGTTTGCCCTATATTTAGTGCGCATAAATAAATAGTTTGCTGATCAGTGCAGGCGTCTACAACTGAATGAAAAAGGCTCTGCAGACGTTGAATTTCATTTTAAAAGTTCAAATGTCAAATTATTCGGTAATCTTTGTATGAAGCCGATATATGACTTCTTGGTGACTGATCTTTTCGCAGAAATATTGCATGACAAAGATTCTAAAGAAGCTGAATTTTATTTCTAATATCAGTTTGAACCTTGCAATCTTTGAATTTGGGCCTTCTAATATTGGAATTTGAACCTTATAATATTTCTGATATTTGTAATCTTTGAAATGGCCTTGTGTTCTTTTTTCTTTCAAATGTCCTGCTGCAATTTATACATGTGGGATACTGTCCAACTATTGATGCAAGAGGACGGCGTCTGCATGACATGGGATTGAGATGATCCAAAATGCAAAGGTGTTCGTTTGTAGGAAAGGAACTTTCTTGCTGACCACCTTTTGGCTTGAAGATTAGATTAACTTGTACACAATGCAATATATTTCTATGTGATCATATTTTTGGTTCATGCTCTCATAGTTCACTATAATAAGAGCATGCATGGACAAATTAATCAATGGATTTTGATAAAAGCATTCAAACCCTAAACCCTAAAAACTCGAATGTAATATGTTATGAACTCTAACGTGGAAGAATTTATAAGGTACAACGTTTTGAACATCAACACACCATTTTTTATTACTTTTCTAACGCGCCGAATTTTTTTTTACACGAAACATTTTCTATGACCCTACAAACCGTCTCTGGAAATGGACATGCCTAGTGACGCCCAAAAGTGTCGCCAGATTTCAGGCCGGAACATCGTCAAAGTTGTCGAGGGCGTTGCCTCGGGAGGAAACACCTTGTGGCGGTGGACCATCACATAAAATGAGTTTACGATGTTTCATGTTTCGCCACCAGGGTTTTTGTCACTGAATAAAGCAAATTTTGTAGTCCATGCGGGGTAGGGTTGTCTAGGTGCGTCTTGGGGTGGTGGGAGTGGCGCACCGGAGAATAATTTTACGGTGACTCCAATCCCATACTCGCGGCGTCTCTCACAGTAGTGTCTCAGAGTCGTTTGCTCGCCTGTTCTTCAAATCGGCGGGATTAGGTCTTCTAGATGTCGGCGACAAAGCAACGGGGTGGTGATTCCTTCAGAGGTTGGTGTCCTCCTGCTCTGTCCCCGTCGATGTGCCGTGGTCTCTGACGCAGTCGAGGAGCAGTGTGGTTCATGTTCGGAGGATGGCTGCTGCCCATGGTGGTGGCGTCGTCTCGTGAGACAAGATGGCTTACCGGGAGCACGGATAGAGGCACAAGGACGATGGATCTAGTGGTCTCTCTCAACTTTATCGATGAGCGACACCAAATTTGAGGTTGGGATGGCACAAGGACGACCCCGGCCGACATTGCCACAACGTTATGTGCCCGCCACATGGTCTTCGGTTCACAAAGCCCTTACGACTATGGTGCCCTCCCAGGTATGGCAACGAAGGAGGTTCTTCTCCTGTCTCTCCGGCGACGTTTGGGGATGGAAATGACCGTTGGTTTTGGTAATCTCACTTTGGGTTTAGTGACATAGCACACAAGTACTTAAAAAAACCCTTTAAAGCAGCAGAGATTTTATTTGGTTTCGGATCGGGTACGATTCTCGTTTGGGTTCGTAGTTGGAGCCTTTTTCCAGTTATATCATGTGTGCTTCCGTAGTATTCGATCTCATTAACGATTTCCGCAAACTAGGTTACTCGAAGAAACCCCGATCGATTGTGCCGAGTTGCGACATGGCGACGATCGCGTTCCGACTCCTCTCTCGCCGGACTCTCACCAGCGCTATAGGCAAGGCCGCCCAGCACCTTCCTCAGGTTAATTCATTCAATCCCGTCTCTCATCATCGTCTTTTTTTAGTATTTCATTCCGAATTGACACTCAAAAGCTACGGGGTCCGTGGCAGGGTCGTTGGTCGTGGCGGTCCTGTCTGCTTGGCTTCGACGACACGGCGATGGCCGATGCCAAAAGGCGGTTAGGCCACGCGTCGTACATGAAGTAAGTACTAGTACTAGTGTAACATATAAGATTTGCAGCCACGAGATACTAGCAGCTCACTAATCGCCTCCCGTGTGTGCGTTCGTCTGCACTGCAGGCTGCTGGAGAAAGAGCAGGCAGCTGTCGACCGGACCCTCGGCCGCTTGGTTTTTGGGTCGGCCGTGGTTTCCGTCGGATTGCTTCTTGCCAACATTTATCCTCCTCCCCCGGCAAGCGGACGTACAATTACTCCTACTTCAGATGGGGTGTAGGGAAGAGATCCCGGTTTCATTTGGATAGTGTGAAATAACATGCTTTTTCGGATGATAAGATGGGTGTAATTCCTTTTTGATGTAGCTCATCATTCATGCCAAATGATAAGATGAGTGTAATTCTGATAATGTATTCAAGTGTCCTTATATACTACTCCCTCCGTCCGAAAATACTTGTCATCAAAATGGACAAAAAGGATTGTATCTAGAACTGAAATACATCTAGATACATCTTCTTTTATCCATTTTGATGACAAGTATTTCCGGACGGAGGGAGTACTATCTCTGTAACTTTTTTATAAGACGTTTTTTTAAGAATCTTTATAAGACGTTTTTAGAGTTTATGAGTGTCAAAAATGTCTTGTACTCATTTGGCTTGGTATGTGGGGAGTTGTTTTTTTTATCTCAATAAATAAAGTGGTATTTTGATGGTTTCTTTCTAGGGTATAATTATGTTATATATATATATATATATATATATATATATATATATATGCAAATAAATATGGCAACCGTGTGCCAGATTGTAAAACTGCCACACGTCTCCCGATCTCATTCCTTTTTTGCACGTCCTCCCCGACCTCTGTCCCGATTTCTTTCCTTTCCTGCACGCCTCCCGATCTCCTTCCTTTCCCGCGGGCACAACCGCTCGTGACTTCCTAATTTTCGTAATTGTCAATTATGGCCTCACGCGACTTCCTAATTTTCGGGTAAAAATAATGCTTGGACTAGGGTTTGATCTCTGGTCTGCAGGTAATCAACAAAGGGAACTAACCACCTCACCTATGACACTGATTGTTGAACAAGCTAAGGGGAATACTGTTTTTGACGTGTTTTTGCCTTTAATATGTTAGCACTGAATTTTTTTTGTTTCAAGTATCGTGGTAACTTTGATCATTGGGAATAAATTTGTTGAACCCGCCCCCCGGTAATTTCTGTAAATGGCACGATAACATTCACGCTATAGACCTGATAATTTAGATACAAATATCGTGGTAACTTTAACCATTGGGGAAGATAAATGTGAAAAGATACCCGATAATTTATGTGTAAATATATGGTAATATACATAGCGCACATCTGATAACTGAGGTAGAAACACCATGGTAACTTTGACCGTAGGGATTTTTTTAAAAGATACTCTGATATCTTCTGTGTAAATAGCACGGTAGTATACCTCCCTCCCCTGGCATTTTTATGTGTAAATAACATGAAAATATATGCACTGCGATAACTAAACACCATGATAAGTTTCTGACCCGTGGGGGAGAATTTGCTGAAACATACCCCTGATAAATTTTATGTAAATAACATGTTATTTTAAGCACTACGGGCTTGATAAGTTACCTAGAATCACCATGATAACCTTTTCTCCCAGGAAAAAGTTGTTCAAAACATCCCCAATAATTTTCGTGTAAATAACATGATAATATAAGCATCGCATAACCGATAACTTGAAATATAAACATGATGGTAACTTTTTTTACCAAAGGAAAATAAGTTGTTAAAGACATACACTCGCCTCGCGCATGGGCCTCTTGGATAAACACGACACATGGCGTGCCACGAGAAAGTGACATAATGTTTAGTGTCATGAGGGGCACACGTGCTATATGCGTGATAAGTTACGCAAAAACATCGTGGTAATTTTTGACCTATGAAAAATGCTACCAAAACACAATCAGGTTTTTAGGTGCAAGTATCATGATAATATACGAACTGTAGACCCGGTAACTCATGTACAATCCCCATGGTAACTTTGACCAGGGGGAGGTTGATGTACATATACCCTGATAACTTATGTGTAAGTACCACGGTATTTTACACGTCGAAAACCTTCTAACTTGTGTATAAAATACATTGGTGACTTTGAAGGGGTGTAGTTGTTGAAGCATAGTACCTGATACGTTCTATATAAATAGTATGGTAAGTTACGCAACACAGGCCTGATAACTTGCATATGAGTATCATGGTAACTTTGTCCTGAGAAGAAATCATGTGGTAGACGTGAAGAAGTGACAGTTTTCTCGGGGGTGGGCGCGCGAGATGTGCGGGAGAAACATGTTTCTCGGGCGAGCCTCCGGGATCATTTGGAAGGAGGCGAGGTCAAAAGACGAGGGATCATGTGATACTTTAAAATGAAAGAAATAGAGGTGTGGCAGTTTTGCTTATATGGCACACGTGTGCCAAATATCACAGTCTATATATATATATGTGTGTGTGTGTGTGTGTGTGCAGGAAGTTTCTTTTTTGAGAGAACTAGAGCAGCTCAACTACTCTACGGGTTGACACATTCAGAATACATCAGATTTTGTAGGCTAGGTGGGACGTCCGAATCAAGCCTCTCATCGCCAAAGCTTCTGTGTAGGGCAGCCAGCCCATGTGCCAAGGCATTGTTGCATCGCTCGTGGCTGATCTTGCAAGCAGAGAAGCTTCCCATTGCCTGTCTGATGTCCATTATCAGTCCATAGCAGGTAAATCGTGGTTGGGTTTGTGCTTCTACTTCCTTGACTATCGATTGGTTGTCCATTTCAAGTATCACCCGACCATTGTACCGGCCGACCAGAGTGTGCAACCCGACCAGGGCTGCTCTGGCTTCGGCCTCGTCCACTTCACTGTAGGGGGGCAGTCCCTTGGATTCAGAGAAGAGCACTCTACCTCTTTCGTCTCTGGCTATTCCTCCTGCAGCACTCACTCCAATTTCACCCTCGAACACTGCATCCGTGTTCAGTTTTATTGTACCTTGTACAAGAGGGACCCAACACCTGTTAAGGTTCACTTCAGGAATTGGTTCAGGAACCCTCCCTCCGAAGGCGGTTTTCCCATACGACCCCACGTCCATCTCTGTACCCGCCAATATGAACTCTTTTTCATATTTCTCTAGAAATTGGACTGACGATCTGATTGTTTGTCTCCCTTCGCTGCGCACGCAGTCCTCCCGGAGGTGCCAGCAGCGCCACATCAGAAGCAACATTTTTGCTCGTGTGTCCTCGTTCTGTGAGTCAAGAAGTACTTGCAGCCAATCCTCCCCCGTGTATCTGAACTTTTTCTTAGGCGGGAGTACCCAGACTTCTCTCATGGCCCTTCTCAAACCTCTGCTTTTGGTGCACTCCACAACTGCGTGGTACTCATTCTCTACCCCACGTCCGCAAATGCTGCATGTTGCGTCTGTCTCAAGAGTTCGTTTGTGCTTATTTTCTTTAGTGGCTAGTGTCTTGGTAGCCACTCGCCACCCGAAAATCCGCACTTCACCCGGCACTTTGGCCTTCCATATCAAGTCCCAAATGCTCCTATCGTCGGCGTCCCTTGTAGAACTAGACGGGGAGGCCTCCTGTTGAGCAAGTCTTGTGGCTAGCTTGTATGCGCTCTTAACTGTGAAGGCTCCGTTCCTTTCATAATGCCAGGCAAGTTGGTCGCTCACATTTGAGCTTGGGATCGGGAGTTTGCATATCTCGTCGGCATCGAAAGGATAGAAGATCTGGCGAATGAGGTCTACGTTCCACTCATTCCTATACGGGATCATGAGTTGATTTACCCAACAGAGCCTGGACCTCCTTATGAAAGCAGCCGTCATGAGGCCCTCCCTTCTAGGTAGCCACTGATCTTGCTGGATTTGTATATTTTTTCCATCTCCAACCCTCCAAATTATCTCCTTTTTCAAAAGTTGCAATCCAAACTCAATGCCCCTCCACACCGGTGAAACATCTGATGCATAGACGGTGTCTAGGACATTTCCATTAGGGTAGTACTTTGACTTAAGCACTCTTGCGCAGAGGCTGTTAGGGTTCTGGATCAGTCTCCACCCTTGCTTTGCGAGGAGTGCTTGGTTAAAGAGATGCATATGTGACGCCCCTGATTCAATCGTACACTAATCATACACGCAAACGTGTACGATCAAGATCAGGGACTCACGGGAAGATATCACAACACAACTCTATAAATAAAAATAAGTCATACAAGCATCATATTACAAGCCAGGGACCTCGAAGGCTCGAATACAAGAGCTCGATCATAGACGAGTCAACGGAAGCAACAATATCTGAGTACAGACATAAGTTAAACAAGTTTGCCTTAAGAAGGCTAGCACAAACTGGGATACAGATCGAAAGAGGCGCAGGCCTCCTGCCTGGGATCCTCCTAAACTACTCCTGGTCGTCGTCAGCGGGCTGCACGTAGTAGTAGGCACCCCCCGAATAGTAGTAGTCATCGTCGACGGTGGCGTCTGGCTCCTGGGCTCCAACGTCTGGTCGCAGCAGTCGAGTATAGAAAGGGGGGGGGGGAGAGGGAGCAAAGCAACCGTGAGTACTCATCCAAAGTACTCGCAAGCAAGGAGCTACACTACATATATATGCATTGGTATCAAATGGAATAAGGGTATCATATGTGGACTGAACTGCAGAAAGCCAGAATAAGAGGGGGATAGCTAGTCCTATCGAAGACTACGCTTCTGGCCACCTCAATCTTGCAGCAGAAGAAGAGAGTAGATGGTAAGTTCACCAAGTAGCATCGCATAGCATAATCATAACCGATGATCCTCCCCTCATTCCTCTATGAGAGACCGATCACCGGTTGTATCTGGCACTTGGAAATGTGTGTTTTATCAAGTATCCGGTTCTACTTGTCATAAGGTCAAGGTACAACTCTAAGTCGTCCTGTTACCGAAGATCACGGCTATTCGAATAGATTAACTTCCCTGCAGGGGTGCACCACATAACCCAACACGCTCGATCCAATTTGGCCGGACACACTTTTCTGGGTCATGCCCGGCCTCGGAAGATCAACATGTCGCAGCCCTACCTAGGCACAACAGAGAGGTCAGCACGCCGGTCTAAATCCTATGGCGTAGGGGTCTGGGCCCATCGCCCTTTGCACACCTGCACGTTGCGAACGCGGCCGGAAGCAGAACTAGCCCCATTAATACAAGAGCAGGCTTACGGTCCAATCCGGCGCGCGCCACTCAGTCGCTGACGTCACAAAGGCTTCGGCTGATACCACGACGTCGAGTGCCCATAATTGTCCCCGCGTAGATGGTTAGTGCGTATATGCCAATAGCCAGACTCAGATCAAATACCAAGATCTCGTTAAGCGTGTTATTTTGAAATAACCGCGAACGCCGACCAGGCCAGGCCCACCTCTCTTCTAGGTGGTCTCAACCTGCCCTGTCGCTTCGCCACAAAGATCCACACAGAGGGCCATTGGGACAAAGGTCCTTTCAGCCCCCAATCCGTGAATCACTCGCGGGTGCTCCACAAGCCGACCCGTCTTTAGTCACCACATGTATCATGTATTAAGTATATAGTATATACCTGTGATCAACTCCCGAGTGATCACGGCCCGATAGTATAGCATGGCAGACGGACAAATATGTATGGCCACTGATGATAAACTAGCATCCTATACTAAGCATTTAGGATTGCAGGTAAGGTATCAACAGTTGTAGCAACAATGACAGGCTATGCATCAGGATAGGATTAACGGAAAGCAGTAACATTCTATACTACTCTAATGCAAGCAGTATAAAGGAGAGTAGGCGATATCTGGTGATCAAGGGGGGGGGGCTTGCCCGGTTGCTCTGGCAAGGAGGGGTCGTCAACACCGTAGTCGATCGGGGGTACCGGCAGCGGTCTCGGGGTCTACCGGAAAGAAGTAACGGAGGGGAACACAATAAATAACAGAGCAAACAAAGCAACACAAAGCATAACATGGCAATGCGTGGTGCTAGGATGACCTAACGCAGTATGAGGTGATACCGGTGAAGGGGGGAAATATCTGGGAAAGTATTCCTGGTGTTTCGTGTTTTCGGACAAATGAACCGAAGGAGGAAAGTTGCGTGTTTGCTATGCTAGGGATACATAGCGGATGAACGGGCTGCGTATCCGGATTCGTCTCGTCGTTCTGAGCAACTTTCATGTACAAAGTTTTTTCATCGGAGTTATGGTTAATTTTCTATGATTTTCCAAAGTTTTAAGTATTTTCTGAAATTTCTGGATTTATTATATTTAGTTTAACCCGAATTGACCAAGTCGACTAGTCAAAAGGGCATGTGTGGCCCACATGTCATAGACTATTTTCCTAAACAAATAAATAAACCTAACTTATCTAAATGAGGACCCGCATGTCATCTACTACTAAAGTAACTTAGCACTAATTAAATACTAGTACTAGCTAAACAGGAAAGTAATCCTAAAACTAATCTATCTAATTAAATTAGACCTAAACTAATTTGGGGCAGCCCCACACACGGCCACACACACGCTGTACACACATCACACACACCTACAGAACACACACAATGCTAGGGAGTAAATCTATTCCTTTTAAACACAAGATAGCATTTTGTGATTTTTGTAGGATTTAATTCATGCCTTATTTGAATTTGGTCAAATGGGGTAACTTGGAGCTTGTCAAGTGTACTACGCGCCCATATAAATATTTCTCATAATGAAATTTGTTTTGTTGTTGTTTTGCAGCTAAACAGAAGGCTGAACATCGTTATTGCAGCAAAGCTAGCCAGCGCTATAGTGAAGTTTAGTTCACTGTAGCAGCAGTAGCAGCAGTGCTGCGCGGCGACGAGGGGCTTCGAGCACGGGGCGAGGCGCAAACCCAGGGCACGCACGAGGCGGCCAGGGCACTGTCCAGGGGCGGTGGCAAGGCCACGACGGGGCGTGTGCGCGTGGCAGCAGCGCAACAGCGTATGCGCGCGGGGAGGCTTGACTTGGCGCGTGCGGGGATGCAGACAGAGGCGGCTCGGGCGACTGCAGTGCAGCGCGTGAGGACGCGCGGGTGTCGACGCGGCAGGCGCGCGGGGCGAGTGGCGGCTGCGGGTAAGCAGTAGCACGCAACAAGAGGGAGTAGGTAGTAGGGGCAGTAGGCAGCAGTAGCAATGGCACCGCAACAACAGCATCAGCTAGTATGCACGTACGCGTAGCTTGGACGAGCTTAAGAAGATGCAGGGGAGGAAGTGGAGCTCACATCGGAGCTCAAGGAGGACTCGGGGATGCCGGAGCTGCTCGAAGATGGGCGAATCAAGGACGAACAGCAGCGGTTGTCGATGGAGGGGATCGACGGATGCGGCGCCGTCTTGTCGATCCGGCTCGAGGCAGTTCACTTCGGGGTTGATGACGATGGCCTGCATCTTCTCGATACGAAGGCTTGGCAGGGGAGTGGTCGAGGCCGCGGCAACGGCGACGACACGGCGACGGCAACAGGCGGGCGAGCTCGGGAGGGAGAGAGAGCGTGGAGGTGGGGATTGGGGCGCACTAGGGTTCCTCCGCGAGGGAGAGGGGGCTGGGTGCGGCCTTATCCCCTCCGCGAACCGTCAGATGGGTGGCGCGTGGGCGTCACCGGCAATGGCGCCGGTCGATGGGCGCCACGCCCTGTCTCCCGCTCCTGTAGCGAGGAGGGAGGTGATGTGGGGGTTAGGTGGGCTGGCAAGGTGTAGTGGGCCAAAGCCCAGTGGGACAGGGGTGGGTTGTTTCCCTTTTCTTTTCTCTTCTTTTGTTTTCTTTGCAACATTTTCTTTTTATTTATTTATTTCTGTTCTACTTTTAGCTACTGTTTTGCTATCTCTATTAAAGGCAAGTGATTTTTGGTTCAACAAGGTACTTGACACATAAATACTATGTAATGCTATGAGCTAGCACGGCAAGTTCCAAGTTATTTTGAAACGTGCAAATATTTATTTAAATTGAAAAGGATCAATTAAAAGTTGTTGGTCCAATTTTAATTAGTTTAAGGGCATTTTAATTACTCATAAAATGTTGGTTTCTTTCAGGAAAATTGTTAGTGAATTTTGGCAACCCAGCAGACATGTTTGTTTCACCGTTTGAAGAAATAAAAATTTGACTTTCTTTTCAATTTGAATTTGAATTCGGTTTGGATCCAAGTGAGGTTTAGAAATTTAATTGCGATGACATGGCACCATTAGCGTGTGGTTACTGTAGCTTAACTACCGGGGTGTTACAGCATATCTCTGAAGCCAATACCCCCATCCCTTTTCGATTTAGTCATACGATCCCACGACATCCAGTGGACCTTCGTGTGTCCATCCTCGTCTCCCCATCAGAAATATCTTATCATTCTCTTGTACTTCTCACAAAATGCTTTGGAGAGCATAAACACACTCATTGTATACATGGGGAGGCCCTGAACCACTGATTTGACATGGACTTCTTTAGATGAATAAGACATAAACCTTTCCGACCAGTCGTTGCATCTTTTCCCAAATCTATCCAATATCGGCTGAAATTGGTCATCCTTCATTCTCCCTTCCGGCATCGGCAAACCTAGATACTTGCTTTCAAAGGTTTCTGCTTGTACTCCCAAGATATTTTTAATGCCCGCCCTAGTTGCCTCCGGACAAGCCTCACTGAAAAGAATTGAGCATTTGCTCTCACTGAGAAGTTGCCCCGTACACCTCTGGAAAGTTGTTAACACTCTTCTGATGGTTTTGGCTTGCTCAGTTGCGGCCTTAAAGAAAATCAAGCTATCATCCGCGAACAGGAGATTTGAGATACCCGGGATGTTTTTCACAATCTTAATGGGTGTCAAGTTGTTTTCAGCAATTTCCTTTTTTAGCAAGTGCACTAGGCCATCCGCAACAAACATGAACAGGTAGGGGCTAAGGGGGTCCCCTTGTCTCAACCCTCTGGAAGGGATAAACAGTTCCAAGAGACCTCCATTGCATCTCACTGAGTACCTCACGGTACGGACACACTACATAACCCAATCAGTCCATTTCTTGCAAAAGCCAAACTTTCGGAGCACACCTTCCAAGAAATCCCAGTCCACTCTGTCATAGGCTTTGGTAAGGTCCAGCTTATATGCACAGTAATTATCTCTGACATTTCTGGAGTGTTGGATCTTGTGAAAGCATTCGAATGCAATGATAGCGTTGTCAGTGATCATTCTTCCCGGGATAAAGGCACTTTGCGTCTCGGATATAATCTCATCCAAGATGGCCCTAAGTCTGTTGACAAGGCATTTTGACACCACCTTGTAAATGACGTTGCACAGACTGATCGGCCTATAATCCTTGATTGACTGTGGATCATTACCCTTTGGTATGAGGACAATCACTGTATCATTAATACCATCTGGTAGAACCCCACTCTCAAAGAATTCTAGGACACCTCTAATGACATCCTCTTTCAGCTCCCCCAGTTCCTTTGGAAAAAATGACCCGGGAAGCCGTCAGGACCAGGGGCTTTTAGAGGCCCTATTTGAAAAAGGGCGTCACTTATCTCTTCCGCTGAGAACTGTTTTGTCCCCGCTCACCCGGTTTCCTATTAGGTCTAGAATTTCATTGGGGTCGATTCCCTCTTCCTTCTCGTATAGCTTCTTGAAGAAAACATTTGTTATTTCATGTATTCCTTTGTCATCCTTGACACACTTGCCTGAATCATCTTTCAGCCTGCCAATGGTATTTTTCTTTCGTCTCCATGTAGCTTTTTGTTGGAACCATTTGGTATTCTTGTCCCCCTCTCTGAGATAAGTAGCACGTGAGCGCTGCCTCCACATGAGCTCCTCACTCACTAGCAATCCATCCAATTTCTGAGCTAGTTCATCTGCTCTTTTTTGCGTCTCAGATGTGCTAGTCGAGTTCCATATTATGCTTAATTTCGTTCTAATATCCGCTGTTTGTTTGATAACCGAGCCAAAGTCATGATTTGCCCATCTGCGTAGCTCCCCCTTCATCTGGTTCAGCTTTGAACACACTTCCTTCAGGTTCGCCGCCGGTCCCTTTTCTTTCCAGGCTGCTGTAATGGTTGGCTGAAGGGACTCCACTCTTTCCCACATATGTTCATACCTGAAAGTAGGTGCAGACCCCTTCTATTTTGGCCTCCATTCCTTTCTTCCTCCCACTCTCAGTAGGATAGGCAGATGATCCGATCTCGAGGAGCAGATGTGCTCAACAGTAGCTTGGTTGAAGTAGTCGGACCACTCGCTCGATGTCACACATCTATCTAGGCGTGCCCTCATGTTGCTGCTTCCATCTTGTTTATTATTGTATGTCCAGCCCGGTCCCTTGAAGCCCAGGTCATACACTTTGCAATCCGACAGAACCAAATGAAAATTTTCCATGTTTCTTTCAGACTGCTTCGCTTTTGAGTAGTGTTCTGATTGCCACATGGTTTCGTTGAAGTCACCCATCATCAACCAAGGTAAGCTGCTTGTGTCCTTTAACCTTCTTAGCAAAGTCCACATGTGGTGTCGTTCGTGTGCTTTTGGTTCACCATAGACAAAGGTTCCTCTCCATTGTATGCCTTGCGGATTTAAACGGATCAACACGTTGATGTATCTCGCCCCCACGGCAATCTTCTTTATTTCAACACTCTCATCATAGAATAGGGCAATGCCGACACCTTTTCCAGTACCGGGTTGTGTGATACAATGGCGAAGGCCTAGCCTCCATTTCAGGTTCCTAACATACTTATTATTTTGCCGAGTTTCCGAGAGGAAGACGAGCTTGGGCTTATAGGTGTGCACTAAGCACACTAGCTCCTGAACTGTGCGAGGTTGCCTGAGGCCTCAAATGTTCCACATCATGATCGTCATGGCTCCTGGTGGGCGCCCTCCTCGGCGTCCACCAGTTGACCAGGAGCCCCTGGCCTGGTAGCTTCCTTGCTGACCTCTTTTCCTTCCACACCAACAGTTGCAGCACATGCTTTCTTGTTCTGTTCTGAATCCCCTCCATGTCCAGGCGCTGCTACATCTATTGTCTCCTCCCTTGCATTTCCTCCTCTCTTGCCCAAGACTGACACCATCCTTCCCTGCTCTCTCCTTGCTAGGCCTCCTGTTCTTCACAACCTTCTTATTGAAAAAGGCCTTCCACAGTCCATGCCGCCTCCTGCTGTGTGGACTGCGGGATTGGGCCAAAACCCGGTGGGTACATAGGGTCGCCCTCAGGGTCCAGGCTCTCTGTCCCGATCTCCCTCTTAGCCTTTTCCGCCACCTGCACAGTCGCCCCTGCCAAGCCTGCAGGCTCCACGTCCCTGCCCTTACCAAGTTCGGAGGGTGCAGGATTCATGATAAGAGTCTGATTCGACCCTGGTGTGGGTGCTCCAACTGTAGCCTTGTCGTCGAGGACAGAAAGAGCCAGGTTCTGCTTGGTGCCGCCTTCGTCTCACTACAAAAAAATACACTTCCGTGATGATACGTGTTTGTCACAGTAGGTCGCATTTTTTGTCATGCATGTACATTCATGACAAATTTATGACAGAATCAAGATAGTCATACCTGTGCTGTCGTAGAAGTGTTCCATGACATTACCAAAATTATCATCACAGAAGTGTCCACTTCCATGATGATAAATCACGCGTCACAGAAGTGTTTTCGTCAAGGGTGACCGACACGTGGCATCCACCGTAACGGAACGCCATTAAGCTATCGGGTCGGGTTTTGGATCCAATAACCCGTTAACAGCACCGACCAATGGGGATTTTCCACGTGTAAAATCATATTTGGCTAGAGGAAACACGTGTCGGCTCATCGTTGGGACAGATGTCATCCACTCATTGGACAGGAGGCGCCTATGATAGGTCGACATGTGGCACGGCCCAACAGTGGCCCATTCCGGTGAAAAAGGCCGGCCCAGTAAAAATTAGCAGGCCGACCCATATAAGGCCTACTTGTGTCAGGTCCATTCCACGGCCCATACGAGATGTGCCAATTTGGCCCGTTAAAGATTTGACACCATTGCAACCCATCGTCAGTTCGAGCCCGTTAATAGCCTGCTATATATTTGGGCTGAATATCGGCCCGATGAGATTTCAGCCTGTTAACGGCCCATTCAATGGATCGGCCAATTTTCAGGATGTACATCTTTTGGCCTTTTAGCGACCCATTTAAATGTTGGGCTAATTTACGGCCTGGTGTGTCTTTCAGCCTGTTGACGGCCCATAAATCTGATGAGCCATTTGTAGTCGGACCTGAGTTTTGGCCTTTTAGCGGCCCATCTAAATGTTGGGCCAATTTCTGGCCCGGTGTCACTTTCAGCCTGTTGACGGCCCATAAATCAGTTGGGCCAATTGTAGTCGGACCTAAGTTTTGGCCTTTTAGCGACCCATTTAAGTGTTGGACCAATTCTCGGCCCTGTGTGCCTTTCGGCCTGTTAACGGACCATAAATGAGTTGGGCCATTTGTAATCGTACCTTAATTTTGGCCTCTTAACGGCCCATGCCCTTCATGGTCCAATACCAGCCCGGTTTCTCTTTCGGCTTGCTAAAGGCCCACAACACAGTCGGGCCATTTACAATACGACTTGACTTTCAGCCTCCTAGCGGCTCATGCTCTTCATGGTCCAATACAAGCCTGCTGTCTCTTTCGGCCTGCTAAAGCCTACAGTATAGTTGGGCCATATGTAGCCCAAACTTAGTAATGGCCTGTTAACGGCCCGTGAAATAAATTGGGGCCACCTGTTGTCCGCTTCGATGTTGGCCTGTTAACGACCCGGGAGGTAAGAGGGCCGACCATTAACTTTCGGCCTAGTAACGGCCCATTAACTTAATGGGCCCACTAAAGTTTGTTCATGTATTTAGGCCAAATTAGATAATTTGAGCCCATTACGACGAGCAAAGGTACAACATACAGGGAATAACGTTGCACATCCAGAATATATTATAGGAAATTACATCCACTGGGCAATCAAAGATTGATGCTAGTGCAAATAAATGAGCAGAACATAATCATCTACAACGTCACAATCTGCAACCTCAGCACAGATGACGCCCATAAGCATGTGGGCAAGTTCTTGCTGCTTTGCCACACTGTCTCTGAAAACATTGATCAGTTGTTGTGTCGCATGACTCTGCACCCCTGATTCATCCACCATTTCCATCATTGCTTCAGCCATTAATTGGTTCACAAACATACATTTATTCCGTCGCATTCGAGACAGAGGATACTGAACAGATTCAAATGGCGATTTTGGCAGGCTTGTATTATTGATAGTGGAGAGTGTCTTGACCACTGCATCATAACATAAATTAGGACGGGAACCAAACAGATTAATCATGAGTTATTGCCATATTACCTGGCCTAGATTTACCGGAAAGAAACAATGGGGTTGCCTTGCTGTTTTCAGAGTTTGTCTTCTTATCTTCAGCAGCCTGCACAAAATTAACACACTAGCATTGCTATCATTGGCCAAGTCAGATAATAGGAAAGCAACATTGACACAATGAATGTTTGGGAAACTAGCCTACACCAAATTAACAGAATATGTCACACCTATCATCAGCCAGGTAAGGTAATACGAAAGCAACATTGACACAATGAATGAATGGGCAGCCAGAGAAGCACTACAATTCAGTAATGTGCGTGATATGAGATAGCACATTCATGCAGCTCAGTACGCAAAACTACCAGGCAGTTTTCCTTACAAAAATCAACATTGGCGCCTTTAACATTTTGCTACAACTAATTTTAGATCAGATAAAGGTTAGATTCAGGCCGATTAACAAAATACATGCTGATGTAAGAATACAGTGATATACAATAGGTACTTACATCAGCACTGGAGCACAGAGAATTCCCGCAAGATATTTTCCTCGAATACGATCCCAATGGAGGAAGTCTTGTATCGTTTAACCTTATTTTCTAAAAGACAGACGGGTAAGAAACATGTAGAAAACATGATCAGAATGCTATAAAATTTCATGATGCGAGGATACGCACACGCTTCTTAGAATGGAGTTGACATTCTTTTGCTGGACTGGAGCGGACTAGTTCTTTGGCCACTGGAATATGCTTATTATCAGTGGGAGTTGGGTTTCTCTGTGCTGGAGCAGTATCTATGAAAAATGGAGTTGGTTTATTATCTCCTGGCGTTTGGATCTTTTGCAAAGACCTGGTTTGTAACCCTTCAGATTCTAACATAGCCATCTTCCCCTTGCATGCCTTATATAGAAAAATGGTGATTCAGTTATAAAACATGCTACATCAGAGATGGAATAGGTACTGAAGAATAGAAAGGCATGGCATATTGACATGTATTCACTCCATCCGAAAATAAATGGATGGGTCTAGGCGTATTTCAGTTCTAGATACATCCAGTTTTATCCATTTCTGCGACATTTAATCCGGACGGAGGGAGTATGATGTAAGAGCTAGGGATACGACATGACAACAAAGTAGAAAAACACTAAAAAACCCACTGCAGAACCAAAGTATTCAAACCTACTGATATGAGATAGTACACTCATGCAGCTCAGGATGCAAAACTACCAGGCAGTTTTCCTTGCAAAAATCAACATTGTGGCCTTTAATCATACATTTTGCTACAACTAAATTTAGATCAGATAAAGGTTGGATTCACGCAGATTAACAAAATACATGTTGATGTAAAAATATAGTGATATACAACAGGTACTTACATCTACATTGGAGCACAGAGAATTCCTACAAGAATTTTTCATAAACGATACCATTGCAGAAAATCTTCTATGTGTTAAGCTTATTTCTAAAAGAGAGATGAGTAAGAAACATGTAGAAAATATGATCAACATGCTGTAAAATTTCATGATGTAAGGATACACACACGCTTCTTAGAATTGAGTTGACATATTTTTGCTGGACTGGAGCGGACTAGTTCTTTGGCCACTGGAATCTGCTTATTATCAGTAGGAGTTAGGTTTCTCTGTGCTGGAGCAGTATCTATAAAAACTGGAGTTGGTTTATTATCTCCTGGCGCTTGGATCTTTTGCAATGGCCTTGTTTGTAACCCTTTAGATTCTAACATAGCCGTCTTCCCCTTGCATGCCTTGTATAGAAGAATGGTGCTTTAATTATAAAACATGCGGCAACAGAGAGATGGAATATGTACTGAAGAATAGAAAGGCATGACATATTGACATGTATCCCCTCCATCCGGAAAAAATGGATGGGTCTACACGTATTTCAGTTCTAGATACATCCTTTTTATCCATTTTGGCAACATGTAATCTGGACGGAGGGAGTATGGTGTAAGAGCTAGGGATACGACAGGACAACACAACAAAAAAACACTAGTTGAATGTAAAACTGTATGCTAGCGGAATATGTACAGAAATAACAAAGGCAACATACACGTGTATGATTGGGAAAATAAGATGGCATTGCAACAGAGCACTAGAACAACACTCCAATGTAAAAAAAATGGTATGGTAGACAGATGAAGTACATACTGATGAATAACAATGCATAAGATATTCAGAAGCATGATGTCCAAATTAAGCAGATGGCATTGCGATAGAGTAGAATGATAGTACTTGAATTTGAAAACATGTTATCATGAATGGAATAGGTACTGAAAAACAGGAAGGCAGACATATTTACATGCATGATCAGCATGCTAAGCACATGGCATTGCAACAGAGTAGATACACTCCAGGACATTATATGCATGTTGTACCCATATCACAGGCCAAGTTAGAGCAAGGACCTTGTGGGGTGAAGAGGATTCATCATCTTTCTGCAAGTTTTCTGAAGAACTGCCTTTACATGTTCCATCATATTGGGTATCATTGACATCAAGTTTATTGGCCTTTACATTGCTCCGTGAGGTTCTTGTGGATATATCAGTGTGTGCAATTATATCTGACATGCATGGAAGAAAACTAGTAGTTAGATTTATGTAATGAGTGCCTGTAGGAGACGACATAAATAGTAGGACTGGGGTTAACTAGCAGCAACAGGTCTCATAAACTAAAGGGAGAACACAGATGAAAGTTACATAATATGTATCGTTTGTACTCGAAATTAACTAGATGGCACACAAAAGTATTAAAGAACAACATAGGAAATACTAGAAGTGGTATAATACTATAATCACCAGCCCGTGGGATAGCATTGGCTGATGGATGATAACTATGGAACAGTGTTACCTAAAGAACAAGTATCTTAGCTGAACTATGGAACAACGTTAACTCCTGAACAAGACCCGTAAGAGATCAGCATGAATATACAGTGAAATGTGATGATATATTTTCCATGCTTAGATGAATAACAAAGCCATAAATGTTGCACACAAGTAAGATGAGGGTACAACCTATCTGGCTGCCATCCATAGGAGTGAGCATCATGTGCTGACTTGTCGATGGCCCTACAGTTGTTGTGGTTGTGCATGTCGGGCACGCGCATTCGATGCAGGGAACTGTTGAGTGGGGACTATAGCTCCCTTCTGGTGTATGCTTCCCTTGTTGGAGCAGCTGCGGTGAGTTGGAAGACGGTGTGTCTGAAGATGCAGATAACGCATAATGTTAAGAACGACATATCTCTTTGATCTGAAGACATACACTAAGAGATCAATAGCAAGGTACGAGAGTGGTCACACGTCTGTTGACTGAAGACTAAATTGGGGTCACACGATTTTATTTTATTTTGGTACTGTCCGATCTACGCTGGATGGCTGGCCGTCTTGTGCCTCCCGGCTGACACTGTTCGGAATCTTCCCCGAAGAGCCAGCGACCAACGGCAGAGCAGCCTGCCTCCGCCGTCCATGGCCCCGGCCAAAACCCCGCTCCCCGCCCCACCGCACTACCGTAGTTGCGCCGCCCCCGGGCCAATCCACAAAGACTCCCCGTCATCCATATCCGGCGGTGGCAGTACCTTCAACCCATGCAAATCTAAAAGATAGCCATCTAAGCGCTGCTTCCACGGCGAACTTTGCAGCCCCGCACCCTTATGTTAGACACCAGCCAACCGGCAGCCTAGGAGATCCGCCGCCTCGAGGGGTGTTGCTTCCCATTGCAAATCGATTGGCCCAGAATAAAAATTCAGACAACTGACGCTTAAATAAAGTGATTTGAGATGAGGTGCGACCTATCTGGCGGCATGGTGTAGGCAGGTCCAGCTGCCGAGTCGGTGAGGCCGGCGCGGTTGCGGTGGCGACCGACGACAGGGAAAGAGCAATGTCGCGACGGTCGACGGCTATGCCGAAGCAGTGCCAGGATTCTGGGCGGATCCGAAGTTGGAGCTGCTCCGGTGCTGTGAACAACGGCGGGGGTGAATCGGCTCCGGTACAGTTCACGTGGCCGTCGTCGAGGCAGCACCAGCAGCACGGAGTAAGAGGCACACAGCCCAGTGCACGACGGCAAATGGACAGCGTCTCCGGCATTAGGGAGGAGGGCGCCTGTGAAATTGGTGCGGTGGGGGGTGCCATGGAGGTGGGGCTGAGGTTTCGCGGCTCGGGACAAGGGAGCTTCCCGGTGAGAAGGTGATTTGGCGCCCACGAGGTATGAATGGGGGCGCGCAGGGGGAATTGGGAGGGGAGTGGAACCATGTCTTACAGACGCATTTGTCTGAAATGTGAGGGGAAGTTACAGTTCTACCCTTGCCTATAGGCTTCTCGGCTTGGGTCTGTGTACTGAGGGTCGGGGATAGTAGAGTAACTTTGCTTCTCTGGGCGGGAGCGATTTCGGGCGAGGAGGGCGTGTTTTGAACTATAGTGGGCGCGAGTGATTTCGGGCGAGGAGAGCGTGTTTTGACATAGTGGGTGCGAGCTATTTCGGGCGAGGAGAGCGTGTTTTGCCGACCATGGTTTATGAATTATTCGGCACATGTCATTTCGGCCGAGGAGAAGGCGCGCTTGGATGAAGTTACGAACCTACCCTCGATGTACAACCGGCCAATTGATGCATGTCCCACATAGGACGGTAATTTTGCGTCTCCCATTTATTTGCTCAGGCGAATTCCACCGAGCAGAGAGGATGTTTAACGGTTCGTTCAAATTTTGGGAGAACGAGCATCCATGTCTACCTTACCAAGTCGATTCGGATCAAATTTTGAAATATTAGCTTGCCACTGCTTTTTTAGATGGAGAGATGATGCTTGGGAGTAATGTGTTTTTACATGCTCGTTGCTAGCGATTTACTATATGACAAATAGTTGACCCACTCAAAAACGCGGATCAAACCCAAAATGAAATATCTCGATTCAATGAAATAGCTCATTCAGTAGGTCAAAATAGTGAACTAAATCCAAAATTGAACACCTCAATCGAGTAGCATGTTGTACAGTATTATAGTACTCCATGAACATGTTGAAAGTCAAATTAATGAACTTGTTTGATATACGCATATATCCGTTCATATGTGGATTGCAGACAACATGTTCTCCAATTTAAATATTTGAATGCAAGTTTATATCGAAACATGGTTTATATCAGTCTTTGATGCATAAAACGCGACCCCCCTCTCCCGGACTCCTGTTCTCTCTCTCTCTCTCTCTCTCTCTCTCTCTCCGACAATCTTCAATTCTATCGCACGCATCCGACACAAAAACCTTGTTCGTCCCTCTCCCTTTCTCTCCATCTCTCTCTCTCTCTCTCTCTCTCTCTCTCTCTTTGTGTGTGTGTGTGGGGGGGGGGGGGTCTTTCTAGTTCGCATGCATATATACACCATCTATAGGTCTCTCTCGCACATTATGTATGATACTCTAGCTAGTCCAAGCTAGATATCTTGGGTGCACTCATCGTACGCACACAGATTCCATGGCTCTTTGCCTGTAACTCTCTCACACACCACTATGTCATCTCGGAGCTCTTCCCCCTCTCTCAAACTCTCCATCCACCTGGGTCACACATACACATGCATATCTCTCTCGCACTCAATAGGCCCATCTAAAACTCTATCTCTCCCTCTCGTTCTCTCTCCATCTCACACACGCACACACACAATCCCATGCCCAGCTAGCCAAGTATGATGGTCTCTCACTCAATTGTAGGCACACGCAGTCCGCCCTATATGTATATGACTAGCTAATCTTAGTCTCCATCACAAACATGTGCATGGTCTATCTCGATTTCTCTCGGGGCATCTTTCTATCGCGCACGCACTCCCTCGATCTCCCACCCATATAGTCCCCTCACGATCTCGACGGGATCTCTCTATCACAAACACACCCTCTCTCCCTCCCCATGCGTCCATGCCATCCATGTGTCCCTCTCGACCTTTGTTCCTTGTTGGCCACACCTCTATTGGACATGTGCTACAGGGGTGTCTCTCTCCGTTGTAAACAATCACACACTAGCTATCTTCGTGTATCTCCTCGCTTCGCTTTTCCATCTCGGAGATGCATGCGTGATATGTTCGCATAAGAAACGAAAAAACACACACTCTCTCTAATTTATCATTTGTTGTCACTTTCTCTTTCACACACATACTCTTTTTGCACACTTACTCATTCTCCTTCACACGCACTTGATCTGTCTTGACTGAGGCACTCTCCTCGGTCCATAGCATATCGATTTATTGAAAAGTCAAACATCACAAAGTTTGACCATGTACGTGGAGAAAAGAATTACATCTATTACGACAAACATATACCATTAGATTCACCATGAGATGTAGTTTTGTATGATGTATCTTTGGTATTGTAGATATAAATAACATTTGCGTAAACCTGATCAAAGTTTCCAAAGTTTGACTTCTAAAAAATTTACATGCACTGCATTATCGAGTGGATGGAATATCTCTTTCCCCCTCTCAGCTATCTAACGCACCACTCAGCCTTATCGGGGCTCCTCAATCTCTCTCAAACTTTATTGGTCAGTTTGGTTCATGACCTGACCCTCATGCCTTGATGGTCGGTACTGCCTGGTGTGGACGTGAGATGTAAATTATTTCTGCCTGGCCAGGCTTGTGTGGTGCTGAAGCGTTTGGTTCATGCCTGGGCCAGGCAAAGCATCAATGTCCCATCAATCAATCCATGCATCAATTATTTAATGCTAATATCCATCCATGTTGCTGTTAGCCTCGTGGCCACACGACCAGGCACGACCAGGCGTTCGAAATCGATCGCCTGGGCCAGGCTGCTTGCAGTGTCTGGAGTTCAGCCAGGCTCATTAAAGTGCAAGGGAACCCAGGCCAGGCGGGCTTTCTTTTTCATAGGGTAGCAACCAAACAAGCGTGCATGAAATCCAGCCACAACCCCAGGCCAAGCAAAAGATGCTCAGGACGCAAGCCAAACTGGCCTTATATCTCCCTGGTTCACACATACACATGTCTTGCTCGGGCTATACATATAGACCCATCCAACACTCCTGGCCCTTGTTCTCTCTCCATGTGACACGCACCCCCCTAAGTACCATAATCCCTCAATCCAACATAGGCGCAAGCACTCCCCCTCCTAAGTATGATTATCTCTTACTAGCCAACAGGAACACACGTATTGTCTCCTTCCATCCACACGTCTATCTCGATATCTCTCGGGGCATCTTCTATCGTGCACACACCTTGTCACTCGATCTCCCACCCATGTAGTCCCATCACGATCTCCAGGGGATCTCTCAAGGACAAACATACACTCTCTCCTCCCCATGTCTGCATTTTCTCCGTACGTCTCTCTCGACCTCTCTCCCATGTTTGTCAGACCCCTCTTGGCCACGTAATAGGGGTCTTGCTCTCTCGGTTCCAAACAACCACACACTATCTCCTCACCTTGCCTCAGTTGTCGAAGATGCATGTGTGATATGTTTGCATAAGACACGCACGCTTTTTCTCTACTTTCATCGTGTGTTGGCCATGTCTCTTTCACACACGCACACACACTTTTTTCACTCTCTCTCTCTCTCTCTCTCTCTCTCTTGTTAGGGACTCTGTCACGTCCATAAGCATATGGATGTTTTGAAAAGTCAAACCTCAGAAACGTTTGACCAGGTATAAGTGGAGAAAAACATTTACATCTGGAATGATCATTAGATTCATCACACCATGTACTTACTTCATACTATCATTTATCTTTGGTATTGTAGATATAAGTAATTTCTTTATAAACTTGGTCAAAGTTTCAAAAGTTTGACTTAAAAAAATGTTGGAACTACATTATCAAACTGAGGGAGTAGCTCTCTCTCTCTCTCTCTCTCTGCTATCTCTCACGGGCCTCCACTCTCACTCGATCTCTCTATAACGACGGATTAGACGCTCACTGTGTCAGCGTATAGCTCCGTATATTGTTTAGTTGACCGGTCAACCAATCCACATGCTACCTTGTCAGCTCGTGTTCTGTATCTTTGTGTGCTGGCCCATGTGGCAGTGGGTGAAAAATAAGTAAACTAGAGGCCCATCTGACACGCGGTGAAGTAAACAAAGTTGAAACCACTCGGGGTAGCACCCCGCACGCTAGTAAATTGAGGGCGCATTGAGGACAAACTTCTTGCGTGCGATGGACGCACTCGCGCACAATTCACCACTGCGCGGTGGCATGCACAGAAGGACGCACTCGCGCACACCCAGCACACAACACACACCAGCACACGTGTACACCGGCGTCGCCGCCGGTTGAGATGGACGGCGAGGCAGCCAACAAGCGGAGGCGGCTTGAGCCAAAACTGCATCCGGCGAGCCTGGACTTCATTAGCAGCCTCCCTGACGATACGCTGCTCGTCATCATCGGCCTCCTCCCCACCAAATCTGCCGTGCGGACTGCCCTGCTCTCCCGGCGGTGGCGCCCCCTCTGGCGCTGCATCCCCCTCAACCTCACCGTCGACAGCTGCCTCTGCGACAGGGATTGCAAACGCATGGCCGCAGTCTCCAAGATCCTTTCATCGCACCCTGGGCTAGCCAAACGCCTTGACATCCGCATTTTCAGCACCAACTGCAAGGTCCAACCCAAGTTCGATGAGTGGTTCTTATCCCCCGCCCTAGATTAGCTCGAGGAGCTCAGCTTTGAAGCTGGACGATGTCGCTCTCTCCCGCCGTCCGCGCTCCGCCTCATGCCAACTTCAGCTCCTGCTATCTTCCCTAGATTAATGCCGCACCCGCTCTTCTTCTCCCTCAACTCAAGAAGCTCGACCTCTTCGACGTTGTCATCTCGAAGAAGGCTATGGAGCACCTGGTCCGCAGCTATACTGTGCTCAAGTACCTTCGTCTTGAGCAGATCCACGGATTCATTAGCCTCCACATCGCCTCGACGAATCTCCGATGGATTTATGTGTCTTGTTGGCCCCTCAACAAGACATCAATTGGGAAGAGATCACTCCAGCCGTTCCACGTTATGGTCATTGAGAATGCGCCTTTCCTTGAGAGATTACTTGTATCGGATCTAGAAGGTCCAACAAAAATCAGGGTCATTGACGCGCCGAAATTGACAGCGTTGGTGTACTCGTCTGCCAAATTCTCCTAGTTTACTCTTCCAATTTTGTAGTATCAAAATTTGACCATAGATTTAACTGACAAAATGTTAATGCATGTCACTAAGAACTATATCGTTGGATTCGTATTTGACATAATTTCAAATGGTGTAATTTTTAGTGACATGCATTGGCATTTTCTTAGGTAAATCTATGGTCAAAATTTTATACTAAATACGAGGTAGTATTACAAAAGTGGGCTATGTAGGCCAAAACATGTGCCAAATTCACTTGTGATGCATTTGGCATCGATGCCCCTCCATTGCTCACCTGGTGTCCCAATCTGGATCACCTACTTTGCTCCGGTGCCAAATTAACTCACGCAATGAAAAACACTACATGGGAGAGAGAGAGAGGACTGAGGCAATAAAAACACTTGTTTGGGAGAGTGAGAGGCTGGTGTAGTTGGTTTGATTGATTTGTTTATACATGTGGGTCTGTGTGCACAGCGGTGCCAACTCTCTCACATCGCGAGAGCGGTGCCAAAATCTTTTGATTTGACATCGATGCGTGTTATGTGGCATACTTTTGCGAAATATGGCATTGGCCACATAGTGGAAGGCAACAAATGCCCAAGCTCTTCACGTGCTCCTAGTTAAATGAGAGGAAACAGAAAGAGAGAGAGAGAGAGAGAGAGAGAGAGAGAAAGTGAAAAAATATCACTAGCCAGCCAACCCTATCGTATGAGCGAATGATATTGGTACCTCTTGATGACACAGCAATCTTATGCAGCTAGCTGCTCTAATATGTTCTCTTCTTTTGCAGATAAAAAAAGACCCGAAAGTGAAAAATGTGCTGCACTATAACAATCTCATCGAATGCCTTGATCTCCATCTTACAGAAATTGATTTGATCGACTACCGAGGCAGCACATCTGATATTAAATTGGCCAGGTTCTTTGTTCTGGAGGCAAGTGTGCTCAAGGTAATGAGGTTTGGCGTTCTCTGGCGCAGCAATGAACGGCGTGCTGATCACCGCAAGCGTCTAAGCCTAAATGACAAAGTCTCCGCAGAAGCTGAATTTGTTTTTGAAACATCAAGTGGCCAGAGACTCGAAAACTTATTTGCCCATTAGTGACTTGTCAGGGCGGTGGATTTTAGTTTGTATGATAATGCTGCATCCACCTAAAGTAACGAAAGTTCTTACGTAAACTTCCTAGTAATTCCCTCTTCGTAGGTGCAACATTACTCCTAACATTTGTAATATCAGTTTGAAACTTGTAATATTGCCATGTCCTATTCCTGCGTTTTCAAAATCCTGCGAATCAAACAGGTCCTGAGTTGGTGATGATGTTGTGCCTCCCATCTTTCACCAATAGCTGTCGGACCTAGATTTGACGCATACAAACCAAGTTTCTCCATTTTTGCAAAAAGATGCCTGCACTTGTTCCCTATTTACAAACAACTCCTTGTCTCTCACAATCAGCCTCATCTCCTCCCCACCACATATAGGAGTAGAAGGCCGTGGAAAAATCTGGCGCGATGGCCGCTGCCGGAGCCGTCCACCCCCAATCTTGGTGTTCCGTGCAATGCACGGGCATCTACGCACGGGAAATTATGTTGAACAGGGCTAGTTGTAAGCAGGCTAGCTCTACGCCATGATGATAGTGACTGTAGACGGTGAGGCTGACTATGGTATGCCGAACACGGCGCCTATACTCAGGTGTCATCTCCGGCGTAGGGTCTTGTCACTTCACTATGAGGAGCAGCACGTAATAATTTGACCAACGGGTAGTAAAGTGCTAGTACTCATACTACTACATTGGTAGTACTACTACTAGTACTAGTAGCACCACCATCTGAATTTAGGAGTACTACCACGTCCATCTGGATTTTAGTATTTGACTAGCAATATCTAGTAACGCATGTCACCAAAAATGTACTACTCCCTCTGTAAATAAACACATGGTGTTTTATTCCTATCAGCGAGAGAACTTAATGTTTTTTTGCTACTCCTAACTAGAGTACTAATAGGATTACATGCAATGAACTAAACACTGCATCTCATGTTTGGTAGTCTCAAGTCATTGAAAGCATGCACGGCCCACATCTCTCATTGGTTCATATGTCACGAAATAAGAAAGAAGGAGGGAGTTAATGCACCGTGCCTAAGTATTTTGGGATTATTTGGTTTTCATAAGGTGACTTACACAAAATTTTTGTTTACATGCATTAACATTTTATTAGTTAAATCAAAGGTCAAAACTTGGCGCAAAATGCAAAGGGGACCAATAAACTAGTAAACATCAAACTTCTCTCGTTTGGCCCCAACTAGAGGTCCGGTGAGATGACTATACTGCACCGACACGGAGGGGGACGCAGCTTCATTGACTTACGGCAACTGCCTTTGGGTGAATGACACATGGCCCCAGGGGATGGCTGGCCCACCTATCATACAGCCAAAGGCAGGTGCAATAGAGGGCCGAGGAGTAGTACAAAATCCTACGCACCTACGCAAGCTAACCAAGGGCTGAGTGATCACTCGTATCGCAAGATTAGTTGACTAGAAGCTACGCTAGACCCATGGAGGCGATGAGCGCGAGCATCAGCCGGCTGTGCCAGATGGTCCACGAGGAACGTCTGCAGGTAGTATTGCTTGAGGTCACCAGGGCGAGGGGCCGCTTGGACAACAGCTTCGTATCCTTGTTCGACGAGGTCCTCGTTGGTTTCCTCGACAAGTTCACTGTCGTCAAGAAGCTTGCGGATGACTTTGACGTAAGCCTCCAGCCGACGTGCCCAGGCTCTGCGATGCCCAACGGCCACTATGGTAACAACCTCTTCGACGCACTGGTGGCCCTGCGACTTCCCGCCGTCGCACCGGAGAATGTCCACCTCGAGGTCGCACTCGCCGCGCAGCGCCTGGCGCAGCAAGACACCATCGACATAATCACCCACGTCTACGCGCAAATCGTCCACAAGGACTACTACATGCAAGAGGAGGACGATAGGACGCTGGCCTTCTTGGAGCGCAGGGCAACCTTGGTCGGCACTGTTCAGAAGCATGTTGAGCTCGCTGCCAACGCCGCTGCTCCTCACACGTCGGTTGGTGACCCGGTGCACTAGGGCATGAGGATGTCGTTGAATGTTGATGGATCCATATGTATTTTTATCTTTCCGTCAAATCCATGTAGTAGTATATGATACTACAGTAATTATCTTACCTTTCGCATCAACTTCATAATTTTCGTACGTACTCCATGCATGAACGGTGCCAGAACCAAACTTCTCATTACTCTAGGAAAAATCGTTATTTTCTATCTATCGGTCGCGCCATGGAGCAGAACCAAATTTTACAAGTTACGAGTTCAAAAGGAAAAGCCTGCCATGTTCGCGTCGCACCCCCACACGGTTGGTCCGGCATACCGCTCAAGCGGGAATGCGTGCGGTGTTGCATTTTCACTTACAACTGGGACCGCAGTTGAGCAAACCGACTATCGGCAAACCCCCACCCCGCCCATCGCGTGGTGGCTAAGAAAACAAGAGGGAGAAGAGATGGCTGTAGCACGGACTCCAAGAAAATTGGTGTTGGATGGGACTCGTGTGGGTGGCGTGTGCCGTACTGCTAGACGTGAATGCTAGTTATGGCCCATGCCACCCCACTATATCGAGCCTATATCATGGTACGTAGAACAAATTTCCTACAGTCCGTGCTCAGCCCTCCTCTATCTCTCTTCTCAGCCAGCCAGCGGACGTGCGGAGCCCATCGTCTGTTTGCTCACATGCGGCCCCACATGTCAGTGAAAACGCAAGAGGACCCACTGAACCTGCACATCTTTCACCTCGACGTGCTGGTGATGAAAAACAAATCCAATAAAGATCTTCGGTGGCCGCTTTTGGAGTTACTCAAGAGTAGTAAGATTCTATTTATAGTTTAACCCAAGATGCACATCTAGTGGCTTCAACTACCACTCTATTTTCTTTCATGACACGACCTGGATGCTGGATGTCCCACGTGTCAGCAAAAGGAGGAAGAGCCCGGCCAAATCTTCGGTTCTGCTCTCGGATTAGACTAGTTGTGCTAACTTAAAAAAATTATTGTGGAGTAGAATGGATGCAAGTTTTTGTATTGGGAAGAAGAGTACATCCATATATTGATAGAGCGTAATTTAGTAGATGTTCTATCACTTTTAGCTAGCATAGAGGCTAGAGATGAGATTAGTGCACTTGTTGATACTCCTACTAGAATAGAGACTATACATGAGACTAGATGCGAGGAAGCAACATCTACTTCTTTACACCCGAAGAAGAAAGAAGCATGCAAGATCGAGCCTCCGCAGATCAACAATGAATGCATCGAGAAGGCACTAATCCAACTTACATGAGTAGTAAAATGTATTCTTGTGGTTCTTGTTTTCTTTGGTCTTGCTTTTCTAGTCAAAATTATCGTTGGAGTTCGTGCAAAACGGAGGTGCGTTTGGGGTCGTGCATTGGAGTTGGCCTTACAAGTGGGACCGCAGTTAAGGAAACCGACTATCGGCAAACCCCCACCTCGCCCGCCGCACGATGGCTGAAGTTAGAGAAACGACGAGGTTGAAGAGATTGCTCTAGCACGAACCCCAAGAAATAGTATGGTGTCAGATGGATGTCGTGGTGGTGGCGTGTGCCGTACTCTTGGACGTGAATGCTTGTTCTGGCCCATGCCACCCTACTACTCCTACTACTTACTCCTACTATATAGTACTAGTATCAAGGATTCGAGGTGCTGGTTACGTACAACGAACACATTAACATATGGCTACAGTAAAAACACCCGCCCGACGCGCGAAGCATGTGAAGCTAGTACAAATAGTGTACTACTATTGTTGATTGGCCTCATCCGATAACCTGTTGCAATGCACGTACAATTATGTATTCGGAAAAAAAATTGCCTCGTCACACCACTCACTCAGAGAAGCGACTCGAAAGCCATTCATAAATTTAGTAAGTTTATCATAGGCATATCATTTTATTACATACAACAGGTCAACAACCCACATCGACAACGAGGATACATTATAAATACTAAAGTTCTCACCACACAACAAATAACAAGCAATGAAATGAACTTCAACTCAACCATTCCTCAGCGTTGGAAACGCTTGCTTTGAACCACAAGTGATTCTCTGGGACGGACCATCGATTGTCGATCTGGAAACCAACGCAGGACTGATCATCCAGGCTGAAGCGGCCTACTATATCCCTACCAGGGTAGGGAACCACACAAATGTCCGAGGTATAGACATAGTTGCTTCTCATAAATGGAACTATTAACATTGTGTCAACAGCAGTTGGATCGCCTTTCACCATCATCGGATAGTTTTGTCCAAGGAAGAGCGAGTTTTCTCCAAGACTATCAATTCTGTACCTGGGAGAAGGAGTTGGCACTAGCATAGTAGTATCCATCTCGAATACCATGCAACGGGTGTTGGAATAGGTCCGGAGAGTGCGGCCATGCGAGACACCTGCTTCCTTAGCAGTAACATCATTAGTGGGCTGTATACACACAAGAAGAGGTGATCCATCAGAATTAGTTGCCAGGCGCCACAGAGTATATGGGCGCTGCTCGTGATCATCACCATCGGCATCCCCCCCTTGGTTATAAAAAATTTCAAGTATAGGTGGTGGGATGTTCACAGGACCTTGGAAACACAAGAAGAAGGTTAATTAGTAAAGGGAAACTTGCTAACCCGCATGCATGTGGATGAAACAATTATAATTACGGTGGAAGACAAACGTACCGAAACTACTAGGATGCCATGCAAAAACAGTGCCACGAGTGGTGGCAGCAAACACAAGGCCCTCGTATTGAATTGCATCACATTACTCATCCGCGTACAGAAACTGATTTTTGAGCAATATTCATCGAGTGAAACCATCAAGTACGGCAACAAGCTTGTCGAAGATAGCAACAACATCATAGTTGTTGTAATTCCAAGAGCGGTTGGGAACTCGACAAATTGCTATCTTCCGTAGAAGACAGTCACCATGATCGTATTTGAACGTGCATACATTACCGGTGTGCTCAACCTATGGGCAGTGTGCTGAGACTTTTGGAAGTGGAACCCGGTGACGAGTGTACACATTCATAAGTTCCCACTCGCAGTTGGACCCAATGTAAATAACCCAATCTCCATTTGCGCCCGCCCAAGTCTTGCCCTCAAGCGATGGCATCTTAACATCATACATATCATTATCAAGCGGCATCAACTTGCACAGGGCGAGGCCTTCGTCGTGCCGGCGCCAGTCATCAGGGTCACGGCAAAGAAGATAGGGGAGATCAAAATGCTCCTTGACTCTTGGGTTCTTTGTAATGATGTTATTAATTGAGTCGAGAATGGGCTTGAACGAACCTGCCATGCTAGCCGAGGTGATGACGTCGCACCGATCAATGAGTTCCTCCACCACGTCATCTTTCATATCGGGGCAAGAATAACAGGGTCGTTTCCGACCTATTCCCTCCATGGAGAAGACGATCGAACAATGGCAGAAGAAAGGGTGAAGGGCTGAAGGAAAATGGAGGAGGGAGAGGAAGAGCGTGCAGCAACAGTTCCAAATCGAGAGGGAAAGGCGAAGAGTTGGTGGACGGTTGCGAGTTTGCCACAGTTCACGAAGAGGCGCCCCGGCCTACATGTCCGTTCGAAAATACTCCTACTACTCGTCGTCGTCTCACTGATATGTTGGAACGGGACCACATGTCAACGAAACATGCTGTGTAATTTCTCGTGCAAAATGCGATCTGGCCGCGTTGGCCCGAGGTGCCGCATTAGTTATCGACCTTTATTTTTTTAATGGCGTGCTGATCAGTTTCAAAGCATGACTAACTGGTACTGTACGCAAAGGAAATATAGACTACGCTACCACTACTCCACCTCCAGTACTAGTAGTATAAAAAAGATATATAGGCTGGAGCTTGAGCGCTTTCTTGCTAAGGGCTGCCCACTTGCTTCTCACACTACTACCCTCTCTCTAGATCTAAAAAAGACGGCCCATCTCTCCCTCCTCACCGGTGGTCACAGATCCGCCGGGGAAGAAAAGGACATGCAGTGTTGACGCACTCGTCGTCGGGGAGCGAGGTCACGCACTAACGACAAAGGTCGTCCTCTCAGACCTAGCGCCCGCGCGGGATGGCCTCCGTCCCCAAGCTCGCTGCCGTAGTGTGTGGGGAGGACGACAACCACGAGCGAAGCCACTTCCCGCCGACCCTCAGGTATGCTACCTCTTTTCGAACCATAACCTTGTTCTATTGCCCCATCTGCCACGTCGTTGCATGTGGATCTTTTTCCACTCCACCATCTTCCCAATTTGCTATCCTCTGCTCTGCAGGTCACGCAGACAAAAACCATAATTTCTATTAAAGGAAACCCTACTTCATGCAGACTAATCTATGTCTGGGTTGAATAAAGAAAGGAAGGGAGACTGTACTGTCCAACAGAGTAGGCATCGAACCCACATCTAGGTTGAAAAGGGGAAAATCAGTAGCTAAGGAGCGAGTCTCGTGTCTCTTGGTTGAAGAAGGGTAGAAAGGCATGACAACGCAATAGAGAATGACCAGGCCGATCGGTTTGTTGTCCTCGCATAGGAAAAAGGTGGCTAAGGAGAGCAAAAATGGGACGTAATCCACATATGCTGCCTGGATATTTGTTGCTCTGGGCAACCATACCTCCCTCACCACTCTGTGTCCATGGAGGTACATCGTATTGGTGCGCCCACTATCCGAATGGGCCTCCCATGCTCTTATTGCCACTTTTTTGCTGTTAGTATAACGCCAGCAGTCAAGTCAAGCAATGCTACTGCTAAAGTGATGCCACATTTAACTAATGCCGCTCTCAGTCTAATGCCACCGATAAATTTAAGCAATGCCATCTAATGTCATTGGATTATTTTAGGGTTAGCTGTTGATTGTGGATGTATTAAAGATTTTTCAGCTAAGGCATTCTAATGTTGTTGCACAGCCAGTATACCAACAATGAAACTTGTTACTACCTTAAGATTTTTGCACTGTTAATGCTTATAGATTACATACCTCACTTTCATGAGATAAGTTAATTTTTTTGTACAGTGTCACCAAAATGCCAAGGCGCGGATGTCATTTTATTTTGGTTAAACTGCACAGACAATTATGAAGACAAGAGGAAAGGTCAAGAGTGGGCACCTCCTCCTCCGGCTGTTCTCTTGATTCGTTCGATCAATTTTTTATGTTTGATCGATTATCAAGATTGGGATATCAATTTTTAAGGTCCCCCCGAGTTCGAAATGATATTTACCTTGGAGGTACATGGTTTGCAATTTTTTTATACTGTCATTAGTTAATAATGCTAGTTACCTTCAGACTTTTGTATTTGGTTTAATGCTCATGCAGAGCTAGTATACCAATGCTGAAACTTGTTACCTTTACATTTTGTATTGTTAATTCTTATAGAAACCTTCCAGTGCTAGAGTTTATTGAAATCTGTCCAGTAAAACCATTGTACTGTACCCTGTAATAAACTAACTACTCTACTGTTGCACTAGCCACTGGATTAGTGTATATTTGTAGTATTCGAATGGTGTTGCATTAGCGTATGGACATAAATAAAGTGTGACAAGCTTTCCCAGATATGTGCTCAAGAAAACTACTACCTGTTTTTCTAAATACTAGACGTTTGGGTACTTTAAATTGAACCGCGAAAACGTCTTATATTAAGGAACAAAGGGTGTAGAGTTCACTCAAATTATCCCGGTAAAGCTAGTCACAGCTTTGTTAAAATTAATGTTCATTATGTTATCGGAGGAGGTCTGTATGTTTGTCTCTAAAGCCTGTCGACTACATACCTGACATCATGATGTAATGTTAAGTCATTTCCTTTTGTATAGTGTCACTGAATTGTCAAGGCGGTGATGGCATTTTATTTTAGGAGAACTGCACAAAATTTGCTTAAAAGAAGAGGAAAGGTCAGGAATGGCTCAATTTTTCAGAAAAACTACGTATGCCTTCCTGACATCAGCCGCCGTTGCTTTATTTATTCCTTCAAACAGGTGGTTAGAAACAGTCTTGCTACCTTTTCCCATTATGAAATTGGAATGCTTATATTTGTGAGTCTATGCTTCAACTAGTGCCACTTTTAGAGTAATCACACTTTCAATATCTATGCAAACAGGGATGCTCGATTTTAGTGGAACTGCACAAAAAGTCCAACTGGTTCAACATTAGGAGCATGTTTTTTCCAAACCTTTATATCCAATTGGTGGCACTATGAGCTGTTCATTACGAAGGTACATGGTTTGCTACTATCTTGCTACTCTTTTTGTACTGTCATTAGATAGTAATACTAGTGGTTTGCATGTGCATTTATTGGCAGGGTGGACCTACATTGGAGGTGCAGGACAGGATTCAATGATTGGATGCTCAATTTCGGTTGTATTGATTTCACCTCTTCCATCACTTCGAACATGGATATCCTTGGTCTGATGAAGAATAGGTGCTATATTTCTGCTCTGAACCAGCAAATCAATTCAGTATGAAATTGTCCAGGGCAAAACATAACTGTATCAGATTGTCTAGTGCAGAACATGACAGATGCTAAGTGGAAGAGACATGTTTAAACTGAAAATACAAGGTGTGGTATATGTTTACTAGCTGCTTGATATTTGTGCAGACAGAGATGTCTGCCCGTTGCTATTTGGCAAACAAACAAAGTGCCCGCAATTTTGGTTGAACTGCACAAGAGAATAGTATAGTCACTACATGCAGTGCCATTTGAAAATAGACACAGAAAGATTGGATAGTCACTTCATGGACTGCAGAAAAGTAGTACTGTACTATTTATTGGCCAACACTAGGTGCTTCATTGCTTTGGTCTGATTATACAATGGGCATCATTTTGCCTAAGTTAAAGTTTGTATTCCGAAAATAGTCTCGCGGTGTGATCGAGAGAAGACCAAATCATATTGCAGTGGATGTTCCTCCATCATGTGTGGTTCATTCTCATGGTTCCAGCTGTTGGTCCACTTACGTTTGCAAGAGGAATTTTAGACTTCACAAACAAATTTGTCTTTCAGTCTATACTGAATGTGGGCCAAGAGAAGCATCCATGTTAGTAGGAAGAACATATGTTTTTTGTAGATCTCTGCTTTTGGAGCTACGTATTTGTATATGATCTATGAATCATTGAGATGCATTAACATGTTGATCTTATGTATGGGAATCGTACTAGTTAGTTTTAGTTGCGACGCGATATCTGAAGTGGCTGATCTTTGCTTTTGGAGCTACATATTTGTATATGATCTGTGAATCATTGAGATGCATTAATAGTTACTTATTTCTGTTCGCTTAGTGTTTACAAGTTACTGATTGATCACTAGCTAGCCTACAAATGCGCTCCTGGCAGTTTTATTTGCGACGCAAGATGTGAAGTGGCAGTTTTTTGAATAAAAATGCCTACCTCTGAAGAAACTGACAGGCTGCACTATCGATCCTACATGGATAAAAATGCCTACCTCTAAAGAAACTGACAAGCTACACTATCGATCCTACACGGATAAATAGCGGATCACGCACGTACTACCTCCTTTCCAGTTTGCAGGGCTCAATTCAAGAAACGACCTACTCGATCCTACGCGAATAAATAGCGGATCACGCACGTACTAGTACCTCCTTTCCGGTTTGCAGGGCCTAATTCAAACCTCTCACCAACCAATGTACTCCCTCCGTCCGGGATTTATTAGTCCCGTGAGCAAAGCAGCAAGACCAAGGCATGGCAATAATTAACGGCATGCAGAAGTTTAAGCCTCATTAATTCCAACGATTTAAGTGGCTGCATGCATGCCCTCGGCTGCGACTCGTTGCATGCTGCTTCGCGTACTGCCTACGAGCGATTCTGAGTGGCTGCATGCCGCCGGCCGTAATTAAGGCAGCTAACTGATGCGAAAAAAAGATACGCTTTAAATCCATGGAATCATCATTGACAAGGAGGGAGATGATTTGAGTGCACTCGTTTGACCGCCATGCCGGCGTGTGATCCTGACGGGACCGGACGACACACTCATAATTTTAGTTTCTCTAGTTTTCCACGGCAAGCTGGCGCGCTAAGCCATTATGCATTGAATTCCGATGACCGTCACGCTACCTTCCAGCTATAAGTACTGTTTCCCGGCCTTCTTAGGTGCCATCATGACCCAACTCGCCATATCCTCATAAGCCCCCACCGGCCTGACGTCGCTCGCCACGTCCGCCATGCCCCCGCCCGTCCGCAGTAGGCGACGCCGGAGGCGGTCACCGCCAGAACTAGTGTTTGGGTTTTCACCGGAAGGCAGACGGAGGGAGGAGGCATTCTATCTGTCTTTAGATGGCAATGCGGAGATCGAGGAGTTGTTGGAGCGCGACCGCATGGCGGAGGAGCAGGAGTTGTTGGAGCGCGACCGCCTGGCGGAGGAGTAGCGTATCGCCGATTTGCGCCGCTAGCGGGACATGGAGCAGCAGCGCACCGACGCTCTGAGTCGCGAGCAGAGCGCCCGCAACTGGGCCGACTACGTGGAGGCCAGCGCTCGGTAAATAGCCCTGGAGGCTGTCGGGCACGCACGCGTTCGCGACGCCGATTTTTACTATCAACTCGTCAAGTGGGTTTCCCGCTTGGAAGCCGAAGCTTCGGTGGACCACGCCGGCATGGAAAGGGCCAACGAGCGCGAGCAACACGCCCTATCGCACCTCTGGCAAGTCCGAGGCAAGGCGGAGGACGCCGGTGCCGGCGTTTAGCATGGACATCAGATGGCGGCCGGCATCGTCTAGTTAGCTAAGAGTAAGTTAGTACTTGTACGCTACTAGAGTGTTAGTGGGAGTAGATAGTTAACTTGGCTATGATGGTTGTCAACATGGAAGTTCAGTACTCTATATGTGGATCAGACCTGTTACTTTGCTCTGAATGTTGAACTTTCCGTTTGAATGTATGGAATGGGTTGTTATATTTTTAAATGGGTTGTATTTGTCCTCCATGGTTTAGAGGCTGACTTGTGGGCCTAGCAAGTTGACGCGTACACAATCAGGAGATGATTGTACGTGGAGAGGATGACAGCAGGGACCCGCCAAGGTCATGGCAATACGCAAGCAAGTGCCTCCTTATTTCAAGACAATAAAGAAATGGCTCCTCCTAGTGGATTTCTGACATCTGGGTCCCATATGCCATTGTCAACGTAGTCAATAAGCGAGAGAATTGCACAACGAGGAGCTGACACCAGGGACCCAGGAGCTCGCCCAGTTATTTTTGTTTTGGGTTAATTTGATAAATGCCACTCCAAATCTGGTGTATCCGAGAAATGCCAATGCAATTTCCAAACTTTGAAAAATGCCATTTCATGCCATTTCTAGTGGCATTTTTCAAAGTCTGGAGTGGCGTTTTTCAAAGTTTGCAAACTGCAGTGGCGTTTTTCAAAGTTTGCAAAAATTGCAGTGGCATTTTTCAAAGTTTGGAAATTGCAGTGGCATTTTTATGAATCTCCGTAATTGGAGTGGCATTTATCTAATTTGTTTTTGAGATGGAAGCAGGGTGTCAACTGGGCTGTGCGGGACACTCTGGCCTGTCTAGACAGTCTTTTCTTTTATGTTTACCACAGACCAGCCCAATAGTTTTTTTCTTTCTGAAAATGGCTAGCCCAGTTCTTTTGTGATTTGTCAAGTAAGTCGCTTTATCAGGCCTGTTGGGCTGCAAATATTTCAAGATGAGGAGAGCTTCATTCGGCTGGCTGAGAAAATGGCCTATCAGTAATGAGAAATGGGCTGTACATTTTTAAAACACATCAAACCGGCAATTATTTTCAAATATCTTTTTTTTTCATTTCGAGATTTTAAATTGCATTGATTTTTATGCATGGACAATTTATTGGATTTTATATTGATATACATTTATTTTTAAAATCAGTCTGAATGTGACTCGAAATTTCGGGATTAAAAACAGTTCAGACCGCACCGACATATGCAAAATTTCGTATAATTTTTTAACCGTGGCCACAATATGGGCTGTAATGCTAACATAAAGAATATGGGCTCCAAAAAACCCCATAAGAATTAGCAAATGGGCTGTAAATTATTTGAAATAATGGCAGATGGGTTGTATGTTGTTTTCCACAGATTTGAGGCTTTCCACAGATGGCCTATATACTGTTGGATGTCCATCCAACGGCTGTCGTGCTTCTTCGATCTCTGCTCTTCCTGCTCTAGCCACTCAAACAAGCGTTGGCGGGACTGCCTGCTCTGTCCTCCCCGCGGCCGGCTGTGCTGTCGCGCAGGCCTCACCGCCCCACCGTACTGCCATCGCTGGCCCAGCCATCCCTCTACTCACCCACACCTGCTATTATTCTCCGGCGACGGCAGACGAACCAGTAAACCCTCGTACAGTCGTACTCCCCTCCGCGTGGGAAACAAAAACAACGGCCGAGTCTTCCCTGCCTCCGTGTCATTCCCTTCCTAGGTCTCGCCATCGTCCACCGCCCTGGTGCTCTCGGCATGGCGTGGTCAATGATTGACATGCATCTGAAGTGGACTGTACGTGGAGAGGCTGATAGCTGGGTCCACGGCCGCACGCAAGGAAATGCCTCCTTATTACACGCAAAATAATGATTTCCTCCATATGACATCTCAGACCCACCGAAACGGCCTCTGTATTTTGCAAAAAAACGTTACCGCCGCTGATAGCTCGGACCCACCAGCTATATCTTCCCACGCAAGGAAGTGCCTCCTTATTACGCACAGAAAATGAATACTCCCCCTGCTAGCTGGGACCCAGTATAGTGGGCCTACTAAGTTGACGGGGACGAAGGGCTTTGTCAACTTAGTCAATATGCACGATTCTAGCTCGACTGACCGTACGATGTCCATCCAACGACCGTAGTGCTTCAACCTCTGGTCTTCTTGCTCCACCCGCCCAAAGCAGCGTTGGTTGTGCTGCCTGCTCCTGCCTCCCGTGGCCGGCTATGCTGCCGCGGAGGCCTCACCGCCCCCATACTACTCCCACCGCTGGCCAGGCCATCCCTCCACTCCACTCACCCACACCCCCTGTTATTCTGCGGCGATGGCAGCGCAGCCGAACCAGTGAACCCTCGTACTCCTCTCCGTGTGGGCATCCACTGCCGCGTCTTCCCCGGCTCCGCGTCGTCCCCTTCCTAGGCCTCGCCGTCGTCCACCGCCGTGGTGCTGTCGGCGCGGCGTGGTCAATGTGGTCAATGACCGAATTCCATCGGAAGAATACTGTACGTGGAGAGGCTGACAACTGGGTCCACGGCAGCCGCAAGGAAGTGCCGCCTTATTACGCGGAAAATAATTATTCCTCCACCTAACAACAAGGACCCACCGGACGGCCACCAGTATATCGCGAAAAAAACATTTGCCCCTGACTATTGGGACCCACCAGACGGGCCACCGTATTTCGTGAAAAAAACGTCCCCCCTACTGTCAGCTCGGACCCACCGGAAGTGCCTCCTTATTACACAAAAAAATGAATACCCCCTGCTAGCTGGGACCCACCTTGGTGGGAGGCTGACTTGTGGGCCTACTAAGTTGACGGGGACAGAGGGCTTTGTCAACTTAGTCAATATGCACGATTCTAGCTCCAGGGACCGTACGATGTCCATTCAACGGCCGTAGTGCTTCTTCAACCTCTGGTCTTCTTGCTCCAGTCGCCCAAAGCAGCGCCGGTCGTGCCGCCTGCTCCTGCCTCCTGTGGCAGGCTGTGGTACCGCGGAGGCCTCACCGCCCCCATACTACTCCCACCACTGGCCAGGCCATCCCTCCACTCCACTCACCCACACCCCCTGTTATTCTGCGGCGACGGCAGCACAGCCGAACCAGTGAACCCTCATACTCCTCTCCGCGTGGGCATCCACTGTCGCGTCTTCCCTGGCTCCGCGTCATCCCCTTACTAGGCCTCGCCGTTGTCCACCGCCGTGGTGCTGTCGGCGCGACGTGGTCAATGTGGTCAACGACCGAATTCCATCGGAAGCATACTGTAGGTGGAGAGGCTGACAACTGGGTCCACGGCAGCCGCAAGGAAGTGCCTCCTTATTACGTGGAAAATAATTATTCCTCCACCTGACAACAGGGACCCACCGAACGGCCACCAGTATATCGCGAAAAAAACATTTGCACCTGACTGTTGGGACCCACCAGATGGGCCACCGTATTTCGTGAAAAAATGTTCCCCCTACTGTCAGCTCGGAGCCACCAGAAGTGCCTCCTTATTACACACAAAAAAAATGAATACCCCCTGCTAGCTGGGACCCACGTTGGTGGGAGGCTGACTTGTGGGCCTACTAAGTTGACGGGGACAGAGGGCTTTGTCAACTTAGTCAATATGCACGATTCTAGCTCCAGGGACCGTACGATGTCCATTCAACGGCCGTAGTGCTTCTTCAACCTCTGGTCTTCTTGATCCAGCCGCCCAAAGCAGCGCCGGTCGTGCCGCCTGCTCCTGCCTCCCGTGGCCGGCTGTGCTACCACGGAGGCCTCACCGCCCCCATACTACTCCCACCACTGGCCAGGCCATCCCTCCACTCCACTCACCCACACCCCCTGTTATTCTGCGGCGACGGTAGCATAGCCGAACCAGTGAACCCTCGTACTCCTCTACGCGTGGGCATCCACTGTCGCGTCTTCCCTGGCTCCACGTCGTCCCCTTATTAGGCCTCGCCGTTGTCCACCGCCGTGGTGCTGTCGGTGCGGCGTGGTCAATGTGCTCAATGACCGAATTCCATTGGAAGAATACTATACGTGGAGAGGCTGACAGGTGGGTCCACGGCAGCCGCAAGGAAGTGCCTCCTTATTACGCGGAAAATAGTTATTCCTCCACCTGACAGCAGGGACCCGCCGGACGCCCACCAGTATATCGCGAAAAAAACGTTTGCCCCTGACTGCTGGGACCCACCCGACGGGCCACCGTATTTCGCAAAAAAACGTTCCCCTGCTGTCAGCTCGGACCCATTGGAAGTACCTCCTTATTACGCACAAAAAAATGAATACCCCCTGCTAGCTGGGACCCACCTTGGTGGGAGGCTGACTTGTGGGCCTACTAAGTTGACAGGGACGGAGGGCTTTGTCAACTTAGTCAATATGCACGATTCTAGCTCAAGTGATCGTACGATGTCCATCCAACAGCCGTAGTGCTTCTTCAACCTCTGGTCTTCTTGCTTCAGCCGCCCAAACCAGCGCCGGTCGTGCCTCGTGCTCTTGCCTCCTGTGGCCGGCTACGATGCGGTGGAGGCCTCACCGCCCCTACTACTCCCACCGCTGGCCAGGCCATCCCTCTACTTACCCACACCCCCTGTTATTCGGCGGCGACGACAGCCTCACACCACAGCGAACAAGTGAACCCTCGTACTCCTCTATGCGTGGGCATCCACCGCCGCGTCTTCCCCGGCTCCGCGTCGTCCCCTTCCTAGGCCTCGCCGTCGTGCACCGCCCTGGTGCTCTCGGCGCGGCGTGGTCAACATGGTCAAGGAATGGCTTCCATCGGACATGGACTATACGTGGAGAGGCTGACAGTTGGGTCCACGGCCACAGCAAGGAAGTGCCTCCTTATTACGTGCAAAATAATTATTCCTTTACCTGACAGTGGGGACCCACTGGATGGGCCACCTTATTTCATGAAAAAAACGTTTGCCCCTGACTGCTGGGACCCACCAGCTACATCTTCGCACGCAAGGAAGTGCCTGACAGTCGGGACCCACCTGGTCAAAGCGTACGCATCGTTGTCATTCTGGTCGCGAACGTGTACGTACATATATACTGGTGGATGTAGAGGCGCGCACGTGTCGTAGTAGAGGCGCGCACGTAGCATGTACACGTACGTACAACGGCCAGGGTGCAAAAAATAAAATACAGCCACGTATGTGTACATACGGGCGGGGTCTCGCACGCCTACTCGCGCATACGTGCTACGTCTTGAGCTTGCGTTGGTTTTCCCCGAAGAGGAAGGGATGATACAATAGAGTAGCGTAAGTATTTCCCTCAGTTTTGAGAACCAAAATATCAATCCAGTAGGAGGCCACGCTCAAGTCCCTCGTACCTGCACAAAATGATAGCTACTCGCAACCAACGCGATTAGGGGTTGTCAATCCCTTCAGGGTCACTTTCGAGAGTGAGATCTGATAGATATAATATTTTTGGTATTTTTGGTATAAAGATGCAAAGTAAAAAGTAAAGGCAAAGTAAAAAAGCAAAGCAAGATTAAAGTGATGGAGATTGATATGATGAGAATAGACCCGGGGGCCATAGGTTTCACTAGTGGCTTCTCTCAAGAGCATAAGTATTCTACGGTGGGTGAACAAATTACTGTTGAGCAATTGACAGAATTGAGCATAGTTATGAGAATATCTAGGCATGATCATGTATATAGGCATCACGTCCGTGACAAGTAGACCGAAACGATTCTGCATCTACTACTATTACTCCACTCATCGATCGCTATCCAGCATGCATCTAGAGTATTAAGTTAAAAACAAAGTAACGCCTTAAGCAAGATGACATGATGTAGAGAGATAAATTCATGCAATATGAAATAAACCCCATCTTGTTATCCTCGATGGCAACGATACAATACGTGCCTTGCTGCCCCTTCTGTCACTAGGAAAGGACACCGCAAGAACAAACCCAAAGCTAAGCACTTCACCCATGGCAAGAACTACCAATCTAGTTGGCCAAACCAAATGGATAATTCAAAGAGACTTGCAAAGATAACCAATCATACGTAAAAGAATTCAGAGAAGATTCAAATATTATTCATAGATAGACTTGATCATAAACCCACAATTCATCGGTCTCAACAAACACACCGCAAAAAGAAGATTACATCGAATAGATCTTCACAAGAGAGGGGGAGAACTTTGAATTGAGATTCAAAGAGAGAGAAGAAGCCATCTAGCTACTAACTATGGACCCGAAGGTCTGAGGTAAACTACTCACACTTCATCGGAGAGGCTATGATGATGTAGAAGCCCTCCGTGATGACGACCCTCTCCCGGCGGAGCTCCGGAACAGGCCCCAAGATGGGATCTCATGGATACAGAAAGTTGTGGCAGTGGAATTAGGTTTTTGGCTCCTGTTCTGATCATTTGGGGGTACGTGTGTATATATAGGAGGAAGAAGTACGTTGGTGGAGCACCGAGGGGCCCACAAGGCAGGGGGCGCGCCCTAGGAGGGGCGCCCCCACCCTCGTGACCTCCTCTTTGACTCCTTGGAGTAGGGTCCAAGTCTCCTGGATCACGTTCGGTGAGAAAATCACGTTCCCGAAGGTTTTATTCCGTTTGGACTCCGTTTGATATTCTTTTTCTCCGAAACACTGAAATAGGCAAAAAACTGCAATTCTGGGCTGGGCCTCCGGTTAATAGGTTAGTCCCAAAAATAATATAAAAGTGGAAAATAAAGCCCAATATAGTCCAAAACAATAGATAATATAGCATGGAGCAATCAAAAATTATAGATATGTTGGCGACGTATCAGGCATCCCCAAGCTTAATTCTTGCTCGTCCTCGAGTAGGTAAATGATAAAAAGAGAATTTTTGATGCGGAGTGCTGCTTGGCATAATTTCAATGCAAATCTTCTTAATTGTGGCATGAATATTCAGATTAGAAAGATTCAAGACAAAAGTTTATATTGACATAAAAATAATAATACTTCAAGCATACTAACAAAGAAATTATATCTTCTCAAAATAACATGGCCAAAGAAAGTTATCCCTACAAAATCATATAGTCTGGCTATGCTCTATCTTCACCACACAAAGTATTTAAATCATGCACAACCCCGATGACAAGCCAAGCAATTGTTTCCTACTCTAACTTTTTCAAAACTTTTTCAATCTTCACGCAATACATGAGCGTGAGCCATGGATATAGCACTATAGGTGGAATAGAGTGGTGGTTGTGGAGAAGACAAAAAGGAGAAGATAGTCTCACATCAACTAGGCGTATCAACGGGCTATGGAGATGCCCATCAATAGATATCAATGTGAGTGAGTAGGGACTGCCATGCAACAGATGCACTAGAGCTATAAGTATATATGAAAGCTCAAAAAGAAACTAAGTGGGTGTGCATCCAACTTGCTTGCTCATGAAGACCTAGGGCAATTTGAGGAAGCCCATCATTGTAATATGCAAGCCAAGTTCTATAATGAAAGATTCCCACTAGTATATGAAAGTGATAACATGAGAGACTCTCTACTATGAAGATCATGGTGCTACTTTGAAGCACAAGTGTGGTAAAAGGGTAGTAACATTGTCCCCTCTCTCTTTTTCTCTCATTTTTTTATTTGGGCCTTTTCTCTTTTTTATATGGCCTCTTTTTATTTGGGCTTCTTTGGCCTCTTTTTTTCGTCCGGAGTCTCATCCCGACTTGTGGGGGAATCATAGTCTCCATCATCCTTTCCTCACTGGGACAATGCTCTAATAATGATGATCATCACACTTTTATTTTTCTTACAACTCAACAATTACAACTCAATACTTAGAACAAAGCATGACTCTATGTGAATGCCTCCGGTGGTGTACCGGGATATGCAATATGACAATGATGAATGTGTCATGATAAACGGAACGGTGGAAAGTTGCATGGCAATATATCTCTGAATGGCTATGGAAATGCCATAATAGGTAGGTATGGTGGCTGTTTTGAGGAAGGTATATGGTAGGTGTATGATACCGGTGAAAGGTGCGCGGTATTAGAGAGGCTAGCAAAGGTGGAAGGGTGAGAGTGCGTATAATCCATGGACTCCACATTAGTCATAAAGAACTCATATATTTATTGCAAAAATCTAGAAGTTATCAAAGCAAAGTATTACGCGCATGCTCCTAGGGGGATAGATTGGTAGGAAAAGACCATCGTTCGTCCCCGACCGCCACTCATAAGGAAGAAAATCAATAAATAAATCATGCTCCGACTTCATCACATAATGGTTCACCATACGTGCATGCTATGGGAATCACAAACTTTAACACAAGTGTTCTTTAAATTCACAAGTACTCAACTAGCATGACTTTAATATTGTCACCTTCATATCTCAAAACAATTATCGTCCTTCAATCTTTTCTTAGTATTCAACACACTCAAAAGAAAGTTTCACAAATCTTGAATACCAAGCATATTATTATTAAGCAAATTACCATGCTATTAAGAGACTCTCAAAATAATTTAAGTGAAGCATGAGAGATCAATAGTTTCTTTAAAACAAATCCACCACCGTGCTCTAAAAGATCTAAGTGAAGCACATAGAGCAAAATTATAACGCTCAAAAGATATAAGTGAAGCACATAGAGCAAAACTACATAGCTCAAAAGATATAAGTGAAGCACATAGAGCAAAACTACTTAGCTCAAAAGGATATAAGTGAAGCACATAGAGCAAAACTACATAGCTCAAAAGATATAAGTGAAGCACATAGAGTATTCTATCAAATTTTAATTCATGTGTGGCTCTCTCAAAAAGTGTGTACAGAAAGGATGATTGTGGAATACTAAGACACAAAGACACAAATAATACAAGACGCTCCAAGCAAAACACATATCATGTTGGTGAATAAAAATATAGCTCCAAGTAAATTACCGATGGAAGTGGACAAAAGAGGGGATGCCTTCCGGGGCACCCCCAAGCTTTGACTTTTTGGTGTCCTTGGATTATCTTGGGGGTGCCATGGGCATCCCCAAGTTTAGGCTCTTTCCACTCCTTGTTCCATAATCCATCAAAAGAATTCACCCAAAACTTGAAAACTTCACAACACAAAACTTAAAGTAGAAAACTCATGAGCTCCGTTAGCGAAAGAAAAGAAAGACCACTTCAAGGTACTGTAATGAACTCATTCTTTATTTATATTGGTTTTAAACCTACTGTATTCCAACTTCTATATGGATTATAAATTATTTTACTAACCATAGATTCATCAAAATAAGCAAACAACACACGAAAAACAGAATCTGTCAAAAACAGAACAGTCTGTAGTAATCTGTAGCTAGAGAAATATCTGGAACCCCAAAAATTCTAAAATAAATTGCTGGACGTGAGGAATTTATCTATTAATCATCTGCAAAAAGAATTAACTAAATATCACTCTTCAAATAAAAATTACAGCAGTTCTCGTGAGCGCTAAAGTTTCTGTTTTTTACAGCAAGTTCAACAAGACTTTCCCCAAGTCTTCCCAACGGTTCTACTTGGCACAAACACTAATTAAAAAAAAACACAACCAAAACAGAGGATAGATAATTTATTTATTACTAAACAGGAGCAAAAATCAAGGAATAAAAATAAAATTGGGTTGCCTCCCAACAAGCGCTATCATTTAACGCCCCTAGCTAGGCATAAAAGCGAGGATAGATCTAGGTATTGCCATCTTTGGTAGGCAATCCATAAGTGGCTCTGATGATAGTTTCATATGGAAATTTTATCTTATTTCTTGGAAAGTGTTCCATGCCCTTTTTTAATGGAAATTGAAATCTAATATTCCCTTCCTTCATATCAATAATCGCACCAACCGTTCTAAGGAAAGGTCTACCAAGAATAATAGGGCAAGAAGGATTGCAATCTATATCAAGAATAATGAAATCTACGGGCACATAATTCCTATTAGCAACAATAAGAACATCATTAATTCTTCCCATAAGTTTAGAGAGCAATCATCAAAATTACGGAAATCTAGTAAATCACACAAAGTCTTTGGAACAGTGGAGACACTAGCACCCAAATCACACAAAGCATAAAACTCATGATCTTTAATTTTAATTTTAATAGTTGGTTCCCACTCATCATGGAGTTTCTAGGGATAGAAACTTTCAACTCAAGTTTTTCTTCATAAGATTGCATCAAGGCATCAACAATATGTTTGGTGAAGGCTTTATTTTTACTATAAGCATGTGGAGAATTTAGCACGGATTGCAAGAAGGAAATACAATCAATTAAAACGCAACTTCCATAATTAAATTCCTTGAAATCCAATATAGTGGGTTTAACAACATCTAGATTTTTATTTCCTTCAATCCCACTTTCATCAATTTCATCATTAAGATCTAGATACTCTGAATTTTTAGAACGCCTTCTAGGTAAAGGAAGATCATATTCCGTTTCATCAAGATTCATATTGCAAAACAAAGATTTAATAGGGGACACATCAATAACTTTTAGATCTTCATCTTGATTTTCATAGGAATTGGAGGAACACGCTTTAATAAAGGCATCTTTGGAAGCATGCATCCTAGCGGTTCTTTCCTTGCACTCATCAATGGAAATTCTCATGGCTTTGAGAGACTCATTGATATCATGCTTAGGAGGAATAGATCTAAGCTTTAAAGAATCAACCTCAAGAGAAATTCTATCAACGTTCCTAGCCAAATCATCAACTTTAAGCAATTTCTCTTCAAGCAAAGCATTAAAATTCTTTTGTGAAATCATAAATTCTTTAACACTATTCTCAAATTCAGAGGTCATCTTATTATAATTTCCATAAGAGTTGTTGTAGGAATTCCCATAATTATTAGAAGGACTAGTCGCCAACCCGTGCATTCGCACGGGCAGCATATTTAGAATGTCAGCTATAATATCTCTTTCTTTCTAGTGTAGCTCTATTCTGTGCTGCTCTAATGATGTCTGATTGATTATCATTAGATTCTAGTATCGCGAGTTTGGAGCTTGGTTGCTGAGGAAGCAACCATTTCCTATTTTGTCTTCGGTTTTTTTACACATTTGGATTGTTTCATCACCTGGCATATTGCTACATTACGACTTGTTATGATTAAATAATCCACATCAATTAATGGGTATATGTTGCGGTAACAATTACCTTCTGCTTTTATGATTTTTTCCACTATGAGCTTGATGGATGTTGACTACGGCTAGTGAGTAGTAGGGGTGATAAATATTTTATTATTTTAGAAATTCAAGATATAAACCAATGATCTACTCTAGAATAGGAGGCGCTTTAGTAATTCGCTGACCCAAAAGGAAAGGCATTAATGCAGAACCAAATATAAAGCTAGCTAGCTATGCAGGCCCGTTCTGAAGCCTCTTGGCTAGCTTTCTTTCATGATGGAGGTACATAAGGTTCAGGAATGAATATAGAATATTGAGTTACCTCCATTGGCCCAGCCATACTGGTCTTGCTTAGATGATGGAATGATGAGATAGTTTCTCAACAATGACATCCGTGTGCATGATTATGTGTAGCATCCATTTTCTCCAAATCAGCTGTGTATTAAGATGTGCTCTGTAGGCTTCTTACCTCCCGAAAATTTGACAAACAACCACACATATAGGTTTCCTTCTTTCAAATATGAAAATATACAGACATCTGCTTATAGAATAAGAGTTTAATATCCTTAGTCTACTTATTTACATGGAAAATTAGAAATCCCCATTACCGATTGGTGACAACACAAAAAGATTATAGCCATGCCTCAAATCTTAGAGTTGAGAGTCCCAAAGGAGCAAGCAGTGCCTTTTTCCATCAGCAAACTGTTCAAACTGAGAAGTGTTATACTATCAATTGAATTGTACAGAACCAATTGCAAGTATAGGTTGATCAAGTGATGCTAGATTGAATCCGTAAAATAAAATAGAAGTAAAGAGAGTACCCATCTAGATAACATGCACACATATATACCCAGATTGCATGGCGAATCCAATGCAGGCACAAGCGTGACAGTGAGATGAGATTTTTAATATAGAACAAAGAGAAGTCAATCTCAGTAAGTCAGCCACAGGTACACAGAGGGTGTCAATTAGGTGAGATTTTCCCCTTTGTTTCCTCCTTTTTTGCACGGAATAGCATGGAAAGAGAAGTGTCCTTCTCACATATTTCCTGTACTGTTCTTGTTTCATAGAGCTGTGTAGGATGGAAACAATATGAACTCGGTACTGATTGAAAAATCTGTATAACAAATCAATAGAAAAATATTCGACAGCGTTGCGATGGATGGGAAGCTCTTAGAAGTTGATGTTGTTTGTAGAAGCAACGTGTTCAATTTACAGGATCATCTAATGGCCATTGTTGTACTTTGACCCGATCTACACACCATACGCCAAGAAAACGGTTGCACCATCTCCCTTTATCCCGTAGCAGTAGTAAGGCTACTAATGTGTCGTGCATGCTGCTAAAAATTGTATGCGAGCAGATTCAAGATTGAATCCGAATCCAATGACCAAATACCTAATTGGGTGGAGTTTTGAATTATGCGACAATAAACAATTGAATCTGAATCTAGCAAAAAAGTTATGGTAAACAGATCAAGAAAAACCAATCTGTACAAAATAGTGTGAGAAACCAATCTGATCTAGATGAGGAAATCAAATTTGAGGAAATAAGTCCCCTTACCACGCCAGATCCATGCCCCAACTTACTTGCATGAGAGAGGATGAGCCGGTTGGATTGAAATAGTTTCCATGTGGGAGAGAGAGTAAGGGACGGTAGAATATTTCCTTCAGGGGAAGAGAGAAATAATAGGGAGGAGGGAGCGGTGGAGTAGTACATGGCAGTTAGGATTCTCTCTATTTTTTTTGGAAAGTTAGGATCCTATCTTTTTGGTTACAAATTTGAGAAAGATACGTGAGTCTTTTAAGGAAAAAAATCATGGAATTAAACAGAATTACAACAGATAAATGACTTGGTCTCACCAGATAAATGACTTCTTTTTTTATTAATATGGATATTATATCGGCTGATCTAAACTGTAATAATTCGGTCCCACCATATTAACGGCTTATATTTTCTAATTAACGTGGTAATTATTTGGGAGTCTGTAATTAGTATAGGTATAGATTACTAGGATGTGGCCTAGGATTAAAATTCCCTCTTTAAGCATTGTTACCAAAATTATTCCTACCAACAAAATTCACATCCATAGATTCATTGTTATTCTCAATCAAAGTAGACAAAGGCATATCATTAGGATCAGAAGAAACACTCTTAGTAGCAAATAATTTCATAAGTTCATCCATCTTTCCACTCAAGACATTGATTTCTTCTATCGCATGCACTTTTTTATTAGAAGATCTTTTAGTATGCCATTGATAATAGTTAACCATAATATTATCTAGGAGTTTAGTAGCATCTCCTAAAGTGATTTCCATAAAAGTTCCTCTCTCGGCCGAATCTAAAGATTTCTAGAAGCAAAATTCAATCCGGCATAAAAATTTTGTATAATCATCCACAAATTCAAACCATGAGTAGGGCAATTACGTATCATTAATTTCATTCTCTCCCAAGCTTGTGCAACATGTTCATGATCAAGTTGTTTAAAGTTCATAATATCGTTTCTAAGAGAGATGATCTTAGCGGGAGGAAAATACTTAGAGATAAAAGCATCTTTGCACTTGTTCCAAGAATCAATACCATTTTTAGGCAAAGACGAAAACCAAGCTTTAGCACGATCTCTAAGCGAAAAAGGAAATAGCTTCAATTTAACGACATCATTATCGACATCTTTTTTCTTTTGCATATCACATAAATCAACGAAGCTATTCAGATGAGTAGCGGCATCTTCACTAGGAAGGCCGGCGAATTGATCTTTCATAACAAGATTCAATAAAGCAATATTAATTTCACAAGATTCAGCATCAGTAAGAGGAGCAATCGGAGTGCTAAGGAAATCATTATTATTGGTATTGGTGAAGTCACACAATTTAGTATTATCTTGAGCCATCGCGGCAAACAAGCAAACTAGCACACGAGCAAACAAGAAGCAAGCGGGCAAAAGAGGCAAATAGAGAGGGAGGATAGAGAGAGAGGGCAAATAAAACGACAAGGGTGAAGTGGGGGAGAGGAAAACGAGAGGCAAATGGCGAATAATGTAATGCGAGAGATAAGAATTGTGATGGGTACTTGGTATGTTGACTTTTTGCGTAGACTCCCCGACAACGGCGCCAGAAATCCTTCTTGCTACATCTTGAGCTTGCGTTGGTTTTCCCCGAAGAGGAAGGGATGATGCAGTAGAGTAGCGTAAGTATTTCCCTCAGTTTTGAGAACCAAGGTATCAATCCAGTAGGAGGCCACGCTCAAGTCCCTCATACCAGCACAAAACGATAGCTACTCGCAACCAACGCGATTAGGGGTTGTCAATCCCTTCACGGTCACTTACGAGAGTGAGATCTGATAGATATAATATTTTTGGTATTTTTGGTATAAAGATGCAAAGTAAAAAGTAAAGGCAAAGTAAAAAGCAAAGCAAGATTAAAGTGATGGAGATTGATATGATGAGAATAGATCTGGGGGCCATAGGTTTCACTAGTGGCTTCTCTCAAGAGCATAAGTATTCTACGGTGGGTGAACAAATTACTGTTGAGCAATTGACAGAATTGAGCATAGTTATGAGAATATCTAGGCATGATCATGTATATAGGCATCACGTCCATGACAAGTAGACCGAAACGATTCTGCATCTACTACTATTACTCCACTCATCGACCGCTATCCAGGATGCATCTAGAGTATTAAGTTAAAAACAGAGTAACGCCTTAAGCAAGATGACATGATGTAGAGAGATAAATTCATGCAATATGAAATAAACCCCATCTTGGTATCCTTGATGGCAACGGTACAATACGTGCCTTGCTGCCCCTTCTGTCACTGGGAAAGGACACCGCAAGATCGAACCCAAAGCTAAGCACTTCTCCCATGGCAAGAGCTACCAATCTAGTTGGCCAAACCAAACAGATAATTCGAAGAGACTTGCAAAGATAACCAATCATACATAAAAGAATTCAGAGAAGATTCAAATAGTATTCATAGATAGACTTGATCATAAACCCACAATTCATCGGTCTCAACAAACACACCGCAAAAAAGAAGATTACATCGAATAGATCTCCACAAGAGAGGGGGAGAACTTTGTATTGAGATTCAAAGAGAGAGAAGAAGCCATCTAGCTACTAACTATGGACCCGAAGGTCTGAGGTAAACTACTCACACTTCATTGGAGAGGCTATGATGATGTAGAAGCCCTCCATGATGACGGCCCTCTCCCGGCGGAGCTCCGGAACAGGCCCCAAGATGGGATCTCGTGGATACAGAAAGCTGCGGCGGTGGAATTAGGTTTTTGGCTCCTGTTCTGATCATTTGGGGGTATGTATGTATATATAGGAGGAAGAAGTACATCGGTGGAGCACCGAGGGGCCCACGATGCAGGGGGGCGTGCCCTAGGGGGGGCGCACCCCCCACCCTCGTGACCTCCTCTTTGACTCCCTGGAGTAGGGTCCAAGTCTCCTGGATCACGTTCGGTGAGAAAATCACGTTCCCGAAGGTTTTATTCCATTTGGACTCCATTTGATATTCTGTTTCTCCGAAACACTGAAATAGGCAAAAAAACAGCAATTCTGGGCTGGGCCTCCGGTTAATAGGTTAGTCCCAAAAATAATATAAAAGTGGAAAATAAAGCCCAATATAGTCCAAAACAATAGATAATATAGCATGGAGCAATCAAAAATTATAGATACATTGAGATGTATCAATACATACGGCCAAGGCTCGTGTACATGGCTGGGTCGGAACGGAGAAACAACGTCGTCGTCGTGTTCATGGGGAGGCAACGGAATGCGTCGTGTTCATGGGGAGGCAACGGAATGCATCGTGTTCATCGGGAGGGCTTGGACGAAACAGGCGATGGAAACGAGGCATGGTTTACCGCAGAACGGAGGAAGCGGCCTTGTGTTCGACCGGCCATGTTCGAAACGGGATCCTGTTGATCGGGAGGAGTCCGGCGTACCGCAAAACGGAGGAAACAGACCTCCTACGGTCGAAACGGGGGTCCTGTTCATCGGGAGGGGTGTGGCGTACCGCAAAACGGAGCAAATGGACTTGTGTTGGAGCGCTACGGTCAAAACGGGGGTCCCGTTCATCAGGAGGGGTGTGGCGTACCGCAAAACGGGACTCCACGGGATACTGTTCATCTCCATCCTCGACCCCCTCCAGCCTCCACGAGCTACTGTTCATCCACCGTCGACCTCCTCCAGCCTCCACCTGCGACTGTTCATCCACGGGCTCCTGTTCATCCAGCCTCCACCGCGTGCTACTCCACCGGCTACTGTTCAACCAGCCCTCTCCACGGGCTCCTGTTCAACCACCCCTCCACGAGGCTACTGTTCATCCTGCCCTCCTCTGTCTATTGTTCATCCTGCCCTCCATGGGGTGGTCCTGTTCATCCAGTCCTCCACGGGGTCCTGTTCATCCAGCCCCAACCGGCTCGATAGATCGGGGTCCTGTTCATCCAGAGGCAACACCACGAGGTCCTGTTCATCCACCCCACCGGCAACTGTTCATCCAACCCCCCCCCCTACAATGCTCATTGTTCATCCAGAGGCAGCATCGATCGACTTCAGTTAGCAGCAGTAGCGAAGGAATCGCTCGATCTGGTTCAGTTAACAGCCATCGATCGATCGCTCGGGTTCAGTAACGCGTAGCCTGCAGTGCAATCGCTCGGGTTCAGTTAGAGCCCAACGCCTCGCTCGGGTTCAGTTAGAGCCAACGCCTCACACACACGCATGTACGTGTACGAGAGAAGCGCGCATCGCTCGGCCCCCGACCTCCCACCGTAACCGGGAACTCCCCGAAATTTTCCTCCCCCTCGCTTCTACCACGGTTTTTTCCGTCATGGACGGCCCAAAGAATGTCATGCAGCTGCGTCTCCGGCCCGCCCAGGACGAAAAGCCCATTTATGTCATGATTTTTTGTCATAGAAGTAGGAGCCCACCACATCTATGATGATACCGGGTTTTGTCACAATTATCGTCATAGAAGTGTCATATGTATGACAGGAATTTTTTTTCGTTCGGCCTAAAATGTCAAGGATGTGTCTTTTTTTTTGTAGTGTCTGCTTCATGTACTGTCGTGGCCATGATCATTGCAGTTTGCACATCCTCGCACCTCTTTTCATTCTTCCCTCCAGTTCGAGATGGCGTAGTTGACCTCTGCGTCACCTGATAGCTTATGGATCCACCATCATCAGAGACTCTGAGCACACTTACTGCAGCTATGGCAGCCTGCAATTGTGGATTGAGCAGCACATCTTCCGGGATCTTCTCTCGGCCCGTCCTGCCCTGGTTTGAGTTCCTCTCTCTCTAGACTTGTTTTCCAAAGCTTAGGAGGTGGCGAGCACTATTCGCTACCGGAGCAACATAGCCCCCTCTACTTTTACTTTTCTTGTACGGGGAGGCTCGCGTTGTTGACGTGAACCTCATCTCATGGAGGTCCTCCGGCAACTTACAATCGCGTTGGCCATGCCCAAGATAACCACAGTACCCACAAAAGCAGGGCACTCTCTCATACTTAACCTCTAGGGAGTACACAATCTCACTAGGAATGTCATGCGATTTGATCCTATCTCTGAGGGGCTCATCTACATCATGATTTACATGAATCCTAATGAAATCCCCCATACCTGTCCTTTGCTATCTGTGTCTACCTCCAGCACCTCTCCCAACTTAGCTCCAAGCTTCCACGCGACTCCTTCATTGAGCATGATCGGTGGAGCATCGTGAACACGCACCCAGATGGGCATGTGAGCAACTTCCACCTCACCCGTTGGTGCTCCACCATCCACTGTAACCATGAGGAAGGCGTCCCCCTGGTGCGTCCATGGGCCGTTGTCGAGGATGAACCGGCGATCTCCCTCCCGCTCGGACTCGATGAGGAAGCGGTTGTTCTTCAGGGGCTTGTAGTCCATGCCTCCTCGGAGGCCCCACTTGCCTTTGAGTTCTTTGAAGAGCCCTTCATTGCTGAAGGGCAGGGGCGAGAAGAAGAGCCCCACAACAACCCACCGGAATCTCATGGCGGCTCACTCCTTTGACAGGTCCAGCTCCACCACATCCCCGCCTCGAGGATTGAAGCGGGTCGGGAAACTTGGCGCCACAATGTCGCTGCCCGCTCTAAGCCTCCTCATGGTAGTCTGTCTCCCTGGTTCTTGGAGGAGTCACCACGGAGCAGCACCCTCGCCATGTTCCTGCTGCCGGAACGGCCGGTGGCCGCCTCGGCTTCCATGGGGGCCTTGTCCTTCCGGGACTCCTGACTCGCCATTGCTGGTGTTTGTGCGCTCACAGACAGAAAACTAGGTGGTGATGGAGTGCCGGATTGTGTGCTGGCCTTCATCTCATCTCCTCTCTTTATGCACCCCTTCCCTCGATCTAGAATCCGCGATTCTATGGAAATCGTGATTGATTCCTTCCCTTTTGATTGACTATTATCGCCTCCTCCTTATTCCGTTGATCCTCCTTTCTTGTCTGGGGAATCTATATCCTTAGGGTAGGCCGACTCCGGGATCGTGGATTTGATCGCATTCCTCCCTAGACCAAGATCAAGATCTCTCTGCAAGGCATGTATTCTTTCTCTGATTCTTTCCATGGCGACACCATCAATAGTCTGTGCTTTCCTTGCAATCCCAGATCGGAAATCCCGGATCTTCTTCTCCTCCACGGCGATCTGCTTGACCGCTTTCCTTGCCCGTAGCCATGCCTCCCGCAGGCCCAGCGAGTCCACCCATATTGCCGGATCTCTTTCCCCTTTAGTCCCTCCATAATCTTGCCTCCCTTCGTTGGAACTGCCTACCGGCGGGCCGGTCTCTCGGTTGGTTTGGTGTCGCCCTCCCGTCGCCTCAACAGGGGCTCCGTGATTTCCGCCCGTCATTACTATGGTTTTTCGGAGTTTTGAGGCATGGATATTATATGCAGGAAGTTTCTTGCACTAATGATCACGTATGTTATATTGGTTCTACAATGTTGCATGTTGGGTTGTGAGGTAATGAGAGGGTGTGAGAGACTGTTGTATTTTTGTAAACTCGTTGTTGTCGATTGATTTGAAAAATAATTGACCAGTCAAAATCGTGAACCAAATTTAAAATTGAACACCTCACTTGAATGAGAGAACTCCTTGGAAAATTGTTGATCGGGTCAAAATTGAGAACCAAATCCAAAAGCAATGTCTTCAATTGAATGAGAGGTCTTCACCCTCTAGGGAGCTTATAGTGATACTAGAAGTTCTTAGGGTTGTACATGTTCTATTTTTACGTGGTGATTGTTCTTAAATTGTGAAAAATATTTACGTGCTAGTTGGTATGGCGTGTGGGGGAAACAATGGAGTGTGTTCCTTTTATCAGAGATGCTACACCTACGGACAGACTTTACGAAATCATGGTTACGGATGGATGTGTCAATTTTTTTTCAAGAAACTGATGTGTCAAATTATGGTTGGAGATTAGGGAAAGAGTGGCTTAAGAGTGAAAACCAGGAAAGTGATTGGTGGGAGAGTGTTTGGTATGACCAATCTGTAGCGAATCATCTGTGAGTGTATCATTTTTCTTTTTCTATTGTGGTGTTCGGGTGGGTCTTTTTGACCGTGTGATTGGAGGGCGTCTTTTATGATTAATACAAATACATGAGAAAATTACCTATTTTGGCCGCATGTGTTACGTTGGTGCTAAATGAGTCATAGGGGCACTTCTTTTTTTGTCAATAAAGTCCCACACCACCCAGGCATTTACCAAGGGATCCATTCATCGAGAGATCCCACCACGAAGCCCGGGTCAATGACCCAATCAATCATGTAAACAATCCAATTTGAAGACCTATGTTAAATGAGGGGGATTTAAAATTAGAGAGCTTAATGGATTTAGGGATTTCATTGCCACAACCAAGGTTTGATCAAGTCAAAATCAAGGATTTAAAATTGTATATCTCAATCAAATGGGAGAGCTTCAAAATTATTGAGCACAATGTATTAGAAAATGAATGAGAGAGCTCCTTAATTGGCTCAGTCAAAATTAGATGACCCAATTCCAAATTATAGTCCTCAATTCATTTCGAGGCCTTAAAAACTAGGGAACATAGTGCATAGTACTAGGGTTTCCCCTTATATCTCCTCTTGAGCTTGTGCCATCGGTGCTACCCTTTTGAAGGTTCCACAACTAGACGGAAAATGATCAATCCCATAGCACAAGAAGCACGTAATCTCTTCTGCGGGGTGATCCTGTTTTAGGTTTCCTTCCATTCCTGAGGTGCGATTACCTGAGCTCTTCTCAAGTTCCTCCTTGTTCTTGTCAGGGTGTTCCTCCTCTACCCTTGGTGCGGCTCTTATCAGTCGAGTCTGGACTCCATGGAAATCCAAGCGGAAAATCGTTCATGTCATTCCCCAAATGGAATGACTTGTTTTGTATCGGTCCCACCATTCTCCGGTAGTACCTTCTAACAGAAGTGTGGCAAATCTCACCTTCCCAGAGTATGTGCAAGCAATGGTCTCCAAATTTTTGCTCACAATCTGTAGCCAATCATCGACCTCCATGGTCTTTGTGGCACTCAAAAATCTAGGCAATCTCATCTCCATGAAGCTCATGAATGCATCCTTTAGGGGGCTGGTGCTTGTTTCTTACTCAGGTGCTTGATCTAGGTCTCCAGTTGACAGCTTATCAAGGTCTATCCCTGCGCCACTTGTTCCATCAATGTGGGGACACTGGAAGCTGACCAGTTGTTGGTATGGTCTTTGGTTCCGCAAATTCTCTGGAACATCTGGTTGTGGTCTTCTCATGGTCCACTGTTTCGGGTTTAGGTTGGGGACGAGGGATAGTCGAGATAGATAGATACCCTTATACTGACTTCTACTAATTAAAGCCTCATATGGTTGTTAGTATAACACATAGGTAACGTTCACACTTCACACACGAAACAACTAACCAAGGCTTCATTCAATTTATAAGCAAGAAGGTTCCAAGAAAATCCTAAGTACTGCTAGTACATCACCGCGTCAGATTGACATAGTAGTGGTATGCGTGAAATGTTCTACTTCAGATTAATATAGTAGTGGTGGTCAAATCTAAGCTTCATCATAGTTTGGTCTTCCAACTCCTTCAAATGGCTTCCTTCTTGAAGCGGTTCTTGTCCTTCTCCCTTGCCAGTTCTTTCTCGACAGTCTTCAACTCTCTTCTTCTACCTTACTGAGGTGCTCCTAACTACAGTGCAATCTAACTATTCTTCCCATGCAACATCTTGTCCAGCTTCAAAAATGTAGCTTGGAGTGTCGAGTTGGTGATCACATGAAGTCCTCTAGCATCATCGTTGTCCCATGGTTGGCGTACATGTGTAGTTACACTAACCAACAGTTCCTTCCTTCATGCCAGACTAGGAATCCTCTATAACTTCTTCTCCATACAGTCCCATGCCTAACATGAGACCCTTCAATGCTTTTGGAAATTTGATGTCTCCCTTCAAGATCATGCTAAGCATTGGCTTCTCCTCATCTAGTTCCATGAAAGTGGCCATCTACATTTTGAAGGGGAGAGGTTAGAAATGAAGAGGCAATAAGATACAAGACTAAAGGATAAACTTAGTGAAGTCTAAAATATGTTTTGTCCCTATTGTCTTTCCATATCCTAGGGTCATGTCCTATAGACAACATGTGATCTGATAACATCTGTCGTGACCCGGTACCGGGAGGTCCCCCAAATCTATGTGCTTACTGTCTCAGTCCATGGATCAATAACTGACACTCACAATTGACGATGATTTATCAAGAATTCAACACATGCCATAGTATTACATTGAACATCTAATGTTTTACAATGCACACCTGTGATGTCTACTACGCAACTTTATTCTTGTAGACTCATGTTGGGCCTCCAAGCGCAGAGTTTTGTAGGACGATAGCAATTTTCCCTCAAGTGGATGACCTAAGGTTTATGAATCCGTGGGAGGTGTAGGATGAAGATGGTCTCTCTCAAACAACCCTGCAACCAAATACAAGAAATCTCTTGTGTCCCCAACACACTCAATACAATGGCAAATTGTATAGGTGCAGTAGTTTGGCGAAGAGATGGTGATAAAAGTGTAATATTGATGGTAGAAATATATTTTTATAATCTGAATAAATAAAAATAGAAAGGTAGCAAATAGTAAACATGTCGGAGTAATGGGCCACGGGTAGGCCAACCCGAGCCCCAGAACCTTTCAAGACATCGGGGCAGGCTGCGCCCCTCAAGACCCCAGGACGAAGAGCCGCCTTCAAGAAGTCAACGGCAAGATGGCCGACTGACCACTCACGGCCGAGTCCCAGGGACGACTTCAGGGAAAGCCGACTCCTGACTGGCGACTTCCAGAGAAGCCGGCTTTGGGGAGTCGGCCTGCGACTCCAACACACCCCACGACCTCATCAAGTGGGACGGGGCAGGGGAGTGGCAACAATGAAGCCCGCTCCCGCCCCTTACCAAGGGCAGGCATGGCCACAGCACGCCGTACCCCGGAAGATCTCCGTGCGGCGTGGCACTGTTGCCATGCCGGCCCTGACATCAGCACCGCAGGACCGAATCCTGCACCCACGGCGGCTTGTCTGTACGGCCCAGAGGCAGCGGGTCCCACCAGTCAGTGAGACCCCAGGAGACGGCAAGAGGACCACCAGTCGGGCCCGTCGGGAGTCGGCCCCGAAGAGTCGGCAGAGCCCTCCCCCGGGGGCCCACGTGCCATTAATCAAGATGTGATGGAGAGTGGCAATAGTGATCGCCCACCAGGCGGCGGGGCTGTTGCCACGACCTCATGATCAAGCCCGCGTCATCAGAAGCACGGCTACAGTAATCAGCAGCCGGCAAGACCCGCCCGCGGCGGACGCGGCCTGTCGGCTCCGTACCAGGCCAGTCGGCAGGGCCCGCCAGTCGGCGGGCCCTAGCGGTCGGCAGGGAAGACGGAGGCTAGAGGCACTGACGGCTGGGCCCGCGTCCAGCCGGATTACCATTGTACCCCTGGGAGGTAGGCCTATATAAACCCCCAGGGCACCCATGCAAAGGGTTGGAACCCATTAGCTCTAGACCAGATCATATAGGAGGGAGACAGCTAGCCTTGCCCTCTCCTACCTCCAGGAAACAGCTCAAGGAGCAACCATGTAAACACTTTGCCATAGTGATCATGCGGAGAACCCGCAGAGCAGCAGTAGGGGTATTATCTCCCCGGAGAGCCTTGAAGCTGGGTAAGATTCGCCGGCGTGCATGTCTTCGCCTCATCTCGTTTCCAGGCACCGGTGACGTTCTACTCACCCCCACCATGATAAGCCATCCTTTGGCATATATCGCACCTAACCCCCGACATTTGGCGCCCACCGTGGGGCCTGGTGCACCGCCGTCCGGAGACCTATTCTGGACGGGAACCCTTTTCCTCCCTGGCGAGCGCAGCCAGCCAAGCACGCCAGACAGGGTTTGCGCCGACACGCTGCGCGGCATTGAGATCGCCTGCGCAGCCAGCTGCCTGGCCAAACTTGTCGGCGAGGTTCGCCTCTCCGACGAACCTACATCTGACGCAGGTCTGGGCGGCTCCGAGAGCCTCCTCGCGGGCCTCCTCGATCAGCTCCACATTTCCGGCGAGCCTGCCGTAGACTTGTAGTCTGTAGGCTCCACCGACCCGATGCTGGTCGACTCCGATACCACGTCGCTCGACGCGTTCCCCACTAATGTGGTGGTCTACGATGAACCTCCCCCTCGCGCGGAGAGCGACGAAAGCACCGTCACCGAGGTGCTCGTCATTAGTCATGACGAGCTCCCCGGCGGAGGAGCGCACGACTCACTCGGCGCGGCGCTACAAGACCTAACTGCGCCCATTCCGGAAGACGCTGATGCAGAGACGTTGGAGGCGCGCCGCCTTCATCTCGTTGAAGGCGCGAAGAAGCTGGCTAGCATGAGACGCTTGTCAGAAGCCTACCAGCGGGAGATGGATCGCGCCATCAGCGGCACGCCGGCCCCAGCGGGGCCCATCCGCCTTGGCACGGTCCAGCAGCGCGGCATAGCCATCACCAACCTGTTTGGGGCAAGTCGCCCTGTGTACGCTACACCAGCGGGGAACATCCGAGCCGCCCAGGCAGCGGCGGATGAGCTGGACAATGTCGAGGGCGAAGAATGCCGCCTCATGATGGAGCGAGTCCAGCGGCTCCTCGACGCGGCCGCCATGCAGAACGAGGTCGGCTGCCACACGGAGGCGCCGCAGCGGCAAAATGACGACCTTCGCCGTGATCAAGGCACGACATCTCGGGCGCCGACTGGCGGCGCCCGAGGAAGAAGAGACAAGGATCCGGCTGTCAGCCACAGTCGGACTCACATTACCATAGAGCGCGACCGAGACGGCCGCCCGAGAGCAGTGGAACGACGGGACGACTGTCTGCCTCCCCCTCCCCGCAAGGAGAGGCAAGTCTCCCCGTCGCCTGTTGACCATCCGACTCTCGGCGACCGCCTTGGCCGCCGAGAGGGAGTTGGAGAGAATGAAGCCCGCCACCGGATCGACCGACTTAACCGATCCCTAGTGCTGGAAGAAGAAGACGAGCTGGGTCCGCCTTGTTTCGGGCCCCGCATTCGAGACGAGTCCTTTCCCAGAGGGTTCATGCTCCCAAGAGACACACCCAAGTATACCGGCTCCGTGAAGCCGGAAGACTGGCTAGTCGACTACTCCACGGCTGTCAGCATAGCAAACGGCAACAAGCGTGTCGCTGTAAAGTACGTTCCGCTCATGCTCCAGGGCACGGCCCGGACATGGCTGAACAACCTGAAGCCCCGCAGCATCAACAACTGGGTCGACTTCACCGAAGCGTTCGTCCGCAACTTCACCAGCACGTACAAGCGTCCTCCCAAGCCTCGTCAGCTCTCCTTGTGCGTGCAAGGCCCCGACGAGTCGACTCGCGATTACCTCACGTGTTGGGTCGAGCTTCGGAACTCCTGCGAGGGCGTGCACGAGGTGCAAGCCATCAAGTACTTCACAGCCGGGTGCAGAGAAGGCACCCTCCTCAAGCACAAGCTCCTCTGCGACGAGCCAGAAACCCTCGACGAGCTGCTGATCATAGCGGACAAGTACGCCACGGCCGACTCCTCCATGAAGGCGGAGATTCAAATCAGCACAACTGGCAAAGTGGCCCCTCAAGCTCCAAGAACTCTGGCGGGAGATGCCAACCGGCGACAATAGCAGGGCGACCACAAGCGCAAGGCCCCGCAGCCAGCTTCTAGCAGCCGGCAGGTCGCGACCGTTGAAGCCCAGCAGCTGGATGGGCAGCCTCCGCCCAAGTGACAGAAAGGCGGCAAGCCAAACTGGTTGCCAGCCTTCTCCTACGAGCAGACCCTGGATGGACCTTGCAAGTTCCATAGCGGCGTGAAGCCGTCGAATCACACCATCCGGAAGTGCCACTGGCTCACCAGGATCGCCAAGGGAGACGGCCTCCTGCCACCCCCTCCTGCTGGGCAGCCGCCTCCGCCTCCGCCCCAGCAGCCGGCTGTCAGGCCAGTCGGCGCAGTACAAGACGAATACCCTGAAGAACACGGAGCCTACGTAGTGTTTACCAGTATGGCCGATGATCAATGCAGCAGGCGGCTGCAGCAACAAGAGGTGAATGCGGTAGCATCAGAGACGCCAGAGTTCACGCACTGGTCCAAGAAGCCCATCAGCCGGAGCAGGGCTGACCACCCAGAGGTGATGCCGAGTCCGGGCTCCTATGCCTTGGTCTTGGACGCCACCTTTGCTACGGATAGACGAGCCGCGCGTTTCTCGCGAGTTTTGTAGACGGAGGTAGCAGCATCAATATCCTGTACAAGGACACCATGGAGAAGTTAGGAATCAAGCAAAGACAACTTCAGAACAGCCGGACTGTGTTCCACGACATTGTTCCTAGGCTTTCCTGCTCACCAATCGGCAAGATCCTGATGGACGTCCTCTTTGGAGACAAAGATCACTTCCGTCGAGAGTCTGTTTGGTTTGAGGTGGTGGACCTCGAGAGCCCATACCATGCGCTACTCGGCTGGCCCGCCTTGGCCAAGTTCATGGCGGTCCCCCACTATGCCTACCTCAAGATGAAGATGCCCAGTTCCAGGGGAATTCTGACTGTGGCCGGCGACTACCGAAAGTCGTCTGCCTACGCGGCTGAGAGCAGTTGGCTGGCCGAGTCCCTGGTAATCGCGGCCGAGAAGCGGCTCCTTGAGCGAGTTGTGGCGATGGCCGGCAAGCAGCCAGAGGTATCACCCAACCCGAAGGAGTCGGAGGCTGAAGGTTCGTTCAAACCGGCCAAAGAGACAAAGAAGATACCCTTGGATCCGGAGCACCCAGAGAGGTACGCCGTCGTAGGTGCAAACCTCGACAACAAATAGGAAGGCGAGCTTGTCAATTTCCTCCGTGAGAATCGGGACGTCTTCGCATGGTTCCCCAAAGACATGCCAGGTGTACCGACGGAATTCGCCGAGCACAAGTTACATGTCCGATCTGATGCAAAGCCGGCCAGGCAGCCCCTGCGCCGCCTATCAGAAGAGAAGAGAAGAGTTGTCGGAGAATAGATAGCCCGACTCCTCGCAGCCGGCTTCATTATGAAAGTGTTCTTTCCAGAATGGCTAGCAAATCCAGTCCTGGTACTGAAGAAGAACAAGCAGTGGCGAATGTGTATTGACTACACGAGCCTCAACAAGGCCTGCCCCAAGGACCCATTTGCTCTACCAAGAATCGACCAGGTGATAGACTCCACAGCCGAATGCGAGCAATTGAGTTTTTTGGATGCATACTCAGGATATCACCAAATCAAGCTGAATCCGGCTGACAGACTGAAGACCGCCTTCATCACGCCGTTTGGAGCCTTCTGCTACCTCACCATGACGTTTGGCTTAAGGAATGCCGGCGCCACCTTTCAGCGTTGCATACAGAAGTGCCTCCTCAAGCAGCTTGGCGGGAACGCCCACGTCTACGTGGACGACGTGGTGGTAAAGACGGAAAAGCATGGAACTTTGCTGGAAGACCTCAAGGAGACCTTTGAGAACCTGTGCGGATTCCAGATCAAGCTCAATCCCGAGAAGTGTGTCTTCAGAGTACCAGCCGGCTAGCTCCTTGGTTTCCTGGTCTCTGAACGCGGCATAGAATGCAACCCAGTAAAGATCAAGGCCATTGAGAGAATGGAGGTACCCAGCCGACTGCTGGATGTGCAAAAGTTCACCGGCTGCTTGGCGTCCATCAGCCGATTCATCAGTCGGCTGGGCAAGAAAGCTCTCCCCTTATACTAACTCATGAAGAAGACCACTTTTTTCGAGTGGAACCATAAGGCAGACGAAGCTTTTCTCCAGTTGAAGAAGATGCTGACTACTCCACCCGTCCTGGCGGCTCTGACTCCCAAGGAACCTATGCTCCTGTACATCGCCGCCACCAGCCGGGTAGTCAGCACGGTCATTGTAGTGGAACGCAAGGAGGAAGGCAAGGCACTACCTATCCAGAGACCGTTATATTACCTGAGCGAAGTACTGTCGACCTCCAAGCAGAACTACCCCCACTACCAGAAGATGTGCTATGGCGTACACTTTACTGCCAAGAAATTGAAGCCTTACTTTCAAGAGCATCTAATCACGGTGGTCTGCATGGCCCCGCTTGCCGAGATCATTGGTAGCCAAGATGCTTCTGGCCGAGTGGCCAAGTGGGCCATAGAGCTAGCTACCTACACCATCCACTACCAGCCCCGCACCGCTATCAAGTCACAAGCACTGGCCGACTTCCTCGTCAACTGGGCCGAGACCCAGTACCTACCTCCAGCGCCTGACTCCACCCATTGGCGGATGCATTTCGACGGCTCCAAGATGCGCACCTGCTTGGGAGCCGGCGTTGTCCTCACCTCTCCTAAAGGCGACAAGCTCAAATACGCACTGCAAATCCATTTTGCCGCCTCCAACAACGTCGCCGAGTATGAGGCGCTCATTCACGGGCTCCGGGTTGCCAAAGAACTTGGCATCCGCTGGATCTTATGTTATGGCGACTCGGACTTAGTGGTCTAGCAGTCATCTGGCGACTTGGACGCGAAAGATGCAAACATGGCGAGTTACCGTTTCCTCGTGCAGCAACTCAGCGGGTATTTTGAAGGGGGCGAGTTCCTCCATGTGCCAAGAAATGACAACGACCAAGCAGACGCCTTGGCACGAATCGGCTCTAACCGCCAAGCAATACCATCCGGCGTCGCCCTTCAACGCCTCCTCAAGCCGTCTGTCAAGACTTCACCAGAATCAGACTCCATTTTTGTGCCGGCTCCTCCCGAAGACGTTGGATCCGACTCCAAAGCCCCGGCAGTCGGTACGGGGATTTTGGCAGATGGCTCCAAAGCCGCCACAGTCGAACCCGGCCCAGGGACTGCGGCGGCGGACACGAAGACTCCAGAAGTCGACCCAAGGGCCGCGCTAGTCGGCCTGGGGACTTCATTAACCCAGCAAGCGGTTGTTGACTCCAACACGCCGCCTCCCAGCCCAACTGTAAGATCACGGGTTCCGGCAGACCCTTAAGGTTCGAACACTGGGGTGCGCGCGGAGATCACGCCTTCTACCTCCCCGTCTCACAAAGATCTAAACTACTGAAAGAACTGCACAAGAGACACAATGTTTATACTGGTTCGGGCCACTGTTGTGGTGTAATACCCTACTCCAGTGTGTGGTTGGTGGATTGCCTCCTGGGGCTGGTGATGATGAACAATACAAGGAAGAACAGCCTCGCGAGGGTCTGTTCTTGGCTGGGGTGATGAACTGCTAGGAGGAGTTCAGTCACCTCTTTCTCTCTCTCTCTCTCACTCACTCTCTCTGCTTGTGAACCGAACGAACCTCTCCCTTGCTATGCGGGTGGCTGGTCCTATTTATAGGCAAAGGCCCTGGGCCTCTTCCCAAATATTGAGCGGGAAGGGCGCCAACAATTGGCCAATTCAAAGGGGAACATCTAGTACACTTATCCTGACTAAAGTTGGTCTTCGCCTGCCAAAGGCTCTGTGGTGATGCCGTGCTGGGATCCATGGTGACCTCCGTCTCGTAGTCCTCCTGGTCTTGGTCTCGTTGCATCGAAATGGCAACCTTTGCCTGATGCCTCAGTACTCCGCGGCTGCGCTTGCCCCCTTTGCACCAAAGAGGAAAGAAGGACGCTGTGCGCGCTGGCGCCTGCCTGGCACCCTCGATCGTCATGGCTTGCGTCATGGGCACCTCGCGAGGTACCCTGCCTTGATCTCTCCGCCTCCTCGCGAGCCAGCCTGAGGAGGCTGCGGCTGAGGATGCGCCGTGTCATCCACCCCGCAAGGCTTGGCCCCTCGCGAGGGTCTTGAGTCTTGTGTTGATGAAGATGGGCCACACTGGGCCTCCTTTGAGCCACGCCGCAAGCCGCAGGCAGGCAAGTCTGGGGACCCCTGTTCCCAGAACTCCGAGAGTAGCCCCCGGGCCCAAGGCGCGCATGGACTTGGCCGTGCCAAGAGGAGAAAGGCAAGGGCGAAGCGCCGCGGGCCCTAACAGCCTGCGGCCTTGGGCGCCGCGTGGCGGTTGATGGGATGTGGGCATCTCCACTTCCCCACAATGCCTCGGTGATCGCGCGAGTTGGACAAGTCCTTGCATGCAAATCGTGTCATGATTACCTGTGATCGTGGAGGCCGGTGGTTGGCCTTCGCCGGCTATAAGTACGGCACGGCGCGTGCCCTTCCAGTCCATTCCTCCTGGCTTCTCCTTCTTCCTGATCCTTGCTTCGTCTTGCTGCGATGGCTCCGATCCGCCGGTTCTCTGCAGCGGAGAAGGGAAAGGCTCCTCGAGAGGGGCCAGACCCTCTCCCGTCAAAGAAACGGCTCGCCCTTTGCAGCCGGGGCGAGGAAGACCGTCAGGTGGTGCCGAGGCCCTGGCGCGAGCGGGCTCTGCCGGGGTTCCCACTTCCCTTGTATGCCCATGTCGAGGGCCCCGAAGGTGTCGATGCCGATCTCCGCGGTCGGCGCCGTCAGGTCACGAAGGCGTGGGTTGTTCCTCCTGGAGTCCATGCCGATGGCTCCTCCCAAGAGTTCATGCTCCACGTCGTCATTCCTCTCTAGTCCTGGATCCGTCTGCCTCCCTTCTTCGCCTCCATCGTCCCTCCAGGAGGGCCCCTGGAGCTCTGGCTGCAGCACGCCGGCTGCAGCGCCCTCGCGACCGAGGCAGAGGTTGTGGTCGCTGCCCCGGGCGAGGTCTACATGTCCCGCGGCTGGAGAGAGATCGCCCGGGTTTGCAGGGATAGGGGCGTCTTCACGGTCCACCTAGAGTACGATGGCGCTGCGGTGATGTTCTTCAAGGTCTTCGACGCGAACGGGCACCGACGGGAGTGCTGCCCCAGGAGAGGTGGCCAGGACCTTGCCCCGGTGAGGGCTAGGCCCGTCGACCGCTCCCTTGGCGGAGGCGCCGGAGGGTCCAGTGACTCCGGCGAAATCTTCGCGACTCCGGAGACGAGCGACGACAGCTACGAGCCCCTGAGTCGGCGCCGCTCCCGGAGCAGGGCGGGCTCGTCTGGCCATCGCCGACCCTAATCTGGATGGGGTTGGCGCCGGCGCCTAATGGCCCACTGTTGATGATGGCATCTTTTGCAGGAGCTCGTGTAGTTAGTATCCCTTAGGATCCGTTCCCTGCGAGGAACCAAAATGCGCCCCACGGGGGCTTGTAAGGTGCCTGTAGTCCCATTTGTTAATACATAACCTTTGCTAAGGATCTGTGCGTGTCGCAAATTCCGTTGTAGTTCAGTCCTCCCTTTCACACCTCGCGAGGGCTTGGTGCTCTGCGTCGACAGGTCCCAGTCCCAAGGCGGCGTCAGCCATCGCTGGTATGCCAGGTCGCGATGCCGTGGTCAAGGCCAGGAGGTGAGCAACCCGGGGTCCGGTAAGAGCCCCTGAGTCGCGATGCTTAGGAGGTCCCCTTTGGCGCCCAAGCAGCCGTCGTTTGGTGAGAAAGGGAAGCAACGTCGCTAGTACGGAATTGCTTTAGGTGCTGGGGTAGTGCCACGGTAGCCAGTGCTTTGGGTGGTGACTTATCTTGAGGATCGGGGATCGCCCTCAGCGCATCGTCGAGTCCGTGGGGTAGTTGGGATGGGGTTGCTTGGCGAGGTCCTCACGCGCCCCTTCTCCCTCGCCTCTGCTCCCCTTTCTATTCTACGTCCTCGGGTCCCGGCCCTCGAGCTGGTCTCAGCCGTCGCTGGTATGCCAGGTCGCGATGCCGTGGACAAGGCCAGAGGGTGAGGGCTGGAGAGCCAGTAAGAGCCCTGAGTCGCAATGCTCAGGCGCCCCCCCTTTAACGTGCAAGCGGTTCGCGCGGGCGAGGGTGAAGGGAACTCCGTGAGGGCCTTGGCTAGCGCAGTTCCCTCCAAGGATCCTGCAGATTTATCATAGAAAGAAGATGGGGTTGCCATGGAAGTCATTAGTCGATCATTAGTCGCTCAAGAGCTCGCTGGTTGGAGTAGGTGAGGTGTATCAGGGCACCCGTGAGCCAGTGCGGGACTCACGAGGCCCTACCTCTAGGTGGGTTGCGCCTGGCACTGGGCCGTATCTTGAGATGTGTCCCTGCAAAATTTGGTTAGATGCCGGTACTCTACGTCCTCGGGTCCCGGCCCTCGAGCTTGTCTCAGCCATCGCTGGTATGCCAGGTCGCGATGCCGTGGAAAAGGCCAGAGGGTGAGGGCTGGAGAGCCAGTAAGAGCCCTGAGTCGCGATGCTCATGCACCCGCCCTTTAACGTGCAAGTGGCCGACATGGAGAAGAAGGGATGCTGTGGACAGGCATCAAGCAATCAAGCATGATAGGCGAATGCATAGTTGGAAATAAACGCGAGGGAGATACACGTCGCTGGGCCTAGCCCGAGCGGCTTGGGGATGATGCAGCCCGAGGGGCGCCCCCAACAAGGCAAACTAACGACTGAAAAAATAAAAGGGGATACATGCCGCAGGGACGGACCCACGCGGTCTGGGAGTGATGCAACCCTGGGAGGGCGCTCCCAGCTGGGAATGGAGCTTGAAAGATGTCACCTGGGGATGTCGTCAACGAAGTGGCGTTGGTGCAGCAGACTCGGTGGGCTGCGGAAGCCGATCCTCACGAGCCCCCAGGCCCCGGGGCCTCGGGAGGCTCCGGAGGCACCAGTGGCTCCTCGCGAGCTGTCTTCATCTCCGCCAGGGCCGCGGAACGCCTGTCTTCCTGAGCCTCCATGATGCCCCCATGAGCCACTGGTACGCCGCGGCCATGCTCGGCAGGCCATAAGGCATGCGAACATAGCTGTGGGGCGGACCCTCGCAGCGCACCACTCGCGAGGGCCAGAGACGCTCCGTCGTGGCGATCTGATTGAGCCCTGGTATGTCGACGCAGACGCGCAGCCCAACATCCTCGCCTGGATGTGGGGCCACAGCTGGTAGACGGAGGCAACCTCTCATGATCCTTGACTCCTGTAGTTCTTGAATGGCCTTGTCAACGAACTCCGGCTGGTCTGACCTTCCTTGCCTGGCTCCTTCTCGGGGGAAACGTGCTTCGAAGCACGCCTCCACATGGTGCCCAAGCGCCTCCCTCGTGACCCTGGCTAGGTCGGTGGCCCTCCAGGTGAGAGCCCCCGAGCCCTGCCTGAGGAGGGCGCTGGGCACACTTTCCTATGCGATGGAAGGGAGGTCCCCCTGGGCAGACACGGGCCTTGAAGGGCCTGCCTCCTGAGGGGCTGAGCCTGATGACATCTTCTTCTTCTTGGGGGTGGTCTCAGGAAGCCTCCTGCTTCCGCGATCTGGGTCTTCTAGCGACGCGGCCTGATAGGCTCGCTCCAGGGAACACACTACATCCTTCTCTTCACAGGGCACCGTGATGACGCCGCCACTTCCTGGCATCTTGAGGACGTTGTAGCCGTGGTGAGTCACGACCATGAACTTGGCCAGCGCTGGGTACCCGAGGATGGCGTTGTACGGCAGGCGGATGTGGGCGACGTCGAAGTCGATGAGCTCGGTGCGGTAGTTGCTGCGGGCCCCGAAGGTGACAGGGAGGCAGACCTGCCTGATCGGGACTGTGGAACCGTCGGTGATTCCGGAGAAGGGCTTGGTTGGCTGAAGCTGGTCGTAGGGCACTTGGAGATTGTTGAACTTTTCCACGGACAGGACGTTGAGCCCTGCCCCACCATCGATGACGGTCTTGGTGACTAGTACATTGCTGATGACTGGGGAGCAAAGCATCGGGAGGACTCCTGCCGTGGCCGCGCACTTGAGCTGGTCTGCTGAGCTGAATGTGATGGCGCACACCGACCACCTGAGGGGGTGCGTTGCTTCGAGCTTGGGGAGAACTGCATTCACTTCGCGGGCAAACTGCTTAAAGATACGTTGAGAGGCTGGGGCTTGAGCTCCGCCCAGTATGCAGGCGATTGCGCACGGCTCCTGGAAGCCCCCAGCCCCTCGTCTTGATGGCGGTCTTCATTCCTCCTTGGCTGAGGCGGCAGCGGAGGTAGGCCTGCGTTGCCATGAGGGCGATCCTCGCGAGGCTGATCCCTCCAGTCCCCCTCGCGAGGCAGGTCCCGCCAGCGGTCCTCGCGAGGTTGGTCGCGCCACCCCTGGCGCGGGCCGCGATCTTCCCAGCGTCCTGGGTTTCTTCCTCCTCCTCGGCCGTAGCCCCGGTCGGCACGGTCAGGGTGACGGCCGATCCTTCCTTCTCGCACGGCGCGGAGTTCTTGGCATTCGTTGGTGTTGTGGGTGTGGAGGTCGTGGTACACACAGTACCGGCTGCCCCTGGAGGGTTCGGGCAGATCCTTGCCCCACTTGGTGTCTGGTTCTGCTGCGAGTACGGCAGCCCCCTTGCGCTTCACGTCCTTGGCCTTGGGCTTCTTCTCTTCTAGGTCCGCGGCAGGCAGCTCGAGGAGGGAGAGTCGTCCCTCCTCAGCCCTGGCGCACTTGTTCGCCAAGTTGAACAGCTCCAGGGAGGTGCAGAGGTCCTCATGCATCGCCAGCTCCTCGTTCATCTTGACGTCGCGCACGCCATCGGAGAAGGCCGAGATGATGGCCTCCTCAGACACCTTGGGGATCTTGAGGCGCGCGTTGTTGAAGCGCTGGATGTACTTTTGCAGGGTCTCTCCGGGTTGTTGCTTGATGCGGCGCATGTCGCTCACGGCGGGTGGCCGGTCGCGAGTACCTTGGAAGTTGGCGATGAAGCGGGTGCGCATCTGCTCCCAGGAAGAGATCGTGCCTGGAGCCAGATTCAGGAGCCAGGTGCGAGCTCCTTCCTTGAGCGCCATGGGGAACCAGTTCGCCATGACCTTTTCATCCCCGCTAGCAGCCTCGATGCGCAGCTCATAGAGCTGGAGGAACTCCGCGGGATCAGTTGTGCCGTCGTAGCGAGGAGGCAGGTCTGGCTTGAACTTGCCGGGCCACGCAACGCTACATAGCTCGGTGGTGTAGGCGCGGCAGCCTGCGGTGGCCACGGAAGGCTTCGGCTGGTGGAGAGCTTGGTCTTGAGGGTCCCCACACGCTGCAGCTAGGAGTAGAGCGGGGTCTTGGCGTGACGGAGCTGGAGCAGGGTCGCGGCGTGCCGGAGCAGGGAGCGCCCTGGCAGCTACTTGCGGGCAAGGGACTTCTTGGCAGCTCCGTTCTTGTTGCACTGGCACCTGACGGAGCGGGTTCCGCCCAGGGGCCACGCGCCTTGGAGCCATGGCGTCTTCTTAGAGAGGAGGCGGCTGGTGCGCCTCTGGAGCTTCGTTGCCCGCGCGGGGCAGGGTGTGACGCAGAGGAATGGACGGCGCGGAAGAGCCCCCTGCGGTGCGGACAAGCTCGGCGACGCGGTCGAGCCACTCTTCGTAGACGTCGTCAACGGGGCGGTAGCGCAGGAGCTCGTTTGCCGCGAGGAGCGCATCTCGAGCCTCCAAGGGTGCGCGGAGCGCGCGGGACGAAGAGCCGGCTGGTGCGAGCGATGGAGTAGCGGTGCGGCCGTCTTGGCGCACGGATGGATGCTGAGATGACGCTTGGTGCTCGCCCCCCGCCGGGCCGGTGGCGGCATTGACGGCGGGCGATGGGGAACGACGAGGACGCCCATCGACGGGGGCCGTCTGGGCGACGCGAGAAGCGATGGCGGTCCGGCGCTCGGCGCGGGCCCGACGAGCGTCAGACATGGATGCGACGGTCGGAGGAGAGCGGAGTGGTGGAAGACAGATTCCGGCGCACCCCTACCTGGCGTGCCAAATGTCGAATCACGGGTTCCGGCAGACCCTTAAGGTTCGAACACTGGGGTGCGCGCGGAGATCATGCCTTCTACCTCCCTGTCTCACAAAGATCTAAACTACTGAAAGAACTGCACAAGAGACACAAGGTTTATACTGGTTCGGGCCACCGTTGCGAACCGAACGAACCTCTCCCTTGCTATGCGGGTGGCTGGTCCTATTTATAGGCAAAGGCCCCGGGCCTCTTCCCAAATATTGAGCGGGAAGGGTGCCAACAATTGGCCACTTCAAAGGGGAACATCTAGTACACTTATCCTGACTAAAGTTGGTCTTCGCCTGCCAAAGGCTCTGCGGTGATGCTGTGCTGGGCTCCATGGTGACCTCCGTCTCGTAGTCCTCCTGGTCTTGGTCTCGTTGCACCGAAATGGCAACCTTTGCCTGATGCCTCGGAACTCCGCGGCTGCACTTGCCCCCTTTGCACCAAAGAGGAAAGAAGGACGCTGCGCGCGTTGGCGCCCGCCTGGCACCCTCGATCGTCATGGCTTGCGTCATGGGCACCTCACGAGGTACCCTGCCTTGATCTCTCCGCCTCCTCGTGAGCCAGCCTGAGGAGGCTGCGGCTGAGGATGCGCCGTGTCGTCCGCCTCGCGAGGCTTGGCCCCTCGCGAGGGTCTTGAGTCGTGTGTTGATGAAGATGGGCCGCACTGGGCCTCCTTTGAGCCATGCCGCAGGCCGCAGGCAGGCAAGTCTGGGGACCCCCGTTCCCAGAACGCCAACACCAACTGCCCTCGTCCAAGTCGCAGTTCTGGCAATCGAAGAAATAGCAGCAACCTCATGGGCCCAGCCCATCCTCAAATTCCTGGTGAGCAAAGAGCTGCCGACTGATGAGACCTCAGCTCGGCAAATACAATGCCGAGTGGCAGCCTACACCATAATCAACAGAGATCTGGTCAGGCGCAGCGTCACTGGTGTCTACCAGCGCTGCGTAGAGCCAGAGCAAGGCCAAGAAATTCTCAAAGACATCCATCAAGGCGAGTGCGGCCACCATGCGGCTTCGAGAGCACTCGTCGCCAAAGCCTTTCGACACGGTTTCTTCTGGCTGACTGCCGTAGAAGAGGCCAAGGAGTTGGTCCAAAAATGCAAAGGGTGCCAGAAGTTCAGCTCCAAGCCGCTCCAGCCGGCTTCTGCACTCAAGACCATCCCCATTGCCTGGCCTTTCGCAGTTTGGGGTCTAGACATGGTGGGACCATTCAAGACAGCACGAGGTGGCTTAACTCACTTACTTGTCGCAATGGACAAGTTCACCAAGTGGATAGAAGCGAAGCCAATCAAGAAGCTGAACGGTCCGACTGCCGTGACTTTCATCTCCGATATCACAATTCGGTACGGCATACCACATAGCATCATCACCGACAACGGCACAAATTTTGCCAAAGGCGCCTTGGCCCATTTTTGCGCAACACAGGGCATCCGACTGGACCTAGCGTCCATCACCCATCCATAGTCAAACGGCTAGGTGGAGCGAGCAAACAGCCTCATCCTGTCCGGCATCAAACCCCGGTTGATCGAGCCTCTGGAGCGCTCGGCTAGCTGCTGGCTCGATGAGCTACCAGCCGTCCTCTGGAGTCTGCGCACGACTCCAAACAAGTCAACCGGCTTCCCACCTTTCTTCCTCGTCTACGGTGCAGAAGTCTTCACCCCAACGGACATAGAGTTGGACTCCCCACGAGTCACCATGTACACCGAGGAGGAAGCGGAAGAAGCACGACAAGACGGCGTCGATCTGCTGGAAGAGGGCCGGCTGTTGGCACTCAGCCGGTCCAGCATCTACCAGCAGAGCCTGCGCCGATACCACAACAGGAAGGTCAAGCCAAGATCTTTCCAAGAAGGCGACCTTGTGCTCCGGCTGATCCAGCGAACAGCCGGCCAGCACAAGCTGTCGGCGCCTTGGGAAGGCCCTTTCATCATCAGCAAAGTATTGGGTAACGACTCCTACTACCTGATTGACGCTCAGAAGCCCCGAGCACGCAAGAGGGACGACTTCGGCAAGGAGACAGAGCGGCCATGGAATGCAAATCTCCTCCGAAGATTTTACAGTTGATGCAGTATGTACCATGCTACCTTTTGTATTAAAGTACCAAGACTTCGGGCCCCCCGAGATGAGCTCGGGGACTGCCCTCTTTTGTCTGTATGATAAAAATTATGCCTACAAGTATGTTACTCTTTGTTATGCCGCTTGGCACTGGGCTCGACAAGTCGGCCCGGGGACTTGCCGCCTTGCACTGTGAAATGCTTCCTACAGCCGGACAAGTAGTGTGTAACACCTAAACTGTCTCCTGCCAGAAGCCGCAGCTCGCAGAAGCGACTGTATGGTGGGCAGAAGTAAGGTAGACTGGGCGTTCGCATGAAAAATGGCTAAGGACTCAAAGCATAAAACATAGCTCAAGACGGCTTCCAGCCTTTTTCACAAACCGACTCTCGAATAGTCAGATTGCCGCCTTTTATTCAACTTGCTCAAAAACTCTTAAAAACGACTAAGTACTTGCCTTCCCAAGTAGCCAAGCATTTGATCCAGCGGCAGTCCGCAGAGTGGCTGTCCGATTGGCAAGACAGGCAACTAAGAGAAAGCGGCAAAGGAAAAAAAGCCAAAAGAGCAATGAGCAAGAAAAGATAGAACTCGGATAAATATATTTACATAACGTAGGCCCTTGGCAGAATCTTCGAGCAGAAGTTCAAAATACACCCCGCGGGTGGAATTGTGCGAATTAACAAGTTCTTCAAAGACTACTGAAGCAGATAAAATAAAGATAAAGCGACAGCTTAGGAAGCAGTAGACGGATTTGGAGGGTCGGAGGAGGCGGGAGCGTCAGGCGTCGGGGCGGCCGGCTGGGTAGTCTCGGCTTGATCGCCTCCGGCGGCAGTCGACTCGGTCGCACGCGGCTCGTTGCTGGAGGCGCGGTCGAGCTGAGGCTGGCCGTCTGTTCCGTCTTCTGGTGCCTCCGCCTCGCCTCTGTCCTCCGCCTCGCCTTCCTCCTCGACGCTGGAGCCAATCACCTCCGCCGAGTCCTCGCCGTAGTCTGGGTTCATCCCAAACCACTCCGGCGGTACCTCCTCGCCGTCTTCAGACCGCTCAGGGACGAAGATGCTGGTGTCGGTGTACTCGGCGATCGCCGTGACACGCTTGACGAGGGCGTCTTCCGCAGCTGCCAGCTCCGGCTGGGCCTCCGACCGAAGCATGGCCAGTCGGTCTAGATCCAGCCCCGGATACCACGCCTTGACAAACTCCAAGGCCCGGCGCGCTCCAGCTCGGGCCAAAGAACCCTTCCAGGCCTCAAGACGACCAACCGTGAGCTCTAGCCAGTCGGCCGTCAGGCTGGGGGTGCACGGAGCCTGCATATCCTACCACAGGGCGGCAATCACCTGGGCACCGACACGCTGAAGCCGGCGCAGCATCCGGTGAGTCGGCTGAAGGCGAGCCTCGATGCTCAGGATGTGCTCGTCAAGGGTTCGGGGGGCATCGGCGGCGACCTCTGCACCCTCCGCCCTCCGACCTTCACTGTCAGCCTCGATGGCTTGAATGGCGGCCTGCGAGTGCCCAGGAAAGAAGTCTGCCAAGGCGGAAGAAATGAAGAAGCAAGTCAAAAACCAGGAGTCGGCACGACTTATAATTGGCAGCTCGAAGAAAGAAAGTAAAGAAACTCACCATCAACGATGTCTTCAATCTCATGGAAGTCGGAGGCCAGCATCGCCTCCTTGTCAGACCAGGAGGAGCGCTCGCTCGCGAACTCGGCCAGGAGGGTGGTTTCCATCTCTTCCGCCTCCCTCTGCGTCTTCGCAAGCAGCTCCTTCTGCTCCGCCAATTGAGTGGCCAGCAGATCACGCTCCGTGGCGAGCTTGCTGCACTCCTCCCCTTTGGCGCGCAATGCGGAGTTGGCTTCGCTCAGCTGCTGTTGAAGAGCGGTGTTGGCTCCTGAAAAGAAGGAAGAAAGAAGGCGTTAAGTCATCAATAAAGAATATCACGGGGGAGATCCGGCCCGACTGCTCACCAGTCGGCCCGAATCGCGGGGACTACAGCCCGCGGGTGCGCCAGCGCGCCCCCGCAAAGAAGAAAAAGGACTTACTCCAGCTCTTCGACAAATCGGCGGTCCGCTTGCCCAGCTCTTGAACGTTACGGTTGAAGGCAGTGACGCGGAGGTTGTGGTAATCCTGCGTCAAGCGTTACAGACAAAAAATTAATACCCAGAGTTCATCAATTGGACTTTTGGGCCGCCTGCTCAGCAGCCAGCCCGAAACTCGGGGACTACACCCAGTGGGTGCGCTGGCGCGCCCCCACAGAGAGGAACAAGGAAACAAGGACCAAAGGAAAAAACATACCCAGATGGCTGCCCACGACGCCAGGTGCGCCTTGGTGCAATTCTGGAGAGCGTCGCCCTCAGCACGAAGCTTCGCTTGGACGTCCAGGAGCGCCTGGTTCAGCGGCCCCGTGCCGCCTCGTCGCACCCACCCAATGGGCGCGGCGCTCATCGCTTCGGCGTCTGGGATCGCCAAGCTGGTGGTGCCGGCCTCTAGGGGGCGGAGTGCCGAAGTCGCCTTCTCCAGACGGCGGCGCGTCAGCGAGCCGACTTGGAGAAGTAACCTCGCCTCGGCCTCGTTGTCGGTCGGCGGCACCGGAGGGTCCGCTGGCTACTTGCCTTGCGCACTCTCAGACGGCGGCGGAACGATCACGTCCGGCATAGAGGGGTCGCCGCCTTCCCTCTCCACGACGGGGTTCTCGTCGCCGGCTTCCCCAGTCTACCCCGTGAACTCCGGAGGCGGCGGCGCAGAGTTCAACGGGGTGATGAACACCGCCGATTGGCGGCGTGCGGCCTCCTCAGCCTGCCGCTTCGTTGCGGCGGCGGCTTCGGCCTCCGCCAGTTTTTTCTTGGCGGAGGCCTCCGCCCTATCGACCTCCGCCTTCTCCAGGCGAACGGCCTCTTCTTCGTTGCGCTTCTCTTGCGCATTCTGCTCTGTAACCTCCCGGAGGTCAGTAGCGGGGTCAATCCATTGAGTGGTGGCGGACGTCTCCGCTGACCCCATGACGGAGGCGGCGGTGACCCTCTCAAGAGTGAGGGGAACCCTGAAGTAAGGGAAGCAAGAAAAAGACTCAGGCAAAGCCACAAAGAAAGAATAAAGCATTAAGACAGAATACTCACATGGAGACCAATGGCGGCTTCTTCACTTCCTTATGGAAGCGGATGGCCTTCGCAGCCGCCTCGTCCCGCCGGGTCGCCGCAGCTGAACCCTTGGGTTTCCTCGGCCGACTGCCGAACAAGGTCAGCATGGCCCTGCGCTTCTTCCCGCTGCCTGGAGCACCCGGCGCGGCAGAAGAGCCCGCGCTAGGCTGGTTGGCTCCTGGCCGATGGCGGGGGGCGTCTTCTCCCTCGGCGGCGTCGTCAGGCCAGTCGGCGAAAGTGGCTGAAGGCCTAAAGTCGCCTGCTGTTCCTCCTCCTCCATCGGCGTCGTCCTCCAGAGCCGCCGCCCCCAGATCGGGGTCGTCGACATCGCTCTCCGCCCGGTCGGCGAGGAACTCGCGGGCCGGCCCCGAGGTGCCAGCTGGCGGGTGGAGGAGGGGATTCTGACCAAAGCCGACTGGTCAAAACAAACTCGGCGAGAAAGAAGACAATCCAAAGAAAGAAAGGACAGGCAACTCACCACGGGCGGGGGGTTGGCGCGGGAGTATGGCTCCTTGCCGAACCGCCAATCCTCCAGGAGCTTGCTGTCCGAGAGGTAGTTCACCATGAAGGCCAGGTCCTCATGTGGCATGTCCTTGGTGCACATCCGACTCGGGTCGCGGTGCCTGCTCATTTGGCATATCATATGGGGGCGGCCTTGGAGCGGGAGAACTCGGCGCGCCACGAAGGCGGCCAGCAGGCCTGGACCCGTCAAGCCCTCCGACTGCGTCAGCACTCGGAGTCGCACGATGGCGCTGGCTCCCGCAGGCGTCAGCGACTTGGCCCCGTACGACCAGTTGGGCAGTCTCCCAGCCGGCGGGCCGGCTTCTAAAGCCGGCAGGTTGACCCATTCGCCCCTCGCGGAGACGCTCCTGACGTAGAAGTACGATCTCTGCCACATCTTCACCAACTTTATCAGCGAGATGGAGGGGAAGGGGTTGTCGGCCCCTGACCTTCGCATGGCGATGAAAGCGCCGCATTGAGCCGGCACACCTGCAGCCTGGGTGCCGAGCTTGGAGAAGAAGAACTCCCCCCAAAGCTCGAGGGTGGGGAGGACTCCGAGGAAGACTTTGCACAAGGCCACGAAGGCGGACAGCAGCACCACTGTGTGGGGGGTGAGGTGGTGCGGCTGGAAGCCGTAGAACTCCAGGAAGGATCGGAAGAAACTGCTCGCTGGCAGCCCCAACCCGCGCAAGCAGTGCGAGCGGAAGATGACCCGCTCGCCCTCCTGCGGCGCGGGGGAAATCTCCCCCTTCGGCGCAAGTCGCACCCGCACGTGGTCCTCGCCGGGGAGCCGACGAGTCCTGCGGAGGAACTCGATGTGGTCGTCGTGAACTTCGGAACCGTCCCAAGTGTCAGAGCGCACCGGGGGAGGCGCGGCGGCAGAGGAAGAACTCATCGCGAGCTGATTGCCGCGGCGTTCGCCGGAGCTTGGGCACGCGGCGGAGCGAAGAACAAGAAGAAGGAGGACAGCGAGGAGCAGTGAGAAGGAAGAGAGCGAGGAGTGGTGGGAAGGAGGGGCGCGCGTGCCCCCTCTTTCCCATACTTATAGCCTCGTGGGCTGCAAAGCCGAGGGGGCAGTCGTGGGATTTACTGCGCGCACGGCCCCATGACCCCCACGTTCCACGACAAAGTTACTGCGCGCAGTAACTCCACGGGAATCCCAACCGTCCGCCGGGGCCGCAGCGGATCCGCTCGGGCGTAGAGGCGCGGTGGTGGCGGGCCCCGCCTATGGGCTTGTCCCGTCACGCGCGTAGGCTGGCAGGATGGCCCAGCCACGTGTCATCGCATGACAGGCCTAGAACGGGCGGCGGCCTGGAGGCTTAGCTAGCACGCTACTTGGATCCCGCCGCGACATTTGAAATATTGTGCGAGTCAGAATTGAGCGAGTCCGAATTGAGCAAGTCCGACTCCTTCTAGTCAGCCCGGCAGAAGTCAATCAAAGACCATGTGTTGAGCACACGGAAAGAGAAACTGCTGAGGCTTCTCGGCCGATCCTACACGACGCCTCATCAGCTTCGGGGACTACTGTCGGAGTAATGGGCCACGGGTAGGCCAACCTGTCGGCGTTCTGGGAATGGGGGTCCCCAGACATGCTTGCCTGCGGCCTGCGGCGTGGCTCAAAGGGGGGGCCAGCGCGGCCCATCTTCACCAACACAAACCCAAGACCCTCGCGAGGGGCCAAGCCTCGCGGGCCGGACGATGCGGAGCTTCCTTAGGCACGACCTCGTCAGGTTGGCTCACGAGGAGGCGGAGATATCAAGGCGGGGTACCTCACGAGGTGCCCGTGACGCAAGCCATGACGACCAAGGGCGCCAGGCGGGTGCCAGCCCGCGCATCGTCCTCCTTTCCTCTTTGGTGCAAAGGGGGCAACCGCAGCCGCGGAGTACCGATGCGTCAGGCAAAGGTTGCCATTTCGGTGCAACGAGACCAAGACCAGGAGGACTACGAGACGAAGGTCACCGTGGAGCCCAAGACGGTGTCATCACCAGAGCTTTGCGCAGACGAAGACTACTTTTGTCAGGATAGCTGATACTTGCTGTCCCCTTTCAAATTAGCCCGCCATTGTTGGCTCCCTTCCCGCTCGATATTTGGGAAGAGGACCAGGGCCTCTATAAATAGGACCAGCCACCCACATGGCAAAGGCTCTGGACAAGTCGGTGGGTTGGAAGCAGAGAGAGAGATAGAAAGGTGGCTGAACTCCTCCCAGTAGTTCATTGCCCCAGCCAAGAACAGACCCTCGCGAGGCTGTTCTTCCTTGTATTGTTCATCATCATCGGCCCAAGAGGCAATCCACCACACCACACACTGGAGTAGGGTATTACACCACAACGGTGGCCCGAACCAGTATAAACCATGTGTCCCTTGTGTTGTTCTTTTCGTAGTTTAGATCCTAGCATGGCGGGGGGGGGGGGTGCAGGTAAGTAGGAGGAGAAATCTCCGCGCGCACCCCAGTGTTCGAACCTCAAGGGTCTACCGGAACCCAAAATCTGACACAACCCGAGCCCCAGAAACTTTCAAGACATCGGGGCAGGCTGCACCCCTCAAGACCCAGGACGAAGAGCCGCCTTCAAGAAGTCAACGGCAAGATGGCCGACTGACCACTCATGGCCGAGTCCCAGGGATGACTTCAGGAAAAGCCGACTCCTAACTGGCGACTTCCAAAGAAGCCGGCTTTGGGGAGTCGGCCTGCGACTCCAACACACCCCACGACCTCATCAAGTGGGACGGGGTAGGGGAGTGGCAACAATGAAGCCCACTCCCGCCCCTTACCATGGGCATGCATGGCCACAGCATGCCGTACCCCGGAAGATCTCCGTGCGGCGTGGCACTATTGCCATGCCGGCCCGAACCAGTATAAACCCTGTGTCCCTTGGGTTGTTCTTTTCGTAGTTTAGATCCTAGCATGGCGGGGGGTGCAGGTAAGTAGGAGGCGAAATCTCCACGCGCACCCTAGTGTTCGAACCTCAAGGGTCTGCCGGAACCCGAAATCTGACATTTGGCGCGCCAGGTAGGGGTGCGCCAGAATTCGTCTTCCACCACCCCGTTCTCCTCCGACCATTACGCTCATGTCTGACGCTCGTCGGGCTCGCGCGGAGCGTCGGGCCACCCTCGCTTCCCACGTCGCCCAGACAGCCCCTGTCGGCGGGCGTCCTCGCCGTTCCCCGTCACCTGCCGTCAACGTCGCCACCGGCCCGGCGGGGGACGAGCAGCAAGCATCGTATCAGCATCCGTCCATGTGGCAAGACGGCCGCACCGCAACTCCCTCGCTCGCCCTGGCTAGATCTTTGTCCCGCGCGCTTCGCGCGCCCATGGAGGCTCGGGCTGCACTCATCATGGCAAACATGCTCCTGCGCTACCGTCCCGTCGACGACGTCTTTGAAGAATGGCTCGACCGCGTCGCCGAGCTCGTCCGCGCCGGAGGGGGCTCTTCCGCGCCGTCTGTTCCGCTGCACCGCACCCCGCCCCGCGCGGGCGACGAGGCTCCGGCGGTGCCCCAGCCGCCTCCTCCTCAAGAAGACGCCATGGCCCCAAGGTGCGTGACCCCTGGGCGGAACCCGCTCCGTCAGGTGCTAGCGCGGCAAGAACAGAGCTGCCAAGAAGTCCCTCGCCCGCCAGAAGCTGCCCGGGCGCTCCCTGCTCCAGCACGTCGCGACCATCCTCCTGCTCCAGCCTGTGGGGACATGCAAGACCAGGATCTCCATCACCCAAGGCCTCCCGTGGCCACAGCAGGCTGCCGCGCCTTCACCACCGAACTACGCAGCGTCGCGTGGCCAGGCAAGTTCAAGCCGGACCTGCCTCCTCGCTATGACGGCACGGCCGACCCCGCGGAGTTCCTCTAGCTCTACGAGCTGGGCATCGAAGCTGCCAACGGAGACGAGAAGGTCATGGCGAACTGGTTTCTCATGGCGCTCAAGGACGGGGCCCGCACCTGGCTCCTGAAACTGGCTCCAAGCACAATCTCCTCCTGGGAAGAGATGGACACCCGCTTCATCGCCAACTTCCAAGGCACTCGCGACCGGCCACCCGCCGTGAGAGACATGCGCCGCATCAAGCAACAACCCGGGGAGACCCTGCAGAAGTACATCCAGCGCTTCAACAACGCACGCCTCAAGATTCCCAAGGTGACTGAAGAGGCCATCATCTCAGCCTTCTCCGACGGCGTGCGCGACATCAAGATGAAGGAGGAGCTGGCGATGCATGAAGACCTGTGCACTTCCTTGGAGCTGTTCAACTTGGCGAACAAGTGCGCCAGGGCTGAGGAAGGGCGTCTCTCCCTCCTCGAGCTGCCTGCCGCAGACCCAGAAGAGAAGAAGCTCAAGGCCAAGGAAGTGAAGCGCAAGGGGCTACCGTGCTCGCGGCAGAACCAGACACCAAGCGGGGTAGAGATCAGCCCGAACCTTCCAAGGGCAGCCGGTACTGTGTGTACCACGACCTCCACACCCACAACACTAACGAATGCCAAGAACTCCGAGCCATGCGAGAAGGAAGGATCAGCCATCGCCCTGACCGCGGTGACCGAGGCTACGGCCGAGGAGGAGGAAGGAACGCAGGACGCTGGGAAGACCGTGGCTCGTGCCAGGGGTGACGCGATCAACCTCGCGAGGATCGCTGGCAAGACCCACCTCGCAGGGGAGGATGGAGGGATCAGCCTCGAGAGGATCGCCCGCAAGGCAACGCAGGCCTCCCACCGCTACCGCCACAGCCAAGGAGAAACGAGGACCGCCACCAGGACGAGGAGGCTGGGGGCCTCCAGGAGCCGCGCGCGATCGCCTGCATCCTGGGCGGAGCACAAGCCCCAGCCTCTCAACGCATCTTCAAGCAGTTCGCCCACGAAGTGAATGCATCCCTCCCCAGGCTCGAAGGCACGCGCCCTCTCAGGTGGTCGGCATGCGCCATCACGTTTAGCTCAGCAGATCAACTCAAGTGTGCGGCTACTGCCGGAGTCCTCCCGATGCTTTGTTCCCCAATCATCAGCAACGTGGTGGTCACCAAGACCCTCATCGACGGTGGGGCAGGGCTCAACATCCTGTCCGTAGAGACATTCAACAACCTCCAAGTGCCCTACAGCCAACTCCAGCCAACCAAGCCTTTCTCCGGTATCACCGACGGCTCCACGGTCCCAATTGGGCAGGTCCGCCTCCCTATCACCTTCGGGGCACGCGACAACAACCGCACCAAGCTCATCGACTTCGACGTCGCTCACATCCGCCTGCCGTACAATGCCATCCTTGGGTACCCAGCGTTGGCCAAGTTCATGGCCGTAACTCACCACGGCTACAACGTCCTCAAGATGCCAGGAAGCGGCAGAGTTATCACAGCGCCCTGTGAAGAGAAGGACGCGGTGTGTTCCCTGGAACGAGCCTTTCAGGCCGCATCACTGGAAGACCCGGATCGCGGAAGCAGGAGGCTTCCCGAGGCCGCCCCCAAGAAGAAGAAGACGTCGTCCGGCCTAACCCCTCAAGAGGCAGGCCCCTCTGGGCCCGTGCCTGCCCGGGGGGAACCTCCTTCCATCGCATAGGAAAGCGCGCCCAGCGCCCTCCTCAGGCAGGGCTCGGGGGCTCTTCCCTGGAGGGCCACCGACCTAGCCAGGGTCATGAGGGAGGCGCTTGGGCACCACCTGGAGGCGTGTTTCGAAGCACGTTTCCCTCAAGAAGGAGCAAGGCAAGGAGATCCAGACCCTCAGGAGTTCGTCAGCAAGGCCATTCAGGAGCTACAGGAGTCAAGAGTCATGAAAGGCGGCCGCCGCCTACCAGCGGTGTCTCCCCATCCAGGCGAGGATGGTGGGATGCGCGTCTGCATCGATGTACCAGGGCTCAACCAAGTCGCCTCCCTGGAGCGCCTCTGGCCCACGCGAGTGGGGTGCTGTGGAGGTCCGCCCCACAGCTACGTTCACATGCCTTACGGCTTGCCGAGCGCGGCTGACACGCACCAGCGCCTCATGAGGGGCATCACGGAGGCACGAGAGGCCAGGCGTTCCGCAGCCCTGGCGGAGATGGGGATGGTCCGCGAGGAGCCGCCAGCGCCTCCGGAGCCTCCCGAGGCCCCTGGGCCTGGGGGCTCATGAGGATCGGCTTCCGCAGCCCACCGAGTCTGCTACACCAACACCCCTTCGTGTTCAACATCATTAGGTGACATCTATCGGGTTTTATTTTCAGTTGGGAGCACCCCCAGGGCTGCATTATTCCCAGGCCGCGTGGGTCCGTCCCTGCGGTGTGTATCCCCTTTTTTATTCCATGTTTTTAGCTTACCTTGTTGGGGGCGCCCCTCGGGCTGCATGATTCCCAAGCCGCTCGGGCCAGGCCCAGTGGCATGTATCCCATTTGCGTTTATTTTCGGTTATGCGTTAGAACCACCATGCTTGATTATTTGATGCCGGTCCATGGCACCTCTTCTTCTCCATGCTGACCACTTGCACGTTAAAGGGGGGTACCTGAGCATCGCGACTCAGGGCTCTTACTGGCTCTCCAGCCCTCACCCTCTAGCCTTGACCACGGCATCACGACCTGGCATACTAGCGGTGACTGAGACTAGCTCGAGGGCCGGGACCCGAGGACGTAGAGTGCAGGCATCTAACCAAATTTGCAGGGACACATCACAAGATAAGGCCCAGTGCTAGGCGCAACCCGCCTAGAGGTAGGTCCCCGTGAGTCCCGCGCTGGCTCACGGGTGCCCAGATACACCTCGCCAGGCCCTACCGTGCCAGCCACATGTCAGGGCGTGGTTGTACACACCCCGGGGGCTCTTCCCGGAGGGGGGCCCCCTTCCACATACCAGTGGAGGCACCATGCTCTGCACTGGCTGACGACACTGCCGAGGAGCGGCTATGCCCGTACACATACGGAAGCGCTATGCTCCGCGCTGGTGATAAACAACTGAGGGTCGCCTCCGGGCCGCATCAACCTGAGGGAGCCCAGAGCTCGGTGTCTAGCCTCATCGTAACGCCTCCCCTCGGGAGTGCCATGCGAGGGGGCTGGGCACAGGGGCTGCGCCTGGGTCACGCCCAGACGCACGCCGCCCTGCCAGGTCCCCCGGGGCCTGGTTTGCCGCGCGCCTCTCCCCGAGCGGAGCCAAGGTATGAAGTCCGTTTGAGCGTCAAGGGGGACTCCTGAGCATCACGACTCAGGAGCCTAACTGGTCACGTAGCCCCTCACTCCATGGCCCCATCCTGGTTTCCGGTCGGGACCATCACTGGGTGAGGCACGCGCGCGGCTGGGCTCTGCAGACGTAGAACGGTGGATCCACCCACATCACACCTCCCTACTTGATGTTCGTGCGCCAAGGGGGACTCCTGAGCATCGCGACTCAGGAGCCTAACATGCCACGTAGCCCCTCACTCCTTGGTCCCGTCCTGGTTCCCGGTCGAGACTATTGCTGGGTGAGGTACGCGCGGGGCCGGGCCCTGCCGGCGTAGAACATAAGCAAGTAGGAAGGAAAGGCACAAATTTCAAAGGAATTCGAAAGGAAATATTACAGTCCACACTGTTATCCAAATATCAGACGCAAGTTTAAACGCCTCCACAAGGCATGATACATGTGCAGGAATTAAAAGCAGGACAGGAGCCACGATGGAGTCACTTGGCGGCGGGGGAGCAGCGCGGAGTGGGTTCGCCTGACGGAGCAGTGGGGTCGGCAGCACCTTGCTCCGGCTTGGTGCTGAAGGCCCAGAACTTCCCCAGCAGAGCCTCTGACCCTTCATGGCCTCGGCAGCAGCAGTGGCACGCTCGCCGCTCACGGGCTCCAGTAGGCTATCAAGGTCGAAACCGGGATTGTGAAGGTGGATGTGGGTGAGGACCCGCGTTAGTGCTGCAGAAGACAGGACACGCGCCTCGGCCTCGGCCGTGGGGCCAAGACCAAGGGCGACATCTTCAAGAGCGTGGACCAAGAAGGGAAGCAGCTTGGCGGGGCCGTCCTCGGCGCCGGCCAGCAGGCTCTCTAGGCCGCTGTCGTAAAGCGTCCTCAGCGAGGAGCGAGCCTTCGCCTCCAACTCTGTGAAGGCCGCGCGGTCTTCGGCAAGGACCAAGGCCTTGCCGTCCAGCTCGGCCTTCCTCGCCCCCAACTCCTGCTCCAGCGCGCCTAGGCGGTCGCGGCGTTTCTTGAGCTTGGCCTCCCGGCTCTCGACGGCCGCCTCACGAGCCTTCACGACTTCTTCCTGTTCTTGGCGAAGACGGACCTCTTTCGCGAGCTGATCCCGCAGGCCCTGCAGCTCGTCCTCCACCGCCTTGCAGCGACCATGGACGTCGACCACCTCTCCCAGGGCTGCGTCGCGAGCAGCCTTCGCCTCCAGGACGGCCTGCTTCTCCTCGTCACATGCCGTCGAGGCCTGGACCAGCGCCGCCCGAATTGAAGCGTCGGAGCGAACCCATCCAGAAGCCAGCTCCAAGCGCCCGGCCACCAAGCGAGGGTCGGCGCCGAGAAGATCCTGCCGCAGCCGGTCCAGCTCAGCAACGGCATGGTCCAGAACGGCAGAAGGAGTCGGGGAGATAGCAGCCGGTGGAGTAGGAGGAGAAGGCGGCAGCGCGGCCACAACATCTTGAGGCGGAGTCTGCCGTGCTCCGACAGCTGCAGTGGCGGCGGCAGGCAAGGACATCTCGGGAGCCGCTTGGGCCGTGGGGGCTGAGCTCGCCCCAGCCAGCTCAGCCAGGCCCCGCGAGGATGACCGGGCAGGAGAAGCCTGTGCGTCGCGGTCGCCCTCCTTCGCGGGCAGAGGCGCCGCCACGGATGGAACCTCAGGAGCCCCCTTTGGCGCTTTTGCTGCGGGCGCCATCCTATACAAGGGATGCGAACATCAACCCTCAGAAGCAGAGCAAGAAATGAAGACAAGAACCGAACTCTTACGAGTCGTCGCCAGCCAGCTCGAGCGGCCTCCGGCCAAATTTGAAGCTTCAAAGCCCGCTGGAAGGGTCAACCTCGGGAAGCTTGGAGGCGGAAGGTGCATCTGCGGCCCGCCCCGGGGCCGGGGCAGACCCGCGGGAGACCAGCCCAGTCCTGTCCTTCTTCGGGATCGGGGGCGAGCCCCCGCCGTCCTGCTCGTCGTCGTCTTCGTCGTCATCCTCGTCGTCATCACTCGAAGAGAGGCGGAGAACGCGGGACCTGCGCCGGGGGAAGGGAGACCTCGACTCTCCATCGGTCGCCTCAGAGTCAGGCCCTTCCTCCTCTTTGCTGGAGTCGTCGGAGGGCACAGCCACCGGTCCCTCAGGAGCCTCCAAGGGCATGGGCCCTTCCCCGTTGAAGACAGGCATGGACCTCACTACCCGCTCACAGTCGTTGCGGAGGAACAAGTGCGCAGGAGCGCCCTCCATCCTCGTCACATTGTCCCCGACCAGAGACTGGAGAATCGCAGCCAGGTCTCCGTCGGCCAAGGCTGCGGGGCTCTGACGGGGCCTCCACATTGGAAGTGAATACTGCCGAAGCGGAGCCAGCTGGTGCTCTAGGAACTCCCTCAGCAGCGACGCGCCGGTCAGCTTCGCCGCCGCCATGTCGGTCGGCCTCAGATCCGCGTCCATCTTCTCCAACACCATCTTCGCGCGGGGATCCGTGAGCTCCGCTCGACCCCAGTCGCTGGAGCTCGTGGGCTGCTCCATGGGCAAGATCAGCCGAGGGTGGATGCGCCCAGCATCCACCAAGATCCGCTTGCTCCTGAAGCCCTCAATCCTTTTCCTAGGATTCGAGATGGCGATGGTGCCACCGTACGCGATGAAGCTCGCGCACGCGGAAGCAGGACCGTGAGAGGTCCGGAGGTAGAAGTAGTGGCGCAGCAAAGCCACTGAAGGCTGCACCCCAACGTGGGCCTCGCAATAATAAGAAAAGATCGCCAGGAGAAGCACGAAGTTGGGATGGAGATGCAGAACATGTAGCTTGTAATGGCGGAGGACAGAGAAGAAGAACTCGGAGAAGGGAGGCACCAGGCCAGTGACAATGGCACTTACGAAGAGCGGATAGAAGGTGCTCCTTTGACCCTCAGGGCTGGCGGAGCCGGCCTTGAACACCTTCGCTCCATCGATGCCCCGCGCTGTCGCCATCCTTTGCAGCCGGGTAAAGCTCGCCTCCGACACGTTCGGCGGGTCCAAGGCAGACGAGTACCAAGCTGCGGCCGGGGCCTGGCGAGGCGCCATGGCTTCCTAGGTCGCACGGTCAGAGCAGATCTGGAGATTTCGGAGGAAGGAAGGAGAGGCACAAGAAAGGGGATCTGAGCAGCAACCGGGGAAAGCAAGAAGCAGGGCCTAGGCGGATGCCACTCCTTTATCAACTCGCGCGGTTGCTAAGGCGCCCACGTCCAGTCAACCGCCACGCGGCGCCCAAGGCCGTAGGCTGTTAGGGCTCGCGGCGCTTCGCTCTTGCCCTTCTGCCTCCCTGCACGGCCAGGTCCGGGCGCGCCTTGGGCTCGGGGGCTACTGTCGGCGTTTTGGGAACGGGGGTCCCCAGACTTGCCTGCCTGCGGCCTGCGGCATGGCTCAAAGGGGGGGGGGGCAACGCGGCCCATCTTCACCAACACAAACCCAAGACCCTCGCGAGGGGCCAAGCCTCGCGGGGCAGATGACGCGGAGCTTCCTCAGGCACGGCCTCGTCAGGTTGGCTCAAGAGGAGGCGGAGAGATCAAGGCGGGGTACCTCACGAGGTGCCCGTGACGCAAGCCATGACGACCAAGGGCGTCAGGCAGGTGCCAGCTCGCGCAGCGTCCTCCTTTCCTCTTTGGTGCAAAGGGGGCAAGCGCAGCCGCGGAGTACCGAGGTGTCAGGCAAAGGTTGCCATTTCAGTGCAACGAGACCAAGACCAAGAGGACTACGGGACGGAGGTCACCGTGGAGCCCAAGACGGCGTCATCACCAGAGCTTTGCGCAGACGAAGACTACTTTTGTCAGGATAGCTGATACTTGCTGTCCCCTTTCAAATTAGCCCGCCATTGTTGGCTCCCTTCCCGCTCGATATTTGGGAAGAGGACCAGGGCCTCTATAAATAGGACTAGCCACCCACATGGCAAAGGCTCTGGACAAGTCAGTGGGTTGGAAGCAGAGAGAGAGATAGAAAGGTGGCTGAACTCCTCCCAGCAGTTCATCGCCCCAGCCAAGAACAGACCCTCGCGAGGCTGTTCTTCCTTGTATTGTTCATCATCATCGGCCCAAGAGGCAATCCACCACACCACACACTGGAGTAGGGTATTACACCACAACGGTGGCCCGAACCAGTATAAACCATGTGTACCTTGTGTTGTTCTTTTCGTAGTTTAGATCCTAGCATGGCGGGGGGGGGGGGGTGCAGGTAAGTAGGAGGCGAAATCTCTGCACGCACCCCAGTGTTCGAACCTCAAGGGTCTGCCGGAACCCGAAATCTGACACAACCCGAGCCCCAGAAACTTTCAAGACATCAGGGCAGGCTGCGCCCCTCAAGACCCAGGATGAAGAGCCGCCTTCAAGAAGTCAACGGCAAGATGGCCGACTGACCACTCACGGCCGAGTCCCAGGGACGACTTCAGGAAAAGCCGACTCCTGACTGGCGACTTCCAGAGAAGCCGGCTTTGGGGAGTCGGCCTGCGACTCCAACACACCCCACGACCTCATCAAGTGGGACGGGGCAGGGGAGTGGCAACAATGAAGCCCACTCCCGCCCCTTACCAAGGGCAGGCATGGCCACAGCATGCCGTACCCCAGAAGATCTCCGTGCGGCGTGGCACTATTGCCATGCCGGCCCTGACATCAGCACCGCAGGACCGAATCCTGCACCCACGACGGCTTGTCTGTACGGCCCAGAGGCAGCGGGTCCCACCAGTCAGTGAGACCCCAGGAGACGGCAAGAGGACCACCAGTCGATCCCGTCGGGAGTCGGCCCCAGAGAGTCGGCCGAGCCCTCCCCCGGGGGCCCACGCGCCATTAATCAAGATGTGATGGAGAGTGGCAATAGTGATCGCCCGCCAGGCGGCGGGGCTGTTGCCACGACCTCATGATCAAGCCCGCGTCATCAGAAGCACGGCTATAGTAATCAGCAGCCAGCAAGACCCGCCCGCGGCGGACGCGGCCTGTCGGCTCCGTACCAGGCCAATCGGCGGGGCACGCCAGTCGGCGGGCCCCAGCGGTCGGCAGGGAAGACGGAGGCTAGAGGCGCTGACGGCTGGGCCCGCGTCCAGCCGGATTACCATTGTACCCCTGGGAGGTAGGCCTATATAAACCCCCAGGGCACCCATGCAAAGGGTTGGAACCCATTTGCTCTAGACCAGATCATATAGGAGGGAGAGAGCTTGCCTCGCCCTCTCCTACCTCCAGGAAACAGCTCAAGGAGCAACCATGTAAACACTTTGCCATAGTGATCATGCGGAGACCCTGCAGAGCAGTAGTAGGGGTATTATCTCCCCGGAGAGCCCTAAAGCTGGGTAAGATTCGCCGGCGTGCATGTCTTCACCTCATCCCGTTTCCAGGCACCGGCGACGTTCTACTCGCCCCCACCATGATAAGCCATCCTTTGGCATATGTCGCACCTAACCCACGACAAAACAGGCACAAAAACGGTATTGCAATGCTTGAAAATGAGGCCTAGGGTCCATACTTTCGCTAGTGCAATCTGTCAACAATGCTAATATAATTGGATCATATAATCATCCCTCAACGTGCAACGAAGAATCACTCCAAAGCTCATATCTAGCGGAGGACATACTAAGAAATCGTTTGTAGGGTACGGAACCACCTCGAAGCTATTCTTTCCGATCGATCTATCCAAGAGTTCGTACAAAAATAACACTAAATAATTTCAGATTTGTAATACTCAATCCAACACAAAGAACCTCAAAGAGTGCCCCAAGATTTCTACTAGAGAAACAAAGACAAGAACATGCATCAACCCCTATGCGTAGATTACCCCAATGTCACCTCAGGAATCCGTGAGTTGAGTGCCAAAACACATATCAAGTGAATCAATATGATACCCCATTGTCACCACGAGTATTCATATGCAAGACATATATCAAGTGCTCTCAAAGCCATTAAAGTATTCAATCTGATAACAATGAAATCTCAAAGGGAAAAACTCAATTAATCACAACAAGATAGAGAGGGGACAACGCCATATGATCCGACTATATTAACAAAGCCCGCGATACATCAAGATTGTGACATCTCAAGAACATGAGAGAGAGAGAGATTAAACACATAGCTACTAGTACAAACCCTCAACCCCAAGGGTGGACTACTCCCTCATCGTGGTGGACGCCAGGATGATAAGATGGCCACCGGAGGTGATTTCCCTCTCCGGCGGGGTGCCGGAACAGGGTCTAGATTGGTTTTCGGTGGCTATAGAGCCTTGCGGCTGCAGAACTTCTGATCTAGGTTAACCCCAAGGGTTTTTTGGAATATTTGGGATTTTATAGGGCAAAGAGGGGGTGTAGGAGGCCACCGAGGTGGGCACAGCCCACCTACGCCCACCTGAGCCCCCAGGCGTGCCCTGGTGGGTTGTGTCCCCCTTGGGGCACCCCCCAGGTGCTGCTCTGGCCCATCGAGAGTCTTTTGGCCCATAAAAAATGCACAAAAAGTTTCACGGTGGTTGGACTCTGTTTGATATTGACTTCCTGCGATGTAAAAAACAAGAAAAAAAACAGCAACTAGCACTGGACACTAGGTCAATAGCTTAGTCCTAGAAATGATATAAAGTTGCTATAAAATGATTGTAAAACATCCCAGAATGATGATAAAATAGCATGAATACTTCCTAAATTATAGATACATTGGAGACGTATCAGCATCCCCAAGCTTAATTCCTACTCGTCCTCGAGTATGTAAATGATAAAAGAAATAATTTATGAAGTGTGAATGCTAGCAAAGTGCATAAGTTTGATCAATGATAATTTCAATCACTTTTCCTAGCATCATGAAACAACTCTTTCTTATAAAATTTCTCATGTTTAAAGTAGCAGCCAATTCACATGTTAAGGTTCAAACAATGAATTCTCTTGAAACTCAACAACCTATGTTCTCAGTCACCAAGCAATTGCAATTCAACTTATTCAACAGAGTCTAAGTAACAGCTCCACATACTCAACCATCATATAGTCTTCTATGATTGCTAAAACTCACCGCATACACATGAGCAAAACATTTCAACCGGACACATAGAAAGATAGGGGCTTATAATTTCGCCTCCTAACGTATTCACCTCAAGGGTGGTGTCAACAATATAACGCATGCTACCCATATCCAACTGGATATATGTGCCTAGATCTTTCCTCGCCACATGATGCTTGCCAAAAGAGAAAAATAAAAAGGAATAGAGAGAAAAACTTTGACTCTTTGCATAAAAGTAAATACTGAAAAGTAAAAGATAGGCCCTTCGTAGAGGGAAGCAGAGGTTTCCATGCGCTTATCTGTTTGTATGCTCAACCCCTTAGTGCAAAAGAACGTCACGTTGTATTGCCCCTTATGATAGCAAACTTTATTATGCAGTCTGTCGCTTTTATTCTTTGCCATCACAAGTTCATACAACGCTCAATTTTCTATTACACTAAATGATCTAACACTTTTAGAAGCAATTTTTATTGCCTTATTGCACCGATGACAATTTACTTGAAGGATCTTGCTCAATCCTTAGGCAGGTATGGTGGACTCTTGAAAATAAGATTTGGGTTTAAGGGTTTTTGGATGCCCAAGTTGTATCTCTACTTGGTGCGGAATTTTTGGCTAGCAAATATGGGGGGCAAGCACCACATGTTGAAGGATCCATGACAATATAACTTCTATGTGAATATGAACAAACATAAACCATTACGTTGTCTTCCTTGTCCAATGTCAACAATTTTGGCATATAATATTTTGATGGGGGCTCACAGTCACAAAAGATTTCCAAGATAGTGTATTTACATGTGAAAGTTCTCTTCCTTATACTAATTATTCGTGAATTGCTTGTATGACCAATATTGTGATTGTCAAGCCTCAAAAGATTTCACTTTCTAAACCCAATGTGAAGCAAACACTAAGCATGATATAATTTCAACTTCATGATATTCAATTTATTCAACAATTTACTCATAGGATATAAGTGAAGCACAAGAGTAAATGACAAGCTACTCAAAAAAGATATAAGTGAAGATCAAACGAGTATTTATGCAAATGGGTAGCTATTTGAGGACTCTCTCTTATTAAGAAAAAACTTTTAGATCTAAGTATTTTATTAAAACAACAAGCAAAACAAAACAAAATGACATTCCAAGAATAGCACAACTCATGTGAAGAAGCAAAAACTTATAGGCTCAACCGACACTAACCGATAATTGTTGATGAAGAAAGGTGGGATGCCTGTCGGGGCATCCCCAAGCTTAGATGCTTGAGACCTGAAATATTATCTTGGGGTGCCTTGGGCATCCCCAAGCTTGAGCTTTTGTGTCTCCTTAATTCCTCTCATATCACGGTTTTCCTAAATCTCAAAAGCTTCATCCACACAAAACTTAACAAGAACTCGTGAGATAAGTTAGTATAAACCAATGCAAAAACCTTATCATTCTCTACCATACCAAATTACTAAAATTATTATTCAACATTGCATACTAAATGCCTCTGCATATTTAATACTCCTATCCGCAAATAGAATCATTAAACAAGCAAACGTATGTAACAATGCAATCATAATAGCAATCTGCCAAACCAGTACAGTCTATAAAGAATGCAAGAGTATCAATACTTCTTAAACTCCAAAGATTATGAAAATTTACCACACTGTAGAAAATTTATCACAGATTATTTTGCAAAAAGTTTCAACATTTTATCACATTCTGACTTTAAAAACAGCAATTCATATACTTGCAAGATAAGCATGGCAAAGGCTATACTTGGCATTTTTATGGAAATAAAAGATGCAGAACATTATTATAAATAACAGAAAGAAAATTCTAACAAAATAAAATTACGCTCCAATCAAAACACATACCATGTGACGAATGAAAACATAGCTTCAAGTGAGGTTACCGATAATGTTGGAGACAAAAGAGGGGATGCCTTCCGGGGCATCCCCAAGCTTAGTTGCTTGGATCTTCCTTGGATATTAACTTGGGGTGCCTTTGGAATCCCCAAGCATAGGGTCTTCTCACTCCTTATTCTCCTCATATCGACATCTCACCCAAAACTTGAAAACTTCAATCACACAAAACTTAATGGAACTTCGTGAGATAGGTTAGTATGATAAAGAGCAAACCATTTCACTTTGGTACTGTCAAAGACAAGATTCATAATTGTTTCGACACAATGCCTACTGTAGTATATCATTTCCACAATTTATATTGAGCAATATAAGCCATAGAAACTAGAAAACAAGCAAACTATGCATTGAAAACAGAATCTGTCAAAAACAGAACAGTCTGTAGTAATCTGTACTCCAACCATACTTCTGCTACTCCAAAAATTCTGAAACATTAGAAAAACCTGGGAAATTTGTCTATTAATCTTCTGCAAAAAGAATCAGTATTTTATCACACTTCTGTTAAAAATTAGAATTATTTTTCCAAGCGCAAAAGTTTCTGTTTTTCAGCAAAATCAAATCAACTATCACCATGGACCATCCCAATGGTCTTACTTGGCACTTTATTGAAACAAAAGCTATAAAACATGATTACTACAGTAGCATAATCATGTGAACACACCAAAACAGTAGGTAAAAGTGTTGAGTTGTCTCCCAACAAGCGCTTTTCTTTAATGCCTTTTAAGCTAGGCGTGGTGATTTCATTGATGCCCACATAAAAGATAAGAATTGAAACATAACGGAACATCATGAATCACATGGCAAGCACATTTATGTCTAACCCACTTCCTATGCATAGGGATTTTGCGAGCAAACAATTTATGGGAACAAGAATCAACTAGCATAGGAAGGAAAAACAAGTGCAACTTCAAGAGTTTCAACACATAGAGAGGAAACTTGATATTATTGCAATACCTACAAGCATATTGTCGTGGTACTGTGTCTGATAGTAAGAGTAGGGGGTACAAAGGAGGAGGAGAGATCCTAGCTACGGTGAGATTGTGCATGCAATATTTACGAGTTCAAGCCCTTCTCAGAGGAAGTAACAACCCTACGTCTCGGTGCCCGGAGGCTTGGTCGACTGGATTATGCATGAAGTTACGGGGGTGCGAACCCTTGTGCCAGTGGAGGGGTGGCTTATATAGAGTGCGCCAGGACCCCAGCCAGCCCACATTACAAAGGGTTCAATGTACATTAAGGTAAGACGTTACTGGTAATGCCACTAATTAAGTGATATAAATGATCTTTAAGACTACAGAGTGAATGCCTGACCGTTGCCATCCTGAGTGACGTTAGGCCTTCTCTACTCCGAGTGATTTCTTGTACTGTCGAGTGATTTCCTCTTGGTCGAATGGAATTGGGATATCCGAGTGGGATGATTGGTCAAGTGAGTTGCAATCCATGATTACTTCAGTCGGTATCTTTTGTTATACTTTGAATGTCCCTGGCTCTTGGGTAATGACTTTGGGTAGGGTGTTCAGGTCAGGCCTATGACCCTACCCTAGGTCTATGGCATCATCATTAGCCCCCGAATGGATTGAGGTCCGAGTGAAAAGAGAGTTGAAGTTAATCTCGACCGGATTTTTACGCTTCGGAAGCATTTTACTTGAATCTAGGAGTCATGTTGATACTTCAACTTTATTTCAGTTGCCTTGATCGATTCAGAAGTTGTCGAGTGAACTATGCCGATAATCTCGAAGTATTGATATGGTCTGAAATCTTGAGCGTGATTGGTTTCTCTGCGGCTTCCGGATCTCACGGGATTCGAAATTTGGAGAAGCGCGCGGGACGGAGAGCGTTGCAGTAAATGAGTGGATCAGACAGAGATGCCTTGATTCTCGCGCCACCTTTATCGCCATGTATCGGGCGTGCGGCTATTGTGGGATTTGACTGGATCGCTCGGGCCCACACGTCAGCCACTCGGAAGCAAGCCCATAAAAGGCGTTGGGGCCGATGCGATCGCATAGTGTTCCCCACTCCCCCACTTCCTCCTCTACTTCTCCACCATGCCTTCCTCCACTCTCGACACTGCCACTCTGCCCGTGAGCAACCTGCGGTGATGGGGAAGGACAAGACGGTGGCCCTGGAGCGTGCCAAGAAGGCGACGGCGACGGCGAAGTCGAGGGGCAAGAAGACGAGTCGGGGTCGTCATCAAGGTTCGGAATGCCGCCTAGCTGGATCCAGGGGGACTGGATTCAGTCAACAATTCAGCAAGAGGATTTGGAGGATCTGGCTGCAGGGGGCTTGATTGCCCACGGATCCATGAGGCTGTCTGGAGATGAGATCAAGCCACAGCCGTGGGAGGGTGAGTGCGTTCTCCTCGCAACTCATGTCGACCGCAGTTTTTCTCTGCCTTCCCATCCTTTTTTTCATGGTTTCTTGAACTTTTTCGGAGCCCACCTTCACCATTTCCCCCCCAACACAATCACGTATCTTGCCGCGTATGTCTCCTTTTGCGAAAACTTCTTGGGTTGTCGACCGCACTGGGGTCTTTTCAAGCACATTTTTACCCACCGATCTCAGACTATGAAGAAGGCCAGTCCGACTGACGATAAGACATGTGTGATCCAAATGTGTGGGGGTTTAGGGATTCAGACAAGAGGCGGGAGTGCTTTTCCTGCCATGACCCTTCCTGAGTCGGTTAGGGGATGGCAGTTGACTTGGTTTCACTACAAGGATGTTCCAACTCCTGGTCATTCGACTGGTCTTCCTCCCTTCACCATGGATCGAGTCCACCAACCCCCTTCATTTCTCAAAACCTCGGCGGAGAAGGCTGAGGTGTTGATGTTAGTCGGTCGGGTAGTTCAGCTAGTTCAAGACAGCGTGACTGGTATGGACTTGTTGGAGGTGTTCCTCAGTCGACGCATCCAGCCTCTCCAAGCCCGTGACCACCCGATGTGGATGTACTCGAGCTCGAAGGACACCGCTCGGATCCACCCGGAGGAGGTCACCGAGGAGACGGTGGCGTGGTGGCTGCAGAGCATCACTGGAAACAAGGACAACCCTAGGGGGTCCAGAAGAGTTGCGCCATTCGACTCCAAAAATGAACCGGACAAGGTCTGACATTTGTTACCGAGTGTCTTCTAATTCTGATTGGTAACCATCCTTGAATTTGATTGGCATTTGTTTGATTCTTTGTCTTGCAGATATATACTGAAATGTACTCAATGTCGAACGGTGATCTGGCCCAGGAAGGAGAAGCGAGCACGAATGAAAGCGCTCAGTGGCAATCAGGGGACTCGGGCGAAGAGGAGAGTGACGACCAAATCAGCGGTGAAGAAGGCGACTCACCACCCCGCTCTGAGAGACGTTCCAAGTAGATACATGATCCAGCAGGAGGACGGGGCAAGGCAGTTGCGACAAGTACGCAAGCCCCGAAACACACTCGGACATCCACTCCTGAACCGACTGAGAAGGCTCCAAAGCAGCTCAAGGTTGCGCCAACAAAACCTCGTAAGGCCCTGCCTAAAATCAAGGTGGACGTTCCTATTGCCTCCATGTAAGTGAATCGCTTTCTCTCTTTACTCAAGAGCTCTTTCATGGCTGCCGACTCATTTTCATACTTGACCAAGTGGGCACTGAAATTTGCAGTGCTGCTACTTCTGGGACTTCCATGGATATTTACAAGGATGAGGATGATAAGGAAACTGAAGATACGACCACTTCTAAAGCATGTATGACTCTGCCATCTTGCCTTCATTTTGCCAGTTAAATTGTCGGTCAACCAGACTTTTACGGTCGAGTCTTTTGTAGTGCCGCAAAATGTTATTGAACTTCCAGAC